>OX276429.1:5007500-10007500 GCA_946251915.1 Abrostola triplasia | reverse complement strand
TTTAAAGTAAGGTGTCTTTTGAATACTGTTTTGTTTTAAGACATAATTATGCGTTTTTTATGGTCGCAGTTCTTTTCGATTTTTCTGACGGAAAATGTCTTACGACCTACCCTAGGTAGTAAGAGTTTTTCCATTGGAAAAATTAGAGTTGGGATCAGAAATGAGCTCCGTAAATAGTGAAAGCCTTATGCCATATTATATTGGATTGTCTCTGACGGAATGTAGGTTGTAAACAATATTAAATCTTTATTTGGCAAAAATGTAGTTGTTACTGCAGTATAAACCCCATTACGTCATTCAATTCCAAGATAAGGGAAAAACACATTCGACATTATTCTTACAATTTTAATTATCAACGGTCATTGACCTTCATTAAGGCCGGCGGTGTGTAGGTAACCAACTGATAATTAGCACATTGTAACATAAACAACAGCAACGTACAAAGAACGAGTCGACAAGTATTTATCATTACAATTTACAATTAATATTGTAATTATTATGTTCGTAAACTAAGTTATCAACAAGTCGGTACGTACAAAGGAAACTTACAACTTATGCCGTTATTATGTATTTGAATTGCAAATAATTAACATCAATACGTTGGACCCCAAAAAAAGCTTTTATCAAAACTGTTTTAGAATTACTGACATAACAGTAAAATCGAAATACCTATGTTTGCCTTCAAATTAGTTTACAATAAAAATAAGTTGAATATCGAACAAGGCCTTGATTGGAATTCATTTAAATTCAGACTTCAAGGACAATAACAAGCGAACATCGTTGAACCATCTTGCTTCAATATCTCTGTACCGTATTACAGCATTTAACCTACTTGATATCCATTAAGATTGGTACAAAATGTAAATACCATGTCTTCGCCACGATAAAGTCCGTTTGTAATTGTGAATGAATTCGCGTGATGGCAAGCGGTTGCTATCAGTTTACGTAATACTGCAATTACCACGGAGTATATTGCATTGACACGCGCATTGGCAATAAGGTTGCTATTTTTGAGCTTACCTTGGAAGGAACTGTACAACTAGATTGGAATAGAAGGAAAGCAGTTTCATTAGCTTTCAAATTACGTCACATCACGCCTGTATTTCCCGAAGGGGTAGGCACAGGTGCACATATAGTACACCTATATTTCGCCAATGCAATAGAGGGCGAGCCGATCGCCATTAAACGGGCACAAATCCAGACTCCAAATAAACAGGCAGATAATAAATAAACAAGTTTAGTCCATAACCAAAACTAAACAATTTTATTACTATTAGAGAAACTCTTATTCTTGATATTTTTCTTGATTTTAGAAATCCTAAATCTAAACAAAAATGATACAATAGCCGTACTAAATCAGGACTTAAGTAAGTAACTAGAACACTTTATAATTCACCTGAATTGATAGCACTCATTAAGCAGGAGAAACCACTTGGAAAGCTTACCCTACAATTGCCATCTAATTACCAACTGTAATTAGAAGCAGTAGTCATCACAACACCAATATATTAGACACGTAATGACGTAATACAGGATGTTACTTTCATTCCCTTTTCTGGATTAATTAGTTGTATAATGTTAGTATTGTCTATTTGTAATTTGAAGGCTTTTATAAGTATAGGTAGCTACTGTCCTGACTTGAAGAATAAGTATTGCTTTTTGGAGAAAATAGTAGTATTTTTTCATATATGTAATTTTCTATCTGTTTGTTTATTAAATAAAATTATTACTATTCTCTAATCACACTAATATTATAAAGGCGATAGTTTGTAAGTGTGTTTTGTGTTTGTATGTTTGTTACCTCTTCACGCTCAAACGGCTAGACCGATTTTGATGAAATTTCATATGTAGGTAGACGACACCCTGGATTAACACATAGGCTACTTTCTATGCTGAAAAAATGCATGCGTCTTTATTTAATTACTTTTTTAGGTATCAACAAAAATTCAGACATTTTATACAGCAGACAAAGGATTGGTATCATTGCAATTTTATACAACACATAATATTTATTCACTGGCACACCTAAGTAGGTCGCAGTAGTATAATAATTATAATTACTAAAGTACTTATCAACACCTGCTCGAATGCTTGCAAATCGACTTTGCATTACATCAACGGTACAAAATGTCCTGTCGACGGCTGTCCAGTGTCCACTGATAATATAAGCTTCATAATAATTGTCTAAACAAACAGCCATGTTTAACTAAACATTTAGAGCGCCTTTACTAATGTTTTGCAATACACACGGATATGACAACCTACACTAAATAACTTTTTAGTATGAGGTTACGTAAGAATTCTATTCTTACACAAAATACCTAATTAGTGTCATATTGTTAAGTAAATTGGACTGCTGGAGGTATAGATAACAATATGTAAACGTTGACCAGCAGTCATGTCGCTCGGAAATCCCAAAACTGATAAGGCTAAATAACAGCCACTTTCGCAGGGTGACCGTCGGCGAGCTCGAGTCACATTAGCGCCAACAATACCTGACCCCGGCTCGAGAGAAAGTAACTATCCAATCGATTAATCTGTCGTGTCCCCCGGGCATCGGATACCAGACGTATAGTAATAACAGATCAACATTGAAAGCTGTAATTGTTGCAGTGATAATACGCGACTGACAGACCAATTGCCGGTTGCGAAATTGATATGGCCAAGCGAAGCTAATTCTTATCCGAACGTCCTAGCAGACGCCACCGGTACTGACATCTTAACGAGAGGCTTTAAAATGAAATTCATGTAAACAAGACAGCGAGAGCGATGAAAGGGAAGCGATTTGTGCCGCTCAATAGCACGTCATGAAGTGTGAAGGGACACGAGACCCGGGTCATTCATCAGTAGTGAAAGCGGGGCCAACTGATAGTCCTAAATTACCCCAGGCCACGAGTACGGCCGTCGTTACCCGGCCTGCTATAAAGACTCGACAAAATGTAGGAACCGCCGACGAAATTGCAAATCATTCGTCAATGGATAGCAAACGACCTCACCTTGTCTAGCCATTGACATTGACGTAGATACAGGTTACTGAAGCTAACGAGATTGATGGCCGGCCGCTTGCATCCAATTTATTACTCGATGACATAATAAGTACCAAACAACTAAATAGAAAACTCTTCAATTGATATTGTCAAAAGTGTTTACTTCTGCTTTTGAAGTACAAAGTGGAATGTTAAGGACGCAAATTGGGAATGTCAGGCGCCCCGCACGTTGCAGAATTTTGCCAATCTCTGTCGTCTCGTTTGCATTTCGAGTGCACGGACGTTGTGAGGGGCCTTTATTTTATCTTTTTACCGGACAGCTGTTTAAATGAAAGCCAGTTTTTGTGCATTCCTCTCAATTTTTAACGAGATTTCCCCTGACAAAAACACGATATCTGTGACAGTTATTTAAACATTCTCTTGTTCTTTGTGAATGTATTGTGGTTTTTGGGGCGAGGAGCAATACGTGAGGTCGTGGCAGGATCTCTTAAAGCTTTGAAGATGTATTTTTAATACAGTTATTAGTTCGCTAATAATACAATTCACGTAACATGTTATTACTATTATGTGGACGTCGACATCACGCAGTTGTGTGATTCAGCGATGAGGCTTGTTACCAGCTGTTAGCACGTTGACGCTACACCTATCATCAATACGTAACGGAACACCGGCCATAAACGGCCGAGACATTATCGATTTGTATTTCCACGAACGCACTTTAGGTCAGAGATGATTATGCAGTTTCGAAATTTCTGAAGCGTCATGACGTGCTGATAATTATTGTATCGATAAATCAGATAAACACATCGAATGTGTGGCCAAATGCAAAGCCTCACGACAAAGCTCGCATTAGAAAGCTGAATTATTATACCGTTAAAATGCGTTCAAGCCGAACTCAATAGAGACATGGCGAAAATGTATTGAACTCACATTAGAGTCGTTAGTCGTAATTGCGTATCATGCAAAAAGGAACGAGTTCTAGTTGCAAAAAATGTTTTCGCTTCACAGACTCCTTTGTACGAGGTAGTGATTAATATAATTTTTATTTGCTTTGATTGTATGTGTCTACGGCGTGATACTGTGTGCTCGATTCGTTATTGAGCGGCCGTTGACATCTAATAAAAACCCTGATTGGACCGGAGGTAGCTTAACTGTACCCATAGTACGAGCATCGGATGATGGATTGGCCTGTCAAACGTAGGAACCTCCGTTTCTATTGTACAGTCATCCAATTTCTAAAAGTTAATATTTATTATGGGCTTAAATTAATAATCATGTTTGGTTATGCGAGCGATCGGAAACTCATTATAGTAAACATTGTTAGGGGTACCAATCATAATAATTATGAGTTTATGAAATGTAAAGAGGTATTATGTAATTAAGTTACGACAGCTTAGATTAAATGGACAAGTGAAATATAGAAACAGCAATGTTAGGTGATTGACAGACTTGTTGCTGGTTAACCATAGGAGGTAATAAAAGATCCTTGTTTATAAGATGAATACTATCACGCCTAAATAGGCGTGTTACCGTAATAGGAGTCAAGTGTAGTTCATTTTTAAAATCAAATTTCATTTAACCTAATATTGCTTGTTTTATACTTACAACAAGCAAACGTTCAGAATATTTACTAATCAGGTAATGCCAATGATTAGTTATCAATTACTTCAGAAATATGTATAGTTTTGAAGGTAGGGGGCAGATAATATAATTATACTAGCTGACCTGGGGTATGAAAAATAGATGTTGGCCGATTCTCAGACCTACTCAATATGCTCAGAAAATTTCATGAGAATCGGTCTAGCCGTTTCGGAGGAGTATGGGAACGAAAACTGTGACACGAAAATTTTATATATATAGATTGAATACTGGCAATTTCCTTATTTGACTTTCTATGTGGTAGATTTCCGTGATACATTTGTTATCTACATGACACAAATATTTAGCTTTTATCTGTACATTTCAAATGATTATAATCAACAGATATTCGATACAATAAACTCTTCGTGTGTGAATCAACGTATAAGTTAAAATAATCGATGCTGACACAATAATGTGTTAGAAACCAAACTAATGACAGCCAAATAATTTAGACAAATGAGAAATGACACACACACCGTTACCCAGAGTTGACAAACGGATTCAATTGTGTTGCGTCCCCAATGACAGATCGTTGTATCGCGTTACAGCGGGTACTGATAGGGACGATGATAATCATTGGTTAGCGGTTGACATTATCAGTGAAAATAAATTGAGTATTCATGCCGTCACCCGTGAATATATATTGTTAGAAACACACACGGTGATCGCAGACATATATAACTTACGCTAGGTTAGCGTCTATAGACAGGTGGGAAATTGAAATTTCGTTCAGACATGTGTTTTGTGTTTTGATAATGAAAATAAAAGATTTCTGAAACGATTTATTGTTGCCTAGTTTTATTTCTAACGTAGAGTTATTTCTGTAAAAAATACTCTAAGTAAAAGAAAAATATTTGAGATATTTTCTATTTATTTATTTATTAAGGTTTACCAACAGCTTCTGTGTACAGTAATGCTTATGTATATTAATAACTATGTCTAAGACTTACACAGTCGCCAATTACTGGTTAACCAGCATGTTCTATGACAAAGTTATGGATCTCTAAAGCATAAAATTGCCTCAAATTCGTCAGCGGGCAAACAATATCTTTAATCAAATGGTACTATTTATTTATACTATCACGTGCCTTACTAGGGATTGCATTGCAGGTAATTTTCCGTTGTAGAACCGAGACGTTTTCCCAAAGTGTCCTGCAATGCTAACTTATTATAGTTACCCCACAGGTGTCACAAGTACCTATATATACAGGTGTACCACACCACGTAACGTAATCTAAATATGCTCTACCTTCCCGCTGTCATTGTTTACGCTCCGTAGAGCTTATGAAGCCATTAAAACGGCTTTCTTAGACACATCGGCCCTTTGTTCAGCTGATAACTCTGTAATGATATGTTCCTGTACCTTATCCTTTGTTCGTTACGTTTAATTAGTTTTTATGGCGATGTTGAACGAGCTATCGACGATTGGGGGGTCAAGGATCGAGAGCCTGAGCTCTTCGTATTATAGGTTTTTAACGATTGCATGAGCAGCAAAGGGTTTTTAGGGCTTTGTTTATACTCTTAAATTTTATACTAGCAGACATGTAATAAAAAGTAAAGACAAGAAGGCTAAAAGGCACATACTTAAACAAGAATAGTACAAGCAACATAAGGTTCAAAGATTAGTCTATTTGATTTCATTAATCAACTGTTACTGATTTACTTCAAGACAGTGTATTTGTGTCGACAAAATCACGTTTTAAAACTACAAAAATAATACTACATAAAGTTAATTTTCTGTGAATTTTTATATTCTTTTAATTACCTATTTAACGTTATTTTCATCCAATCAACCGACTTCTACATTATTTCGAACGGTATAACTACTCTAATATGTGACCATACATAGTCCGAACCACGTATTAACATATTTTAAGATAATTATCGCACAGGTGAGTCTATTTTATCGAATCTCATTTAAATTCGACGACTGCACTTGATTTATTATTTTACTATTGACAAATCGTTAGATCTTGTCGGTCGTATATTCTGAATGGAGGTGGTATAGGCAAACGAATTAATCGATTACTTTTGTTTTTGTTGGAATCAAAGGAGGTTGGTGATAAAAGGATTTATGGTAACCTTTAATTCTCACGGTTTAAAATACTGGCAGTATATAATTACAGTGTTTTAAGATTACGTCAGTGTGATAAATTGAATTTGGAAAGAATTTTGGTTTTTGTTTTTGTCTTGTGTAAACAAAAACAATATCAATCGTAGTGACCCAAATGTAGATTTATTTGACATTCTCAATTACATTATAAACATTGTTAGTTATTCTAAAGCATCACTGACGTATATTGTGCTCGATAACATGGTAATTTACATAAAAAACGAATCGAAGAATGAACCTTTCCTTTTAGGGAATACAGGTGTGATGATACAATGAGACATCACGTGATAGCTCACACCACGATAATAGCTCCAAACACCATATAAAAGAACTTAGTAATACCATCAGTCATACAATTACTCTTAAAGCAACAAAGAAGAAGACAGCTAATTGCAGTGCCCAATATGGAGCCGAGATTACACCAAGTGTTTGTACGATACGACACCGCCCGCCAAGAATGGCTGCCTTGACTAATCGCGACACGACCGAACAAATGGGTCGAAGTTCTTCAGACAGATGCACTTTGTTAAAAAAAAGCATTCAATGGAAATTTACACGCACTTTTGGAGGGCATAAAAATAATTTAAGTACATTTTGTACAGTTTGTTTTACATGCACAGTATTGTTAAGCCACCTGTTTGTGACATGAACGCGAATATGCGTGTAACGTTTATCGAGTGATGACATCCACTTATTTTATATGACACTTCTGACAATTTAATTCAATTACCTACTGTACAATATTTTAGTGAATTTGCATGCGGCTGCATTTTTATACGTACCTACAATACAGTTTTATGGCAACACTGACTGCGGCACAATAACATTTACCTAACTGGCAACAGAAAATAAAAAGCAAGCAAACAAAACAAAGGACGATTAAGGGCCATTATCGCGTTCTAACTACAAACAAAGTAAAAATTCCAGATAATTTTATTTTAAGCTAATAAAAATTTCGTGGCACAGATAATAATTTCAGCCATCAAACACCTAATTTTTCTTTTTAATTTAGGCGCTGCGCTGTACAAATGGACAAGGTTTTTATCTTGGATTTAATCACATGAAACGTCTTCGGATTTGGCGGAGAGATAAAATGTCCGAATAATGGTACAAGTGTACTATTAGTGTCTGTGTGTTTAGACGTTAGAAAGCTGCTTTGTGCTGTTATTTATTTTCGGTACAATGGTAAGAATGTGGCTCTACGTCGGTACAATAAGACAAATGTCAATGATGTTTTTTTTTTTTTTTTTTTTTTTTTTTTTTTTTTTTTTTTTTTTTAAAAAAACGTCGCCCCACACTAGGAATTTCTCCTGTATCGTGGGTGCGTTTCACAAACATGAAATATCACAAACACAAACACCCAGACTCGGGACAAACATCTGTGGTTCGCACAAAGTTTTGCCCCGTGCGGGAATCGAACCCGCAACCCTTAGCACAGCAGTCCAATCGCTTAGCCACTGCGCTAATCAGGTCGTCAGGTCGTCAGATTCTACTATTGTCAGGAGCTATCATGGGAACTTGTCTCTAAAGAATAAAACATTTTGAGATCTACTAGTTCTAATCTTTTTGAAGCTCTTTGACGCGATAATCCAGCGACACGCTCCACACACAATTTCAATTTATTAGCTGTAAACTTTGCAGGACCGATTTCTTTTATTTCAGTTGTATAAATATTTGTTTACATTTCAGTATGATCGTTTCCGAGTAAAAATCCATTGGAGACAGAGCAGACTTGTTGCAAGTGAAGCTTGGCAGGCAGCCAGAACATTAATCAGAGTGAGGCACCTGCAATTCACACTCATCCCGTGAGGTGTGAAATGTTCAACCAGAGCACTAAGAGATGACACTCTAAGATCAGTATTAGGTGGGATTACAAGTCTTGCTGCAGAAGAAAGACTGCTAGGTAGAAACCAGGAATTTAGACGAGATTCCAGATGGGAAATTCTAGTTTGAAAGGATTATTGGCTAGATCTTCAGGATTTCACGTCAAAATTGACACGTAGTGATGTAAAGGGACATTTACTACACGGGACTGAAACAGAATTATGGTTTAAATGTACAAGAATTATATACTTACTTTGCATCGGCTTTGCAAAAAGATTTGAAGCAATAAAATAAAAAATGAGAATCGCATTTAATTCAACTTGTGCTTCACGTGACGGTGTGTGTGAATTCTTTATTTAAATGGCAAACTATGACGTAACTGTAACATAAAGACGATAACTTATTTTGTAAGTCCCACTTACTTAACATCCGTTGTAAATATCCTTTTAAGGAGCAACTTTAACTTGTCCCCTACGAATCTCGTTTAACAATATTATTGTCTGATATATTTTTAAAAAGGTTACTAGCCCAACAATAAAATACACTAAAGATAAATTATATAATCGGCCATTTAATTCAATTCACATATTCAACATTAAAGCTCTATTTAAAAATAAAGCAGCTGAGTCGAAACAGTATGAAGAATTGGAATATAACGTCATTTTGTTTCAGACAATAAGTAGTTCAGTGAAATGTGAAACAAGAAATACGTTGTAACGGTGTCTTGTTACAGAAAAAGTTTTTTTTTTTATGTTTCTCATTCAGATGCGTTTGTAACAAGATGAAAAAGAAAACTCACAATGTGTTACGCAATACTCCGCTTTAATGGACAACCTTGGAATTGTGATCTTATTACTTTCGTAGGAAGAAAGATTTGTACACTTATAAATATTATTAAGTTTGACATATACGTTGTTCATAATTTAGTTCTTGTCATGGATGTTTAGCAGTTTCCTGATGTTAAATACGTCCCATACTAACTCAGTGTTTTTGTTTATACTTCACTAAGAAAACAAAAACAGAACAAATGACAAAACATTGACAAGGAAACCAAAAAACGTCCCCAAAGAGTCAAAACAAAAACATAGGAAATTGTAAAACTAACATCTGTAACGATTTCAAAATCCAACTTAATTGTATTCAAACAGGATGATAAAAAGCACAACCCTATGAGAAAGTCACAAAAAATACTCGCATCCGGACCTTTAATACATTTCAATTTCAACCCTAAAAATCCGAAAGAAGATACAATCTAACTAGACAAGAATAAAATGTTAAATAATGATGTATCACAGATGGTTGTAGATTCTAGGGATGCTAATGTCAATATATTTACTGAAACAGGTGTTTTGTTAACAAGGCATGTCAATGATAAATAGTGTAGACTAGTTTGCTATAAATAATACAAAGCGTTAACCAAATTATAAATGCTCCTGAGATCATATATAAAGCAAGTAACATAGGGTGCTAAAGGTCATCATATAGAGCTAATAATGACCTGTGGGAAACCAAACAGTGGGGAAGATGTACGAAATCAATCAACTAGTAAAATTCAAGAAAGCATATCAGACACAGTTATCAAAACTTTTAATTAACCAATGTCATTCATCAACAAGTATTGGATTTGGTAATCACAGTGGGCCATTCAAATTGAAAATCAAAATTTTCTTTACGAAGAATAAGAGTGATTAACGATGTAATGTCACCGGGACCGCCCCTTGTCAAGCCACAATGTCCAAGTCATGCTATATAATAGCAATATTGTACTACTTTGGCGTGAAGTAAATTACCTTCCGTGGTATAATTAACCGTTATTACATAATACTTTGAGTAGTAACGAAGTAATCGTAATTTGAAACTGCCATTAAAATGTCCTTATTTTGGAATATTTTCATTACATGATCACAAGTTCAACATCGTAGTTATGTTACCTTTGTTTTGGTATATCAACATCTATTTGTATAGGTACTTTATGGAGCTTTAAACCGAGAAACACTTTTCTAAGATATACATAAAAGCGATACAAAAATATTCGAAACATAGTGTTATGAGCATGCGCACTCAACCAAACACATCGCTGCACAGGATATGGTAATGGTGGCAGAGAAATGGAAACCGTCGAATGTTCGACTATTTTAGTATAAGTTCGCTGTAAGGGCGATTTATTTTCAGCTCAATTTCCTTCCCAGACGCACCGGTCGAGATGTGATACCTCTTTAGCTGTATAGATACGCCGATTAGATGCGATCATGTGGGAGTTACTCGTAGGCCGTATTTAGTGTGTAAGGTTACTGTATGGTAGGCAAAAACATGTTCATTGAGTAACGTGTTTATATTTAAATGAAATCAAAAGTAGCGGCAGGGACGAGCCCGTTTTGGGTACGCAAGGTTACGGTACAAACGGTCTTACTAGAACAGTAAAGCAAGCCTGTCTTAATAATGTCAAATAAGAAACAGGGGATTAAAGGTGGGATGAGATTAATTATATTAGACGCCGTTCGTCTTTGGCACTTTCAGTTAAGACGTCCCTGTTTAGAGTGCGTTTCAAGAAATTAATTTTATAAATGAATTCGTCAAGATTCTTGAAGTAAATTATGTTGGAATGAAAATTCTGTTAGATACTGTAATGGAGACGCTTAGCTTTGCCAGAGGCCTTTAGAAGGTCGGAATTTTTAATTTTTATTTTGTTATCATGCTTTTATGATTGTTTTTTCTTGTTCTTAACTTTTGAAGCAGCTTATTGCGAGTTTCACCTTTGTGATCGTTTTAATGTTCTTCCTTTGATAAAATATGAAACTTTCATCTTTTCTTGAGCTTGTATATTATTACAGCGTGTTATTTCCTCCCCTATTTCTTCGACCTTTTACAATAAAATACCATAACGCACATGTACAGTCTGTTATCGTTTATTGAAGTCAACTTTCTGTGCTTTCTAAATCATCTCTAATACCTATACCACGATCAATTATCCAACTACCGTCGATTATTGCAATTACAAAAACAAGTTTCCGTGCTTCAGACTACATTTCACTTGAGTGTTTAATTGTAGTGAAATTCAGATTTTTTCCTTTCCAAAAACCAACAAGTTGCCGTTCCAAATCCTAGGTCACAAACATCCAAATTTGAGGAACATTGATGCAACCGTAATAACTGCTACACTTGTGCCGTGTTTAACCAATGCGAACAATTCCCAAATCGTCTGTGTGGTTAGCACGAGCATGGCTTTATTTAAAACATCTGCTTTGTGGGGTGAGTGGTGTAGTCGGGGGAGTAATTTTTTACCGTCAGATGTAAATTCGTACAGCTGTCGGGCAGGTGGCTGGAACGTGCCGCTATTGAAGGATTACATCTTCATTGTACCGCTTTGATTAACAAATGAGTTTGTTTAAGTTGTTACAGTACCAATTATTGTTGTATTTCACTCTTATTTTGCTCTTCAACTATGTTTGCAGTCATTAGTAGTTTAATCTGCCTCAAAGCCTCATCATATTATAAGCACATATTGTTCACAATAAATTCTTTTCGCATTTTCAATACTTAAATTCCTTAGTTAAAATACATCACATCGTTTTTCGCAAAGCAATTTATTCAAAGTAGATTCCATCTTCAATAACATGCTCGACATAATTCTGTTTGATCCCTATTTTATGAGCAACAAGACAAAATATGTTCTAAAACAGATAACCTCCGTTATAATTTCCGCTTACACACATTCGCATGATATTAATATTCCTACAGCGTTCTCAGTTTATACCGAGTATTGGAGTTGAGATTATCCGATACCTCGTACTTAAGAACTGCTTCAGTAACAATGTGTTGGCCGAGCCAAGTAACAGCCAATGCAGAAACAAATGGAGGTATTGTATTACGTTTTACCACTTACAAACTATGTTTAAACTAGCTGCTATGTTCCAGTGATGCGTAAAATTGTTATACTTTATTGCTCTGTTTGTTTTCGTATCGGAGAAACGTGTTATTATGTGAAATAAAATATAGCTTCGTCTATAGGACTGCTTTTGTTTTCACTTTATTTTTGCTTTTATTGAACTTGCCACAGTATGAATACTTTATTTCTTTGCAGCAACTGATTTAAAAAGAAATGAGTAAACGAGGATATACGTTGGTGTCCACATATGCACCTATTTAACACTCTGAAGAAATCTAAAGGTTACTAGTAAGGGGTAAAAGGGTAAGTTATTACATGAATTATGAGACGAATTACAAACTTGGACTGTAATATCGAAGCTATCTTCGTCAAGCCGTCACAGCCGATGTTCTCAATAGCCGCGCCTCGAGTTAGGATGGAGAAATTATGAAAACACCTAGAGAGTTGATAGTTATCTCAGATACTGATGTCGACTATCCCACAGTTGTCAGTACTAAGTCGGTGCAAGCGCAGGTTGCCGTAAAAGGCGACGACCGTCTACGAGATACAGGCGATCATAATCGATGGAAAAACTCGGTCCTACGAGCCGGACTTGACCTCTTTGGAACTTAGGCACCCATTACAGTAAGTAAAGCTATTTACTACTATACCAGTGATAAAAAAACTAAAGCAGCTGTACGTTTTAAGGTGTTTTTTTAAAGATTATGTCGCAGCCCTTACTGGTTTAGTGCAGAATAATGGATCTTAAATCTCAGCTGTAAGCATACTCGGCGAGATTGTGAGATAAAGAATCGTATGTATCAAAGAACGGCCTCGGGATGCGCTTGCACATCTGCCTGCCCACGTGCCGCCCTCGCCCGCGCAGGTTTCTCTTCAACTTTTTTTATTATCTCGATGAACGCATTCATCATTTACGGCAGATGCATACGGTAATAGCATGGGTACCTTGGGTAATTCATTCTTTAATTAAATTTCCTTCTCCCCTTTGTTTTGATTCCGCTGTGTATTTTGTTTTGTCTTTGTTGTACCATTAGTATTTATTTTTATTTAAGCTTCCATTCCATTAGTGAGGTTCGGTAGTCGTGCGAGGCTCTTTGGCCTGAATTTGGGCGCGCACACATGTGCGGAACGGAGTCTGTTTTTTGTCAGCCGCCATCTGAGGTCTATTTCGTAACATGTGCGAAATATATGTCCCTCAACAGCAGAAACAGGATGTGCGGGATTGTAAGGATTCTTGGTCTATTTATCGTCTGGCGTTTTTATAGTTATACGGTCTGTCACAAGGACACAATTATTAATTGTTTACAATTCATAACAAAAATAAAACGTAAGGTAATGTTCATTAATGAATATCAAGAAGTAAATATTATATTTGGATTAATGATTAGTACTTATGTAAACTACTACAAGCCAAAATTTGCTACTCTGTCGAAAGCTTTGTTAGTGACTATTCCAAACTTGTTATAAAGGGCTTTTCTTCTACATTTGAGCCATGGGCATGCTTATAGCTTTGTTGTGTAACCTCTATGGTGGTGATTAAATCTCACCATTATTATTAACTGGCTCCATTCAAACACCCACTGTCGTTCTAGGCGGCTCGGAACTATGCCGTCCACCCACAGCGGCTGGTCCCGTAGGCGCACCACGGTCACACACACAAGCCTTTATTCATATATCGAGTTCTAAACTCACTAGGTTCGATTGTTCGCGCTAACTCAACTCAAAATTAACATTCGGAGAGTCAATGTCGCTTGACAGACACAAGGTCCGCCATTGTTTTGGCCGTTTTGGTGGTCCGGATGGAATATCACCGCGCTCATTTGAATATTTTAATAAATAAACTCTGGCTCCTCGCCGAATCCTTTATCCCGTGCCAGATCTCCCGTGTGCTGCCACCACGTAATGTGTGTACGAATGGGTCGTGCGTCGTGCAAGCCAAGATCATCTGATCATCCAGGTAAATAACAGCATATCAACAGTGACAGTGACAATATCCATAAGAACATGCAAAAACTTATTGGAATACTTTAGTTACCATTAATTTTCATGTTACTATTCAAGAGGACCATCGGTTCGGTTTACAAAACTTTTTAACTAAGTAGTTCGGCACTAGAAACACACTTTCATCGTATTAGAACGTCACAAACACTGCAAATAATCCGATCCAATCGTAATTGGAGTGCACTAAGTTTTGTCACAAGTTAATAAACACTCGTCTGGGATAAACAACACTGAAGCGCGCGTCCGTCCTTGCGCTGAGCGATTGGTAGACTGACCGGGTGATGCGGCGCGGTCGCGGTGCGGGCCAGGCCGGCGGCGGCGTGCCGCGCGGTAGCTCCCCCCCTCCCGCGCTGTCGCCAAACACTGCACCCAACAAATCCGACGATAGCTCGATGGAACTGTCGTGACTAGGCGATGGATTATACCCACCTCGGTATGAATTTTCTTCTCGTTTTTGTGCGGGAATTTCGTTTGAGTAGGTCGTGATTTGACGGACCCGCGATACGCTCGTGTGGGCGCTGCGGCGACGCGACCCTTGCGTACCGTACCGGATAATACGATACACTAGGATTGTAAAATTTATTTACACTACGATTCCAGACCGTTATCTGGCGTGTGGCACTCGGTGCAGCGGCGGGCGCATCGATAACGATGCAGACACAACTACACACCAACATAACACCGTGAAAGATGATCTCATAGATTTAATACAATGTGGGACACTTGTACCAATAAATAGAGAGGATATTTTTCCAGATGTTAAATATCAAATAGCATGTATAAAGAAAGACATGAACTCATAAAATTGAATGCATTTATGATGGATGAAGCTCGATTACATTTCAAAAGTTGAAAGGTCCAATCAATAAATCATTATTAAACTCGAAAGACCATCAATCGCAGATGACTTAATAAATATTGCTAAAGAATGCGATAATAGTTATAATTATGCTGTTTTGTCAGATACGTGTTTGCAGTGAATGTTAGCGTCTCAGATTGCCGCGCTAATTTCACTTGATGAAGAGTTATCTCGTCCACCGCCTGCGGCCAATATTTCAATTCGAACCGATATTTTACTCGAACCATCGAGCTTTCGCACAGACACTTATTACAACCTTCACGCTCATTTGTGAGAGCTTTCTTTTTGAAACATCAAAACGTACCCCGAGTTTTAGTTCTCTTTAATTAAATTTCCAGCAATCCTTTAGTACCGAAAATGTAACGTTTCACGCTGAAACAGAATCTTTCACTTAAGTAATTAGATACATAATCCTTTCCCAGCTTTGGTACAGAAGCGATAAATTGTTAAACTAGTTTGGGATCAGAGCCCGTCTATCAGCTTGGGGCTCTACTTTTAGTTTTATTTTCTGAATAAGTTCTGAGAAGGTCGGCCCCAAGGACGTCTCGTCACGATCCTTCGTTCGTTATTATTAATATTATTTGATGGGAGCTAGTCGTTGATATAACTTTGAGTTTTGTAGAATTTACAGAAACGAGTTGTAATTAGTTCACCAACTTGTTCTCCTTACATTCAAGTTTTGTAATTAATCTTATTAAAGTTGTTGTCGGTGTTAATAATGAAACATGGGTATCGCTTTGGTTGTCGGATGAGCGGATTGAGAATGTTGTCACGGATTCAGGTCTTGTTATAATTACTATCGCTTTAAAAACAGATGGTGAGGTAAAAACTGGCGATGTTGGTTACTGCTCCCGCCCAGTCGAAAGAGACAGACATACGTTTAAACAAATAAAATTGGATCGTACATTTTTGTTTAAGTTAAGGCAAGTTTCATCTGATAAAAGACTTGGAAAGAACTGTAAGATTATTGTCATTTATTCAGTTAAACATCCATAAGTATGATTTAATAAGAAACTTGATTACATTCGTGAATTATACTTTACATTATATTTTATAATTTGTGTATTTCAAACTGTAATTAATTTAATCAGACAATTTATGTAGGTTCAAGAAAATTTAATAAATAGAGAATATTATTTTCTGTGAATCGCTTTTAACAGAATGTACGTTTAAGTTTGTGATATTCAAGTGATACATGATATTAATAAGTAAATTAATTAATTTACTTACTGTGTTATCTATTGCTGTTGCTTAAAGTAAAGATAGTAAAGCACAAAGCTTTTCAGATAGAGCTTTTCCGACTACATTGGTATATTTACCGTCATCGAAATGTCAAGCGCTCAATTCGACTTCACCGACTTAATTGTGAGAAAACCTTAAAATAAACATGACATTTATACAAGCCTTCGTAGTAATTTCATCAATTATGTACACATAAATACAGATTCAATAAGTCATCAATTAAATTGCTCATTAAGTGCATCAGAGAATCAGATTAAAGTATGGATGTCGAGGTAGGCAAGCTTTCTTTGAACACCAAAATGGGGTTTTTATAGAATACTTGAACCATCATCATCATCAGCTGGAAGATGTCCAATGTTGAACAAACGGGAACTGATGGGGAGAGGGTTGCCTTAAGCCCCTTGACAAGCAGCTTGGGGATCGTAGGATTGCTGGTGAAGTTATCGAAGACGCTGCTGAGAAAACGGGGTGGTCACTCAACACACTTCAATATCATAAGGTAATATTACTATGACTGCACTTTGTTGAATTGTCTAGAGCTTTTAAATAACACAACTAACCTAACCTAACTCGTAGTCAAGTCAGACTCCAAAGTTGACTGAAGTTTTGATACCATTAAGGACTATATAATGATGTCATACCTATGAAAAATAGTAACGTAAAGAGGACGTTAGAGGTGTTGAAAACGGCAACAATTTGAAAGAGTCTCCAAAGAAAGCTTTTATACTATCGGCTTTTTGAAAACCGCGAGCCGCAGTCGTTGGCACTTGGCAGTAAGAAGCCGTTATTACAATCGCCACTCTTGGGAGCATATCTTGCCGTGTGACCACGCATTCTGTGTTCAATCGTTCCCATCGCTGCAGCGTTCGACACAAATAATGCTGAACGCGATACGCGCATGCAATATTGTGTCTGTCCCACTTATAACAGTTGTAACAACTGATTCTCCGTATTCACTTTATGATGGTTTAAATATCTCTTCAAAGTAAGCATGACATAATAAATATAGTTACTGATACGTCCACAATATTAAAAACGTTTCGCGATCGACTTATTGAATATTGTTATCGGGGTTCGATTACGTACATTAACGTATATTAATTTAATTATTATGGCAATGGGACGCAACATGTCCAAAACAGGTTACAACCGAATCCTCTGCCTCTGGCTTATCGATAATCTCATAATTAATAGCTTAAGTAAAAAATATACTGTATGAAAAATTATAATGACCTCAAGCGACGGATATTTTTTTCAATAAGTACTGTCATATTTGTGCATACGATATTTATTTTAGTTATGGTTCAAAATGCATCCAATGGTTATAAAGAATATTGTGAAACGATACCAGCAAACAGTTAAAATATTAACTTGTTTATATTCGTTTGATTGCATCACTTCCGATTGCTGTTACTCGTTCCGCAAACACACATTTATTCAATTAAAGAAGGGGACTGATCTGAAAATAAAATTTCACCGAACTTTTTATGACATTGAACGAAGTTTATTTTTATCGTATCTAAAGGGTTATAGAGATGTTGTAGAAAGTACATCGCCAGTTCATTTGAATGTTGCTACTAAAAATATAACTAGTCTGTAAGTTCCTAGATTAGAAAAAAAAATTACTAACACTGTGTTTACCTAAATGCTTTTTACATGCACCTATAGCGTAACTACAGACAAGCCTAGACAAGTCGCTAATAAATTTTGATCGATATATTAAAAATTATCACCGTGTTTGTATGATTGGCAATGAATAAACAACTTGTGGCCATTTGCCCCAAATCGGAAAGTGGCCCGCGTTAACATTTAAAATTGGATCTCGATATCGTGAAAATAAAAGAGCAGTAAATGGCGCCAGTGCTGCGGACATATTTCTTTTGGATTCGTTATTTAAAAATTTCGAATTCTAATCGGCCACTTAAAATGCAAAATCAAGCTTTTTATAAATGTCTCCGATATGATCTCTATAGTATGCGAGAATTAAATACATATTCTACTGCTTGATGAAATGAGAATTGGTTATTCATATTCGATGCAGTAAAAATATGCTACATTCATAAAACGTGTATTTTAATTCATATGCAAGGCTCTTGATTTATTTAAGTTAAGTAGATTTATCAGATTTTAATTCATATGACCTTTTAAATAGTGTTGAACTACAACAATGATGTGGTAATCATTGCGTTTGCGAAATAAATCAGTCTTAAATCCTAAGAGGGTATATTAACGACATAAATAAAAGAAACAATCGAGCAATAAAACGTCTTTTCAGTATCACTATGTGTAGGCCGGGTACTGATATAAATTAAATAATAATTAAAACGTCAAGCCGTTCGTCCGTAATGTACGAGGCGGCATGTTCATTAACAAGCCTTTTTCCACATTATTTTATTTGGCCTTTTTTAATTGATCTCTCATTCAGCTGATTGGCCGTAATGGTTTTACTTACAACCACATTAATTTAATTGTGGGTGCATTTAAATTGGTAAATAGGTGCGTTTTACAGTGGCGTGACATTGGGTTACATTGATTTAAGGGGTGGCATGATCTTGGTCCTGTTGCGTATGCAAGGACCAAGAAAAAGCAGTCGCTGGTCCTTTTGACCCAACGGTTGATTTTTATGTGGTGAGTCAGAAAGATAAAGAAATCGTATCCATGTATTTGTGCCCGGTTGATGGTAATAGGCTCGCCCCCTATTACACTGGGACGTAAAACATAACTGGGGAAATGTGGGTGTACTATGTCCGCCTCTGCCTACCCCTTCGGGGAATACAGGCGTGATTTTATGTTATGTTATCCATGTAGAACTTTCGTCAAACAGTCTTACCAAATATTTGAGACACAGAATATTGTTTTACTCATCGGTTACCAAACCGTGATTTTATCAATACGCCGATAATATAATCTCTAAGGCTCGATACCCACGCTAACTACACGTTCACAGTACTCACTTCATCACCGGAATATTAATACGTGTTTATTTTTATACCCGACTGCGTAATAGCGTTGATTGAAATTCAGTTTGCATTTAATTAGGTAATAGCTTAGACTGAGCTTCGCAGACGGACAGACAAACGAGCGAATTAAATGGGAAGGTACTTAATACATGGTTATGACGTTTTGGTGTTCTCAAAAGACCAAATTTTAGGTAGTGTTATCAATATATTGTGAAAGTTATAGAAAAAGATTTGTAACTTAAAAATTTATTAACTTTTTATTGCTTGAAGTAAGGCTGCGCACGCGCACTTGATAAAAAAAAATACGGTAAAGGGGTTTCATCATCATTAGCCGGGAGACGTCCACTGTTAAACTAAGGCCTCCCCCTTATGTAAGATGAAGGGGAGGGTTGCCATAATCCCCATGCTTGGCAAGCGGCTTCGGGATCGCAGTATTGGTGGTGAAGTTACAGAAGTAAGAAGTAAAGGGGTTCGCATCAAGATAATTACTTGTCTTTGCGCAAACACAAAAAATTAGCACGAAGTCAAATGAATACATATTTTTTAATTGCAATTTTATTTCGTGCAAGACTAAAATAATAATATATTTTACTAACAGTAAATAGTTCTCATCTTAAACTTTTTTGGTCTAGTCTGTATAATTCTTATAAGTATTTAACTTTATTGCACTATCTCGAAAAACGGTAAGCAAACAGTTAGCAGGTTCAAAGAAATACTGAGTCAAGCCATGTGCTACATAATATGCATCTTTATGACCATCACAATAGTGGTGGTATTCGCGTACACCATCAAGATTTATTTTGTCATTCACGTCAAGAAGAACTTAAAAAAATATTTTTGAAATTATTTTTTTTATTTTTTGTGGTGTCTGTTCGTCTACGCATTTCTGCGTGTCTATAACAGTTTACATAAGATAATTTTCGAAATCTTGAGAAGTAAAAACAAATTTTATTCACTTCATTTAAAGTCTATATAATTATAATCCCTGAAGATGTTTCCAGAGGTGTTCTCTTTAACCGAAAGTCTTTTTACCCACTTTTCGTCCCTGTAATGTGTAGTCATTGAAAAATATCCGATTCACCACCTCCAACTTTGACAGTGATTTAATATTGATTTTACGTGTGAAATCGATAAGTTCACACATTCTAACTGAAGCCAGTTATCTCCTTTCTAGACTAAAATAAGCCATTACACGATCTTTCTCTCAGTGGTCCTGGTCTCTCCTTTTTTGCGGAAAGCTTAACGCGCTAGCTGTCATGTTTTTGAACTAAAATGACTTAACGTCCGCCGATTGGATGCCTATTTTAAAACGCCTTATGTGGAATGACGACCCTTATATGTGCATATCTAGGGTAATATATCTTACTTGTGTCAACCAATCAACATTTATAACGGAATGATTTATTTCGCCCCGGAATATGAAGAGCTGATTAAGAGGTACATGGCTCTAGTGAGTGACCATTCAGTGCTAAGAACCTACCTATTTAGAAAGTCTTACTTGTATTATATTGATACTAGCTGCGCCCCACGGTGTTACCCACTACATTTTTTCGGGATAAAAGTAGCCTATGTGTTAATCCAGGGTGTCAGCTACCTCTATATGAAATTTCATTAAAATCCATTGAGTAGTTTTTACGTGAAAGAGTAACAAACATCTATCCATACTTACAAACTTTCGCGTTTATAATATTAGTAGGGATGTATTTTTGTACTATAATTTGCGAAAAACTCTAGGTACTTCAAGAGTAGAGCCCAATAACACTGATTTAGTTTACTAGTAAAGGCAATGAATCGTTGATAATATTTAAGTACTTTCGCTTTGTTGAAGGAAATTTTCATTTTTTTCAGTGAATTTAACGAACGTCACTGTCAGCATTATTTCAGCCATATACATTTTCTGGTATGATTTCAAAAACAAAAACCACGATATTTCGTATTTTTCCTATTATTTTCACGTATGATAAACATCGATTACGCAAATAATTACGCGTGTCACTGACCTCAGATGTTAATTCACCAACATACCTACCAGGGTGGTATTTCATATGTAAATGCGTTCTTCCTGCCAGCATCCAATTATTTCGGCTCGAGCCTGCGGTAAACTGAAGTCACTTATGTAAAAACTGCCTTTTAAAGTAATTAATTAGGACGAAGACTTTGGTTGAGGAATACTGGTTCTTTACGACGATTCAGTAACGCAGTAGCCACGTTTTGCCCTACAGCGTAGAGGCTTTGATTTCTTTACTATATTGCAAGCCTGGCAATTGGTCTCTTGAACAAGTTTGGAACCTATATTCTAGGTTCAGTCTATACAGAACAGAGAAAAAATCTCGTTCAAAAAACGACTCAAAGTTCTTGGAAACAAGAAATTTGAAATCACTATGCGGTTTCCACAAAAATTGACACATGTGCTTCAATAACATGACAAAGAAAGCAACATGTAGCATCTTGTTTCTTATTGTTCTTTATTTTAAATAGCAAACACAATACCGGTAACTCCAATTCCAATTACCGATATATACAAATTTCATCTCCACTACAGTTACTACAAGTTTGAGTTATTGAACGATTACAAAAGTTATCAAACATACGAAGAGTTATCCATCTGCCGATATGCCTAAGGGATTTAACTTTATCAGCAGGTCATATCGATCGACACGGATATGAAATATAGAACATAGTGAAGAGCCAAGGGTACTTGTAGATCTAGATCTATGGCATATCTATTATTATTGATATATAAATATTATTGACCTTCTTGAATCCAAAACTCTATTGTCGCCTGTAGACTCACATAATATTATACTTATATACATATATATAGTTTCCAATCTTATGCCTACTGTTAAAAACTTCAATGTTGGCAATTATTCAATAACCTATTCATTTTGAAGAGCATTAGGTTATTTTATTCAATTTTCTTATCCTAATATAATAAATATTTTGATCGGCATCTAACCCGCAAGGTGCCACAAAATCTGTCCTCGTTTCCATGAACGTAATCCGTAGATTTCGGTATAGTCCATATGCCTCCTTGGACTTTACTCGTAATCGTAATAAAAACAAAACATGTCATAACAGTAGTCACAGTGATAAGCGAGTACCTTCGGTGCCGTCCTGTCTACAAACAATCGAGTATTTACTCGGTTGAGCAACAATCGGTACTCCATGATTGATCGATACGCCGTTATCATTGTGCTGATAATAACATCGATAATTTATTGGAATTCTTTCTACCTCACCGTCCGTATTATTTACGATGCCGTTTAATGCATTCGATGATAAATAGCTCTTTGTAGTAATGTGAAGTTAAAGTTCTATAACAAGAAAATATGTGGTATACGATATTTTATTTGTTGTTTACATGTCTCGCGGAGTGATACGAAAGTATTGTTCTCATTGCCAATCTATTCAACCTTTGATAGCCAATAAGGCCAAACATAAGGTTAAAGAAATATGCTGAAGTCAAAGATATTTATTTGTTTCGAGAAAAAAAAACTTTCTACGTTTGAATAAGCATGACCAAGCAATGTATCCTTGGATCTGCCGAGAGAGTCAAAACAAGTGACTAACAAAGGCAACAACATTGTTCAAGATAAAGCGAAAAGCATCCACCTAAACGTCCGCCAACAATGTATTTTAATGTAAATTTCCTCAATGTTATCCAATACTGTTACATTACCAAAGCTATACCCGTTCCGTCTCATTTGACACAAAAACTGTGTAACTCGATAGCAAGTTTCCCGCGCTCGCTAATTGGCCGAGCGTTTCAGTATAGGATTACAGAAGTAGAACGACAATGAGTTTTAGACAATTTCAGAGACATATCGTGTTAAGATTAGCTCCCGTGTGGAGCGGGGAACTGACGTTTATATGTACTTATATGTCTTAAGTTGATTGTTGCGATGTATTCGCTTATTACAAGCCAGGTTTCGAGGTGTATAATAGGCATCGAAAGAGTTCGTATGATCATACTTTTTGTAGTACCCACCTATCTCCGGAAAACCATGATAATGTCAGGCATTTTCATAAATAATATGTACGTAGATAAGGGTAAAATTAGTTCAGATGTAATATTAGAATACAGCTATATCGTGGTAGAACATGTAAAGTCATATAAGAGTTATTATTGTCTGATGCTCCGAGTTATTTTGTAACATATGAGACTTCATAACAAACAGACTCAAAGCAAATGTTTCAGGCCATGAATTTACCTGTTACAGCTGCGTACTGAATTCCATGCGCATTGTACTGCAGCCGTCAATAAAAACAGTGATGTTTCCACACAATAGAACAACTACAAGTAGTTCAAGCAGAATAGACAATAGGTAATAGAGTTGATGTTTAACAGTGGACAATACATATCTTATTTGCAGACGCGAATGCGAACAATTTCTTATATGACGCACGATAAGCACATAAAATGCCTACCATTTTAAAATTCGTGTATTTATCATTGTTCTTTGTTCTTTCTTGTTTGTCAACAAGGTCGGTTAATCATTCATCTAAGCATGATCTATACGTAGCTACTATATTTGAGTAGATATACGTTACGTACGATCTACGATATCAGCATAATTTGTGTAAAGATTTCGGAGTCCACAGAAACGGCGAATAGACGGTCAGTAGTTTTAGTTATTTTATTCAAAGCCTATCAGAGTGATAGGACTCAAACGTGAAAGCATATTCTTAATAAGCCATCATTTCACAGACTGATTGTGCCGCTGGGAAATTTGTTGCGCTGTTTTTCTTCCCAGCTATTGACGCACCGGTGACGGGCAGTTTAGGTGATTTATTTATGACATTGACGTTCTAAAATCATTATTTTAAATATCTGGTCTATTGTGAATATGATTTTTATCTTTATCTAAAAAAAGTCCTAAAACCTGGACCGCCTATTCCGCGTCACACCGACGGCGTGGGGCTATTTTCGACAATTTTATTTGCATATTTTAACGCTCAATTGATAGGGGCTTATTAATTTAGGGGTAGGGTCCGACCGACCGTAATATATTTATATTGAACATTAGGGTTGGTGATCAGTTTTCGGTCATCTCAACCGGTTGTCGTATAGAATGTGCCAATAATATAGACCGTGTTCATATATGATGAACCAAGCAATAATCAAAATAAAGAGCATGAAATCTACAAAATTGTAATATAATATGTACTTAGTCCTTAGAAAAGTAAACTTTACAATCACCAAGACTTTATGCGATTTTTACATCATTTACCTCCTTTAAAAAAAATGGTTAATTTAATAATCATTGTTTCAATTATATCATTATCTATCTCTGATGTTGGTTATTATCAACATACAGAGATGTCAATAGACCCAAGGCTGAGGCCGCACTGCGAATTAACCGCCGCGTTTTGACCGCGTGATAAGGAAAGTAATGCACACGTTCACGCAAAAAATATCCGCAAGTGCGGCCGTTAGTGTCTATTGTAGGCTTCATCATCATCATCAGCCGGAAGACGTCCACTGTTGAACAAAGGCCTCCCTTAGAACGCCACAATGAACGACAGCTTGTATGCTTATTAATCGGTTTTTCCCAAAAGCTCTTATATTTATTATATTATCAACTGTTTCATTAATATAATCATATCTTGACTTGTTAAGTTAATGGGTTTCCAGATAAGTTTTCCAGAACTACACTTTAATTTAAATGATCAAATTTCCCGCCAATATCAAGGTTCTAATTGTTATGACTGTATCTAATGCGTATCTCATTGCTATAGATATCTCACACGATAATTAATAAATACTGTTGTATATTATTATCAGATTTTATAAGTTCTACCTGTTTAGATTTTCTGTGGATATATACCTAATCATTTCATTTTACGTTGTTTATTTAACTTATTTATTTATTTATCTTCTCCCTAAAGATTTGTATAAAAACAAACGCATTACACATAAAACTGAAACGTGTATTCGACACGTATACCTTTCACAATCAACTCATCCATCTCAAAAACACTGGCAACAGACTGACAGCATTACACTCAACATTTCACATCTCCTTCTAGCTCCATAATAAATGATAGAGATAAAAGAACACAAGTCGCGTTTGCCCTGACAACCCATAATTTTACGTTTGGCTGCTTACAGTAACATCTAAAGCGTGTAATTCCGAATCTAAATTTATAATTAATGTTTTCGTGGCATATGGCATGCGTTGAATGAATTATTTACGTGTGTTTTTGTGATAAAAATAACAGCAATTATTCAGGTTTTGGGTGGGCGTTAAAAGGAAGTATAGAGGAACTTGTGTTTAGTCCACTGCGGGGACAATCAGCGAAATAAAGGGTTTGTTTTTTTCTTCTCGTTGTAGATTATCATCACCTTTTGGCAATGTATTTTCCATACAATTAACAGTGACGTCAAGATCTGCTATGATGCAAGGCAAGTAAGAAGAGTGATGCTAAAGAATACCAGAATATGCCGTATGTTTTGACAATAATTAAGATGATGTAATAACTTTCGAGTATTATCCATATTGCAGGTCAGTTCAGTTTGCGTCGCTGCCGCGTCACCGTCATGAATAAGGGCTCCGTTCGAGTTCGAAACTGTTCAAGCATCCCCGGATACACACGTGAGTAAAACCGTAAAATAGGAAATAATAATGAAGAAGATGATTCAGACAGATTGTGCTGCTGGTAGTTTGTTGCGCCGTTTCTTTCAGCACTAGCAAGCGGTGACGGGTGGCGTTTTTGAGGGCTGTCTTGATGTAATTTAACGTTCAAAAAGTTCTTAAAATTAAGTTTTTTTTTCTTTTATCTTATTTCCTCCTTGACAGGCACGTTTTATTCTTGCTGACTGACAAATCTGTATATCATGACATGACTGACTTTCATCTAATCAAAGAAGCTCAGGCAAAGAAGAGGGAACAATACCTACGGCAGATTTAATCCTATCCTATATGTATAATTATTCTGATCAGATTTACAAAAGAAAAGAAAAATATAAGGAAAACCTACACAACATTTATATTATAAACCTATTGACTCCGGTACATCCCAAGCTTGATGCATATTGCACGCACCAAGTACATGATAACATTTCAGGCTACGTGAGCTGATAACGCAGAGTGCAGTGATAAAGTTCTGATGAGCACTACGATCCATATTCCTCTGTGAAGCACCTAGAATTACCTGGAATGACAGCTGTTGGATAAGAAGTTCTGGGTATAATGAAGTGTAGGTATGTCAACTTAGAGTTCTTTGAACAACAGCTGCTTAGGTTTTAAGTGATCTTGAATTGTTAGTCACCTAACCACACTTACATGGCAATGTAGTAAAGTAAATGTTGCTAACCTATTATACTATTTAAGAGACATTGACCTCTGACTCCTGAGTTTCGTTTCAGTATTTCTTCTGAGAGGTAGACAGTTAGGAAATGCCGACGCCAACTAGTTTATTGAAATCTGACGTGTAAAAGTGTTTGCAAAAACCTATTTACGGATATAAATCAGTCATTTATTTATCTTTTTATAATGCTGCATAGGAAAATAAATCATGTATATAGGACGCTATGTTATATTTTTGACTGCCCCATCGCTATTTCTGTCTAATTAAATATATTAATTTATCAATAAGGAAAATAATGGCATTGTTCTGTTCGAGATAGTTTTCTTTCTAAATTGCCAGAGATCTTCTTAACAAGAATTAATCATTATAAAATGCTACATCTGTATTTTCCAAAGCTTAACCGAGTTATAATAATTATTGTACGATTACTTTGTAAAAAGTTAAATGATTAAATCCAACGTGTCGGCAACTTATGAAAGGGACTTCAAATTAGTGAAAACTTTTTGCAACAAACTTATTAGTTATTAGTGCGGGCTCATAATTATCTAACATTAACATTGTTGCACATCGTTTAGGTTAGGAGGATGAGAGTAGCATTTCTGTCAAAAAATAAAGATACATTGCTGATTTTATTACAAAGGAAATGATTTAAGAAGATTCTACTTAAAATTCCAATTTATAAATAAAAGGATTTCTAAATCCAAATCTATAATGCCTTCGTTCACTTTTTTTATTATAATTAGTATAACAAGTAAACTAGATGAACACGACGATATAGAATCAAAAGCTACTGGAGCCTTTCTAAATATACTTCAAAACAACAAGAACCAATAAAATTCCCAAAAAAACACTCCTAATTAAGTCCTTACAGAAGAAAACCATTATAAGAAGGAAATCTGTTAGAAAACATAAAAGTTATAGAAGCAAAGACGCCACGTGGGCGGACCACAACCAATTATAATAATGGATATTATTTTTACGACACAAACGAACATTAATTCCCCGTTTCCTACGAAGGAAATAGAAATAAAACACCGGTAGCTGAAAGACAAAGTAAATGTTACGCGCCGAATGAAGCGGGGGCCTTAGTCTGTCGATCTATTTATTATTGGCCCAAACTCAATTGAAGCTGTACAAGTGAATAAATTGTTGTGAGTGTTGACATAGAAAGTGCATTATAAGTAAGTAGTTATTTACATCCGTAAGTCAATATCATACCAATTTCTACTGCATTTGCATTGCAAGAGCTAAAGAAACAGCTTTACAAGCTTCCAATAACTCCAAACTGACTGTCACAAATGAACTGATGGTAACATACTCGCAATAAGGTTTATTACAGATTCTCTATACAGAGTCAACATTTCAAGGTGCTTTTAAATTTTGCGAGGAACATTAAAAAAAATACGTTCAACGGACAGAAACCTTAAAAGACACCTAAGGATGTGCGTCATCAATTTACAAATTACACCTTTCCCTAAACTTAATATAAACTCATCAAGTTAATGTGTATACTTAGTTGGTTTATTACTTTAACGACCAGTAGATACAATATGATCAACCTTGAACACTTCATCAGACAAAACAATTCTTACATAATATAATGCGCGTGACAATTTAATCATCCATGGCGGACACGGCGACATACCAACAGTATAGTTAAACAGCATTCGTGAAGCCGGATCTAACAACACAAATACGACATGATGAGACAAAAACAGTAATTACAAAGCGATCAGAGCTAAACACGAAATTCATCGCTGTTGAAACGGTATGGCATAGCGAAAATACACTGCAAAGGCTTCGGCCTTCCAAAATTGTTGCTTTTTTGCACTCATCTGAAGGTCGATGGAGTTAAAATTTTAATTGGCCGAAAGATTAATTCGGCGTAAACTCGTTTGCAAAATCAAGGACTTCGAAAAACCGTTGTTTATTCGCTAAGGAATTCACGATTTAATTCGTATAACTGAGGAAGACGGATTCGCTGATTTACGCGCCTCACAAACTCACAGCCAGCACTTTTGGATTATTATAATTAAAATGTTATTTATCGCCGTTTAAAAATAACTTTGTGTTGTTTAAATTATGTGTACCAAGTTTATCTTGAGACAGGACCAGCAACCCCCAGTTTTATCGAACTGTTCAATTAAAAGAAATATGCACAACTAATTAACCTTTAAGTGTTAATGTGTTCAACAATAAAAACCTGTTTAATGATGATTAAATAATGCAATAATGTTCAATTTAATTAGTAGACTCTACCAGCAAGCTATAATTATTCAGAAATAGAACTTATAGTAACACCGTTAGTTATTACAGGTGAGTGAACACTTGAATAGTTGGTAATAACATAAAAACATGAAGAAACTAGAGGCAGTCATTTGAAAGTCCTCCGAGTCCATAGATGGGAATGTAATAATTTAATAGAACAAAGACGATTGCTCTAACGTTTCACGTTCCAAAGTTAAAACAAAGGTACCTAAACTATTCAAATTCTAATCACAGTGCCATGTCAATCCATCAGATACCTCCAATATGGGTGACAGTGTGTCCTCCCATGAATCGTGCTATGTTAAGTTTCAATGTTAAAGGAGACCAACACGACACAACTGCAAATGGAAAACACCTTGAAATAAACTCAAGGGTTTATAACGTCTGCCAACTTAAGTCCAGACCTCAGGGTATTATTATAGTATTCTATGGGATAGTAAGATGTGTGTTTTGCAAGGTTTTCTACTATCTACATTCTACACTATGTTAAATATATGTTATTTCTTTACACATAATTGAAGAAGTTATTTCTAAAATCGTACATGCTTGTCCGACTGAAAATCAGATGCTAACAATTTAATTCCAATTCTTGTTCAACGATTGTTTTATTTCTAAATTAATTAGAGCATGCATAAATAGATCCAAAAAATATTGCCCAATCAAACGCTCCGGTTGGCAAATTGCGAACACATTGTAACCATTTTTAAACGTTCGACATTAAACTGACATCAACTTAATCAACACATGTGCTAAGAATCACATGTTTACATGAGCAGTGATTGCTGTTCACACGACTCGGCTTTACAGCCCCATTTTATTATTATAAATGACGACAGACTTTTGACTGACGAGATAACGAACCCTAATACTAGTTAAGTTATTTGACGCTTTATGGTGATTCCTTACCGTTAAACTGAGGATAATAAGCAATGAAATTGTTTCAACGCTTTTGGAAGGGTTAAATTGCATTTTAAGTATGTAATTAGTTATAGATAAGATATAATGAATAGCAAAATTTTGACGGCCGTTAAATGTGTTGTGTATGTTACCTAAACAATGCCAGATACAACTTAAAATAGGAGTGATAGTCACCGTGTTTTATTTAGTCATGGACACTGAACATTTAATAATAAAAGTTTTGTTAGTCACCCTTATACTAGCACGCGTGATATCGTACAAATCGGACTAATATCCTTTACTATTTGTTAACCTGTATCGCTGGTGAGTTAACTTTTACGCATGCGATAAAGCACGGCTGACTTTCAATAGGGTAGCAAAAATTTGGATTTGATGCAAAAAGTTTACAACCAGATACCAAATACGCACTGAAATATTAACCTTTAGTTTTAAATCTCAGAACTTGTACATATCTTTATTCTTCTATAAGGTATCTTCATTCTTCATTTTAGTGCCGGTAAAAACTTCCAATACAGTCAGTTTTTTGTTTTTAAATATTCTGTTTTTGAAAATATAACGCCACATTACAGGTATCTCTGTAGTTTTTGAAGTCATCGCACTTGCCTTGAAGTACTGGTTATAACAACGATGAGCAGCGAAGTACGTTCTTAAACCGATTAAATTGTTCCAATATTAAAAAAAATTAAAAGATTCGATTTGGTTTGAAAATTGGAATGCAACCAGCCAATGAAAGTAAGCTGAAATGAAATCGAAACATTACGTGAATAATACCAACGTCATTCGGTCGCGAGTACATAATTATTAATTTTAACGTCTCACAATGTATAACAAGCACAAGTTCAGTTTGCGTCTGTTCTTAGTTACAAGTATTAATGGGGTAGGAACGTGACCGACGGACGAACGTCGCCTCTATATATAGCGTTCTGGTAATGGCTTGTATTTCCTCAGCTTGGCTCTACACATACTGTTTTGGTTATGCACGAGCATTAATTGATTGTTACATAGTTTGAAAAACTTAAATAACGCGTTTAGGTTCGGTGGTCAATTTAGTACCTATTGGTCGCAACTCGTATATTGACGACTAAATTGGCACAGTGGCTAAGCCATTGGACTGCTGCGTTAAGGGTTCTGGGTTCGATTTACACACGGGAATAAAAATTGTGTGATCAGGAGATGTTTGTCCGGAGTCTGGCCGTTTATGGATGTGATATTTCATGTTTGTGAACCTCACCTACGATACGGGAAGAATTCCTAGCGCGGGGCGACGTTTTCAAAAAAAGAAAAAGAAAAAAAAAATTCGATCCGGTCGATTAAACTATTGCTGTGGAATAATTCCCCAATACGACCCTGTAGTAGCAAGAGAGGTATCGATCATTTGTTAAGTGATGTGCCAAAACCAAAGCCAGCAACATAGTTGAAGTTACTGTCAAGTACAACTAAGTGAAGTACTTAATCCTGATTCGTGTGTACAGTCAAGAACTGTGTGTTTAGTTAATTTTTATTTGAACACTTTTTATATACATTTATTCTAGCATACTATCGAACGGGCGATTAAAACCATACTTGCCTAAGGGAATTTTAACCAAAGTAGGCTTCCAAAAGTCAAACCTAAAGTTCTGGAGTATGCTATAATATAATATAGTATAATCAATGCTAACTGCCAACGAACTTTAATCAAAGTACAATAATAAACAACAGTCTAAGAATACATAATCCTAAAATAGTCAGTGTTCACTTCGGCCCGTGTGTCCCAGACTCCCAGTCCCATAATGAGTTGTATTTCCTCAGCTTAAGTTGGCACGCACTATGAATTCCTTGTATTCGGCTGCATCTGACTGATAGCACGGCGCGGCGTCGTTCGCATACAAATTATCGGCACAAATCAATGGCTGACGTTCTCACCGTGAGACCGAGCGGCGCTGTAGTGACAGCTAGATGTATTTCTATTGTTGTTTTACCCACAGATAAACTGGGATCAAGTTAGTACGTAGTTCTCTAGTCTGTAGGCGAGTTATTCTGAGAAGCAAATACAAAAAACTGGAGCCTGCCAAGAACGTTTAAAATTATTGTCTTCTACAGGATCTGGAAGAATAACCTGGCAGGCTATATATTTTTATCAACCAACATTTTCATCTGACCTGCAATATACTGATTTCCAAAAATTGGCCTGCTACAAGCGTGTATGATTGGCCTTTTGCCTTGCAAAGAAACTTATCATAGGAACAAAGTGAACTTAATAGTAATGAACTAAGTATTCTAAGTACTAGAGTTTCCATAGAATCAGCTCTAGACTGCCTTACCCTGTATCGCCTGCTTCAAGCAGGTTCCATGGGATGGTAATTCGAGTGTGCATAAAACGAGGCGTTGTACGGCCATGCCACTCGTCTTAAATTTCCGGCTTCGGCGTGTACTAGCTGCAGTTAAAGCCGTATTAAGTAATAACGGTCAATTGAATCTGCCTATCACAGGAGTAAAAGACAACAATCTGTATATTAGCCATTTTTAATACCAGTATCTGTGCTAGGTCTCAACTTGCTAAATGAATTATCGACTGCCGCGATTTGTGTAACACAATAATAAGTAATGTTGGCGATTTCAGGCCATTCATGCAGAAGTTTATTTCAGGGATCATGTTAGTAATATCAGCAAATAAAATACGTATAGTAATATTAATTTACATTGATATTTGAATTAGAAATGGGGTTTCAAACTAGCCAAAAACCTCTTTACTAACCTACGGTATCCCAAATTGTATGGAATTTGGTAACCAATTTTATTTAGTGTCTACCACATTTGCATGAGACTACCCGACAGAATACCTTAACCCCGCACTAACCCTACCGATACTCGAGTGATTTGAATTTCATATGAACGTCAAAGTCAACACTTGTGCGGCCAACGAGCGTGAAACAAACTCCAATGTCTGATTCAGGCCCTTGAGAAACAAGAATGATGCCCACTTGAGAGGGGAGTTAATGACCCATCACGCAAGCGACACTTGGAGTAGCTTTGTTATTAATTATGGTGCGCCGGATGCCTTCCGTGTGGTCCTAGGTTCAGAATAGGAACTTCTATTTAGCCGTGATTGCTAATAGACGCAATTTTGTAAATGCGAATGGATGAGGTGGAACAACCCAATGGTTTTTGCACAATTTGCCAAGACACGAACTCATGGTCAAATTTATTATTTTCTAATAAATCTTCAGTTACTTAACATGTAAGTAAAAGGAGGCAATAGTTAGTATTATGTAGCTGACATTCTACTCAAAAGACGGTAGCAAAAAGAATAGCTTGATTATGATAATTGAGTTACCAAAATATTAATTTCAATCAAAACACTGATAACCCTAATATCACCAGTCGACCCTAAAACTAAGTAAAACTGAATAATAAAAATAGCGTCACATACTTGAGGGCTTCCGAATGTACGGTAAATAAAAAACAAAGCAAAAAATAACCATTAGGTACGAAACCCCATCGATTCACCCTGTCCGAGGCATGCCACTGACAAATGCAATGACAGATTTCTGGCCCCGTTTTTGTTGTTTTTACAAATTTAATCGTACCCCCATTCTAAACCTTAACACTCGTAACATAAAACTCATTTTCCCCTGCTTGTGAAGCAGACGAAACATGGCAGAACTTATCTATGGTATTCGGAAAATTCTCTTCAGTGACCGCACACTTTTTTCTTTTTCTTTTAATGTCCTGTGGTTAGGGTTGTAAGAACAAAATATTTTAATTTATTTAACTTTACCGCCTGAATTTGTCCACTGGTTAAAGAAATGCCACCATACCTGTAACAATAAATAAAAGTGTTAAAATCATTCGAAACATGGTTTTTAGTTAATTATTTATTAAAAAAGTAAACAAAAACATCAAATTAATAATGCAGTTAACATTTTTATGTAACAAAAACAACAAAAAGAATTTGACAGCGGTGGGATTCGAACCCACGCCCTTTCGGACTGGTGCCTAAAACCAGCGCCTTAGACCACTCGGCCACGCTGCCTACATGAAGCAATATCAAAATTAAGTACTACTAGCCAAGGTCGAAATGATTAAATAAATAAGTCATGAAAATGAATAATATTTTATAATCAAATAAATAAAAATCATATACAATAAAGTTATAATATTACATAATATATTTATTTCGTATTTAGTATGCACAGTTGCTATACTGTCTGAGGCATGTCGAATGGCTTAGTCCAAGGCAAGTCACAATTCAATTTATCAACAATACATTACGTATTGAATATAGTAAGCACATTAAGGTATTATATCGCTACTAAGGCCCGGGGTCTGTCATATCAACCGGTAGTGATAAGTGGACATACCGTCTATCAGACGGGACGTGGCTACAGATGCCATAAATATAGCCCCAATTGCTTCAGATTGGAAGTGTTAGGGTACCGTACTCAATTAGGATCCCATATGGAAGATTTATGACTGTTAATCCGTGTCATATAATATCGTTACTCAATAGCAAAGGTAGACCGTTATTTTTCCTATATGATTCTTATTTAGCTCCTATATACGAAAAAAATAAAAGAAAATAGGAAAAAAATACTGTAATTCATAGACACGACAGGTAACTATATAAGACAGCATATAAAAATATTATTAAAGATTGATTACTATAACTAATTAACTGTATTAGAACATTAAATAGGGCAAAATAATCACATAATAAAGCTACGGCTTATACATTCCAAGCTACGTTCAGTACGTGGTATAGTAACCCCAATCCATCAGTTGACAACTTTCCTACATTGATAACCTGGTACACCAACCATCTATCATCAGCCTAACAAATGTAATTAATTAGCAACGACACTATACTTTCCAGTCATTCCAAGACCACTACGGAAACATTACTACTAAGTGCAACAGTTTGAAATCCTTTAAAAACCTTAATTTGCGTACATTCCAGCACTCTTATTACTGGCAACGCATTAGACGCCGAACGAGGTCTAATTTCGAGTGACGCACCTCATTTACACCGATCACTTGTAATAGGCACTTATCTAGTCGCGAGACGGGCAATCATTATGGATTTATGCGAGATAATAACTCGGTGCTAGCCGTGGCCCGCCCACTTGCTTATGTGGTCGGGTTACAGGGATGTTCATGACTTGGGTTTTTTAGCTCTGTTATTATCGATTGGCTAGTATGAAGATTCGATTGTATAACGTCCTGTTGCAGATTTATTTTCTTATTTTCTCCTTATTTATTTATAACTTGAAGATTAACGCTCTTGAAATAAAATAAGGTCTTTCTATAATTCTTTCCAAGTGTCCGTTGTAGCGGCCGGCCTGTTAAAATTTGAGATCCACATAAGTGCAAAAATACAGGTTCGCTTTATATCTAGTGACACTCATAGTCCAATGGAACTGCAAACTGATACAAATGGGGAGATACTGAGGCTTGTGCTCTCCAAAAACTACGAGCTCTAATGTGTGTAGAACAATATCATATCGTAGGACTTCCATAGCTTTCGCTTAACCTCTCAGATGTACATTTTTTTCTGCTTATATGTATTATCACACTAAAGAAGTAATTAATATGAAATGAAGTCGTATGCTACGTGTACACCTCTAGCATCTACCTTAACCTTAATTGAGAGATGACTCAGTGCAATTTAGTAACGCTAAGAAACTCCTAGGTTCTTCCTACGTACGCCCATCATGATTTAAGGTATAAATCGTTTGTTATTTATGACAGCGATTAAGAATTTAAGCATCAATTTACGTTGTTTAGCGATGACAGATCAAACGAACATGTAATCTCAGTTCAGCTTGTACTTAATTATAATCCTAGTTTAGTTACTTTCGTCTAACATATGGTGATATTTAATGACTGTATTAGACTAAATTACACACTCAATTAAACTATATCCCTTTAATAGCTCGTTTAAATGTAATACGTTAACCAACACCCAATATTATCTGAGTCGGTGGCGTGAGTGCAAATTAAAATAATTATAGAAATTGCTTTGATGCAGATATCAAGAGTTACCTTAATCATGAGCATAGGTGATGAATTTTATGAAGCAAATGAGGCATAAGGGATATGACAGTAGCATATCAATAAATCAGAAAACTTGCGTGACTGCATATTTTGCTTATTGGAATTCGCTTATCATAAGTACCGAAAATAATTCAATTAGGCACTCAATGATACTAGTACATGAAACACTCAAAACCAAATTCCTTACGAAATAAATCATACAGCAGATACATTTTCTTCGAAATCAAGAGTGAATTGTCGAGAAATAGAACATCTACGAACAATATACTTAGATTTACTTATAACCCAAGACTCGGAAAGCAATCACAAAAATCGTTCGATTCAGACAAAGGCCGAATTGTGTCGAACATAATTTGTGGCCCCAGCATCCTATAACAATAAATCTCGAATGTCAGCAGATTTACGACACTGTAAACATGCAATATCATCAAACTTATTTAAGTGCGTATAAGGGATACCACTTTGAAGATATTTAATGACGCCCTGACTTAAATCATGTTTCGTGAATTGTTTTCGATTGGTTTAAATTAATAAATATGGTATTAATATACGGTGTGATTTATAATGTAAGAGAATTTATTAGGAATAAAAATGTTGAGTTTAAAATGAAAGGTTTAAATTAGTATCGATTGCGTCGTCAGTAACGGCAGTATGCAAATTATAATTAGCGGGTAACTTGCCAAGAAATATCACAATTTTAAAAGCAAGGTAACATGCTGATACTGGCAGATATCTAAGTAAAAAATATGAGGATTACTAAAATCCTAGACAGTTGAATGATCTAATAAAAATTGATTGCTCTGTAAGTCGTCTTGTCAAAAGATATTAAATGCAAAATCCAAGAAATGTGGCCACTTACAATAAAATAAACTCACGAAGTATTCTTTCGCGGCGAAATACTGAGTTTTTATCTCTTATTTGGTTAATCTTAGAAGTTTATAACACTATAACTTTGTTACAATCCACCATATTAAAATGTCTAATCAGAAATATTTATTATTTTTAATATTGGAGAAGTCAACATGGCGTTCATAACGTCTAAATGTACATTAAAATGGAAAATATGTTTAGTTTTATGTTTCGTTATTATACTTAACGCCACAAATATTTACGTGTTTTATGTTTTAATTTAGAAAATTTTATATTTGTGATGCTTGAATAAATAAAATCTCGCCACAATATTTACCTTTACTCAACATTTCCAATAGCATTCCAATCCAATTTACTTGTTTTTAAAATGTTGGACGAGAATTTTATGCTTACTCACTGCATTGGTTGACCATAATGAAAATCTTCTAACGGAAAATGGTAATAAAATCGATAATATATGGGCGAATCGGATATTAAAATACGATGAATTCTTTCGTGTAGACTTAACCGAGATACGCGAATTAGTACGGAACAGCGGGGGCGAATTTTTGTGACAGCACAGTTGATCGTAAAAAATTCTCGCCACCCGTGGTGCCCATTTGTTTAGTTAATGCAGTTTCTACGACCTATGAGCATCGTGAGTGCGGCGGGGCTTTTAGAAATAGCACTGTTTTTATACTTGTCATGGTCACATCAAAACAGTTCTTAGATAGATGTAACAGTAAATCAAATAATGCTGGTAATGGAATCTTTTGCTTAAATATATAGATGGGTAGGAGGGCTAAGGTCGCAGTACGTACGAAAATCCAGAAAAGATTTTACTGTACCAATCCGAAATTACAAGGCTCATAAAAAAGAAACTTGCTAACATAGAAGTACAATTACAAAGGGAAACTTACGTCATCCCGTCAGTACCCACGTACCTTAGGAGCCGTACGATATCTCTGCTCAGAGGCAAGATTCATCACATGTCTAACAGTGCGTAGGTAGGTAGACGTAACGAGGGTCGACGCCCCCGAAAGGGTGCGTTTTGGAAATACGCGCGATAATCCCGGCTAACCACCGACTTATAAACTAGGCTCGTGTACTGGGGATTTGTTGGCGATTGTTTAGTGATCTGTCCGACTCTGATTCGGTGGTGGCCTAATGAAACTATTAACATTGCGGTTCAAATCCCTTTTACCTTTCTAGATTAAATGGAAGTCATTGACAACATATTTGAACCGCATCTCTAATAATATTATATGAATAGCACAAAAAGGAGACTACTCGAATGCAAAGGTTCCAAACGAAAGTGAAATTTTACAAAAATACTCGCAGAGAGATCATCTATTGGCGATATAGTCTTGTTAACAAGCAAAAACTGCAGGATACATGGCAGGTAGTTAGTAAAGGTATTATAAAGTAGCACTTAGGCAACTTTTAAAGCACTCAGATAATATCATGAACGATGAGGCAAAAACTGGGCGCTTAACGTGTGTAATGACATTCAATTATCTGAAATGATATTAACGCCTAAACACACACCACGTCTTACGCAAATCACAGCATTAACCAGACCAGGATGCCATGAAGTAACAAAATCAGAAGGAACACCAGATAGAACGACTTCAACGAAGAAACTGTAGATAAAGAATGGTATGATGATCTGTGACACTTATGCAGATTACCATTGAAATAAGTTTTTATGGAAATCTTATTGCCAGTTTTTAAGGAATTTTGCCATATTTTAGGATTGAATTTTGCCACATTGGCAAAGTTTTGGATATTTTAGTAATATCTTGCGTTTGCTCGTTATGGACGATAATATCTGGGATAGCCAAATAAGTCTACATATTTTCCATTCAGTTCTTCGACTTCATCATCATCGAATCCTGTGTTAAAATTGCGTGTATCAAATGTTTACATTGACAGATTATCTGCACATTTTGTGTCCGTATTTTAGCACGAACCCTGGTGTCAAGTGGGTCTACTCTTCCATCATCGTTGTGATAACGTTAATGCTCTCCATGAGTCACTTCGCCTCCTAACTTTTGCAATAAGTCATTACTTGAGTAGTAAAGGGCCCCCTTGCAATATATACGCCTTATAATATTCACTTCCCGTTTGACTATTATCTATTTGTTTGGTTGTAGGTGTGAACAATTTTGCCAAGATGACAACCAACATATGACAACCCATAAAAATATGACAACCTTTAATTTAATGCCTTTTAGACACAAACCTTGGCTCTTAATTACATATATTTGTTTTTACAGAAGTATTTTACGCTGATAACGTATTAAAAAAAATGATTCCGCAAGTTGATAGTTTATCACAATATTGGGATGGAATGCAGAAACATATTAATAAAAACTAACCTTTTGCACTTTTATCAAGTAAGAACTTATCTGACTTGCGTCAAAGTGTTATTTTCAAGATTTTACGAATATTTATCTAACCTTCGGCCTTATATAAAGATTAAGGTGTACCGTATTTATAAACTAAGTTTAACAAGTTTTCCTTAACGGCATCCGAGTTAACTATTTCCATAAAAAATATAAACGAGGAGCGGAAAACAGCGGTTAGGCAATTTCTTCGCAAAATCTACAAGAACAATTCGCCTTATGATGCAGCTTTACTTGCCATCCACATTATATCCTTATTTTCCTCTTTCAACTGTAACTAGGGTGGTGTGGGCATAGAAAAAGCGACCTTAAAACTGAGTAGCTGGGTTGTTTATTGATCGTAGTAGAAATAGACCATCAACAACACGCATGATAAAAGCCAGCGGGGTACAAGTGATTAAAATAAGTACGGATTTAGGTGCGGCTACCCTAATGGGGGGCACCACGCCCCGTTCTGACCTGACCAACTTCAGTTCAATGTTTTGTGGCGACTACATTAGTGAAAGTGTTGCGTTCGTCCTACTCACTTGTAGGATGAGCATGTCATAATGCGTCGATGTCAAAGGCAAGCAGTTTTTATAAGTAAATCTTAATAAACATATTAGCTAGGTTATTGGTAAGACAATGTAAAAATAACACAATTATGAAAGTTACTTATAGATTTAATTATTATGCCCTTAGGTGTTTAGGTTTGTATGAGGAATGCGATGTTAGTGAATGTGGCGAAAGATGAACGACACGATCGTAGCAAATGGAAATCTATGGCTTCTGCCTACCTACAAGTTAAGATGTATTTATACGGTGTACAATAAGGTACTCTATCTATCTATTCCTCCGGAGAATGACTTTATGTGTGTCTGTAGGTTTAGCCCAGGAACGTACAAAACGGTCATTTTCCAAAAGATTTGCGACAAATTTACGTCTAATAGACTCCTATAATATTTAAATTAGGTACGTAGATGATATTAAAATCTAAAAACATGGAAAATAAACTAGAACTATAATCCCTCATAACATTCACCCACACAGGGTTATTTCCACATTACTGTCACCGCGCTCGTCCTCATTCAAACGCTAACAAAAGTGACGCCATTTTTGTGACGTTAAAAAATCATTAGCACACCCTAACGCAAAGGAAAAATCCTATTCTGCCTACGTTGACATGCTAACTCGAATGATATTTAAATAGATAAAGAATAACTCAGGCATGTGTTTTAAAAGGAATGTTTGTATGACTATATACCTTGGTTGTGAAAATAAATTTTAATTTATATTTCAGTAAGAGTTAAACCAACGAGTATCTAGTTATAGTGTTTATCGTGATAGTTGCCTCATAAACAGTTTAGATAAAAACAAACAGTGACATTAGACACATTAATTTGTTAAATTTTAGTTCAATTAAAAGTAATTTAAAACAGCTCTGTTTAGAGGTTTCGCTGAAAATCTAAACTTTGTGCAATTTCCACGAAAATTTGTAGTCGCATTCCCATTTCCAGACAATCCACAATTACCACCAAACAAAGAAGATTTTACCACACAAAGAACTTGATGCTAACTTGGTAACGTTGGCGCATCTAATTCCTACCTAATTTGCTTAGCATTTAACTACGTAGTACGTTTATGCATACGTTTTGGAATAATTTGAATCGTGCAAAGCGAAAAGCGCGCTTCTGTTTTGTTCCTAAGGTAGTTATAGGACTTTGAAATTGGATTAATGGCAATTTTGCAATGTTACCTCTGCAATTTGCGTTTTATTTTTTCTGTGCTTCGCTGACTGCCGATTGGCAAGCATTCTAATATTTGTGCCTACATAATTAGTTTTTGTTACGATTTAGGTATTTTATTTAAATTCTTGGGTCTGTTCAACTGAATGGCTTGAACAGGTATACTTATATGCACGTTCGGCGCACCGTGAGCCCGCTACTACCCTGCTGACTGGCTAATATTTTTACTACCACAAGAAATGCAGTTTATGTGTAGTTCATGCTGATACGAGAGAAGATAAATTTTCATTTGCCTTTCTTGTATGATTAAAACACTTCTTACTTACTTCCTTGAAGAATGTTCAACTGCTTTAACTAATACAGTGTTTATCTTGGCTCAAATAATTAGGTATGTATAATGATAGAACAGATATATGGCTAGGCAATACTTTAGAGCTAAAAGTTCGGTAAAAAAACCTCTGCGTTCACAACATGAATAGAAAGTGGGCTAGTGGAATATACAGAAGCCTGTGCAAGGTATAAGCTGAAACAATACGGGCCAATCAAGAGTGATCGCTGCCCACGGACCGATAGCCGATATCTGGCGATGCAGCGGGTCACCGTCATTAATCACATCGGTACAGTTCGACCGCCCCCCGTGGCGATACTCACGGACTGAAAGGTCGCCAAACTAAGGAATCATTTCTTGTGTTTAATTGGGCTTCGAGGTTATTACAAACCCAGTCATCTGGTCTAGTTACATACAATTTTGTTTGCCTATGTTGGGACATGAGTATAAGGGCTTGGGAAGGTGAACACATCAGGTATACCTCTTAGCGGGCGAAGAGGTAACTTTTACAAGAAGTATATAACACTCACTCGCCAACCAGTGAGGAGCCTATCGTTATTCATCGAGCCTTTAATAAGTTCATTAGTAATAGGTGATGAAATTAATTTAGTTCGCTGTTACCACTAATATAGCTTGTTAAACGACTAGTGGCAACAGCGAACTATATTCTTAAATCCGATAAGAGTAGGTATAATTTCTTTACTTTTCGTCCTTTCCGCATTTTCATATATTCGCTGAAGGTGTCGTCCGTACGTCCGTCGTTCGGTACACGTATCTGTGATCGACATGCCCGTGTGATTACTTTAACAAATCTGTCAGTAGATACAGCGCGCTAGTTTAAGGGCTATTGGTGTGGCCTGTTATCTCTGATTTGTACCAATTTTGTGCCACAGTGAGTCAAATGGTCAGGTCGTGCTAATATTGTAGTTTCTGGAGCGATTAGGTAGAGTTACTCTAAGATATATTATGAACTAGTTGTCTCCCGCGATTTCGTCCACGTGGAAAACTGTGCTGCGCTTTTCTGACATGAAAAGCACTTCCCTAGTACTAATGATTTTTTTTCTCTCATCAGAAAGGTTTTGTGTATGTACATACACAAGTGGATAAAACGATGCTATACCTACTCATTCTGCTAGTGTTCAAACTATCTCTACAAGAAATTTTATAATTATCAGTTAAGTCAGTAGCAGTACAGTATTAACAGGCTTAAAGAGACAAAAAACTTTTTATTTTACCTGTTTCACTGCCATGCATTTTTTTTTGTTAATTAGGTATCCGTAGCCGTGTTAATAAATGTATCATGATTTTCGCTTCTTAATAGCAAGTAAATAACTTATCACCACACGCACTTTCTGTAGCGGTCAATGGCTCGACAATAGTAAATATCAAATGACAACTAATAGATAAAACACACTCGATACACGCGCACAATAAACACAAATATACAAACTAAATTAATATTTATACAACTGTAATAAGTAAAGATTGAGCGATAAAAATCTGAACAAGCATTCTACATAATTGAGATATCGATAATATTTATTATTTACATAACATCACGCCTGTATTCCCCGAAGGGGTAGGCAGAGGTGCACATATAGTACACCCACATTTCGCCAGTTATGTTTTTAGGTCCCAATGTAATAGGGGGCGAGCCTATTGCCATCAACCGGGCACAAATCCAGATTCCGTGCTGCTACTAAGAATTACCTAATGGAAAAACCCAGTAACACTTTGCCCGACCCGGGATTCGAACCCAGGACCTCGTGCTCAGCAGTCGCGCTTAGCGACCACTAGACCAACGAGGCAGTCTACTACCTATACATGCTTAAAGAATATCTCAAAGCGAAAGGTGTGAAAACCAAAACACAGATATTAAAAATAAATAAAACAAAACTACCCCATCGAATACATTGAACTCGAGTTTTTGTGACGTTGCTATGATTTATAGTAGACTTTCAAAATTCTTAGACACGGCACCAACTTCACACTTCTTGATTGGCAACTAATTACCGTCAAAATTGTCTGTCGTATGGAAAACGATTGTTTAATGGATTTGGCTCACCCTTCACCGCTTCCTTGACTAATAGTGGACAAGAAGATGCGACCTACACTTTCTAGCACCCTGTCTGTCACAACATGAGACGGGTAATTTAGTATCGATAAACGTTAAAATCAAAGCTTTTATTGATCACCGTTTGACCGCTTCTTTTTCGGGAAAAGCAGCCTGTGCCTTCGAGTTTAATCAATGTGTATATAAAATTGTGTGGATATTGGTGTACAAGTTTATAGTGAGGTAACAAACAATTGAAGCGAGTTTCCTTTACTTTATAATAGTAAAAACATAACCTTTCGTTGGCAATTGGGTAAAGAGGTTTTATATTTAGAATAGAATAGTTTATTTGCTTGAAATAATGCTTTTAAAACCTAAAATGAAGTCTACTGGTATATAGTACCTATAGTATAGTATGGATATAGCACTCCTCGCTGTTCAAAAGTCTCTCTAATGCTTGTATTTTTAATATTTCGTTCGTTCGCGCAAATTCTGTTACAAAATATTGTTTTTAACTTCACGTCGGTCGTCGGCAGCGCTTTGACATGCTTTAAAAAGTTTTTGAAGAGCATACATATATTTAGGTGTAGCTTGATCGTCAGACGCGTTGATTTACATTATGTTTAACGTTTCATACTACATCTTATGTTTAAACATACATACAACGTAAATATCCATCATCTATACACATTTCTAAGATACATTATATTTATATTTGACAATATTTTTTGTCTATAAACGCACCCACAACTCAAAAGAGACCTATACCTTGTAAAAAAACTGTAATGTATCTCTTGACTGGTCAAATAAATGTAATAAATCGAATCCCACAACCTTTTATCTTTCGCCCGATCAACTCATTTTTAAAACTTCGACAACGCTAGATAAGCCCTACGGACGGGCATAAATCATTTTTACGGCGTCTGCGGCTCCCTTGTCTATGCGACAGCCTTACACGGCACGTGTATATTCTCCTTTATGCTACATGATACACCTATGCCGATATATTTGAAGCTACAATCTCCCTTATGGTTTGTAACATAGGGGTTATGTTGGCGTGCGCTGTTTTTGTATAGCGTACGCTGAACGTTCACTCCGAAATGCCTAAACACGGTTTATAAATATCGAATGCATATGCTTATGTTTCGTTGACTTATCGATGTTGCTCCTTCTTGACGAATGTCAGTGTACTTGGCTCTCCCAATATGTTATGTACTTGTGTGAGTACAAAAGAAATAAAACTAATACCTAAGTGTAAATAAAGCACTATTGATAGCGTTATAACGTTATTCATTTTTTTGTTAAACTGCTATAAACGTTAGCAGACATCGCATGTTAACAAATAAATTGATGCCCTGATTAGCGCAGTGGCTAAGCGATTGGACTGTTGCGCTAAAGGTTGCGGGTCCCATTCCCGCACGGGGCTAAACTTTGTGCGAACCACAGATGTTTGTCCCGAGTCTGGGTGTTTGTGTATGTGATATTTCATGTATGTGAAACGCATCCACGATACAGGAGAAATTCCTTGTGTGGGACGACGTTTAAAAAAAATACTTATAGTAGTAAACAAGGTTATTTAAAAAAAAAGATTGAATACTTATTTTAATGTAATAAATAAATCAATCAAAGTCATATCAGTATGAAAAGGCACAATACAACGGTGCTCCGTTGCAACAGATAATATGCTAGGTATAGCCTAGTAAGTATTCAAAACCGAGACATTTTGATTAAGCACAAATCGATGGTATTAAGACTGCTTTTGCTTTAGATAATATAAATAAAGGTTAGACTCAATTCACCACATACATATTAATTTGATACGTCCAGTTAGTGCGTACTAACATACATCGGTATACATGAGAATAGTAATATAACAGATGTTAACATCTACCAATAACATAAGCCATTTTCCACAGTATTAGAACAAAGCCGGCTCCCAGGAGACAGCGTCAAGCGTCTGAAGTCTAAATTGCGAGAAGCCATGTTAGTGAGCAATTATCTAAAGATCGTATCTATTGCTCGTCTACATAATCCGCTGGGTATTATCGTATATGCTTGTATTGCTAACTTAAGCAGCGTTGTATTGCTAATATCTGTAAATATCGATAACTTGCGCTCTTTCCCCAATGAATGTTTTAGGAGAAGCTAATTTCGGCTATCACGCTGCTCACACACCGATTCATAACAGAAGTAGAATATATTCAGGTACAATCCTCATTTAATCCGAACGTTCTGTTTAAAAAATCATAACCTTTGTTTGTAACCACTGTAATTAGGACCAGGTGTTCGTGCTTAATATACCTGCAAAAAGAAGCGAGCAAGGGGATTGAGGGGCCAATTCAAATTGGTTAGCTCACAATCGCAGTCGCAGATAGCTACCGCGCGACACCCTGTATATTTGTTTAGGATACATCCCTCTTTATTTACATATACATTACTACAAGCCAAAATGCACTTTAATGGACGTATATACGTTTCAAATCGGATTGAGATGCGGTCTCATTCGCTGCGGTACAGAGGCTGTGTAAAGTTTAAGGTATGCACGGATAAACAAAAGGGTTTATTGACCTTGGCTTTCAGCCAGATTTGGAAACAGGCGAATTAGAAGTCATTGGGATAATCCAAGTTAAGTTTGGTAACTTAACAATGTACCTGATAGTATGGTACACCGTCCAAGATTATAGTAGTCATTGCCTGTATTAGGATAGACAAAGAATTATAAAATAATGGTTACTTTTACCTAACAAAAACTTTTACCTAGCAGTGATAGCCGAGTTGTATGACCGTTGTACTGCCAAGTCAAAGGCCGCAAGTTCACACCACGGCACGCACCAATGTATTTTCGAATTCATGTCCGTAGGTACTATAAATTCGTTGCTAAAAACGTCGGAGGAAATCATCGTGAGGCAAACGGCACAACTGAGAGATTTTTCAACGGTGTGTAAAGCCATATCAGAGGCATACAGGCGGTTTAAACTCTGACACCAGTTCGCTCATCAACCATACGATAAGAAGAACCTAACTAACCTAACAAAACATAATGAAATATATAAGTCATTAGGACCGCAATAGATTACTTTCTTTAATTAATTCAACCGTCTTACTCCATCTTCTGTCAACATAATGTTGTTTACCATACCAAAATGGCCCCGTTGTCAAGGTACACCGCATCACGTAAACGCAATTTAAAATTCACGCCTGTAAAAACAGCTTTCATCTCTTTAATGTAATCCGTCTCTGAGATAACTAAGTGACACCCTTCTAAGTACATAGGACGCGTTCTGGAGGCTTTTAATAATAAATTGACTCCAAACAGACTAACACTGACTTCGTTACGTCACTACGTTCAACATGCTTTTTGGAAAATTCTACGAAAATGTGCTTCGTTTGAGATTTAATATTGTGAATTTTCTCTAAGGGACTTCGATTTTTTATGTTCGTTTAATACTGAAACATGTCAAAGTGTCCTATTTTAAATATTAAAAGCCACAAGAAAATCGATGTAATTCCACTAGTTCGTTAATTCGTGTCTTTTGTTGCAAATAATTATCATTTTGTGTCTATCAACAATTTAGTTGGTGTCAAATAATTTATCTAATGCGATCAAAGAGCGACGCTAATCGTATTAAACGCTCAGAATTGTTATAAATTTGTAATTTCAATTAGTTTTGTTTCATTCTCACAGATTGAATGAAAAGGAATGAATAAGTTCGACGTGGTGTTTACGAGCTTCTAACTTATCTGAACTTAAGCTGAGTTCTATTTATTTTTAAATTGGTCATTAGATTTTTATGGGACAAATGCTCTTTCCAATGCTCTGCTCAGTGGGTCGTCTTAGAGGCGGAGTCTCAGCAGGCTGGATACGACTGTTACATTTATTGCAGTTAGTTAGTCAACCAGTCTCCTGCGCAATCCGTAGAATATCTAGGCAAATGGTAGTCTGAAAACATCACAATCTCACTCTCATCCATGACTCACCGCCGCACTATTTAACGCCACAAATTGGATCATCGAGAAAGTGCAATCTTGAAATAAAAAAAACTCTACTACTCAAATGCAATTCACTTCAAACTACCTGTCTTACAAATACATTCATTCGTTTATTATTGTATCATTTTTATTCAGAGGTACACGACAAAGGGTGTGCGTGCTGTTAATTACCGAGATCTTTGAGATGCTAATGTACCACCTCCCCCACCTTCGGGACTAACGCGCGCATATTGGATTCTTAACATGACACATAGGATCCTTTGGGTAGCTGTTTGGGGATTAGCGAATTGAGATACAGTCATACAGAGATAGAACTACTTAGAACTATTGTTGAATATGTCGAATAAATAACAGTGGTAGGTGGTAACAATCAGACCAGGCAAGCCAGAAGGCTATAAAGTATTACAATAGAAGTAAAGAAAGACTCCGTAAGTATCGTATTCCTGGATCACAAGTTAGATTTAGATTTTCATACTTTGTCTGAAGCAAGCAATTGAATGCCTTTAAGATCATGTATTTTGTCTTCTAAAACAGATTGTTTTAAATCTGGAACATTGATCCTTTTTAGATTGCTTAATAGCTGAAAGAATTATAGCACCTTATTGAAAGAAAATAAGTGGAAAAAACCGTTTAGTTACGGACTTTTTGAATAAAATGAGGTTTCTTTTTTTAATTTTTGTACAGCCAATCATATCACTGAAACACTTTTAAATTATAGTTTTAACATAAAATACCTAACTTAATATAACTGTACCGTATGTCATTACTGCCTAAAAGGTTTTATATAAGCGTCGATTTAATTACGTTGTATCATAAGGAGCAAGAATAAACAGAAATTAATGGACTATTTGTAGACGTTGATGTATAAAACCACTCGATATCAAGATACAGGCAACTTTCATGCATACTTACACGGTTTTTAATTACAATTTATTCCTGTCCTGCCTTAATGAAGCGGCATTGCTGTTTTTAACGTTTTATATCCAAAGAATGTACCTAGATGTATTTTTTGCGATATCGGGGACAACATATTCCAATCTTGTCTACAGTTATAGTTGATTGGGATCTATATATTTTTTCTTTTAAAGCAGACAACACAATCCAATTAAGGATAAAGCATACAGCCAGGACGAAGGTATATTAGCGTTTGTCACGAAGCCTCGACAAAGGCTGTATTAGTTAATTCAACATAGCTTTTTATCGTGATTACTGGCGACGTAAGGGAGAATTAGTTGAATTCAGACGCCGCGGTACAAAAAGTTCACATAAATATAGGATTATAATAATGTTATTAGCTTCCAAAGTTTTTAAGGCAGTATAAAATTGACTTGAGTTGCTTGATTGACGTTAGATTGAGCGTTTCTGTTGACTGGTAATGGAAATATGGCGTGAAGCTGACTTGATGATGATGAATTATTATCTCATGTTTGTAAGTAGGTACCTATAAGTGGGTACCTACCTGTATAAAGTTTTCAAGAAGACAAAGTTTTCAACATGTTTATTGCAAGACGAAGATCTCGTAAAACATCGCAAATGAATTTGCCGAAAGCAAGGTCCTCGCATTTTTACTTAGATGAAGCGTTATTGAATTCTTCTGATAGAAAATTATCAGCTGCAGAACGGTTATATCTGCCTGACAAATGCTTACAATTTCTACTCCAGGTAAATAGTTTCCATTGTTTCTTTTTTCACGTCATTATTTACTTCCATGGTTATGCTCTGACACATTTTGGTGCCTCATAATGGCTTTCCCCAAACATATTTGGACCTATCCCACTGCTGTTTACAGTCTAGCGAAATGCGAATAAAAAAGTACTAAGATTTGACAGTTAGCACTTCAGCTACGCCTAAAATTAGAAATTGAGAACATTCGTCATTAAATGCGAATGAGCACGAGCTATTGTCAGACAGCAATCAATCATTAGCCAGACGCCGGCTAGACTCTGTTATCTAAATGATAGACAAGAACGGAGAAAGTCCAGTCCGTATCATTTTTTGTATTAATGACGATGTTCGCGAATGTTTTACGATCCAATTGCTTTTGTTGAGAGTTCTAGAATCTAATCCAGTCGGTTAAACCGATGGCAATCGTACTTTACGTGTGCCTGAAAGACATTAGATAGATATAGACTTTACATACTCTCTATCTCTACGTTACCAGCCATACAAATACTGACAAATACAAAAGCTATGGTGAAGCTTAACGTAAAAATTACAGTGTATTAAACATTTAATCTAAAGAAATTATTAAATGGTTAAAATAGCTTTTAGCTGTAATGATACTTCTGTGTAATTAATATTCGATTTCCAATTTTATTTAAAACAAAAGAGTCGCAATTCTCATTTCAAAAATCTGCAAAACCAATGTTAGTTCTTAAGTTAAATCACATGCGTGTATAATGACGTTTAGCAGACGCATACATTTGCGCCGTGTCGTAGTGGCGGTCCACACAATGGCTTAGAACATTAGGGCGCGCGCACACGGCGCGGTCAGGGCGCACCGGCGCCGCCGCGTCCGCCCCGCCCCCTTTGGTTCCGGACTTCACGCCAGATGCAATTTGTAACGTCCTCTGCCATTGAAAATATCCTAGCCAGCTGGATATGATATAAACCTAGTTTGTAGCCGAGGAAATGAAATGTTGAAACGCTTGAGGAAAGTGGAAAATTAAAATGTGTGTTGTTTGGTGTAATATTTATGTTTTTAACTTGATGGCTCTTGGCATCTGTAGAGTGTAGAGCAAATGGTATTGAGTTGTGCTTTTAGAATTTTTTTAAGCTATCAGCACAGCAAAAATCTGTCTATTGTAAAGGATCTAAGCATCAAGTCTTAATGACTAATAACAATGTCAGTTTAAATACTGTCCAACCTAATATATAGGGAACTAAAATGTGAAAATAATTGGTTAGTTAATTCGCTTTTAGAAGTTACTTTAAACAGTCCCAAAATTATATCTGACGCCATTTTCCACAGGCAATCGTAAGACAATAAGAAAGTTCATTATTGTAGTTCCACGCGCATTTAAAGTTCATAAGAGGCTTCCACAATCCTGCCGGTAACACAATAGCTGAAGGATCATAGTCTAGACTGAATAATAAACTTTGTAGACGGCCATATAATATGCATAGTGCTGAGCCAGCAAACATTGGCAGCAACGGGAAACACAACGCTTTAACTACAGGTAAACTTATTAGAACGATAATACACTGGGAATAGTCGATTTAATAAAGGTGAGAACAATAAGAGAATAAAAAGTACCAGGAATATATAACAACGAAAGAGTAAACCACGAATAAATAATGCTTGAAATTCTACTTTTTAACTTGGTTGTTTGCACGACATGAATATACATAAACGCAAAATCCCGGGGTATTTTGTTCTGTGCTGCAATCCTAGGGAACGCTAAACAGTGGACTACCGGACTAAATTAACAGTAAGCTTGCTCTCTACATAAACTGTGCTGGAAAAGACTTTTCAGATCATGACAAAATAAGACTTCTCTAACAGTCCAATAATAACAAATTGAACCAATAAAACAACAATAAAACTCTAAAAACACATCAGAAATCTAGTTAATAAACAAAATATCGAGTAACGTCATTATTATGTATAGATTGATATCATCCCATTCAAATTTGCAATACTCATTTCCCGTTTCCAGTGGCAAACATAAACTGTTGGCTATTTTCATTTGATACCATTCAGCTGTCACTGTACAGAGGTGCAGGCTGAACACAAAATGCTTGAATTAGACCTTATTGTGCCATCAAATTGCCAATGAACCGTTCAGAGCTATTAGGGAGCTTTGTCGGATAGATAGGTTTTTTGTATCTGCATTACCTGGTGCATCGTTCTTTATGAGGCTAATTGAGTTTGCGATTGCAGTATTTTGTATGGTTCTAGATTTTGCATAACCTGTAGGTACTGTACAGCAGTATATGGATGTAGATATATGATCATCATCATCTCAGCCTGATATCACCCACTGCGTATAGGCCTCCATTTTTCTCTGCCAACCCTCTCTATCTTGAGCGTCTCTTGTCCAGGCAGATAATTGTATACTAGCCGTACCTATACTAAAAAAATATTTTGTAATATGCGCGATTGTCACAGATGCGTATTTGCTTAGTAGTGCCTAGTTAGGTCCCAAATCAAAACTACGATACTTTAGATCAATGGAACAATAGCATGGTGTTTTCACTCAAAACAACAATAAAGAAAACAATCATAACTCGAAATTGAAGGAAAAATTACTCTAGGATCTCATCTCACAACTACTTCAACGTGGTCAGACAATTGAATCCCAGACGCAATTTAAAATAAATGAAGCATCGAAACAAACAGTTCATCAAATATCATAAATTCGCAATGATAAGAAACAGGGTTCTGTTGTTAATAAATCGTAATCATCTCGTTCTCGTGACGTAAGATGTGAGTGTTCCACTCGTCACAGCTCTCACCGAACAAGCGGAATAAAACGCCGATATTCGATAATAATCATAAAACATCGACAAGTCATCGACATCTCAGACGAGCTACCGACCCGGTACAATTATAATAATTGAATCAGGAAATCGCTCCCCTCCGAGCAAAAGTATAAATAAATCAAAAAGGGCTCTCATCGGCGCTGCGTGCCTTATTTATTTAGAGTCGATAAAAACCCGCGGCCATGACCACGCGTGCTAGAGACGACGCCAGATGTATACTGGACAGGACGATCTGATAAATCTTATGGTTGACATGTGTGATGAAATATGTAGGTACTTAAAAGTGATTGTTACACTCACATCTGTGTCTAATTAATAATACTGTAAGGCTTTTTGGCTTTACGGCTTCATTGGCTTGGTCTTTATAGTCAAATTAAAATATAGCTTTTTCTAACTACATACCTACTTATATCAAATAAACGTCAGCAAAACGAAAAGAAAAAGTATTTATCCTGACACTAACAACAACTTTTTTTTCCTTTTGTATCCCTCAACATTTCAATGCCAATGCAGTAAGCTGTTATGTAATTGTTACGGAACTTTCGCTGTTAATATTTCAATAGGTCCACGTTCCGCATTCATATTAACAAAAGTTGGCACTCCGATACGGACGCACATGCAGCTCGCACCTGGGGCCAACACGGCCGCGACAAAATCATTATTCATCCCCGCGCCACTAGGGCCGCACAAAAAACCATTCAAAAACTTGTAGCCGGATAAACAAATCCGCGCCAATTGAAAATACGCGGCAATGGTAAGCAAGCATACAGCCATGAGGCCGTGACTCTATGCAGAAACGGCGGGAGACTTTAACGGTGGAGGTACGAATACTGTTTCAGTACAAACTGTAAAGTTCTATAAGAGGAAGTTTTATTATCTTAATTATAATATGATTGCTATCTCACAAAGGCATTCTTTGATAATATTTCACAGTTATTCCCGTTGTTTCTCTATTGCGAATCTTATTGGGTAATAAGGCCTAAGGTTTAATTGTCTATGATACAATAAAACCTTCACGATAAATGCATTTCATTCTTCAACTCTGAGTTCAATCTTGGATTGAAGCTAAGGTGTATTTCTTGCTGTTTGCATATGATGTTGCTAATGTATCTGCCCAAAATACATCTGTCACAAAATATTACATGCAATCCGTTCATTGGAAGTAACAGTTTACCATTAACGTGAAGAGCAATGCCACAAAATAAATTGCACATTCAGAACAACTGGGCATCGTTGTCTTCAAAGGCATCCTAATATAAATAAACTTTAATCTGCCGGAGATAAGATGAAGTCATCATATCATCACTATAGTCCCGTTGGAACAAAACGAACCACAAAACAATTGAGTGAACCGCATCGAACATTTTCACAGCGACTTTTATCTGCGCGCGCACGTTTTATGAACACTTTGTGTCGATATAAAGTTTATGACACGCCAAGTCTTAATACAAATATAGCGAAATTTTGCATCGCCCGAGAGTCAACTTTCGCTAACGAATATGGTCGTAGCGGGTTTTATTTCGAAATGTATTGGCGCGGCATAGGGCTGCCATATGCTCGTTCCTTACAATTGTTGGCCATTTAGGGCTGTGTCTAAGTTCAAGCTTCAAAGTATTTGCAATTGTTTATATCAAGATTATATTGTTTGAATACTGTTTTAGATACAGACTGCTTTGGAGGTGAGAAAGCCAGGCTAAAACCGACATCTCGAACCTGATCGCTTCCTCACAGGTACAATGGAAGCTATCGCTACAGTAGCCACTTATGAAGCATGAAAATAAATTGCGGTCAATATTTTATTGAGATTACAGATGGAGTCATTAAATGTTATTGGTACACAGGTGGAGGCTGTGCAATCTGGTGACATAATCCCGTTGGTGACAAACGGATTTACTTACAGTTCTGCTGGTATACTTCATTATTTTGGTTACAATTGATAATTGGCCACACGCGGTGAGAAAGCGATGAAGAAGCAGTTTATTTAATTAGTTAATTAAGTTTATAGTTGATAGATAATAATATTGTTATGTCGACAGGTTATTGCTGTATTTGAAACTTAGTTGCAAAAAGTACTGACATAAAATGTGAGCAACAGCCCCCTGACTATGAGCTCGAAAAGCAGGCCATTTTTTGATGACTAAGCGGGACGACGCCATGGCAGTGTAGGGCGGCATCTTACTTCCACAATGGAAAACGACCTGCTTTAGGAGTTAATGGTAAGGAGGCTGGTCTATAAAAGACCGCCATTTAAAAATATTTACGGACTCACGGTTTATTTTTAAATGGTTCCTAATTTGAAATGCAAAATATTACCGTTATTTACTAGCCGTCAATAGGGTTATCGAACTTAATTTATTATTTTTTTTTCAATTTTAAAATTCATTTAATTATAGATTAACATACTATTTTACAAATATATACAACTTAATTCTAATACAAAATAAAAACAATATATACAAAAATAAAAAGTTAAAAAGCATCAAAGAATTCATCCCCATCGATGTCAACCGGTAACGTGCCCAAAAGACTGGCAGCATTGCCACGTTGAATGGCAATGCTAATTCTTTGGCCAAAAAATGAACCAGCCCTTTGGTCACGTGTGGAGTCGACTAGGCGCTTTGCTAACTCTTTAAACAAAGCACGAGCGCTCGGACCCCATGGCCCAAATGTTTCAACCCCAAACGGCTCAAAAATACAATTACCTATCAGGTTATTGTATTTCCGCCGTTTGAGGGTCTCCGCAGCAGCAGCAGCAGTGCCAGCGCAAATTTATTTATTATTGTAGTTGACAGCCCTATTGTCGGCTGATATCTTCACGTTGCTCAAGTAAGCCTTCTTAATTGAATGCGGACTAATTACTCGAGTTGCGGAGGCAATACATTGACAAAGTAATCGGTGTTACGTTGTTAATACGCCCTTGTTTCGATCACAGATTCGCTTGGCGTCGAACAATAAAATCGATTGGGGAGTGAGACAGCCCTAATGAACAATCAGTTCAGCATGTAATTTAAGTAGACTTATATAATAGACGCTGTCTTGTTATATCTTAATGATTGACAATTGTTTGTATTTTTTTTTTATACGTTGCCTACACCCAAGAATTGCTGTATCCTGGATGCATTTCAAAAACTTGATATAGTACATACGCAAACACCCAGACACGGCACAAACATCTGCGGATCACGCTTTCTCCCTTACGGGAATCGAATCTGCAACCCATCGCACAGCAGTCCAATCGCTTAGCCACTGAGCCTACCAGCCCCTTTACCATGACCTCTAAAAGGACATTTTCAGTTGCGTAAGCGAGACGCTGCCGCTATGAGCAATGTATTGCGATCTCATTTCCACAACAGAAAATTTCCTACTTTAAGAGAGTGTTGTCCCCTTATCATAAACTCTTAAAGCAGAACAGTTCACGTTGTGGAAGCGAGACGCCACATTACTCTGCACTAGCGGTGTCTCGCTTTCACATCGTAAACTGTCGTGCTATAAAAGTTCATGGTAAGGGGGTCGTCATACAGGTATTATTACACCTACCATCCAGTCTGTCGTTAAAGATTCTTACTTCTATATCATAAATGCAGGTAATAAGTTGAGTGTTTATATGAAAACTGTCAGTTTACCGTGTGGATATAATATGACAGTGATTTATGGCGTCATTAAGCCCTATATGCAGTGTCTTTCCCCTGAATTAATAACCAATGTATTTCCAATAAGTCTGATCATTTTGGACATGACATTTCATCAGTGTTAATATAGGTGGGGAAGAAAGGTTCTCGAGTGGCGACCACGAACCGGAAGACGCAGCGTTGGCAGGCCTGCCACCAGGTGGACCGACGATATCGTCAGGGTTGCGGGCAACTGGATGCAATTGGTTCTAAGGCGGAGGCCTTTGTTCAACAGTGGACATTTTCCAGCTGATGATGATGATGATACTTATATGAACCTACTTGGACGTCACATTATTTTGTTGAAACATTTTGAAACCTTAATTTTAGCTAACTGTTAAAAGGTAACTTATGAGCCTGTAGAAAGAGACAAAGTAAAAAAAATAGGAAACAGTAAATATATTATACCTACTGTTACTGTAAATATAATTTACGGTTCATACCTTCAAACATTAAAACTATCGTATTAAATTGAAAATCTAATAGAATTCCTACAAAGTTGACAGGCTAAGTAGAACGCAATCACTTAAATGTTAATTTTAAACAGTTTTATGCAAACATACTCACACACGTACGTTACCAGAGTTTCGTTAACTTGCAAGCGTTTATTTTTAATATGTAGATTTAAAAATTTAAACGATGGCAACACAGGCGGAGGTCGATTTATGAATATTGCACTTACTACGAAGGAGTTTTCATACAAGTAGAGTGGCCAAACGCCTTACCTGTAACAGAAATAACAGTTATTACCAACGTAGGTAATAATTCCGATATATTTCACAGCCTTATAATGCCAGCGCAATATAATATTTAATGAAATTTATAACTTTATTTAGCGATTACTTTATACGTAATAAAATAATATGTGCCTTCATTATTGTAAATAAGTTTACGCAAAGTAATAACTATGGATTAATGTTTAAAAATGGTTTTTAATTAAATGGTGAGGTTGTTTTTTGTTATTCGTATCATTTTGTTTAACTCTTCGACGTTGTTAAAGGAAATATTTCCATACATATTTAAATTAATGAGGCAATAGAAGTAAATCAGGATTGAAGCAAGTGGAAATCCGTGGTCTCTGCCTACCCCTCTGGGACACAGGCGTGACTTTATGGGTGTATTAAAATGTCTTCTCGTTTATGTTTCAATTAGAATTGTTGTAAAATAAGACTAAGCCACAAGTTACGTTTCAACATACATACATAAAGTCACGCCTTTTTCACAGAGGGGTAGGCAGAGACCACGGATTTCCATTCACTACGATTCTGACATACTTACGCCTCATTCACTCGTTTCACATTCCTAATACGTTTTTTTCTAAGTAGCTTTTGCACTAAAATCGAATAGTGGATAAAACAGTAATTAAACTCATACTAAACACTTATCTTCACTGAATTAACAAATAAAAGCATAGAACGACGATAAAAACACGGGATCACCGGCTGAACTAAGTAACGGTTATACATCTAATTAATACCGGTAGATCCCTCCAATTTAGACGCTTAAAGGCATAATAGCCTCGCGAGGGGCTAAAATATTTCTAGCTTATAATTTTAGCCGGGCACTTTTACGGGGGAGCTAGACAACACCTTTAAAATACAACGTAATCAAGCTATAAGTTTGGTTGGATTTTCAAACGTAGCGTGTGGCTTGAAGTGTGCTAGAATGTTTGTTTTGAGTTTTTCAAGTAAAATATCTTAGGTAAATACAGCACAAGTTTAACCTATGCAAGTCCAACATATGACCGCAAGTATAGCTAGAAATTGCCGGGTCTACTACTACTTTTGTCCCGTGTGGATTTCGAACCGGCATCCCCTAGCGCAACAGTCTAATCGCCAGCCACTGCGCCAATCAGGTCGGCAAATTCACATTGTATCTGACTGTTATGTATTCACAAAACTATATACTTTTATTATATTTAAAAAATAAGTTTATTCTTATAAAATCGCAGTTTAGTGTCACCAAGGCATGACTACCATTAATAAAAATTGCCCGCGACAAGGGACCGCACGCACGAGCTTAGCCAAACTTCTCTCTCCAGTGGGCCACCAAAGCGTAATTTAATTAAGCTTATCATAAATTCATATCGTCGATAAATTATACTGATGCAGCAACTGAGAGTAACGGCGTGCGCACACGAAGAATGATAAAAATGTTAATACTAACATAAATCATTGGACCGCACAGCATTCTGCACGCAGCTTTATCCACGACAAATTGAGATGTGTATTTGGAATTTGGCAGATAATAACATTGTCCTCCTAACCGAATTTTGGTCACGGCAGCCAATTTGAACAGAGACTAGCTTACTAAGCGGTAGATGTGACAGCGCACAAGTGTTTTCGCAAACACAGGTGCACTTCTGTTTCCAAGCACTTACAGTCCGGTGGAACGGTAACCGTCCTAAGTAAAAAAATATCAAGCGTATCAAGGTATGGAAGGGTCTCAAAAAATGGATGATACAAAATGGCCGCAGAAATAGTTGCTAAAACTTCGCAGATTGATTGGTTTTGGTTGAAATGTATCTACCAATTCCTAAACAATTAAGCCATAGGTTCAACGGTTTTCTATCGTATTGCTGTGACCAAAACCGAATATGCTGCAGCCATTGCGGATTAAATCTGAAGCTACAGAAAGCTGAAACCTCGTTCGCACCCAAGCGTCGATTCGAAATCGATTCATCTTAATTATGCATCGTCCTAGCTATCTTAAGTACGGTCACTACACTACATCAACTGTACGGTAAATATATCGATGTTAATTGTATGTAAATAGACACTCATTTAGCTAAGACTGAATAAGATAATCAGCTTTTATGACTGCTGATAAACAGTCCATTACAGCTTCTTTACAATGTAAAGCGAACGAGATTGTGTTTAGTATGTGTTTAAGTAATTATGCTAATTAGATTATGGTGAACTTTCTTAGCTTATATCCCGCGTATAATATGTACATAGTTATTATAATTTTACAAGATTTCATCAGATTAAATTAAGCAACTTAGTAGGTATTTCAAGATTAAGACTACGATTTTTGAAGTAACTGATACATCTTCTAAGATTTAGTACTTACTTACGTAGATCTTCTTCTATCGTATGGTTGATGAACAACCTGATGTCAGTGTTTAAACTGCCTGAAGGCCTCTGACAAGGCTATGCATACTGTTGAAAAATCTCTCAGGTGTGCTGGTTTCCTCATGATGCTTTCCGTCACCGTTTCTAGCAACTGATATCTAATTTATAACCACTAGGTTATCTTAATAGAGCTGGCTGGTAGACTGTAAATTTAGGCCATTTACTCAATATACTCACGTCACAGTGATATCAAACTCTAGTTCAGTGTTACTATTACTCCTCAAAGGCATTTGTTATCTTTAATCGTTTTATCTTAATTAACCCCTTTCCGCCACTTTGTACGATCTTTCTCTCGTTTGAGACGTATTCTTGGGTTAATTAGTGGTAAAGTTCTTCTAAAACAAGTATTTTTAGGTATCAGCGCGATGAGGGAATTAAAGTTTGTTCGAATTATGTCTGAGTTTATTAATATCAAATATTTTTTTATTTGTACATACAAATATATATCGCGCCTGTATTCCCCGAAGAGGTAGACCTGGGTGTAGGTACGGTACCTACACCCACATTTCCCCAATTATGGTGTAGGTCCCAATGTAAATCGAAGCGAGCCTGCCATTAACTGCGACAAATCCATTCTCTGTCATGCCATGTCTATTTGTAATATTTAAAAAGACAAAGAATTTAATAAAAAGTAATCTAAGATAATCATTATCCATTTATTTAATCATAACAAAAAGCGAAGGACCACTTTTTGCAGAATTCATCAAATTGGAAAAGAGACTAGCCGAAATGGATTTTTTCATTTTACCATTCCCGATATTAAAGTTTCGCTCTGATAAATCCCCGATTTCAGCAAACGTATTTCTTCATCTTTAAAGTATCAAATGGAATTAAAGAGTTTTAATTTTAAATGGCAGCGGTTGCAAGCGGATGGCCGAAGATCGAGCTGAGTGGCGTGCCTTAAGAGAGGCATATGTCCAGCAGTAGACTGTGATAGACGGACGATGATGAGACAGTCGACCAACTTATAGGAAATGTACCTATTTTAAAATATAAACATCGAAAAATTACAATACAAATTAATCATCATACATTAGTTTTCAGCTTCCTATTCTTTATAATCTCTATCACAATTAACAAAAACAAATTGCCTTCACCAAAACTGCAACCCTCCATTAAAAATTCACTAATCCCCAAAAGCTGGTGCTAACGATCCATACAAACCTCAGTTTACGAAATAAAATCAGTACAACGTAATGCAAGCTCTTGATGCACGATCTTTTGCAGGCAGCTGAGCAAATCGCCTAGATTTTTCTAGCGAAACAGACGCTAAATTGGCAAATAAGACTCGCGCATGTGAGTCGGTACGAATGCGGAACAAATAAAGAGGAACATCGAAACAAATGCTGATATCCTTTGAATAAAACTTGTATAATTTTGGACTGTATTTACCGTTTCGCCAAGAGGGTGGGGAGAACTGTGCTACCGGTGATTCACATTTCGGCAAACAATGTTGAAGACTTGCGTAATTGGAAGCAAACCTCTAATGTCTATTTATAAGGTGCAATTCCATAAACATATTGGTGGCAACAGTAACTAAAGGACATACATATTATAGTGATACTGCTAAAGTCAAAATTGGGTCTGTAGGGTCCTCAGTTTTCAACATTTCATTAGCAGGAACAATTGCAGGATTTTTTCCTTGTGTACTTTATATTTAGTACTATTACTAATAGATAATATGTACGAGTATGTCACTGTTATTTTAAAACGATTTCTCTAAACCGTATCACCGAAAACCATACTATACGAGCTCTCCACTAGAGATAACGAACATGAACCGGTATTAATTTAATCTGTCAGCCCTTTATCCGTTCAGTGGTGTACTGCACACTTTCTATGGCAGAAAGTGTACGAAATATGTGTAGCAAAAGCACCGCGCCCAACCTTTCGATGTGAAAATGATTTACGTAGTCGAAGAAGGAAAAGCAACCGATTTCCCCCCCCCAACATAAATCCGAGACCCGACCTAAAAGAGTTATAAGCGAATCACATTTTTCCATTCGCTGAGGTACGAGTATTTTGTAGACAGATTGATGTGAGTCCTTTCATGTAAAAGCAAATAATGAGGAAATCATATTATGTTACGAAGTGCTATATTTCCGTGTGTGAGAGTAGTAATTGATTTATTTGAAGTTGTATAGATGTTTAGACCAGATTATGGGCGAAAACTAGTGGGCGTAAACGTTATTACAATACCACGTGTCTGCCCCTGCATTGGGCCAGAGAGACTTATAGAATCTTAAATTTTATACCTTTCTTTAGGTACACACAACAAATTAGTTAGATTGCAGGGCCAATATCTACGTTGATGAGCCCTGCAATCTTGACTAATTTGCTGTGTGTACCAAGGTACCTACAGGTTACAACTTAGGTACTCAACTTAGGTTTCCTAGGTACGTGTATTCTAGAAGCCAGATTTATAAACAAACACGCAGTTTATATACTAACTGTCAACACCGAACAACAATATCCTGAAAAACAAAAGAAAACAATTACTATAAACGGTGTCCAAACGTAACGTATCGAGTATCCAACGCGGGCATAATATTTCTACAGAGAACTACACTACAATAAGCAATGAGAACCTCCAAATTGATAGCAGTGGGTAAACAAAGCTCTTTCGATGCATGAAAACACCGCAGCACTGCAATGTGAAACATAATTGAGGTTAACGAAACGAAATTTAAGTTGGCGTGAGTTTCATTCTTTACGAACAAACCGAACGGTTTAAAATTTTTCCATTAGTCCTACCCATACAATATTTTATTTAATAAATGGCCAATAAAATATACAAATTCAATTAAGTGACGAATCAATGATCGTGTGCGACAAAAATATTACAGTTAACATCATTGTGTTTTGTCGCAATCAACTTCAAAGGTAATAGAAAAATACAATAAAATGACTTTTGGAGATAAATTTTTAAATTAAGTTTTCAATTTTCATAAATCGTACATACAACACGTCGTCACACGGCATTAGTAGGATGTACTCTGAAATAATCGTTAAATAATAATATATTAAAATGTATTCACCATTTTTATTGCTCACCAATGGATGAGTTTTCGATAGTATAAAGTGATTTCGGAGAGCAGCCGATCTCATGTTATTCAAATTACCTCGTTTCATAAGGTATTAATAATTAACGACACATAATTAGAAGCGTTTATGGTAAATTAATGACTCTTTTTTATCTTTGTCGGGTATCGCTTCAGATCTATAGTAGTACGGAATAATTACGCGTGAAATAACTTTGAGACTGATTACAATACATAAATTAACGTATACCATCACTGATAATTGCGGCATACTTTTTCAATGAACAATCCGTGCTAACAATCGATTCTTTAATTAATATCGAATTAAATATAAATAGCTAATAACCATGCACGCGAGTGTACGGGCGTGGCGCGTATTACGGTAGCCGATAATTACTCCAGCTCAATTACATGAACGATAAACATAAAGTAAGAGTGAATTAATTGATATTGGATCAGTGGGGAAAGTCGCGTGTCGCGGTCGAGGTTAGCACCCTAATGAGTTGGTTTGTAGACTAGGAAACTACTTCTTGATTACTAGGCATATTTGTTTATGGAATGTTGGTGGAATGTATTTGAATTTGGTCTTGTTTAGAGATAGCGTCTTGACGCTTTGATTGGAAATTTTAAGGTGCGGAATATTTGCAGCGTGGGTAATTAAGATGTTGTTTATCGAATTGTTTGTTACGAAAGAAAGCGGAAAGCAGAAAGCTCTCTACCACACCAAGGATTAACTAGTATCGGATAATTTTTAAAAATATTTAGGGTACCCTAGTGAATCTTGTGAGCCAAAACGCCCCCCTATTCTCATGCCGGTCCCAAAGCACACATATTAATTTTTTTATCAGTTGCACTTAATCATTCTATATTAGATTGTAAACTCAAAAGAGGTCAAATCTTCACAAAATAAATGCAAATGAAGCAAACAATAAAAACCAAAGACCGCGTTAAGGGGAATATAAAAATTTATTACAAATATCAACTCGGAGCTGCGTTCGGTAGCTCACTCCGGAAAATCCAATAACCGGAATGAAATGAGCAAAATTATTCCTGTAAAGAAGATTATTGTGAGCAAAGCCGACGGAAATGTTAAGTGTTCCCGGAGTTCGCCGCGACTAATGTTAAAATCGATGCGGACTACGGATCCGAGTTTTTTACACTTTAAAATCGCTATAAATCTTTATAACTCCCTCCATAAGTCTTAAGTTTTGAGAACCTGTATAAAAGTTGGAGTGTTTCGTCAGCAATAGTATTTATTGTTCTTATGTCTGTACTCTGGTAGGGGTTGGCACCGGTTTTACTTTTATTAATTTTAGTCTCTACTTGCTCAGTGATTCGAAGGATCACTTTCATACCTAATTCAATTTTGCAATTGTTTTGTTACGTAAACAGATCTCAAATATCAGACAGTCTAGACAAAAAACAAATGTTGAATGATTCCGTACTAGCATTGAACTTATGACGGTCATGGGTAAAATGCTCTCACAGTATGTAGTTCATCGTCAGCGAGAAGACGTCCACTGTTAAACGAAGGTCTCCCTTTAGAACACCACAATGGACGACAACATGCCATATGCATCCACCGGTTGCCCGCAACTCTGACGATATCGCCAGAACTACAGTAGGTATACTTGTCACTGATAATTTTTATAATTAACCTAATAAAAGTTATGGTCATAAGTTTTTAGCGACATCTATACGTCTAAGGACGAATGACGATGCAAAAGTCTAAAATTAACTATTTCAACAAATTTCAGAAAAATTTACACTCGTGTTCTGGAATCAAAACAAACTGGGGAACAATAGTGACGTTCTGCGAGTGGGAAAAGTAAATAACAATAAGATGCGACTACTTAGTGTGGGGTGCGTGGGGACCCAGGGGGTCATGTGCACCCCAGTCATACGTCACGTGTGCACTGACAGGGTTGGCTGTTCACTCGCATTTGTGGGAGGCTATTGTCCGCTGTGCCATTGAAGGGAGATAAAAAGGATTCCGAATTTTGGGTAGCAATAGCTATGTTACGTAAAAGGGCAAAGGACCATAGTATTACTAGATATACCTAAGCAGACTAAAAATAGATTCTATTCTATTCAGTAGGTTTTCGGCAATCATTTTGTTGTTTGATTATGAATATTCAAGGCAAGACGTCGCACGTAGAGTCTGAGTATTTCGTGGTAATGTAATTCAGTACAGCCATACATGGTGCAATCAAGTGAGACATATCTAAACGTAATCTCTTTCGATACAGTCGACAAAGTTCTTATATTAAAAGTAGTGAGGTATCTTGTAGGATAAATGTAACACTCAAGTATAAGATCAAGAATCATTTGTCAAATAAATAAAATGTTTTATGGAATATACAGCTTCAATTGTCGTCAATTGATCCTCATTCTCGGTTCCCGATGCGCTTATATTTGGCCCGCGCACATCCCAGTCATCAAAATAAATTGTGGCATTTGAGTGATCATGAAATTTGAAACCAACGAAGAGGGACACAGTGACCAAGCACTGTGCCATTGTCACTCAACAATCTATATATCTATCTATTTATTTAAACATGAATTGCTGTTCGTTAGTCTCGCTAAAACTTGAGAACGTCTGGAGTGATTTGGCTAATTCTGGTCTGGAAACACTCAGAGAAGGTGGTACGAAGTACGCCGTTTTAGCTGGTCAATTAATATAAACGTATAGAGAAAAACTACAAATAGGTGTATGTATGCATTTTTAGAATCTTATCCGTGCAAGACTCGTTTCATATATTTCACAAGAATACTGAAAAGGCCGGACAAGAAGTGCTTCTGTTTTTATTATTAATTAATACAACGATACAAATTTAATCTATAGACTGGAGACTTTAGTTTTAACTATCAATACTATATGGTTGTATGTAGGAGACGAGTATCTATGCTTCAGCAAACAAAGAAAATTCTCATACAGATGAATATAGGTAGACACCTACTATTATATAGATAGCACGCTGTTGGCGCCTACTGTAACACGCATAGTAATTAATACTGCACTCTCCTAAGACGAACCAAATGTGTAGGAGTTACATTTTTTATATTCGGTTTCCAAGGTACCCCACATCATTTTTTATTATATTCTTTTCTATACAACGTGAAACGTCGCTCCGTGCAAATCATTGTAAAAACCTAAAATTAATATTGAAATACAAGCTAAAACGTATCTGAGGGTTTCATTTATGTCCAAAACGAGACATAAAAATTGGCGACCGTGACAGGACATTTCGAAAACGGAAAATTATCAAAAATACGAAGTCTGAGTATATTGACCAAATAAACTACGAGTCTCAAGAACTTCAAGAACCGATGTTTGATGTATTTGGAGGTTGAGCCATTGCAGCCTAAGCCAGGTGTACGGACTAGACATAGATTTGTGTGGTGTTAAACCGGATTCGCCGTGCAGCAGCCCGGCCAATGCAGCTAAGTGACCTTTCCCTTTTTACCTAAGCATCCTTTGTGATCAACAAACCCCTCGATTTTACATGTGCTTATTTCAATATTATAAATACAGCAACGCTAAATTAATAGCGAGTATTTTCATAATTACGTACCCAAACGGTGGATTTTATATTTGACCTAGATTTTTCAAGGTTATGTTTAACCAACCTACCTACTTGTAAACTATCTTTGTGATAAAAATATAATAGTACGGCTAAAAATGTACCTTTTAACATTAAATCATAATCATAACCTCAAATAAATTTATTTTTAAGGCCATACTCTTATCATCAAGCCTTCATTCCCCGAAGGCGTAGGCAGTGGTACAGAGTATTTTACAAGTTATTAAGAGTATTTCGCCGAACATTCCAGGCAAGCTGGTGCCGTCCCTGTGACGACCTTCAACATAGTCGAGGCTCATTCCCGGGTATTGTTCGAGTTCATCACCGGTACTTTCAAGCCACAGGTGACACCTGGAGAGGGACGTAAGATAAAACATTTATTTCTTTATAGTTTCATTGTATTCTTGCACAGTTTTACCTCATTGTTTAATTAGTAATTACTAAAGGCACGTTTCCTAATTAACTTAATATTTACTTAATTATTTACAATGGGCAAAGAAGAAGGCTCCATGAGGGAAGTGCAAGACTTACAGGAACTTATAATTAAGCGTAGCTCGATAAAGGGCCAAATTACTAAGTTTAGGAACTATTTATCTAATTTGTTGTCAAACGACTCAGTTACACGTATTGAGATAGCTGAGTTGACACTTAAACTTAGTAAATTTGAGTCACTGTCAGTAAGATTTGACGACTTGCAGAATCAAATTGAGGTATTGAATTCTAGTAATTTACCAAATGAGATCGATGAAAGGGATGATATTGAACAATTATTTATCACAAACATTGCAAATGCTCAGAGTTTCATACAATCTCATCAGGCTAACAACCGCCACGATGAATCTGGTAACATACTCAATACTAGCCGCGTTTCATCTGCTCCTGTTAGTTCAGACAATCTCGATGCAGGTTACAAACTGCCACGGTTAGAAATTGCTAAATTTAATGGGACGTACTTCCGTTGGCTTGAATTTCGTGACACTTTCAAGTCTGTTATACATGACAATGAGCGCATTGCACCTATCAATAAATTCCATTATCTTTTATCCTATCTGGAGGGTGATGCATCTAGAATAGTGAGTAACTTAGAAGTATCCAATTCTAATTATAGTGTTGCGTGGAAATTACTTTGTGATCGATACGACAACAAGCGACAGTTAATAAGTAATCATTTCACTTCGTTATTAAATATACATCAAATGACTCGCGAATCAGACAAATCGCTTCGTTTCATGGTGGATCACGTCACCAAGAACCTGAGAGCCTTGTCTGGTTTAGGGCTTCGAACAGATGATTGGGATCCTTTGTTAATACACATATTAAGTTCTAAACTAGATAACCGTACTCTTACCAAGTGGGAAGAATGGCGTGGTTCTGTAGAGGATGTGGTGCCTAATTTCCAACAATTTAATAAGTTTTTAATTGATCGTGCAGACGTTCTCGCGTCTTTGAGTCATTCTCTATCAAATAATAATAACAACAATAAGGCATCAGCTTCGACATCAGCTAAGAGTAGCAACAATAAACCCGAACGCTCTCATAATAAATCTTCTACATGCCAGTCGGTTTGTCAGTCTGCTTGTCAAAATAATTCGTCATCTTCGCACTGCGTCGTCTGCCAGGGCGAACATAGAATCTACGATTGTCCTATTTTCAAGGCCAAGAGCGTGGAAGTACGAATAGCTGAAGTAAATAAGTTAAATCTGTGTGCAAATTGTTTAAGGTCGGGGCACATTACACGAAACTGCTACCTAAGACCCTGTCGTGAGTGTAAGAAGAAGCACAATGCACTTCTACACGTTCCGATAGTAACAGAAACCCCTGCTGCAGCTACCACGACATCATGTGGAACTATAGCTAACTATACTACACAGGGTTCAAAATATATTCTACTGTCTACCGCCTTAGTTGAGGTGTCTAACCCTGCTACAAAGAAAGGTGAAAGGGTACGTGCCTTATTAGACTGTGGGAGTCAATCGTCATTTATGACGCAAACACTTAAAGACAAGTTATCTTTGTCTAGCAATTCATTACTTAATAACTGTATAAACATTGTCGGAATTGGCAATCATGTCAACAGTAAAGTCACAGAGAGTTGTGTGGCGCAGTTAAATTCTTTAATTAAACCGTTTCACGTCACAACTACATTTTTAATATTACCGGAATTAACAAGTAACATTCCCAGATACACAATAAATACTCAGCAACTGCAAATACCTACTGAGGTACACCTTGCTGATCCTAGTTTCAATCAATCCTCCGCTGTTGATCTACTCATCGGAGCAGATTTGTTTTGGGACATCCTTGGCTGCGAGCAGCGCACTCTAGGCCCTAATAATCCTATTTTGAGAAATTCAGAATTTGGTTGGCTTGTTTCGGGCCCAATAAAGATAAACGATTTAAATAACATAGTTAATGTCCAATGTCATCATTCTTTCTCGTTAGACAAATTAGAAAACGATTTTAATCAGCAAATGTCCAAGTTCTGGGAACTTGAAGAAGTACCATTAAAATCATTATTAAGTCATGAGGAAAGGCTATGTGAAAAACATTTCTTAACTTATACTAAACGATTAAATACCGGCAGATTTTCTGTTCGATTACCCCTTAAAGACTCACCCAATTGTTTAGGAGAATCTTACACATTAGCAAAAAAACGATTTTACAATTTGGAAAAACGATTTCGAAAGAATCCACCTCTTAAATCAGAATATATCAACTTTATTAGAGAATATGAACAGTTAGGTCATCTCTCACAGTCTAATGTATTAAGACCTAGTCTATCATATTTTCTATGCCATCACGCTGTGTTTAAGGAAAGCAGCGAATCCACGAAAATTCGGGTCGTATTTGACGGATCAGCTCCGACTACATCGGGATTGTCAATCAATGACACTCTTATGGTAGGACAAAATATGCAGGACTCTTTATTCTCCATTTTAGTAAGGGCTAGACAGCACAAGTATCTTCTGACCGGCGATCTCGAAAAAATGTACCGCCAAGTGGAAATTAATGAAGAAGACCGAAACCTCCAGCTCATACTGTGGAGAGAAGATGAGTCCCTACCTATCAAAACGCTAAGATTAAATACTGTAACTTACGGCATGGCAAGTTCCAGTTATTTAAGCACGCGCTGTCTGTGGCAACTTGGCGAAGAACATCCAGATGATACAATTAAGAATGTAATCCAACACGATTTTTACGTGGACGATATGATAACTTCAAGTGATAGTGAGCATGAACTAAAACATATTCTTCAAGAAGTTACCGAAGCACTCAAGTTAGGTTGCTTTAATCTAAGAAAACTTAAAACTAATTTAACTACTATTTTTGACTCATCTTCTGTGAATGTCAATGAGAAATTGACACTCAGTGAGTCTTCTAGCACTCTGGGTTTGGGATGGGATCCACTGACAGATACCCTGCATTTCCCAATAAAACCCTTACTTTTCGTAGATAAACATCACCCAACTAAACGTTCAATATTATCAAATATGTTTAAAGTGTTCGACCCACTGGGCTTGCTCAGTCCGTGTGTTATGCAAACAAAGGTCATACTGCAACAGTTATGGCTAGAGAAATTAGGCTGGGATGATACTATCCCTGAAGATATTTCGAAGGTCTGGGCTAAGTTTTCAGATTCTCTATCCTCTCTTAGTACCATAAATATTCGAAGACATGTGCTTTGTGATAAACCAATATCTATAGAGCTTCACTCATTCTGTGATGCTTCACAAATTGCATATGGAGCGTGTATCTATGCGCGATCAGTGAACTCTGTCAACGAAATCACTGTAAAGTTGTTGTGTGCTAAATCTAAGATTGCACCTACTAAGCCTACAACAATCCCACGCTTGGAACTTTGTGCTGCGCTTTTAGCTGCTAGATTGTGTAAGGCTGTCAGAGACTCCCTGCGACATACTAACATAAAGGACGAGGTTCATTGGAGTGATTCCAGTATTGTTCTGGCATGGCTTCACTCGAGTTTTAAAATTCTTAAAACCTTCGTCGCAAATAGGGTTTCAGAAATTTGTGAATTGACAAATGTGCATTCGTGGCGGCACGTTCCAACCTCACTTAATCCAGCTGACCTTATATCCAGGGGTGTTAGCCCTAATCATATTAGAGATAACACATTATGGTGGTCAGGTCCACAATATTTATTGCAAGCTGAAGAGTCTTGGCCAGTTTTAAATAATAATGAAATTAATGTAAACAATTTACCTGAGACAAGGCTAATTTCTACTATTGGTAATTTAGAGACGACGACAGAAGATGTGATTGACTTTCAAAGGTATCAGAGTTACAATCACTTAAAACGTACATTTGCGTACACGATGCGGTATATTAATAATTTGAAACTAAAATCACGTAAACTAGCTATAGTGTCAGGAACTTTGAAAACAAATGAACTACATAATTCATTCATTAACTTGTGTCGTTTAGCACAGCAACAGTCATTTTCACACGAATACAAAATACTCGCCAAAGGTAATCCATTAAATTCAAAGTCTAAACTTTTATCTTTGTGTCCATTTTATTGCCCCAATGATAAATTAATTCGAGTAGGCGGTCGTATTGAGTCCTCAAATTATTCCCATGACAAAAAACATCCTGTGTTGCTCGACGCATCTCATCATCTCACTAAATTAATTTTTAAATATGAACATCTTCGTAATTTACATGCTGGGCCACAATTGTTGCTAGGTATAATCAGGGATTACATTTGGCCCATCAATGGCAGACGTCTCGCTCGGCAAACTGTCCGTCTCTGTATCAAGTGTAGGCGATTTCAAGCTAAATCATTGGAACCTATGATGGGTAATCTGCCTTCCCAAAGAGTCACGCCAAACTTCCCATTTACGACTGTAGGTATAGACTTTGCCGGTCCATTTCTAATATTAAATAGGAAAGGACGCGGTTCGAAATTAATTAAGGGTTATCTTTGCCTTTTCATTTGTTTAACTTATAAATGCTTACACTTAGAGGCTGTAAGTGATTTAACAAAGGACGCCTTCATTCTAACATTTCGACGATTTGTGTCACGACGTGGACGGCCAGTGGAGGTATTCTGCGACAATGGTCGCAATTTTGTATCAGGTGCTAAGGAACTAAATCATTTTTTAAACATAAACGCGGATACTCTTTCTGATTTTGCAAGCGGAGAAGGGATCAATTTCATTTTCTCACCTTCTTACGCCCCTCACTTTGGTGGAATTTGGGAGGCCGGTGTGAAATCGGCAAAATACCATATTAAACGTGTAATGGGCAATTCCCATTTAACATTTGAAGAGTTGTCTACGCTTTTCGCACATGTAGAATCCATCCTCAACAGTCGTCCGCTTTGTCCTTTATCCTCTTCACCCGATGACCTACTTTGCCTCACCCCTGGTCACTTTCTTATCGGTCGGGCTCTTACCGCTCTCCCAACACCTGCTCTAGAAGACCGCAACGCCAATAATCTACAGCGTTACCAACGTATACAACAAATTCATCAACATTTTTGGCGTCGATGGCAGCGTGAATATATTGCTGAATTACAGCAACGATGCAAATGGAGAACTGATAAGTCAAGCCTCAGTATCGGCGATTTGGTCCTTCTAAAAGAAGATAACGCTCCTCCTTTGTGCTGGAGACTTGGAAGAGTATTAAAATTGTTTCCTGGCTCAGATGGGATTTCCAGAGTTGCTGACGTAAAGACCCAACGCGGCATAGTGCGGCGTCCTCTAGTTCGGCTTTGCCCTCTACCTACTTCAGATGAACTACAAGGTTGAAACCTGATGATTTCAACGGCGGGAGGATGTTGGCGCCTACTGTAACACGCATAGTAATTAATACTGCACTCTCCTAAGATGAACCAAATGTGTAGGAGTTACATTTTTTATATTCGGTTTCCAAGGTACCCCACATCATTTTTTATTATATTCTTTTTCTATACAACGTGAAGCGTCGCTCCGTGCAATTTATTGTAAAAACCTAAAATTAATATTGAAATACAAGCTAAAACGTATCTGAGGGTTTCATTTATGTCCAAAACGAGACACACGCTTATTTTCTCAATCGTTGCGTTTATACAAACAAGAACATACAAAAGCGTTCGGTGTTGATTAAAAAACATTCTCCATTCTCAGACAAAAGAAATTCGCAGTAAACACATACGTGTATAAGATAAGAGCGAGTATACGCAAAAGTTGATCGCATGAATGTTGGAAACAATTTAGCGGACGCCACGGCCAGTCTAGCCGACAACACTGGCAAAACACTGGGGAAAACTCCACCATTGAGCTTCCTCCTAACTTGCATCGTCATTACCGTAACAACTGGACCAACTTTTAGCATAATGTCATATTAATTCGTTGGGTAATCTCTTTGTCTAAAGATATTACCGGTTTCATTATTTATGTCACATTTTTACGTTTACTGTTTTATTAAATTGTGATATACAAGGTCTGTAATGAGTGGCTGTTGATGATATTAGTACAATCGCGAATCTAAAAAGGTGTCATACAATTTTATTCCGTGACATAGAAATTTTTCTCGAACTTGTCTCTCGCAGTTAGCTCTGAAGGAGCACTTACTGCTTAACCGGGTTTTTGGCGAGAGCTAATAAAAAGCCTCCAGCAAGGTCCGTGACACAGAACCCTATAGACTATACAATATACTGTTTAGCGTTGTTTGCTCCAAACATTCAAAGCTAATCCCGATCTCAAAATGAGTATAACAGCAGAAAAGTAAGAGGATAATCACAGTAGGTACTATTTTTCCAGGTTTAAATCTGATTATTAACCCAAAACAAACTGATTTTTACGGAATAATACCTACGGCTCTTTGCTGACAAATTAAACCTAAATAACGTAGCCTATTCTGAACGAGGCTGGTCATTAATGAACGGCCCGACAAGAATTAAAACAATATTATCCATCGTATTTTAGGAAGCACATAAAACCGAGTCAATTAAACTGTACATAGCCAGTATTGACAATGTTTTTTGCGCAGCTGCGCGCAATTTAACCCTCACAACGCGAACGCTCGCAAAGATCCGCGAAGCACTAAAAACATCCGAATTATCCGCACAAACTTGCCACCCTCGACACATGTCCGTAATGATACGACATGTCAACCCCCCAGACGCGTGTGAAATGAGCGCACTTCAAACGGGCCTCCCCAACGCCCCTCAAATGCATTTAGTTGCAGGTGCTTACAATTTTTCTTCTCAGACAAATTCGAATGGAGTTGTTACGTCTTACGAAGGCGGTGGAATATTTGTGTGAGTGCTTGTGGGGCACATTTTTCTTTCATGTGTAAACGTTTCTGGGGTGGCTTCGTTTGAAGAATAATGATGTCTTTGAGTGGTTCACTATACCCACGCATTAATACGATTATTGTTACCACGAGAATGTTTCTGTATTAAAATAACTTTTAATTAAATGGCAAGAGAGCTTAATAGTATTATCTGTAATATCATCAAAATTAAAATCTCAGTTAGTTCAAGAAATGACAAAAGAAAATACAGAACATCGAGTAACAATTGAGAGAATCTGGCAAGAGCACTGGAGTCAGACGTTCATTAGCATAATAAATACGTACCCACCGGTGCACTTGAAACGGGCATCGTCTCGAGAACACGGGAACAACTATTTGTCTGAAGCACCTCCGCAGTCCTGTTCATGCTAATTTTCATTTTACAAATTGCCTTGTATGCAGTACGTTTGAACGTTTCTATGAAATAAGATACTCATTCGAACATTACTGTGACTTTTACCATCGTGTGAAAGGTCTTAACGTCTAAGTATAAGTAGGACTTCTACATAAATATAAAGCCTAACGTTTTAACGTCACTGAACTTTACAAACTGCACTATACTCTATACATTAGTTAACGTATTTTACGATCTTAATAGTTTACAGGTTATAGTGACATCAATAGCAAAATAATAAAAACATTTGTACAACAAACATAGTATGTAATATTGTGTGTAATAAATAAAAATAAAAAATTGCCATAATTGAATTTCCTATTGTTATTTTGATCCAAAGGTTGTTTGTAAGAAATCGCCTTGTGCGACCGCCCTTTGTACATAATTTTATGTCTTTGTTTTAAATATCTTTTTCCCTATAAATTGGTGTACAGTAACGTATATATAAATAAATAAATAGTATGTTATTTTTCAGTAAAATAAAACCGACATTTCCTCATATAAAATCTGAAAAAATCTTGCAACATTCTTTTTAAAATCAATATTAACAAAAAAAATATGAATATTTCTGTAAATAAGTTGCAGTGAGTATTAGTGCAATGTAACGCGTTATTAAATTCTGATTTATGGCCGTGTGCCACGGGTAGATACGACCCGCCTGGGTTTTATAGGGTTACGGAGGGCGCATTCTTTCTTACCAACTTCCTGCGTGAGATTAATTTGTAAGCGAGAATTTTTCTATTCACTTGTTCGGGAGCTATGTTCTGGAAGTAATTAAGTAAAGAATCACTTGAAATTCTGCCTCTTGTCTAATGAAGATTAACTTTTACTTTTCTTTGTTGGAATTATTTTATGAAGTACCTATGTAATGTATTATATAATTGCTGAGTGTTTTTAGCAATTTTTAAACAATTAATTATGTTTTTTTACGAAGTTCTGAAAGTACCTAACGTAATAGCAGAATTTTGTAAAAAAATATATATATCTTGCTACATGATATATTATAATTATATTATTACTGTGCGTCGATCGTCGATTTGTTGTAATTACGTTGGGACTTGGGATACACAGAACAGAACAGAATGCTTGTTCAGTCAAAATAAAACGCCAAACATACTGAAACTCGTCCAAAACTAATTCTTCTAGCTGTTGAATAAGGGAAGAAATAAGGAACATATAGATAGAGTCCTTTTTTAGAAGAGATTGGAGGCCTTTGACCAGCAGTGGGAAACAAAATAGGTCAATAAAAATATAACAATAGAAAAAAACACAAAGCCAATAACTGCTCTAATACCAATAAAACCAAGCCATAATTCAATGGGAAAGCAACAAATTAATTAGCGGCCAACAGCCACTAGTTCCAATGATCAATACCTTATTGTGTAATTGCAGTGTAACCAACTAGTGTAATTATAATCAGAGTTTAGAGGTGGACATCTGCCCCTGTTTACATGATTAATTTCGTTGCGAGCCGGCTGTGAACGTATATTTGCCGATCGTTTATTTCTATGGGAGAAATAATCGATTCATTCACTTTTGTTGACAGGTAAAAGCAATGTGTATTTAATTATTAAATGTTCTTAAAGGTAGTGTTTAAACATAAAGAAGCACCTAGAAGTACCATAATAGTAATTTGGCCTGTATCGTGGGTGCATTTTATAAGCGTGAATCACAAATACTTAGACCCAGGACAAACCATCTGCTCATTGCATATTTTTTTGTCCCACGTGGAAGCCGAACCCGCAACCCCTAGCACAGCAGTCCAATAGCTCACCACAGGGCCAATCAAGTCGCTGTCGAAATTAAGGCTTTTTCAAATTGCAGATACTATTGTGTTGTACCAACCAATTATAGTAAGGAATCAATCCAACATTTTTTAGATAAACATAACATCACGCCTGTATTCCCCGAAGGGGTAGGCAGAGGTGCACATATTGTATACCCACTTTTCGCCAGTTATGTTTTTATATATTTATTCATTTCTTAGATATTTAGAGGCAAATGAGTGAGGAGTACCCTCAACCGAAGAGCGTGTATGAGGAATGTGATGCGTGTGAATGAAGCAAAAGAAGTATGCCAGGATCGTAGCAAATGGAAATCCGTGGTCTCTGCCTACCCCTCAGGGAAACAGGCGTGACTTTATGTATGTATGTAGAGGCAAATAAAGGGCATTGTTTAAGAACGTGAAAAAAGTAGAATAATGTTTATATAGCGATTGCAAATAATCTTTGCTCACGAAACACAGTGGACACATAGGTAGACATCGAAACGAAAACAAACGCGAACCGCAATCGCGACAGTGACACAACACCGGAACATATAACAAAATCCATTCGCTTTATCTAATTTCCCGTAAAATGTATCATTTATTTTACTACACTATAAACGTTAAACTTATACGGTGCAGTTAACCTGCTTATAACTAATGAGCTCTGAACCCAAAATTATCATAGAGATACGGAGGTGACCACGAACGTAATTAAACGCAAAACTGTCCAAATAACAATTTAGTTAGGGTTATCAAACATCGCAAGCGGAGGTCGAAACTACGATTTAATAGTTTGTTTTTTATACGCAATTCATTTATCACTTTCAGAGGTGGTCCATTAAAACGATATTATGGTATAAGTCCAATAATTGGGCAATTAGATACACAAACATATTCTAACACAGTTAATTTGTTTGGTTTCTATCGTGTTTGTGAAACTGTGGTGAATATTATCATAGATCGTTTGATTGGATTATGTTTGTCAATCATTATGGTATTAAGTTCAATCAGTACTATGAGTTTGGTGAATTAATTTTGTGTAGTTTGGTCATTTTTGGTTAGTTTTTAATTGATAACGAGCAACTTTACTATGATGTAGATTTTTGTGAAGTAATGTTGTAACCTTGTATAATCTGATACAAAATATTATATTGAACCAATACATCATTATTTCCAAGAGCTTACGCATCAGAATAACAAGCATGACTTTTTGTTTGCTATTTACGAGTAATTTTCACTAGGAACCCTGACTTTACATCTGTATTATTTTAGTTCATAGCCTAAACTCCTGAAGTGTCCAATAAGCAAAGCCTATACCAAAAAAACATCCCAAAGCCCCAAAATGATTAGCTATAACCTTGATACCAACCTTCTAGCTTCAAAGTAAGGGATTCCTTCCACCAAAACCATTGAAAGTTTATCGGTAAAGTTCATTGGTCGTTTATCGTGCAGGTACGAAATACATCATGAGAGCAGTTATCGCCTTGACGGGCGTGCGACTACGCTTCGACGGAGCGAGTATCTCTTATCAACCCTTTTGTACCTACTTATAGGTAGGTACTTTATCGCACAGCCGGCTAAGGAATTTTGAATGTTTCCTACTAAATATACTAGGTTTTGTAACGGTTTTTAACGTTACCTTAGTTGTTTTTGGAAGCGGAATTTCTTTAACCATCTTTAATGATCAGCCCCCGTTACTATGAACTCTTAATACATGACAGTTAACATTGTGGAAGCGAGACTGTATTACACTGCACGTAGCAGCGTCTTGCTTCTACATCTTAAACTGTCCGGCTCATCTTCATTGATTTAACAAACCATAGACTATTTGAATTAATCAAGTTGTACAACGTAGAATATGCACCACAAACTTCAGTATTTAAAAAAGTTAAATAAGTTTCACAGATTACATGCAACCTTTGTAGAAAATGGCGTTATTTATCATACTCTTGTAGTGTGCAAGAGTCGATCAATAAAATGACAACTTTCGATAAAATATTGAAAATAAATATTGACAGATTGCTCTCTCGTTAAACTACAAGCTTTAATAAACACTTCCATGATATTGATTTATAAGGGAAGCAATTTATTCCTTGGCTTTAGAAGTAAATAGACGAAGTCGGTCGCTTCATATTTCTTACTTTCCAAGTTAATGTGTATTTTATTGGTAGCTGGAAGGCTGGAAGCGACGAGTTTGACTAGAAACTCGTCGTTAATGCAATAATGAAAGGGGCGGAAATCGACAATATTATCTACCCATGTAATTATCGCATTTAATTTTTATAACTATCTAGTATAATTAATTACCTATTGTCTATTCAAATATATCGCAGTTAAATGTTAGCATTCTAGTAGATATACTATGTAGGTACCTAGATAAATCCTTTTAATTCAATACGCAAATATTATGTATATCTGAAACGTTATGTAGCGTTCATTAATTATTCAGCAAAATCAATTTTATTTTCACAATCATAATTATTTAGTCTTTAAGTTATAGAATAAATATAATAACTATCATAATAATTGAAAATACAACTGCTTAAAATGTACCTACCATAGGTGATCCATATTTACCAAAAAAATATGTATACGCGCGCTTCCATCGACGCCATGTCAACTGCAAGTGACATGTGACAGCTGTCATATTTCCCGCGCAAATGTAAACATGGCTGCACACCTTGTCATTATATTTTCCAACATGCCTAAATATTGGTATATACTTATTAATAATCTAATCTCGAAACCGCGTGTTTAGTAAATATGAAATATATATTAGTATTTGCTTTTTTATGATAGTTATTACCTACACGTTTTCCGACGCTTATATTATTTAGTTTCTTCTGCCTTTATTTTACGATTAGCGATACCTATTATAGTTTCAGTCAGTCAGCCAACGTCAAAGGACTTATCATCATTGAATACGTTCCGTACTTAGACGATTACCTTCGGAATGCGGTTGCTTGCGCCAATGAGGTGGAAACCTGCCAATAAATATGAATGATCCTAAAATTCCTAGCTTTATTACTTGCGTTTACGTGGCTTCAATCTTACTTGAATCTCGACATCATCTATGAAAATTTAGTTACGTGGATCACTTTGTAGTACCGTTGGTAACTTGTTGGACACGATATTAAATTTTAAATATGTTTTTCTATCTATAGCTATAAAGCCCAAAAATGTTTCACGTACAAAAGTCTTGATAGGCTTAAATGTAGATATTTCATATCGGAATAGTACGTGTGTTTAAAAAATTGGTCCACAAACCCTAAACTGTACGCACCAACTCGCTAAGTTAGGTCCCCACTCAATAATTGACGATAATGTCTGAGGCTGAGTCTACAAAATGATGTAAAGTCCCGCAGCCTAAGCGCTCGCTTCCATCAGAGATATATTTAAATTACAAAAGAGAGTGCCAGTTCATAAAATCAAGTGCCGAAGCACAGAAGTGTTACACACGCAAAGGGGAGAGAACTAGGGCTGCCTGAAAAGTACCACTCGTTTTACTGCAACATAAAAGCTTTGAGCTTGATACGATTTTTCCAATTTGGTTTTACTGTTTCCATTTTTACTTCTGGCGTAACTGCGCTATTAATTTTGGCCGTAAATTATATTTGGGAAGTAATTCTACAATCTGCAGTTTGGTAAACATTGCTGGTAATAAGACAAGGAAAAACAACAAAAAAATATTCAATATTCACTTCTTTTAAAGTTTTGTCGATCTTACACTAGTTTAACTTATAACGTCATTATGATAGACATTAAATACAATATATTACTAAGTAAATAAACAATAACATTATAAGCGTTTAACTTTCATAATTAACCACAATTTAAGCAAAATAGCTTGTAAACTATTGCGATCTCGGCAACATTATCCGGAGTAAACGCTAACGGTAATATCCTTAATAACAAAACTCGGTAACCCTGTCCGGAAGTGTCGCAAAGTGGCTCGTATATCACGAGTACACGGAGCTATCTGCAGCAAACGTCCCAACTTGCCGGGTTATCGCCACAATGGATGAAATTATTAAACTCTAGGTGAGCTTATGAAATAAAGTGATTTTATCATTTATTGCCCTATAAAGATAAAATCTGCCTTCAGAGGCGATTGTTCGAAAAATCGAGTTCAGTTCGCACCAAAATCTGTCGACGATACTTTAAGTTTTAATATATTTTCCACAGCTAAGGATCCTGTTAAACGATATTACGTCATTACGCAATTTAGAGCTTACATGCATCGCCATTGTGTTACTAAGTAACTAAAAACTTTACACAAACCATGTTTATTATAATGTATAACGGTTGACTTTTGATCCACTCATGAATGTAAATCTTTTCTGTAATATACCTCCTCCGCTTCCAACGCAGCCTAAAAATATGTGCGTAAAATCCTTTGCAATTTAAATGAGGTTACCCTTAATTACTATCCTTCAGAGAGCTAGCGAAAAACATTCCCCCTCTACCATTGCATTTGAACTCCACACTTTGTTATGAACAATTTGAACACAGAGCTCGAGCCGCTAAACGGCAACCAATCAAGGACGTGCTCCATTCCTGGTCTACTTAACGTTTACAAAGATTTAGATGGCGAGACGTGTTGTTACAGTGACATGGTTCGCTCACAAATCGTTTGTGCGTCCGAGACGGTCGCGATCGTAAAGTGGCAGCCCACGCAGTGAAACTCTTGTCTATCACCACGAAGCGACTGACTTCACCTGAATACTGACTGGTGAGATGGCTTTCGTGTCAAGCGATGAGTGAATTGTACGGCTTGCCGCACACAGATTTGTTTGGAAAGAAATAAGGAAGGCTTTGATAAATCCAAACTACAGAACAGCTAGAATTTATCTCACTCATGATAATCTTATCTTTTCTTGAACAAAGACGTTAATAAAGAACAAAAACGAAATAAGGTCTAACATGTGACTTGTTTGGGTACTCGCTGGAGGTAGGTAACCTCTTAAATCTCGTTAAACTACTGTCTTTAAAGCCATCCGTACGACGCGACGCAAATTGAAAACTTTACATTTGCTATCACTTTAAATTCTCCGAAACCAATTGAAACAACTAATAAATAGCTAAACTACCCACAATCTCGCTTTACAACTTTCTTCAAAGACATTCCCAAACAGAACTTATATCTTGATTGAGGAAAACTAGCAAGTTTTACTGTTAATAGGAAACCTAATTCTAATACGACGTTGGAGATTCTAAACACTGTAGATGGTCCTCATTTACATAAACAGACGATGTTATTCGATGTGGGAGCAATAAATTGGCCACAGAGAAGTGAAACGAGCGACAAAGCCCATAAGTAGTCGGGACAATAACACTTCATGTAGGAAATGATGTGTATTCCTTTACATTGACGATAGCTTTGCATTCAGTGATAAATCAGAGGAATATCTTTGGTTTGTTGCTGTGTCTTGTGTGCTCTTCAGACTTAAGAGATAAGAGAGCTGTTACAACGGTTACATTGTGAAGGCAAATCTTTTTACATTCCCATGAAAATGTTCGATCAAACTTAAATTTAGGATTAGGTTTCAAAACTTTCTCTTTTTCAACATGCCAGTCCTTATTTTCAAAATAACTATCACAAATTCAATCCAAGTGACGAGTCTCCTCTCCATATCACTCAACGTATTTACGAAAATTCTTCTCCCTCACACCTCAACGAATTTACATAAATTTGACCGAAACAATCTCCCAAAAATAAATCCACAATCAAGCCCAAATGACTAATAGAATCTTCAGAGTAGCTCATAATCGTCGCCATTGACAATGGGCTCGCGTGCAGCAGACCGGTCGGTGTTCAATTAAGCACCGAGTGATTTGTGAACGGATGCCCGCAACGCCGACTGCGACTGGATTCTTGCACCCGCAGCCCTATCGCACCGTTCTGTATAACTAACTGCTTTCTATAAAGCTGTCCTCTAACTGTTGCCTATGCACCAAATTGATATCAGAATCTGGACTCGATTCCAGTGATTTATGTTACAATTTGCTGTTGAATATATATAAAATTTGCTAGGGTACCTACATTAAGATATTTTTATGGTTGGACTTCAAAACATTGTTTTTGGACTTTTATTTTCATAAACTCGCCTTCGATATCACATTTTTGTTGGATTAGATTTTAGAACTTGATCAGCTGCACAATGAGTATATTTTTGGTATAAATATTTTGTCAATAGTTGATCAATCAATAACATACTACCAGTACCAGCTGGCGGCATTAAGAAAATACATATACATATTATGCGTATCTATACCGATTATTCTAATACGAGCTCAGATGCGTTGTACTATGAGCTCTTTACCTCTAACTGTAATTATTAGTATTAGTGGTTCCGTTCTATGGTGATCATTCTGGCAAAGCTACAGGATCATTGATAACACTGCAATCACCAATCAAAGGGCAAAGTAAGTGAAGCAATTATGCCTAATGGCTGCTTCTTGCACGTCTACGTAGAAACCATCCTCATCAAGTCATGTAACGGCTGATTTGATAAAGATATTATTAATTTTATCTTAGAACCGTACAATTATTGTAACTGCCTGCTTATATATAGTGCTTATTAATTTGACGACTAACACATCAATCCAAATTTTTATTCCAAACTGTTCTTTCCTTTTAAGACCCACACAGTATATTATGAGATTAGCCGAATTTGTGTGTTTTTCATTAAATTTTATAGCTCATAAAAGAGGGTCAATAGAAACCTGCTTTGCCGGGTGGTATCCGGTCTAGAATTGACCGGCCCCTTTCCTTCTCTGGATGTCGTAAGAGGCGACTAAGGGAAAATCCAGAAGATGGGCAGCAGCATCTTCTGTAACATCACCACCTTATGGCCGCCGACCTGTTGCCATAATCCCTCCGTTTGCCAAGCATAGGGATTGTGGCAACCCCCCCCCCCCCCCCCTCTCCACTAGAAGGGAGAGGCCTTTGTTCAACAGTGGACGTGTTCCGACTGATGATGATGATGAAACACCTGATCGAGAACACATTTTAAACTATTTCCTCCCAGGTATACACAGGGTTTAGTGAAAGTATAATTTTTATTCTAATTAATCTAAGGGGTGTTGCCGCATCGAGGCGGATTAATTACGTTGCAAGCATTCCAATTAGCTCTTGATTAGTGGGGTAATACTCGAGGACATGCAAGAACCCGCAGTGTAATCGTAAAGCCCTTATGAGACGAGGCTGGAATGAAAGTCAGTTATTAACCTTAATATTAGCAATTAGCATCTCACTCGAAGCAAATATTTAGGACGTTTTAGTATTAACTTAATGATAAATGAAGATATTATTTCTTCTAAATAAATATTTCTGACTGCCTCGTTGGTCTAGTGGTTGCTAAGCGCGACTGCTGAGCACGAGGTCCTGGGTTCGAATCCCGGGTCGGGCAAAGTGTTACTGGGTTTTCCCATTAGGTAATTCTCAGTGGCAGCACGGAGTCTGGATTTGTGCCCGGTTGATGGCAATAGGCTCGCCCCCTATTAGATTGGGACCTAAAAACATAACCGGCGAAATGTGGGTGTACTATATGTGCACCTCTGCCTACCCCTTCGGGGAATACAGGCGTGATGTTATGTTATGTTGTTATATTTCTTTAGCTGAAGAAATTTTGGTAAAATAAGATCTACATCTAGTGAAATAAGTTTAATGTAATCATGTCATCATGTGGGTATGGTAAACATTCGTATCATCTGACGAGATCATCTTCAAGACATAAAAAGTAACCCTCAGTTTTAAATACAAAACGTGTTACAGACTTACTTCTAAAATAATTAACTTAAACAATTCACAAGTCTTTACAGCTTTGCACAAACAACTCATCCTTAGCCCTAAAAGGGAAGCTTCCATTACGTTGTGAAGTTTACATACTTAGTTATATATTAAATACAAGATAACAAGTAAACAAAAGACACTAATTATTGCGCAATATGAAGCACAGAAGGTTTCCTACTTAGAAAATAACATACAAGCAATTAGACTTAAACATCAATTTGTATAAATGGTACCTTCTTCTTATTGTATGGATGTTTTGTTTTTTTTTTGGGACAAGCCCACCACTCTTGCCCATCATTGCGACTACCATTATTGTATGGTTGATGAACAACCTGCTGTCAGAGTTTAAACCGCCTGCTGTACGTTTAACATGGCTTTACACACTGTTGAAAAATCTCTTAGGTGTGCCGGTGTCCTCGCGATGTTTTTCTTTACCGTTTTTAGCAACTGATAACTAATTAATAGATAGTACCTAATAAGGCAGTTCTGAAGTGTCATTTATATAAAATTATTAACAAATTTTACGAGTGAAACCGCCTTAAAGTAATTAAAACGACTCGTAAGTTCTCCACGATGGCGTCAGGTGACTCAGGAGCAAGCGTGAGGCTAAGTGCTGCAATCCACGTTGATAGTTTACTTTTACTAAAGTTCTCACCTTAAAATTGCACGACAAATTATTTTCCTCACCAGATGAAGTTGAAAATGCATTTAGTATTAATTTTAATTAGGATGTAGTTACAGTTACTAACGATAAATGATTTTCTATAATACAATAGAACGCCACCAAAACTACACTTGAGTGAGTAATTAATAGTCTGACATAAACACAAAATACCTTCTTCATTGTTTAGACTATCGCAACACAAGAACAAACAGCAAACGAAATAAACAATCACAATCCAATTCATACTAATAAGAAAGATCATAACGAAACTAAAACTTCATTCTGCGTCCAGCACAATCCTTATCAAGCCGTCTCCGACACGCCATCGACCGATGAAGACGATAATGCTACAATACCAATCTACTCTATCCGATAACTGGGAGTTTTGCTCGTGAGCTGGCGTACTAACAGGTACCCGTCGATGTATAAACTAGCTATTTGCACAGCGGACTGGATATTACTGGATAGTGGACTTATGTGTACGATATTCAATTTATTGTGAGATTACTCCTGTCAGCCGTGGATTTATGAAGGGTATCGGTGCTTGTACATTAACGGACTTCTTGCGGATGAAAAATCGTTTGCTGTGTTCTTTATCTGACATTCTGTTTTGTAAACAGGTGGTAGTTTGTTTTTCTTTTTGATTGTTATTTGCTGGTAAAATAAGTAAACGTAAACATATAAGTAATAAGTAGACGACGTGATTGGCGCTATGGCTAAGTGATTGCACTGTTCCGCTAGGGGTTACGGGTTCGATTCACGCATGGGACGAAAATTTGTGTGTTTCACAGATGTTCGTCCTGAGTTTGGGTGTTTATGTTTGTGAAACGCACCCACAATACACGAGAAATTTGTAGTGTGGAGCAACGTGTTCTAAAAAAACACTAAATAGATAAAGAAGAGCATCAAGCGGCTTAAACATCAAAAAGCCATTTAATGTGTCTTTGCAGATAACTTGAAAGCGGCGCTATTGTAGAAGATTATATAATAATAAAAAGTATAATATTAAGCCATCGATAACTCCAACATCAAATACTCTTAGATAACATAGAAATAAAAACTCAACGCGCTTCATACAATCATATTTAAGCAATAAAAATGGCGCCCACTCAATTCTTAAGCATCCAACACTACATAGACGACGCCTAACTTTATCCAAGTGCGCAACAAAACTGTCAGTTTCTAACATAAAATCCAAGATCACAATAAAAGGTACAGATCAAATGAAACACCGTCTACAAAAGATTACATTTTAATTCACATAACATCACGCCTGTATTCCCCGAAGGGGTAGGCAGAGGTGCACATATAGTACGCCCACATTTCGCCAGTTATGTTTTTCGGTCCCAATGTAATAGGGGGCGAGCCTAATGCCATCAACCGGGCACAAATCCAGGCTCCTGCTACTGAAAATTACCTAATGGAAAAACCCAGTAACACTTTGCCCGACCCGGGATTCGAACCCAGGACCTCGTGCTCCGCAGTCGCGCTGAGCAACCACTAGACCAACGAGGCAGTCCATTTTAATTCAGTGATAAAACATTTTCAAGAGTTGTTGTTACACGTGTTTTAAAAGTGGGCAAACGAACAAGAAACATGTATCGAATCGGTGCAATTTGCACGGAATTCGAACATAGCAATTCAAAGTATTAAACGAAAATATGAAAATTTATATCTCGGATTCCAGAATTATTTTATCCTTAAGAGAATCTTCGTGTCTGAAGTTCGCTTCACCATTAATTTACACATCCAAGGTAATATTTACAACTGCAAAGAATTCTGAACGGATCGTGATCGATTTCCCATTGTTTTGTTGAAGCTGGTTTATACGCAATAAGTTCATCACAGTGATTGACACTCGTTCAAATATTTACATTTCTCTCTCCGGCTAATGAAAGGGAGAAGGAAGTTAGTGTGAGTACTTTGTGAGTAGTGGTGTTGTATTTGTTGGTTTACTTGTAGTTCCTAGCGCTGCACATCAAAGCCTTTACAAGAAAGTGAAGTCAAATAAATAACGAAAGCCATCGATCAATCTTTCATAAGCACTCCTGTCTTTACAGCACACATACCTATATAAACTATGTAAGTAAATGAATCAGCCTTAATTAACGTTTGACGATTCCCGTCTTTGACAAATTCTGTCCTGACAGACTGTTTTATAGTTACGATGGAGACAATAAAACTTAGAACCGTATTCAAAGTTACTGTACTCGTAAAGGTAATTTCTGAACTGTGAACATAACACGCACATTTGAGATTAATTAAATGGGCAATGAAAACCCACGCGAGTTCAAATGTCGAAACCATACATTTCCGTGTCAGTCCACCTGGATGGAACGTTGACGTTTATTGAGGATATTGAGTTGTTCCATGTCCAATGCTCTGTCAGTTGCAGCAATAAAATGTCGAGGCTTACCCAGGCTGTAAGTTATACCTGCCACATTATTTACGTGTGTTTCTAGTTGACAATGGTATTGTGCCGTTAAACTGTGGTTAGGTAACAGAGAGAAATGTCATAATTCTAACTGCTTATGCGCTTATGAGCCCACGTCTTTACAGTGATGTAAGAGAACTGCGGGCGACGCCGCAACAGCGCTTGATACAACTTTATATACCACACGGATTTAACATCTTCTCTGACTATATTTCCAGCTTCTTAATAGAATGTAAAAGACTCCAGAAGAATAAAAATTACATAACATCACGCCTGTATTCCCCGTAAGGGGTAGGCAGAGGTACACATGTGGTACACCCAAATTCGCCAATTATTTTTTTAGGTCCCAATGTAATAGGGGGCGAGCTTATTGCCAACAACCGGGCACAAATCCAGACTCCGTGCTACTGAGACTTACCTAATGAAAAAACCCAGTAAAACTTTGCCCGACCCGGGCTTCGAACCCAGGACCTCGTGCTCAGCAGTCGCGCTTAGCAACCACTAGACCAACGAGGCAGTCGTAAGAATAAAAATAATTTTCAAAATACAATGCGTACTAAACTAATTTAAGGTAAGCAACATGTCTGACGTTCTAACATAAATTTGAGGTAGGTTTGACATAGAAACAACATTTTCTCACAATAAGTGGTAAACTTAGCTGAGTTAGATAAGCTCGTTAAATAACTTTTTTACGATGATACGTATACACTAATTCTCTTCTAGGCTGGCATAAAAACCGTTCAAGGTTTACAGCCGACAATACGCTTTACGATGCTGGATTTGCGGAAAATTAAATTTAAGGACAAGGTTTTAAATGGAACAGTGTAACCAGAAGGTATTATTTTTGTCTTCGCCAGCTTTTACTGTAGATGCTTTCAGAGTCCTGAGAAATTAGTTAATTACATATACTCAACTTAAACACCATGTGACGATAACGGCCCCTCCCTCGCTTTCCGAAGTATTTGAATAATATATAATAACTATACTGTTTATTGGTATATTAGTAAGGACGACGCTAAGTCGACCTGATTGGCGCAGTGGCTAAGCGATTGGACTGCTGCGCTAAGGGTTGCGGATTCAAAATGAAGACCTTTGTCTCGAGTCTGCGTGTTTGTGTACGTGATATTCCATGTTTGTAAAAGGCACACACGACACAGGAGAAATTTCTAGTGCTGCACAATGTTCTTAAAAAAAACAAATGCAAAACAAAAAAAATCGTTTTTTTTATTTAAACAGCTGTATTTCTCAAGTCGTCCCAACCTATAGTTTCAATAGGTAAATTATGTGAATGTTCTAAATCCTTTTGACCTCTGAAGCCTGAATCAATAGTAGTGATACAAATATGAATTCACCAATATTGGCTTCAGTGGTCAAAGACTCAAAGTTTAAGCCGGAGTCGTAATAAGATTTGAACTTGGAAAACCGTTCGATAATTGCTTCAATTGTTCAAGGCGAGCGACGAAATCTGTCTTATTTAATTACATTATAAAGTTCCAATCAAATGCTATCTATTTATTTCATTATCGTATTTCATTTTCTGGGGAAATATGCCGATTACCAGCTGTAATCCAAACACTTTTTGTCAAACACTGTGTCAATAAAGCCCTTACCATAATTCACGCGTTCAATTTGCCATTTCTGGGTAGGTATAGGACTCTTAAACCTAGCCAAACTCATTCAGGTTCGTCTAATGCTATACCCAGCACAGACCCAATGTCTAACGCTACAAAGTATTTAGTTAATCCCTTATTAAATTGCCATATGGTTATATTCAAGGATATCATTACAGAATAACGTAAGACCTCATATAGTGTTAGCATCATTATCAATAGTCTATTACAGACTATCTATGGTTATATCTGTGAGGCATCTCTTGTGTTAGCAACGAAATGCCATACTGTTAACTTTCTTTTTCATAGCCTGTTTCCCATTGCTGGGTAAACGCCTCCCCTTTCTTCTTCCAAGCGACTATCTTTTACGTTGTTATCTTAATAAAATATTATATTTAATTGGTAATATAATGTAAATAGTTGCATGGTATACACCCGAACAGCCCATAATCTACATTCACATGTACCAGTGGACATTCACGAGATAAAATACAGATAAAATGACGATCACAAATAGTCAGCAAAGCTTTCTTTGACCTTATTATGCGTTGAAATGGTTATCATAAAAAGGAATCCTGCCTAAAATGGATACTGACCCGAATAAAAAGATCTACTTATGTGTAAGGGCACTTTAGATTTATGTACGACCTATTCTAGATTTCTGATAGGCAGTATCAAAGAGGTAAATGAGGGACTAGTCCATTTGACTCTCTTTTATTTTACTTGGACCGTAAAATTTATTTCTATTTCGTATATTTTAGGAGTGAATAGCGTTTTATAGCTATTTAGGTCCCTTAGGATTGAAACAAAAATATTTGACACAAATTCTAACACTTTTTATTTACGTAATAAAGTTTCTTTGAAGATTATATTTGAGTAAAGGCGAGGCGATTGGCTTAGCAGTCGGAAAATCGGTTGTCATATATACCTTCATATGTCTTCTAATAATATTATACATACATTAGTACACATAACTATGTGGTACACAAAGTCTGTTGGCAAAAAAAAATAGGCAGTTAGTGTCCCTCGACCTAAGGTAAAGAGAATAAAAGGTAAGTTTACCTTAGGCGGGGTAGGAGGACATCCTGGGGTTTTATCCAGTAAGAGTCCGGGATACCCCTCCGTCCGCCCAAAGACTGGAAAGTAATTCCACATTAAAAAGGTTTAACTTTGGACGAAGTTATCCACTTTTTCCTGAGTCGTAAGCTTTAGTATACGTATTGTAACTAACTAAATACTTTAAGTCAAGTAATAAATCAACTGAGTACAATTATATTAATTATACTTGTACAACGTAAAGCTCTTCAGTCTGAACACTTGTCAGTCATCCATGCCGGCTGACATTACCCCAGTAATGCACAAACACAGCGCGTGCGGTCTCTATGCGGTCACATACCACATGCCTGGCCATAAACATCGCCGGAGTTATTGACTGCAGGAGTCATTGGGCGTCAACCCAGTTAACGGTATGCTTGCGTTTGTTATTGAACTTAATAAAAGGTGACTTCAATATACAGCTTAAATATACACGGCCTGATTGGAGCAGTGGCTTAGCGATTGGACTGCTGCGCTAAGGGATGCGGATTCGATTCCCGCACGGGGCAATAATTGTGCTAACCATAGATGTTTGTCCTGAGTTTGTTTGTGTATGTGCTATTTTATGTTCGTGAAACGCACCCAGTACAAAGGAGAAATTCTTAGAGTAGAGCAACGTTCTAGAAGGAGTATTAATCATTGATCCAACATCCTTACAAATCGCGTTTATAAAATTAGTAGGATAGAATAATATTATCCGATGTATGTATAATATTGGAGGTGGTCTCCTTCAACAGGAGTTTATAATATTATTATGTACACCCACATTTTGCCGCTCATCCTGAAAGGCGACCTAACAGCTAATAATCGGACCCACTGGGTTTTTCCCCATTTAAGTCTCACTTTCAAGAATTATTTTCTTTATATAGCGCTGATAACCCTCCGTAACAGCAGATTACGAAGAGGGGTTACGAAAAATTACAACCCAAAATCTCCGAACGAAATATTTTCAAATCAATTTTGCTTGACAAAGGCCAATGACCCGATGTCACCTCAACTTAGCTCATTGTTGCGTTACATATGCAAGTTTATATATATAACTATAAATACATACATATTGACAGCATGAAGTTTAAGATCAGGTATACGTAATAAGTATAAAGATAAAATCAATATGGCCACGGTGCCGAGAACAAGTTAACAGTAACGGTTGGCCACTGCTAATGTCATTATGGATAGTACGGTAAGCGTGCTTAAACCAACGGTTGTCACCATTGATTAGCGGGCTAATAATAACACTAATTACTAACTTAATAGTGTGCAACAAAGTTGTCACGGATTTTGGGCTTTAACATTTTTGAACGATTTTGTTTAGGGCAATATTTTGTTTTATTCCGCCTTTGTATGTGTGAAATTTATTGAAATGAAAGTCCAGCTTACCAGCTCGCCAAGTATTAAATCATAAATTACCTGGAAACAAAAAATAATTTTGATTAAATACAAATCAACTTTTATACGGAATCCAAAAGCATTTTTTAAGGACTGCCGTCGTCACGGATTCGGTAAATATATAACATTAATTTTACGAGTATCTACTGAAAGGCTTAAAGAGAAGAAGGTTCCACTTCGATTAACTTTCATAATACAAGTACAAAGCTACCTAATTCAAAACTCGGGGATTCACAGTATAGTGTTCCGATGTCTTTGAACTTCTACTTTGTACACTTGTTTATGAACAGTATAGAAATATCTTATACATCAAAATCATAATCGAGATAAAAATTAAGATCAAAGAAATAAGATATAGGATAAAGGAGGACAAAGGATATAGATTCGTAAAAGCACTAACCAAATCAGCATTCCTTACATAATAGTTTTTACAACATTATAGAATTATATACATAAGAAAATATAAATTTACTCAAAAATATCAACGGACTACCTCAGTAGAATTATTTCCAACGAATCTTTGAGTGACCAACAATATTTTGTACCTCCAAAAGGCTTCCTTTGAAGGAACTGTGGCCCAGTCGACGAGTTTATTCCCGTGGCGCTCTCTCCACTCCAAGACGGAACTTCAAAATTAAAAACCAACAGCCTCTTGGCTCTCAAGTCTCTGGGGACACTCCGGTAATGGTATGCTGATACCTACGTAACTTTGAGGATTATTAAAAGTATTCGCTAGCTTTGAGCCGCTGGTGCGTTCGTAGAGTGCTTTGATTAAGTCGTAGATCGCGGAGAATTTTTATTTAAATTTAATATCTGAATATAACATTTTATTTTCCAAGAGCATAGAATTACACCAACTATTAATTCATATTATTTACTATATATCCCGGTTATAGTCACCTGTGTATTTGGGAATGCCCGACTAGTTTCGAACTCAGCGGAGACTCACGAATACATACGTGAGTATAACCGGAATATATCGTAAATAATATGGATAACACTCGCGAAAGTCATTATAGTAAAACTGTTAATTAAGTCTAGTAAGTTGCGACAACAGGTAGAACAATCTTGGTACAACAAAGCTAGTTAAAAACTATACCATAATAACTACAAATCTTTTAGATTACTTATGTTAATAAGTATAAACATCGCTTTATAGATTCTCCACCAATCACTTTAACACATATTTAGATATCACTGATTTATTTATCCTACCTTTCACACAATAATTGACTATTGACACGAACCTACCTAACAAAGGTTTCATTAACTTTAATTGCAGTTTTACAACTGCAAGTATATTCAAAGAGAGTTAATTTACGTTTGAAGTTAAACTGTCTCTTCCAGTCAAATACAAATGGGAAACTAAATTACACGCATTTAAATTTAGCGGAATATGTTGCCAGACTTAATAAATTTAAAGTTGTGGTGGCGGTAAAATATTCAAACAAAATAAACGTGTATCGTAGCCGGGCCGGACGGACCACTCCAACTTATTTTAGACTTTTATTGCGAAGCTACGTCAGGATCCTATCGGACCGCCAAACTAGGGATTTGGTTATTTTAAAAGCGACGATGGTAGAGGATTTTTAACGTATTATGTGTTTTTATTATACACTTAGAAAAATACCTAGATACTCCTTTAGTTTACAAATTTACCAGACAGAGTTGGAGTCAGTTAAATATGTCAAAAGAATTTTGTAATTCTTTAATTTTGCCTTTAGCATTTGCCCAGAATTAATGGCAACAAACAACATTACTGCAAGCCATATTTAATCATCTACGCCCTCTAAACATTTACTAGACAAAAACACATAAACTAGGAACTTCGGAAATGCGCTCACACCCGCTACCCGCTGTCATTTATACCTCACCATGAGGTGAGTTCGATACTTCGATACTATAGGAAAGTTCCGGAAAACTATTGTCCCAAGGGGGCTATGATTTGACCGCACTCTTCCAAACTTCCCGCTTTGTTTCGATACTCCACCTAGCGCTTGCATGGAATAAATCCTCCGTTTTTATTAGCACCTTCATTTATCTTGTTTTTTATTACGTGTTGAGGGAAAAGTTGACAATGTATTACACTTATACTTGACCGCGTGAGCTTCTTTGATACGTTCTGCATTGCCTATTCATAAAACCACAAATTTACGTTTTTAAACGTTAAATGTTTCAAACTTTTTTGTAGTTACAGTAGAACATTTGCTTAATAAATTATCTACCTACCTTCACCTAAGAATATTAATTTGGTCTAGATGTTTTACGAAATTACGCCACCTACATTATATTAAATTAGATACAATCTCCTAATTTTCGGAAGCATCAATCACTGTTTACCGAAACACAACACTAATTTCCTATGTTACCAAACAGCTCATGACTGGCACACCCCAGTTATCAGACTAGTACATCTCGTTACGCAATATCCCGCAGAGCTTTATTCGCAAATATATTAGGCAAAGGAAAGAGATTGGAGTGAAGCCAGAAAAGGGAAAAATCGATGACACTTTGACGCAGGACCCGGACAAATTGTACTTACAAATACGAACTGGCTGATCAGAAAAAAGCGCTACTGTCTATGATTTATTATTTGTTTTCCCATAGACAAGTTTGAATAGTGATTCCAATTTCGAATGTTCATTGTTTGACTGGGTTACGTCAGCAACTATTATTAATAATCTGTAAGATTTGGCGAGCTGCCTATTGTTAACAGAATATGGTGATCAACTAACCACGAAAGGAAAGTTACTTTGTATTTAAATAAAATATATGAAGGACACGCATCTGGATATAATAAGGACATAAAGATGTAATACAAAACGTGAAATGAACTTGTACTTTCCCACAAGAAACGGGACTAACTAATTAGTTCCTTACTTTTTGAACATAAATTACTTACGTCTTGCACCGTATCTATCATCCAATCTCCCTGTAACAAGCTCTCTCAAAGTAATAAAAGACAAGTTATTAATTCATAAGCTTGTATTATTTAGTATGCTCTTGTTAATTAGCCGCTTGCCTAATTATTCAGGAGCAATCAATATGCAGTAAACACGTGGGTACGGCACACTCGGGTTCTATTTATCATCTTGCACCCGCAGTAAACATAAGGCGGTTTGCACATTCATGGACTTGCGATATTGTTTGAAGTACGTACATGAAGTACATGAAATACGTGAACAGTCACTGTGACGTACTTGAAAGCTATATTCAGTAATAGTCGTTAGATTGACGTATTTGAATCGAGTTATATCTTATCGGCTTTTAACACCATGGTTTGTTAATGATAGTCATACCACGATAATCATACCACGGAATTCTATAGATATCGAAGTGTTTGTTCATTATGGAACGCATTTTTTATCATAATTATTATGTTTCAGTTATCAATGTTTATTCACGTTCTAATGACTAAACTCAATTTCTTTAAATAGATAATTACGCACCACCTTTAAGTATTAGATTTTTAATATTAATTATAAAGTACTCGTTTCACTTAGGGTTTTAATCACTTATCAAATGGTTATGCAGATACCATTAATATTTCCCGAGTGTGATACTCCATTTTCATTTTACTTTACTGCTGACTGTACCTACATATTTACTACACTTAACCCCCAAAAAAGTGAATCTATTAATATAAACACGGAGAGCCCCGCTAATCCTGCACAGCATGTCAGTTTAGCTTATCAGATATTTCTTCCTCTCCCTTGACGTCCGGAAAACATCGCGCGTCATCGAGCCCGATAACCGCGGAATTCGTTGACGCGGGTTGATCGCCTGCCGCGCGCCTTTAGCCGGGTTAACTAGCGAAAAAAAAAACATAATATCACGCCTGTATTCCCCGAAGGGGTAGGCAGAGGTGCACATATAGTACACCCACATTTCGCCAGTTATGTTTTAGGTCCCAATGTAATAGGGGGCGTTAACTAGCGAACTGTAACCAAACAGATACAATTCGAAGTTCAAGAGTGTATGAGTGAAACGATTTGCTTGCAACGTCCACCGAGCAACTTCACCGAGTGTACTAGCAAGCTGTAACTGATACAGCTACGAGGTTGTAATTGTAGACCAATTGAGTTCGCGAACTACGTACTCGTACATACTATGTATCGTGGTTCCAGTAACGTGAAGTGGTAACAGTTACAGAATAAGAACCTGTTCCTTATCAGCTCGCCGTGAGCACAGCGCAAGTCGCTCGCGAGCCACATATCCCCAACGATTTTTGGTAACAGTAACGTGTAACGGTTATAGTAACGCCTCGCCAGTGAGTACCCAGCCTTACGTATGACGTATGAGATCGACGACCCCGCCGAGACGCCTCCATCATTTAGCCTCCCGCTTCCGTATCGAGAGCTGCGGTTTTTGGCCGCACCAGATTGTCTGCCTAATTTCTGCACTGTTTTCAAACAATGTGGCTTCGGTTTGGGTTACGAGTTTAAAGTTAAGCGATATGTTAATATTGTTTGTTTGGTTGACTTTTGATCGGTTTGTTGGCTTTTTGGGTCGTTATTGGTAACTTCGGTATACGCAGACGCAGATTAAGTTAGATATACTTTTATTAATATAAGGCCTATTATTACCTATGTAATAGCGGCGCGAGCCTCATATTCTCCGAATTCCATTTCAAAAGCACTGAGGCCCCAAGTCCTCTTAGCTTATTTAATAAAGGAATAACATTTCTCAACTTAGGTACAACTATCTGTTTTTACGAGCTATTTAAGCAATCTCGTCTAGTCAACAAAACAATTTCGCTCTTAATACGCAGTACAAAACTGCTACACAAGCGCTTATCCAGCATAGAACAGTTTCACAGAATAAATCGACTGGGAATAACAGATTGCACCCCGAGGCGACGCGGTACGGCGGTGCCGATCGGTCACGTTACGAACAATTAGTGCAACTAACATGTTTTAAAAGTTCCTAACTAATGTTCACGTAGACTGTTACAGTCAATGAACTTATTGAAATTTATTACTGTGCCCGCGGCTTCGTTTCTACGAATCCAGCAATTGATGAATGTGCCCAATATACGTAAATGTTGCTGTAAATATAATGAACGTATTAAGGTAATAGTCGCCCAACCGCGCTAAATGCCACGGTATCATTTCCGTACGGAATATAATTATGGATATTGGTATGCCAATCAGATTGCGAATGTCTGTATCACTTGCAATAGATATGTTGGCGGAATGCAACGGGTTTGAGGACGTCGTGGCCCACTAGTATCAAGATTTGTCGTTTTTCCGCATCCACATAAAACACAATCTGTAGTTTTCAGGACGGTAGGAAGTTTCGTAAATATGCACTGCAATGACCTTTTACAATGGGTGCAGCTCTTATAACAACTAGATCGTACTGACTGTATTTATGCATCCATCGCACCTTCATTATTTTATTTTACAGCACTATAGTCTCTGACTCTATGTCATAGTCCCTATCAACTCAATGAGGGCATCGAAAGCATAAACGGAGCCATCCAGTAACATCCTGACGAAAACAACCGGGTCGATGCAATTGGCTCGTTAAACAACAATAAACTAATAGCCGACTACACTATCTACCTAAACGCTACTACAGACCGATTACCGACCCAACACAGTACGATAAACGCGTCGAATAATTACCGACATTCAACTTTTACTCGATTCCCGAGAAAAGCAATATACGGTGCGATATACAAAGGACGTTGACACTGCTAATGTTATCGGAGTTTATTGAATAGTAATGTTTAATGGGTATGTTTATGCTTCACTTCAGAGTAAAACCTACTTTCTTCCCATCTCATGGTAAGTTCTGTTATTGTAGTAGGTATTACAATAGATGAATAGAGCTCAGTGGAGAAAAGAGACGTAGGGAGCAAACAATGCCTCTGAAACTAAATAAAACAATACTAGGGTATTATAAATTGTCATGTGTAAGAGAAAAGCCTGAAATTATAGTTTTCTATGAACTACGCCATTGATGAACTTAGGCAGCTTAAATCTAAGAAATTCAAAGACTGCAAATATTACGTATCTGTTGGTCCAAGAAATTCTTCTTTTTTCAGTTTATTGGATTTTATAATGAATGCTAAGTCGTTGGTCTAGTGGTTGCAAAGCGCGACTGCTGAGCACGAGGTCCTGGGTTCGAATCCCGGGCCGGGCAAAGTGTTACTGGGTTTTTCCATTAGGTAATTCTCAGTGGCAGCACGGAGTCCGGATGTGTGCCCGGTTGATGGCAATAGGCTCGCCCCCCTATTATATGGAACCTAAAAACATAACTGGCGAAATGTGGGTGTACTGTATGTGCACCTCTGCCTACCCCTTCGGGGAATACAGGCGTGATGTTATGTTATGTTAAGTCGCCCTTATTCGAGCAGTAAAAGAGAGAGATTATGTTCTTTACGTTGAGATATTTCACTTACAAGAGTTCCATGAATGTCTTTATTACATATCCTTGACGTTCGACGATTCGAGAGAAGTACCACCCAATACAGCCAGAAATAAAGTGACACGAGACCTTTTGATAATAACATAAGAGATATAACCTAATAAAAATAATATTCTAATTATGGATCATTATGTTTTCCCCTATAGTGGCCACCGGGACATTGATTGCGGAAAATGTTGATGCAGGTGGAAATACAAGCGTCAATGTGCTTAGAACTCGTAAGTTCCCCACCTATCATCCGGTCTCTGTAATCAATCTACTTCCAAAGGGTTGTAAATATCCTCGCGTTTCTTTTCAGCAAGGATTAATACATAAATATCTTGTCTATCGACAGGGTTAAAAAATACGGTATTAAAGAGACTAACTACATAAAATAATAAAAAGATCCCGCCTAGATACTTCTAAAATTAATTAGCTATTCACTTAACGTAGATCCCCAATTAATTACCCAGAAAATCCTTATCTTTTCAAGGCTACATTTTCTAGAAAGCCCGTCCAATTTCAATCGCCGTCTCCTTAACACCTAAATCCAATCAACGCCGACGCACCGGTTATATTAAAGAGGGTTTAATTAGACCGTACAATAGTGAGTGTAGGGTTATGACGTCATGGATAAAGGGTGGAGACAATACGTGTCGGACCACAATGGCTGTGAATTTTAATTGTGCCCGTCGCAGGTAGGCCTGTGATGTGACACGGGTTTCGCATATCTTTACTCTGTGCCCCAGGATGATATTATAATAGCGTCGTCGTGTACACCGAAGCCTTCCATCCAGTACAGACCTGAAAATGTGGGGAAGATAAAAAGCCAATCTTGACGTCGGGGTCTGGATTTGATTAGGTGCTCATATAACTAGAGTGTAAGTGTACCTACACTTACATTATATTATACGTATAATATGGAGATTTTTGGTACATTACTACATAAATAATTACATTATTTAACTAAGAGTGTTATACTATTTTAAGGACGAAGACATGAAAATAAAATACTTTTATAAAAACGTATCCCTAACTTGACCAAATGCGTTCTTAGTATTATACAATAATAGACGTTTCATGTTATTACAACTTGGTCTATGTCCACTCTATCCATTAATTCAACTATCATCTTTGGCTGGCATCCAAAGCGCTTATACGAATGATATTTTCTTTGAGAATTCTCACAAAACTAATAGAAGTTCTGTTAATATCGATCGTCATATTAGTATGCGACAAACAATGCTCAAACTATACCCACCTGGGAAAAGAATCTTTCGAAATCCTTCAATCTGCACGGTGTATGCAAAAGAAATGCAAATATTTTAAAAGGCCAGGGATGACCGAGTCGTCGGCGCGCATACAAAAACTTTCTCCCGACGAAGAAAAATGTTGGCGAACCTTTTAAGGCAACTTGGCGTTGGATGAGACTCCGAGCTCGTATACTGTTTTACTAAATATGCGTATTGATATATGGATGTAATTAAGCCACACATGCGCAGTTAACTGCCGATGTCAAGGAAGCTATAACAATTCGCATGTGCGAGTTAAAGAAACAGATATTGCTTCGGGGAATGAAAACTTGCGCGATAAACTTCTCTTAATGCCTCTCTAGATATTTGCAAAAAGCATTCTAAAAGTAAGAAACATTTAATTGGAAATTTGTCATGGCGGTCTGCAAAGTTTTGTACTGAAAGGCATCGCAAGTCTCCGCAAAGAGGCAGGAACTTCGCTCGGTCGGGACAGAAACAAAATATCTAACATTTATGTTGAACACTGTTGAACATTCGTCTAGACAAAACGATCAGAGCGAGTGAGGTGCTTTGCATGAGTTCCAGAGACACGTGCTGAAATGTTCCTTGTACATTTCTGCAGTGCATACAATTTGTCAAAACCCTAAATGTGGAAAGTTGGTGGAACATTGACAAATGTGTTTGTAAAACAAGCGCTCCACCCCTGTTGGTGTCAGTGAATGTTTTACAGCAGATTATTTTGTCTGTCTCTGGACACGTGTCCCGGTGGGTTTACTCAAATATAGTGACAGACTGGACGATTAAAGTAACTAATGGTAATGTATTTTCGGCTGGCTTTAATATTAACTAATCTGATTTTAAGATTCTTAAAAATAAATATATACAAAAATAAAAAATTTAAACTAAAAATTATGTATCAAAGTATTCGTCCTCATCGCTGTCGACTGGTAGGGTGCCCAAAAGGCTGGCGGCATTGCCACGTTGAATGGCAATGCTAATTCTTTGGCCGAAAAACAGGCCAGCCTTTTGGTCACGTGAAGCGTCAACTAACCGTTTAGAAAGGTCACTAAAAAGAAGACGCGCACTCGGACCCCATGACCCGAGTGTTTCGACCCCAAACGGCTCAAAAATATAATTACCTATAAGGTTATTATATTTTCGCCGCTTGAGGGTCTCCGCAGCTGCAGCAGCAGCGCCAGAGCAAACCGCTGTGCTGGAAACATGAGATGGCGCAAGGGTGTCGACACATGTTGCATCCCACACCAAAGGCCTACCCAATTTCTATGGCATCAAAGACATACCGTCTGGTCTCTTTCCATCGTCCCGTACCAAGCCATTGGGTTCTAATATAGCTGGGACGCCGGCGGTGACGAGAGATTTAAGATTAGTTGTTTAAATCTAATACAAATAAATTTAGCAATAATAATGTTGGTGGCCAGTATATAAATAATAAACACAGAAAATCATCGCGTATTAAAGTAACTGCATTCATTGTCTTCTTTAATCCACTTTCAAAGAGACAAGATGTTGTCAGACTTGTCAGAGTCACGTATATGAATAACAAAGGCCACTGACAAACAAAATATCAATTCAAAATACAAAACAATAAACTCTTTCATTCGTAACTCCGTGTATATTGAGCAGCTCTGGCGTTTTGTCTTCATGTGGCAATCTTTAACAACATCAAGGGCACATAAACTAAACACATCAACTCCAATAAAAATCACATGTTCCACTCGTTACAGTTATGTAACTGATGTCGGGACAAATTGACTATCAATATTGATTTGAAGTAATATATTCGAGCTTTGCAACGAGTGGCAAAATGGTTCAAAATGAAAATGTTAGCCAACCTACTGCGATTTTATTTCCACCTGCCAAAATGTTCGCATAATTCTCCCCAATTTCGCCAACAGATTTCCCTGCTTCCCACCAAAATTTATTTTCGATAGTTCCTTACAGGAATAGGTTATGAGCGGGGTTCAACGGCTCGCCGCCAACGACAAATCCAATAAAGAAGCGTGCCTCCAAGAAATTTATGTTATTGACCGGATTATACCGAGTGACGTGCGAGAACTGGCTGTGGACCAGCCGAGTGAGATCTCCGATACTCCTCACGATTCGCTCAAGTGCTGAATTTATTATTGGAAGTAGAGTTTCAAGGAGGGGTCTATGAAAGTGGTTGTGATATTGATTGTTCTAAACACCTTTTTCGATGCGTCAGCGATCAGCCCCTAAGGGGGTTCTGCTCTACATATTATGTGCTAAACAGTTGGATATGTGCATGTTTGTAATTTACTGTTGTCTATAAACCTTTCTTGCTCATATGAAATCTACATACTGTTGTTTTGATTCTTTGGAATGGAAGACACTCGTTGCTACGCTTATATTCAGATTTCTTGAGGGAATTGCTTATTTCTTCAATTCTGTGAAGTTTATTTTGTCCCTTCGAAAACAATTTTCTTACGAACACCGACATTGAATTGGATTCTTTTGATTTTAGATTCAATTAACACGAGCAGATTATTGCTTTCACATTAAAACAGCACGCACGGCAAAAGGTGCTATTAAACAGATGTGTAAAATTAGTAGAAATTAAATAGCAAAGCTAGCAAATATACATAATTTATAATTACAATTCATTTATTTTTTCTAGGTTATGAATACATAAATACTCGTAACATCACCCATTTAAATAGCGTTAGAAATAATACAATGTTCGTTATACCTACATTATAAAAGTTAAATATAAAGACAACAGTAACGAAAACCACGCAAGATGCTTCTCGTCACGGCGAATTCCCAATGTGCAGTTATGGTTTAGGGAATGGGAAATCACTAAACAAGTTGTGACATGAATCAATCATGTTACTACCTAGTGAATTATAATTGCAAATTATGCACCGACAATGCAGCTGACATGGCCTACAAATTAAGTTATGATTACCAACTTGAAGTCAAAACATTGCTACTAATATACCTACTGTTATGCATAATGGAAAGGCGATATTTTGAAAACAAATTACTTAGGTAGGTAATTGAGAATTGTATGTTAAAATGGATCATGCATTTTCATACTTTTAACATTAGCTTTTGCTTGTAATATATGAGTCGCATTAATTTATTGGATTTAGTCCAAGTTGTACATATAAAATATGCAGCTGGCGTAAACCTGCTGCGGCTCCGACCGGGTGCAAATTTTTAGATTTTCCGGATGAACTGTATGAATTTTCTCTATTTATAATAAAGTAAATATTTTTGAAACATAACGTAACATTCCCCACACTACGAATTTCTCCTGAATTGTGGGTGCGTTTCACAAACATGAAATATCACATAGACAAGCACCCAGATTTGGGACAATCATCTGCGGATCGTACAAAATTTTGTTTCGTGCGGGAATCAAAACCGCAACCCTTAGCGCAGCAGCCGCTAGCTACTACGCCAATCAGGTCATCAAACATTATTTTAAAATAACATCTCAATTTAAAAAAGAGAGTAATGTCAATTCGTAATAGATTCTATTTCATTTAATTTTGATAAAAGGAGTCTCTAACACACTAGTGGCATACTCTAAAAGTGCTTTGCAAATCAGCTCAACCCTACCAAAAATACAACAGGAGGAAGTTAAACACCTACGCAAAAACGTCAGAACGGAACAAGGAAGATTTTATCTCCCATTACATTTAACGTCCTATTCGTGTACATATGCTCGAAGACAGAAAAATACAAATAGTATTTGACGTAAAAATTCTGGGCAACAAAATCTCTAACAAAGGCGGTGCAAAACCGCTCTTGAAAATATAATAGAAGCTCAAGAAGGGTATATTGGGGATCACAGCACAAGTTTCCTTTTAGAAGAGGTTTTGTTTTAAACCTCCTTTCATCGACTCCACTCGAAGCTGCCCATAGTTTAATAAATACTATGGGAAATTTGTGGCGTCGCGTCGTTTATTATTTATAGCGTTTTCGTGAGGACCTTTTATTCCACTTGTGCTCGTAATGGCTTTACTTTGGTAAATTATTATACGCCCAAAGAGGAGTTTTATTATTATTATATCCATCTAAACCAATTTCTCAATTTAATCATGAAATTATCGATGAATTTGTGTGATAAAAAGTGGGAAATTGGTTTTAGGAATTTATTGTACTGGCTTCCTTTCTTTTCGATCTCTTGATTTTTGTTATCTAATGAAGAAATAGAAATACCAGGTTTCTTTATTTGCTTACTTAGCTAATTTATCGAAGCAATTTTCCAAAATCAATTAGACTATTCTTTGACTAACACCCGAATAACCTAATACATAAGTATACTCTGCCGGGCTTCCGAATTTAAACGATCGTAAATAAAGCAATATTGCATGTATAGGAAGCCAGAAAATTGTAACATCCCAACAGACTAACGTCCAACAAATAATTTTATTACCATGTCTACAAATTTCAAAGCGTTTCATTCGAAGCCCAATTTTAACTCGTTTCGTTCTCGGGTAGCTCTTCCGTACATTTGGCTTATATATCGTCTTGGTTATAAATCTTGCTGGCTTTGATCAACGTGCGCCGGTGGCCTGCATGTCTGTGAGTCCCGACTAAGCAGCCGGGAACTTTGTGGCTTACGGATTCCTTAGCTTTGGGATCGATTTAGGTAGGTATTGTATTTTTCTTGACTTGAAGATTTTTAATTTTTGATCTTCCACGTAACTCTGCCACATGAAGATGATATTGCAGAATATATTCAAAATAACGGACAAAACAAAATAACACATAATTCATTGCCTGTTGGCAATACACAGTACCAATTCCTTCCTATAAAACCAAAGGCAATTGAAAAACGTGCATTTGAAACGGTTCCAAAGATGTCACAACATCCTGCAAACGATAACAAAATTAGTGTTCGATCAGCAAAACGTTTATGGTAGTCGATTATATTGCAAATGAATCGATAAATCGACTGTATTATCAGTCGATTGGTGTGACGTAACCCTGCTCTATCACGACTCGACTATTAGGGGGCGATTTGTCTGCTATGGACAATGTAAGACCAACCAAGATTTACTTTGAAAGGGTTGGTAGGTATTTAGGTTGGATTAATTTTCTTTTGATTTTAAGATAAATACAACAATACAACAGACAGGAAGAGGCCTATGTCCTGCAGTGGACTGCAACAGGCTGATAAAGATGAAGATAAACAGGGATGAAGCATTTAGTCTAACGATTTCTGGGCCGACGAAGGAAAAATTGTAATTTACCAGATCAATTATTTTAAATCTTGAACTTTATACAATTGACATTCCGAATATGGCTACGACATACTGGCGCTCCATATTGTTAGTAGGGAACTAAAGGTCGGCCACGCATCAGCGACTCTCCTGCTGTTGTTATCAGGTAGACTGCTTGCTTGTCACCTATTTATTTAACAAATATACTTGGTAATTATAAATTGGTTCTCAGTTGTCTTACTTCAAGATTCTTTTGTTTTTAAATGGAAATTTTTAAATATCGAATTTTATTAAACTGTTTTTTATAATCAAAACATTAGTAGTAGCTTATAAAATAATTAAGAATAAAAAAAGATATCATAATACTTATTTTATTTAAGCTTCCACCATAGTTAAATGCAATGCTTAGTTAACCGTAACGAGATGCAATAATTTTTGAGAAGACTTAGAGTCGTTGAAACTTTACCAGCAAGACCAGTTACGTCAATATTGCAACAGGCTTTGTCCAAACTCATGACTCCCGATCGCCCTCCGACACGCCTTCGGCCATTGCTGCCATTTCACAAGCAGTAAGAAGCCAGAACATAGATTGACAGCCAGTAGTATCTTAGGAAACCGTCTGTAGTTTATTTATCGGCTACCCTACGTTAGGCGGCAATCACTCCGTGTTTATTTTTCCTGTAAATAATGTTTAATTTAAGTGTAAGAAAACGTAGGTACACTATTATAAATTTGCATGCCTACTGGGTAGAACATAGAGCTAACCTAAAATAAGCTAACATCTAAATAATCACCTATGTTCAGCAAATAAAGATTTTATTATTATTATTATTATTTGTATCTCTCTTATTATTCTCGGGCTATCAACTATGGGGAAGATACCCGGACTTTTAAAAGGCTTACGTGGGGACACAGGTCCAACACGCAGAGGCCCGTTGAGAACTTTAATCTAAAAGGTAATGGGACACCAGCTAGGGACACCACACAACTGCTCTATAAAAGAACAGCCATGAAAAGTCCCCAGAAGGTGCGGGACTATTGAGAAAGATGGATACTAAAATGATTTGGTCTATTGTGTTGGGATGTTTCGTGTAATGGTTACTTTTATTTTATACAGAATAAAAACGGCGTCTGCCTTTTATCATAAAATATGCAGAATATTAGCAGACGGTGACTCGCCACTCACTAGATGGGCCCCCTAAACAGTCGCCACTATAGGCAACAGGGAGCAACACCGATGCGAGTGGCTAGGGGTGTAGAGCGGTGCGGCCCCGGTTTCACCATCGCGCGTCTCGAAGACTCGGAGCGGGTTTCCCCGCTATTACGCCATTAGACACTTCCACCCCCGAGCATATAGCTCTGGCGACCCCTCTCTGACCAGCCAACTAAGGCAAGAAAGAGCTGAGAGTCCTGCGGGCGCTCTTCGGTTTCCACTCCAGCTACCCATATCGGGCAAACCGGGGATGAGTCCCTGACCGACTCTCTGGGGTATCAGGCACGTTGTGTCGCCACTCACAAACAGCTCGCCACAAGCTGCCCTGCGGTTTGTGTGCTTTTAGTACAAGTCCTTGTAATATATTTTTTATTTCTATCACGAGGGTTGGTAAAGCTATACTACTGTCCCCTCCGGTGTTACGTTAGTCTCATGTTGAGGTAACGATGTAACCAGAGGGGTGTTATTATTATTATTATTATTATCTAGTCGTATCTGGACGCTATCTCCAATAGATAACTTAACAGATATAATAGATATATCACCATATAAGGATTTATTCCTGCATTGTGAGTGCGTTTCATAGATATTAAACTACACACAAACTCGAGATTAACATCTGCGGATCACGTATTTCTTGGGGATTAAACTAGCAATTCCATAAACAGTTCAATCACTTAGCTAATAAGGCGACAAATCCTATTCACTGACAGTAATAGTTTATAATTATAAATCCAGGATATGTAGAGATAATGGGATTATAATAATCTCATAAAAGCTGATAATTCATCCCAGCCAAAGCATAAACAGTACCGTACTACGTACTAAGTTCTAGACGGATTCGTGAGCGCAATATAATCTGATTAGTACGCAGGCGGTTGCTGTAGTCCGTCTTCCTAGAGTTCCTAGTATAGTGCTATTGCCTCTTACGACGTTAACGGGAAGTGATGGGTGGTCTATGCGCAGCCAGGACCACACTGACGGCTACTAAGGTCACTTGCCAACATCTGTGATTCGACATAAATTATTCATAATGTAAAAAATATGGGAGCCTTTTTTGGACTGTGTTCTGTACCGGATCTTAGCCTGCTTGACTGCAGCTTACCTAGTGTGAATAAACGTTATCGTGTTGCTATCTGACAAGAATGTTAACGTCTTTTATAAATGCTATGTGTTGCACATTATTGCACATTTTATCAAGGGATCGATATAAGTTGGAGAATCAGGATTAAAGGTATATTTTATGTCTAATATACCTAACTTAACCTATACTTAAAAGAACATCTTAAAGCCATTAAAACCCGCATATCACTTATTTTGATTACAAATTCTGATTCCATTAGTAACAGCAGAGGCAAAGTCAAAAATGAAACCGGACAAAACCCAGAACTCCTTCCAATGGTCCCAATACATTAAAAAAGCGTCCTCACGAAATCTTCAGCTCAATAAGCAAACAAAGCACAATCACAATTACATCTCTCGGATTAGAATCAAGTGTTGTAGCAATAACATAGAACTTCGCTTTTTGAGCGCAAATTGCTTCGCTCCGGGGGACATTTGCAGCGCGGTGCACCATTGTAATGGCCCAGCTAAATATCACTATTTATTCAAGCCGTTTACGATGATGCAGTACATCAGTTATACCTGCTAGTATGGCGACATGCACGTTTTCTCTTACGCAAATGCAGCTGGATTCAATTTATTAATTGTTTCAATATATCACTAAAACTAATATTTAGAGAATGTTGAAAGAATCAAAGCTTAGATGAGATCTTGAAGTAAAGCATACTACTAAATACAAAATTGTTAGATAATGCAATTTACTTAAACGATACATAATTATTACGATATTATTATGTACAATGAAGCCGAAATGTGTAATTATTAACATAATTGGCATATTATCAATTAGCGTTTACGATACGCCCCTAATGACAAAGCCAGTAATTTAACGCCAAAATCGGTTCCACTATAATATATTCAAAACAACAAAGCTTATTACAAATATTCTGATTATAATTTTTGAAGCTTAGATTTTTCTACAGAGAGTACTGCCACTAGGTCCGTGATCCGTCTTTTTTCTGTGAAACATTCTACTATGGATTTGGACTATGGATAAGAATTGTCTTCGGACGAAAAATACCAGTGAAGTTGCTAGTATAATTCTAAACTATCAAACTACAATAATGGCGCCTGTACGAAGAGCAAATTGGCGTTCTTAGTCCTATTGTAAACAAAAATAAACAAATAAATAAGGTATAATAACTATCACTGCTTCCGCGTCAGATTTCGCACGACTAGTATTTGTATCACAAACATTTCCTACGAACCAGATACTTATATGTGTTAAGTGTGTTATTTGCGTCTATAACTGCTACAATAACAAAAGAAAAAGAAAGTGCCGTCTTTATAAAACCAAGTAGGAACAAACAGCAACCTCTACATATCTAAATATACGTGTGCTTTCATTTACATGTCAATGAAAAACACTGGAAAGGAAGAGATAAGAGATAAGCTTATTTAGTTTAGAATGCTCACCCAGGCGAGCACCAAAGCGACTCTTTCTAAGGCACATCTAATTCTTTAGTTATTTTAAAACACCTCTGACAATGTTTACATTTTCATTCAGATTAAATCGCGGTTTAAAGGGGGTTATCTCCTCAATGTAAAAAGGATAGATGAAAAAAGTATGACAAAACGAATATTAAGGTGAATGAAACACAAAGAAGTATGTCAGGATCGTAGAAAATGGAAATTAGTAGTCTCTGCCTAACCCTCTGAGAAAAAGGCGTGGCTATATATATGTATGTAATCTCCACAATAATCGATCTGATAAGCAAAATTCTTCAGCCAATATTTAGAAGGGACCTTTACCGTGGACTTAGGATACGTTAATCCGTCAAAAGACACGAACAGTTTCAACGTAGAAAGTCGCGGGCATATGTTAGTTTCTTATACAGCAAAGTCAACAAGTTATGTTTACAAACGTGTAAGTTACAGGTCACGCGGAGAATCATTACCCTTTGTTTCTTTAAAACAGAGTACGGACATTCCTGTACATGACACCAGTAGTCACTCAGGATACGATGAGAATGCGCTATTGATAGGCAAAGACAACGATTTAAACGTATACCATGCAAACACGTTATTGAAATAGGTATAATGATGGAAAACACTCGGGTCATGGGGTCCGAGTGCGCGTCTTCTTTTTAGTGACCTTTCTAAACGGTTGGTTGACGCTTCACGTGACCAAAAGGCTGGCCTGTTTTTCGGCCAAAGAATTAGCATTGTCATTCAACGTGGCAATGCCGCCAGCCTTTTGGGCACCCTACCAGTCGACAGCGATGAGGACGAATACTTTGATACATAATTTTTAGTTTAAATTTTTTATTTTGTATATATTTACTTTTAAGAATTGTAAATAACCTTGTAAATAAAGCATAATTGTTTTTAACCAATAAAAACGAAATAAATAAGGTAATAATAATAATAATAATAATCTTTATTTTCCAGTAAAAAGTACATATCGAATTTCCTTAAAAACTAACAATCTTATATCTAAATAACAACAGAAGGAAATGTTTAACCGGTGATCTCCACACTAGGTCGAGCCTGTCTCGTGGAGACCTTGGAACTTTGTAATTTGAATTTCCAAGTTTGATACGTATTGTATCGTCAGAGAGAAATATCATTAATTAAAAGTGTAATAATTGAAAATAGTAGGTAATTAAAATGTAGATAAAAAAATAGAATGGTAAAGTTAAACATAGATAACAAAAATTAAAGTAAATGGTAACATTTATATGAGAGATTAGATCTCTTTTTTATAACTATGAACTATAAACTTAATTTTAGGTGCTCTTGCTTGTTTGCGTGTGTGTGTGTGTGCGTGTGTGTGTGTGTGTGTGTGTGTGTGTGTGTGTGTTTGCGTGTGTGTGTGTGTGTGTGTGTGAGTATAATTATGTCATAACTCGTATAAATGATTCTGAATCTATGTAGGTTTGGGTAAGCAACCATTTTTTAACGAGCTCCTTAACCTTATGAATTCTGCAATGTTTTATCTCGCAGAATTTTGCTATTTTATTATATATAAATCCAAGCATGAATTCTTGCATGTGTTGAGCGAGAGTAGTTTTTATTGCAATTGTAGGACAAATAAAGTTTCGGCGTTTAGTTAATTGGGAGTATTCTGTTGATTGAAGTATTATTTTATGTTGTTTGGTAACTATTTTAAGAATGTAGAGTTGGCGAACGTTAAGTACGGAAGCTTCACTGTAGAGACTAACTGTGGGATATCTAAAAGGTTTTTTGTACATTACTTTCAGTACCGATCGCTGGGCACGTTCGATTTGTATCATATTTGTGGTGCCTACTCCGCCCCATACAGTTATACAATAACATATAACTGATTCACACAATGAAACGTAAACGAGATGTAGGGTTTTTTTATTGGCTGAGTTACGTAACTGCTTCATTACATATATCAACTTTCTAATACGTTTAGCTACCAGATCAATATGGGGTTTGAATGAAAGTCGTTGGTCAATTATAATCCCTAAATATTTTAGACTCTCTACTTTTTGAATGTCATCACAGGAACAAATAACTAAACTACAGTTTGGAGAGTGGATTTTAAGTTTGGAGGTAAGGTTTGATGCGGATGAAACTGTTTTGTGGAAACAAATATAATTGGTTTTTTTAATATTCAGGGAAAGCAGGTTATGGTCAAGCCACAATTTTATTGTAGACAACCCTTTCTGAGCGGTTTCATGTACAGCCTTCCAAGACCTATCGTGAAATATGATTACTGTATCATCTGCATAACATATTATTTCGGAATTCTGGGTAATCGTACGATGTATGTCATTCATATAGATGATAAAAAGAGTTGGGCCGAGGACACTGCCTTGTGGAACTCCAAATTCGACGTTTTGTTTACTGCTGATACAATCGCCAACCTTTACTCTTTGTCTTCGGTCTGTGAGATAGGTCTCAAACCATTGGAGTGGAAGTCCTCTGATGCCTATTGCCTCCAGCTTACTTAGCAGTATAGGAATTGCGACAGTATCAAATGCTTTCGCGAGGTCCAGGAATACTCCTATGCATTTTTCATTATTGTCTAAATTAGTAGTCACAAGTTTTGTAAGTAGGCTAACTGCATCTTCGGTGGATCTTCCAAGTCTAAACCCATATTGTTTTTCAGACAGTAATTTATTTGTTTCAAGGTAGCTTGTAAGTCGTTTATTTACAATCTTTTCAAGTATTTTTGAAAATATTGCAAGTAGTGAAATGGGTCTATAATTTCCTGGGTCTTGTTTTGTACCGTTCTTATGTATCGGAGTAACCTGAGCCTCCTTCCATTTATCAGGAAATGTTCCAGTACTTAAACTTAAATTTAAAATGTGGGTTAAAGGGGCTATTATTTCAGACCTTATTTCTTTAATGAGATTTGGTGTAAAGCCGTCCATGCCTGGCGCGCTGTTATTTTTAAGGTTTGTAATTAGTTTGTTTACCTCAATTACGTCTGTTGGGTGCATGAAGAAGTTAAAATCCACGGGTTTACCTAGTTTTAATTTACTTATTAATGATGACTGTGTTTCTTTGGTTTCAGTAAGAATTTTGCATGCCAGATCTTTGCCAATAGAAGAAAAATATTTATTACAACTGTCAAGTGAATCTTGTGGAGTAGATTTTAAATTTAAAAGGGCGTTCGCATTGTTTTTGTTACTTGAGTATTCACTGATGTTTTTAATAGTTTTCCATAACTCTTTACTGTTGTGTACATTTTCTTCTAGTTTTTGATTATCGTAGTTAGTTTTTAGTTTGTGTATAAGATTAGTAAAAAAATTCCTGTATCTCGTGTATATAAGTTTTTTGATTTGGTCATTAGGGTGTTTCCTTGAATCCCGGTGAAGTTTATCTCGGTGATTCATGCATCTGATAAGCCCAGGTGTAATCCATGGCTTCCAGATATATTTCGACCGGCTTATTGTTTTTAGTGATGTGTGATTCTTAACAGCGGATGTCAATATAGTGCAGAATTCATTGACAGCGGAGTTTACATCCTGCGTTGTTTCTATCCGGGTATAGTGATTATTTTCTTCTAAAAGACATAATGATCTTCTTCACCTTTTTACCATGAGCGAACTGGAAAGAGGATATGGCGTGGTAAAAAAATCTAATTGCTCGTCCTTGAAATGAGCTTGTTGGCTAACCATGAACCTATACGAAAAAAGAAATTAATAAGACCACTACGGAATGGAAACAGAACTCCTTCTACTATACATAATTATATATTTCTACTAGCTGACCCGGGGTATGAAAAATAGATGTTGGCCGATTCTCAGACCTACTCAATATGCTCAGAAAATTTCATGAGAATCGGTCAAGCCGTTTGGAGGAGTACGGGAACGAACATTGTGACACGAGAATTTTATATATAAGATTTAAATCGTGGCGAGTTCCAAGATCCCAATACATTTTGCAGGGGCACCCTGAGCTGACAGCGTTAGTATTTTTTGATGGTTTTAATTTCAGATCCTGACTTATTTTATTATTATTAGGATGATGTCTACGAAAAATACACATTCATCACATCAAAATTCCAAGGCAAAACCATGTTATTAACAGAACATTAACAATACTCGTACATACAGTACAAATAGCTTCTTCCTCACATATATCTCTACATGATATAATTGCCTACATCGTGTAATCTGACAATTACGAGTCACCTCGGCATAGTCTGTGCTAACCTTACAAAGCCAGTAGCTACGCTTTATCGTCTTATAACATATTTACTGACATAACTGGTTCCTCACACCGACCTCTGCCTACGCCCTTTACAATCAACAAAGTACACCAAGGTATGTTTAAGATATTAGCAGTCTGATTTCTAGGCAAACCTTAGAAAAACACATTAAAATCCTTGTAGTAAGTACTTGGCTTGATAATGCGTGGGAATATTGATTTGATGCCGACTTACTCTTCAATAATAACGTTCTCCTGACCGAATTTTAGTCACGGCGGCTTATCTTAGCTGGGCCTAGCCAACTCCGCAGGAGATACTATAGTGCACAAGTCCCTATTCCCTCTCTATCATAGTCCGATGGGACGACAGACCGACACGACCGGAGCGACATCAGGCGCAGGACCAAAGGCTTAACGTGCCTTCCGAAGCACGGAGGTCCTCTTCAACATAATAGTATGTATAACTATACTCCTTATATATAGGTGAAATTTCTGAACCTAGAAAGGCTAGGTTGCACAATTGAAGCAATATATGACCGCACCGTATATAGTAACAACTTGGTTTTACATGTTCAGCAGATTCCGTATCTACGAAAATATTAATAAACATTATCGTCGTTATGTTAATCTTAATTGACACTTACGCGTTGCGATATCTGATTGTAGATGATTCAATACACAATATATTTTAGTGTCGGTTATTCTCCATGTCGGCCCTCCTTATCGTTTAGGCCGGCCTTACAAGGTTATCGGCTATCTAGATTTCTGAACTGCCAAAACACTCGAATGACGTCACCCGTGGCACCATTGCGTCTGTCACCAGGAATTTCCTGCGTACGTGAGAATGATCACGCACTTACAATCCAAAATAGCATTTTTTGAGATCAGGACCAACGAACCTACGTTCATACCTGTATCAGTACGATAAAGGGAGATCGATATTTCGATACGGCGATTATTGCATTATTAGATAGGAAACATATCGATACATTATCGATTGTTGCAGCGAAACAACTGCTCTCAGTTCCGGCTGCGTTCAACGATGACGTCAATATAGTTAATGTCAGTTTGTTGTTTATGAGGTCAGTTTCCGTAGAAGGCATTTATCGATTTAATCGATTAAAGCATAACAATTAATTACAATTGTACCTAGATTTGCGGGTTAATAAAATAACACTGTATAATTGAGTCATCAGATATACTTGTAAGGAATTGCTTTTTGTCGATACCGCCAACTATATCTCTCTTATTTAACATATTTCTTTATTTTTAAGTGTACTATAAATAATCACCATTATCAAAACTTAAGTCACTGCTATTAATTATGACTGAGATAAGATATTTTCACTGAAAGGTGTACCGTAAAAAGAACACAACGCCAAAAAATAACATTCTTAAAACGGACACGTTCCTAAATTATTACAATCGCGCGCGCAACGTAAACAATAAAAAGAAAACTCGGTACGATCTTTGCCTTTCCCATTTCCATAAATTACGCGGAGGTCAAGGGCGCGCAGTCACCGACCGCGTAAGCATTCGCAACATAATATTAATTTCATTGCGTACGAGCACTCAGGAACAATATATCATAGCAGGTCATTTGAAGGAAAGTTCGGATGCAAAGGGCAAGGAAATAATAACTTAATTATAGGCCCATAAGATCGTTAATTATCTGACCTGCGTAGCGGTAGATAACGGTGCGGGCTGTGATTGACGAATGCTCATTAGGAGAATACTGGTGAGTGCAGAAACTTCGACAGAGCTCATGTTGCAATTATAGTCCATTTGACCTGTTGCTGAGATCTTCAGAATATCTACGGTCTGTACATTTACCTTATACTGCCTAATTGGGTTCGAACACACAAACGCTAAAGGCAGACGTGAGGTCTTGGGTTAAATTCCTACATTTAGCAAAAAATGTTCCTATTGAATTGATACATACTTGTGATAGAACTTACGAGTCGCACTGGCAGAAAGTTAGCGTAAAGACGGCGTACGTAGGCGTACTAATATAAACCAATTATAAAGTACCTAGAAGAAAGTAATTGAAAAGATAATAAAACTTACAAATAACATCACCTATTTTAGGAACTTATTGGAAAGATTAATATTCTTATTTCAACCATATCGTCCCACTGCAGGGCAAAGGCCTCCCTTTTCTTCCTCTATTCCTATCGGTATTGAAATTGTATCAATTCAATTGTTTCCACATTCCCCGTACTCTATCTGAGGACAATTTGTTCAGTACCGACCTCGCTAATTGCTCTGTTTTACCGACATATTGAACACTGACGCTCTCCTATCATACGGGTAATCTTATTAGCAACACAGCGAGCTAATTTAATAAATTATACGGAAGATATGGCACCATGAGTGTTTAATGTGAGAATGATATTGGATAATATTCCATCACGCATTTTAATGTCTTAATCAATTAATACGCAGATATATATACTCCTTGGAATCAATCAACCATGGATAACAATGAATAGATCAAATAAACTTTAGGTACTAAAAAAAACAAGTGAATTTAAAACTCTATCGGCCATATACGACATGTTAATAGTGCATGACTGCTTCGTTGGTCTAGTGGTTGCTAAGCGCGACTGCTGAGCACGAGGTCCTGGGTTCGAATCCCGGGTAAGGCAAAGTGTTACTGAATTTATCCATTAGGTAATTCTCAGTAGCAGCACGGAGTCTGGATTTGTGCCCGGTTGATGGCAATAGGCTCGCCCCTTATTACATTGGGACCGAAAAACATAACTGGCGAAATGTGGGTGTTATATATACGTGCACTAACTATATGTGCACCTCTGCCTACCCCTTCGGGGAATAAAGGCGTGATGTTATGTTATGTTAATAGTACAACAATTTATTGGTTCCTAACACAGTGAACAGTAAATATAATATTCAACTATTTTGCGCGCTCTTGTATGTAATTTCCGGTCCTATTTCAAAGTTATCGCGAAATATTTCATCCATTTTGTATGTGAAATATGACTCCATATATTTGCGCTGTCTGTTTTTTGCTATGATGTAGTTTGATACATGCGAGTGTATATTGATAGCCTTGTGAATGATAGAAACCATGTAGGCTCACAATCACAAAAAGCTGGATAATATTCAAATAAGGCGACTTCATTGGCGCAGTGGCTAAGCTATTGGACGGCTGCGCTAATGGAGGCGGGTTCGATTCCTGCATGGGACAAAAATTTGTGCGAACCGCAGACGTTTGTTCCGAGTCTGAAACGCACCCACGACACAGGAGACATTGCTAGTGTGGCGCGAACTTTAAAAAAAATTAACTACTTGGTTTTCTATTCAATTCTATGATTTGAATCGTTTAAGAAAACCTCGATGTCCATCTGCCCATGGCATCTGTCATCATCGTGTCAGCCATTTTTCTAGCTGTCAAAATTGTGTTCAAAAATTGGCGCAGTCCAAGAAAGCAGGAATGTAAACACTGATGTAAAGTTATAAAATCGAAATTGTGCCGTACCTATTTCTCAATTAGTTAAACTAAAGTTTTTGCAGTAACAACTACGTAAGTACAAAATAAGTAAACTATAATACACTGAACTGCAAAGTTAGATACTACACCAATAAAAAACTTTTTTCCGAAACTATAGAAGTTAAACATTAGAAATTAAAAATGTTTTATAGAAAATTTTATCAGCATTCTTTGAAACTATAGTAAACTATACATTAGTCATATTTCTAACTTTTTAGTCCTATTTATTTACTTAAAAAGTTATTGCAATTTTAAAAGTGTGATACATGTGTACACTGGCCTGCAAAACTGAGTTTTGCAGGCCAGTGTACTTATAATGAATTATTTGAAACTTAACAAACCATAATACAGTGCACGCTGTATATTCTAAGTAATGTGTTGGTAAACTGGTCTCGCTACATTGTTCTAGTTCCTGTTTATCATACAGTACTTCTGTATTCTCTTATTAAGAAGCGACATGGTTGCACACGGCTTAGTGAATACATTATAACATAAGTGACTCATTATGTCTCTCTGCATTATTTAAAGTTAACCATTTTGATATCAGATTTTTTTATTTGGAATAACAAACAATTATACATATAATAGGCTACAAAAATGATACTTAAATATAATAATTAATAAACAACGTTATCTACAGTATAAAAGAATAAAATTAAACGCTTCAAGGATTATATTATAAAAAAAATAATTGTTGTATTTTTTTTATAAATATGTACTATGGAGAAATAAAAATGCGCTGTATTTTATATTATAAATTCTTATAGCTTTGCAACGAATAAAAAGAACAATAAACAGACGCTACTGTTGATTTATCCACTGAGATAAACTACAAGATTTTTTCATCTAAATGAGTTATTTCACAATAAATAATAACAAAACAATAACAGAAAGCACATGCTTAATGATTAACAATTATAATACCCTTTGTTTTGATTCTTTGTACTTCAAGAGTTCTTTGAACAAAGCAAACACCATTGAATGAACGTGTAAACAAAATAACTGGTTCATTGAAAGCCACGCTCAATCATCGTACCATTCATCTACATTTATAAATAGCTTCAACTAATCTACTATAAGCTAAAAGTCTTAAAAACAACTCTGTAATAATCAATGGGGAATCTACTTAAACAGCGATGGAAATTTGGAGCAAAACAAACAGAGAGCTAGTGTAAACCACTTTATATTTCGTAAACTTCGCGATCATTGTTGTTCGGGAATACCGAATTGCGCAAACATTTGGGAACAAAGACGGTAGAAACATTCAACAAACATAAATTACGGTACTTAAGTATGTTTTGGTTAGGTCCGTTAATATTGATGACCAAGAAATAAGCGGATAACAGGTGTTCGTCAACGATGAAGTTTTGATTTTGTAAAGACTTTGGTTCCGTCTTGCAGACAAGGGCCTTATATTCTGTTACTTTGCGTGCAAAAACCAGAAGCAAACTTAGATATTATTAACATAGTGTAATGCTAAACTTGTGTATGTACGACAGCCTAAATAACGTTACTTACCAACTTGTTTATGCCATATTCTAGCCATTATCCATGTCCCACTAGCTACGATCCTGCCACATGCCTGTTCCTTTCAGTCAGGGAACTACGGACCATTTTCAAAATTGATTACTATCAAGTTAACTTTCCCTGAGTAAGTAGCTTTATTTTGATGAAACGTCTAACGGAATATTAGCTTGATAGTAAGAAATTTTAATAATGGTTCGTGGATCCCTGACTATTTGTTCATTTTTATAACATTCTATAGATATTCTCGTAGCTTTAAGTTCTTTGCGCTCCCATTTTCTTCTTCTCTCTCCAACGCTAACTTTATGAACTTGTCTACTTTATAATTACCAATTTCTTTTTCATTGATCCCTAATTTAGACGCAAATTCAAATGGTAATTAATATGAATACCATTTTAAGGTGTAGTTTAAAATAGCGAAAGGAAAGCCGGTTGGTACAGGAGCGGGACCAATTGTGCCGACACGCTGCGTTGAGGGAAAGTCACTAGCTTACCTGGTTCTACACCATTATAAACATGTATTTTGCATCGAATATTAATATATTTTATTTATGAACTGATCTAATTCTGGACGGATGTGCCCCAACCCTTTTCCATGGGCGAGGTTCGAACAATGTTTTGACGAGATATCCGTATTGCATTGCTTAACAAGCCACAATAGTAAAATGATCTTTACAAAAGTTATTACTTAAGTTTGCTATTGATTTCCTCATCTTCGGGTGTGATTCCAACTAAACATTTGATCAAGCCCTAGTTACGCAATTATATTAGGGTAATTACATCCATTAACACGAGTATATGAGTTGTTGCATAACAGGTGATAGGTCCCCGATATTTTAATATAAAGTGCAACGCAAGTCCCGTCGAAATATCACATCTAAAACATTTGTGAACACCCTTTATGATCCTCTTTTGTACTTAAGAAACTTTCTACCATACCATTTCCATATTTAAAGAGCCATTCTCCTAAAAATCGAATTTCATCAAACTCATATAACAGCCCCATAACACTTAATAGGCAACCTTTTGGAATCGATGAAATATCATTTGACACATTGTAAACTTTATTAGAAATTCAAAGTTGTAAATTAGTTGAGTTATAACAAAGTTTCTAAATTATATTATTCCACTCAGACGCATGAATAAAGGCAAAGACTCACATCGTTGATCGTACTATAAAAATCGTTGAACATCGATTTTTGTATTTACCACACCATTAATTCTATGACGCTTCCACGTTTTGAGACTTCAAAAATTTTACGTTCGTTCCAAACAAAAATAAAGTAAGACACTGCAAAAATTCTACACTTAACAGCTGCTAGAATTGTTTCCAAAAACTTCCTAGATATGGTTAGGGCTCTTGTTTCTATCTGAGAATTCAGCTTCCTATTAACAACTAAATCTCAGGATTACGCTCGTGTATGCTTGGCCCCAAGACGAGTTTACTGAAGTGATAATTTCCTAAGTACTTTCGCAAATCACAGGCATCAATTTCGATATAAATTATAACGTTGAGACCTTATAACAGTAAGTTTTATCACTCCTAATCAATGTTCCACAGCTTAGTGAGTTTATTGCTAATTATGTGTAGATATACGAGGTAGTAGCAACTCGACAGTTTATTTGTATCGATTAGTGTTTATGTTACTTGCATTCTGAGCCTGTAAAGTATACTCTGCTGAATGTACGATGTTATTGGTGAAGAGAATCGTATGGTGTGGACAAGTAAACAGTGAGTAAGGATATAAGTGGATGGGGGTCAGTTGCAAATGTTTTGTTTTGTTATTGTAATTTGATGATGACCTTTCAGTATCTACATGTTATTAATGTGTGTAATAAGTGTATCATCTATCGGATTAATATCAGAATCAATGAAGTGGTAAGTACCTTCGTATTAAGGTCAATATCGTAGTAAAGATTTATAGTCTTTGAAATAATTTTCTTTGGGTGTACCAGCATTAAATCGAAGAAGAGGTAAGAAAGCTGGCTGGAACAACAAAAAATACGGCACAACATAGCAATTAAGAAAAAAACACATACTTATATAGTTCACGTGCTCATTTCAACACAATAGGAATGTAGCCTGACCTTCTCGTTCTAAAAACGGAACAATACGAGCAAGGATGCGGAGCCAACATCTCATATATCCTAGCCGAAGTATTCGCATGAGTGAAAGGAGCACGTAGACCATTGTTACAGATGGTCTCATCATACTAATATTATGAACGAAAGTTTGTGAGGACGGATGTTTGTACTCTATCCCGCAAAAACTGCTAGACGAATTTTGATGGAACTTTAAAGTAATATAGCTTATACATCAGGATCAGAATACCATACTTCGCAGTTTTACCTGCATTAATGCAAATTAAACGCGGGTGTCAGCATGTTCAATAAAAAAATGAAATATTTTAATGTAACTCATGTTGTGTTGTTGGAACTGTATCGTGATGGCTTCCACGTGAAAGTGGCGTTGAGGCCGCGTGGTGCGCGTCGCCAATCGCAAATTATCCTTGCTTCTCCCGACTGTGGAAGATTCGGTGCAGTTGGAAAGATTTAGCGGATTGATTGAGATTTTACTTTGCTATAATGAAAACAAATTAAATATTTACATACTTAAAGATTAGGAAGAAAAGCAACTGATTGAGAAGATTATATGATACAAGCTTAGCACGTGAATACTAGAGAAGAGGTTTCTTATTGAAGTGCATTTTGGTTTGAAAGGAATGACATAATGTCATACTTGGTGGACTCTGGGGAGGGCATAAACGATCGACAAAGCGTTAAAGCATATAGGTACATAAAGCATATTGTAATATCAGTATAAAAAAGCAGCTATTTGTTGTTTTAATATCAAGCCACAAAATCATACTCCAAAAGAACAATAGTGAGTAAGTGTAAAGTGTATAACAAGTAAGTAAGTATAGTATACAACAAGTAAAGTTGAAATGGTTATAGCTGGCAGTGGTTGAAAGCGGAGGGCCGGAGATCGAGCTCAGTGGTGTGCCATAGGAGAGGCCTATATCCAGCAGTAGACTGAAATAGGCTGATGATGATGAGTTGAATTGTCGACAATTTGTGCCAGCCGCTTCTGACTTAAACTTACTGTGCTTCTATAGAAAAAAAAACATATCGTTATAATATTATCTTGGCGTAGAACGGAGTGTGAATGACAGCTCGTGAGGTCACGACATACGTTTCACTGACACACACCCAGTCGGTACCGTTCGAACACTTTCGTGATCCACTGTACGTGATATCGGTTTCATACATCGCTTTTATAAGGGCTAGTGTCGTAGTCTCATCGATGAGGGGGAGGGGGGTAAATCGATCGATTAGAAAATGTTTGGCACTTTTTTTTTTGTGTTTTTTTGTACCTGTCTACCACTCAGATGATGAGATGAAGCTATTATGGTATAGCGTAACTTGAAGGTACGAGCTTACGATGATTTTAACACGGATTTATTACTAAATTAGACGAGGATTTTAATACAGGTCTGCCTTACATCAGTCTTCACAGCCATGACATAATCATTGATACAGTCGGGAACATAAATAGATACAAATGGCACAAATCACACGCAGACTGCTAACATATTATAATTTGTAAGCAAAACCTTGAGAGGTATACGTACACCCGTCTACGACAGGAAACGAACAACTGTTAGGCTTAAATGAGTATCTAATAAATATAATTTATATAAAACACAACCACTACTTAATTGTTTGCAACAAAGAAACAAAGTTTCATCTAACGACACTTGCATTACAAGTAGCAAGTCCTTCGCAGCACTGCGTCTATCCCTCTCGAACCCCTAATAACGTAGTAAGTTAGAGTGAGATAAATAAAAATGTCGGACTAGGAAGTCTGTCAACGTCCATTTGCGGAGGTCCAACGTTTTATAAGTTTTAAATCTGTTTTTTAAATCTATAGAGAAGTTTGTCTTTTGTTTTCTTTGTCCTGTAAAGCCAATTGTTTGTGTACGTGTGTCTCTATGAAACAACTTGATACTTTTTGCTCGTCAGGAAACTTTGACCATGGTACTTTATAACGACACCCACCAACCATAATTCTTCTTAATGTTGGTAAACTTCCAGTAACATGACTAGCAGCGATTATAAATTATGTTTGACTAACGGTAAAACAGTTTCACACAGTAATAATCAGCTTTATGTACCTTGTAATAAATCTTATAATTAAGAACTCGTTAAAATTGTGATTCACTTAAAAACAAAACTTAGAGCTTTATTATGCGACATTCTCACAATTTTACATTCATAATACATAACATCACACCGGTATTTTCAAGAGGAGTAAGCAGAGGTACGAATATAGCAAACCCACATTTTGCCAGTTATGTTATAGGTCTCAAAATAATAGGGCGAGCCTATTGCCATTCACCGGGCAAGTATCCAGAGTCGGTACTCCTACTGTGTAATTACCTAATATAATAATATAATTTTATACGTTATAGGTCCAATAGCGCGCGCAACTGTTCTGTGACAAAACATCGTAGGATTATGTCAATTTATATCGAATCTTGTTTGAGATAATCACGTTATGTATTCTGTTACACTAGGTATTCAGACAACGTCACAAGACAGACGCCAAATTCGTGACATAACATAAATATATTATTCTGTTTTGTCACGTAGTTTATTATTACCTATTGTTCCAAAAGAGTTGCAGCTCAATGCACACACACTTTGAAATAATACGATAAACTAGCCGTCACAGACATATAAGCATTCGTATCTCTTATTAAAAAACATAATACTTCTCTATTGTATTCAAATGAAAAATCAATCAAAATATCAATAAAAAATAATCAATAAAAAATAATTTCGCTAATGCATTCGTCGATCTCAAATAGTCTCTGAGTATCAAATATGAAATAAAACCTGACATTGACATTATAAAGTATACATACATAAAGTCACGCCTGTTTCCCAGAAGGGTAGGCAGAGACCACGGATTTCCATTTGCTACGATCCTGGCATACTTCTTTCGCCTCATTCACCCTCGTCGGTTAAGGGTACTAGGTATATATAATACGTTATTTTATTCAGACGTACTGCAGGCATCACAAACAATAGCAACCTTACCAATTTCTTAAAGTAAACATATTCTCAAGCAAAATCTTGTTACAGTTTTAATGTAATATGCAAATCCCCATTATCTCAGATATAAACAACATACATTGTATTAAATACAATGATAATATACAACGTAAATGTATGATAACGACCTCCCATTTACTATTGATATGCGTAATACAAGAAGAATGACGGAATGGAGTCGCATTTGCATACTAAATTAATTTACTCCCGCGCTTCGAGTAATGAGGATTATTTAAGTAAGTATTATCAAATGGTGCGTACTTAGAATTGTAAGGTGGGGTTGTTGAGGCATCCAGTCATCTTATAATGATACTTTACCACAAAATGTTAGATAATCATCCTTCGATTGCGTATGTGTAACTTTTCCTTTCACGTTTAACATGATCTTATTAAGACATACACAATCGAAAGCTCTCCCTCTGTCTCTCTTATTTTTAGTATTCTCTCTCTTAGAATTGCGAGTTCTTCTCTACCTCTCTATCTTTTATTTTTACAATTTACAACATTTAACTAACTACATTAGAGTTTACTGATTTTTAGGTTCCAACAAAACTTGATTCTAAGAACAAATAGCAAGGAATGCAGTTGCATGTAATTTTTAATGGACCAATTCGTCTCAACAGTTTTCTTTATCAAACAAAAAGGGCCAGTTTGCAGATGGGCAGACGCTATCTAGCCTTCTGTTCATTGTTCAGAGGTAACGTGAAGTAACTAACTTCATAGCTCGGTGACGTATGTTTTGTGGACCACACAGCTTTTGAAATGGCATACAGCCATCATAAACGCTGATATTAACACATAATTGTAAATAAGATATACGATTATATTGACAGATTTATAGCCTAAACATCAAGACTTATTTTACTGACGATTTAGCGGCCATTGTTGTAGCAACAAATCATCGATATTGCGAACTTACGCGATGAATATTAACGTTTGGCTGTCGTAAAGGGTAAAGACAGAAAAAGCCATGTAGGTACTTAATACGGTATTATATAGGTTTTATATTGATATGTGCTTGAACCTGTATTCTGTGAAGAGGTTAGCATAGGTTATAATAATTACCAACTGCATTTTACAGAAAATCCTAGCGAAAGTATATAAACTGAGAATATTTCTTATTCATAAAGGGATCGGTACGACTAAGTCAGGTTCTGATATCAATAAAATAACCACAAGACCATGAGGTCGCTTTATCTAATAATATCCGACTTTTATGACTTGATCAAGTTATGTACAGTCACGTGGAAAAAAGAATAAGCTGTTCAAACCTGTAAACGCACAGTACAAATAAAGTAAACTTTTGGCAAACTTGTGTGGTATATGAATATGAGATGAGATACTGAGTGTTCTTTTGTTTAATTAATTCGACGGTAGTGATATAAATACTTTTTCGTTTAGGTAGTTAACTAATTGTTCCATAACAATAAGTCGTACGTGCCCTAGCCTAGGTAGGTACCCAACGTGCTCCGGACATACTAAGGTAAAGGTATCGTCCCTCGAGATAGCGCTCTACTAAAATGTATACCTACATTACCCACCTTTTTTTACATGATCAAATCTTGAAAGTCGATTTTCACCTACTTAACTGTCGTACCAAAAAAACCTTGTAAGTTAAACTTAAATGTAGTTTGGATGACAATACAATATTTTTTACATGTTCTGCGTTGCGGTTGCGCGCTCACAATCAAATCGGTCTCGTTGTTACCAATGATAATGGAATGATGGCTGGATACCACAATCGTTACGACACAACAGTTTAGAAGATAGTGCCCGAGCCCTCCAACGTAATCCATTGTAGTGTGTGTTGTAACTTCTATTGGACAAAGAATTCAGTAAACGATATTTTGACATCCGTCACCAAGATTTTACCCTGTATTAAAATAGCTGGATGTGACTGTACATGGTTAGAACGAGCCTAAATATTAATTTCTTTATAACCTGCAGCTGATGTTCAAATATTAGGTGAATTGGTGATTCGGATTATGAAGTCTATGAAGGTAAGAGCACTTCTTTTAAGTATTAAAAAAAACGAGAAATTCATAGTCTTAGCCTAGGTGATCAGGCGTGATTTTATGTATGAATTTATAAAAGCGTGGTCCATATATTCTGTCATAAAGCAATGGTATAGGAGGAATATCTCATGTGAAGTCATGTGGCATAACGTCTTAATATTTCAAATAATATATCACCACTTCCCAATAATAATAACCGTAAAGAATATACCTTTTAAGTGAAACGTAAAAGCATTATCATCGACACCGTCAGCTCATAACATTTACTGTGTCCAAGTTGCGTGTCTAACTTTAAAAGCCTTTTAACAAAAGTTCCCGTTTCTAAGTATTCCCATATCTATTCCCGACTGGCACGTAAAGTTTCCCTTTAAGAGAATAACGCTCTAACTCATTGGAACATTAAACTATGGGGGTACTAGGATCCCATAGAAATTCAATAGCAAAACTTCTCAAAAATTCCAACAAGTCAATAGATTAGAAACTTTATGAGCTCAAAAATAAAGTTGGAATTCCTATGGAATGTTTTGAGTAGTTCGTAAGGAAGCGAAATGGTATATAAACGGATCAATTACGAACAACACGGTCGCTGAGTGATACGGGTTTATTTATGTTAACAGGAATGCGTTATGGTGCAAGGCAGATAAGCACGCTTCATCAATACGATTTTCACAGAATATAAACAACATTCAAAGGTAAAGTGGTATAATCATCATTTACACACTTATTGCTGGCAGTATTGTTTTAATGGGTTAGGTACTTAATTGTGGAATTTATCTAATTATTTGCGAAATGTTTTAGAGATAATCGAGGAATTATGCAGCATCACCTATATCTGTCTCTCAAATATTGACTGATGGACAACTCCCTGTTAACTCAAGCTTCAACATCATCATCAGCCTTTCTCAGTCTACTGCTGGACATAGGCTTCTCCTATGGCACGCCCCTAAGCTTGCCTTTACTCAATGTTAGTCATGTTGTATAAAGACACAAACATCTCAAAAAAACCTACTGTAGTTACCTATCAACAAAAGGACCTACTAAATTTTGATCTAGGTGTCGTATATATCATTCTTCTTAAATGAAAAATTTGATCTTGTTAATGCACCATCCGTTTTTCAGGGAGCGATTAACAAGATTTTAACTGACGCAAAAATAAAGATTGCTATCATTTATATCTATATCATCATCAGCCGGAACACGGCCACTGTTGAACGAAGGGGGAGGCCCTTGGAGTGGGGGGTTATATATTAATACCCTAGACCGTAAATAATCTACAAGTAGACCTATTAACCAATAATAATTTGTTCTAATCGAACCACGATCTGGTGTAAGGACCGTATCGACATTAGTGTACAAAGCCAGTACAACAGCAGCTGAGGTTCGCCACCTCTTTACAACCGACCTCCGTCATGAGGCTATTGCTTAATGGAAGGAGTTATAGGACACTATGACCTAGAATACGATGGTAACTGTGCTAGTCGCCTACGAACACCATTAAACGGATAACGTACTAGACAGCCGGCGCGTTAGTCTAAGTAATAGGAACAGCCGAGCTCGGCTGCAGTAGGGGAGACCGTACAACTGCTGAGGATTAAAAAAATATTAATTTAGATTAAAATATGAGGAACAACTTACAAAACTTTAAAAAACATAATAAACTAAGAGGAACAGAGGCCCGGCTAGTTTCTCCGTGGGCCGAGTAAAACTGCATTCAGAATTGCAACAACATAACATTAAAGACGAGAGTTCATATTTGCAGTAAATACTTTATTATTTCTTAGTAAATAGTTCAAAAATCTATGTGAATTTCATATTAAAACACCGGTAGCAATGTGCTTGCTTTTCATGCGTACAATCTAAAGAAAAAGGTTGAAAATGTATTGGCCATAATATGTTATTCACCCGAGACGCGGTATTAGGTATATCGGTTATAGAATCTCTCATGCATCACTATCAGTCTAGGCACAAAGAGTTTTCCAACCGATAACACAAGAAACTTATCAACGACTTGAACACTAAGACCCGAGTTTACATCGCGTTACAAATTGTTAGATACGACCTTATTTGCAAACGCGACCGAATTACACCGACCTTATTCACGGCTGTACTTTGAAAATATTTATCGATACAATAACGACTGGACTAAATTGTCTACAAGAGCAATAACATCCTTATTTGTAAGCACAAATCACTAACGAGACGTAATTAATATCCATTCGTTCCGTAGGGGTGACAAATTCGAGAGTAACGTAAAAATCGTTCTTAGGGACGGCGCGGGTCTTCATAATCGTGTGAACTGTGCGCCCTCCATTTGACACATCCGTCTCGTAATAAACCGGCCGTATACACCCTGACAGCCCTGATGACGGAGTTTGTGTAGGGCTGTCAAAATTGGTAACCCACAAAAATGTATCCAACACTGCTTCGTGTATTATTTTTATCAGAAACATTTTAAGCAGCAACCCGTTTTAAGCAACAACCTCAAAAACCTGTAAAGGCAGAACAGAAACGGCCCCGGATAGATTTCCTTAATTGTACTTTATGTAATACGAATCTTAGTTATTCTCATGAACAATTGGTAATAAAGTGAAGAATGTCATTGTTCAATGAACAAGTATGTGCCAAATACTTTATGCATGAACGCACATCAAGTGACGGTAAACAGCTTGATTAGAACACTCGAGCTTTATTGTGCGTTTTAATTATTCGTTTATTATGCGTATGCGCTTATCATCGCATATTAAAGGATTCTTTATTTTATGTCGACAGACTAATTTAACAGTCAGTTAAAAATACGCGGCATGCATTAATATTCGAAAATCGAAGCAATCATAAGTTCATTTTATCAAATCACATTTACAAGGTGCCAACCCTTTCCGAATTTTAGTACAAACGTTATTCCTTCACGGTCACAAACGAGCGCCAGTCAGGGCTGATACACACGATTTGTCCAACAGCGCTTGACCCAACATCCGGTGCCAGCAATTGACACATTTGTCAAACCAACGACTGTCTCGAGACTCCTGGGTTACACTTCTTATTCACTACGGGCACCATGGATTAATTTTGAAAGTGTAAATAATAACAATTGACCGTTTCCTAAACAAAAAAAAAATCCTTAGGACGATGTCGTCAGGTGTCAAAATAGTATGATGTTTCCATATAAGATGATTCTATGTGTATAGATTTTATTCTATGTGACTTTTTTTACCTTACATTTCAACATTTCTTAGACATTATGATCGACTTAGTGTCCAAAGCCTTCAGTGACCTGTTCGATCCCTGCATACAACAATTCGCAGAAAAAAACAAATTCAACATCAATCACAACAACAGCCAATGATCACAAAACTAAATGGTCCATGATTTGTGTCGGATGTTGTTCTAACTGATTGAGTGTTTACATTATGTTAATTTCATGTAAATTAAATACCTCTGATGAGGGTGACCGGGTCAAACAGCCATTAGATACATGCCGTGTTTTATTCGACTCATAAGTCAATTCTGATTCATGTCAATACTAATGAAGTGACAGTTTTTGGAAACATGCGGCAGTGATCGATTGATGAGAAAACTTATGGTGCCTCCGGGTTCATTATAATACCATCCTCGATTATACATTTTGGTAGTTTTTGTAATTTAATCGCAGCATCGTTTTAATAAAAATCAAAAAGAACTTGACTATTTATATCTCCCTTGTATTCTTAGTCGACCGCTACGACAATTTTTTGGCTAATGTAAATAAGAAATCTCTTATACTAAATGTACAAAAAACCGTTTAGAAACCGAAACAAATCGAAACCTAGGTCACATCTAGTTATATAGGAACTTATGCCGGACATAAGTTGGCTACGAAAACGATTGGCAACACTACAAGTACAATGACATAGGTTTTTGTTAAATGGTCAAAGTGGTCCAATCTTTTCTTTGGATTTGTATTGGAGACATCACAAAAACGTGTTCCGTCTGCAGTCCAGCGACACGCTCCAATAAAGTACAAGGTAATTATTATTAAACACTTACCAATAAAGACAAATTTTCGCCTCCAATTTTAGTTACTTTTTCATTTTCGTAATATACTGACCTGAAACAAAATCGGAAAAATTAGAATTATTACTCTATTTAAGTAACTTTGGGTCGACATCGTTAAAGTAAAACTAATCCGACGTGTACGGTGTAGTTTCTTAAATAGAAAACCGAAACTACAAAGTAATCATTTGCCTCGCTTTGAACATGTTCTACAAAGTAAACAAACAAATAAGATTCTCTATCAACTCTGTTTATGAGTGTAGATAAGTTGTAACTATAAACTCAATAGAACTTCGTTCAAGGCTTGAAAGCGATCCAACTAATCTTGAAAGTATCAATCATCCTCTAACGATACGGCTCTTTACTAACTTAGATAACGCATCGATCGAACAAACTCGGGAGAAAATCCATTATCACTTTTCACTGAACAAATTAATTGAAACGGATCTCTTACAAATATGTATTTAAAGATGCAAATAAATTCACGAGTATCCCTATATAGGTTAGGAAGGCAACATTTCCAATGGCCGAACCAGTCAGACAGATCGACTCAATAGATTTACACAGATTAGAAAATTATTCACTGTTTTCCCCGTGCTACTGTTGTAAATAATATTCTAATGTAGCTGAGGAAAATAGGCTATGTTTTATTACAAACCGCGTTCTAGATAGAGTTGGAAACTTGTGAAATTAGATCTGGGCGTATATAAAGTACGACTCCAGCTGTTTCTATTATAATATCTAGTAGGCCGCTGTCTTCATCAGAGCAGCCATTTAGCTTTACAGCCTCGCTCTCTCGGTTATTACTCAGTGTGTCGCCGGCCTTAAATTATGGATGGCTTGGGCTTATTTACTTTCAGGGCCGTGGAGAAATCATAATTTACTTAGTATATTTTAAAGTATTTTCATACATTTAATACGGTACTTACTCTTTTGAGGCATTTATATTCAAATGCAATTTCTCACTAAAAAACATAACTGGCGAAATGTGGGTGTACTATATGTGCACCTCTGCTTACCCCTTCGGGGAATACAGGTGCGACGTTATGTTTTTTTATTAAGTTATGTTTTGCAATTTCTTACTCACGTCATAAAAGATTTATTTAATTTTACGAGCTGGCAACACACTTTTCATTTATTTTACTAGTTCTTATCTGAAATGCGAAACATGTGATTATGTACTACTGTTATTAAATCTTGTCGAATATGAAAGACCAAAATTGATGTTATTATTATTTTCTACAAAACGTTGAAAATGTTAGACGATTAATTTAAAAATCTGTAACCTCATTTCCGTGTACGAAGCTATTCAAAAACCTCATATATTTTGTTGCCAGTTTACTTTTTTTCTATTATTTTTTTACCAGCTTAAAGCCTTTCTAACTGTAGATAAAATAAAAACTGGGCTTCATTAACATTTCAGTAGCAAAATAAACGGTTTATTTTAATTTGAATGCTGATCTCAATTGATATCCAACATTTTAAACGAGACGCCATCATCGGCCCATTTTAGCGGCAACATAAGTTTAGATTAACAACATTAAATAAATATTAAGAACCTTTTTATACACCTGACAAATTTGTTATCATTTTTATTAATATTATGTTAAAATATTTATAACGATACGTAATATCGAATTTAACGTAGTACACCGACGCCTCGCCATATTTTTTGGAGTCGGTGTTAGCCTGTCTTGCAGTAAAAAAAAAACAATTTTAAGAGGCGAAGATAACCTTTCGCGTAACCTTTAGCAGTTAAATACAGATACCACAGGAGTTTAAATAAAAGTAATGAATGTGTCGACATTTTTCGAATTGAATGACCCTTACGTAATGTAACTCTCGAAAAATAGAACCAAGATTTTAATAAATCGTAAAGGTGTCATTTTAGTGCTGAATAACTACGAGTACTTTGTTAATTTAGCAAAGAGTAAGTATAACAAGAGTGGAAGAATGAATAGAAGGCCTTTGCCCTGCAGTGGGACAACACAGGCTGTTAAAAAAAAAGTATAACAACTGATGGTGAATTTAATAAAGGTACTAAAATACGTCAATTCATACCATCAGTTTGAGGATCCCTAATAACAAACCCAGTATAATCTACATCACATTAAAAAGCTAAACACACAAGTATCAATTTCAATGTATAAATACGTAATCAAAAATAAATATCGGTGTTAAACCTCAGACCACAGTCGTAGTAACCTGAGTGTAGGATATAATAATATCAAGATACAGCGTGCTTCGACCACGGTTCGTAATTATCACCGTATATTAAAATAGTGATTGGGATTAAATTTACAGTTTTTTAATCATGCTGTAGTTAGCGACAAGGTAGCTTAATAGTGTAAGAAAGAGTTTGAATCGAAAGATGTATCAGATTATGTGAGTTTTAGTTTGGGATAAATATGTTTACTAAATGGAGATGACGAAGATATTTGAGCCAACATTCACACGGCTTTACAGGACAATGGTTTAGTAGGCTAAAAGGTAAATATTTGTACGTAAAATAAACCCTTCAAATATGTCGATAGGGCTAAGAAAAGATGTAAAGAAAACCAAATCAAATTAGGTACCGGTCCTCATAATTTGGCTCTATTTATTATTTATTTTCTTTTATATCATGTTTATTATAAGGATGACCAAAATAGACCAACGTCTAATACGAAAAATATCAAACCTAATGTTTCGTCTAATAACGTAACGATAAAAAAATAACCACAGAATATTACTCAAAGGGATAAGGATATATGAATATTGCATGAACATATCAACAAAATGATTCGCTTAATAAAATTTAATAGAAAAAAGGGAATTAGGACGAATATAAGATCTGAAGCCGGCAAGGGACTGGCCTTCCCTGGACGATACAAAAATGCAGTAAACAAAAAATAATAATGATATTTTCCGCTCTGTTTGGCGGAACATTTTTTTACGTTGGCAACAATAAGTAACATATATGACGTAATAAAAAACAAACTTCCTTTTGTCTGTGGGTCACGCTACGTGGTACAGGTTCTTTATTAACTTCCCTTGAGTTAACTTTACTCCATATAGTAACTACACTACCTATAGTGTAATAATACTGTGCTCTTTGTCCGGTAAACACGCATTAACTAGTCTAGACGGAGACTGGATTATTTCCTATGAAATAATATATTTTATTTTCGTCGAGGCCGTCTGTTGTCGTCGAGCAACTTTAATACTAAATAGACTGTGACATTCATTTGTCTTTTTATTATCATAATTTTATGTTTCAGTTCGCTAGGTAAAGTGTATTTAATTATTTTCTTTGACAAACGAATGTACTACTTTAACACACACACAAACAAACAATATGAAACCAATACAAAAAAAATCCACATATTGTACAACTGAACGATGACATCCCTACAAAAGAGATTTAATATCTACAAATTCCATTCAGATTTCAATCGAACCCAAACTACATACGAACATTCAACTAATCCTGGCAGCCAGTAAATCTGGCAGCCCCACGGCTCGCCAGTAACTGCAGTTTTTTGCCAGTATCACCCGGTCGTCAACGTGACTCCTGTTACGCATTGAATTTAACCATTTTCGCACAAAACCATTTTGTAGTTCAGTTTTTTTCCGAAATTGAATCCGCGGTGACGTGGTTTAAAAAAGTCGCTGGCTATTAATTTTATTGGATTCACGTTTCTGTATGTTCGAATTCGAACTTTGAATTTTTGTTTTGAATTCTTTTTTGTTTTTGTTACCAGTAAAGGTTGAGGTTGATATGTAAACAATTTTTACTAAGAATTTTTAAACCAGCCAACAATAATACCTAATAAAATATTATGTCAAGCTGCATACATTTTTAATACATTCCAACTGCTACAAATCGTATGAATTCGAGAATGTTTTACATATATGTACCTGATTGATTTCAATACAATAACACTTCAAAAATGTTAAAAATCAATAGAATTCTCAACCGCACTTGAAACTCAATAGAATTTAATCCCGAACCTCACCCTTTCAGTGTCGGATAAAGTAAACGCACATAATGACATCAAATAAGCTTTCAACTTATGAACTTAATAACAGTTGCGGTTAGTTCGGGACAGAATAACTAACTGTTGGACAAGTTTGGACCCCTTGACCGTACTCACATGTAAATAGTTTCTTACAAACTACAGCCATTTAAGTATATAGAGGAAACACGGTGTGCACATAAATCGAATAAAACAGCTATTAGAAAACAACACTTAGCGATCGCAGAAGGAAATGATGACGTCAAGTGCGTACGACCCGTTTAAGCTTGAGTTTGTTAAGTAAAGCTCCTGTAACTATTCTGTATTATTGAGAAAGTAAATATCTATAGATCGTTCGAGTTTTAACGGTACAAGTTTTTATGAAGGGGTTAAGATCCAGGGAATTTTGGAACGATGCTGAAGTGATAACTGGGGATGTCGTTCAAGTTTCTACTCCACTTGCCGGTTTATGATAAGTTTACGGGATATAAATGTTTTCGGCTACGACATGCATTTTAGGGAGGTTCAGTGTCCTCTCAGATAACATTTAGATTAAATACAATAACGTCGTAATATATGAAAAAGAAACCTAACTTAAGTCTGAAATTACCAAAACATATTCAAGGCCATGAATACTTCTTTTCTTTTGGATGAGAGGAAGATTTGCTCTAGTTCTATATTGACAGAAATAAATCAGAAGCATTTTACGTTTCAAGCCTTATCCTTAAAATTTATTTGCTTGCATTAATGGAAGTTACTTCTATACCGGGACAAAGTCATATACGGAAGCCAAAACATAAATGCGATATCGTGACTAAAATATTAACCACCTCAAAGTCGCAAACAAGCGTCACAATTTAAAAAGTATTGGCTGGCAACATTCCCATCATTGTCAAACATTGCGTCACATACAGGGACCACACCAGTAGGCGGCGCGTGAGTTGATCAATCATTCCGATCGATCACTTGATAACGCCACCGGTACTCAAACTTTAAACGGACTCGTAAAACAGACAGTAAATCTCTAAAGGAATTGATGTTATTAGTGATGCTTTTAAGGATAAACATATTAATCAAGTGTGAGAAAAATCCTGTCACACGCCCACATCGTTAGTCGAACTATATAACGCTGTCTGGACAATTCTTAATCATGTAGGTACCTAGAATTATTCCTTATTTTTAGAAGTCTGAATGAGGACCCTGAAATTAGAAGTTACAGTTATCATAATCTCATATACCAGGAGGGCCCGTGCAATGGAAACTATCCGTCTATTAATCATCACAGCAGTCACACTCAAACATGAGCAAGAAGTAGGCAGTAGACTCGCAGTTAAACCAATAGAATAGAATAGAAATATTTATTTGCAAGAATATAAGTAATGAAGTTGACAATTTCATTAAAAGTTTTATAATATAAGAAACGTTGGAAATCATAAAAAGATTTTGTAAAAATCAATTAATAATAATAATAAATAATAATAATAATCGTTTATTATCTCTTCACAATAGGTCATTAAAATTACTTAACAAGGTGAGTTAAGTTCCACCTATGTGAGAGACTGGTGCCTGATGTAGGTTTAGGATTAAAACCTGAGTTACAGGTCACCAGTGCCCCCACCCTCGGTTAGAAGCTAGACAAATTATCAAACTGTGACAGGAGTAATAAAATAGATAATAACTAAAGTTTAAGCATAGAAACAAAATACATTGAAGTTTAGTACAATATAAGGATTAGATACAGAATTGCTGTGAGTGTGTTATGGGGTGTGTGAGAGGATGCTTGTAAAGTAAGGGTGTAAATGTGATAGTGTAAGTGTGAGTATGATGGTTGCGAGTGGCATGCTGTATGATGGCAAGAAAGTCTAAGAAAGAATAGATAAGAGTTTCTCTGTTTTATCGTAGTCACACGTTTTTAAATGCGCTTGAACAATTTTACTACACTTTGATTTAGTTACTGGGTATATATAAAGCATAGTATTTAATTTATTATATAAGTAGACACTAAGGAAAACGGAAAATTTTTGGGAGAACTTTGTATTGACCCGTATACTGGGACAGACTTTGCCTCTACGTTGTTTAAGCAAGTTTGGATCAAAATACCGTTCACTGTGTTTTTTTAATATAATACGTAGGATAAACGACTGTCGAACAGTAAGGATATCCCATTCTTTGTATAGATCAACGGTCGGGTATCGGAAGGGAAGACCTGCGCCAACCTTGAGTATTGTTCGCTGAGCTCTCTCCACTTCAATCAAGTGGGTTAGTGCGGCTCCTCCCCAAGAAGTGATGCAGTAGTCAATGAGAGAATGGCATAAGGCGTAGTAAATAATCTTGATTGTCTTTTTATTGGCAGAGTGTCTTAATATTTTAAATATGTAAATAAGTTTACGATTTGTTTGTCTCTATCAAGCGTATTTCCCAGCAAAACTCTTGCTTAAAGCATGTTTCTAGATAGCCAACTGTAGCAATAACTCGAGCAATAGAGATACGAATTGAAACAGATCCGGACCCGTGTTTGATGATCTAGGTAACCTACTGAGTACCTAGTTTTATTACCCGATGATAATTCATTTTAATAGTAAAACTAGCAAGTTGTTGCGTTCAACAGTTTCATAGAAAAGCCACCTCGTTTATTTATTTATTTATTTATAGATTTTATTTGATTTTTACTAATATCGAGCAATGTTTACTGTGGCAGTGTTGCCATATTATATAATATGTTCATTTGATTGACTGGGATTATCCACTAGCAGAAATACTTATTTTAATTACTAATATATTTTAGTTCTTAAAGATATGATGTACCTACGTATTATATTGTAATCTGTTATGGGTTACTCTCGCCATGAACAAGGACCGCTGGAAAGGCCTTGCTATGACTATATACAAATGTAAAAAAGTAATTGATTTGAAGTTCCTGATATGCCAGAAACTCTTCACGTGTCGAAACAACATACTCAACTCTTCGAAACATAATCGATAATTTATTTCACCCTCGGGGTGTAACCAACGACTCATCGAATCGAAATGACTTAATGTACATCTACGGCGAGTTCTCGCCGGAAGAATCGACCTTTGTAATTTGCAGTGAAGCTGTAATAGTCGCGAGAGTCGCCCGCGGAGATTGCCACCTCCATAATACTGGCCGGAAAACTGTAAATTATCTTGTATACGTTATTAAACAGATATAGACATTTACATCGACTATTAATTAAGAGAAACAGCATGTAGGTATCTGATGTTTATCGCACCGAGAAAGTTGTACGTGTCAAGCCGAGGAAACGGGTTGAGATCAAACTGACAGTGCTAAACACTTGTGCGTTCTTTACAGCAGTTGGAAGGATCTACAAATAGGTACTAGGAACTACAAGAAAAAAGGGTTTTTTGATTTTTAAATTACTGTTTGTTTTCTATTTTAAGAGAAGAGACTGGCAAAAAATATTTGAGGCCAGACCTAGCAGACGACGTTTTACAGGCGATGATGTCTAACTCAATAGGTTCAAAACCGGGTAGACACGGGCGAATCATAAGTTTCTACCTATAGTAACACTAGCGGTGTAAGCTAGCGACAGTCATATAGGTACATTTAAACATAATAATATACGGGAAAATCCTCACAGATCCCCTCCAACCTGGGGTTCTTACTTCCCCACGTTTAAAAATAATGACTAGTCGCTTGGGGTGACTTGTGCGTTAGTAAGCTGTCACTGTCTTGTGAATAAGACTGTTGCACTTATGATCATTAAAAAGTCGCTTATATTCTAAAATTAGAATATAACTCACGCAAAGTTGAATCAAAAATATGAAATACTAGCTTTAGCCCGCGGCTTCGCCAACATAAAATAGCCTATGTCCTGTCTCGGGTCTTAAACTTTCTACATGCCAAATTTCATCAAAATCCGTCCAGCGGTTTAGTCGTGAAGGCGTACCAGACAGACAGTTACTTTCACATTTATAATATTAGTATGAAGTATAGATGCATGACTTTGAGAACCATTGAACGATTATATCGGCGTTTTATTGAGAGTTAATTGATGTATGCGGGCTGTGGAAATGTGCCACGGCTGTAACAATAAACAGTTTACAGCGACACCAACGAACAACCTAGTTTGGCCCACATAACTCCAGCCCACAACGCGGTCCAAAGTTATGCGGGTGGAAGTCAAACTAAGTAAATGGAAGAAATTCTATTTCTGCAAAGTCGGCGAATGCCCTAGATAGAGGTCTAGTGTGAACCGAAAAACCAGTTTTATTTTCTTAGCTGCAATATTTTGGGCCCCAAAACAAAATAAATAAAATTGTGAATTACTTTTCAATTGATACATTTGGAGACGCTATTGAATGAAACAATGATGGCATGCTGTAGGAAAGGCCTATGTCCAGCTGTGGACGGAGATAGGCTGACAATTATATTATACCAACTTTAACTAATAAAGCAATATAAAATAACATTTAATCTATTTTAGTCTAGTATAATTAAAAAATGTAATTCAAACCACTTTACTTTAAGACTATCAATAACGTTTTTTTCTAGACTCTTTCTTAACATTCTTTAATTAAGGTACATCATCATCATCAGCTGTTAAATGACCCACTGCTGGGCATAAACCTCCTCCCCTAAACGCCACTGATTCCTGTTTTGGGCCTTTAATTAAGGTACAGGTTGATGTAAATGATCCTGTATAATAATATCACTAAGATCTACAAGATTTCTAAAGTAAATGAACTGTTAAGCTAGTCTGTCTAGCCATCTTAGCCGTCGCCTCGTCGCAAGCATCGTCTTAAATCATAACACTAATTCACAAGGTCGAGTGTTCCACCGCTAGTCCGGTTCCAAAGGGTATTGTTTTAGTTTAGAGGTCGGACTGATCTTGTATGACAAAGTTCATAACAATTGGAATATTTTGTAGACCGCCTCAGAATTTATGCCCAAAACTTAATAAATAACCGAAGTCGTGTTGTATGAACTTTGAATACGTAAATCATGTGGTATGAATGCTCTTATTGTATTTCAAATTAATAAGCAAAGTATTAAATATCTTGATTTATTATTTTAAGACTATACGTGGCGTAGCTTCTAATACTTTTGCTGGACAATTAAGGATCTCAAGATAAAACCTACTGCCTCTGCGCGTAGTCTTAAATTGTACGATACTAATAAATAAATAAGATATCAATCACGCATCATCATCAGCCGGAACAAGTCCAATGTAGAACAAGGGGGCGCCCCTTTGGAGTAGTGCGTGCTGCTATAATCCCCACGCTTGAAAAGCGGCTTGGGATTGCAGTATTATCACAGGTGGTGAAGTTACAGAAGGCGCAACTTCTAAATTTTCTCTTAGTCGCCTCTTACGACACTTACGGTAGGAATTCTAGCCCGGATACCACTCGGCAAATTCAATCACACAAGTCAATATTGTTAATACTATCAAAAAAGTTAATCACTTAGCATTCAAACGAGTTATCTGTCCGGTGTCCTAACGTATAATGCTTAAGCTTTAGTGCTAAGTAACACATATTAATACAGGGAGGGAGACTACACACACTACATAATAAAATAATGTTGACAACATGTAAAATGTTTAGGGTCAGTTTATAAATAAAACTATTATAAAATCACGCACATTTATAACAAGCAACAATCTCTGTACAATAATCGCGTTCAATTCTCACAGTGTCAAGTAACCGACCTAACATATGTATAATTCATGACACATTATAAGTGCACCTATAGACGGCACAAAAACACCGCGGCGAGAATGCTAACACCGTTTTGGTAAAGCTCTCTCGATAATGCGAGGAGACGCGGAAGTGAGAACACAGACGCCTCGCAGCATTGGTCGTAAATGCCTTATTTATTGTAGAAACTTGTGTTGAAGTACTGTTATACTTGAAGCATAGGAACCGACGTGAAACGCATTATAAGGCTTTGTACGTTATAAGGGAGATTTCATTTTATCGATGTAGCAGGTGCATTTCCTTGTTTGGTGATTTTCTAATAATATTTATCATGCCGCAAATAGGTAAATGTTTTTGGCATTTCGCAAACTATAAAAAACTTAAACGGAACTAGATATACCTAAAAGTAATACAAGAACGTCTCAAACGTCTTCATTTTTACTAATGGTCGCACTCCATATCAATTTTAACTATGCGAAATCTCACACAGGATACACACTTACTTAATAGGGAAACAATTTTTTCTCTTGAAAAAAGCCGATAAATAACCAAGTATGAACGCAGTACGAAAACAATCTATGTTCAACCAGGACGACAGAAGTATCGAGCGTTCAAACTCGACCCCGATGCACAGCACAGCACTGGAGCAACAGTTCGTAATGACGTCGGTTCATCTGGTTCCAATCACATCCAATTCACAAGTCGTACGATTCCATTCAATAGCGACTCATTGCCGTGTGGAACCAATCTAGGTTCGCTCTTGATTGATGTTTTCATTCATGTTTTTTACTCACAATTTTATTTGCACACAGGTTGCAGGTCTCATAATTACGTAGATAGATTTATATATTTTCTTTTATAAAAACAAGATCTAATCTACGCTTGTATTCTGTCTTTCATGGTTATATTTAACGACATATCTTATGCAAAAACCGATTCTTGGAAGGACTATCTGTGAATCACACGAGTATGAAAGCCATCAATGGCCAGTCGTACTATTATTTTCAAGTAAATCTTGTATGTAGGTATATGATAGGCAGTTATCCTAAAACTCGATGTAAATAATATATAATATTTCATACAACAGTGCACTCAGATAGAAGAGCAGGGTCTGGGTATTTTTCAAAAAAGTTTTGAAAGCTTTCAATTAGCTATCTCATTATTAAGCTGCCTAACAGTAAATCTAAAGCCGCAATATATTTTTCTCTTTTTAAGATTAGTTCTACAATGCCAAAGCCTTTTCAGCCATCTTGACCTTTACAACTTGGCTTAACTCCGGACATGTCAGCAAAATTCTCGCAAGCTCGTCCCAACCAAGCCTTATTTTTCTGCCAAAACCATGTTGCCAACTGGAACCAGGGCACAAGCCATTCCATACATCTTCGTTTTAGGTTCAATATTCTTATATGCTAGGAACATGATTCCAAGAAAAAAAGTTTATTGTCTTTAAAAAAAACAAATGACTTCCATAATCCACAGATAATAATTTAGTTTGCTGCAGAAATACAAAACAACTCCAAATTCAAACGCAACGTCGGCGCACGCATCCCAGTTATCCCTTCCGTAAAAGCGCTGTAATACGTAACATACATCAACATCGCTGTTACTTGTTAGCGATACACAAAATACCCTCAGTTTATACGGTACGTCATCAGCAGACATATTAACATGTGAGGTACAGTCGTAAATTTTTATATGAGCGGGTAACACGTCACAGTGATGACGGGAGCGTGCGAACGATGGCAACACACGCCGCCGCCCGTTATTTCTACCCGCGAGAGGGAAAATGCGTGACGACCCTGCAAACGAGACACTGTTTTCGCACAAACAATGCACGCACGATTTGAAATATCTGTTTTGTATACATCATACACAGCGCGTGATAACACTGACATGAGGGGGATTTTGTTGTTTTGTTTAATATGTGGCGTCTATTTACTAGGTCAGGTGTGGAACGCAGCATCTTTCTATGTACTGTACTGTTATCATTACGAATATATTATTATGAGTATCTAAAGCTGTTGTGAACATAAACTGAAAGTTAAAATCAATTACTACTTGATAATCGTATTAATTTGTTTTATTGTATCTCCAAATGTCTTTTTTAGGGTAGTTGATACCAGTATATTAACCACGCAATTTCAACAGTATGTCGGCCCTACGATCAATTGAGCCACCAGAAAATATCATCGTCATTGGATTCGGTAAAACGTGAATCATCGAAAAGAATTTCGATTCTCGTTCGGCGGACTCAATGGACATTTGCATTTGCGGTCATTGAAGTGTTTTGCACAAGTCACTTAAGGTGGTGTTGCCAACAGTTTTAATATCTTCCATTATTGTTACTCAAATTTCCATTTCCATATTGCACATCGGTGTGGGGATTATGAATACAATTGAGTAAGAGGTGACAACCTTGTGTGGAACTCACTAACTAACTAGGAATATATGGCTACTGATGAAGAAAACCACCTCTGCCTACGTCTTTGGTGATTACAGGTGTATGTAATTAGTAGTAGAAGTAGTACCAAAGTTAAGAAAATTTTAATTTAAGGAAAAAGAAACGTAAAAATTTTCGACCACTTTGGGACACTAAAACATCATCATGGAAAAAGCAACAGTACGTATAATAAATCTTCAATTATTCATGGCTTCTCATTACACACGAAAATGTTAACAGCCGCGCACCACCTTATTAAAGTTTCGAAAAACCATATCAATAACAATTTACGCATTAACACTGAGCCTTCCCACTCCATAATACATTCCACTTACCGTTAAGTACTATAAATAAATATCTTTAAAATTGTCGAGAAATTCCTGGCAACTTAACATGGGTTACTAGGTACTAAAACGTGTTTATAATTTTATACCTTATAGGGTTACAAATAAAAATACATTTCGAATGACCGAATTGTTCTTTAAATAGAATCGGCTCGTTGAAGTAAATTAATACCGTGGGACATTGAATGGGCATCAATCATTCTCAACTAGCACCGTAATGGGGCATCGACAACTGACCATTATATTGCTTGAAGTTTAATTATCACTTTATATTATATTGACCATTAATTTTTCAACACAAAGAAGTTATCGACATAAAATATGTACACGAAAATATACAACTGTTTATCATAATTCATTGAATTTAATGGATGTCTGAGATCCGAAAACGCAGGTGCCTCGTCATTATCTCGCAACATTACTTTAAGGTGCAAACAACCAAATTACCGTTGAGGTTGTATTGTATGCACGTATTTTTTTTGCTTGTCCAAGCCACCTTTGTTTCGGAAACGTCATAAACAAGACACGGAACACAAAACGAGTAAGTTTAATCTGTCGAATAATGACAATACTGTTCAATAAATACGTTGACACTGATCGGGATGGAAGGAAAAATCGAAAAAGTATGTTCAGAGGATACATACTTCCAAGCAAAGTCAACGCTTATCCCAAAGCGAAACACCTTTTTGTATGACCCATAAATACCCTTTTGATTCTAGATTGTCCAAGCAAAGTAAGCATATAACTACATCTACAAAAACGCCAATATTTTTAGTAATACGTACAACTACAAAAAGGCTTGCTTCCTTCCATTGGATTCAAAACCAACCAATGAGAAACTAGCAAGAGATATACTTATCCTTCCAGTAAAAAACATGATTGCAAATGATCTTAAGTAATAATAGTATAGCTATTTAACATGATACTCAGACTGAAGCCAAGCTATCGCCGCTAAGTACAGTTAAGTCACTGTTTTCCTAAACGCTCCGAGAGATTAGGCATGTCAAACTTATCTGGTGCCGATAACAAGACGGCTCGTCAGAAGTAGGACATGAGGAGACTCTAGCTAATGTATTATGTTCTAGACAGTACGCGCTTGATACCCTAACATGGTATCTAGATCTTACATAGATCAAACCTTTAGTAATATGTTTGTAGTTACTATATTGTAGCAGAAATTCGACCACTTAAAGAGTGGTACAGTGAATTTAGCTCGCCAATTTACTTACCACTGAAAACTTATAACAGTATTTTTATCACTATGACCAACTACACGATAATATGAGTTTTCTGTCGGAAACAAATTATGAAGATTCCCATATTACGCGCAATACGCTTATTAATTTCAACCAGCAAACTAGGGTCCTTGACTAGGGCATCCTTGTTCTACATTAACTGATACACAGGTTGAACCAGGCACATAGGTTGTACTCCTCTAATTTAATAGTTAATAAAGGCTACTTCGCAGAAATCTAAGACGAACGAACGAACCTCTACCCGCTATAGTCTTAGAATTAATGATTTGTTTACCCAGGACTGGGAAAGATAACTAGTGCAACAATTTGTACATTTAATTAAACCTTTTCGAGGCCTTGTTAACGTGCCTGATGGTATTTCTACATTGTAAGCCAATAAAGTGGATCGACGCTGAACTAGATTTCCCGTCGGGTAATATTTTTTGAGAGTTGCACGCGCACGTCTTCGTTGCAACTTGTAGGTCGCTAAGAAAGAAACATTGGTAGTTAGATTCAGTTATATCTGTTAATTTATTTTTAGTTTGCCTGCACCACCATTGAGTCATAGAAGAACTTAACAAAAGGCTTAAGTGACACAAAAGCAAAAAGAACAATGTCATCTGTCATATATAATTGTAGGGACTTACATAAAATTTTACTATTTATTTGACTATAAATATTATTTTACTATAAAAGATACCTATTAATGTTTTGACACTGAATAATATAGAATTGGTAATAGTTATCACCTCTAGTTTCAGAGTTCCAGAATAAAAGACCGCATATTCTCACCTAGGTAGGTACTAATTTAATTACTCAGGCTTCAACGTTTACTTGTTTAAACATGTGTGAGGCAAACCAACGGTTGTGTATTGCATCTTAATTAAAAACCGAACACAACATCCGTCGCTGTGTTACTAACAATGTCTAACTAAATCGAAAGTTAAAAAGTTGGATTAAGTTGTTCCCGAAAACGATCAATCGCGGCGTGTCAAGTCCGTCCAGCTTTTAGAGATAAGATTAAAAGTTTGTAAGTAATGAGAATACTTGAGGCCTGAAACAGTGTTAGCGGATCTAGCTAGGTGCGCAGACGCAGACCTCGTCTTACCATTTTTGGTTGCGGCCGGCTCAACTGTCACGCGCTCGTGATTCTTCGCAGAACTGAAGGGTTGCTATACGCATACAAAACGAGAAATGTATTCCCTCTATTCGATACCGAGAACGCCTACTGACTTTTTAAAACTGGTTTTGTAATTACGGTGAAAGATATGAAAGCGCGATATTGGCTTAAACCAGAAATTACACCAACTCTTTTAAATGAACGCACTGAGTCATCTACATAATACACACATTAGTAGTCCACGCTTTGTTCGACGTCCTACTAAAATATCTTCAAGAGAATAAAGCCTAGGAAGCGGAAAATAAGCTTTTTGACGCTAACAATGAACTACACAGAGAGACTTATTTGAATAAGTCCGTGCAATTAATTTTGCATACTCTGAATTAAACACGAATACTGTGGTGCAGGATTCGGAATAACGTAGACATTTAAGATTTTAACGAAATAATTATAACCTTAAACATAAGTTAGGTTATCTACATAATTAAAAAGCTTTTATTCTCCATGTACAATACGAATACAAACATTTATTTTACCACTAATTGGAAAATAAAACCATTTGGAAAGAAATAAGAACGCATAATCAAACAAAGTGTAGTAAACGCAGGTGTCAACACAAAAGACGATACCTATCGCGTCACAGAAGTACCGGTTGACACGCAATGTGCAAAAACCAATATGGCGGCTCTGACAGATGGCTTTGATTTCGGTGACGGTAATTAAGTTAGGACACGTGACTTCCAAGAAATATTCACAACAGGTGTACTACGATGTACGGTGGGAAGCAAAATGTTACTATTGAAATTTATTATAACATATTTTTATCTTGAGAGATTCTTACCTTAATGTCTATTAGACACTGAAAAATCTTTTCGTAAAAAGTTATCGGTGTTCTTTTAAACCGTAAGTAACTTTGTGATTAAAATGATTAAATAAAGAATAATTTCGCTAATTTACGAAAAAAGATACATTATAATACCACAAAAGCAATTATTCATATACCTAATTTAATCAGATTGTAATCTTAAATTAACACAAGTAAAAATACTGTAAACCATTTTTAAGCAATGTATCGCAATAACTCAAAGTAAATGCAACACAATATTTTATTTAAATACCAAAGAACAGTAATTAAGAGGGCCATCAACACTTAAGTTTCCAATGCCACATACAAATGCGCCAACAGCTAGATGCAGGTGTCAGTAGATACCGATCGTGTCAAACGAGTACCGGTGTGACACGCGAGATGCTGACGATAATGTTGTTGCCCATTAATAAGATGTCGCGTCTCAAGGGCCGAGGTATGCACGCAGTATGTAATGAGGATGTGCTGGCAAAGGGTTACTTGTCTTACCAGTGTTTGTGTTAGAAGAAAATGTAAGATACCTGCGTGAAGTGGACCTTCTGAAATTTTTCTCTTTGTTGTCATAGAAGAAAATTCGATGATTTGTATAGTCAGTATTTAATCCATGTTGTTCAAGTACTTGAAACGCAGAACGCAATTTTTACGTGTTTTAAGCCTAATAATTTACAAGCATTTAATTTACACTAGTCGTAAAATTATATTTAATTTATCCGCCGATTAAATACATATTTCAACAAAACATTCATACCAACTTTCATAGCTTTTCACACGTTTTATCGCAAAAAAAGCTTTTACAAACTCACATTAAAAACCGTTTGATTCCGTGCAGTTGCAATAAAAACTTAATAGCTTTTCAATAAAAATTAAATATTAATTCCATCCTTTATTGCAGAGAGCCGTTGTCACCAAGCAACGGGGACGACGTGAGCAGATCATTCTATTGGAGTTTCAGTCATTATTCTATTCTTTTTTATACATATTTATTTCATTTGTGCTACTAGTTTTAACAAATGGTAATATTCTTATAATAATAAAGGAAACAAAACAATCTCAGCCCTTAACTGTCGCACTCTAGGCTAAGGCCTCTCTCATACTGTAAACCAACGAACAGCCCACCACTAGCCCATACATAGTTTGACGATTTCTGACCATTAGTCTCTGCTAGCATCATGATGTTATCCTTCACAGTTCACTGTAACTATTTTATTTGATTTATTTTTGGAAAACTTACGGCTATACAGTAGTAATAGCTTAAACAAAATATGGCCAATTACAAGTTTTCACATGTAGTACTAGTTCAAGACACATCGGTTGACCAACTGAATCGTATGAGAAACACAAACAAATCCTACAGCAAATATTGAGCTTCAACCATTGTTTGAAAGTGAACGCGTGCTTTTTTTACTTTTCAAACAACTTTTTTCATACACAAAGGAGTTCCCAGACATTAAAAATAAATTCGATTGTTGTCTACGCTTTTTTGTTGCGCTAAAAAACTTTTTTTATTCTACTTAAGCAGCATTGTTTTATGTTATCTATATTGGGATAAAATATTTTAGTCATTTGCTTTAATAAAACTATTGCTTTCATTTGAGGTTTTGGTTTTCGTTAATCAGACTGGTATTTCAACTGTACAATGAAGTTAATTAAACCGGTAAATAGGCACATTTTTTATGGTCTTAAAGCTAAAGAAGTTCAAAATAAACACTGGTTCTACCTAAAGCTGCCGTTTAACTACCTCATCAAACAAAATTAGTTGAACACAGAGGATAACTTCTATTATGTCTCCCCTTAAAGCATGATTCGCTTCATAATCTCCGCGCTCGTGATCACGGGTAAGCTTCTAAACCCTTGATATATAATTCAGATAGTAAAAACTCGGCTTTTGTGAGGGTCCCGCTATAACTCTCATAGGAAAACACCTGTCCACACGCTCAGGATAAGGTATGTAGAGAAGTAAACATATGGAGACCTAGCCTCGTGATTGTGTTGAATAAAGAATGCTTCACGTTCTGAAACCAAATGTGTATGTTACTAACGTGTGTAGTGTAACGATAATTATGTTACGTTAGATGCGGTTGCCAGCTGAATAAATAAAATAAAGTATTTTTCTATAGATTCAAGTAAAGAAAAAAACATTTTGAAGATTTTCTTTGACTGACAGTGATCTGGATTGATTTTGCAGTGTTTCCCCAGCTGCCATTTTATTTTCGTCAAAATACTTTAATCCCTGACATGTTTTAGGAACCGCAAAATCGCTTGCAACTGCCATTCCTAAAGGCTTAAAATGTCAAGAACTTGTCAATTATCCAGTCGATATTTGACGTTCATATTGGCTCGAAGGATGGGTCTCGTCAAACTACAAATAATTGTGGTTTCGCTTTGCAAAGCCGGTTTCATTAGGGTGACCACTTAACATGTGTACCAGTAAAATATACAAGCAATAAACGAGGATTGGTGTCGCTTGCAAGTTTGCTTTACATTTTGTACACGATATGGTGTTACTTCTGCGGTGAAACAATTTCCATTGCTCGTTTATTTATTAAATAGCACAGATTCTCTGAGGGCAAACCGTAATGGAAATCATATTTTACAATGAATACACATCGTTGTCATGGTTAAAATTAAAGCGTATTCAACTTAGTTAGCTTCCGTATATTTTTTCATGTGTTTATAACATTCTTAAATAGTTACTTAAAAATAAACCTAATTACTAACATTGTTATAGCGTAGCCTTCCTTTTTATGTCCGTATAATTGATAAATACAATAGAACACGTAGGTGCTACCTAGTTTAGTTTTTTTTCGTGCAAAATAGATTAAAGTTGTCCGTACCAAAGCGAATCGATCGTCTGGAAGAGCCAATAATAGTAATAATATATATAGTCCTCCATGGCGATTTCGACAACGGCGACCCCCGAAATCACTTTCCTTGATGAGCCCTAATAAGGCTCTATTACAATAAAGTTGGCCCGAAGAATACGCTAGGTACATATCTTGTGATATAAAGAAAGGTTGGTACAGGAACAATCTGCTTCTTATAAACAAAATACATGTAGTAATAAGTGAACCTGTGTTAGTTGCAAACAAAGATGTGGATTTATTAGCAAAATAAATATTTAGTAAGACAGTAGCTGCGGTCGTTAGCGTGTGGTCGCATCGCGGTCACAAACAACAAACGTCTGCCTAACGTTACAACCGACACAATCCTACTATTACATAGAACTCGACCAAAGCTTTATATCTTCGGTCTCTACATAGCCGATAAGAAAAAATCTGTTCACAATTTCTGCTGGCAACAGCAATAGTCGACCACGACGTATCGTAAAATACAAAACACTCGCTAGGGGAAGAAAATATTCGATAAAAGAAATAGTAACCGCAACCATAGGCGAGTGGATCAAAGAGGAAATGGTCTGCGACAGGCAGCCGTCGTTCGAACCGTATAACTCAGACTAGAGGACATTTGCTCTTATTAGGGCTGGGAAACATCTGTACGATGTCGATAAATTGATTTGACTGAGCATACCAACGTTTTCTTGGGTCGACGAGAATAAATTACCCTTTTTTAGACAGATAAAATATTTAATCTAGACTTTAGCACGTAGGTACTAGTGTCTAGTTTAATTAAATTTCAGGCAACTAAGTTTATCGTTAGCAGTAAACTAGGAACAGGAAGATTTTATGATAGCAGTCGCTTCAAGTACTGTTGTTTAATTAAAGACAAGCATTACTCTTAATTAGACACTCCGCGTTATACGATAATAAAATTAAATAACAGAATAAACGTACCCTAAAAAAATATCATATTTATAATATGAATAACACGTTGTATAATTACGGAAACATTGCCGAGCTTTAGTTGGCCATATCTGAAACAATTAACAAAACACTACGCACTACACCTGTGCTTTTAATATTAATTAAATTTCATTAGGACGAATTTGAAACGTTCGCGTGTTCGTTCAATTGTAATAACACGAATTCCCGCGAGGGAGTCCCGAAAATCGATACGCAGGTGCGGTCAACACTAGACAGCATGGCGCCAGTAATTCAATCCGGTCAAGAAGGGAGCTCGCTTATTGCTGCGCCCTTACATACATTACACCTCTCACTCGATTCGGCCGGGTTGTATCGGCCATGACTTTCGCCTGACGACATCCCCTCCCGTCATAAATTCTCTTCCTGTGCAAAAGTGCCCGCCCTAATTAAGTTGGGATACTTCTGAATATTTCAAACGTGCAACGGGGACTCCGTACCCCTTAGAAGTTATCACCAACTATAATTACGTAGTAATATTTCAAAAGGTTAGAAACTCGGAGCTGTTTGCGAAAGGGTCCGGCCTAGAACTATAGGTCCGTGTAAAAGGGTCGGGAACCTACTTATTACGTCAGAACTTTCCAGACTTTAGTCTAGGCGTTGTTATCTGCTCGTGGGATTATGTAAGCGTAAATTTATAATAGGCTGGAACAAGACAAAGTCAAGTCCATTGTGTTTCGAGACTGCACTATACACTACTTGATTTATTTATGAAGACTTGGTGTGTCTAACTTGCGTAAGTATTTACAATCTTGGAATACATTATGTAAGCCCAAATGATTACAGTTGTCAATTTATTTTTAATAGAAAATTTCGTGGGGTGCGTTTCACAAATATGAAATATCAGATTCACAAACACCCAGACTCGGGACAAATATCTGCGGTTCGCACAATTTTTTACCTTGTGCTGGAATCGGACCCGCAACTGTTAGCGCAACAGTCCAATTGCTTAGCCACTGCGCCAGGTCATCACAAAATAATCTAAAAAACAGTTGGTAGACAACAAATCGTCTTCATCGCCTTCCATAGATATTCGAATAGCCGCAGGGCGGACAAATAAAGCCGCGGTCACACGCCACGTCCGCGAGCCACATAGTGTCGCGAGGTGAACGTACGACACTCGCCAACAGCTCCCTGAGCATTTCACCCGACGTTTCCGTTTCCTGCGACCAATCGATAACAATATCTTCGCGACTGTGAACTGTCAGCTACATGAAGAAACTATAACCACACATTTTTATTAATAGAATATTTTATTAGAAATAAGGTGCTTGACAATACTTTTTTGCTCTAGGTATTTATCGTATCGGTACGTATCGTACTTCAAAACGATACCATTATAATCAATTAACATAACATAACATCACGCCTGTATTCCCCGAAGGGGTAGGCAGAGGTGCACATATAATACACCCACATTTCGCCAGTTATGTTTTAGGTCCCAATGTAAAAGGGGGCGAGCCTATTGCCATCAACCGGGCACAAATCCAGACTCCGTGCTGCTACTGAGAATTACCTAATGGAAAAACCCAATAACACTTTGCCCGACCCGGGATTCGAACCCAGGACCTCGTGCTCAGCAGTCGCGCCTAGCAACCACTAGACCAACGAGGCAGTCTATTATAGTTATTAATAATATTATACGAAATTACCTTTAGGTAAGCTAGAGATCTCTCATCGAAATCATGTTAGTCGGAAATAGTACTGTAAAGGTAGATACTACCTTTACAGTACAATTTAAGCTACAAATATTGTAAATACGTGAACAGAATAAAGTTGCATTCAAGTCATGTCTGAAAGATCAGGTGCCGGCGAATAGCGTTTTAACAGTCATGTTTACAATTCATATCTGACTAGACCGTTAGCTTCGCATATTACATTAGCCAACTACCATAAAACACAGTGTCTGTTCACAGTCATGGTTTTAATTCTATACACTTCTATACGTCATTGTCAATGTTAACAGCCAATAAACCGAACAGCTATGGTGCTGAATGTCGAAGGAAAGGTCGCGACTCGCGGGGCAAGAACATTTAGCGTGCCTGGAATGGGGACATTAGATTGGCTACACACGTTTTCATTGAAAAGACATTTTAAGCCAGCATGACACGACAGAATTCATTCTTGTAAACTCGAAGCATTATCTACAGCATCTACATAATCCTACTTTCAAAGCAATATTTCCAACTAATCGTACCAGCGAAGAAATCAAGAAAAACGCTCTTCTTAAACGTTTACGTGGAGTGCTCTCGACTTTTGTCGCGCGACGCCGGCGCGACGCACACATTAGGCCTACTCTTGTGATGTGTGAGCGAGCCCGAATAGGTAAAAGGTTTTCAACATCTGCTCCCCCGTACAATATTAAAAGTCGTGCAAAGTGGGTGCGAGTTCATAAAAAACGTCGCCTGACACGGATTGTATGATGGTGTTGAACCTGCGAATGTGTAGAACGCTGAACGAGTTTAATACACACTCTTTGATTGTGAAATGGCAATAATCTGTCTGTGCGAAATATTTATTGGATTTTCTTTTTCATCTCGTCTATATTTTTCGCAAAACTGTTTCTGAGGATGGGCGCATACATATTGGCGTGTACGTGAATGACTTCGATTACAGTTTATCGATATCCAATTCGAGATATTCTTGTTAACTACCTATATGTTCGTGAAAGGTGAAACTAGAAACCGTCAGAATATTCATATACAGTTTTGTGGCAGTGAGATTAGCGAAACCACCCATGGTTTAGTACAACATGCTTTGTGAACCATGTTTGCATAAAGAACATCAAAACAAAAGCTACTCTTTTACCTGATAAATATAATCATTCTATATTTCAACTTAAGTAACAATACTTAAATAAATTTATTTGAATAATTCCTAATACATTGAAACTTGAAGCAACTTAAAACCATGGAAATTATCTACAGTTTACGAAGCACTGAAAAATGATAAAGGAGACAAAACAAATGACTTCAAAGAAAATGGCGACTTGAAACCCCAGCAACAACCACTTCGTTAATGACTGTATTGTCTGCTTTAGTACTTGTTTTAAAAACGATCGTATTTCCCAGCTGTCACCAGCACTTGCCCGATATTTCAAACAAAACTGAATAGAAATCAAATGAATACAAAATACTGATTAGATGCAATCTGCCCACCATTGATTCCTAAGTAAGCTTTGCGGTTAAGACCGTTGAAAAATTCACCCTAGAGGCGGCCAACTTCGTCCAATCCAATTACCGACGCGGAACTCTGGAAATTCTAAACCGATTATACGGAATTGAAAACATTAAGTACTTTACGGATTTCGACTGTCCCTCGTCGGGATATCGAACCTTATTTCCGGAGAATTGGTGTCACATTTTAATGGCGACGAAATGATTACGAAGTCAAAGATAGAATTTGGATGAAAATTATTTACGAAAAACTCTTATTTCGCACTCTGCGCAAAGGAAGTACTGATTAAGAAAGTTTTATAACTTGGCGTTTTGGGGGACAAACATCGTTTCGATAAAAACGTGACCGACATTGCTCGTTACAACTTTGGGATTGCAAACAAATCAGTTTTGATGGATGGTGAATCATACAAGATTCACGTAAGTGCGGCCATAACATGGCTCTACTAGCTACAATACTGCCCCGTACTTGTGAATAATTAAGCAGTTTCTAGCCAGCTATGGTTATTCTAGAGTTTGCTGCACACGGCAAATGTTTGCTTTGCCTACATAATTTTATTTGTTTCTAGTTTGTATGTTGATGCGATGAGTTGTGTGTGTAAGTCTAACAACACATACCTAGGAGCAATGCTAACACGTATAAGCTTAAGCTAGAATAGAAGGAAAATGGAGACAGTGAATTAGAATTGCAATTTGAATGCGCATTCTTAATTCCCGTCACCAATTCAACAAATAGTAAGACAATTAAAATCTGAGTCAAACAAACATCATTGCTTACTAAGACCTTTCAAAACAAAATATAACATCACTCAAACAAATACAGTAGGTACAGTCAACAGCAAAAGTAGATGATTAAAATCTGAAATTCAATACTAATGAACGGTGATCACGAATATATGGCAGCTGTACTAGTAGTAAATGTTTGGTATAATTTACAATCACATACTTTTGAATCACTTCAACGCCACAGAGTTCTGACGCGAACTCCGTTCAGTATTGAATTTCTGATTTTGATCATCTACTTTTGCTGTTGACTGTACATACTAATCACTTTTCGCAAGATGATTTCAATAAACGAGACCATCAGATATATTGCTTGATGTGAATTATACACGTGTCGGTACATTATACCAATAAAAACATTACATCAGCAACATGAATGTTGATGTGAACATTCACAGATTGATATTAATTAGAACAGTTGCACAATACATCAAGTATCGGAACTGCTACTAATATTAAAGACACGATTCGTACCTTGAATTTTATTTCGCGACTCACACACTTATTTCAATAACCATTGATTTCATTTTACTTTCTATTATCAGTATCTTTAATTGCTTACATTTAGAAACAATATTCGCTTTTTTATTGCTACCTACTCTTATTAAACATAACATAACATCACGCCTGTATTCCCCGAAGGGGTTGGCAGAGGTGCACATATAGTACACCCATATTTCGCCAGTTATGTTTTTAGGTCCCAATGTAATAGGGGGCGAGCTTATTGCCATCAACCGGGCATAAATCCAGACTCTGTGTTGCTACTAAGAATTACCTAATGAAAAACTCAGTGACACTTTGCCCGACCCGGGATTCGAAACCAAGACCTTGTGCTTAGCAGTCGCGCTTAGCAATCACTAGACCAACGAGGTAGTCTTAGGTAGGAGGTAGACCCTAATTAATCATAAAATAAATAATATTATTGTGGTAACGAACGGAATCAGGGCTGTAGCGTTCAAACAAATAAGACTGAAGTACTTTATATTAGTTAGCATAAATAATAGATAGAGCAAAGACAAACGCATCGCCCTAAAGGCTCGGGTGCTAGGATATTAAATGCTAACTATTTGCAATTTATGACAGCCGAGTGACCCTAGCATTAGATGGAGGCAAGGAAAGCTCGTTGTTGTCTTCGTGAGTCACGACTTGAAAGTGACAACTTACACGTACAGACACTGATAAAAGTGCAAATTGCATCCGGCTGTAAAACCTCGGAACATTCAATTTAACAAGTCTTTGTCAACGTGTGTAATGACAGATTGCGTAATGTTGCCAGCCAACTGTCATTGAAACAAAACAATCGCGATTTATCCGTTTATGCATTGGCAATACTGCTCAAGTCCTTCCGTGTTGCTCATCGATTCATGATTTGTGTTATGTTGATGTGTATGTTACGGCTTACGTTTTGAATGCACAAATGTTGCTTGCTAGCCTACTTCGATGTCCAACTAAGCAAAGGCCTCTTGAGTTTCCAAAAAGAGATTTTTGTCAGTAAAAAAAACATAGGTAAGTTATTTCTCCGTAAAGTTATAACTGGAGCAGATTAAAGCTCCAAAATTAAGTTTTTCGTTACCATAACCATGTGCTGTGACTCTTATTTTCATCATTTACATAATGTTAAATGTGTCCAATTTATTTCTAATACAATCTGTTCTCAACTGTACTTTCACAGTTGCCTGTCATTGCGTATCAAAATTATTTAATGTCAGTTTGACGCTTCTTGTTAGTCTCATTGACATAACTTGATGTGAACAGATAATCTACTTATGAACAACTCTTTCAATGGCCGGATGACATCGTTGTAACTGCGACCTATTGTTTTTTGTCCACATAAATTGTATCGATTTTATCTGTGAACTTTCCATTTCTATTGTTTGAAAGGTAGCAGTACAATTTGGCGGGAGAATGCTATAGAGATCTCGCTTCCCCGTCACTTATGGGCAACCCAGGCATCGTGTGGATTTAGTGGGTATGTTTACGTAGATTTTTTTGGGTGCACAGGGGAGATTCTCACATTACCCTGTCGCCTCCCAACGGCAGGGTATGCGTTACACATTTTCCACATGTTAAAAAGGTACCTATTACAATTAGCCAGTAGTGACGCAATGCCCCATTTTGGCCGCTTTTAACACTTAACCTTTTTCGTGCCAGGAGATAAGTTAAAAGTTTGAAGACAAAGTAGCTGTTGATAGCTTATCCGTGCTTGTAGGTTACTTACTTTTAACTTAGTTATTTATACAGTCTTAAGGATCGCGAAAGTACTTACGATGATTTACTTGACGATAAAAAGTAATTTATTGCGTATGAGATTTTTGTCACTGTAGGATACCGTTTTTTATTTCTTTGTACTAAATTATATAGGTACTCCTGCTTTACCGAATAACGCAACACATTTCTTAGGTATTATTATTAATAATGACAGCCTATAACTGTCCTACTGCACGGCAAAGGCCTCTTCTCGTATAGAGACGGATTGAGCATTGATCACTACGCTAGCTTACTGCGGGTTGGCGATTTCAGATAACTAATGTTTATAATATAAACGATGTTTTCCGTCACCGCTACTCTGTGGTATCTTAGAATAAATAAAGTAATTATAACATTCAAAAAGTCACATAAAAAAAAATTAGTAAGTGCCTAATTAATTTTATTTGTCTATACTTAATTAAAAAATGGTAATTAATCAGAAACTCAAAACCCAATTCGCATAAGCCTATTAAAGATCAAAGACATTCAGCCATCTCTATCAAGAGACTCCTACACGGACTTTCATAACAGGCTGTATGTAAGTTTCCTGTGCCTTAACGTAAGTCTGAGACGGCGCGCCACCGGGTTGCGGTCGTGATCTTGAACCGGGGGCATGCCATTGTCTCATTGACTGGTACTTGAATGACTCCGCTGTAGTCCCATAAAAAGATTTCGAAATATTAATGAACCTGTTCCAAAGACACTTAAAAAAGTAGTAAGTACCTAAATTATGAAAAAAGGCTGATCGGATCCAGAAAAAGTTTGGTCCAAAACTGGGCCGCCAAAATCGAACTTATATATTTTTTTTATAATCTAAGTTTGAAAAAGCCGTAACAGTTTGCTAAACAAAAGAGTGTTATTCAAATAAACGTAATGCTTTTAATCACTACGGACAGTAATTTCACAATTAATGATGTGGTTACTGGTTCCGTAATTACAGCCTCACAAAACTTTCAAAATATATCATGTATCAAAACATTTAAACAATAACGTGCGGGCTAAACAAGATTAAGTCGAGTGCCTCAAATCTTTGTTCAACCTATTTCCATTCAAATAACACTAAGCATGTTTATCAGCTACAACATTGAGTAATATTATCTACATCGATATCATAAAACATTCTTCCCGGTAAGCTCTGAGATTATAATGTTACGAAACGTTGAACAGAGCTTTGAAATGCCACTATTAATAATGTAAGGATCCATAGGTTATTAAGATAACAAAACAATAGGTTTGTGCGGTTGTAGTGAAGAATGGTGCGGCTGTGAGTGGGTCTATGTCGCGATTCCCACCGTCCCGTCGGCTGTCCCACGTGGGCTGTCGTTTGAAATAAACATGACGGGCTAGCTCTCTCTCATTATCATTGAAAACAGTGGAACCAGGTGCCGAAGGCGGCGGCCATAAACGGACGAATTGTTGCAGAATTCAACCTTTTATTGAAGACTCCCTTAAGCTCCTATTTACGGCTTTTAATGTAGCTGAACTTTCTGTAAAGAGGATTATGTACTACATCCCAAAAAAATCTTTAAATTTCACAATATTTAATCCTCATCACATTCATCTTCTGAATGATTTACTGGATATCTCATCTACTGGTCTTTTCTCAGAGCAAGTCTGGTAAGTTTCCTGAATTCAGCCTCACTCAGGGGTCCTATACTATTAACTTCAATAAATGGGTGGTAATATCTTTACATCCCCTAAATACAAATAGAAACTTTTTAATTTTATTTCTTTTTAAAAGCAGCTGGTTATGAGCCAGAGAGAGTAGCCTCATGTAGCTAATACAAATATAGTAGGTGTTTTAAAAAGTCCAAGCCTTTATTAACTTTAATCATTTTCTCCAAGCAACAAGTAGAAATTGTATTAAATGTTTCCATGGTTTATGGCCGATCCTTATACCAGACGGGAGTGCGTTTGTCAACAAAGCCTAGCAAAACCTGTTCTAGTAAACGCATAGACGTTATTATTACTTAGAAAACAAACGATATTTCCTAGGACTGCAAGTTATTAGACGCAGGAAAACGGCCATTTTTTGCACCTACGTACACATTTATAACACTGATCTTGTAATAGGAATATATTCAGGAAGCATTCATGTTTATTTTATTATAACTTTGAGATTTGTGCCCGGTTGATGGCAATAGGCTCGCCCCCTATTACATCGGGAACTTAAAAAAACATAACAGGAGAAATGTGGGTGTATTATATGTGCACTTCTGCCTACCTCTTCGAAGAATACTCGGGAATATCCGGTAATTGGTAAATATACAATACCCGGGATGCGGACCCAGGACCTCGTGCCCAGCAGTCGCGCTTAGCGACCACCGGACCAACGAGGTAGTCAGTACAGCATAGTATATTATACTTACATAAACCTAAATGCAACCGAACAACAACAAAGTTGAATACAACGATCGTCTCAATGAAATATTATGAAGTTAACGTCACCGCTGCAGCGGACAGCATTTCCTTGTCGAAACTCCAAACACACATTGTTAGAGACGGGAGCAAAACATTGCATTGTGAACTCGGTAGCAACTTAGCGAGATGACTTCAGACAACCTCGTGACTCACGACCTACGCTTAATCAGCGAAGAAAGTCATACAAAATGTTTATTTATTTGTCGAACATGACCCTCAGGCTAGACTGTGAACTATGGCGTCTTTGTTCCTAAATGACATTGATTTCTGTTGCCTGCTTCAAAGATTAGCGAAATATTTCAAGTGATGCGTAGGTAGCAGCTGCATACTTCATCCATCGTACCGACGTCAAAACGAAATTTTATATTTATCAATAACTAGCTGCGCTCTACGCATTTTTTCGGGATGGAAGTCTATGTGTTAATCCAGGGTGTCAGCTACCTTCATTAAAATCGGTCTAGCCGTTTGCGCTTGAAGTGGTGACAAACATACAAACACACTCACAAACTTTCGCCTTTATAATATTAGTGTGACTATCCCTTAAAGAGTCAGATATAATACTAAATGAATGTTACGAAATGTGCACGTAACAAATTGTCAGTTTGTCGTTGTTATAAGCACATTGCTCAAGATGTCATTTAGATAATATTTCCATTAGTCGCTTTCCACAACCTCCAAAGGAGTGGAATAGAGTTGTGCATTTATGTCTCAACCCAGAACATGGGAGTTTTTAAGATAACATACATGACCAATAGTATTTTTTTTAAGTATATCTATCGGTTACATTTTGGCAAAGACAATGAACCGATTTTGATAAAAATCGACGAGGGTTGTGGTTACTTACAATTCTGCGAAAGCTGGAGAAAGAAATCAGTGGCAATGAAGTCGTGGGTGGTAGCTAGTCGGTAATAAATTATTACAGTTCTTACCTACAGAGTACCAATACGATTTAGGTATCTAAAAGCAGAAATGTCGCTAACCAGGCCCAGAAGGTTCTATATTAAATTCATGTAAATAGAACGAAGTACATGAGTAATCCAAAAATATAGTATGCTTAATATAGAGATATAAGGTATCTTAAGTGCTATATCATCACCTCTTTTCATAAACATTGGCAGGTTAAACGAAACTGGCAACTCAACCCTAAAACACGAGTCACAATGACATGCTCTAAAATCAAAGCTCTTGCAACAAAAGAGACAAAAGTACCGGGAGGCTTTTAGGTGAAGGTCGAGAAGACGGGCAGGAAACGTGTGTGAGGCCACGCGCATGACGTCACTTCCTGGGCCGATGAACGACTTACATTATGCTAAGGCATTCGAAGCGATAACTCGCAGTGTAAACTGGTATTAGTGTTAAGGTTTCAACGATTAACGTACTAATTTTAACGCCGATGCCGATCGCCGCATTCCTATGGGATCATGTAGCAAACAAACATTACGCCTTCCAATTTTCTGTGGGTGGCCATTTGGGTAGGAGGAATTTGAGTGCTTTTCTCAATTGTGAATTTTATAACCAGTTACAACATCCATCGAACGCGGAAGATCGATACTGCTGGTCGCAGACGTGTACTCTGAATTTGCATTCAACTTTCGCCTTTAAAGCAAATTGAATTAACATAAAATTTGCCATAACTTTGACTGCATTGCGAAAAAAATAGTTTCTTTCGCTGTTTTGTACCTATTCCACGCAGAAGATTAAAAGTCGAGTAAGATGGGAACTTGGAAAGCAACCTGCATTTCCAAAAGCAGTTTTGTGTAGCATGAACAAAATAATGAGACCTCATCCATAATTTTATACATTCCGTTTACGTTGAACAAAAACAATTCAAGCAAATGTTTACTTAACATAAAATGACGCAAAAACTACAGGTGTTATGTCTTACATAACACTAGTCATTTATCTTCTTCCATTTACTGCGAATACGTCGGAGCAGACCTTTTTGAAGGCCATTACCATCATGCGTACAGCTCAATACAAACCGTATCCTAATGGTTTAATACCGACACGAGTACAATTAACAACAAAACCGTAAAACAAAACGAAGGCTACAGTACTAAGGCGCACGTTGATTGCTCTATTGGCCATGATTGTAACATACGAGTCAATTTATATCCAGGCGCATCTATTCGGCAGTGGGCTGACGGGTGCTCGGTTCAACGCGCTGCGAGTTTATCGGCGTTCATAAACTGTAAATAGATCGAATGCAGTAAAACGGAGAACGCTGCATACACTACAGCCACTGAACCCGTCTGTTTCCAATTTCACTGCATTGCGATCGATTGAATTCCTTCAAAATAGTATAGACACTAAAGAAACTAGCATTTTAAATGTATCGTGAAACTTACATGTTCACATTTGATATCATCCTTTTTGTTCATCCTTCCATCCATCCATTACTTTGCAAAGACTCCAAAAAGAGTTGGACTTATAATTTAATTAATAAAAGACTGTAACATAAATTAATCAAATAGATACTGGGATAACAAACAAACAACATTAATAAATAACACAAGCTTATAAATTCAATGTCAGTAAGCACCAGACTGTATAGAAATCGTCGCGTCCGGATTGTAAGTAATTACAGCAAGAAATAAAGGAAATATCTTAATACGCGGCGATGTGGCACTTATCCATGGACACACGGCGACTAGGCCCGGTCATTTGTTAGGAAACTTTCCACTCGTTAATTAAGCTATTAAAAGTCTAGTTCCTAACAATGTGAGAGCTAAGCTAGATGGTAATGAGAATGTGACTTGCGTCATACCAACTGTACGATCTACCTACTGCTTATTTGAGAACATTTAAACAATTCTCAAACGAAAGTAATTCTCGACAAAAAATAAAATACTGAAAATGACTACATGCTTCCATATTCCTTTTCAATCTCAACCCCAAAATGAGCCTACAATATTCCAAAGTTCACCGGCACCATATCAAGAGTGCTCCAGATAAATGGATCACGTTACTTGATTAACCGGCGCACATCCCTTCCCCTTATCACCCCTGGGAATATTTAAATGGGCCCTGAATATATCACACCACCCTCTCGAGGTAAACGAGCCAAGTAGACTCGTTTACCTGCACTCTAGATTGAGGATGTAAATAACGGGATCTTCATTAACGACAAAAACACAATATTACATGAAACTGGAAATCAAAACAATGCAGATCAGCGTTCACGGTCTTCCTTTCGTAAGTTTGTTACGATGAACTTTTCATGCATTAGTGCGTATTCTAGTCACACGCGAATTGGAGCGACAATTTGTAACATACGTGTGATCTCAATCAACATGGCAATCACGCGCGGCGCCACCACAACTACTCCTAATGCGGTGCTATTGAAAATCAGCATTCACGGCGTCGACACCGCACTAACGCGCCTAGTTACACTCATTGATTTTATACAGAATCATTTACATGCTGCCGAAAGCGATAACTCGTTTTGACAACTTTATCACACAAACTCATCAAAGTTTCATGATCGTTCCGCAATAAATGCCAATTGTATTATAATGGTGACTCGGGGGCAGGGCTCCAGCGCAGTGCCACTACAACGTTCATTTTGCTGAATAAGTAGGGAATGTGTAGGTATAGGTATGTACCGAGTATGTCCGAGCTCTCGTAAAGTGTTTTGTAGCTATAAATCCCGCCGCCTAAGATCCTTGTCTTCGAGCCAAGGTCTGCAAACTCATTCACAAGATCAAGTGGCAAAAAACTAGAGCAATGAACTGGGAGTCACGTAGGATTCTCATCAACTCCCAACGCACGTAGTGGCGTCTAAACTACCGCTCATTGTCAATATTGGAGTGCTGTTCCGAGCCACTGGTAAAATCAATAGAGGCATTATCGGTTATTAGACGTATGATTACTAGAAATTGTTTTACAAGCTAATGAATAACAAACAATGGACTTGAATAAAGTACACTCGGCGGACAATAGACAGATACTCACATTACTTACTTACACATGCGTTTAATAGGATACGAGTAGGTACCTATAATGCAATAGCAATTGTGAGAGGAATGTCATCAACACAAAGTGGTGAGCGACTCACTTCAAGAAATTAACCCCGGTCCCGCCGCTCAACAATTAAAGGAATTAAAACTTTAATCAAGCCTCGAGGAAATGTCAGTTAAGTTTACGCTTTTTCATGCCCAACAGGCAATGCAAATTAAATAATCGATATGAATTGCTATTAAGTCGACAACCTCGAATGCATAAGTAATGGTATAAGCCTGAACAGTAGAACACACTGAGTGCAAGGCTACGAAGTGCATCGCCGATAAACCGGAGATGAAAGCGACTGTTTATTTGATTTTCTGCCTGTACGTGCAAGCATATTAAGTAAGCTTCGGCCATCGACCTGCGCTGCTCCATCGTTCCTTGAGCTCGTAAAACAGCCGCAAGTTTGATGTTCGCACCACGTTACCGCAAGGTCGGGATGTAATTAACTCCGTCCGAATTCTTGTTTATTGGCAGGTAAAGTTTGATAGATCCAGTTTAATTAGCCTTCGGATCAGTAGAAGCTTATAACTCCTCAACGACTCACTAATGTTAAAGTGGAACATAAATTTACCATTAGAAAGGATGTTAATAAAATAAATATATACGTTCAAAGCCGTCTGAACTTGAATAATATAATTCAACAATAAATCTTTTGCGAGTCTAACGCAGACCGCAGTTTCACATTCACACTTAAACCTTAATTATGTATGAAGATTATATTCTGAATAGAAGAATAGTACAGCTCAATGATGTCGAGATTGCATCATCAATTATGTCAAAGGTAGAATACTTAATGAGATATCTACAGAGATATCTTTGTGTGACCTTGGCCGATGAAGACTTGGAATAAGCGCCTTGCTCATGGAATTTTAAATTAATCTGAGTAATGAATGATGAATTTATTAATACAGTATCATTTATCAAGCTTGTTGATCGCGATGGCGCACGCAACTTTTGTCTAGATAGTTTCCCAATCCAACGCGCGGCCCGGCCGGCAACCCATCAAACATTGTCGGATTACGTTTATGGACCATTTGTATGGGATCTGCTACGGTTAATGATTTTCGGTCGTTCCCCTGTCTCTTGTGCAATTCAGTTTTAAGACGCTTAATAACTTTTTATAAGTTGCCACAAGATTGATATTTTTTGTAGATACTATGGAAATTATGGAGTCGTCGTGGTATCTGAATATTCTATTCGAAATGAGAAGTTATTAAAGTATAACATTTCCTGTCATGATAAATTCAAGGGCGAAAGTGCGAGCCCTACAGCTATTATTATTACGCAGCACCGGTCCCCTATTAAATTACAAACACCCCATGTTCTTGACATAATGGCTGCGAACGACAATGCTCGCGAAAAAGTTAAAAAATTAAAATCTTATTAACTAGGCAGTATAGTCTTGAATATTGTATCTTCTCCAATGCATTACAACATTCTAATTAGATTTTGTTATCGCAGGACGCAACCCGGTGACATTTTCACATAACAAATCTTATCTGTGTTTATAAAAGTAGGTGGCCGAGTTCATGCGATGCAAGCATGCTTGAAAGCATCTTGAATATTTGTGTCCTCACCGTTTATTTTCCTCATGCCGGCCCTAGACCTTCACTGCACGGCCAAAATCCTGCCCTCGGTATCGGCAACAACAAAACACACACACATACGAAACACTAACAAAAACTCCACAATGCACACTCTTGTAAACATTCGTAGATCCAATTATGTTGCAAGAGTAACACGCTAGATAACCTGTGTACACTTTTTGATTAGTTGATAAGGAAGAAAACACTTTAATAGTTTATCACGATGCGATCTACACCCACGCAAACATGTTGCGACGCGCGTCAACGCCGCGTGACTGCAGGCGTGTCGCCGGCTGACACTTTGGCGCCACTGGCTGCGACAGGAGCGTAAACTAACGCTACGTCGCTAACTACGTCACTAGATGGCGCTGTACTCAATAGGCAGAAAATTCTCTGTTTACCTATTAGCTACTATAGAATTTTCAGCGTTACATTTGCGCCAGATATTGTAAACAAACAGTTCGAAATAAATTCATAGTCTTTTAAAAATAAGCACTAGTAATATATTTTATTTGAGCGGCAAATTTGACTTATTTTATTTTGAAAGCTTGATTATGCATTTAAGTAAATAAAGAAAACATACACAAATACGACAGTTTCTACTGTAAGTTAACACTTACCTTAAAGCTTCTTGATAAACACGATGTAAAACCAAGTGTAGAAAAAATATTTTAACTTCACTTCACATTTGCCACAGAAACCCTCATACAATAATATTAAAGGGCTAAAGAAAACTGAATGTGTATACCAATAGTTTCAATTTATACAGTTCTAAAATCCGCATTGAATGAAATGCCGGTCGGTGGCCGCAACAACCTATAAAATCACTGTAAAAACCGTCCAGCACAAAATCAGTTAACTATGGGGATTTCCACAATACACTGTAATAATAAATGCACGAGTTTAACGCAGCACACCATGAATAGCGACCGATAACACTATCCATCACCCCATTATCCTACGCGACTTGAAGTTAGCAGCGAGCGAGCACGTCAAAATATACCATAAATAACATGGTACGTATTTGGGGTGCGCCACCCCATCCCCGCCCTTCGATCGTCTGTAAACAGAAGGTTTGGTTTCGATTCGAATATTGAAAGTTTAAATTTGGAAAAAAATGAAATCGATGCCGGCCGGCCTAAGCGTGCGTGGAGTGGCGACTATCATTGAGCTATGGCATTAGCTGCAAGGCGCCGGGCCGAGGGGGAGGAACGTCGTATAAACTTACATTACAATACGTTAAATCGCCTCCAGCCCTCGCCGACCGCGGTCGTAACGCGACGGGAACTTCCCGGCGACATCCCGACTAGGCTCTCACCATACAGCCAATTAACTACATCTTTAATGACGCTTTTCCATTAAAGAACTTGGGTAGCTCTCGTAGTTATAATAGGGTGTCTTTATTGTACAAGTATGAAAGGAAACTTTTTTCGGTGGTCCTCCTAATGAAAGAACAGTTTGTTCTCAACTTATTATGTTATTATATATTTTTTTGAAGATAGCTATTCAAAAAGTGTAAATGACATATAGGATTCCATGCATTGTGAGAGCTTCTGTCATTTTTAATATATATAAATATCTATTCGTTCCAACCCGGAGGCGAAATGCGCTGAAAGGGAAAACCGACAAAGGAAGCCTTTTTAGGGATCCGGATAAGACGCGACGTGAAGAAAAAGAGAGCGACAATTTTTCCGGTTCATATCTTTCTGTACATTTCATTACTTCCGCTATGTATGAACGTAGATCTCGGGCAAAGTCGGAAGTGTTCGGCTGCGCTCGTCTATCGTCGGGTAATTCCGGGAGACTAATCGATACCCGTTAGGCATGCTTCCGACGTGCTACGTTACAACGTAGCCACTACGCGAGTCTACAACTCTGTAGCTTACGCTACGGTTGTGTTGCTGTTACCCAACTAAATAAAAAAGTCGGCGAACTTGACTCCACGAATGGGTTTGTCGCGCCGTATTTCTTTGGCTGGTGTTGTCCTTGTTAATTGTTTCTTTACTCAGCCAATGTCGCGGCACCGAATAGAGTAATAGAGTAATTGGTGCAAGGAATTGAGTGCACGCTCGCTTTTAGTTAGTTATTACCAGACTGTAAAAAGTTTTCAATTAAGTTGTTCGAAACAATTGCACTTTGATTTGTTTTGAGATCTTTATACGATTTTTAGGTAACTATATACCTAGCAAGGTAGATCCCCTTACTGAGTAACAAGTCCAGGATTTTAATTTAATTAATTATTTTGTAGAAGAGAGCAAGGTATTTTAGTACACTATAAAAATGTTGTTAGTAGGTAATAATCTAAGTACTTTTACGTAGTTACGTACTATGTTTTAATGCTTTTGTAACATCACCATCAAAATGTAAACCCAAGTATCTTAGTATTCTACGTACATACTACTAATACATAATTTTATAAAAATATCAAAGAAAAGTGAAAAATAATTTGCAGATGCAAGGTTCTATTGTACATATTAAAATAAACTTAATTTTAACGCTGACTATGCGGAAAGCCGACACAATATTAAACAATGGCGATGCATAATAAATCGTTGTACTGCTAGATCCTAAAAACGATAAAAATGCTTTACGTATTTAACTTTCTTCAAGTGCAAGTAGAGAGCTTCCACGAGTGTTGATACCTAAGTACGCACGGTGTACCCTAGACGATCAACCATCCTTTTTGGGTAACCAATCTCTACCATGCGCCATGTGCCATTCGGCTCATACCCAATTGCTCATACTAAAAAAAATACCTTTCTACCAATTGTAATTTCGATTGCCCTCTCATACTAGTTTTCTAGTAGGTATCAAAGCTAAGCTTAGAAAGAGAAAACTCACCACAACTGGTGCTGCTAGTGGTAATGGTAATAAAATCTAATAATAGCCTTACCAAGAATTGGCGTATGTTACGTTGCAACATGCAACATGGTGATTATCTAACTGCCTGTAGTCATATAGTGCTTTACTTGCCTCAGAACCGGATTCATGGTTACTAAGAATTATGTCATTATCATACAAGTTAGTTTATATCCTGAGAAGGATGCAATGCGACGAATCGGCGATGCATTTGTGTGTCGTTGTTGTCGCTGTAGCAAACCCGACCTACTCTGTGATCCTAGCTTTAATAGCAGGATTGGTAAACTATGGGTTAATACAACCTAAACGATATTATTAACGCCGAAGACCAGGTCGACCGAGAAGGCGATGGCGAGATGATCTGGACATTTTTGCGGGAAAGACGTGGCCTGGAATGGCATCGGACAGGGTTTTGTGGAGAAATAATGGGGAGGCCTTTGCCCAGCAGTGGGACACTAATCAGGCTAACTAAAAAAAAAAAAAAAAAAAAAAAAACGATATTGAGAGTAATGGAGTCAGCAGTTTTACGAACTGCTTTATTCATTTATCTCAAGACTACCGATACCTGTGCGATAAAGTACATTGGCCTGTTAATGACAGTTATGAGCTGGCCAGTCCCCTTACATTGAACTCATAAAGCAGGACAGTTTACGTTGTAGAAGCGAGACGCCGCATTACATTTCACGTAGCGGCGTCTCGCTTCCACGACGTAAACTGTCGTTCTTTAAGAGTTCAAGGATTATAAAGGAGCAGTGGTTTTTACAAGCTTTTATTTTTATTACCTACAAGAGACTTATTTTCTTTTTTACTACCCTTAGGCCTAAAAGTACTCCAAATGTATGCTTTGCTATTTTATAAATTACACCTACATTTCGCCACTCATTCCATCATTATTTAATAAGTTAATTAATAGCTGTAGGATAATTAGGTGTAGGTATCTAAATTATCATAAATTTAGCTACATTGATGATAGAACCAAAAATTAATCGGAGATAGCTATGTTCCGAAATGAAAGATATCTATGTGATACTATTTGGATACTATCAATTAAAATACGCGTGTTAGGCGTTTTAGTTACCGCAGATTCAGTCATTGCTTTTCTAAAAAGTGTTGTTGAAATGTGATGAACCAATAACCCAAAAAAGAAAAAATCGCGCCCATTGACGGCGGCTTAACGTCGTAACAAGTATGTAACGAATTCATTTATATTCAATAAATTACTTCTCTATTAATATAATAACACACCACAGTTCTGCCCTGCTTATTGCAAATGCAGTACTTGCAAAATGGCGGTTCGGAGATAAACGCGGTAAACATGTTTTGTGATATCTAAACAACAAGTCTAAGTTATATAATTTTTGAAGTATACCAAAAAAGTAAGAAAAAAATCAAACTTTGTATTGGCGTAATTTTTTCTTTACTTTATTATCTCTTTTGGATAAAATGTGCATTACTGCATTTTTATTTACCATTTAGGCTTGTGAGTATGACAGTATCACTAACGGAAAATGCAGTATTCGTGTTTATTACTGCAAAATCACCTAGCACGTGTTCAATACTGCGTTTCTAGTTAGTAATTATGTCTTATTTTCATGTCTGGTACTAGGTAAAAGATTCGTTAACCTTTTACTTTAGCTATCAGATATATAAGTGGCTATGTGACGAAATAAAACAGACTTTATGTAGGTACTAGAAAAGTTGTTTTTTATATTTCTACATAAAATATCACAATCAACATGGCATTAATAATTATATATATATAATTACAATCAGTCTTTAAAATTTACCTCGGGAACATTTTTTATTAGTCTTTGTAAAATACCTCCCTCCACACACCACTTTTTTGAATTATAATTATAAGGTGTAACAAAATCAAAACTATTATATCACGTTTTTTTATCTTACATTTATATATTTAAATATAAAATTGACGTGTAAAAGTGTTTTTTGTAAACCTATTTGCAAAATAAATTATTACTAAATTCAGCGAAGATGGTGAGTAAAGGGTTTTACGAGTATATATGTTTATCAGAAATAACTTTACTTAAATGTAATCAACTTTCAAAAACTGTTAGTCTACAATTCTTAATTACTAACATCATAACAAAAATAAGAATTCTTTTAAAACCAAATAACAATTCTTCTTATAACACAAACAAAAAATTCAAAACATATAAAAGTTTTATCAACTAAATTTTACTCTTCAGACTCTCTCTGTTCTACGAGATCAATTGACTCATCATTTACGGGAAGATTTTCCCAAAATGGTAATCGATTTTCAGGTATTATATCACTTAATTTTTTCAGTATACCCGACTTCCTTTCTTCCGTTATTCCACGAGGCTTAACATTTTGCACAGCACAAGGTATAAAACCCTGCTTAACTAATTTTGTTTTGAGGAAGTCGATCTCTTTTGTATTTCCATCATGGGTAGTTTTAGCAAAAATCGACATACAATCTCTATGTACCTCCACACAAGCAATATCTTTTATGTACGTTCTTTCATCATATTTTTTTAACTTATATTGTGATGCGTGATCTTCATACTTGTAAAAATTTGAAACATCCATCGGCTTCACGATCACCTTCTCTGCATTGGCCAGTTGCACGCAGTCGATAAAATCAGCAAAATCGTATACTTTTTTTGCTTTTTGGAGCTGACTCTCTACTTGATGGTGAAAACTGTCTGCAGACATAAAGGTATGACCTGGTTCGAGGTACTTTATAATTATTTTCGTTGCAGCAATCTCTGAGCTATTAACAATTTGTACTAAAAATGAGAAAAATGCCCAGTTTTTATTTTGGCCAGTACAATCAATTATCGGTCCAAATAGTGATTTCTGTACAATCTCGCTTGCTTTCAAAAAATGCTCTATATGCACTTATAATGTCCTCTTGCTTTCTTCCCGATATACCTTCATGCCACAGCACTGCATAAGGCTTCTCCTTACTTGAGCCCAGAGGTACAAAGCTCTCATTAAAAGCTAGAAGAAGAAAGCATAATATAAAACAAAAACACAGTTTACTAGCTCACACTTACAAACTTTGATTCTCAGCAACTTGCCCCATCCAGCAATCGATCCTCTGTGTTATTAATCTTCTCTTGATTACAATAAGTTAACATGTATACATACACCTATCATCGTACTGCCCTTACCCCATTTTAGGTGGTGTCAGCGTTACATGTTTTTTTTCTTCTTCCATTCATTGCTATCAGACATCACCTAAGTACCTACTCACAACGCACTCACGCAAATCATTCTTCATACAAATTAAACAACAACAAACTATATCTATACGTCCTACGGCCACTACTGGGCACAGGCCTCATTTCAACTGTGAGATATTATTATAGCCATACTTCACCATGAGAGCCCATTGCAGATATTTGGTAGAGAGGTATGACAAACGCCCAACCTTACTGTTAGTAGGTATAAATTTAGTTTTGATTTAGTTTATACTAACGAGTATACATTAAAACAAATCTACTTAAATAAAGTAAATGAATAAAACTTACCAAAACCACTGGAGCATTGAATGAACAAATTATTAGCACTACGGAGTGGCTGAGCCACACACGTGTTTCGTCCGCAAATGACGTCAACGCACTAATGTACTAGCGCGAAACGCGGCACTTTACTTTGCGGCATCGATGCGCGTATAGTTTTTTGTTACCCTCGCTACGCGCAAACGCAGCACTGTAGAATACTGCGTTTAGTTTTAGTGGCGCAAGAGAAGCTCTTTATTATACTTACTACTCTCAAATGTAGCACAGTAGAATACTGCGTTTAGCTTTAGATAGTATTCGTAGCAAAATACTTAATGTTAAATGAAGTTGCAGTAACCATAGCAAGTACTGCATTACCTTCTAGCACATGCTGAATACTGTAGATCTTGTTCGCAAAAGCAATAATTTTGTGCAAGTACTGCGTTTCTTGTTATATAAAAAACATGTTTATAATAAAAAAAAACATGCAAATTATTTTTTTATGTATAGATTAGCCCCATGAGGTATCATTTTTGCGAAAAAGTGAAAATCCCAAAAATGTCGATTACTGCAAGTACAATTAGCAGGGCAGAGTTATTTTCAGGAAAAAAAAATTCAGATTTAAATAGTTGTAATTTTAAGCTAGCAACCCTTTACTATGTGTCAAACGTTGCGGATCGTTCCTGTTCCAGCCCAAAAATCGCGTTATTAAGCAAGCCTGTGATTGCATCGCCGAGTAAATTATTCTATCTCTATCACAATTATGTAAATTGTATAAGACTATCTCACTTTGTGTGTTGCGCACATTCCAATCTTAATAAAATTTGTAAAGCCATAAATATAAAACGTCAGAATCAATTTCATGAAAGACACACTACTTCGACTTGTATTGTTGTCTTGTCTCGGATGCTTTCGGGTTTTATATTTACCTTACAAGTATGAAATCTAACTATACATAATCAGAACATGGAAAAACCTAAAGTGTTGTCGTAAGTGTTTCTTTGTATTTTATTATTCTGTTTCTTATTGGCACAGTTGGCCAGTATCTCTTCAATTTCTCTTTGCGGTTTGACCAAAACAGTTTATTAAAACAAACTTACTGCGATTTTAATGGTTAATAAACTCTCTTGCGTCTTTAACGTAAATTGCACCTTTCAGCCAAAATATGGCCGAGTTTAATACTCCTTTCAAATAACTTCATGATAAGAAGCTAAATAAAACCCATAACAATGATTAAAAACATATAGTTTAAGTACTTGGATTTATGTAAAGACAGACCTAAATATTTATTGAGACTGTTAACTAACTAGAATTGATATAAGTTACCACCTAAAAAGGTAGTAGACTTTATAAGGATAAAGTTTATTTTTATTTTCAGAGGTGAAGCAATTGTAGCTAAAGGCATAACAAAAATAGATGCTTCTCTGCCTGAGATAGGTTTGAAAGATGTCTTGCCCAATGGCTCTTGGTTGGAACAGAAGCAGATACAGGCCGCCTTAGAAGCCAGAAAATACTTGATAGAAGTTGAAAGGATTGAGAAATGGTATGTAACAAGGTTTTAGTAAAGTAGTCTCCAGTATAATTTCAATTCTAATACAAGGCGACTGTATAATTAATATTTATGCCAATATCATACATTTTATTTAACGGAAACATGATCCATACAATTCTAATCGAATTTCATCAGAATTAAATTGGGGAGTAAGCCTTGTACTGACCGAGGCAATAAGACATACATAATATTGTCATTATTTCTTATTTTCTATATCTTTTATTAATTAAAATAATGTTTATTTTCCATGAACTCTATGAAATCAGCAGATACTTGAATTATAATAATTCCCACAGGCTGTGAAGATAATATTTCTTACAAAAGACTTGGGGGTTGATTTAAACGTTTTTTAACTGTTAATCATTGATACTTCATACAGTAACTCAAATGTAAGTAACAATAACCTAATTTTATCATTTCAGTGGTACATTGAGTCATGCTGAGTGGCGGGAGGATCTCATGCTAGCTGAAGTAACACAAAAAGTTGGAGGACACTGGCAGTACCTAGGTCACAACGTGGGGAAGACACTGTATCTTAGACCTGAAGAAACATTATATCTTATGGAAGTTGTAAGTATCTATAATTAATATAATTTGTGTGTCTAAATATTTATGCAGGCAGAAGAGTATGAAATTAGTCACAGTTAAAGTATAATTGAAGAAGGGCTGCAGAAAGCATTGAATACGATAAATATTAATTGTGTAAAGAAATCTAAATAGAAAAATAATAAAGAAGACATCACACATTACCATGCGTTTTACACACACATACACATTTAATTGATAATGACATTTATTATAGACGCAATCTGTCATTTAAGATGTATTTTTTTGTTTATGGTTAAAGTCTAAGGTTAAACTTGAAAAGATTCATATCATGTGTCATTATTGTCTATAGTCTTACTGAATGTTGAATACCAAGTTTGAGAAGTGTGAGATATGGTTAGTTAAAGTTTGAACGGAGAAGAAGTGCCTTACTTGCTGTCATTGCATTTCAACTACTTTGAAATTCCTGCTCATTTGTGGCACTATTTAATCATTATTTTCTCAATCAAAAATCAAATAATATTGATATGTAGATAGGAATACTATTTAATAATTCTTAAGCTAAAGAGATTATAAAAAAAATATTCAGCCTTTATTTGAATCTCATGGAAATTCCCAATTAACGTCAAATTTTGACTGTCACAGGAATTCTAGTTTATTGTAAAGATAATAGAATCTATATTCTCTGCAAGGGCAGGCAAGGATGTACTGATCCATAACTCACCAGAGGTCCTGTTTCATCATCATCATCAGCCCATTGCAATCACTGCTGGGCATAGGCCTGTCCTGGATGCATAATGCAGCAGTCCAGACTTTGTGGCATACATTGGGAGAAGCTTATAAGGTCCTGTTTGTGGGCCCTAAAATTATTCTTTAACATTTTATTTTTCAGAACTGCCTGCTACTAAAGCATAATGAAGTGACAGTGTCATTACAAAAGGCATATTCCTTACTGCTCCATTCTTCAACATCATTGATCCAGTACAGGGTGTATGCATCACTCAGTAGACTTGGATACAAAGTCTTCAAACATAAAGGTCCTAAGCTGAATGATGACAAAACAGTCTGTGATCAAATACTTGACATAAATGACTTTGACAATGTTGATTCACCCATATTTAACTCAGTGAAAGAATGCAAGAGTATTGACTCACCAAACACGTCAAATTATAGTAAAGCAAGTGAAGATAATGAAGAAAGTGCTGTGAAAAGCAATGAAGCAAATTCAACTCTTACTAACAGTCGTGAAGATGAACTTAATGAAGTAGATACTGCCCAAATGGATGTAAATAAAATTGATTCTCTAGTAATGGAGGTAGATGAAGCTGCAGGAACAAAGAGTGAAGATGCTACAAGTATTATTATTGAAGAAGTGTCTTCAACAGTTACTGAAAGTGTGACAAATAACAACAATATAAATAATAATGTAGATGAAAGTACTGATAATACTATTAAAGAAAATCAAACAATGGATGTTTGTACTGAAAGTCAGGAAACTATAGATTCAGGTAAGTCTAATATAAAATAAGCTGAAAATTGTATCTGTTATTTGTTACTCTTTTGATCTTCTACTATTTTACCTCAAGTATTCTTTTGTAAAAGGGCAGATACCCCGGCAATTCTGCTTAGAAGAGATTCTAATAGGTTCTACATATCAAGACTCAAATATACACAAATTTGAATGAAGGAAAATATATTTTATCTTCAGAATTATAAGCTTGTTGTGGAATAATAGCTTAGTTAATGAATGTTTGTTCTGGTATGCACTGGTTCTGTTCCAATACAAGATAGTGACAGTATCAATCAAGATATTGAAGCTACCACGACTGAGGGATTGAATATGAAACGCTTCTAAACTATTTTTATTGTGTTTTCAGCTGAAATAACAACAGAAGAACCTAATAAAGATAGTAATAATCCACCAGGTGACGCGTTGGCTGTGATTGTCTCATTAGATGTAGCAGTAGATTCTGGTAAAAACTTTGAATTTTTTTGTGGTTGTCTTGTTTAAATACTTTTTATTACCAATTATGTATGAACTTATCTTCTTTCAGCTTCTCAAGATGTTGAAAAAAATAGTAAAAATCAAAAAGTATTGCTAAGTAGCGATCTAGAAATCTCAGATAACTCCACAAGAGCAGTAAATGTCGAACAAACAAAGAGCACCAATATGAAAGATCACTTTGTGTGTCATTATGTTAGCAAAATAGATAAAATAACAAGCAGACACTTTCAACCAAGTGACTCGAAACGTATTCAGGATCATTTTGAGAATATTCCCGATTTGTATAAAAAACAAGTTGTTACAGTCAATGTTCCGGATCCGAAATACATACCACAAAATATATTCGTCAATAACACAAACTACTTGCTAAACTTGGCGAATATTAAAAAGCGGACGGCAAGGTCAGTATCGACGGAATCGGCTTACACAAGTTCAGATGAAGTCAATGGGACCAATATAAGGAGGATAAGAAGTGGTTCTGGATCAGAATCTTCTTATTACATAAACCATTTGACACAAATGCGTAGTTCTCTAATGTCTAGAAATCTTTATTTCCGACCTTTTGGCCACTGGCGCCCTCACAATATGTTTCACTATTACCAATTCAATATGTTTTTTCAACGACCCTCTTTCCCTAATATGTACATGCCACATCGTTCGCCATATCCCCCCAGGCCAAATCTTTTTTTAAAGTCTCCCCCCTTTCCTAGCAATGTAATTCATAATAATCCCAACATGTGTGATAATCCTCGGAAGAGAATTAAGAATGGACGAACAATACATTTACAAGACATTAAGAATGTAGCCCTTAGACTAAAACAAGTGGTCATGTCTGGTAATACACAAATGCAAAACCTAGATTGCCTTCATAATTTGCTGCATTCATACAATTTAAAGTATAAATCAAAGTTAAGGTTAACTGATAGTTTCGAAGTGGTTAGTGAAGAAAAGATCATTGAAACTATAGAATTAGATGATGAAGAAGAAATTAGCAGTAAAAGGCCTAAACTAGACCAAGAAGATGATAATGATAACTGTGATGCGAACTTGTATAGGCTAAGACAATTCGCATTGAGGCTTAGAGATCTTGAAGCTAAGGATAAAGCAACTGCTAGTCATAGAAGAGCCTTTTCTAAAGCTATCAAAACGTTTAATCAAGCTTACAAAGCAGATGTATATTTGAATGATGATAATTTCGAAATAATTGATAGAAGGTACATCACACTAGAGTCTAGTTCAGAATCGGACTGTGTGGTTGAATGTAAACCAAAGGTTCGAAAAGTAAAATCGAAAAAGTTAAGAAATCCCTTTAATATCCTTAAGCGGCGATCAGAAAGATTGAAGTCTCTTAACAATCCAGGCACTAGTAAAGATAGTACATCTGATAAGACTCAAAACAAGGCAGACTGTGCCAAGCCTGATAGTAACAAGTATACTGAACTTATTATAAAAACTTTTAATGAAGCTTGGTTGCCAAATGAAAATGATTTTGGAAGAGCAGAAACAGTTCCTGGACATTTAATGAACGTCCGCCTTGTAGATAGTAATAAAGAACAATACCTGTACGACTTTATGAAGGACCACCATCAAGAACATCACAACTGGTTAGAAGCAAAGTTATCCTTTCTAAATCATTTGAAAGAAACAAATATTGCATTTCAAAACGAACAGGCCCGAATTATGGCTGATTCAGAATTAGCCAACAAAGGGCTAAGACCATTAATAGATTCAGAAGATTGTTCAGATATGTCAACAATAGAAAAAATGAGGATCATAAAGAGTAATCAAGATGTTGACATTGAAACTAGTCTAAGCATAGATTTTGATGTGTACAACAGAGATGTCCAAAACTTTAGGAAAAAGAACCCGCCAAAACCGCATTTCAGGATTATCTGTTTAGAGTAAGTTATAAAATAATATTATAATTAACTATTAATAAAACTAATATTACTATTATTACTCTCTTCAGTTTAAAAATGTCTTCATTTTGTAGATAGTAGAATATATCAATACTCGGTACATCTTTCGATTTATCCAAGGCATTTGACACTGTTTCTTTCCCTACTCTTACAGGTTAATTACAGAGAATAGGAATGAGAAACTCTGCTCTTGCAATATTTTAAAGTTACCTTTCGAGCGTCCCCAATGTTTACAAATTCCAATCGTTAATATGCGACAAACACACATTATCTTTTGGAGTTCCTCAAGGCTCAATATTGGGACCTACTCAAGAAAATATTTTTATGTTACAGAGAAGCTTCAAGCTTCCCGTCTGCGGCAAATGTGAAGGCTCTGCATTCAAAATACGAAGACAATGTATCTATTGTTTTCGCAATCGCTGGTATCGGATCTGTTTCCTACTTACAAATAAATCCTATAGACTTGCCCATATATGTTCCGAAAAATGATCTAGTGTAATATAGGTAAGTTGAATAATATACTTTGTACAAATATATTTAAAGAGTTAGATACATAAGGTTGATATATTTCTTTTTTTATTAGCGGCATTCATTAAGAATACTCTATTTTGAGCTGGTACAGTCGCTTTTTGGTTTAAATTGATTGATATTTTATTGAATTTCTTTAATAGAATAATGCTCTACAGTACAATAACTATTACTAAGTATGTAATGTAATTATTATCGTTCGATTATTTTACAGGTTATTATTGCAATGTTTTATAATATCTAATTTGCTTACATGTGTATATATTAATTCTAGATAAAGTTTCTTACAAACCGAGACCATTATCAATCAATTTTATTAAAATAATAATTAATTCATTTCCTAAAGCGATGTTGCCAGCACAATACCTAGAAAACCTTCTTAAAATGTTAAAGTGTCTAATACAGAGTTGTATTATATTGATTCTCTGATATATAGCTATAATTTTAAAGATTTATTACATATATTATGCTTCAAGTGAACAGTAATATGTAATATCTACTTCATAAGAATGTGTACTTTTACCCAATAGGTATTTGTAAATTCTTCAACTAAAAAACGTTTAGTGTTATAATTAGAATATTTAATTAGTGCAATAAACTAAATTATATAACAGCATAATTAATTGGTCCAAGCATCCTTCTCTTTACATAGGTACGAAATTTTTCAATTTCAATCAGAGAAAATAATACCTGTCTCGCTCATTGACATGTCAACGGATTTGAGAGGTACTCAAATTAAAGGACTTTTCTTAATACTTTATTAAGTAAGAGTTTATTTTCTTGTAATTGTATCAAAAAGTTTTTACAAAAAATACCTGTAAACACCATTATTTCAAGCAAATAAACTATTCTATTCTATTCTAAAGTGTCTGGTATTAACGTTTATTATTCAGAATTTGTCGCATTTAGTTCCTAACAAGCTCTACGTATCTAAATAAGTGAAGTAATCAATCAGATACCATTGTATAACCTTGTTTAGATAATTGTATCTCATATTATATCATCGTCAGTCCGTTGCAGTCCACCACTGGATATAGGCCTCTCCTAATGTACGCCACAAATCAATGCAGCGACTGGATGCATATATTTATAAATAACAACAAATAAAACTCCTGTGTTTATTGTTAAATGCGTATTTTATTTCAATGACTTACATTGTTCAAAACAGCCTTATAATTATATATTTAGCTACCTATTCTACTAAGCAACTATATGGCACAGTGAATCGGAGGGCTCGGTGCAATTATTCCTAAATCTAAAACTAATTTGGTTAGACTAGAACAAAATATGTTTCCTGGAATGTTAGCTACGTATTGACAATTATTCGTATTTTTCTAGACTGTGGTGTCTGTGATATACAGCTTATAAAAGTTAAATCGTTCGCCTGCTTGCTTATCTTTATTAAATTATTACAGAAAGTAGTCTCATAATGAATTATAAAGGTAACATGATTTTCCCATAATATCACTTCACAGTCTTCAAAAAGTTAATTCGCATTAGTACATTTTGTCCCTACTTACATTTTTACCTACTATACAAGCGTGATTAAATAAAAATGTATTTATTATTGTAGAAGTATTATTGAAATGTTGAGAAATGCCATTCTTATCAATGAGAAGAAAAGTAATCTTATGGACAATATTACAAAACTGTATGAAGTAAAATATGTGGATATCTGGCAATTTAAATTATAGTGCGAAAACGATCGTTCATCAACGTGGTCAAAAGAAAAATTAACAGTTATCGAAAATTCCACGTAGAAACTGGCGTCATGTTCTGTCCTGAGGAACTAAAATGGTTTTCATAGAATCCTCTCAGCCTTTCTATTTTTTCTCTGTCAAAAGTGACAGTTATTTATCGGTCCACCTCTCTCACACTTTCGTGATTATCAACCGTGTCGTACTGTTTGCATATTATGGCATATGTACGAAATATAATAGTTATATTCCTTGTATTAGCCAAACGGAGAAACGCAGGCCAAAATACATACATGACGACTAAAGTCTCACCAAAAACGGCATAGCTACAATATTAAAGTACACAATTAGAAAGCAAGGCGCAATCTTTAGGTAATATCTAAATTATGTGAATAATGTCCTATAGACTCCGCTTGCTGGTACAAAATTCAGTATTTAATTGATTTATTTACCTACCTATGGTATATGGCACATGGTACTACACACTAGCTTTCAGATTCGTTTACATTACACAACCTTCGTGTTATATTACAATATAGTGGCAAGACCTTTTATAAATATTTGATATCTTTAAACAATATATTTTGTGTATTAAAATTAATACATTTAAAATGGTTAAACTTTTTAGGGTAGGTTTTTTTAACTAAGAAACATACTCAAAGACAACAAAGTCCTATATAACCGATGCAAAACATGTCAAACAAATTTTTTAACGATAAATATAATTATTAGCGACATTCATATTCAAAGCAGTCAGTCATTCTCACTTAAACTACAACATATTTATGGTCATAGCACACATATCAACCCGTAAAGGGATCTTCACCGTAACAACTCGGGCGGTGCAGTATTCTGTGTATGAAACTCCCTACTAAACGCACACTAATCGGATTCGTAACGTAATCGCGTCGCTACGGGACCGACGAAACGTAAGCGCAGCGTCGGTCGCCTAGCCGTAGCCGAGTCGACGTATGGGAGCAGCTGATCCGCTTTGGTTACTTGTGTGGAGGAAGGGATGAGGAGTTCCTCCAACAAAAAGGGAAGATCTTCCAACCTGGCGATGGTATGCCTGGTGGGCCGCGGCGCCCCACTTCTCAACTCGGGGCGGCTGTGTATATAGAATGTGATTATCGCTAGCGCGATGCAGGATTCGCAACGTCATTCGTCCTTCGACGTGTAGATGTCGCTACACTTGCTTACGTAAGGTTGACGCCTGTTTGACGGCGAGGCGAAAGGCGGTACGGTTAATATCCCTTCCCGATTTGATATGAGTGCTATGACCCTTAATAGTAATACTAGGTGCCTAACATTAAGCATGTTCACTATACATAATGATATAGCTCCATAATCGTATAAATTATGAAGCGATAACTTAATGATATAAAATGGAACACTTTAGTCAGGAATTCTGTCTAGGAACTAACAAGAGAACCTTTTGATCGCTACGACTTTATTAGAAGACAATATTTTATCGCAACATTTATTAAGCCGTGTAAGCACAAATATGTTGCGTTGCATGATACGCAACAGCTTAGTTCGCACGTGCGTACCACTAACGAACATCGAATACTCTGTTCGTCAAACATGTTTGCGGCGATCCTTTTAGTTCTGTATGGACGGTGTCCGAAGAGCTTTAATAAATATTACGAAACAAAACTGTTCGTATAGATCTTGGCGGGCTGCGAGCGGGGCGACAGAGGTAGCTAATCCTACCCGTACCTCAGTTCTCGACCAGCAGCCGTAAAATTTATTCGCGTGCTATGAGTATTATTAAAAACATCCATAAGTTTCCCAAACATGGCCGTCATGGCTATTAAGATTGTTGTGCGCGAACTCGACTCGAACTATGTTCGCATTCGTGTTCGAATATGCCGTCCATACGTACGAACCAAATGTTCAGATTTGATGTTTGTCTTCTAATAATGTCGTGGCGACGGCAACGTTTGTCTTCTATATATGACCATGACACTCAAAAGGTTAAGAGCTTTTGAACAATAACCCACGTTATTCAAGTAACATTATTTTTTAGGGTTTTATAAATAGATTTCTGGTAATGTTAGTGGAATGGATTCAATTTCTTTAAAATATTTGAATAAATAATTATTATAAAACGTAATGACAACGGTTACTAAAACAAACTCTTTTCATTATAATTAGACAGATAAGTATGTAGTTGAGTTTGATTATTTTTCGTAGCAAATGGAAATCTCTACGCTCTAGAGAACAGGTTTACAGGTGTAAAAGGTACACCGGTTTTCCAGACGCCTCATTCTCTCGCATCACATTCCTCATACACGCTCGTCGGTTAAGGGCAGTTATTAGGTATTCCTCTTGACACTTTTGTAGGTAGGTAATACAAATTACCTACAAGTGTGAATGTGCAAGTGCAACCAATTAAGTGCCTAAAATAACGTAACAGTTTATAAATATACAATTTAAAATTATTATAAAAATGTATAAGCAACAACATCATACATTTTATGAATATTTAGCTTTTGTAGTATTTGCAAAAAACTTTAAAAATATCACTGAATTTTGATATCCGTTAAATAAGAGATACTCTGATATTTACAGAGACCGAACTAAGTATGTCAACAAAATGACACATCCGCCCAGTAGACACAATAGGTAACCTGTCGACGGCGACGCGTACTATTACATATGGCCATTACATTTGGCCTGCTAAACTGGCTTACTGGCCTGTAAAAGGGTTAATCTTCATAGTCGAACAAACGATAGACAATGATGTGGTAGGTATATCAACCAAGTCACACATTTTAAGGCCATCCGAAGTTTATACCAGCCAGTTGGTAGAACCTCTCGTTGAATGGCCTGTAGAAGTCTCTCAGTCTTTCTATAGTCTTAGGGTCTATGTATGGATGGCTCCGGCCCTTCGTTTTACCGAGACAGTGCGGTGTCGAACGGCTTTCAGATTTCAGGAGACAAGGGAAGCCTTTGGTAGAGTTGAAGTAAAAGTGCTTCTCCGTTATCACATGTTTCAGGCCTAGGAATTCCTGAAATGAAATAACACAAATCAATTTCAATTTTTTTTTGGCCTATAAGTAACCTAATAAATTTTGCAATCAAGTGCGGAATTTTCTATAAAACTTAGCAATCAATTGATACGCATATGGTGTTTGGGAAATGAACCTTTAATTTTCTAGGAAATAGACTTCGTGCCTAAGGTACATATTAGTCTCAATATGGCCGAAGTTATAATACCCACCTATATCCCCAACACGCTACATAATACCAACAATTACCTGGACTCGAGCCATCTCAGCAGCGGGGTCTGCAACCAGCCTCTCCCCACTAATAAGCAACAACTTGGATCTGGAGAACCTTCGGAGCCAACGTCTCAGCGGCCTCGCGTACACGCCGAGCCTGACGGGCGGCCACGACGCGTCCACCACTGACGGCACTACGCCCCACACTGCTGAACTGTTCACTAGAGCAAGGTCTTCGAAGCGAGGGAGCGACGGCCGCTTGCTGAAGCGAAAATGGTATATAAAGCAAAACCTCTAAACAATATCTATAGAGTTGGCTGGTTTGGTTACGAATTGGCCCTTTTTTCAGGATACGATAGTGACTAAAATCGAATCAAATGCTTTTATATTTTTTTGTCAAAGGGAAGCCTTATTCCTTTACATCGTTTAAGATTCCAGCTTCCACGTTTTGATGACAACGTCTCTTCGCTTGAACTGTTTGAGCATGACGAATGCGCCAATGCTAAAAAGCACAACTCCTATTCATTTCTAAATTCGCATTTAAGAGACTAACTTGATACTCTTTGATAACTCTAAGTACATTTGAGTTCTATGTAAATTCTAAATCAAGGACCTTTTCATTGAGGTAAATCGCCCATCTTAAGTCTTCAACAAAGTCATAAAGTTAAAACCTACCTAGCAGACTGCGTGTAGTCGCTGATGGCTCTTGTGACTGGATCCCTCACGACTGCCAGCAGTTTGACACTGGGGTTCATAGCGTACACACGTCTGGGGGCCGATCTCGTCACCCAGTATGACGGTGTCTTCTCCATCGTAATCTGGCCCTCAAGCGTTGGTGGCATTTTGTCCCTGGAAGAAAAAAAAACATGAAGATTTGCAATTCCAGTGTGAAGTCAAGAAATATAATTCCAAGAGTTTAAATATGATTGAGATGGCTAAAAAGCTGTAGGTATAGGAGAGCTACGAATAAATTGTACCATTGATAAGTCGTACCTGTACCATTCAAAACCTTTGTGATAAAACTTGTCAAAGAAGTGAACCTCTGACCCAGCTGCCCTCACATCTGGATGTAATCTGGAATTGAAATAGGTAAGTAGTTACATAATTTACTAGCTTCCGCCCGCGACTCCGTCCGCGTGGATTTCGAATGTTTTACAGCCTATAGATTGAGCCTATAGATAGAGACCTTCCTCGATAAGTGAGCTATCTAACACTGAAAGAATTTTTCAAATCGGACCAGTAGTTCCTGACATTAGCGCGTTCAAGCAAACAAACAAACAAACTCTTCAGCTTTATAATATTATATATAATATATAGTATAGATAAATGATAATAATAGTAGAGTGGTAACAGTCTTAAAAATTTCGCCGATGTTACTTCAAATCATTAGTCCATACTTAAGGGTAAATATTTCTTTGCGTAAATCGTTTCATAAGGATGTATATAAGTTATAACTACGACAATAGTAAGCAGGTCGCAGCATGAGCGTAGCGTAGTCGCTACGATTACTATACGATTCGGAATAATACTTAAGACCCCTTCCCCTTTGGTGCACTCCTATGACTTCCAAGCACGGGGGCAATAAGTACAGGTTCACACTTACCTTAAAAACTCTAGTAGTGCTCTCGTTCCGCATTTCTTGACACCTATAATAAGTGCGTCGGGGAGCCTCTTCACCGGCACTTGATTTTGTTTGAGCCGGGTGTACTTGTAAGTGCCATCCACATTGAACCCCAAAAGCGAAGCGAAGCGCATACTTGCTTCTCTATACTTCGAGATATGCTGCTTTATGAATATGTATTTTATTGTGAACTGAAAAAAAAAATTTCAATAAAGTAAAATGCATATTTGCGCAAGTACGTGCATTGTAAATACAAAGTAGGTTTTAATATTTCAATAACTTGATAAAGCATTCACGAACCTTCTTTTCGTCAACTAAACAAAAATTCAAAGCATAAAATAAATATAATAGAAATAATAATATGAAATAAATAAACAAAGTTCGCTTCGATAGCACTGGTATCCATCTCATTGCTATTCTTCGGATTCATTTGAGGTATTTTCTTTTCCTTTCGTCAATAAACGTATTTATCCCACAAAACATTTAAGAAAAGTATTATTAGTTCTAATAACTAAACTACTATGATCTAGCAGTCTATTCTTCATGTTTTCAATCTAATTGATATGCATAATACTGCAGAGAGCACTAAAACCGGCAATGTTTACGAACGATCGATGTAATTTTCCTGGCAACTTGGCACGAATCACGTTGCGCGCAATCGCTGTCGAATCGACAGGGAAAATCACATTTCGCGCGAACGGCTGATGTAATTTAGCGTGTGGCTTTAGTAGGCAGATGCTATATCCGCTTCTGTTATGCTTTCGTGTTCCGGTTTTCTGAAAACCGATATTATTAAAAAGATTTGTACATTAGCGGTATATAATTTTCTTATTTTACGAAATCATTCCTGATTCAATATTTGGTGTTTGCTATTCCACCGACCGACTACTGACGTTAAGCAATTAGTTTGAAAAGTAAATTAGTCTGTGAATATTTTAATATTCTCAATATTCGTGGAATAGAGATTTAAAAAGAGCAGGCATACCAACTTAAAGCAAATAAAAACTGGTTGACATTTTGACAGACGACAGCTAAATAAAAAGAAATTTGATCGCGTTGAACTTTGAAGCTGTGAAATAAATTAAAATGACAGTCCAACAGATTAACTCGAATATTTCTGACGACTCAGATGATATGGTTAGTTTACCATCCGAAGAGGAGATTTATAGGCGAAAATATCAATTGTTGTTGGAGCGATGTGAAGTCTTACAACAGGATAACGAGCGAATTATAAATAGGTTTGTGTTTAGAGCTTTATTTCTGTTGATAAACGATAGCCGTGAGTAAACTATTCGATGATTATTGTTACAGGATACATGAAGCGAAGAAAATAACCAAGCGCTATCGTAAAGACATTAAATTGTTGGTGGAAAGATTGGATAGGCATGGCGATCAATTCAGAACAGCATCTTTGGAGGTGGAAACGAAACCCGAGGTGATAGTGCGGCCAGCACGCGCCGGAGGGAAAACACAAGCCGTGTCTAAACAAGCAGATAAACAGACTGCTGGTGGCAAGAAACCTGGGCCAAAGCGGAAAAGCAAGGCAGACAAGGTACCAACAAGCTTGCGTGATTTAGCATGCTTTCTATATGCACCATATCCTAATTGGTTCTGTATCCTAACCTTCACTGTACCCAGATAGTTAGAAATCATAGTCACCATTATTAACCTGTACAACCGCTAGTCAAGTGTTACTACTCAACTGTCCACTTTTTTATTATTATTTGAACTGGCACACTATACTATAAGCAAACCACAGTACAACATCAGTAATGCTTTGTATGATGTAAAGTGTTTACTTATAAAAGTTGAATCCCAACTATCCAGATTTATTAAAACCAGGGGTATTCCGGATAATCGAAAATCTTGATGATCGCTTTATATTTTAATCTACTTTCATAATGTTTTGGGTTATTTTAAGTTTGTTTATATAATACAATATAAAAAAATATTAGCTAAAGTTATATTCTATATTACCTTTGTAGGTAATATAGAATTTTGGTAGGAAATAACTTCTTATTGATATTTAAATGAATGACATATTTTATTGCAGTCAAATCTCTGAAATGCTTTAATTGTAACAATAGCTGTATATAAGCTCATTTATCCTGCCTTTCATAACCACTTGAGGTGGTGAATCTCTCGATGGGTTATAGGCGCTGGGACATACCCCAGTCCGGATTATTGGATAATCAGTATTGAACTGTAATAATTAACGTTTTTGTGCCCTCCATGCTACAATCTTATTAATAATCTTATAGCATAGTTTTGTCATGGAGAAATGTTTGTCTTGTATATAAGACGTGGCACTCTAAGGGTTAAACTATTTTTTTTTATGTAATAACTGTTAAGATCTAGGTATTCATATAGTTTTTATTTTCAGCCTGAGAGAGATCCAAATGCTCCGAAGAAACCTTGCAATGCATTTTTCCAATTTTGTCAAGAACAGCGACCATTGGTAGTGGCTGAAGCTAATTCTGAACTGGGATCTGAGCCGTCCAAACAAGAGGTCACCAGACAACTAGCATCCAGGTGGAGAGCACTCAACAACGAAGAAAAGAGGGTAAGACATACACTATAAGATGTTAATTATGTTCTCTGTTATGGTACAGTAGGTGCACCCCATGGTGTTACCCACTACATTTCTTGAAGATTAGGCTGTGTGTTAATCCAGGGTGTCAGCTACCTCCATACCAATTTTTTGCAAAATCAGTCTAGTAGTTAGTAGTACAGTGTGAAGAGGTAAGAAGTGTATACAAATATACTAACTGCCTTTATAATATTAGTGTGAAGTTAGGTAAGAAGGTACCCCCCATTGACCTTAATATTGGTAAATGGTGCTAAAATGTGTTTTAAGTTAACCACTTCTCGAGGCCATTATTACTATTCTGCTGAGTGGTATCTGGCTTACAATTGACCACCCCCTTTCGCTCGTGCGTGCCGTAGAAGGCGACTAAGGAAAAATCCAGAAGATGGGCAGCAGCATCTTCTGTAACTTACCATCAATACTGCGATTCCCAAGCCTGCTTAGCGTGGAGATTATGGCATCCCTCCCCCCCGTTAAGTGAAAAGCACTTTGAATGGACGTCTTCCAGCTGATGATAATGATGAAGTCTATCGACATCTCTTTCTCTTTTTTTTCTTATGGCTATAAGTCAACCTGCCTACTACGAGGGTCAAACTGAAAGTTCTTAGAAAATCAAAAACTGATTACATTAGCCAGTTATTAGTTTTATTATATCTTTTCAAAATATTGTCCATTCACGTCAATACACCGCTGCATGCGATGGAACCACTGGGAAAAGCACTTTGCCCACTCGTCTTTAGGGTTCTCTTCAATGGCATCGCGATACGCAGCCACCGCTTCTTCAGCATTCATAAACCGCTTTCCTTTAAGTTTTTCTTTAATTTTTGGAAATAAATAAAAATCACAAGGGGCGAGGTCGGGGCTATACGGCCGGTGACCCAGTAATTCAACGTTTGATGTCGCCAAATAGTCGATCGTTCGCTTAGCGGTGTGCGACGAGGCGTTGTCGTGGTGAAGGAGGATCCTACTGCGAGGTCGTTTCTCTCGAACTTTTTCCAAGACAAGTGGCAAACAATTGGTAGTGTACCATTCTGCAGAAACTGTTTTTTGATCCTCTAACACAATTGTTGCGAAATGACCTATCCTTCCAAAGAACGAGGCCACCATTTTTTTTCCCGCACTTCGATCTCTCTTCACTTTAGTTGGCAACCTCTCGAAAGGAAACACCCACTGAGCAGATTGTCTTTTGGTTTCAGGATCATAACAGTAAATCCAGCTTTCGTCACCTGTTAGTATGTCGAACACAGCATTTGAGTCACCTCCGTTAAATCTTTCAATCATTTTACGGCACCAATCCACACGATGGAGTTTTTGAGCCTCAGTCAAATTATGAGGTATCCACCGGGCGCAAAGCTTCCTGGCTGCTAAATGTTCGTGGAGGATTTTGTGCACTTGACTCATACCGATGCCTAAGCTTGTCCGAATCTGCTGATAGGTCACTCTTTTGTCAGTCTCTATCATACGCCGCACAACACAGATGTTATCTTCAGTCGTCGCCGTAGAAGGCCGTCCCTCACGTAAATCATCAGTGAGATTAGTGCGACCACGTTTAAACTCATTAAACCAGTTGTAAACTGTCGCACGAGATGGGGCTTCATCGTGAAAGGCCAATCGTAGTCTATCATAACTTTCTTGTTGACTTAAATGACATCAAAAGTCATAAAAAATCATTGCACGAAAATTTTCTCGTGTTAAATTCATGTTGACGTGACACAGACAATTTTCAATTTGCCGCCAAATCGTAAAACAAATGACAAATTAATGAAATATATACTCAGTAATATTGGCAAAGAGTTCTATTTTCAAATTTTAGAATTATTTTTTTATTATATTGTTTATAAGTGGCCAGTTCTAAGAACTTTCAGTTTGACCCTCGTATTATTTGACATTCAAACAACAATGGCAGGTATTATTCAATCAATTGCAGAACATTGACAATTTTTATAAGCCAAAGGGCGAGGTTTTATTATAAAATGCAACTAAATGCCATTCATAAAACATTTACTTTTTTCCAGGTCTATGTGGCAATGTTTGAGCGATCAAAGGAAAAGTATGCTGAACAAATGTCAGCCTACATAAAGAAGGAACAATGACAATCACTGACTCCAGCCAATAATAGCACTTAATTTTCTTGTGATCATCAGCTTTAAGATTAGGTTAACTATTAAACCGTATTTTATAAGACACTTGGTTTGTATTATTTATTGCGTAACGTCTCTAGGTAATTGAAGTGTAATAGCACTAAAAAAGTATAGTATATTATGAATCATTAGACTTCATATTATATTTACATCTTTACATACATAACACCATTAAACAATCTACTCATTCTATCTGGTCAGTGGTCTTTGCCTACCCCTCTGGAAATAGTAAACCTATCATAATAATTACATTAACCTCAAAATTATGATGTGCATGTATTAACTCTGACGCCGGCCAGTAAAAACTAGGTATATTATAATAGTTATACTCCCAATGGTCCAATGGCAACTCCAAAAAAAAAGTTAGTTTCTTACTAAAATTTATTGCCAAAAACCAAATAAAATAAAATTGCCCTGTAATAACAATTACCCCAGCCAAGAGTTACATGGATGTTGCCATACTAAAAGCTGTCTTTCTCCAAACGAATAGCCTTCATAACCTCGACAGCATTCGAACCACCGGCGTGGCTCATCACCGTCGGCTCGTGAACCCTCATAAATGGATTGTATGTCTTTTCTTCGGCAATCGTTGATGGGATCTAAAAACATGATATAAGATAATGTTATATATTGGAGTGTCACAACAGAAGCAAACGAGCTTCGACAAGTGGGCTACAAATCTTTTGCATATATTAGTTCAGTCTGAGCGAAAGTGTATATGACATTTACCCAGTAAGTATCCAGGAAATAGCTCATTACAGCCACCCAGTACCCGACCAGCACCGCCTCGCCTCGAACGCTTATTATTATTATTCATCGTATGGATTACAATAGCTACACAGGTATTCAACCACTACACTAACTCCGGAGGACTTTACACGCAGGTTGACCACGCACGACATGATTGGTCCGCTCGGTAACCACCCATTGCTCGCATGCTTGCCTTGCGTTGTCTAAGTGTAGGTCCCAAATGGATTGTGCGCTATCCGCAGTTGGCTCACGCGCGAAAACAATGCATCGTTGGCACACCACTCCCCCTTCTTTCATTCTAGTCACCTAAATTCACGGTTTGTAAAGTTGAACACGTGTATCTGGTGCTGGCTATATTAAAGAGCTTGATAAAAAAGGTTGGCTAGCTCATTCCAACAAACAACAACTTGGAGGAGCTGCATAGGCTGTAGAAGGAGAGAATATACAGAATGTTTATTTTCCATTAGGAAACTATAACATAACATAACATATAGTCTACATACTATAGTCTCATTTTATAACGTTTAACTTGGATACTCCATTCCATTAGTAAATACGTACCGTAGGTTTCCCCTCTTCTCGTCTTCTCTGAGACCACTCAATTTTCTTCTTTATGTCCTCATTATGTGGTTCAATATGGGCGGCAAACCTAAGGTTTTGCAATGTGTATTCATGGCCACAATATACCCTAGTTTCGCTTGGAAGACTGCCAAGGATCGCCATAGCATTATACATTTGTTCAGCAGTGCCCTCGAAAAATCTTCCACAACCAGCAAGGAATAATGTATCACCTATAATTGATTAATGTTCTATATCAACCTATACATATTTGGAACTACTATTGTAATAAATTTCACCTTTACAATGTAGTAAAAAATACTAGTAAGAAATTCTGCTGATACTAACAAATCTACTTAATTCTAGAAGTAGAAATATTATTGCTTAGTTTGTCTTTGATATGAATAGACCATATCTGAAAACTACGCCTCTTCTAGCTATTTAAGGTACAATAGTTTTCCTACTCCTTTTTATGTACTTACCCATTTACCAAAAAAAAAAATTAAACCAAGCAAGAACATAAAAATGTACCTGTAAACACAATAGACTCATTTCCTTCTTGCGGAGTGGTCACAAAGTAGCACATATGGCCTGCAGTGTGGCAGGGGGTGAAAAGGCACTGGACCAGTAAGTTTCCTATGTTAAATATAGTATTGTGCTCCACTTTCTTTGTTAAACCCCCAATTCGATCATCAGCACCATAAACTTGAATGCCAGGAACGTATTTGACAAGCTCTTCGTTGCCACCTGCATGGTCCCTGAAATATATATTATTTACCTTTTAAGCGCACATCTTGTATAGAAGATGAGCGTTTTCATGCCCCCCACACCATGACTTTATTAGAAGACAATATTTAATCCTAACATTTATTATAATTGTTTATTATTACATTTCATAAATGTTATACAATGTAATATTGTCTCCTCGTGGCATGGAGGGTGCAGAATCATGGTCATCTATACAAGACCGCGGCACTCAAAGGGTTAAAAGACTTTGTCACAGCTTTTGTGATATTACAGCCAGTCAAAATGTTGGTTTATTGGCCACGAATTGTGCCTAATGAGAATGAGGTTCTTGGTTTGTATCTGTGGTTGGGGGAAGTGTTACTGAGTTTTTCCATTAGGTCATTCTCAGTAGCGGCGCAGTCTGGATTTGTGTATTAAAATAGATAAAGAAAAAAAAATTAACCAATGATGATGAGTAGTCAGGACTGTAGTGAGTTTGACACCTTGCTCATTGACAGCCTGCAGCACTGATCTAGTTTCTACCGGATCAACAATAGCAGCCTCTTTGGTAGCTTTATCTATAAGCAGATACATGTAGTTGTCCTGGAGAGCAGGTAGTATCCTCACATCCATGGTAGCATACAGATGATTCTCAGAGCAACTGTGAGCTTGTCTCTGGTTGCGTACAAGAACTGGAATATTATGACAGATTATTTTAAGTGAATGATCGCTGATATTTTTTTTTATGTTAAGTATACAACAAAGTGTTCTAAAAGCAAGGAATATACTTTTGGTAATTTACGATTACTTTAAAAAGGTAGTAACCAGATCGATAAGTATTATGTCGCCATTCTATTCCTTTGGATTTGTTAGTTTTGATTCCTACTGCTTCATTATTCCAAGATGAATAGGCTACAAAAATAAATAAAAACAAGTATCTGTTATGCATGTTGATTAGGCAATAAGGTAGTTATTTGTTTTTAACTGTTACTGGTATATTTTAGAGAATACAGTAATTATATCGTAAGGTTGCAAAAATATACGATTGTCAGTTTAAGTCATTATTATGAAAATACCTTGGAAGTAAAGCTTCGTGATTTGTTGCGATAAGCCGGATGGCAAGGAGTTGACGAACCTGGCGAGCATTGAATTGTTTATTATTAATTGATTTAAACAAAGAAACTGAATTTTGGAATTTCAAATGAATTTTTTTGGCAATTTTTCCATAAATGATAACACAGAAAAACAAAATACCTTATCAGTGAACTCACAGCTGACGGTTTGACAGTAAAAAATAATCGGAAAAAAATGTCTAAAATATGGAGAGAAAGAGATAAAAAGGTTGTAAAAATAAATTTATATATTAAGTAATTTATATTTTTTTTAGTTTATATCATACTTTTACTAAATAGTATTTTTCCTCGCATTTATTACTTTGCAAAAATATGTTGCCTAAATAATTCTACAGCATATTCTAGCAACATTATATCTACCGTCAAGCGAGTTGTCAACACTGTCATTGTCAAACTGCCAGATGTCAGGCATGTGCGATTTATCGGCATGTGGATTTATTTACAATTTACTAGTATTGTTATCGTAAATATATATTACCCTATGTGATTTTAAATTAATATTTCAACATGAAGAGTAAACCAGTTAAACACAAGTCTACGAATACTTTTCGGGTAAGGTTTAAACGAGTTATTATTTTAGTGTTTTAGGTTAAGTGCGACTTTAGATGCATTTATTTACTATTCACATTGTTCTAGTCTATTTAAATGCATATATCTTCATTTCTCATCAATATAAATATACTATTTCTCTTAGTTTTGTATTTACCCTATACTTAGCACAATATTTGAGAGATTAATAATTAGAAGTATAATTGATGCTTTGATTGTTTTCAGTTTATACCTTTTGCTGAGCGTATCAATGCAATTGATATTCGCCATGCAGCCCTATATCACATAGAGCATGCTTACGCTCAACAACCACAAGAGAATGAAACTCATTTCTTTGTGGCACTACAGAAATGGCATGTGCTAAATCTGACTGAAAACTTTAAAAAGTTCAGGAAGGAAGTCTTTGGCATTATAACTTTACCGCAGCTTGTTCATAAAAAGGATGAAGTAGTGGAGATATTGGAGAAATATTTGAACTTGGAAGATCAGCTGTGTTTACAGCCATTGCTTGAGTGAGTACACCTTCATCCTTCAAATAAACCTTTGGTTATATTTAAGAAAACTACATTTTACAATCATTATAATATTTGAGCCTAAATGTTTGTGGTAAACATCTCTAGAGTATATTTTGAACAAATATTTATTCAAAGTGAGGAGATAAATCTGTGGGGGCTCTTTTATTATGCTAATGTAAATTCTGTTCTTTTTCAGGATTCTTGTTTCAGTAGCTAAAGATTTAAGAGAAGACTTTTACCCACACTTTTCGAAGTTCCTAGACATACTTATAAAATTGTTAAACACAAAAGATGCTGAAAGATTAGAATGGACTTTAGTTTGTTTAGCATTTTTGTTTAAAGTACTCAAACCATACTTGAAAAAAGATATTGCTGTTGTATTAAAGAGGATTATACCTTTGCTGAGTGAGAGCCAGCCACAATATATAAATAACTTTGCAGCAGAAAGCTTTGCTTTTGTTGCTAGAGATATAAGGGATAAGAAGAAATTTGTTGGACTCATTCTAAACTATTTGCAGACAAATGATGATGTAAGTTTTTGTTTAATCATTACTGACTAAATGGGTTGACTATCTGGCCTAGCCTATGTAGTCAACCTTGCTGTACTATATCTTTTTGATGAGTTATAGATATATTATAGTTAGATTTCTCTTTATTGCACACCAAAAAGCAAATGAATCAGTACAGTGTTAGGGTAATATGCAATGGGCAGTCTTATCACACTAAGCGATCTCTTACAGACAACCTTAGGATGGACAGAGTAGTATGTACAAAATGGCAAGGGTAGTGTGTGGTGTAGCAATTGTTGATATAATAACTGAACCTAATAAAATTAAAAATATTTTCACAGAGTTATGTTTCCATTTAGTAATTAAGTATCTAATTCCAATACAAAGAAAGAAGAGGTTACCACTTTTATCTCCTGAAGAAATTCTTTTGTCTGCACAGTTGGACTGCACCATCTAGTTTTGTTTTTGTTAAAAGCATGTGTGAGGCCTATGTCCAGCAGTGGACTGAGATAGGCTGATGATGATGATGATGATGATGTGTGACGCTGTCTAAACCTAACTCAGTTTTTCATATTTTCTCTATCTCTTTCAGGCTATCACTGGTTGTGGCCACCTTATTTTTGAAATACTTCGAGGTGTCAGTGGTAAATTCCACAGTTGCATAGAAACATTCCTGCCTATTCTGCTCCAGTTTCTCAAAGACGACAAACAATGCCAAGATGTGCTGTTCAAAGTACTGACACAGACAGTGGAAGACAGTTTACAGACTATATCACACAAGGAGTATGGGGTTTTTTGGTCCAGCATTACACAATTCACTGAGGATATTTTAAAGGAGGATGATCAAGAAAGTAAGGGTTTAGAGTATATTCTAAGACTTGCCGGTCAAGTTATAGAGCATGAGCAAGGAAAATACTTGTCAAACCCCCCACAGTTTGTACTTTTGTTAATTAAAGTAATTTGTGAACAGTCTTCAGAGAGTGTTCTTGAAGTTTGCTCTCAGATAGGTGCTGTGCTACTCCTTTCACCAAATGTATCTCTATCTCAAGAACATGCCGGAATAATTGTCAAAGTCCTACTGCCACTGCCTTTTCCAAACATACTCATCAACTTTGTACAAAATGTTGTTGACTATTCCCAATTTGATATGCATATATTACCTCCTTTCATCAACTTTGTTATACAATCCAATTTTGATGATGAAGCTATGGGCACTCTAACGAAAATATGCCTAAAGAAATCACCTTTATCTATGAATGGTATAAAGCTGTTTGAGTGGGTAAAATACCCTTTAGATTTCGGCAAGAACCTGCCAAGTTTTATGGAATATTTTAATAGTGTTCTGTCTGGAGATATTGAGAAATATGTTGAAGATCCTGTTAGACTTACGAACGTGCTGTTCTGCTTGCCGCACGTGGAGAAAAATGATGTGAACTGCTGCATTCAAATGCTAGGTCAGCTAATATCAAAGTTGTTAAATATATTAGTGAGCTACAACCTTGAGAATCAGCCAAACGAGAACAAATTCCATTGTGATACAACGACTCTGTCAAGATGTGCCAGAAAAGTATTATTCATACTAGCAGTGGCAATGGAAAGTGCAATTCATTTATCGAGTTGTAAGAAACTGAAGGAGATATGTGATATTGATACACTGCTGCCAGTTATACTCCCGTGTGCCGCAGATCCGAATTATCTAAGTGCACTGCATCTTCTTGATTTGTATCTGACAGCATATGAACATGAGAATGGACTGACATATCCGTACTTATCGCTTGTTGATTCCTATTTGAAAACCAATGTGTCGTCACCCTTTCACGTGGTAAGTATGCTTGTAAAATAAAGAATTAATAAAAAGTATATAAATACTAGATTTCCGTTATTAATTAATTATTTGTTTTCAGGTCCGTTTGCTTACAACACACATTTACAAGTTATTCGAAAATGTAGAAGAACTCAACAAAACTGTAGAAGTAGGCGGCACTGTTGAGAGATTCTCAATATTCAGTAGATGTTACTCAGTCGAGTCTATATCACCATCCATACAGGAGTATAGGTCGCAATTGAACATGTTACAGAAAATGACTTTCAACACTACACAATATGCCTTAGCTAAAGGCACTGAGTTCCATCTTTTCGCATTGAATTACATGTTGGGCGTCTTGTATGTTAACTTTAAGTTGCTTTGGGAACCTGTGACTGAATTCATAGCGGGTTACGGCAACGCCCTAAACGTTGACGATTTCTGGCCAACATTTCATAGCGCCCTTGAGTCCTCGTTCACCAATGCAAAGAAGAATCTGAAGCAATTCCATTTTGATGAGGAAATCGAAACCAATTTCGAAGTTCTCAAACAACTGTACTCAGACTACAACAGTATATCTGAAAGACCTGATTTATACAACTATAGAAACTTGATCATAAAGGTAATGACAAATTGTATACAAGTGTGTGAAGCTAGGAACAGAGATGTCGTGATCTTATTCTTGAATTTCATTGAAGAGGAATATAGAAGGAACGACAGTATGAATGCACTTAAAATAGACATCGAAGTACGTGATAAAATGGAAGTCGAAGAAGAAAAACTTGAAGAAAATGCTGAGAACATTGATGAAATTATAGAAGCTATGGATGATGTTAAAGAAACAGTTTCTGGCAAAATAGTATTTAAAACTCTAATCAATATTATGCAAGTTTTATCTCAGTTTAAAAACCCAAGAGCTTTGCATAAAGAACCAGTCTTTTGGGAGCTCTACATGGAATTTTTAAAGCACAAAAACCCAGGTCTCCAAAAATACGCGCTGGACTGCGTACTAAACTATAAAAACAAAAGTGTCACCCCATATAAGAACAATTTATGTAACTTGGTTGATGAGAAAAAGTTCAAAGATGAACTGACATTGTTCAAAATCACTGCAGACGCCAAGAATATTCAGCCAGAGGATAGGGAACATGTAGTGCCAATTATACTAAGAATTCTTTACGGTAAAATGACGTCTAAACTTGTGGCGGATAAGAAAGGCGGTGGTCAAAACAGAAGGTCTCTTGTAATGCGTTACCTTGCTGGATGTAACGAGAACGAGCTCAAAATGTTCATCGAGATGGCGTTTTCATATTACAAACCATATTTGGAGATGAAACCCCGTGAGATATATGAAAGCATCTTATCTAACATAGATCTAAAATCTGTTACGAGTCCAGGAAAGCTGCATAGTATTTTAAATCTATTTGAAGTGGTCCGGGAATATTTCAGTGGGTATATGAAGGAAGAATTATTATCGCAGCTGTTAAGCATTTATTATGCTATTTGTTCGACTGTCGCAGCTGTATTAATGCAAGGACATAAGGTTCATGTTGGTTACATTAAAATTATGAAAAATCTTCGTACACTTGCTTTAGGTGCAACAAGAAAACTATTCGAGCAGTTCACTAAATATCCTTGGAATAAAGATGAACTGTATGTCATGTTTGACACACTAATTTGGCCTTTGATTCCTAAATTGCACATTGAAGGTATTCATAGTCCTACCGCACTTCTGAGATTGCTTAACGCGTGGTGTCAGAATCCACGATATTATATTTTACTAATCACATGTTCAGAGAAAGACTCGCTCAGTTCGCTTCCAGCAATTTTCAAACTTTTGTTGGCTCCGAAAACTAGCCCTGGTGTTGTCAATATGATTCTCGATATGATAGAAAAGCTAATAACACTGACTGAAGATGAAGAAGATAAAGAAATGGCTAGAATAGAGTCATTCAATGCTTTACCAGTTGAAAGTCCTCAGAACATTGCAAATATCAACTACGGCAGTAAGATTCTGATTCCACACATTCCGAGCATACTAGAAGTAATGAAAAGGCGAATGGCCAATTCAGCAAAATCTAACACGGTAAATAAGAGGGATTTGTTGATTCTATCGAGAATCACGGAGTTGGTTGCGTCGCCAGAACTGTGTGATGAACTCTTAACCTTACTTCTACCGATATTAGTGAAGAAAGTATGTATGAATATGGCAGAAGATAACATGGAGCATGCTGTTAACACAATAATTAATTTGCTGGGTCACAGTACAAATCCACAAGTGTACATCAAGAATTTAGCCGTCCTGTTTAACAAAGTAGGTCCCATAGACGTACGAAAGTTACTAATCAAATTACTCGCCTCAATCGCTGAAAGCACTGCTAAGAATAAAGAAGTCCTATCGAGAATGGCTAACATTGTCGCAGAAATGAATGCTTTCAACAAGAGATGGATCGAGCAACCTGATTTTGATCGAAGAATAGATGCTTATAAGCAAATATACCAGTTACTAGAACAAGACGAAATAGACGTAGATCTTGCAATACTTATAGTGAACAACTGTTTCTACTTTATACGCACTGAGAAAGATATCGGCTTGCGGGACAGTGCTGGACTGTGTTTGAAACGAATATTGCCAAAACTGCTAATGAAATACAGGTCGACTAATGATGGTCAATTCCTAGTCAGAGATACTGTGCTATCACTAATATCTACTGGTATAAGAGATGCTAAGAATGAAATATTACGAAATGAATGCATTAACTTGCTTGGAGAATTGGCAAGAGAATGCCCCGATGCTGATGTAGTCATATCTGATTTAGCACATTTTGTAAATAAAGAAGATAGAGAAGTGGATTTCTTTGATAACATGTGCCATCTGCAAATGCACAGGCGTGTGAGAGCACTGCTAAAATTCTGTAAAGTGGCCAAAAAGATGACCAAATGTCCCACCCCCAGGACTTTGACAAACTTTATATTGCCATTGGCATCTATGTATATTTGCGACGATAAATATACAGATAAGAATACTTTAATAGACGCGTGTATTGAAGTCGTGTCTACCTGCTGTAGGCTACTACCCTGGTACCACTACGAAGTTATACTGAAACTATACTTGAATAAAATGCGACACTCATCCGAACATCAAAAACAATTGACTCGAATATTGGTAGGGATTATAGACGCTTTCCATTTTGATTTCTCGAAAGTTAAGAGTATTGAACTGCCAAAAGCACTGATTACTAATATACATAAGCCTCAGCGTATCAATAAAGATTCTGAAAATAAAGAGAATATAGAAAAGAGAAATGAAAACATAGAAGATAAAAATGTAAATACAGAAGAAGCTGATAAAGAAAATGGTTCAGAGGCTAAAGATAATCTTGAGGTAGATGAAGAAAGTGAATTAAAAGCAGCTGATGATGCTGATGCAGAAGAAGAAGTCACAAAAGAAGTAACTAGTGTGCCAGCTTTTGAAAGGATTACAAATGTATCGCCGTCTGTGGCTAAGAGAATCATAAAATCTTTGACGGCTGGCTTGTTACCGCAATTGAATCGGTAAGTGAAGTAATTTTTTAATTTCTAAATGTTTCCATTATCCTTATTATTGTATGGTTGATGAACAACCTGGTGTGCTGCTTTCCTCACGATGTTTTTTTTCACCGTTTTAGCAACTGATAACTAATTTATGTATATTGAAATATTATATACTTTACGGTGCTGTTGTATATTCTATTTATATTTAATGATTACTTTTTTTGAAAATTATTCTGTTTACTTGTGCAGTTTACTACTTAACAATATTTGATATCTCAACATTTTTGTTAAATTAATTCTTATTCTTTTTACGTAGAGCGATCGGCAAAATGACGGAACACGAAGAGTCTCACAAGGTGAATCGGCGTAAAACTGGCTTTGATCGTCAAGAGGAAGACATGATACGAGTCCCCATAGCGTTGGCTCTTGTCAAGTTGCTGCAGAGGCTGCCTGGAGGTCTGCTAAAACACCAGCTGCCTGGGTAAGCCTATATCCTATAGATTGTAGCAACATTTTGTTATATTTTAGTCCTTTTAATATTTTCCCGATTTATCCGTAAGGTACCTTATTCAATCGAGAGAACCATGAACCCTTTTCAATCCATCTATTACATAGCTTAATTTTGTCTATATTCTTTCTTTTACAGCATCATCATTAAGTTATGCTCCTTTCTAAAGTCTCCGTTAAAGCAAGTGAGGATAACTGCCCGAGATATCGTTAAGAAGATCATGATAACCGTTGGCACCTCGTACCTAGGAGTCCTTCTAGAGCATCTTACTTTATTACTAACAAGAGGATTCCAAGTCCATGTCCTAGTTGCCACAATACATACAGTTCTAGACGCTTTAAAAGCAGAATTCAAGTCAGGAGAATTAAATGAAAACCTTCACTACATTCTCGATGTTTGTACCAACGATCTTTTTGGAGCGTTGTCCGAGGAGAAGGAAGTAGACAAACTGCACTACAAGACGCCTGAAGCGAAGCCTAGCAAGAAAAGTTACGTCACGCTTATGATAGTCTCACAGAATATTACGGAGCAGTGCCTGATCAATCTAATTCTACCTTTCAAAGAAATTTTGCATAAACACCATTCAAAGAAAATTGTTTTAAAAGTTCAAGAAGCCTTTATGCATATAACAAGTGGATTAGTAACCAATAAATTCTTAGATATAGAATCTTTATTCATATTTTTACACGGAGTCGCATCTGAGAGTATACCAGAGTTCGTATTGGGTGCCCCAAGAAGAGAAATAACTCAAGTCCAAAGGGAAATAATCTTGAGGGCAAAACCAGATTGTTTTTTGATTCCTGAAACGCCAAAACGTAATAAGGAGTCCCAAGCTAGAAATGTTAAAACATCGGGTAAAGCAAACTCACATGTTTTGGTAGAATTTAGTTTGAATATATTGTACGTGATACTAAAACGAGAGAAAGTGCCAAGAATGGATTGTCGGGCGTTCGTAGATCCGCTTGTACCATTGCTAGTAGATGCTTTAAAAAGCGACCATGTCAAAGTGACGACTGTTGCCATGAAATGTATAGCAACCTTGTGGACTATTAGAGTTAGCACACCTACATTAGAAGAAATGGTGCAAGATATTGTCAAGACGATATTCCTAACATTACACAAATATGCAACGTTTGAAATCAGCAAACAGAATGATAATTATCATTTAGTCAGAACTGCTTTTAAGGTGAGTGATAACGAATTTACTTTTCTTATGACTCACATGAATTACTTATCATTCTTCATACTTTAATACTGTGTCGTACATTTTATGTGATGATACTTAAATGTTTAAATAATTTCAGGCGGTAACGGTATTGATTCGAAACGTTAAATACTATAAACTCGAAGAAGATCAACTAAAGACTCTTCTACTATACGCAGAAGAAGACTGCCAGAATGACGAGAAACAAGCAAACTCGTTTTCTCTACTAAAGGCCATACTAGAAGCTAGACTAGTATCGACGGAACTGCACGAAGTTATGGAGAAAGTTTCTAAGATCTGTATCCTTAGTGAGTCGGCTAAGTCAAGGTGAGACTGATTTAAGTTCATAAATGAGTACAATTTCATTTCAAGTATCTATATTATTATTATACCGTGATTTAACGTTTATATTATTATTCCTTTGTATTTAATTTCCGCTGTCAAGTTCTAAGAATTTTATTTCCATATTGTAAGTAAATTTGAATTTAATTTTTTTTGTGTAAATTCTATATTTATCTTTGATCTTATTAAGTATTTTTTTTTAGGGACGAGGCACGCGTAATATTTGTCAACTATCTAACGCACTACTCTCCGGGCAAGCGGCTGGAGAAGTATATAGACTTCTTTGTGTCACAACTCAACTATGAGCTGCAGCACGGCAGAGAGTCGTCCCTGAAGTTCCTGGAGATGATCATCAATAAGTTACTATTTGTAAGTTATTCAAATTTATAATCCCGTCTTTTTGTTTGGGGATACTAAAATTTAACGAGCGAAAATTAAAAAAAAATAATCCGTGTATAACACTTACCATAAGTTTAAAAGGAGACATAAACAAGCCATTTGATGAAGCATATTGTATCCTTCACTTCACATATCTGTGAAATCTAGTAATTGGCCATAGTCATGTTATTTTAAATAAAATATGTTAGAATATGTGTTTAGTTGTAAGTTTTCCGAAATCTATATATATAAAACTCTTCCGTTACTGACTGACTGACTGACAGACAACGCACAGCCGAAACTACTGATCGTAAAAAGCTGAAATTTGGCATGTGTGTTTGTTGGGAGGAGTAGGCTACCACTAAGAGAGGATTTTTGGAAATTCCCAAAAAAAAAAGTCTGAAAAAAAAGTGAAAAACCCAAATTCTGACGGAAGTTATTACTCCACGCGGACGAAGTCGCGAGCAAAAGCTATCATCATCATCAGCCTATCTCAGTCCACTGCTGGACATAGGCCTCTCCCATGGCACGCCACTGAGCTCGATCTTCGGCCCTCCGCCTCCAACCACTGCCAGCCATTTTGCGTATATCGTCGCCCCACCTAGCTGAAGGACGTCCTACACTACGTTTACCGAGTCGTGGTCTCCACTCCAGAACACGTTTTCCCCAGCGGTTATCGGTTCTGCGACAGATGTGACCTGCCCACTGCCACTTCAGCTTGCTAATCCTGTGGGCTATGTCGATAACCTTGGTTCTCTGTCGGATAACTTCATTTCTGATCTTATCCTTCAGAGAAACTCCCAACATAGCCCTTTCCATAGCTCGCTGAGCGACCTTAAATTGGTGGACAAGTCGCACAGTCAGTGTCCACGTCTCGGCTCCGTATGTTATGACGGGTAGGACGCACTCGTTAAAGACTTTCGTCTTTAGACTTTGTGGTATGGGCGACGAAAAGACTCGACGAAGTTTCCTAAATGCTGCCCAACCTAGCTGTATTCTTTTTCGTGCTTCTTTCTCGAAGTTGTTTTTACCCACTTGGACTATTTGTCCGAGGTAAACATACTCAGCGAGCAAAAGCTAGTAATGTATGAAATACTCTTGCCTCCCTACAAAATCCGAACAGGGCGAAAAGTCCGAGGTCTTCATAACACGTTGACTGTCTACTAAGTAGACAGAATAGTTGAACAATGTATACCTTTATGTGGTACACGGGCCAGTGAAAAGGTTAAAATACTGACTCTTAATCGCTACACTTGTTTACTTCATTACTGGATCTCTAATTGACAGGCTCAACTTTCAAAGCACGGCTCGCACCTGCTCTTAGCCCTTGGCGCGTGCATGATCAACGACAGCGCTCCGGAGTGTCGCGCGGCCGCCGCCGGCTGTATAGAGGCCATGCTGAAGAGGTTCCCACTAGTCGAGAGGAACAAGCTCTTCGATTTAGTGTTGACGTTCTTCCAGGATAATCAGGTGCGTACCATACAATACTTCTTTGGAAAAGTAAACATCCTTTTCTAGGACACGTAAGGAACAAAAGCGAGTTTTCAATACTATACAGGACATGACACTGAAATAAAGTAATAAAGATGTAGATAATATTTAGCAATGAAATTATGTTTTTTCTCCCCAGCCGGTACATTTCGAACTAGCAGCTCAACTAAGCACACGTTTCGTCAACGTGGAACAGGACAACTTCAAGAACCGACTCAACAGCATACTTTCTATAGTCAGTGGCAAAATATTGTTACTAAGCAACGACATCTCAGAAGGCAGGTTCGTCAAAATAAAACTAGACCAATCAGAGGACAAGACTGATGAGGACAAACAGAAAGAAAAAGATCACAGTTTAATACAAATATTGAATCTAATCGAAAGGATTGCTTTCCATTGCCCGTCAAGTTTGAAGAATAAGAAATATGAGCAGGAATACGATGAGATAGCGATGCAATGTAAAGCGTTGCTTGCTTACCCTCACTCGTGGGTGCGACTGAAGTCTGCTAAGATATTAGGGCAGTTGTTAGCAGTGGTTGATACTGAGGAGTTAGATACTATTGTAAAGAAGAAGATGGAGAGTGAAAGGGGTTTTATTTACGATGAAACGGAAGATGCTCTCAGGAGTCTTGTGTTAGATCTGTGTGCGCAGTATACCACTGGAGCCTCGAAGGAAATGGTTGAGCAGGTGAGATGATTTAAACTCTTTTATTATAAAAATATCTTACTGTATTAAAAATTATTTGGGTGTTTTTGAAACCAAATCCAAAAAGGGAAGACTTTGTTTTCGTTTCATTTGTGTTCTGCACGTATGGTCTATTTTTTTGGGTTAAATATTTTACTGCCGACGACCCCGATAGATTTATTATTGTTCATTGGGCATCAGCAGACAAACATGTAATGCCCTATATCACTAAGCTATATATTTTAAATAGGATCTACGTACGCAGTTATTAACTACGTTTTCTTATTTTCACTATTTATTTTTCAGGTGACGGAAGTGTTATTTTTAATATTAAAACTAGTCCATTCAATGTCGAGTTTCAAACTGGACAAGAAGATACAAGCCGACGGGGAGGAGGCTGAAGGCGGCAGCAAGCTGAATATTCGTTGGATCTTATATAAACTAAGGAGGGCGATCAACGGGGAAGTCGCAAGGGCGCCTACTTCTATGACCATTGTAAGTTCAAATATTATTCAACGCTCCTGAATCTTGTATAATTATTTAATTTAACAAACATGATAAAAGAGCGGATTTAATGGTTATAATAGTAGTTTTAGCTTTAAAAAACGAAAAATTATGTTAATCGTAGTTTATATGTTGATACATTATTATAAGCTCCGATTAATGTCTCACAATTTGACGCTAGCATATTTAATTTGGATAGTTAGACTAATCAAAGCATGTAAAATTTATTTTTTTATAATCTTTATTCACAGAGAACATCAATCTTCACAATGTGGACGCACGTCATTAGTTCCTTGGAGAATGATGAAGTGAACAAAATAGTTGAAGTGATCCTCCCGCCAATAGTCCGAGAGTTATCCACCGGCGACGCGGCTACTCCTGCCACGGTTGCCAAGCAACTGGCTGGAAGGCTCGGCAAGAAACTGCGCCGGAAGATAGGGGACATAGAGTATAGTAAACTTGTTGCTGAAGCACAGACTAAACTGAATATTAAGAGGGCTGAGAGGAAAAAGGTTTGTACATGCATTTAATGTTTTTTAATAATAATGTTTTTTTCTCATTTTAATGGTAAATGAACAAGTAAAAAAAGTATGAGAAAGTGTAATCCGTTATATGTCATATTCAATTTACTTCTCTTTTTCAGTTACTCTTACAAGAGAAAGTCAACAACCCAGAGAAGGCGGCAAAGAGGAAACTGCAGTTAAAAGAAAAGAAAAAGCAATCTAAGAAGATTAAGATGGAAATGATACAGGGCAAGAGGCCGAGGCCGAAGAAGCGGAAGGCCGAAGACATCGACTTTGAAGACCAATTGCTAAAGGATGATGATTAGATGATATTAGGTACTATTTATTATGTTTTGTATTTTACTCTTAAAACAATGATCTTAGAGATGACACTGGCCGTATAACGCTTTTGTAATTCGAATGTAAAAGGTTACGTACGTTCAATAGTTGATTTTAAGAGTTTTGTATTTCTGATTCACTAAATTGTTTATGTGACTTGTTTAATAAGTATAAAAAGTGTTAAAAGATACAACATTTGTATATATAGGGTTAAGTTGTAATACAATACTATTTTACTAAACATTTTTTTATTTCCAAATCGTAGTTTTTCCTACAGATAGCGTCACATGTGAGGAAGCCTTAGAAATTGCGTGACAAACTCAAATATGACGTCATTTTGACATCACACGGCAAATTGATTACGTGGGATGATGGGATTTTACCGGTTCATTAACCCATGATTGGAATGTTTCGCACTTTACGATACCCTTAAAAATAATTTCGGTTTTTGTAATCTACAATGTTATAATCCTAGTTTCAATGTGCTACCAAACCATAAGGGAGTTCTGTTGCGGTGAATACATAGTAATGCTTCATTCTTTGAGAGTGTACGAAATTACTGAATAATGTATTAATTTCTGTCATAATCCTTATACTACGTAGGGCTTCTAGTGCATTAACCCAGAAAAGCGGCCGATGTCGTATACTTTCTCAGTTACTCATAAATTGTTAGTATACTTAAATTATAATTTGTCAATGCCTAATATGAATGTATGAAGTTAAAGCTATGCTTGCCACAGTTGGACCTAAATCAAACTGAAATCCTACCTATTTCAGAGTGCACACTTAGCCGTTGGCCCCGGTTTTCATTCGTAGACTTGGTAGGTGCAGGTAGTCAGAAACCCGAATTACTGACAACATTTCTTACCAATGGCTACCGTATTGCCCAGTAACATGTGGCAGTAGTTCTATGTAAAACTTTGGTATTCAGCATCAGCAACCAAGCCGACCCTGGTGTAACTGGAAAAGTTTAGGCATGTGAAAGGATGAAATAAAACAACATTATATAAACAAAATAAATATATTGCTTTATGCATTCAAAGTATAAAAGAACAATTAACAAAAACACCGATCGAACAACAACCATTGAAACATCACAACGGGGCGATGCTTTATTATTTTTACAAATCGTGCTCATAAGCATATATTAAAAAATCGCAACTGTGTTGCCTGTACACAAAACATTGTTTTGCCGACAGACAAAATATTTTTTATTAAATTACAGGATATAAATTGTGATGCATTCTGCTGAGTGTCTTACACCTTTGTTTATGATTTCCCTAATGCTGCTGAAGAGGGATTTTTATCTCAAAATTCATAAAATTCTTATTATGAAGCTGGAATAATTCCACAAAAAACTGAATTAAAGCTATCGTTACTTTCTATTCTTCAGCTATTAATAAAGTTTCGATGAGAACTCAATCTTATTATTACTATAACTCTAATAAGATTCCATCTAGATTCAATATTTTTTATTAACGTCGTAGGTAAAATGTAACACATTAATTTCGGGTCTAATTGAACTCTACAATTAAAATTCAGCGTTTAGTTAACTAATGTCTTACATTCTACGATTCTAGATTCTAACGTATCCCGGTTAGAACTGTAGCTAAAATACAACTTACACGTAGGTTCTTACTATTTAAGAATATAATATGATTAAATTATAATTATTAGTAGAACGCTTAAAAGATAATGTGCGTAAGTAAATGCTTGTTAAATACACAAAATATTTGTAGCCTTCTTATTTTAGCAGTGTGTCTATACCTACTCATAGAAATACAAAAAATCGAAATAGCATGAGATTCATTTTTCAATTTCCATGGTATTATTAAAATAATTTGCAACACTAAAATATCGACGTAGTATCTACTAACTACCTACATTTAAAAAAAGATTTGAGTATTTCAAGAATCGGTTAGAAGTTATAAATTATAAATGCTTTATTATAATCTTCCATCACTCGGTACTTATAATTAACTTATTTCATTCAAGTTTGTCTGAATGGACCAAACATAAATAACGTTCAATAAGTATAAAGTTATATTTATTTTCTTGATACTCAAAGCACCATAACCTTTCAAAACACTCAATATTAAGTAATTAAATTATTTTAATAATTATATTCTGATACCATAATAATGTAGCTTTGCGTGTCTACAACTACCAACAGTGAGATACTGAAATATTCAAACGTTAGGCCTGGAGCTCACATCACGAATAATATATTATCCCTACTAATATTATAAACGCGAAAGTTTGTAAGTATGGATGGATGTTTGTTACTATTTCACGTAAAAACTACTGAATGGATTTTAATGAAATTGCTTATGGAGGTAGCTGACACCCTGGATTAACACATAGGCTACTTTCTATCCCGAAAAATTGTAGCGGGTAACACCGCGGGGCGCAGCTAGTCTTGAATAATTTTACTGTAAAGAATTTGACTGACTACAAAAGCGTCTACTGTACTTTTTATCTAAGAACAAGTAGAGCGAACCTTAAATAGTTTTCAAATGTTTATAGGTAATATAAGTATGTAACAATGTATAATTTCAAGGTAGATAGCAATATTTTAAGACTGTTATGAAATACGAAAAGTATAATTAGAAGGAAGAATAAGTATAACAATAACATTTATAGCAATGGACGGCAACAAGCTCGGCGATTATCTAAAGCTTATAGAGTCAAAGCATTAGTCGGATTAAAACTAAAATTGTAGGTAGATGGACAAAATTTAAAAATATTCAGAAAGCGAACGATTATTTCACATTATTCCGTATTAATTATACTAAGCCGGTTGTACTCACGTGTCTTTACGAGATTACTCGACTAGTTTCGGACTAGATTCCGCTCATCGGCCCCCTTACCATGAACTCTTAAAGCAGGACAGTAATTCCGATGTAGAAGCGAGACGCTGTTACGCGCAGCGTAATGAGGCGTCTCCGATTGAGCCCAAAAACTAGTGGGGATTTTATGAAATAAAACGTAAGTAGACCAGGACTAGTAGATAAATGATAGAGATTATGTAGTTACTTCCTACAAAGCTTTGGATATAATATAGCAAATAATATATCTGTGAATTGTGTCTTCTTTAATTCTTATGAGACCTTCCTTACGGTTAGACCCGCTAACAAACATTTCAAAACCTTACAATTTGTTAATTGACTAGTATTTTTTTAAAAAGGAAATTCAAGGGAAGATTTCAATCGATAATACATAAAGATCTCGCTGGTCATGAAAAGCCTCGTTGGTCTGGTGGTCGCACAGCAAATAGGGACGAACGTGAGGCCCGAAGTCAATGATTTATTATGTTTACTTCAGGTGATTCTCAGTAACAGCACATAGGAGATTTGGTGTCGACTGTCGGTCAATGGAAATAGGTTCTTCCCCATTACACGCGTATGTACGCGTGCTTTTCTCGTATTTGACTAAACTGAAGATTCATGACTGAAGTAAGCTTTTCAAAACGTTTTCGAATACGCATTGAATAATTTTTTTTTTATTAAAAGTAGATCTTTCAGTTCACTCAACTCAGAACGTGGATAATGTACTTACTGTGGAACAATAACTAATTGGGGTGTGCTACACTTTGTCAACTCGTTACTGTTAGGTTTAAACATTGACTGCCACGCAGCAGACCACAGAATAAACACATAAAGAGATGAGTTAACACTCACACTGCAAACAACAGAAAAGCTTTTTGGACCACCAGTCGAGAGCACCAGCTAAATACAGATACAATCATATTTCTTGTAAAGAAATATCTAATCTCATGATCTTGGACAACAGAATTGTATTGAGGATCACCAGTTGACAGTAACAGCTAGAATAGATTTACAAGAGCATAGTAGAAATAGGGTTGTATCTCATGATCTTGGACAGCAGGATCCAGAGCAGCGAGGTGGTGGTGGCGAGCGCGACGCCGGCCCAGCCTAGGTCGAGCGACCAGGCCGTGCTGAAGTCCCGCGCGGCCAGCAGCGGGCCGGCTGCCGCGCGCGCCCCCCCTCCCCCCGCCACCCCGTCCGCTGAGCCGTCCGCGTGCGCGCTGCCCCGCAGGGACACGCGCTGCACGCGCTTGAAGTGGATTATCATGAGCGTGAACATTGCGAACAGTCCTGGAATGTAACGCACTTTTGGTGATTTTTCTCTTATAAAATACTTTTTAGAGAATATACAAACATACTTTATACACAATCAAAACGCCAACCAAAAATAATTTAATTTCTCCACATTTTGAAGGTATAATAATAAAAAAGCTCATTTGTTTTTGATGTTGGTAAAAACGAATAAGATTTTGCCGTTGATAGACTTGATAGCTAAACATTACAAAGTCAACTGCATCTAAATATCTATAACGGTATCTATGTCTCAACTTACCCGCTAATAGATACATGACGCCAGTGATGAGCACAGCGCTGATCTGATGCTTGCAGATACCAAAAGCACCCACCAGAGCCGCACTGCCTAACACTATCAGGCAAACTAGAGCGCATGATATGGATAGATTCTGCATACCTGAAATAATAATTATTACGTTACCTTTTACATCAGTCATCCAAACCGGATTTCGGTCACTGTAGCCAATCCCAACTGGGACGAGGTAATGTTAGCAGGAAATATTTAAGTACGCCAGCGTCGTCCCTATGCCTTTATACTCAGTCCTATGGGACGATAAATCACCACGACCGAAGGGATCAGGCGTAGAACCAAACGAATGCTTAACGTGCATTCTGAGGCACGAAGGGTCTCGATGTGGTCGCTAGCTATTCGAGCCCCCCATACATCCTACCATGGACAATGAAAAGGGAACTTAGTGGCCTCAAAATTATTGATAGAATGTACGAGCTCTTTGTGTAACAATATTATCAGTTACCGGCCGTTAGTTAAGGGTCAGGAGCCGGGCTCACTAGTTAACCAATAGTCAGCTTCATTAAACATGTAAAGGTTTGGAGCGGAGATTAACGCGGTAGATAATATAATTTCCGCTTTCCGGACTGCTAAATATATGACGGGTTTATTAGTTTTTGCTGTGAATATGGGACCAAAATATCTGCACTAACGTCAGAATATTTCCCGGTTAAAACATTCATTAAAGATTCAAAGAACGTAACGAAACGAGCCACTTCACGGTACGACCGTAAAAGGTACCGTTTGCTTTTAAAAAATGACGTAAGTATGTTTAACAGCACTGCATTAAGCTAAACGTTTGGAGAATGACTTGCAAATTGATTTTAATATGTTCTGAAACGTTTTCCTTCATCACTGCCTCACAATGGAAGAAAAAATCGTGATAAAAATCCAATTCAAGGGTTTGGAATCGCAAATTCATTGTGAGTTAGCGTTGTGATCAATGCCCGTACCTTATCCTTATGAGAACAGCACATTGCCCTGCACTGGGACAGTTTTATAATTATAATAATTACCTAAGTTCTAAAAGTTTTTCCTGATTTTGCACAAAACATTTTGGCAAAGTAACTTGACCAAAGCAATTCGTTCTTACAAGGTTACCTCACCGAGGGATGAAAAGGGCGTTGTTTATGCATACCTTGACTTATCGTCGCTGAATATTTTAACATCTAGTTTTCATTATGAACACTGGTTTTATTAGGGTGAACGAATAATTATGGCAGTTTTATGGAGCATTTACTGGTTTTTACGGGTTTTTTGTCCATGGAGTCCACATGACGTAAACAAAAGGTCTTTCAATCTTCTGTACGGTAGTTCTTGGATTATCTAAATCCAGTTTACTATTGGTATATTATGAGTAGACTTACGATGCTGCCAATCAGCTCTTGGCTCCTCATCGTCACTGTTGGCTAAGTAATTTGTGCACACAGGCTGCGAAGGGAATCCAGCCCTCGACAATATCGACACCTCTTCCTCTGCAATTATTAAACAACGTGGTTAATTATAAGTTAATATATTTATATTTTGAAGTAGAATGTAATCACACCCACAGTTTTGTATTGAGGGATTTTCTGAATAGCGTAGAAACCATGTCAAACTTTTCCAAGATTTTGGATTACTTTAAAACTTGTAAGAGAAAGACGAGTAAAATTATTTACAGAACACGGGCCAAATATAATTATGTTCTTTAAACAGACGAGAAAACTTTGGACAAAAGTTTGACAACGATGGTGCTTAGCTAGATAGGGACTTTGAACAAGTTAGTTTCAAGACAAAAAACGTACATACATATTTACTTTTTATCTATATACTTAATACGTAAAGAACTTAAAACGATTATTACCATCCAAGGACACGCACATCGTCCAAATACCACCATTCATCGGCACTAGAAAGGTCCCTCCGCCTTTCCGATTACTCGTGTCTTCAATCTGCAAAGGGAAACACGACGAAAAGTTAACACCTGGCAAGTTTTTATTTTAAGACTAGGTAGGTACCTAGACATTATACCTCATTATCTTCTTACTATACTAAAATCTGTCGAAGAAAAGTATCAGTGACGTGTAGAACGTAAGATGTTGCGTTTTTATTTGAGAGGATTTTCTTCTGTACCGAGCAGGATGAAAAAATATTAATCCTTTCTCCTGCCTACCTTCTTCAATCTTTGTAATAAGGAAAACCTTCCAAATTGAATTAAAATAAAATGTATTCTTTAATCGTACAGCACAATGAGTTCTGAATCTTTGTTTATACACTGGCTTAGGTAAATGAATCATACATAATGGACATTATTAGTTAAGCGTATTTGCTTAGGACACGTGATAACATTATTACAATAATTCTTATAATTAGGCTTTAAATGTTAATCCGAACACAATGGCTGTAATATCATACCTATAAACATTTTCTTTCGAGTGTTAACGCTAGTTATATTTTATACTGAATGACATACATTATAATTTTGAAAGATGGAGTCTACCTACACTGCCGTTCAGTATATTGGTTACCATGCCGTAGAATATAGGTATAATCAAGGTTCGGCTGCCGACATAGATAACAGTTCGATAATACCAATTTAAAAGTGATTTGTAAACCTCGACGGATAGGTAGAGACGGTGTCTGTTTTACTCGTATACACAAGTGAAACAAGTCACGCATGTTTACTAGATGGTAGGAAAACTCTTGCTATGATACTGACAGGGCGCTTTACATCAGCCTTCAAATTACAAAGTAAGTGTTCATTAAGGTCAAAAAATAATATTTTTTCTTGCGATCAAAGCTGAGGTCTCTTTATCCTTTGTATAGGTCCCCTGTAGAAAGCCTTTGTTTGTTGTAAAATATTTTTCGTTTCTTATATACCTTAAATCATCTTCGAACCTTTGTACATGCTTGTTTTTTGTGACATTTCCACACACGTTACCCTTAACACTGCGTCAATTGGGTTGACTACACTGGCCTATATATAACATGTATTGTACCTATATATATTATTCTGAACCAAGAAGTTACTAGAAACAATTGAGTATATTTCAATATTCAATAACATTCGCGCCGCATCGAGCGTCGCGTGCAAACTTTGGGTGCAGTTCCCAAGGCAATGCTCACCTGATTACGGCGCACTGTTTTATTCGCATTCGAAGCCTTGACCTGCCTGCCATGTATCAATACGGGGAAATGAAAGGCGGCAGACTCGAAGATATCGGTATTAAAAACACAACTTCCACGATGAATTGAAGATACGCCTGGCTAAGTGTTCTTTTAGAAAATATGTCCGGGACTATTTTAGCACAGGACGGATATTTGCGAGATCTGTAGATTAATATTTTGTTCTTACGGTAAGGTTTATTAACTATCAAATAAGAGGTATTTAATGACACGAAAGGTGACTAAGTCCTGATATTTGCTGACCTTTATAGGTAAGAGGCAATTTAAGATGATTGATTGAGAATGTTATTTTAATTTTACTTTGTTAGTCCTTAGCCTTAAGCTTTTTCAACTTGAAGAAGGCGAATAGATTAAGGAATATCGAAGTTATAAATTATATTGAAACTAATCATTAACATTGAAGTCGAGCAGCTTTCACTAACTTCATGTGATTGATGGTCTGGCCGAAAGGGTCGGAACAAGGTGAAATAATCAGAGTGGAAAAATGATTGGATAATAAAGGGGTAAGCGTGAGTCGATCTTACGTTGCAGGGTTTTGTATCAAAGTATAATAATATATACAAAGCAAAATGTATTAAAAACGAAGTGCGCTTTGATATTATCTGCCTGCATTGGCACATACTTATAAGTAAATTGTAGATTATTTTGTAAAGTTTTTAGTGCTGCAGTCAGTTGTATGAAGCATTCAGCATTTTAATATGGGCATACAAAAGGTTAATGTCGGCATCAACTTTCAATTTCCCCCCAAGTACTCGTTCGCACTCAAATTAACAGATCTATATCTCGTATGTTCAAACTTCAAGTGTTATGTTTCAAGACGATTCAATTAAAACTTGAAGCGCAATAACAGTCGCATTTAGCTGGAGAGACCGCGAGTAACTCCCCAATCGAATTATAATAACTAGAGCCGAAGTAAAACCAATTACTAAATTGGTGCCGTTAATTAAATTAGCGGCTTCATTATCAAGTATCGTGTCTAACTGTACGGTGTGTGGCTAATTCTGACGGTAGCCGACTTGTAATCCCCTTGTAATCCGATGAAAGTATATACTAATAGGTAGGTACATACTTTGTTTATAAATTGCACTATACTGGCCACTGGTTAGGTTGTAAAGGCAGTTCAATATTATGGAAAATAAACTTTAATCCACTTAATATAATGTCGAGCTCACGTAGTACACTCTTAAATAAATAACCAATTTTGAGAAACATAATACTCAGCAAAGAACATAAAGGTTGTAGGTAGATGTTTTGTAGATGATAATAAAAGAATAAACGAATCCTGGAAAAAAGGAAAATTGACCCTGATGTAGGTAATACACTTGAGCAAGCGGATTTTAATTACGTTCGTGTACAACACACATTATTTTATATCGTATCCCAGTGTGATAAAGTTCAATTTTGTAAAGCTAGCTGTAATTAACCCTTTGTCATGTTGTTACTGAATTAAAACTTCCAATATTCACTTTAAGCTTTTGAACGAAACCGTATTGCTTGTGTAAAACAGGTTCGATAAAAATAAACTAATGAGGCTACAATGTAATTAATTTGAATTTTAATAAACGTGTCTAATAACGAAATAAAGTTAGTAACTAAGTAATAAAATTACTAAACATGATATATGAAATACTATGTTTAGTATTATGTAGGTATATAATATAGGTATCTAGTTGCATTCTAGGATTAACGAACCTCTGAACGTTTTGTTGGTACGAACTATGAATTTGCGGGAGTATAATCAAAACTATTTCTATGCTAGAAACGGAAGGAAAAATTTAAAAAAAAAACATATTAGGTAAAGAGAAAACTAAATCCTAGACATCGCAAATACAACAGCCAGAAATCAAACTGCCTATCGTTTATCCATTTTGTAAAGAAATATACCGTATCCATTCTGATTAAAGGCAGTCTATAACTAATTCACAAGAGACATCACGATAATGAGGCATCCGTACCCAATAAATGTACCCAATCAATTAAGACATAATGAAATCATTGGCAAAATACCTGTGGTCTTCGGTTTATGTTGATTACGTTGCATGCATAATGTAGTTCTACAGTCAAGGTGATGTAATTGTTGGGGTTGCATAAACCATGACCTGTAGACGGTTGTACACATCTTCAGGGTCATCAAGGCGGAATATAGACGTTATTCATATGATAATATAGCTGTATGTTTCTCTAGTATTGAGTTTATATCGTCTCTATCGACTGCATGGTGACTACGTGGTCTTAAAGCCAAGTGAATATACTATTAATTACGTTTACTTTTGTCGTGAGTGGTGGTAGTATCGTAAATGTTTTAGATTTCGAGCACTATAAACTTAAAATCCCATTATTCGAGATCTGAATGATCAAAAACGTATATATTAAAAGTTTATTTCCTTGGAAAGTTTTTAAGATACTTTTCTTCATTTGGTTCTAATATAGATAACATACCTACATTAAAGTATATTAATACAGTGTATAACCCTTTATTAAACAGTAAAACTAATAAACTATCTAAGAATGATGCATGCAATCCAACAAAATGTAGCTAGAGTTGATTAAATAGAGTTATATACAATTATTATACATATGTTTATCTAGCAGCACGCGTACTTGCACGTTCTGCAGATACACTTTCTCGTGTAAGCTTGTTAAACCGCTGGATGTAAAAAGTTAAAAGATGCGGGATTGCATATGGCAAGCACACATATAATTTCAGATAAAGCTATGTATTATATAGATATAGAGTATAGACGGACTGGCTTAGTGTATCTTCGCCAACTTGAACAGAACAATCATATTAGTTGATGTTTGTTCTGAGTATAGGCGTATCTGTGAGATATATTTATATTTACAATAACGGTACAAGAGATGTTTCTTTTGTATGGTATTTTTTTATACAATAGCTCTCAAACTTAGTGATTAAAGAATATTAGTGATGCGGTATTATAGGAGTATGATAAAAGAAAACCTTCTATCAATTTGTGCCTAATACAACAGCTGTCATCTTGCGAGTAATCGTGTAACTGACATTTCTGATGTCAATAAAGTTCCGTCAATCCGAAATAATGTCCGATTCCCAAGTAGATTTCACTCTATTAGTTTTGACGTAAGTATTATGACATTATCTAACTCCGATTGACGGATAGAAGCTCTGACGGGAGCGTTATCATACGATAGTTATTGAACGAAACGTGAATTGATAGTGATAAATGGATTCTCGCTTTCAATCGGCCTGTGGACCCTATATATAATAGACCTAACATAGTCGATGACGAAGCATTAAAACAATTCATAATAGGTATTAATTATTCATAGTCAATTACAGAATTTAGACGATTTGGATACAATATCTAGATAGCTTTTCAAAGATTGGGTTCGTAGATATTAATTACCTGTAAAGTGCAAATGCTATTAGGAACAATGATTTATAATTGTTATATTTTTCTTTTTATTTATTTACTTAATGCTTTAATCTATACCTGGCTATTAATATTATTCTCCTGGGTCTTGACTTGTAACTTGTTCTTTTTATTAGGTTAGTAAAACGCTATATTTAAGAAAAACTCGTTATATAGCTATGTGTACTAGAAATTCCGCCATTCCATTCTCTGATTGTATCGTTTAGAAAAAGTACGCTTAACGTTAATGTGATTATAAGCTATCTCAGAGATACACAGCCGCTGTACTATCTCATAAGCGAAAGCATTCTTGTTATATTAAGGAAGTAACATGAGAGACATGGGAGTATACAAGAAAATTCCATCTCACGAACCGCTCATAACTTTTTATTTACTATGAATTATATATGAAAGGAAAACACGGTTTTTTCTTACGGTATGTAACGAGGGTTTGTATCCTGTGATAACTTATTCCACTTTATTTTACATGTTACCGAGTTGCATCTGTAAGGATTTTTCTCGCTTATCCCAAAACATAATATGGCTCAATGTGTTGGAACGGGTTTTTGAAAGGTGTTTTAATTTTTTGTCTGTGAATTTTTGAGCGACCCTAAACGTTGGATTGCCTCCAGCGATTTTAATTAAGTGGTGGTGAAAGCTCTCATTACTCTGAGGGTGAAAGTATCAAGATGTCAAGAGTATGTAATTTAAAAATGAACATGTCATTACTAAAATTATAAGAGTATAAATGCAAATAATTATTATACTTGTAATACTGACTTAATTCCAAAAAATCTGACTTAAAATGTTTCTTAGTTCAATAAGAATTTTATATTTAAGACTTTAGACGCGTTGAACTTGATATGGATCTTAATTTCAACATGTTTTTATTTGTGCAAATAAAGCTAAGTTGAAAGAGGTAAATGGTTTACTTTTACGGTCAAGCTTTTGTAACTAGGCCTAGTTATTATATTTTGGGCGCAATTTGAAATGATACAATGCAACCCGAAGTGCTTCTAGAAGCATTAGTGGGTACCTACTTTATTCATATAAAATTATTCTTATAAATTAACAACATACAACTTCTACATAATAATACACATTCTCAGTGCAGTCACGTGTTAATACACAGACGGATACACATAGCGAAGTTAAAATGCGGTTCTGTTCTAGTTTTAATTAAAATGTTGAAACATTGTGCAATTGCATTGAACAAGTGAATTGTTTACTAACGCTATGGACTTTGTCTGAAATAAAAAGTTATTATTATTATTATTATTTATTATTATTCCATACCTCTAATGTGTATTTGTGTTTACATGTCCTACTGACACACATATATTATTTAGTCAATAGATAAGTATATTTGCACAAAAGAGGTTAAAAAGACGTATGGCCATGGCTATAAAACCAATGAGTTATTTCGCTAACTAATGATGTTTTATCACTTACTGTGAGTGAAGTATACACATCTCTGCTTACACCTTGCGGGAATACAGGCATGACTTTATGTTTATAATATATTTTATGGTCACTGTTCGATGTTCGACTCCCTAACTGCTACTCCAAAATTATTCTTAGAAATCCCTCAGCTATTTCAGTATTCCTGATCAACATTGTAACTATTTTTTCTGAAGTCTCATTCTGCCTTCCTCGTTTTTTATTCATCTTGTGTACACGTGATTGTACACGCGTCCAATTAGCCTTCGTCCACTTCCGAGACAAGATATCCGAGACGAGTGAACCGCAGGGGATTAGAGGGCGTGTTGGCTTTGTAACATTACATTACGAGGCAAAACATATACCTACCCGATTCGCAGTTTACTGGCGTCCGTACGGACAATAATTAGCGGTAGCAAGGTTAATTGGGATAGCCTTGATCTTTAAAGTATGGGTGAAAGAGACGATTAGTATTTAAAGAGCATACAGGCTTATTAGCGGCAACTGCGCCCTTACCATGAACGCTTAAAGCAGGTTGTTTTCCGTTGCAGACGATACGACGCTACGCACAGTTTAGTACGGCGTCAGGCTTTCACAATGTTAACAGTCCTGCTTTAAGAAGTCATAGTAAGGGGGCTGTATAGATAACAACTATGTCAACTTCGTACAAACTTTGGGTAGACAAACAGTATGAATGAGAAGGTACTCTACGTTGTAGATTGTAATAAAGGCTCATGTATCCAGCTCCTGAACGATAAACTTATATAAAAGCTCGCAAATATTCAGAATTCTAAAACAAAATTACATTTATGAATACAGTACAAAAATGTAAAAGACAATAACAGTAACGAGACGTAATTTCGTATACAGAACTCATTTCAACTTATTATAATCAAGGATGGTTGTATCAAAACAAAATTACAATTGTAAAACAAATTGAGATATATTGAGTCTATTATACCTAGCTTTACTGAATATCAAACAAGCTTATCGGCAAAATTATTCTTTACGCAATTTATATTCCACTCATATATTTTCGAGAACTTTGTATCGATAATATCTTAAGTGGATCATTAATCAGACTTTGTTGCTATATGCTTATTTATTAGAAAGGATATAATCCTTAGTTGACACAGAGACAAAAAGCGATGAAACCGACTGGGTGAGGCAGGACGAAGAATAATGGCCGTCGGAGACTAGGATAACGAGCAAACTATTACAGTAAAGAGGTCAGCAACTAATATGTAGGTCTGTACTATGTATTATATATATATTAGGAACATGTATGTAAAGGGGAGTTAATAAATATAATACCTCTTACTTATAAACTATGATAACGCCTCTTAACTCAACCACTTTTTAAGTCTATTGTCATCTTTATTATTTGACATGCAAACGACTGTGACATGTATAATTTAATCAATTGTTCAATATTGTCAATTTTTATAAGTACTGGGGTAAACTTCTAGGGTCTTAGGCAAGTGGAAAAACGTTAGACAAATAGATTGAAGTAATTTATTTTAGTCCTTTTTATTTACTTAATTAGTTATTGCAATTTTAAAAGTGATACTTAGTTTTTTTTAGTTTTCTATTCGAATTTGTCTAAGGACCCAGTTTCGCACTGCCCAAACTAGGTAACGACTTTACAACTACACTTGGCGTTATGATTACATAATACCATTTCTAAATCACAGGTAGAATTTTCAAAGCTCAAAAGCTTTGTTAGTGTTGTACACATTATGTGCCTTTCTTATTTAAACAAAGCCAGGCAAATAAACCTGTAGGCTGTAACAAACTCAAATATGAATTAGACTACCAACATAAATTTTTACTTACATTTATAAATTCGAGCAACACTTCATTTTCATTATAATAATTTTCTCTAGATGGCTTGTGTTGACATCACCGAACAGAAAACTATTCTAAATATTGTGATTTCGTAAATATGGCTAAAAAATGAAGGCATCTAGAAAAGATGTTTGGATATATTATCTTAGCTATTTTATGAATCACAAACTTATTTCACGAGCCGGCGCAATGTAAGTGATTGGTTTGTTATTCAAAGGGTTCGGAAACTTGTCTTTCGCATCCGGGCCATACTCTGACCTATTCAGCCCTATATTACAGCTTGGCAGATTTAAAAATATAGTTCTGAAGTGTTACCATTAATCAAAAGAGATACGTTTAAAAATAACTTGTTAGTCAAAATTTGACATTTAAGTATATAAGAAGAAATAAATGTAAAGAAGTATGCCAGAATCGTAGCAATTGGAAAACGGTAGGAAATCTGCCTACCCCTCAGAGAAACAGGCGTGACTTTATAAAATAAGAAAAAAAATATTTTGATCATGGCATAATCTTTCCAATATCTGTTTTTAACACAACGCCCTTATTAGAATTTCAGTTATGAAACCTTGAAAATATAGCTTTTACATTCTGTTTAAAAAATATAGGTGAAAATAAGTTCGTTTACCAAAAGTGTAGGCGAGAATAGTTAATGCACACCGCACTACTTTATTCTTTTGTTTTAATTTTCATTGCATTGTGTTCTACCTCAACCCACTTACTGTACCAACATGTAAGTACTAAAACAGGATAACTCGTCTAAGCTGTTCTAGGAAATAAAATGCGAACCTACTTTAAGTTAGAGAGCTATTTGGACCTTTGTTCTAGTTGCGTGGGTAAGAGTAATCAGGAACGTACATTGAACTTTTTTGTGACGTAATACTGTGACGTGGGGATATCCCTCGATACATGTTATACCTACGATTAGGATATACATGTTGTGACTGTTCAACCACAGAGAAATACGTATGTTTTAGACGCGGTTGCCGTTGGAAGTCTGGTGTTTTATTTCCAAATTGATGAGTAATAAGGTAACATTATGTCAGAGAAATCTAAAGACTTTGTATTCCAGTTCATGGCATGGCCTCTCCTCTATAAGACATGTTAGCGATAATCGTTTAGCAATATTATGATTCAATGAATGATGAATTTCTACCGTCCCCGATTTATGTATCGCGAGGAATTCCGCATTGCTACTGCACCTGACTCATTGCGCATAGTAATTGCTATCGCGGTACGTAATGACGGTAGTTATATAGTCTTATACACTGAATATCGATTGATGTTGTTGTTCAAATCCATCTAAAATTCTTAATTCGATGCGCTTCTGTTTAGCATAGCTTAACCAATTCATCTTTGTGACGACTTCAGACTTAGTACGGCACTGAAGTATTAATTGATTGGACCTAAGAGTAACACATAACATAGGTCCTCTTAAGAGTACTTCGGGAGCCTATTTACGAAGATACAATAGCTAAAAAAGCCGCGTTTGATATGGGACTCATTAGACAGAGAAATGGTTAAAATACGGAGAACACTCTTCTTAAACTTAGTGCACGAAACTCTAAACATAAATAATAACTGCTTCTTGAAACGGTATACTGTCCTTAAAGATAATATAACTCCCTTTGTGGAAGTAACAAACTTTGTCCAACTAAAATATATTTGCCAAAGTTAGAAGCATAACAATGTAGACCGTTAATGATCGATCTTTGTCCGAGAAATTAGACACAAGCGGTACGAAGCCGGCGCGACAACACCCACATCCAAGGTGACTTCACCAATTTAGTTTACACCAGTTTTAACTTTGACATTTTAAACACAGACAAAACTAAATTCGGTCTCTCAAGCTACTATTGGCAAAGCACTTAAAACTATTCGGGTAAAATAAGCACTTCAATTGATGTAGGCTAAACTTTGAGTAAAAATGCAAAACCATTTTTTTATTATTTGTTTCAAATATTTGCTGTATTGCCTTGGGGTACGTTTTAGCCGCAAACAGTTTGAAAGCTTTCATCGACATTAAAGATGTATTTTATTTTGTGGAAAACATATGATTCATGTTGGATTATAAGAGTTTCTCATACATACTTATCGTTTGTTGTTTTCTATTTCCAAATAATATGAACGAAGCAGCAGGTATTATAAGCTAAGCAGACTTTCATTACCACATGAATATTTGCCAAACTTTTATGGTACCTACCATGAAGATGAGGGAAATAAATCGATAAGTCTTCAAGTATTCGCCGCGATTGAAAATTATCGGATTTTATATGCAAACTTATTAAATATTTAAACATACCAACCTGGTATATAAATGTACCTATTGAATGTACTGATTTATCAGCCATAACCGGATATTCAAATTCCGGAGTGAATTGCTCGACACATATTTTATGAGATATCCTCAGAATATTTGATAAAGAACCGTGTTAACGGAACAGAACTGATTTATCGGATATTAAAGAGAGCTGAATACATTTTTGTCACAGTGGAAAAATAACTCGTAATCAAAAATGTATAATAAGAATTTTCGAAGTGTTACGTAATGTCCTTAGTCTTAAACACGACTACAGTGGTCGGTCGAATGATATTTCTATACTTAGGCATTATAGCAGAAGTCTGAAACTTAAAAATCGTGCTCGATAAACGTCTAATGGAATTAACCAGCAATATTAACCCCCCACAATTAAAATCTGTGTATTTCTTAGACTAGATAACCTTTTATCACCACAATACTTTCTACTACGAATAAGTAGTAGATTTTCACTACACAAAAAGATAGACGATAAGCACCAAAAAGTTCAGTAAGTTAATATCTTCGGAATTTAAACTTGAGCGTTTTATGAGCAGAATATGACGTCATTTAGAATATTATCTCACATCTTGATATATGGGAGGATCGTGACGCTAACACCAGACTAGATTTAAGCTAACACGTCATTTGAAAGCATCGTAAAGCTATTCGTACTGCTCTAGAAGGATGTCGTTTAATACGGGTTTATTGCGGTCAGTCTGGGATTAGATCCTTTTTTATTGTAATTAAAAGCTAAGGAAATAAACGAAGCTATATTCATGACGGTGAGAGTAATTATGTAGTGTATTATTAAGAGAAAATAAATTATAATAAAAATAAGATTTCTTAGGTTTAGTCTATTCTCCGGCAGGCAAATGAAATTGATTTACAGAGCATTCACAATTGAAAATAATAAATAACGCATTTGAGGCGTTTACTAGAATACATAATATTCTTTACAATTTTCTTAGAAGTAATAAATGACTATCAGCTGACCTATTTTAGGCCTCACAATTAGTTACTATTTCGATGTAGTTGCCAGTAACATTACTCTAGTAAATGTAAGCAATAAGGTTTGTAACAAAAAGGAATGTTGCTTTCGTATATTGATTGAACTGTTTAGTATTTCAGTCCTGTCGGTCTCTTTCTATGGAATAGAAAGGCTAAATAGTTGTCTGGGCTGGCTGTTCCACCTTCAATTGACCTAATTTCAGTACTTATACAATGATTAATTCATTTATTCTTCTCATAAAGTAAATTTAATACCTTCCATAAACATGTTAGCGTAGTTAATTCGACAAAAAATATTTTGCGGCTTAATGGTCTATTTAACCCGAAACATCGCGTGAGAAATAAAAATACGTCAAGGTGACTTAGAAAGTTTTACACTGCTAATAGCGGGGTTGCAAATATGCCTTCATCGTTATACGTAAGTATTGCAATCATATATTATCTAATCATATATTATCGTTATATTTAAGTAGGTAGACGTGTAGAATTTGGAACTGATATATATGCTTTATTTTTTATTATATAATGGCTTACCATTTTTAAAATAATAAAGTTAATCCTAAACTAGGGACATGCAAATAAAAGAACCTAATTGGAAACCATATTTTTGAGTCATTTGGGGTCGAAATATTTGGTTCATGGAGCCCAAATGCTCGTCTCTTATTTAGAGACCTATAAAGACGGTTGATGGACAAGGGCTGACTTGTTTTTCGGTCAAGGAATTAGCAGCCTTTTGGGCACCCTACCTGTCGACAGCGATGAGGAGAAATACTTCGATAAATATTTTTTAGTTTTTTCATCTGTATATATCAAGATGTTAATTATAGTATTTGTTTCTAACGTAGGTAGTTAATTGTTATGTACATATATATTATATAAGCAGTAATAATCAATTATATTGTAACATTAGCAAAAAAAGAACCATTTCAGAATCGAATCTTTCGGTCCTCGGTACAAGAAGATTAACCTAACGTAACAAACCCGTCATTTAAAACAACATTATTCATAAATATCAGAGGCAATAAAACGAAACTTTTTGTTTTTCAGGTCTCCATAAGTAAGGGTATTTTATTATTCAGTTTACGATAAAAATGAGAAAACTTTGTAGTGTTTCAAAACAGAGGAATTACCCTAAAGCGGCCATTAATTTAGTCGACCCCATAAATACGAACATGGCGCATAAACAGATAATGAGTAAAACAAATTTCTTAACATATTTAAGCTTCAAATTTATCAGAACAAAATACAGGTACAATTTAATATTGAAAATGTACTTCAACTTGTAGAAAAGTGAATGGCTATGCAAAATAACACACTAATTAAGTTAGCCTCTAATTTGAGAGTACTTCAGTGACACAAATTGGACCGAGTGAGCTCCGCTTATCTAATTAATGCTCTAAACTTTGCATAATACTAAAGCCGTTTAGAAAGTATTAATTTTCATAAAATATTATGCTTAACCTTTAGTCAAGATAAGAAGTGAACATTTTAGACGATAGCGCTGTAAGATTTTGATATTATTTAGCATGGATAAATTTGGTTGGCAATAACGTGCATATACTGAATGTAGTGGCCGACTGCATAGATATTTTTACTTGTTCACTGAGTAAATTCGTAAGAATAACGATGCATGTAATAAGTTTTATATATAAAAATGACCACACTATCGCATTGGGTACAACTTGTACAGATAGGTGTGTAGATGAATAATAAATGTTGCCCAAATGCCCGCTAGGATCAATTATAAAATGATAGACACGAGGGGGCCAGACCGATAGCTCTCGAGAACAATTCGAGTGTGTATTCTACAAACTATCTTGCCTATTTCAGTGGTATAGCATAATGCGTATTACGCGGTTTAAACTTTGTAGATAAATTGAACTCGTAGGGTAATAAACAGCCAAGTCATTGAACGCGATACGCGTCTATAGCACCCGCTGGAATTGTCTATCGATTCGATTTTTACATAACTGGAGTGTACGACACGCCAAATAATTATGCATCGCGGTGTCATTTATGTATACTATCTCAGATCGCTTAATATAAGCATTTTGGACATTTAAATAATATGCATAAGAAGAATAATATGTGTTCTTTTTGTTCTAAAAAATTGCTGAACGATTTTGAAGAACCTATCCAACTACACTGGCCTGCAAAACGACACATTGAAAAAATCAATTATGGTGATTACGATTAGATGTACGTTATATAGCAAAATTTATAAGCTATTTTTGAAACTATTGTAAACTATATATTAGTAAAATTTCTTCTTCTCAGTCCGTTATATTAACTTAAACAGTATTGCAATTTCAAAAGTATGATAATTAGTTTTGCAGGCCAGTGTATATCAAACCAATCATGATTGATTAGATTAAGTACACAATATATATCAATGTAGGTTACCTATTAGTCTACCGTCAAGCATCAGTGCGTTTCTAACGCCAGTTGACCTACATTGGTACCAAACAATTTCAATTACCACAAAGTCTATCGTGGGAAATAACATCAGTGATGTGAGGAATCGCTCGTATGTAGAAAGTCACCGCCAATGCCATCTGGAATTCCGATTAATAATGCAACTTGTAAAGGGCAAAACATCAATTCGAACTTTACCGATGTTGTTACAAGTTTGCGACTTTTTGTCGTTTAAATATGTTTGTCATGCGAGCGATCCATTACGGTAAAATACAGCTATAATAATATATGTTATTGAAGTCAGGTGTATTAGGAAAAGATAACCCTGATGACGAAAGCGTTAAATATATGTATATCCCTTAAATATACATAAGCGTTAAATTAACATATATACCAAATGGTATTTAACGTTATGATGGTAATAGGCTCGCCCCCATTACATTGGGACCTAAAACACCTCTGCCTACCCCTTCGGGGAATACAGTCGTGATGTTATGTATGTATGGTATTTAACGTTTTTGTCCTGATAAAAAAGCGTCCCGATACACCATAATATATGTGAGCAAATATTTTGTTAAATTTGAATTGTAACTGTTATACGAATGACTCAAATGCGGTAAGCGCATGAATGAAATTCAGTAAATCAGAACTGGAGAACTGCGCCAGCTTTCCTAATCAAATTCTGATGTTTTACGACCCCTTTCGCCAACGTGTGCAGTTGCGCAGTTACAGGTAGCTATATAAAATATTCCTCGAAGACTGCTACGGGCTACGATCTCGTAGCCATCTGCTACGGTTTGTAGCAATCCGTAGCTAAAGAATTCATTAAGAATGTTCGTAGGCTACGATGATTTTTAACGATTACTTTGGACTTCATTTGCATAACAGTGTTTATTTCTTTTTAATTTATATGTTCTGGTATAGTTACTACCAGTGTTTAAGAAATCAGATGAATGTTGCAGTAGCTTAATCCTAATATGACTATGTATGCTTTATGTAACGTTTACATCACCTTAGCGACTTTCTCATCGAGCAGCCACTGCAGTGCCGTGTTGGAGGCGTTGGCGAGTGCGGCCAGTGCAGCGTGGTCCCACACCACGTGCTCCCAGTGCTCTGTCATGATGGCCGCACATAGCATCGCCGTCGAGCAACTGCGACAAAAGAACACCAAACATTTAAATGACGAACATAATATCAGTAGGGGAAATTGCAGTACAATCTCATTTAAAGCAGTTTTCATTTTTATCAAAAATGTCTCAGAATAAAACAAAACATTAGCTTTCGTTAAGCGAGGGCTTTACTTGGCACCGCCCAATCGATTTTATAAGAACTGAATGTAAGATAAGAAAGAAAGAATTACGAATGAAAAGTCTTGTTCCATTCAATGTGAAATTAAATGGTTTAGCGAAGGTAAAACGTCTTGAAGACAGGCGAGGGAGTGGAGCTTCATTTATTATGCAGCTCAAATATCAAAGCCGTCAAAGTTAAATGGAATCGTGAGCTCTACTTAATGCATTGTTGCATAATTTCAAGTTAAAGTCATTTACATAATTTGTATAGAATGGATGAAGCATAATTGACATCGACATGCACTTCACTATCTACATTGCGATGTGAAGAACAATTTCATGCACACTGCGCCGTTTAGATTTTCTCGCGTCTTGTTAAAATAAATACAAGTTCTTAAGACTCGAGACCAGATGGCTACGTCGAGAAGATGGATGATATGAAAAATGCTGTAATTTTTCAACAGCCAGATGAAATTGCTCGCTCAGATAAATGGATTATACAACAGTTTTAGAAAATGGAATCTTGTAACATCAGGTATTGATTCCATTTTTAAGTTTACGTATAATACGCATCTCTAGTTATAATTTACTGAGACAATCTCTTTTCTTATTTTTTTTTTATTATTGAGATACTTTTATAAAATTCTGAGATAATAAGTTATGCTATCCTTTGAGGGAAAATAAAGTGACGTGACATTCAAAGACAAACGTCTGTAGCTAAATATTCTTTGAAATACAAATAAATATGAAAAGACTAAGAAATTGTCAAAGTTCTAAAAGACGTTTCTAGTTGGAGATTCAGTTAGATTTTTCACTAAAGTTGTGCGAAGAAAGTTAACAAAGGCCACGCTTGCAATTTTTATTACCCCAGAGTAAAGTGACAATATAAGATACATTGGCTTTAAAGAGAATTAAGAGTTGGAATGAGCTAACAAAAGGAGAGGGAGTAATAGAAACGGAGAAAGAGAGTTGCAAAGGAACTAATTGACCGGGTGTTGTGGCGTAACATAGGAGAGGTGTATGTCCAGCAGTGGACTGTGATAGGCTGAGAGTAAAGTGAATTGGTTTAAAACCTTGTGACTGTATACGACGTGAAAGGAATACGAAATCAGAAGCAGACGTAATAATTAGAAACTACGACAGTTTGGTGACGTTGTAATGAATATGAAGCAGTGTAAGATTCTAATGGCTGACTGACTATACTGTCTTTGAGGTGATTGTTGAAGTACAGCGGTTTGCTAAAGTATATATGTATTAATTAGGTAGGTACACCATTAAACTAAGTTTCTACCCGACACACAGATAGAGAATGAGTACATTTATTCAAATAAATATTTTAGACAAGAGTACTCTACAAAGCAATTTAGTATTAATAGGATTAATATTGTAGGTACACCGCTACTTAAACAGAATTAGAACAATTACCTGAAATCTTCGATCCTGTTAAATTTAAGAGATCAATTTATCAACGATTTAGTAAATCCTAAAGGATATTATTTAAATTATAAGTAGGCCTATATAATCGACCATATTTTCCAGTAGTTGTAACCTATATTTATGGGCGGGTATATAGTATGCTTCGCCTGTTTTATTTATGGCTCCACGCTTTGACAATGAATCCCAATAGACACGAAACGCTAGTGCAACACGAAAAAAGTTTGGTAAAAGCTAGTCTACCAGCAGAATATTACAAACTTTTTTACGCCAAAAAACTGTAACAACTCGTGTGTTTATATATAGGTTTTTTTTTATCAAATATAAAGCAAATATCTGCTCAGTAAAAAATAAAGGAAACATAAGTTTCTCCTTACTACGAAATAGGTCAGTTTATAAACATAATACCACGAACATGTAAAACGAACACATATTAATATAACTGTTAGTAATCGGTACTAAGTTTAGTATTCAGTATTTATATATATACTTAACATGGCAAATTCAAGCGAGTGGATACATTTCGAAGGAAGCCTTCGTCTGTATAATTTTTCAGGTACTACAAGTGCGATGGTATTCGTGAAACTACATAGATATTTGTACCGCACAGCCATATAACTGGCAAATTTTGTTCAGTAGGCTACACTGGCCAACTGTGTGTCATTATTCAGTTATTAGGTACCAACCAATGATATTATAAAGTATCAGTGGTACCATCATACTTATGTCATTCGTTAAAATGAACCTACAAGCACATCAAACAAAGTTAAAGCCATCGATTGTTCGGAAGCATACATTACAGATTGCTTATCGCAAGAGTTAATACCATTCATTTTACACATAAATTATAACTGTTCTGTTACTATATCTATGTAAATATTACTTTACGTACCTATATTGAGTTTTACTATACCAACATACGCATTAATACGAGGGTCAAACTGAAAGTTCTTAGAAAATCAAAAACTGATTACATTAGCCAGTTATTAGTTTTATTATATCTTTTCAAAATATTGTCCATTCACGTCAATACACCGCTGCATGCGATGGAACCACTGGGAAAAGCACTTTGCCCACTCGTCTTTAGGGTTCTCTTCAATGGCATCGCGATACGCAGCCACCGCTTCTTCAGCATTCATAAACCGCTTTCCTTTAAGTTTTTCTTTAATTTTTGGAAATAAATAAAAATCACAAGGGGCGAGGTCGGGGCTATACGGCGGGTGACCCAGTAATTCAACGTTTGATGTCGCCAAATAGTCGATCGTTCGCTTAGCGGTGTGCGACGAGGCGTTGTCGTGGTGAAGGAGGATCCTACTGCGAGGTCGTTTCTCTCGAACTTTTTCCAAGACAAGTGGCAAACAATTGGTAGTGTACCATTCTGCAGAAACTGTTTTTTGATCCTCTAACACAATTGTTGCGAAATGACCTATCCTTCCAAAGAACGAGGCCACCATTTTTTTTCCCGCACTTCGATCTCTCTTCACTTTAGTTGGCAACCTCTCGAAAGGAAACACCCACTGAGCAGATTGTCTTTTGGTTTCAGGATCATAACAGTAAATCCAGCTTTCGTCACCTGTTAGTATGTCGAACACAGCATTTGAGTCACCTCCGTTAAATCTTTCAATCATTTTACGGCACCAATCCACACGATGGAGTTTTTGAGCCTCAGTCAAATTATGAGATATCCACCGGGCGCAAAGCTTCCTGACTGCTAAATGTTCGTGGAGGATTTTGTGCACTTGACTCATACCGATGCCTAAGCTTGTCCGAATCTGCTGATAGGTCACTCTTTTGTCAGTCTCTATCATACGCCGCACAACACAGATGTTATCTTCAGTCGTCGCCGTAGAAGGCCATCCCTCACGTAAATCATCAGTGAGATTAGTGCGACCACGTTTAAACTCATTAAACCAGTTGTAAACTGTCGCACGAGATGGGGCTTCATCGTGAAAGGCCAATCGTAGTCTATCATAACTTTCTTGTTGACTTAAATGACATCGAAAGTCATAAAAAATCATTGCACGAAAATTTTCTCGTGTTAAATTCATGTTGACGTGACACAGACAATTTTCAATTTGCCGCCAAATCGTAAAACAAATGACAAATTAATGAAATATATACTCAGTAATATTGGCAAAGAGTTCTATTTTCAAATTTTAGAATTATTTTTTTATTATATTGTTTATAAGTGGCCAGTTCTAAGAACTTTCAGTTTGACCCTCGTACTAGTATCACTTTCCAAATGGCTTTAATATGTGTTGTCCCTTTAAATATGTTTCTTATTCTATAAGTGTTTCTCTTAATGGATAGACAATTTGAATGTTATTGGTGACATTTATTTAAAACTCAACCACAATAAATGTCAGTTGACTGAACCGACATCAGGCGATGTGTTTGTATTATATTCAATTATATGAACAATATGTGTGACTACTTCAATAATTCTAATACCCTTGTGAGTGACAATCATGCTTATTCCGTCTTACGGCTTACCTCACTCGTATTTCGGGTAACAGCTGTTTTCGGAACCCGTTCCGGCCTAAACCCATATTATATTATAGACAGTAAGTATGATGTAATATTTTCAATCATAGAAGGACCATAGATTTTCTCATGAACTTTGGATGCGACATATATGAGAATAGGGTTGCACACCAAGAAACAAATAATACAGAATAACTTTTAAACTTAAACAACAGCTCAAGTAACGGTCTTAATTCTAATAGCAATTTCTTATAGACAACCATTAGAAATCTAGACAAAAAAAAGATCTCCAGAATATAATATAATGTACCCATCAACATATCCCCTGGTAACACCCGTCCAATTTTAGAGCAACATAGTCAGGCGCATCCCGATTGCAAATGGTGTTGAATAATACAGCCTTCAGTAGTCGTTTCCCAGATTACAACAGAATAACACTCCTCATGTACATGACATGAGATACAGGCTTTGTATTAGTGTAGGCAAATTGCATTTTCGAATATGAATACTAATATCTAGTGTAAGAAGTGAAGTGTATTTAATCACATCACATCACAACTAATTATCCGATAGTTAGTTTGATCAGTTTTCTTTAAGACATTGCAAAGGGATTTTTTAACAAAGACAAAGAAATCTTTTATGTCTGTCTGTACAGAATCAACGTTTATAAATTAACAAGTACTGGTACAAAGGAATTAATTATTAAAAAAAACATACTTAGATTGTGCTACAGAAAGAATAAAGATCTGAATAAGAGCGAGAGCAAAAATGGTGAATGTTTGCTTTTAATTAAAAGTTTCATAATTTAAGGCTTGTTAATAATATTCGAATAGAATGATATGATAAGGTAGGATTAAATAAATTATAATCTACCTCTGATTTTATTTTACCTATTTTTTTATTTAATTAAGCTGTTGATTATGTATGATATAGTATGAATATTAAATACCAGTTTTTAAAAACTATGCCAAATATCACATTTCCGTGCCCACAAAAATCTGTTTTTGCTTTACGTATATGAGAGTCAAGAGTTCTGGGCAACCGGTAGATGCAAATGGCAACTTTGCAAGTTGTCGTTCAATGTGGCGTTCTAAGGGGAAGGCCTTTATCAACAGTCGACGTCTTCCTGCTGTACGATTAAATGACAAATCTGACGAATTTAAATAATGTTCGATTTAGTATAACTAATAAATAAATAATTAACCTACGCTTTCATCTACCAACCATGGTAACTAAGTTTAAATAATATGGTTATTCTGGTAAGTAAATATATTTCATATGCAAGGGTAGGAAGAAGCGATAGCGCGACTGTCATAAATGTTGTATCGAACTTCCTTTAACAACCTCTTCTTTAAACTTTGTTGGCAGCGTCTCCACAAAGTTACATAACATAAAATGTTCAGTGTTATGACGTGCTTGCAGTATCGCTAAGGAAAATGAAAACCGCTGTCATAACTTGGAGAACAGCAGCGAAAATCTAGACAGTAACATCTGAAGCTACCTAACTTTTAATCGAAATTCCATTAAAACTTTTAATTGAAAATCTGTATTTGATCTGACTCCTAGACATATTAATACTCTCTGATAGGTTAGAATTGGACACTTCATAAAAATGTTGAGAGCAAATTAAGAGACATTAATTTGTTAGTAGTTGTATTATTGTGACACTAACTCTGTTGTAAGATTGTGACACTAACTCTGTAACAATATTAGTCTCAATATTAATGCAAATAAACATTTAATAATACCTGTTTTCCAAGAGGCGTAGGCAGAAACAACAGACAACATGCTAGCAACATAATAAATTACCGTTTTGCCTTTTACCCGCTGAAGGTATAGGAGTGATACATTAATATATCAGTCTTGTACATGTATATAAGATAGCATGTAGGTAACCAACACAAAAGAGGTTACCCACCCGCCTATGTAAATGTAATTACATTACCCCGATTATCTGGAATCGTGGTTAGACAACCACTTGATTGTCTGACGTTAACAAAGATTTACTGTTTCACCAAATTCTACTACACAGTAATTTATTACCACACATTTGGTTTTAATTAATGTTGCCTTTTAGAGGCTCCTGATACGCCAGCCGTATCTGCCTACATATCAAAGCTTTTTATCTTATCTTCCTTTAAAAAACTTGGAGATATATTGTACTAGCTGTGCCCCGAGGTGTTACTAGGTGTTCTGGGATAAAAAGAAGCCTATTAATCCAGGTGTCAGCTACCTCCATATGAAATTTCATCAAAATCGGTCTAGCCGTTTGCGCGTGAAAAGGTAACAAACATACAAGCACACTCACAAAGTTTCGCCTTTATAATATTAGTGTGATGTGATTAAATAGAACAAAGAAATGATCACAACAGCATTAAACAAACATGAAAGCCGAATACAAGCCGGCAACTGTCCCATTGTATTAACTACTTAAGGTTCGAGATAAACAGTATTTTCATTTGAGGTAACGTGTCAGAAAAGTGCCATTCTGCATACAGGGACAGAAATGTAGAAGAAACGGTTATTCAGCTCTTTGCGTTTTGAATACATTTTGAATCACCGTACTATAATGTGTTAAAACAAAATATTTCAGCATGATATAGCGCTCAAAAGAAAAGATTTTTTTTATTAGGTGTTACCACATGAGTCATAATTCCTTCTTTACTTACTCCTGTGGTGTACTGCAGCTTGACTTGCACAGGGTTATAGTTGTGACTTTCTACGTAGTGTGCCACATGCAACTGAACTAACTAGTAATTAATTAAAATCAAGGTAAAGTCAACAAGAAACAAAATAAAATCAAGCATGCTTACAGATACATAACATCACAGCATTATAGCAACCCACCTCTCAGGTGGGACGGAACTTTATATGCCTTAAAGATAAAACAAACAAGAAAGATTATTCTTTTTACGACTAAAGGGCCGTGAACTTTGTTTTTTGTGAATGCCAATGAAAAATACTGCTATCCTAATAAGCATCGTGTTATAAACAATGCCCCGGGGAAAACGCGCGGTGAGTGAATATATTATTTCATTCAGGCCTTTCTGAAATACGTAAATGACATATACATTAATATTCATAGCTGAAATATTGTGCCCATTTCCTCATGAATAAATGAAAAAATTAGGGGCAGGAATTTGTCAGCGGAAATACCTACCTAATATGTATATTTGATTCAGTAATGAAAACATTTTACTTTAAATAATTTTAACAAAGCAACCGTTGTTCGTACTTTTAACATTTAGATTAACGTTTTGGAGTCCTCGTTTAGTACGTGCCCAACTCTTTTAATTATTCAAGCTTTTTTTTTATGATCCAGTTTATTTAATTTTTGGATTCAGTATAATCACTAAAATATCGTTCAATATTAGAAAGTGACTATTGAAAGACTATCCTAGTCCGATTCAAGATCTTAAGAATGGTGCATGAACTTGATGTAGTCAAATTTCAGGTTCTGGAGGTCAGACTTGTTTTCAAACCCCAAAATATACATACAAATCCAAAGTAGTTTCTTACCATTTGAATGTAGCTAAAGCGTTTGTTTCCCCAACTTTCTTTGGCCCTGATTTATGCAGGTGAACTATAGTCGTAAAAACAAAGTGAACGTGTACCTTTTCGTGCAGGATTACCCTCGCCGCCGTCCCGACAGCCAATTTAATGCCACGTAAACAGAAATCACTGAGGCACGCCAATTTCGTCCACTGAATTTGAATATATATTTTTTTTCATTTCACTTACATACAGTTTTTCAGAACAGAACCTGTTTTGTATATTTTGACATCTTTAAATGATTTATAGGGTTTATTGCTTTTACGTTATACATATTAAATTTAAAATTGATTTGTCGCTTCAATTGGTAAAGAATAACTGAATACAAAACGAAGTATACCAGTTTGTGAATATGTTTTTTATTACTGTTATTCCAATCGTATTTATTTCATAGATTTAGAAACAAAAGAGGTACTTACATTACACTGAAAAAAATACATTTGTAGGTACAGACATACGTACGCCAGTACATCCTGATATATATGAAATATTTCCCAGCTACCACGATTTCATTAAGTGCTAGTAACACTAGAAGGGTTTGGAATGATTTAGTTCACTAGAGCATGTGTCGGATGCCAACGGCACGCTTCGGGTATTAGCTCAACGTCTCGGGATTTTACTTTACAGTGTATTGGATCAAGTTGAATGCAAAAGCACGTTACGGCGCGCGGATGATCGCTCAGACGTGCTACCTGTTAGTATAAATATAATATTTTCTGTAAGCTTCTAAAATGCTATTCTAGAGGAGCTGATATCCGAAATTGGTTCTTAGTAGACTGTCAGGTATGTCTACAGATTTCTGCAAGAGTAGACACTTAATACAACAAAATGAAACTGTAATCGATTGTTGATTTATGAGGCGGCAGAATATATATTAAAGTATTTTTTTTTACTTTTTTATGTAATATTTGTATGAAGCATCTTATCATATAAATTAAAAGCGACAACTTTATGTTAAGGTAAATCTAAGACCATAAACATCAGTGTTCATTTGTGTAGATAACTTATTTTATTTCTGCTGATTTTATTATAAAAGTCTTTTACCATCTTATTCCTCCGCTTTTCAGTTCATAGTTCGTGTTCGAAAAACTTTCCTTTTTATCTGTTATCGATTTCGAAAGTTTATGTCTTACCTATTCCTACTTCAACTTGCTAATCCTAAGACTCCTGATAAGTTTCGAGTTATGCGGATCAGCTGTTCGTAAATAATCTTTTAAAATGAGTATGAGAGTCCCGCAAATCTTTATATAATAGACCCAGAGTGGGTCTATTATATAAAGATTTGCGGGACAAGAGGAAAGTGTTTTATAAGTCATGCATTTAGAAACAAAATACCAAGCACTCACACTCGTCGACAAACTTGTATACAGAATGTTTATTATGTCCTTTATGGACAGCATAGCCTCAGTTTCTAAAGACGTAGTCCAATCGCATAATCACTTTGCCAAATTGCCAACAAATTCAAAAATCGAAAACAATTTCAGTCGTATCTTTAAATGTAAAAAAAATCCGCTTATGTTTTGCATTTAAATTAAGTCTCGCTTCGTAATGTTTTAAGTGATCTCAGATGGCCGACTAAAGAATAATAAAGCGTAGCAATAAATATTCCATTACGTCTCTAAAATATTTATTTAGATAACTTGAGTTATAGCGGAATGGCTGCTCCATCGATTGTCGGGCGAGGCGCCAAAGCGTCTGGTCTGAAGGCCTGCCTCCATTCATCACGATTATTCTCAGCGTTATGTTATTGTTGCCAATTCGCGCTGCGGATGGGCAAAATGTCTTAACTTTGATGCTTCGCACTTTAAGGGCCCCAATGGTGCGATATGTGTGTCTATAAGAAAAACTTTCCTTTCGTTGAATGTCCAATAATGGAGCAAATATCATTCATGCCAACCGAGTATTATTCTGAATTATGATTATGGTGGTAATATTCATACATTCACGTACAAAGTATTCATAATCTTACATAAAAACACTTAAATCGTACTTTACGGCCTACGCTCCAAAAATTGGTTAAAGGAAACCAAATGTGAAAATTTAACAGAGTAAGTAAGCGTGCTCACAGCTGACTGGGGGAATAATAAAACTCGCCCAAATCTTCGTTGGGTTACGTGACCCACCGCACTAATGAGTTCGTGACCTTATTGACAAAGACCTATAGGCAAAAGAGGTTTGAATACAACTTTCATCTTACATCGCATTAAAGCGAAAAAATATCTATCGTAAGACTCTTTTGATTTGGTATTCTATGAAGCAATAAGCTTACCGTAATAAACAAGCGTGCAAACTCATGTATGGAAATATATCGAAACTCTTTAAAGGTCGAAAGGTTCACGTCGTCTAGACTACACTCTACAGGTACATAGTATCTTACTTTAAGATACATATTTTAGTTTTGAAACAAACGGGTGGTACCTACTAAAGCGAGGTATGCTCCATAAAGGAGGAGGTATATAACAATACAGAGAAGGTAGTTTTGTAAATACATATATTGCGATTCTTCCAGACGCTGTTTTCTAGGAATCTCAATATATTTTATTTCGTCCTTTCTGGATCGGATATCGCAGCGCCACCTTTGTTACCCATACAATAGGTACTTAATATATTGTCCTACAAAATAAAAGGCGTAGCAACGCTTTCATGCCAAGTTTTGAGTTTGTTTCATCTGCGTAGGCTTTACTCGCTGTATTGAAGCAGTTTTGTTACACAATTGTCTATGAAAGAGCTTACTTTTGCGTATTCACGAGCTGTACAGCCTTCAGAACTCGTTTGTAAGTCTACAATATCCAACGCCTTTTATGTATGAAGGGGACTTATTGAATATCAATAAATTATTTTTGTCTTAAGCTATTGTATACTGACACGATAACTACCTACTGTAAGATATTAACTAGTTATACCTTTAAAAAGAAATATCTTCTATTGTTAACAATTCAAAATGTTTTTGACAGTACACTAAGACAAAGTTATAATAACAGGGCAATCAATTTTTTTTTCTTAATTCTTTTGACAAAATATGTACATCAAAAACAGCTAAAGACGCAACAGACTATAAAACAGATACGATACGGAACCAGTTTACAGTTTCCCGCATAAAATTTAATAATACATCGAACTACAAACCTAGCACGTAAAAGCACTAAAGTTTCACTACTACGTATCCGAAACGCCCAGTTGTGGACGTAAAACAAAATACAAATACAGGAGTACGTTTTAAATGTTAAGTCATTTATACAACACAAAGTACTTGCTTCGTACGACTGTTCAGCGAAATAAATTAATTCATAAAACAAACTTTAATTTAAGCTCTTATTTAGGGAGATAGATAACCTATATTAAAACATACATTAGTCCAGTAAATATGAGAACAAGATGAGTTTTAACTTTTGTATCATTTACAATAATTATTGTTAAATAGGTATGTATCTACATAGTTTTATTAGGGGGTGTATACCACAAACAGGTAAATGAAAAAAGCAGCAAGGAATAATGAATGTTTTCAAAATCAGAGGCTACCGTAATAAAATGAGATACAGCAATAAACTTCTCAGCAAGGAAGGATAAGAAAGCCATTTAATTTCTATCGCCGATTGGAAATAATGGCTGACTGGAGGAACGTAATCGCCAAGTAAGATCAATTCACAAAGGGTGCTGCTATTCACGCCACCTGATTAAACTAAGAATTTATTTATGGAGAAAGAGGCAAAATATTTACGACTCTTAAAAATACGTATTATTTTGAGTATCTACGAAAGATTATTACTTATTATCTTTATTACAGTGTACCTATATAAAGTTTGGTAAGGGTGTTATCTACGTGACTTTATGCTAATGGTAGACTTCACTAGGGTGCTTTGTTTATTCAAGGCCATTTTGTTTGTAATTGATAGTTCACGTCGATATCAATTCGTGGACAAACCACTGGAACAGAGCGTTACTATAGTAAAAGTCATAATATTTTGTCGAATTCTTTTCAGTACGACTATTTGTTCGTTATTTAAATTGTACCTTTATTGCCTTCGCCTATGTCCAATAGGTTTCTCTCGATGGAGGATTAAACGTTAAATATCGTACAAAAACCTTTTTGCCTAATTGTATTTGTAATTTACGGCCAAATTAAAAGTTACCTCCATATACATTCTTTGAAAGCGATTGTTAAATTTAGTGTTTTTAGCTAGGTACTAAAAGGATAATTTAAAAAACGTAGGTTGTATACACCCATTGATATAAATGATAGAAAATTGAACCTATTCTACCGTTGATATACAAAAAACCCAGTCACTTATCTCGACACGCAATTTACGTTTACCAATTCAAGGAAATAAGCCAATTACTGGTTGCTGACGACAAGCTGGGAACATGCGAACGACAGTCTTTAAATTCCCATAAACAGTCGGTACCTACTTATCACACATCGATTTTATGTCACGTCGTGTGTGAAAGATAAAAAAAACGGTTCTGTAGCATATGTAACGTGGAAAAATCAAGGTTACCGAACTACAAACACTACTCACAATCAAAACATAAATAAGTTCACCAACCTAAGAATATCAAACTTTTGACATAAGTATGGTATTTTACCATTATCAAGTTTTCTTTCAACTTTTCAGGCTATCATTACCAACATCCAAACATTAAACTACATGGTACATCTATCGAGTTCCGTTGGTAGGCGCGTTCGCTGTTCGGTCAATATGTTTATACTGTCAATTTGGCGTTAGTTTCATGTCTTTTGTTCTATCCTGTTTACATTTGCGTTTTTGTTGATTCAGTCCCATCGTACGAGGGTCAAACTGAAAGTTCTTAGAACTGGCCACTTATAAACAATATAATAAAAAAATAATTCTAAAATTTGAAAATAGAACTCTTTGCCAATATTACTGAGTATATATTTCATTAATTTGTCATTTGTTTTACGATTTGGCGGCAAATTGAAAATTGTCTGTGTCACGTCAACATGAATTTAACACGAGAAAATTTTCGTGCAATGATTTTTTATGACTTTCGATGTCATTTAAGTCAACAAGAAAGTTATGATAGACTACGATTGGCCTTTCACGATGAAGCCCCATCTCGTGCGACAGTTTACAACTGGTTTAATGAGTTTAAACGTGGTCGCACTAATCTCACTGATGATTTACGTGAGGGACCGCCTTCTACGGCGACGACTGAAGATAACATCTGTGTTGTGCGGCGTATGATAGAGACTGACAAAAGAGTGACCTATCAGCAGATTCGGACAAGCTTAGGCATCGGTATGAGTCAAGTGCACAAAATCCTCCACGAACATTTAGCAGTCAGGAAGCTTTGCGCCCGGTGGATACCTCATAATTTGACTGAGGCTCAAAAACTCCATCGTGTGGATTGGTGCCGTAAAATTATTGAAAGATTTAACGGAGGTGACTCAAATGCTGTGTTCGACATACTAACAGGTGACGAAAGCTGGATTTACTGTTATGATCCTAAAACCAAAAGACAATCTGCTCAGTGGGTGTTTCCTTTCGAGAGGTTGCCAACTAAAGTGAAGAGAGATCGAAGTGCGGGAAAAAAAATGGTGGCCTCGTTCTTTGGAAGGATAGGTCATTTCGCAACAATTGTGTTAGAGGATCAAAAAACAGTTTCTGCAGAATGGTACACTACCAATTGTTTGCCACTTGTCTTGGAAAAAGTTCGAGAGAAACGACCTCGCAGTAGGATCCTCCTTCACCACGACAACGCCTCGTCGCACACCGCTAAGCGAACGATCGACTATTTGGCGACATCAAACGTTGAATTACTGGGTCACCCGCCGTATAGCCCCGACCTCGCCCCTTGTGATTTTTATTTATTTCCAAAAATTAAAGAAAAACTTAAAGGAAAGCGGTTTATGAATGCTGAAGAAGCGGTGGCTGCGTATCGCGATGCCATTGAAGAGAACCCTAAAGACGAGTGGGCAAAGTGCTTTTCCCAGTGGTTCCATCGCATGCAGCGGTGTATTGACGTGAATGGACAATATTTTGAAAAGATATAATAAAACTAATAACTGGCTAATGTAATCAGTTTTTGATTTTCTAAGAACTTTCAGTTTGACCCTCGTAATACCAAACACAACGTTACTTAACTAGACAATAGATGTTGCTAGCGGACGCGTTCTTACGAGTAGGTCGAATGCTCAAATGGGTGTGGGTTCATGGATGGTATCCCTAACAAAAGGATTCAGAACATTACATTGCTTTGTTCTATTTGATTGCAGGTTGTGAACTTTGTAGGCTTCCTTGTAAACTATGCTTATTATTCGCCTTTAGGATCAGCCAACGTTATGCTTGCAAAAGCTCATTGTCTCTTATCAAAGTAACCACTATAGTTACCTTTACATTAAAATTATTTATATAAGTTGATTATAAGCAATGGTACATTTAATTATATTATCTACGTCTTTTGGAACTGTTGCTAACTATTCTATCAATTTACCACTAACGTTAGTAAGTAAGAAAGTAGTGGGTAATATTACAAGCCACAAGCTTTAGTCTCAACTTTTAACAAGATTTGAGCACAGATTTCACAGTGCAATCTCTGCTCATAAATCTATACTTGAGAGTCTTGAAACTGAACTGATGACAGAGCAGCGTTTGTAATACGAACTTTAACCCCGCGTTATCTAACCCAGTTACTCGTTTGGGTACGGCGTCCGCGGCTGAGATCGCTTCACAAACGATACTTTGCATTGTACGAAAGTTCTTCTGTTGTAATTACCATTAAACTTACCCGTGCCGGTACTCGGTACCTAATGTGGTTCAACCCACGTCTGTGGTTTTAAACCACAATAGGTATATAATTTTAGGAACGTTTTAGTAACAACTACGTTTGCTAAATATATATTCGCTTGCTTATTTAGACCCTAAAATTATGTTGGGAAGGTACTCTAGAATAAAATCTCTGCGTACCTACATTGTGTTAAACAGATCCGAGCTAAATGTAAGCTTTGTCGTTAGGTTTTATATTACCTACATTCTACTTTTAAAAGTTCCAACATTTCTATGAAAATACGTATTTGGGAAAACATAATTCGTAATAAGCCCTGCGGTTGTTTATGGAGAACAATATTGTTATAGGAGAAGTTTCCTTGAACCGCTGAAAATTATGTTTCCTCCTTATTGACCATCGGTCCCTATATTAACCAGTTCTTCATTATTTTCTTTTATATCGAAACAGATGCTTTCCCTCCAAAAGTACCTACTGCTTTCACAAGCTTATTTACTGTCTGAAATTTACGATTATATCAATCCATTTGTTCTTATGAGGAAAAGCGCGTATAAAATGTAAATATCGCCCTTGTAAGTAGTTCTCGTAAAAGTATAAGGGAAATCTGTGGATTCAAGGCTTTTCCTCTTCAATCTTTGTTGTGAACTGCTTAAGTGTGAAAGTAGGTATTATGGTAATGCAAAGTAATGTTACTAAGTAAGTAGCTAACTAGCTGAACTAAGTGCTCTTAATAGTTACATATAGGACGTTCGTACATAACACATATACATAATAGTAACATATAGGTTATTTACACGTACACTACATGTAAGAACTGACTAAACTATCAATTCAACAGTTTATAAATCATGATTACTGCTGCTGCCTGATACAGAAAAATGTGGTAATTGGAAGGGGGTAGTAGGGAGGATATTTGCAAATGTCGCCACGCTACCGTTTTGTACAATACATACATGACGTAAGCACTTTCTAATTATTACAAAATATAGTTACCATAAAACAATGGACAACTACCTACTGTTAAAAATTATGGACGTCAACACAATTGCAATCAATGAACACCTTTTTATATAGATACTTAAACATTTTCGATTAGTTGATCATTAATTAATTTAACATTAGACATTCTACAAGTTAGAAATCCGAGAAAGCAGTAGGTACTAAAACCTTTCGTAGCAATTTGTATAAATTACGTTTAATCGACAATCTGTGTAACGAGACATTCATAATTTACTATTTATAATGGAGCAATGTTATACATAAGTCATGAGCGTAACAAATCCATTTGTTATTTGTATTCAAGGTTGTAGCAGCTTTCAGAAGTTTTCAGGAAAGCAGTCATTAAGCAAAGTTTCCTTCTAAGTCGTTTTAGTTTTATTTCTTGTAGATTGAACTTTACTTTGAGCAATGGAAAGTTCCTGTTTTTTCTTTGTTCTCTCAAGTTTTGAGCAAAATATTAAATTTCTGAGAAGCCGTCGTCTGGCAATTTTCGCGCGGCGCGAGGTTGTCACAAGATGAATATTGCCTGTTAAGCAATGTCTCGCAATTAACTCGTGTTCTGGGATTTAACGTTATTTATAGCCCGTATTATTCTTGGTCCTGGTTGCGACACTAATAAATGTCGGCGAAATGATGTTGATATTCGATAAACACATTTTTATGGGCCAATTCGATGGAGATCAAAATCAAATTGGACCGTATCATGCGATAGCCGTTCACATTCAAAGTATTTTAATATTATGGACGTATATATTGTTTGGTTGCCTTTTAGTCAATGAATTGTTTTGTTTATAGACTTCAAATGTTTTGTATCGTATTATATGTGTACGATGTATCAATTGTTCTAATAACAACAAATTATAAGGTCGAAGATTTTTTACTGGCAACGTTTCAGATAAATGCACTTCTTTCTTCTGGTCACGTAAGACTTAACATTCCCTCATATTAGAATTGTCTAAAATCGTTATAGTCTTCGCAAAAATGTGTAAGCAAAGTATTCAAGTGTAAGAAGAAATACATTCAGTAAAATGTTTAATTGAGTAACATTCTTTCGAGTATATTGCCAACACAGACAACAAAATACCCGTAGCCAATATAATTCCACCCTACTGTGCTCTACGTATACATAAACTTGGCCAAAATACATGTTCTTCAGTGTATATAAAGTGCATTTAGAAGGGTCAGGAATAACTTTGGAATATATTACGTCGTTAACTTAACATGGGTGTATTCTCCCGCTACGAGTTTCTACAACAGGCTGTCGGCCAGTCTACGAGGGTAGAAAGGTAGGTATAAAGATGAGGGACTGTCTGTAATTTAGTAGGTTTAGGTAGCATTGAAATACAGTGACTTTTTTCAAGTAAATTAATCAAATAGGAGGTATGTTCTATTATCCTTGACAACAAACACATTTCTGTATTCGTTTAATTCGGGCTAGACCTCGGCGAACATATCTAGACCTAATCGGAGATGTTCTGCATAAGGGTCAAGTGAGGAGTACCCTTAACCGACGAGCGTGTATGAGGAATGTGATGGGTGTGAATGAGGTGAAAGAAGTATGCCAGGATCGCAGTAAATGGAAAACCGTGGTCTCTGTCTAACCCTCTGGGAAACAGGCGTAACTTATGTATGTATGTCTTATAAGGACACTAGCTTTTGCCCGCGGCTTCACCCGCGTTAAGTAGTCTATGTCCTTTCTCGGGTATTAAATTTCGTCCAGCGGTTTAGTCATGAAGGCGTAACAAACAGACAGACAGAGTAACATTCACATTTATAATATTAGTATAGATATCGATTTGTAACTAACCTGGTAAGAAGCAAGGTGGCCAGTAGGTAGAAGACTGATGGGTGCACACCACATTCGCACTCGGTTTGCGGCGTGGTGGTCTGGGCCTCCATGCCTGTCCCGAGCTTGTGGTAGGCGATGTACGCGCGCGCAGGACTGCCGTGGGGAGCAATTTTTGTGGCCTTCTCTCGCCTCCGATCACACTAAAACTGATCATCTGGTCGCCGAGGAGACTATACTCCTCACCTGAGAAAAGAAAAATATTATTTACTGTAAATTCCGGTTATACTCACGGGTGTATTCGGGAATGCCCGCCTAGTTTCGAACTCGAACGGAGCCCTCATTCATGAGCTGGTTACGCGGTAGAGTCGCGAGCCGAACTGGATTTAACACTCACGAAAGTTATTATAAGAAAAATATTACTCAACCTAATGAGAAAAAAAGATTTCTTACCTAAACTTCACCTCTCAATAGACAATTGTATCTCTACTTTGTGTGAACAAAGGGAATACTCATAAGTCTCATAACAAACCGGCTGTTTATCGTTCCGGGTGAGATGTTAGAACCGGGTGAGGGACAAAGGCCACTATATAGACCTCGTAAACAGAACGACGCTCGGAAATAGCTAGTTTTAGTGGATCACTGCTACGGGTACAAAAGTAAAGTTTTTTTTTGGGAAATCAGGCCGCGAATGTTGCTTATACAGACTTCAATTATATAGGGGAAAAGGGTGTTGTAGATAATCGAATCGTGAAATATACCATGGTATAAACGAGCTACGAGTCGGTTACACAATTTTTTTTGGTATCTGATTGCTTGATGTCGCATTTCAAGTAAATGATCATATTAAATCTATGTTCATAGACTGCTATGCTAGAAGTTGCAGATACAACACAATTTATCCTAAGTATATATCAAAACTTCCTTTAACTAGGCAACATTTTCGTAGAAACAGATATTAATCAAGACTTTTAACTATTTGATGAGTTTTCAGAAAGTAAATATAGACACGTAATGCTTACTTAATCAACATCAAAGCCGGGCTCTACACGGCTGAAGCCGCGTGTTGAATATAAAATTTGTCGAGAATATTTACACTAATCCAGTATAATATAATGAATGTGCGTGCGACGAACACGTTCAAACTTAATAGTTTAAAAAAACTAAAAAACACGCTTTTTATCGAAAACCGAACTAAAAAATAGAAAATAAGTTTTAATCAATTTAAATTAAGAATAGTGTTAAAAATTTCAATAAATATAAATTAATAATAGTGTGAATAAAAACAAAAAATATTTTATTTAAAAAAAGCGTGGGGTGCTTTTTAAGATATTATCAAAGTGATAATCACTCTACTCGTATCTGTCAATAAAATATTTATAACTATTGACACCATGCACCCCACGCTTTTTTAAATAAAATATTTTTTGTTTTTATTCACACTATTATTAATTTATATTTATTGAAATTTTTAACACTATTCTTAATTTAAATTGATTAAAACTTATTTTCTATTTTTTAGTTCGGTTTTCGATAAAAAGCGTGTTTTTTAGTTTTTTTAAACTATTATTTATTTTCTATTTTTTATTAAGATGGTTAGCTACCACGAAGCTTTACCTTAACGCGAGCCGGTCTCGGCGCCCGCGACGGTTAGCTACCACGGAACTTTACCGTAGCGACTAGCGGCTTAGCAGAGGGCGTTGGAGTCGGGACACGCGCGCGACGCTTAGCTACCACGGAACTTTACCGTAGCGACTAGCGGCTTAGCAGAGGGCGTTGGAGTCGGGACACGCGCGCGACGCTTAGCTACCACGGAACTTTACCGTAGCGACTAGCGGCTTAGCAGAGGGCGTTGGAGTCGGGACACGCGCGCGACGCTTAGCTACCACGGAACTTTACCGTAGCGACTAGCGGCTTAGCAGAGGGCGTTTGTGTTGCGGGCTGTAATTATGCTATTTTTATTAATTAATACTTTTTATTAATTATATTATTAAATAATTTTATCAAATTAGTGTATTGTCATCGGTCCTCGATAAATCTACAAAGTTTGAACGAAATCTAGCCGTTTAAAGTGGGTCAAAATCGCGCCCAAAGAAGTCGGTTACAAACATACAAACAAACATACATACATACAAGTGAAGCTAATATAAAGCGTGTAAAAAGGATCGGATTTTATATATTTTGCATGAAGTGTCACGACGAGACTGTTTATGATTTTTTATAATGACGTAGACTAGACTTGGTTTTAAGAGGCACGTGCAAAATCAGTCGTAATTGGCTTAACTTTATTGTATGAGCAAACACGTTTTACTTGGCCTGACTGGAATTAATCCTTTACATTCATAACCCACGCCCGAACTGCTGATTTCGGCATTCCTGGCACGCCCACGAAATATTCGATCCTTACGCCGAAAAATGTGAGGAAAAGTTTGGGTCGCGTGGCCGAGTGAGATGCGGTGTATAAGGAAGTGTAACTTAATAGATTTCTTCTTAAATCTATTTACTTCATAAGTACCCATACATCAATATGATTCATTTTAGTAGGTAAGTTTAATATAATTATATATATTTTTATACAATCTAACAAATTCAATTATTCAACGTGGCAATGCCGCCAGCCTTTTGGGCACCCTACCAGTCGACAGCGATGAGGAGGAATAGTTAGATGCATAATTTTTAGTTTAAATTTTTTATTTTGTATATATTTATTTTTGAGGAGTGTAAATAACCTTGTAAATAAATGAAACTTGTAAATATATCTAACAAAATTGTATTTAAAACATTAAGACGTCAAACAAGATTATTTGCACACATTTGTTTGACATCTATTAATATTTTTTTTATTTAACGTAACCCAGGCTTTCCTTCTCCAGAAGAGGTTTCGTTTTGTAAAGTTATTATCTCTCCACACTATCAGATACCTCATTCTCTTAATCTTTTGTCAGTACACTTATGCATGGATACGTCTACATTAAGCTTACCTTTAGTACAATTAATTTGGCTTTGTGAGAAGAACGGTTAATGTTCTCCAATTGTGGTTTGCACCGTTGTTTATTGCTTGCTTTGTTATCTAGTTTACATAAGACAGGTAATTTCAACCCCAAACGGAGGTTTTGACAAAACGGAGCATCTACCTTTGATAATTTTATGTTTGTTGTTGCTAACCGCAGCAGTTACTAGGTAGCGGAGAAAGATAGCTAAATGTAGCGTTTGACAGATCTATAAACGACACGGGAAGGTAGTCGATAAGCGGGTCATTCATAACTTATAATACCTAACTAGTTTTGTGAATATAAGAAAAGTGAAAGCTATTCGAGTAATAATAATGTTCTCCTGACCGAATTGCGGTCCCAGCGGCCTGTCTGAACTAAGATTAGCCAACTACACAGGAGATATTATAGTGCACAAGTATGCACGCAAACACAAGTGCACTCTCTATTCCCACTCTTATACTCCGATGGGACGGTGGACCGACACGACCGGAGAAAGATCAGGCGCATGACCACAACTTAACATGCCTTCCAAAGCACGGATGGGTCTCGACATGTGAAAACTGTCACCAACAAGACTGACCGCGGCGAGCACGGCTCAACCTCACAGATCAACTGATCTGCGAGGTACCTACGCAGTACCCCTTAAGAATCCCCCCTCGAGCTATTCGAGTGACTAATACATGTATAAAACCATGTGTTTTCTTCTAACCTTCTTAGTAAAATATACCTAATTTATATTGTAAATTCTTATCATATACTTAACACAATATATTTGTGACGAGTTAGATTATTATGCATAGGTAATGCACCTAAAACTTCGAGCTTTTTATAAGTATGTGTGATACTGGGTACTTAGTATTGGGTAATTCGTACTTTTTTTGTTAGCCTTCATGAGCCAGTTAAAGAGACGTTGCTAGAATATCTATGCAGGGGTCAGTACTTCTAATGACGTAACTGCCAAGGAACTAAATTCGAGTCTTTGACTCTCATGAAGCGGGAAGGCACTGCTTAACAACCCTATTGTTCACACTGGTGTTAACCAACTTACCTACTTCTCTGTGGCGTATAGGTTAGTCACCGTCTGTCAATAGTATTGTAGGTAAGTAAGTAACACCTATATGTATCTATAATTGAACCTTGACATTGCCTTTTTAGTATTGAAGGTTAACTGTTAAGTACTCATCCGTTTTAACAAAATTCGAACCAATTAATGACGGAGATAAAAAATTTAATAGCCATATTGTAATAAAAAATATTTAGTTATGTTTTTAATTTTAACCAGGTAAGTATAAAACTTACACGAAGACCTAGCAAAGAAACCGATTTATTTTTAAGACCTGGCAAAATATAAAAATACTATACTAAGGTATACTACTATTAATGTATAATGGGAATTAATGTCGCCTTCTACTACCGAATACTATTTTCGTGAAAATAAGAGAAACGTACCCAGTGGAAGCCTCATGAATGGCAATAGGCTCACCCCCTACAGACGGTATTACGGTCACACTCAGAACTTATGATGATCAGAAAATGTGGATGTTCTCATTACAACAAATGTCAAAGGAGAACGCATCTACCTAACTCTCCTGTACATGCGTGGTTCTTATAATTACCACCGAGGCCCATAGGTAAGAAAATCGACAATGTGATGCATTCTAACACTAAACTATTAGACATAAAAATAAATAGATAGGTATTATTAATAAAAAAACGTAACGGAAAAGGGAGAAATTAAAACAAATACATACCTATATGTATCTGAGTAATCACAGCCAGTAGGTATCTACTTAATTTACCTAGATACCTACCTACTATTTTGCACCGAACCACCAATATACGGATCAAATAAATCGTTGAAAAGTATGGGTTCACTGAACGACCTTAATCTAAATACCTGTCTAAACAGATATCTAATAGTACAACAATACTAACATAAAACCAAGTTAAATTAATCAGCTATCACAACTCTACAAAAATCACAAAGAAAAACAACAAACCTTCGTTAGGTAAGTACCTTTACAAAGCATTCTCCCTAAAAAAATATTCGCCCTTAGATACAAGAAATAACTAATAGCGATAAAGTAACGTACAAAAATGCGGCAAATAAACAATACTTACATAAGGGTTGCACCTCCTTGCATCAAACTATATTCCCTTATTCACATTTTTAAATAATAATTCAACAACCAAACTTTTTATTTAAATTTCGCGTGATTGGTATGTCAATAAAGGGTTGTAAAATGTTCGCGTAGAGGCGGCAAGACAGCACGAGCTGATTGTCCACCCGTTGCAGACAAACTGAGGGAAAGTGGGAAAATGAAGCGGTAGATACTAGTGTTGGCATGGCGTTAGGAAAAACTGTTTTATCGATAGCTTACGCAGTCTAAGGTTATATCTACGGTGCTTGGGCGGTGATTTGTTAACATTTTTAATGAGTATCTAAAATTATTATGTATTTACGGTTGTGCTTTTCTTTACATATAATACATACATAAAGTCACGCCTGTTTCCCTGAGGGCAAACTTTTCTTTAATCAAGATTATATCGTGTTATAAGTAGTTTAACATTGGTAAACAACTTTCTATAGTCAGGTAGTTTCCGTTGCTATGTTTATAAAAGGGACAATGATGATTATAATTATATATTTTGTAAATTACAATATATAAAATAAACTTCGGAATATTTATCGATAAGTTGTTTAGTTTTATGCAGACGTTACTAAAGTTTGATTGGGCGGGTGACCGCTATGGGTGGGGCGGGAGAAAAGTCGATAGCTACCCACTCCATGTCATTACATGATGCAAGTTGCACCGTCAATTAGACATATCGGCGTTTTTAATTAACTAAATATCCTTCAAACTATCACTCCACTCCAACACAGTAACTGCAAAATGTTCAATCGTCGAACCATGTTTTGGAGGGGAGTTTATTTGGTTTTTCTTGGTCCACGTTTTTAGTTATATAGTAAAGTTAACTTAAACTTTGTAAACAAACAATTCGGAATTTTTTACATGCATATCTGGGTACTGCAGTATGTTAACAACTTTTCTCCAAATACGAAAGTATTATACAAATTATACACGTAGAAATTGAAGTAGTATACATAATTAAATCATACGTACCATTTGCTTTCTACGTTCATTACAAGGAGTCAGGGTCTATCTTATTATCATTTCAGATAGCCATGCTCAAGGAATGATAATTTTAAATTGGCGCAATATTATTTTTTGACATTAGTAGGCATAGACTATTATTAAATATTTTACTTGTACTCTATGATTCATCGTGATGTATCCATAGACAATACAGATTATTAAAAAACTAATCTCTGTTACTAATAGAACTTTGACATTCCTGTCAAGTAACAAGTTTTGCTGCAGTCTGTGGTCTATTAAGAACGGCAAGTCGGCAATCGACAAGCGAATTTTAGCAAACGAAAATCGGAGGACACGCGTACATAAATCTCAAATAAATCAGTTTTCGCTTACAATATACTTCCAGTTTTAACAATATTACTGTATAAATACTAAGAGAAAACGATACAAGTAAGTAGTTATTGTGTTATATGATTCTGCTTGCTAACTTGTTGGCTCTGCAGTCCAACATTTTGGCGCGGTTCTTTTACGTATACCAGGAATGATCTTCCTTTCTAAGAATTTGCTTAGAATAACTGCTTTTATATAGTGTTTAACAATTACAAATAGGTGCCATAGCTGTATTTGTCTGAGTACCACGTGGAGTTAGTCATTTGCCTATTGTATTTATTTATGTAGGTAAAGTTAAATTCTCGCCGACCGTTACATCGTGGAAATTGAGAAAAGAAAGTTATTGACTCGTACCGTGGGTTTTTCGTTTAGTACTATAGTTGCTTCCGTTATATCAGCTCAAAGTAGGGCGTCATGCCCTATAATTGACATTCAAAGTGTGCAATAGCGTTATTTGCGCCATACGGTTAAAAAAAACATGTTTACAATGGTCCCTTTGTCTTGAGCAATTAATTCTTGTCTTAATAAACTTAACACTATATTATTCTTGAAAGATTAAATTGGATTATTGAAGATTATCTTTGATAATTACATGCTATTTACCTTTTGAAATAAGAACTGTCAAATTCATAATTATTTTTCTTAATCTAAGGCAATTTAAAAAATGTATAGCTAATAGGCAATTTAAACTTCAATCAAGTCAATATTCTTTTTTTGTTCATGTTTAGATGGCTGAAGTAGTTGAAGCATCCACATCATCCCCAACAGAGCTGCTGGCTGCTGGCCGCAGACATCTGGCTGTCAGAGACTTTAGTGTAGCTGCCAGCACACTTGCTAAAGCTTGTGAGGCCCTTGCCAAAGAGCATGGAGACACCGCAGATCAGTGTGCTGAGGCTTATTTGTGGTAAGAATTACTTTTAAAAATAATATTATGAATAGTTGTTATTAATAACTATTTAATAGTTGTTATAAATAACAACAAGCTTTGCCTCTCCTTCTGAGCTTGATGAAACAATTATTTAATGGTACTACACTACACTCTGTGACGTGTTAAACCCTATGAGTGCCATTTTCCCAATAATTTATGAATTGGACTGCGGTGTGGCAGTTAATGTATTAATTATTTAATCGAAACTTATTTTTTACATGTTGTTATACTTTTAACAGGTATGGAAAGTCCCTATTAGGATTGTCTAGAGAAGAGAGTGGAGTACTTGGGGATGGAGTGCCGGGCAGTGGTAATGCTGATGAGGAAGAAGATGATAATGAAGGTATGTTCTCAACCATACTGAGGGAAGTAATAGAGGTAAAATACTTGATTAGGGGAATGACTGTTTATTTACAATGTTATATACTCACAAAAGAGTGTCAGTGCTGAACTATATTATATTTGTCCAACAGTTCTAGTATTAAATTATGAAAGTGACAAGTGACAGCAGTTAAACGTGTGTAAGCGTGCTAAACAACAAAAATGGGCGTTTAGAAATTAAACAGGGTTAACCATAAACTAAGTTCAGTTTATAGTGGTGAAATGCAAGATGAAGCTCTAAACTCGATTTAACACTTAAACTGAGTTTGTTGATTAAATTTCATTGTGGTTATAATAATTACTAACATATATTAATTTTTTAAAACAAGGAGAGAATGGTGAAAATGAAGAGAATGGGGACGAAGCACAAAATGGTGAAGCAGAAGCAGAGGCTGAATCCACGGAGCCAGCACCAGAGAAAGAAAATGGAGAAGTGGAGAAAAGTGAAGCACAATCAACTACCAAGGAAGAGGAGCCAGGCAGCAGTACTCTTGCTGAAGAAAATGAAGAACCTGTAAGCAAACACATACTTAAAATATGTTTATTTTCCATAGTTATCCCCTTTCTGTTGTTTAAAAATCAGGTTATTCAGTATCCATAAATTTTACCCATAGGTGCATAGTCACACACAAATAGGCCTCTTCTATAAGCAACAATAGGTGCATCAGGCTGTAGATGGTGATGATGATATTATAATAAGCAATTTTTTATGTTTCATAGCTTACATAAAGTCACGTCTATTTTTTAGAGAAGGGGTAGGCAGAGGCCATGGATCTCCATTTGCTACGATCCTGACATATTTCTTTCGCCTCATTTACTCACATCATATCCCTCATACACTTATTGGTTAAGAGTACTCCTCACTTGACTCTTTCGTAGAACATCTCTAATCTGATCCAAGTATGTTCACTTAGATTTTCATAGCATACTAATTAAGTTATTTATCAGGAAACTACAAATGGTGATGTCAATGAAGAAGATTCTGCCATGAATTTGGATGCTGAGGATGATGTTGACAACTTACAGTTAGCTTGGGAAATGCTTGGTGAGTAAATAATTATTATTTAGTAATGGCGACCACAAAGTTTTAAAACTAATCCACTGTTAGCTAAGTTTGTTTCATACCACATCAGTGTATAATCTCTCTTTCAGACTTGTATCCAATTGTGTGCAAAATTAAACTTAGTTATTAGTTCATTAAACAAGAACATTATTTCTGTAACATGAAGTAAAAGTTTTATCAGCAAAACTATTATATATGGAATTTTCTTCAATATAACATAACACGGATTCCCACGCGAGTCTTCATAATATTTATAAGTTCTATTATAAACGTTAATAATGTCATATCCTTTTGCAGACCTAGCTCGCAGCATCCTGTACCGTCGCGTGCAGGACTGTGGCGGTGATGCTGCGCGTGCGCTGCTGGCTGACGTCCACCTCGCGCTGGGAGAAGTCGCGCTCGAAAGTGAAACATACGACAAAGCTGTTATTGATATGCGTAAGTACTTAATTATTTTCTATTTAGTCATATTTATCTCGCCCTCGCCCCTATTACATTGGGACATATGAAATTACTGGCGAAATGTAGGTGTATAGTTCCCGTTACATAAAAAGAAAGCTGAGCGACGTAATTGTTTTATTGAAGAACCATGATAGGTATACTTGACTAGTTACGTAAAACTTTTGAATAGACTGGAATTTATGTATACAGACATTTAGCGTTTAAACATTCACTTTCCCCCCCTTACTCTTATATTGCATAATAATCATGCAGTTTGCTAGAAGTTTGAATTTTTCTGTGTATTTACAGAGAGCTGTCTCGATCTTCAAAAGGAATTATACCGCAGTGACGACAGGCGTATAGCTGAGACGCATTATCAAATTGGTGAGTACTAATTGTTTTTACTATATTTTATTATTACATTTAACTTACTATACTAGTTTTGTTATAGTGACCACAATTGCGTGAGTCTAGTCTGAAATGACAAGGCCAGTCATAGTAAACAATTGTTATATTAGAATACCCACTGAATGTCATTTTATTTTTGCAGGTCTGGCAAACTCATTGGCATCCAACTTCGAAGACGCGATAACACATTTCAAGAACGCAGCGAACATTCTGGAAACCAGGATAAAGACATTAGAGAATCCTGCTGCAGTCATCAACGACGCCACAGTTAAGAAGTTCACGTCAGCAGACCCGTTCTACTCCGTCGAAGGTGAAGTTAAAGAGCTCAAGGAACTGCTGCCCGAAATACAGGAGAAGATACAGGATATGATGGATTATAAGGCGGAGGTAAGACCTTGCGATTGCATCGAGGATACTAGGAAAATGCTCCTCAACATGATCATTAAGGAGAAGACTCGTTGTCAAATGGAATGTCAATCTTAAGACAGAAGTCATAAGGCAGTGAATTGAATGGTTGCAAACACCAATATTCCATTATATAGGAATTTTACAAACGAGCTACTATATTCTATGTGAACTGTTATGTACAATTCTGATACCAGTACCGATTTAAATGACATTCTTTGAAGTATATAATCATATTTAGTAGTAAGCTTTGGTAATATAACATTCCATGATGATGTGATAATTGTGACATAAAATTGAATTAGTTATTAGTTAAATTATTATGTGCCAAATTGCTAAATTCCCGCCAGCATTTGTGATACGATTGTTGTTAATTTAATGTTTGACTGCTATTGATCAGTATTATATTTTGGGGCCTTTTGAGAGTGAATGTGTGCCTTATACACTTAAATAGTCGTAAAAAGTTTAGGTTATTTGAGAGACTGAATTCACAGTTAATTTTATGTCATTGGACTGAAAGTGGCTTTGGACGTTAGAATTTGTATTGATTCGTTTTGTGATATTATTATCGTGAATATATTTGATAACTGTAGTATGTGTGTTTTAGGTGGAAAAACAACTTACTTGCAACATTTATACGTAAAATTAGACTGATAATACATTAGTGTGATAAAATGAACAATTAATCTTATGCTACTTATTGGTAGCGAATTTCCAGCAGCATTTATATAATACTCGTAGTTGTAAGCTCAATGTACTGATTTAATTTGATCTGAATCATGTTAATTTTAAGCAAACATTTTTACCACAAGGCCATTTTTTGTGTATTGCAACATTTTGAAATAAATTTGTTCAAAATTACCCTGTGTGTTATTTCAGATCTAACCCAATACATTAATGGCCATGTGGTAGATTTGTTGCTTAAATGTTTAGTAATCATGGCCATTGATGGTATATTCATGGTTTCAAATTTCAGCTTTTTTTCTAGTGGACATTGTCTTGGGAAGGAGTGATGCTAAATGCAAATTATAAAAGTTGAGCTAAAGGCATCTATATTATAATACTATCATTCAGTTTTCATTAGAGAAGTATTGTAAGCCTTTTTAGGCGAGTATCAATATATTTTTAAAGGCGATGTTCGAAACATTGCTTTGCTTAGTCGGATTAAAACCATATCTAGTGCAATTTTATACTACAACCATATCAAGGGACCATAGTTATCATACCAATCAGTACTGAATTCTCTCAGTAGCAATGAAAACCCTTCTACCCAACCAATAGATAGTAACACAAAGCTGCTATAACTGTGGACAAGGATTACCACGGTTTGAGGAACCGTAAGATAGCATAGTTCGTCTTTTACCCATACTTTTTACATTCCAACAGACCATCAAACGAGTACGCGAAACCCTATGTTCTACGAACGGCGAAGGTTCCTCTCAGTCTAACGGTGCTGGGGCCAGCTCAAGTTCCAGCAGTTCAGCCCCCAAGCCCGCCGCGTCAGACATCTCTCACCTCATCAAGAGGAAACGGAAGGCCAGCGAGGGAGAAGCCGACTCCTCCGCCGCCAAGAGAGTGAACTCGTGAATGCGACGTAACGACGCACTTTTACGAATCTGTAAGGGCCTTGACGCGATTCTAAATTATTTAAAAACAAAATATTTGAAGCACAGATTAAAAATGCGACGCGAAACTTTCTTTGAGCCAATTAGATGATGAATAATGTAGCTTTGATCTCGAAATCATTTGCAAGGTGGGAATAGAATAAAATAACGAAATGTTAATTTTTAAATATTTATCATGCTGTCAGAATCTAAAAGCAGCAGGCATTATGACATCACATTTCTAAAACTTGAAACATATTTTTTATACCTTAATATATTTCGTGTGTAATCTATTTGGCTTAAAGAAATTTAATTCTAAATTATTTATTTTTTGTTTATCGCGTTAGGACCCGAACATGTAATTTTGTGTACAAAACGTAATGATCAAGTAGTTGTATCGTTCAGTATGCCACACTAGTGAACGTATTATAATGGCACTTGTAAATGTATATTTTGTACGAGTCTCATTGTTTTTTCTGACTTTTGTTGAAATAGTCAAATATATTATTGGAAATATTTTAGATAAAATCACTCAAGTAAGTATGCCATTCATAATGTTTATTGGTTCAGTAAAGATAATCTCATTTCGTCATGATTTCCTGTTACTCCTTAAAAATTAGTTATTGTGCTCAACCGGCTTTGTTTTTGCTTTATGTTTAACTTTTCATTTTTTTATATATTTTTTTACTTGACTTATCAACAAAGTATTTAGTAAGTAAAAATAAGGTCGATTACGATTTTGGGGAACTATAATGTTAATTATAAGTTTTTAATGTTAAATCCGTCATTTAGGCTGTCGAATAGGCGTTTTCTGACTATTTAAGGCTAGCGCATATTACAGCCACAGCGCACCGCACACAGGCGCTAGTGTAGCATGAACTCTCTGAAATACAGCTTACAAAGACAATGTGGGAATGACTGGGTATGCCGCAGTTCATGCAGGGTTACAATAATATGACGATGAAAAAATATTTAGTGGTCTAGTGACATGTTCACAAAATATTATTTTATAAAGGACAAGTCCATGAAAGTACAACGAAAGCATTATCAAAATATATAAATTAAATCAGCTACACTTCAGGATTTTTCTCGACAGTGGCGCCAACTGGTGAGCATAAAAAAACCCTTATTGGCCCGGTGCAGCCCGCCTGTACTGTGTGATAGTTCATAAATGTACGAAAGTGATACATGAAGATGTTTCTTATGCGCTGCGGCCCGCCATAATGTGCGCCAGCCTTCAACTTATCACGAGTCTGATAAAAACACATTATAAGAAAAATAATAATTTTCCCTGTTAAAACATAGCATTAGGGCAATTTGTGTACTTGTACATATCATCTGTTTCGATTTATTTGGACTGATTTGTAAACATCAAAGTACTATAGACTGACAGCTGTTTGTTCGAACAAAAATGGATTTTGCCATCAAAGGAAAGATAACATCTAGATAGGATAGTATTATAGAGTAAGTAAAGACGCCGTAATTATTTTCTGATTATTCCCAGAGTGACGCAACAAGTGATAGACTGAATTATTTAGTACCTACCCACTACCTGTGTATAGTATAATATCATCAATAAGTATTAAGTACAGATACTGCCAAAAGTAAATCCTATTCGTCGGTTTTAGTACCGACTATATGTGGCCGCTCGTGTACTTTTGTTCAAATCAAACTAACAAATTCATGTCTGGTCCATTCCAAACTTCAAAGATACTTTCGTTACTAAGCAATAATATATTTATGTATCCAATTAAGTGCCTGTATCTTTGCAATACACCTAGTAATAAATATTTACGATCAGAAAATCGACATTTTGTTTTGTTGATCACGACGATTCGAAGGTGCCGTCGTACGATATTAATCACATTAATTACCTAATTAGTTTTGTTATATTCTATTATTCTAAATATGAAATCAAACTTGTTTACGTCATAGTGGATTAAGGTAGGTAAGTTGATAACGATTTGCAAATAATACTGTTAGGCTATTAATTAGTTTTTGTTAATTTACGTTGTAATATTGTCCTTTCAGACCCGGTTTACAATAAAAATAATAATTTTGATATATTTTTGTGTTTGATTGTACACATACCACAAACAAGATTAAGGTTCCATTAATGTCAGATGAATTCCTAATTAAACTTTTTTCTGAACCTCATAAAAAAGTAAGGAGAGTAAAAAATTGAAATAGACATTACTCTTGTCAAATTAAGAAGTATCTACAAAGTTTTTAGACAATTTTGATTCATACAAATTAAGTTCAGCAATAAGGCATGGCTACTGGCGGGGATGCACCGAACACTTTACCGAAGCATATGACCTATTCCAACTCGAAGGTGCCGCTGTTCGGTGCCCTTATTGACTACCTCGACACCAGTGCTCAATATTTGAGGAGGAAAACGTTTGCGCAGGCCGAAAAGCTTCATGCGAAGGCAACTAGGGCTACGCTGTCGGCAACATTCCTGGCTGCAGTATGCCTTATGCTGGGCTTTGCTTGTAATGTCAAGTTCGAAGTGGTGACCCTAGATGAGGAGCCACTGCCGAATGATTTGCATTTTATGTTGATGAGTAAAGATGATAAGCTCTACATCGACGATATCGATGTATCGAGTAAGTATGGTGATTTACGCGTGAAATATAATTTGATATCTTTATGATAAAAATGATCACGATACATACCATGAGTAGAAATGTTATTGTCAACTAAGTAGTTACGTAATGTACGTGACAACGATCATCTTCAATTCAATACTTCCTTATCATACCAATTTATCCCTAGGTTCTTTCTTCTAGAACTGTAACTTACTCAATAAACAATGGTGTCAGGAAAGGTCGCTATTGTTTCTTAATTCAATATAAAAATAGATCTATTATCTCAAATTACTACGTACCTAAGTAACTACAAGCTGCTAGAATTATTGCAATATTTTCCTACATATTAAAATAGGGAGATGCAAGCATTGTCTGAAATTTGCAGGTTCAAAACCTGGCAAGTACAAACTTACTAGTATAACCATAATTCATGCACACCACTGACTTCGATTACTGCAGTAGACTGGCAGATATTTTATGTACAGAACATCGATGCTATTGTCACTATCTTAGTTCAAATTCCTACTTGTAGACGAGCATACATAAGTAGGATAATACACATATTTAGAATCTAAATGCCAATGTACTAAGTAGGTACCTAAACTTGTAGACTGTTCTGTTTCTAAATATATATCTAAATAAAAATACAGGTTTGGTAGGTATATCTCCGTAAGTATGTTGGTACTAATATGTTAACAACGACCTTCGAACATGATGATATAACACGTCTATATCTAGCCCACGGTAGATATAAAAACATTATTGTAAAGTCATGTTGTTATTGCAGGAGTTATGTGGTGTGTCGAGGCGTCAGACAGTCTCGTTATACTAATTAGCAGTCTACTAATATGGAACTCTTCGAACGTGGTAACATTCATAAATTAATAAGCATTTTAGTTCGAAGTAATTTAAAGTAAACTTATTTTAGTTGAGTACGATTGAAATTAAAGATGTTGGTGTCTTGTACCGTATAATTTATATTACGTAGTAGTGTTGTGTAGACTTATAATTTAACAACCGCTTTGCCGACATTTTCACCATTTAGCATGCCTACGAAGGCGTCGTAGATGTTCTCGAAACCTTCCGTGACGTGTTCTCTCGGCATCAGCTGTCCGCTGTGGATCCACTTGATAAGGTCTGTGAATGCTTCCGGGTAGCGGCTAAGCCAACGCCACACTAGGAAACCCTCGATTTTCAATTGTTTGAACACTAATGCTGGTTGGAGGATGCCGGCTTTGGGCATGTTGGCGGGGTCCTCGTTGTACGAGCTGATGCTGCCGCAGACTGCAACCCTGCCGTAGTCGTTCATTTGGTTGATAATAGCAGTGCTGAGCTCTCCACCGACGTTGTCAAAGTAGCAGTCCACGCCTTTGGGAGCAGCTTCCTTAAGGGCTGCCGTGATGTCTGCGGTCTTGTAGTTTATCGCAGCGTCGAAGCCGATCTCCTTGAGCCACTCCACTTTATCGTCGGTGCCAGCGAATCCTACGACCCTGCAGCCCTTGATCTTGGCAATCTGTCCGACGAGGGAGCCCACCGCTCCAGCCGCGCCGGTCACGACCACAGTTTCGCCAGATTTAGGTTTGCATAGTTCCAACAATCCAAAGTATGCGGTGGCTCCCGGCATACCCACGCTACCAACTCCATAAGAGTTTGTTAATCCTTTCAAGTTCGGCAGCTTGTAGACTTGGCCGGTGGCACTATTCGCGTCATTAGTGTCGATGATACAGTAGTCACACCAACCCTTGTGAGAGACGACTCTAGTACCGACTGGGTATCTGGGGTCCTTAGAGTCTTCAACTAATCCCACTTGGTAGCCGAATTGATCGTATGGAACGGGGTAACGCGAACTGTATGCACGCATGTACGGGTCTACACTCACCCACTCGACTTTGACGAGGATCTCTCCATTTTTGAGTGCCGGTAACTCGTATTCCACAATTTCGAAGTCATCACGTTTAGGTAACCCTTGGAATTTGGTTTTAACCACGTATTTACGCGCTTTCACCATGTTGACCGCTCTTGTAGGTAGCGTTACTAGCGACTGAATTAATACACAAGCGGCATTATCGTTTATACTCGGTCATTGATATCGTCATCGCCGATCACGTGGTACGTTTGCTTTATCAAAACATACTCGCATATCAATGAATCAGTTAGCGGTGTTGTAGATTGATACCGCTGTAGGTAGGTAGCTGCTTTTTACCGATGAATTAAACACATTAAATTAAGGATAGATGTATCCATAAAAGTAGGTAGGTTACTAGATACCTATGTATCTTTCTATATGCATTTGATCACAAAGTAAACATTTTTTAATACGAATTCATTTGTCGTGTTTTTAATGACTTAAAAAACTCGTCCTTATCTATACCTATTTTTAATCTCAGTGTAAGATAACTTATTTGTTAAAACACTGCTTATCGTTTTGTATGAATGGTTTTCATTGGATACTTACAAAGATAAAAGCATTGTGTGCATTCATATGTAGGATGGCTTTTTAACCGATTTCAAAAGGAGGAGGTTCTACACTCGCCGGATTTTTTTTTACCCGACTGCCCCGTAATGAGGGATGATAATTATGATTTACAAAACAAATTAATAAATCAATTCAATTATTTATTAGGTCACGTGACTTTATGAAATTTTAACAACTGCCTTTCCACAATTTTCACCCTCTAACATACCTAGGAATGCGTCAAAAATATTTTCAAAACCTTCTGTGACATGTTCTCCGGCCTTCATTTGTCCACTTTTAATCCATTTTGTCAATTCGGCGAATGCTTCTGGCCAGCGATCCATCCATCTGAACACAATAAATCCTTCAACTTTCAGCTGTTTCAGAAGAATCACCGGCTGTAAGGTTGGTGACTGTGGCACTTTCGCTCCACCAAGACTGCTATATTTATTTATTTATTTATTATGGCACTCCAACAATAAATAAATAAATATACGCAGTAATGCTTCCACAAAGAGCAACCCTTCCATATGTGTTCATCTGTTGCATGATGAGATAACTCAATTCTCCGCCGACGTTGTCAAAGTAACAGTCGACGCCGTTTGGGGCAGCTTTTTGTAAAGCTGCAGTGACGTCAGCAGTTTTGTAGTTAAAAGCATTGTCGAAGCCGAGCTCCTTTTCCAACCACTGCACTTTTTTGTCACTACCGGTGAAACCAATCACTCTACATCCCTTGATCTTGGCTATCTGTCCCACTATTGAGCCTACTGCCCCGGCAGCGGTCGTCACAACAACGGTTTCACCTGCTTTAGGCTTACACAGTTCAAGGAACCCAAAGTAAGCAGTAGCTCCCGGCATACCAATAGCACCGATCCCCAACGAAGCAGGTAAACCTTGAAAGTCTGGTAGTTTGTACACGCCGAAATCTAGGACTGCAAAATTGATTCCACTCACTTGTATGTCAGGGTTTACGACGCAGTAGTCACACCAACCGTGGTGAGATACTACCCGGGCTCCAACTGGGTAGTTTTTATTCTTCGACTCCAGAATCACTCCGACTTGGTAGCTGAATTGGTCGTAAGGCACTGTATACTTGGAGGTGTATGCCCACTGATAAGGGTCTACACTGATCCACTCGACCTTCACAAGAATGTGTCCATCTTGCAACGGAGGTAGCTCATACTCCACGATCTCAAAGTCCTCTTTTTTCGGTAGTCCTACAAAGTTTTTCTTGACGACATATTTGCGTGCCTTCACCATGACTGATGTCGATTTACCTTCCTGCTACAACTGCAAATAAGTTTAAACTCTACTTTAATACTCAAGCCACCATAAAATAATAAAGGATAACAACATCCATAAAATGACGTTTAGTGCTACATTTTGTTATACATACCTATTTTGCAACAATTTGAGAGATGCCCAGTCATTGTGAATCAAACAATGACTTAGCTTTGATGGTCATTTAATTTTAAGACTAGTTTAAATACACCGACAAAGCAGGCTAGGTTTGATTTGTTATACTAGTACTAGTACCTCAGAATAAAGAATAAACCAGAATCCGTTAACGTGCACAGAAGTGAGGCAACACCACATACTCTAAAACGGAGTAATTGCCTAATTTGACGATTTGACTTTATTGGTTTACAAAGATCGCGCACATTTTGAACCGTTTTACACGCTGCGCATTTAATTCGATTATTCCTGCATAATGTCAATGTGTAAAACTGCAGTCGGAATTATTACATGTTAGAATTACATTTCATTTGTACACATGTACACAGTATATACGGAATGGAAAAATGGCTGAACGCCGGGCCTTTGTCTAGCTATGCCTAAAATGGTAATGTTTAAAAAAGTATTTTTGACGAGCCTAATATTTAAATTAGGTTTTAAAAAAACAGGGACTAAATCGAACGTGATTGAATCTAAATTAAAACCTATTAATTATGATTATAATTACAATATTTCGAAAGACTTACTAGTATGCGAGGCTGAGATAATACCAATGCACCAGCTGACTTATCGACACTGGCAACAAGTTTCTTATATTGCCTACAGATAAGCTCAATCAATACATATACCAGATAGCACTAATGGATGACGTGGTTTTACTTGCAAATAAAAATATTTTTGTATCGGTATGAGGTTGATGCTTGAGTGCAAGACATGCTTCGTACAATACGGCTGACGCATCTTGGCCGTTCTGAAGTTAGCCGATTAGCTGCGCAGTAGACAATTTCGTTCCTAAAAGATCCATTGCGCAGATAATCGACTAACTTCAGAACGGCCAAGATACGTCGGTCGTAGTAGGTATAATATAAAGGTTGGCCAGTCAGGATGGTAGTAAGGTTGACCGTCCAGAGTGCGCTGGCTCCGTTAAGATATACCACCAGATCTTTTACCCGATTTTCGTCTTTAAAATAAACGTCGCCCTAGGAACTAAGAACTTTTCTTGTATCGTGGGTGTGTTCCACAGACATAAAATACTTATAACACACACAAACACCCAGACTCGGGACAAACATCTGCGTATCACACCATTTTTTGTTCCGTGCGGGAATCGAGCTTGCAACCCATAGCGCAGCAGTCCAATCGAAATCGAATGTTGTAGGTGCATGTAGGTAATATTTTATTATTCCATAAACCACCTAACAAAACACAGGACAAATTTTAAGACTGGGAAAAATCTCTAAAATTGAAACCACTCCCAACCACAAAGTTTCATAACAGACAACCCTCACATCAATCACTATGAATATCACCGAAGGGCCAGGTAATATTGAAGTATCTAATTATACTGTACAAGTGGTCGTACATTAATGACACTCCGAGTGGTCACGTGATCGCCACTATGAAACCCATAGTCATGATTATTTTAATATTTCCATTAGTCTTCTACGTCCTCAACAAAAGTTATGGAGTCACAATGTAAATGTATTAAAGTTGTTCATAATGTTGTCGTGCTAACTATATAAGTTTGTAAATATTGTTTCGAGAGAATGAGGCGAAAGAAGTAGGTCAGCCCGTAGACAAGTGGCAATACGTTTGACGAATATAAATAAAATAGACTGAAAAATATATAGGTTTAACAATGACATCGATAACATAGTTGAAACGATTATGTTATCCCCATACATTTTCATGTATTAGATTTCTATTCATCAAAAATTTTTCCCCTAATTTAGGGGGACAGGATTGTAGCAAATGGAAATCCGCGGTCTCTGACTACCCCTTTGGGAAGACTAGGTGAGAGTGAGTATAATCGATATTTCTACAGCATTATAAGCTAAACATAATTATGTTTAGAGGATTATCTAGGTACTACCTATTATAATATAATCGTAACTTCTCACGGTACTGCAGACATTCCGACAAATCATCTTCCATTCGTCATAAACAAATCACACATGGATGCTAACATAATCAAATAAAGTCAACGTAGATAAATGTGTGAATTAGCATTCATTCTTCCGCCCAACATGTATGAATCTACCTACGACTTAATATACCAATGATTCTGAATTTAGCAGATTACGAACTTTTAGCAAAATGACAATGGTGTCGTGTTGGAATGACGAATTTATAAAAAATACGAGGGTCAAACTGAAAGTTCTTAGAAAATCAAAAACTGATTACATTAGCCAGTTATTAGTTTTATTATATCTTTTCAAAATATTGTCCATTCACGTCAATACACCGCTGCATGCGATGGAACCACTGGGAAAAGCACTTTGCCCACTCGTCTTTAGGGTTCTCTTCAATGGCATCGCGATACGCAGCCACCGCTTCTTCAGCATTCATAAACCGCTTTCCTTTAAGTTTTTCTTTAATTTTTGGAAATAAATAAAAATCACAAGGGGCGAGGTCGGGGCTATACGGCGGGTGACCCAGTAATTCAACGTTTGATGTCGCCAAATAGTCGATCGTTCGCTTAGCGGTGTGCGACGAGGCGTTGTCGTGGTGAAGGAGGATCCTACTGCGAGGTCGTTTCTCTCGAACTTTTTCCAAGACAAGTGGCAAACAATTGGTAGTGTACCATTCTGCAGAAACTGTTTTTTGATCCTCTAACACAATTGTTGCGAAATGACCTATCCTTCCAAAGAACGAGGCCACCATTTTTTTTCCCGCACTTCGATCTCTCTTCACTTTAGTTGGCAACCTCTCGAAAGGAAACACCCACTGAGCAGATTGTCTTTTGGTTTCAGGATCATAACAGTAAATCCAGCTTTCGTCACCTGTTAGTATGTCGAACACAGCATTTGAGTCACCTCCGTTAAATCTTTCAATCATTTTACGGCACCGATCCACACGATGGAGTTTTTGAGCCTCAGTCAAATTATGAGGTATCCACCGGGCGCAAAGCTTCCTGACTGCTAAATGTTCGTGGAGGATTTTGTGCACTTGACTCATACCGATGCCTAAGCTTGTCCGAATCTGCTGATAGGTCACTCTTTTGTCAGTCTCTATCATACGCCGCACAACACAGATGTTATCTTCAGTCGTCGCCGTAGAAGGCCGTCCCTCACGTAAATCATCAGTGAGATTAGTGCGACCACGTTTAAACTCATTAAACCAGTTGTAAACTGTCGCACGAGATGGGGCTTCATCGTGAAAGGCCAATCGTAGTCTATCATAACTTTCTTGTTGACTTAAATGACATCGAAAGTCATAAAAAATCATTGCACGAAAATTTTCTCGTGTTAAATTCATGTTGACGTGACACAGACAATTTTCAATTTGCCGCCAAATCGTAAAACAAATGACAAATTAATGAAATATATACTCAGTAATATTGGCAAAGAGTTCTATTTTCAAATTTTAGAATTATTTTTTTATTATATTGTTTATAAGTGGCCAGTTCTAAGAACTTTCAGTTTGACCCTCGTATCAGACTTGGGGCCCTTTTTATAAATGCAAAAGTAATTCTCTGATTGTTTGTTACCCCGCCAGCATTAAACTACTGAAGCGATCTTTATGGAATTTAAGAAGGAGATAGGTTGTAAACTCGGAAAAAGTCGGTTACTTTTAACCTCGAAACGGTAAATAATAAATATGTAAACTTTTCCACACAGATGATGTCGCGGGCAAAAGCTATAACTATTATTATAGATTTGTAATAATATTGACACACATTCAGACAAGATACAATATTTTTATAGAATACAATTTGTCATTAATATATTTGTTTCCATTGCTATGCGAATGCACACATAATTGGCTATTATGTATTTGTATGACTTTCTTTCATCATATAAAAGGTGGTTGACTTGATAAGGGCCTACCTGTATTAATTTCTTGTGTTGGTACCGGCAGCGGTATTTTAATCAAATGGAAAAATAGTAATTTCATTAACTACGGTATTTTGTTTCAGTAATTTTGAGTAACAATGCTAATTAAAATTGGTACCTGCCTGAGTTTTTAATTACCTGAGCTAGGTCGGGCCTTTAATTCAAATTAAATAAATACGTCCGACCTGTATACATAGCAGGCGTCTTAAAAATATTGTTTAATATTTTACCTTTTATATTTACTAATAATTATTTAGTTCATAATAAAGGCTAGAAATTATAATATAATTATATATTTAATTTATATAGAGTTTAAATCCTACCCAGCCAGTTGATTGTCTGACTTCTAGGAGATCGGCTGACAGATGAAGGGCTAAGCTAGTAGCATCATTAATTGAAGAATCTTAGATCACAATGCTTATTGTTAAATTGGCTGACTTTTCCTTATTAGTACCTCAGTAGTTAAATATTGTTATGAAGACCATACTTAATGTTTACTGTTCCAACTTTATTGAGAAGGAACTAGATCAATACAGGACTTTTTAACAGAAATTTATCTTACTACAAGGCCATATTAAAATAGTCTCATAATTATTATTGTGCCTTGGCTGGAGGCTCTCGGGTCTCGCCATAAAGTCCGGTGAAGCAGTAAAAGCCCCTCCTGGGGCTGACTGCGGAAGATCTCTTTTAAAAATTAAAAATAAATTATTGTATGCAAATTATACTTGCCTTTTTCTGGTTTTAAAAACTTGAATTTGGAACTTCAATAAAAAGTGATCTTTATAAAACTCCATTGACTTTAAGCGCAAAAAGTAGACCAATACCAGATACTAAATTAACCGCGCAATATCTAAAGATCAAAACAAAGCATAAAAACACCTTGTTTGAGCTCCCGTGTGACCTCGTCTTACGAGTACTATTTACTTCGGTCAAACACAAACATAAATAAATGTGTTATCTTTGGACAATGTTCATAAAAGGTACTTAATCAAGTGCTTGAAAAATAAAAGTACTTAACTACATAGGTACTAGTTAATAAGCTTCTGCCTATGCAACTATAAAACTAAAATTACCTCACGAACATAACATAAATATAACAAAAACCACTTGACGTAACGTGTTTATCATGCCTGTTTATCCCAAAGAGTTAGGTAAAGATATACATAATATAGATCATCGAGTTTCGAATATAATTTTTCATAATATCATTTATTTTTACTATTTTTGTTTTGAATGTTCTAAAGGTTTATTATACTTCTTGGATAATAGTTAATTTTATTATGTTGTGTTATATTTCAGCGGTCTCCGCTAAGTGAGTACCTGTTCCTCCCATGGTTGGGCGCGACCCTGCGCGGGCTGTTCCTGCGACAGGCTCCGACGGCCGGCGCCCTCCTCTACACCATGGCTGTCGTCAATGGCAACATCAACCCGCTGTTTCTTACTGCCTTCTCCTTTCTATTTTGTTAGTATTACTGTATTGCACCTAATAGTAGCTATAACTACACTAGACATAAACTGCAGAGTTTATGTTTATGTAAGGAGAAAGTTTTAGTCCTCTGCATACAATTTGGAACATTTCTTTATGAAAAGAAATGCTAGCCTATGTTCCAATGCTAAATAAAATGGGACTATATTTACTGAATTTATTGTTAATCATTAGCTTTTATGAGACCCACTGCTGGGCATAAGCCTCCTCCCCTAAACGCCACTGTTTCCTGTTTGGGCCTTTTGCATCCAGGTCGTTCCCTGTACAGCATGATTAATTAATATTGATAAGCGCGGGAAGCGACACCAAGAAACATGGCGTTGCTTTTGCTCAGTTTGTCTTTCAATGCTGCACGTGTCTATAATTTTTCAAAGTCCCATTATTTTGATAACATATTATGGCAACAGTGTTAGAGGCGCGGCTGTGGCTGGAGATCGCCCGTCTGGTGCGGGCGAGGTGGGAGCGAAGGGAGCACGCCATTGCCTCCCGCGACTCCGAATACGAGGTCGAGACTCTCTGGAGCAACGACGACGTGCAGAGCGTCGAAGTGCGCAACTACGTGTACTAGAACATAGTCACGAATGTCACTCTATTCTCGTTTCATCTCCATTCATATAACCCGTCTGTAAGCCAAAAGATTCGGTCAAAAAGGGAGGAAATGTAAGTGAATGTGCTCGTCTTTTGTTTCTTCCCTATGTAGACTTGGTAATGTCGTTCTACATCTTTTGCTTCCTAAACAGGCGATCAATTGAAAACAGCCGATGAAATTTTGTCAGCAAATTTTAGTTGATCGTGTTAATGGGTTGTGCAACTTTTCGTTCTCTGCCTGTACTCCTCATATGTAAATGTTTATGAATGTCTTCGGTCGTCCCTCATCTTGTCCAAAGAGCCTTTTACCGTGTATTATGATGTCGCTGTTAATATATTATATCAAGAAACAACAAGCTACGTGTTTTATTTATTAACCTAATTAAGAAATGTAAATCTCAAATGTTTGTCTAGACTCTAAAGCCGTCAATGCGGTTTTTTTGAAAAGAAAATGTTTGTTATTTCCCAAGCAGAATTAAAACGTAGTGTAACAGAAATGCATGTGAATATATTGTAAAAATGAAAAAGATTTTCGTATTGTGTAAAACAATGAAGAATTATTATATAAATTGCTTTATTCAAAACCTATTCTCGTAAAAATGCTTACAAATACATATACAGAGGTAAAACGTACCGCTAGAAATAATACTATACTTTAGTAACAAAAAACACATAGTTAAAAATAGCAATATCACAATCAACTTCGATACTAATCTAGAGCTTACGAACATCTAGGAAGTTACAGGCTAGTCCATAGTCATCGATAAAATAAGCCTTATTTACATAATTATTTCTATATAAGAATACTTTCTTTGTAAATGATTTACGCATTGTCAAGTACCTATATTAATAAAATGTGGGTACTACGTAGAGTTACGTACGTAGCTTGTTGAAGGTGACGAGTACTAGCCATCATCATGCAGCATCAGCAGTGTAGTATCAGCTACACTATGGCAATAGTACGTAATACCGTAGTACACGTGTTCCATGAGCATAATTTAACGATGGTTTAATAGATTAAACTAGACAAAGAACGAGGATTCTAGCGTTTAGCGACATAGGTAAGTAATATACTATACTATGATTTCTTTTGTTTTTGTACGGAATAATTTAAGTTCCAATTTACACTAGGTAGAGATCCATGTTAAACGACATTGCAAATGTCCAAGAATATCGAACTCGTGTTCAATTTTTCATCACGTACCGACAATTAGCCCTTTAGTACTACCTTCCAAAAATGCTTGGCAATTTGTATATACCTACTGCTGAGGCTTTCTTTAGAGGTTCCTACGTATGTATCTAAGATCACCAAACGGTGCACTTGTGCGTAGGGTTCATGGTAGATCCGGGCGGGCACTGGAACTCCCTAGCGAAGTCGTGAGAGTTGGACAGCGTGCCGATGACTCGGAACCGGCCTGGCGAGTGTACGGCTGTCTTCAGCTTGTTGCGCATCGCTTCGGGGCGCATGGCACCGCACCACACCTGGAGAAACAGTCACACACAACATAAATATATATTGGCCATTTTTGTGTATAGGACGTTCACGTAATAATAACTTTTAAATCCAGTATAATACGCGCAATTGAATACGCTTAAAGAACAAGGATACTGAAGTGGTGGATTTACTTAGTGCTTGGTCTTCTTATTAAAATTCTAAACAACTCGATACCACACAGCATAAATACGCTAAACACGCGTCGCTGCAGTCTCACTGTTACTTAATCCGTTTGGACCTAATCATTGACAAAATATATGTTATTCGTTTAGCTATTATGAAATAAAGCTAAATTCAGTAGACGAACAGTCAGAATCTTTAGTAGTTAAACATTATTTTTCAATACACTATTTACTATTATTCATTAAAGAACTACTTCCTATATAGTAAAATGTCTAATATACTCAGATCATAAAATAGACGTTTCCATCATTTGAAACAATAGCTTAAATTATGTAAATAAAAAATCCTATATTAGTTTTTATTGAGCTAAATAGTAATTAAATGAGTGGGTTATTAACAAAACTTGAATTGATGTTTGTTTTTACAATTATTTTAAAAGGTTTTTAACATCTTTAGCTATTTATAATGCTGACTGTACCAGCATTATCTACAGCTCTGTTTTTACAAAAACACGGAAGATGTCTGAAATAACAGTGCATACTTTGCGGTGCCAATTAAGTTATTTATATTGTATTTTAATTACATTAACATTGTAGTTGACTGTTAAAATACCTGTGTTTGCTTTTAAAATACCTGTGCAAAATTAAGAAAGAATAGCTGTGTGTGCGTGTGATTGAGGCCGGGCAGGGTCTCCCCGGCGACTCCGTGTCGCTGTACCCAGTGTAGGTACGCGCGAAACGCTTGCTTCACTCCACCGTTGTCTGCTATATTCTCACCCTACAGGCAAATTAAGTAATGTAATGAATGGGTGTTTTGTGAGGAATGTCGATTATTGCCGGAGATCGAAGGTGCAGCCTCCGTCACGAGCTTTGACCAGGAATCCAATTTGTGTGAATTTGAAATAAAACGTTTTTAAATTAATATCTAGAATACATACGTACATAAAATTACGCCTGTATTCCCCGAAGGGGTAGGCAGAGCTGCACTTAAAGAACACTCACATTTCGCCAATTATGTTTTTTAGGTCTCAATGTAATAAGGGGCGAGCCTATTGCCATCAACCGGGCACAAATCCAGACTCCATGCTGCTACTGAGGAAGGTAATTACCTAAAGGAAAAACCGAGTAACGCTTTGCCCGACTCGGGATTCGAACCCAGGACCTCGTGCTTCGCAGTCGCGCTTAGCGACCACTAGACCAACGAGGCAGTAATACCTAGAATTATAGTCTTATTTCACTACACTCATGAATTCTAAAACTCTACAAATCATCGTTCTAACTATCATTATCAATAATAATATCAAATCTAATCCCGTATCGGTACAATTGTACATCCATAGAAGGATTACCTGAGTATTGACACCATCCAGCTTCATATTGACTTCGGGCACCACGTACTGCCCATACTGGTCTATTAGGCACTGCGCTCGCCTGTGGAAGGACTCGATGGCGCCGTCCGACCACCAGCGGTGCAAGTTGCCATCACAGTCGAACAGACGTCCTTTGTCGTCAAACCCGTGGGTGATCTCGTGACCTGTAATGAGAAAAGGTTTTTTAATGCGGTGGATTATAAATGGATGGGTTAGGTTAGGTTAGGATTAAATGTGAGTGCCTTTCATTTACGAATTTTAATACCGTAGCCCGTGCTCGAGGCATATGCTCAGCATTGGAAGGAGATAGGCTGATGATCATGATAAACCTGTACCAGCCTTAGGTATTTAAAGGCTAAGGCTAAGAATGATGATGAGCATAGTGCAAAAAATCTTTACCTATAACAACTCCAATTCCACCGTAATTAAGTGACCTGGGGAAGTGTCTGTGGTAGAACGGCGGCTGCAGTATACCAGCCGGGAACATGATCTGGTTCTTATTGCGGCTGTAGTACGCGTTCACCACGGCCGGAGCGGTGTTCCACAGCGTCTTGTTAACCGGCTGGCCGATACTGAAAATATATAGAAAATACACAATCATTATCATCATCATCATCATCATCATCAGCCTATCTCAGTCCACAGCTGGACATGGGCCTCTCCCATGGCACGCCACTGAGCTCGATCATTATATATATCACTATACCAATTAAAGTTAGGAGAAGATATATAAGGAAAGGAAATTTTAATCAGTTTATTTTCAAAATTAATAGCCACATACATGATATTATAAATTTATAATGGACGAGAAACAACAGCTTGAAAAGTAATGACTTCGGATCACGTCTTTCACGTTTAGTACTGTCTGTATTTGGTTGTGAATGCATAATTATGTAATAAGTTATTTATATATTTATTACGCAAACACTTCTCTCATTACTGTTTGATAATTTGCAGGAAATGGTTGCTTATCATAGCTCACAAGTAGTTGTAACGAGAGCGACAAGATATAGAATGCCGCCATATTTTTGCAATCTGCGGAAGGCTCCAATTTCTAGGCAACATATAAACTTACCGCGATTGCTCCATTTTAGTTAGATGTTGAAGTATATTCAGTATATTCTCGAAGTATTTATCTGGATGTATTTTTACTTCCTTGTATCTTTCGTCTAGTTCTTTCTTGTTGAGTATGAAATCTGGGTACCCTATTCTCAACATCATGGCGTCGACTTTGTGTGCTGCCAGTTTCTTCGTCTTATCGTCGATCCAGTCTGTCATGTGAAGCAGCTCCCTGAACGACTGTTGTATCTCCCTCGTCATATACAGGGTGTCGTTTTTGCTCATCTCGTCGAAATATTTGCGGACGAACATAGACCCTAAAGCCATTCCCATATTGGAGTTCACCTGCGACACGCAGTTCTTCCATCTTGGCGGAGCTTGCTCACGTCCAAATAATATGAAGTAGAATCTGTATAGGTATTTTTAAACAATGGTGTTATGGAATAGAGACTATGAAGATATTTTGATGTTACTATTCGAGTATTTACTAATACTGGGTTATCAATATTTCGTCGTGTAATTTCAGTTGTAATGAAAGTCATAAATACAAAAGCTTATGTAATAGGTAGACTTGGACGGTTTGGGTTATTAAATAAAAGATTCAGTTAACTTACTGTTGTTTAGCTGACTGGAATCTGTCGTCAAGGTTGTTAACCCTGTGCCGCACAAATCTCCACAGCAGGTAATTTGCTAAAATACTCGGGTCGGTGTCCTCTATCAATTGAACCAAATGCTGCCAAAGAGAACAAATTGCAGTGAGTTAAGTTTGATTTAATCCACGTTTTACGTTGTTTCACATTCTAAATCTATAATAAATATCTTAACAAACCAGCACCATCCACTTCTTGATATAGGATCCCTTTCTCTTGCTTGTCCATCTTTAATAACTATCAATATATATCTGATTATAACTAAATCTGAAGAGCTCATAGCTATGCGCTAGCTACCGCGCAGATCAGTCTGCGAGGTTAAGCCGTGCTCATCGTGGTCTGCCTTGTGATGGGTAACTGTTTTCACATATCGAGGTTCCCGTGGTTCGGAAGGCACGTTAAGCCATTGAACCTGCGCCTGATCTCTCTCTTAGGTGGTGTCGGTCTATGGGACGGTATCCCATCGGTCTATGAGAGTAATTGGATAGATAGGAATTGCGAGTGCACCTGTATTTGCACGCCATAGCAATATCTACACTATGAAAGGTAATAATATGAAAAGTAAAGTTTGGATGTAGAAGATGATCTTCAAAGCTACTCATCTCAATTTAATTTTTTTTTATCGAATCTTGCCCTCCACTCGTGCCTATCATTGTAACTCCTGTAAGCCAGGATCTACAAACCATTGAAACCATCCAAGCAATGAAGCTCGAGGCGTCCCAGAGAACTGACTCAACTGTCTTGGGACCCGCAACGAAATCAATCATAAAAATGGTAGGCTTCAGGCCTTCGGCGCGATCATAGGCTGTATGTCTGTTCTTACTCCATATAAATAATAACTCACCCTAACATAACAAAGAGCGAACAATACAACAGTTTCCTCAGATTTAACAGTCCTGTTCATCACGACACACAGGTATCTTCTCCACTTCACCTGTGGTACCAACTCTTCAAGCTTGCTCAATGGCATCCTACGATACAGCTCCGAAACATTCCTCCTATCCTCTGGCGCCGATGTGATCTTTGCAAGCCTAAGAAATATTAAAATTGAATAATAAATTTAGTACAAAGTTATTCATAATTACATTACGATGTTGAAAACTTACTTTATCTCAAATTCAATAAGTTGATCTGCACTATTTTTAACATGATGCGTCTCACCTCCGAGTAAAAGAGCTATTTTTGTTAAGTAACTTTTGTAAGCATCTAGATATACCTTATTTGAATCTTGTAGAAAATAATCTCTAGTTGGTAATCCTGTAAAAACATGTTTAAAAATAAAACAAGAGCGAGAATTGTCTAGTTCTCCACTTTGATATCGTATGCTGAGAGAAAGACCTTACCCAGGCTTGTTTGATCAAACTGAATGACAAATTCATCAGAGTTCTTAATGTCTGGTCCAACCCACTCTGATATTAGGATATCATTATTGTATAACCTAAGTTTTGCCATTAATTCTAGCCAGTCGAACCTGCTGCTGTTCCAAGCAGGCTTTAAGATCGGCCAACCTCCAAGCAGGTCCAATAAATCTACAAGAGGTTGATGCCCACGTTTTTCCAAAATTTCATAGTTCATACACGATTTAAACAAAAATCTAGCTTTCATAGCTGCGTCACCCTTCGCTGGATCGTTATATTCAGCATGTTCTGTCTTTTTTCCTGGCTTTTCAGTTTTTTTAATTTTTACTAGTTGAGTTGTTTTAGTTGCACTTGAAGTGCTTTGGGTTTTTTGTGTTGTACTTGCTTTAGCTTTTTGAGTTGAAGTTGTTAGAGTTTTTTGTGTTGTAGTTGTCGTTGCTTTATCAGTAGTTCCTTTTTTTGTCGTTGTTTCCCTTTCTCTTCTTCTCTTATATTTTGTACTAAATGCCATTAATCTTCTACCATATCTTATTTGTCTTGACTTAATAATAAACTTCCTTCTAAATATTTTCTTTTTGGGTGCAATACCCGATTTGTTGGTAAATCTTTTTATTCTTTCCTTTTTCTGTTTGGGAGTTTGATATATGTAATTTCGTAGCTTGTGCTTCATTTTTGATATTGGTTTCATCATCTCTTTGGATTTTTTATCTAAATATCTTCGAATGCGGTTAACTATTTGTATTGACTCCTTGCCACTTACGTTAGAGCTGAATTCATCTTCTGTTTTATTAACAAATTCTTTGGAATGTTCGGTAATTGTATCTAAAGGTTGATTGTGAAATTGTGTTTTTGCATTCTTGTCGGTTTTTTTTAAGGTTTCTAAGAAATTATCTTCTAAATCTAAATGAGTTCCTGGGTACTTGCAAGGGACTTTATCTTTACTTTTAAATTCTAATAAATCCTTTAAAACTGTGTCTAAATTCTCTCTTAACATTTCAAAGGTATCGTAACTAAAACAAAAAAAATATATGAAAAAAATGTGAGAAGGTATTAAAAACGAAACTTTTTCGGTTCTTTTGTTTTACTGTTTTTAATAAACATTTCATTTGTATCTGTAGGCATAAATTGACCTACATAGTCTCCGCTTTGACAGAAGGAAATAATATAGAATAATGTCTTTACTTTTGACTTACACTATCTACATATACTTCATTTATACGTAGTAAGTATGCACATACCCCGCTTTGTCAGCCGGTATAGGATTGAGCGCGGCCCAGTTCCCACAAGCGTACTGATAGAAATCGTGGCACGGATCGGCTTCAGCATCCATGTACTGTTTCATTATGTGTGCCTGTGTACTTCTGATTTGATCTCTGTCACCTTGACCTTTCCAAAATGCATGAATACCTGCACAGAATGAAGTGCCTACCTGAACTATTGAATCACTACCGAATCAAAGTTAATGTCGCTGCTGATGTCCGCTACTGGACGAGTAACCTTGGATCAGTTTGGCCAAGTCAATTGGATAATTCGTGCAACGACGTCTATTACCAAATTGATTTAGCTTCCATCACACAATGTTACTTTGTATGGACAGAAGAGGCAAATTGTTTAATGGTTCTGTACCTTTGTAAGTCTAGAAGTATGTACGATTTACAAGCGAGAAATTATTATGAACAGTGAGGAATATTTTGTCTTTTTAATGAAAATGTATTATGTTTGTGTTCATGCCGCAAAGAAGAAGGCCAAGAAATCACCATAGATTCTGATAAAAATGATTTATGCAAGAAAGGAAGAGAGTAAGTGCTACAACAAGAGTACAAGAAATGTAAATCGATTGGAAAATACGGCCGACTCCAAATTACTAAAACAGGGTAAGACGCCACTAAAAGAAAATATAAGAGACTTCTCCCAATATTTATAGACATAAATGAGACACAATGAGCTAAACGTTTCATCGTCCAAAATAAAGATAACGTCTTCTAAACAACTCTTAACCCTTAGCAGAAGAATGTCAGATCAAAACTATAGCAGTAAATAGTAGTGCGCACCTGCATAGGACTTGGACGGCTTGTATATGTGCGCGGAGGAAATCATTTCGCCTTCTTCCAGTTCGGGCTGCCCACGAACCTGTTCCACGACATCGTCTAATGGGCCACGATCCACGTGGAGCTCCGGACGGACTATGCTGTTAGATTGAAACGTACTCGCACGTGAATTTCTGTATAACTGCTTATAGCTCCTTTACCATGAACTCTTAAAGCAGGACAGTTTACGTTGTCAAAGCGAGACGCCAGATTACACTGCACGTAGCGGCGTCTCGCTTCTACATCGGAAAATGTCCTGCTTTAAGAGTTTATGGTAAGGGGGCTGATCATTCATTTTACGTTGTTTGAAAAATAATCGATTAAGCTCGATGCTAACCTTAGATTAGTAGTTAAAAGTTACTAAGGGACTAATTTTAATTATCCTCATTACATATATTGAAATAAAACTAGGTTTACGGATTTTATCGCGGTTTTTTAATTGACACCTCAGTCTGCCCGTGACCATGAATGCTGTAAAGGATTCGAAACGTCGGGACCAAAAAACAATTAAAAAACCGCGATAAAATCCGTAAATTTAGTTTTATTTCAATGTCTAATATTTGCGTAAGTGATAGAACTCATTACATATAGTTTAGTAAACATTTTGATTCTTTATATTAAGATCCGGTTGGGATCTAATAGATTTATCTAAAAGAAGTTGACCGCCAGATATTTGTGACGATTGTTATTGATAGACTTAAGATGTAGCCGCGGTTATATCTTGTATTTGGCAGTTATGTATACATCGAAACACCTCCTCGCCTCAAAGAGTATAACCTACGTTATTTTATTATAACACGAGTAATAACAGTTTAAATAAGTTGATAGACTATTTTGAGATTAAGTAAAGGTTAAGAGTATACAAAGGAAGAAGAAAAACTTTTTGTTTGATCGATTCTTAGTTCTATGCGTATTGGCATTTTCTTTTCTCAAAGTAAAAACTGCCAGTTCTCCGGTCGTGCTGATGGTTAGCCTCATCTACTAACTACCTTTCCATACTCTCATCATCGTCGTACTGATCGTTGGAGTCGGACGTTTCATACTCCTCTTCTGCTTCGCTTTCGCTATCGGCATCTTCGCCATCATCCTCACCACCCTCATCTCTATGCTTCCGCCGAGATCGTGCTTGACTAGAATTAGAAATCACGGATCTATGAAGTTTTTGAATTATATGCCATGGATAATTCAAGAAGGCAGAATTCAAAAGCGTATACTAGAATTTTTTGACAGAAAGTCTAGGTTCGGCTCGCGACTCTGCCGCGTAATCAGCTCATGAATAAGGGCTCCGTTCGAGTTCGAAACTAGTCGGGCTTTCCCGTATACACCCGTGAGTATAACCGGAATATACAGTAAATGATAAAGAAAGACTTAAAAAATGAAAAACTGCCTTCAAAAAACCACGAACTCAAAAGTGAAAAATAATGTCTGAATTAGTTAATTAATATTGGATTTGGCAACGACTTCAACTTCGGTTATGTAAAGTGAAGTGAATAAAATATAAATTTTTGTGTCGTGTTTTTTGAAGGCGGATTTTATTTTTTCATTTAACATTTTTGATATCCCCTTTTTGAGTGGTTCCTTGGATTTATTCTCTTCCTTACAAAGCCCTTTCAAACACTACCGCACATGACAAATTGTATTTTAGAAAATGGTAAGTGCGGGGGGGGGGGGGTGTCAACGCACCTCCTCCTCCTAAATCGTGTAACTAATATACAAAAAATACAGTCACCTCTTTTTTGAAGTTGGTCCAAAATAAAGTATTAAAGTGTAAATGATTTCTAAAGTGTATTTTAGAAACTTACTCATAGTCTTGGGAAGTAAAGGTGAAATGGCTCATCCGTTTCACCCTCGTCGGGGTTCCGTGCTGCTTGTCCCCGGTGCCCCATATGAAAATGTCACTTGTCACATTACCCTCGTAAACCTCTCTCTTAGACTTGGAATTTTTACGGGCTAACACTATCTCTTCAGGCGGCAAAAACGATGTACGGAAGCCTTGGAACACATCCCGCTCCTCGGGATCAACGTCTTCCAACCTAGTATAGATTTTAGGAATATTCTTAACAGTATATTGATCAGACGGGTCGCCTAACGAATCACTGGTTCTTCTAAATATGAAGTACGCGGCAGCAACAAATGCTGCAAAAGCCACAACGGAGAAGAATCTACAAAAGTTAGCACTTCTTGGACGTGATTTAATTGATACGGTTTGTGGTGGAATCCGCGTGACCACGCGCGTCATGGCAGCTTCTGACTGACAGGGCGACGGCGGAGATTCGTAACTGGAACATCATACAGAGGCATACGAACTGCGTAGTGGTCGTTGTAATCTTGACCCTGTTGTTACTGCCGGCAAATAAATTGCTTACAATTAACTTCGCGATTTACTACATACGCGAGCTATTTTTAGCTTTCATTTTTTTATATGGCTTTTCTTATGAGATGATAGAGGTAAGGTAAGAAGTGCTAAATGGCAGGTAAAAAGTTTACAATAAAAAGAAAACAATATTTTGTGACAGTGACAGTTTGTAACATCGCTATGACATGAAATTGGCGATTTTTACATCTTATTTGCAGATATATTTAGATATATTATTTAATTTCGTTTGGACAAAGAAGACGTAACGTAACGTAATAATTATGATATCGTTTGCGGAGCTAACGAAACAAGTACATTTAATTAATGATTTAATTTTATCGGATATGATATGCGGTGCGAATATTTGTTTTTATAGTTGTTTGTAGGCAATTTGAGTAACTAAACACAAGTAACCAATTCATTTCATTAATTAAGGTAGTGGCAAAAAGCTGTGCCCAAACGGATCAAACGTTTCTTAGTGAATTAACTATAGACATGAAGCAGGAGCACTTAGGACACAGCTTTTTTTTGTCAGCTACGTATAATCTAAGGTATTTCCCCGTTTTAATATTGATGCATCATCAAGTGACGAAATTATATTATTTGGTAACAAATTCTTATCGGGAATGATTTGCAATAGTATTAGACTTTGTACTAGGTGGTAGGCCGACTGATCGTGACTTTACCATTTAAAGTACTTATGCGTAATAACTTGATGAAAATCTAGAACAATATTTCAAATGTTATAGCGATCAGTAGGATTTCGAAGGGTAAAACTCTACTAAAAAAAAGAGATAGATGAAGAGGAAGATTTATCTCTTTTGACAGACAAAAAAAGAAATGGGTTTCTATGGCGTAGATAAACGGTGGCGATCGTAAATCATACACATGACATTACATTTATAACGACATCCATCAGACTTGCCTTGTTGCCTAGTGGTTGCTAAGCGCGACTTTTGAGCGTGAGGTCCTGAGTTCAAATCCCGTTTTGGGCAGTGTTATTGGGTTTTTCCATTTGGTAATTCTCAGCAGCAGCAGTCAGGAATTCTTTCCCCTCCCTCCTCCCCTATTTCATTGGGACGGTACATAACTGGCGAAATGTTTGTGTACTATATACGTTATAGTATATATATAATATATTGAAGGATGGAAGGCCTTTGTTCGAAAGTAGACGACTTTCGGATGATGATTATCAGTGTTTTATATAGTCGTATTGACATTGATTGCTGTATTTACAGAGAACATCGACACGTCACAGGAGGCCATAAAGTTCAGTAAGCATCTCCTGGCGACTAAATACTGGTTCGCGCGCATATCTTGGGCCAACAAGAAGAGGTACCTTCTCGCCCTGCTGCAAGACGTGAGGAGTGCGTGGGCACTGTCATTGCTGCTCAAGTCCATGTGGAACTGCCGGCCCAAGGATGCCGTGCTTTCTATTAGCGAGTTGGTTACGTTTTATTATCAACAGCCCACTTCATTAGAAATAGACGGAATATACATGTACTTTATCAGTACAAAAATATTGTATGAGTGGAGTATGAGTACGTTCAAGTTTATTATAAGGTTTTTTATGAGAATCATCAATATCGGCCAACACGTTTGCCTCTAGAGTGCAACACGCATAATATAGGCTGATTAACGCACTTATTAGCATCCCCTAGTGGGGATATAATAAATACTAAACACTTTTTTAATATATAATATGACTTATTTGTAACCTGAAGTCGATGCCAAATCCTATGCGTTCGCTTTGATTAGTATTAGAGCATTCTCATAAGTAGATCGTTTTTGTCTAAATTTTTTGCTGGATTTCGCACTGACTTTAATTAGGCTTATGTGGTGAGGTGAAGTGAATAAAATATTATTTAACACTTTTAAGTTCGTGTTTTTTGAAGGCACTTTTTAATTTTTTTTACCAAGCGTTTAGCTTGAATATTGTTATAATATTTTTTTGCTTACTTATCATATTGTTATAGACCAGTGTTGTACAGCAGCTATGATCAAGTGCCCTTAGATCATAATCGGACAGCAATGCCGACGCTCACTCTGGCGCAAGTCATGAAGAATGATCGGATTTGGTTCCTCTCGCTAGACCCGGTAGGCGGGTTATGTATTTATTTATATATTTCCAAAAAGCCTCTGGATGTATAAAGCAGCAGACCGGGCTTCGAGGCGTACATTGGGAGAGGCCTATGTCCAGCTGTGGACTGCAAACAGGGCCTCATGATGATGACGATATAATTCCAAAACAACTGGCCAGACCTAAGCTGAGAATAGGGGAAATCGAAAGGTCAAGGAAGAGGTCTTTGCCCAACAATGGGAAACAATCTAGGCTTAACAAAAAAAAATATTATGACATTTAAAAAGTTTGTCTGGATTAGAAGTCGCGACTTCTTTTTTGGCTTTGACCTTTTTGGACATTCAGTGTATGACCTTTAAGTTGTATTGTGTTTACGTACTTTAATATATAGTAGATATAGTATATTAAATAGCTTTGTTTTTTTTAAGGAGTCCCAAGCACTTGTTCTGTCTGAGCTATTAACAGTAGCCGGGGGACCTGCTATGTGGGAGGTGTTGCGACGCGCGCGCCATCTGTACGATATTTACCGAGATCAGTTGCTGCAGAGCTTGCAGGAGTGCATAGTGGTTAACGAACATCCAGAGAAGTCAACCATGTTGAACGCATCAGATATTGTATAACAGATAAAAAAATTAATATTAGTTATAAATCGTTTATTGAAAGTTGGCCAAATATATACTTTTTTACGTCATCTACATAAAGCCAGCCCCCAAAATACAGGCCCGTCACTGCTTCCTATTGCTGGGCAAAAGAAACGGCTCAACTAACTCCCCAGCAGCTTAATCTATACTCTATACATAATATTATAAATATGAAAGTAACTCTCTCTGTCCGTTACGCCTTCTCGAAAAACGCTGGACGGATTTTGATGATATTTGGCATGCAGAAAGTTAAAGACCCGAGAAAGGATATAGGCTACTTAACGCGAAGCTGCGACTAAAACCTAGTTGCAATTTAAACGATGGAAACAACCCCATAAGTAGTTTATTAAATTGAGATACAAGTCTAACAAATTCTTCTTCTGCCGCAGAACAAAAGAGACGCATCCAGCCCTGGACCAGACTCTGCGCGCTCTCTGCCACAGACGACAGGAGAGGCTCAAAAAACTGTAAGAATAGATAGCTGTTATTAACTATAGACTATACCCTATATTATTTGTGGAGAAGGGATTAAGAAAACACTAGCCAGTTGCTTTTCGGAGCAAAAAGCGACACGCAACAAGACACGTTGACCCCTGTTACATGACTAATCGATAAGGGTCCAAATGTGTTAGACTTCTGATAAAGAATGAAGAAGAACACACTGTTATGCCTTCAAGGATTCCATGACTATGCAAATAAAGGATGCTCGTCCTCCAGAAGTCAAAGGCTCATTATTTCAGTGTATGTTACTGTTTACTAACTGTATTTACGTGTGTTTAAGTTAACCATTTATTGAACATTACGTGATTGTTTTACTTCGTTTTAGGGTTCCGTACCCAAATAATAATAACGGGACACTATTACTAAGACTTCTCTGGCTGTCCATCCGTCTGTCTGTCGCCAGGCTGTATCTCAAGGACCGCGATAGTTATGGTTGAAAATTTCTCAAATTATGTATTTCTGTTGTAAAACAAATACCATAAACAAAATAGAATAAATATTGAAGGGGGGCTCCCATACAAAAAACACGATTGTTTTGCCCTTTTTTGCTCGATATCAATAATGGCCACAGGTAGGCACTTAAAATATTCACAAAATAACATAACATAAAATCACGCCTGTATTCCCCGAAGGGGTAGGCAGAGGTGCACATATGGGACACCCACATTTCGCCAGTTATGTTTTTAGGTCCCAATGTAATAGTGGGCGAGCCTATTGCCATCAACCTGCACAAATCCAAACTCCGTGCTGCTACTAACAATTACCCAATGGAAAACCCAGTAACACATTGCCCGACCTGAGATTCGAACCCAGGACCTCGTGTTCAGCCTTCGGGGAATACAAGCGTGATGTTATGTTTATGTTCAATATATAATAAATCACTTTATTTGTTCACAAAAACTATAATTATGGTAGGTAATTATAGATAGTGCAGTGTTGTCTGGTGTAAATTAAGGTCTACAACATGGACTTCATTAAAGACAAACGTGACTTCTAAACTAGGCAAAGATATTAAGTTTAAATCGAAATGACTATCATAGAGATATGATATTACGATGTGTGATGATTCTAAACTAGCCCTGATAAACATCAAGTCTATTTGGTCCTGATAAAAGGGTAGATAATTATAATCGGCTCTAATCATAGTTCTTCCAATCTTTGCTGCTTTGATAGCAATACTATTGTTTGAAGGTTGAACATTGTCATCGTCACTAGCCTAAAACTAAAACAGCTCTTATTCCTGTTTGATAGATAAGTTTAGAGAGCAGCTGATGGCTTTAAAAAACATATAATTATAAAACATCATTCATAACACACCCACATTTCGCCAGTTTAGTGCAATATTATAGGTCTCAAGGAAGAGGCAACCCTATTGCCATCAAGTGGCCAAAATCCAGACTCCGTACGGCTACTCTGAATTACCTTATAAATAAAAAACAATAACATTCTGCCTAACTTGGGATTCGAACTCAGAACCTCGTGCTGAGCAGCACTCCTAGCGACCACTAGACCAACGAGGTTTTAATCTGTCGCTGTATTCAATGTCGATTCTTTATAACTATTTTTTTAGCCTCTATGGCTTTATCATCATTATATCATCAGCAGCCCGACTTTACTCATAGCTAGGTTCCGATCTCTCTTGTGCTGATATTCACTAGTAAATAGCCGCTATAGTATATGTAGCTTCTATAATATTAATAATTCTGAATTTGAATTTTTCAGTTAGACGCAAACTTGGCCTCATGGAATGCTACTATAAAAGGAATGCGTGACAGTTTGAAACTTGAAGAAGTAGAAATGACTTTCAACGACGGCACTAAGAGGAAGATCTGGAAGGTCAACAGACCTAAGCCTGAGGTCATCGAGACCGTGGACTTTGTTAGTTGAGGACTAGAGGCCATTTACTAATTTGACATAATATTTTTCAATCAAAACATGATTCCCATATTTAGCAACTGGAATGTTGAGACCATTAACCAATCATTCCAAGTCACTACTTCTTTAAAAGTTAGCGTATTGACAGCTCATAAAAAGTATGTCAACTGATTGGTGGTGTCATCATCCCTATTGCGCTATGAGACCAAGGCGCTTAAATACTTAATTTTAAATCCTTATTCAAAAATTCCTTTTATATTCCTCCTGACTGCCTCGTTGGTCTAGTGGTCGCTAAGCGGGACTGCTAAGCACGAGGTCCTGGGTTCGAATCCCGGGTCGGGCAAAGTGTTACTGGGATTTTCCATTAGGTAATTCTCAGTAGCAGCTCGGAGTCTGGATTTGTGCCCGGTTGATGGCAATAGGCTCGCCCCCTATTACATTGGGACCTAAAAACATCACTGGCGAAATGTGGGTGTACTACATGTGCACCTCTGCCTACCCCTTCGGGGAATACAGGCGTGATGTTATGTATGTTTTATTCCTCCTGAAGTTTACGCTTACTCCAGGTGCAACTATTACCTTCACCTATTGGCAAGAAGATCATGTCGTACCTACCCCGCGCGCAGTTGGGAGATTATGCGCGGGTCAACAAGTACTGGGCGTACCTCGTTGACGAGCTTAAAGCAGAGATAGTTGCCAGAACGAAGCTTAACGCTGACTTCGAAAGATTGCACGTAGGTTGTTCACTATTTTAAAGCTCTTCTTTCAAACACTTCTTTGTGCGCAACGTACGCAACGGATTATGATTTCTGAACGCTTGTATAGAAATGTATGCAATAGATACATACTAATTGTCGTATGCAATTTTGCATAGGGCAGGTGCTTCTTCGATAGGAAGCTGGCTATGTCGCTTTTTAGTCATAATAAGAAAAAATGTTCCAAAGCCTTACATACACTTAGCAGATACCAAATTTCTGCGTATTTGTGTGATGAATCTGTATCAAAGCTCTCATGATTAAGACCGAAGTATAGTCTACAATCTACATAAACGATAAATGACACAAATAATTTTGAAGAGCCTTTGACTTTCAGGAGATGTTGCTGAAACACGACACTAGTTTGGAGATGTTTATTTCTCACAACGAACTGCGAGGGGCTCCGGCAAGCTCCCAAGGAGTAGCGAGCGCGGCCCCGTCGGCCAGGAGGCAGCCTCTACCGAGCGTGAAGGCTAGCGAGAAGTCTGGAGGAGCCTACTCCTTAAGGCATTTAATAAGCGGGAAGCTTAGTAGACCAGCGATTGTGAGTTAAAATGCTTAGTATTATTAATAATAGATCAAAATTACTCAATATATGAATACCTACCTACCGTCTAAGTGGACAGTAGACGTAGGACCATAGGTACGAATGGTTTAAAGGCAAATCTTCTTACTTTTATAGGCTCAGAAACCAATACGCAACATGGCCGACCTGACGGAAAGACTAGAGATGCGTGGCGCCGCCGACGAGAATATCTGGAAATGGTGTGAATGTATACTGGCACATGCAAAGAAAATTAATATGTGTACTCAAGTAAGTTTCACGGTTTAAGAGCTTATTCATTTTTCGGAGATACATTTTGACTTATTTATCGAGTAATGACGGTATTTTGTCTGCTTTGTGGAACCAAGTTATTACAACGATTAATTGAATTAGTGGTTGCTATCGCAAGTATATTTATGATAAATCGGCTGGCAGTGAGGAATTGACAGCGTTGTCTTTTACAATTCATGTGTTTAGAATTATATAACAGTTGCTAAAAACGGTGAAGTACACTTGAGAGATTTGTCAATGGTGTTTAAAGTTATGTCAGTGACTTACAGGCGGTTTGAACTCTGGCACTCTGACACTATGCTGTGCATCAACCATACGATATGAAGAAAAAGCGTTAAATGTCATTTGCCGATCTAGAAATCAAACTATTGTATAGGCTTAGTTTACTTTAGCACAATGTGAAATGCGCTCCGACGCGCTCCGGCGCGGTCCGTATGGTTGAAATTGTACTAAATAGACATACTTAATACGGGATTCAGTTAATGCTGGAATGAATTATGATCCTCGTTTAGAATAAGAGGGTTTTCTTCGTGCTAAGGTGATGTAAAACGTTATTTCAGAAATCAGATCATGAAGACGGTGTCTTAAGTCTGGGAAAAGTGCACTTTCCTTGTCCTCTAATGAAAATGAGCATGGAGGTTCCCTTAATTCCTCCGCTCTATAGAGACCCAAGTATGAGGTGAGTGACGTAGGTACCTAACATAAATATACAACTCACGCAACATGACGATAAGTAATGTTCTTCTGACTAAATTCCGGTCACGGTGGCCTGTCTCAGCTGAGACTAGCCAACTACGCACTCCCTATATCCTCACTCATAGTCCGATGGGACGGTAGACCAACACGACCGGAGAAAAATCTGGCCAAGCACCAACGGCTTAACGTGCTTTCCGAAGCACGGAGGAGTCTCGACATTTTCAAGAGTAGATCACATATTATGTTATGGTGCCAATGATTTGCCAGTAAAAAAAAACAATTAGAAAAGACGAGACTTAAGAACCCGATGTGTGTGCACTTATTAAAATGAATTATTTTTTTTTCAGTACATCAGTGAGGCCAAGAAGAAATATATCGGAATGTACATTCGTGCACTTCCCAAAGGCAACGGCAAAACGTTACAGTCTTTGGACTCGAGACCTTTCTTCACTATATCCCGTTTTCAAAATACCTTCATATCAGTCTCCTATATAATTGTTGTACTTACCTACGAATAAACACAGAACACAATTGTAATACTTTTCATTAAAGAGTCTTTTATTGTACACATAACCGTTTACACTTATTTACACACTATAACCTACGTTAAAAAATAAATGTATACAAAAGAAAAAATAAACTAAATATTATGCATCAAAGTATTCCTCCTCATCACTGTCGACAGGTAGGGTGCCCAAAAGGCTAGCGGCATTGCCACGTTGAATGGCACTGCTAATTATTACATTAATTAATTCTATAAAATATGAAACGAATTGAAACAACTAATTTAAGGAAGAAACTTTACTTCAGTAGTAGTTACCTAGGTAGGTATTCCTTTGACCGTACCAAAGCCGTCGTAATCAGTAGCCTTAGCACGAATATTTTTGTCCATCGAATAGTTTACTCGATACGAATGCGGAACGAAATTGCAGATATTTTACATATTGGAATCTGATTTTGTTAACAGGTTTTAATTTTTTCCCGCAGAACCCTAAATATTTTCAAAAGTTTAAATAGCCTCTGTTACTCCATAAAACATCAGCTATTTAATTTTGTCAGTAAACATGCCGTTAAAATCAGTCAAGCTGTCGTGAAAAAGTTGTAACCCGGGCATTTAAATTAACTAAACCAGCAAGTAATTTACATTTTACAACCTAAGAAAAAAAGTAATAGTTTAGTAGAACATTTAGCTGTTATAACTAGTGTTATTTATAAATAAAGGTTGTTATTATTATATTATAACTAGCTGACCCGGGGTATGAAAAATAGATGTTGGCCGATTCTCAGACCTACTCAATATGCTCACAAAATCTCATGAGAATCGGTCAAGCCGTTTCGGAGGAGTACGGGAACGAACATTGTGACACGATAATTTTATATATAAGATAATATAAATGCTGCTTTTCTTTTTTGCCCTACTTCTTGTGTCGTTTACTTAGAGCACTTAACCAACTAAATACTAGGTAGGACAAAAAAGTCGTTTATGGTTAATCTTTAGTGTCTTGACATCGAGAGTTACTAGCCTTTTCGTCTCATTCATTCATGTCTTCTCATTCCAAACTCATTCATTGGATACGCGTAGATATTACTCTGTGCGTCGTAGTGATAGTGCGAATGATACTGTCAAAAACAAAATATGTATAAGTGTCAAAAGCTGACAAACATACTTTTCTAGAAGAAAAATAATCACATTTTAATTCGCGTTGTGTGCATTTGAATTAGTAGCGCCAACTTTCTATAACTGTTTTCGAGTTAAATAATGATATCCGTCACAAAGTTGACTTAAACGAAGTGAGACTACAGAAAAAATAATGAGCAAACATATGTATTCGACGGCGAACCTCACGGATAAAGAGTTAAAGGAGCAGGGTAATAGACTGTTTAGTTTGAGACGGTACGAGGATGCTATGAACTGCTACACAAAGGCTATTGTGAGTAATCTGATATTTTACTACTGGCATGCCTTCTTACAACTATGATTTAAATTTTAGACAATGCATAGGAAAGCCAATATTCTGCCTGTATTATTTTCAATTTTTATGTAAAATCTGAATTATTTTATATCTGAGTAAGTAACTATCTCATTTAAAAGCTTAATTAATAAAGCATAGATCAGTAACTGAAGTGTTGTGTAACTGAAGGTTTTTCCTCCAAAAATATTTAAAGTCATTTTAAATGTTGAAAAATCAATCAATTTTAATTAAATATTTATTAGTGTTATAAATTAAATCATGTTTTACTTGCATATTTCTTAAGGATTATTGTTACGCTATTTAAAATAATTATGTTTATTATAAACTACCCAATAATTGTGTGATCAATGCTCAATCTTTCTCTATATGAAGAAGAAGCCTTTGCCCTGCAGTGGGACAGTTATAGGCTGTTATTATTATTATAAATCATATTGTAGACTCCTAATTTTCATGACTGATTACAATTTATCTGACATGTTAAGATTATCAAAATAGTATCCATAATTAATGAGTATGTATTATTATCTGACTACACCAATGTAACGAACAACAAGCCTTTGATATCATTATTAACACAGATACATTTATTTACAAAGGAGTTTGGTACAATGAGTAACATTGAAAACATTTTAAGTTCATTCATAAGGCGATCTGTATAATACAATAACAGCCTGCATACAATATACATATTATATTACAAACTTCTTTGTTTGTACATTGTGAGTTTAAGCTGTTTCTGGATGTGATATTTCACTGACACAACTATAAAGTATGTAATAATAAGTAACATGAAAAAAACTCAGTTTCTCAACAATAATTAATTGTATTTAATTCAACGTAATATATCTATCCCGGAAACTGTATCACTGATACTATTTTATTAAAGAATTTGTTCTACCATATTGGAAATAAACAATATTCTATTATATTTCCATAAGATATATAATAATTCCAATTGCCAATTCGGCTCTAACATTTATTCATCAATTTTTTTCCAGATAAAAAACCCCTCAGTTGCTACGTACTTTACGAATAGAGCACTATGTCACCTGAAGATGAAACGTTGGGAGGCTACTTGCCAGGACTGTCGACGTGCCCTGGACATAGACAATAATCAGGTCAAAGGACACTTCTTCCTTGGACAAGCATTGGTGGAGTTGGATTGTTACGATGAGGCTATTAAACATCTGCACCGAGGTAGATAATATTCTATTACATTTGTTAGAGAATTAATATACTTTTGACCTATGAATCACCAATCTCGATTATGTTATTGAATACTGTAAGTATTACTTGTCTGAATTTAATAGTAATACATAATTCATACCGTAAAAGTAAATTAAATTACATATTGACTGTAACCAGTATAGATAAGCTGCAATAGCTATTATCTTAATATCTATAACAGATTCATCTTGCAAACAGTAGTAGTTGTAATACTATGTTTAATAACTTAATAAGTTACTCTTGTTTTAAAAAAAATACATAGCTACTTCTTTTTTAAATAAGAGAAACACATTTCTTAATTTTATTAGGTATCTTCACCCAGAGTGCACTGAAGCCTCTAAATACTAGATTTAAAAAAAAAAAAAAAAAAAAAAAAAATCTTTACATTATAAATAAACTAATTTCTAGAAATAATAACTATTAGACTTTTTCATTATCCTCAATACAAAATAAGAATACATATAGACAATTAGTCGTATTAATGTTTCTATTATTACTTTGTGTATAATCTACAGTTAAAAGGATTCAGGTCTGAATGATATCCAATTAACATAATTATAATATTTGCAAGTCAAGGTGAAATATGAAACCAATTGGCAAACTTTTCTAGTGTTCAATGAATCAGGTTGGATAAGAATAGCACATAATGCCTGGGTCATATGGATTCTTTTGTGGGACATATCTCAATTGAGACTAGACTTCTTGCGAAAATAACATAGTGTGTACCCAGTTCCATGTAGTAAGTGTGTGTATACAGTAGAGTACCGATCATAATTTAACTAGATGGTATACCCAACTAGAGAGAGAATAGGCGCATGACCAACAGCTTAATTTACTTTTCACTTCGGTTCTCGGTATGCCAAACGGTCAACCATCTTGAAAGTGACCGTAGTAAGCATCGGTTAACCTCACGGGTGACTGACGAGGTAGTTGTGTAGCCCTTATTCAGAGTATTAAACATAACATAAAATCACGCCTGTATTCCCTGAAGGGGTAGGCAGGTGCACATACAGTACACCCACATTTCGCTAGTTATGTATTTAGGTCCCAATGTAATAGGGGGCGAACCTATTGCCATCAACCGGGCACAAATCCAGAGTATAAGTAAAAACATATTTAACTTAATGGGGTATCCGAGAGGATAGATGTTTTCATGTTCACTGAATGAATTCACCAAAATTACATTATTAATTTTATGTTACTGAGTGATATTTTTATATTATGTACTTATTTTTTATTTTTGTTAATTATATTCTACAATTTATTGTAATTTGTGTACCACGCTATTGTATTAGGTTAGTCTGTAAGGATAGCGATGTTGAGAAAACAAATAAATAAATGAATATCTTTTCAGCCAGTGATTTGGCTCGCGAACAGAAGCTTAACTTCGGCGACGACATCGCCGCACAGATCCGTATAGCCAGGAAAAAGAGATGGAATGTACAAGAGGAGAAGAGAATAGCACAGGAAATTGAACTGCAGACTTATTTGAATAGGTTTGTTTTATTTCGTGTCACACAATAGAGTACAAACTAATTGATTTAGATTACGTTACATGTAGTTGCTAAGTGGTATCTGGCCTAGAATTGACCACCCCCTATCCTCCTGTGGGTGTCGTAAGAGGCGACTAACTGAAAATCCAGAAGATGGTTAGCAGCGTCTTCTGTAACTTCACCACCAATACTGCGATCCCCAAGCCGTTTGCCAAGCATTGGGATTATGGAAAATATATTGATGAATGAATAAACATTGAAATGACAGTGAAATTATAAAGATGGATGCTATTAAAACACGCTTTCTTTTACAGACTTATAAATGAAGATATGCAACGTAGAATAGAGGCACTTAAATTAGATAACAGTAGTGAAGAAGACGCTACTAATAAGATACCGAAAATTGAGGAGGAATGTGTAAGTATAGGCTTATAATATAAACATAAATGTCAATGTATAAAATCAGACTGCCTCGGTAATCTAGTGGTCGCTAAGCGCGATTGCTAAACACGAAGTCCTGGGTTCGAATCCCGAGAAGATTATTATTTCTTCTCCACATTGAGTGCCATTAGCTGCAAATGTAAATTATTGTAGTAACCTGAGTTTTACTGTATTATAAAGTTACCAGGTGATGTAACATTAAATAAACAGTAGATAAAAAAAGCCACATAATATTTGAATTAAAGTACAAACATATTATTATTACTATTACTTTTTTTTTTAAATTGATTAAGGGAACTTGAAAAATGATGGATTTCAAGTTTCCCTTAATCAATTTAAAATTTAAGCCTAGCATGGCAACATGCATAAAAAAATACAAAAAGTCATATATTCCTTTATTTTACAGAATAATTACACTAGTGAATTAAATAACTTATTTTCAAAAATGGATGAGAGAAGAAGGGTACGTTTTCATTTTCATACATATTCTGATTCCATAGTTTGTAATTTATGGTTACAATTATGTAATTTAACTTTTATATTTGTAGAAACGCGATGTACCAGACTATTTGTGCGGAAAGATAAGCTTTGAGATTCTGAACGAGCCGGTGATCACACCAAGTGGCATTACTTATGAGAAGAAGGACATTGAAGAGCATTTGGAGGTAATATTGAAATAATGTATCGAACAATACCCAATTATCAGAATTAACTTTGTTCTTAATGTAGTAAGGGTCATTTTTCTATGTCATCATTTATTAAATCGGCAAATTTAATCAATTATGTTTTTATTAACATTTATGATTGCCCGACGAGTTTCGGATTCGAAACAGAATCCTTATTATTTACTATATATTTTGGTTATACTCACGAGTATGTTCTGGAATGCTCGCGACTCTGCGGCGTAACCAGCTCATGAATAAGGGCTCCATTCGAGTTCGAAACTACTCAGGCATTGCCGAATACACTCGTGAGTATAACCAGAATATATGTATAGTAAATAGTATGGATAACACACACGAAAGTTAAAGTAGAATCCTTATTCTTGAGATTAAAACATTTAAATAAAACTAGGTTTACGGATTTTATCGCGGTTTTTTAATTAATTAAGATAAAATCCGTAAACCTAGTTTTATTTCAATGTCTAATATTCGCGTAAGTGATAGAAATCATTATATTAAAACATTTATTTGCTTGCAGCGTGTCGGCCACTTCGATCCGGTGACCCGAGTGAAGTTGACAGCCGACCAGCTGATCCCTAACTTCACTATGAAGGAGGTTGTAGACGCGTTCCTGCAGGACAACGAGTGGGCGCTCGACTATTGAGCGCGGCACGTCCGCTGCTTGGTCGAGGTTCTTAGTAATCATAGGAGTTTGTACGTGATGTATTGTACGTTTAGTAATACCCTGACCTTATTGTAGCTGGTAGGATTTTCAGAATATACTGTCAAAGTTGTGTAAAAGTAATTGAATCTTAGTAGTAGGTCTTCTTCGTTTAAATTATTAACTTCAACTGACTGAAAGTTTATAAACCCCTGCTATCGCTTTTGCCGTGCGCGCTGTTCTTGCCACTACTAAAATAATTGCCAGTTAAAAAATAAACAAAATCTATGATATAAACTTAATTAAAGTTTCCGTTTATCGGAGAGTTCAATATTGACTAGTATCAACAGTTTAAAAGCTACCTTATAAAAATAGCAACTGTATTGAGAACCTTCTTTTTTAAAGTCGGTAAATTTGATTTGAAACTAACGCTATTTTATGAAATTCCATTGGCCAATTGGTGAGGTTCTAAATATCAACATCAGGGTATTACTGCACGAATCGGACAACATTCGTTTGTACACACCATGCCAATCTCAGCGCTGTCTTGCTATAGTAGACTGAACACATTGGGTCTGTGTCACTTGTTAGGTTAAAGTATTGCTCACAACGGTTGGAATAGCTCTGCTTCGGAATGTGTAGTGTAAGCTGGTAAAATAAAGAAATTTAATCCTAAACAATAAACGAGCTTGCTAACACATATACATTTTCTACATAGGTATTATAACGTAGGATTTTCATTTAGTGTTTTCACCTCTGCCGATAAATAAATACCAAGCTTTAGTGAATACTACTTGCTTTGCCAATATTCACCTTTTTTGTATATATTATTATGTCTCGTGAAGTTAAGCTCTGGCTTCTTGGGACAGTGGTGAATACTATGTGCATAGACAACGTTCTAGTGACGTCATTCACTGCAGTATTACGGCCTCGCTATCCTACGAAACCAGAACTTTAAGGCGGTAACAGACTTGTAACATTTGAAGTTCATAAAAATATGTATCATCATAGTTCTCGCGTCGGGTGTTTCAAGTCTGTTTCCACCCTAACCTCACTCTTCACAAACAAGCACTGCACAATACTAACTTACTACTCTTGCCTTCTATTATAGTAAAAACTAACGTTGTAGTTTATGATACTCTGATAGATAGGAATATTGTAATCACTCCTATTTCTATCTTAGTTGGTCACAATACATTTTATTTATTTAATTGAAGTGACGAACTCAGTGGAAACGAAACTCATTCGTTTGTATAACATTTATAAAGCTGTGTTCCGCTGACTAACAGCCGGGTTGAATGACTAGGAGCCTTGGATAAATGGCAAAATACTGGGTAAATAGAAATTGAATACGATGATACTGTCTCATTGGTCTAGTGGTCTAGAACCCGTTATACACCCATGTGTGATCACTACATGATACTGGCAGAAATTACACCATTGCTGATTACCAAAAATTTAAAACAAAGGTATATGAAAAAGGCGGTCTTTGAATCTGTTATATTAACTTATTATTATGTAAAGTTTTCATAAACCCATAAGAGTGGATTTCAATAAATATAAACACCGTTTTCGTTATTATAACTCAATAGATTCAGCACCTTTTGTCTACCTATATATAATTATAAAATAAGACATGTATAACATTAGTAACCTACTACGCAAACCGGGGACGACATAGCAAGGTATAAAAATGTATACCAATGGACATTCAATCGTATTGTTATGGTCATACGACATAAGTTGCCGTGGCATCCTGCCACAGGCTCCAGCCGCGGGATGCCATGGCATAATTTTAAAGCATAGCAATTTATTTTACTATAATAACTTTCGTGAGTGTTATCCATATTATTTACTGTACTCGGTCGTTCGGCTCGCGACTCTGCCGCGTAACCAGCTCATGAATAAGGGCTCCGGTCGAGTTCGAAACTAGTCAGGCATTCCCGAATACACCCGTGAGTATAACCGGAATATACAGTAAATAACATAGCAATTTATGTCGTATTTGTATAACAATACGTTTGAATGTCCATTGGTAAAAAAAAAAAATCTCTTGCCATGCCGTCCTGGTCTGCGTTGTTTTATAATATCGCAGTAATAGTTTTGGTATACCATATAACAATTATATCTACATAAGTATGTTTTTGCACTAGTAGAAGCTTTATTTTCTCTGTCCATTTAAAAGTATCGTAAGTCAAATTCCATTCATCATTAACCTACAAATATCTTACAAAATAGTCACTTTATCATTATAATATACATCGTAGAACAGTTATATATTTAAAGTGTTTTTACATTATGTTGCCACAAAATATCATTGAAAACGATAGTGACAGGCATAATTTAATCCATGGTTTAAAAGTAACACTTCTCATGAAAAAAGGTGGTTATGTTACACCAGCGACTTGAAAATTTACTCAAAATATAATTCTTGTAGGTTACTGAATAATGTTATCCGAACAACAAAAACTTTTCTTTGAGTAACTTATTAAGTCCGCGGTTTTAACCAAGACTTGTGTTTCTAATTGATTTAAAGGTTGTGTGTGATTGTACGAGATCTCATTTAAATTAACAAACATACTAGGAGGGTGCAAGTATGCGTTTTATTTCACTCGTGTTTTTTTACTAATCAACTAGGACTTTTATGCCTGCAATAAAATAAATAATAATTCGTAATCGTATGCATACGATGTGAACACGTTTTTATGATTTAAGTTATGTTTTAAAACTGAATCTGTTTTGCCAGCAATTCTAATAGATTTAAAAATGGTTGTAGAATCGATTATATGTTTATAACGATAGCATTCGATTGGTAAATGTTAGGACTGTAATCATTCGATTATTTAAATTAGGATTGTTTTTTAAATGTGATAAAATTTAGTGTTTAAAGTAAATAGCATTGTAATATAAAGTAAATGTGTGGTCGAATGCTATTTGTATAGCTTTCTGATGGAACATTGAAGCTATGACATCGTACATCATATTAAGTACTTATGGATTTTATCATGTAAAGCCCATATTATGTATATTGTGTATGGTAGTAATGATAAGAGATTATACTTGGTTGCGAGCTGGCAAGGTCGCTTTTTCGTACTTTATTAATATTAAATAAATTGTTTAAAACTGGTCAATGATTCTAATAATTTTTATACGTACAATTTTCATTATTTCTTAGCGTGAAATGTAATGTTTACATACCAAAAGGAATTGACTAATTTTACCCATTAATATTATTTTCTTTCAAACACCAATAAGGGGCTTTTATTATGATAAACATTACATGCATCATACGTCACAAGCGTTTAAATATTAAAGATGGACATAGTTGCCTAAAAACACAGACTTTTTAAACAATCTCATTAAATTCTACCAAAAAGCGACGTATCCAGATCGCAACCATTTAAATCCTCTTAAACTCAAGCTATTGTGTAATGGTACGTTACTTTATGTACTTATAAGTATGTTCTAAATGGTACTTATAATTTCGACTAATACAACTATGAATTTTAGACGAAGAATTGCCACAGCATAGTTAATATTTAATTTTAAAATCGGTAATTGTGTTAAGGTGGAGTTCAGATAGTCGTACCAAGCGTAAGAACAATTTTTATTGTTAATCCGAAGTCTGTAACTACTACGGACAAAATGCGTGAATATCATAGTTCTTTTCATGTACTTAACATCTTTAACAGAGTAGCGAGAGAAGTAGCGACTATCTGAATTAAGCTTTATTTAAATTTTTACTTGTAGTACTGATTCAATTTTCATACGTTGAAAATATAGTTTCGATCTAATCTCAATGACAAACATGTCAAAAAGTGACGTTTAGCGATGTGATACTAGATCGAAGCTGATTCAAAATTATGAGAATTGGTTTTGTATGAGATTGCCAATGTGTAGCGGGATCGCTAGACAAACAGATTCATTGTATGTCTAACTGAAATTTGTAATAAGTTACGTTTAAGTAAATGTTATTTTGTACTCGTGACTTTTATTTGTTTCTTCCCTATTGACGTTCCTCGGATAAATATTTTATAATGTAGCAACACTACTCACACTGAATATTAAGATAGAATAGATTTGTTTGAAATAAACCGGTATGTGAAACGTTATTTGAGGAAGATAACATCAATATGCTATTAAGTACAATCTACATACATAGTTTTTGCTATCAACTTCCATAGATAAATTGCCTTGTTTCCTTTGACGTCACAGGGTTAAAGGTCTCGGATTCGAGGTCCCCCAATTTGACTCGGGTTTACATTTTTCTAAGGTATGCGTAGATGTTACAGAGGAGCAAAATTAATTTATGAGGTACATTTATATAAAAATGTATGGGGTGTTTTTAATCGTTGGTGTACCCGACTATTTGTTTTGGATATGGTTGGATATAAGGCATTGAGGGTCAGGACGGAGCTAACACTCGTAACATTATATTTTAAATACTTAGATATAGGTGCACAACGCGGATTTACTAAGCCATGTGGGATTATTTGCCTACGAGAGGCGTCGCCGCCAAGCAAGGCTCAGTGCCGCAAGCCCGCACTAACTTGCTGCAGCAGGCGCCACTGACGCGCGCGCTCGGCACTCAATTGCCAGTGACGGACGATATTTTTTGCACTCTGACTGAGTTCACAAAGTTAGCACTGTATAAGATTTGTTATAGTCAATTACTATGTCCTGTGTTTATACTTAGTGTTGGTTACTTTTGTTATTTTTTTTCTACAATTTCGCTCATGGTCTAATCCTGTAATGATGATTGTCATCATCATTATCAGCCGGAAGACGTCGTCTTTTGAACAAAGGCCTCCCCCTTCAAAGGGGTGGGTTGCCATAATCCCCACGCTTGGCAGGCGGCTTGGGGATCGCAGTATTGGTGGTCAAGACACAAGACGCTGCTGCCTATCTTCTGGATTTTCCCTTCGCGCCTCTCACGATATTCATGGGAGGAAAGGGGGCGGTCAATTCTAGGCCGGATACCACTCGGCAAAATGATGATTGTATAAAGACGATAATAAAATGTTCAAATCCGATTTATGACCGAAATTCTATTACGCGTACAATACTGTATTATACTAACGATGAAAGTTCTAGGCCTAAATACATTCACTGGTTCATACAATCATAATGGAGGCAGGTAACATTACAATCTAAACTACAGAACGCAAACGGTGCACATTAACTAGCACAGCAGGCATTAGGCTACGCCGGCAACCTGTTACTAATGCACAATTGTTTATTGAAACAGATTGAAGCTCGACACGTCACTGCTACCTGTTGCGTTCGCTAATGCATAGCGCCACCTCGCAATGTTTACACCGTCGGCACCGCTGGAAACTATTGTAAGATAATAGGCGTCGCGCATCTGTGTGTTTAGGGCTCATAAATAGACAGCTATTTTGCTGTCAGGCTGTCTATTTGTCTGTCTTTCTGGTCTGACTATTCGAATGGAAAATGACGGGCTGGAGTTTATAGAAACTAGAGATGAAGCTTAGTAAAAAGGCATTTAACCACTTCTAAAGTTACAACCCTAATAGGTACTACTACTACCTACTTTCGTAGATTCAAGCGTCCGCGTCGCTTAAAGCATCTGATGATCCAATTGATATGGAGGTTAGACAAAGAAGGTACCTAGGTAGTAGTTTATAGGTACTTATAATACATTAATTATTATTGCTATATGGTAAGTTTAGATTACGACACTACACGGTACGCTGAGTGTGGGTACTGTGTATAGTGTCGTAGTCTAAATCTTTGTTTCTTGATTAAATTCTAAGACATTCTCCTGTATAGTGGGTGTAATTCATAATTAATTTATGTAACATAGGCGCCGCCAGAATTTCTTTCAAGGGGGTGCATAAAGTGCTATACAAGTAATACAAAATGTAGAATAAATTGACTAGACGCATTGGCTTCGTCAAACACATTTAAAAAGAACATTTCAAACAAAATTAAAGAATAAAAAATCCATGTATTTTCTTTTCTGCATGCCAGGGGGGTGCAAGTGCACCCCCTTGCATCCCCTGCCGGTGTCCATGATATGTAATATCATATAGGTACGCAAACACCCAAACTCGGATCGCACAATTTTTTGTCTCGAGTGGGAATCGAACCCGTAACCATTAGCGCAACAGTTCAATCGCTTAGCCACTGCGTGAATCAGGTCGTCATCGAATTATGTACTGAATATACTTCAACATATATTATTACTAGGTGTTACCGGCTACATTTTTTTCGGGATAGCCTATGTTAATCCAGGGTGTCAGCTACCTCCATATAAAATTTTATCAAAATCGGTCTAGCCGTTTGATCGTGAAGAGGTAACAAACAAAAACACTCACAAACTATCGCCTTTATAATAATTAATTATTACTGTGATGTGATATTGTGATTAAATTCTAGGTCACAGTAATATCCATAGCATAATAGGTAGGTCTATATCTACCTCTATGTAAAGTGCAGGCTCGCCACTGATAAATGTACCGTGACTATATGGAATTAACTTAATGAGTTTCAAGTCCCTGATGCGTTTTCTTTACACTTTACGGGCCAAGTATGTGGTCATGGTACACTTGTTTTATGTTTGTTTGAGCTATATATCTAGGTATAATTATATAGGCATACGTATAATTATGCATTTATTGCCATCACAGAAGAATTTAAAATATGCATTCTTGGATAACTATGTAGGTCGGTACATTATCATTCGTTTTGACAACAATTATATTATACCTAGGTAGGTTTATAATAATGTAATTATACTTCTTTAAGAGCTAGGTACATGTAAATAGGATACTTTAGTATTTAGACAGTGGCTATAAGTTGTGACGTCCTTTTTCCATTAAAGCACCAGATAAGCGGTACTGGAATTATTGGGAGTTTGATTTTTTTTTTAATTATGATCACGAGCGGATTTTGAACCAGCGACCGTCGCCGTACCTTGGCGCTGCTCTAACTAACTGAGCCACCAGTCACAGATTGATTTTTTAAAATCTTTATTTTAATCTTTTTTTTTTCAATTAAATAGACATACAGGTTTCATCACTAATTGACTATTACTAGTCGGGAAGTCTGTAAGTCTTAAAATATTTCCCTACTTCTAGTTATCTCTTCTGTATGTTTTAAATGTTTGGTTTAATAATGAATATGAATATTATTAAAACAGCATTCTAGGCTCTGTGAGGTTCGGCTGGCATTCTTACCGTTTCAAATAGTTAATACTCGCCATACCTGCCATGCATGAGAGAATGTGCGATAATGAGAGCACGAATAGTTTTGTGTAAATAATTAAGGTAAAATTAACTTATGAATACTTATAATAATTGGTAATATTTATTTGAAAGGTTACTGACCTAGCAAAAGGCAAGGGGGTGTAATAGGGGGTAAATAAAGAATACCAAGTTACCTTCCATTACTACCTATATTAATGTGAACAGTAGAAGTGTGAAGAACCCCGTGTGTGTTTTAGTAATGTAAATGTAGATGCGCATGTATTGATAAATATTCCAAATTAATTATTATTATACAATCATCATCACCATCATCTGCCGGAGACGTCCACTGTTGAACAAAGGCCTCGCTCTTAGAACGCCACAAATAAAAATACATGCCCAACAAAACCTCTGTAGGTAGTGGTGAATTGGTAGATACGAGCAGGATTTGAACCCGCGATCTTGCGACCGAGCGACACGGTAGCTTAGTTGGTTTGAATCCCGCTTGAGTCAATTTTAAAATTTTCTTTGACAGTTTGAACTTAAGCTTAGCATGAGCTAGCGTGGTCATCAATGCTCAATCCTTCTCTATACGAGAAGAGGCCTTTGCCCTGTAGTGGGACATGAGCTGTTATTAAGGGCTACATGCTAAAATGACTTTAAAATACAGTGATGAAAATCACAATTTAGTTGAATGAAATATACCCAAATGCACGAAGTCTTCGGCCATATATTTTACTACACAAGCTCATTACACACATGAATGCGTTTCGCGAACGTTGCCGAAATCTATTGAGACTTCAACTTCTCAGAGAAACTGCTATAACAAGACTTTGTAAGTGCAATAAATATATTTTTGGCAAACGAATTTCGTGGATGTCAGCATTCGGTAGGCAGTCTCAACAATACTAAGTGAGGAAAGACAAACTTGGTGCATACTTGCCGTTACAGGAATGCGTTATTTATGTTTTTGTTGAAGTTACAGGTGAGTAAATAACTCCGAACAATGGGTAAATATCTATTTTACGTCTTGGGTGTACAAATTCAAATTGCATTTATTTACTTACCCTTATTGTTAATGCAGAGGTATTGCTCAAACATAACGCAATAAATGAGCTTAAAAACATCCGCTAATATAGGTTTTTTACACCTTGAAACTGTACTAACTATATAGCCTATGCTCTATAGCATAAGTTATAGTTCTATTAATAACTTTCTTAGACCCTATCGGTCATTGCTTACCGCCTATAATCTACATGACCCTGTTTAAATCGTCTGTAATAGACGCAAACGCCATATTTTTTACAAAGCCACGTTTCACTAACATACTTATAATATTGTTGCTATAAATTGAAATGAATAATTCAATTATCTAAATTTGTTAAAATCACAGATACAGAGCCCAACTGTAGTTAAAGATAGGCTGAAACAAACATGTAAAGATGTGAAACGGCGGAGACGATAGAGGCAGTAGAACCTTATCTTATCGCATCCCAACGGTACGTGGCGATATACATATACCTACGCATGTAACTGTCAGAATCCCGAGGCTTCATTGTTTAAATATAGATAACTTGAAGCAGTTCAACTAAACTCCAGTTCCTACATAAATCTACGATATCTTAAAGTATAATCGTGAGCCAAAACTCCAAACTGCCGAATCACGCTCGCATTAAACAATTTACAAAATCGCCAAAATTTTCGCTAAACTGAAAAGGAAAATCACTTTATACAGAGTATAAATCACAGCGTCATGCCGCGTATCTCTTTATTCTGCAGCTGTCTTCAAAGTGTCGCTATAACAACACGGAGGCTGTTCAAATAACGCAGCGATTTAAAGAGGATCCTCTGATCCCTTGCCAAAGTGTTCGGTGAAAGAAAGAGAATATTGTTACGATTGCATCGACGGCTTGTAAAGAACTGTTGCTCCTGGCTTGCGGCCAGACGACGCGACCGTTACGTGCTACCATTCAATTACACATTAAATAAAACGCTAGTTTGTCTCACATGATTAATGGTTCTATTGAGATTTGGCTGCAAGAAATTGATGTAGTATCGTGCCACTTTATTTACGATTTGCATTTATGTTACGTCATAGATCTTAGTGTAGTTTTTGGTCGTTGTAAAGCATTAGATTATAATTATTGTCACTTCTAAACAGGCATTTCTAAACAAAATGGTAACACGCTCGGCAGATTGGTGATAACAGTTTGCAAGCGAGGAGGATTTGCTACCCATTCTACTGAACTTATTCCGGCAATGGGAAGAGTTTGCGAATTAATGCGTTTTGTATGTGAGGGGGCGCAATATCAGTATTTTTATCGAGGGTGCTTTTATTATGGTATTTGTGACAATGGTTAGGAAAATTCTTATTTTCTGAAAATATCAAAAGCTTCATAAGGACATTACAGAACTAGTTTCATAATTCCGAATAATGTCCTGCTATTTAATTCCATACATATGTACATCCACCTCGTCGTCTGAGCTCCGCAGCCATCGCCAGCGGACTGGTGTCAGTCGGGATGAAGCGGCAGGACGATATCCTGCACGCACGCGCGGTGCACGCCGCCCGCCCCTTCTTGCCAATTGGTACGACATTCGCGAGGGGCATGTGGGAGCATTTTACAGTACTGTTCATGAGGTCGGGTATATGGAGATTACACCTAGAAAAGATGTAACCATTTTTTGTCGGAATATATTTTGTTGATAGTTACTAGCTATTACATCACGCGGCTTATGATAATTGTAAGTGTCAGTTAGTCAATGTATGGTATTCATAGAACATGACCAACAATGTAGAAACTTATGGCCAAAAACTTGCGCTCGTGCCAACTTTCCAATAAGTTTATACACGAAACACTTTCGTTCAAAGGCTTCACCGTGTTGTGTCGTACGCGGTGTGGTGTAAGCGTTCGCGTTCGGCAGCGCCCTGCGCAGAGTAGGTCAGGACGGGGGATCGCGGGGGAGCGAGCGGCGCAGGGTCGCGGGGAACAGAGGAGGGGTCCCGATTCATGTTTACGGGGCTCGGCCGTCAGCTGTTCGCGCGACATGAATGTGCCGCGCCCGCGACGCGCCCGCGCCGACGCCGCGCATCGATTGATTGATACCTGAGCGGCCACGTGCGGCGGGCGCCGGCCGCCAGTCCCGCCGCGCTCGCCGGCCCGCGCGCGCGACCGCGTTCATGCGACCCCGCCCGCGCTGCTTGCCGCCTCAGCTCATCAATGGAGTGCCCGAGGTGACCGGCCTGCGGAGCCCGCGAGCCGCGCGACGCAGCCGCCAGCCGCGTAAGTACCGCGCCGCGAGCCGCCGTGCATGATGCCGCTCCACGCGTAAACACGTACACGCACTAGCACCCCAATCCGTTAGTAAATAATGGTTTTTCCGATAGCATTAATACCCGGAGACAATTTATGCGACTGCGCCGTGTGATGTTTACTGCGACCCGTTCCTCGAGCCACCTTCTCATTACATTAGCGGCGGAAATTTTCTATATAGAAGCGTTTTTCCTATCGATCGTCCTAAGTTTTGCTCGTTTCTAACCGAATATTTATAAAATTCTATTGGTTTACGTAATCGAAGGACAGTCTGATAGTTTGTTATTGTAAGTCGCGGTTAATAAATCTGCGAGGTGTGTGCGGGACTCGGACCCAATCATTACATAAAACATTTCAATCGTTTTCTATCGACCTGTCTATCTGTCGTTATCTTTCCTCTGCTATCGCTTTCTTATTTACGCAAGGGGTTGGTGTAGTCCTCGTTGATAGCAGAATTACACTAAAACGGAAATTATTTTCTATAAAATTAATAATGGACCACTACAAAATAAACACCATTCATTTATCGGATGCGAGGTCATAACGTGTAAGAACATAAGCCAATATTTACTTAGCAACAAGTCATAATGAAGTAATAATATACAGCGTTCAATGTTCGTAATCATATTCGCAGCTTATGTTGGGGAGCCGACAGCAGTGCCAACAGACTGTCAATCATGTCGTAACAAGCTCGGTAGTATCGTGCCCCGTAACAACTTTCAATCTCCTCTTAATTGCAAAACACCTAATTTGAGTCTCGATTCAGTAATATTTACCTTCACCGTTCACGTAAACCCTCGTTTGTTGAGCCGTGAAATTTGCTTGGTATGATTGATTGATGATGTGTGATTTTATGTGGACTTGTGATGATCAGATAACTGGATAGTGAATGTTAATGAAAGCTAAATTGTTGTTAAATATGTTTTGGCAAGCGTGTGGGAACTGCGAAGCGTGTTGCAATTAATTGTTGCAGATACTTTAATTAGATTTTGGATGCAAGAATGATTCAATTATATAAGTAAATTCAATTTTAGAATATTGATGTTCTTATTATGGGCGCAAGAGTTATTGAATTTAAAGTCAATTTAAGAATACTGTTGTTCTAATAAAATATTTTATATATATAAAATAATATTTGTTGAGAAATAAATGGGAGGCTTTTGCCCAGCAGTGGGACATAAAACACGCTATTAAATAAAACAGTTTATAGGTTTACAAAATTTTTTTTTTTAGGTTAGTTTATTCTATATAGTATAGAAAACATAGAAAAGTTTAATAACTATTTACAAATAAACGATCTTTATCTTTATCTTTATTCTCAGCACTGAGTATAGATTTTTGTGCCTGGTTAATAGTAACATTAGTAACACTTTAGCACACGACCGAATAAAGTGGAAGACTGAAAACGAGGCCTTTGCCCTGCAGTGGGACAACATAGGCTGTTAAAAAAAATAACATAACACAGTAACTAATATAGGCTCGCCTTTATTACAAAGATCGTATACCATAACTGGTAAAAAGAGTATTTACACCTTTATCAACCTCTTTAGAAAATTTAAGCATGTTGTGTCATATTTCTGATTAGTTCAGTGGCTAAGCAATTGGACTGCTGCACTTAGGGTCGCGGGTTCGAGTCCCACATGGGACAAATATTGTGTGATCCGCAGATATTTGTCACGAGTCTGAGGGTTTGTGTACGTGATATTTCATGTTTGTGGAACGCACCCACGACACAGAAAAAAATCCTAGTGTGGGACGTTTAAAAAAAACAAAGCCCTGAACAAAAAGAAATCTAAAGTGGTTCATTATCTGTGCGTTCGTTTTTAATCTGTGGTCGCTATCTAAGCAGGGATCCTGCGTAAGAGATGATTAAGGGACTTTACCTAAATCTCTGCAATCTCTTCTACCTTTAAACTGATAACATCAAGCTTTAGCCGAGTGGACCTCTGACGTCACTGCAGACATGATTATGGTACCTTCCTCGTCGTAAAGACTTATATAGTTAGACATTTATATCCTTAGACCGAAAACTATGTACTGGTACTGGAATATCTAGTGATTCATTTTTGGCACATTTAAAATGATATAAGATAGACATATGATATTTTTATTGATTCTTATTTTTAAACATAACATACATATCATCACACCTGTATTCCCCGAAGGGGTAGCCAGAGGTGCACATATTATAGTAAACCCACATTTTGCCAGTTACGTCCCAATGTAATACGGGTGAGTCCATTGCTATAAACCGGGCATAAATCCAAACTCCGTGCCGTTAAGTAACATTTTGGTCGGGCCGAGATTCGAACCCAGGAACTCATGGTCGGCAGTCGCGCTAAACGACCACTAGACCTGTAGCAGTAACTGCAATGTTCAACTCGTTACTTCTACTAACCAAAATCGTTTGTATTGTTAATTAAACCATTTACTCAGACTAGATAGGCTCGCCCCCTATTACATTGGGACCTAAAAACATAACTGGCGAAATGTGGGTGTACTGTATGTGCACCTCTGCCTACTCCTTCCGGGAATACAGGCGTGATGTTATGTTATGTTATGTTACTCAGACTAACTCAACTAAAGTAATTCGAAGCCTTCCAGCAAACCTAAGGGATGCAGTTGAAATACAATCTAACTCGTACCAACCAACCACACAGATTTACTGCAGATGTCAGGCGTAGCACGTAAGAAAACCAAATAGGTCGTAGCTAGTCATCGTAGAGTCAAGGCTACGAAGCGCTACGAAACTGCTACGACATTTCAAATGTAAGCTATGTTGACTTAAGCTGTAAATAATATGAAGTTTGTACGTACATATATACTTAGGGTGATATTAAAACCTAACCGAGTTTTTAGCCTTGGGTACGGGGACTCGACGACTATGTCAGTCAAGGGCATAAACTCTTGTTTTATAACCACACGAATTGGCTTGGTTCTAGCGATATTTTCGATGCATTATCAAAAGAAAGTAATAGAAATTATCATGTTATTTCATTCCATTTTCAATATATATTTTTCTTAAATCGCCCCACACTGATTCTCGTGTGTCTTAGGTGCGTTTTACAAATATGTAATATTACATACATAAACACCCAGACTCGGGAAAAACCTCTGTGGTTCGCACAATTTTTTGTCCTGTGCGGGAATTGACCCGCAAACCTTAGCGCAGCAGTCCGATCGCTTAGCCCCTGTGCCAATCAGATACCAAAATATTGGTGATAATTTATTTACTAAAATGTATCTAGCATTCATAAAAAAATCGCTAAGAATACCTGGACAAGAGGCGCTCAAGATAGAAAGGATTGGCAGAGTAAAAGGGAGGCCTATACCCAGCAAGGTGGGTGATACCGGGCTGAGATGTAGATCAAGTATTCCAAACACATGCATCCCCAAAAGGGGAGGCAGGGGCGACACACAGGCACACCCAGATTTTGTCAGATAGAGTAAATTTTATAAAAAAAAACCTCTGACCCTAAACGCATACACTTTTTCCGTTCGATCGCAGGTCAAAATTTGTTTTAAGAACAGTCAAATTGGTTGTAACAAGGCTTAGAACCCGCATCACTCCATAAAAACTCCGCCAACAAACCCCACTACTCCATTTGTACCGAACTTATAAATAAACATGCATATTACATGACGACACTCCTTTGTAGTTGTTTATACAGCCGTCTGTTTACGAGGCACGGTCCACAAACGAATGCAACCATTTCCAATCTCTCTTCGTATCAAAGGGAACACGTTAATTCCCCTCTTATAGGGATTTGCCTCAAGCTGCGTCTCTATGGTACCGTGATTGTTGGGATAGTGTTACGAGTGTTCGGCGACCTGATTGGCCCAGTACATAAGGGTTGCAGGTTAAAATACAGCACTGGACAAAAATTCGTGTGATGCAGATGTTTGTCCCGAGTCTGGATGTTTGTGTATGCAATTTTCCATGTTTGTAAAAAGCACTCACGATACAAAAGAAATTAAAAAAAAAATAATAATTGTGAAGAAACATATTAATGCATCATCAGTCATTGTAGATGACAGCTGAATAAGCTTCCCCCAAGGTATGCCACAGGCCCCAGACTTAGGATTTTTTTTAGAAAAAACGTCACCCCACACTAGGAATTTCTCCTGTGTCGTGGGTGGGTTTTACAAACATGAAATATCACATACACAAATACCCAGACTTGGGACAAACATCTATGGTTTGCACAAATTTTTGCCTTGAAATCGAACCCGCAACCCTTAGCGCAGCAGTCTAATCGCTTAGCCACTGCGCCAATAAGGTCGTCAAGTATAACTTATGCATGCAACTTATGCCGCTGACTGTACATTCATTAATAACTCCAGTATATTTGAACGCTAAAGCAGTCCGGTTTAAAGTTTAATGCTACTTTTTATTGGCGGCTGTAAAACGTTTTGGCTTATTTAGATGATTAAGGGATTCTTAATTAAGCCCGGTCAACGAGCCTAATTATGATTAAAATTGTATACAGCATCAAATATTCATTACAGTATTTAACTTTGATTTAATAAAATGTACATTTTAAGCAGATTATTTTAAAGATCTGTCGTTTAAACTGGTATATATTTCCTCTTTATAAGTATGTGATTTTAGTTTTTGCCTGCGGCTTTGCCCGCGTTAAGTAGCATATGTCCTTTCTCGGGTCTTAAATTTTCTATATGCTTTCATCAAAATCTGTCCAGCGGATTACTCATGAAGGCGTAACAGACAGACAGACAAAGTTACTTTGACAATTATAATATTAAGTATATACGTCTTAAAAATTGTCTACCCTTATTAGTTGTATTACAAGTCTTAATACACATGCCTATTATCCCCCAAAAGGTAAGTAGAGGTGTCTCATTCAAGATTGTAACAAAGCGTTAGTCTGGTAGAAAATACCTGAAGCAGGCAGACTTAATCTGCCTTGTATATTACTGTACCTAGTATAGAATAAATAAATAAATTGAACACTAATTTTCACCTATAATCTTTGGTCCTACGTAAAAGGGAATCATACTGCCAAAGTTCAATTTTAAATGTCAAGAATAGGTTGCCATTCTGGTGTTACATATGCCTTAGCATTTTATGGTATAGAAGATTCGTTACTACATACATAACATAAGGCCTGTATTCCCCGAAGACGTATAGTACACCCACATTTCGCCAGTTATATTTTAGGTCCCAATGGCGAGCTTATTACCATTAAATGGGCACTAATCCATACTTTATGCTGCTACTGAGATTACAGTGGAAAAATGTAACACTTTGCCCCACCCGAGATTCGAACCCAGGATCTTTACTAAACGAACGATGCAGTTATTACATATTATTAGGTACCATAAAATAATAGTCTATCAAAGTATTCCCGTTGGTATATAGAAACGCTAGCAAGATCCAAACAATGGTTTTATAAATTCACGTAAGTAATAATTACACAAAGTTGAAAGCCAAAATGAAGTTAATAAGCCAAGGTCCACACTACACTGGGCACTTCATTTAATCCGTTGTTTAACATTAAAGTCGTTAGGCTCAAACATGTTAAATACTAATCCTCCAAAGCGAGGCATGAGAACGCTGTTAAAGATAATGACGCCTTATAATACACTTAGTTATAACCGCATAGACTACAATAGTTTAAGAAAAGAAAATTACTTTAATGGTTTATCTTCGTCATCAGTATATTTCTGTCTTACCTATTTATGTATTTACGTACACACAATATAAAAAGTAATAAAGTACAAGAGAAACATTAAGTACAAAGGTATTGCTTATTTCAGCAAGAAATTTCTTCCAGCAGACCTGCGAAAGGAGAAATATATTAGAAATTGAGGCGACAGTGTGCAAGAAAAAGTATAGGAGCAAAAGTGCATAAAGTACATATAAATACTATACCATACATATGCACTAAATATAAATACATAATTATATATATAATAAATAAATTAGGAAGAAGAAAGGTAGTGATCTTTGACTCTACTTTTACACGGTGACACGGTGATGGGACACGGTGGCTCAGTTGGCAGAGCGGCGCCACAGTACGGCGAAGGTCGCGGGTTCGAGTCCCGCTCGTGTCCATCATTTTTCAAGTTTCTTTATCAATACAGAAATTCGTTTAGTAATACATTATTTTTTTGTTAGTCGAACGCGATAAACGATTAATAAAAAATGATAAAAATATACTGTTCTTTTTGACAAAATTTAAACAATTTGATTTTTATGAAAAGTTTAATTGAATGTCGCTTTTTATTTCTGTGTATATTATTTCGTCCAGACGTCACTTGCATCGTTTGCCCTAGGGTTGCGTGTTGGGCGTATGCCACGGAACACACATTTGTTCAGCTGACAGGTATTTGTTCCGGGTTTACGTGTTTGTGCATGCTTGATTTATGTCTGTAACGGCACGACAAAAAAGAAAATAGTGGTTTATAAAAGAAAATTATAGTTTTGATGGTTTTCTTTGCCACTAAATTGTGATCTGTTGTTTACCAGACATTTTTCGCCTACAATAAATCAATTCTGGAGTATGGCTAAATCTTATCATTTTGTTAGTTGTAAGAACGTAATTTTTTATGTATTTATCTATAATATTTTAACTGAAAAGGCTTCCTTAATATTAATGAAATATAAGTAAAAATTACAATTATAATAATAAAATAACCTAAGCACTAAATGGACCTAAAAGAAAGACATTACATCGAATTGCTAATGACAATCACACACATGCACGGAGACAAACCGGTATACATTCATACAACATACACAATTACACACATTCGATTATTACTTCTCAGAACGTAATGTACGTACATGAAGCACATAAACCCTTCAGAACGGATATAGAATGAGACAGATAAATTCGCGGATGTGCATCTGATTGAATAAAATATTCAAATAAAATGTTCACACTCAGATACGGCACATCTGATCCCAGATCCGTGAATACGGATTTGCGACCGGCCATTCCGTCCTCATATCGGTATTGAGCTGCGGATTTTCTCCGGGCCCAAGCGGTAGTCTCTTTTGTATTAAGACACACGGAACGTATAGTGCGCAGGCTATAAGTTGGCCTGGAGGAAATTATAAGCGGCATTGTTGTGTAACGAATAAAGTGATAAAGAGTTTTATCATTCTCGTCAAAATTTTAATATGTACTAAAATTATTTTTAGTCAAGTTTATTCTTCTAAAATATGCTCAAGACCGCATAAAAAACCTTTCCAACAATATTTTTGATATGGCTCCCAAAATCTACAATAAATTACCGAAACATATTGGAGACAAAAATACATTAGATCAATTTAATTATATGTTTGTTAATAACTGACTTAATATAAAGCAAGAACATCTCCGAAAGTCAACTTTAGTCAGGCCAACTCAAAATGCGCGGACTTTACGTACGATTAAAAATACTTCACTTATTTGTTAGTTAATTAGGCATAAAGCGGTATTTGTAAAATATGTTGATAGGTGAATGTAGTGTGAAATGCTTAGCAAGAAAAATATATGGAAAAGTCGAGAATAACCTGAATACTTCATATATTTGTGTTCTGTTTTTGTTATTACTTAGTAGATTAATAGATCTTTATCCTTAAGTGGAATAAGTACTTTGACGGCCATTTAAAATGAGTTTTTGTACAAAATAAACTTGTACATTCATATGGCATATTCTAAGGGGGCTTTGTTCAACAGTGGATGTGTTCCAGCTTATGATGAAACTGATACATGTTATATTTTGTTTTATAGCGTTTGTAAACTTTATACCCCCTTATTCATAAAAAATACAATTTTAAACCAATTATTAAATTATACCTGTCACTGTCGTTTGCATATCAAAGAATACAGATGTCAATTTTAATACGGGGTTTAGTTAATACCAGTACCTATGATCCTCGATTATGAAAGTGGGTAAAATATTAAAATAGGAATAAGAATAGAATGGTAATAACCAGTCTTGACATTTAAAACCACTCTTGTGACATGTACTGTGTATGTTTTCAGGATATAAAGGATATATATATATATAAATAAAGGATGTTTTCCTAAAAGTCACTAGCTTTGCCATTTCAAGTTTAAAGTGTAATGTATAAAAATGCAAGTTGACTTTTAAAAGCATTCGAGTAAACTTTAACTGGACTTGTAAATCACGCCTGTATTCTCCGAAGGGGTAGTCTGAGATATATAAGGTGCACCCACATTTCTTCTTCAGTTATGTTATCAGGCCATATTATAGGGTTCGAGCCGATTGTCCTTCATCATCATCTGCCGGTAGACGTCCACTGTTGAACAAAGGCCTATTAACATTAACTCGTTGTTTTGCCCGCAACCTCATCAAATTAAACAGGGACAGAATCCGTAAAGTACTGGGTATACAGGACACTGCCCCCTAAACAAACACCTGTTCACAATAGGTGTGACGAACAGCCCCCTATGCAGAGGCTGCATGGAGGCAGAAGAAACGCCACATCACGTGCTCCTAGAGTGCAGCAGTGTGGCCGATCAACGGGCCCGAATCCTCCAAGGTCCAGCATCACTACCGGAGGCTTGTAGCGACCTGAAAAGGCTGCTCGCCTTCTGGGATGATCTGGGATGGTTGGAGTAAAAAGAAGAAAATTTATATCACGCACAATGGCCCACTAAAAGAGGCTAAGTGCGGAAAATGCCCAGCAAAACCAAACCAAACCAACCAACATTAACTCGTCTCAAATGTAGACTCCATAACTGAGAATTACCTAATGAAAACTTTGAATAACACTGCTCGACTCAGGAACGGAACCCAGGAACTTATTCTTCAACAGTCGCGCCAACACTAGACCACCGCGGCAGAGCTTTATAACCTACGTAAAAAAATATCTCTAATTCCAAAATTAAAAGCAAAAGATACGCCCCGAATACATAACCCGCTTTTATTGAAGTCGGTTGAAAAGACAAAAGAAGTCGATACGTGCTCCAGTGTTAAGATGTGGCCCTTGATGTGGCTTGACACTGACCTACATCGGTAACTGCTCACATATAAGAGCACTTAATTTTAAACCTATCATTTATTCTTATAATGTAAATCTATGCATGTAAAACGTTCTCGAGAATTATGAACAAATGGCTTACACAATTGAAAGTACTATACCTAGATATTATAAATAATTTAAATATCTTTATTTTGATAGATATATAAATACATAACATAACATCTCGCCTGTATTCCGCGAAGGGGTAGGCAGAGGTGCACATATTGGTACATCCACATTTCGCCAGTTATGTTTTAGGTCTCAATGTAATATGTGGCGAGCCTATTGCCATCAACCGGGCACAAATCCAGACTCCGTGCTGTTACTGAGAATTACCAAATGGAAAAACTCAGTAACACTTTGCCCGACCCGGGATTCGAACCTAGGACCTCGTGCTCAGCAGTCGCGCTTAGCAACCACTAGGCCAAGGAGTCAATATATAAAAACATACGGATTAAAACTAAAATATGATATTTATTAATCTCTTAAGTGTTAGTGATGGGTTTTGGATATTGAATTTCGTCGAACTGGTTGGCGCAGTGGCTAAGCGATTGGACTGCTGCGCTAAAGGTTGCGGGTTTTCGATTCCCACGCCTGACAAAAATTTGTGGGGACCCTCAGATCTCAATCCACCTTTAATGCCATTAAACAAGCTAATAAGTAAAATTATCACCGTATCTTGTTTTAATTGCGAAGCCAAAAGAATGACTTGCTTCTCCAAGATACCACAGGTGGAATATCAGTTTGTAGTTTGATTATTATGAAGAATAATGTATCAAAAGTATTTTATATTTTATGGGGAGTCCCAACCATACCCAGTGGTCCAGTTGGCTCGCCGCCAAAGACGCGTCGCTCAAAACCAGGGTGCAAGTATGATAACTTCATTAGAAACCACTTTTCAACTTATTCTTTACTTAATTAACTCATTTTATTCTTATGGTGGAAATTACTGGTAGAAATCTGTGTGTTTGTGTGTTTGATTCACAGTAAACTGATTGCATAGTATCTTCGCGCTATTATGATATTCTATTGTTTATCTATTCTTATGTTTATTTGCTGCGTTTAAGCTAAATCGCGTATCAGATTTTTATAATATTTCGAAAGCAAATATATTGAAGAAAACGCCAAAAAATATATAATATTATAGATATTTTATCCTCGAATATTTTGGAATAAGTTGCAGGGGGAACCTAGCAGATTGATAAAAGCTGACTAGCTTTAATTAACTTTACTAACTACTTAAGATTTGTCTTTTTTTCAATTGGTGACCCCGTGGCAATCATAATATATTTCATGGCAGAGCAGAGTTTTGGGCTACATTATGTACACAGTGACCTTAACCATGCTCTTAAAGCAGGACAGTTTGTGATGTGGAAGCGAGACGCCGGTACGTACAATGTAGTGTGGTGTCTCGCTTTCACAACGGAAAACGTCCTGTTTTATGAGTTCATAGTAAGGTATAAGGTCCTGTAATAGGAAACGACAGGCGACTGACAATATTTACAAATATCTACTTAGCTGTACAGGAAAGTTAATAAAGCTGTATGTACCAGTATGCTCACAGAGCATCTTCAGCGCTGCAACATCGTCCGACCGCTACGTTAAGTTCACGAGTAGTACAAATGCTACCGACTCCGCCCCGTTATATAATATTACCGAGCTAGCGTTACCACGTCGCGTGATAGATTACACAACATCTACGAGTCACAGTTATTTATTTCGATATATTGGAGTGTGATCGGATATATTTTAGACTTTAGACGACACTTTCTTTAAAATTGCTTCATACAGAAAACAAGAAAGGTTTCACATAAGTAAATTATCACTATTTGTAAAAACGTTGCTTCGGCATTAGCAATTTCACCAGTAGAAATATAAAATATCACACATGCTTAATCGCATACAAATTAATTCATAAATAAATACAAAAATCACTGAAGATATCAATTTTGGTTATATTTGGGTCAATTATTCCGGATCACACGAGTACTTGACTCGTATTAGCGCGGGCACCGAACCCAATCACGAGTAAAATCGTACATCCAATAACTTTACCCCCCCAACATAAGGGTATTATTTATAATCATTACCATCTTTAAAAATACAATTGAATTTCGAACTGTCATTTGTTTCATCGCTGCAGAAAAAAATCTCTCATGCCTTCAAAATTATTGTCTATCAAAAAGCGTTTGAATGTCGAGTCAGCCATGTAAAAAGGTCAACCTAATTTATATAGCTTCAATGTATTATGGTAACCTTATCAATGTATGAATATTAATGATTGAAGTATGAAGGTCTTGTCGCTCGTCCTTTTAGTATTGTTTTATATTCGTTTCAGTAAACGATCAGTGCTTCATGACGGTGAACTTGGGGTCACCTATAAGTTAGGAGTAAGGAAAAACTAACCGTTTATTTAGGCTTCAATTGTTTAATACACAGAGTACTTATGAAAAGCAATAAGCGAAGTACAGTAACATTGAAACATTGCTTAGGTAATAGTGGGAGTGAAATTATAGTCCTATATCCATACCAATATTATAAATGTGAAAGTAACTCTGTCTGTCTGTACGCCTTCACGACTAAACCGCTGGACGGATTTTGATGAAATTTGGCATGTAGAAAGTTCAAGACCAAAGAAAGGACATAGTTTACTTAAAGTTAGTGTATTTATATTGTCACGCCTGTATTCCCCGGAATAGTCTTCAGAGGTGCGACTCATTTTAGCCGACATTTTGCCAGTAAATTCGCAAGTTACGTTCTCTCACTTGAGAGCAACCACGCGACTGCATAGTAAAGAAACTCATGTTCAAAAATGTCCGAACAAGTGTGGTCACAATAGCTGCATATAATACGGAGCAAGGACACTCCGTGACCCGGTCGCATCTATACGACGGATGCGAGAACGACGGGCAACTGTGACGATGTACCTGATATTTTGCGGACAATTTTGGCAATGGTCCGCTGGCCAGCAGACTCCATTTGTTGCCGGCTTGGCTTCGACTCCCGTCAGATATAAGCTACCGAATATTTATTGGTTTACTTCATCCAATTCGTGTGGATACACTGGTTTCGGGAATGACTTATTGACTTATTACGTGTCAGTTTCGCGCTCAATTTATAACAGATGTGTATTGGAAGTTGTTTTGTTAATGTATTTACGTTTGGCTGTTTTAAGAATAAGAATCGTTTATTTGCTAGATATAATGATATACAGTTGGAAATAATGTAGTCAACAGTAGTCTCACATATTTCGCCTACTTTATTCGGCATAAAAATAAAAAGTACACACTAAAACTATAACTATAAAATAATTATTAATGTTATTAACAGAATATAAATATTTTGTTGTTTGAGTTGACTTAATTTTTTATATAAATTACATACATTATATAATTGTATATAAAGGCAAATTGATTTGTAATAAATCTATGTTCTATAACGTATATAAAATCACGCTTGTAATTCGAAACAGACAGGCAGAAGTATTCCTTACAAGTGTGACCTATATCTGTATACATAGCATTATATTACTAGCTGCGCCTCGCGGTGTTACCCGCTACATTTTTTTGAGATAAAAGTAGCCTATGTATTAATCCCATACTTACAAACATTCGCGTTTATTATATAAGTAGGTATAACATTGTATCTATAGTTTGTATAGCCATATAATCAATATATTTGTGGTATCAGACCCCTACATTTCTTGTTCACGATTCAGTCCATATAACACTCGTTGCAACATGACCCCCGATAGTTTTAGCTGCCTCAACCAATTGTCCTACATCCGTGACAATCCTTGACCTATTTCAAAGAGAAAATCTTAGTTTGGTGTCTTAAAAACGCTATTTTGCCTGTTGCCTACGCGGGGCTACCATTACACTTGGTTTTTCCTTGCCAAATTTAACTTGATAGCTATTAGATGCAATCATTTGTAGTATATAGCTTAATTAGGAGACAGCCTAGCTTAACTCTGGTCCAATTTACTTTAAATAATTAATTATGATTAATATGATTCAAACAATGGGCCAAAATAACATCGGACTGGACCCCTCAACAAGGGAGACGACAGCGAGGAAGACCCAGACAGAGATGGCGGGACGAACTCGACTCGTTTATGCAAGGCTGGTCGCTGGCAGCTGGTAACAGAGAGATTTGGAAAGAGAGTAGGGAGGCCTTTGCCCAGCAGTGCGACATTCCAGGCTAGTAAAAAAAAATATATATATGATTATTTTCAAGGATGTGTGGGACTTTCTTTTTCCAGTTTTAACCAGTTTACTTGCTTTATTTTTAACAATGTGTGGGACTTGTTTTGTGATTACCCAGTCCTTTTTCTCATCGATGGTGAGGCGGCGTTTTTTCTAACATTACCTTATACTAAAAATCTACTATGGCAGTTATAAACCACTTAGAGGTTTGGTACTAAGAATGTAGAACATATCGCTGAGAAGCCGTACAACGCATAAGTACTTGAGACAGCTACTAAGTATGCTAACATGCTTACGCCTGATTTAAGTAAGGATTATACGATATTGATTTATTAAATACTGGACGACGTAAACGGATGTGACGCTAAATTGGTCTTGTGGCGACAAAATGGATAACGGTTATTATCTAATATAGTATTTGTATGGGTCAGCGGTATATTGTAGGCAGATACATGATTATTATGAAGTTACATATTTTTCTTACGTATGCAAAGTTGGGGAATACAGGTTCTCGAGTGGCGACCGCGAACCGGAAGACGAACGTTGGCAGGCCTCCCACCAGGTGGACCGACGATATCGTCAGAATTGCAGGCAAACGGTGGATGCAATTAGCAAGCTGTCGTTCATTGTGGCGATCAAAGGGGGAGGCCTTTGTTCAAGAGTGGACGTCTTCCCGGCTGATGATGATGATGTATGGCTGTTTGTTGCTGCTTCTGTTGTCTGTTTGAGTTGTCTGTCTAAACTGTTAAACAGATTTTGGCAAAATTTCGTTTGGATGTAGCTTGAACTCTTAGGATAGTCTATTTTTTATTCCGGGAAACCTGCAATGAAAATTCGAGCTAGAGTCGCGGGCAAAAGCCACTCAAGACACTTTAAATAGAAATAAAAAGGAGTTTTTAACGAAAATTGAGTGTTCAACGGTTAATGCTTAGTGTACCACTTCTGGGAATAAGATTTATGTTAAGAATGCAGTAGTTCTCATTGGTCTAGTTTCAAACGTGGCTTCTGATGTGAGGTCGGCCTGAGTGTCGCGGCCCTGGGTGTAACAAGATTTCCCGCTTATGCAGTTTCAAGAATTACCAGGAACAACCTAGATTAATACGGTTTTCTTAGAGAATGTAGGTCATATCAAGGAACTCTTTGCAAGATATTAAAATGGTTTCTGAGAACACCTGTTATGAAGATAGATTTAAAATGTTGAGCTGTTACTATGTTTGATTGTTAGATATGACTTTGAAGAAAGAACAATAAAAAGAACGACAATTTATTATATGATACTACTTAGGCAAGGTAATGTAATGTAATGGGGGCGTGCCCATTGCCATTAGCCCGGCACAAATCCAGACTCCGTGCTGCTACTGAGAATTACCTAATGGAAAAATTCAGTAACACTTGCCCGACCGGGGATTTGAACCTAGGATCTCGTGCTCAGCAGTCGCGCTACTACGAGCAACCACTCGACCAACAAGGCAGCCATTCGTTATATGATTCTGATTAATCATTCTGCAAGGTAAACATTTAACTTCCAACATAAATAATAACCTACCTGTACTAACTGAAAACATGTTATGAGCGACTCACGGAAGTGTTCGCAAAACCGCTTGTTCATCAGTTATCTAAGGGGAACTCACAAATCAGTTAAGCGGAACCGTCCACTCGAACAATAAATGCCTACAGTTAGCCGGCCATCCATCACGGGGTATACGGTGGACTCGCTCGTTATCGCGCCAACTCGCACAAACTCGCGATACGGAGGCAATCTCATCGGATCGCCCTCTCGTTTCATTAGTCTGAGTAGAGAAATATCATAACAGTGACGAGATAAATAGAACAGCGCTTTGTTTGCGAGCCTGCATTAGTACCTACCTAGTTGTTTGCCAAACATACACCTATGTAATGGGTGGGGAGGATACAATGCTCCCGATAATTCCCGTCCATGTGTTCGCTCTCGATCGTGTACGACAGTAATATCGTTGTTATAAATGTTTGTCCTTAATCAATTATTTTCTTCTTCATCGCCCCTTAATTACGTTTGCCCGTAACTACAATGACAATGAAATATTGTTGTTGGTTGAACATGTAATTTAATATTTGTACTACATATATATCGTTTGAGTACTTACCTTTTATTTATGGTGTTGGGTGAAGTAGTATTACTGAATTAAGATCTAAAAAAATTCGAAATAAAACTGTTTCTACTTTTTTATGATCATTCAAAATAAGCATTTAGATTTTCTATAGAACTTTACTTTTGTAAAGTTACAGCTAGTATAGTCTTAGTAAATTACGTATGATAATTTAATACATAATACACAGCGTTACATTCGTTTTCAGAGTAGATAGGCATCCTTTAAAAACAAACTACAGCGACTGCATTCAACCTAATTTATATGCAAGATTTAATCGTCTAAAAGTCCACAAACATAGTCGAAATAGAGCTGGTTCACCGCACCATTTGTTTGTGGTGTGGTCTGACGTTTAGACGACTGCACCATGTATCACCACACGTGTCATGAACACACTATCTCGTTAAGTTCTGGACAATAAGGCATATTCTATCTACGTATCTCGCGGAGACAATAGCTAGCTCCCCGACTATGCTAATAATATAGTGGAACGGATTTGACTGCCCGATAGTTGAGTATATTACAGTTTGGAACAATTGATAGGAGCGTATTGTTGTTTTCAATGGGTATTTAATGTAATGATTCTGATACGTAGAAGTGTGATACAGTCGTGGCTTATCGTGTAGGTTTGTATCTTTTTAACACTTATTGGTGTGTTGACATTTTGAGTAGTATTTATTAAGTTGCTGAGTGGTATCCGGCCTAGAATTGACCAACCTCTTTCCTCCCGTGGGTGTCATAAGAGGCGACGAAGGTAAAATTCAGAAGATGGGCAGCAGCGTCTTCTGTAACTTCACCACCAATACTGCGATCCCCTAGCCGCTTGCCAAGTGTGGGGATTATGGCAACCTACTGTAAGGGGGAGGCCACCGTTCAACGATGGACGTATTCAGGCTGATGATGATGATCTATTAAGTTGGAACTGGTTCGATAGGGAGTAGTTGAAGTCACATCTAGGTGAAGGAGTGTACATAGCCATAATTATAAGTACGTATACCTATCATTTGCATTTGGAAATTAAAAAGACTGACCTAATCTCGTCCAATACAATTTAATTTTTGAACAATGCCGGCGTCGACATTTCAGGCTATTTTAGTCGGGAAAAGGCTCGGCTGGTGTTGACAGGCAGATTATTTAGTAATAGCTCTATAATAGGCGGCTGCATTTTCTATTTTTCAAGCGCTTAGCGACAGCTTACGGCTTGTTGCTGTTGTTGGATTTTGCAAAATAGATTTATAGCTGAATATAATATCGCTTCAAACTCAAATATAAAGAGACGAGAGAGTTTAATTAAATAAGATATAACTGACTTTTTTGGCTCTAGATAACTGATAGGTATACCTAAGAATTTACTAAAGATGTGCATTTCTGCAAATCGTACTGAGTAAATAAGTTATTTCAGTGGCAATTATATTTCTTTAGGAAAATACAGTAAATACGGAGGGCAAACCTTAAACGTTTAGTACAACCTAAAATATACCACAAAAACTTATCTAGCACAAGAAATAACCGATCAAAACAGTCCTAAAGTCTACAGAAAATATCTTCCACAAGAATTTTCAAACAACTTACAAAGAAATAGTTCTAGACGATTCTACGATAGTTTCCGCCCGAGAACGTCTCGTGCCCGCTGGAGTAAGATTACATAATCAAATAACATGTTGATGGCACTGACAAATTCCTCTTATTTACTGCCGGTTTCACCCACTGTAAACAGGCCATGGGAACCAGGCCAGGTATTCTTCCCACCATATTTTTATAACTTGTTAGGGGTTCAGTGAAGGAACCTATTACGTAAAATTTGCGTGTATGAATATTTTTTCGAGCCATAATCAGATTGCGAATGGTAATCCGTTCGATAAAAGCACAATGTCGTCAAATGTCGTAAGTCTGAAGTTAATAATACCAGTTTGTAGGTTGTTCAGAGGATGGTAAATGCCTTTTTTACACAGGATTAACGAACATTGATTACTACGATTTTGTTCACGAGAAAGCGGTGATATTCTCTGGATTTATAGCGATATTTTCGTACACCGCCAGTCAATGGTGTTCTGAATTTTCGAAAGAACACGATAGACGTTTAAATGTGAATATGGGCACTAGTTACTTACTCACTACTTAATACTCGTTTTAAAGGATTAGTGGTCATGTCAATTTAAACCATGGCCTAAATTATACCTGTCACTGTCGTTTGCATGTCAAAGAATGGAGATATCGAGATATCACTAGACCTCATACGGGGTTTAGTAAAAAATTGGATGACGTCTACTCCCTATTACATGGTTATGTGGTTGCCTTTATCCTGAAGTACCTACTTTCAATGACATAAGACATTTACCAAACACAAATTAATCATAGAAGTCTATAGTTGTGGCATTTGTGTCAATGGGAATGAATCCCGAGGTATTTTACCAAAATATCAAGTGGAAATATGAAAACAAGCGTTGAATTCATGACATTATGCAAACAGGCGACATAAAACATGATGTGGCCGATCATCGCGCCCGCGCCGCCGAGACACCACTGATTTACTCTGCGCACACAGTGATAAACTGGGAGGGCTACGAATTTTTCCCGAGTACTTAGAAATTAACGTCTATGGAGCCGAAATTACAATTTGAAACAAAATGTTTAAACTGTATTGTTTTCTGCAAATTTTTCATCTGTAAGGTACACAATAATTATATACTGACGGCCTATGTGATTAACGGATCTAATATTTTTGTTACTGTAATTCTTTAAAGGCGTTTGTCACGGAATGTGCCTCAATTGGTAGGTTACCAATTGAGGCACATTCCGTGACAAACATTCTAAATTGTTGGAATATTGTTTGAAATTGTGCTATCTTATATCTACTTATCTTATACATATATAAATTAATTTCCGTTTCACTTGGTCACGTCATAACTTGAAAACGGCTGAACCGATTCGGTTAATTATGGTTTTGAAATATTTGTGGAAATTCCAGGAACGGTTTAAATGGTGAGAATGCCTTACAAATTTCACCAGATCACTTAGTTTTACGATAAGTAAGATAGTTGTATGTGACGTAAATACGTCTTACAATTCTAGAATACGAAACACAAAAGAGTACTACCTTCCCTATATACATAAATATCATACAAAAAAAATGTCAAAGCATTTTCGACCTACATACTTTTATTTGTGTACCGCACGTGTACCGCGAACCGTGTATACAAAGGTAAATACAGACGGGTATCGTTTGCTTAGTGTTGTTAATTTAGTATAATATTAGCTTGGTTCAAACATTCGTACCGTACATCTAAATTACTAACGGCGTTTAATACGGTTTCTCGTATTCTAGTTGCTGGAATCTGTGGTTCGCAAACAGGGAGATATTTACGTGTGCAGTCGGGAGCCAAAGTTGTCTCCTAAAACTTATGCTTCAAACTTGTTTAGCTGTCATGCGTTTAGATTGGCGTCGATGTCATCGTGGTATTTAAAGAGAATTTTCAATTCTATACGTAGTGAGTTTTAAAAATAGTGGTTTAAAATACTCTGACTTTATAAGTCGGTAGAAGAATTCACCTTATTGGTTAATTTACTGTAACTGGTAATCTGTGACCATTAAATCCTTTATAAAAGTATAGGTACTTTTTTTAAACTTATATAGTAAGGAAGAGTCAGACAGTTTCCATAGCAACTTCAATAACAATAGGTATTGTGCGAATTCTATTACCGATTTACAGGGCAAAATATCCCTACTAATATTATAAACACGAAAGTTTGTACGTATCGATGGATGTTTGTTACTCTTTCACGTAAAAGCTACTGAATGGATTTGAATGAAATTTTATATGGAGGTAGCTTACATCCTGGATTAATACATAGGCTACTTTTTATTCCCAAAAAATGTAGCAGGTAACTCCGCGGGCGCAGCTAGTATAATAATATGTTGTTTTTAAATGTATGTTGATTCTCGCTCCCACCGCCCGCTCCGCTTGTCACTGTGAAGTTCGTCGCACGCATCACTTATTCAGTTTTACTGTTCGGCCTATTAGGTTACGGAATATTCTTCTGGGAGCATTAGGATAATGGTGTCTTGGTTCACTCATAATACTGGCCAGCATGCCGTTAGGATTTAAAACATGGCGATTTTGTTCTTTTATTTTTAAATTCAAAGTTTTATAGTTCAGACTGTGTGCCTACTCTATAAAAACAAAGATTCAACTGTTTTTTTGTACTCTAATCAATTCCATATTCGAAAAATATACGAAATTTACATATAACCATGCCATATATTTATAGTAATAAGCACTATTATAAACAAACGAAGAACTTCTTTTTTCAAATAACGTTTTTTATTTAAAAACACTTTCATTGCACGTCTGATGTGGTCGCAAACGGCCAGTGTTATTAGGTTTTTCTGTTAGGAATGCGAAGTTCTAATTGCGTGGTTACGATGCTCTCAGTAGCAGCTGGGGGTTGGAAATTGTGACCGGTAAATATGAACAGGCTCGCCTCTATTATATGAGACCTTACCGATATCGGATTAATCTAGATGTACCAGACCACGTTTCTGATCAAGTACTTTAGGAAATGCACGTAAATTTGATGGCAAATAATCCTCCGGCATTAGAAGTGGCGGGTTCGATTCCCGCTGTGGCTACAAAGTTACTATTTATGCTACTTTGAACGTACGTGCGTATTACCTACATTTCATTCATAAACCAAAAGGACACCGGCGAACTCCCAAACAAATTTTTGTTGACATTTTATTTTTGCGTCTGCCTATGAAAAATATCTAAAAGTATAGAGTTTGAATTTCTGAACAGATTTGTCTTCAGTTATACTTTTATAGGAAGTCAGGAATTAAAGATATTTCAGTTTGAAGTTTTAGAGGTTATGTCTTGTCATCAACAGACTAATCGAAAAAGAAATATAGAAATACCTAATTATCACTTAAAATATCATTGATAGAAATGCATTTTCAATACAAACTAATCTATGGACTACGTATTTAGGATACTAAGTCCAACCGGATGTCCGTAGGACCGCAACATGGACATGGCCACATGAAACATAGGTAGGTACATACAACCTACTTAAATAAATATTTATTTAATAATCTTATTTAATAATGCAGACATGCATTTCCTAAGTATATTAATGCATTATGTAAAGCCAAGCATTTTATGCAACTTGACTAAGATTTATATTACATGGCAACATTAAAAGTATAGCATATCCAAAAGTCATGAAGTCAATTAAGCTCTCATTTATGAAGATTTTTTTTCCAGATTTTGATAGGCCTTATGATTGATTTGATAAAACTTAGTGAATTATTTCATCTGTATCTATTAGGGTGACATACGTAGACGCTCAATAATTTCATCAACAATTTCCTCTATCAAAATAATCTAATCAATTAAGCTCTCATTTATGAAGGTTTTTTTTCCAGACTTTGATAGGCCTTATGATTGATTTGATAAAACTTAGTGAATTATTTCATCGGTATCTATTAGGGTGACATACGTAGACGCTCAATAATTTCATCAACAATTTCCTCTATCAAAATAATCTAATCAATTAAGCTCTCATTTATGAAGGTTTTTTTTCCAGACTTTGATAGGCCTTATGATTGATTTGATAAAACTTAGTGAATTATTTCAACGGTATCTATTAGGGTGACATACGTAGACGCTTAATAATTTCATCAACAATTTCCTCGCCGGTGTTCTTTAAAAATCATACATACATACATAAAGTCACGCCTGTTTCCCTGAGGGGTAGGCAGAGACCACGGATTTCCATTTGCTACGATCCTGGCATACTTCTTTTGCTTCATTTACACGCATCACATTCCTCATACACGCTCTTCTTCTTTAAAAATCAAAAATGTATTGAAGTCTACAGTAAACATTTCTGTTGAACCCAAAATACTAAATAATGCAACATAAACACCAACGTTACCTCTAGTAAAGTAATATAGCCCACAATATTTACGTAATATCTCTCATGAGGGCTTCACCGAAAATCGGTACCTAATACCCAAGGGAAATTACAACATGTTAACCTAATTCTGAAACAATTAATGTAGGTAGTTAATTGGAAACGATCATCTCTTCTTATAGGTGAAGGTAACATAGTTATACAGTTTTAAGGTAAGTAATTACACCTTTAATAACGAAGCGTTAAAAATAACGGTGATTTTATAGCAACGTGTTATAACGTTATAATTTAAAAGCTTTTTTATTCATACGCTTCGGGCGTCGGCGGTTTTGGGTTAAATTTAAAATGCGAAAAAGTGAAAAGCGCTTTGATGTTTTTTTTTTAAATTATTTAGTTGTTTGTTTAGTTTTAGGGCTTATGGCTTTAGTACTTTTTTTTTACTATAGCCTGTTCCAGATGTCCCGTATGATGCTCCAAACATTTTAGACCTAAGTTCTTTGCAAATCATGGACAGTTTTCGTCAAGTTAGCCGGGAATGCTATTTAAAATTAAAACTCGTGGAGGAAGGGATGTGGAGTTCCTCCAACGAAAAATTGTTAATAACAATTAACATATTGAGTAGAATACTAGCTTTTGCCCGCGGCTTCGCCCGCATTAAGTCGCCTAGGTCCTTTCTCGGGTCTTAAACTTTCTACATGCCAAATTTCATCAAAATCCGTCCAGCGGCTTAGTTATGAAGGCGGTACAGACAGACATACACAGTTACTTTCACATTTATAATATTAGTATGGAAGTATGGATATGGATTAACCTTTGTATGAAGAATAAGTAATAAAAAAAATACTTAAATCTATTTAATATAAAATTTTCGTGTCACAGTTTTTCACACTATTTAATATAAAATTTTCGTGTCACAGTTCCCATACTCCTCCGAAACGGCTAGACCGTTTCTCATGAAATTTTGTGAGCATATTGAGTAGGTCTGAGAATCGGCCAACATCTATTTTTCATACTACGAAATTTACGCAGACGAAGTCGCGGGCAACAGCTAGTATTAGTATATTATCATAGTCATGTAAGGTTGTCACATAAATACATCAACAAATCTTATAAGTCAAAACAGTGTCTTCACTGATATTACAATCGTTGCACACCGCTGCTTATCCCGCATGATAATGCATGCGTGATGAATATGCAGAGTAGGCTTTCCCTAATGGACACAGGGTCTTCACATCTAGAGAAGTCCATTGTTGGACATAATCCGCTCAAAGCAAGCAACGGTAAGCCGGATATTCAGCCACATGCCTGTATGTACATACATAATACACTACAGGGTGTAGCTTCATAACTTGTCGTTGTAAAGCTTCAATGTTATACATATTGTTATTACGAGGGTCAAACTGAAAGTTCTTAGAAAATCAAAAACTGATTACATTAGCCAGTTATTAGTTTTATTATATCTTTTCAAAATATTGTCCATTCACGTCAATACACCGCTGCATGCGATGGAACCACTGGGAAAAACACTTTGCCCACTCGTCTTTAGGGTTCTCTTCAATGGCATCGCGATACGCAGCCACCGCTTCTTCAGCATTCATAAACCGCTTTCCTTTAAGTTTTTCTTTAATTTTTGGAAATAAATAAAAATCACAAGGGGCGAGGTCGGGACTATACGGCGGGTGACCCAGTAATTCAACGTTTGATGTCGCCAAATAGTCGATCGTTCGCTTAGCGGTGTGCGACGAGGCGTTGTCGTGGTGAAGGAGGATCCTACTGCGAGGTCGTTTCTCTCGAACTTTTTCCAAGACAAGTGGCAAACAATTGGTAGTGTACCATTCTGCAGAAACTGTTTTTTGATCCTCTAACACAATTGTTGCGAAATGACCTATCCTTCCAAAGAACGAGGCCACCATTTTTTTTCCCGCACTTCGATCTCTCTTCACTTTAGTTGGCAACCTCTCGAAAGGAAACACCCACTGAGCAGATTGTCTTTTGGTTTCAGGATCATAACAGTAAATCCAGCTTTCGTCACCTGTTAGTATGTCGAACACAGCATTTGAGTCACCTCCGTTAAATCTTTCAATCATTTTACGGCACCAATCCACACGATGGAGTTTTTGAGCCTCAGTCAAATTATGAGGTATCCACCGGGCGCAAAGCTTCCTGACTGCTAAATGTTCGTGGAGGATTTTGTGCACTTGACTCATACCGATGCCTAAGCTTGTCCGAATCTGCTGATAGGTCACTCTTTTGTCAGTCTCTATCATACGCCGCACAACACAGATGTTATCTTCAGTCGTCGCCGTAGAAGGCCGTCCCTCCCGTAAATCATCAGTGAGATTAGTGCGACCACGTTTAAACTCATTAAACCAGTTGTAAACTGTCGCACGAGATGGGGCTTCATCGTGAAAGGCCAATCGTAGTCTATCATAACTTTCTTGTTGACTTAAATGACATCGAAAGTCATAAAAAATCATTGCACGAAAATTTTCTCGTGTTAAATTCATGTTACCGTGACACAGACAATTTTCAATTTGCCGCCAAATCGTAAAACAAATGACAAATTAATGAAATATATACTCAGTAATATTGGCAAAGAGTTCTATTTTCAAATTTTAGAATTATTTTTTTATTATATTGTTTATAAGTGGCCAGTTCTAAGAACTTTCAGTTTGACCCTCGTATATATTTGAATTTTTATTTAATAAATATGGCGACTGTTGATGGGGTCCGTGAGGTTGTGGGTTTATTTCCTGGATCGAGCAAAGTAGGCTTTTTTATTAGGTAATTCTTAGTACTAGAATGTAGAGGATTTGTTAATGGCAATAGGCTCGCCCCCTATGCCATTGGGATCTATGAAGTAACTGGCAAAATGTTATGTACTAACTCTGTCTGTCCCTTCGTGGAACAGGCATGATATTATGTTGTTGTTTAAATATGGGATTTAAGTTCTTGATAAAGGAAAACATTTCAGGCTACTCCGTGGGTAATATGAAAAATACATTATTTATTTTATTACGAAAACTTACAGATAGTTAGTTACAACATATTTTACTCTGTGTAAAATACGGCCAAGTACAAGTTTCCATGTATATCTGTAAAATAACTCACTTAATTTATATTATGCACATATGAACCTTTCATTATATTCAAGGCATTATAAAATGTTTATATGTATGGACCTAAAACCATACACCTAATATAACTACACTTCCCTTTGATGTGTGAATTTCCCTAAGTTAATTAGAATAAAATTTGTTAGAGATTAGCATACAGGATGTGGTCATCTCTGAAAACTCAAATTATAAGGTGAGGTTACTTTAAAAAGGTTAAAGACTCTGAAATAGGTTCGCTCGGAAACGACTGGCAGTACTATAATAGCTCGTTTTATGACTGGAAGACTTTTAAGAGATGGTTAAAAGAAGGAATAGTTTGGCACATCACGGTCTATCCCTATGGGGATCCATACATTTTTCATACATTTTCATATATTTATCATATGTTTTTCATACATTTTTCAAACACTTTTCATACATTTTTATGCCAAGTACCGGGCCTAGAGATAGCAGATAGATTCTCTGTCTTCGCCGATTGTATTGCCGAGTGGTATCCGACCTAGAATTGACCACCCCCTTTCCTCCCGTGGGTGTCTTCTGTAACTTCACCACCAATACTGCGACCCCCAAGCCTGGTCCCCAGTAAGTGGGGACTAATGGCAGCCGAGGTACTCTCAGGGTGAGGGCTGATGATGATGATCATGATTATGACAGGAAGACTTATAAGAGACGTTTAAAAGAATGATCGATCGGTATTGCTGGTCATGTCATGGTCGGTCCCTGTATCGAAATCCATAAATTTTTCATACATTTTTATACTAAGTACCGAGCCTTGATACAGATAGATTGTCTGTCTTTACTGGTAGTTAAAAGTCACTACCACGAGTCGTACAAGTGTGTTGCGTGAATATTTGGTAGGTGGTAGCTCCATGTAGAATGCATCTGGTGACTTTAGGGGTCCCACGTTCAAGGTGGCCAGCCTATTGCGATTCATCAAACTTTTCTGACAACGAATTTTGAAAATGACGACGACCTGATTAGCGCAGTGGCTAAGCGATTGGACTGCTGCGCTAAGGGTTGCGGGTTCGATTCCCGCACGGGGCAAAACTTTGTGCGAACCACAGATGTTTGTCCCGAGTTTGGGTGTTTGTGTATGTGATATTTCATGTTTGTGAAACGCACCCACGATACAGGAGAAATTCCTAGTGTGGGGCGACGTTTTTTTTAAAAAAAAGAAAAAAAAGAAATTGCATTCTTACACCACAAAACCAATATACCTACATAATAAAATACACATTAAAAACAGTGTTTTCTACACGTGGCACAACAAAGTAATTTACAAACGTGCCTCTAACGTTCACCAATCAACAAAGAGCTTTCCTTCATAAAGTCATCGGCAGGCAAATGACTGGAAATTGGGTTTTACGTCACCGTCCTTGCGACAAGGCCGCTGTTCAAAGCACACAGCGTATTGTATCATTTATTCAACAGTGTCACTAACACCGAATTCTGTTTGCACTGAGCTAAATGTCTTATGAACGACGCGACATAGTTTTATTGAACGTGTTAGCTCGTTGATACTAAACATTACGTCTTTTATGTTATACTAGCTGCGCCTCGCGGTGTTACCCGCTACATTTACTACAAAAAGTTGCCTATGTGGCTTGGGCGTCAGCTACCTCCATACTAAATTTCATAAAAAATTGTCAAAGTGTGTCAGTAACAGTGAGAAGCACCGCGGGGCAAAGCTAGTGTAAAATATCTCAATGTAGAATCACGTTTATCTGTTAGTCCCACGCTGTGTTTTAGTAAGACCAATAAAAAAGCATACTTTCGCATTTAAAATATTAGGAGGATATCAGCCGTAAATATCTTTTAGGTCTTCCGGTAATGATCCCAAAGACCAGCTTAAATATTGCATATTCGCCGCGGTAGCTTGGTATAATGGGTTGGTACTACTGTAGTATTAGCAATTAAATAACGCTTTGTATACCTATTTATATACATAGTTATCTACTGATTTTCATTATACATCAATTTCTATAAAAACTTGGGTAGGCAGAGGTGTATAGTAAGTACACCCACATTTCCACAGTTATGTTATAAATTTGCCCCCTTGTAATAGGGGGCCTATTGTGGTACCCGGTAACAAATCCAGTCTCCGTGCTGCTACTAAGAATTTAATGGAAAAACGTAGTAACACTCTGCCAGACCCGGAACTCGAACCCAGGACCTCATGCTCAGCAGCCGCGCTTAGTGGCCAATAGACCAACAAGGCGGTCAACCTAGATTTTTTTTTCTTATATAGCCTGTTCGGTGTCCCACTGCTGGGCAAAGGCCTCCCCATCATTCCTCCACAAAACCTACAAATTCACTGACGTTAATATTTATTCAGTCTTTTCAAAATACGAATTTTGATGTAACATGGAATTCCAAACGCGTACAGCAAGAGCAACTGGCTTTACGGGATTAGGTTTTCATGAAAAGAGTCCGAATGCAAAAGTTTTGCAGCTGTGCAGTAGAAGCATGTTATTCTTTTTTTTATTTAAAAAAAAATCAACCGCTACGGCCTGCTGCGTGTGTATAAAGGTGCACCCACACTTGTTATGTATTTTGTCCTTGCTGTAACATGCCCAGTACGGTACCGTACCAGACACGCCACGTTTTTATGGTCACTGGGAAATGTTCGTTGAAATGTTACTAGTGTGGACGCACCTTTACTCGTGTGGCATTCGCTTGCCAGACCGCACCGTGGTCGATATTTGTCATATTTTACATCGTGCGGAACCGCGACGTGGTTTTGTTTCAAGTTTATGATTTAACGAAATAAAATGTGTGTAGGTATCTACGTCTTGTTTTGTTAATAACATAACATCACGCCTATATTACCCGAAGGGGTAGGTAGAGCTGCGCATTATGCTACACCCACATATCGCCAGTTATGATATAAGTCCCAATGGGGGCAAGTCGGGCCCAAATCCAGCCTCCGTGCTGCTACTAAGAATTTCCAAACGAAAAACATAGAAACACCTTGCCATACCCGGAATTCGAACCCGGGACCGCATGCTCAGCAGTCGCTCTTAGCCACCACTAGACCAACGAGGCAAGAAAGGAAGGAGGTTTTGTTAATGCCACAAATTTGTGTTTTGCGACCGAATATATATAAACATCGTGTCATGCTGACATAACATGTAGCCATGGGATAGTCGCCAATAGTTACTCTGCTCTCGCTCCGGGGTAACTTGTTACTTCTAGTAGTCAGTTAGGGGCTGCGCAAACATACAGACTTAAACAAACTTTTAATCCATCGCGTTGCATGATTATAATATAATTATAACACGGAAATTAACGTGAACAGAGTTAAAGTTTTTAACATTTAGACATCAATCTGCTTGTAACCACGGCCGATGCAACTCAGTCGAAACGACAAGACAAATATAAAAATTTGTGCTACACACTAGATTTTTTTCCTGTGCCGTGGGTGCGTCTCACAATCAGAAAATATCAAATACACAAACACCCAGACTCGGGACAAACATCTATGGTTTCCACAATTTTTTATCCCGTCGGGAATTAAACTCGCAATCCTTAGTACAGCAGTCCATTAGAATGTCCGTATTCCTCGGACGGGTAAGCCCAGTTAAAATATTGGGTGTCCACTTTCCGCCAAATATGGTAAGTGGTACATATTTATCAGGCTTTATTTAATATAAGCAACCAAATTACCCGTTAATACAATTTATTCCTATTTCTCAGGCATTATCCCGAAATTTTATCCCACAGATTATGGTAATCGAGGATTTGCGATCACAGCAGCAATTGATTGCACTCGCTAGAGTTACCGGGCAACAAATACTGTTAACTTGTCAAATCCACGCTTTACCAGTTAGATTGCTGATACATGTGAAGAGCAATATGCTAGCAGATAACAATAAAATTCATTACACATCATATAACAGCGAAGAGGACCGTAAAATTGTTACAAAAAGATTCCTGTTATAAAACAGATGAGCTTAGTAAGGAAGAATAATCGCTTCAAATCTCACATCAAAGGTACGAGCGATTACTGGTGCTTTAGTACGTAAGTACCTACGAATACTCGAAGCAAAACGCTCATAATTAAACATTTGCTCGCTCGGGTACCACGCTTCCATTCTAGCCAACCGTTACATTTGTTGGAGATTACATCCGAAATCTCGGATAAAAAGACCGGCCCCTAGGGGGCGCTAACGATGCATACACATTTGTGCGCTCGTAAGTTTTGCTACCTCTAACTTCGTAGCCACCAAAAAGTTCTTAGCATAAAGAACACTGAATTTTTCAGTTTAAAATCTTGCATTATCTACCGAAACCCGTTGCTTTCTGAAGGCTGGCGTTTGTGCAGCTTTTTAATTCTGCCTTAGTGTTACATTTAGCCTTTGATACGTTAAGTGCAACTGTAGACATAACTTGGGATTCTTTTTGAATAAATTTTCGCGCTTTGCGCTTACATTAATTACTTCTGTTGTGGCACAAGCTGTTCATGCATTGTTTGTTAGTAATAAGGCTGGGCAGCTTTTTATAAACTGGTCGACTGTTTTTATATTGCTTGCCTAGAATAAATTACTCATCATATAAGTAATGATATGTACGGTATACCTATGTGTGAGGTGTTTTATATGTAGAAAATATTGGCATCACCATAGTTGATGGATAATATTTTGAAGCCTTTAATAATTATAATATCTTCAATCGCTCATTCGTATCTCAAAGGCAAGGCAACATTGTTAAACATGCTAAGAATGTTTTAAATAACTAGAAAAAAGAAGTACTAATTTTTTTTTATTTTTTATTTTTTTTATAAAAAACGTCGCCCCACACTAGGAATTTCTCCTGTATCGTAGGTGCGTTTCACAAACATGAAATATTCACATACACTAACACCCAGACTCGGGACAAGCATCTGTGGTTCGCACAAAGTTTTGCCCCGTGCGGGAATCGAACCCGCAACCTTTAGCGCAGCAGTCCAATCGCTTAGCCACTGCGCTAATCAGGTCGTCAATTGACCGGTAAATGTAACAGGGAATTGAATTGTACGACATCTTGTTAAACTTATTGTAACTCTGGTACTGTTATTATCAACTAATTGCAGCTAAAATAACAAATGTCCGGCAATTATTTTGTCATTTGGTCCCAGTAAAAAAGCAAAGTGTAGCAACGATAATTATGAAACAGCAATTATAGCGGGTGGCGACATGTGCTGTTGTTATAAAAACATTATTTATCTTTTTCTAGTTTATGTAATGTAATACAATTTATGGAGCTTAGTACTTTTCAAAAACATTTATTATATTTTAAGCAAATGCCGTTTTCATTAAAGGAAAATGACACTTTTTAACGGAAATGTTGCTTTCACCGTCCTTTTCGTTCTATCAAATCCAATTTTACTCCTATTTTACACAGTCCAACTGTAGTCCTATTTTCTGAGTCAGTGATGCGTTTATAACCAAAAATTTCACTTCACAAACTTGCGACTAACATTCAAAGATCATACCAAAAATTGACCCGAACAGCTGGCACGCACGTTACCTCGCTATGCGCTAGTGTCTTCAATCAACGATATACTAGATTGAGGATAAAAAAAAATCATAGAGCATAAGTGGCCGGGATAGCTTTAAGTAAACATTTGTATTTTTTCCAGAATAAGTTATGTCTTAATATTGGCTACGATTTAAGCATACTAACTTTAAGACCACACAATTATTTGTGTTCTAATTTTTCAGGACATTATTGAAGCGTTGATCGGCAATCTAGTACATTGTTGTCAACTGTAACACCCTTGAACACCATTGTACACTATATTTTTGCGAATAAATTTTTGAATTTGAATTTGACGGCTAGTGTCGAACTCACCGCGGATTTAAAAGTGAGTTCGTAAGTAATGTCTTTAGAATAACATGGCTGATTGCATTTCTACACAATCCCACCGCGGCAGTCTTGCAAAACTGTATTCAACGTTCCGAATATCATTAGGAACATCCCAAGGAGCAAGAAGTAATTTCTTCCAACTCCATCCAACTTCCTTGTGTAATAAAGTTTCTATGTAAAACAAGGATTGCAAGCGGGTCCCGAGCAAAATTAATGTTCGACTGATCCCAAGAGACATCTGTCTTTAGCTATAATTAATTAGGCCAATGTGCACCACTTATATATTATTAGGTATTAGCGAGATAGATCCAATTAAATTCTGTTTAGTAAGCAAATACGTCATAGTTCATGAATAATTATCCAACTAGAATTGGTGATGCGCTGATGCAAATAGGATAGGTTCGATGAAAGTGATTTACTGAGAATTTACTTGGAAGTTTCCAGATACATTTGGGATTTAATCCCCTTTGAACAACATCACGCCAGTATACCCCGAAGGGGTAGGTAGAGGGTCACCTCTACCTACACCCGCATTTCGCCAGTTATATATATACATATATTTTCTCTTTTTTTTCTCTTTAAAAAAAAAAAAAAAACGTCGCCCCACACTAGGAATTTCTCCTGTATCGTGGGTGCGTTTCACAAACATGAAATATCACAAACACAAACACCCAGACTCGGGACAAACATCTGTGGTTCGCACAAAGTTTTGCCCCGTACGGGAATCGAACCCGCAACCCTTAGCGCAGCAGTCCAATCGCTTAGCCACTGCGCTAATCAGGTAAATAATATTGTGATAGGGGGCGAGCCTATTGCCATCAACTAGGTAATTCTGACTCCATGCGACTACCAGCACGAGGTCAGTAGCCTATACATACATTTTTCTCTCGTTAGACATAAATATAAAGTACTAATACAGTAGGATGCTCTGACAAGTATTACACCCTCGTTCCTTATATCCTCAACCGATATTTCATGTAAACAATACCAATAAGGTCTTACTGTGTGTCAGTGGGACACGTTCGGTAATACAAGCCATAATATGTAGTTACTTATTAATAAAGCATATACCATATTATAGTTAGGGTATGCGTCTACTATCCCGTAACTGGTATTGACTAAAACACTGGCATTCTATAAGAACTATATTTCGTTAGATTTATTCGCATGGACCAGATGGACCGAAGATATCGTCAGAATTGCGGGCAACCGGTGAATGGAATTAGCAAGCTGTCGTGCATTGTGGCGTTCTAAGGGGGTGACTTTGTTCAACAGTGGACGTCTTCCGGCTGATGATGATGATTCGCGTGGAAGTTTTTGCTTCTTTTTCGGGTAAAATAACTGGAGTTCAAGCTTACTCCGAACCAAGTTTTATCAAAATCAGTTCAGTGGTTCAGCCGTGAAAGCGTAACAGGCAGATAGACTGAATTACTTCCGTATTTATAATTACTAATGATTATGGATGGAGGTATTTAATGAACCCTTTTGCTTTGTTTGTTCCGAGCTTGTGAACGCTTACCTTTAGTGAAAGCGACGCCATTTTAATGGGTATAATAATGAGGAGTTATCGATTTGTATGGATGCTTTATTTACATATAAGGTGTCCATAATTTTGATGCTTTTATTTTATATTGCATAACTTAGACCCCGGTGAAGGTGGTGTGGCGATCTTGTCACATATGCGGGACGCACGTGGTCAGATATTGCAAAGGATAGAGTGGTTTGCAATAAGAAAGGGGAGGCCTTTGCCCAGGCGTGGGAAACTAAATAGGCCATGAAAAAATCAAACTTAATATCGACGTTTTATAAAAATAATTATACCTATCTACTTAGAACTTCATTTGAGGTAATTTTATTAGTTTCCTCACAGAGGTTTATTCATCAAAGATTCTACAGAGTTCAAAAGAAATTTTCTGCAATCTTCTAATATAAGGAAGACCGACGGACTGGCGCACGACATGATTAGGTTTGCAAGTCCTGTCCTTACTTAGGTACCTATAATAGTATGTATATTGTGCATCTAGTGCTAGCCCGCGGCTTCGTCTACGAGGAATAAACGTATAGAAATATGATGCATTATTATTTGATTTGTTTCGGTTTTTACAAACAAAAAGTTAAAAGTGCCTTGGTACTTTTAACTGTTTTTTTATTTAATATACATAGGGAAAATGTTCGTTGTTTGATACGAAATAAGGGTTTTAATATGATGCTACTAGGGTACGTTACAAACCAGTGTCCTATATGTTAAATGCTTAAAAGTCAATATTCATACTTGTGTCTTCCGTGAGTTGGTGCGTTTTTGCCTTAGTATACAATTTTTTGTTATTCCTATAGCAACGAGCACAAAATTCCCCTGGGGTTAAGGCAGTGAACTAAAATCTGTATGCAGAGAACGCGACGTTCAAAGTCAGTTTTCGCTGTACAAAATATTTTTGTGAAAAATATTGTAAGCTGCCCCGCATTTTTAAAAGCTTTATAGTTTAACTTTTGTAATTAATCACACTAATATTATAAAGGTGAAAGTTTGTATGTTTGTTACCTCTTCACGCTCAAACGGCTAGACCGATTTTGATGAAATTTCATATGGAGGTAGTTGACACCCTGGATTAATACATAGGCTTTATCCCGTTATTTTGTAATATTAGGTTAACTGCTTCGGAAGTACTTGTTTGAAAAAAATACATAAATGTTTAAGTTAAATATTCGAAAAGTTGAATTATTATAGTTTTGCACGTTTTGAGTAGGGTAGATTATTATTTACGTTTGCAATGCTAAACTAACTAAAATATAATATGTTACTATTTCGCAATGAATTATTTGCTTATGCTAATTAGTGTATTTTTAATTAGAGAATGTAACTATAATTGCACCATGAGTCAATCATTACATAGCGTTATAGGTATTTATTATTTTTTGCATAACGTACTATTAATTAGGTTGTATACGTCGAACGATGACATTGACGTAAAATTTAACATAACATAAAATCACGCCTGTATTCCTCGAAGGAGTAGGCAGAGATGCAATAGTACACCCACATTTTGTCAGTTATGTTATAGGTCCCAATGTAATAATGCGCCAGCATATTGACACCAGGTGTAAATTAAGTCTCTGTGCTGCTACTGGGGATTACCTGATGAAATAATACTTTTCACCCAGGATTCGAACCCAAGACCTCGTGCTCAGCAGTCGAACTAGTCCCAACGAGGCAGTAAAATGTAACATTACTCTAAAATTGTTTTAACAGAACTTAACTAAGTATTATACATTCTGTAATAAATTTCCCGCATTCTTCCTTCTCCGGTACGTCCCACCACGCCGTTATATCTATCGACCGTCTCCTTGAACGGGGCCTAAGCGATAAGCTGCGAAAAGTCAAAAACGTAGCGTGGATTCATTTCAAAGAGGTCGTAAGCATGCTAAATTGTTGTTTATGATAATGTTATGGCCGTGTACTTCGGGCTTTTTGTGGTTTCGATTGCCTGGGAGACTATTGGGGCCAAATGCAAGTGGGCTCACCCTCAATGTTGAACGTATACTGTATATTGAAATTATGTAGATTTTACAGTTTAGGCAGTTGTGTTCTTAAGTGTACGTAAGTTCTTATAAAGTGAATAAAGGTGTGTGATTGCTTATAATAATACGTTCGCCAATAACGCTCTAAGAGCTTAAAACAAAGTTAAAGGAAAAACCTAGCTAGCCAACCTTCGTTTTTGAAGGAAGAAATTGCATTACGCTTTCCCCATTGCTGGGAGAAGACCGGGGTTTGTACGACTCTCCCCCATGAACCCAATGACCCGCCGGGGCCTACCCAGGCTTCCCTGCTAAGGAAGTATTAAATTCACTAGAATATAATAAACAACGTTCTATGTATTGAAAGGGCTTATTGCTTCACATTCTATTCAACTGGGAACTCTTGTAAGCTGATTAAATGGCAGAAGCACTGACCAGACTTATTGCTTTTGCCTTTTAGTATCGAATAAATTTTTACTTGATTTTGAGCAGTTATTTAAGAATATTTGAGTATTATACACTTACCGACACGAAATGTGGCGTTTTATAAGGCTATATGTTTTTTATTTATAAAAAATATTGAAAGCATTTCACAAACTTGAAATATCACAAACACCCAGACTTGGGTGTATAAATATTTGCGGATCACACAAATTTATGTTCCATGCGTGAATCGAACCCGCAACCCTTAACAGTACAATCAGTTAGTCACTGCGCCAAACAGGTCGTCAAATATGATTAGCTTCTAATCAACAACGACGCGCGTTTTCGATGCTGATTGTTGTTGGGTTCGAATCTCGTTTGAAGCGCGTATGTACGCGAGTCATCTGCGCGTTTAAAATGTGCCATGTTCTTACGGCCTAATACATAGATTTAAAAAAAACTAGCGTTTTCTGGTTCAGCCCTTCAGTGATTAATTTGATCAAAAACGTGAATAAAAAAATATTAAAATAATGCGTTTTTGCGATCGCCGATGATTATGAAATTTGGACTACATTCCGGTAAGTGTATTACCACTATTCAATAAGTTATAAAGGTAAGGTTTAATTAGTGCGGTCATTAACCTTTTGGGTATAGACTATGGCTTTCTGCAAGTCTCCTTTTCTTCAAACTACAGACTAATTAATCCGGATTTCATCCAAATTTTACCGATAAGAGGTACGTATGGGCTCGCAAATTCTTATTGACAGAATAAAAATATTCTTTACAGTATTATTGGATTAAGAAGAGAGTTGTGAAAAGGTCAACATTTTTTATTTGGATTAAACCACTTATGTTCTAGAATTATTACAATACGAGCCTATTTAGGTAGTACGTGTGCGTAATTAGTACCTACTTTGTAAAGTAACGTGAAAAATACACTGTAGGTGTAATATAAAGTACAGTAACCGTCACGTGACATATTTTAAAACTAGAAAATAAATTCAATCTTTAAAAAAATAAACAGTTTTCAAATATGTATTTATATTTATTTATTGTATATGCAAAACTTACCCTTCTTATTATCTATTTCTTTTCATATCTATCTTGTAATTTGCGAAATTGGTACCAAAAAATCCGCGAATTCAAACCAGTCCGTGTGCCAGTACACCAACCCGTGACCTAGACTCCTGCCCCCTTACCAAGAACTGTTAAAACGGGACAGTTTACGTTGTGGAAGCGAGACACCGCATTAAACTGGACGTAGCGGCGTCTCGTTTCTACATCGTGAACTGTCTTGTTTTAAGAATCCATGGTAAGGGGCTGAAGCTTTAAAACAGTACCCGCACCCGCACGCCACCACCTTACCCTAAGTGCTTTCTATCACAATGATTAATAGCACTTTATATGCATAACGGTTTTATACCGGAACTATTCTTTATGGAATACTTTATTAGCCAGTTTTTCATCCCTTATACTGCTAATAGCCTAAACCTTATAGCGTTTCAGACATTGTTAGACACTGTGACCTGACTCATGGACTGTGACCGATATATTTGTAATTAATTGTTTGTATTATGCAACTTAGTAACTTCTCCATATTACGTTTACTGTCTCTAATGAAGCATATTAATAATTAAATGCTATGTACAGGAATAATTGGACTTCAGATTAACCTTATGTATGTTGCTCTAACTGCGCTTAGTCTGTAGTCTGTCACTGTACGTATTAAAATAAAATAAAAATTTTAAATTGACTTATTTTTTTTCCGACATCGATAATATAATAATGTTAAACTTAACCCTTTACGTTTACACGTCCCATATCGCATTTTACACTACTAGTGTTAGTAATTGGTAGAACACGGCACTTACTAACAAACAAGCAACCCGAGCCATCTCTAACATAGTTCATATCCAACCGGCATTTATCTGCGGCCCATTAATTCCTGCAACGATTACGCGGCCCGAGCGAGCCGGACGGCAGAACACATCCGCACTCTTAATGACCTGGATTTATGGCACTAGATAGTATTAACCTCAGTAAGGTTTAGGAGTGGAATGTACATGTTTTGCTTCCGATGTCACAGTTACGTTGTATGTTCGAGGTGCCATTCAGCCGTTGCTTGAGACTGAGTTGAAATTTGACTGAACGGTTAAATTGGATAATTGCCTGAAAGTGTTGAAATATTGTAGTTTATTAATATCGGATGCAAGGTATTGAAAACTGGACTTTTATGCGCTGTGCTTAAGATTGAATTCTCAGTCATGACATGAGAGAGTCAAAAAGTACCAAAGGAGTGAGTATGTTTGTGTTATCACACTTCACACTAAATTATAAAGCGAAAGTTTGTGAGTATGTTTGTTACCTCTTCACGCTGAAACGGTTTGACCGGTTTTGATGAAATTTCATATGGCGGTAGCTGATACCCTGGATTAACACATAGGCTACTTTCTATCCAGAAAAAATGCAGCAGGTAACACCGTGGGGCGCAGTTAGTACCAGGGCTGTATGTAACATATTTGTAAAAAAATATATTTTTAAATGTTGTAGCTACAAAAATGATTCGCTCGATTGTTTAAGAGCCTAATTCTACAGCGAGGTCATGTTAAAACTCGCAAAAAGGTTAACAGTATTAAAACAAAGACAGAGTGCATTTCCTTGCTTTTAGAGGAATCCCTCAAAACTTTGCAACATTTATCAATAGCGTTAGGAACAGTCCAGTGGACTCCGAATCTCCAAACTTTGAGTTCCGTACTTTGCTATCCGAGGTACTTAATGTTTCAGTATATCTATGGATAGATTTATTTGGCTATAAAGTTTTATGTTCTAATGGTAAAAAATGTTTGAGGAAAATAAAAATCAATATCGACGACCTGATTAGCGTAGTGACTAAGCGATTGGATTTCTGCGCTATGGGTTGCAGGTTTGATCCCCGCACCCGACAAAAATTCGTGCAGTTCGCAGATTTTTGTCCGAAGTTTGGGTGTTTGTGTATGTGATATTACATGTTTGTGAAACGCACCTATCATACAGGAGATATTGGAACTGTGGGGCAACGTATTTTTTTAAATAAATTAATTGTTTATTGCCTAATTTCTCCCACTGCATATCATAGATGTTATTTAGATTGTTACAATGTTCCTGCTAATACAAAAAAGCATTTCAAGTAAATAAAAAATATATATCAAAAACACAAATCACTACACTAAAACAACACGAAATGCTTACTTTAAGTAACATTCTATTCACTCAATGATGTTCCCAATCTCAACGTTTAAAAATAATCCCCTTCGAGCAATCAGAATTAACTTGCACTGATGATCTTTAAAAGAAAATTGGCGTATAACGAAAGGAAAATTAAGCTCTCGAGTGAATGAAGGTGTGAAAGGTGAAACTGAACCCAGTTTCACCGTGCGCTTTAATTGCTCAGCTTTCAGGGATTTCGGATACTGACTCATTCCGGCTGAGCTCAATATCAAGCAGTAAAGAGTAAATCAAATCCGTAGATTTGTTGATCTAACTCATTGTATTATACTGGCAGCTAATATTTTTTTCAATTTTTTGAATCTTGTACGGTATGGTTCTGACGAACTTGCGATAAATTATATTTTTTTAAAGATATTTTTGTTTGTAAAATCACATGAGTATTCTTGTAGTGCGTCGCCTTGCGAGTGTGCGCTTGGCATTCGTGCTTTAATTTAATTGTTCTTTTCTTGAATCTTGTACGGTATGGTTATTTTTTTTACTATATTGCGGGAACGACATGGCCGGAAATGGCATTGAACAGAGATTTGTGGAGAAATAAAGGGGAGGCCTTTGTCCAGCAGTGGAACACATTAAAAGCTGATTTAAAAAAAAAATATGCTACATATTTATACTAATTTTTGATTACATGACATGAAAAAAGCCCGAAACCCGACAATGACTCGAATTGTCACATTTTCATAATGGGATTTATTCCATTATTTCAATCTAGTATTTTTTTATTTTCTGGACTACGTATCTAGTTAGCTAAATCAAGATTGACTCTACCGTTCTCTCCCTTCACTAATCGCCATGCTCTGGATCTCTTTCTATCTCATTAACATTAACATCTGAAAACATCACAATGCACTTAACCTATAAGTGCTGCTTATTTTAGGGCTATGGTTAAATAGTTTCGATTGATATCAATTGTTTCGAGTAAAACAAAAGATCCTATCTAAACATAAAACATAACATCACGCCTTTATTTCCTGAAGAAGGTAGGTACATATAGTAAAACTATTTGTCAGTTATGTTAGTGGGTCCAACGAAATAGGGGGCGAGTGTCTAGCCTTTAACCAAGCACAAATCTAGACTCCGTGCTGTTGAGAATTACCTAATGGAAAAACCCAGGAACACTTTCACCGATCGAACCCAGGACCTCATGCTTTACAGTTGCGCTCAGCGACTACTAGACCAACGAGGCAGTCCGTCCAGTTAGATTCTATTTTGTGACCATACAACATACAATCTGTAGACAGACCAATTCGATGTCAGACTAGTTTCAAACTCAAACAATGTCCTTACTCCTTTATTCTTCCTCAATTCTCCTGATTATTCTTCCTCGGACCCTGAGTATTTACTACATTGTTCTACTGTTACTTCTGCGCTGTGTCGCATCACTAACGAGTGACGAGCTCTTCCATAGCGCGGTGACTCATTTTCATTTCGATTTCAACCAATGACGTCACATTCGATGTCACTCCAAACCTCTTTACGTTAATTGGTTTTTGGTGAAATTCTTTCGTTATTTATAGTTATAATAATCATACATTTTCGATGAGTTTCATTTTAATTGAAATTATTACGTAACAGACTACAAATAACGGAGGAGGTTCTCAATTCAGTTTTGTTTTTTTTATTAAGCGGACGCATAGGATTTGGCGCTGACTTCAACTTATGTAAAGTGAAGTGAATAAAATATTATTTGTCACTTTTGAGTTCGTGTTTTTTATCCGTCATATTTTATTAAAAAGATATCTGTTATAAAAAAATATAACTAGTGAAATGTAAGAAAACTATAACTATGCTACCCCTTAAAATAAATAAAAAAAATATCTTCCAAAAATACAGGCGTGATGTTAAATGAGTTTTCAGAGATATTAATTTTAGTGTCACTACGAACTGCGCATCGAAATTCGCCGTAAATTCCACGTTGTACAAATGAATTTAACTGGAATAAAAAACCATCAGAAGGTATCCTCGGACTAAGGATTATCACAATATGGGTTGTGACGGGCGGCGTACTGTCGCATACAAAAACAAGTATTGCCATGAACAAAAACAATACCAACTGCTCGGCCAACTGTCATTCGTTTTAAAATTATGCTGACGTTTTGTTTATGCATCTGATTAAACTAATAAAGTTTGCTAAACAAGTAACAGTTTGTCAAATAATGTATTTGGTTTTAAATAATATGCTGATGATAAGTGGTCTGGTTTATTCTTAAGAGAATAATCGGAATTTAAAATAATAGTTAAGAATGTAAATTCAATTAAATAGGTTCATAATAATTGTGATTGTGTGTTTAATTATTAAGTCAGTCAGCCCTGCTAAGATCTGTCTGAATGGTTAATCTTCACAATACGGGATGAGATATTTTCTATGTCATAGGCAAATAATCAAGGATATGAAAGTCAAAATATACACAACCACTCTATTTCGTTTTCTCCGTAATTGTTTCTTCTGAGTGAAGTTAATTATACAACTCTTAAAATCTGTGACATCATCAATACAATTCAGCTATATAAACCCTAAACGCTAAGGGAGGCCTTTGTTCAACAATGGACGTCTCCCGACTGATGATGATGATACCCAACATTGCATTAAAAAAATCCAATCAATTTCATTTGTTTCGTAATAAAACGCATCGCTATGTTTATCGTTAAACAAAAACAAAAAAAAAACAAGTGAAACCTTTTTAATGAAACCTTGTTGTTAATATATTTTAAAGTAATTAAATTGTCATTGGGTAAAGGTCGGTGGGGAATTAAAAGGTGCTACCGACCATACATGCCCTCATTAATACTTCCACCCCATAATATTACGCTTCGAGTCGCCAGTGTTAGCAACCCTAATGGGTTTACAACGCGCAGCAATAATTGTAAATATGTAGTTAAAATAATGTGTTATTGGTTGGTGTAATTTGTAGCTTAATTATAAATTGTTCCTGGTATGTGATTTTTGTGTTAACTAATGATATTGATTGTATTTGTTTGAGCTGTTTGTCTGTAATTTTTATTAACTATATTACCTAGTTGATTGTCTTTCTAAGTTGAACCCAGAAGAGGTGAAACAAGTACCTAATCTTATATAGCTAAATTGTATTGATGATGTCACTGATTTGACGACCTGATTGGCGCAGTGGCTAAGCGATTGGACTGCTGCGCTAAGGGTTGCGGGTTCGATTTCCGCGAGGGGCAAAACTTTGTGCGAACCACAGATGTTTGCCCCGAGTCTGGGTGTTTGTGTATGTGAATATTTCATGTTTGTATAACGCACCTACGATACAGGAGAAATTCCTAGTGCGGGGCGACGTTTTTCAAAAAAAAGAAAAAATCTATACTTCAGTGCTAGGGCTACACTAAACACAATTTAGAAAACATAACTAAGTACTTCAATGAAAGCAGTGATAGCCGAGGGGTAAGATTGTTGAACTCCCAAGTCAAAGGTCGCAAGTTCAAAGCCCGGCACGGACCAATGTCTTTTCGAATTAAATACTACGTACTATAAATTAGTTATCAGTTGCTAAACACGGTAAAAGAAAGCATCGACAGGAAACTGACCTGAATTTTTAAAGGTGTGTAAAACCATGTCAGTGGCCAGCAGGCGGTTTAAACTCTCATCAAAAGACATTTAAAAAAATAGTTTATTTCTCTTTCACAAGACTTACAGTTTATCTTACCTAAGGGGCTCCTAGGACAAATACATGTGTTATAAAATGATCTGAATATATCAGATCATTTTAGGCTATTATTTCAGGCTATTAGATCTCGTATCTTTGAGCATACAAATCCGATCATACCAATATGCAATATAGTGTCATCGACGCATCACCACACATGCTAATTAAACCCTTCATCATAACTCACTACACGAAACATAGGCAGCACAAATCAACCCGTAAACGTCCACTGCACGTCGCTTGATCGACAGCCATAATGAAAAGCGGGGAAGCGAATATTGCCATAATTACAGCGCCTGGCAAAACGGCCACCGCATCATTAGTGAGCAGTCAGCACACTAACCTATAACTCCCACGGGAAAGCCCATTCAACCTCGGCGAATGACGAGCGTTGACGTTAGTAAAAGTGAAAGCATCTCGCTAAGTTGTTGCATGTAGCACGTGAGAACCCTGGCCATAGACCTCCGTGCGGACGCGGACGGAGTTTTGAGCGGAGCGATTAGCGGAGCGGGTACTACTAATGTTTTAAATTTATTTATTTGAGATTTATAACAACATTGTAAAGACTCCAATGCGATGTTGTAAGATAAACTAGGTGCATTAAATAATAAACTGTAGTAAATAGATTTAACAAAAAATATTACAAAGAAACTTAGACATTTTAGTTTCTATATAAAAGTAAAAATACGTCTATTTTTCCTTATTAAACTAATTCATTAAAGTTATCGGATGTCGGAAAGTGACAAGGCGTTTTGAAATATCTGTTAAAACAAAGATGAGCAACGTCGGATTATTTCGAATACTCAAGAAGCTTATTCTATAGAAGTAGTTCTGAGAATCGTGCACTTGAGCCTGCATGGCTGAGGAAGTTCAGAATAGAAACTTACTTTTCTAGATAATTGCATTCAACACAATTCATTTTACTCTACCAATAAAATGTATAAAGGAGACATACTGCTACGAAGACGTAGACTTTCACGTAGCGCCGTAGCAATGCGTCGTAGCAGCTACACGGTTACTGCGCGGTATTTGGCGCTTGTAACTAAAAATACACACGTTTTTGTTTTTAATGGGAACATTGATCATTTTTATTCGATCTCAATTTAAATAACCTTTGGATATACTGATCGAACACTACGTGAAATATCTACTGGAAGACATAGAGTTTAGTCTATCAATGCGGATATATAAGTCAGCCGGTCGCTGCATCATGGAGAGTTCAGATCACACGATGTTTCCGAAGCGTATGAATTGTGTAACGAAGTCAGTATTACGTTCTCCTATGCATGCTCTGTCACACACGACACGTTGTTTCCATCACCTCAGGCGTCACCTGCTCATAGTTACAATAACTTCTATGTCCAGTTTATTAGAGCGGAAAATCATACCATTACGCCTGTATTCCTCAATGGGGTAGGCAAAGGTAGTATATATATAACACCCATATTTCACCAGTTATGTTATAGGTCCTAATGTAGTCGAGGACTAGCCTATTATTTATATTATACATCAACCGGGCACAAAACCATTTACAGTGCTGTTACTGAGAATTACCTACTGGAAAAGCCCAATAACATTTGGACAGACCCGGGATTTGAACCCAGGACCTCGTGCTCAGCAGTCACGCTAGGCGACCACTAGATCAACGAGACAGTTTATTAGAGCGGAAACGTTGATAAGTGTGATCGAGGGAGTTGAGGGAAATGTTGTATGTATATGTTATATTGATTAATCAGCGCAACAGCTATGTAGACGGAAACCCATCGATAGATGGACAGCATATGTCAACCTACATGTCGTCGCTTAAGTTCTAACACCACGTAAGCCAAATACGCAACTTTACAGGAGAACAATTTTTTTTTTATAATTTTAAATGGAATCTTAATCGAAATAATTGAAAATCGTTCTACTCGTTCAGCTACATATGTACACAGCTTTACAACCACAGGGATGCCAACTATGAATTACCTAAATAAAAAAAAACAGACCGCTCCTACCCGCTTAGGTACAGTCCTATCTCCACACTATTGTGAAGTCTTTGAATGCAGGAGTGGCGCGAACTTAACCGCTCCTACGCAAAATTCTTCCGCAGAATAAATCAGTACTTGTACAAAAAATAACTAAAGTCAAATCGCTCATCAATTATTATACCTATAATCCTTTGTCAACAACTCTCCGAATGCAGTGCCAAGAGCACGTACCCAAAAAAAAACAAAACAAAATCGCTCCGCGTCCCTCTCAGCTACGCTCCTATGTCCGCAGCTTTACGAATGCAGGGGTGCCAACCGCGCGGCCCGTGTAATTGGCAGTAATGGACGGCCGTGCCGGCTTTATTACGCGTCGAGCCGACGAGCGGGCCGCCCGTTTAGCGTATCAAAAGTGAATTGAACCCCACTGCGGTCACTCCTGATATGTTTATTTTGCTCTGATTAAATTAATTGAAGGGAAAGCCTTTGTAAATTGAAGTTTAGTGTCTGATGATTGCAATCGTGCGGAGGGAAGGCAGAGGAAAGAGATTGGTTTGGAAATGATTAGAATTTTAAAGTGTTGGAAGAGTTTGTTTATGTATCGTTTGTTAATGCTGATTAGTTGTTTTAAAAACAGTGGGTTATTAAGTTAAATGAAGGAGAGCAGTCGAACTTGTTTGGTGTTTAGATAGGAATTCCTTCATGTTGAGAATTTTAAGAAGTTGTCAGTAAAGTTAGTGTGGCTGTCAGTAAACTAAGCCATTGTATGTCCTCCTATTTTTTGACTAGGCATAGTCTAAGTAGTAGACCATGAAATAGAAATACGAAAACCTTTAGAGCAATTTAAAAAATAAACCTATTCAAATTGTTATCTAGGAACTGATGGAAGCTTTGTTCTAAAAACGAAATATCAGCAGTGGAATGCAACCACAAGTAATTAAAAACCTAATATAACCAGCTGGTTATCCAAACGGTTATATAAATTCCACGTAATTGATATAACGTTTAACTACAGAACAATTGAACCTTAAACCCTGTTAATTAAAAGGAAACGGAAAGAGCTAATTTGTAAGCCCCGGTCCACGTTACACGCTAAGCAGAAACGTACTACGTGACGTTAACGCCCCGTTAATTGTTATGACTTACTATTTCACTCACTCCGTGGTAAAAAGTTGGCGGTTAGTTCCGGAACGCAGCAATAGATAGCGCTAGTAGTCATGTAAGAACTCCATGACATTTAAAATCTATGAGAAATTCAGTAACTGACAACGAAGATGCGTTAGCCTTGCAGTGGGACTTAATAAGGGTATTGCAATTTTTTGCCCCCTATTACTTTGGGACCTATCACATAACCGCCACGATGTGGGTGTACTATATTATGTGCACCTCTGCCTACCCGTTCAAGGAATACAGCCGTGATGTTAAGTGTGTATTATTATTTTTTATACGCAACTATTTGTGCCTGAAATAGAATTATTCATTATATTCGTTACACGGATCCAAAGTATCTAACTATATAATGTATTCATAAAAAATGAACTTTTAGATAATATTCTATTTTAAAATATAGTCTTACATTTAAAATAAAATAAATATGTAGATACATTAAAGTTTAGTTGGCAGAAGTTAAAAACATGAACAGTTTCTAATAAGAAAAACAAAATGCTATGAAATATGAGCTTGGCTCTCATAGTCTACTGCTTGCCAAACACCATTATAACTCATTCGCCACAAATTAGGATGTATTATAGTATAGCAACACAATAATATGTTACGTGCTTACCATGATAAGTGACGTCTATGTTGTATTATTCCACATGTTGCATAAAACATTGTATTAATTCCAAATTTTGACAGACAGATAGTGCTGCTGGGTAGTTTGTTGCGCCGTTTAAATTCTACCTAGCTATAGCACTAGGAAGAGGTGATAGGCAGGCGGGAAGTCTTGAAAGTTTAACTATATAGCACAATACATAAATAAACAAGTATTTTATCTTGCAATTGGAGTTGCGAGACATCCCTACTATAATATTATAAACGCGAAAGTGTGTAAGTATGGTTGGATGTTTGTTACTCTTTCACTTAAAAACTACTGAATGGATTTTAATGAAATTTCATATGGAGGTAGCTGACACCCTGGATTAGCACATAGGCTACTTTTTATCCCGAAAAAATTTAACAGGAAGCACTGCGGGGCGCAGCTAGTAGTTTATATTGTTCACATAGTGATATAAATATCTGTAGCATGTTTATAGTTTCAATTCCTAATAGTTAGCTCAACTGCTCAACGTTTATTGGTCGTAACTTGATGCTGGAGTAACATGTGGTATCAGAGGCTGTAATAGTGTTACGTGTGAGATGTTACTGGCCCATCGCCAGAGACAAGCATTAAGTGGCCAGTGTCAGTGCACACAACACGATACTTGACAGTTTTATATCGTTTGGCTGGGACACTAACTTGTTTACAAGCTACATTATTTTATTACTTAAATATTATTAAACAATATATGGAATATTTTATTACTTGTCCTTTTTATAGGTTTTTCGATTATTTAACTTTCGATAATTGTTTGTAGCAGTACGGGATATGCTTGCCTCAATTACATTAGGACCTGCATAACTGCCGAAATATGGGTGTACCAGAGGTGTACCTTTGCCTACTTTTTATAGATATCTGTCTTCAGAATACCGGCGTGATGATAAGTGTTTGACTAAATTAATATATAGTTGTATAACTATATGCAATATTTCCAAAGAAGCACCCAGATTAAAGAATCTAATAGTAAATATCTCCCTTTCCAGCTAGACAAATATGAGAAAATAGACTCACTGTGATTCTTTAACAAAAAATCTAAGTACAAGGAGATTCAATACTGTTGATAAATAGTATGATTTTGTTTTTAATCCTTTATCTGTACTTAATATTATAAAGCTGAAAAGTTTGTTTGAACGCACTAATCTCAGGAACCACTGGTCCGATTTGAAAAATTATTTCAGTGTTAGATAGCCCATTAATTGAGGAAGGCTATAGGCTATAACACATTCAAAATCCAGGCGGACGGAGTTGCGGGCGGAAGCTAGTCTGGTATATTGTTGAAGCCACTAGCGCATAGTGAGGTGACCTGCGAGATGATGACGTTTCAGAATGGCATACCTGTACCAATACTGAGATACATCCATAGTGAATGGAAGACGTAAAACAATTGAACAGTCACGGCCAGGCTAATCGTTTGGTCGTAGAAGTTTTTTGTTCACTGTTTCCAAACACCGCTCCTTTAATCGTTCCTATTGTTATCTGCGGCTAACTTGCAGTGTTCGAGTGTGGCCTACATCCCTACATGCCGCGTCTACTAGTGGCGATGCAATTAAAGTTGATCCTACAACGAGTTTCCCTCGTTTGTAGAGCTAACGTTAAATTAGGGCTGTTCCGACTTCAAGACTAGTTTTTAATGTTCACAACAGTTTAATGTATCTGTGTTTTGGTTTTATTTATTTAACAAGTGGTTTGTTATGTTAATGTATACGTTATAAAAAAAGTTTTACTAAATCTATATATATAAAATTTTCGTGTCACAGTTTTCGTTCCCATACTCCTCCGAAACGGCTAGACCGATTCTCATGAAATTTTGTGAGCGTATTGAGTAGGTCTGAGAATCGGCCAACATCTATTTTTCATACCACAAAATTCACGCGGACGAAGTCGCGGGCAACAGCTAGTATTATAGAATATTAATTTGAAAAAGTATTATGTAATTAATATCTCGATGTCAGCCTATCGCGGTCTATTGTTGGAGATAGGCCTCTCCCAAGTTGCGCCACATTCTAAATATCTGCATCACCCCGCAACTCCTTATCATTTCAATATCAACAATAATATACACCAATTTTAAAATGCTTCCAATCGATCGACTTGTAGTAACATCGCCAAACAATGACGTTGTTTGAACAAAGGCGGTCGGATCGTTCCGTAATCGACGATACTACCCCACCTTGATTGATTGACTCAACTGTTGATTACCCCTTACCCCACACCTGCCAAATATACTCTGAACCATTAGGTCAAAGCGCACTTTAATGATAAGGTGTCAAGTAGTTCTGGTTGGCTATTGTGTGGCAAAAGAAAGGAATTTCGATATGACTTTTAAATAGAATGATATTTTCTTTGACTTGTAAGTAACGAATGTATTCTTTAAGTTATTTTAATAAGGATGTTTTTTGAGCAGATAATAAAGAAATATGAATTTTGAGGGTCTATAATGATATATTTTAAATTAAAAACTACTTTCTTAGATAGCGAAAGTGTAGCTAGTGTAGCAGTACTACTTTTCTTTCTTTTTATCTTAATAAAAACGTCCCTCTATACTAGGAATTTTTCGTGTGCCGTAGGTGCGTTTCACAAACATGAAATATCACACCTACAAACACCCAGACTCGGAACAAACATCTGCAGATCGACAATTGTTTGTGTCATACGGGAATCGAACCCGCCACTCTTAGCGCAGCAGTTCAATCGCTTAGCTACTGCGCCACACCCACGATTACACCTATTCATGAAAATACGCTTATTCTTAAGTTAATTTGAAACCAAAACACTGCGAAAGTTAGTTAACACCTCAAATCCTCGCACTTTATGAATATTCATGTGAAATATTCAAAAGCTTTTAGACTTCCACGTGAGCGCTCCAGTTACATGAAAATACAATTTCCCCATATAAAATCAACTAACTTGTCATTCATAAATCATCACGAGCCCGACCATGCCTTGCCTAACAAACAATACACTGTTCGATTACTCTCCACGAATTTCCCTTTTAACATACTCACATCTCTTATCTCGGTGGGATAAGGTTTATAATCGCTTGGTACACAGTTTGTTGGTGTAAGGTATAAAATTGTTGACGAGAGCGTACATTGCTGTTAACACCAGCGACCCTGATTGATGATTCATGATTGTTTATGAAGCCTGTTAATGGTAGTGTTCTTTCTGTGGTGTGTTCCGCCCGCGCCGTCTGATAGCTGTCGATTTTTGTGGGAAATAAAAAGGATTGAGTTTGTGAGGCAGAAGTTCAGAGGCCATAGTTCGGCAGGTTAATCAGTCGGTACATAATTAATAAGGATGAAAAAGTTAACCGATTGAACTTATTAGGTTGTGTCACGGGGTCATAGGCCTTTTCGTAAAGGATTCTATGATTGGAAGGCTTCATTTGTTTTCTTCATTGCTTTGTGCGAGGAATTCATTAATTTCTTAAATGGCTGCATACTTAATTCGAAACTATGCATTTGTGCGATATTATACATATAAAATAGTACATACTATGTTACCTCTACATTTAAAGCATTATAATTTATCATTCACTAGCTCCTTTAATAAGATGGAGTTTTCATTAGAATGACTAGAATATTTCTTAATTATTTATAGCACATAATAAAATACATGCAATAAGAATCTTTTGAGACAATACATTATTAAAAACAAGACTTTTGGAATGGGCATCTGAAGTCTTGATTCAATGTTAACGCCTGAAATTGATTACAATCAAAATTATCGTGTAAGTAAAGAATACAAATCCAAATTCTTTACTGCGAACCAGAAGTTCTTAGAACTTAGTTGCCTGTTAAGGCATTGCAATATATAAATAAGCTCTACCTACCTGCCCTACCTTACCTGCGACCGTGCCTATCACCTGAACGGAGCACCTGTCGTGACGTAGAACGCCCGTCACTCGGTAACCACCATGCACACACAGTAGTTCGCGCCGTACGACATAGGTGGCGCTAGCTAACTATTCTAAAGGTAAGTTACTTCGAATTAGTTAAACAGAGTTAAACTGTAACGTTTTGTAGTATTTCTGGAAATGTATAGAATATAATACACATACACTCAAGCGTTTTATATAGATATGTGATATGTAGATATAATCACGCCTGTAGTCCCCGATGGTGTAAATAGAGGTGTTCTACTTTTTATGAAGTCGAGAAGCACACACACTTTTCTTGGCTTGGAAAAATATAAGCAGCCGAATTGAAAAATCGACACTAGAGCCTTTTTTTTAATCCGCTGTCTTTTTAAGTCTAGTATCTAAAGCAATAGAGACACAAATAAATACATTGAGAAGTTAAATTATCGTGCACTTACCCGCGGGCCGCGGAGGCTCTTTTGCTTTTGCCTCTACTTACTTATAATTCATTTTAAATATAAAAAATATTTTAAATATTGATTCAACTATACTGTCACTGTCATTCCCATGTCAAAGATTATACATGTCAATAGAATTAAGAGGTGTTAAAGTTAAAAGCCCCCTTGACATTGGCAAAATCATCGACTGTTGATCGATGAAGCCAGAACCTTCAAAAATTGAATTGAATTGAAGTTAAAAGCTGTTTATGCATTTATTAGGATCACTAGTAATTGTTATAAAATAAACAATACAATAATTACGAAATACAATCATAAATACGTTTCCTATTGGAATACTGGCATATTAATCAAACGTTATACAACACACTCTGTTACCACACTTAAAATCTTCTTCAACGTATACTCCTTATTTTTATATTTTTAACATACAATTTGCAATTAACCTCCTTGTATTACATAGATACAAAAAGTCACGCCTACTTCCCAGGGGGGTAGACGAGACCTTGTATTACGATGCACTAATATCGTATAAGCTATACAATAAATTGATAAGCAAAGCCTGTCACCCATCACTCATCGCGTTCATTCTTGGTACGTGGTAATAACCGTCTTGATACTTGTAATGTCATGCCCCTGTCGCCAGGTGGCGTTGGTGAGCTCAGTTCTCAGGCCGTTAGGTATTTATTATTTACTAGTAGTGAACTTACCGTTTCCTTTTGTTATTTAAATTTGAATTGAGTCAAGTATCGTTAAAATGTTGTTGATAATGATTAGCTTTGAAAAACTTTTTTAAATAGCGTTGTTGGTCTAGGGTTCGTTTAGCGTAACTGCTGAGGATAAGGTCCTTGGTTTTTCCCTTAAGTTATTTATTAGAAAAAATATTTAACATACTCACGATACAGCTATGCTATTCTGAAACACTAACGTCATCTCGCACGTCACCTTGCTATGCGCTAGTGTCGAATCTCACCGCGGATTTAGAAGTGAGTCCATAAGTGATGTCTTTGCGGCAGGAAAAACTCCTCCTGGCTGGAGGCCTTTCATTAGGTCTCGCCAAACGACTGGTTAAGCGAGAGCTCCTTCAGAGCTAACTGCGAGCGACAAGTTCGAAAAAAAAGGAAAAACTCCTAGTGTGAGAAGACGGGCGACGTTTTTTTATTAAAAAAATATCGCTAGACTCGATTTACATTTCCAGAATAATCTTTTTTATAATATAACTGCAGAGATGTCACTCCATTCATTACAGAAGGCATAACCGTATTTGCACCTATTGCATTACTACGACCGACGGGACTATAAATGGCGTTAATTTTTTAACTGCACCCTGTTCGCGCCACACCACCACCACTCACCCCGTCTGCACCCTACGACAAAACACGGAAATCAGAAGGTCAAAAAGTATTTTTTTACTATCGATTTTTACCTATAAAGTCAGTAGATAAATAATTAGATTATGGCCTCTAAGCCATAACCTAATTATTACTATACAAGGGACCCGCTTGTTATACAAGATTTTAACATTTTTTTTTATAATTTAGCATTTCCTATACAATTACAACATACGAATTTAGAAATAAAAAAAGAAATATATATAAAAAGCCATAAAAGCAAATTTTTACCTATTATGTTTTGAACGGCATTTATGCAACTTGTTCGTAGACCTTATCCATAAAATAATGTCAATTTAAACCATGGACTAAATTATAACCATCAATTGCATGCCAAAGAATAGCGATGTTAATATACATACTTAATACGGGGTTTAGTTAATGCCGGTATGATCCTCGTTTGTGCTAATCTATTGACATCTCTATTCTTTGAGATGTATACGACAGTGTTGGGTATAATTTAGTCCATGATTTAAAATTGTATTTTTTGAAGAGTACTTCGTGCTCATCGCCATAGAAATAACTAAAGTTCTTAAATAATCAAAAGTAAAAAACTCTGATATAATACACGTTTATCAAAATTGTTATGCAAGCCACGTAAAGCTTTAAAGCATGTTGGAGACTAACTCGTTACGAATAACAGGATGATATTTCTGCACCTTTATTATTCGTGTCCACACACTTGCGTCCGATACACCGATGCATTTAAAATGCAATCGAGTTATCCCACTCGGACTCGATTCCGCGGTGGAATCATCCCGCAGAACGGCATATAATTTCTGTCTGTAATGCAGATTCGAAATTGTGTTATAGATGAGGAAAAAATTAATCGCTTGCGGCACTCTTTGATCGAGAAAATCGGTTTATGCTGGTTTATGCACATCACATATGTGATCCGATTTTATTAAATTGTAAATTGGTTCTGTCTTTTTAGATTTGTAATTGAATTTTCGTATTTGATGGTGAATAAAAATGACGATTGACCACTTAACATAGTAAAGTGGTACATTAACTTTATTTCATAAAGGATTCATTACAATTGATGGTGTGTATTACGGTATTCATCTTAATTATTTGTTATTCGGTACCTATGTTGACAATGACTGTATGTAAGAATAGTGTGAGGCGACATAACAATAAGATTTCACTCGGAGTCTTAATTATTTCTGTTTTTTAAATTATTCCTAATAGCTTTTTTATCTTTTAATACATTTAGGTCCTTCATATACAAGTTAAATAGTAACTACTATGGATAAATTACTCACGAATGTTCTTATACTATATTAGGCTGTGTATCATACTATGTTAGTATGTTTGTTACGTCTTCACGCTCAAACGGCTAGACCGATTTTGATGAAATTTCATATGGAGGTAGCTGACACCCTGTATTAACACATAGGCTTTCTAACCCGAAAAAAGGCAGCGGGTAACGCGGGGTGCAGCTAGTAAATCATATTATTAGTTCATATAAAAAAAATCATGTCTATCCTTGCCTCACTTACCGAGTGAATGAAGGACAAACCAGTAAACGTATCCGCATTTATAGTACAAATAGAATTTGCTGCACAGTGCTGACTTCGATTGCCTAGTAATTTTCAATGATTATATGCGAAGGTATTGTTTAAGCATATAATAATATATTATTTCTAAGTGGTTTAAGTGTAGGAAACTTGCGTCTACTTATAATACGTGGCCTTGTAAAACTTGTAAACGGTAGTTCAAAACGTGAAAACATTAAGTGGTGATTAGATAGAAGGGAATTGTCAAAGATAGATTTAATAACAGGGCAGAAGAGCAGGCCTTGAGGCCAAGAGTCGTGTGAGGATCGTTATTACTTTGAGTACAGGTGGCAATTATCTATAATACTTTTACCTTATACAAAATTATTGATAATACATAAAAACATAACTTCACGCCTGTATTCCCCGAAGGGGTAGGCAGAGGTGCACATATTATAGTACACCCACATTTCCATTGGATACTAAGTTTTTCCATTGGATATTTCTCAGTAGCAGCACGGAGTCTGGATTTGTGCCCGGTTAATGGCAATAGGCTCGCCCTCAATTACATTGGGACCTAAAAACATAACTGGCGAAATGTGGGTGTACTGTATGTGCACCTCTGCCTACCCCTTCGGGGAATGCAGGCGTGATGTTATGTTATGTTATTTCAAGTTTAATACTTGCATCATAATAGTCAGGTAATATGATAGTTATATAGCGAGTACACAGACCTCGCCCGTGATACACGTCCCGCGAGACCTTCAAATATTCACCACTAATTTTAGCTGCCCTACCAGCGAATAGTCTCTCGTAAATGAAAGAGATAAGAGATGTATTATTAGTTTATTATATATCGTTATCTCGCTTGTATTCCCTGGAGTTGGCAACGGTGTAATGTTACATATAGTCGAGAGAGTTAGATAGAAACGAGTTTGTAGCCATTTATCAGGTACTTCCGATCAGTGGTGTGGCATTGAAAAGGCCACTTAGATATTAAAAATGAAAATGTGAAACAAGCTGAGTCTTTAAGGTTATAAGAAAGTTACTTTTTCATTCATTATAAAAGTATAATTATAGTATATTCATTGTGCTTGCTTGCCAATTCCATCCATTATGGATGGAATTCGCAAGCTGTCGTTCATTGTGGCGTTCTAAGGGGGAGGCCTTTGTTCAACAGTGGACGTCTTCCGGCTGATGATGATGATAGTATATTCATTATAAATATTTATTGTAAGAACTTATTAATTCTACAACAAAAATAAATTCATCAAGTTCAAGCATCTTTATCACACCAGATTTAGCAGCACAAAAACAAATGAGTGTCGTATAGTAAAGCAACTGTCCGATCTTCAGCACGGGCCAGCCCCCTTACCATGAACTCAAAGCAGAACAGTTTAAGATGTGGAAGCGAGACGCCGCTACGTAATCTGTATACCGGGGTCTCGCTTCCACAACGTCAACTGTCTTGCTTTAAGAGCTCATGGTGAGGGGGCAGTATTTATAATTTTATAACTCTATTAAAATTGATTGAGCATCAAATTGCGTTATTTGTGACTTATTTAGCCAATATGAATTTAATCGCGTGGCAAATTGAGCGTGGTTAATGTCTGCGAAGCTTCCTTGTTGGCGATGTAATTGAATTTCGACATCGTTAGATAATTGAATCTGAATATTTTACCTTCTGCAAGTCAATAAACCGACACAAAAATATAAAAACATAAGACTAACATAACTGTCTTAGAAGTTATAGTATCATACTTGGGCTCAAGAATAAGGGTTATTTGGCTACTAAAAAGTTCCTGATCCGTACATGACACTTCTTAAATCGCCAGTCATAGATGCCAAAGAAAATGATCTTCTTCTTATCGTATGGTTGATGAACAACATGGTGTCAGAGTTAAAACCCCCTGTAGGCCTCTGATATGGCTTTACACACCGTTGAAATATATCTTTATCACGGTTTTTGGAAAGCTTCCCCACGATGTTTTCCATCATCGTTTTTAGTTACTGATAATTAATTTATAGAAAAAAAGTCGAAAAGGTATAGGTGCGTGCCGGGGTTTGACCTTGCAACCTTTGACTTAGCTGTACATTGGTCATACCCGCAGTGATTGCCGAGGCTATTATATCACTGTTGTCTATAATGATGATGATTGAACTCTGGTATTTCCGACTTAAAAAGTTTTCCTGCACTACTTTAGGTCAGGCCACATTCATTGACAGTTTGTTGTCGGCGGTTTGTCCATAAAAAAAAGAGACCAAACAAAAAAAAAACATATGGACACGGAACCTATTTGTTAGTACCTAAATACCATGGGCAATTTTAATTTTAATAATCATCTTTTATAGTTATTTATTTACACCAATTGACTCATAGCACTTACACAATGAACTAACTCATTCGTGTGAAGAATTAAAATTTAAAATAATTAAACATTTTACATTGCGGGACCGCAATTGTTTTCATCTTTGCGGGGAATGTAGTTTCATTAGTGGGGTCATACTAAAATTACTTTCGGAGTGTTGGTAGCTGTTTCAGATTCTTCATGTTCCAGCGTTTTATTTGGTAGGTAACCTATACAAATCCTTGTCAAAGGTGTTTTACGGAGAGAACACGATATGTATTCGCATACACCATCATCATATCATCTTCCAGGGGCTTGCGAGGTGAAGCTGTGCTATCCACGGTCAGTCTTGTGATGGGTTACTGTTTTTACATGTCGAGACCCCTCCGTGCGTCGGCAGGCACGTTAAGCCGTTAGTCTACGTCTGATTACCCTCTGACCGTGTCGGTCTACCGTCCCATCGGACTATGAGAGTAAGGAAATAGGGAGTGCACCTGTGTTTGCGCGCATACTTGTGCACTATAATATCTCCTGCGTAGTTGGCTAGTCTCAGCTGAGATAAGCCGCCGCGACTGAAATTCGGTCAGGAGAACATTATTATAATATTTTCTACGTATGTAGGTAAATACGGCTATATATATATACACTACTAGACTATAAAGACACTGACTGCCTCGTTTGTCTAGTGGTTGCTAAGCGCGACTGCTGAGCACGAGGTCCTGGGTTCGAATCCCGGGTCGGGCAAAGTGTTACTGGATTTTTCCGTTGGGTAATTCTCAGTAGGAGCGCGGAGTCTGGATTTGTGCCCGGTTGATGGCAATTGGCTCGCCCCCTATTACATTGGGACCGAAAAACATAACTGGCGAAATGTGGGTGTACTATATGCGCACCTCAGCCTACCCCTGCGGGGATACAGGCGTGATGTTATGTTATGTATGTTACACTACTAGATACAGTATAACAGTAAGCACAGTTAAGATCAGCCACGAAGTTCGAAAGTCACTCAAAAGGCTATTATTATTGACCACAAAACTCCTAAAAATAAAAGCCAACTACTACATATTATTAAAATGTAATTGCACATTATCATTTGTTATAGAATGTTAATGTTTGATTATATTTACCAAGGTGAATTGTCGTATGTCGTGTCCAAGTTGCCCACAATGTCGGGTTACGTCACTCGTGTAACGCCCAAACTTTTTTCACCGCTGGATTAGTGAAATTATAATAAAACCTTGTAGCCTGTGCTGGACTGCAAATTGCAAATTGACGTTTCAGAGCTGCTTTATAGTCGTCTGAATTGTTTTATTAACTAAATTGCTACAATCTTTAAGAAGCTATATTGGTGCCTGTAGGTAACTAGGCAAATACTAAGTCGATGAACCAATTTGCACAGAAGTGGCATCAAGTTAAGATATATCATCATCATCATCAGCCGGTAGACATCCACTGCTGAACAAAGGCCTCCCCCTTAAAGGGGGGGTTTGCCATAATCCCCACGCTTGGCAAGCGGCTTGGGGATCGCAGTATTGGTGATTAAGTTACAGAAGACGCTGCTGCCCATCTACTGGATTTTTTCCCTTAGTCGCCTCTTACGACACCCACGGGAGGAGAGGGGGTGGTCAATTCTAAGCCGGATACCACACGAGAGTTAAGATATATGCCTACGACAAAAATCATCCGTTATAGATGCACATGCCGAAGATGAGATGATGCCTACGTACTTACGGGTACAGAAATCAAAAAATATTTTTATTTTCATAGCTATACATAACATGGTTTATTTTACGGCTACGCATTAGGCATACATCCCTAATTTCAGATTACCTGCGATGTTACAAGGAAAAGCTGACACACAAAACATACAGATACAAAAATTTTACAAGAAATTTGAAATACAGAGACGAGCTTAACTCAAAAAAACTTTTAATACGTGCATCGAAATAAAACGATTCTTTACGGACCATATTATGTACCTAACTTGCATCATTTTCCTAAGTGACCTTACCTGTGAGAAGAAAGCCCGTAACAAACTGGGGTCAAGGTCTCCATTAAGTTAAATCGCTTCATGATACAAGATTATGTGACAGAATTTAGGACGACGCCTTAATATCTTTTGGAAGAAAATGCCAAGCTGAGTGAGTTGCTTTGTACAGAAATGATACACGAATCCAATCGTGTATGTATAATAGCTATAGGCACTTTGCATTTGTATGTAACATTTACTTTTATTGGTCTTTCTCTACGTCATCCGCTATGACGCTTATTATATTGGCATAACACAAGAAGGTAGGGAAAAAAATAACTTCATATGAGTAAAACTAACGAAAACAGGCACTTTACAAAACATTAATGGATTCTATGAAAAATAAATTTAAAGAAAACACAACACTTCCGTATTCCTTCGCCCTACACCATATTGACACGGACTTTTACTAGTGTTACAGCCTTAAACACACAAGATTATTTGCAGCATGTAAAGGTGAGTATAGACTGGTGTTTTTAGTTTTACATATACATGGAAAATGCTTTGGGAAACTGAGTTTTATGTCTGTACTCTATTTGCATCCATTCATAAGAATGTACGGGGAAATAACATTACATTCTACCGTGCGTTCACTCTTCTTGAAATTCGCTCGTGCTTTTGCTCTATGAAATATAACACCAATATGCTCGTTAATTTGTAAAATTGTCCACTGTCCACACAGCGAATGGTCGATGTTCTGTCACAAGTAAACTCTCTAGTGTAAACTTACCTTTACGTATCGTGTTGTAGGACAAATAAAGGTTGGTTGAATGCACGGCCTGCAGCGGTCCCTCGGCGCAGCAGTAAACTCGACAGAGGATTGACTTGAGGCCGCTCTAACCGGTTTATGAGGTACACTCGGCTATACGTTTGTAGCACAATTTCAGCGCACAAACGGACATAATGGAATTACTAAGTGAATGTAACCGCCTGTAAGGGATACCCGCTGTTTGGGATATCATAGCTTTATGTATGTTGGTTTAATTTCCTAATCTTTTGGCAGATTTGATTTCGGAAGGCAGGTCGTATTCTTTGTGCTTTTAACAGTAATAATGTAGAAAAAAATATGATAATATGAAGACTTGTAAAAGTATAGTACGAAGTTAAGGCATCTGAAAGGTGTTGAGGCACCTATAAACCGGTGAGACATGCCTGTAAGTCAGTATGAAAGCTAATTTATAAACAAGGACTTGATGATTATAACAACCGTTCATAATATACCGCCTTATAAAATGTTAACAATTTTAAAACATTGACTAAATTACACCTGTCCCTGTTCTTTGCATGTTAAGGAATAGAGATAACAATAGACATACAAAGTGTTGAAGATTAGGGGGTTTGGCTTTGATTATAAGAAAGAGGAACAGTCTGGAAATCGATAACATATTTACCAACATTTATCCAAACGTAGACATTAAACCAATAACTTGGAACAACAATGTTTGGGTTACGATTTAAATTCCATGTTCACCTGAGTTTATATCGCGACTCCAATGGAATAGTTAAACAGAGACCTCTGTGGGTATACTTACTAACTAAATAGTATCCACGTGTGAATAAATGTTTACGATTTTACTTATCAGCTTTGACTTAATGTTCTTTGGCGTTGTGGGAGCCTGAACCAACGTTGGCCGTATACCACTCTAATATTGATAAATAATATCAGCATATACCTGTATTTCAACTACGGGGCAATCGCCTTTTCGCAAATAGATAGACGGCTGTGTCACTAAACTAAATTGTGTCCCGTCGTGCTCGACTTTTTGCCAAACCGAACGCAGTTTAACAAAACAATACACACAATATTTATACCAAAAAACTTTTACATGTGAAGTATTGTTATTTTAATAGACTCTCGCACACGTAAACGAATATATTTTTTAGGAAAAATAAACGGCGCGCTGCCAGTTATTGACGCCCAACGTGGGACAGAATATTCGGAACACATTCAGTTTTAAATTCATAAACTACAAAATGGCCTTTGACTGACCGTGTGCACTGAACAAGGCTTCATCTCTGCCATGTTGCTGCTGTGACGTTGTGAAATTGAAAAGTGACAATCAATGCCAACAAAATTCACATTGCATTGCTTACAAACGTTTAATAATTTGGTTACTTTGCAATAACTTGATTAGTGATTGCTTTTCATTTTTATATTGTTAGCTGTTTGTTACTGATGTAAAAAGGCACTCCTCATTATTTATTTATTGTATTTTTATTTAATTATAAGTTTATTTAAAAATCACGTTTATGAGATTAACAAGAATAAATAGGCGTTAAGTTGAGACTGTAAACAACAGATAGATCTCTTTGTCGAAAGTGTGACGCAAGCGTCAATTGATACCATCTTTCAGATGCCTGCATTTTGCTGGCCTTTTCTACTGTTATCAGATGGACCTATTAAACACAAATACCTAACGGCTAACATTTATATCTGTTATCATTTCAACGCAAAAACATACATAAAGGCGTCCCAAATATTCGCTTCGTATTTTCATGAAAAAACTTTTTTATTTTATCGTCAAAACTTTGTTGGCAATTAAATTTTCCGGCATCGCACCGGGCTTAAACATTTGTGTTATGAAACATAGTTAAATAAAAATGTAATTCGATCGTAATGGCTTGTAGCGCATGTAGCTTGGAGATCTGCCAGCTCTCTAGTGTTTAAGTGGCTAGACTTCATGATGCCCAGTAATGTAGACTTAAGCGGTGTTATTTTGCAGGTAATGTATGACTACCTTCATTTCTATTTGATTCGAGGCTTTGTCAAGTAAAATTATAGTTTCTTTTGCCAACTGCAGCGAATTACATTTTCGTGGGGAATAAAGTCATAACTCGAAAAGTTAAGGTTTCTTTTAACCGACATCTTCCTTCCTTGTTTCGATATATTCCTACTCCTCCTATATATTCTTTTATGATTCATTTCGTTGCGGGTTCCAAGACGAGTCGAGTCATTTCTCTGGGACACCTCGAGCTTATTTCCTCGATGGTTCTCAATTGTTATCATAGTAGATCCTGGCTTACAGGAGTTGCAATGACGGGAAGAGTGGGTTTGTCCCAAAAAAAAAACCGACATCTTAAAAACGTTCTGAATTTGAATAGGTATGTATTTATTTTCTGTTGGTTTAAAAGAGTTCCTATTCGTTCCACATGATTTTGATAATGATCTCAAATGTTCAAGAATGGAATACTATGAATTCAATTGTTTTTTTAGGTACCATGCTGCAAATCTCCTCTATATTTTATACATGGTTATTGGTGCTAGACGTACCTTCACGTGTACTTACGTGCAGTACTAGTGCTTTGAAAATTGTGTAATGCATACAGTATTAGTTCCTAACAAAATACTGTTTTGTTGGCATAAAGGCTGACTTGTACGCTGTATACTGCGACATTGCTACTATAACATGTATAGTATACTGGTGGCATGTGATAATGTAGTTTGTAACCTATACTTACAAAAAAAGATAAAACAATTGCAGTTCATGCGGTCATGGTGCAGCACGAACGTTAATTCTCTAGCCTTCAGATAATAGTATATATTACGATTTAGGTTACATTGTACAATCAAACTAATATTATAAAGGCGAAAGTTTGTATGTTTGTTACCTCTTCACGCTCAAACGGCTAGACCCATTTTGATGAAATTTCATATGTAGGTAGCTGACACCCTGGATTAACACATAGGCATACTTTTTATCCCGAAAATCTGTAACGGGTAACACCGCGGGGCGCAGCTAGTACACAATAAAGATGTACTAGTGTTATTCTAAATTAAAATGTGATTTAGAGTCTCACGAAACTTCACTTGGATATAATACTCGTTAATTGTAATCAGTGTCATCAACCGAAGGTTTAAACTATTACTTAGTACTTTACTACAATAACAATATTACAAACGATTTTATTATATGTATAGATTAGGTTCATACTTTTAACATAATATAGGTACATACTTTTACTTCATTTTATATTCTTACTCGCTGACCCAGTGAAATCCGTACCGCTTTCCCACCATTAAAACGTTCCCTGGACTTCCACGAATATTTCAAGACCACAATTAACCAAATAAGTCCAGCCGTTCTCGAGTTTTAGCTACACTAACGAACAGTAATTCATTTTTATGAATTTAAATGCTGTTCGAAAAAAAAATTGGGTCATGTTTTTATTCTGCTATTATTCTCAAACTACACGATGACCTTATTGGCGCAGTGGTTTAGCAATTGGACTGCTGTGCGGGTTGCGGGTTCGATTCCCGCAAGGGACAAAAATTTATGTGATCAGTAGATGCTTATTCCGAGTCTGTTGTCGCACCCACGATACATGAGAAAATGTTCGTATGGGGCGCCGTTTTTATAATAAGAAACAAAAAATCTAGCAACACTTTAAAAGTATGGATAACATGGAATCTGCAATAGTTTAATAGTAATAAAGCTAGACCTCGGTTAAACTGTCGTAACAGACGACAAAGTTGCCGCGAGTGTTGCCAACCGTCTCTATAACTGTTAACACCGGTTTCCTGAAGATTTGGCATCCGACCCCGCTATTATGAAACGTGATACCGTTTAACTGTCTTGAGGTTATTATAGCCTGCATGTTCACTATTGAAGTTTGATCGTGTGTACAACTGACAACTTATTATTACAACTTTCAAAACATCACAAGTTAGAGATGTTTCGTGTATGATTTTTATGTGTGGTTGCTTAATACATAACTTACCTATAAACTCAAATTATAAGATTTGAATTCGTGCGTATTTCTTTCAATTATTCGACATGAAGTTGCTTCACATGTTAAGTTGCTGCCACTTTTGTTGCAGTTAGCAGTGGCAGCAACTGCAGTACTTAAATCCTTTAATTCAACAACTTAAGCTACTTATGTTGTGCTAAACAACCTTTTACGACAGATGCATCAGTCGACTTGCACCTAATGTCACAGTTGCAAAAACTTTTCCTAAATCGGTTGGTATCACGTAACTAAGTTAGAAAAAAATCCTCCTCACGCCTGTACTCTTCGAAGGGGTTGGCAGGGGTGTGGTTTTGCACATCCTCTTTTTACCCGACAGTTTAAGTTCAATATAAAATAATTGGCAATTGATGAAGATCTTGGTAAAAGTTTATGTAATGTGCGTAATGCCTACTATATATCATCAGCATCATCAGCTTTTAAATGGCCCACTGCTGGGCATCAGCCTCCTCCCCTAAACGCCACTGATTCCTATTTTAGGCCTTATATATAGAAACTTCTTTTTAAATTAACGGATGTACAGAGTGACTACAAACTAAAACAGCTACTAAAGCCTCTCTACTATGTACGCGGAGTCTATTAAAAATATTATTGGCATGTTACGTCCGTTACTTTTTAGCACTCGCATATAAAAATCCTTATCGACACATCTGTAATTTGTAATTTTTGAAAGTTTTCATGTGCGCTACATTATTCGTGGGTTGATAGCGTGCGGTGGAATTATTCATGCTTCCGTAGTATTGGCCTAATGGCCGCACACACTTCCATTAACTAGGGGTCTCGGGGAGAAGTTGAAAAAGTTCACGTAAGTGAAAACATATTCTACTAACGCTCGACTAACGCTATCAATTTTAAAGTAGCCACACTTTGTGCTTTAACGGAAACCAGGAATTATTAACTAAGACACACTACGTATCCTTAATTCAAATTTATCTTCCCGCAAAATGTACAGGTAGGTAACTATCATTGTAAGCTGTTACTTTGGGCATTTGCAGTCTTTTGATAAGCAAACATGAGCGAATACGAAAAATATCAAGGTCAGACCGAGGGAGGTCGATCGCAAAGATCGAAATTTTGCGTGATCGAAACCCTTACAAAATGGATACTGTCTACTCCGGCCAAAAGTGGCATAAAACATCTGGAATTATTACGATTACAGTAAAATGAACGTGCAAAATCAGCGGTGGGTGACTATTCATGTGGCGTGCAGTTCGATCGTGGCGAAGCAAGGCGCGGAGGAAACGTCAGAAAAATCGAATTTCCATGCCGGCAGTCGAGGCTGAGGCGGCGTGGCGCGAACATCGCGCACACAGCGCCCGCGCGCGCCCCGTGCACCCACACACACACGCGCGCCCGAGCCCGCCACGCGCGCCCGTTCAAAACACGCGCCACGCGGAGGCGGCCCGTGATCAGTGCAGTGCCTCTCTCTACCCTGGTTCTAGTACACGGTGGGCTAATTAAGGGATTATGGGTTTGGCTACGGCCGTCCCGGTCGCGGGTCAGTTTGTCGCCCGACCACATAAATTCGTGCTAGTTTCTTTCTTCATTAACAGGTGACGTCATTCCCGCGGTCGATTTTCGTGTAATCGCGATAAATTCGCGATTGTGTTTGTGGATAATAAAAGTTTGTTGATGGTATAATTGCGGCAAATTGTTGCATTGTCTCATGTTATAAGTAGTGTCGCTGGCGGACGTAACCCGCAGGATTACGGACTTCGATATTTATTGATTACTAAACAATATTGCATACGTTGTATTCAAATAAACATATTGCCGAGTTATCTGCATTATGATTCATATGACTTAAACAGTTATTCATTAGGAATATTGTAAAGTTAAAAAGTTTCACTTTGTTTTAAATGTAGGTACATGAACTTGTGGAAGTGTCTAAAAATTAAATATAGCAGAAACTATTTGTTGTTTTTATAATTTTAAGGAAGAAGTCGGTCATAATTTACCATTTTGTGATATTGAAGTTACGTTAAAACTTACAAAATAAAAAAACATGCTTAAACACTCGCCAAAACTATTAAAGTAGCATTAAACTTGATTACTATTCATTATCAGGATCCACACGCTTGCCATTTCGCTAAAAAATAAATCTAAACCAGAAAGCAAAAATTGTATAAAATATTTCCAAACTTAACCTAACCCTACCCTTACCTACGTATTCTTTTCACATAGGTGTATAATTTTAGGACATATAAGATTCAGATTCAATATTCTAACCCACACAAAACAAATACACTGAACAACATAAAAAATTAAAACTACATAAATATATTCCTTACAAAGCATTATCTTGAAATCTCCTGACCCAATAATATACACAGCCATAATTTCAATCTTTTTGATTATTGCTACAAACAAACAATATATCACGGACGGCAATAAGACTCTTGAAATATTAGTTGAGATAACAATAATATAAAGCTCTTTCTGTTTGTACATTTTCGCGGTATTTTTCCATTTACATTAATACATATTATATTTATTGGTAACTAGGTATTGGATGACTAATGCTTTGAGACAGACAGACTGTTTAGCTTAATTTGGTAGCAGTCACGCTATTGTGGAAGTTATGGGAATGCTGGAAATAGACTGTCACGTGAGAACGGATCTAGACCGAATTATTATAGTATGTAGTTTATATCGCTACTACTGAGGACTTTTTAATAGATTTTAATATTATATACAACTATCTATTTAGATGTGTATAGCTGATCGTCTTCCTAAAAGTTTAAAATAAAATAAATATAAACTAAGTCATAAGTAAGTTTGTGGGCGACAGTGCTTTTCATTATACTCAGTAAAAATTTGGACATATGATAGTTTTCCTTTAAACCTCCTTGTTATTATGCATATAGTTAAACATATCAATTATACATACCATACAACATTCTGCAATTGACAAAGAAATTAATTTAATTTACATATTTTTTCATTTTCACGTCAAAAAGAATGTACCTGATGTACAAATATCCATATATTTTTTTTCTTAATTTGAAACAATGTAATTCATTTGTTTTTATATTCTTCATTTTCACGTAAAAAACTGAAATGATGTGCAAAATGCATCAGATAAACATCGATATATAGTGTTGCTTGTACTTAGTATTTTTATTTTACATCTAGCATTGATTGAACTACACGTATTCACACATCTATAACGCACAACACTGATCCATTCCAATCCATTATATCAAAGACAGACACCAGCCATAAGCTAATATTTTGGCTTTAAAATGCAGCACCATCAATCACATAATGGTGCGCAAACACCACTCCATTCAATATTGCAGCGCGAAATCCAGTTCACCTGAAAAATCCAGTAGCTCTATCACTGTCTGAAACAAAGGATTGTCCAAAATTCAGTTGTCCAATAGTTTTTGTGACGCGATCCGCGACTCCCGGCAAAAGTACGATGTACGCGTTCGAGCTACGAACTCAATTAATTTGATTTTCTAATCTAGAGCCAATTGGCTATATAGTTTTGTGTCCAATCGAATAAAATTTATGTAGTTTCTCTTTAGTAAACCCATAACCATAACTATGACTGCATATAATCAACTAGTAGTAGTACTAGTAACCGGGTAAATTATTCTATATTGAATGTTTTAAATAAGCGATTGTAGAGCGAAAGTTATTAATTTCATTGATTTATCACATTAGAACCATTTTTTTTGTTTTCTGGGAGAAACCTTCAATAGGCCCCCAATCCTCTTGGGGGTAGGGACCGTATAGTGTGGGATTTCTACCTCACCACCATCACCATCACTCCATCAGTCGTCACCATCTGTACGATCAAAGGAGGTCTCGAGACCTTTAAAAAACCTACTCAGTACCTTCCCATGCAACGCCTTCTAGGCATCATCATTTCAGAACCTTATAGTTTTTAAAACATAGACCAGCCTTACCTCTGAATATGAAAGACTACTTTCTTCATCGACTCAAAATATGTTAATGTACCCGACAAACTAACAATGTTATTTAAAAGTCGATACATTTTCAACATAAAATGAACAAAATCAGAACCAAATCTGTATAGAAGTATCCATTACTCAAAGTACCGTCAAAGCTAATGGTATTTTAATAATCTATCACTCTCCATAACACCATTTAATGTACATATACCAGCACTTAATTTTTATTTATTTTTCCTCGTAATTTTGTGTCTAATCGGTTCTCGAATATATTTACCGATACTTATATACAGGTTGTTGATTTTTTACCAGCTGGGGAAACATTTTGATAAAAAGCCTAATATTCAACATACTGTAGCGTCCACATAATGTGTGAAAACTCAAAATTGCTGGTGTTATACAAGAAGTTTTGAAGATCATTATTATTATTATTTGTGATAATATTATAGTAACTTATTCGTTTGGTGTAGTGCAGTGACCGGAATGTGCATTGGACTTATGGAATTTAACAGTACAAGGTAATAATATTTTCATTGATTTTATTTTAAACTTTCAGGTTTTATTTACTTCAAAAGTGTTTTTAATTAAATCTTTCAATGTAGCATAACTTCTAAATAGAAAACTAAATTAATCTTATTCCTATCTATTTATAGTATTGACATACTCTTATTTGGATTCAATATTAGCCAACTGCATTTAATTAGCATTTTCTCTAAGAACTATAGTCTAACTCGAATGTTTTATTACATTTGTATACCCAATGCGCTCTATACTTTCTTTCCAACGAGAATTGTAGTTTTTTAATTACTTTTCTTTTACAATGTATTTGTATCCCTTTATGTATTTTAAACTCAATTATAACATTATGGGTCAATTAAAATTCGTTATCGCTATTTAATTTTAAATACTATATATAGAACAGCGTAAACCAAACGATTTATAGAATCTTCTCGCTTCTTAGCGGATTTTAAATAAGTATAGCATCGAAATAAAACTACTTTTAAGAATTTTATCGCGGTATTTAATTAGTTTTTTGGTCCCGACATTTTGAATCCTTTACAGCAATCATGGTCACGGGCAGACTGAGGTGTTAAAAGTCTAATTTGAACAATTATTATCAAATACCTTACATTTTAATTATTATTAACTGAGTACTCAAAAATAAAGATACATACATTACTTATTGTCTTAAAAAGTTGCGGGAAAATCTCGAAATATTTTATTAAAAATGTCGAAGTATTTTATTTAAAATCAAAACATTTACGAACATCATCACAGTCTATAACACAGATACAGCTAGACCATTAGACACACTCTATATAATAGTAGGTGTGCAACAAACAGTGTTTTTATGTGTGTCGGCGTGATTAAAACCACATTACCGCGCTCTCTGAAAACGATCGGCTTTACAAGCGGGGCCTTTGTTGTGTGACTGCGGCCTTTGTGGACAAACCCGACGAATATTGTTTTAAAGACTTCACACTGTAAAAAATATTTTTTGAAGCATGTTTGTTGGAAAATATTTGTCGTTTAAACAGTGACTGAACATAAAGAATCTATATTTTTATACTCTCCACGATTGCTTTTTACGTGTTTCGCGTTTTCCACCTAATCATGTCAGTGGTCATCATCATCATCAGCCCGTAGCAGTCCACAGCCAGTGGCAACATGTTTTTTTTTTTAAATTAAAATTCGTCGTCCACGTCCTTGTTGGTACAGTGGCTAAGCGATTGGACGGCTGCGCTAGGGATTCGATTCCCGCACGGGACAATATTTTGTGCAATCCGTAGATGTTTGACCCGAGTCTAAGTGTTTGTGTATGTCCTATTTCATGTTTGTAACCCACGATTCAGGAGTAATTTCTAGTGTAGGCGGCGTGTTAAAAAAAAGAATTTCAGATATAAGTATTTTTAATAATTTCTCGAACAAAACTAACAGCACTCCAAGATACCTACTCTCCAATATTGCTCAAACAATATTGAAAATGAAAAATAAAACCTATCCTACAACACGGTACTCCGCGATAGTCCTTTGTTAGTTCACCTTGTGTGCACGTAAATGTTAAATCAGACTAGAATTGTGCTTACTTTTAAAATTCAATAGTGCTGGTACGGTTGGGGTCGGGCGGACGCAATCCCATATTAATATCGCCACAATAAGCGTAGGCGTAGAGGGCGGCTTATAGGACGGTCCGTATCGAATATGGGCACGTCCTATGATGCTCTTTTATAGTGTAGCGAACAGTATCAGGGTATTAGAGATGTTTACCTATTGTGGGGAAAATACAATGGTTCTTATGAGATTTAATGTTTCGTTGCTCCTGTTGTATCAACTCTTGTAAGCTATACGTGTTTGGAATACGTTTTGTTTATAATAATTGATGATTATTATATACTAGCTTTTGCCCCCGGCTTTGCCTGCGTTAAGTAGCCTATGTCCTTTCTTATCAGAGGCCACCAGGTTGCTTATCAACCATACGATAAGGAGATGAATCCCTCAGGTATGATGATTGACCAGTGACTAGCTAAGTCCTAAGAAATCCGAGGCCTTTGTTCAACAGTGGACGTCTGCCAGCTGATGATGATAACGAATCCGAGTACCAAAAAGAAACAACACAATCGTTTGTATGGAAACTGCGATATCAGCGACTCAAAAATTTGGAAATCAAGCTAAATTCCATCTCAAACAGCAGCCATGACCTATAAACTCCCCAAACAACTGTGCCCACAAAAATAACAAAGTGTCGGTCCAAACAATTGATCCAGTCTGTCAGATGTTTGGCCGTTTGACGTGTCAGTCTCAAAGGGCAGTGTCTCGATGACGTCACTCACCTATTTCACAGGTCACGATCGCCCAGCCCGACAGTCTATGGATTCAACTAACGTATATCACAAAATATGTAGAGAAGGTTTACTATTATAATAGTTATCACACTAATAGTATATAGGCACCATTTTGTTAGTGTGTTTGTATGGTTACTTCATCACGCTCAAACTGCTGGTACAATGTTGCTAAAATTTGGTATGAAGGTAGCTGACATCCTGAAGTAACACGGGCTACTTTTTACCTTGAAAAAATGTAGCGGGTAGCACCGCAGGGCGCACCTAGTAGTAATAAAGAACATAGTATCAATTTCAAGTTTGTCTGTACAGTACATCTTGAAACTTTAACTAATTATCTCACTGGGAGTCACGATCGAATTACAGAAAGGTTTGGCAGAATAGTTCTAGTAAAACACTGTTCTTTGTTTGTTCATCAACATCGCAAGTGGTTCGGAGTGAACCTTCTTTGTTATCCTTTTTGGTGGTATTGTCAGTTTGTAGTGTCATGTCTGGTTTTATACATTTATCATTATTTTAAGGTAGGTAGTCTATAGTTGGCATTTTGTCAGTGATTAATTTTATGTTTGCAACCTGTGTATAATTTTAATAGTAATTTGGTATTATTAGGAAGTAAATAAAATAAAAGAATTAATTATTACTTTAATAACTTTAATATATAATTCATGGTCCACCGGAATAGTGCCTGACAAGAGTTTCAAGTTAATATTTAAATGAATGCATTGTCCAGTTATTTGTTATTAATATAAACAAGCACACATCCGATTGAAATATATAATAGTAGCAGAATTCAGTGTTTTTGAATAACAGAACATTAAATACAGGCCGCTCATACAGGGAAGGCACGAGCAAGAACACAATACTAACTCACCGTCCGTTGCTAATGCCATTAATAAACAGCAATTAAAAAAAACTTTTAAAAAATTAAGCGAAAATCTAGTAAATAAAGGAGTGACATTTGAGAAGCAAAAATGATATTAAAATAACATTAGCCAAATACAAAAGAGACTAGGTACTAATTCCAAAATGCAACAGTTGGCCACACAGTACACTGAATTTAGTTAATAGGTTTTTGGAACCCAATCGATGGTTACTTAGTTAATCGAGACAGTTAGATCGATTTTGAGTTACTCGGCTCGGTCCGATGTACCGGTACGATAGTCAGGTAAAATTAGATAGCTGTATTCGATTACGCTAGTTGCGAATCCAAAAGCATATGATAGCAGCAACTAGCGTATATATAATAATAACAGTCCATAACTGTCTCAGGGCAAAGGCCTCTTCTCGTACAGAGAAGGATTGAACATTAATCACCACGCTAGCTCACTGCGGGTTGGCGATTTCAGATAATTAATTTCAGATTTCCTCACGATGTTTTCCGTCACCGTTAGTCAGTGGTGTCTTAGAATAACTAAGAAAGTAATTATAACATTGAAAAAGTCACATTGATACTTGCTCGGGTTTGAACCTGCAACTATGTGCATACAAATCGGGTATGTTTACTACTAGGCCACCACGACCTGCGTATACTGATGCGTAAAAGTACTATAATGATAAATGTATCGGAATGATATAATGTTTCGACTATGTTATCGATAACATAAATGTTAAACCGATATGTTTTTCATTCTATTGGATTTCTTTGCGTCATTAGTTATCCTTGTCTAGCCCCGCAAGGCATTTATATAGATACGTAAATATAGCTACTGTCATTTGACAATTACTAGGAACATGTCACACGACCTACTGTCCCATTAGGAGATCGAATCTGCAACCGTTAGCGAAATCAGTGGTCAAACTGTGAATATACTGCACTGGAGTTTGACATGATTATTAACACATTTAGATGCTGGACTCAGTTGTTGCTTATATAAAAATATATGCATATAAGATTTACGTAATCATTCCTACTAATATTATAAACGCGAAAGTTTGTAAGCATGGATTGATGTTTGTTACTTTTTTACGTAAAGACTACTGAAAGGATTTGAATGAAACTTTACAATAACATAGCTTATATATCAGAATAACATATAGGCTACTTTTTATCATGAAAAAATATAGCAGGTAACACCGCAGGGCGCAGCTAGTTATTTATATAAATGAAACTCTTTTTGCCATAGCCCTATACCTAGCTCATGGTACCACAAGCTGGTTAGACCACTATATTGTCACCAAATATTATTAATAGTATTAGAATAATTTACGATATGCATGTAAGGTAATATATCCTTAGGGTCAGCGCACACCAAGAGGAATAATACTTACGCAGTTTCAGGGTTGCTCCCTCGATAAAATATATGGTAACAATCCTCGTGCGGAATTTTTTTCATGTTCAAACATGTACTTTAAAGCAATAGTTTTAAAGTTTATTTTACAGTGACTGACGTTTCTCCCGGTCTGCTAGCCCTCAAGATTGGCCTTCCAACTAGCCCCTATGTGCGTAACACTAGTACATTTATTCCTTTCCAAAAACAATTGAACAAAGAAAAATTTAAATTGTGAAGACACTTAAATTAATTGGTATGACGTAATTTATATGGCCATTAAAGGTTTTTAAAATAATCTTGAGCCATTATTTATTTATGCGCAAAAGCTATAAAAATAGTTAATAGTACAGGCTAAAATATGGCCACAGTAAATATCACCGGGTATAATTTGAACGAATTAGTGGGATTTATGGCTACCGCGTATATTAACACGAAGTTAGAAAATATATTAAAACTACCATATTACGTTATTAATTGGGCTTAACTTAGTGCGTTTAAAGGTTATAAAGTTAAATTATGTTGTATTATATAACGATGTGTAGTTACATTTTATTTTTTTAAGTACATCTATTTTTAAACGTTCAACTATGTCTAATATTAAACTTGACCGTAAAAACAATCCAGTATGGCTCTAATAAGGCCATCATCAAAAGCTACGAGAAATTATTGAAGTAAATTGACCAAGTGACCAAGTCAGTAATGGCTACGCTCGTATGCCGTAGCACCTGGGTAGCAAATGCTACGACCGCTACGCCGCGTCATGGCTGACTGGCTTTATAGTCTAGTTCACGCCCTACAAAATAATAAACTGTGTCTGATCGTATATTATAGCAAACGTTACGTAGCCAGTTTTAAACTCAATAATAGCCTTTAATCTTATTTCGTTTTGGCTACGAAGCGGCGTCACGATATTTTGCGTTATCGGTCGATCTAAACGTTCTTTGAACTTTTACCGACCCCAGAATGTAGCTGTAAAGCAATTCTGAATTCCAATTCAGTTCCTAAACACAACGAAAATATTGAAATGACTCCGGTTACTGGAACGTTGCGTAACAGCATGACGCGAGGTTTGAACAAAACTGTCTGCTTGAAAATAACGTCTACCTTCACGCAACAATCGGTTATTAAACAAATAAGCTTAAAGAATTCCCGATTGGAGTTGAGTGTAAGATAAAGTGCGAGTAACAGCGTAATTTGAAGGAAAATTTCTTTCAAATGAATTAAACTTATAAACGACGAGTCTTCGACCCTTCGAGCAGGGGCATATTGATAATATGTTTGTGCTTCATTTTGATTTTACGCAACTTTTTAAAAGTGTTACGTTGTTATTATTATTTTTTATATTACCCCAATAAGACTGCCTTGTTGGTCTGGTGGCCACGCGCGACTGCTGAGAATGAGGTCCAGGGTTCAAATTCCGGGTCAGGCAAAAGTGTTACTATTCTCAGTAACAGCACGGAGCCTAGATTCGTGCCCGGTTGATGGCAATAGGCTCGCGCATTTAAACCTTTAACATAACCGGCGAAATGTGAGTGTATTATATTTACACCTCTGCCTACCCCTTTTAAGAATAAAAGCGTGATGTTATGTTATGAAAAAATCTGCTTAATAAAAACAAGAAAGATAGATAGATTTCTCTTTAATGTACACCAAAAATAAACATAAGTACAGTATGAGGATAATGTACAATGGGCGGTCTTAACGCACTAGGCGATCACTTACAGACAACCTTAAGAAACAAAACTGAATCCAGAAACCCAATACGTTACCGCAGTATTTCAACCAACTTAACTCAATTAACTCCTACTTAACCCTACGATGTTCACCATTAGGTATACACGCATCCTCTAATTTGTCGCTTCATCATCTTTATTGTACACGACGCAGGCATCTCCCGGGGGCGTGCCATGTACAACATTCACGCGCCGCGCCGCTTGCACATAGTTAATTACAAGTTGTACCGCGTGTACACTATTACCCACTTGTAGTTCGTACGTGTGAATATTTGACTGTGTTAGGACATACTGACCTTCTTGAGTGACCTCGGAAAGGTCAGCTGGGTGAGTGGTAGCTTGTTTTGAGAGAAGTAACGAGTATAGTAGGAGAGTTTTCTAACTACTGCTGTTTCTTCTGTGTTTCTGCATGCAACGTTTTTCAGGCTACGTTTACTTGCTTTTGTAACTGTTATATATCAAAATCGGTTCAGTAGTTCAGACGCTACAGTGGAACACGTAAAAACGAACATTTTTATTTTTTTTATTTATTTATATACACACTTAATATACTTGCTTACATACATATATGGACTGCTAAAAACACTTTCTTTAAGCTTCATTGTAGTCTGGTAAAAAATAACATAATCAAGAAGTAAGAAAACAAACATTTAAGTGAAATAGATAAAAGTTTTTTGTCTAATCACTTTGTCATCTAATACAATCCAATCTCCGAACTTACTAAAACAAAGGATAAATGATAAAATGTATCGTACATAATTATGCTACTTAAAATTCAACGCGTCCCGTAGGCAAATTGATCATTTAAAAAAATCCACTGACATACTTCAAAATATTTTCTTTACATAATATGGCAGAAATCTTCCATCGCCCACAGTTCATTTAAAAAATATATAAGACATTATGACATCGACAGAACCTTAACTCCAGATCATGAATGTATCGTACAAAAATATGACAAGGAACGCAAATAATATACAGTAAGTGCGTTAATCGCTATCACATTTTACGCTCAAACGTGTAAGAGATCTCGGCATTGTACTACAAGATACGGTAAACGCCTTGCTTGAGCGTCATTAATTTAGATTGGCGCCGCTCGCTTCGATTGTTTATTCCATTAAACTTATATCGCTGTTGGAAACGCCTCGCAGTTTAACTCGGAATTCGGGGTGCGCGCGCGCGCTGCGGGCCTAACTGTGGACGTAATCACCTTATTATATACCGTCCTCTAGTGCCTCGTTGGTCTAGTGGTCGCTAAGCGCGACTGTTGAGCACGAGGTCCCGGGTCGGGCAAAGTGTTACTGGGTTTTTCCATTTGGTAATTCTCAGTGGCAGCACGGAGTCTGGATTTCTGCCCGGTTGATGGCAATAGGCTCGCCCCCTATTACATTTGGACCCAAAAACATAACTGGCGAAATGTGGGTGTACTAAATGTGCACCTCTGCCTACGCCTTCGGGGAATACAGGCGTGATGTTATAATATAATTAGACTCGTTTAATCGCCAAATGCAAGACGTCTCGCTGAAAAAGAGCACTTCTCGCCACTTTTATTATTACCGACTTTATTGTATGTACCACATAACAATATAAGAAATCATAATATATTCCTATTCAAAGGTATTCCATCTGTTATATAACCAGCACTAGCGTAGAAATGCAATAGAAATACACTTAACGGCTGATTAATTATCTCTTCGCGCCAGTTGTAAAGTCATTTAAGAGAAATGAGGTCATGGTACTGCGGCCGATGGGCGGCCAACTTCACTAATCGTATGCATCGATGCAGTTTAAATACCGTGTATTGTAACTGTACTGAAACGTTGGTAAAAGCTGGGTTTATTGTTTTAAAGGTGCTCTCACACCTACAGCATTTGCGTGTACCTAATGTAAAGTTACAAAGTCGAACATTATATTATATTAATTAATGAGGGAGGAGAACGCAGCATTATTGTATTTAATAAATAAGCGAGACAAAGTTAGCGCAAATCTCTATTCTCCTACCTCTGGGCACACGGTGTGCCGTATGGTATTTGATCTAGAATTGACCACCCCCATTCCTCCCGTGGATGTCGTAAGAGGCGACTTAGGGAAAATCCAGAAGATGGGCAGCAGCGTTTTCTTTAACTTCATCACCTATACTGCGATCCCCAAGCGGCTTGCCGTGGGGATTATGGCATCCCACAAAGGGGAGGTCTTTGTTCAACAGTGGACATCTCCGGCTGCTGATGATGCTATATTCGTAGATGAGTTTAAACGTATCGATAAATACTAAAATAGTTATATTTTTGTTAGTTAAGTTTGTGAATGCTTGATTACCATGAGTTAGTAAATTAATTGAGGTTTTTTTATCATATTCATTGGAAGGGAAGTAGCAAGGCCTCTACTACAGCTGTAGGTAATAACAAAAACAATCAAACAAAGTTCGTGGTAACATTCCAACACACCACACATTTTACAAAGGTAAATTTATCTGTAATTGGAATTGATTTCTATGGAACTGTTAATTTATTTAAATTGTTCCAACACGTTAGTTGAAAGCGAGCCAAATGTTATCTATTGGTCGCTGCGTTAAAATTAATTCGTCAAATGGACGCTTGATTATGCTTGCTGTAATTACATGCGCCTACCTTTAAATTAATTAGGTATAATGCCCCTGTGTATTATTTGCGAACTGAAATTTTGTTTGTAATGAGTCCTTGATAAAACATGGTTTGTTTGTATGTAATAAAATTGGTTAATTTTTTTTCGTTCAATGTTTAAGAGGCGCGATTTAAGAATCAATTGAATACAATTTCACACTTAATTAGAATCCAATTTGTCTAGTGGTCGCTATGCGCGACTGCTGAGCACGAGATCTTGGGTTCGCCTCCTGGGTCGGGTAAAATGTTACTTGGGTTTTCCATAAGGTAATTCTCAATAGCAGCACGGAGTCGGGATTTGTGCCCGGTTGATGGCAATAGGCTCACCCCCTATTACATAAGGACCTATAACGTAACTGGCGAAATGTGGGTGTACTATATGTGCACCTCTGCCCCCTTCGGGGAATACAGCATGATGTTATGCTATTATCGCCCATGTTGATTATAATTATATTATCAATTAAAATTAATACAATATTTTAATTATTCTACCTATAAACAGGTAGGTCACGCCAAGAAAACACAAACATTCATTAACCTTTCTTAAGAGATCCTAAACCGATAAGTTTATGCAAAGACTTTATTCGATAGCCTGATTATATCGCGAACGTTACTTTCCAATCCGGTACTACTTAATCATCTGAACCTTACCTGCCTATATAAAGCCGGCTTCTGACTGTATGTGAGGCCCTGGCTGGAGGCCTTTTATTAGGTCTCGCCAAACGACCGGTTAAGCAGAGCTCCTTTAGAGTTAACTGCGAGAGACAAGTTCGAAAAAATAAAGTGCGTGAGGTACATGAATGTTCGGAGTCGTCCGCCGTACGCGTCTTACTGCAGAATCACGCACCGTGGGAAGTCAGCTTAATGTGTGCATGTCATTGTGACAGAGTCTGGTAAAATCCTACATTACTTTTTAAGCAACACAATATCTAATTGTATTTAAGGGGTGCTATGCGAAACAAATGCTTTCTTTCTACAATTAATTTTATTAATAACTGCATGCAAGTTTGAACTCTAGCACAACTCTACTATGACACTTTATTAAATTGTATTATATGTTTATTTATTACTATTATATTTTGTCCTTTAAATCTGGCTTTTTTAAACCTACTACTTAAATTAGAAATACTAACAATATCAACCCTTTGAACGCCACGTCACTAACCAGTCACTGCAAAACAATAGTTTTCTTAAAAGGTATGTTTGCTGGCAATGCAGTCGACATGTTAAGTAAATAAATTTAGTATATTCTATTATACGAATCTTGACGATCTTGATTGGTGCAGTGACTGCAATTGGACTGCTTTAGATTCATGAAAGTCAAACACCACTGACACAGAAGAAATCGCAAGAAGGCTGCGTTTTATAAAACCTATAATAGTATCTACTGGTATTGTTTGTATGTGGTGTACAAGACTTGTATATGTTGTAGGTGTTGGTGAGTAGCACGGATGCGGAGGCGACGCGCGCGCGTGAGCCCGCCCCCAGTAGTAGCGATGCGGCGCGCTAGCTGAACGCCGGCGCCGGCGGTGCATGTACGCGGCGGCGGGCGGCGCCTCGCTCGCGGGCCGTAAGGTGAGCTCACTTTGTTTCTTCATCTTATTATAATATAATGTAGTAAAATGAGTCCATTAATCAAATTTCTTTAAATGGAAACGACTTAACATTTGTATATATTTCAGTCTATTTGTAAATTACAGTCTATTGGTATATCAAAGTAAGTTGGTACTGGCAAAAACATTATTTTTATACTTCGTACTAAAAGAAATCGTGTTTAACTATAATATTTTAATGGAAAAAATTAAGTCGAAGTTGAAGTAAAATTAGCCTGAGGTTAATAGTTCTGTGTTGAACAGTTCCACTAACATAGTGTGTCGTTGCTACAGGCGCGCCAGCACGGCCGCCAGCCCGCGCCGTCGAGCCCGCGCCCGCACAGCCCGCTCCACCCCGCGCCCACCGGCGTACGCGCATACTCCTGTCAGCATTGGGAGTCGCGCCTCGCCGCGCCGCTCCGCCCACTCTCCGCGCCCCCCTCCGACCCGCCCTCGCCATGCGAACTCATCGAGGTACACATGACTACTGCGGTGCTCACGGATGAGAGACATCGGACGAAAGACAGAACGAATCAATAGATGAATTTCATGACCTTCATCCTTTCGAGATTGTTTACGTTATGTTCAATAGTATTCTGACTTCGTCGAAGGGTATACCTCCAAATACATAAATATTGATCTGTTAAAAGTAAAACTAGATTTTTTTAGACATACCTGATTGCAGTATTCAGTTTATGTACCTAATAGGTGCCATGACACTGAAGTAGTCTAGAGAAATGAGAATGTGCATAATACCTACCCTTTCAGACATTACAAGTCGACAACAACGCATTATTTAATATTGAACTTGGCTCTCATTTCACATTTACGTTTTTGATGGGCTGTTTCATTTACTGTGTACAGACATGTTATTAATATCTACACAATACATGTTTCTAAATAGACAAAATGTTTTTAAATTCGTCTTAACGTTGCGAATGTACTAAGAAAATTAATAACTATGAAGATATTTTCTTTTAAAGTACTTCTAAGAAGTTGGAAGTTATTTCGGTGTACCTCTAAAACTTATTTGTGGAATATTTAATTAAAACACGATCTAATATTAGCTTTATAAAGGCTGTCCGAAATAACTACAAAACAAAAATTACAATATGGCGTGTGCCAAACAATTGAACAGAAACGATACAAATTCGAAATCCTTGTAATTGGAATCAACTAATTGTGCTATGTACGACAGAGCTAGCTAAACTAGAAGTTAACAGCAATCGCTCATTGTCTCTTTCTTCTGTCCGATGTTTCTCAATTCTTGACGAGTGCTGTACTTATGTGTTACATGTACACTAGCGTAAGCATGGTATTCTCATATTATGTGTTGTGTATGTACAGAGGTCCCTTTGCGCCTCCTAACGATATGCTCTAGAGGTTACCATTCGTAGCGGTGTATGTAGCGACTGCGCTCTTAATTAGGTATGTATTCAATGTTAACTGTATACTATATAGCTAGTTGTAAGCATGTATAATGAGACAATGCAACGTACCGGAATCGTCACCTTTCTAATATCGAAAGCCACCGTTAATTAGCCGCCGTTTTAAGGGAATGTTGTGAACAGCGCGCGCTCGAGACCGTGTAATATGAGTTTCTGTGAAGTGTTATTGAGTGCAGTGATCAAAGTGGGCCGGCCATGAAACAGCGACATCTAGTGGACACTAGCGTCCGATGGCAGGTGTCGAAGAACCAGAGACTGCGGCTCGACGTGCGGAACGAGACATGAGCGAGCATGCCCTACCATACGAGTGACAGACATTCCGAACAATACTACAAACAAAATTAAACGCCAAATTGCGCTTGCTTCCATAACGTATTCTCCTTCAACTCAACAAAACATATCGTAATCTAAGGTCGACCACTATTATTATAATAATTAAATTAGAATAAAAATATAACTAGTTTCGCGCCTTTCTTGTGCCTATCTCAAACCAATTCTAAAGCATTCTAAAGTGAGATTATTCGAAAGTAATTATTTCTGTGATGGGACTAACATAAGAGTGATTTGAAGTTCGACGTGTAAATAGGTCTTTATATCTCAATTTTAAATGCTAGTTAGGGTAGTGTAGTTGCGCTAGAGGTAGATCTTGCAATTAAAACAAAAAAAAAGATTGGTCGACTCGCGTAATTCGCGGCAACTATTCAAAGTGCGAGGAAAGACGACACTGGAACTAAGTGCGCGTCTTTGGTAGCCCGTGAGCTACCCAGGGCCTTGGGCTGAGTTTTGTGGCAGCGCTCATCAACGGCCACAAACCTGGCAAGTATGCAGGCAGCTCTTATGCTAAGATCCAAATCGCGGGAGAGAAGAAAACAGCGTCTAAAAAGAGGGTTCAAGCACGAACTGCCGAGCAATGTCGCCACGAAGTCTATCGCTCCGTTCCCGAGATATCCTCCTGCTTCATGGGTATGTTCTGTTTATTATTGATGGTGTGTGTGGTTGCATGTTGAATGATTGTGTTACGTTCAAGAGCAGAAACCAAATAGAGTTCTAAAGGCATTGTTCTAGCTATCAAATGCCTAATTGGAAGATGAAAATGACACCAGCCATTGGATCAATTTTAATCCATATACAATCGATTGATGGGCTAGTGAATGTAGGCACCAAACAGCTACAGTCCGTTTTAAAGTACTCTATCTGGTTTCTACTCTCTTCTCCTTAAATAGCGTGTCACTGGTAAGTTAAGAATGCAGCATGAGGGTAAAGTGTTTGTTGAAGTCGCTTCTTAATGTTGAGGCATGTTTCTTAATAGGTTTCAGGTAACATAAACGATAAACGAAAGACGTTCAAGTTTGGGTGTATTTTTCCATTTCGATGTGAATTAGCTGTATGATGCTTGGCCACGGAATTTTGTTGGAATACCCTTGGGGGCAGTAAAAAGCGTTCAAGGATTATGTAGAGGGTAAGCTGCATAATCTCTAGGGTACTGGTTTAACTTATAACAAGTATAATTGGTTGATGTTATAAAAATGATATGTCCATATGAAATGATTTTGGTATAGTTTAGAAGAATATTGGTGGAAAGAATACCTACTTACCTACATCTAGTGATGCTTCGCACCGTAAACGCAACAACATAAATATTTACTAAGTCTAACCCATTATACTTATATTTATTTATTGAAAAGCTTAGTAGCACAGAATGTAAATAATCTTAACTAGCTATGGTTAAATATGGTCAAACTACGGGCAAAACAGAAGCCCCTACTAAACATTTCTGATGACTAATTGCCATCTTTTTAAAACATACTTATTCGAATTTCATTTCATTTTTTTAAACTTATGATAAGAACGTTACATACAAGTTAGATTTTTATGCAGCCTTTTCTTTTGTTCCGGCTTTCAACTCTGTATTGCTGTTTTTGCAACATCATGCAGAAAAAAGATAAAAACAATTGGCTTTGTTGAAACTTGTTCTTATCAAGATTTAGGTATAGCCTCCGACAATGAGGTAGAAATGATTACCAGCCCGTTGTTCAAGCAAACAAATTACTTTGCTCAACAGTTTGCAAACATACAAACATATATTATACGCGGGGAGGGAAGGGGTGGGAGGTAGAGATGTTATCTTTTATCAATAGTCCATACACCTAGTTATTACCCATAGGTTCCTTGTCTGATGAGTCTATTTTAGCTTATGTTTTCGCTTTACGTAAAGCTGATGATACATATTAACACTGAATGTGTTAATATGTATCATCTGACACATATTAACACATTCATTCACAAAGTGACGACTTCCCAGAGGGTTAGGTAGAGACAATGGATTTCCAGTTGCTACGATCCTAGCATACTTCTTTCGCCTCATTCGCATCTTAATTCAGTTGGAATACGTCCTTTTAGTATTGCCTGTAGATTAATGCCGAATTTTGTAACAGTTTTATACCCCCCCTAGACTTCAAGGCTTATCGTTCTTAACATAATAAACCGATAAAACAACGTTTACAACATTTAATAACGGATCCATAAGAAATCAATAAGTCACACTCAAAACCAATTCCGACACAATATAATTATATTTGACAGCCGATATATTCAAAGTTCTCGGCTTACAATGATAAAACACATAGATTTGGAGCGGGTAGACTATAAAAATGACGGATGGCTGGCCACTTAGTATGTACGGCGAGTGGCTGGGCCATTTATCAAGCGACGCTGTCCGCGCACGGAGCACGGTCCCCCTTTGTTTCATCGCTCGCTCGCAGCTGGGACACAATACAAATAATTGTACGCTCTGTCAGCTTGCAGTCTTTTGGGATGTGACGTCCCACTTGCTTGGATGCAAAGTTACCGAGTATGATGGGAATGTAAAGAGACTTTAGAAAGAAAAATGGATGCGCTGAAAGTGGAGTAAGTCAATTTGCGTTTTGGGATAATATGTGCTGTTTATGTGAAACTGTTGCAAATGTTCTTTTAGACCTTAAATTATTTATAGGTATGACATTTGCAGGCTAGGAAAAATCGTATTGAAAAGAAGGAATTTGTTATTTACGTCTATTACTAAAGTTATTTAATTAAGCTCACAATTTATTCTCCAAAAAAAAAACAAAAATGAAAGTTGAATGTCATATTTCCAGCAATCTCTTTCTAGAGATAAATAGTGCTTCTGTGAACCGGAGTCGACACCATTCTAATTGAACGCACATAATTATGTAGGTAAGCAGGTATACGCTGTATAGTTCTCTGCGAAAGGAAGGACGTGCACTCCGTTGCATATTCCATCAGGCGAAATGAGGGCGAGTAATTAGTGAGAGTAGATTCTCAGAAACGTAAATTTAATAATCTTATTTCTCTACAGTTTTGGCATGAAGCCTACACTAAATCTGTGAGATGGTTTTTAAAAAGCACACAAACAAACCATCACTTTTCAAGTTTCATTTATCAATTTTGATTTGAGCTCAGCATGGGCAACATGCAAAAATTACCCTAAAAGTCATATAACACAGAAGTTTGAAAGTAATATGTTAGTTGTAAGTCTTGCTAAATTATTGTCCGTTGCTAATGGTGTCTAACTACCAGCCCGCCAGTGATCGCGGCTCGCGGCATGACCTTCGGCGTCGGTTCGTCTGTACCTGGTTTCAAATGGTACTACTTACGAACAGTCTCGTAAAAGCAACGTGAATTCGGCTCAACGATTATAAACACAAAGCTTGGGAAATACTGCTTAAATAGACTGTATAAATATCATTAATGTTTCCTAAAAGAAACGACACTTAAAGATAAAACGATAAAGTCCTTTGAATATGCGCAATAAACCCTAATTACATCTTTACGTCGAGCGCCACCCCTAAATACATGTACAATGAAAAATCATTCAGTTTGCTAGCGAGTTTATAAAGCAACCGAGTGCTGTCAGGCCCCATTCAGCTATCACGAGGAAGCTATTATCGCTCTCGGCCCCCACGAGCGCTCCTTCCACAACACCATCAGGTGGCACCTGTATTTTAAAACCTACCTTAAAACACAACCAGTAAGGCGTAAAGTTCTGTGTATAAAAATATTGATGAACGCCAATGATAAAGTCGACTCGTGTTAGGCGCGAATGATGCGGCAGAACTTTTACTTACCCGCTGACTTATTTACTGTGAAGTACCTTTTTGCTCAGGAAATGACAAAATTATTTTGTTGAACAAAAAATAACGAATTTCACTGCCTTGTTTACATTTTTGGCAGACATACGAAATTGCTTTGGAGATTTCAATTACAGGAGTGTCGATTCACGCTGTTTGGATTATATTTTGGATCAGCGTACGTCGTAGGTTCGAAACCTAGAATGGATTGAGCGCTTTTACCATATCAAATATACGTCTTTTTTGGTTTTCTAACTTTTAAACTATCATATTGAATGATTATATTATAATAAAATTACAACACGGGAATTAATGCGAACACAAGTTTTTAATTTTGGCTTGACGTTTCGACAAAGTTGCATCAGCCGTGGTCGCATACAGACTGACTTTTTGGCCGTATTCGTACAGATTAATTGAGGCAAGGTTGGATACGCGTATGATGAAATTACACAACTTGGTACATAGTAAAAATGTCACTCTATTTAATTTCATCGTGAACTTACCGTAATATACATCAAGAGTACTTGTAGAGTTTCTTACAAGTACCTAGCTCAGTCGAGATAGCCCAAGGTTGAAGATGAAAAAGAATATTTGTTTACCAACTAATCAAACTTGAGAAAACGTCTCGTTTATACTAGATGACAACACAAAGAAGCCGCATTCGGCCAGTAATATAAAGCGCAATTTTTCCTAGAATCCCGCTCAGAGCAAACAAAACTAATTAAATTGCGGAAAATGCAATTTAAAGTGGAAACTGTTCACGTTGTTCGTGCTTTGGTATTAAAAACGTTCCGTAGATGTCAATTATTGTGCATTCGACTTATATTGTTAGCTGTCGACGTAATTGAGTGTAATAGAGCAATTATAAAGGGGTATCTGTATAACAGCAAGGCGTGAACGTACGCGACTTGTGGTGCAGCCGAAGTTACTTCAATATAATTAGTGTTAGTGTTTGTACACTTGAGAAGTTTTGAAGGACGATGCTTCTGATAAAAGTTTAAATTATAAGGTGTGAAAGAAAGTTTTATATTCACGGATAATATGAGTTAACGAAAACGAATTATCCTATCAATAATGTAGTAGCGTAGTAAGTAGAAACTTTTTATTAGAATTTACTAGTGACGCCTCGTGGTGTTACCCGCTTTATTTTCGGGATAAATAGTAGCCTGTGTTAATCTAGGGTATCAGCTACCTCTAAAGCAAATTTTAACAAAACCGTTCTAGTCGTTTGAGCGTGTAGAAGTAACAAATATATAAACACTCACAAACTTTCGCCTTTATAATATTAGTGTGAATTGTGACATAAGTGTGATGTTTACTTGTCAAAACGTATATTTTTGAGAGCATACCTACATAAATAATAGTACCTAGGTACTGAATAATGACTTACTAATTTATTGAAACAGTGTCTACTAGTTGTAACAATGTCTGGAAAAATATTTTTCTATTTATTTTTATAATGAAACCATAATTAATTACGCTGGCCTGTTTCAGGCGATAATACCACCTTAAGCAGCTTTTATAAGATGCGATGTTAGCTCTTTTTAATGGAATTAATAATAAACAAACTGTATTATGAATGAAAAAGTAAATAAACGCGTTTATGATTTTGCGAAGACTTTAATGAGAAAGTTAAATAACATTTTATAAAGGAAATTCGTGGTTAAGTAACATGCACATGGGTTAATGGTTTAAACATGTACGCCGCTGACATTGTGTGGAGGGGATGGATTAACAATTGAACATTCATACTAAGACAAACATAACATAACATCACGCATATATTCCACGAAGGGGTAGTGCACATATAGTACACCCACATTTCGCCAGTTATGTTTTTCGGCCCAATGTAATAGGGGGCGAGCCTATTGCCATACTAAGACTCATTCAGAAACCAAAAAAATGTAGAAGCCTAGAAGAATGATTAGGGTTACCAACGATTAATTACCAAATCATCCAGTAACTGGGTTGTGAAGAATGCCGAGTCGGGCAAAGTGTCACCGGGTTTTTCCATTAGGTTATTCTCAGTAGCAGCACGGAGTCTGGATTTGTGCCCGGTTGTTGGCAATAGGCTCGCCCTTATTACATTGGAACCTAAAAACATAACTGGCGAAATGTGGGTGTACTATATGTGCACCTCTGCCTACCCCTACGGGGAATACAGTCGTGATGTTATGTTTTATGTATGTTATGTTTTATTACATAATTATCATCAAAAATTGTCAACCGATTTTGGAGATATCCATATTTTAACACCACAGACCACGGTGTGTTTCATATGATTCAAAAATCCAGTACACAACGAATTCTACTCATGCATAAACAGAATGAGGTCAACCCTATATTCTAAACAAATGGTGTTATAATTGCACGGTCGTTCAATGCAGGCACGTAACAGATGATAAAATATTCACAAACTCAATATCAAAGCGAGCATAGATTAAATAGAAATCTGACAGGTAGTGTAGTGACACAGGGGCCTCGTGTCAAGGCCTGCCTATGCAGATATCGACGTGGCGATCGATGCGATGACTAGTGACGTGAGGACGATGACGAACATAATTGATTAGCTCATCATACAAGTAAACTAAGTGTAGGCGTTCGTACAAGTGATATTTTATATTCGATTTTGTATACCCTTACATAGGAAAAATTTCGGACTGCGTTCTTTGCTTGATAATGGTTTTTGAATCTGTTTAAATGAACCCGATGAAATAATTATAAATTGGTTAATATTTCAAATAAAATATCTTCTGGATTTAATGGAACTATATTGGCTTAATTATTTCTTAAGTCTTTGACATGCAAACAACAGTGATAGGTATAATTCAATCAAGTGTTCCCCAGTGTCCATTTTATAAATAAACTGCGTATCGTTAACAACTCAAATCACATTACTAGTTTATCACTACACAGCCAACGGTTAGCAGAAGCCACTTAGTTCCTTTATTCAAACCAACAGCTTGTTTCCAGAAATCTAAGAAAATACATTCTCTTTAAAAGTAGGACTTCATAAATTCATTCGAAGAAATAGGTATTTGAAAAATGAATTTCTTATAAATTGAGTTTACTCCAGTTATAAGAATTGGTTTCTTGTATTATTTGCATCGAAATTATAATGTTACCTTACTTAAAGATTTGGGTACGGTCCAAAATTAAAAAGTAAAAATGTTTCCATTTTTTAAATTTATATGCAAGCAAAAATGCATCAAGATTTAAATGAATAATTGAGTTACAGTGTGAAAGAAAGTCATTCACCTTTTCGTATGATCTAATTTCCACATGGAAACCAGTGCTTTCTTAAATGGGTAAACAAGGATACCACGAACTATATTCATATTATTTTATATACAGTGGTACAGAAAAAATATTAAATATATTCGCGTTTTAAGGAATCCTTATCTAGAAGGAAATAAACATGAATTGAAATGGCTCCTTAGGCAGTCCCCATCATATAGGTATGATCTAGGAAACATTGAAACATTATTAACATAAACAGCAGTATATTTAAATTATTTTAGACTGAATAATGACTGCCTACTTGCGCGTTGGTCTAGTGTCTAGTCCTGGTTCGTTTCGTTATTGGATTTTTCCATAACGATAAACTCAGTAGCATTACTGAGTCTGAACTTGTGCCCGGTAACTTAAATAGGTTCGCCTTCTACTACACCGAGACCCGTAACATAGTTGGCGACATAAGGATGTACTATACGTACACCTCAGCCTACCCCTTCAAAAGAATTTGCTTTATTTATTCTTAATGCATATAAAAAGGTATGTACCAAAGTTTATTCGTGGTATTCATCGTATTGATTGTACCGCATCGCTGCGCGCTGGTAAACGTAATTAGACTAATTCAATTGAAAGTAGCAGTTAGCCCCTATTTATGTAATGTAAAATTGTAATAAACCGTGAAGGCGTGACGTTCTAGTATACCTACATTAATATTACTAATAAATACTGCAAGTTTTTAAAAGTATCGCATCTACTTAATACATGAACTAACATCAACTGCCAGTTAAAGGTCTTTGACTTTACCAGAACTTATTTCAAAACTCCTTAGAAATTGTCACTAACTTTTTTTTAAACATAAAGCGGTCTGATTGTCATTTTTTTGTAATTAAAGGCAACATTAAATCGTATCGGTTGGCGACACGTAATACAAGCCCGCGCTTGGCCGCGGTGTCATGCTCAGCAATAGATGTCATTGAACTGTAAAAGCAGACGCGACGAATACCGCTGAAGCCAGATGCATCTATAAAGCTTGCAATTATACCCAGACTAGATGATGTCATAAGTAAGCACATTTTTACTTAGTATTTAAAAAACATACTGTTAATAATAACGCTTACAATCCTCGTAGGGAATGGGAGGGGACTTTGTGGTAGAAGGACATCAAAAGCACAGCGCGAATATTGTGATTTTCAGTGGGTAGGCCCCTGTGGATCTCATTGGGCTTATGGGGGAAAGTCCAACATCACGAGTCAAGACGGGGATATGTAGGACTCTCCCCGCTGGGATACGACGCGTCGTCTCCCAGTGGTGGGGGATACGTCATTCATCTTACTCACTCCAAAAAATAGAGGTGATCTCCTTTAAATGTATTTGTACACTTACATGTCTTCGCCGCTTATATATAATTAATTCCAGTGTAATAATAAGTGGCGGGCTTGTTACCGTCTATTGGGTACTAAACTCAACGTTTTCAAAATCAGTTTTAGACTTAGATAGACTTTTTACGAAACTCTACACCGCCTTGAATGATAGCATAAGGTGATGGTCTGCGTTACAGCATAATTAAGTAGAGTATCCCAAAACGAAACTGGATCAAATAATTCACGTAAACAACTTTAATATAACAGGCGAGTGACGACCTAATTAGCGCAGTGGCTAAGCTATTGGACTGCTGCGCTAAGGGTTGCGGGTACGATTCCCGCGCGGGGCAAAACTTTGTGCGAACCACAGATGTTTGTCCCGAGTCTGGGTGTTTTTCATGTTTGTGAAACGCACCCACGATACAGAAGAAATTCCTCGTGTGGGGACACGTTTAAAAAAATAAAAAAAAGAGTTCTACCGTACTATTCTAAAGACATAACATACGAAGTCACTTCTAAATCCGCGTGAGATTTGACACTAGCGCACAGCAAGGTGACGTGCGAGATGTCTTTCGAGATGATGTTAGAATAAGAATAGCATAGCTGATAGTAGTTACTTCACTAGTACACAAAAATACAGCTAGGTTGTATTTGACTTAGGGTACTGTACACGGGAGCGAATTCCGTGCGGCTATAGGACAAAGGAATACCGTGATGGTTCAGCTGTTTCACATGTCTATATTAAACATAGGTATCCCGCAATCCACATCCGTGTCCCGACATAGCTACATTATTATAATAGGTTTGTTGTTGTCCTTCGTTACGGTTATAAATGATTATAATATAGATAATTAAAATTCAATTTATTTTATTTTGTCTCTACAGTTTTAAAAACACTGAAAAATGCCCTAGTAAAAGAAATAGGAGACTGATGTAATACTAACTATTGTCCGTCTGTTTGAAACAAAATCAAGACTAAATTACAAAACTAATCATAATATATCTTTTACTATTTTTTTAAACGTCGCCCCATACTAAGTTCTTTCTTCTGTTTCGTGGGTGCTTGTCATCGATCGTACAATTTTTTGTCCCGTGCGGTTATCGAACCCGCAACCCTAAGCGCAGTAGTCCAATCTTGGCCACTGCGCCATTCACGTCGTCAATTTTGATATTATAATTTGATATTGTTGTAAAGATAGCTTGAACTTAAAACTTCGACACGCAAATCCTGCAACGTGGACGATATCACACGCATAAGCTAGTATGTCCATAAATTAATTATATATCTACCCAAGTACAGTGATACAAAAAAGGTAGAATCCGTCCCTATTTCATTCACTGAAAGTAAATAACCCTTTTATTCGCTTTAAAATGAATTGGATGAAACATATCACGCGTCAAGTTTTTGCGCGGGCCCTAACTCAATGTAATTGCAATTAAGCCGGTCCCACACAAGATGAGGTGTCGGATAATGAATGCTCGTGTGAACCCTCATTTTATACTCGGTAGTCGGTATCTAGTACCTACAGACACTTGTGAACGCGCCCAATGATTTAGACGCACCTGTTTAACTGGATTAGGTGATATAGGGTTTCATTACAGACTAAATAGTTCTTGGTATGTAGGTAAATAGCTAAATAGGTATCAATCTCTCGTGTCGTTGAAGTCAGAATATGTCATTCGAACTTGCTTCTAACCCAAAGATTTTGTATAGATACTTGACGAGGAAAAGAAGGCTAGTTTTCGCAAGACTATAAAAATTAAAATTATATTATAGGTATACGAATGACAGAAACAACTCTGAAAGCTGATAAAAATTGCTATAAAACGTTTTTAATCTTAAATCTCTAACTTGTATAGACTTGATTTTTTGAAGTGTTGGTTAAGGTATTGTTGTACCAATTAGTACCATTTTTTTTTTTAAAGTAACCTCTGGAGTTTCTTCCTGGTTCTTCTCCATTGGAATGACATTTTGGAACCGTGCAACTAGCATCCCACCTTTCATAAGCGCCTGTAATAGGTTTATGTGAAATAAAAACATTTTGAATTTGAATTTGTAGTGCCAGTGTGTTATGGGTAGCTTTTTACCGTAGACTTAACTTAAAGTGTACAATAACGTGTTGGTAACCTACCGCTGTTATTGGTGTAACCGCTAATATACTTTTAATATACATAAAAAAATGTTCATGCAACATTAGCGTGACCTACCAATGTTCATTAGTAGTGCTTATTACCCACAAAGTGATGCAATACATCATCATTTTTATCAACAAATTAATGTTTAAAAATACCTAAAAAAATTAAAATAACTAAATACGGGATAAACCCATAACTGGTGCTCATTGTAACTACTGTAAGCCAGGATCTACAATGATAACCATTGAGAACCATCACGGCAATGAAGCTTGAGGCGTCCCAGAGAAATTACTCGACTGTCTTGGAACCCGCAACGAAATTAATCATAAAAGGATATATAGGAGCAGTAGAAATATAACTTTAATTCCCACTTCACTCCAGGCAAGCGGGAGACACAAAGACTAATATGCCAAGAGCATAATAAGAGATCCACAAATGAGATAAGCCCAGTCGCCAAGCACCACGGTTATACAAATTTAAAAATACTATTAGGTCTTGACAACATTCATAACATCACGCCTGCATTCCCCGTAGGGGTAGGCAGAGGTGAACATATAGTACACCACATTTAGCCAGTTATATTTTTTAGGTCCCAATGTAATAGGGGGCGAGCCTATTGCCATAAACCGGGCACAAAGACTCCGTGCTGCTACTAAGAATTACCTAATGGAAAAACCTAGTAACACTTTGCCCGACCCGGGATTCGAACCCAGGCCCTCGTGCTCAGCAGTCGCGCTTAGCAACCACTAGACCACCGAGGCAGTCAATAGGTCCTAATTTTTACATTTAAATGACTAACTAAATAAAGTCTTCGATAACTACAAATGTTTGTATTAAATCAATAAGCATACAACAAAACAGATTACCAAAATACAAACAAAATCACCTGTTGATTGTAAAATCGATAGTTTTCAACATTTATACGTGTGTCTAAAATATTTACATTCGACTAGTTTCAAAGTTCGTAGTTATTTATCAGCTGGTATTATTCCCGTGAATGTTGCTAGGTTATGCCCCTGCCTACCGCGGACGTGCAGGCGTAGAGCGGCCGCGCCGGAATCCATTAATTAATTCATTACTAACTTGCTGGCCTGTTGTACCTCTAGTAGAATGTTTTAGTTTTTAGAGAGAAATCTTCAACTATTTAGACGCAATATAATATATAGGTACTAGTATGAGCCGTTTAAATATTGCAGTTATTTTATATGTATAAATACACATTTATTTTATTTTAAAAAATTGCCTGTACTTTTATGAATTTTCATACGTTGATATTTAATTATTGTTAATGCGCTCTTAGTGCAACTGGCTCATAAAAAAAAACTAAAAGATGAATATTATAATTTAAATTATTTGGTATTCCCCATTTCACACTATAAGTTAAAACAATAGCCATAATCGAAATCTGTCAGTTTTGTAAGTTATTAAAATAACCGATAGTATTGAAATCTACTTATCACTATAGAGTTAAAACACAATAAACGGTGAAAATTGACTAAATAAGCGAATTTACTTAGAAATTTCGTACCCATCATTATAAAACCTATAAGTGAACCTCAAGCTGAGTAGACGTTTGACGCGGAAAACGTGTCTTATCTCGGATCTTTTACTATCATCACACCATCTAGATTGTTAGTTGTTACATAGATACATGTCTATTATCTATAGGTCCTTAAAAACAACGACCCTATTAGCACAGTGGCTTAGTGATTCGGCTACTTAGCTGTGGATTTTTGTATCACTGCAAATTGTATGAGTTAAAATCTCAATAATTCCATAAAGATGACCCCCATTAGTGACGTTTTTTTAGCCATCATTTGGTGTACTGGCTGATCTAAATAGCTGGATATGAAATCCGCAATATTATTATTGTTAATTGAGATACAATAAAAATATAACACTACAAAAGTTCCTGTCCAACAGAAAATATTATGTATAACAAAATGCACACATAAATCGAATATATTTTAACAAGACAACCTCGTTGGAGCTCTACAAATATCGTAGATTTATTACCTTCCTCATTGTAATAGTTCAAACGTAAAACTAGCTCATATTTTAAAAGTTCCGCGCTCTGCCATTTAGCGTTCATCGTTAAAAGTTTCTGTGATCTGAAACTATAGAGATAGTACGTTGATGTAACGTGTTTGTAGATCAAAGCATTCCCCTCGCAGTGTACACAACAAATATCAGTGACCTGAAGAGTCAGGTCGATCGGTAGCGGTCCATTCATTTGCATACATAATGCGCACATAACTAGCCGTTTTACATAGCCTGCTATTGAGGCAACCCGTCAAATGATTCCAGCGCTTTCAAATGCGGTCTCGGACTGTTTGAATGGATAATATCTGCAATACGAGAGCTTCTGTTTAACATTTTTTTTGTAAAATGTTTACGGTTGTTGGCCATTGAAATAAGGGGCGAGGATTTATGCAAACGTTATCGTTATCCTTATCAGTAACACGTAATAAAACACGAAAGTTCGTGTTGTTATTGCTTGAAAGCACGTGGACGATGCCGCCTTGAGTACCTACATAAAACATTGAATAAACAAGAAAGAATATAATAGACTTGTCCTAAGACAGACATCCTTGTTTGTTTCCTTATTTCCCAGTAACGTTGTTAAATGATAAGTGATCATTGGTACTTAACACCTTGGCTTCCTTTTCTCTCAAATGTCTGCGTACCACATGTCGTTTGTCCCCTTTTCTGAATCATACGTGTGCAGCTTCGATACGAGTTTCAAATTAAAACAATAGGTACTAAAACTAACCAATTAAAAAAATAATTAACATCAAATTGAATGGTTTTTGAACTGTAATTATGTAATTTAGACATGCATAAATAATGGCCTAATGAGCTCTGTAGCGTGGATTACACAAATTAATTGGTAATCAGAGCTTAACCGGCAGTCGGCCTGATAGGTTTACACAACAGTATACCGAGTTCGAATTCATGATTGATTAATAAGTACAATTTTTAATAACTGTTTAAATTAAAACATTACTTTAAAATAATACTAAAATAATCATTATGATTGTTATAATCTCTGTAGATTTCGATTAATAGTTAATCGAAATTAACAACGTATACATGTATAATTATTAATTTGACAGCCTGATTGGCGCAGTGGCTAAGCGATTGGACTGCTGGCTGCCTGCCTTAAGGGTTGGGGTTTCGATTCTTGCACGGGACATACATTTTTGCGATCCGCAGATGTTTGCCCCGAGTCTGGGTGTTGTGTATTTGATATTTCATGTTTGTGAAACGCACCCACGATACAGGAGAAATGCATAGTGTGGGGTGCCGTTTTTTCCAAAAATAATAATAATATATATTTATAAATTGGTAACAAAAATATTCCTCCAGAGACCGAGCAAAAAACGCAAGCGGTATTCAAAAAACTTTCTAACGTCCAATAAACCAAAAAACTAACCAGACAATACAGCAGAAAAACAACATAAATTATCCAACACAACATAATACGTGCAAGTAGTATACCTACTGTATAATGTCACCTCTATGACGCCGCGTTGCTGGCCAGAAATAAAATCAAATAACAAAGTCCCGCCACACTAACACACTTTCATAAAAATGTGTAAGTCGTCGCAGGTTTACGACTATCGATCCTACTGATACAATTTGCAAAGCGGCACCGTGCTTTCCGCCTGCGTCACTGCCTAAATGTCACTGACGCGAAAGCGTAACCTTTCCAGTAGAACGTACCTGGGTTTACGCAGCTTTCGTAGCACTTGCTTTGGTAATAGGAGTAGGTAAGTTTTAGGTACGGTAAGGTTTTGGAGCGGACTATATTTGGTGTAGCAGTTAGGAATCTTTTCTCGTAGCGTTTGTAAAAATTGTTAATTTATAATATTATTAGTAAAGTGCATTTAAAAATTGGATAGTTATTCATTTTATAAGGGTAAAATACTTAGTATTTTCGCTAACAGATTCAAGTAAACACTAGAACTGATTAAAAAATTCAGATAAATATTTTAAATTTCAGCGAGATATTGATCACCTAATTTAAAATAGATGGCATGTGGAGTGAGGCTGTAACAGAGTGGTGGCCCAGAGGATTCGAGTAGTGGCCCTCGCAGACCTCCCAGCAGGTGGACTGACGATGTCGTTTCTGTACAGAGAAAGACCTGAATGCTAAATGCCCAACACAGAAACAGTGGCGTTAAAGGGAGGAGGCTTATGCCCAGCAGTGGGTCACATAAAAGCTGACGATAATGAAATAAAAATAGAGAGTAAATAAAACAGGATGCTTTCAAAGATCCGCAAGTTACTTTATAAATATATTCTGATTTGTTGACATAGATATCTTATAAGTAATTATTTAAATTTTCGGTAAAAAGATTGGTTCACCAATAAGTTACAACCCGTGAATCCTCGTTACAGGTTATGATTTTTGAGGATCACAAAGCGAACATCATGAGTGAGAATACGGTTGAGTTAACCTTTAAACATGGCGTTATTCGGTCATCGAGCATTGTCAGTCTGAGTCTGGACGAGAAGACAATTATGTACCCATTTTGAGCACATTGCGCGCAGTTAGAGGATTGACAATGTTAAAGTTTATGTAGAAAAGAGGGGCAGAAACCTTTTTTTAAATATCAATCAAGTTTCAACTCTACAGGATGACTGTAAGTTTATGTAGGTATTGGAATGTAAATAAAAACCTTTTTAAGCGGAAACGCGAACAGAGGAAAAAAGGAGTGTAAGATTTGGCTAAGTGCAGACATCTAAAATGTAAATACCTATGCAGGGGTAAATTATGTGCCTCGTTGATCTAGTGGTCGCTAAGTGGAAAGGCTGAGCATGAGGTCCTGGGTTCGAATCCCGAGTCGGGGAAATAGTTACTGAGTTTTTCCATTCGATAATTCTGTATTCATCATTGTAATTTCATCTCAGTCTGGATTTGTGCCCTGTTGATGGCAATAGGCTCGCCCTCTATCGCATTGGAACTTATAACTGGCGAAATGTGAATGCACTATACTATGTGTACCTCTGTCTATCCCTTCGAGGAATACAGGCGTGATGTTATGTTACGAATATCTATGTACCTATAAGTAATAGTGCTACAAATAATAATTAAATTAAGGCCGAATTTCGCTCACTGGGTAACCGCTAGTGCACATTTAGCTTAACCTACAGGTATTTGTTTCGAATGTATCGGTAATTGAATGCAAACGACCAGAAGTGATTGTTATTGGCAACTGCTATGTTTGCATAATGATTATTGTCGTTTTAAACGGTTTTGACTGCAATGTTTTTACCTGTTGAGTTTTGTTGAATGTTTAATTTATCCTCGTAAAGGTTTAAATCGCTGCGTAGATGTTATAATAATAATTATTATTTCAGCCATTATCGTCTCACTGCAGGGCAAAGGCCTCCTTCCTCCATTCGTCCCGGTTGTGAGCAGCAATAGACCATTTTTCTCTAAAGGAGTAGAGCTCGTCCAGTTATAATACTAGTTTAAAATTGTTCGATGGAGAAAAAGCCTCTTTTTAGAGTATAAACAAGTATTGAATATTATGGTACGGTTAAGTGGGATCTAGCCATTATATTAAGGCAGTTTCACCACGTTTTCCTCCACCCTTAGTGGTGTTCAGCAAAGTACGATAACATTGAAAGAGTCTAACTCACGCTAACCTGATTTTGAACCTGCAACCTCGTGGATATATTGGCCACCGCGACATATAGCACTGTGAACTAAAAATACATACTACACACTGCCTCATACACTCAAAAGACAAAAGCCCTTAAATAAAAACAAAAAAATTCTCAGTACAAAATATTAAGTTGATTAAATTTAAAAGATGTCCGCAATGATGTGATTGGACCTTATTTATGCTTCGTAATAAACTTCCATCTACAACTTCAAATATGCATAGTGGAAGTTTGGAACTTAATTTTCTTTGCTTCGTGAGTTTTTAAAGCTACGACATCTGTAGGAATTCATTAGCATACTTGCTTTCCGTGTCAAACGCATGAAAGCACTTTCTTTTTTAATTGCTAGAATTGTTCTGCAAGTAAATTATGATAACTTTTCCTTATAGCCTCCTTACCATGAACTCTTAAAGCTGGAAGCTAAGCGAAACGCCACATTACACTGCACGTAGTGGCGTCTCGCTTTCACATCGTAAACTGTTTAGTTTTAAGACTTCATAGTAAGGGGTGGGCTTTTTTAGAAGTACAATTCTCTTCCGTTGTCGTGAAAGTGTTAAGCAAAGAAGACTTCGTAAGCTTTGTGATTAACAAGAGGCCAACTCGTGATGATTGTATGAAGGTAACATAAAATTAAATTAAATCAAGGAAATAAATAGGAAAAACTAGCTAAAATATTTGGCCCTAATTAATTTCTGTAAAACGAAAACAAAGGCCTGCAAAACTAAGTATCACACTATTAAAATTGCAATAACCTTTTAAGTTAATAAAAACGACTTAAGTAAAAAGTTCGAAATGAAAAGTCCTCGAAAAAGTTTACTATAGTTTTAAAATTATCTAAAAAATGTTTTTTTTATTTTAAATCTATATAATTTAGAAAAAAAATGTATTACTTAGTTTTGCAGGCCAGTATATATTATAATCAATAAGTTCACTATTCTTTTTTATTGCTATTAATAAAAATATATTTCAAACAAAAAAACACCCAGTTCGTCATTAGTAAAATGGAAGCTATTTAAACGTGAATCGAGTTTTTCTTTAACCATCGGTAGTTACTACCGTTTCCACTTCCTGCCTTTGACCTGACTTTTACCTAGAGGAAGCGAGCCGTAGCGGTGACTCGCTACGACTAATCGTAGCGAAAAGCGTAGCAAATATTTGTGTTCGAAATATGCTACGTCGTGCTACGTGGATATGAATTAGGAATGTTATACTCAGTTATTATGTAAATGTATGTGTTAGAACGAATATATAACGTTTAACGTACTTATTATAAAGTCTATATAATTTATATAAAGTACTCTATAAATAGGTTTAGGTTCGAAGAGTTTTATTGTCAAAAGAACATTATACAGACTTCATTTAGATGAGATAAAAATTACAATGGACATAATATAAATCGTCTCGTGACGAAGCATGCTTTAGTACACACAATTATTCTAACATTATAAGAAGGTGGAAGGTAGTATAAAGCAAAAATAACAATATTTTTGTCAAATAAAATTTCTCCTTTAAAAAGCAGTTACGATATTGCTAACATACGCCTAGCTCAGTGCCTCCCAAGTGTTATATCACTTTCTTAACAACAAAAAACATAATAATTACGTAAACATTAATAACGGATATAAACAAAAAAACATCACGCCTGTATTCCCCGAAGGGTTAAGCTGAGGTGCACATATAGTACACCTACATTTCGCCAGTAATGTTTAAGGTCCCAATGTAATAGGGGGCGAGCCTATTGCCATCAACAGGGCACAAATCCAGACTCCATGCCGCTACTGAGAATTACCTAATGGAAAAACCCAGTAACTTTGCCAGACCCGGGATTCGAACCCAGGACCTCGTGCTCAGCAGTCGCTTAGCAACCACTAGACCAACGAGGCAGTCGTAGAATAACGTTTATATTTGTAAAGAAGAAACACTACATGCAATACACACTTCCTCGAAATCACTAATTACTCCATTCTAAGTCTATCACTGCTCAAAATCACACTTACCTACTAATTTCATATCTAATTCTGATTTTGAGCTAATTATAATACGACTGTCTCGTTGGTCTAGTGGCTGCTGAGCACGAGGTCCTGGGTTCGAATCCCGGGTCGGGCAAAGTGTTACTGGGTTTTTCCATTAGGTCATTCTCAGTAGCAGCACGGAGTCTGGATTTGTGCCCGGTTAATGGCAATAGGCTCGCCCCCTATTACATTGGGACCTAAAAAACATAACTGGCGAAATTATGGTGTACTATATGTGCACCTCTGCCTACCCCTTCGGGGAATACAGGCGTAATGTTATGTTTAATGTAATGTATAATTCGTTACCAACAAGACCCCTAATCATAATCAGATCAAAAGTTCCAGTTCCGTGTCGACTTTATGTAAATTCGTAGCCAAGGACCAAATTCATTCAAAACCCTCAAAAACGGTAGACGCAATCTTAAATTAAGTTCAGTTTATAGCATGTTTCATTTATGTGAATACTAATCCGCCTAAGAATTATGAACCGTGGCTCAACTAAGTACTGGGGCGATAACCGTAATGAATAAGCGTGTCGACATGCTTGTGAAATATTATGTTGTACGTGTACAATTGTGTACTTCTTGTAAAACGAACTAGTCAAGTCTTGGCGATACATGTTCCAGGAATTTCATATTAAATATTCCGGGAATTTCACGTTAAAATTTCCAGGAATTTCAAATTAAAATTTCCAGGAATTTCCAATTAAAAATTCCAGGAATTTTATAGTGAAAATTCACGTTTAATATGCGCATGGTTATTGTCTGTGGTTATTTTATTAGCATCATCAGTTGGATGACGTTCACTGTTGAACAAAGGCCTCCTCCTTATACCTACTAATAATGAAGTCTTTCGATACTTACTATGATTTAAGTACAGACAGCAAGATAAGTAGCTTTACATGTTAAGAAACCATAAATCGAATAATTGTAAGAAATAAACGTCAATTTAAGTTATTGTTTCAAATAATAGGAGCATTCAAATGATGATCTCAGGATATTTAAGACTTTTTACTGTGTCAGAAGTTGTTTTTCAATTAATGGAGTGATAATGAACGTTTAAAAAGTTAAATGTCCAGGTACTTATGTTGCTGACTGTACATTTCAACAACGATACCCCGCACTAACACCTAATTCGTAAGGTCCCGATGATCGTACCCGCTACCTTCAACGCAATCCATCAGTAGTCACTGCACCAATTTATTGTCATACACAATTTTCTTTCATAACTTATTTATCTGTTCACATAAATCAGTAAAAGTAATCTATTATTAGCCTATACAACTCGGCTTTTTGATAAGAGGTTATTGAACTCGTTTGGCAAGAGCCATTAAAATATCAAGTGGTTTATTGACAATGGAGGACACTTATTTTTCAAATAATTAGAACTCTCACGCCGTGGCAGCCCTCGAGCACACTTAAATGACAATGCTTGGTATCTAAAAGAGGATCCTGTGCGTATTTTTGGCACCAATTTTATTTGTCTTTGTCAGCGTGTTATTTTTAATTTTCATTGTTTTTTTTTTTAGTCATTGAATTTTATGTCATTGAATAGCATTTGTCTCGCTACCAGTTCCACGATTTTGAACCTTAAATTTATTATAGACTCCTGATAAAGGATAACATATGCCTCATCCACATTTGTTTTTTAAATCATCACTCCACACTAGGAACTTTTCCTGTATCGTGCGTGCTGCGGATAACACAATTATTGTCTCGTGTAGTAATCAAAACCGCAACCCCACGCGCAGCAGTCCAATCGCTTAGCCACTGCGCCAATCAGGTCGTCTGATTATGAAGGAGAAATTGTATTAACAAACGTTTTATTTGGAATAATCGAATGATAAAAGTTGTCCGTAAATCTTTTGTAGATTAAATTATGTAAGAAACAAAACACAAAACCCTAACATTGAAATGGTTGAATGTCTCAAAACTATAAGTATTAAAGTATTACTAGAACGACTCAACAGTGAAATAAATGCACAAAAAATATGATTGCAACTGTTAAACGACTTTATAATTTATGATGGCTGCCAGTTTCTGTATTAAGTCATAACAAACATTTCAACCTTTGAACTATTATTTTACTATTTCAATAAAAAACTATGAACAACACAAGTGACTTGATTTATAGCACACGATATTTGCTAACCCAAAGAACATTGTTAAACATATTTTAATATGGAAATCTATCCGTGCATGCGACGTAAGAAATAAACACCAGAACATTTCAACGTTCAAGCTGCAAGCGTTGGACAAAATTTATTTATTACTCGTAGATGCAATCGTCTGTGAGTTCTGTCTTAGCTCTTAATAAACTATTTATGACAAACCAGTTTAGCTGGAGTAGATGCCGTAAGTCAGAGAATGGGAAATTAGTTTTGTTCAATATGATAATATGATTACTTATATGTTTGCAATTTTGTTAGTGTAAGTTGGTTAAATAAATAAAATATTATAAAAGTAGGCAGCTTTAGGTACAAAGCTTAACTTATATATAACAGTTATATCGATTTTTAACGCCCTTCTTTATTACGAATGGCTAACTAAGTAGATACAATGTTGGCTTCCCGAATTTTCGGTCACGGCTGCTTGTCTCGTCTGACTAGTCAACCATGCAGGGGATATTATAGTGCAAAGGTATGCTCGGAAACACAGGTGCAGCCCCCATAGTCGGATGGGACGGTAGAATGACACGACTGCAAAGAGATCAGGCGCAGGACCGGCTTAATGTGCAAGAAATATAAACATTTGTGAATCAAAACCAAAATTCAGAATACACCTTATTTTTCTGGATTCATCTGTAACTAGAGCCGAGATAAAGTTTATGGAACAATAGCCGAACCAGCTGCAAAACAAACCATCAAATAATGGTACCACGTAGGCGAGTTCTTTCTGTAACAAACAATAATATCGGAACTGTTTACCAACCGTATTGGTGTTTCAAAGCAACGCGGTAGTTTCATAAAACGCCCAGATAGAAATGAAACTAGGGAATACACGAAAAAGTACGGACTTTTAGGCATATAAATTATATTGTTTGACATGGTTTTTCTCTTTCAAGGGTCTAAGTCCCTCGCAAGGTTGAGTCCATTTCTTAGGATGCCTTTCGTGAGTAGCTCCATCAAAAGGCCGAAAGCTTAGTATTAAGTGAAATAAGACTGGCCAGCGCGTTCGCACTATGAAACTAGTTGGTTTAAGACATACTGGCACAGGGATATGATTTAATTTTAACACATCGCTCTACCCAAGGCGATGTGTTCGAAAACCTGACACTGTTTTTATCTAGCACTTCATTTTTTCTTTCTTTATTCATCTCTATTAATGATTCATTGTGGCGTTGTAAGGGAGAGGCATTTGTTTAACATGGGACTTACGGCTGATGATGATTAATAATGATTCGACTGCAAAATAATTTGAATGAAGAATATGAAGATATTTATTTCTCTTAAGAAGTAAACAGCTTAAACTTAACTTAATATAATTCATTGCACCAACGTCCATTGTTAACATATAATAGATCACCCCCTATAGGATTGCTAGGTCTATCAGAACTATTCATGTATGTACACAATTACTTGTACACATACCTATATCGCAGCCTACCAACTATAAAACCTTGAATAGCCGTTATGATTTCCAACGGCTAATAACACCGATAAAACTTTAAACACAGTTTGTTACAGATATTAATAGCAGTGCACGTCGCCACTATAACCGCCGTCAAATGTAATGGCCACATGTCAAACATGAATAATACAAATAGGCTTGAATAACGGTTATTTTACACAATTAAACCCACACGTTGAACACATGGAGTATTGTACGGTTGGCAACAAAAGGTTCAGAAGTTAAGAAACTAAAGTCAAATTATTTAAAGAAGTAAACATCAATTCACGAAATTATACAAGAGTGACTACCTCGTTGGTTTAGTGGTCGATTGATTTGAATTTTGGGCAAGGGGTTTTTGATGTTTTCTATTGGGTAATTCTCAGTACTAGCACGGAGTCTGGATTTGTGCTCAGCACAAATCCAGACTCCGTGCTAATTGCTAATTTGTGTTTGGATTTGTGGCAATAGGCTCGCCCCCTATTAAATTGAGTCTTTTAATATAACCGGCGAATTATGTGTGTTAAAAATACATTTACCACTGCCCCCCGCTTCGAGGAACAAAGGCGTGATGTTATGTTTATGAGAGTCCAAATGATGATTTCAGATATTTAATTTACCATGCAACAAATTATTTTACAATAATAAAGTATAAAATTGTAAAAGTCTAGCTACTTTTGCTGCCTGTACCCCCATGACCTAAATACCGGGGAATATTTAACGGTTCCCCTTTTAATTACTTTAGAAAAACTCACGTTTTCGGCTGGAATGTAATAGAGCTGGTTATGCAACCATGAAGATTGACATTTCTTTGTGTAATGTAACATGGGTACCTAGTACCTACATACAATTTATTACGCGAATTACGCCTTTAAGGCAGACAGAGGCGTGTCGTTTCAAATGGTAGGTAGTAACGTTTAGAATAGGTTTTATGATATTCGCTGTGATTATTGTCTGTGGATAATTAAGGAGAAAATTTCAAGGAAAGCGCGTTGTATTAGGTGCTGAACTTGCTAGGCCCTGGTTAATGACTGTAGATTCGCTTAATATTTGATTGGACTTATAATTTTGTCATATAAATAAAAATTGTCTTACAAATAAAGTTCAAATGATTTCTATCACTTACGCGAATATTAGACATTGAAATAAAACTAGGTTAACGTCGGGACCAAAAATCAAATTTAAAAACCGCGATAAAATCCGTAAACCTAGTTTAACTTCAATAAAGTTCAAGCTAATATTGCTGAAATTGTGCCGTTCTTAATCATCATCATCAGCCCGTAGCTATCAACTGCTGGACATAGGCCTCTCTCAATAAGTGCATAAACAATCGAAATTGGAAACCAGTTGAGATTATTAACGCAATAATTATTGTATTACCATTTCTGGAGATACTTCGATACTTTTGAATTAATAACATATTAGGTTTCTATAAATGGAGTTTATCATGATACCGCCGATGATACACACAATATTCCATACCCTTACCTACAGCGTGCGTAAATATACCCTGGCACTTAAACATCATGTTATCTGCGAGGTAAATTATGATGACAACATAATCTTTTGCATATACGTAAGGTACATGTTTATACAAAGATAATAAACACCCTATATAGACAAGGCCGGACATGATATTGGGCAGGGTTTAGTGGAAGAATAATGGGGAGGCCTTTGCCCAGCAATGGGATACTATATAAAAAAATAAGCACCTTAAAAGCTTCTGTGCCGTTAGATTATGAAGCAGTATAATTTTAAAACATTTAAGCCACATTTGCATGACGAGGTGGCGTGTGCCGCGCCCACCGTGTAATAACATTTTTGTCCACATAAATCAAGTTGTAATAATTTGCGCAAAGAACTTCAAATTAACATAATACGAGCTTCGATGTTCTGTGAACGTTTTTATGTTTCGCAACGATCGTCTTGGGTAGACTTGTAGTACGAAGTATGAGTTTGTTTGCAGCGAAGCAACTTACACATAGGTTGATAGATACATGCTTTACTTACTTGAATCACCTTATCATATCGTAAGGAAAGGTAGGTATTACATAACATACTGTTTTGGCTACATAAAAGCGAGGCCGAATAATCTGGCCTATTGCCTTAGAATTTTAAAGTACTAGAAGTAAAAAGATAGATCCCAATTCTTAATAAGCTGTTATTTAACTAGAACTTACGATGCAGTACAATAAAACACTTGATTACGAGCTCCACAAGTCTATTTGTCGATACAATTGTTTGAAAAATGACGTCTCGTGGAAACATCGCTCCACCGCGGTATATATTTAAGTAGGCTCGGTAAAGCACAGACTATTAGACGCAATCATTTCAGTATTTATGCCCTCTATTGACCCAGAAACAACAGATTTGCATAGTTACGATGTAACTACAAGCGGGGTCTAGTCTTTTGAAATAAAAGTACAAATTACAATTGCCAATCAATAGAACATTACATTATTATTATACACAGTATTCCTCGAAAAGGTAGGCAGTATGTCAAAAAAAAAATTATAAATAAACCCACATTTAGTCCGTTTCGTTATACGTCACCCGTAATGACATTAATCGGGCTCGTATTCAGACATCACTGCTACTGAGAATTACATGGCAGAACTCGATAACAGTTTTCCTGGAATTTGAACCCGGGGTCTGCTCTTGCTAGCAAAACTATACCAACATCAGTCGATACCAATAAATAGGTCACCACTAATCCACTTCCGTAAATCAAAACCCGCGAACCATAGACACGAGGGACATCAGAATAACTTCTTGATATATCGATGACTGGCGATGTTTCCTTTCGTTGTTTGTAAGACTTGTTTATGGCCACTTTTAGAGGATTTTTATTGCAGCCAGTGTTTCCTTGTGTGCACGACATGATATATCGCCGGCCCAATACCCCGTGTAATATGCTCTCAAATCCACTGGCTATTGCCTATATGTCCTCATTTTCTGTTTATCGAAATCGTGACTTGTATCAACAATTTTTACCGAGGGAAGGTTGCTGTTTAATGTATTTATTGGTGTACGATCGGGTTTAATTGTTTTATTTTATGGCCGTAATATGTAACCCGTCCGATGGTGGTTGTGCTAAGCCATAACGTAAAAAGTTGTGGTGAATACATCATTGCAAAATATCTTATCGTAAAATCAAAATATTTGACCACATTAGGTTCAGGTACCTTCTCAACATAGCCTGTATTTATCTGCGTAACTTACTAACGTTAATCTAAGCGTAGGTACGACATTGAGCTTACACGACGGTCGTTTTAAATCACCTAATTTATAATACATGACAATTTTAAACCAAGGATTAAATAATATCATGTTTAAGAAAAGACATGTAGATAGACTTAATACAAGTTTCAGTTAATGCAGGTATTACTCGTTTATGTATAAGAGGCATTATGATCAAACGATTAACTATAACAACATCGATTCTAGATTTTTTATCATAGCGTCGTCGTATCGTATTTAGGTAGGTACTTGGCTGGAGGTATACCTCATGTATAGGTATACATAACGGAGGTTTAACTTACCTTAAATCTTGTTGTATTGTGCAGTGCGCGGCTGGACGCGCGGCCTGGGCGGAGGCGGCGGCGCTGTCAGTGGGCGGCGGGGGCGCGGGCGCGGGCGGTGCGGCGCGGCGCTGCTCCGTGCTTGGAGACCACCCCGGCGCACGCAAAGGCCAGTCCGGCAAATGGCACAGGAACAACCGGGTACTCACTATCATTATATCAAAACAATGTAATAAAACCAAACTTCAAATTCTACCAAAAGGTGTATTGATCTAAGTCATGCAGAGCATAACAGGTTTAACATTTGGAGACTATGTGCACTGTAAACCGAGATTTTCCTATGCGTTACAATATCAAAGAATACGCTTAGGTGCAAAAAAATCTTTAGGAAATATTACATTGTATTACGTTTATTTTTGACCGGGTTAGCTAGTTGCTAGAAAGCCTAGTTTGCTAATCAATGTATAAAATTAGGTATTATTTACATTTATTTTAGAATTTTCTGTAGAGCATGCTTGCTAAAACTCATTATTGCAATAGGTGTCCTAAATACAAAAGCAATGGATAGTCTGAACACTTTCTGTCCCTCAATTTATAAATCTTATTAATAGACGATCTTGTAGCCTATAGGTTAGACATATCAACTCGGAAAGGGATCGTCACCGGATCGCCTTTCGACTCGACGTCAAACAGGCGTCAACATAACATAAGCACGTAACCGAAGCGGATCAGCTGCTCTGATACGTCGATTTAGCTACGGTGAGGCGATTACGTTACGATTTCGATTAGTGTGCGTGGCAGAAGGGAGTTTCATACAAAGAATACAACACGGTTTGCACGGCTCGAGTTGATACAGTGATGATCCTTTTAAGGGTTGATACTATGACCATAATTCGTTCTAAAGAAAATCCAACGGCTTTAATGCTACATCAGCCTCCAATTAAACCAAGTGGCCTCTACTTTCCAGGTGCGAGACGCGTCATACGGCTCGTCGTCGGAGTCGGACGGGGAGGTGGACGGCGTGCCGGGCGACACGTGGGGAGTCGCGCGGCTGCTGTACGCCGGGCTCGGCACGCTCGCACTCGGCCTCGTCGTGTACTTCGTCGGCACCGGCGACAAGGTACCAGGCTGTTTACCACTTTACCATTGTGAAGGAAGTCGCGCCATTGTATAGATTAGCCAGCCAAGGATGGTCGCAAGGTTGATCGCCTTGGTTGTACTAAATGAACTTAGGTTTTATTGCTCAGAAAAGAGGTATGAACGATAGTGAAAAAGGCAAGCCAATAAGGAAGGTTGAGCGGTTAACTGTCCAGGGTTCCCTGAACGAACATAAGTATATATTTACTCAACTTATATACAAGGAAAGGCTCTCTAATTGCAACCTCCACAAAGACCGGTGATAAATAAGGCCTTACTAATGTTTGATACCGAGATGATGTATTGTATAGAGCACACCAAAGGTTTCAGAAGGTACAAGACACATGCGTTTTTCCATCATTTTTTAACTTTGTTCTAAACTGGTGTCAAATTGAGTCCCTGTAAATCTTCAGAGTTAAGAAGAAGTTACAGAACGAATCGAAGAGTCGAAATGGCAGTATATATATCTATGTCACCATGATCACACAAACCATTATATTTCCAGGGTTTCAAGACTCCTGCACTTCGGCTCGTGGGTCCGTCTCTCATTGTTGCTGGACTCGCCTGCTGTCTACTGCGTATTATCTTCTGCATATTTGCGAAGCCTTGCTGTCGACGTCGAACCATCTACAAGGAGAACAGAAGGTATATTCACACCTCAAACTGTTCTAGGATATGTTTTGAGGACCTTAAGTTTCTGAATATAGCCGTAGTTAGTAGTCTTGAAGGTTATAACTGGAATACCTACGCTAGATGGAAAAATAAGAGAATAAACAAACAGACTGCCACCAGCTTAATGTGATGCAGAATTAAAGGCCCTATAATGATCTGAATCAAGATCAAGCTGCATCTTGAGTAAAACATACAGCAGTTAAGGAATACCTTTATCATCATCAGACCGTTGCGGACATAAGAATTAGACTTAAGATGCAATAAGGCAACTTAAGTAGCCTCTTTTTACGGATTTGCTTAGAACTGTCTGTGTTGTTTTCAGACTGTCCGGTTGTGGGGAGGGCGAGGAGATGCCGCTGGCGGGGAGCGGTGGTGGCGGCGGGGGGTCGGGGGGCGCGCGTGCCGGGCCTGCGCAGTGCTCGCCCGCGCGCCGCCTCGACGCCTCCTCGTGCGACGTGTCCTCCCTGTCCAGCGGCGAGGAAGACGAGCGTCTGCGGCGGTACCGCACTGCCTCGCTGCATCCCCCGCCTTTACATCAGGTACAGATGTACAATATAATGCAGTAGCTAGGTGATAGCAGTGTAGCTACATCTACACGTCGAAGGACGAGTGACGTTGCGAATCATGCATCGCGCTAGCGAAGTAATCGCATTCGCTAGCTATATACCAAGCCGCCCCGAGTTGAGAAGTGGGGCGCCGCGGTCCATCAGGCATACCACCGCTTGGTTGGTAGATCATCCTTTTTCGTTGGAGGAACTCCACGTCCCATCCTCCACAGCAGCAAAAAGAGCAGAAGCAGAGCGATGTCTGTAAAACGATGAAATTGTAGACCAAGAAAATACTATTTTCAACACTACGAAAAGATAAGCCACGTTTCCCACTAAAATTATATAAAGGATCTTAATAGCACATGTTCTATTTTACTAAATGCAGGTCACCGCTCATCATGGCACAAGTCAGCAAGGCGGGTTGCAGCAAAGCGGGTCCCATCAAAGCGCGCTGCTGTCTCAGCACAGCCCGGTGGGGAGCGCGGGCCCAGCGCCGCAGTCCCCGGGCGTGCCGCCGCAGCCGGGGCCGGCGGCGCCGAGCGCGCTCGCCCCCGCGCCTGCGCGCCGCCCGCCCCCGCGCAACGTGTCTTTCGCCGGCGGCCCGGACGGCGAACTCGTGCTCAGCCCCGCACAGCTGCGCTCCTAACCCACAAGCAATAAAGGTTGTCGCAATACCCTCTTTTATACCAAAATACTCTCCGGACGATGTGACTATATCGATGCGAACCGCTAAGGATATCGGTTATGTGATAGCGTGAGACTCTGACAGTTTTAAAAGTTTTTAAGTGAATTTTCTATTCGATAAGCTACGAGGTCGTTGATTATTTGCACGTTTGGATATATTCTCGCAAGCTCCTATCGATACTCGTAAATAATTTTAAGTATAATTTGCTAGAACTAACTTGACTGTTTTGGGATTGCCTACATGTGTGGCGTGTAACAAAATTGCAGCTCTATGTAGCTTTATGAACACACGTAGTTGTCAGTAATTCTATAATAATTTATTTGTACAAATATATATCAATAGCTTATCTATATTTATACAAGAGAAAATAACATAAAAGGCAGCAGTTTCGATGGTAGAGTCAATTTCGTTACACGTCACGTTTCTAAGTTCCGTTTCTGTGGCAGAATGCTTCGACTGCATGTTCATTAAGCAACGAGTGTATAAGGGGCTGCCAGACTTGACACCGTCTAGGTTATCCAAGAGACTAACACCATTCGAACCCCGGTCTGTCAGCACCTTTACTATTTTTACCGTAGTACTCGTATCATGTAACTGTAAGCGTTAATTCTAACTCTGTAGCAATTTAATACTGAATGTGCTAGATCCATCCATCTTGAAACCAACTAGTAGATACCACGCTGCAAAACGAGGTGTGGTTTTGACGACCAAACTATACATATATAATACATTTTACGATCTTATAGATACTTCATAGCTATTTAGAATTATTATTTACTAATACTGTAACATCATTTTGATTTCAACGCTAGATTACTACTAACGTCTATGCAGTTTACTTAAGCGATATACATATGTATATTTCAAATAATATTTTGAAGGGATTAGCAGCATTTATATTTCTGAATAGTGAATAATTATGTTCCTAGAATGTGCGAGCATTCAGCGCGGGTGAATGAATTAGGTGAAAGGTTGGCTGAATGTCTATTGAGAAATGAAAACAATACGTCACAGTCCATCCAATGATACATAAGAATATGGTAGGGACAGTAGAATTTTTTATTAGCACTCACACAAGACCACACCTCGTAGCAGGTTGGAACTAAATAGTGAATATAATTATAAACAATTGTTTTAAAACTGCCTACTACTAGACGCGAATTTATACTTAAATATAAAATTCATAAAAATAGATTTATAACTGACAATAATGATTGTTAACTGATGTATAAAATGTTATGGCGTATGTGCGTTGATTTTATTTTGATTATGTCCAACAAATCGTGAGTAGTTCGAGCGCCGAGCGGAGATGAGCCCAGCCACCCTGCGTGTAAGAGACGCTGACGGTAACAAACCGGCTCCTTTGTTACTCGTTGGCTGACGCACGACGGTACATACCAAGTAATGTACGTTACTTTGCGGCTTCATTAAACAATTCATTTTTTAAAGTAATAAAACATACTTGGCGTGAGAACTACGTATAGACACCAAAGGATATATATAGTTAGCTAATTACATAAAGGTTGGTGTATAGCAAGTGATACTGTCTAACAGTAATGTTTTTATGTGTAAGTAACTACGGTAATTAAACAATACATACATGTGTGTTACGCGTGCATTGTATATGGCACAATATAGTAAATACTGTTTATAAATATATAATATATTTTAGAAATATTTGCACCTTTAGTAGTGAAATATTAAAATGTATATCGCAGATTTTAGCTAGACTATTGTGGAAGACACTGAACGGAGTGTTAAAAAACATATTTTGAAAATTAAGTTTCTGTAGACGAAACAGAAATTATTCTAAAAGTTTTTGATTAGTTTTTGTCAATTATATCTTTGTAATCAAATTAAAGTGTAGTTACTTTGAATTGTTTAAATCTAAGGAGGGTCAATTACTTACTGATTATTTTCGAGATAAGATTCGCTTTACTTTACTTGCTATCTGTATAGAGCACCTCATGTACTACTAATGCTTAGAATACTCATTTGATTGTATGATCATCGAACTGTTGATAGCTTCCTCCATTGCTTAATTCAGGATCTTCAATATAAATGAATTCGTTAATATTTTTGCTGGTATTTATCAAATTGTTTTCTTGTCGACATTATTTCTTAGTGAATATTCAAATCCAACACACCTTTGTCCGATCAACTACGAATGGATTAGGCGAGCACATATTAAGCACGCTAAAGTGGACGATCATTGAAACATTCTTGTTGCCTAAATTAAATTTCGAATAAATGTTTGAACATCAGAATAATATAATAGACGTACATAAATAGATGTTAAGAAAAATATGAGCTTCGTTTAGACTAACTGGCTTGTGTAACAAAGTGTTGTGTACATTATCGAAATAGATTTCCATTATAACGTTGTCACACTTGCATCTCTTCATACTTACTCGTAGTGAATTAGGTTTCGTCGTGTCTACTTATTTTAAACATCACCTGATATACCTACATTACATGGTTTTGCTTAACTTTTAATTAATACGATCTAAGCGCACATAAAACTGGTGACAGGGTTCATTTATTTTTGTCTACCAGCAGACGAGTTTTCATTTACTTGTTAGAAATTACATCACTTCTATTTTACGAAAGGAAATTCGTCTGCTTATTTACGTATATAAAATTATATAGATCGTTTTATAGAAAAACTGTAATATTGTCATAATGAAATTTTCGATTCACCGTTCGTACTGAAGACACCAATGTTTAAATTTAAGAAATTAACTTTCATTTCTAATAAGGTCATGTAAATAAGCAATGAAAAGGTCGAATCTGAGTGCGTTTACGTTATTGTAAGCGTGATGCTATACACCAATAGAAATTTTGTTCCTTTAGATGTAACTATAAAATAATCATTTGCGCCAATCGCTATACTCAAAATTTCTATTTAACTTTGTCAAATTACTAAGTTATTCAGAAAATATAAATTGATATTCTGGCTAGAAGAAGCTAGTGTTTTCACATGGTTAAAATACTTTAGTAATACGTGCTTCCATTAAGCTTGCATTGTGGCGCTTTTTTGTATTCCCAGAAAATTGCAACTACATAGCGATTAACCTAGATTTATTTAACGAACTAAGCATTTAAGTTTCGGGGCCTAATACTGACTGCGTTTTGATGTCAGTCTACACTTTCATTGATTATTATTAAAATGCGTGTTCAGATTTTAATATATAAACATGACTGCCACACATTATTTCACGAAAATATTCCTCGCATTAATGTAGAATGTGATCAAAACGTAGCTGCGAAACCTGTTCTTTCTTAGATAGACTTTTTGTAAATATAAAGTGTACCTGCTTCATAAACAACATAGGTAAGCATGAAGAGTAATTTATGAGTGAGTGCTGCCATCCAACTGTTGCATTTGTGTCGATTCAGTTCAAGGGTTTTGTCAAATCTCTGTTTCAGTTTGTATTGGACAAAAATGTCGAAACTCTTCTTTATGTTTGGCTAGTCAAACAATTTGATTAATTAGAACGTTTTTATTGTTATAATTAATTAATTTCATGGAATGTTTAGTTACATTTGACTACGTTTCTTATTGTATTATTTACCTGGACGATGTTGTAATAATAGCGAGAAATATCCCTGTCATTAATTTTGTACAACAGAAAGGTGACTATTTTCTATTTAAGTAGAAATGTGATGCATTAGGTACTCTCGCTTATAAATTGCTACATTGTGATTATGTTGCGACGACCAAACAAAACGTAATGCTATAAGTTGATGCTGTGTTACTAAAAGTTACTAATTATTTATATTGTAATAAAATGTTCCTTATTATTTGTATTTATATATTGTTCGATAATTAATTTTAAGTGTAGTTCGAAACGTTTCCTAGGAATCCTCTTTCTGTATTCTGCTCTAATTAAGTTTGTCAAAATTAAAAATCCAAACGTAAAATGCTACATAAGAGCTAGTCCAAACTTGGAGCTATAGTTGCCTAAAACTGAGAATTTACAGATAGAAAAGCCGATAGTCACGTCGTAACTACTCTCTCAAACTATGAACTAGACGACACTGTTTTCTGACTTCGGATGTTTCCAATTTTCTACATCTGTGTGCGGATTCTACACCTTCCTATATATAGGAATGTAATTGCGGTGCGAAACACAATGGATAGATCTGTGATTTAAATGTTATTGTTAAAAGGAGGATGTAATGTCGTGTTGGACAAAGATGAACGTTAATGTTTAGTTCCAAAGGATATTGAATAACGTTAATGACATAGCTCAAGGATCACCATAAAGTGAATATTATAGACTTTTTGTATAAAGAGCAATGGTATGTAATATTGTTTTGTTACGTTAATGTAAATAATTTACGACATAACCGGTATTGTTCATCATCGTTTTGTATTATTTATAGGCATTGGTGCATATCATGTGTATAGAGCAGATGATTAATCAAATAAATTAGAACAAAAATATAGTTGACGATGATGTTTTATTTTTAATTATTCCTTTTTAACCTCATTCTTGTTATAAACAAAGTTGCCGTCTTCAAACAAACTAGCTTAATTTTCTTTATTATTATAATATTCGACCAACGTGCAATAGTGTCCTATAAACAGCGTTAGGCTTGTCTCCTACTGATTTAAAACGTAGTATCCAGTAGAAATTGTCGAGACCTAGCAATGCTCTGTCTATTACAGGCGTAATGATAAAAATAGTTAATGTTAAATACCCTAAACAGTGATTTCTAATAAAAGACAAATTTAAATGTAACATGTGATATATTTCCTTTCAACACTACAATATTTTCATTTAAGAACATAAAAATACATTTATTTACATCAATTATTATTGCAACTCTTAAAATAAAAAAAATCACAACATAAAAATTTCTTAATTTTTAATTAGTAGGTATTATTTTTTTAGATCTGTGTCGTAGTCATTCTTCTTCTGTCAATTTAGTGGGTTTTAGTAATGTTAGTCAAAGACACAAAAGGAATGGTTTTATAGCATGTTAATTATTTAATTCATAGATATTTATATAACGCAAAATTTAAAACACGGTTCTTTAGGTTGGTATTTAAGTGGAAATAAATAAAGTTTTAATTTGTTGAATTTGATTATACCATCGTAAATAAACCAATAATAAAACGAGGTTATCAACTAATTAAACGTACAAATATTCGTCGAATTACTCATAGTGAGCCAATAAGACGAAGCGACATTAAAATTAAATACTTTTACATACATACTGACACAAATACAAAATACCATACATAAATATTTAGATATACATTATATTTGCTTTCTATCTAAATGGAGTTTGCGTTGCTCGTTATATTAATTACTTGACTATAATTCTAATGATGGCACTACACTTGGCGTATTTGTACAAATATTTGCGATATTTACGAGTACAAAAATGAACCTTATTGCATTCAAGTTACGGTGTATTTTGCATTACTAAGATGCCTCGAATATTTGGGCAAATATGCCAAGTGAAGCGCCAGCTTATCGTGTTGATTACACTATCAATACTGTATGAATTACGGGTAACTGTATAGAAATATTTGGACATGGTAATGAGTGTGTTACCTAGATATAGCCTACATTTGTTAGGGTCTACAATACTTAAAATCAACGCAAACCCCGATAAAGATGACTCCACACACGTAAAATACTTTTTACATACATTATACTATGTGTAGAACCATCTTTCTCGTCTTTACACTACATGGACGTAACAAGAGATCCATTGCGTTAAGTTTTATAAAAATAACAACTATGAATTCTCCTAAATTTATTTTGTGTTTTAGTCAAATATCTAATTTAGTTAAACGCTAATTCCATGAACGTTGTGTAGCGGGTGAATAGTTAAACACGGATCTCTCTTCCTGTCGCCAGTAATTTTTAATTTTTTTTCTACTTATCGTATGGTTGATGAACAATTTGGTGTCAAAGTTTAAACCGCCTGTAGGCCTCTGACATTACACACCATTGAAAAATCTTTCAGGTGTGCCGGTTTACTTACGATGTATTCCTTCACCGTTTTTAGCAAGTGATAACTAGATTACGCACATGAATTTGAAAACACGGTGCCTGCTGGGGTTTGATCTGGCGACCTTCGACTTGGCAGTCCAACGGTCATACCACTCGTTTATCAGTGCTTCTAGTATTCTTATACATTTGAATGAGGAAAGAGTATTGTGTAACTATACAACCGTTATACAATTATTATTAGTAAGAAAAGTATTTAATTACTGTCCAAAAGCCGTACTCTTAAGTTCCACTCTCATATAAAATATATTGACTGTCTCTTCGTATTATATTTTCATTTTAAACTCCGTAGCTTGCTTAGACAGTATTTAAACACAGAATTGGAAGATACAAATACTACTCTATAAAAATAACGTGTATTGTTAAAATAAGTACTTTATGATTTAAAACGGTTTTGGAATTCAAAAGGAGAATTAATAAATAAATTTAAACGTTTATGGTAAGTGTATAGGTATTGCAAGAGTGCAAAGATATTAAGTAATAAAAAAATCGCGGCTCTTTAATTACACATAAAATGTTGCCATCAAATTCGAATTATATTGTGAGTTCGTTTCTTAGATTTCCAATGCATGATATGATGTAATTAAATACGATTTTTAATTATCATGCTAATTTATAAGCCGCTACCAATTAACATTTCGAAAACTCACAAGCGCATGACGAGAGCGCCTTACAAGATCAATTTTATTTCAAGGAAGCGTTCATTCAAAATGTCTTTACATGCGTTTAACAATCTGACAAGCTCGTATCTTAAAATAGCGCAGTTATTGTCACGAACAAGAGAATATCGATGAGTTGTTCACTAAACATCTATTCATATACTCCACAGGATTCTCGTTAGATTATATTAATTTGCATAGAACAAAAATCTAGTTATGCATGTCAAAACACGTTCCATTTAATCCGTAAATTATCACAGTGCCAACAAAAAGTAACAGTAAGTAAATATAAATAAATAAAATTCAATCTCCGATCGCATTTTCAGATTAGTAATTATGGCAAATGCTATTAAATTCACAAAATTGTAAAAACTACGGTAGAAAGTAGTGGAGTCAATATTACAACTAGCAACATATAATAGTAGATATTGAAGTTAGTAATACGTAAATATCTCTGTCACATCGGTAGCAGGATATTTTTACTTGACGAAGTGACATCTTATGTAAGTTTCGCTCTAACGTTACTGTTTAGGTCAATGTATACTTTTATTCTTGAATTTCATTTCTCATCACAGTTCAACAGCGTATCAAATTAGGAATTATTCGTATTCAGAAATTTAATAAAGAAGTTAAAAAATAATGATTTGTCTACCTTTAGAAAATTGATACCATATTGTTTTTACTGTTCTGTGTATGCGACATTTACTAGCGAGAAATCAAAGATACTTGCTTGAGGTAAAATGGTAATCCTTTTTATTACCCAATTGAGCGAGAATTTATTTATTTTCATTGCAACTACTCGATTTGTACCGCATTCACTTGCCATAATTATTTATCTTGAAAACCTTTATTTACCAAAACAGTATCTGTCATCCATCCACATTTTTAAATATGGCAATCTTTCTTTACAGTTCTTCCATCTTACGTTTAAAACGTGCAACATTACCCATAACATTTTTATCCTTATTTTGTGTATTTGTCACTGACAAAGAGAATGTGAGTACGGTTACCGTGGTAATCTGTTGTGGAAAGCTGGATTCAGCTAATATCATATTGTCTCGACGATGCCCTTACGCTTCGGTCGTGAAGGCTCGCTCGATATGAACGAAGTCTCTTCGGACGAATTGTTGGTTTTTAGTAGGGGGGATGATGTGCTCGGTTGACACTGTAATGAAGGTAAAGAAATATTTAAGTCAATGAAAAAAGAATTGAGAAGACATCAAGGATTCGTATGAAAATAATTTACCAACTTTTGCGAAAGAGATGGATGCAAATGGCAAGTTGTCGTTCATTGTGGCGTTCTGAGTGGGAGGCCTTTGTTTAAGAATGGACGTCTCCCGGCTGATAATGATGACGAAAGAGACTAATTTTTTTTTTTAAATTTAAATTTATTTCATGTCAGTTCAAAAGTCCATGCTGATATGAAGAAAACTAAGTTTTAATTTAAAAAATAGTTTAATATACAATACCTGGGTGACGACAGGCGCGGCGGCTAGCCCGGAGAGCGCGGCGTTCCTCTTGATGTCCTCCATGGGGATGTCCTCGGAGCGCGCGCGCGGCGAGCCCTCGCGCGACGCGTGCGCGCTGCTGCTGCGGGACACGCTGCTGCAGGGGGGGGGGGGGTTACTAGCGTGTTGATAAACCCTGACAATACTAACTATACTGAACTGATTACTGGAAACAGTGAACAAAATACCAAAACCGAATATGCGTGAATAAATATGGGATAACCATTTATATGTAGATATTTTTTCATGATAGTATTTAAGCATACTATCCGAGTGAGTGAATTAATATACACCCTGTATGTATAAAATCTGTACAGAATGTATTTTGATATCCTCCAAAGTAATTAAATTACTAGGCGAATACATTTTTATGGCTTACCTCTCTCTGCTGGTAGTACGTTCTCTGTAGACAACTATTCCATCCTTCAGCATGTGGCCGCTCGGTCTGCGCAGGCGCCGCTCCGAATCATCTTCGCCACCTACTGGTATCACTTTATAAACTATAACATTGATTCAGCTCAACGAACCAATCTGCACAGTAGTGGAAGACTGAATTAAGTGTTGCAAACTTTTTCGCAAGTAACGAAAATATATGATATAACATTTTAGATTACGTACATAAGCATATGATAAGTATCCAACGATTTCTACCTATTACAAGATATTAAACAGCAAACACAATAAAACAATATGCAACCAAAATCTCGCCAGAAAAACATATTGCAAAACAGCCACCTTAAGTCCATTCTTTTAACCTTTAGTTTTCATTCCAAACCTTAGTGAAGATACAGTATAACCACGATAAAATAGAAATGGCACGTTCACAAATTTTACCTGTGTGTAGTCCCGCAATATAATGACACTTACATACAAATGAATACATATTTAAGTATACCTGTAGCTCGTCTCACGGTGGCGAGCGCGGGGCGCGCGAACAGCGGGCGGTGGCGCGGGGCCAGCGACGGCGCGCACATGCCCGACACCTCCAGCAGGCGACCGATCTGCTGCATCTTCTTCTGCCGGGACTTCGTGCGGCCCTGCAAGGGAATTTCACCGTAAATATACGTATGTGACTCAAATCTAATGTCATTAAGGATCAAACTCCTCTGTGTCACACGATTTTGTTAGTCGCATTTGGACTTATCATATTGGGACAAATCGTTTGAATGGAAATCGAAGCGTCTGTAGTTGCCTTTAACTAATGGTGCACTGATATCCTAATAATAGACGATCCCTAATCATTGTAAGCAGGAAAGCAACAAAAGCAAAATGGCGGATTATAGCAAAGTTTCTACGCGTCTACAGTATTTTTTCAATATCCATCGAAAAATGGGTTATTGAGTTATGAGTAAATTGTTATTTCTCTCATAAATAATAATAATAATAATATACTACATAACCGTACCTTAGTCAATCTCTGTTTGGCGGCCATACTTCGTATATGGTCGTCGAACTTAAACTTGGCCCGCAGTAACACGGTGCGCGGGAGTGCGCCGCTCGCCCCCACCCGCGGCTTGTGGATCGTGAGGTGGAGACAGCGGGGGTCTTCCTTATCACCCTGTATCTGATAACAAAACAACACCATTATAATATGACTAAATTATAATAAACACCTATCATAAACATATAGCTATCGGCTATTAAGTATAAGTATATAGTATATGGTATATATATACATAGGTTTATGCAACAGCCAATAATGTGAGCAAGGTGTAAGCTTCGTAACATGATTAAAAAAAACACTATCAAAGCTGATATTTAAAAAGCAACTAACTTTTTTATCAAATTAATTATTTAGTGAAATAAAAAGAACAATGAATAGGTACCTCTAATAACTAGAACGCAAGAAAACACAATGTTGACTTTTAATACATATTTGAAATACATGAAGGCTTTAAGATTCTCAAAGAAGTCCAACTGCCTTAGAAATACATTAATATTGGGAAGCTAGCATACACCCATGAATGCATGCCAACTGCAAGTGGACAGTGCGACTGATTAATGGCTACAATAACGATAATTCCCATAAAAAAAATATAATTTTAAATTACACCTATCACTGTCGTTTGCACGTCAAAGAATACAATCAATAACATATTATAAAGAAGAAGTTTTAAGTTCAGATAGGTCTTATCATTAAACGATTTAGGAAAGGTAGATATTTGACGGAACATGCGTCGCGTATTATCGTTCGCGTAACGCCAGAACCGACAAATGTATAGAAAAACACTTGACCGTTCACACTCAACCGATGATACATACATAAAGTCACGCCTGTTTCCCTGAGGGGTAGGCAGAGACCACGGATTTCCATTTGCTACGATCCTACGATGATACGTTTGTGCGTTAAGCTTGAACGGTCAAGTGTTTTTCTATATATTTGTCTGTTCTGGCGTTACGCGACCGATAATACGCGACGCATGTTCCGTCACATGAACCTTCCCTTACAGTATTGCAACTTAGTTTTAACATTCAACAGAAAATATTAAATAATAAACTGAATTCAGGTAATTGAAATATGAAGCACTCACTTCTAAATCTTGTAGACTTCCAACGAGTTTCGCCACACCCCACCCAAGTCTCTGTTTGTCGGGTTCGACCAATATTATCTGTATGTGATCGACTGCCAGAAACCTATGCTGCCATGTGCCATCCTTTTGTATTATATCGCACGATATGAGATCTGAATCATCTGGAATGTGGAAATAACACGAGAATTTAGTCTCATAAAAACACTAAACGTTATCAAAGAAAGCAATTAGAATTGTGGCTGAATTTTTGTCAGCATTTTGCAAAATTACATTTTTGTTTGCATAGGTAGGTGATAATAATTTACCTACAAGACTATTTCTTAAAGAGTCAATTAGTATTTTGCTGACGTGCACAGCGATAGTTTTATTTCTTAGATAGATAGATAACTTTATTTGTTCAAACATGAGTTAATTACATATAGTATAAATATGCATGCAAGATGGTATAAAAGTAAAAAAGTTCTCGTCATGTTTGCCATATCATGGCGTACAAATATTACTTGACTCTAACAATACTATAGAAAATAATAGATTCTTCTCTTTGCATTTTTCATAGATCAGTGAAGGACCCTTTTGACGTGTTCTTTACATCAAGTTTTTTAGTTGATATTAAAACCAAAATGGTTTGCCTACATCTACCAAAAGGTTGCATTTAGACTGAAGATAAAATACTCTGACATTATAAGAATACTAGATTTAAAATAAGCAAGAAGCAGAATAACTTACTAAGGTCCAAAACGTCTCCGACTTGTACAAATGGCGCTGGGTTAGATAGTGGCAGCTGGGTCTCAGATTTCCCCGTCAGCTTCAGGTACAAGTCTCGTATTAGAAAAAAAGTGCGTATTGCTCGCCGCGCTCTTTCCATCTGTTAAATAATATCCTTATTTTAAATGTTGTGATTACAATCATTTTTGTTTGGTAGTGTGCAATAATAGTAGGTTTTAACATTCGTCGATATTGAATAAAAAGATAGGTGTTAAACTTAACTTTCTTTGCTAACTGTACATGGGCCTATTGACGATTGTATGTGTGTCAAAAAGATATTAAAAAAATAATTAAACACGTCACAAATACATATATTGTATAATAGGTACAGTGTACTTTCCATTAATAATATGAATCGGTTTTAAGAGCAGTTAAGATCCCACAATTAATTAAATATTAATTATTATTTAGATCACATAATATCTACGCCCTTTTTCCTTATTATTGACTTTTGTATATAATGGTTTATATTTACCTCTCCACTAGGCAATCGTTTAGCGAACGCGATGCCCGACATCGGCGTCCGTGTAGGCGGCAGCAGTATTGCCGCGTCCATACACAGCCATTCGACGTTCAGTGGTCGTTTGCTTGTTTCACAGTATCTGTAGGTAAAATAAAGGTATTATTATAACTAAGTAATAAAGTATGAAATATTATTGCGTTTCTTTAAGAATTAATGTAAATTGATTTCGATTTTAAACGTTAAGTGCACTGTGCATAACTTCTATTTTGCTAAATAATTAAAATAATAAATTCAAAATTATTTGGCGACCTGATTGGCGCAGTGGGTTCGATTCTCACAAGGGGCCAACATTTGTGTGATCCACAGATGTTTGTCCCGAGTCTGGGTGTTTGTGTATGTGATATTTCATAATTCTGAAATGCTCCCACGACACACAATAAATAAACTTAACATCATGCCTGTACTCTCCGAAGGGGGTAAGTAGAGGTGTATACCACCAACATTTCGCCAGTGATGTTATATGCCCCAATGTCATAGAGGCGCCTGCTAATAAGAATTACCCATTGGAAATTGCCTAATAACTACCCCACCCTGGATTCGAACCCGGGACTTCCGCAGTCGCACTTAGCAACCACTAAACCAACAAAGAACACAAAAAAGTATATTTTATCAAGCTTAATGTGAAAAGCTACGTTTAAAGATTCAGGGCATGAATTGTAAAAATAATATTGTTTAGTCATTACAATTCTTCGTGACATATAATTATGAAATACGGTACTCTAATAATATGACATGATATACCCATTAATGATAATGGATGATCCATGAAGGATATATCAAATTAGGTGGATTAAGGGCAATCATTAGGTGGATTATTTGTATATTATATGCATGTGTCGGAACGCAACAGGGGCGGCCAGATAAATAAGCAAGTTAGTCGCATGAAATATTGCGATTAACTTTTTTTTAACCGACTTCAAAAAGGAGGAGGTTCTCAATTCGACTGTATGTTTTTTTTTAGCTAATGTTGTCTTTCTTGATAAGTTCATTAGATAGGTATTTGTCTTATCTATACTTTTAAACGGCTAGACCGATTTTGATGAAATTTTATATGTAGGTATCTGACACCCTGAATTAAAACACAGGCTACTTTCTATCCTAAAAAAACGCAGCCGATAACACCGCGGGGCGCAGCTAGTAATAATACTAAACTGAACTGTTTATAGGTTAATTTCTTAGCTACTTTTTAACTGGTTTTCCAATTCGTATGACTGCAAAGATATCTCATACATTTATCGATGACGATGGCTGCGTCATTTTGTAAAACCCGATTACGAATATGACAAATAAATAAATATCATATCGGTGACGGGACAAACCAGATATAGGTAAGATAATATTATCATCAACATTGAGCGTGCTTTAAGCTTTGGTCCGGACGTAAAATAACAACATTAATCACAATACTTGTTTCATCACTACAAAACAATTTATGAGTGTACAGGGCGTACAATGAAAACGCTTGGGCGATAATACTTATATATTATATCCTATAGAAATATTATTAGGTATATATAGATATTATTATTATTTCAACCATGATCGTTCCACTGCGGGGCAAAGGCCTTCCTTTCCTTCCTCCATTCCTCCATATACCTATAGCTACATTATACTTACGATATGAAAGAGAAAAGGAAGATAGGAATCTAAGTTTAGGCTTCTCGTTGGAATTACAAGATCTAACTTTAATTTAAATAAACATTTAAACACACTTACTCATCTTCAAACATGTCAAGAAATATATCGTCGCACTTGTAGAAGTTGCGCGCGAGTGCGGCTGCGCGCGCACGCAGCGCGTCCGCCGCGGGGGCGTGACGAGCGCTGGCCCCGCCCCCCGCGCCGCACATCGCTACCCGCATCAGGGTTACACTCAACTCTAGTGTTACCAGCCGCACCTTGGATGCTAGGGAATAGAAATATGATACAATAAATAATTAAGGAGGTACAAAAACAATTGACTTGCAGCCACGGGACATAATAACAATGATCCAGAAATAATTTTGTGATTCCGAACATACAGGAACTTAGTAATATTTTTATACTTTTATTGCTAATTAGTATAATTATGAAACACATATGAATGATAAATGGATGCATAAAGCAGCAGACTGGGCTCTGTAGCTAACTTGGGAGAGGCCTATGTCCAGCAAGGGACTGCGAATACGGGTTGAAGATAATATAAATGAAATCAGTCCATAGACAATAGTGGCGACTGCTCCACCGACAAGATGCTGGGATCGTAAATTAAAGATGAAACTTTTAGTACAACTATAAGTGATCCTTACCAGGTTTACAACTCAAGTTAGTGATGGCCATCAGCTTCGATATGAGCAATGCGTTGAAACTCTGTAGAGGGCGCTTAGGTGGGGGCGACGACATCTGCGTGTCACCAGACGACGCTACATTCATCGTAACCCCACTAGCATCACCATGCGTACTCGAAGTTATTTCATCTTCGGGACACAACAGCGTATCTAGTAGCTCTGTGTTCACACCTAAAATAAACAAATGAAAATTCCTGATATCTAGATTTTATTTAAACTTTGTATTACATGATATTTTGATATACAGGCCGGCTGACGCATTCTTTACTAGTCAAACATAGAATTTTCTATACATTGTCGTGACTACGAGGAGTAAAATAGGTGCAGTCGAAAGTCATAGCGTGTTAATTGACAATAAATAATTACAATGTATGTCCCACAGCCAATGGCATGCGTCAAATATAAAAACTGAAAAGATGAGTGAAACTAACTTACCCACTATGTCCAAAGGAAGCAACAGACAGAAAGGATATTATTAGTATAAATAGCAAACATAATGGAAACATTCAGTAAACAATATCAGGTGATGTTTATGTATAAATTTGAAACAATAATCAAGCATATTTTTATCGAGCATTGGACCCAAAGTAACCTACATTGAAATATTCAATTAATTGTACAAAGAGTGTATTTTAAGGTTTTGCTAGGACTACGATCTAAGAATAATTACATACTTTTAGAATGCATGCTGCATCCTCTTCGTATTCGAAGGTATTTACAGCGTTTAAGGATTTTTTTATTCCGCCACCAAACATAAATAAAATCGCAAATCTAATGTCAGGTGAACGACACAATAAGGATCGAATGTTGAACTAATTATGATAATTTATCTACTGACCGGCAAACACATGCTTGTTTACGTACCTTTATTGTTTATCAACGCGAACAGCAAACACAGGGCGAACAACGCTTTGTAATCATTCTCGCTGCAGTCCAAAGAATCTAATATAGTTTTAAGGAACGGTCGTTTCTCTATTTCTCTGCTTTCCTTTTCTATTAGACTTTCCAATGTCACTGATCTCTCGGCCGACGTGCTCGGTATTACTCCAAGCAACTTCTGCTTTTCTTCGTCCGTAATATTATTGTATTCGTTAGTTTTGGACGAACTTGAATCGATACCTGAATCGGGCAAAGGCGAGTCTGGCATGTTCTCTTTGAGAGTCATCGCGCTCATCGTTTTAACCGATTGTATTTGAGTTACTAAGTCCTCAGTTGAGTCATGGCCGATGCTCGAAGACTCACTTATATGCGACGTGGATGGAAGAGACGTAGAAACCAACTCGGGATCGAGATCGCAACTCGACTGATCAGTATCATACCCAAAAGTTTTAGGACCACCGTATTCTGGCGTGGTATAATCCCTCTCACTGGACGTACTTTCTAAGGCCTTCTCAAGGCTTAATTGAGGCTTAGAAAACTCTAATTTAACATTGGACTTTGCATTGCTAATGTACATTTCTAGTATCTTCGTCGCCCCGTCCTCAAAAACTGATAAGTCTGATTGTAATATGATCCAGGCCAGCGCGTGAACAATGGGGCCGTGCGTTATAATAAGGAACACTTGTGATAGCAAAAATAGGGAGACTACGCACGACACGGACGGTTTGATTTCGTCGTCCTCCATTCTTTGTCTAGGGAAAGTCATTCTTGACGGCGATTCCGTGTGCTTTCCTTTTAATATAGCTTCTAAATTTCTCGTTATAGCTTCTATACTTTGTATGTGGTCGCGATTGTAAGGTGAAGATGCAGCCAGTCGTCTTACACTTTCCGAGGTCAAAGAGTAAATGTACAGAGGCACTAGCAGTTTGTGCAAGAGATGCTCCGTCAGTACATCATTTAAGTCAGGTATGTTGAGACACAAGATGTCGTTGATGTAGTGAAGGTGGTCTAAATGTTCAGCTACTAAGTCATCCAGCTTTTGTTGCGATTGATGGCTGCAAAAAGACATTCTGCATTTTGAGTTATATATGTATCTTTGTTTTAATTTGTCTACTTTATATACGATTTTGAAGTTTGGTTCGTTAAGGTATCCGGCTGGACATAAACAAGCAAAACAAAAACAGTAAACAATATTGCAACTCATATTGGAACCCGAAACCGATAATAACAAAACAGACCAAAACAAAATCATATAAGTAATAATATAATCGTATAACTTACTCAGCGTCATTTCTGACACACGCGTCCAGTTCCAGAATGTGTTTGCCGATAAACCAAACTAGATTACTGAAGTACGGAGCGGCCGTCCTGTGGGACGACAAATTGTGTTAGCATATTGATGAGTCTATTAATGAAACGGCTCACGTGGTTAACTACATCAGCGCGAGGCAACGTTAGATAGAAAGTTTTGGTCACACAATTTTCACAAGTTATATCGTTTAAACAATCATGGGACCTGCATACTCTCTCACAAAAATAATAATTTTCATTTAATTAACATACTTAGTAGCTGCCTGAGGCTGAATTAATTTGTCCTTCATATATCTTAAATGTTTAGCCATCATTTCGATGTTTATACCACCGTTCACGTATCACAAGGAAACAGAAAAAGTTTCGTCCCATGTAGTCGGATACTACATGAACCATGTTAGGGTAAACACAGGCTGCTTTTGGGTCGCAGTCAGTTGCAAAGACAGACTGACATTTTAACTTGACGCATTGTAGCTACTCGTCAACGACAGACAGGCTAAATGCAGACTGTTTGTATCGCGGCGTGCACGCGATTTGACGCGACCTAAATCCAAACTTAGACCGAGTCGAAATTGTAGGACATAAACATTAAAGAGTTCAATGTCAATGGGTAAGTCTCACGCGCAAGTAATACAGAATGGCTAGCTTTCAGCACTAAGTGGGCTGTGTGGAACGAATATTTGCATATCGAATTTTGAGCCCGTCTTTGTGAGATTTAGATATACCCTCGAACGAAACATAATGTCCTTATAGATTTATCTTTAAGTATAAACAGTCTGCAATAGCGGAGACTACGATACATATTATATATCTTATTACGTACTATGGTTGGCTAGAGATTTAGTCTACATTCATATGAACAAGGTTATTGTGCCGTAACACTTTCAATGTCATTATCAGGCGAAGAGTGGACGATCAGTAGCGTACGTTAGTGGTATACATACCTATCTCTAATAAACCTCAGCATGCTCGCGTCCTGCACACGGTACACGTTCAGGGTCAGCGTGCGCACAGCGATGCGCACCATTGACTCCGAATGATTGAAGAACTTGATCGCCTCCGTATACAACGGGAAGTCCTTTGTGTGCTGCCAACATTGCATTAGTACGTCACCATCGATGTATCACGTCCTTGAGCTTACGGTCGTTTAGACCGGGACTGTCGTGAAAATGTATGATAATATAATACCTAATGCTTTTGAACTAGATTAGTTGCGTGACTACAGCTGAACCACGTGTAAATATACGAGTAGTACCTAGACCTACTGACGAATAGATTTTTCGTATGTGTAGTATACCTAAAATTAGAGTCTACGGTAAAGTAGTAAATAGGGCTGCCCCAAACCCACGCCTGATTTGAGATATGAAGTACCTACCATAGGTAAAAGCTTTTACGAGTTCTAGCCTGAGTAATTAAAGAATTCACATTCGTTACAATTAGACTACATTACATTAGACCACACAATAGTATGGCACACGATACAATTTATTCAATATACAAATGAGAATTTATTGAATAACAAATGAGAATTCATTGCAGGTACCTTCTTATGTACCTATTAGGGATCGTAAATGTTTTCTGTTGTGCAACAAGACCTAATTTCTTATCAACAAATTCCTTCGCATATGTAACGAACTCAAACATTTCTAAAGTATTCTGCAATTGTATTCTTCGTCCGCTGATAATATAATTTAAATACGGTATTGTTATGCAATAAATTACAACGTGTATTTTTAATTAACTGTTTACTTATCTACAATACATTTGTTTATCTTTGACCATAAGTTGTGAGTATAATTTATTTTTATACATACATACCTACATAAGTCACGCCTATTTCCCAGAGGGGTAGGCAGAGACCACGGATTTCCATTAGCTACAATCCTGACATACTTCTTTCGCCACAAGCATTCACATCACATTCCTAATACTCGCTCGTCGGCTCACTGGACCCTTTTCATCATCTCTGATCTGGTCCAACTATGTTCGCCGAGATCTTCCCCTTCCTAGAAATCCCTTTACATTCGCCTCATATATTTGCTTTGTCACTCTTCTTTCATACATCCATTAGTTTTACATTTATTTATATTCAAAGACCTAATTACCTATCTGCTTACTACGAGAAGTATGACCTAATTTTAATTAATATATTGTAAACAGTCTGTGAAGTGATAAAGATTTGTGTACAATAACTAAGTACCTGACATTTTTGTAATATTATTTCGAATACAAGTTATGGTAGGATATTCTGAATTATTGTACAACTCAATAGTAATAAGTAATTCGTAATTGTCTGATGTTCAAAGTCGATCAAAAATATCACCATCAAAAAGTAATTTTTCTATGTGTTAATATACCTACTAAACATGGAACCTACCGTAATCAAGTAATCATACCTTAATTATTTTATTACCATGTTATTTTGTCCTTCAAATAATGATTTTTGTTTTTTTAAAACAACTGCATTAACTCTTATGCAAAAATGACACTAAGTATTTGTATTTCAACATTGCAGAAACTGCTTCAACCAATCTCAGATTTCATCATTGGTGTCAAGTACTCAGTTATACTTTACAGCACATGTCGTGAATGACTTATATCCCAGACCAAACATATTGATTACAATAACTCAAAACAAGTCAGTCAACAAGGAATTACTGACTTCCTTTTGCATACATACATGTGTACTTGTATAGGAAACTATTTACATAAGTACCTACCTAGTACGAGGGTCAAACTGAAAGTTCTTAGAAAATCAAAAACTGATTACATTAGCCAGTTATTAGTTTTATTATATCTTTTCAAAATATTGTCCATTCACGTCAATACACCGCTGCATGCGATGGAACCACTGGGAAAAGCACTTTGCCCACTCGTCTTTAGGGTTCTCTTCAATGGCATCGCGATACGCAGCCACCGCTTCTTCAGCATTCATAAACCGCTTTCCTTTAAGTTTTTCTTTAATTTTTGGAAATAAATAAAAATCACAAGGGGCGAGGTCGGGGCTATACGGCGGGTGACCCAGTAATTCAACGTTTGATGTCGCCAAATAGTCGATCGTTCGCTTAGCGGTGTGCGACGAGGCGTTGTCGTGGTGAAGGAGGATCCTACTGCGAGGTCGTTTCTCTCGAACTTTTTCCAAGACAAGTGGCAAACAATTGGTAGTGTACCATTCTGCAGAAACTGTTTTTTGATCCTCTAACACAATTGTTGCGAAATGACCTATCCTTCCAAAGAACGAGGCCACCATTTTTTTTCCCGCACTTCGATCTCTCTTCACTTTAGTTGGCAACCTCTCGAAAGGAAACACCCACTGAGCAGATTGTCTTTTGGTTTCAGGATCATAACAGTAAATCCAGCTTTCGTCACCTGTTAGTATGTCGAACACAGCATTTGAGTCACCTCCGTTAAATCTTTCAATCATTTTACGGCACCAATCCACACGATGGAGTTTTTGAGCCTCAGTCAAATTATGAGGTATCCACCGGGCGCAAAGCTTCCTGACTGCTAAATGTTCGTGGAGGATTTTGTGCACTTGACTCATACCGATGCCTAAGCTTGTCCGAATCTGCTGATAGGTCACTCTTTTGTCAGTCTCTATCATACGCCGCACAACACAGATGTTATCTTCAGTCGTCGCCGTAGAAGGCCGTCCCTCACGTAAATCATCAGTGAGATTAGTGCGACCACGTTTAAACTCATTAAACCAGTTGTAAACTGTCGCACGAGATGGGGCTTCATCGTGAAAGGCCAATCGTAGTCTATCATAACTTTCTTGTTGACTTAAATGACATCGAAAGTCATAAAAAATCATTGCACGAAAATTTTCTCGTGTTAAATTCATGTTGACGTGACACAGACAATTTTCAATTTGCCGCCAAATCGTAAAACAAATGACAAATTAATGAAATATATACTCAGTAATATTGGCAAAGAGTTCTATTTTCAAATTTTAGAATTATTTTTTTATTATATTGTTTATAAGTGGCCAGTTCTAAGAACTTTCAGTTTGACCCTCGTATGGTAAAGTAGATTGTCTCTATATTCTGAAAATTCCCATGGAAACCACTTGTTTCTAGTTGAAATATTATTGTTTTCCTTACAATATGCTTTATATGTAGGGTAATAAGTAATATGTTACTTCTAAATTCAATTTGTACAATTGGAACTCTTTTGTACATTATGAAACCTGGCTCTTATTTTCTCAAAACTTATAATAAAAAAAGTTGATGATATTTAACATGCTTTAAAAAGGAGGAAGTGTTTTTCTCTATGTCTTTCATTTTATGTATGTTTAACGACTTTTTACCATCAATTGTGGACGATTTCCAAAATTATATTTAATAAACAAATATACCTAAATTCGTCCAACATTATTTCAAGTAAAACTGCCTTAATGATCATAAATAACTGCTTTACAACTTTAGGAAAAAAAGCTAAGTGCTTTAATTGGGTTTAGTTTTATTTAAGAAATATAATATACCTATTATGTAATACCTAGTCGAAGCCTACCAACAGTTTCTACCTAGTAGTTTTTCTAATACAGCTAGGACACAAGATGATTGCTTATCAATTTATTACAGTCATTGTCTTACCTCATTATAGAAGAAATGTATAGTGTGATTGTTGAGTTTCAAGCTTAGAGTCTTGAGGAATGAAATGTAGTATGCCATCACCTCCTCATCGGAGAAGTCAAATTTGTGCACTATTATTGAGTTCACATGGTTATTGCTCAGTAAATAATCTGAAACAAAACAAACAAGAACATGTCTAACATTTATATTTACTGTACCATTTTCTGACCATATTTGGTCACTGCAGCCAATTCAAACATAGACTAGCCAGCCACGCAGAAGATTTTACTGACTTTATTTTACTTCCTTACACTGAGAGTAGAAGAAACAGCAAATTTGAGAGTAGCTACAGTGTAACATTATAAAGTTAAATTACGACACGGATATTACCGCTTTAACATTAACAGTATGTTATTCATTTTGGCTTGATGTCTCGACCAGGTTACACTAGCCATGGTTGCAAGCAGTCTTTTTATATCGTAATTTAAATTTATTATAATCATATAACATGATACTTTAAAAGTTAGCAGATTGCCATTAAATTATCTTATTTATTTCTGATATGCAAGGAATTTCTTTTTAGTTCCTTTTTAAGAGAAACATGTTAGAATCTGATACACTATGCAGTCGGAGATCATAAATATTGATGGTGAATTGTTTAGAAAATAATAGCTGCATATCAACATTCTATACTAGTAACAATTAATTACATAGCTGTTCATTCATACCACGTGGTATAAGATCACAAATATGCATGAGAGACCTCGAATTATAAAAGGCTTACATTTACCAAGTGAAAGTCTCTGATTAAGCTACCCATTGTTTATTTTGAACTTTGGTTGCACTCACAAGTTCATTTAAGAATGTTTTTTACACTTCTTAGGGTACTCATGAAAATAAATCAATTGTTTAGGACATTTTGTATAGATTTTATAAACTATTATACCCAGAAGGCAGGGTAACCAAAATATATGAGGCCCGTGGCAAATTAATTGGATCTGGCCTGGTGGATATCTTAATAGACTGGCTTTGGCCAGGGGCCCAAACCAACGTGGGTCTCATTTGACTGGGGTCTCATTGTGTTTTGCCAGCTTGCCACTCTATAGTTACCCCTCTGCCTGAAGGGATAGATAGAAATTTTCTGCTTTATTACAAGGTATTATAATAAATTATTTTTCTTTATTTTCTCATCACAGTGAATACCTTAATACTAAACATGTAGAGATACAGATATAAACGTAACATTGTGAGAGAATGGTGCCCATGGTAGGTTTAATAAAACCTGTATTACAGGTTACCAGGTCTCCCCCTGGTGCTAGCATTCAGATCAACATGACAATATTATGTAAATATTTTATTCTGCTATTAAATACTTACACAGTGACGTTTCATTCCTAATGTTCTCAAACAGTATGTTTAAAGTCTGCAACAGCTGCACACACACATATGACGATCCTCCACACTTCTGTCTCATAATCTTCAAGAAGTAAGAGAGCATGTTTTTTTCTAAGAAGAAGCTAAAACAATACAATAGAGTTTTAATACGCAAAGGTTTTAGAAATTGGTAACTAGTTATAAATAGAGTTCTAGTATACTGGCAAGATTATTTTACATTTTTGTTAAAATAGTAGTAGGGTAGGTAGATGTTGTTGTTAAAAAATATTATGAAGTCTAATGAGAAGGTTAATTAATTCTCAAATTGAGCCTTACATTTTGTAAGGTTTGGCATTCTTAACAAAGCACTAATTTATTTGTTATGTATTTTCTAATTAGGAAACCTTTGTTTACATTCTGATCCAATTGTAATAACAAAGCCATACTTACTCAAAAACAGAACTGTCGTTTTGGTCACCCCATATTAGTATCTCTGCTATACACCTGAGCGATTCCACCAAGGTACCACGATTACTTTCCGACACTGTAGTGTTTTTGCACAAAATGTTATGTAAATATTTCAATCTTTCTAATGAATGAGGGTTTTTCGGGCGCCCCCAGGAGGCGCCGAACCAACTTCTACTACGAAACATGACAACACTAATACTCTCTTTACTTGATCAACGAAAACAACACTTTTTCCATTTTTTTTTAGTTCATTAAAGCACGTCGTCACACTAAACCATTTTTGCAAGTTCTTGTGTTTATTTTCAGTAGAACCACCAGTCCCGTTAGTTAAACATTATTAACCACACAAGCATTGAATTTTATTTTATTGATTATTGTGCATTAAAATAATTATTTTTATTATTTTTGTATTTTATTACTTGTACGATTTGCTTGGACAAAGTAATTTTGACAATTGAGTGACAACTGTATGTTACGTTTAGTGGCACCTCCATGAATTAGAAACACTACAGCCGGAACTCACTGAACACGGCAAAGCTCAAATTAACAATAAACAACTCGCGCCGCGTAGCCGGTGCAGATACTTTAGAATTAGATGATCAGCTTCTTGAATTTTTCTCCGAAAAAAGGGATAAGGAATATTCCTGTTTGTAATCTTACGTAGTATTATAGTGATCATGTATTATAGACACTGCTTCTGTAAGTTTTAATAGAACTAAACGCAGTAAGCGTTTACAAAGATAGTTGTGACTTTAACTTATAATTTTATATTAAAATTAAATACCTTAAGTGTATAAAACTAATTAGAACAGGCTTGCAATAATTATCAACGTTAACTTGGTCAACCTGCGGACTAAGTTCAATAATCGGTGTATTGAATAGGTAAAAAAAAATCCTAGTAAAATACTTATAGCAATATGTTTGCTTCTTGTAATACTATGTCTCATTATGTTCCCCATTCTAAAATTTCCTTTGCGTGTGCGTTAACAAAGACGAAAATATAGCACATGTGTAGTAGTCGTATTACTGAGTTAAATTCTGCCAAAATCGGTCATAGTTTTCCATTAGTCAGTGGTGTCTTATAATAAATAAGAAAGTATTTATAACATTGAATAAAGTCACACTGATACTTGCCCGGGATTGAACATGCACCCTAGTGCATAAAAATCCGGTATGTTAACCACTAGGCCACCACGACTAGATATATCTATAGGTACATAATAATATTATTATACTTATTACCACATTATTAGTACATTAATAAGTGAGCGTATTTGCCAGCCGGGAGTCGAACCCAACACCAAAACAGATTTATAAAACTGTCAAGGAATATGGTGGTGGATAATACATTCTCTCTTAGTTTAGCTTTCCCTTAGAGGTATACGGTAACAACTTACTTCCACATTTCGCTATAATAATGTAATAGGTCCCAAAGTAGGTAATAAAGGGAGAGCATAATTATTAATGACTGCCTCGTTGGTCTAGTGGTTGTTAAGCGCGATTGCTGAGCACGAGGTCCTGAGTTCGAATCCTGGGTTGGGCAAAGTGTGGCTGGGTTTTTTTCATTAGATAATGCTTAATAGCAGCACGGAGTTTGGATTTGTGCTCGGTTGATAGCAATAGGCTCGCCCCCTATTACATTGGGACCTAAAAATATAACTGGCGAAATGTGGGTGTTCTACTTGTGCACCTTTGCCTACCCCCGGGGAATATAGGTATATTTATGTTCTTTAATTAGTGGTAGGTATATTAAAAAAGTAATATTCAGCTACCTGTGATGCTTATTGTACCAATTGCGGACTTTACTCTTAGGATAAACGTCACTATGCTTTGCCTTAACAAATTATAAGGTGTGTACAAAGAAAAACTCACAAATAAAAGGATATTTTTATTGTCTTAAATTTCGTTATTCTATATTGCAAATTATCGATTTGTTTAAAATCTAAATGGGTAGTACCTTCATTATTTATAGGCACCAATCAGGATCTCATAATCCTAGACAAACGGACGGAGCAGTCGTTAATCATCATTAACTTACTCTAAATTGTGACATTTAATAAAAAACACAAACTAAAAATACAAAAAATGGAGCACAAATTAAATAAAAAAAAATACTATTTCTAGTTGGACGAGTAGGTACTTATCAAAAATACACGTGCCTATTTACAAATTAAAAAAATACAGGCAACGACTAAGTACACTATGAAAAGATAATTTCATTATTGTTCACTAGCTTTTGTATTACATAATTATCTTCGAAGATAATACAGAATTAAATACAAAACTAACGGCAATACAAAATATCTATACATTAATGATTATCCTATATCATCGATCAATATTAACCGAAAATGATTACAATAATCAAATTAAACATAAGTATCTATGCAAGTCACAAAATTGTTTAATTAAGTTATTTTACATCTTATTATTATTATTTGTACCTAATTAGAAATCTTATGACTAAGTAAATAATTTAGAGAATAAATATAAAGACAATAAATAAATTAATATTGGATAATTAAATCTAGCGCTGACTCAAAATATGTTATTGCTCAAATAATCACCTATAATGATAAAGGATCAGGCACACGATGCATACCTAATGATATTATCTACATGTGCATAAACCTTTATATTCTATTAAGTATGCATACTTAATATAAGAGCAGAGAAAGCAAATAAAACAAGGATTTTACATACACAATTAAGTTACTATTCTAAAAAAATATTCCGATAAGTATACTCCAGCCTTTATGAAACTGAGGATGTCTTGCACAACATAGTATCAAAAATGTTGATGCAACCAGTACAAAAGCATAAAATATTAAAAAAAAAGTATTTCAAAATCTAAAGTCTTAACCTGGCATATAAGTATGGAATAGTTCTATAGAGTTATAATTATAACTACAGTAGTAATGCACTAGGTGCTAGTTACAATGAGTATACACATTCAAGTAGCTCTCGGACAATTAAAATCCGTGCTCATGAGTTCATTACGTAGCAGATGCTACTCATAATTCGTCGAGCCTACTTCGACTCGACTTCGTCTTACTTGGCAAGTAATTGCAACAATTGGCAGTTATAGTTATTGGCCCCTCACGTATTTTAAGCATATAATTGTTTTTAAGATTTCATTTTTAAGTCGTTAAGCTCCATGTGGGGGATAATTAACTTTCCTTCGCTTAATTATAATTATTGATCATTGACTTTGCTGTTAACTTTCCTTTTACTTATTTTTGTCCGCACGTTGGTCCCACGAAATTCGTTAATTACAGTAGCTCGATACGAGCCAGACACTCAATCCTATGCTACACGTCTCAGCCTTTAAGGGTAGAAGTTTTGGAGGGCATCCGAGTATATGGAATTGTATGTGTCTCTCATAACGTACACGCTGTCTCCTGGTTTCCCGTTGAACATGTACTGGCCCTTTAGGTTCGTGATCTTTGAGTTTGATGGGGATGGTTTAGGTTTGGGTTTCTGCGGTGCATATGACGGTACGTTGTAGTTAGGTCTTGTTGGCATCATGGGCTGAGGTCCATATCCGAATGGGTCAACAGATGGCATTTGAGGATAAGCTGGTGCTCCACTCCATTGGTATACACCCGTCGGTTTGCCATTAGACACAAAGTCAATAGGAAGGTTGATGAATGGGTCGGCGACCTGAGGTGGTTGGGGCATCATTGGCGCCATTGGTGGACCGAGGCTCGGTGGCTGAGACACATATCCTAAACCAGGGACGAACATGTACGGAGTGGGAGGCAGCCTGATGTAGAAGATTGGGGAGTTTTCGTACTGCAGAGAGTTCATGTTACCGTTCTGGTAATCTCCGTTGCCGTTTTTCTTCTTGTTCTGCTGTCGGCGTCTAGTGGGGATGGTTCGCGAGAGCTCCTCCTCTTCAAAGTTTTCGTCGTTGACGGTGAAGTTAATGTCATCGTCGTCTTCGGAGTAGTCTATGCCAGAAGATAGGAAGGACGGGTAGAAACCAAATAGGTTTAGAGCTTTGTTTCTTCTGCTCGTTATTGGGGCTTCGGTTGTGGTGGTAATTTCCTTGAACTCGTCTTGTAGTTTGTTCTCGCGGGCTGTGGTAGGTTCCTCCGTCTGCAGGGCGGCTTTAGCGGCGCGCGACCTTCTCGCCGGTGCGCCGTCACTGTGGCATACCATCGCCAACAGTACTGCGACCAACATCATGTTTCTTAAGTATTCCATTGTTGTTCAGTCTGAAATAAAGAGAATGATGACTTTAGTTTACGAAAGCAGATACGGTTGTTTTATTATGGGGTGTCAACGGATTTAAACGGAGTTAATAGTAGGTATACGTTTTAAGACAAAGTTTTAGTACGGTAGAGCTCATACATATTTTTAAACCGTACAATGAACTTATCTATAAGAAATATTTATCACAATTACTGGCAATTACGATTACCTACCTACAATAATAGCTAAGTCATAAAAATATCCTGAAACTAGTGCTATAATCAGCATAATGTATTATAAACTGTGAAAGGCGGGGCCAAACGATAAATCTCTTTTGATTTTCTACGTATATCATAAATAAAAACAACCCAAAGATAATTATTTACTTTTCAAAAAATGAGCCGCAGGTACCAGTCGAGTGAATAACATATTCACACATTACGACTGTGTATTTAACATCAATCAGTTTTACAGGGTATTCATTAAAAAACAATAAATGAGCAAGAAGTATTAATGTGCTAAGATAAATTACAGAGTGACTGGTAACGTACTACGATGTGTTGCTGTATGAACCAGTCGGGGATGCATTAAATCGTTATAGATGTTCAAAGACTTGTTTGAATAAATGTTTTGGTAAAATGTACATAGTGGCGTAGAAATTAACCCTTTAAGCGCCAGTCTTGTTTGAAGACAAGCGTTTTCGTAGCCTCCACACCATGACTTTATTAGAAGACAATATCTAATCGTAACATTTATTACGAATTAATTGTTTGTATACATTACACAAATGTTAGGATTTGATATTGTCTCTTAGTAGATTTATGACGTGGAGGGAGAGACAGAAGCGTTGTCTTCTATACAAGACCGTGGCACTTAAAGGGTTAATAGGAGGAGATTTTACTAATGTTTTCAAAGCAATATCTAATGCTGGTAGTACACCTTCGAAGTGGGCGTGGCCAAAAAAAATTACAAACAATTATCTTAGCCACACCCATACCGAGAACAAAATTAAATAAAGTACATAGAACAAGAATAAGGTTGAAAGAAAAACCATTGATTTACACTACAAAAAATCTTAAAAATTGACTTGCATTTTTTGTTAGGTACCTAATGCATAAATCAACTTTATGCTTATTGCCTACAGTTATTTTCTTAGGCGGTTCATTATATGAGGCCGGTCATAAGTCCATCACTAGCGACGACAGGATATATGTGTGTAAAAAATATGCACCACTCATGTTACTGGCAGCGCAGGCAGTTCTCAAGGTCGGTTCTTTACCCCACACCACTCCAGTAATCTATTCATTCTTAGCGTTTACTTTAGACAGGCGCAAATTAAATGTCCGCTTTTTGGATAAAATAAGAAATGGAAGCGAATGACACAGACTGCCGCGCCGCGAAGTAAATTTATGAGCCTACTGATTTTGAAAGATAAGTGCTGGTGAGTAAAATACTGTATGTAATAGTTTGGACTATTTTTAAATGCGGTGCGTGAATTTATTTGTTTGCTCTACCGCAGTGGACTACTAATAAACACTTTTAAGGCTTTAACTCTTTTTAGATTGATGTATTCTATTGGCATTTTTTAAAATTATATTTTTCATGTTTACCCACCTAAAGACTGACTTTGATATGGTATTTTTATTACAAGCTTTTATTTAACTTGCAATGTTTGTATGTATGTTTGTGAGATTGTTTAGGTAAAATCATGCAAACAAAATTGAAAGCATTTTTTGACGTACGATTGAAATGAAATTTTGCATACTTAAATAGGTTTGGTGACAATACAATATAAGTAATTTTGATTTAAAAACTTGTGTTCAAAATATATTTTTAATATTAAGTTATGTAGATATCATTTCAAAACACACGCTGATAGCTGCGAATTAACACTGTGTTAGAGTTATTTGTAATAAGTACTTTAATATTACTGTTAAATTATGATTATCATAACAACAAAAACATAACATAACATCACGCCTGTATTCCCCGAACGGGTAGGCAGAGGTGCACATATAGTACACCCACATTTCGCCAGTTATGTTTTAGGTCCCAATGTAATAGGGGGCGAGCCTATTGCCATCAACCGGGCACAAATCCAGACTCCGTGCTGTTACTGAGAATTACCTAATGGAAAAACCCAGTAACACTTTGCCCGACCCGGGATTCGAACCCAGGACCTCGTGCTCAGCAGTCGCGCTTAGCAGCCACTAGACCAACGAGGCAGTCAAAATTATGATTATCACTAGTAATTAATCCCCTCTTTGATCTCTCATTAAGAGGGATGCATTACGTTTAGCTCTACATACCGAAGATAATAATTAACAGAGAGTCGATGATATCTACTTCGCATTTTTATGAATAAAACAAAAAAGTTTTATAGATCCAAGTATTTTTAGTAGCTGCAAGCGGACAGGGGATAATGTTGCATTCTAGATTATTGCGAGTGATTTTAAAACCATTAAACACTTTTAATGTGGGGTCCTTACAGTGGCTTAGTAACAATATGTTTAAAGTTTAAAAGTTTTACCTAGACAACCTTTGCTATGTATCCTTCAAAGATGGAAGTGGGTATAGCTCAAATAGGTGTATTTTCGACTTACAGTTTTCTATGGTTTTAAGGCCTTGGAAAAAGAGACAAGGATTTTTTTTTATCAGTAAAGTAACAGATTAGCTAACACAATATCTAAGCATTATAAGTGTAAACTTCTGCCGTTACTATCGATCTATAATATTAGAACTTGTTGGAAGAATACGCCTCCAGCGATAGAGTCATTATCTATCCGACTACATGCCATACACGAGTTCGTTACATTAAGACCTGCAAGGGTAGCTCATGTTTTAGCAGAAAGACGTTTATAATCTATAAATTTACGTTGCGGATGTGAAGTCCTGATAAATAACAAGCTATACAAAGTTTATGGCGACTGGGTCTGCGTATCACTGTTCGGAAGTGATGTCTGCTTACCTCCGTAATAAATGACAGGAGTTTTCCTAGAAATAATATAAGACGGTGATTTTATTACTCCATTATATCTGTTTACCGGATGCGTATTGCTAGAGAGCAATATATTATATATGCAAGCAACCAAACCATTGTTAATTAGCGTGTTAGTTTATGTTAGCGTAGTTTTATTGTAATTAGTAATATGCTGAACATTATATTGAGAGACCAACTATTGGACTTCCTATTGTTTTCTCACTATATAAATTTGTTTTAGGAACATTCTCCAGTATTATACAGAAACATCCTATATGAAAGCCCAACACATGGAATTTCGTGCGGGAATCGAACTCACAACGCAACAAAGCCACTGCGCCAATTATCTGTCATCTATTTGTGGTGTCTTTTAAAGGTGGAAGCTCAATGTTACACACATAACATCACAACTGTATTCCCGGAAGGGGTAGGCCGAAGTGCACTGTTAAATTAGTACCTATTTACACCCACATTTTGCCAGTTATGTTATAGGGCCCAATATAATACAGGGCGAGCCTATTACCATTAACGCGGCACTAGTAGACTCCGTGCTGTTACTGAGAATTACCTAATGGAAAAACTCAGTAACACGTTGCTCGACCCGGGTTTCGGACCCAGGACCTCATGCTCAGCAGACGCGCTTAGCGACCACTAGACCTACGAGGCAGTCAATGTACTTATATCACTTTTCAATGACTGTAATTTCAACATCACTGAATCATAAAACCTCAAACTTATCGAGACTAAAACAAATAGTCAATACAGACTGGGCAAGCCTGGTGATAAAACGAATCGTTTCCTCTAAGAGGCTTTTCGCCTGCAATGTGACAGTTATAGTAGATACGTTATAACTGTGGCCAGTCTGGTTGTGAAACAATGTTAATATTCTCGTTATTACCGATATGCTACACCGTCCGGTTGTTTATTTTTAGTCTACCGTACGCTAAGCGTTGTCTGCATTAGGTACTACTGTAAATGAACGAGAATAAAAACCCCGTATATGGCGTCACAATATGAACCGTATCTTTACTTAAGATGTTTATAATGCTGTCTTTGCGATGCGTGCGAGCGTCTCATTTTATGACATTCTGTTATTTTCCTTATTTTATTGTAAACAGATTACTAGTACCCTACCAGGGGGTCCAATCTGATTTGTAAACTCATCATCAGTCGGAAGACGTCCACTGTTCAACAAAGGCCTCCCTCAATAAACGACAACTTGCCATTTGCATCCACCAGTTGCCCGCAAGTCTGACCAAAAGGTTAACCGTTAGCGTCAAAAACTACAGGCATCTATTAAGAAAAATCAACTATGGATTGGATTTAAAAATCGTACCTACTTGACTATGTGGATATAAAAGATTGTAGATTGCTTATAAAAGAGACTCAAAAAGAAAATCACGCTATCATTGTAAAATTGTGCTTCTTAGTATTTAGTAGGTATCTTTATACTGTGTCACATTATTGCATGCTATTTACGCTATTAATATAATAGAGCCATGAAAAAACTAAAATGACTACACAATCACATGTTTTTGCTACGTAAAACGAAAGTGGGGGACATTAAAATACAATTTAGGTAATCTAAGTTAACAATGTGAGAAATGAAAGCGCTCTTTTCAACTAATATGCTGTTACACTGTTATATAGCCAGCTCATTACTGGGTTATTTTATTCATGTTTTGTAGTTAAAGAATACAATCTCACGTGTTTGACAAGCGAATTACACCCCTGAAACTGTATGGACGACCCCGTATCTGTGGTGTCTGGAAGGATTCAGTTACAGAGCGGTTTATTTATTTATACTTAATGCACATTTGTATAAAGGCGGACTTACGTAATGCCATTAGGCATTTTCTACGAGTCAATCTTAGGATGATGCAGAGTTGAACAGAGCGATTCGTTTTCTTTAAACTAGAACAGTAGCAGACCAGATTAGAAGTGCCCTAAACTGTCTGTATAAGTGTCTTTATAGAATGCGTTAAAAGGGGAACCCCTTTGCCCTTACACATAGATCAAATATTACGATCTCTGTCTGCATATCTGGGACAGATGGGAATTTACTTTTGCATGTAGTCTACTATCTACTCTCTTATCATTCAATACACTTTACAGTAGTTTTGCAGATAGTATACCATCGATATGTTCCTTGATACCTTCGGGGTAAACTTCCATCAAAATCCAATCAAGTGAATCAAAAGAAGCCGACGGCTTTTTTACACTTGCTCGTTAATTCCCACTATTACTTTCATTTTCTTCAACTATGTTCGTACATAAGAGAATTACACTCGGTACCATAATTAGCTCCCATTGAAGGTTATTTTAATATAAAAGTGCAGTTCTACGTCGTTCGTATTATCATTAAGGTGCCATCTAACACTTACTCTTGTACGTAGTTGTACACCAATTTGTACAACAAGTTTAATCCGGCAATAAAATTATAATACACTGTTATTCTTGTTAAATTAAGTAACGTTATGTCAGAATCATTGGAGCATTAGCTTTATGGGTGCTGCACACTGCCCAATATGTTTACGGTTTGATTTTACATTGTTGTTAAGGAGAATCACAATATAACAGAAGCTAGCTTGAAAAAAAAATAGCATTAACATAACATAACATCACGCCTGTATTCCCCAAAAGGGTAGGCAGAGGTGCACATATAGTACACCCACATTTCGCCAACTTTATGTTTTTAGGTCCCAATGTAATAGGGGGCGAGCCTATTGCCATCAACCGGGCACAAATCCAGACTCCGTGTTGCCACTGAGAATAACCCAGTAATGGAAAAACCCAGTAACACTTTGCCAGACCCGAGATTCGAACTCAGGACCTCGTGCTCAGCAGTTGCGCTTAGCGATCACTAAACCAACGAGGAAAAAAATAAATGATTAAATAACTTCATATTTCCCCTCGCATTAGCAAGAACTATGATCACGATAACTACAACTAGCTACAACTGAATCTATTATGATGGTAGTTACCTATTTGGATAATAAAAAAAAACTATCTCGCTTTTAAGAAATACTGTTTTATAGATACACAGGCCCTTTCGCGTACATTCTGGACTTATAAAATAATCAAGTCATATCAGTATAATAAAACAAATGCTACCGCTTCCGCGTCTCAATCTTGACATAAAACGAAGCTGTAAAAGAAATGTGTTTTAGGTATACGTCAGAAAAACGTTGACCACATAAGGACCTTAACCTCCGTCATACGAAGTCAGACCACATAAATATTGAAACAAATATCTCGCAGTGAGCTAGATGCTTTATATTTCACTTCGACAGTTTATGTTTTTAAAGTGACCACTTATCTCCTTGGTAGAGGAGACGATATTAAATTAAAATCGTAAGTCGTGCAAAAAATAATGACCACTCTGTGATCGCACACCATTTTATTAGGTGTCGTTAAATTCCGATACAACATTAACTGGTCAAGTTTTTGTAGTTATTATCAATTGCTGAACTGTTTTTTATTGATTTTGTGAGCAGAATCTTTCCTTAATCGATTTGTCATGTTTAGACTTTTTTATTTCACTTACTCACTAGATTTTTTTTATAATTATGTCATTGTAACTAATAAATCTTATATATAAAATTCTCGTGTCACAATGTTCGTTCCCGTACTCCTCCGAAACGGCTTGACCGATTCTCATGAAATTTTCTGAGCATATTGAGTAGGTCTGAGAATCGGCCAACATCAATTTTTCATACCCCGGGTCAGCTAGTATACCTATATATTTTGAGGATTTTTGAGGTTGTTATGTGTATTATTTACCAAGAGAGGGTAGACAAATGACCATTAGACAGAGTGTGGTTGCAAATTTTGCAAAATAGGTCCCTCAAATGAGAAGTTATACGAGTTTTCAGTAAGGCCACATCCATTCTAAGGGTGCCAATTATAAGCCAAATTACCGATATACATGTTTGACAGAATTTTTCTAACCATTTTTCAGCACTAATATTCATGGCTCTGCAAAAGAAACATACACAGTTATAAAAACAATTGGGAGCCTCTTTTTACTAGTTCTATTAGCGGTAAAAAAACCAATAAGTTTGTAATAACCACAATGAGTAAGTCATAATTTTATTTGCAGAACAAACCGCAGTAGCCGTGACAAATATATTTCTATACTAATAGTTGTATATAAAGGACAATAACATCTGTTTTCACGATTTTTTATCATCTGTCTACGAGCTTCAAGATTGATGAGCGAACGTCAAAATAATAATCAATTTCATCAATTACGTGTATAATATGTTAATCTAGTCAGGTGGATAAAAACGAACTACTGTAACCAGAGTTTTTTTGTTAAGTTTAAACAAAAAACTTTACGCTAAGTAATATACCTATTATGCATTACATGCCCCTTTTTTTGAGTAAATATGTTGATCTGTTCACTCCTTTCAAGTAGTAGGTACCTACTAGCTAGTGACAGGCCGGTCACTGGCACTTTTTTAAATAAAAAAAACTTAAAGTAAAGAAAATTCTGCGACATCACTTTTCACATTACCAGCTATCATGGCTCCGCTATTTAATGAAAAGTTGATAAAATTTCGACATGAAGCAACCCAGAAGATTACCAACACAATAAACTTCACAATAAAATCTACCATCAATCTGATGTCAAAAGGTTAAGCCGTTTCGAAGTTAGTGGGTGACAAACTTACGTTAACCATTTCCTTGTCTCTAACTCTACATTACGTTTTACAAGGCATTAAACCAATATAAAGTTAGGGTCGAAGAAAAGTATGTTTTCCTGAAATAAAACAATCGTTTAAATGGATTTACGTGTGTATGTTTAGAAGATGTTGTGGTGGCTTAACTTATTGGACCTGACTGCCAAAGTTTCAAGAGGTATACGAATTGAAACCTAAGTAAGTATGTTATATATCGCATTATTCGGTCAAAATTATGTACTCTTCAATAATCCGATAAAAGACAATAGGTTCACGCTTATAACTACTACGTTCACCAATATATTTGGCAAAATAAATCTATATTTCCCTGCATCTCCATCTATCCCTTCGGTTAGACAAACTGCAGGCATGATAAACAAAATACATGCTTTCCGATATTAGTGAGATCACATCGAGCTTTGGATTTCACAATTCATAAATCTTGCGTGGACCACCTTCTCAGGTGTTGTCAGCTGACAACGCATTACCCTGTAATGTGGGCAATTTGCAACCTCCCCGGACCCGGCGAAAGTTGTGCATGTACCATCACTACAAAGGAAACAAGCCGCGCATGTAAATCGACCAGTTAATCACGATAATTTGTTTTGCACATTTCGTAAACATGCCTGTAACGGGCTGCGATGATAACGTGTATAATATCACCATTTGTACTTATCTGGGAATCGGATGATTATAGTTATCCTTATTGAAAACGGTTCGTTATTTATTATGCCTTATTGAGGTAAGCTAGTGTATGAAGATGTATGAAAATATGTGGAGAAGGAATTTATTTGCGTGTAGCCTTGTAACTTAGTTTACAGGGAGTTTGGACTTTTCCATTTGAATACTTGATTGATATAGCTTGAACATAATTAATGGTTATATTAATTAAGTAACGTAGGGTTCTAAGAATTGTTTTTTTTTAAAAGAACGTCGCCCCACACTAGGAATTTCTCCTGTATGGTAGGTGCGTTTCACAAACATGAAATATTCATATACCCGAACACCCAGACTCGGGACAAACATCTGTGGTTCGCACAATATTTTGCCCCGTGCGGGAATCGAACCCGCAACCCTTAGCGCAGCAGTCCAATCGCTTAGCCACTGCGCTATTCAGGTCGTCAAATTAGAGCAATACCTAAAACAAAGTTTATAAGGCATGTAGTTCGGTATTCTATTAATAATTCAAAGAAAACGAAGGGCTAAGAATCGTAATGCGATTCATAAAAAAATGTTTATCAAAATCTTTACAATGAGTATTGTTTTCTCATAATTTTACAATTGATAGGTCTTTATTTACATGGAGCGTTGGTATCCGAGCATTCTTCAAATAGCCTTCTCGGTAGCCTTGTATATTTATGATGTTCTGATGAAATCGCAATTATTAGATAAGCATAAGCGCTCCTTGTAAGTCTACTCAGGCTGAGATCTATGAAGCGCACTCAGACTTATCTATGTCTCAATCTCTGCCCGGAAAAGTTTAAAGTCATGTAATTTTTATTTGGTTGATTTTTATCTTGTAAGTTTTTCGTAAGTCGTCGATTTTGTAGACTTACGCATTTCCTAAGTTCCACAAACGAGTACAAGGACTAGTTTATAAAATAATTAAACACCGAATTCACTAAACTCGAAACGTAAGTCTGAGATGAGTGTTAGCGCGCCTTATACATCTCAGCCTTAGTCTCCAGTTTTATATTTAGCCGAGTGTCTTGTAATAGTTTTCCGGCAATAAACCTCGCCTTTTATCCTGTTGTCCAATCATACCTCATGAGAGATCTATGTGGACAACAAATGACGCCGGTGTAACTTTGAGCTGAGTTTATAGCTCAAGAATATTTTTCCAGGAAGAAATTGCTCACACTTCTTTGTAACTGCCAGCAAACATCGTAAATACTAGACACATCAAACATTTACTTTTCTAATAGCTGGTTATACACGTATGTACGTTGTGCAAATTTAGGTCTAATAGAGGCAACTTATATAAACCTTATAGGTATTTAAGACGGGAATCTGATACTGATAAATTATTTATTATCCTCTTCTAGTAGTGACATTTAGAACACGGGTATCGAAAGTATATTTTGATTTTCTTTAATTTTTGAGGATAAAGTCGCAGAAGTTATTAGACCCGGTGTAGGTCCTGTTGAATAGCAGCCGGCTACATAGTGTACATGGGATCATCAATTTACTTGGCATGAGCGAAGAAATTTAAATCTGTATGTGTAGTGTAGACAACCGATAAGAGACCACCTCTACTGGAAAGAAGTCTTAAAAATTTCCTTACGAGAATGACCCCTTTTAAAACAATTAACAGTAGACTATTATAACATAACAACATAACATACCTAACATCACGCCTGTATTCCCCGAAGGGGTAGGCAGAGGTGCACATATAGTACACCCACATTTCGCCAGTTATGTTTTTAGGTCCCAATGTAATAGGGGGCGAGCCTATTTCCATCAACCGGGCACAAATCCAGACTCCGTGCTGCCACTGAGAATTACCTAATGGAAAAATCCAGTACATAACACTTTGCCCGACCCGGGATTCGAACCCAAGACCTCGTGCTCAGCAGTCGCGCTTAGGGACCACTAGACCAACGACGCAGTCTAGTGGTAAGTGATATTTAGGAGAACATGTTTTTATCATTATGTTAATAATACGTAAGTAGTAACTTTATTAATCTTCATTAAAGCGAACCGTAACCAAGCGTTACTGTTTATGATAAACAACGTTTTTTGCCCTCACTTTATCTATCCGCCTAATTTGACACATGACAAGCTAGCCGCACATACCATTAAGTCTATCATAGTTACAAGAGATCACTGACTTATGATTGGCAGTTCTCTAAGATAATATATGATGGTTGGTCTTCATTTAATGAATTAAACGTGTAATCGGATTTGCGGCGTTGACAAAAAGTTGTTGGACCACTCACGCCCATCATTCCGCGGCTCATTAGTAAAACAGCTTAATACTGTACCGAAAACAACGTAAAAAGCTCCAACACATTATATTAATAACGTATAGGTACGTACTTTAATGTTGAACATAATTATAGCGGTAATACTGCTGACCGCTGTTAAGGAAATCAATGTAGCTCTACATGCTCATAATAAGAGGAATTACGATAAATTCAGTTATTTAAATGTGTTATTAAAGATCGGTTTGCTTTCCAAATTTTGTAAATTATGTTACGTTGTCCCGTTGAGTTAAGTGGCTCTTCATCGGGTCCTTTTACAAGTCGCAACATTCATGAACATCCACAATAACAGTGAAAGTTTTTATTCAATTAAATAAATATTAATAAACTTATCAGTGGAAACTGTCATACTTAGGAATTAATGTTTTTTTTTAATCGCGCTTAAAGTGAGAGTGAGCGCTGTTCTTTATTTAAAAATGTAGATCATTAAAGGCGGGTTTTATAACATTAAAAGGACAAGATAACTAAGTGCTGAGTAGTCGTAGAATGTTCACTGCAGTTCGAATTCAGATAAAATTAAATGCTTGCATCTGCAAACACAACATGAATATACAGGATGTTACAATTAATACTTTAAAATGCCATTTAGACAATTAATCATGAAAAAATATTTACTCAAAACTTGCATCTTAAAGACCTTGTCACCATCAACAATCAATCTTTCTAGTGAAGACAGCAGGCCCAATAAATCGAGATATATTACGCTATAAAACGAGACAATGGTGCCGCGGCTTCGCTGACGAGAGACGGAATAACTTACATAATTATTATACTGTATAAAAAAATAACATATGATTTAAGCTTAGCTTGTAGCTTAGATAATAAAAATAATAAATTACCTAAAGTATACAAAATACTATTTTATTGCTTTTAATAAGATATGCTCAGAATCAAATTAACTCTAGCATGTAAAAGAGGTAGTAAATGTTTCTAGCTACTTAATTTTAAATTTATTATATTGTAATTAAATAATTGGACAGGGTTATATGGAGGAATAATGGGGAGGCTTTTGCCCAGAAGTGGCACACTGAACAAGCTTTTTAACAATAAATAAATATTATATTATGTAGATACATTTAAGTTAGGTATTTATAACTACTATGTACCGCGTTAAAATTAATTGAGGATAAAATAATAATTGAGATGTTAAACATTGAAGTAATCCACCTCATTGCTGTCAATCTTCTTTTGTTCATATCTAACTGAGCTTTGTAATGTACTTTTGGGAGGTAAACTCTGCTTCAAGAGGCTAACTCCAACCGTTCTAACTTAACGACGCACACCTTTGTCAAGTGGGACAGGCCATTTGCGTTTTCTAATGCGATCTTAACAGAACAAAATGGAATAACGAGCTGGTTTCATGATTTACATTTGCCTATATTTATGTGTTGATGAAATGTTGTTGGACTTTGTGGATCGCGTAGAGTAAGTAATTACTTAGGTACTCTGGTACTATAGTAACAGCAACTATACGTTAAGAATGGTTTCTGTATTCAATGCAAACAATTAGTAGTTTTTTTTTATTGTAGTTGATACCATATCGACGGCAGCAAAGAACAAAAAGATAAATGCATTTTTGCGAAATTCACTTTTTTGCATAATTGGATTCAGATTTTTTCATTTTATCTAATGATATTTTTTTTTCGTAAAAAATATAATTATTTACTTGTTTTTTGTTGCGTATATAAAGACAACTACAGCTACTTTTTCCGATGTAACGAAGTACAAACGCACACCTACAGGTGTCTGTGTGTGCGTCGGACAATTCGGCACGTCATGACCCATAAACAAAGTTATAAGTTACATGACCGTTTTGTCACGGGTGTAAAGTCAACCTTGCAATTTAATTTAAGCTTGCAAAGTTAATTAACTATGCAAGTTATTATTAGTTGGTTGTGCATGTTATTTTTTTTTAACCATACCTCTATTTTATAAAGTTCTTTTATCATATCCATGAGAAAGTAAGGACTCTTAGACAATATCGGGACATAGTGAACTCTCATTTAAATATTGTTTTTTTTATTCCTAAAAAGCGTCGATGCACTAGATAACTAAAGTCTGATGATAAGAAGCTCGCAGAGTGAGAACTGACAAAAACGACCGTTACGTTTCAGTTTCAAAAAACCCTTTCATCCTCGCAGGGCGAAACTAGTTCGTTTACTATAAGCGCAAGTTATCAGTGTTTTATTTCACAATATTCGTCATAAGATACGAGAAAAAGGATTATGCTATATGTGGGATGAGACAATTACAAAACGTGGATACAATTAGGTGGCCAGCTTCTTGTACAATGATAACAAAAGTATCAGAGAAGGGTATCTAAGACATTCGTTTATGGTTTGATAGTTGTGGCGGCCAGAACCGCAATCGATCAGTTTTTTAATTTACTTGCATGCTGCTAAGAAGTTTAAGGTGTAAATTTGCCTTAGGTTTTTAGAAAAGAGACACAGTCAGCAGGAAGGTGATAGCTTGCATCCCCTTATTGAACGGTCTTATAAAGGAAACCGATATCCACGCCTCTAGAATGGTGTACTTGTATAAGATAGTGCAAAGTAAATGGTGACCCTTATGAAGTAATTGAAGTGACTACAGGGAATATTTTGTACTTCAAATCTGACACAAATCAATATACATGGATCAAATTTTTTAATAATGCCAGTCTTTTGGGCACGTTACCGGTTGACATCGATGGGGATGAATTCTTTGATGCTTTTTAACTTTTTATTTTTGTATATATTGTTTTTATTTTGTATTAGAATTAAGTTGTATATATTTGTAAAATAGTATGTTAATCTATAATTAAATTTAGACAATACAAATAAAATTACAATTAAATAACATAAAATCAAGATTATGTTAAGGTTAAATGGAATCATGTTATAGAGGTAAAAGTAAACTGAAAAGAGCCGTCTGTTATAAGTTATAAATATGGTTTAAGCAAGACTCAGCTTATGAAAATAGATTGTGGTCGTCAAGCAAATACTAGAAACAGGCACAGCAATGTAACATTAAAAAATGCTTATACTAATACCCTGCCTATAACATCAGCTAAATATAAAGATTTGATCTCTCTCTACGAAAATAATTTAATTCCTCCAAAATTCATCTATTATTTATAAAATTAAAGCATACAACGATGGATAAAAGTACGATAATAGATGTAGAAGACTGAAGAAGAAGACTTTTTTACACGTTATATAGTTTTTGATTAGATTAGAACTTATAATAGTACCTACCATTAAAGTGATTCTCTGTGATGTTAAAACAAGATTGTTTAATAAACATTAAATCAGTTTTGTAACAATTATGTTGGTGGTATTTATTTGATAGTTAAAAATAATGTTTTTTTTGTTTTTATAAATGTAAGCTTGATTTAACTTGCCCTTACTAAAACTGGTTCATTTCATTTGTATGACTGTAGCTTGTTTATACTGTGATAATTTTTTATTACAAACATGATTAATTTTAAATATGATTAAGATGATTAAAAAAGAATCCCTATTTTGTAATTAACTCCTAAATCTTGTCATAATAACAGTGAGTTATCTCCAATATCAATGTCTAAACCTTTAAAATTACGAAGTAATTTGAGACAACTACAATATTTTGGTGTCAATTATTGTTATCGTTTATTTATTGTCGTAGTTAGATACATATCACGGTAAAGAATCGCAATATCTACTTTTATAAGTAAAATTATTTGGTAATCAGTATTTAAAAAGTCCTACGTGAAAACGAACATACGGCAGTTGACTCAGTTGGTTAATTATTTTGTGCGAAGCAGACAAAGACATCTACCGTATTTCAAAAAAAATATATAATTCGGTGAATTGACCTTAACTATTTTATTAAGAATGACCTATTAATTAACTATTGCAAATTTGAAGAAGCTAGCTTTGTTCTTGTAAAAGTTATTACATTTTTTCGTTAAAAATGCTCTCCTGAAAACTAGTGATTTTGTACATAGCCGTTTGTTCTTTGCTGCCGTCGATATGACCGTGTGTATAATTTGGATTTGTATGTAGGAACTGGTAAGTATGATACAGTATCATTTCACCCAAAAGAGTTATGACCATCAATCTAAATTAAGCTCAAAACAGGTACACAATTGTATCAGTAAATATCTTCGATGACAGAAGAAATATGAGCATTGACACAATCTGCAGAATCGAGTTACATTAGTATCGAACCGGATCAGTGTTGCCCGCCTCACAATCGACACTAACACGTAACAATCCAACTAAATTTATATTACTGGCAACAATACAGACAATGGGGGTATTATGTCCGCCGTTAATCTGATCGCAACGCATTACTGGAGATATAAATAACGTAGCTGTTCCTGCTACCAACACTAATTATATGCAAATGGGCCAATTAAGCTGCATGTGTGTGTAATCGTCTAATTAGCAAGTAATTACGTTTGTGGCATTTGTTTTGCGTTTGACAGAAAGTTTTGCCATTAACCGTAAGGGTGACCCCACACTGTTCAATTGTTTGACTTTTGTCAGGTATAATTTTATTAAGGTGTGTGCAGACGGTCTGTATTTGAAGTGCATGCTTACTGCAAGCGGACTACACAATGCATTTCCACAAAGGTCATTATGTAAAAATTCAGTATCTAAACTGCGATATGCAGCTTGCGTAGGTACTAGGTTCTAGTAGTACTTCCTATCTCCTGTTTAAATTCTTCTTCTATAATTCCGTATAATAGAAGTAGACTTATATATTGATTGCGTATTGTAGCATGGCATTCTACTGTTATAACTACATCAGCGACACGATGGCTCAGTTGGCAGCGCGGTTCGAGTCCCGCTCGTGTCCATAATTTTTCAAGTTTCCTTTATCAATTTGCATCAGCAACAGTTGGGTAGTAGGTATCATAGATTAGAATTAACAAAAATAATGAGGAAGAGAGACCGAATATCATCTACCTCACTTGTCTTTGCATCTGCAGTCGACTGGTAGGGAATGCCTTTGGTCCGTACATAAAGTATTAAATAAATAACATCACCTGAAGTTAACACCAGTTTTACCGCTGTTTTAACAGCACCGTCGCGCCAGAGGTTAAAAATAAATACGTTTTAGGTGCAGTCATAATGCACTGGTCTATTTATAATGTTGTTCATGACACACCGCAGACATAAAACAGGTCGCAAGCCTGTGAAGAGTGCACAACCAGTTGCCAAGCAACAGGTAGACCCGTTCCGAGGCAATTGCTAGGATCCGTTTGAAAAAACCTAAGACCTAACCTTACATCATTATTTCAATTCTCACGTGAATCGCGAGAAAATTATTGAATTCTCGTCCGGTGAATTGTCGTCACTGGTATTTTTTGCATCATTAAGGTACCTATGTAAAGTTACACTTTGCCTTAATTTTTAAGCTTATATGTGTGTAATTTTCGACTTTTATGTCGATATTATCCAACTAACATACAGACGTTTTAATAGAACATTATTTTAACAATACAAGCTCTTAGCATGGAAATTGAAACATTAGTTGACGGTTAAGAAATAAATCGTTTTTATATCATTACATGCTAATAAAAAGGGAAAACAGGTGATTTCAAACATATTCCACAAGAATAACGTTGATAATGGGCTTATGAATCAAGCAAGTCAGTCTGCATAGTGCATACACCTTTTACTAGCAATTTGAATCAATCTGATGACACAATGGAATTGTGGTTATTTAGTGACATTGCAGGCTTGCGTGCTGCGATACATTCACTCGGAGTAGGATACGTTCGTGTAAAACGGCATGTCACAATTAAGATGCCCCACATTACTTTCATATTGAACTATGTCAGATGAATGTTTACGCGAACATAACATAACATCACGCCTGTATTCCCCGAAGGGGTAGGCAGAGGTGTACATAATATAGTACACCCTCATTTCGCCAGTTATGTTTTAAGTCCCAATGTAATAGGGGGCGAGCCTATTGCCATCAACCGGGCACAAATCCAGACTCCGTGCTGCTACTGAGAATGACCTAATGGAAAAACCCAGTAACATTTTGCCCGACCCGGGATTCGAACCCAGGACCTCGTGCTCAGCAGTCGCGCTTAGCAACCACTAGACCAACGAGGCAGTCTCGCAGAGTTTACGCGAAACTATTAAATAATTATTTTCATCCGATGACACGATTGACTTTCGGTCGATAGGCACCATCCAACTTTCTTATGTTCTATTGAAATTCGATTTTAATTGAATTAATTTAGTTATTGAAATTGCTCTCATATCGAATACCTAAAATGTTTTATAGAAATGAACCCACTCAATTGACACAAGAAGGTTTAGCTCGCAGGGCCAAATACTTTCACAACAAAATTAAAAGCCAAGTTCCATATTGTATAAACGTATTGGAACAGAGTATGATCATGTAGTATGATTTAAAAAAAACTATATTTGCATTTAACACGCAGCATAAGACAGTCGCATTTGAAATGTAGCGTGAATATCTATATTATTACGTCCTGTGGTTAATAAGTTATTTATTATACACACATAATACAATGCTGGCTACAAACTGGCCCGCTATGATCAAAGAGACTAAAAGAGAAACCTTTCCAAACGAAGTAAATTCTCAGGTTTCATACCTCGTTTATCAACATTATGAATGCGAGATCGCAAATAGAACTGTTTATTGGATATTGATAAATGTTATTAAACCCCATAGAGGGTAGGATAGGCGTGCTTGCATAAATATCGGCTAAACATAATAAACATAGTGCAAGGAAGGAGCGGCTGAACCGTCTCTACACTGAAACGGCTATTATTAAAATGAATTCATTGACTACAACGTCGATTAGATGCGCAGGCGCCGTATAGCGACGCGTCCAATCGCTTACGCATGACACTTGTCACAAGTAATTTTATAAAAGCATTTCTATTTCCAGAAAACATCTAACACCGGCATTTAATTACTAATAAACACTAGCAAATACTTAAGTGACCATTGATATCTGCTTAGTAAACATGGTGAATGTTAAACGTACGGTAATTAGAAACTAATTAAAGTTTATATTCCGTATTTGTTTACACGCTTGTTGCAGTTGATTTATACTTGCCGGTATCGATGCAGGAAAACCTGAATTATAAGACTAGTATATACAAAGTTTACAAACGCATAAGTTGTGTGCAGCGCTAAAATATGAATAGCGATTGTAAGTTAGTTTATTGCTAAAATACTATACTACTCTAGGGATGTTACGAAGCATCTGTTTCGATTCTGAAAGGTCGGAATTCCCGATTGATTTTACACTTTCGGATGTCCTATCGGAGCATGAAAGCAATACTCAGTGGCCTCCAACGTCGACCGAGAAGATCTTTCATCATATTTTTACTAAATAATGTTATTTTTTGTGTGTTTATAAGTACTTCTAATAGAATTAACTTCGTTTTAACTTCCGTGTTGTAATTTAATTTTATTATAATCAACGCGCTAGTTTAAAAGTCAGTATTGTAATTATAATTCTTTTTTATGACATAAAACTGTCCTTAACTATCCGACCGATCCGATTTCGATTCCGATTCAGGCAAAACCACTTCCGTAACATCCCTGGTTTACATGAGCCAGCGACTAAATTGAGCGTCCAATTACCATGTCATAACAGTCATACATAAATCGATTCTGTAAGTTATATCTTAATGCACTAGCTTTTATATTTTACACAATAATTTAATTTGAAATGGATACTTTATCGCTACACTGTGGTACAGGTGAACGTAGTTTAAGTCTGCCTTCAAGAAATTGCTGTAATGTGATACTTCACTTACGTTATTCATTTCTAAGTTAGATTGATATACATGACAGTAAATGGTTTGACTTTATTCATTCCTACACAATATAACAACATCACGCCCGTATAGGCGTGTACCTAGTGCCAACACCACGCCAGTTATATACAGATCTTAATACACTATTTATATTGTGTTTTTTTTACAATTGCCATTAAAACGGACATATAGCCTGGCAACGTGATGCGACTACGAATTATTTAATGGTAAAACTCATTAACACTGCCTACCGGGGAATCGAACCTAGGATCTCCCAGTCAGCAGTCGCGTTTTCAGACCACTGAACCAACGAAGCCAATAATAGTGATGTCATTCTACGCAATTCCTGAGAAACACGAATATCTAAAAATATCTGTTCTCTTCTCAGCTCGTCAACGAATAAATTCTTCGTACGTGTTGCGGAGTATAAACGCCTAGTTTATACCTTGTACACGGGAAATGCATTCTCCACAAATGTAGCCTGTTACAGGTGAACGCGACGCATAGCTAAAACATTTCTCTAGACATAATGTGAGATAATCTGCTAATTGTTTATCCTATGTAGTGGTTTACCTGGTATTAATTTATTTCTTATATTTTTACTTTTAACACATTCTCATCATGTTGAACTGGCGGATGATAATTATAATGAGTGTTCAGCTTACAAAGAAGCTGTGCTGAATAAGCATTGAAATCATTTTTTTTTAAAAACGTTGCCTCACGGACATGAAATGTCGTATACACAAACACGCAGACTCGAGACAAATTTCTGTGGTCCGCACAATTTTTTGCCCCGTGCGGGAATCGAACCCACAACCCTTAGCGCAGCACACCAATCGCTTAGCCACTGCGCCAATCAGGTCGTCGGAAATACTTCATACAGTATCATAAAGCTTGTAAATTAGATACAACTAAATTACCTAGACTTAATTTCAGTATTAACGCTTTAGAATTACCCATCAAATCTAAATTCCCAGCCAAAACGAAACCAAAGAACATTATTATACGTCTATTTAACAGTCCCGTTACTTCGAACATCGATAAAAGTCGACAGCCACCGACAATTTCCTAGCTATCTAATTCGAGAACGTTTAAATATACAAGTAATGCTTACGTTAATATTATCAGACGTGGTGCAATAATAACAGCTCCCGGTCATGCGATCGGTGTGCACATCTCTAGCTGTGGGAGCTGACATTGCCGAAGGAAATAATCATCTCGCTTCTGTAATGTCGAGTGTCTCCCCTACCACACGATTTGTATATTGCAGGTTTGTTTTTTTAACCGACAAAAAAAACGGAGGAGTATATTTACTATACGTATTTTTTTAGACTTCATATTAATCATATTTTCAATTCGATTGATGTCGATAATATCTTTGCAAAATTCTGCGCCGCAATTTCATACATTTTTTTCCAAATATTGTTTTTAGAATGTTCCCATGACACTTTGAATAAGATCCTTTAATAACAAAAGAAGAATATAAATCACATAGGTAGTTAGTATAAAGTAGTATTCATATTTTTTTTAAATCGTGTGTTGGTTTATTTTTATTAAAACATATTATGCCTGTCAGATTTTGTTCCGTTAGGCTGGCGTTCTGTGGATCTTGGTACTTACGTAGACCCCAATGACGCAATGTTAGGGCTTGCCTTTGTGTCATGTGTACTGGATGACCGCATGAAGATATTTTTTATCCAGTGGTTGCAGTCGCCGTTGGAGATTTATAAATACTTGGAATTCTGTAGGTATGTCTAATTTAAGGGCATATCGTTTTGTGTGGCCGAGCTTGCGTCATTTGTTTATGAAGTAACCAAAGATTGCAAATCAGATGTAGCCAACATTCGAAGCTGTGTGCAGAAAAGAGAAATCATGAAATTTAATTCAATATAGTTAAATGAATCATTCATAATTAAAAAGCATTCAGTGCTTTATTATGTTAAAAATGTAATTCTATTTGAAATACATTAGTTTGCATACTTATACGTTTGAAACCCGCAAATTACGTCACCAAAAGATAATTTGAGTAAATCACTTAATTAAAATTCACCACACCTATAACAGTAGCGAAATTTATTTTATTAGGTTTCATACATAAATATAAGAGGCGAAATGTACCACACCTTAGTGTGAATGGCCGCTCAACACTATCGGGTAACTTATTTACTCTTTTATATTAAAAAAAAACATTCTGGGATTCGGATTAAGCGACCAAAAATATCTGAGAATTTAATTTTCACTTTCACAGTAGGTTTATCAAGTTAAGTTATTGAGTATGAAACATAAATGCGCGTTAACAATTAAAATTATGAGAATTGAAATACAGACTCTTAAATCTATACGATAGGTCAGATACAGAATTCGCTTTTTAAATTATGTTCATATACTTCTTCTTTCTGTCCCCTTTCCCAGTAATTCCCAACCTAATCTCGCACCCCTTCTTTCGCACTAACTATTAAATCGTCGATTTTTGGTCTTCAGTAATTACTGATAAATCTAGATGTTTGTCGACGAGCTCTTACATCGTAGAATATATCTTTCTAAGAATCACCACTGGCCACTTTCGAACGTGTTGACATCGACCTATGATGGGGTCGTCAACCCCTACCCTGCATGCAGATCATAACCATTCTCATGCTTATTGAGATGTGATACTGTTATGTCCAACTTAAGTTCCCAGTGACAGTAAAACTACAAAATGCTTGCTCTAATCTTAATCCGTACAGGCGTATCTACAATTCTACATGTTGGTTACCTCATCACGACAGTGTTACTGAACCTTTTGTATTGGAATTGTTTACAGATAGCTTGAATTGTGGGAAGGATATAAGGGACTCTATACTTCAGAAAGTATGCCTCATTTACAACACGGTTATAGTTTTGTCATCCAGTTGCGTTCTACAAATACTAAATGGTGTTTAGGACAAGTACTTCTTCTACACCATGTCATAAAGAACCGCATAGATTTTTCTATGCGATAGATTGATTAATGACCAATTTAAAAAAAAATCAGCCATAATATTAAAGAAATCTGCTACATAACTTCTATTTTCACATGTATAATAAAATAGCTACATCAGTCCTACTTACATCCAAATGGAATTATTTTACTGTAGTCATGGTAATACTCATAGTAGGGGCTCCAACTCGTGTCTAGAACAGTTGTGACGGTGCCGGCTGCGTATGAGTGGTTTAGGAGGAATGCAGCCACTGGCACACCACGATAACCTTGAGGTTAGGTAGTGGGCGAACACGAGCGCGGCGTTTATTACCGAGATGGCGTTAAAGTGTGAATGGTTCACAGAACTTTGTCTGTAGCTGGAAACAATCTGCAATCTCTCTCAACTTATCAAACTTAACCTGTTGATTGATTTAAATTGATAGTTTATTGATTGTTAGTCTTCATTTATTTATCCTTTCGATTTTTTCGCATCCATCATCATCATCCATAGCCTTCAATATCCCACTGCTGGGTATAAGTCTCCATTAAACAATGCCATCCGCCGCGGTCCTGTGCCAGTCTTGTCTGACCATGCTGTGTAAAATTTGTTGAGAATTTTTTGACTACGGTAATATAATCCAAACGTAGGTTATGGAAACTGATTATGAAATTAAAGATTTAGGTACTTATATTATTCTTTATGTGGAAAGAGTGGGGAGGCCTTTGCCCAGCAGTGGGACGTTCCAGGCTAATAATAATAATTATTATTGTCTGCACCGCTCCGCTTGCCACTAAGCCATCGCCTGACAACCACAATATCAGGCTGACCGTTGCACGTTACATAGAATATATACTCGTGTATAACATCAGGTGGATATATCCGACGTCAGGTAGGCGCATGCGCTAGCAAATCAACTAAGTTTCGTGGCTGCCGGTAGCTGATGAGCCTCGTTACTACGGTACCTTGGTTTGTCATGTTCTTGCCACGCCACACGTTGGCGCTTGAGTTATTTTAGGAACGGTTTTCAGGTGAATGTGGTCGAAGAAACATGCGAGGGTTAAGGCCCTTTGGTTCTACTATTTTATTAGAATGCTGGTTATAAAGGTATTTGATGCTTGTTATTTTAATCACAGAATGAGACCGAATTTTTATGTGAATTTTTTTTCGGATTTTTGTTTACGTGCGCAGTTTTAATCAAGGTAACGCGGTTTGGTATTCAGGCTACAAAATACTAGAAATCTATTTATAGAGACCAATTAAAACAATTAGGTGGATATTTTTACGTTAATAGAGCTAAAAATATTTATGTGATATGTAATATGCTGTATAATTACTATTACCTATATATAAACAATTGTTTTAAAATACAAATTTGTATCAAGGTCTTGATGATTAAAGGCGAAAAGAAAGATCCTGACAAAAGATCAAAAGTCAAATAAAACTAAAACTGTGCTAACAGCGACTGAAAAAAACAAATTCAGGATAATCACTTCTTATTACCAGCAAGTAAGCCCTAATAATATTCATAACAGTTACAGAACACCTCGAGAACAAAACCGCACGGAACATAAATGAAATATAATGTGTACGGTTGTTGAATATAGTAATCATTTAAACTGGCGAAGGTATGGGGAAACTATTACTTTTCATACAGTGCAATTCCATTAACTTTTAACCTAACATATTTTACATGGGGTAGCGTGAGAAGGAGAACTTAGGTGCTAATTGTAATTTGTGACTGGTTGCGTATTGAGGGATGTACGGATGTTACTTACATTGTGAAGAAAATTGAAAGTAATTTTAGGTAGGATATAGTTAGGTCGCGGTAGACAAATTTAAGTGGATGTAAGCCAGACAATATAAGGCTCTCTTATACTAAATGTTAGATATACGCAATAAGGACAAATGATCAGTTGTTAAAAGTCTGTAAAAAAAACATCGCTATGTTTTTGAGAGATATATTTCCATTAAATTAATCTGTCTTATGTTCTGTAAAGTTAACTTAGTATAAGTTACGATGGGGCTGACTTGTTCTATGAAACGAAAGCCCCGAAAAAATAAAGAATTAAAAGAAATTATTTTTTGAATTCTTTATTTAATTGGGAAGCACTTTTTTAAATGATAGATTTTTTTAAAGGTATTAAAATCCATTTTTAATGTAGCAAAATTGTAATAGGTACATTTGTTGTATTTACACAAAACTAAAAGACATGGACTTCTTAAAAGTATTTACGTGTATCTAAGTAACAGCCAGTGTGGGTACGTTAACTGCAATTCGATACAAATATAATTTGGTTTTACGACGATAAGAAGTATAAAACCAATATATCCTGATGTTATCTGTAAAGTTACACTCAAGGAGTATTTAATTCCAATTTGTTTTAAGAATAGTTTTAACGCATGCGCCTCAGTGTACCTATGTAAATGAATACTGGCACATAATTACAAATTAATAAAAAAAGATGCAAATTGAATTAAGAAGTATTATATAATTTGTGTTGATTTTAAACTCTAGTTCAGTTTGCACTAAATGCGACGTTTTGACATTATATCCAATGACAAACAAATGCCAATTTAAAATCATTAAGTTAGATTGTAGCCTCCGTAAATTAGGCTTCAGTAAAGCTTCCAGCAATGTTTTGTCACCCTCTACCGACCTGACTGTATTTGTAGGTATCGTTTTTATATGTATATAAACATTGATATGAAGCCTCTTCATTATACGTGATAGATTTGATCAGTGAGACAAGGTGTTGGTTTTCAAGCAGTTTAAATCCTCTTATCAGTGAAAAATAAAACTGTCAGATAGACGTAAACGTTCTAACACAAATAGGCCCTGAGAATAGAATAATTTAAATGCAATAATTAACTGGAACAACCTTTTTACGGTCACTCTAGTTTCAAATGGCGGTAACCTGATATATTTCCGCAAGTCCCACGAGTGTAGAGCTAAGTGAAGCTATCGCGTCGCGTATTGTAAGACAGGGGCGCAATCTGGCGCCCGCTAATGGCCCGGTATGCACATTAGCGCTGATTAACTGCTGCGCCCACAAGCTAGGGCTGCCAGCAACTTTAATAATCAATCACAAAAAAATATCTACGAATTTTATCTAAAAATTGTTATTACTTGCAGTGAAAAACGATTAAATCACGAAAATTTTGTTTGTTTTATAGTGAAAAAATAATAAATTATATTAGAAATATATTTTTAAACCCAAACTTTTAAATCAGCTAGTGTCTTCTATGTTATAGCTACCAAATAATATATAATCACAAGTTCATACAAAATTGATTATAATACATCTATACTAAATAATCATTTCAAAAATTTAAATCATTCTGTCTAAATCATTAATAACAATCGTAGATACTTAAATTGCATTAATTAATATTTTAATTACCTAATATAACAAAGTGAAACAAGAAAATAACAAAATAATATTATCATTTTTTTTTCTTCATAAATTAATTTTGCTTTCTTATTGGCAGCCCTACTCGTTACGGGTCAGATACGCAACTGCACATGATCGTTTCGATGCGCGGGCGCAGAGATTAATAATGACGAATAGTTAGAGATAATAATCAGTTAACTTAGTTAATGTGTTTCATTTCAATCTCGTTGCTAACACATTATGATGGGAATGCGATCTTGAACAACGCCTATCCGTATTACCATTGTAATTATGACAACAGAACAGTTAGAATAATTATAAAAATAGTGCTGTCATTTAGTGATACTCTTCTATTGCCGGGAAAGAAAGTCGTATGGCAACGAACCCGATGTGAACCCGTTAAATGGCAATGTGTTCGTCACCCGTGTGGAACTTATGACGAGCGGGAAATGTGGGTGCAAAACTCCTTTTAAAGGAGAACACCTCTATTGCACCACTGAAAGGATAACAGAAGTCGTTATATGTAGATTTTATGTATATAATTCAGAGAGCTTTATGCTTTCATTGTTTAGCATGTTACGTTAATTTTCTGTTTTGAACAAGCAAATTCCTAGCGGTATCAAAATTACCTGCGCCGGCGCACATCAAAGACATGTTTAGCAGTAACTGTTGGGTTAAAGCTCACAATTATTATGCTAAGTTGTGACAGTGTGCCAACCTGTCGCCTGCGAATGCCACAGTTTTATTGCACCCATAAAATGGACGCCATACACCTAGTAGAACAGTTTAATGCCCAAACATTTGTAATTAAGCAACATTGAAGGATTAAAATGGAGGTATACGGCCTTTCTTTGTAATTATATTCAGGAATATGACACGTTTAATACAAGCCCCCCCTCCCCCCAGGGGTTTTTTTAAGTGTCTTCCGGCTGATGACGATTATGAATGTAATATTATTAATAGTTATGGCGCATAAATGAATAGAGAATTGAAGACAGTAGGTATATCCCGAACTACTTTAAAAGCTCTACTTAAGCTACCTAAGGTATGAATAGAGTATTATAATAGGGGTATTCTTATAAAAAAATGCCCGCAATTATAGCTACATCCACTGCAACATACACACATTAATAAGTAACTTTAACTCCTACTTCAAGCATAATGCTTCACGAAACAACCGACGAAGCTATGTTAAAAGCATACATCAAATTGAAAACGATAGGAGTTACAACACATGACAGCTGGAACTGTTATCTCCCTCGCTCACATCATCTCACAAGAGCAACTGAAAGGTGCAAAATGACGTCAGATAAGCTCCCACCAATCAATCACTTAGCTCTGAATTAAACGTTGCTTTACACACGTAAATACCATAATTACATACTCATTCCATTCAATAACCCCCACAAAGTATATAGGTCTGTTAGAACAATAAGCAGGCAAATAAAATTTCAAAGAATTTAATGACCTAAATTAAATATATAAAATCTTCGCCTCTCCTTCGAAGGTAATGGAAAAAAGTTCGCGTAGTATGTATGTTTGGCAAAAAATATAATAGCATAAAATTGTAAACAAAATTACGGATAATGGCTGTAAGTAGAAAATTTAAAATACCGTTCAAGTAGGTCTAACCTTTATAGACAGACTTTCTATTGAATGTGTAGAAAAATGGTGGAACTATCACTTTCTAAGCAGTCCAGCTGATTGAATTAAATCTAGGAATCGATATATCAATAAAAGTCACCTTGGCAAGCTGATCGCAGCATTTCTATGTGTACTGTAAAGATTTATTAAGTGAAAGAAGCCAATTATACATCAATTCTATATACTCTACTAATCTCACATAAAAGGAAGCATTACCTAAAAGAAATACCCAAAAACCATGTTTTATTTATTTATTTATTTACTTTAATTAAACTGTGTACACCAATAACATAATTAAAGAACACAAAAATAGCTGAAAACAATTAACTAAATATATAATAATAACATAAATAATAGCATTCATGCCTTCTTCTCACAATAATTCAGACATACTGACAAAATCTTCATCCATTCATCATCTAGCAGATCGCAGGTTGGATTGTAATCCAAGAGCTCATTTAATGCGGTGAGCGTGCGAGGTATTGGTGACATAGCACGAGCGACGGTACGACAGTTGACGAACATATCAATCCTTATAACTGTTAAAACAACAAATACGAGGTGATAATGGCTATCAAACACAGAGGCATTACGAAACAAGATACGAGTTCCATCAAGTCCTAAAAACCTTTAAAGAAGAATCTTACGCGTAATCTCCATTCACACAGATAAATCTCCAAGTACTTCCAATAAATTGCCACAGCCCATGAACAGCAATAACGTTTCAGATTTTAAGATTGCATGTGCATAAGTAATGATAGGCCAGCCATCGTACCAATCACGATAGTAGCCGATTAACCTCGGTTAACTCTAATAACTCCTCCAAGCTGATAAACAAGCCTATTAAATGTAGTTTAAATAGTTTTTCAGCCGTTCCCAAGTCAACATGAATATAAAAATTAGTTATGAAAGGATTAAAGTTACACTAGAATAACGATTATTCCTATTCTGAGCTTTATCTGTGGGATCATTGCATGGAGATGGCGAAACGGGCCTTGGACACGCTGCCTTAACAAGATAAACAATAATTTTTATATCTGATACTGCCTCCCGCGCTAAAATTAGAACGCCTTAGATAATAAAGTCAAAGCATAAACTGGATTGTATCTTTCTCATGTTCTAAGAGGATGTTTATCTGTTTTTAATTATGTGTTACACGTTATAGTGTATCATCGTTATTACATGCTCATACTTGGCTACCACTCAATGTCTATCTTAAACTACTTAGCTTTAATGTAGGAGAATACAAGCATGATAAACTATAGCAATTATATTAACAGAAGTGAAGAGTAGCTGATGGTTAGGTTTTTAGTATGTTGCTCAACCAGCTCTAAGCTGTAATTTTAAAGGCCTTCTCGTTAAGGCAGTCATACGAACGAAATGGCAAGTGTACATATATATTCTTAAATCCGTCCATAATCTTGTTTGGTATCTGCGAGGGTATTGAGAGCCTATAGAGGTACTCGTAGTTTGTCATCTAAACTTTTGCAATTTGTATAATCAATAACACTTACCGTGATTTGCACCAAAAACTTTGATATATCAGTTAGCGTTTTTGGTCGCATGTATAAGAGTTTCCTAGCAACTTAACGTTGACGTAGAGACTTAACGATAACAGGCGATTGGTGCAACCCACCGTTAATAGATAATGCAGGTATTATTAATAAAAAATTAACGTGATTTGTAAACACATGGTTAAATTTGGTAATACAATGGAGAAGTAAAAATCAACTAAGCAGTACAAATCACTGCACAACACAGATGTAAAAGCAGATAAACACAACACAACGGTGTAGTTTCACATAAGGGCCACAAAATTAACCTCACAATTAATCAAACTACGCTTTCTTTGTTTTCCAATTTGACTTAATTTAAAGTTTCCGCTTATTAGAACAAATAAGATGGCGTCGAGACACATGCACGTACCACAAGAAACTAGAAAGCGTGTTGCAAACAATTAATTCGACATGTTATTGTACATGACAAACAGGTATCTGATTTTAGTTTTGTTACGTGCTCTCGAAGACAGTGTGACTATCAGTGCATCAAGCCGTTCTTGCCTTGGCTTCTCCAGTAATGATGGAATAATGACGGATTATAACTCTGTGTTCGTTGGTAGCTAGATAGTGTACTTAATGTAAACATTATAGGATGTTAAGATTATTATCGCGTCGAGATGAATTTGAGTTAAGCTTGTGACGTAGTTTAGTTTTGTATGTTACATTAGTATAATCTCAGATTTTTGCAAGTTTGAGTTCTTATAATTAAATTGGGTAATTGCATAAGTTTTATCTAGAAACAAAGCACCGCAAATTTGTTATAGGTATCCTAGACTAACCGTTGTTGGATCTAGAATCTAGATACGTTTCCGATTGTCAAATTGAGGATGTCGTCCACTAAACTACGAATCTAAATCTTACATACTTGTAACTTTATCATTCGTACTAAGGACGAATATGAAAGGACCAGAAAAACAATACACGCGCGGCCCTAAGGACCAAAAAGACCACTAAACAAAACAAAATCTCGTATCAAAGGAAAAACAAATTACACTTTTTTATAAATACGTAGCTCAGATTGACAACGTTTAAAATGCACTTAGGTGTCATATATTATGGCTTCAATGTGCCGGTTATCCACTCATTTGTTTTTATTGTATTTTGACACGTTTCTTGTTATAAAAAGAGATTACCTTATGTGGCGTTGACATGAAGTATGGCTACGTTTCAATTACGTAAGAAATATTAACTAGCTTTCGTTTACTACTTTTTTATGAAATATTCTTTTTACTTTTGTTGTGTACTTAAGAGGCTTCCAGCTAAATGAAATCGTCGTATTCGTTTCGTGCGTCGATTCTATCTAGGCATGAGTCGGCATGACGCATCCACGATTGTTAGTATAAGTATCACTCTAATCCTATTAATTATATGTATTATAATAAGATAAAATAAAAGTGATTTATTCAAATTATACTTAATTTAAAGTACTTTTAGAATTTCAAATTACATCAAAGATATCCCCAAAAACACCCGCCCGTCACCGTTTTCTTGTGCTATAGCTGAGTAGAGAAAACTGCGCAACAAACAACCCAGCAGCACAATATGTCTGTATATGGATTTATCTAAGAAGATATAGGTATAACCCAAAATATTACTACCCTACTAATAACCGGCCTAAAATGTTATAAAAACATGGTCAGAAAATTTTATAAAAAAATATATTTCATAATTATCTTAATACCTATTACAGATATAAATGAAGACGTTTAAAGGTAATTAAACCTTAATGTCTATAAATAAATGCAGTCCATTTTTATCATAGCTTAGGTACGGACTAATTGCAAGTTGAAAGGCGCATCATTTGCATCCCACGCAAAGTATTTTTAATTACTCTGTAACTAGCTAATTGGAGATCATAAGATTTTTTTTTGTTGTCTGCGTTCCATAATCAAGATGACAGACAACTAGATGCCATACATTAATTAATCCGATTATAAAAATTACATGATTACAGGTGCCTATCATAGATCGATTGCCAGGTTTGACGGATTTTGTTACATTACACTATTCGCACAACTAGAACAGGTAAATTTTGATAAGGTGATGATTATATATGAGTAAGCAAATTATATAAGGCTGGTGAAAATAATTGTCAATACACAGAAAAAATCTTCTTCTCTTATCGTATGGTTGATGGACAACCTGATGCCAGAGGTAAAACCGCCTGTAGGCTTCTGACATGCTTTTACCCATCATTGAAAAATCTCTCAGGTGTGTCGGTTTCCTCACGATGTTGTTCTACACTGTTTTAGCAACTGAAAACTTATACATGGTACGCTCATAAATTCAAAAAGACATTGGTGCGTGCCGGGGCTTGAACTTACGACCCCTGACTTGGCAGTCAAACGGTCATACCACTCGGCTATTAGTGCTGTTAACAATAATTTACGGCATTTTCTTTAGGAAGTTTAAATGATAAGGTATGTTGATCAAGCATTCTGATTCACACGCCCGTTAATTACCTCTCCTAGTATCACATACTACAAGTCTTTAATTTTCTAATAAAAATACTGTCCATAATAATATATTGTTGATATATAGGTACTCTACTATCCGGAAACATTAAAAAATGTCTCACTGAACATGCACCATTAACATTTCCATAAACTAAATGATAATATCTGTTTGCGCACCCTTAATTTTATTATGACGTTCTCTTATGCCGCGAAATACGTGCAGTTTAAGGGCATGCGCAGACTGGCGTACGAGACGGCGGAGGATTTTAAATATATCAATTGAATTTTATACTTATCCAATCGAAATAAGGTATTCATTTCAATGCTTTGCTTCATCCGTCGCATCTGAGCGATGCTCCAAAATCGTTCACCGAGCATTGAAATATGTACCTTATTTAGAAAAGTACTAAATGAAATTCATCACCATCGTTATCAGCCGTAGGACATCCACTGTTGAATAAAGCCCTCCCGCTTTTGTAATGGGGGAAGGTTGGTGCCATAATCCCCACGCTTGGCAAGGCGCGGCTAGGAAATCGCAGTATTGGCGGTGAATTTACGGAAGACGCTGCTGCCCATCTTCTGGATTTGCCGTTAGATTTTCTTCTTACGACACCCACGGAGGAAAGGAGGTGGTCAATTCTAGGCCAGATACCGTTCGGCAGATTCAATTCAATTGATAAATCCAAAACTGCCTCGTTGGTAGTGGTTGCTAAGCGCGACTGCTGAGCACGAGGTCCTGGGTTCGAATCCCGGGTCGGGCAAAGTGTTACTGGATTTTCCATTAGGTAATTCTTAGTAGCTGGATTTGTGCCCGGTTGATGGCAATAGGCTCGCCCCCTTTTACATTGGGACCGAAAAACATAACTGGCGAAATGTGGGTGTACTATATGCGCACCTCTGCCTACCCCTTCAGGGAATACAGGCGTGATGTTATGTAATGTATGTATGTATGATTGTAATGATAAATCCAAAATCCTCTACCGTCCCGTCTGCCAGTGTGCACAGGTCATAATGCGTGAACCGGTCCAACAAGTTCGTAATAAATGGCGCCAGATGTGCCACAGAATATTTTACGATAAAGTTATTTATCACAAAACAAACTGTACTTAGTTCGCAAAGTTCTGGGAATTATGTGTAACAATGTAGCTAACACTTTTTACCTCATTATAACCGTTACAAATTATACAGGTTGATAACAACTGATTTGTGAATGTATTATCATTTTTTTTTAAAAAACGTCGCCCCACACTTCGAATTTCTCCTGTGTCGTGGGTGCGTTTCACAAACATGAAATATCACATACACAAACACCCAGACTCGGGACAAACATCTGTGGTTCGCACAAAGTTTTGCCCCGTGCGGGAATCGAACCCGCAAACCTTAGCGCAGCAGTCCAATCACTTAGCCACTGCGCTAATCAGGTCGTCATAATTATTAATATATTAAACACTTTTTCTTCTAATTGTATAGGTGATATAATTATATCATACAATTACAAGGAGAATGATGATCCCTTCATTTTCTTTCTTTACCCGACCTATTAATTTTTAGGGAATCGTATTTTTTGGGATAAAACTTCTATTCCTTACTTCTTAGCCCTAAAAATACCAAGTCAGCTGCATCGTTGCTCTCTTGCTATGTAAAAGATGAACAAAACAAAAGACCTACTTTCTCATTTATAATATTAGAAAAAACAGAAAAAGAGTACAGGATTTTCGTTCTTCTACTATGTATTAGAAGTAATACCCAAAATACCTGCCTGGCAGCCTCGTTGGTCTATTGGTCGGTAAGCGCGACTGCTGAGCATGAGGTCCTGGGTTCGAACCCCGGGTCAGGCAAAGTGTTACTGGGTTTTTCCATTAGGTAATGCTCAGTGGCAGTACGGAGTCTGGATTTGTGCCCGGTAGATGGCAATAGGCTTGCCCCCTATTACATTGGGACCTAAAAACATCAGTGGCGAAATGTGGGTGTACTATATGTGCACCTCTGCCTACCCCTTTGGGATATACAGGCGTGATGTTATGTTATGTTAATATCGAAATAGTGACTATAAAATAAGTCAATGATAAATACAGTAAATTCCAAACATTTCTACGAATCAAGATATTTCTTATATCTGGAGTACATAATAAAAATAAATGAGATTTCAAAGTGCATTGCAGTAGTATAATAAAAATGCTTGGTGTTTGTACGTCGGACCCCCACGATGCAAGTGTGTCTAAAGAACCGCATATGCGTACTACATCCATATTATTATCATGTCCGACTTGCCATTGCTGTCATAATGTCATTGTCTTTTATAGCTTTTGAATATTGTCTTTGACGGTTTATTTTGTATTTCTGTAACCTGTGTGGCCTGTTTTTCATTACTTTACTTTCGTATAGTAATCTTACTATCTTAAAGTAAGGTCCTAGCAAAAATGGTCAAAGATTTTTGACACAAAAAGATTTCCCGTCACAATAATTATCATCATCAGCCGGAAGACGTCAACTGTTGAACAAAGGCCTCCCCCTTAGAACGCCAAAATAACTTATATTAACTTAATTATTTGAATAGTTTATATAATTCAATTAATTATCATTGTTGTTATTGTTATTCATTTGTTTGCTCCTATTTTTATAAATAAATAATCATAAATTTATTTATTATAAACTAATTGTAATTATTTTATTCGCTTTATTAATCCATAGTTGTTAAGATTGACTAACCATTGTAGCTATATTGTCCAATGGTAGGGGGGTTTTATAAATGGGGTAGAATACGTTGTAGGATACTAAGTGACAGATACAGGATGCTATTTTAATTATTAAGTGGCCGCACCTTCTAAGCGCATCATCTACGTGGAAAATATACGTAAAAACTAGTATTTATGTATTAGGACTTGTGAAAATGCCTGCAAGCTATGTAAGTGTTTCTTTGTGCGAGAATCAAGTCTTCAAAGGACAGGAAACTGTGTGTAAGCCAGTGCACCGTGTCCACATCTATATTTATCCTGAAGAATTCAACTGGAATTATAATCTTCTAGTGTGAAAATTATTCGCAGTTTTGATCTAGGCTTTTTATAGGCTAGGTTTTATTAATAAATATTCCTTTTTAGCCGCACGCAAGCGCTAACAGAATGTTATGTATCGTTTTTTGTTTCTTTTCTATTTTTATTATAATTTATTGTATAATTTGCGTGTTTGATATAAGTAAATAAAGCGCTTAATTATGTTTAAATGAGACTTGTTTTATTATTAAGTAACGTGAATATGTATGTGTTGTTCACGAAATAATAAAATACCTAATAATTAAGTAAATTATAGTATTAAATAAATCTCACCTTATGTATGTAAATTCTTCACTGTATAATCCAATATCGGCGTTCTTTAGCACCTGAAAAGAAAGATAATTATAATATTAATTAAGTTGTTACATTTTAATAAATCTCCCAAACACGCACAATTAACATTGTACAGCAAAGACGCGGAAACTAAATTCGCGAAAGCACAGAATCACCGCTGCGTCTGCGCCGATTGCTGGTGTGTAATTTCACACTAATATATGCGAATATTTCCTAGATTCGAACTCATTTGTATTCTTGACGCGTGTCAACACACACCCAGATGTTCGGCATATTGATGATAACAGTTAGGCTGACAATGCCTTCTTTCTTAAGTTTTTTTTTCCACCTTATTAGTGACTTATGTCATTGTAGTTATAGGTGTAATGTTGATTGGGGATCACCGTTTTCATGGTATTAGTAATAGGTTCATGTCCCTCAAGGTAGTAGAGTATGGTCTATGGACTACAGAGAGCAAATTATTGGATGAGACTTTATTTGGGGGTCAATGGCATTGCAGTTCAGTAGGTTGGCCTAGCCGCTTGGCTGCAATGCCATTGACTAGTAGAAGTATAATAGGAGAGCTCCCTTTCTACCTATAGAAAGGTAGCTTAGTAGGTAGGTATTATTTTTTGGAAAGGCTCGACATATTTTGTATTTTTTTTATGTAGCCTGTTTAGTGTCCCACAGCTGGGCAAAGGCCTCCCTATTATTCCTCCACAAAACCCTGTCCAATTCCATTTCAAGCCATGTCTTTCCCGCAAAGATGTCCATATTATCTCGCCATCGCCTTCTCGGTTTGCCTGGTCGTCGGCGACGGGCGGTGGGTATCCATTTTTTTTATTAATTAACCGCAGAAAACTGAAGACCAAGAATTAAAGGAACAGCGGGATAATAAGCTTAAACAATAATTAATTTATTCTTTGTTTATATAATTATGCGTCACGACTTATGCTTTAACTTATAACTCGTAAATAACTATTCTTGTAGTATTTAACAAAAAAATAAACAGTTATCCTCGTGATTCTGATAGGTCAATCCATTACTGTAGAATTGTATTTTTTGTTAATAACTTTTGGTTTCTTTTGGCCGGCACGTGCCCACGTTACTATTAGTAACAGGTTTTACATTAGATGTGGCTAAACGCTATAGAATTGGCTTTGAGATTTTGTTAAAATTCGCATTCGATATCGTCAGGCAAGAAAATACTTTTTTGTTGATACATACAAATTTGACTACGGTTGTTATTAGCGCAGTGAGTAAGTGATTAGACCGATGAGCTAAGGGTTGCCAGTTCGATTCCCGCACAGTACATATCTTTGTTGCGATCCGCAGATGTTTAACACAGGTCTGGGTGTGTGTGATATTTCATGTTTGTAAAACATACACATAAGGTACAGGAAAAATTACTAGAGCGGGCGAGGTTCGAAAAAAATAGTCGTACATTTCGTGAATTAAATTATAGCTTAAGTTGAAGAAGACGTCCATATTCAACAAATAATAATTATAATTAATACTACACGCTTCCATTCACAGATCACGTGACCTGTGTTGATTGCCTCACGGTAACCAAAAAGAACATACAATATCCCATAAAAGTTCATTTCACCTCCCATTTACTTTCCTCTCAGCAATTCGAATTGTATAATCATGTTTATAATTATTACGTACCCGTTGCCATGACGACGGCATTTCATCATCGTATACTGGCTTTAATCGTACGCATACACATTATTATCATCAATTTGCATAGCATATAGACGTGTAATTGATCTTTATGCCTAGCTTCCGTCTGTTTCTCGTTAAATCGAGGATGCGGCCAGCACCGTGCTCTCGTCTAATAAGTAATAACAATCATGTTTATATCTCAACGTGTTATTATTTTTTGCTCAACTCAAGTGTTACAATGAAGCGAAAGGGTACTATAAAGTATGTTTTATTACTTGCGGCGAAGGTAATTAGGTAATATAAGGCTTATAGAGAGATGTTAATTACGTCACTATTCAGGTAGGCTGGATAATTGCCTATGGTTGTTGACCGTGTCGTTATAGGTAACGTGCAAAGTGGGCCACCCATCGTCGGGCAGTATACGGCAACCAAAAGGGCTAAAACATCACGCTGCTATCCAAACCGCTTCGTCTAAGCACGGATAGCCGAGTGGTATGACCGTTGAACTACCAAGTCAAAGGTCGCAAGTTCAATTTCCAGTATGCACTGTCTTTTCAAATTCATGTGCGTATTATAATCTTCAACCATACGATAAGAAGAAGTCTTAACGAAAATATTAACTGTTTAGTCATAATTATTATTTCATAAAATAATACTACAGGTCAATGATGAGGCCATCAATATCATTTTTAGCATCTGAAGTAAAAATTTAATGGCAAATTGATAACCGTTTCGCAGAAACAGTAAATCTATACTACTGGCCTATCATTCATCAGCGAAGGTACAGCTTTAATAACTAATTCTCCAACAATTATAACTGGAAATACGAACATAGAACACCCAACATCAGATACTAAAACAATACGTTCAACAACCAAGAAAATTAACCTTTATAGATAACAGTTGAACTCAATTTGGTATCATGTTAGTTTTAATATTCAATCAGTGTAGCGAGACCGGAATCCAGACCAAATAGGATCTCCAGAAACAGAACAACAATATACAGAGATACGAGCAAATCAAACGCACCAGATATCCTGGTACTAATCTATAACCAAAGGCAATCTATTCTGATAAGATAGGAATAAATCTTAGAGCGGGAGCTACCCATTAGTGGTTACCGGTATGTGTACAATGCATCGGGAATTGGTATTGCCAGTTCTGCTGGACGTCTACCATATGCTTACAACAACATTATATGAAATGATGTGCCTTAGAATATTCAATTTAGAGATACATCCGACTGATATGAAGCGGAAGATTATTGACAAGATAGTTCTGGTAATATGCTCCACAATTTTCATTACTTAGGACATCAGGACACAAATACATGTAACCACTTTTCGGTAGCATATTCTGGCAAATAGAACTCATTTAAAACTTAACTTCTGCTAAACTTCCCTTAATCACAAAAAAATGTAATTTTAAACCAAGGATTAAATTTTACCTCTGTCACTATCGTTTGCATTTCCAAAAATAGAGATATCAATAGACTTATTACGGGGTTTAGTTAATGCCGGTATGATCCTCGTTTTTTAATAGAGTACAAGTTTAATCACAGAAGTACATTCATAGCTGGTTCCATAATGGTTACGTTTAGACACAGACTTGTCAAAGAAGAAGATTTTTTTTTTTCGAAGCTGTCTTTCGCATGTTGTTGGAGCTTAGCCTGCTTAAGCGGTATTTTGGCAAGACTTATTAAGGTCTTCAGCCAGGTATAAATATTCTACAAACTAAACATAATTAAGTAGCAAATAGTTTGTGTGGTTCTGCAAAAAATGTGACTGCAACACTGTATCCTAGAGACCAAAGAAATACTAATGAAGCTCTAACATTGCATGCAGTAAAACGCCATTTCAAAGAAAAAGAAAGGCGCCACCAGTCTAATAAACGCATCAACAAAAACATAATAATTTGAGTAATTGTTCGCGTGATTTATGAAGACAGTTCGACAATAAATGTAATATTCAATTTCCTTGTACACGTTTTTGTCCATTCAGATACTCGCGGCGTCTAAGTTTTATGTGAGAAAATTGTCACTAAGCTGAGAATCTAATTGTTGAAAATGATTATTTAGCTATAAACACTGGCTATAAAACTTAGTGATCATTTTGCGGGAATTATTTCTAGCCAGTACAGTTATCCTAGCATTTTATTGTGGCCGTTTCCTGTTGTGTGCATAAATAAACAAATTACTATAGAACCGATATGTTATAAGAATGTTCTCATTAATATCATAATTTACGAGTATTTTATAGTGTTTCAACGTTCGCCATGTTAAGCCTAGTTATACGAGGGTCAAACTGAAAGTTCTTAGAACTGGCCACTTATAAACAATATAATAAAAAAATAATTCTAAAATTTGAAAATAGAACTCTTTGCCAATATTACTGAGTATATATTTCATTAATTTGTCATTTGTTTTACGATTTGGCGGCAAATTGAAAATTGTCTGTGTCACGTCAACATGAATTTAACACGAGAAAATTTTCGTGCAATGATTTTTTATGACTTTCGATGTCATTTAAGTCAACAAGAAAGTTATGATAGACTACGATTGGCCTTTCACGATGAAGCCCCATCTCGTGCGACAGTTTACAACTGGTTTAATGAGTTTAAACGTGGTCGCACTAATCTCACTGATGATTTACGTGAAGGACGGCCTTCTACGGCGACGACTGAAGATAACATCTGTGCTTAGAATATAGAACAAACCAGAAGGCGTGACCGCGCAAAATAGTGTAAGTATGCCAACTACTCCAAAATGGAGTAGTTGGAAATTTTGACATTTCATTCTTAAAAAGCGCGCGCATCGCTAGCACGTTTTATACGCTGCGCATTTAATTAAATTATGCCGACCTGCGTAATGCTAATGACGAAAACTGCAGTCGGAAATATATAAAAATATAATAGGATTACATATCATGTGTACGTTTCACATAAATACGTCTCTTTATTTAAATGTCGAATATTTTTTATCGTAATTATTTGACAATGAAACTAAGCGTCCATTTTGTCAGTGTTGCAAGTATTTAGGTGAAATATTACCCCGTGATTTGTTAATATTTTTATTTGTAAAAATGCTAAAAGGAGGAAAAATTATGTTTTATATGCGTAAGGTGTGGAGTTTGATTACCGGTCTGGGCAGTATAATTAAGTAGTAACACGGAGTCTATAATTATTTGTACTTATTCGGTCAATGGCAATAGTATTAGAATTAAAAACTATTACATTATAATATTACATTTGTTAATTAAAAATCTTTTTATACAAATCTTTAATAATCACAACCAAAACATCGCCATTTACCCCAGAAGCGGTATTCCACTTCTAGCCTAGCAACATTAAGCGGGTGTGAAGTGGCGGGAGGGAGGAGCGTACGCCATGTTGATGGACACAGTGTACGCAAAGGAAAAATGGTTGAACGCGGGACCTGTGCATCTGTGTTGTGCGGCGTATGATAGAGACTGACAAAAGAGTGACCTATCAGCAGATTCGGACAAGCTTAGGCATCGGTATGAGTCAAGTGCACAAAATCCTCCACGAACATTTAGCAGTCAGGAAGCTTTGCGCCCGGTGGATACCTCATAATTTGACTGAGGCTCAAAAACTCCATCGTGTGGATTGGTGCCGTAAAATGATTGAAAGATTTAACGGAGGTGACTCAAATGCTGTGTTCGACATACTAACAGGTGACGAAAGCTGGATTTACTGTTATAATCCTGAAACCAAAAGACAATCTGCTCAGTGGGTGTTTCCTTTCGAGAGGTTGCCAACTAAAGTGAAGAGAGATCGAAGTGCGGGAAAAAAAATGGTGGCCTCGTTCTTTGGAAGGATAGGTCATTTCGCAACAATTGTGTTAGAGGATCAAAAAACAGTTTCTGCAGAATGGTACACTACCAATTGTTTGCCACTTGTCTTGGAAAAAGTTCGAGAGAAACGACCTCGCAGTAGGATCCTCCTTCACCACGACAACGCCTCGTCGCACACCGCTAAGCGAACGATCGACTATTTGGCGACATCAAACGTTGAATTACTGGGTCACCCGCCGTATAGCCCCGACCTCGCCCCTTGTGATTTTTATTTATTTCCAAAAATTAAAGAAAAACTTAAAGGAAAGCGGTTTATGAATGCTGAAGAAGCGGTGGCTGCGTATCGCGATGCCATTGAAGAGAACCCTAAAGACGAGTGGGCAAAGTGCTTTTCCCAGTGGTTCCATCGCATGCAGCGGTGTATTGACGTGAATGGACAATATTTTGAAAAGATATAATAAAACTAATAACTGGCTAATGTAATCAGTTTTTGATTTTCTAAGAACTTTCAGTTTGACCCTCGTATGTATACGCCGCAATAATTGATAATCCTATTAGTATTATGATAGCAGCTATAGAGATTACCAGTTTGTGTCTTACTTAACATTAGGTTTATTCTGTTTATTCGACAATGCCAGGTATCTCTTTGGCCTACACTAAGCCATCTGCAAAACGCTGTAACCAATTATATCTTGGATGCTTTGTTAAGATGCTGGTAAAAACACATTAAAAAAACAATTAGGTAGTGAAGCAAATGACTAGAAAAATAGAGCGTGTCTAAGTTTCACAATAAAGGCAATAGAACTGAAAAGTCAGTTGAAACAAAGTCCACAGTATGTTACCGTTTAAAGGCATAAATGAATCGTTCAACCAGTAAGTCAACACTAAGTAGGTGCTCTGGTAAACTCGCGAATTCGCGCTCAAAGCAATCCTGCACCCAATAACGGTCCCTTGAATCGCAGTGAGCAGGCGTGTAAGGACGCTCTAATTGCAATATTTACATTTAAATCGAGCTCCTGCGTTGTTTAGTTGTTGGTCCCAAACCGATGTTAACACGGCCGCTGCACGCGAAGGTACTAACCAAGATTTATCGGCGCACTGGGCGACAGGCTTGACCCACAATGCACTATGTATATACCAGCTTTTTGTCTGAATGCTGTTTCTATGGAAAATGTCATGATAAATCTGACGTAGACAATGGTAACATGTTATTTAGGTACCCAGTTGACTGTCAGATGTTTCATTGTCAAGATAACGTAGTAAAGCACTAGCTTTGAAGTCAACTTAATTGACGTCTACATTTAATGTTCAGACTTCACTTTCATAGTACGAATCGGTACGGATTCCAAGACAGTTTGTTTTCGGTTAACACTTTCAATGAAAGCTCTTTTTTATTTGGTCTCTTGCAAATGCGGTTGTAGAATCGTTTCTATTCCGTTCGACTAATCGAGAACTCCAGCTGAGCTTAAAATTAACTTTATAGCGAGCAATAGTAGCTAAGTAGGTGTAGTAAGGCTTGGACTACGTATTAAGGTGTGGTTGGGGTAAAGATTGGAGAGAGTTGAATCCACATAGTTTAGTTAATAAACAACATACCTATAGGGTTCTAGTGACACGCCATTTTCACAATCATACTCCTGTTATAAAATGAATGGAAGAAATAATTAAATATCATTTTAAATAATAATAAAATACCTACAAAAACGCAAGTTTCATCACCTCATCTAACCTCACCGCAACATTTCACATTCTTCATACATGCTCGTCGATTATCATAAAGCCATAAAACAACTGATAAAACAAACGCCTCAACATAACGTATGCTAAATCTACAACCACCGTCCGTTTCATCCGCAGAAACGAAGAAAATATACGACTGAAACGTATCAGATCACCTTTACTGTTTTACTTTTCACTTTGGTATGACATTTACGCACGTACTGCATGCTGCGACAAATCGCTGTTCGTATCGCGACATGACGACAAATCGCTCCGCCGACAGTATCGCGCAATCGTAGCTTTATTATTCTTCGGAGCCATATATTATTGAGCTTTATGAAAGGGCATTTTAAAATGACTCTGATTGTTAAATGATGGATTGGATTTGGATCTATATGAACTTAAAGCCAGGCTTTTTGTATTGTCATGGTGATCTATTCAATAGCTTCCTCACAAACAACTTTAACTCACTACGGGGGTTACTATATAATATCTACGTACTTAATTATCATTTGATAACGTATATATAATATTGATTATTGCATCAAAGATTTCCAAGACGTAAAGGACTAAACGAGGCAAAAGTTTTGGCGATGGAAATCTTCCCGTTTGAGGAAGCCTGGTTTTGCAAAAAGCTGCTAGCTGTGCTTTTCGACTTAGCCTAAATCTTCAACACCCTAGAAATTACGTTTTCGTTGTCATGCGATCTAGCACAGTAGTGCACTATGTAATGGATTGTCCGTTGACTGAATATTGTTGGCCCCCCGGCGCGCGACACCGGACGGGAGCCAAGAATGAGATTAATATCTGAGCTGGTAAGTATGAATAGGTAAAGAACAACTATGAAAGTGTGAAGAAAGATTATTTAGCTAGTAGATATTGTTTGGGTAATGTTTGGTAACCTAAGGATCATTTATGTACCAGTTAAAAGATAGAAGGTAAAGTTAAGTTACAACCTCCTTACCATGAACTTTTAAACGTGAATGTTCAGTGTAATGTGATAACTCGCTTCCACAACTTAAACTGTTCTGCTTTATGAGTTCATGGTATGGGGCTGATAAGTTTATTGAGACAAGGATTCTGCTAAATACTGCCAAGTATCGATGTCTTTCTATGTCATGTGTATCTTAATTCTTAGATACCACCGATGTTGGATAAGGAAAACATCGCAAGTAAATCGCCAATCAGTAATGAGAATGTGCGGTAATCAATGTTTATTTCTCTTTCATTTGAGTAGACATTATATGATTAGAGTGAAATTATCTCATGTGTTAATGTATTAGTTCTACTTAAGTACCACTTAGTCCAATTGATAGCTTGTCTAGTTCATACTTAGATTATAATCTTCGTTACACTAACGTAATGCGACGACATGCCGCCAATCTATCTCGGGTACTCAATTAGTCAGAGAGTGTAAGTCATTTAGTTGCTCGTCTATCACTTCATAACACTTACATAAATCATATGTAATGATACCAGCCTGTCCCTGCTGCTTAGATATCCTCGAGTTCGTTTTTTCTTTTTCTTTTTATTTAAAAATGTCGCCCCACACTGGGAATTTCTCCTGTGTCGTGGGTGCGTTTCACAAACATGAAATATCACATACACAAACACCCAGACTCGGGACAAACATCTGTGGTTTGCACAAAGTTTTGCCCTTGCGGTAATCGAACCCGCAACCCTTAGCGCAGCAGTCCAATCACTTGGCCACTGCGCTAATCAGGTCGTCAAAGGAGGAGTTGATCGAAACAGTGTATTTTGGGATACAGTTAAATGTAGAGCCAACTATACCTATACTAAATTCTTTCGATAAAAATGTCGTAGATATTATCGTACAGCTTGTGCTTCTGTCTCTGCAAGGAAATCATTACTTGACATAACTACATCATCATCATGATCATCAGGTAACCGATTGCCGGGCATATAAAAAAATAAATTAAAAACATAAACATTTATTTCAGATACCCAAAGTCCTGCAAGGCTTGTTAGTAACAAGAATTGTCTTTTAAATAATGTTATTATATATATATATATATATATATTAAAACGGATTCCATCAGAAGACATCTTGAACCCCAAAATACCTACTTATATCTCTAAATCTAATTAAACTTGATAATGAAACGTTTTAGACGAAGAGAAAACCTAGACTTTGTATTGTTTGTTAATTAATAGAATTGTGAGATAGGGGCATAACAAAACCATAAAAACACAGTAACTTGCTTATGTTAGTGATTGCAAAACAACTGTTAATAGTAAATTACATCAAAATTGCGAATTAACTTTACGAGCAGTTAATTAAGCTTAGCTTCATAAGGACATTAAATAATTCGAAGTATGGTCGTAGACACCTCGGTAACAGTGTATTAGGTATTAAATATTTATTAACGCATTGAATGCCAGAGTGTAAATGCATCGGCGCCCCCTCTACGCCAAGACACTAGAAAATGGTCGTCTTTTGTCGGCTCTAGCCGACGGTGGCGGGTTGGGCACGTTTTCATAATATGTCGGCTATATCCGACCGTGGCGTTCAAAAGGTTAAAAGATTTTTGCACATAATGTTGGACATTTGCACAATAGGTAGGTACTGATTGGTAGCAATAAAGATAGGGAGCTAAGTACCTACCTACCTTCAGTAGTACCTACTGTGTCTGCATAACATCCCTACTAATATTATAAACGCGTAAGTATGGATGGATGTTTGTTACTCTTTCACGTAAAAACTGCTGAATGTATTTTAATGAAATTTCATATGGAGGTAGCTGACACCCTGGATTAACACATAAGCACATACTTTTTATCCAGAAAAACGGGGAACACCGCGGGGCTCAGCTAGTAATATAAATTTTAATTTGACTAGGATATATTTTTTTAATGTTTTTATTTATTTGAGTTACAACCTTTTCTTAATTTCCTTGATAATTTGGTTTATATGTACGTCGTGTATGCAAATTAAACAATTCTTTCGTTCTTCCTATATAAACTTACTTTACTAATTATTTTAATCATTTATTTAACACATAAACTATTACAATAACTATTATAAAATATCAATGTGACTTGTGTGTGTACTGTAAGTATCTATTTAAGAAAGTGATTAATAACTCAATGCACACACCGACACTTTTAATTTGTTCAACCATTTGGTGGTTACAAATGGCCGATAGATTTCCAATTCCCACATCATCACGGATATTACTTATTACAACCGTTATGGTGTATACCTTTCTCCGTGATGTAACCTATTACTTACCACTTCGGTGGCAACCAATCAGCAGCCCTAATAATCAATCTCGAACATTCGTATCACCTGCCTCCTTCAATTAATCGTTTGAATGGCGGGTCGCGGGTGAAACCCACGCAATTTCTAATGTAAATGGTTTCTATTAGACAAGGTATGCGCTAATGGGAGTCTTAACCAAAGCATAAGACTTATATACCCGAAGTATAAGAAATGTAAGTGTAGGTACACCTAGATATGTCTAGGTTTTTTAATTAATAAAAACATAATATAACATCACGCCTGTATTCTCCAAAGGGTTGTCAGAGGTGCAAATATAGTATACCCACATTTCTCCAGTTATGTTTTAGGTCCCAATGTAATAGGGGGCGAGCCTATTGCTAATAACCGGGCACAAATCCAGACTCCGTGCAGCCATTGAGAATTACCTAATGGAAAAATTCAGTAACACTTTGGCCGACCCGCGATTCGAACCCAGGACCTCGTGCTTAGCAGTCGCGCTAGACCACTAGATCAACGAGGCAGTCCTAATTAACTTTGCAGTAGAGCCCTGCTAATGTTTGTTAGATAAGGTAATGGTTACATTGAAGGCAATTCCAAGCTGTCGTTAAAACTCCGGTGGCTTTAGATGAGGGATAGATCAAAGATAAGCGTCTTCGACTCTCATCCTCATTTATAGTCTCAACTTGAGCTACCCGTATAAGATATGTAAGTAAGTTCATTGTCCAAGAACATTACTCATGTAAAGTTTACCCATAAAAGTTCTTTATTATGCAATTCTTGTAAAACCGAAAATATATTGCAGTTTTAAGGAGATATTTCACAGTAGGTACTTACTTAAAAATAATATTCTTCACTGATAATAGCGCACACCGCGGACACCTACCGCGATCTATAAAGTTATTGGATTATTTCGCGAACACCACTTTAAGTTTAACTCGAAAAAAATATTTAAGCCTTCACTTTCTCAAAATAGAGTTCAAAATACAGTAGCTTGGACAGCACATCATAATTCAAATTTATTGAAAAGTAAATTGAATTATTCATTGGAATTTCAAAGTCTCTAAAGAAACCAATATTTACGACCTCATGCGGACGGGCGATTGCGAAATATTCATTGTTTTTTGGTTTACCGTACAATCAAGAGCCAACAACCGAGAGCTTCCGAAAACATTGCCATCAATTTTAGAAAATTGTACGTTACATCATTTGTACGGGTCACTAAGATCACTGAATATAATACGTATCAAAAACCGCAATGTTGTTATCGGAATTGCAGGACTGACAGCAGACCGCAGTAACATTGTACTGTCTTGTTACTGTAGTGATTGTATCACAAACAAATCAATACACAATTAACCGAACATTGGATAACATTATACGAAAATCAGTGCAGGAACATATTTTCCGTATCGATATGGGAGGGAATGATAATAAAAGCGAACGGCTTGGTTCTTGCGACGTGTTTGAATAGCTACTAAAACGTAGCGTGTAAGAACGTAAAGGACGTACCGCCGCGAAATAGATAAAACCTATAATAGGGCAAAAAGAAAACTGCGATATATTACTTTCTTTTCCCGTCGATTCCTGCTTTAAATTCTAGTGTTAGCCCTTAGGCTCCTTATAAAGGTTGAGTAAAAATAGAATCAATACTGTGATCACGATGTTTATAATCGTAGGTTTGTCACTCCGTAATTAGCAGCCATATTAGCTGGTACCGGGAATAAGCGTTGATAGTGAGGAGAAAAACTTGTATGCTCCTGTATCATGTCGATAAAATTATGCGTTCAATCGATATTGTGGTGTTTCGATATGTGATTATTGAGTTTTCAATTATGTGGATTAATTAGATCAATGCAATTCTAACTAATGAAATGAAGCATTCTAATGCATATTTCTAACAACTATCTTCGCATTATTAGCGCCGGTTTGGTCAGCGCGTTGCAAAATAATGGCACATTTAAACGAGAAAAATTAAGGTTCACAATTCCAAATTAAAACATCAGCCAAAGTCAAACATTGTTAATAATAATGTTGCAAAGTTTTTACACAAATAATTTCTAAGTGAAATAGAATATAAGTGTACTAAATAATCTACCGAAAACATCGATTAAGAACAACACTTAAACCCGACACTAGCCCATTAAATACTAAAGCTATATCACGAACACTTAAAGACATCTAATATCTTACTAATGTGATATGAATTGCCATTTTTTTCTACGTTACATCAGAGATATTAAGTTTCGCCGTTCATTGTCGAACGGTCACGTGTGTAAGTGTAAGTGAGAGTTAACTTACACTTGTAGAAATGAATCAAATTGTTTTAATGACTGCGGGACACGTGACCGGGCTATCAAGGGTCGTTTTACTTCTTAATGTTCATCCAATTATCTACAGCCGTCGTTTGTTACACGCCGCGATTTATACATGCCTAGTTTCGACAGCAGTATGAATTAGACACATTTGTAAGTGAAAATCACACACAGGAAAGAGGAAAGTGATGTACCTATTAAGTTTTATTATTGGCTCTTTCAACTTTACAATTTTCTATTATTTTAATTGGCATTTACAAGTAATTCATGGTAGTTGGTAATCGTAGATTCCAACAGATAATACCTGACGTCACTCTTAATACAGAAATACTAAAAGGGAACTTGAAATTCGATGGATGCGAGCGGTGACACGGTGGCTCAGTTGGCAGAGCGGCGCGGCGGCGCCACGGTACGGCGAAAGTCGCGGGCTTGAGTCGCGCCCGTGTCCATCATTTTTCAAGTTTTCTTTATCAATTTAAATTCATGATAACTTTAAAATCCTTATATTAGTTTTCTACTTGAACATGAGAGTAAAATACACGCATAAAAATAATGACGACAATTGCTTACCACACACATAATCTCAGTCACAAATCTCCAGAGCGAAGGCCCTTCCAAGATCCCAAGTCAATAATGCTACCCTTCGGTAATAAATTTAAGAAAAATATAGTTATAACACGTTATTATGCACAAATCTGTGTTATTATTTACTGTTGCTATCATTAAAGTTGCGCAACAACGATCGATTTCAAAATGGAATCGGTGGAGCACAATTGTTATTCATTGCGCTCCATAATATTATTATTGTACTACAATCGGATCATTTTCTGAGCTATTACAATGAATCGAGTGATTCTAAAGCATCGATAACAGCACTTACCGCCGGTGCCGTCTGGTTCCGTTCTAGTTTCACCCACAAAGAAAATCATGTTTTCACCACAGACAATTTTAAAGAGTGTAATTATTTTTTTAAAGAAAATGAGTGTGAAATTACATTTTAAATTCCATTGTCTTTTAAATTTTGGTTTATGTTAAGCCTGTTTTGACGTGTGGGGTCACATTATTCTCAATGGTGTGTTTTATATTAAAACAATACGAAAAGATAAACGTATAACTGCATTCTGGGAACCTTTTATTGTGTTCTAGAGACGGTTTAATTGCATAATTTAAGAGCTGTCAGACAACTGTTCCATGTTTACTTTAAAGTTAAATCATCAAGACGTCGCTACAATGTACGAGGACTAGAGAGCTTCAGGCACTTTTTAAGGTATAAAAAATCCCATCGCAGAGACCTATTAAAGAGCTTTATTATACGTATTAGTGTTTGCAGGGCATCCGAAGGGTTTCAATGAAGGCTGGCATGATAAAAAGACAACAATATAAATAATAACGTCTTGCAGCATATCTTAATATTGATCAACAACAATTACAGTTTGACAGGGCGTTTCGCGCTAGTTAGCACAAGACACACGATTATTAAATTGTAAGATGGTAATTACCATTGGAGTGGTTTACTTGAGGCACGCCCCAAATAAAAAGGTAATTGCACGCCGTGGTAAAAGATAAGGTTTGGAGGTAACGAGTTTATTATAAGTTTTTCTTTTTCGCCAGCTGCAGTGGTGGGGTTTAAATGTCAGTTGCGCAACTAATTAAATTACGATTAATTGTTTCAGATAGACAGATAAGGAATGCGATCGAGCCTACTTATTATAGATAGAATTTAATTATACAATGTTTTCTTTGTCCGACTTTTATTTTGTCCTTAACATTATTGATAAGTTTTTTGTTTACTGCGTATAGCTTTTATTCTCAGTTTAGTTTATCTAAAGACTGCTCAATACTGCATACCATTCTGGTAAACTAGATTAAGCTCTCGATTGTCGCATATAGTCTAAATATGGATGTCATACTGCAATAGAGGAATATTTAGATTCGTATCCAAGTTTAGTTGGAGATTAAGTCCGACTGGTTCCAACGCTTATGGTAAATTCTATGAGCATAATGAATTGACAAGCAAATCGAATCAATTGCATCGCTTATTAATGTGATATTATTATTATCTCCGTGGGTAAAAAAACAGCGTGTAAATTGTTTTTAATGAGGGATGAGTAATGAATCGGCAGCAGCTTGTGAGACAGCAACTTTATTATCTTTGTCATTATCAATACAGCTCCCATTCAAGTCGGGTACAGAATAAGATGAATACATCCCGGACTACATTAAAACTATGAAATCAATTTATGATAAAGATTTCTTCTTGTACTTTAAAATAACTGTTGATAACTGAAGATATGACTATAAAAATAAGTAATTAATTTTTAAATAAATTAGGTTTGATACTCCGCCATCTTTCCCGATTGATAGCTCACGTCACGCTGCTTTTTCGGGCAGGATGACGTGACGTCTGCCGGGTCTGTTAGTTTAGTATAACGAACAGACCTTTACTCAGCCAATATGTCATTATTGTTAAACAAACAATATTAGTTTTCATCGCAGATAAAATTTTACGAGCCTGAGAGACCAGCAACATATGCATAACATTTGCATATCATAAAAAGCCAATATGTATCTTCCTAAAAAGGTATCGACAGCGACACACCCCTAAACCTAAACATCGATCCATAAAAAAGAGTGCGACAGTTTTATAAATATGGTGGTATTACGGCCACGCCTCCGAGAGTCGAGAACTTGAGACACATCGCGGTTCTTCGACATCGCAGTTCGCTCTCGGACCAAGTTCGAACGAGCAGCCGGTACTAGGTAGGCAGTGGACGGTGGACGTATAAATAGCGCGGTCGACGACCGGCCTCCGAGCGGCCTTCACTTCACCGCACGCTAACCATCAACGCCGCGAGACAGGGGTCCTTCGTTAGGGCTGCACTAATGCATTTTACTTTTTGATTGAAAGTTTAAAGGGGTTTTCGGATTTATTATGATTAAAATCAAAACTTACGATCAACAATAAATTTCATGCGTGCAAATTTGGGCACTAGAATTATTTATTTTCTCAACAAAACCTTTTTTTTATAAACTTAATTAAAAAGCCCAAATTTTTTTAAAACGTATTTCATGCTTATAAAGTGCTGTCAAAAGCACGAAAAATGTTCTTTATTTTTTTTAAATTTATTAACACGGATTATGACGAAGTGGCCAGCCCTGATAGGTCCTGGCGCCACAGTGATTATTTCGGCTTAAGCTGAAAAGAGAGCCGTGGAATCACAGCAAAAAGATAGGCGCATCTCTTTTTGGCTCGTAGAAAAAATGCAATTTGTAAAAGGCATCAGTGGTTGTACAAATAGATGCATATTTCTTCACAAATGAAGTTGAGTGACATTTATTACTTACATTTAATGTCGCAGCAATAAAGGTTTAGAATGTTCATATTGAATGTATCGTATTGACACTTGTCTTGACATTAAACTTTTTGCATCTCGTAATAGTAATGTCATGTTTTTGTTTCAATATCTGATACTTATTTTATGACTGCGCTGACTCATGATCAAAGCTTTAGTTGCATATGACAAAATAAAAAAAGGTCCTAGTCTAGACTATAGTTGTAAAGTAACTTATTAATTAAGTGTTCATATGAGGTAACAAAATATACAGGTACCTACGAATAAACATCCTAGGTAACAACTTTAACTATATCCCCAATTTAAGGAAAGCATAATAAATGAATACTGTAAAAATAACCTCCGTTTATTATGTTACTAGCTGTGCTCCACGGTGTTACCCGCTACATTTTTGTCATAAAAACCTGTAACCTGTGTTATCCAGTGTCAGCTACCTCCATACCAAATTTTAGGAAAATCGCCCCAGCCGTTGGAGCTTGAAGAAGTTACAAACATAGTAAACACACACACACAAACATTCGCTTATAATATTAGTGTGACAAAAAATTGTATCATAGAAACATGACGTTTACAAGTTAGTTAGTAATAACACTGCAGGTCTTCTGAAAAACTTTCCAGTTCTATATACGCAAGGAAAAGAAAACGCGTGATCAATCGTCCTTAGCAACATTGTAAATAGTTGTAATCTAATTTAATCTGTAGTGCTTTGCGTCGTTAACTTGCGCTTGAATAATTGTATTGATACCAAGAAGGGCTGGGATGAGCCTAAGGGCTTGCGCTCACTCCACTCTTATTTTCACAAGACGTTTATATGCTAATTGAATCGCAACCGAGTGTAAACACACTGGATATTAAAAACTGACATCGTAAATCTGTTCTATGCCTATATACGACCTATTTAACAAATCCATAAATGTTAATTCTTTCAACACTTAAGGTGCGCTTACACGGGCAATTAATGGCGCGATGATTGGCAATTTTGGTCAACAATGATATCCCGGCAACACCAAGCCAATGTATGGTAATACAAAAATTGTGTAATAATAGCCATGAATTGCCAAATTTTAGTTGCCCGTGGAAGCGCACCTTAATACTGTCGGTAAAATCGAGACAAAAAGTCGGCATCTACGCCGGAGGGTATTGGCTTCATTGCAATTTAATTCATTAAATGATTTGGGAACAAAAAATACAAACAAATAATATAAAAAAGGTATAACATCGTTAATACGGTTTCGTTGACTGAATTCTTAACGATTTGATAAAAAAGGAAGTCTAAATAAATCTGTGAGACGGCACGTATATCAGTCGATCAATTTTCCTTATAAAATGGAAGTAGATACGACCGGAATACAAAAAGAACTACCTTTCCCCTTACCATGAACTCTTAAAACAAGACAGCGTTGTGGAAGCGAGACGCTATTATGTGCAGTATGATCAACTGTGATGCGGCGTCTCGCTTCCACAACGTAAACTGTCCTATTTTTATAGGTAAGCTTCCCTGCTTTAAGAGTTCACGGTAAAGGGGTTGTTCGATCGTTTAAAATTGAAGTGTAAGTCCATGTAATCTGGTAAACTTAAATATTAATCAACATAAAGCGTATTATTATTTGATCATGACTTGCGTATTCTGTTTCAGGTTACATAAATACAACCTAAGCCTTCGCGAAGAGGCTGCGTTTATGTTATCAGCTTGTTTAAAGACGTAGCGAGTTCTCTCAAGACTTTGAAGTAAACCTTTAATGGGTAAAGAGTAGGTCTATCAACGCCTCGTTTATCTACCTTACAATTGTACATACTTGAGCAACACTTAACTTCAGTATCTCTTTCTAGATAGAACATATATTTATTTGCTGGAAAACACTTATCGCGGGTTCCGGCAAGCGAAAGTCTTTACACAGCAGAAAATACTACGAAAGTGTTGTTACCTAGTATTTTGTCTGAGATAATGTTTAAGTTACTGATTGAAATAACTCACATCAACGTCCTATTACATTGGGACCAAAAAACATTACTGGCAAAATGTGGGTGTATTATATGTGCACCTCTGCCTACCCCTTCGGGAAATACAGGCGTGATGTGATGTTATGTTATGAAATAACTCATTAAAATGTCAATTTTATTAATTAAAGTTTTTTGTTCGCTTTTATGATTACAAGTAACTAACACTACTATCAAGTATCTCATATTCAATTCCGATGTAAGAAAAGCCTTATTAATAACTTGAATTTCGGCAATTGACTCGCTCTTAAAAATGCAAATGTCATCCTGTAAAAACTTTGCCTAATTTAGCTTTAAAAACTTACACAGGCATAGGCTTTACCAATGGCTATCACAAGTTAGGTAAGATCCCTGCCCTTCAAACTAGAAGAACCTGCATCTGGAGGGACAGATTTATAGAAATATACGTCTTTACCAATCCTTTGGAGAGTCAGGAGCGATGAAATATGTTCGCAGATAACATCACAGCTTCCAATAATTACGAGGATCCATTTTTATTCTAAACAGAATAGTTTACGTAAAGAAATCTCCGAGTTAATTTAACTGACTTCCCGATTTGGTCTGCGCGAGATAAGATCACATGTGTTTGCGCACCGTTCGTGACGTATAAGTAATGTTTGCTGATATTTACGCGAATATTAGTCTTTGCAGCCATTTGTATTTTCTACCACTTGTCAGGTTAGTGGGAACGCTGAGCTTGGCGAACGACTTGACATTAACTAGCTAGAAATCGATAAATTAAAATCGGATCGTCGAATCGAATCGATTGATCGATGCGTACATTAACTTACTTCTAGTTTAGTGATAAGCGGTGACATCTTGTCCATAGGCTCAGGAGTATACCATTCTTGACAAGCATTACAGGCTTCATTAAATATATTATGTATGCATAGGTACCTTAAAATGTCAATTTGAGGGTTACTTAAGTTTTTTTGCTTCGCACTATTGCTTATTTAGTTTATCAGCCATATACTAAACGACGTATGATTAAATAAAATAAACTCAGTTCATTAACCCTGCGATGATAACAGGCGTGTTTGTATCAATATATTACTTTCGTAGCTTGTTTATAATTTTTTTTTTTCTTTTTTTTTTTTTTTTTAAAAAACGTCGCCCCACACTAGGAATTTCTCCTGTATCCTAGGTGCGTTTCACAAACATGAAATATTCACATACACAAACACCCAGACTCGGGACAAACATCTGTGGTTCGCACAAAGTTTTGCCCCGTGCAGGAATCGAACCCGCAACCCTTAGCGCAGCAGTCCAATCGCTTAGCCACTGCGCTAATCAGGTCGTCAAATAATAATATTTTATTATTACCCGCTACGCGCCGCTACGAAGCTACAAAACGCCGTCAACTCAATACATATAATCTTATTCAAAAAGCAATAAATCCAAAAAAAATTAACAATAGCCGGTCATTTTAATATACCATCTAATCTAGCACGTTCATTACATGGTGTAACACGAGTTCCGAGTAACATTATTCTATTTCCCTCCGGCCCTCTGTAATTGTATAAATACGATTTATGGCAACCATACCTCAAACTGCATCTGACGTAATAATACTTGCGCCGACTAATTAACAATGACATGCAATAGTCGTAACAATTTTAATGATACACTACAATACAGAAGGTTTGTGTAGTTTGTCGGCTATGGTTATGAATTTAGATTTTTTGTTTCTACATCGTGTTTTACTTGTGTACGGAATTTGGAGTGTAAGTTAGCTTGATAGCAAAGAAAATTAATTATAGATAAATAAATTACGATAGATGTAGAAAGGAAAAATGAAATCACGGTGGTTTAGTTATATGCAGAACTCGTTCTACATACAGCCTTTTCACATATACGTTGTATATACATTGAGGCGTTATCATAGGTACAAATAATGGGATACACACAAAAGATATTTTTTCTAATTCTGAAGTTCTATGTTATTAATTCATCAAACAAAATCAGAATGTAGCTGTTCTAGTTACTCATTAAATCCTCTCATAACAAATATTTCTTTATCTCACAAAGTATGTCTCAAGCTTAACGGTTTTCAGACCTGTTTTGCGTATGATAATAATATCGTGCCCGCAGCTGTAGATAAAAACCGAGCGAGATATTTTTTCGATATTTATTTTACGACATTAAAATGTTCGTTTTGTCACATCGTTAGCGGGCCAGCAGACAAAGGAGTAAGGTACCACCTGCACTTAATAACTTCTTAAAACAATAGCCAGCGTGCAGGTAAAGCTCCAATCATGGATATCCAAGTATTTAAATGGTATCCATAAAAACAAATGGATACGTTTAAGCCCATAATTATATTCAAACGTAAAATTTTGCGGGAACTAATGAAGGTACTAGTAGATTAATACAAGAAAATTGTTCTCGAAAATAATTTTAAGCAAACTCGAATGCTTATATTGAATCATAATAAAGTAGAATTCCTCAACTGAAAATACCAAACTCTTATGTATGCTGTAGGCAGTAAACTCTCAAGTGCACTTATGCGATATCCCTCGTTAGACGCGTGATAAGTGCTTCCTTTACAAGAATACTCGTTAACTCGGAAATACAGATATTTATCTATATAAAAATGGCATCATAACCTGTTTATGTATAACATAGAATCGTCCGGGATCAAATTAACCGGTTGATTTATTGCGAGACCATGAATGAGGCGCGTCAGTTGCAAGCGGCCGTCATATTGCCGCGGCTTGCAGACATCCATCAACTTAACTCAATGATTTATTTCTTTTTCACTTCGCTTTGCTTTCATCTATCATGTTTGAGGCGTTTTATGCTAATTTATGTTCGAATCCTTCAGGAACGTGCCTTCCGGGATAGGTTGTTTAAATTCTTCAATGTCGGCCATACAAATATTTGAACTGAGAGATTGAATTCTTAGCCCAGAAGGAAGATACTTATCCAGTGTGCTATTGCTTTTATATCAACGGTTGTGAGGAAAGCAATACTGATATTCAATATAGAACAATGCCTATCACTATCTGCCGTAAGTGTCAATTGTCACGGCATTGTCGATACTGGTACGCTCTCGAGACATTTTCGACTCGATATATTTCCCGGAACTTATCGAAACGACATCAATACTGTTGGTAATGTGATGTTTTTATTACCCAATATTCCTACATACATTGAAATACAGACGATAATCGATCTTAGTACACCAATAGTATATTAACTATACATATTATGTATAGTTAATTTCCACCATTTTGTTCCAAACGACATTTCTAACCAATCCATTTCTAGAATAATAGTTTTAATTTATTATATTACGACTATTACCCTCGAGATGGGTAGTCTGAGAAGTAATTGGCACAAAATACAAGGAAAAGGTAGCTAGTGTTCAGAGTTATTGATATCTGAAGCTGCAGTACCAAGAATTGTCGTAGGCGCAATCACAGACCTATAGCATAAAATTAAATGGTTTTCTAACTATAGTATTACCTTCCTTAATTTATTTTACACTGGTAAAACCTCCTTTGTTCGTGTTTTTCATTTTTCTGGTAATACGAGTAGGTAGTAGCGGAAAGTTTTGTCTTCCAATCTAGCTGTTGATTTTAGCCTTTTGTCGTTTTGAACCACGAGCGATTATACTTCTTGCTTTATTATATTCAAAAAGTAATTATAATTTTTTGAATATAATAAAGCATTTAAAGTAATCTTTACTTTTCAAATATAATAAAGCCTTTTTAAAAAGTAATCTTTACTTTTCAAATATAATAAAGTAGAAACAAAAAACCATTTTTTAATAATAGCATGTATAACAATTTTTTTTATTAAAGACACGCTAATTAAGTTTTATCTTTAGACACTTACAGATACGACCATAAAAGCTAATTAGATAGGTTTTCTAACAAAAAATGAAAGTTTCCATTAAGATCGAAAAAAGTTCGCATAACGTAAACTGCAAATTAGATAATTTATAGACAAAAATAACGGTGACCGTGATTGTCTGATTACCTTTTAGAGTTATATAGCGTGTAGGTATTTACTTCGTAGCTTCTCTATGACAACTGATCCGTATAATATGTTTTATTTTCATTAAATAAAAGAGCAGTTATACATCATCATTATCTGCCGGAAGACGTCCACTGTTGAACAAAGGCCTCCCCCTAGGAACGGCACAATGAACGACAGTTATACAAATAATGAAAATTAAAAGTTCCAAGTGATACATTTTAACAATAAAAACTAATAATTAAAACAAATATCTCAAATTCAAGAAAATCCCGATTTTACAATGTTTAATGTCACATTATAGTAAATCAGAAGGTACAGAAGTTTTGTAAGTTCATTGACCTGCTACGTTTTGTTAGACTGCAAGTGCAGGTTCAACATTGCCCAATGAGCAAGGTCTGTGGACTCCTTCGTGATTAAAATGACAGGGATGAGTCAGCTTAACAGACTGTAATAAGCCACTTAGATACCGAGATTGACGTTTGCGTAACAGACTCCATGATGGACACAGATCGAGGTAGAAATTATATCTATTACATTGATAAAGCATTAATCTAAGCTCATTCAAAATATTTTAATGAAGAAATCTATGAAAGGAATGGAGCACAACAAAAGGAATTTACCTACTCTTTTCAAGACTTATTCAATAAAACTAGAGCTTACCTAAAGCTTTCAAAGAAAAAGATAAAAACGCCTTTAAATATACACGAATCCGTATCACCGCAACCGCAAATCAAATTGCAATTTGTTTAATCAATACAATGAACAGTAATACACATTCTAGTGAAAGCGAAACCGTCGGCTTCTGTAAAAGAAGCAAGAGACCAATTTGGTGAAAAAAGAGGCTTACAATGGTAACATAATCGGCGGCGGCTTGCGCGGGCGGCGACGGGCGGCGCGCCGTGCGTCTCACCGGACAGCCGTGACAATTAAGTTAGGTTTTTTAATGACTTTTTTACCAACCAATAAATTGTGCACTTTTTACAACGAAGAAAGTGGTAGAAAAACGATCATCATGTTAGCGAGCTTTGTGCGGGTCGTCACGCTCGTTGGCACATAATGAGACCCGGCGTCCGGTTCGTTACCGGCTCTGTGAATATTTAATCAGCCTCTGCGTGCATGTAATTTACAGGAGAATCTGATTTCGGGTTATTGATGGCTGAAGAAATTGTGAGAGCATCTCGTGGTAAATAAAAGCAAGAGTGTTAGACAGTGAGCCATTTGGACTTGTAGTGATAAAAGCGACACGCACGCGAAGGGTTAGTTATGCCACGAGTCACGTAATCACGACGGCTCTTCAGCTGCGTGTATTGCTTTTTAATGTATTACTTAAATAATAATGAATGTACTGTAAATAAATGTAATAGAAAATGTTAAATGCTTGCATGATTAAAAAAAACACGGCGGCTATCATGACTGCGTTCACGACTACCAAATAAGTCTGATACAATCAACTATTATTTATTATAACCCTAAAATGAACAGTTGTCTGTCTTTATTAATTTCCACCAGCATCATTATTTGAGTTGAAACTGACTTCTGATATCATTGATTTGAGATACTCTACTCCTGTGTACAATTTATTTCAGACGCACTGATCAATAAAGACTCAATCTCATAGATCAAATGTGTCAAAACTAGAAAGCCACCCAGAGAGAAATTGCAGATAAAAGCCAGGGGTATCAAACAATATATCATTGGCACCTTACTTGTTGCGGACATAATAACACCTCAGGGGCTACAAACAAACAACATGAACGTCAAAACAGGTGTAGCACGATACCGGTGTATATTGTCCTTACAGTCGCATAGATTAAAACCATGCGGTGCCGCGCCCCACCTCGCCACGACGTAACGGTGCGCAGGCGTGTTAGGACATCTCTACACAACCATTGTTACGTCACCATTTGATTTATACCACAAGGTTCCGAACGCCTGACAACTCTATGCCCAGAATACACTCGTAAATATTGGCAGTAATAAAAATAAAATAAGTTTAAAATTGAAAGAGGTAGTGTTGGTACAAAATATTACACGGCATTTGAATTGATATTATGTTCGGATGCCCGCGCGCAGGTATGCGTGCTTTATATCACCGCACAAGTAACACGGAATTGTACAGACGGATGCGACCGTTGTCAACGCCGTGAAATATTACAGCAAATGAACTTGATTCAACGTTTTCATTCCGGGATGAGTTTATAGTGTGCCGTTGAATATTCAACGATATGTACCAATCCATTAATCAGACGCGAACCATCTAGCCTATTAGTCTTACAGTTTTATTGTAAAGGATATGACATGACTGCGTAATAATAACCTATATATGTATAAAACATAACATAACATCACGCCAGTATTCCCCGAAGGGGTAGGCAGAGGTGACCATACAGTACACCCACATTTCGCCAGTTATGTTTTTAGGTCCCAATGTAATAGAGGGCGAGCCTATAGCCATCAACCGAGCACAAATCCAGACTCCATGCCGCTACTGAGATTTATCTAATAAAAACTCCCAGTAACACTTTGCCCGACCCGGGATTCGACTCCAGGACCTAGTGCTAAGCAGTCGCGCTTAGCAACCACTAGACCAACGAGGCAGTCATGTATACATATACCTACGGAATTTTATGTATGTACCTTTGAGAGGAAAAAATACCTTAAAGTTTGAGGTAACAGACCTTAAAGTTACAGGTTGTTAACCCATTTGCCTTATTTACTTATCAGACCTACATCTGAGGGACCCCAATTGTATCTAACAGCCGTAGATCGAATGATTAATACCCTATTTCCCGTGCGATCCTTTAAAATCATAAATGGAGATCTAAGATTAAATGTTTCTAGATAATTAATTAGTCCATTAATCCAATCTCAGTGAGATTACCCACCATTAGTTAAGAGTTTTCATTCAATTGATGCCTGCAGGGTGTAGAGGCAGAGGTAAACAGAATGCTCTCGGCCATCTGTCAGTACATTACTCAGCGTCTAGTTTCTATTAAAACCTCTTTATTGCAACCATTTTATTTAAATCGATTTGTTTAAATCTAAATTGATAAAGGAAACATGAAAAATGATGGACACGAGCGGGACTCGAACCCGCGACGTCGCGGGTTTTTCAAATTTCCTTTTTACACGCTTTATATTAGCTTCACTTGTATGTATGTATGTTTGTTTGTATGTTTGTAACCGACTTCTTTGGGCGCGATTTTGACCCACTTTAAACGGCTAGATTTCGTTCAAACTTTGTAGATTTATCGAGGACCGATGACAATACACTAATTTGATAAAATTATTTAATAATATAATTAATAAAAAGTATTAATTAATAAAAATAGCATAATTACAGCCCGCAACACAAACGCCCTCTGCTAAGCCGCTAGTCGCTACGGTAAAGTTCCGTGGTAGCTAAGCGTCGCGCGCGTGTCCCGACTCCAACGCCCTCTGCTAAGCCGCTAGTCGCTACGGTAAAGTTCCGTGGTAGCTAAGCGTCGCGCGCGTGTCCCGACTCCAACGCCCTCTGCTAAGCCGCTAGTCGCTACGGTAAAGTTCCGTGGTAGCTAAGCGTCGCGCGCGTGTCCCGACTCCAACGCCCTCTGCTAAGCCGCTAGTCGCTACGGTAAAGTTCCGTGGTAGCTAACCGTCGCGGGCGCCGAGACCGGCTCGCGTTAAGGTAAAGCTTCGTGGTAGCTAACCATCTTAATAAAAAATAGAAAATAAATAATAGTTTAAAAAAACTAAAAAACACGCTTTTTATCGAAAACCGAACTAAAAAATAGAAAATAAGTTTTAATCAATTTAAATTAAGAATAGTGTTAAAAATTTCAATAAATATAAATTAATAATAGTGTGAATAAAAACAAAAAATATTTTATTTAAAAAAGCGTGGGGTGCATGGTGTCAATAGTTATAAATATTTTATTGACAGATACGAGTAGAGTGATTATCACTTTGATAATATCTTAAAAAGCACCCCACGCTTTTTTTAAATAAAATATTTTTTGTTTTTATTCACACTATTATTAATTTATATTTATTGAAATTTTTAACACTATTCTTAATTTAAATTGATTAAAACTTATTTTCTATTTTTTAGTTCGGTTTTCGATAAAAAGCGTGTTTTTTAGTTTTTTTAAACTATTATTTATTCAATTTAGATTTAGCCTAGACGACGATTTGTTGTTCTGTTCGCTGATGCTCATTTGTTTTTTATGCCTCTCTTACATTATAGTCTTTTACCTACTGAATATTCCAGCGGTTTATTTCTTTACTAACTGCGCCCCGCTCCATTTTTCGGGATAAAAAGTAGCCTATGTGTTAATCTGGGGTGTCAGCTACTTCCATATGAAATTTCATAAAAATCGGTCTAGTCGTTTGTGCGTGAAGAGGTAACAAACATACAAACACACTCGCAAACTTTCGCCTTTATAATATTAGTGTGATCATTTCATTTTGGAAAATTTGCCATTTTCTAAAATGATACTAATTCTGTTATCGTTTATCATTAAACATGCATAACTACTAATCAACTGTACTCTTCCAAAGCTTACCCTTCAAGCACAATAGATACACCATCTTAAGAGAATTAATCTAATTCTATCTGTATCATTATAGTCCGCGGGCGGTGTTCGGGCGGGAAATAATCGACTCATGCGCAGCGCTTATTACGCGAGGCTTAATAGGCGCAGATTGAGACAGTTTAGTGACAGCCGCTATTAATCGTCACTATGATTTCGGAAGCTCTAAGAGTTTCTTGTAGATAACATAAAATCTTATTTAAATGGATTAAAGATGGCATATTTACTATTTTAATGTAGGCCTCATTTCAGACTTGACTTAGCTACACACAACATTACTTTTAATTTAATAAATCTAATATTTTTGGATACGTATTGTATCCAAAATAATTATTAAGAAGATTTATTAAAAAATAAACAATTGTTTAAATTTGCACTATCTGATCATTGTTCACTTCGCATATCTTCAAATCTGCCTATTTGAACAGGTTTAAAGAAACTTTATTCTCAATAAAAACATTACATAATGTCGCTTACTTGATAACAATAACAATTAAGATTAGTTTTAAATTAAGATTAGTTTCGACAACATTTGGTACAGACAAAATAAAAAAAAAATTAAAGCTATAAACAAAGTCCCATCCAACGCACTCATTGCTCAGATATCTGTCTTGTAATTAGGTAATGGCTGAGCTGAGTTTTGAATGCATTAAACGATTGCAGCTTTCTTATATGTGATGGTATGTTATTATAAAGCTGTGCTCGTTCAAATTTGAGCATTTTTTACCGTAATTAGTCCTTATTTTCGGCAAGACCAATAAACTTGCTAGGCGACTGCTTCGTTGGCTAACTTGTCTATATTGAATATCAATAGATACCAAAGTATATACCTTGAATCATCAATACTCGTATATACCTATGATTATTAATTTATTGTCTCTTACTAACATATAAAATACGATAAACGGTAAACATCGACACCTTATCTATATTTACCTATCACCATTATATCAGGTTAATAGGCCGTGAATCTGCCATACCTCAAAAACCTTAATAATTATGTGACTGACACAATAGTCATGATAAATGTACAAATAATTAATCATGAATTTATAAATCACTGTATCAAAGCCATAAATCTTATCTTGATGTGGAAACAGCAGCCTCTAAAACGTTAAATAGACTTTAATGAATGACGTGTCGCAGAAATTATAATGAAATCATTAATATACTATGAATCGCAAGGCATGAGTAGGAAGCATCGTCATCCCACGCAGCCAGTGACAGAGTTCACCAGTGGTCAATATATTCGTGGATTATAACTGTAGTGACATTGGCATAAAAATATTTAATCCGTATAAATTGGTAAAGCACGATTGTAGGATTTGAATTTGTTTAAGCCAAAATTTTATTACTTGTAATCGCATTACGGTGGATGTAAGGACGATAGATGAGATACCATCTACTAGAGGCATTGTAATTAAGACCTAGAATACTGTACTACGTTTCTTGAATGTAGGTGACACACATTTCCATTATATTTATTCAATTAAAGGTGTAACAAGAACAGACTTAGTACGGATTTATAACATTTGTTTTGATAATGACAATCTCAACGACACCTCGCTCATGAATAGGGCTTCGTTTGAGTTGGAAACTAGTCGGGTATTTCCGAATATTCAGGTGAGTAAAACCGTCATATATTGTATAGTAAATGAAATAAGTCGATCAAGCTCAGTGGCGTGCTATAGGAGAGGCCTATGTCCAGCACTGGACTAAGATAGGCTGATGATGATGATAAAGGTCACAGAGGATAATTTATTACTGTTGAACCTATCCTATTCTAATAACCTCAATAATTTAGCGTGCAATAAAAACTTTTTTACACCGTAAACTTTGTCCAGGATACAAACAAGCTACAGACCACACACAGTCTTAACTATATAGGTATATGAGATAAATCAAACTAGCAGTTTGTGTGAATTCTCCTATTGACATAATGATGATATTACATCCATTAATTATTAAAACTTAACATCATGTAAAACACATATCACAAACTCAGCAATCAATTTAATACACTACTTGCGTGCGTTTGTTTTGACTAATGCATAACAAAAAAGGTTTACCGATGCTCGGAACTCATTTATCAAAATTAAGAGTGGTTTACACGCCTCCTTGCATGACTGTGCCATTATATCTATAACCGTTTTTATTTTTTAATGGCATTAAAAGTTGGTTGCATTCATGCCAGTTGTGGATGCGTTTATGGACTTTTTATTCACTGAGATGATTTACTGTGTGAATTTGAGAATTTCATCATTCAGATTATGTTGATATTGTTTACTTTACATACTATACATACAAAAGGCCTTCCTATTTTCTAGAGGACAAGACCACGGATTTCCATTTGCTACGTTCCTGACATAGGTACTTCTTTCGCCTTTTTCTCCTCACATTCCCCATACAAGCTCTTTGGGTAAGGGTATTCCTCAATTTACGCTTTTGTAGGACCTCTTCGATCTGGTTCAAGTATTTTATATTATACTTTTATTATCATAAATACCGTAAAGAATGGTGGAATGTATATTTATTTCATCTCTTTACGCATAATCGCAGTACTCTCAAATCACCTGCATCGATTACTGTTTGGCTTTTCATAATCCATTGTATATTCTCATCATCATTTCAGTTATATCAGATAGCTAGATAAAATAACACAATGTTATAATCCGAATTCGAAAATAACCTCTCATGCAAATGTCTTAATTAGATCTACTATATTAAAGTCGTTAACACAAACGTTAACTAGTAGATTTACGAGTGAATTGAATTCGAAATCCATTGGGAAACATTTATCAATGCGGAATAATGTAGGTAAAGTAGTGAACTCTCTCTCACCTCAGCGTTCGTTATCCGGCAATCTGAAACAGAAAACAACAATTTAACAATAGCTTATTAGCTGCGTACCGAATAAATCGGGTAATCAGATGGAAATGAGAGAAATTACCTTGCAATTAAATGTGTGTGAACTCAAAGATATATCTAGCAGAGTGATACATTTCAGAGCAGTTAGGAGTTAATGTTAATTAGCCATTTGCATTAAGTCTGCGGTAGTACGATACAGTTTTTGCACATGCGTGGTGGCAACGCTCCCCGCTTTTTGCGTACTCGTGTGCAGTTATAATGAGTTCGTAACAAAATAACTTTAGTCGTTAATCCAGTAGCGACTTGCTAATGTGCATTTTATTCGGTCAGTTAATTTTGAGATCACACGGCGTCAGGATAACGTGATTAAACAGAGCGGATTATACTATTATTTAGCGTAGAGATAAAAGTAAACGTTTGCGTGCGCGCTATGATTAGATGTAGCCTAATTACAATTATCTGCTCTATATCGTGTCTTTGATATCATTAGACATTCTTTCATCACACTAGGTTTATAAAACATCAACGGTCTTGACATTTGAATGGTTTTTACGATTTTTTATTATTTTCGTGAATTATTATCTAAGTTTTTTGGTTTTTGCAGAGAATAACTACTATAAAGGTATATTTTTTCTACTGTACACTATACGTAATTTTCTAGAAATGTTAATAAAGTTATAATTTTTAAAGCTCTACAAAATGTCGTTAGCAGGTAAGCTTAACGTAATATAGGTTGTTTAGTAAGAAGTGTGGTTCAAAGAAGAGAACCAACAAAAAGTCGGTGTAATAAACTTGACACCATTAGCACTTTTCTAGGTCACATACCCTAGAAATTTCGCAACCAATCAAATTCAATAGGTAAAATTGTTCGAACGTGTGAGCGTACGACCACACATAACTATTCCGCACGTGTCACAACCGCCTTACAACAGTAGTCCACAAAAACCCGCTCATTAATATTGATCGTCGATAATTTCCCATTCGTGACTTTTCTATGATATACACCGTAATATTTCACAATATAAGTGACATTATAATTGGCCGCACTTGTTTGTCTCGTGGCCTGACGGGTCTCGCGGGTAGGCGGCACAGTTCGCTCTCCCGACCCCCGTCTCAACACTTAACTATTATGATTTATCGACTTTTATCGGAGTGCTGTCGCAATAGACCCCCGTTATTTACCTTCTTGGGATCTATATACACTAAATAATAATTTCACTCAATGTAAGACGTAGATACGGATATGATTTTCAGAATGTTGCTATTAATGCAGTATGATAACTTTTCAGATAGATGTAACGCATTTTGTGAAGCACTAGCTTCTGCCCGCGGTTTCGCCCGAATCAAGTAGCGTATGTCCTTCTTCGGGTCCAGCGGTTTAGACGTGAAGGCGTAACAGACAGACAGACAGTTACTTTCACATTTATAATATTATATGGATATGGATGGAAGAATGGATTACAACAAGCTACACTGTCGTTCTTCTTGACGTCATATCATGCAACGCTCGCAATTCGCTAGTATTCCTTTACCTTCAGGAATTATGGTTACTGAAGGTTCAATCATGAATTCTTGTCGCACCTTCGTAACCGTGGAGATACGAGTCCACTTCCACTATAACCGTTACTTACCAACGCGCATTGCCACCCCGCTAAGACAGACTTGTCGCACAGAAATGTAAATTACGAGCAGTAAATTTAATCATACAAGAAACTGAACCACTCTATAAGTTGCTACTAACTGCACATTATGTATGTAAATAACGTTTATGAATACTGGCGCAGTTTCAGAACACGTAAGTTATGGATTAATTATTTTATCATTCAACCGTTTAGCGAGTACGTGTAAAATATAATGTTGCATGTTAGTTGAGGTCTCTGTTATAGGTACCGGTAATAAATCTTTAACAAAAACAAGTGGTATCTATTAATTAAGACTCGTAACATACGGGGCAACACAAGTGCTCAAGTGTTGCTGATCCAGCTACAGAAAAACTTCGTTAAATTATCTCTATCTGTATCCATCTGCCGACATTAGCGTTCGCGTGTGCAATCTGATATCAATGAGCAATGAAAATGGATCAATTAAATCCATGATAAATTTTGTTTTTTTTTCTACACGAATACATAACCAGTCAAAAGTAGTTCGATGGTGCAGCAAATACGTAATATCTTAAAATAATCGCAAGTAGAATAAAAGGAGCGAGATGATGATGCTTGCAAAATTGATATTCGCTTTCGCCTAAAGACGTATGTAATCATAATTCGAATGTAAGTACTTTTATCGAACAATGCAAACTCTTTCTACAGGAAGTGTGTGATGTGAGGCAATTAGAAACGTGCCCATTAATCATTCGTCAGCTGTTTATTCACTGTAATGTGGCGAATGGAACCCATCCGAGCGTCGTGATTCGGATATTATCGTGATCAGAAACTTTTTGTAGTACGTCGGATAATAAACTCGTGCCACTCAATTATCACTTAATATATGATCGATTATACTCTTATATAATGAGTGAGTAATCGTTCTGACAACTTCTTTGGCGCCACCTTGCTTGCTCGGGGATAATTTCTCTATATAATTGGCTATACATAATAGCATCTGATTGCTCGAAACAGATGAAATTGCAAGTCGTACTGTCAATAGCCCTTCACTTACATTGTGTTGTTTTAATGAGTACTTATGTATTTTTAAGCCTATTGGAGTATAAATGGAAGCTTGCGTGGTGTTCAATGGTCCGCGGTTGATGGATGAGTGACAGTTTGACTGAACATATCCGGTTGTGCTTTTGTTATATGTGTAATTTATATGGTAAACCAAATTCCTCGTTCATTTTGCGGTAGCACGTATTGCCAAATTTGCCTGCATAATAACAGTCATCGAAGGAAGAGAATATGAATTCGCATTATTCATATTTTTCCTTAATATTCTACATGTGAAATTATTATTATTATTTCAGCCATGTCGTCCCAGTGCAGGGCAAAGGCTTCTCTTTCTTCCCTTTATTCCTCCCGGATCTGAGCTAGTGAAATAGTAATAGAAAACTATGGTCAAACCCACAATCTCTGTGCTAATTAGGTTACCCAAATATTATATAGAAACTTTGGACCCAACCAGAGAATTTGCTTACAAAAAAAACAGCGATCCTTTGAATTGGACCCAGAACCTCACGCTAGGCCACGCCCACATCCAAACCAAAAAGTCTGTTACCTTTAAAAACCATAAACTGTCACAAATACAAAAACAGAAGAACACCTAAAAACTCTATATTAGCATAACGAGATCAAATATTTACGTGGAACTATTGTCTTTGGAGCTTATCATCGATTGTTCGCGCCAAATTCACTTTGCAGCGATGGTATTGTATGGCTGGCGATGGCTTATTAGCCTCGCTTGGGTAGAACCAGTCACGATTATAAATTCCGTTGTCGTCAAGTATTTTCAACCAGCATTTATTATTTGAGAGATGAATATTGAATTTGGAAATTCAATATTCATCTCTAATTTAAATACGAAGGCTGTGCTTGAATAATTGTTTAACTCAATATCGCTGCAGCGGGTTAGGATAAGATTTGATGGAGAGTTTATTTTATGTTGAATGTTTAAGTCGCTTACTATTAATAGATGTTTAGTGATATTTTATGGTAGCTCAGGTAGACATGTAACCTCCTTACATCTGTGTACTATATTCCTAACTTATTTGTATTTTTTCAGTGAAGACTTCACGCTTGTATTCTGTGACTGGAGAGGCAGCGGGATCGAGGAACGTACCTAATTCATAATACGTACTTAAAGTAGATAGACAGTATTAGTCTAAATACCTATCCTGAGAAATATTATACGTAACATTTTTAGAGATCTCTTTGAAACTGTGACTAGCACTCAAGTTTAAAATCGGGATTGCAAGAAAAAATATACTCCATAGATTATAACATAAAAACTGAAATAAGAAATGTTTTCCCACTTTTTATATCATTATAATCATTTTTGATGAAGACGTACTTGCATAGCTACATGTATCTCATTCAGAGTTTGAGAAAATTGGACGACGAGATGTAAGTGTGACAGCAATCGTCCGAATATTTAACACTAAAATGACTTTATGATTGATGTTAACAGTCAAATAATCGCTTGTGAAAATAACTATTTTAACGTGTAATAGTGGTTACGTAATACTTATTTATTTATAATGTAAGCTTGTTTGTTGCTGAGAGAGTTAGAAATGTTGTGGAAGACGCGTGAAAATTTATCTCATTTTATTTGTTCGTCCGTCTTCCATGCGTTTCTATCTTTTCATTTGATATTGTTTTTGGAACGCGGCAATAAACTCTTTTGTTTTGAATGCATACTATACAACTTTTGCGGTTTTATGTGCGTGCGCGCTATGGTTTCTTAGAGAAGACCAGGGACTTGAAACATTACTATTATCGAGATTTCTGTTCGGATCCGAAAAAAGAAACTAAATTTTAAGCAACTTTTCAAGTCCCTGGAGAAAGCCCAGCTTCTCAGTACGATTAAGAAGTTTAGTTTATCCTATACCGCACACAGGAGAAAATATACTGCACATCAATTCAAAATATATTACATTATAAGCAGAGCTAAAACATTTTTTGACTACAAAGCATAAAGGTGTAAAATATATTTTTCTACAATTATCGTTATCACTGGTGTATGAACAAATGCTTTTATTACTTAGATTAGTTAACATCATTCTGACTTTGTTTTAAAAAACTCGCAAGATATCTTTCCGCACTGTTTCCTTAATGTAATTATAAACACATTTGGAAACTTAATTTAACGTAAAATATAATAGTTAAAAACAACTAAGCTTTTAAACTAAATAATATGTTTTTCGTATTATTTATAATTGTTTTCTTTAATTGCATAGACACACATTGTGTAGCGGTAGTGTTAAAAAAAAGTTTTACTTTTTATTATGGTTAGTTGCGAACTGGCAACGACGCTTTTCAGACGGTAAATTATACGTTTATTTACCTACCTATATGTACTCGAGTAAAATAACTTCTATATTTACAAAAAACACTAACAAAATCTTAACCTTAGGTACTGTTATTTTTAAGAGTTTACTATTCCAGTTAGAAATTGTCCCAAAAGTAGGCATACCATTTTAACAAAAGAAGCCTGGTAAATAATAATAATCACAAAAGAATAAAAGTTTTAATTTTCAAAATTGTTAAGAAGTAGGTAGTTGCAATAATTACAGGTTATAGTCAGGGAACCACGGACCTTTTTTATTATTCATTTCCTTTGTTAGTTACTACAACCAATAATTTTTGGAAGAGAAAAAGTTGCTCACGGAAAATTAGCCTGATAGTAATCAATTAATAAAAGTCTGTGGATCCCTGACTATTAACTTCTATAGGTACGTATACGTATACAAATGATAGTTCTAGGCAACAACATAGGGATGCTCAGAGAGGTAGTTTGATAGTAATGTTACGTCATAAGTAACGTACTGAAGCCGTAGCCTATGTTAATTATGCCGATAAGTTATGCCTAACTAGACTATATGGAGAGAAATCGGCCGTAAATATCCGTTCAAAAGCAACCTATAATTTAAGGGCTATTTTATAGCTTAGTTAGCTTGAAACTTAGTCGCCGTCAATATTTTATGTATAAATTAATAATATCGTTAAGCCTATATGTAATTAGACTTTATGCTAGATGCCAGCGATAATTCTAGAGTTACCAACGATAAATGCAAATCGTATCGCGAATGTATCCGGTGGAGTGATTACAGGCGGAATCACGTGATCAAAATATTTGAGACAAATTGTGATCATTTATAAAGTTACAAGACCGTGGTAGTTGCTTTTCAGGTTACACTCGTATAGTTGTATCAATAGTGTTTATTTTTAAATGAATTTTTTTTCGTACTTGCGACTTATTTTTGTATTAGGCTCAAAGCATAAAATTAAATATAAATGCACGGGGTAATATTAATTCGCTGATTTGACAAATGTACACACACCTACATTAGTTTGGTGGTACACATAGTTATAAAGTCAAATAAGTATTTGCCGATGCATGGGCAATAATAGTAAAATAAATATATTACTAGTTGTTGCTAAAACTGTTTAAGCATTTATTGAGCGACAAAGTTTATAGTTGAGTAAACTAAACGTCATCCTTTCCCTTTTTCATTGCGTTCAGATTTCTCTCAATTGTTCGTAACTGCCAGCGATAACTAGACTGTGTACAGCCTAGATAGAGACCTAAACAACCTTAACCAATCATAGTAAACTATCATCATAGACCTCAGTATCACGATAATGATCATCAGCTTGCTCAATGGGAAAATGAGGAAGCAATATTATTTTTAAAATGAAGCAACATTATTTTAAAATGTCCATCAACTATCGTTCTACAAATTCCAGAACGAATTCGAATTCAAATATTTTAAACCGCCAATTACGTATAACGCATCGATGAACGAAGCGTGTTGCTGCAACGGAATGCGAACGGTAAATATCCCGCAGGATCGCCCGTAGCCCGCAAATCGTCCGGGATGCCTGCGGCGTCCGTCGCACGCGCATGATCTAACGATGCTCGTAATGGCCAGTGTGTTACTTTTATGAGCGATACGATAGACGTTGGTTAGGGGAAAAAATGTAATAAAGTTGTGTAGACTATGGTGTGAAATTGTACTAATGCGATGGTATTTTTATTTCAAAACTGTGCATACCAATCCAAAAGAGAACTACAGAACTTGATAGAATTTTTGTGTTTGTAAAAACATTCAAAAGTAACTGGCACCTATGAACGAACAACAAATTAATTTCACAGACATTAAAATCACTTTAAGATCAGACGTTGTAATTCCGAATAAAATAAAAGAGGAGATGGATCAACCCGCCACTCCAGCCCAGACAGGTGGCACGCATCATCTTTACATACATAAATAAAAGGTAAAAATCTATAAATATAGGCTTATGGTCTAACAAATAAAAACAGCAATGCGCATAAAGTCGTTACATAGCTGCAAAAATTCTGCCTATCAACTTAAAAGCACTATGTAGCGATTCGCCATGGTGCCTAAGCCTCGACAACTAACAATCTTAACGAAATAACTCAATAAATACACGGCCATACATCTGATCACCATGTAGTAGCCTATAAAGTGCTCACCGCTACATGAAAGTAACTCCTTGAGGCGTGAAGAGCTTTCAATGCGTACTGTCTTGCAGTAATTTGTTTGTTTCAAGACTGCGCCCGCGCCGACCGTGTAATCCTGCGCAGACAAGCGTAACCTGTCTACACTTAATTTTACATGTTCATATCACTTTTATGCTGTATTTCTTTTATCTTTAGGTTATTATGCAGGCATTAGTTTATCTGTTACGATGTTATTAAGTACTTTATATAGCATGTTTGAAACTAATTAATTATGTAGCAGATTATCCCAAACAATAATTACGAAAGTGAGAATTTAACGCAATATCTACTTGATGCATTACTGGCTTACTCTATTAAGCTTTTAGCAGAATGAGTTTAATTTGAGGGATAGCAGAATAGAAAACAAGATTGCTATGCAGCCAACTGTTCAATGGTTGTTATAAAAAAAACCATTCTAAATTCGAATGTTTAAATGTCTGTTCTAAAGACAAATGAGGTAATACGTACGATTCACTTCGGAAGACGAACCTATTTGGAGACTCGAATGAAATCCCGAGAGGGCTACTGAATAAAAAAGCACAGTAATACATAGTCAATGTAATATTATTTATTCTTATTAGAAATATCTGCACGTCGAACAACGTCAGGGCGTGGGGAATGTTATTCTATTATTACCTGTACAAAACCACAACATATGAGGTACTTTCTGAACTTGTTTAGTGGTTATAGAACATGAATTAATAAATATATTATTATCATCTCAATTTACTGTTAAGGTGCGTTTACATCGAGTTTAGATACGACTTCTTTTTAACCGACTTCAAAATAAGAGGCTTCCTAATTTGACTTTAATATTTTATTCTTTCAGAGATCGTTAACCGACAATTGTGTATCGATAGTTATATAATTGTGTATCTAATAATCTTAGTTGGTGAGAGTAGGTATTCTTTCGAAATGGTTGCATTTAAATTTCGTCATAACTATCACGTCCTAAAGAGCTAATAATAATTATAGTTACTAAGTAAATCTCAGCACCTCGCAGTTAGAGCCATCTTTGCATGTAGACGGAAGTTGTAGCCATTTTCTAGGCATCAGCCGTTAGTCGGTTCGCTCTTCAACAACATTCTTTGTTTCTTACAACTAGAAGGTACACCCTACAGAATCCACGGCGTTCCATGCAGGCTATTTTTTATCTCGGAAAAGACGACGTGACTTTTTCTATTTATTTCCCGTTAATAAATTCACTCTTTCATTGTTATATCACCATTACTCATACAATTTACGACGAAGAAGATTTATAATATGAATAAATTGTGGATTCCCGTCACTGACTGCTGAGCGACTGTGTTTGCACTCGGATATAATCGCTTCAATTTCGGTGAACAATAAAACATACAGTTATTTATCTACCCCCTTATAAAAATCTAGTGTTGGAAAATTGACTAAATTATACTTGACAGTCTCTCCGTTCGCATGTCAAAAAACATAGATGTTACACATTTGAGCATCGTTTAGTAAGAAAGTTAACGTTTTTATAACTTTAAATTAGTCATATCACTTTCAATTTCAGCTTTCATCGAGACAGAATCAGTATAATCGCGCCGATCGATGTGCTACGCTACGCGCAAGCGCAACGCACGCCTTTTTTATGCGGCTACGCGTAAAAGACACTATTAGGGCTGTAAGTGATTTAAAAAAGTAATAACTGCGTACCAAGTAATTTGCAAAATGGCAGCTGATGAAGCCCGCTGATGGTATTATTGATATAAAAACACCAACATCAGTCATAAAAGCGTTGTAAACATATTTAAAAATAAACTACTAGCACTTACTCATAAAATGATGGTAATAAAGTGATATGTCAGTATAAAAATAAAGTTAATGCTTCAATGATCGAAGTAACGCTATCAGGAGGCAATTCATTTGCTGGACCTAAATAATTATTCGCGCAAATCCAGTTTCTCGTCGCCTTTACGAGGTCCGAACTCAATACTTCCATTCGATATCTGATCCAAGAAAGGACAGACGTGCATCTCTAATAAATTCAATTTTCCGAGTTTTAATTGCAAACAAGTTTCGTGTTGGAGACAACCCTAGAAACAGACGCGGAAGTGAGCCCCAGGTTTATCTCCATTAGCAAGAAACCAAGAGTCTATCGAATTCACGCCGAACGCGACTCACTTACTAATGTATTATTTGTTGAAGCTTGCAGACCTTTTACTCACTTGCAGAATTGTTTTCTAATGAAGTAAGATTTACTGTAGAGGGAAGTTGAAAAATGGGAATTTAATAGCATGTCACAAAGACTTTTAAGCCTTTTAGATGGCGTGTCCATAAACTACTGCACGGACAACTGCTGACACGACTTTTAATGAAAAAGATAAAAACGTTTGTATGATCGTATTGCATAATAATTATAACGCACAGGGTTATAACTATACTATAGTCGCAAACCTGAATAAGTAATAAGAAATTAAGCTTGAATTCACCGCGCAGTGGCAAAACAATTGACGAATGATAAATAATTTTATTTCTGCAAATAGGTTTTAAAAAACACTATTACACGTCTTCTTTTTTTAAAACTAGATGGCATCGGCATTTCCTAACTGACTACCTCTGAGAAGAAATACTGAAACAAAACAGGGGTCAAGGTCTCGGTCAAGTGAAGTCGGGATCAAGGTCAGGGGTCAAGGACGAATAGAATTCAAAATACATTGCATCGACTTAATATGTCATAGATGACACAGTGGAAACATTATTGATTACTATTCGTCAAGCGTTGCTACTGATTAAGGGCCCCTTGAACGTCAACCTTATATTTACCATTCTATTCAATTTCTATCTGTCGAACGTCTAGCGTCTTGGTCCAGAGCGTCAAAAAAATTTCTTCTTTCTCTCCACTGGCGTTTAAAATCTACAAAACGGGTACTATCAACCTCTTCTTTAATTTCTGATACCGCATAAAAATTGGCGTCTACTATACTAGTGATAAGTTCTTCTAAACATTGACAACGAACCTATGTCATTAGACAGGAATGATGACATTATTACTAGAACCAGCAGCTTGATAAGTTTTTGTATGCGTTTTTACTAGTTGATATCTCCAAGTTTCTCTGGGTGTGGCCTATGATGTTGTTGGATATGTATTGGTACACCGAGAATGTATAAGCAATAGCGGAAGACACCTTTCGTTGTATAGAAAATATGGACACAGTATAGGACAAGATGGAGTCACCCTATTCTTATTAAATTTTCCAATTTTTCAAGTATAGGTTGATCGGAATGATAAAGATTATCAATACGAATAACTTGCATAATATTCACTATTTATGCCGGTTTTACTCCCGTGTATATTCGGGAAAGTTCGACTACTTCCGAACTATAATAATCATAAACGGAAAAAGAAGAACGAGATGGTGAAAAAGATCTGTATATATACATATATGAGAGTAAAACAGCATAGTAAATAATATGGATAACACTCGCGAAAGTTAGTATTATAAGACTTCCATACTATTAGTGAAAAGATATAGGGTACGTTTAGATTAAGTAAAGGTAGTGTACATAACATAACACATAACGTAACATTCAAATATCAGATAATTATGTAAGAATTTTTACTCAATTTACATAAACTAAAAGATAGTTTTAACATAGAAACAATGGTAATAGTACGGTAAGAAGATTCTCGCGCACGCGTCGTCGGATGCCTGCGCGTGTTCTGCCATAACTACACGGTACAAATCGCTGCTAATCAATCACAGGAACTCGAGTGCTAGGTGTTTATATGGATTTATTCTAGTAGGTTTTTACGGTGCAAGCATAGTTTATGATACAGGTTCAGAAAATATGTCACACACTAGCATGTAAGGTTATTTCTTAATTTGTAGTCTGAACTACTGACCTGAAGATGATACTATAATTTATTTTCATGGTAGATGGAAACAGAGCATTTTGGTGTTTCTCTTTTAGTTGTAACCTGTGAACCTTTTTGTTCTTAACTTCCCACATTGAAATGCGTATTATATAATAACTGTATCTAGCGAATTTACAAATAAACACGCAAACATATCCATGTATAATAATACTTCGTAACATAGAATCGTAAATAGATTTCACAAATAACTATTCTTCATTGTTTCATAGATATTGCTTGATTCGCCATTTGCGCGGCTGTTAACGGCGTATCATTGAGATTTGCCGCCACCACACGGTTTAACTCATTCTAGTACCGTTTTAGAACTACTACTCCACTTATCCAAATTTGACACAATTTTTCGGTTTCAAAAGTCATTGTCTTGCGATTAAACTTGGTTTCAAACATTTATTTCGCCACTGGCACTTATACTTGAACAATATGAAATTAATTTTAGAAACAATTGTTTAAATACGAAACATCAGTTAATGAAGTAAACATTATTATGAAATCAATACTTTAGAGGCAAGTACAATTATAAACACCATATAATTGTCGAAGATATTTTCATTTGTAAGTAATTTTTTGACCATGTTTCTCTTAAAAAATGAATTTTCTCATGTTACTGATACATATTATACGTGATTGTTTTATACCAATTTCAATCAAGAATTCCTTAAAAATAATAAAAGTATATTCAATACTCAAGACGACACGACAAAAGAAGTATTTGAAACTGTAAATGAACATTACACACCCGGTAAAGATACTACTGCCTCCTTACCAAGAACACTCAAAGCAGGACTGCTTACGTAGTGGAAGCGAGACGACGCATTACACGCGCGTAGCGGTGTTTCGCTTTAGGAACAAAAATTACATAACATCACGCCTGTATTCCCTCAAGGGGTAGGCAGAGGTGAACTTATAGTACACCCACATTTCGCCAGTTATGTTTTGTAGGTCCCAATGTAATAGGGGGCGAGCCTATTGCCATCAACCGGGCACAAATCCAGACTCCGTGCTGCCACTGAGAATTACCTAATGGAAAAACCCAGTGACACTTTGCCCGACCCGGAATTCGAACCCAGGACCTTGTGCTCAGCAGTCGCGCTTAGCGACCACTAGACCAACGAGCAGGAACAAAAATTAAGTGCTACATGAAAGAGTTTACGGCTAGGCATGATATTCATAGACGATGTCACAATACTGTTAAAAGCGGGACTAGCATACCTTCTTTTGTACTCGCAGAGTTTTACGATAGCACCTACCTACAGATATCGTTGTAGAGACAGAAGAGTGGAACATAAAATGATATGTTTTATAGCAAAAAAGTAGCAGTCTTTAGAAAAAAATCCCAGCAGATAATGTGTATATGCGTGCGATAAAAGCTTATAGCATTTCTATACAAAGTGTACAGAAATTACGGCGCGTGATTTGTTTAAATTTAAATTTCGTTTAGTTTGCAAATTAGTATTTTGTTCAGCTCGATACCAAAGTTAGATTAGTTCAATTTTAGTAGTAACAGTTTAAGTTAACAATAATAAACTGAAGTACTCCTGTCCATTTGGATTGAGTTTAGTATCTACCTGAATGTCAACGATCTCTTTATCTAACATACATAACATCACGCCTGTATTCCCCGAACGGGTAGGCAGAGGTGCACATAATAATATAGTACACCTACATTTCGCCAGTTATGTTTTAAGTCCCAATGTAATAGGGGGCGAGCCTATTGCCATCAACCGGGCACAAATCCAGACTCCGTGCTGCTACTGAAAATTACCTAATGGAAAAACTCAGTAACAGTTTGCCCGACCCGGGATTCGAACCCAGGACCTCGTGCTCAGCAGTCGCGCTTAGCAACCACTAGACCAACGAGGCAGTTGAGCAGTCTTTATCTACGTTCTCGGAAATATAATCCATATAATAACAGAATGATTTCACATCACCTAACAATCCATTTCGTTGAAAATCCTTCTTAGCAAACATACAAGCTGTAATTTATATTCTTATTGATATCACTACACAAACTACGTACTTACAGCAATAACATAGGTTTATGGAAACCAGGACACATACATTATGAATTTATTCACAACAACGCCGATTTTACTTTATAACAAAGTGGTACTGAATATTTCGCAGTTGTGAGCACCATAACTGGATGTACTGTTACAAGGAGACATCTCGTTGATAAACAGTCAAGTGTGCTATCCAAGTACAGTTCCGTATGTTTATCGAATAACTGAATCATCGGAAACATATTTTGAGAGCTACACTGGTGTATCGGGAGATGGCCAGTACCTTTCTGTAAAATCTTTATGAAGTATTTTGAATTCTTCGGCAGTCATTTTCGTCTTCAATCGAAGATTGGATCTGCTTTAAAAAGCCTCCCAGAAATTATACCTATTATTTAAACATTTTTAAACCATTAATGTAACTAACGTAGCATAACTTTGCAATGTTTATTGTATTCTTATTTCCTTTGGATTTGCTTAGCGGATTTTGTTTTTATCTTCATAAAAACTAAATTTGAATTGGAGATGTTGATTAATTTGAAACTGGCTTCCTTATAATTAGGATGTATGTAGTATGATTCGTTATTCAAATAAATGGATTTATTCGGACAAATTTAATAAGTTAAACAGTTTTTTTATTATATGGCATCCTGGGAAAAAAACAACGATCTGTGGTGTACATTAGTTCCTACTGTACTCTAAAGTGGGGGACTAGTAGCAGACGGACAAACGGGATCGAATCAATACAGCTTCAGTATCGAGCGATTGTTGAGTCTCTGACGAGGCTGACACGCGATTGACTCCCGATACTCTGAAAAGGTTTAGTTGAGAGCGGTTGGTGCATTCAATTGAAAGTCCCACTGATCGTATTTATTCGAAGTTTGAAATTTTGAAAGCTGTTCTAAATTATGACATATTTCGGTTTAGCTGTCAATAAATTTCCAGCCAGATAATATGATAGGAGGCACACTACTCTAGTTATTGCTATTTATGCACCTATATTTTATCGACCATGCTTTTCAAAAGGTAAGCGAGTGGGTAAAATTATAACATATACGAGAACTTATTTCATAAATGACGATATAAAAGCAGTTTTTATATTACATAACAGTTACCAACAATTCATCATCGATTCTATTTCGAAATAAAAACCATTAATCTCAATAGAATCTTTTCCCACACATTGAAACGTAACTAATAGAAATCATTTAAAATAAATCTAGTCCAACAAAGCATTAATATCCATCACTAATATAGTGAGTATTAAAATCGATTTTAATCAAAATAATCGCTCGGTTGTACCTCAAACAGAGTTAATCGCTTATTCGAACATCTCTATTAGCGTGATCGATGCGTTTTTGTGGCGGCTTCGTGTCAAACAATTATTCCTTACACGGTGCCGCCTCTATTTGCATGCCAATAATAATACATTTACTATAAACTCGGACACACGACTGTTCATTTACGTCGCAAAAAATCGGACAAGAGCAAGCCGCGATTATTATTAAGGTTCGACACAAGAATTGCTGTTATAATTGCAAAAACTTACAGACGAAAATGACGATGATGTATTGCGTAAAATTGTGCCTGGATACTATGTCATGGAAAATTAAAACATGCAATGATCTTAATCGTCTGTTGAAGAAAAAAGGATGGCAGTTTTTTTATCTATACTTCGCAAAAGGTTATAATTTTGAGGATTTTCGCCACATGCCTTAGATAAGGATAAAAAAGATTGGATAGAAGACAAGCTTTAAGTTTAGATACATCATAAAACAGATGTTATAATATATCTACTATTCAATTATCTAGGGAGTCAGACACATACATGCAATCAACTGCCAACAAAGCAATAACATTACCAACCGAATATCCTCTATCAACTCCAAAACGTTGTACACCAGCCAGCAGAAACAACTGCAAAACGACATATTAAACTTCCCAAGATACGGTACAACAACAAATATTGTAAAGACATCAGAACGAAGAGTAAAGCAAACACTTCCCGACTTTGTTAGCATGTATACAAACAATAAGAACGACCGCTTGAACCTTAAATTGTTTATGAAGTCTCGTGACATGGTAACGAGGTGTTACCGTTAATACTGGCGATTGTAAAAAACTAAACGAGTGTATAATCGATGTCCAGCGTAGTATCGATTGGGTTTTTACAGTGTATTTGTATTCAAACTGTTACTCATTTAGAGAGCATGCTTATTGATTTTTAATCGATTTGTCATTCGTTTAAATATCGAGTTTTTTTGTTTCCGCTTGTTAGCTTTTTGTTCGTAAAGTTGAGATGCTACCAACTAAATATATTTTGATGAACTGTTATTAGACACCAACACACACAAATAAAAGGCATAAGTATATTACAGGTTAATAATTGGCATGCAGCTTTTAGATGATGCCTATGAAAACCTCCTTTCTTTTTCATATTCATATATTTATTTGCATTCCATAATGTTATATAGATGTTAAAGAGGCTTAAAGCTAGCAAAAGAAGGCATTACAAAATATATATTCTTAGGTATGTTAAACAAAAAACTGACAAACACTAACCTATTTATTTTCAAACAATGAAAAACAGAAGTTTATCTTAGCCAGTAAATTCAAGTAATCAGCCTTACTCACACAAAATAATAACATAACATAACAGAACATCACGCCTGTATTCCCCGAAGGGGTAGCCAAAGGTGCACATACAGTACACCCACATTTCGCCAGTTATGTTTTTAGGTCCCAATGTAATAGGGGGCGAGCCTATTGCCATCAACCGGGCACAAATCCAGACTCGGTGCTGCTACTGAGAATTACCCAATGGAAAAACCCAGTAACACTTTGCCAGACCCGGGATTCGAACCCAGGACCTCGTACCCAGCAGTCGCGCTTAGCAACCACTAGACCAACGAGGCAGAAAATAATGTAATACTTTAAGATAATCACAAAGTAGAGAAGGCAGCTCTACCAGAAATTAATTCAACAGTCTCCGTTTAATAACCACACTACACTATACACTCATCCAGATCTAAAACCAGCCTTCAGCTACGTGCAGATCTTGACAATGCAAAAATTTGCATGGCACAGAAAAGCGAAGTATTGAATATTCCGATCAAACGTTAAACGCGATCAATATTACTTTTTACGGGCTCAAATGCAAAGCAGACAGTTCATTAGCACGATAGATTACCGCTCACTTTGTTTATATATTGACAGAATAAATAATGAAGAGTAAACCACCTTTGCGAATTGAAAGTTCTAAGTTTATGTTCTCTTTTGAAATTCTGGTCACACGATAATTGAGTACGCACATAATTATGCACGTATGTAAATACTTAATGTAGATTAGAGATAATTCGTTCATGTAATACAAGTTTTACTTTGATACAATGTAAATGATTAAAGAACATAGCCGCGCGTAACACACCAAACACATAATAGGTCTCAAATAATTCATAGCAGTACACTTCAGTACAGTATTATGCCCATTGCTGTAAAATACCGTATTCCACCCGAGGCGCTCTAAAGGCATTGAATTTAAAATCATTTCAAGATATCTGTGTGCTGTGGCTAGAAACGGGAACGATTAAGCTAGCAACTGAGGCTAGAATACAAAACTTTAAATTGACGTTAATAGACGTGTAACATCTTAGTTTAACCCGCGATCTCATTTTGATCGCGATCACGAACCGAAGCGTTTGATGTAGAGAAAGTATTTAAATATCAAACAAGATAATTATACTAATGAGGAATAATTGGAAGTCTGTAAGTTGTTTACATTCGTTAAGGGACATATCTAAATTTTAAGCGACGAAATCACTTGACATTGAGACGAAGGGACTATACATTTTTACTGTTTTTTCCGTATAGTATAGAGCTAACAAATTGATACATCTACCAGGAGATTTTCCGATTAATAAATTCTGCTATTTTTTCGTAAGACAACGATTTTACAGTACCTATCTTTAATTTAAGTTCTTAACCCATAACTAATTAGGAATTTAAGTATCTAAGCAGTTCAAAATATTTGTAAAACAGAACTTTTATCAGCGCCTTCAAGATAATAAGCTCTCACATATTACATCTGCAATCGTATCAAACATCGACTGAAAGTCCAGAGAAATACATAGTACACACATACAATACATACATACAGTCTGATTCCTAGAAGGGTAGGCAACCACGGTCTCCCATTTGCAACGATCCTGGCATACTTCTTTCGCGTCGTTCAATCGCAAAAATCAAAAAATGACGTCATCAATCAAAGCTTAATTTAACCATGCATTAAAAGTGTCAAAGGTTTATGATCACTGTGATGAACAAGATTACCGCGCGTTGAGCCCACTTACGCGTGCTAATGATGCGGCCGGAGGCTGGCTTCCGTGTTGCCCTACACTGATTACAACTGCCCCGCTTACTAGCTTAGCCCCAGGGTTCACCCGTAATGTTAAGGTAAATATTGATCTTCGAATCGACTTGTGATTTAAGATTCTATTATTTGTTTTAGTAAAGTATTATGTTGTTGAATGAATACAAATCGATTGAAGATAAAACATAGAGATGTTATATTTATTGCTGCGCTGTACCTTAGTCTTTGTCTAGTAAAAATAGCATAATTGATAAGTCCCAAGTTATTGTTAAGGTTTATTTGAAGCCCAACTTCAATTGGTTTTCATACACCAACATTGTATCGTGCATAGAACGTGCCATGTTAAGTGATAAGCAACACGTGTAATAAGATTATCATCGACCTTGCTTAAATGACATTAATTTTCGAATTCTTGAAGCACATCTCAACCTGGCTAGCCAACTGATAACATAAAGTGAAACTACAGTTATTAAAAATATTATTGGAAATTAACAAAGTAAGCAAAACGACACTACAATACATACTCGACCATAACCGCTACCAATATAATGACATCATCTACAATATATGATATATAGCATAACAGGTGATTATCTTCGTCTTCTCGATGTCTACTCAGGAAACTAGTACATAAAACAATATTTATATTATGACATATCCATTGTAAGCAGGTGATACTAAACGCGAACTGAGATAAATGACACTTGAGGCTGCGCCTGCGCACTGTTTAATTGTTATTAGATTCTGCTTCCTTATCGAGAGCTCTTTCGTTACACTCGGCTATATCTCTAAGCACTCGGCACACTGAAGGCGGTGCGATGAGATATACAACAGTAATAAATGTTGAAGCCACATGTTTTATTAGAATGGTGAGGTTCCTTGTATGGTGAAGAATTCTAACGTAATATTAATGATTTGTTGAGATCTGATGTCGTTGGAAGCAAAACTTGAAGTAGCAACTCAGTTATAAAATAAAATGGAGGAGAGAGGAATTCAGAAGTAAGATAAAATCTGAATAAGAATGTTTCAGTGAGTTTTAGTTACATGAGTCTTCTTCATTGCAGCTCATTTATCAACGGTGCAGCACTATGCAGCGAAGATTACAAGCAATGAAAGTCACGTTTCCTCTCGATGTTTTTGTACAGCGATTTTAGGCAACTGATAATTAATGTATACGCACATGAATTCGAAGAGTTTGGTGTGTGCCGGGGTTTGAACTTCCGACGTTAGACTTGGTAGCCCAAAGGTTAAGCACTTGACAATCAAAAAAGCACTGATAATAATCGAACTTGATGAAGTTGTATGCTACTTTAACTTAGGAAATTAAAGTATTAATTACCCAAACATCATCATCAAGTAAATAGGATCGCCTAGTATATTATCGCTACGCATAACGTATATAACCCCTCAAATGCTACTTTAGCAAAGTGGAAACCTGACGAAAGGCAATTTCCGTCACAAATAGACCATTTTCATTTAACTACGACGGAATTCATGAGTTTTACTCCAGCCAAACGGTCTGTTATCCGTTTTACATAAAGAAGGGAAAGCGTTACATATTTATGGGAACAAAACTGCAAGTTTAAGACCACGCTAGGACTAGTGCAAATTTCTAGGTTAATATGTGTGATTTGCAATTGGCAAGCTGTCGTTCATTGTGGCGTTCTAAGGGAGGCCTTTGTCCAACAGTGGACGTCTTCCGGCTGATGATGTGTGATTGGATTATAGCAGCTGTGGACTGCAACGAGCTGATGATGATGATCAATTATAAAAGCTAGAGCTCGTCAATTTGCAGTTAACAAGTGTGGTAATCTACGTGTTCATAAGTTTAGAGGCTCTGCAATGTAACTGGCTGATAAGATGTCAATGTGTGACAGACTGGGAGGTTCCAAGAAAAATCGGGCTTGACGAAAAAAACACAACACCATGTGTTCCCCGAATGGCTATGGCCGATGGTGCTCATAATTATAGTACACCCTTCGTCAGTTATAATAGTTATAGGTTCTAATGTAATAGGGGACGAACCTATTGCCATAAACGGGCACACAAATCCAGTCTCCGAGCTACTAAAAATTGGCTAACGGAGAAACCCTGCAACAATTTGCCTGATCCGGGATGCGTTCGAACCCAGGGCCTTATGCTCAGCAGCCGCGCTGAGCGACCACTAGACCAACGAGGCAGTCGTACTTGAAGAAAAAGTTAATGTAAATCTTATAACGTTTTATTCCCTGTTATAGGTAGAAATGGGGTAGCGTAAACTCATATTTAGCCAAACAGTTTTAGCCCCATCAATGGCCGTTTTGGTCCAATCAACTAGGTTTACTTTTTGTTTACCTTTGCCGCGACTAACTTCAATTAAAAAAGCGGAACAATTTAAATACACAGCAGATACAGACAATCAATGGCAGAAACGTAAATAATATTACTGATTGGTTGACTGGAGGTATAAAATCAAATGCATGGATTATCCGCGTATCCTTACCCAGTAGCTGTTTATAATGTTGGTATATTAGTCATTGAATTAGAGGCACCGTGACCTGATTAGCGCAGTAGCTAAGCGATTTGACTGCAGCTAGGGTTTGCGGATTCGATTCCCGCACGGGACAATAATTTGTGTGATTTGTAAATGTTTGTCCCGAGTCCGGGTGTTGGCGTTTCCGTGATATTTCATGTAAAACGCACCCACGATACAGGAGACATTCCTAGCGTGGGGCGATAAAAAAAAATGGAAGTTAGTCATGCCAAATTTTACAATTACGATACCGCCTCCATTGTACAGTTCCTGGTAGAGTTAGATTTTTCTATTGTTTATAATGTACGTTTTTTTTCTTTCTGCTTATCCATTAATAGATGTCTGGAAGACATTGCTTTAAGCAAAAAGACCGCCACTTACCCTGTATTGAGTTTCTTTTCTGCATCCTGTGTATAATAAAGTAAATTGTCTATCTTCGATCTATAGATATATATTTTTATTGTGAGATTTTTAGTACATTATTTCAAGTCACAGAATATACGCAGAGACTTGTAAGTTGTAACATGAAAATGTAGACCATTTTATGAAGGCATATCTATATTCTATCTTAATGAATAAAGATAAAAGATTCTGCTACAAAATATACAGAATCATTACAGTGCTTCTTTAATTTGTGCTTCTTTAATTTTACGGGTTTTTTTACAACTGCTAGCGACAGGTAAATTATCGTAATTCTACCGTCAGAAAAACAAACAAACGAACGGTTCATTTAATCTTATTTGAACAGACTTGTTAAGTTTAACAACTTTCAATAATTATTTACATTTAGTTCTTAGTGCTCTACGGTTAAATAAAAAAAACTAGATTGCTATGTATAAAAATAAAGGCTGATAGGTGTAAACATAGCGGGTAGGTATGAACAACTTTTTATCCCTACTCATATTATAAACGCGAAAGTTTGTAAGTATGGATGGATGTTTGTTATTCTTTCACGTAAAAATTACTGAATGGATTTTTATAAAATTACGTATGGAGGTAGCTGATACCCTGGATTAACACATAGGCTATTTTTTACCCCGCAAAAATGTACCGGGTAACACCGCGGGTCGCGGCTAGTACTAAATAATTATGTTAACCTAAATGAGTAGGATAATATAATGTAATGTAAATTATTAAAAGAAATAAAAAAAAATATATGTCTGTCAAGTATAATGAGTAGAATTAAAAAATATATTTAACATCAAATACGGTATTATCAGTGTATTGAGTTTCATTTTATAGGGTTTGAAATGTCTCTACATTTTCTTGAACAAGTTTCAAGCTACCTTCTAAATTTAGTATGACAATTATACAAGAAATGTTACCAGGTAATTAAAGGTCAATAAACCCTCAACCGTCACTGATTGCTCGCAATTAGAGCCAATAAATAAAAATATTTTGTTAGTTTTACAATCCCTTTTAAAACACCGCTCGTGATTGTCATAATTCCAAATATGCTGTATTAAAACAGAATAACTCCAAAACACAAAATGAATCATAATCTGATGAAGGTGGGTGATTAAAATACATTTTAGTAGTTCCATACAAGGAGGATGTAGTGCTAAAAGGTAAAAACATTTATTCTGTGTCAATTATAAAATGCTTATCAAGATTGCTTAAAATATAGCTGCAATATGCACTTGACATTTACGTGGAATATCGTTGGATCGTCGTCCAATTCATTTTTAATTGGCATAACAATTGACTAGGTGCTTGCAACTGTTTATGTCCCTTACTAAAACGATGCTGCCCCCTTACCATGAACTCAACCAAGCAGGACAGTTTACGTTGTTAAAGCGAGACGCCGCATCACACTGAATGTAGCAGCGTTTTGCTTACGCATCGTAAACTATCCTGGTTTAAGATTTTCTGGTAAGGAGGCTTCAGTTCTTGTTGGCGTGCAACCACATTTAGGTAGATGTGTAAAGGATATTAAAAGAAAAAAAATGACGAACTCTACGACGATATCCACTTTAAAGCAATAAGCAAAAACAATTGCGAGACTAACGCGATTTATTGTTTATTATTATTACAATTCGTCAAAACAACATAGGAAGTTGAAGCGTGAACGACACGTGCCGATTCGAATAAAAATATCGGTTAGGAGGCGTCCTAAATTAAGAGACCAAACCGAACGACGCGGCGGACCTTGACAAGAATGTAGGGCCACAACTCGCGACAATACGGACCTGCCGGAAAGTCCGCGTGGTGCTTATATTCAGTAGTAGGCAGTAAACAGAGGCGTATAGTACTCCCACATTTTGCCAGTAACGTTATAGATCCCAATGATTAGAGGATGAACCGGGCACAAATCCAGACTCGTGGTGCTACTGAGCGGAAAACCCAATAACACTTTGCCCTACTCATGAATCAAACCCATGACCTCGCGCTCAGCATTCGCTCTTTACTACCACTAGACTAATGAGGTAGTGAAATGCCGAACCATCGTCTCATATCCCACCACTATTTACATAGGTATGTAAATTTCATTTTCACACTTCTACGGCCGCCGTAATTGCAAATATATGTAGGTACATTTAACTCAATTTGTATGAGACAACACATTTTATTGTTAAGATAGCAGGATGTATTGGTTGTGCTAACGATAGTGTTGTCTGCTACATCGCCTGCATATTAAAACTTATTTTCCCATAGATGTCAATAGTTTGTGGAATTTTCTTTATTCATCGTCAAAATATTTTCTATAACTTTAGATATGAAACCCTTCACAAATAAATACGTGACTATATAAAATTATTTAAGCTGGGTAACTTTTTTATCTTTATTTGTTTTAAAGGAGGGGTTTTTATCCACAAGCATAATATGCCAACCGTATAGCTAGGTAACTTAACGGTCCCGGTTTTTCTATTTATTCGCCGAGAACATTAAATATTTTCGCTGACGTCTTTCCCTTTCAACTATTCCATTAGCACTACTCTCATTCTGCACAGTAATTTACTGCTCATCAGCCATTTAGTTCAATCGCGCGGTAATCTTATTCACGTGCATGTTTGGTGATTTTTTACGATCTAGCTGTCCCAGATCTCATTGATATGCATTGATCTGCATTACGCTAACTTACTTTGTTCGCTCGCTCAGTGGCCCCGACAGTTCGGCGCAGACAGTTAGCCGGTTAAAAGTCGCATCACGTGTCAGTTACGGATATTTTAATTTTCAGTTCACACGGCGACCGTGGTCTTCTTTCAGACGGCGAATGCATTAATATTAATAACGTGGAGTGAAGTATATTGCCCATATACGCGTAACAGTACCACCATGGTTCCTATAAGAGTAACGTCATCGTTTACATGCACCCATAACGAGATGGCGAGTAAGAATTCCAAGTATGGCGCGACGCAATACGACTTGATAAGCGACGGAAGTACCGAGATAATCTCAATACATACATTTGAACGTCTACTTTGATCTTAACGTTTGAATAAGCAAGTTCTGTGAGTGCAGCGACGAAGAGCTCCGAAGAAAGGGCTCAGGACGGTCGGTAATTGGACGAAGTGTGATGGACGGACTTGATACGAAATATTAGACTGCAATAATGACTGGTTCCATGCAAACGGATGCGCGCGCATCGCACTCGCATAATAAAAATTATCAGATTGTTGATCGTATAATTAATTCCTCGGAACAAACACTATTCGTATAATTTTCTATGAAAACAGCATTACGTGTGGAGATGTTGCTTTCTATAAAGCTATGTGAACGTCAGTGCATATAATATTAACATCAATTATGTTCATTAAAGGCTAATATCAGTTTTTCCCGGGCGCTACTGTCGGCCTAATGGCGCCACGGCACTGAATGTTAGGTATGCGCCTCACTACAAGTTATGCAGCGAACAATCATCGCACGTCATTATGTTTTATTAAAAAAATAATTATTTATGTTTTCACCATAGACAACTCCATAAAAATATTTATTATCCATACCATAATTACAGTAGCCGATGCTAAGTTCGAACAACAATCATTAACATTGACGACCTGTTTAGCGCAGAGGCTAAGCGATTGGACTGCTGCGCTAGGGGTTGCGGGTTCGATTCCCGCACGGGGTAAAACTTTGTGCGAACCACAGATGTTTGTCCCGAGTCTGGGTGTTTGTGTATGTGATATTTCATGTTTGTGAAACGCACCCACGACACAGGAGAAATTCCTAGTGTGGGGCGACGTTTTTTTAAAAAAAAACAAGAAAAATCACAATGCCTAACAAATACATAATTATTACGACAGAACATAAAAACAGCATCACGGTAGCGCTCACAACTCATCTTCATAAATAAAAATCTTTCAACAAATAAAGAAATACTCAACTCATTGGCACAGTCGTAAAACATAATTCTTCATATTGACATTTAGCAGTATTCTGCTATTCAACTGCATATTATCGCATCGAGTGGATGACAGGGGTACCGCCCATAAATGTAATTAAAGACTATTAAAATGGACAGGTCTCAAACATGTAATTATTTACAGCATTTTTAAAACAATTACGTACTATGTTTTGTAAATCTATTTAAATTATCCGTTGGGAATTACATGTCTAGTGCTACTAAAAAAAGTTGTGGCTTTAAGTGTTCATTAATTATTCTAATTCTTTTAATCCTCAGTTAGTAATAGGTGGGTTGGATACGTTCAATTGTAGGTTAATCGTAGAACATTTACACATATAAAATCGATAACAGCACAATCTGGTTCGGTTCTCACAGCCTGTCTGAGGGTTGCGGGTACCTACTTACGAGTATAGTATAATACTTCGATATATTTATAGGTTATGACAGCCCTATAACATGGCAGATCGTCGCTGATATCAAATTGATCAATACTTCATGTTCGTTTTTTACGACTTGGTAGAGTCGTATTTTTGCATTGGGTTTTATCAATGAACAGGTGGATAACTGGGCTCTTGCGCGTTGTTTTTAATTATAATTTACTATAACTGCTTATGTTGGGGTGAACTGAGTGAACTTTTAGTCATGTAGTTTGTGTTATATGATGACGGATTTTGTAAAATAATTCCGTTTTTCAAGCATTTACAGTAGTCCGTAGTCGTTAAAGGGCAATTTTGACCCTTCATTTAGTACTAGGTAGGTACCTACTACTTCAGAATACTATAAATTTGAAAGGTAGGTACTTAAAAAGGCACTTATTAAAATCTTAGTACTCAAATTTTGGTCTTACCTTTTCAAAATAGTTAGAAAAGTCAAAGTAGTCTAATATAATAAACTATTACACCGAATAGAAAAGAAATGGCACACAAATATTCAAATACAACTTTCAACACTACATTAACACCAAAATTAAAACAAAGACAACTCAAAATAGCGGTGTGTAACACAAAAATCAATTACACAGTGGCCCACTATCTTACAGAGTATAAATACAACTGACTCATAATGTCTATACAAGATCACATGTGCGTAAACTGAACAAACACGGCTCGGAGAGAGCCGGCTATTATAAGAGTCGATTTTTTCCCATATAAAGGAACATTCTCACTGTCAATTAGAGTTTATTTTTTAGACGATTGAACGAAAGGAAAAGTTTGTGACGTGTTTTTGAATTTCGTTTTATAAATATTGTATTTGAAACGGATCACGAAGGGTATTAGATCAGTGTATTGGTCCGGAATAATTCGAAATGATAATTACAATATAACAGTATAAAGGTACAGGCATGTTAGAATTGTTAACATTTTTTAAATACCAAGTGGGTCTGAGGGCTCTACCTACTTACTTAATAGTCAAAAAACCATTTCATTTTATATCATAATCTCCCTTATTTGTTAGTTTTTGTATGTGATGAAAATAATAGTATCACAAACGTCATCATCAGCTGGAAGACGTCCACTGCTGAATAAATATTGTTATGTAAACTCAGTACTTCCGTTGTCAGCAGTCGAAATACAATTACAGATTTTTATTTTATGTACGAGCATAATAATCACACTAATATTATAAAGGCGAAAGTTTGTGTGTTTGTTTGTTTGTTACCTCTTCACGCTTAAACGGCTAGACCGATTTTGATGAAATTCATATGGACGTAGCTGACACCTTGGACCAACACATAGGCTGCTTTTTATCCCGAAAAGTGTAGCTAGTAATTAATAATATATAAGTGCATAGGTACATTACTTATTCATCATAAAAATAAAAGTGTTTCAATAAAAATCCAAGATCAAATTTTAGAATATGTAAGTACGACCGGAGTTGTCTTTTTTAGAGGTCCCGGGACTTTCCTTGTTCGTGCAGATGGTGACCACCGGGGTGGTTTTAGTGAGGTAGAAATCCTACACTCCCCGGTCCCTACCCCACAGGGTCCGGGTGCCTTTTGAAGGTTTCCCCCCGTAAACAAAAAATAAAGGTATTTGCATACGTATCCGATTAACTAATGTTTATGATAAAGATGGAATAATCCTAAACAATGTTATTTTAATCAGTTGCATAGGGCTTCTAAATGAAGTTGATGAGATTGCATATTCTTGACCACAAGCCCATCCGTCTCAATAACTGTTAGACAAGGACCCGATCCTCGTAATCACCGCGTGCTATGAATACGCACTCTAATGAGACAATTAAACAAAGTGCCATTTCGCAATGCTAATGATTATACTCCTTTCACCTAGAACCTTTGTGTACATTCGATAAAGAGACTAGAAAAGTATGGCGGGAAGATAATAATAATAAAAACGTACGGGTCTTCTTTTTTTTTTATTCAGTTATAAACTGTAGCCAAGGAACTGAAACTCATCAGTTGATCAATTAGAATATCACTGCTGAAGTATGGTAGGATCGTAGCAAATGGAAATCCGTGGTCTCTGCCTACCCCAGAAACAGGCGTGACTTTATGTGTGTATGCATTTTCGCTGCTATGCCTGATATAATTTTAATTGGAACTTTGGAGTGAAAATCATGTTTATAGTTACACAGTGGTTAACCCGTAATTTTAGGGTAGTTTTTGAAACCAATGCAATTAAAACAATTTAGGTATAAAAATGTTTACGATTAGAATTACGATCGTTTCGAGACCGAAAGTATTCCACACATCATTATTAGTATTAATCAACAAGTCACTGCTACAACAACAAAACAATCACCCTGTGGGAGTCAATGACCGATTTGTACCCCGTATTCCGTAATGCACGGTGGTACGAAGGGTGCAGACGTACGTCTAAAATACCTATAACGATGCCTGCATTTATCAATGAAAACCATTTTTTAGAAGCCACACTCTTCTGTTTTCTTCTTTAGTTCTGTCAAAGAATCTCATATTCGTTAACTACACCCACGTGATATCGTAGCCTGTACACTAGCCACGTAAGGAGAGATCTTCTTTCTTAATTACACGTCAGAACCTAAATTAAAAGTCGTTAAATATCGATTACTGGTCCTAATAACCATTAATCCCCACCAAATAAGGTTTTCAACCGTAATAATCAATTATAAAACAAAACAAAGAATGTCTAAATAGGTATATTTAAATTGAAATCTACATAAATATAACTGTAAAACAGTTATCTGTTTCGTCCACCTGATACATAAAATAAGCCTTAAAAAATTTAGCATAACATTAGAAGCCTCCAAAACATTTCTATAGCCTCGTAGCTTGGACGTTTCTTCTTCTATAGCTTTGCTGTATCCTCTCCCAACAATAAAAATACGTATGCAAATGATACCTACACGCATTATCATTTAAAATATGAACAACGTTGTGAGAAAAATGAAAGTAAAAAAACTAAACAATTTGGACAACAAAGTTATTTACTTAATGACTTTATTCCATTCAGGGTCAGCGGTCAAAAGATACACGACAATTTGCCTATCATTATAGAATCATGACTTGTGCAGCGAAAGTGTTAGCCCTAAAGTAACACAAGTTCGTAACAATTTAAAGAAAATTCACCAACACAATAGATGTGAACAAATTTGAATTGAGCTCAGTACAGTTTGCGTGATCGAATGGACTCGTAAACCAATTTCGGCAAATCATTATGTCCAAGTGCAGACTGAATACAAATGAGAACTTTTTAGATAACTACGCACCCTACTTACATGTGAATGCGTGTGAACCGTATCGTGACTTTGTCATTGCTAATAAAATTAAATGAGACAATCCACTGACTGATAAATGACTGGAAAGCCTCTTAACTAGTATAATCATAGGATAATGAAACCTCCCCGTACTTACATTGCGAAAATGTATCGCTCAAAAGAACAATAACGCCGTAAATTAAAACCTTAAAACAGACTGCAATCTCATCTCAATGTCACAAATGTCAAAAAAACTTCAAGTTATATGCCGTCAATGTCAGACCGTGACGTTGTAGACATGGAAAGTAAATTGGAACCATATTTGATTTTACAACTTTGTGAATGAACTTTCTGGTTTACGTTTAAAAGTATACCAAAAGCCCGGAAGCTGGCAGACTGGATACTGATAATACTGTGGGATCGGAGACAAAGTTTGAGTGTAATATAACCCACAAACTGTCTCCGAAACGTAACACTTTACTTTCGATACTTATATCATTAACGGAAACAAAAATTAAATCGATGTTACACTCGAATAAACCTGCGTAAGTAATGTTTGCGGAATGTGATTCCCACGTCTTGTCATACTACCACTTATCAATTAAACCTCTCACAGGCGAAACATTAATTATTTCTTCGCTTACATAACTATGACGATCACGTTAAGGTTTTCGCGTCGAAATCATTTTAGGAAGATAGTTAATTGTCCTGTCAAATTGCATCAGTCATGCATTTTTTACCGTACACACGTGTTCACGCTTTCTGGTGCAAATTCTGTCGAACTCAAAAGCGGAAGTCACGATTCAGTCTGAACAACTTTCTCCCTAGTTTTATAACAGGGAAAGGACATTAGGGATTTCGTCATGTCCAGGAGGTAAAAACCAACAAACTATGAAGCCAACTCGAAATTCGATCACAGCATTCCACAAGTCATTGGGGTTAACTTTTTGTGGCACTTACAGTTTCGCTTCAATCACAATAAGGCAGACGAAACTAAAAGTAAATAAAAATAGTTTGTCTGCCTTTTCCTCTCGGTGGTTTAATTAGGCAGCGAGGTTCCGACGCTAATATAAATTACTGTGACAAACACAATTTGATTTCACTACTTACTATTAACGGAGAAACTTCCAAATTTAGATTAAATTTAATCCAGGCTACACGCTTACATACAGACAGAAGTAATTGAATTATTAAAATTGTTATTTGAAATCCGCGACGCTCTATAAACCAGATGATGTTATGTCGAAAAAAAACGAAGATTTCGCTTTCCGGCCATAACGTTCTACATAACATCCACAGTAATTGTTGCTAAACAATAAAATACGTTGATATGGGGAGTATTCGCTATGGTTCTAAGTTTATTGGTTATAGTCAGCCACGGCCGCGCAGAACACGAAATATATTGATTTATAATAAATACGCGAATATATGCGATAAGTGAGTGAAATCTCTTCGCTGTGTGATTTTTATGTTCATACGTTTTATCATTTGAAGCGACACGCTGAGTTCGGAGCTGCGAAGCACTGGAGGCTCTGATGCGGTATCCTTAGCTTCTTAAAAAACTTGCGAACGCAAAGGACGATTGTAAAGTAACAATTTGCTATACAGCATTCGTACATGTTCAGAATAATTTGCGCGTTTAAATTCCCGAGCTATGCGAGTGGGACTAAATTTAATAGCAGCTGTTTAAGGCCACTCAGCATCCATTAGGCGGGTTCGTGACGCCAGTGTCCCGGTGTCTCAGGCCTTATTTGTACCAGCCCGATATTTGTACCGTTGCGTGTCGAAATGATCCAGAATAGTGAACGAGACATCGCAACACGAGATAATTAAAGACCGTAATGGAAATGTGTTAGCAGACACAAATATTTCAGTACTATTTTTCTGAGACAAACATATTCGGCAAAGCTGTGCCATTATGAGGTTTAAACCAAAGGTTTTGATTGACAAGTCCAATGATTAAGAAGATGTTAAACCAGGAATTAGCAAAGAACATCGGATTTCAAGTCATAAATATAATTTCTAGAAAAGGTTACAGTTTTACGCGTGAGTTAAGTATCTTATTTACTGAACCTATAATTTTCATTAGATGTCTAAGAGGCGCTTAAAACTGACAGGTGCAAATCGGCACAAATGAGCGGAAGGACTTAAATACATAATGTATACTCGTCACTTATACCCGAAGGGCCAGTCATCAATATTCCTGACACTCAGATTATGACTGTAAGTACCCAGGCTAAAAACTAAAAGAAATATTTAAAACTCCACGTGAAAAGTGGTTTAAATACTTTTTGATCAAAAATATTATAAAAATAGACTAATTACTTGTGTAGTTGCTTCGATAGCAAAGAACTATAAATAATTGTTTAATGTATTTAAAATCTTGATCCAGGCTTAGGATTTGTTAAATGTATAACGGCTGAACAGACTACTAACCTTTGAAATTTGTAACTAAACAACATTAAGTAAAGAAGATGATTATAATCGGTATAATCATCTTCGACTTTGTGATCTAAATCGCGAATTAGCCAGTCAGTGGTCTCATAACTGGTAACAGTATTCAGGGCATACTGAACTTAGATTAATAAAGGCCTATCGTTCAAGGAAGCTCTCTAGCACCCCAATAATCAAAGAGTTTGTGCAACTGCACGTTTGCACTCAATTATACCCGTGTCGACAAAGTGTATGCCTAATAAGTCACTGTACAACTATGGTTGTAAAAACGATAAGATGGAACTATTAAGACTTCTTTGGCGCAGGCCACACAAGTTCAGTAAGTTTTAGGACTGATACTATAAGGCTACCCGAATGGATTTCGATATACAGTCAAAAACTCATACGGATTGAAGTTTGAATAGTTGATAAAAAAATATATTTTGAGAGTAAACCTATCCACGCGAAATAGGAAAGAAAATACTACATTATCTTAGCTAGATCTTCCTATAAAAACATTAAACATGTTCAGTTCAATAACACAGACCGATTGCTATCTAATCATTAATATCCGCCGTTCCGTGCGGTCTTAGACTGTCTTCAGCTATTTTGATTAGACGCCAGTATCGATTTCCCAAGTATGGTTTAGTTATTTTTATAATAGCGAACTCGCCAAGCGGTGGGACCACATTGTAAAAACGTCCAAGATTCTTACTCTCGTAATGTTACCATACAACTCGCAAGGACGTCAAGTGCACGGTAATTAATATATGAAGTTTCAATTTCCTTCAGATCAATTCATTACACGGATATAAACATGAGTTCAATATAAATGTCTTATTGATTAATCGTCCAACATTATCGGCGCCGGCCGCTAGCTCACTACCGCGAAACAATTTATCTCCTTAATGCTACTTAGATTTGCATATCGGTCTATTCAACTCGATTAACGTCGTGTGAAGTGCCCGTTTAATTTAATATGCGTTTGACGAAAATCGAATTACTTAGGTTCGCGTGATAACGCAAATAATCAGGCACAATTTAGTTCACCAAATCATCACTTTCTACGTTCGCAGTTCGCACCCACAATCGTCGGACACTTTCACGGAAACGCGCGTAAAACGATTTCTTAATCGATTATCGTCAAAACGGTAACGTCTACGAATGTAGAATAATTGATTTGATACTTTTTATTTGTAACACAGCAAAATCAGCAATAATCGGTGTGATTTTCGGACGACGATTTTCATGTCGCGTGTGTAATCGATTTATTTATTTTAACCGATATTATACGGAGCGATAATTTATTTTAATTTGATACTAAATCTCTATTGTGGCAGGTTTTATTTCCCTTAGTTTATGGCATATGTGTATCTTTATGATGCGTTTATTGGTCACATCGTTTGAAGTTTATAGTTTCTCATGTAAAGTTACGTGGATTTAAATTGCATGGGTAGCTCGGAACATTTTATAAGATGCGTAAAGTAGCTGCAGCGAGTGTTTAGCATAATTGAGATATGTATTTTATATCAGCAGCTGCTACTGCACGTCTTGGATGAACTCGTATTCGCTAAACGTGTACCAATATGGAGTATTAATTAACTTTTTATGTCATTTGTTAATTTAAATGCTCGATGATGTGTAGAGGGATTATGAAGAACGGTCATAAATTTACATTGTAGCCTCACATAGTTTTAACTCATCAATTAGGTTCAGGTTATATTATCTGCATTTCAAATTGAAACGAAGCTCGGAGGGTTGATAGCACCACATTAATGACACTATGTATTTCAATTTTTTTTTAATTGGTATGTTTATGATTATAGATAAAATAGTTATTTTGTAATGTTAATTGAAAATAAAAAAATGTAAATTAAAAACTGATTTCAAATAAGCAAATAATTATTTTAGATATTTTTCTTTTAAATATTTTTCATTTAACAATTATTTTTCTTGTCACCTATTGTTTTAGTTATATTTTTGTAGTATTTTTATTCCAACTAATTAAATTAAATAATATTCCCTATATTCCCTTTCAATTAAATTATTTTTCGTATTTTGTTTCTTCTATTTTTATATTTACATTTTTGTGCTATTTTTTAACCTACGAGCTTAATTTATTTCTCTTATTAAGATATACAAAAAATGTAAAACTTACCAAAAATATGCAAGCAGTGTAAACACACGCAGAGCAATAGTATCTATCACAAACGTTAAAGAATCACTGCATCACACTAGTGAACGCGTGCGTGCGTGCATGCGTGCGTACGGCGCGTGCGGTCGTGTGCGTGCGGCGCGCGCGCAGGTACGGGCTCGGTACTCGAGTGGCGCGCGGCGTGCATTGCGCGCGTTTATACGGTCCGCTCAACGCCCGGCTGTTGCACTTTCGCCGTCCAGCGTCTAGGAAACATCCCAGCGGCCGCTAAGGGGTGCGTCCGATTGTAGTTCAGCGTTTATGTGTTTATTGCTTAAATGCCTTTCGATTGATGGCTTTATATTTATGTTTAGCCCTTCAGCTGGTCTTCACTTTCATGTTCATCTGCTTCCTTTAGGCAAGGGTTACCACTTTCAGTGAATTGATTTTGGCATTCTAGATGACTGAATGACTTAGTTTTAGAAACAGGCTTGTTTGAAAACCCTGATGCGTATTGTTAACGAGTTTGGTAGTGTCTATAAATATCAAGGGGCTAAAAGAAAATAGAGTATAGAAAATAGGGCGTTTCTCCACTGACACGAGATGAGCTCTGAAATTAAAGAGAGTTGTTACAACCTGTAGGTAATGAAAAATATCGCACACAACCAAATTGCCAAAAAATATAACATCTTAATATATTTCTGCGGCGACAAACTACAGGAAAAAACTTTATTTGCGTGATTAATGATCATCACCTTCAGATTTGAATGTAGCACAGCATGTATAGGTCTAATATTGCCTCCCAGTATTTTGCCAACTGCATGTATCTGTATTTACAGGAATATTTAATAAATTATTTTTACTTTAACATGCTATAAAATTAAAGGTAGTGCTAAAAATAGGTACGTAGATACATTGTCTGTGAGAGAAGAAATAAATTTAAAGTAAGCAGGATTTTATGTCAAGATTTTATATCTCTACATTTAATCATTCTACAATAAAACTGCCTATAAGGTATTCCTTAAGATTAAAAATCTGCTGAGTAAATATCCCAAATAAAGACCCCGTCACATTACCAGAAATCTATCGGCCAGTAAAGTTGCGAATGTGCGAAAAAAAGAATGATTCTGAAGGTGGTGTTCAGATTCTACGCAAATACATTTATGTAAATAAAAGAGTACTACAATGAGAAGGATAACTCACTTAGGCGTATATTCTGTGAGTTTTTATAGTTCTGCAGCCGTAATGTTGTAGTTTAAGGTAAGTTGTAATAACTGAATATACGAAGTCAGTTTTATTGCGGGGACCGGGTTGGTAATATTTATTAAATAAATTTTTATCAAAAATATATTTTTAACACAAGCTTTTAAATCAAAAGTAAGTACCATAATATTGTAGTGTTACCAAACCTATTTAAGTATGCAAAATTTCTTTTTAATTGGATGCTAAAGTGGTGTTAATTTAGGTTGCAAGATTTGACCTAAACAATCTCACATAGGTACATACATATACAAAAATAGCAAGTTAAATTAAAGCTTGTAAATAATAGTACCTAGGAGACTGTATTTCTTGAAAATTCTTTTGCGATGTTACTGTTATTCCTGTGGTGGCCCGCAAAGACAAAAACCTAATTTTTTTAAGACCATGGCCACACATTTTGCCAGTTATGTATTTTAGGTCCCAATCTCATAGGGGGCGAGCCTATTGCCATCAACCGGGTACAAATCCAGACTCCGTACTGCTACTGAAATTTACCTAATGGAAATACCCAGTAACACTTTGCCTGACCCCTGAATAGGCTTGCCCCTATTACATTGAGATAGGTCCTATTGCCTTTACATAACTGGTGAAATGAGGGTGTACTGCACAGTGCACACCTCTGCTTACCCCTTCGGGGAATACAGGCGTGTTGTTGTGTTATCATGCTTGGCCTATTACTTACTATACCCAAATATCGTCAGTATATTAGGTCCCATGTAATAAAAGCCGATCCTATTGCCACAAATCCAACCTTGGTGCACCTAATGAGAGTTATCTAATGGTGGTAATATATAACCCAGTGACACGTATCCCGACCCGGCATTCGATCCTAGGACCTCCGCGCTCAACTGTCATGCCTGCAATCAGACATAACTGAATAATATTTGTTGACCAATAAATTACAGACTGCCACGTTGGAGCCAAGAGCGTGGGGTGCTGGGTATGATTCCGAGGTCGGCCGAAGACTTTTTCCATTAGGTAATTTTCAGTAGCAATAAGGAGTCTGGATTTGTATAAGGTTTGGTATGGTCTTCCGTATTACATTGAGACCTATAATATAACTGGTAGAACGGGGGTGTACTATACAACTCCCCACCCACCACACCAAGAATAAGGGCTCCGGTCGAGTTCGAAACTAGTTGGGCATTCCCGAATACACCCGTGAATATATAGTAAATAATATGGATAATACTCACGAAAGTTATTATAGTAAAATACAGGCATTAGTTTATGTTTTTACAAATTGCCACAGGCACGCTTTGATTGTAAATCGCCCTTGCAGAGTATAAGCACAGCGCCAAGTCCCAAAAGCAAATGACTACCGTCACCACATACAGCGCCCGCTCACGAGATGACGCACAGATTAGCCATCACCCTCTTCGCCATTGACATTATTCATTATTAATAAAGGTGTTTAAGTAGAGTCAGTTGAACACTATCACCACCAGCCGGAAGATGTCCACTGTTGAACAAAGGTCGCCCCCTTAGGAGGGGGTTGCCATAATCCCCACGCTTGGCAAGGCTTAGCGATCGCAGCATTGGTGGTCAAGTTACAAAAGAGGCTGCTGCCCATCTTCTGGATTTTCCCTTAGTCGCCTCTTAGGATACCCACAGGAGGAATGTGGAAGTAAGGGGGTGTATAATTCTAAGCCGGACACCACTCGGCACTCGTTAAACACTATGTTTGTCACAAAATAACGTCGGTCCACAAAAGCCTTTTGAAACAGAATACACTCATCCCGCTTCCCAAGGAAGCAGTGAATTAATTTTATAGCCGTCTAGGTCGGAGTCTAATCGTTATATGACGCATCCACTCATCCAGTCCTGTGAGACTTCCTTTTATTTACGTATTTCAACTAGTTTTTAATCATTTTCCCATGAAACCAAACGTCGATTCACATTATGTATCATTATAATTAGATACTATTGATGTAGAGTCCCACTGAAATAAATATCATACAGTGTATGCATTAATAGTATGATTGAGATAGGTACTATATCTATACTATAGGATGTATATAACTATAATTAAAGCAGTTAGTAACTTTTATATTCGAAGTACTTTTTTTATGTATCCTATTTTAGTGTCCCAACTCCCACTGCTAGGCAAAGCCATCTTCTCGGAACTTCTCGAAAATTTAGGTACAATCAATGTTTTTTATATTATGAAAGCAGCATAATATAATGATGTGTACTATAAATATGTAGATACATAATATAATATTTATAATTAAGTGTTTCTAAAAATTGAAAAACCCCGAATTCATAATATTTTTAGTTCACAAAAAGTAATTGCAGGTGTTCATACAACGTAAAGGTGTTTGTTGCACGGTTTTTAAATTTGTCGTTCCGATGGAGAAGAAAAGGCAAGAAACTACAAAGGTTACTTACTTTTGATTGTAAGTTTACAAAGTGTTTAACAACGCGACAACAACTTAGTGAATTCGATTTCTACATGGTTAAAATGTAAGCATTGATGTGCTTCTCCATGCTTGGCCTATTAGAGTCTACGCCACACGACGCCATTACGTCTGACCCCCACAGCCTACCATGGGGGATACCAGTATGCTAAAGTTGACCTATCAAACTGTCACTTACTGTCTAACGGTGACAATCGTCATAAATATTTGCATAATAGTAATATCAATAAAGGTCTCAAGTACGTAGTTAAAAGAGGTAGCAGTTACTAATGTAGGTTACCACTTACCAGGCAATTTTAAATCTTATAAACGGCGCACTCATACACATAGTCTATAACGTAATATTGTTGACTCATTACATTCATGGGGAAGTAGGATGGTATATCGTAATTATCGGGAGAGGGGAAGAAATGAGTTGAGGTCTAGAGCGATAATTAGTCTAGTTTTCACATGCCACTCTGCCTCGTTGGTCTAGTGGTGGATAAGCGCGACTGCTGAGCATGAGGTCCAGGGTTCGAATCCCGGGACGGTCAATGTGCTACTGGGATTTCCATTGGGTAATTCTTAGTAGCAACACGGAGTCTGGATTTGTGCCCGGTTGATGGCAATAGGCTTGTCCCCTATTACATTGGGACCGAAAAACATAACTAGCGAAATGTGGGTGTACTGTATGTGCACCTCTGTCTACCCCTTCAGGGAATACAGGCGTGATGTTATGACGCTAATTTAACAAGCCAATTGGGATTGCGTCTTTCGTAATTCAAAACAGGAGGTTGTGATAGTCATTGTTTACCGACAGTTCTGCCTGCAACACATGTAGGTACCTATACCTATAGGTACTCTCACACACTCATCTCTATGTTGTTGTAAGAAAATTCATTCATATATGAATTTATCGAGGAAATTTCGCATAAACTTGAAGATTGATCCATTCCCGGAAGCCGTTACATTTGAGTGTCTCAATAAAATGTAATGATGTATTGGGGCATATATGATTTTGCATTTATAACATCACGTATGTTGTATTTATGAAAAGGCATCTACATGCACTGGCTTCTGCCCTATATCTTCTTTAGCGATCTCTTCTGAACACTTAACGCAGCATATCTCAACTTCTTCTTATCGTATAATTGATGAACAACCTGCTATCAGAGCTGGGACTACCTTCTGTAGGCCTTTAACATGTCCTTATCTAATATGGCTTTACACACCGATGATCGCGTATAGAGATATTGTACCCTATATTGTAATATAAAGATAGTGCACAAGTGTAAGCAAACACAGGTGTAGCTCCCGCTCATAGTCCGATAGGACGGCCACCCGACACGACCGGAAAAAGATCACCATACCAATTCATGGTGCTCTACAAAGCCCAAGGGGTGTTTATTTATATATTGTTCTCTAAGACATTTTCTACCTAAGGCTTTGGGTAGTGCAGAGACAGATTACGAAACAGTTGAATATTGATGTGTGAAAATCGGTTACCCTTTCAACGACCACAACAATGTTGAACCCCTCAGATTGGCTGCGCGTTACCTATGTAACTACGGCGCTCATTACAATAAGCTACATATAAGCCCATTGTCTTAATATACAACATTTGCGCGGCAGACGAACAAATAAAGCGTCCAATTTTTTTTAATGGACTATGCGATGTAAATAACGTTTTATGTCACAAAAAGTCGTTGAAAGTGTGAGCTTAATACAGGCAATTAAGGTCGCATTAAACGAACCACACTAACATGACCTTAAGTATTCTAAAAAAATAAACATAATGATACAAAAAGTAAAGTACTTCTACCTGCGTATTAAATGACGCGGTCACTAGTAGCAAAGGCAACGTTATATTATGCCTCGTGATTTACTTTTGACCACAAACATATAAAACTTTTTGTCCACATTCCGCTGTTGCGTAATGACATTAACTTTAAATGTGTGTAACGTTGTATTGAAACTGCTTTGTTTTTCAACAATCTAACATACATAACATAACATCACGCCTGATTTCCCGAAGGGGTAGGCAGAGGTGCACATATAGTAACACCCACATTTCCCCAGTTATGTTTTTAGGTCCAACCGCCTTCAACAATCTTTTTATTTATAAACACGTAATATTTGACAACTGTTTACAATGTAAATGAACATACATACATAAGTCACGCCTATTTCCCTGAGGGGTAGGCAGAGACACGGATTTCCATTTGCTACGATCCTGTCATACTTCTTTCGCTTCATTCACTCGCATCACATTCTTCATACACGCATTAGTAATAGACCAAAAGGCATTAGGTACAAATAGACAGTTCCAGAGGAGTTTGCTTGTAAGGTGACTTGTATGAATTGAATTTCCTCAAAGAGAAATTCTAATGGAAATGAAGTAGGTAGACCGAGTAATTAAGATCTCAAAACATATTGTAATTATGTTTATCATTGTTGTAAATATCCGCGTACATACGCAAATACTTACATTACATTGGTGAATCATTTACCGTACGTACCGTAGTTTGTATCATCTACCGAAACTTTGGTCTAGTGTTCGTAAGCGCGACTTAGCATGAGGTTTTGGGTTTAATTCCCGGGTCGAGCAAAGTGTTGTTGGGTTTTTCCTTTGGATTATTCTCAGTTTTGGTCAATTCTCTGGATTTTGGATTTGGTCCCGGCCACTGGTAATTACACTCTTTTATATTCGAATCAAAAGTCGTGTTATATGATAGTACTCGCGTCATTGAGCTTAAGGGTTCTTTTTCGATTTCACATTCAAATAATCTCTGTAAAAGAATTTAGCAAAATGAGTTCCCAGTACTTAACATTACACAGCTGAGGAGAAACTAAAATAAAATATGGTGCTTTAATGTTTCCGTTTCGTGTTCAATGTAAAAATGATTCATCAATGTGTTCACGCGCTTCTATAATTAACCATAGACAAAACGAGAGATCTATGCCGTGAGTGTTAGGCACTGTACAGACAGAAAAGGAAAACGAAATATATAATGTAGAGCGATTTTCATATGGTCTAAACAGAGTGTTGTAAAGGTTAGTTGGATCGATTAGACTATATTTGAGATACCTATCGAAGTTTTCGTCAAACTAGCTCACATGTAGACTGGATGTTAGGTTAGGTTAGGTTATGAAATATATGGGAATGCGGTTTAGCGTTCGCAGGTCCCGCGTCCTTTGACCTAGGGTAGCCAGGAGGACGCCCTGGGGTTTTAGCCGGTGGAACTAACCCCTTCATCCGCCCCAGGACGGAGGAAGTCAAGAAAGATTTTCCCAGTAAAAAATCAGCTCTGCATATTATCACATGTCTTTCATAAAATCCTCAGCGAGTGTTACAAAAGTATAGCTAGGTGCGCACTTTAAAAACAATGCATATAAACCACCATTATTATTCTTCAGATGTAGAAGACAACTCAATTGGCATCGTAACTAAATGAAATGAAACCTTCATGACAATTCACAGACAATACAAGAAAAACTAAATAAAATATTTTATCAATCACTGAACAACGCCTTACTTTAATGGCTATATTAAAAGAAACTGCAATACTGCCAGATAGAAGATATCCCATTCAGATTTGAACTTCAAAACTTAATACATACTTAACACAGTGATCAAGCTCAATAAATTACAGCATAATATATCGAACATTACATGCTATTGTAGTCACAATCTCGTGTACATAAAGTCTTTATTGGTATGCACGTTTTGACAGATGGTGTCAAAGTGTAGTTTCGTGCCGCTACGTATTTGGAAGAGAGTGGCTATTGCCGACACGGAGTTAGTGGCTTTCTCATGGGGATGTAATGTTACAGTAGAGCCGTCATAAAACGGTCGTAGTCAAGTCATATGGTACAAGACAATTATGATACATAGGTACATGTAAAAACACTGGCCTGTTTCCCAGAGGAGTAGGCCCACGTAGAGTTCCATTTCCTACGATCTTGGCATAGGTATTACTTTCACCAAAAAAGCCTGGTGGAGGGTGTTGTCATAATCCACATGCGTGCCAAGAATTTGAGGATCGCAGTATTGGTGGTGAAGTTACAGAAGACACTGCCCATATTCTAGATTTTCTTCTGGCCCATCACTCACGGGCAATTGTCAATAAACTAACTAATGTCTCATGTTTGTGAAACGCACCCACGATACAGGAGAAATGACTAGTGTGGGTCGACGTCTTTTTTATGAAAACAATTTAACATACCACACACTGTTACATCGACAAATACCGTTAACGTACTTTAAAAATATTATAAGGGCGTAAAAGCTCCAATTAAGATCTACATAGATAATCACTATAATTTAGGTTATCTATGAAATTATGACTTTATCTAGGAACAAGCCAATAGGTAATATGTAATTTTATGAGGACGGGGTTTATTGGTTAATAAACCATTGCTATTTAGTAACACAGGGAAATAGTGGTGCGGAAAACATTATATTCTTAACGTTATGTAACCAGGAGTTTCTTTGGACGCGGTTTTAAGTGTCCACTTAATTGCAACGTGTTTAAAGTACTCAGATATGCAAACAAAGACGCACAAGTCTTCTAAAGCGAGGGTAGGCATTTCCTTACTTTTCAGTAGACTGTACCATATACCACATTTTGCTACACGGTACAGCTATGCCATTCTGAAACACTAACACCATCTCGAAAGTGTCTCGCACGTCGCCTTGCTATGCGCTAGTGTCAAATCTCACCGCGGATTCAGAAGTGAGTTCGTAAGTGATGTCTTTAGAATAGCACGACTAGTAACTTAGACCAACAAAGTAATGCATTATATTATCTATATATATAAAATTTTCGTGTCACAGTTTTCGTTCCCATACTCCTCCGAAACGGCTAGACCGATTCTCATGAAATTTTGTGAGCGTATTGAGTAGGTCTGAGAATCAACATCTATTTTTCATACCCCTTAGTGATAGAGTTTTTTTACCTGAAATTCACGCGGACGAAGTCGCGGGCAACAGCTATTATGTATGAAAAAGGTACCTGTATACTATGTACAGATATCGTTAATGATCAACACATTTCAAGAGATCCTTCCACTGAACTATACCACCGAAAACTGACCAAAAATGTTTCGCGAAATTTTACTATTCAAGTTTCAAGTTCATCTTTGACAACCCTAGTAAAGAAAAACATGAGCTATAAATAATATACAAATCTGTCAATACAGGAGCCAATCTTTCTATGATTCATCTATATATAACTCCTGAACTTCACCACCAAGCACCGAGCATAGGGTTCAATAAATCTTAGTCTCCATAATAAACTTTACGTCCATCCCACAACGAATTAAGACATATATAAAACTAACACCAGTCGAGCTAAGCCGCAGATAACAAGCCATAAAAACACGTGTGAACCAACACAGAAGGCTGCTTCCGCTTCGCTAATCACAATCAGTAAATCTCAACTCATTATCGAATGAATTATTGCTATGTAATTATGTAGCTACAGTACGAAATGCAGCGTAATGGTGCCATTATTGAAATCGGAATAACATAAAACCATAAAATAACGTGAGCGTAACAGTGAACGCAATAATTCAGCATTAACTGTAGCAAGAATGGCCGATGGGGGAAGTGGACAGGTACCGTTTACTTCGTGAAAAAACAAACAAACAATTCGCCATAAAAATAGTCCCTTATCATGAATCTACCTTTGTCTACGTCAGGATTTTCCACGTAGGTATCTCGCTCATTTGTTATGCGAAGCTATTGTAGATATGTTGATTTTTTACTGCCACTTGTTATAAAAATTCCCGAGGGTATGGTGTGTGGTCCTTCGGTACGAATTATGATACAATGGTAGAATTAATGGCTAATAAAAATGTCACTGACTGCCTCGTTGGTCTAGTGGTTGCTAAGCGCGACTACTGAGCACGAGGTCCTGGGTTCGAATCCCGGGTCGGGCAAAGTGTTACTGGATTTTTTCGTTAGATAATTCTCAGTAGCAGCTCGGAGTCTAGATTTGTGCCCGGTTGATGGCAATAGGCTCGCCCCCTATTACATTGGGACCTAAAAACATAACTGGCGAAATGTGGGTGTCTTGTATGTGCACCTCTGCCTACCCCTTCGGGGAATACAGGCGTGATGTTATGTTATGTTATGTTATGTAAAAATGTCACCTGGATCGATAAGGTTAGGATATGGTCTTCTAATCAATAGCAGACCTTTTAATTGGGTGTTCTAGTAAATCTGCTCACCTTTAAAAAGTTGGAGAATTGTCATCGGTGTAATTTGCATGAAATAATTCGTAGCGCGCAGCTTAGATGTCAACGTATATCTGTCTTTTCATCTACACTTTAGTATATTATCATACTGATGATTCAACACCTTCTAGTTTAGACAGGGCCAAAATTCTATCAATAATATTTAGAATGGACCTTCAGGTTGTACAATGGACAATTAACAATATTGGAGCGACTTTAATGAAAAGACAGAAACCGTTTTCCTCGCAGACGATGTTGCTGCTTGAGTTTAGTACCTAATATATACGTATATTCTTAAATATATATATTTATACATCTATGGTGTTGCGCAGTCACACTCGTAGGTAAGTGTTCACCATTTATGCAGATCTTGAAAAACTCGAAGCAGTCCACATTCATATCGGCGCCAACCAGCTATTAGTATACATATAAATTAACCTATTACCGTGAATTTATAGTGCAATTTTGCTGTTCAAAACATATCATATTCTAGTTCATAAATCATCGAAGCGATAAATCAATACTGACAGCTTACTAAGTACAAACATACCTTATATAACGAACATTCGATAAATGCTATCAATTATCTAGTTACTTGACATTAGACAGATGTTATGTGGCAAAATATTTGAGACATTTCAATTGGTATTCGAGCAGGCGTTAGTCGGAAAAAGGTGCTAATAATTTGACAGTTGCACGACACTTATATGACAGAACGAATTTAATTATCGTTTTACCTGTTGTACTCTTGAAATTAATTCTGAAATCAGTTTATCTGCCTCGTTGGTCTAGTGGTTGCTAAGCGCGGCTGCTGAGCGCAGCTGATGAGCGCGAGGTCCTGGGTTCGAATCCCGGGTCGGGCAAAGTGTTACTGGGTTTTTCCATTAGGTAATTCTCAGTAGCAGCACGGAGTCTGGATTTGTGCCCGGTTAATGGCAATAGGCTCGCCCCCTATTACATTGTAACCTAAAGCATAACTGGCGAAATTTGGGTATACTATATGTGTACCTCTGCCTACCCTTTCGGGGACTACAGGCGTGTTGTTATGTTATGTATCATTTTATCACCGGTTATGGAACGTAGACGATTTTTGATTACGGTCAAATGGCCCGTGTTCAATTGGCTTTAGGCCGTTCAGACAAAATACCCCACAAATAGTGGCTACGCAGAACCTTCTTTTTTGTACCAGTGTGGCTTGGTGATGTAAAATTCCCACACTCCCCAATCCGGTAACACAGAATGTCATAAAAAATCGTATTAGAAAAATGTACCATTGATTTCCACTTGTTTCATAAGGCTACACCAATGGCCAACATAATATCGACCATGAAGCTATTGCATAAATCCTGAGCACTCTGATTTCTTTCCTTAACTACTCTCATAATGACAGTGAATGAGGCCATTAAAAGAAGAAACGCCACTATCAATTTAAACGATAGAAAAAAGTTCAGAAATACCACTTAAACAAACTACAATGGCTGCTACCCGTCTACCAGAAAAATGACTTGTCAAAAATTATATAACAAACAACACTCGTTTATTTTTTAATAAAAGTACAATGTAATTTGACAAATTGCTCCTCAAAGATTCAATCAATGACATAATAGAAAATATTGTGTGAGTATGAACAGTAATATATATTAGCGCCTTTCTATTACAACGATTAATTTCTACCCAGTGCGCAGACGCGGCTGCTGCGTGATTCGATTATAACGTAACAGAATATCGATCAGTACACTCGAGCAAACAAAAAATGCTTTATTATATAAGTATAGCACGATGAATTGTCCATTGCCTAACAGGGAAAAGCCTTGGTTTTAAGTAAGCCTTTTTGTGAATCACTACCAGCAAGGATACAATTCATAATTACTATAATACGATTTAAATACATATTATGTGATGATGCATTCTTGGTTAACCTTTTAAGATGCAGCAATAGATAAATCTAATGATAGAGGAAAAAAATATTAACAATATAAATATTTTAACAATATAAATTGCATTTTAATTTGGCTCGTTCAAAGTATAGACTGCTTGTTAAAACTAAGCATGTAAGCACATATGTGTAATCCTTGAATTGATAGCTAGAAAGAAAGGAAATGCATCTGATTGAGCGGTAGTCAAAATATGTCACAAAATAATAAATACAAAACAAAAAAACCATTAATTATGAAGGGACAATATCACTCAGCATAATGCTATACTCATGCAGCATTAAGAGCATAAACACAGCGCTGGTTAACAACGAAAACCGGAGTACTAAAGCCTCAGTAAAGCGTACACATCGCCAAAGAGGTTAACGTATATTTTAATAACATTTATTAAGTACGATGCTACTAACGAATATCCGGAAAGGAAAACCGAAACATTTCTTGCTTGTCCTAAGGATCAAACGAAGAGTACGAGTAGCTCAAACTTAACTGTAGCAAGATCAACATAACGGTGCCCCAGACTTGAACACAAAAACATTAAAAAATCTTCCAATCGATGAGCACAATATTACACTAAACAAAAAACAGAAGCATGTTCTATTACTTCCAAAGAACATAATAAAGTCAATGCTATTATATCAGTGAATCAATAGATCAATAAGGCAGCTATTCATAAGGTGTCTGGAAAGTGATCGTGCAGCAGGTAGCGGCCGACGGCACTGACACAGTCTAGTTGCCACTGCTAGACGATCTAATCGATCCGTCTATCTAAGACGCAGACGCAATGAAAATAAACAGTTCTCACCGGAATTACTCCAATAAGATAAAAAGGAAATAAAATGAAAATGTAGATTCGCGATAATTACCGTTGATATCGCACGTTGTATTTTAAGTAATTGCATTTGTTTTAAATGTAGGAGGATAAAAAAGAAAAACTAAAAGTAGACACTATCAACTAGATATTTTTTTTTATATCACTTACTATGATCGCCGGCTTTTTTCCCACTAAAATATATAAAAAAATGTAAAGCATGCGAAACCGACAACTAGTTAATTTTATATTGTAAGTGCAGTTTGACACAAATCTTTTATTAATAATTTTCATGAGAAAATCTAAGTACCTACTTACCGAAAGTTAGGGAAAAAATAAACATTGAGTCACTTTCCAAATTTTGAGACCAGCCATCGACGTAATGGCTAAATAACACAAAACAATGGCCTTTGTATATTGTGTGTCATCTGACGCAGCAGCAGCAAGATGGGCCATTGGGCAGATGACATCATAGCCATTGCAGGTGGATCCGAAATGCGGGTCAGAGGTATGGATTGCATAGAAAATAGATGAATTCAGATAGCCTCATATACATGTTTCTTAATGGTTCGAGTATTTATTAACTAACCCATGAATCTTGTGGGTTCTATTTTGGTCAAAATTAAGCTGTTCTAATCTGTCACCCAGCAAAATCTCTATCTACAAACACTTGTACAATACGAGTGTTTATATTAATTTTTCTTCCTTTATTATCTTTATTAAAAAATACATTTCTTTTTAAAACAAAGCAACCAAATACATTACAAATTTTCGTACGTTCCTAAGACACCTTTCTATGCAAATGCAAGATACTCGCTTAATTGTTCTAATAGCTTTGTATGTATGGACGACGTACGTATTTAAACAATATTTATTGTCCAGGGCGCTTTAGTTTAATGGGTATGGATAAAAATGCGATTTGGAATTAGTATTGTTGTCTTTAAGAGGGCAAGAGACCACCTAAGGTCTGTGTTGCATGCCAAAGGTAAAATAATGTCTAGTGTAAGCAAATGGATGTAAGTAGCGAAATGTGTCGTGCAATTTTTATTCCTTTGTTTTAGAATAACATACTTAGCATCAACATAACATCACGCCTGTATTCCCCGAAGGGGTAGGCAGAGTTGCACATAATATAGTACACCTACATTTCGCGAGTTATGTTATTTAGGTTCCAATATAATAGGGGGCGAGCCTATTGCCATCAACCGGGCACAAATCCAGACCCCGTGCTGCTACTGAGAATTACCTAATGGAAAAACCCAATAACACTTTGCCCGACCCGGGATTCGAACCCAGGACCTCGTGCTCAGCAGTCGCGCATAGCGACCACTAGACCAACGAGGCAGTCCTTAAAATCCCAGTTTAAGACAAAGTTAGTTGGAAGTACAACTAGCATCCTAACGTTTCATAAGCGCCTGTAATAGGTTTATGTGAAATAAAACATTTTGAATTTGAATTTGAAGGATTTGGGGGAGGCCTTTGCCCAGCAGTGGGACAGTATAGGCTAAGAAAAAAAAAACAAAAGACAAAGTTAGTTTTTCCTCCATCTAAGTACACGACCTCCTAAGAAGATATCTTTATTAAGATTCACATCGTATCCTTCCATTTTACACAAATCCCTTACATTTAGGAGCGAATGAAATTTCCTCAAATAATTTGCATAGACCGGTCTCATTTTGCAGTTACCAGCTTTCTAACTAAATCTTTTTTTTAGTTTCATAACGCTGTAAACTCTCTAAAGTAAAATGCTTTGTTGCGAAAATTATACTATTTGTATAATATTAAAATGTTCAACTTTTTGAGTCTACTAATTTGGTTCCCGTCACGGCCAGTGGGCCAATAAACAGCTTTCTGCTACATTAAATGTTCATAGTTTGTTATAATTTATTATATATTAAGTTGTAGCTAAATAGGTTTTTTGCCGTCTGGTAGTTAAAGACTTAGAAGAGGGATTAAATTCAGTCGCGACGAATATAAAAGGTGCCCAATTAAGTTAAATCATCATCATCATCAGCCGGAAGACGTCCACTGTTGAGTATAGGCCTCCCCCTTAAAGTTAAATACGAAAAGAATAATAAAATATTAACGTAACATCACGCCTGTATTCCCCGAAGGGTTAGTAGAGGTGTAAGTATATATTATTATAGTACCTACACTACACCCACATTTCGCCAGTTATGTAACAGGGGGTCTATTGCCGGCACAAATCTTCGTGCTGCTACTGAGAATTACCTAATGGAAAAACCCAGTGATACTTTTAAGGACCCGGGATCCGAACCCAGGACCTCATAATCGGCGGTCAAGTTAATTAATTTTACATCCTTGGTCGATTTGGAAAGGGATGCCGACTTCGCCAAAATAGATCCTGAATATTTTTTCCAAAATTCAATGATAATTATATAGGCCTTGTTGTTGCTGGGTGGCGGTAACACGGTCTACTTCCTCTCTTAAATTCCAACTCCCTAATAAGCTCTGCCAGTTAATTATATAGAACCTTAAGCTATATAAAATGTCATAAATACCCACCCATCACAAGCTCTTCCGTTACATCTCAACGTGTAATTAAACAAACATAATTATGGAAATCGTATGACTGCCATTAGACTCCGCCGCTTGGCACGCCTCGCGAGACACGTGTCATTTCCACGTTACTTACCGGTTTCTGATGTGTTTATGACTAGTGAGTCTAACGCTGTCACGAAGACACTTAATTCTATATTTCTGGTCATATTTCATAACACACCTATAAAACAGGATAATAAGCCTCTTGAGGTACTATCTCATTGAAGAGGCTTCGCTAGACTTTTACTTCGCTTGTGTAAAGTGAAGTGAATAAAATATTATTTTTCACTTTTGAGTTCGTGTTTTTTGAAGGTTTACATTTTTTTATTAAAAAATAAACTTCTTCACTATTTTTAGTGTTGACTAGGATTCATCTCAATAAATGACAGCGCTATGTCCCACATACATAAAAAAAACAATTCGACGCATTGAGAAACTCCTCCTCTTTTTGAAGTCGGTTAAAATGCCAAAGATTATGTATAATTCACACAAACGTTTGGTTATAATTGCAACAAGATCGTTCCTCTTCAAATTACCGCAGGTTCAAGGCGTCCGCCCTTTTTTAATTAGACCTATTTACCTTTACCCTTTGTGTAAACAAATGCCTTATCGTAATTTAAAAGTAAATAGACAAAGACAAGGGATGTTTTACGACCAAACACAGACCGGCTTCTTCATTAGGCGAAGGTAAAGATGCGATGCTTTTTAAGGTTGGTTTAGTTGGATTGGTATAAAAACCAAATGTATGTATGTATGCTTTTAGACCCTGAAGGACTTGGCAAAGGTGTATAGTAGGCCCACAAATCGCTTATAAACCTATGTGCAGTACCTACCTGTGCCGAGTGGTATTCGGCCTTTCCTGCCGTGGGTGTTGTGAATGGAGGCAAATAAGGGAAAATTCAGAAGTTGGGCATCACCGTCTTCTGTAACTTCACCACAAATACTGCAATCCCCAAGCCGCTAACCGAACGTGAAGGGGGGTCCACTTACTTAGGGGCCTTTGTTCAACAGTGGACGTCTTCCGGATGATGTTGTGCAGTACCTACCTACATAAATGTAAAGAAATATGTAGACACATAAAATTACGCAAAAATAAATTAAATTAAATGCATCACATTTAAGACTGTCTCCGTTATCTGATATCGTTATCAATAGAAAATGCTCTCTCGGCCATCAAGGCTCGACCTACTTTCAAGTTCCGATATCGATACGACATCGCATCACAGTGATTGGGGTTCAATTCCTAAGGTTCGTGTTAACCTAATCGACACGACGTCCGTAAACTGTCGACCGTTTACGCAGGGTATCGTGTATCGATTAAAAATGGTGCCAACATTCGCTTAGTTATCGATTAGATACGTTAATGTGAAATACCTAATTGCTCTCGTCCTTTTAGTTTAGACACGTGTAATACTGATTTTACCAATAATTTGACAAGACACTTATATTTTGACAGAACCTTGACCCGTTGACGCAATTAATTTAATAAAAAAAACCTTTTTTAAGAATCTTTTCCACTATTTATTTTGGTTGAAAGGAGAAATTAAAATAAACATTATTTGTATTAGGTAAGCCCCATGAAGTAGAGTTCCTGACGAGAGGGTATTAAAGAGTATAAAACCATAACGTTCCAGAGTAACTAAACACGAATAAAATGTAAAATAATCCGTACGTTTTTAAAGACATTTTACTTAGAATCAGCCACCATACCTAGACCTAGTCAATCGACAGTCGTAGACAACACAGTAGTGGTCTTACAAAGGAAAAGTTCTTTACATAAAAACCCATATTAATTCCAATTAGCTTTCTGCCATAAGTACCAAATCGTGTCAACTTCCGAGCATAGCATTCCCTTCCCCGAAAGAGTTAAAAAAAAAGACACTTCATCATTTCCCAGTATTTTATTTATTCATCGATGGGTATGAGTGAAATATCGTGTTGGTGACAATTTAAAAGTCAAAACTCACACACTAACCCGCTATTATTCATAATCGACATAAATATGATCATTGTGTGCAATTTTTTGTCAACATTAAACGTCTTGTAATTTTTTTACTCGCGTAGCAAGCAAAAAATTGATTCGCTTAATTCGCGTGTGCGACTGACGTTAGATAATGTTTCTTCCGCTTTTGTTTTAGCAAATTGTCGGTGGCAAATTGTAGTACCTATTATGAACAATTATTATCTTGGTTCGGTAGAGGCTGCCTGCGGACTTTTGATTTCAGCTTTCTTTTTTGGAACCAACCAAAAACGTAATTGGTGAAAACTCAGATTGAGATAGCTGTCATCTTCAGCAATTTAAAATGTGCTGTTGATTTGTTTAGTTTTCAAAAATTATTGTGATTGTTGTGGAGATTTTTTTTAAAAAAAAAAACGTCGCCCCACACTAGGAATTTCTCCTGTAACGTGGGTGCGTTTCACAAACATGAAATATCACATACACAAACACCCAGACTCGGGACAAACATCTGTGGTTCGCACAAAGTTTTGCCCCGTGCAGGAATCGAACCCGCAACCCCTAGCGCCGCAGTCCAATCGTTTAGCCACTGCGCTAATCAGGTCGATTTCTGAACTCTTAGTTGCCCAAATTTTTGACTTGCTTTTGTTTTTTGGAGATACATGTACAATTTATAGTTTTGGAAGATAAGATACTATTACAATTATACAGTACGCTGAGTGAATAGGCGCCTCTACCAGAATACAAATCAAGACAGTAGAGTAATATTAATACAATCTAGTCTTAAGACTTGATCGTATGCAGACTGAGTAGCATCCTTATCTGAATCCTTACAGTAAACAAGAAGGATTAACTAAAACCTACTTAATTTATCTTCAAAATACCAAATCAGACTTGAGCGTACATTTCCCATGTAGTCCCACGATAGTCTCTGGATGTTATGACCTTTGTTAGTCTCCGTGAGTCTCCTTAGAGAAAGTGTGGAAAACAGCATCTATAATCTCAAGAACATTACGTGTTAAACTGTTGCAAAAACATATTTACTGAAAATAAATCATTAAATTTATAAACTTTCGCTCCTTGTAATCTCTGCATCCGTCTCTACATTAACATTACATTTATACCTTATCTCAGCATCCTTCCTACTTTTCTCACGAGCTCTTACTTTTGAGTTCCACTTACATATTATAATAACAGACAGCGATAGTTAAAATATACCAAAGTAAACACAATGGTGACATTGAAACGGAATATAAAGTAGGTGCAAATAAAGTTTAGGCGACATCATTAATGAATTGCTTTAAACTCCTCCCAACTTTCTTAAGTAGCATGTATTTAAGAAGTAATCACAATACATATGAATCACTTACACAAAATAAGAAATACAGAAGTTCCAGTCCATTCGATGTGTAAAGAGGTCACTCACACATTGATGCGAAGTTAAGCATTAACACAGTAGAAGCGTGTGCAATTTTGCAAAATGCAGTTCAGTTCAATTTATTCTATGCCCGCATGTGTGCGTAACCTTGTTATCTCAGTGTACCTTTTGTGCCTTTCTATTTTGCGTTACTTTTCAACATCTCATCACGATCTCAGAGATAACGTCTTTCAAACAGCTCGATATTATCTACATTAAGCGCCTATTCAATGATCGTCTCACTTTCATTCCAACTCTATTAGTTTCAATTACAATATCATTAGCTCAGTTGTTTTATTTGTACAATTTGTTTATAAGACAATCACTTCTTTTTTCGATCAAATTTAATTATTTAATCATTAAAAATAAAAGCGTTAGTTTTTGACGTTTGAAATTATCTTTATTTAACCTATCAAAATTATACAAAATGGTAACGGTTGCAGTGGCAGATTCTAAATATAAACTCATACTATAAATAATGGCATAGTAGGTCAACTAATTACAACTTCATTTTAAAGTTGTTTCCCTCGTCGAAGACTTAACTTATAGTTGTATGCAAGCATGCATCATTTTTTATTGCCTTCAACGGTGAAAACTCTTTTGTTATAACTATGCGTTATACCTAGACCAACATCCACACATAATGCTAACGGTGACTTTACTGTCTAACGGTGACATCCGATAAAGCTGAGGACCGGACGATTCGCTGATGGTATGAGCAATCCCTTAACACTATTTAAGACCCCAAAACATATTTGTAAGAGTATTTCAACTTCACGAATTCCAATGTTCTTCACTATTCATGTAATAGTTTTGGAAGCCGGAAAGTCTTGTGAAGCTTACACCAATATAGAACACTAGCTTACACCCGCGACTTCGTCTGAGTGGAAAATTCTTCGTGTCGTTCCAGCATTAAAGACGTAATAACCCTAGTTTGTATATAAGAGGTCATCTTTGCAACTGTCCATTCGAGTTCAAAATTCTTTTAACAAAATTTAGAATGGACCTTCAGAATTGACATATCCTTTGATCCCTTCAGGACACAAAGAAAATCCACGCAGACGAATTTAGTATAAAACTCTTCACAGAGCTCCATATTGAAACGTTTCCCAAATCTTCTCGTTTTCCGAAACTATTACCAGACACTGCTCACTATCTTTCTATCACAGGGGTCACGGAACAAACAGTCCAAACTTGAGTTTAGTGTCCGACACGAGCGTGTAAGCGAAGTAGTAGCATACCGCTATAGTGAGGATGCTGCCCATGATGCGGCAGAACCAGATGCAACCCTGCTCGCAGCACACCGGCCTGTGGTCTGTTGGTATCTTCACAGGATACTTCGCTAAGTTCTCACGTATAATAACACTAATGCCTCTGGTTGGTTTTCTGTAACACACATAGCTATCAGTTTTAGGTATAACTTTATAATATAGAGTTATGTACTCATATTAGAAAATAACAACACGGGAATTAACGCGAACACAACTTTATTAATTTTTGGCTTGACGTTTCGACCGAGTTACACCGGCCGTGGTCACAAGCAGACTCTGTTCGCGTTAATTCCCGTGTTGTTATTTTCTATTATAATCATGCAACGCGATAGTTTAAAAGTTAGTTATATATTCATTTTTATGACATGTGGAAGTAGGTGGCATATTGTAATTATCGGGAGCTTTCGGAAGACTGCCTCGTTGGTCTAGTGGTTGCTAAGCGTGACTGCTGAGCACGAGGTCCTGGGTTCTAATCCCGGGTCGGGCAAAGTGTTACTGGGTTTTTCCGTTAGGTAATTTTCAGTAGCAGAGCGGAGTCTGGATTTGTGCCCGGTTGATGGCAATATGCTCGCCCCCTATTACATTAAGACCGAAAAACATAACTGGCTAAATGTGGGTGTACTATATGCGCACCTCTGCCTACTCCTTCGGGGAATATAGGCGTGATATTATGTTTTGTTTTTATGTGTTTATGCTTTCGGAAGAAGAGAGTTTTTGGAGCACGTAACCTATCTACCTCCGTTTAAATAATCCTAATATCAAATCTTAGAACAACCTCAAGTTAGTTAATTTGAGGCATCTGATGTTGACAAGGTAAGTAGGTAGGTACGAATTTTAAGTTTTTAATAGCGAAATACTTACAGCTCCGTGGCTTGCATGATAACTTGTATTATTAGCTTTGTAGTAACCAGGTGCCATCTGCCATGTATCTAAAAATTAAAAGCAGTTGCGAAAACGTTTGAAGATGTTTTAGGGTTAGTATTAAAGCCTAACATTTTGCACTCCTTCTCGTGGTAGGCACATTTTTCGCGTAATAAATCCAACGTGGACGACCTGATTAGCGCAGTGGCTAAGTGATCGGACTGCTGCGCTGAGGGTTGCGGGTTCGATTCCCGCACGGGGCAAAACTTTGTGCGAACCACAGATGTTTGTCCCGAGTCTGGGTGTTAGTGTATGTGATATTTCGTGTTTGTGAAACGCACCCACGACACAGGAGAAAATCCTAGTGTGGGGCGACGTTTTTTTTAAAAAAAAAAAAAAAAAAAAATATACACAAACCTACATACTACAATGTAGATGTTTGTAATATTATACATTACACTGACCAGCGTTGTCTTTACTGTATTCTGTCTTATCGACTTGAATGTTTTTAGAAGAAAACTCTCGAGTATTGAGCGACCAGACAACATAGAACATTCCCTATTTCTTGCTATTCAAATGGAATACGTTGAAGTGCTTTCAATTTTACCTTTGTATTGAACTGAGGACGAATAAAAACTACATTGTATGACTTTAAGTATGAGCTAAGGGAAAACGTGTTGTTAATACCGACGTATGCAGCCAAGACCGCATTCAGGATCCAATTCTCAACACACGTAACACTTTATTTCTGTTCAAAGCTCCAGGCGATATCATTGTGAATGAATCATCTCGAATTACCCGTTTCGAAGTAAAAAGAAAGCTACTTATAACAATCGACTTACTTCTTTCTATAGTCGTACCGAGGACCGTATTTAGCGTAATTGACACCCGCTAGATATAAGAACCAGCAGAAGAATCCTATTAACACTGCAGCAAAAGCAAAAAACTCTAAATACCAAATCACATTAGTGAATACTCCGTGCATTTTGTAAATATTTCGAAAATGTTTTTATTTAATTCTAATAATGTCACAATAATGACGTTTGATTGTGTTGTGCAGATAACTACCTATATGTCCAGAAATCAAAGAGGTTTTATAGGACATGCTTTGGAAAAAGCTTAGTTAATCCGTGGCTCAAACACAAAGCATCTATGTATAGCTAGCTATTATGATTATGCACTGTTTTGCATACATTACTAGTAACGATAGGCTGGAACCATTAACTCCCTAATTTGTTATGTATGTATTATTTGAGATCGAAGGCGTGAATGTAGTTGATTCATATTCAGTAGATAACTCTGTAGGCGCCTAATTAAACCACCTACATTAAAGCATTCAAGTAAAAATAGTTCTTCCGAAAGAATTGTTAAGGATCACAGCCTTACGTATCGTGTGAGCCAACTGATATCAATATTACTCACAACGTAACAACACCGGTGAGAGTGTGAGAATGATACGTGAATAATAATTATATGTGGCATTCGAGCCTCCGTCCGGATGTTTAGCTCAAAATAAAAAAGAACTCAAGAAACACAAATTGGTAGACTACCAAATAGTACAGTTTAATTTTATTTCAATTACATTTTTTGCGCAGGATGTCCGTGTGAGTGTAATCACTTTTGGATTTCTTCAGTGAAAGCTAGAAGATTTTTTATTGTGTGGACTGAAGTTACTATAGTCCGCTGAGATGCATTCGTGATTAGGCATTACAAAAGAGTTGTGTTGAGAATAAGTCTTAATGTTATGAGATGCGAAGAAACTACAAAACGATGTTCACACCTTTTGATTGTGAGTGTAATTGTAGAGCGCAAGGAAAGGAGGAAATGAATCGGTAAGGTGCTCTAGGAATAAAGATTATTGTTAGGCTTTGTTACTGCACTTTCTTAATTAGCAAGCGAGGCCTGTATTCTGTATCTACATGACCCAAATACTATACCTACTGAATAAAAAAAGTATTAATTAGATGCCTATCTACGTACAATAACTGATACTAAACACAGCTCTATCTACACGAATACCTAGATATTGGGCAGTATGCTATTTGGGCAGTAGCAGGCTTGGGCACTGGTCAAGTCGCACCGTCAAAAAATATGTAAATCAATACATTAATTTGACTGGAACAGAGAAATGTAATAATGACATAATGAGTGATGTTTGGCCTTTGTTCAATAGTGGACGACTTCCGTCTGATGATAAGTAATATTCACAATTTTCATAAAAAAATCTTAAAAGATTTCGTAATATCTAACTATCTACCGCATAGATATCTTTCTTATCACACAAGTTAACATTACTATAGTTATAATATAAATTGTAAATAGTTGTAAAATAGTTGTAATAATACATGGAATCAATAAAAACAACAATAATTGAATGTCAATAATAATAAACACTATAACCTACGTTAAAAAACAAATATACCTACATAATACAAATAATAAAAACTAAAATTGTGCATCCAAGTATGCCTCCTCATCGCTGTCGACTGGTAGCCGTGCTCAAAAGGCTGGCGGCATTGGCTCGTTGAATGGCAATGCTAATTAACTCAAATAAAAATTAAGATAATATACAAATTATTAATTAAATTACTAATAATACTTTTTTCTGATTGTGAAATGTATGTACCTACAAACCGTTTTTTGTTATCATCCCAATGATTGTTGCTATCGAGGATACAAGCGCCAATTATTCAACAATAATATAATTATGTTTAATCTAATCTGTGGACAAAGTACAGTGCGACATAAAAGAGTAGAAAATAAATGAGGGCGCCACAATAGAGCAGGTGGCAACCCACTTAGTACGACCCACATGATCTTGATACTTGAAGACCTAGCATTATTTATGAATGATTATTTTTCCGACCCAAATATCGACCAATAGAATTGCACCATTCGACGTCACGTGGTACAACCTACATGGTATTATACTGATTATTTTTCCGACCCAAATATCGACCAATAGAATTGCACCATTCGACGTCACGTGGTACAACCTACATGGTATTATACTGATAATTTTTTTTGAATATTTTTAGGTTGTACCACGTGACGTCGAATCGACGTCACGTGGTACAACCTACATGGTATTATACTGATAATTTTTTGATTATTTTTAGGTTGTACCACGTGACGTCGAATGGTGCAATTCTATTGGCCGACATTTGGGACGGAAAAATAATCCCCCGAATACCACACGAGCTTCAAAATTATCTGGCATTTCCCTCAAGGTTCCCTGCAAACAAATAAAGTCGTCAAGTTTTTCAGGAAAAATCACTCGCGCTTCGCGCTCGTGATTTTTTAACCTGAAAAACGTGACTCCTTCATTTGTTTGCAACGAACCTATCGGGAAATACCCGATAATTTTGAAGCTCTTGTGGTATTATAAGTGAATATTTATTTATCGTGTGTCAATGTTTTAAATAATTATGTTTATGAATCAAATGTTTTCAATAAGTTCCGCGTAGATGCGTTTTGGAATGTAGTAGTAATAAAACTATAACTTCTTAAAAAATATTTTTTTATTAATCTAATGAATCAAAATCTAAATATTCTACTCCTTCCATTGGATCTTGAGTTGAGTTTAATTCGTCTATTGATTTTTCACTGCTTTCTGAATCAAGCTCATCGTCACTGCTGTCACATCTAAAACAAAAAATAAACATGATATTAATTTAAATAATTATAGATAGTACTTTTAATGGGTGCTTATCCCCCTATATTTATTTTAACCACTGTCAGTCCCACGAAAGAATTATATTTTCATTATGTGATAATATTTTGAATTTACGTTACTTGTAAGTTTCTTCAACAAACATAGTTTTATTTCAAAGTCTCACATTCGCGGATACCTAAGAAACCAATATATAAACCTAAGAAAACAAATTAAGGTATATCAAAAAATTTCTTTCGTAATACGCAATAAATTAAAATTACATTCATAATTATCAACGTAGTTAAGTCGCGCTATAATTGCAACGATATTTGTTTACCTTTGCTTAACCTCAAAAATAGTAGACAAATCATATTTAGTCCGGATATTTTGCTTTTAGAATGTATTAATCGTTTGTAATTAACATTTAGTGCAACTTTCAATAGTTACTTACCAGTAAAATCTGCCGTACGTTGGTAAACATCTTCGAAGTTAGATAGCTGCTTCCCAGCTTGAAATTCGGCCATGCACCGCCCATAAACTTTATAAATTATTTCACGGGCTCCTCCACGAATTACCTTATTCATGATATGTCACTGTTTTTCAGTCTACACTCAGAAATAAAACACAAAAACAAAATTCTAACAAAAACGCAACCGGTCGAGTAGAAATTGTCGGTATTTTGACAGTTCAAGTACTCATTTTAGATGTTGCCAGAAAACAACAAAATATTAGTTCCCAAATATTTAATTTCTACTCTTTTATGTCGCACTGTAGTGATCCACTTCAAACAAAATACTAAAATGAAATATAATAATATGAAAATTTATAATTAACTAAGTACATGTAAAAAGAACGTTGAGCGACTATCAGCAATAGAGATTATGCATGTAATTTTTTTGTAAGATACCTTACATTATTATTATAATTGTAAAACAAAAATCAAATATGAAAGGGAAAAAAAAAATATAGATATTATCCAAATAACTTTAAACGCCCGCCATTTTGGCGCGCTTTGCGTAACCTAAAAGTTAAAGCTGTGCTTGCTAGAGTCGATCAGAGGATGGGTGACCAATCAATATGTATATTTCTCAATAGAATCACGTCAGCGCGTTTTTAGAATTTTTGCCGTTGTTTTGGTAAGCTTGGGCGAGTGTTTAGTCGATATATTATATGTATTACTAAATAAATGTACTTAGCAGACCTAGTTATCTATAGGTAATAATGGTAATATAACAACAAAGTCATAATTATACACACGTCAATTTGTAAAATTGGTTTTGTAACAGTCCAATCTTACCAGTCAGTTAGTGAAGAAATAGTTGTTTTTACTATTAAGTACGCGCACAGTAACGCCATCTAGATCTTTGTTTACAGTTTGGGAAAACGTGTTGACAGCCTATTGTTATGGGGTGTCGATCTACAATATCTTTTATCTATAATTAAACGACAAAGTAGTAGTAGATAAAGTAGATACGCAGTCACTGTATAATTATTTTTTTAATAAAACAGAATTAACTAGACAAACAGATAAGTTTTAAGAAAAATATCCATTTGAAAAATATTACACTTAATTTAATTATACTTTTAGTAACCCTTTTATAAAACGTACTATCGGCAGTTTACATCACTATTTTACACAAACGTCAATGATGCACTGCAGTGTCATGTCAAAATTACATGATGTGTGTGCATGTGTCATGCAAGTGTCATTTTTATCAATCAGCAATAAAATGTAACATTTATTAACTTAAATCCAAAATGAGCCATATTTTACAGCATCATACATTGAGGATATCATTAAGTCAAATTAAAAGTGTAAAACATTTACGATTACGAGGTTTTTCATACAATAATTAATTAAATCAACTAGTGATATTATACATAGAAAATCTATGAGTGTAAATGGCACGTTTAATATATAACTACTAATTCTACTAGTCATATGATATCGGAAGTCAATATAAGTGAAATTAATATGATATAATTTATTATGTACGAGCACTACGAGTTAGAAGATCGTAAAATGAAAGGTACCCTTCGCGACTGGCGCAAAGCGCTGCGTACCCCGGCCACCTACAGGGTCGGCAACGCTGTGAGAATACAACCACAGTTTGTTTTATTAATTGTGTTAATTGGAACATTTGTGTTAGTGTTGTGTTACTATAACTGGTGGACAAGCAGTCAGTCTGTGTCATCTCAGAGATGGGCAAGTTCTGTGCGACCATACAACAGTACATATCCACTCACGGCGCCACTTGTGGCGGGAGATCTGGTGTCATTCAGGATCGGCATAGTGGCGGACTTAGACACAGACTCTAAAAGTCAATCATACAAACACACATACAGCAGTTATCTTAAGAAAGGGGTTTTAAGTTACAACCGTGTGAAGAAGTATGTGCAAGTGACGTGGGACAGTCAGCCTGCGACGGTGTTAACATCAACTTACTCTTTTAAGGGAAGAGGCATGGAGCTGTCTGAGTTGATTGTGTACGATGGAAGGTTACTCGCATTTGATGATCGCTCTGGAATGGTAAGCAAAATAATGAATACATTCAGAAACAAAGCTATAGCTATGTGATTCTATTTTATTCAGTGTTGTGGCGCACCTTGGGAGGTGCCAATGTCCAGCTGTGGACTGCAATAGGCTTATTGATGAAAGAAAAATGTTTACTATTCTTTATTATAGATCAACATCTGGAATGTATTATTATCCTCTACCAAGGTTAAATACATTGGTTTAATTAATAACCTATGTTGCAATTAAATTATATTAATAATTCTAATAATTGTTTAGTCTGAATGTTGAGATTATATTCATTGGTCAATTCATTTTAACAACAAAAAATTATATGATCAATGTATATAAATAAGAGGGTAAATGTCATTTTTTAATTTAAAAAAAGGTAAAAATTAATAAATTACATTTACCCTCTTATTTATAAATATTGATCATATAGTTTTTATATATGATGTACAATTTATAATAAACAATCATACAATCTTTTAAATTTATTTTAACCATACCCTATATAAAGTCTATTGACATCACTATCCTTTGATATACAAACTACAGTGACAAGTATAATTAAATACTTGTATTTAGAATTGTATTTTTTTCTGAATAATCTCATCATTGACATCGTTTCAGGTGTTTGAAATTGTAAACAATAAAATGGTGCCATGGGTGATTCTGACAGATGGCAATGGTCATGTGGAAAAGGGTTTCAAATCAGAATGGGCCTCTGTGAAAGATAACATACTGTATGTGGGGTCAATGGGCAAAGAGTGGACCACTGCCAGCGGAGAGTTCCAGACTTACGACCCTATGTGGGTGAAAGCTGTTAACATTCATGGAGAGGTAAGCAATTATTTAATTAAGTCTGTTTATCTATTGTAGGATGAGTTGTAATTAAGGATTCTATTATTGGAAAGACAATTCCTGTTATAATAAAGGCTGACAGCACTTTTCCTGTTCAGTTCTACATACATACATAAAGTCACGCCTGTTTCCCTGAGGGGTAGGCAGAGACGACGGATTTCAGTTCTGTGATAAATATACACAATTTAGCATTTATTCCATTAAAATAATCATCATTTTTCCTCATCATTCATTTCATTTTCATTGTGACATTTAATTCTTCTGATACCTATAACATTAATTATTGTTTATTCTTTAATAAAATGCCCAATGTCATCTGTAAAGTACAAGACAAGGTTATCTACGAAGATTACTGATTGTGGTAAATTATGACATTTTTGTATAACATGTAATGTAAAACATTAATGTTGGTGTGAAACAACATTGCCAAACATTGAATATTGTTAATGTAAGACCAGTAGGCAGCATTCTAACATTCATAGAATAGAGTAATAAGGAAAGCAATCTAATTTACTTTATGGAACACAATTTATTGTATCATAACTATAATTGTATACCAGCTATCTTATCAGTGCGGTTCACACTGTCCATTCTTAAGGTTATCACACATACACATAAGGCGATTATGTAAGCTTACGTTATGGCGCAAATTTTAATTATACCATACACTTGTTTAAATATCTAATAGGTGGTATTATTTGAGATAAGTTTATAAATTATTTTGTTTTGTTGTTTTTTTTTTAAAAACGTCACCCCACACTAGGAATTTCTCCTGTATCGTAGGTGCGTTTCACAAACATGAAATATTCACATACACAAACACCCAGACTCGGGACAAACAGTTGTGGTTCGCTCAAAGTTTTGCCCCGTGCGGGAATCGAACCCGCAACCCTTAGCGCAGCAGTCCAATCTCTTAGCCACTGCGCTAATCAGGTCCTCAATTATCACATAATTATGGTATGTTATTATACAAAGTATATTTCAAGGTCCTAATGAGTGATACAATTATTGATCATATAAAAATGCACTCAAGACAGTCAGTTCCGCTCCCATCCTGCTGACTGGGTTATCTATTTTCCATATTATCTACTTAACTATGTATACTGGTTTTACTCATGTCAATATTCGAGAAACTAGTAGGCTCTAACCAAGCCCTTAGGCCTTATTCGCGAGCCAAATTGTCTGGCTCGCGACCCCGTCGAGTCAGCTGCTCCGTTAGAGTCCGAAACTAGTTGGGCATTCCGAATATTGACGTGAGTAAAAGCGGTATATCTATTTTCTACTCCATGAGTTATTCTTCAACCAAATGGGAAAACAATATTTAAATTTCAATAGAATTAAACTAATTCTATGTAATTTTTATTTTCAGGTGCAGCATTTAAGCTGGGTGAATCAATATAAAGCAGTGCGAGGCTCCATTGGCATCCAATGGCCCGGCTACATGATCCACGAGTCTGGCGTGTGGTCTACCATCAAGCAGATGTGGCACTTCCTACCACGACGGTGCAGTCATGAACCTTACAATGAGACCAAGGATGAAGTTATGGGATGCAACTATTTGATCACTGCTGATGCAAACTTTAAATATATTCATGCACGTGAGGTGAGTTAATTACTGCTATTAATTGTAAAAACTGGTATAATTAAACTGCTAAATATGCTGCTTATCAAAAGGCTAAATAACTATCTTATCTATGGTATATTTAGATAACTTTCTTAGTCTAATTATTCCAAGTCACCACATATATAGGTGCATTTACTACTGACAACTTGCCACAATCCACAATCTAATATTAGTTGTACCCCCTCATAAATAGCGTTAGGCCTTCCCTACAACATGGAATACATGGTCTTACTCACGTCAATATTCGGGAAAGCCAGACCAGTTTCGCTTGCTACCCCGCCGCGTCACCTGCTCATGAACAGTGGCTCAGTTTGAGTCCGAAATTAATCGGGCATTGCCGAATATTGATGTGAGTAAAACCGGCATATATAGTAAATGATATGGATAACATTCACGAAAGGTATTATAGTGTATTATCATCAGCAAAGTCTGGGTTTGTAGATTATTTATCAGGAAGAACGTGCCTTCCTCCTACAGACGTGATCGGATGTGGGTATTTCTACATAAATACGTTTTAATTCCAGGTAACAAAACACCAACCAAAGCATGGCTTCTCATCGTTCAAGTTTATTCCGGGAACAAATGATGAAGTCATAGTGGCTTTGAAAACAACCGAATTTGAGGGCAAGACCGCCACATATATAGGTGCATTTACTACTGATGGGACTGTGCTGTTACACGATACATTGGTGGAAAACTACAAGTACGAGGGCATAGAGTTTATATGATAGATGTAGAAAACATAGACAATTATAAATAAAATCGTGACTGTAAATATGTAAAATATAATATAGTTTCGTTATGTATTGTTTTATTTTGATGACGTTCTTTACGTGATATAGGTATTCAACATATAAAATGCAAAATCATTTAATGCGATACTGTGGCTGGTCTAGTTTATTTGGAGCAGTAGTGTATAAGGAAAAAAGGATTGTGACAAACTTGACACCTGGCAAATTGTTATCTTCCATCAACATATTATACGCTCATACCTAATTTGCCCCTCGTATGTATGCTCTGCACGGGACGCAAAAGATTCCAATTGAGTAAATGTTTGGATTACCTACCTATGCATATAATCATTACGTCAATCCTTGAATTCTATTCAAACACTTACACAGTTTACATACAAGATACAGTTCTAGAGATGAAAACAATTAGTATAGAAACTACGACATTGTTATACACTCACGACTGTCCATTGAAACGATCAACTCAAACTAGATAGTCACACTAATATTATAAAGGCAGAAGTTTATGACTGTTTATACAAAAATACATTTGTTACCTCTTTACGCTCAAACGGCTTGACCAATTTTGATGAATTTTCATATGGAGGTAGCTGACACCCTGGATTAGGCTACTTTTTATCCCGAAAAAATGTAGCGGGTAACAACGCGGAGCGCAGCTAGTTTATTATAAATATACCTATTGGTAGAGAAATGTAGTCCGTGAATTATTGTCAACTCTTCAAAACTCGTTTAAAAAAGTCCTAACAGAGATTATAAAACCCGGCTACTTGCATAATTGTAAAGTATTCGGTTTTCTATATAGTGATAATAATTATTATGACCACCCCCTATAACATAACTGTTGATATGTGGGTGTAGTAGATACCTACCTTTGATTAAATATTTATGGTAAATTTGGGATCATTTCGGGACAAAAGACTGTTTTGACTTAGATTTTTTCTAAATATGTTAATTATATTTTTTTTGTGTGTAATACTATATTCTTTCTTTCAATTATTATAATTATAATGTACCTATTGGTAGATCATGTGTAGGGTATTCTGTGTAATAGAATGCAATCATTACCTATATAATTAAGTTCGATAGTTTCACTATATTGTAGATCTTTGTTCGAACGCTATTTCGAAATAAAATTTTGCTATCATGAAATACAAGTTAACATTGGATGCTCGTAAACTCGTGGCCCCAATTTCGTGATAAAGGTTATTACAGTGAGGTTTAACCAATTTAAAAATGAATAAAAAAGGGTTATTAAACGAGTTTAATAGTGTAATAAGGGATAAAGTATTTGTTATCAATTAAAAAACAATACAGAGACTAGGTAATCAAGGGCCTTAAAGTAAATTATTTTCAAAGTTTGTTGTTGTGGTTTGATTCATGTGTTTTGTTTTTTAATTACGCACTTGGTGAGGAAAAAACATAACATCACGCCTGTATTCCCCGAAGGGGTAGGCAGAGGTGAACATATGGTACACCCACATTTCGTCAGTTATATTTTTAGGTCCTTACTCCTTGGTGTGGAAGTAAGTACTATTAAATCGGAGTACAGGGTTAATTCGGATCTTATTATCATCACTCTAGAACAATTGCTCCGCTCTCTTTTGGTGCTGATTTGGAAGTCTTCAAAGCAGGTTGCAGCATCTTCAGTTACTGAGTTTAGTGAATTGACGACCTGATTAGCGCAGTGGTTAAGCAATTAATAATAATAATAAAAATCTTTTATTGGTTCTAAAAAACATATAAACAATTTAACTGTCGGCGGGAATAGCGCTCGATAGATATTACTAGATAGATATTACACGGTTACAGTTTCAAAATACAAAATGAACTATATAACTACTTAACTACTTATAATATTATTCGCTAAGTAACAAACTACGTAACTTAAATTGGACTGCTGCGCTATGGGTCGCGGGTTCGATTCCCGCACGGGGAAAAACTTTGTGCGAACCACAGATGTTTGTCCCGAATCTGGGTGTTTGTGTATGTGATATTTCATGATTGTGAAACGCACCGATACAGGAGAAACTCATAGCGTGGGACGTTTAAAAAATATATATTTCGGGGGCCAATGCCCAGGGGAATAACTTATCTCCTACAAATAGGTAATGTATAAGTAAGTATTTCCTATGCTGACTAAACATTACTCCTCACGCTGTCGCCAGACCCCTAAACTTTGTTGTTGTTGTTTGCTTAGATATTATTATCGCTAGTTAACAATGTAGTATAGGTCAGAGGTAAAGCATTCCCCTAGACAGCTTGCATCTACAATGACTATTACCTAAACAAAGTACAGCGAGCCATGAGTGTGAGTTATGACATGAGTCGACTTTGATCGAGTAAAGTTACCTAATGATGTGTAGTGCACGTGCCTCTTTAAATAATTAAACATTTACATTTAATTATGAGAGGGACGATTGCAATCCAGTTAGAGACTTTTTTCTTTAGTATTTGGCGACTGTTAACCACATCAATGTTTCGACCAAACGCTGGCATCTCGTTCTTCTTTTGCATGCACCACACTTTTGCTTGCCACAGTTGCTTGTTAATGCTGTCACATAATCCTAAACCGGGCGAGGGATTTTTTTTAAATAATGCCGTCCACGCTAGAAATTTCTTCTGTGTCGTGGGTGCGTTTCACAAATATGAAATTTCACAAACACCTGAATGAAATAATAATTGGTATTCGTCCTTGGCGAATTGCCTACTGAGTTGGCTCTGAATTGTCTACTGTAACACGATGCAATGTTGATCAAATAAAATCTACAATTACTAACTATACTTATTTCTAAAACTATTCACTGTTAGGTACTTACTTTGTATATAAAGTTTGTGTATGTTCAAGACGACAGATAGGTATCTTCCGTAGAAAAAAAATCCAATTATTTATAAATTTATTTATTTAAAATAAATCGTTATAGGTACAAAGTAAACTTATAAATCAATTATAGTAAAGCCATTTTATAAGACCATTTAAGAATATTTCACATTAAATTAAATTACTGTCGACATAACTTTGTAAGGGCGGCCACATATTTTTTATGGTTGAGCAATGATACTACTAAACACTGTCACGTCTTAATATAGAAAAATATTTATATAATATTTATATATTTCTATAAAAAATATATTTTAGACGAATTACAAGTTGTACAGTATTATCAGCTTATATTAAAAAAACATAGGGACTGCACTACAAAGTTACGCCTACTAATAACTTTTTTAACACTAAGAGAATGAGCAGGAATAAAAATATATCAGGTATTTAAAATAGGAAAAAAATAAGATTACAATCTTGACTTAAAATTATTAAAAATGCAACAAACATATTTAATTATTTTTTAATGTACTCATTACCGAGGACAATAGCAACGATGATCGCATTGGATAACGAAAAATAAGAAAATTCAATTTATTTCAAATCTTTGTGTTTATTAGTTTATATTTTATAATTAAAATAATACGTTATAAGTCACAGAGTATATTCTTAAATCGATTTACTAATGTAAAACGTGATATATCGATTTAGGTCACATCACTACGAGAACATTTATCAACAGTTAATATTGGCCTTACAAAATGGCGTACTATAACAGTATAACATTAAAAATAGTCTAAAATCTCCCTCTAATCAATATAAATAACAATATCAACTAAGATAAAATTCGCTAACAATAAAAGTAAATAAGAAAACTAATACGTGTACAAATCACAAGTACTTATAAACAGTAGAAAATAAAATACTAAATTAAAGCATACACAATATTCGAATAGGCAGATGAAAAATCTAGGAACATCACACCAAAACAAAGGACCACTTGTTCGGTGTTTCTAACTAAATCACGATCGATAATGAGATTAATTGATACGGTGAATATTTATTTCAAGCCAATAGATCTGGTGACCTCTTCGAAGACGGTCCACGCCATCGCTGCCATTAATGTTCGCCGCAGCATTCTGGGCACAGCTCCCTTGAAGTAACCTTTTACTCCGTATGTCTGGAACAAAGAACGTAGGGCTTATTATACAAGAATCATCATCATCGGGTGAAGACGTCCACTGTTAAACTAAGGCCTATAATACAAGAATATTACTTTAAAAAAAAATCTATAATTCTGTGTTACTAAACAAATAGTATAATGTATCAATGGCCTAACACACTGTATTATTATTTATATTACTTATTTGTTTTTTAATTATTAATATATGATAAAAAACAAACGTTTTAGACCTATTTATACTTTTGGACAATTTAGCCTAATAATAATTTAATATATTATTCAGTTTAATAATAAATTCGTTATAAATATAATATACATGACAAAGAAATAGAATTATCGGTATTTTTTTTAATTATTATTAGTAGGTATTCACCACACAGTGCTTACCTACAGTAAACATACTGTTATCACTGCTCTACTGTCTACTAGAGGCTATAACGCGCATAGGGGGGTATACCCCCCTACATACACAGACAAGTCAACATCTTATTAGCTGAGTAATCAATTAACTTAATTAATGTTCAATTAAACCAGGACCCAACATCTTCCCACACGACAGTATGATAACCTACGTGAAGGTTGAGAAAAAACGTCGCGAAAATCAAACATAGATAATTCATTGACCCAAAATTTGACCTCATACAATTAGCGATTTATTCTTTGAGTATTAAATTAATCGTATGACCCCTAGTAAAACGCGGTGTACACATGATCAATTATCTTAATAAATGACCACGTAACATTTTAAATGAAACTGAACTGATTGTAACGGTCAAAATATGAGTCACAATATATACTTAACATCAGAAATTCCTGTATAAAATTCTCCACGTACATAATTATAAAACATATACAATGTACATAGAAGATAAATAATCAGATACCTATGTAGGTACAAATGTTATTCTTTTAGATACGAAAATGAATTTTGCAATATCAGATAATAACCCTTCAAAAAATGCAGTTGCACATGTTTTTGCACTTGTGACGTTATATGTATTTTATTGTATTTTATATATTGTTACGTTATATATTTGTAAATAAAAGAACAAGGAAGTAGGTATCGCGATGGAGGGCTTTGTTATAATTAACGCCAATTATTTTACAATCGTCTGCTTTAGTTATCAAGATGGGTGAAGACCTTTAACATTTACTACTATTAAATTCCGACACAGATACAAATGATAACAACGTTGAATTACGGTAATTGGGGCCATTTAATAATTTTACGAAACTAACAATGAGTGATTTTTTATCGTACATTGACGGACTGACGGTACAATTTGCAGTACAAAACAAAAATAACTTTGCCGATGACGAAACCGCTTGCTTAACTGTCATCGCATAGAATACTGTCATTTTGACATTAGCTGTGTTCTGTTATAAATTAGTTCCAAATTTCGCCACTAGTATTTATAAGTTTGTCGAACATTTGAATTGTTAACTTAATTGAATTAAAAGTCTTTCTTTATGTTAAAATAGTATATATCAAAAAAGTTTGTCTTACCTGTTGTACGTATACGGCGGCACTAAATGCATTGGGGAACTTGTGTGGGTACAACTGCATATTCGTCTTCAGTACATCTGCTGGGTTGGTGGCAAGAGATGCAGCGATTCCAGCGAGAATACCACAGCTGAAGTGGACCACACTCGCTGCGCCTGGTGACTGCATCCATTCTGAGGATCAACATTTATTTGTTAGGTTTTATTGGAAAATAAATAACGATATTATCATAACGCATAATAATGATGTATTATCGTCTATAGTGTATAACTAAACGCCTATTTTATTACACGATAGGTAACTGTAATAATTAAAAGAAGTTAAGATAATGTTTCTGTCACATTCATTTTAACACTTTTTATAATAAGAAAAAAAGAAACAGAGACAATATCGCAAGCAACGCCATCCATAAATTTTAATATTATAATAATAAACACATTATAAAAGTGACTTGTTTATGTCACGTTTAGCATAAAACAGTGGGTTAAATACGTAGTTTATGGTCTTGTTATTTGTTATCTATAGTTGATAACTGGTAACTACACACTGTGTCGGTGCGTAACTAATTTTCTATACGTCATGTTATGTTTATAAAACATGTTCTACGTATTGATGCTGAATGATTAGTGTACCTAAATAAATATTATTTTAATGTATAATTATCGTCATAGGAACAAAATATAACAGCTAAAGTAGGCACAATATTATACGAGAAACACGTACGTAATTGGGTTACAAGATTTCTTATACTTAATTTAAATATTTTTTAATTTACATTTCTATACCTACCTATCTATTACTTTTACAACATACTGTAGGTACACTATTTATTCCTGTGCATAATATCTATTATATTTCAGTATAAAGCTTAAGCTAGTATAAAAAAATATGATAATTCTAATTGTTTTTACAAAATACCGGTAGCTTTTATCTAAAAAGATTAGATTGGAACCCTTTTTTGCAATGACAAACGAAAAACATATTAGTTTAGGTTTATCGATTAAAAACAAGATTACAGTGCTATCAACTGATTAGAATCGAATAAATCAACAAACGTATGTGTAAAACATATGGTAAATAATCGTTCAATAATAAAATTATTATCTATAGTGTGATGTTGGAATATCTTTGTCGACTTATTTTTTAACAAAAAATACATCGTCTCTTTGTTTTTTAAGCTACGGCTAATAAACTAGGTACCATAAAAAAGAAACACCCGTTTAATTCGATATACAGCCTAGTAACGGGGGCAGTATCCGATTGATGTCTACAATTCTTACTATTTGTTATCATAATCATATAGGAATTGGGCAGCTTTAGGTAGGTACATTAGTTTTGTCCAAAGTCTACATTATATCTACTAATACCTATAAGTGTTATCCAGAAACTATCATTCAGTAATATATACCTACTTACAGAATTTATTTTACGACTACAATAGTCACGAAACTGATAACTTTTATCAGATATTATATATATTCAGACATAAATTTGCAATTAACTTGCTTTTGCTAGTTTAGGTAAATAATTATATGATGAAATTTTGTTTGACATTACATAAAAACAGGTAAAATTAATAAACTTTATGTATCGAAGGACCTGTTGACTTTATGCCGTATCAAAGGACCAATATCTTACCTTTAGGGACTGCTTGTTTGGTTTGTGAGTAGAACATGAGGTACAGCCCGGAGAAAGGCGCGTCTCTAGCTAGGGTTGGGCCTAGTCCACAGGATAAGCCGCGGATGCCCTCTGCTTTGTAAATAGCCTTTAGAGCACCACCCAGACTGTTGTATTTGTATACCCCAGACTCGTATCTATAAAGAAAATAAAAGAAAATTAAGTAAAATAAATTGTATTTTTTAATGAAAGTTTTTTATTTATCATTTTGAATTTTTAAATATCAATGGAGATAGCCGATAGCGATTGCTTAAAGACTACATTCATGAGCATCTATTAGAGGAAATTTCCTACGGGTATTGATAAAATTGTAATTAATTTATGTCAACGTAAAAGTAAGTAACGTAGTTGGAACTATTGAATGACTGATTTACATATGAATACTTAATTTTTATTACAGCGTAGTAGCCTACTATAGCCTACTACGCTGCAACTCCAAAATTACCATAACCATTGTTACTTAGCAGTTGACCTGCTGATTGATCCGTATGTCAACTTTCACTTGGAACGCAACTGTAATCGGGTATTAACTTGAGGACAATGTACCTATAATTACATTTAGATCGTATTTATAGATTACTAATTGCTGAATAACAAAGGTGGGCAAATATCTACAGATTGTAACGTCATTGGCAAACCAAGCCTTCCGATCCTAGCCGACAGTTATCAGGTAATTAGGTCGACGTCATAGAAATTGGAACATGGTCAAAGAATACTTTGTTTATCATAATCAATATTATCAAACACGATCAATGATTTATACCTAATATCAATGCAGAACGATAAACGTATTTTCTTCAAGAAAACACTCCTACAATTGATTTATGTAATAACTTGGTATATAGACTCATGTTTAGACCTGTTAAAGTTACAAGCTACCAATTAAATTTAAAACCTACTTAAACCTATTGCACTATTATTTTAAGATTGTTAAACCTGAATAGTAGCCATCATATTTTTTAACATTTTGCTGCCTACAGCCAAGAGAAAAGAAAGGAAATGTCTAGAAGCTTTGGTATTCAACTCACCTCGTCTTGATAACAGTGATGGGTATCAGAGCAACTCCACTCATGGTTCTTGCGACGACTCCAAGTGTGATAGCTTCTAGAACACTCAGCTCGCCACTGGTCTTGCCCATTTTGGACTTGAGCCATTGCAAGGAGGAGAAGTAGATGCCGACGCCAGGCACGCACCTCGCGATAGAAGGCACCATGCCCCTCCATAATCCCATTATTTGTTCTTGCCGGATGATGTTCGTGAAGATCGTTATCATCCCGGGTTGAATTCGGCTGCTGTAACAACAAAATAATTCAGTATCAAAGATTGAGCTCTTAGTCTGTGCTTTTGCTGTACTCTTAAACTATCAGGTTTGAAATGAAATTTTAAGCTGATAGTGTAGGGACCTTTGTAGCTCCTAAAACTATGTTAAATTAACAATCATTTGTTTATTAGTTTTGGATGATAGTAAAAACATTTGAGATATTTATATGTAAAAGCATTTGAGATACATTGCTCGTTGCTAGTAGCAATACCGTTAAAATGAAAATACTAAGAAATCTTAACAATATCTGTCATCTTATCAAAACTTTATATTTTAGCAGACAGTTTGTGAACTTCAGTCAATCTTGAACACGGAAAATGATAATGGGTCATTAGCAGTTTCAGGAAGCGAATACTATCAAAAATCTATTAGTTATAGACGAGTATGGCGAGACATTATCAATGTCAATGTTAAGGATATGAACAATGTTAACAGTAATTACAATATTATCTAATATGCCTATATTGCTTAATATACGTAATCAGTCGTTGGCCAGTGATCGAAGGTACCTTTGTTGCTTAGCAACTAGATACTTAAATTGTAGATATATGGAGACCTACGTAATAATTATTGTCTTATTAATGTTAACATTCTTGTCTAGCGGGCTACCACCCCCATATCATGAATTCTTAAAGCAGGACAGTTCAAGCTGTGGAAGCAAGACACCGCTACGTGCAGTGCAATACGGCGCCTCGCTCCAACAACGTAAACAGTCCTGCTTTAAGAGTTTATAGTAAGGAGGCTGTAGGTTATTGCTATTTACTCCAGACCAAACAAAATGCAACTTACTTGACAGTCGCCGCAACGACATGTTGGCTAGGGTTTTGTAGACGGGTCTTCACCAAGTCAAGCGGCTGGAACAGTATAGTGCTGAAAGTCCCGGAGAAAGAGCCCGCGAGAAACGCTTTAAACACCGGGTGGTACTGTAAACAATTTTATCATAGTTAATATAATAGTTCGTTTAATCAAAGCCAAAGATACACTTTGACCCTCACACGAGTCGTGAATGACTTAGATACGTGATAAAATCGAACTTTAATAAATAGAGCATAGAGTCTTACGTTTGCCACAATATCCATTCTGGTGTATATTCAATTCCTTCTTGGAGGACGAGAAAATATCCTTTGTCAGGTAATATCTTTTGAATAGATTCCAAACTTGTAATATTCAAATTGAAATAGCCAATGGCAGAAAGAGGTTTTCAGCTGAAATAGCTTCAGGTATACTAGATCGTATCCGAGTAGTCTGAATAGTAGATAGGGTTGATACGGTATTTCAGAGCAATGGTCATTTTTTGCAAAACAGCGCTTATGTAATGCATGTATGATATCGCCACTGTAAATTTTTAGAGAAACAATGATCCTGCAGAAACGGTGTTCACAGGAGATTTGTAGCACTTATAAAGTCCACTTATAGAGTCACTGGGTAAACTTAATGAGGAGAAAGAAAATCACGGTCAATGAACTTAGCCATGAGGACTGAGATAACTGAACAGCAACAAGATTGCGCGGAAAGGCTCAACGAATCTGATGTTATACGTATAACGTGCACACTGATAGGTTGGTGAGCGGACACTGAGCTAGTGGTAGTACTTGCGGGCCGATAATTCTCGTTCATTTATATGTTCTGTTATCAGCGGCAGACGAGGGACGTGGCATCGCGAGTGAGCGAGGTGGAAGGTCGCGCTTGTCCACCCCACATGATAATAAGTATCCGTGCCTACTGACTAGGGGGTAACGAGTAGGACCGATAACGTAGGGTCGCCACTACCAAGGATAATGTAACTGTCGATGCCGTTTACTCAGCCGATACTTATTGCCGCGTTTTTGATAAATTTGTATCCTTAAAAGTATATAATAATATGCAAGTGTAAAATATTTTTATTTAATCAGGTGTTAAGCGATCAGAAATATGATACTAACATAATTTAGTTTTTACTAAGTACAGATTATCCGCTAAATCGTGAACTATCATATATACATTTTGTGGGATTAATATGTATATAAAAATTACGTATTTTAAACTAAAAAACACGCTTTTTAAACTAAAAACTACTTACGGAGAGATAATCACCCAACACTACGTTCAATTCTTTAACCATCACAAAATAAACAGCACCGAATTAGAATCACAACACTTAATAAAATCAAGGTAAGCACTCGAATAACTTAATGACGCGAGTGGGTGCGTATTTATATATATTTTTCAGTACGCACTAACGCTATATTGCATTATCAGTGACATTATAATTATAGATAATAATAGTATTTGCCAATAATATACTGCTGATAGTAGGCACTTGTATGAATAACAAGAACATTACTTGCGTATTAATTTATTTGCAAATTATTAATTGTCTGATAATAATTTCGGTGGGGTCTTGGCTCGTATCGACCGTGGGATATTCGTATTAAATGCGCAGATTGGCCTAATTACGCGGCACTGTCTTCGCTCATTATAATATATATTAAGTAAGGGAAACCTTTAATCAATTATATAGGTCATCATATAACATTACTATAACCGTTAAGTAAACTATAGGTATTTCGTTAATTTTTATATATGTATATTTAACAGTTAAAACACAACAGAAAGGTAGACAGATAACAACGTTAAAGCCTCCATTAACAAGAAAATAGCTTGAAAAATATAAAATAAACTTTTGATAGCTAAAAGGTAATATATATACGAGTATATTCAAATGAAATAATATGCGACAATAATATATAATACAGATAACATTAAATAAATAATAATGTTTAGCTACTTTAATTTTATTCATTTACTAATAGAAAATCAGTTCAGAAGCCACAACTAATATGTAGTTCATTGCATGTTAAAAACATGACTTAACAAGTTGTGCAGGTCACGCAGACACACTCCTGCAACTCCAAACTACAGTTTCTTCTTGACTCTAAAGCATTGAGACTAAACATAAACTTGATTTAAAACATATTGTTGAATTAACCCTTAGACATTTTAATAACATAAGTTTAATTTAGTTTATTAATGGTTTATTTAATTAAATAGGTTCATCAATTATGTTTTACACTTAAGTCTTAAAATTAGATAACATGTGAAATAAATGGGTAACAGTGCAACTATCATTTAAAGGTATTCACCACAAACACAAAAATGTTTAAGGAGTTATAGGTAAGTTAAGTGTGGTATGATGGTCCTAAGGACCAAATTACTCTATGACCCAAAAGGACCAAAAATCCAAAAGACCAGTATCCAATTATCATTTGATATGTTATATACAAATAAACATATTTTTTCATATCTATGCATTATTATACATTTTTTTATAATTAATTTTAACTACAAATGTAACCCCATTTTATTTCAGTATTAATCGTTAAACTGATTAATTTTTTTTATGAAATATGTTCTTTAGAGTACCAAGCATCCCTATTTAATATAGAGACAATTAAGTTACTGTTCAAATATGGTCTGATAATGAAATCATTAAAACGGTCTAAACAAATAAAAACGGATCAAGGGTCAGCGACACAACACTGACGATCACATTCATTTGTCTTATCACTTTTGATATTGCCATGGCCAATATAGAAACAGGCTATGATAGAAACAATATTATTTAAGTTAACATTATGAATCCATTTGAGAAGTTTGAAAACGGTAAATAGGTAATTGTATAAATTACTTGAACAGTACTGTTGGTATAAATGATGTTTGTAAATCCATAAATACAAATAATAGATTTGTACAATTTGTATTCTTTTTTGGTTATTCCAATTATTATTCCACCTCACCACTATTTCTATTAATTTTTTTAATTTCTTAAATTAATCCAACAGTATAGAATGTTTATTTTGTCATGTGAGTGGTGTGCTTCGATGTGTAATATTTACAGATCAGATTGATTAACTAGTTATATCATCTAATAAGTATACAATTATACTAATATTAAACAAACATGATAATAATGCTTGGTTATAAATAGTATAGGTACCTAATTCGTGAATTGTTATTTTATGTTAGTAAAAAAAAATTTACCTAATGATAGTAAGTGTGCCTTAAATGCGTCATTCAAACCGTACTGACGTTTGTAGGTTCATTCAAATTAGGAAAAACACTAGCCCGCTGACCGAAGAATCGCGCCATTCCTGATAAGGTCATAGAGGACGCATTATTATTGAAACAAACAACTCCGCAGGGGGGCACTTACGTCGCTATCAGGCGGGTTCAGGTCAGGCGGCTCAGGCGTTGTATCAATCGCCCATCCATTACTATGAGAAAATGTCGCAGCCGACATTTTATGAAACAAATTTAGTCCAAAATACCTAACCTCACAAACATTTTTACGCACATTGGCACCTATATTCCAATTGTGCAACATTGTCAATAGTTTTTTATAACTATAATGACTAATTGTTATAGATATAGATTATCTTCTGATAGCAACATCAAAAACAAGATTAGTAAACATGTTTACATTTCGGAAATATCTAGATTGTTCTTATTGGGTACGTTTGTCATTATTAGCTGTCAGCTGATTTTCATTTCCATATTTAACCAATCAAACGTGTTTATTTGGATTTTACGTGACACATTTTCATTTTTGTAAATGACAACTAACCTTGTTTTTTTTCTCTTGACATCAACTTGACATTGACACTTTGACACACAAAAAAAACAAAATTCTAAATAATGCGTTCAAAAAGAATTTAAAATAATGTGAGGGAAGAACTTTATAAAAAAGTTGAAAGTTCTTTTCGAATTTAATTACGTTCTAGATTATTAATTTACTTTGAATGAACATTCCATTAATAAAAATATTTTATACCGTAATATCGAGATATAGAAGCAAAATCCAGAAAAACAGTTCAACTTTTGTTGCTGCTAATGTGGAATTGTTTTTCATTTTGCATACCCTTTTATAGGCTAACCAAGAGGCGACCACGACCATGAATGCGAAACAGTTTAGTGTTCAATATAGTATAAACAAAATTTTGCGCGTGTCATAGCCATATATAATAGGACAGGTGGGCTGATGGGTATTGTAATTGCACCTCGTCTGAAGCCACACGTGTTTAAGTAGAAACGGAGACCTCGTTTTGGCTATCGCATTGGACTAAAGTAGCCATAAAGTTGTATGGTGCTACACTTTAATTTTATGAAGATGGGCATGCACTGCCCAAGATGTTTTGATAGATACAGCAATGATATCTTATCCTACAAATAAAAAAAAAACGTAGTAGTAATTAAAAAAGTCTTTACGTTTGTTTTCATGTTTTTACTGTCGTGTTATGTTTTCCTGTGTTGTGTTTTTTGTTGTTTGCCAATAGTTAACGAAGTACTTAGAAGTATTTACACAATTTATTATCTATCGTCTTCCTCATCGCGACTGATAACGATACTGAAGACTGGTACCGTAATCGTATTACTTAAATGGTTGGCAGTTACGTACCTACCGACTTTGGACATAATAATTACTTATTCTAAATTACTTATTCTGTGAATGGCTCTGGTGAGACAGCTTTCTGGATTTTGGTCTCACTGCAAAGTCTCAACTACAGAACACCATTATCCTACAGGTCTTCATCGCTTTCTCATAGGTAATGTAGGCACCTACTTCATTAACCGGCATCTTAAAAAAAGGAGGAGTTTTGTATTCGGCGTGTATTCTGTAATAGTAACACACCTAAGAAAACCTTTTGTTACAGTCCGTTTATCCAATTTTGAACTCTCCTACACTTTAAACTTACTGTAAATGTCATGACAAAAAAAATACGAACGACTTTAGAACTTCCTCCTTTTTGTAATCGCTTGGAAAGTTACAGCTGCTGAAAATGTTGCAATGAACTGTTGGTATCAGTTATAGATTATAAAAAATATAGCCATAGGTTAGTTTTTGCTTTTAATACTTCCTTTATAACGACGGAATAGAATTTAAAATCGGTTGAATAAACCATACACAGGTTTAGAGTCAGCTGGGTTATATAAAGTTAGGAATAAGGTGGGATATTTAGAAACTGGCTGGCACTATTATCTTATTTACTCGTAAAGCGTACAATACAAATAAATAAGGTAACCCAAAGATTATTCTTTGTTATTTTCTCAGAAAAAACGTATTTTAACTGCTGATAAAGTTATTTTGTTTCTTACTGTAATTGGGAACATAAATATGAGTTGTTGCCTTTATCGTTGTAACCTACCTACTTGTACAGACATATTTTGAAGAGGGTTATCGTACTGTCCTGTCTACAAGGCGAAGTCTTCACGATAACACATCGTTGGGGGTATGACTGTATGAGAATAAACATCACGTGATAAACAATGATTTAAACGTCTGCCTGAAGATGGGTACATGGTACATGCTATAAACAGATACTGTGTTCTCAAGGCCTAATAAGTGCAAACAAAGAGGTATAATTTACTAGCTTTTGCCTTCGGTTTCACCCGCGTTAAGTAGCCTATGTCCTTTTTCAGATCTTTACTTTCTACATGCCAAATTTCATCAAAATCCGTCCAGCGGTTTAGTCGTGAAGGCGTAACTGACAGACAGACAGAGTTACATTCACATTTATTATATTAGTATGGATCAATAGGTGTTTACGGTGCTCGTTGCTCTAGTAGTCGCAAAGCGGGACAGCTAAGTGGGTTCCTGGGCTGGATTCCCGGATCGGAAAAGTTATTGTGCGTTTTCCATTAGGTTTTTCTGAGCACTACTACATTAATTGGGTTGATTAATGGCAATGAGTTCGCCCCCCGCTGCGCTCGTCTATTAGCTACAGAGGGACCTAAATATATTTGGCGCCTACCCCTTCGATTGTGATGTTATGTATTAAGTTTGTAATGTTATATTTTGGATGTTTAGGTTGTATTAAAGGAGGTTGCACGTAAATAAAATTAATTGATTTTCCACCACAGTAAGCCCAGGCTGTCAGGGACCTTGCAGCATTCGACCCGTTCGCTGGCTGGTAGCTTTGTTAAAACATAACATCACGCCTGTATTCCCCGAAGGGGTAGGCAGAGTTGCACATATAGCACACCCTAATTTCGCCAGTTATGTTTTTAGGTCCCAATGTGAGGCGAGCCTATTGCCATCAACCGGGCACAAGTCCAGACTCCGTGCTGCTATTGAGAATAACATAATGAAAAAACCTAGTAACACTTTGCCTGACCCGGAATTTGAACCCAGGATCTCGTGCTCAGCAGTCGCGCTTACGAGGGTCAAACTGAAAGTTCTTAGAAAATCAAAAACTGATTACATTAGCCAGTTATTAGTTTTATTATATCTTTTCAAAATATTGTCCATTCACGTCAATACACCGCTGCATGCGATGGAACCACTGGGAAAAGCACTTTGCCCACTCGTCTTTAGGGTTCTCTTCAATGGCATCGCGATACGCAGCCACCGCTTCTTCAGCATTCATAAACCGCTTTCCTTTAAGTTTTTCTTTAATTTTTGGAAATAAATAAAAATCACAAGGGGCGAGGTCGGGGCTATACGGCGGGTGACCCAGTAATTCAACGTTTGATGTCGCCAAATAGTCGATCGTTCGCTTAGCGGTGTGCGACGAGGCGTTGTCGTGGTGAAGGAGGATCCTACTGCGAGGTCGTTTCTCTCGAACTTTTTCCAAGACAAGTGGCAAACAATTGGTAGTGTACCATTCTGCAGAAACTGTTTTTTGATCCTCTAACACAATTGTTGCGAAATGACCTATCCTTCCAAAGAACGAGGCCACCATTTTTTTTCCCGCACTTCGATCTCTCTTCACTTTAGTTGGCAACCTCTCGAAAGGAAACACCCACTGAGCAGATTGTCTTTTGGTTTCAGGATCATAACAGTAAATCCAGCTTTCGTCACCTGTTAGTATGTCGAACACAGCATTTGAGTCACCTCCGTTAAATCTTTCAATCATTTTACGGCACCAATCCACACGATGGAGTTTTTGAGCCTCAGTCAAATTATGAGGTATCCACCGGGCGCAAAGCTTCCTGACTGCTAAATGTTCGTGGAGGATTTTGTGCACTTGACTCATACCGATGCCTAAGCTTGTCCGAATCTGCTGATAGGTCACTCTTTTGTCAGTCTCTATCATACGCCGCACAACACAGATGTTATCTTCAGTCGTCGCCGTAGAAGGCCGTCCCTCACGTAAATCATCAGTGAGATTAGTGCGACCACGTTTAAACTCATTAAACCAGTTGTAAACTGTCGCACGAGATGGGGCTTCATCGTGAAAGGCCAATCGTAGTCTATCATAACTTTCTTGTTGACTTAAATGACATCGAAAGTCATAAAAAATCATTGCACGAAAATTTTCTCGTGTTAAATTCATGTTGACGTGAGGTGACACAGACAATTTTCAATTTGCCGCCAAATCGTAAAACAAATGACAAATTAATGAAATATATACTCAGTAATATTGGCAAAGAGTTCTATTTTCAAATTTTAGAATTATTTTTTTATTATATTGTTTATAAGTGGCCAGTTCTAAGAACTTTCAGTTTGACCCTCGTAGCAACCACTAGACCAACGAGGCATTTTGTTGAGACGTGCTAAATTTACAGGAATAAAAAAAAATATTTAAAAAGAATTTGTTTAAACATATTGACGTTTATATTGCGTCAGAAGATGGGTAGGTGTGTCTCATTGGAACAACGCGCAAATCCTACCTAGGTAAAAAAAAGGTTACCTATAATATTTTTTGTAAGTAGGTACCTATATGGAAATGTTTCTCGCTCATTATCTCTGCGTGGTGTCTCATTTTAAACAAACAAGGCACTTGACCCGTAGCCGTATACAAGTAGCAAGCATCAGCCCCGATTACAGTTACTAAGCTAGACTCTTTCTTTTAAATACACAGATACATATACAAAGTTCGTATTGTTACTATGTGAAGCACATACTTAGTAGGTATTTGTAATATTGCTCTTTTTTTGAACTGAGTGAATCCTCATGGCCTTCCTTCGTCCGCCCGAGGACGGGGGCAGTCCATGAGGGTTTTTTGGTCATTCACTAGGGTATTTTGGACTCTTGCAGGATAAAACTCCAGGCTGTCCTTCTAACTACCTTAGATTGACGGGAGCGGGATCTGTATGCGATGCACTGTATCCCTTGACCCCCCTCGGTGGGTCTCGCTCGTAAGTTTTGCAACCATTTTTTTATGGGAGGAAAATTCGTTACGCTACCCTCGCTGGAAGACGACAGGGGTGTGTGAGACTCTCATGAACCCACTAAGATGCACATGGGCCTACTGACTAAAAACCTTACAATGCCTGCTCTGCTCTTTTGTTGGCAGGGAGGCAGGATCGCATTCTACCGCCAACAAGCTTCGCAACCCTAGTGTAACCTTGTTTTATGTTTGTAGGTACCTATATTTACAGCGACTGATAAACAACAATGTTTCTTGTAAAAGATCCGTGAAGGAACGCGTTGTAAGGTTAACTGAGTTTTTATCTATAATTACCTACATAATAGGTAGGTATGCTTAAAGTGGTATTATACGATGTATGCTTTTTATGATAAAAAAAATGGAAAACTGCCCCCTAACTATAAACTCTTAAAGCAGGGCAGTTTACGATGTGGAAGCGAGACGCCGCGCTGATATGTGCAGTGTAATGCGGTGTCTCCCTTCCACAACGTAAACTTTCCTGTTTTAAGACTTTATGGTAAGGGAGGTGGTCTGCTTTAGTTAAGTTTCCTTCTGATTCATATTTATTAGACATAATCAATCATATGCACGTACAATCTTATATACGGACCATTAAGTTAAACCATCGTTAAAAAAGAAAACCCTATTTTGCTTAATCAAGTTATTAATTCATTAAGCATATTGCATAATCATTTATAAGTAGATAACCCGTTGAATAACATCATCTTGTTTGATATTTTGCTATTTGCAAGACGCCTGTTATAATTGGATAGCAAGCATTCAAAGTTTCTTTTTATCCCCGGACATTGCTCAAGTAAAACTGCTAGGCGTAGGCTTACAACTTTATAATGAGAACAACATTCAACTTTCAAAAAAAAATCCTGCAGCCCATGACCTGGTTCGAACCCCGTAACCGGGTGCATTTAACATGTAGCTAGTTTCTTTTAGGGTTAATTAACTCTTTGAGCGCCACGGTCTAGTAATAGAGAACAACGCTTCTGCGCCGTCCACACCATAACTCTACCAGGAGGCAATAATTAAATCGTAACATTGTTGTAGTTACAAACAATAATCGTAATAAATGTTACAATTAGATGTGGTCTTATAATAATCTCGCGGTGTGAAGGACAAGTAAACGCTTGTCTTTCATACAAGACAGGCGCTCAAAAGGTTACAGTTTCAGTTAGGTCTTGCTGAGTCGGTGCAAATATTGTTGTTAGAAGTAGAAGAAAACTAAAGTATTGCCGACTGCCTCGTTATTCTAGTGGTCGCAAAGCATGTCTGCTGAGCGTGAGGTCCTAGGTTTTATTCTCAAGTCGGGCAAAGTGTTACTAGGCTTTTCTAGTTGATAATACTCAGTAGCACCACGAAGACTGGATTTATGTTTGTTTAGTAGCAACAGGCTAGCCCCCAAACATAAATGGTGAAATGTGGGTGTTACACACATCTCTGCTTACCCCTTCGCGGAATATAGCCGTAAATTTGTATGTGTGTTTAAAAAAATACCATGATTATTATTATCTACAGTTTTAAGTATATTAGAGTACCCGTTACTACTTTCCCATGATCCTCAATGCGGATACAAAGGAATCATTTAATCACGACCTCAAATTAAATAATTATACAGTCATTATGTGTAGTGCGTGCAGGTCAAGATTCATCAGCTGCGAAGGGACCAGCATAATAATAAGGTTTAGATACTACGACTTGCCAAGTATATGGTGATATTTGTATCGTGATAATAAGAACATACTTAACTACTAGTGCAGAGAGAGAAATGTGCTCGAATATGTCAGATGCTGCAAGCTAAGTACCTAATGAAGAATGTACTATTAATTATCCACTTAAAACTTGGTTTAGTGCTAGACTGCTTAGTTAGTCTAGTGGTCACTAAACGAGACTGCTAAGCATGAGGACCTTGGTTCGAATTTCGGGTCGGGCAGTGTTATTCGGGTTTTCCACTTGGAAATTTTCTGTAGCTGCATGGAGTCTGGATTAGTAGCAATAGGCTAAGAGATTTTTCAACGGTATGTAAAGCCATACCAGAGGCCTATAGATGGTTTAAACTCTGACACCTGGTTCTTCATCAACCATACGATTAGAAGAAGCAATAGGCTCGCCCGATATGACATTGGGATCTAGAACATAACTGGTGAAAGTGAGTGTAGTAGGTACTAATTGCTCCTCTGCCTACCCTTTCGGGGAATACAGGCAAGTTGTTATTAAAATGGTTGCTAAGGTAAAGGAAAGTAGGAAAATATAAAATACACAATTAGTTTACTTAAAATTTATTACTCTACGTAGGTACTTCCACAAAGCAGTAAGTACTTTATGAAACTTACACCTCTATAATTACGCGTCGTCATCGAATATATACGTAACTATACGAAAATATAGGTATAGAATGTAGTATAAAATCATTAATCACAGTGTGTACTAACATACTAAATAGGTATATATGGAATGATTAATTTTCAATCTTTTTTTTAATAAATAATAAACGAAATAGAAGGGAAACCCTGATTATAGTCGAAAGCGATTATACGTACTTTGTTAGACACCTTTTCAAACATAGTTTCTCATCCCCTATGGGGGTCGAAGGCACAAGTATTACTATAAAAGAATTTATAATTCTAATAATTGTACTGTTTTAATAACATTTGTAATAATAAGAAAATTGTGTGTGTGACAACATTGGCACAATTCTAAATATTAGGTAATGAGAAGCATAACCAAAACATTGAAAAACTTAAAAAAAACAACCGGTTAATATCAAATGCTAGCTGACTTAAACTTACAAAATATAAATTAGATATTTAAACGGCACAATGGAATGGATTCGGAATGAAATTGTCAATTAATATGCTACATAAATTTTGAAATGGCTGCAACCTTAGTGGGCCAACTTAATGATAGTGTAGAAATAGCTTCAGTAATCATTTTTGTTATCCTTATTAATAAATATATTAAGTTCACGAAGAAGGAATAAAAACAGCTGAACTGTTGACAGTTCATCCAGACCGGAGCTATGTCGGCACTAGCGAATAAATTGACAACAACTACTAAAGATTTTTGCAGATGGACCCAAAATAGAGATTCAAAAAGAGATTTTTTACAAGGAATTTTTTTCGTCCTTTTCTATTTTAAAATTATTAAGTAATTTGAATCTATAAGTACTGCACTATGCATATTTTATTATTTCCACGTGTCTCTAGGGATGATTCCCTCTTTAAGGACTCAGTCAATATTTTTAACATTTATTACAATAACATCAAATGTTCTACTCATGTAATTAGGTTGAACGAGTCAAGATAAACTTATCGTTCAACTAACTACAGATGACAGAAACTTACAATATAAATAGACATTTATTTAAATTTTAATAACTCGAGTCAAAGTATCTAACATTCCCGAAGCGAATCATCCCTATCTACACATCTGAGTGTACATACAGGTAAGGTAGAGCCACATTGACGTCACTGCACACTATTGGTGACCGTATCTAGTCAAACTGTGCGATGTTCGTCGCTATTCGTCGAAATTCTTCAAGTGGCCAATCAGCGAGGGTGGAGTGACGTAACGTGTGTCTACCTGGATGTGTCGACTCGGGTTTTACATGTGCCTCGTGTTGCCAAAGTTGATGCCGCTCTGGGTGGCTCCCTTGTTGGACCCGTACTGCAGTGAGATGACGCCCTGACCGGCTCTCAATTGTTCCTCGGAGAAGTTCCGCACGTTCTTCTCAGACTCCTTTGGTCCTATCGAAGGCTTGCCGTAGTTGCCAGCCTGGAAATTCAAATAGTATTTATCAAATGAGATTCAACAAATCCGGCGACAAGCTATTTAGATTAAGACTCTCATATAACAAGGGTGGTATTATAGCTTTTGATTATCAAATTTTTTGGCATCAAAATCTCAGAATCTAAATCTAGAATCTTCTTTGGAATACCATGTCTTGATTATCATCTATTTTGAAAAAAAGGTGGGTTCAAACTGTACAAATTAAATGGTATACATATTGGTACAATTAGCCGGTCATGCTAACAATTGGTTCCGTCAATTAGTTGGATACGAATCATGAAAAGTTTCAATCGTTATTGCTCTGCAAAAAATAAGTGGTAACGCAGCTTCCAAACGTAAGCCTTTTTTGGTTTAGTTAAACTTCAGATTAGCCGTTCAAAATGATCAGTTCCTTTTTTTGAAGGCTGATTTATTCGAAATATTTAATATGGTATTCTACTTGCTGTTGATATGTTACTGATGCTATTACCTCAGTGATAGTATAACAACATGCTAACCCTGACCGAATTGATCTGGTTTTATTTTTTCGACTTAATAAAATAAATTAAAATTATTCTCGAATAAGTCGAATTGATTGTGAGTAATGTGTACTAAGTAGTAAGGTATTAAGGGGAATTTATAGACGTCAGAAATATTTATTATAATGTGGATATGAGTCAATTCTGAGGTATTGTGATGAATTATACTAACCTACATAAACCGTATACTATTGTCAACAGATTGAACAAAACTGTTACGTAATAATATATTTATAATTATGACCTAGAGTGGTTAATATTTGATTCAAACATAAAATGAAACTAATTACAATTGACCTAGATACTAATTTAAATTACAATTTATAAATCTCAATTTTATACTTCACGATTTTACAGGGCAAATGAAATACCTACAAATAGTGATACAAAAAATTAAAATGCAAAACCAAAGGCACATTATATTTAGTTGCATCACACAACAAATGAGAATTCACCAGACTATTTAGCCACTTAACGATAATAAATTAATGTACCTAAGAGTACATTTAAAAAGTCTCCCCAAGTGTATGTAATATACCTATAAATGTCGTGTGACACACCCTGATCTGCCCCGCTATCAAACCGCAGACTGGCTCTCCTAATCTTTTTCCATGACAATAACTATAGTATATGTAGCTATTTAGAAGGATGGTACGTTGATAGTGGAGTTCACTGTTTGGGTGCGCCATACAATATAGGTATATTGATTGTTGAAACCGTTTCTTTTGGTGAGCAAGGTGTGTACATAGTTCCGCAGTTGATTTCCCCGGTCGCAAGCCAAATAAAATCTTTGGATATTAGTAATTTTTTTTTCAATACTAATGTTTGAGAGAGATTTGTAAGTTAGTAGGTGTGGTGTAGAGTGAATAGCTTAAAATTGCTCTGCCTGAGTGAATAACTAAAAATTTATTTCACCTAAATTTAGTTTGGACGTTCAGGATGGATATAGGCTAAGGAAAAGACGCATTGTTTTTCCCAGGCGAAATTCTTTTAGGAAAATAAAAACAATGCTTAAAATAATTCGGTACCTTTCTGCCGAGTGACTGAAGGCAGATGACGACAGAGTTCAGGTTCTGCCTCTCCCACAGATCGACTGTCTGGAATGTTTCCTGTGCCGGCACACCGAGTTGCTTGGCGGCCTCCAGAAAAGCGTTGATGTTCTCCATGCATTTGAACGCCATCTTGGATACGTTCACCTTCTTCACCATGTCTGGCTGGATGTTGTTGACAAGCCTGTAATTAAGAAAATTTTATTAGTGGACTTATACAGGCTGGTAAATAATTATGGTTAGATATCGCATTTTTTTTAAATTATTTGTCCACTGTTAGTTGCATAAGCTAATGGCTTAACTTGAAAACTGGGAGTCATTAGCTTAAGGGCGACCTATGGGCACTTAAAACTTAATAGTCATAGTCTCTAACTGCCCATTCCAACATATTATTATTTTGAAGGAATGGGCGAGAAAATTAGAACAATATTTGCCTTATCGTTGGGATAATATGACTATTATATGATATGTTATGTAACAATATCAGTATTAGATGCTAAAACAGCTTTGGAATGTCTATTGGAGCACATGTATGGGCTTCGTCGCTGCAGGTTAGGAAAGCACGTGATGTTCTATAGTTTCTACGATAAATGTCACATTCTGTGACGGTATGGAAGGGATAAGCTTCGCATAGCACCAAATGGGAGTGTTTTTCACTGATACGATGTATCTCACGTAACAGTCGTTTGATGATTGTGAACTTTCCGCGCAGGTCGAGCGACAAGCCGCGGCGCTGACCTGTGCGTCACTGATAAGGCAATCAACATCATAAAATAACATCTCGTCTGTATTCCCCAAAGGGGTAAGCAAGGGAGTCGGCCACTGTTTGCTAGTTATTTATGTTATAAATCCGAATATAATCATTGATGTGTCTAACAGGCGTTACATGTAGAGCCTAGAGGGTCTCGAAGTTGGTCTTTTAAGAAGGCCTTGGGAGTGTAGACTACATATACAGCAAAAATATTGCTGTTAACCGGACTCAAATTCGGACTCCAAATTACTAGTTAGCTTTACTTAATAGGAAAACTCCATAGTACTTTGCTTGACCCGGGATTCGAACCCAGGACCTTACTATCAGCACCATTTTCGAGGGGATGACCAGATGGCAGTTTACTTACTTGCACAGTATGGTGCCGTCTTTAAGGACCTCGTAGAAGTTGTCCATGTCCCCGGAGGTGTTCTCCGGCTCGCCGATAATGGCCTGCACCCATTCCAGGCACTCCTGCGCAAGTTCTTCGCTGTATTTACTGTTGATCTGAAAACAATTTAAAAGTTCGTTTAGATTTTTTTGTGTTACGTGGCCTTGTTATTTTATCAATTTTAGTTTTTTCTAATATCTGGCTACAGGAAGTGGTTTCTGCCGAAAACAATTCACAGCCGTGACAGGAAGTCATAATGCCACAGTTTTATTATCTACCCAAAAATTCTTAGTCTTATATTTCTACATCATTGGTAACTAGAACGTTATATGCTAGAACTATAAAAAATAAGTTATGGACTTCGTAAACCAGATATTGTTGATACCTAAACCATCATTATCATCATCAGCCTATCTCAGTCCACCTAAACGATTAAATATAATTGTAGATATCTAAAAGCAAACAGTTCTTTCAAACAAATACCTAGCTATATGGGTCCTGTTACTTTATAACAGTCTAACACTAAGAGCTAATGGTTAGTTAGTCTGCGACACTCCTATAATTACGGCTCGTTTTACGATAGCCATTAAATCGACCCACGTACTCGTATGTCTAGAAGAAACTGTCTGAAAATACTGGTATGGTTAGATTTAAATGGATTTTGTGAAATATATACGTTCATAGTTTTCCTATACACTCATAGTTACTGTTCGATACGTTACTCATTTATATGTGTGATATATTTAAATCTAAGTCATCCTCTCATAATAGGCAGGTATATTTTTTCCTCAAATCTTTTTTTAACTGCAGTGTATTGTTTTATGTCGAACAAGTGGGCATAGAGGTAAATATTACTCCAGGAAAATTAATAACGAGATAATTTTACTCACATACGAGTTTATATAAATGGATAAAAGATGGATTGAAGAAATTTTGGAGTTAAATAAGGAACGTTATCTGATACAGGACTAATATACAGTGTGGATTTGCACCTATTTTCTAGAGTAAACAAATAAGTAACTTGTTCCGTTAGAATCAGTGGAAAATGCAGTTAATCTATGTTAAAATCGATTAGTTGTGCTTTTAACTATGTTCGCCTTTTACGTTTAAGCTTTGTACACAATGAACAAGAACATTCTGCTGAATATGAAATAAAAATCTTAGTGTCTACAAATTAAGATCCACAATTCCGAATTATCTTAAATAATATCTTTACGCTGATGCTATATGTATATTTAACGGCAAAATAAGAAAAACCGTTTAATTTATTTTGTCGTATATTGCGTAACCCAGTTTAATTTACAGCAATATGCAGAGTGGTAAGCTCCTTTCACAGTCCTCGTCAACATTGGCCCGAGTAGTCTGGACGATGCATATTTTCCTCCCGGCTAACGAAGCTAATACTCCGGTATCGAACGAGGAAGGTGTGCTTGACAAAGGTCTAACCACCTGACTAACGGTTCGGTTGGTGACTACTGTGGTCGTTGCTTCTTGATTTTGAATTTTATTGCTGCAACTTAAGGTTTGTAATTGTTGGAATAGACTTAGGCTACTGTAAAGGTCCCTAGTTCTTATAATGAGATATATTTTTTGTCGGGAAGTTTTTAGCACAGCTTAAACTGTTGCAAGTACTTCTAAGAGGATTTTAGGAGCAAATCAATTGCATAGTGGTTTAAAACCGCGATAAAATCCGTAAAACTAGTTTAAATCCAATGTCTAACATTCGTGTAATTCATAGAAATCATTATAATTGCATAAATTTTGGAATTTGCTTACCCCTACAATATTTTGGCATACTTTAGCGAAATATGCGGTAATATAATACAGTCTTCCTTTAGAATACAGGCATGATGGTATATCAATATAAGTTATGTAATTCCTAAGGCACGAACTACACTACTCAGCCGTATTTACCATTTTGTAAGTATGTAGATAAAACAATAACAGTGTTCATCTGGAACTAATTCAGTATTATGCTTCATGACAATGCATCGTGACTAGACATTGATATAGCTAATTCACTTTTAGGATTTGGATTTTGATGTAACGAAGAAGACCACACAAGTATACTTTGGAAAGCAAATGAAATACTTAATTAATCTAATGTTGGAATTATGAAGAAGTTGCAGCTTCACATTTAGCTAAATTAAAAGTAAAGTTTGATACTATGTAGTAATAACTGAGATACACTGAACAAATTACAGTTTGTCAGAATATATCATGTCCTATAGCTGATAACCTAGATGTAATTAATCGCGGACATACTAACATAGATTCGGTTTGGCAGAGTTTCTAGATGACTAGGCTCCATAATTTTTCATACGATTGTATCTTTCATTAAAAATATTTATATTTCATACTCGATTTCTGGATCAGACTCGATTACTTCTTATAGTACCTACTTACGCATATTTATTATTATTTGCGATTTATGTATATTTTATTCCATGTGTAATTTCCCAGTCATATTAGTCACAGTTACGGGTCTATTTTTATCACAATGGTGATCACTGTTGCACTTTATGAGAAAATCATATCGCAGAAGAAATTATTACAAATTAATTGGTATGTAAATCATGCCGGAGAGAACAATGATTACTTTGAAGAAAGAGTTCCGAATATAGAATCAAGTCATGCGTAAAATTATGATGACATCATCATTGTTGATAGGCGTTTCGTCCTTGCGTCGTAATCGTAATGTATTTGTACTGTCTTAACGGTCATATTGTCTGCCAGTTAACTGCACGTGAGACTATATTAGGCAGTCAACTCACGCAGTACTCTAAGTTCCAGATTATTCGTTTTGTCCATTCTAGGTAGCATTAGACTCGCCCAAATTCTGTGAAATGTGATACCGTATAAGGCCATATTTGCGTACCGTTTTTTATATAGGCGTGATGGAATAAAAACGGGAAATAACATTGCAATGTTTGCCGTTAGCGAATATCAAGTGACTGCTGTAGAAGCTCAAGGTCGTGGTGATAAGAAATGAGCGAATGGTTTATTATAACCACGCTTGCCGCGTTTAGATTTTGCTTAATAGAATCATGTTTATAATAAATAATTAATTATCTAGGTATCGTTTTAACTGCTGTCTATATGTATAATTTGTATCTGTCTATATAAGTATATCTTTAATTTCAAACTGTAGAATAAATAATTTTAAAAAATGTTTTCGAATAATTTCATATTTGTGTGATTTTCTATTAATTTTAATACGGTACTTGTTTCGACAGACTTAGGGACATTGTTAAAGTTTATAAGTTAGTAACTCATCGTCTATTTACAGAGATAGAATCTAAATTTCATGCCTTCATATGGTCGCATGGAATTAAAGTTGAATTATAAACAGTTGTCGATAATATATTATAATCACTTGACTGTATTATGGTGTAGTATGGTGGTGTCAGTCAGAAAGCCTCCTAGTGGCGCACCCCGGGCAACGGCAGCCCCAAATGCCCACCTGTTCTGGGTTGGACATCCGGGGCTGACGGCTAATGTTCTACACTGATTGGGGGTTCGATTAAATCACTGAGCATATCTGATGGGCAGTGATGGAATCGGACCTCTAGCACTCGGTGTGGAACCTCCCGCCCACCGAGTGATCCCCCACACCCTACCCAAACTCCCGTCGTACACCCCAGACCTAATCACAATTTCCTACCCTATCCCCCTTCCATCCTCCCAACCTTCACCCTACCCAACTCCAATCCAACACACCTAAATCCATAATCCCATCCACACCACACTGCCAAGGGCCAGTGCAGAGTGGTCACATCCCAAATCTTTTCGGCCAAAAAAAAAAAAAATGAAAGCACAAATAAAAGAGAAGCTACCCCAGGAGGGTACCGTGACACACGGAGAATCCCTCACCGAGCAGAGCTCGGTCTGTTCCTCGTATTCTGGGGGGAACACAAATTTGTGCCAAGAGCCAGGCTCCAGCCTGGACCTATCAGACCTCGCAGAGGCAATGCCTCAACAAACACACTCCACTACAAACAGAACCACCACATGGACCGTAGCCGCTCGCAAACGCTCTCACAAGAGGGCCGCTGACGCGGTGGCCGCGGATCCAGCACACGCACAACCAAAGGGGCTACCAGAACGCAGTCGCCCGAAAGGGCGCGCGAGACGGAAACCCCGCAAAACGCCAACAACTGACACCGTATCGCCCAACGCAGCAGCGGCAACGCAGCGCGACGCTGCACCGTCCACTTCAAAAGAGGTGTTGATGGCGCAGCAAGATACGGCACTACCACCACCACCACCACCACCACCACCACCACCGCCACCACCGACCAGCCAGCCAGAACAGAGACGAACTCCGAGGGGTCACCGGGGTCGGCGGACTGCTGCGGCGGCACCCACTGCTTCTGAAAAGAAGCAACCTGGACCCGGGAATAGCTCGGGGGAGCGCGTTTCAACAAAGCGTGCTCGCCTGGACGAAACCCGGTCACCCAGGGGGGAGGCCAAACGCGCGAAAACCGACCCGATAACCGGACGGACAGTTAGCTACGCTGACGCGAGTCAATCGCATCTGAGAGTAGCGGTTATAACTGTCCCGCCGAGGGACCTCTCGTCGAGTCAGGTAGAGCAGCTTAGGGAAGCTATCGATGATAGCATCCTGCAAGCAGTGCTCTCCCCATCGTCTCCGACTATGCAGGCTCCATCTTTCCGCGGACGACCCTTCCTAATGGATGGGGTACTAGCGATGTGGTGTGAGGACGCAAACGCTCTCGGCTGGTTGGAACGAACGATACCTACCATAACCTCACCAATCCCCAACACCACTCTGACTGTCATCAAACAGTCAGAGCTGAAAAAACGACTGAAAGCCGGACTTCTCATCCACACCCGTATCACGGACGCGGAAACAATACACAGAGTGTTGCGTGCCCAAAACCCGTGGTACCAGGTGGACACGTGGCAGTGCTACGGCATGTCGGTGGATGAGAAACCCGGCGACGAAAATAACAAAGAGAAGTCGGTCCACCTGGTTCTGGGCATCCCGGAAGACCAACAGCAGGCCATTCTCGACCGAGGGCGTCGTGTGGCCCACATGTGCGGAAGCAGCTACATCCGCTTCTACACACCGGAAGAGGCCACACCAGACGGGCAAGACCAGGCGATGACGGAAGAGGACGCGGCGAAGGAGACATCAACCCCCAAGCCGCCGACCTCAGCTCCCAAAAAGGGTTCGAGCGAGGTGAAGCCGAATCCGTCATCGGAAACCGAGGAAGGGACGAGCGACGAGGACAATGTTCTCCGCAGTCCCTAACTCCATAACCTTCCTACAAACTAACCTCCAACACAAACAAATAGCGACGGCCACACTACGCAGGGTGTTGGAGGTAAACAACAAGACCGTCGCCATGATCCAAGAGCCGTGGATCCGAAAAAACAGAATATGCGGTCTAAACAACATCGGAGGTAAGATAATGGTGGATACCTCCATTGAAAAACCAAGAACCTGCATCTTTATGCCTAATACCATAACAACCACACTGCTTAACCAATTCTGTTCTAGAGACCTCACAGCAGTATCAGTCATAACAGACAGACAAACAACCCTTGTACTAGCCTCGGTGTACATGCCGACCGAGGGCACGATACCCTCGAAAGAGCTCGCCGAGCTAGTGCAGCACTGTGACACCAACGCATGGGAGCTGATCATCTCCGCAGACTGTAACGCACATCACCCGCTGTGGGGAAGTAAGGATACAAACAAAAGGGGTGAGTCACTAACCGAATATCTTTTCCAAACAAACCTCAATATCATGAACAGAGGTACAGAAGCGACTTTTGTAAGCTCAAGGTACCAGACGATCATAGACATCACATTGGCAACAGGTGCAGTGGCAGATCTAATAGAGGGATGGCACGTATCAAACGAACCATCTTTCGCAGATCACCGCCGCATATGTTTCCAACTACAACACAAATCACCAAATCCGGTCAAATATCGCAACCCCCGCAAGACAGATATAACCAGGTATAAAACCCAACTCACCAAAACACTAAACAACACACTGATGACAGATATGACACTCAGTACAGACAACATTGAATCAAACATAACAACGATAACTACCGCCCTTGTAGAATGCTACGAACAAGCATGTCCTGTAGCAACGCCCAAAGATCCGAGCAAAAGCTCTTGGTGGGGGCCAGAGCTGGAGCGTCTACGGAAAAAACTAAGGGCACTCTTCAATCGAGCGAAAAACACCAGGGCCCCTGAGGACTGGAACAAATACAAAGCAGCACAAAAACACTACAAGAAAAGGATCAGATACCGCAGCAGCGAAAACTGGCACAATTTCTGTAGTAGCATTGACTCAACAAACCAAGCCGCAAGAATAAAGAAGATTCTTGCCAAAGGCAATCCCGACCCAATAGGATCCCTCAGGAAGGCAGACGGATCCTACACAAACACAGAAGACGAAACCAGCACAGTACTGCTCGAAACACACTTTCCCGGATGCCTGATTACATCAGACTTTGAATGGCCGGACGAACAACACCACGATACACCAACCCACAAAGAATGGGAGACAGCAGCCAAAGTAGTAACAGCTGATAAGGTAGAATGGGCTCTGAAAAGTTTCAAGCCCTTCAAATCAGCTGGACTGGATGGTATTTTCCCAGGATTACTACAATGGCAAATAGAACAGACAACAAAACTTTTAGTTCCAATATACAGGGCATGCATAGCCTTTAAATATATACCGAAACCATGGAGAGAGGCGAGAGTAGTGTTCCTACCAAAACCAGGTAAAGATGACTATTCACACGCAAAATCCTTCAGACCCATCAGCCTAACGTCTTTTCTACTGAAAACGTTGGAAAGACTAGTGGACCGCCACCTACGGGATGGCGCCCTAAGCACCGCACCACTACACCCCCAACAACATGCCTACAGGAAGGGCAGATCGACAGAATCAGCCCTTCACATGGTAGTGCACAAAATAGAATCCGCTATAGACAACAAATCATCAGCTCTGGCAGCGTTTATAGACATAGAGGGAGCTTTTGACAAAACTATGCACAACAGCATCAAACATGCCCTACAAACGTACAAAGTAGAACCAACCATAACCAACTGGATCACCGAACTAGTCAGTAAGAGGGCAGTCCAAATAACGGTGAACACCACAACAAGGGCTAAAGTGGTTAAAGGATGCCCACAAGGGGGCGTCCTATCACCGTTATTATGGAATATGGTAGCGGACAGCCTTCTGAGAAGACTTAACGAACAAGGCTACACCACAATAGGGTATGCCGATGACCTAACAATACTGATAAGCGGGAGCGCTGAGAACACTCTATGTGAATTAATGCGCTCAGCTCTTCAGATTGTAGAAGAATGGTGTGACGAACACAAACTGTCAGTAAATCCGAAAAAAACAGAGCTCATCCTTTTCACCAACAAAAGGAAGCTACCAGAACTCCAGTTACCAAAGCTATTCAACACCAAACTCACCCTATCAACACAAGTAAAATACCTGGGTGTTATACTTGATAGTAAGCTGAATTGGGCGAGTTACATCATAGAAAAAACTAAGAAGGCCTGCATAGCTTTCTATCAGTGTAGGAGACTAATTGGTAAAAAATGGGGTCTCAGCCCAAAGATAACACTTTGGCTATACACATCAGTTATCAGACCTTCGATGACCTATGGATCAGTAGTATGGTGGCCCAGAACCCAACTGTCCACAATAAAAACAAAACTCCAAAGCTTACAACGACTAGCAAGTGTAGCGGCAACGGGTTGTATGAAAACCACCCCGTCAGCTGCCCTTGAGTACCTGCTGAACCTGAGACCTCTACACCTAATCATTCAGGAAGAGGCACGGGCAACAGCACTCAGACTAAAAGCGAACGGACTATGGAAACAAAACATATCAACCACACACTCGACTGTCCTGAGGGATATCCTCAAGGAGCTACCACTCCTGGAGGCGCCCATAGACAGTATAATGTGTCATCACATATTTGATAGAAGATACAAGATCCAACTCAAAGCAGAAATGCAAGATAACTCTGGCATCAATGAAGTTAGGATATACACAGACGGCTCCAAAACCATACAGGGAACTGGAGCGGGGGTCTTCTCGAACGACTTAAATATAAAAATCTCAACCACCCTAGGTAAACTTAACACCATATTTCAAGCCGAATGCATAGGCATAACCAGAGCAGCACAGGCGGTTGCAGCCAGAGGCGTCAAGGGACACAAGATTAAGATTGTGTCGGACAGCGCATCCGTCCTCCAAGCTCTACAAAACAACACCATAACCTCTGTCCTAATACTGGAGTGTCATAACACACTCCAGTCTATTGCAGAAACAAACAACGTTACCCTGCAATGGATCAAAGGACACAGCAACTCACTAGGTAATGACGCAGCCGATGAGCTGGCCAAAAGAGGGTCAGGGACAACAGTATATGGACCGGAACCAATGCTGCCAATCCCCCTGGCACAAGTGAAAACATGGCTGCGTTGCAAAACAGAGCAAAACCACCAAGAAGAATGGAGAAACTGTGCAGGTTGCAGGCAGACAAAGAATGCGATTCCGGTGGCTTCGAAAAAGTTTGCCCGCAATCTCACCAGATTAAACAGGGACAGAGTCCGTAAAGTACTGGGTACAATTACAGGACACTGCCCCCTAAACAAACACCTGTTCACAATAGGTGTGACGGACAGCCCTCTATGCAGAGGCTGCATGGAGGCAGAAGAAACGCCACATCACGTGCTCCTGGAGTGCGGCAGTGTGGCCGATCAACGGGCCCGAATCCTCCAATGCCCAGCATCACTACCGGAGGCTTGTAGCAACCTGAAAAGGCTGCTCGCCTTCTGGGATGATCTGGGATGGCTGGAATAAAAGGAAAACCCTTCACGCACAATGGCCCACTAAAGAGGCTAAGTGCGGAAAATGCCCAGCAATACCATACCATACCATTGACTGTATTATAGCAATATACCCAGGCCCGACTATTTAAGTAAGCAATGCTTCTCTCCGTGACTATAATGAAGTAATAGTGGGTTGAAACGTGACAAAACACCTGTCCTAATTAACAACTGTTTTGTATCAAGTATAAACAACACCACACTACGGCTAATTTAAGAAAAACATGAAGATCATGCATCGTTGTTTACGTCATAAATAATTTAAAACTTTTTATTTATTGATTATTTTTCAGTACTTAAAGTTAAAGTAAATACATGAATAACAGTTACACATAAATCTATCAATAAATACTCAAAATATGACAGTTCGTGTTATAATGACATCAGGGCCTAGTCAAGTATGTCCACAAATAATGACACATTTAGTAATAAATACGATGAAGTAATTGAATCTTCCAGTGCGATACATATAATACTACCAAAAACAACTCTTGCGCACGATGGCGATGACGCAATATAAGAAGGATTCAAACGTGACTCAGAGTCCGGTATGCGTATGCCAGACTTAACCGAAAAAAAATAAAGTCATGGTCTCACAACCTGCTTTGGATATTTCGTTTTCGGATAAAAGAGACATTGTACATTGGTTACTAAGCAAGTAGAATTTTTCCACTCTTATTATGGATCAGTAATTAAGGTTTCTGAATTTAAATTTGTATTAGATGGGTCAAACCGGCCAGTCCCTTTCATTAATATTCTGTAACGTTATCTAATTTGTGTTCGAAGTTCGAGGAAGTGGTATCTTGTATGCAACGTCCTGTTCAAACATTTTTGGTATACCTTGTTGTCATTTTACGGCCTTAACATAGGTACCATGCAACAATAACGAAGTTATAACCTTAATCTGCTCGTGTAGTCGCATTATTTCACTATTTAATCATAAATAATATAACTATAACATTATTTAATTAACTCGGCGAGTCGTTAACGTCATTATCAACTAAAACAAAAGGTCGTTGTGTGAATTATTTAATTAGGTTAGTTAGATAGCTACGGAAGCAAGTAATTCATTAGTTGGGCAACTAAAATAGCTAATTTCACTGATATGGATACAATACACTCTAATTATTTCCACATAAAGACATGCTACGGTCTGAATGGTACTCATTCACAGCGCGTCATTCGACCCTTTCCTTTTAAGCTAACTCCGGACATGGGCAGATGGAAAACGAGGCCAAGAAGGATAAGATTGCGAATATCAATACTAATGTAATGATATTAAAGTGTTCATTCACAGCTAATCGCCATGCGGCCATACACGGTGTAGTTACAAAAACGTTTGTGGCCATAAATAACTATGATTCAATGTCAACGGCTTCAGGCTTTTGACGCGTACAACACGTCCTCGAAAATGGTGGAGTAATTTTGGAATTGATATATGAAGAATCCAAGGCTTACTGGTCAATCAGTGTGATATATTAATTATAATGTATGGTAAATCGATGAATAATATGCAGTCTCAGGCCATCGTCAGGCAATGGTTCCAACATCGACAAGTAAGGAGGCAGGAATGGGGTCACCGCGCGAGGCCGGTTGTCAGACGCGGTCAATGCAATGCGACCAGTATTGATTTGCAAAAATGGGAATTACTTCAAGTATAAAAATAAAAATTTGCTCAATGGCTATTGAATAAAACTGATGTATGCAGTTACATGCAATGTTGTTGTAGGTAAAAATAGAAGTACAACTTCGTCATCATTGTACACTTGTACAGTATTCGTATTTAGATGTATCACATTTCCAATTAGGCCACACATGTGGTAATGTGATCTATTGAGTTTTTATGAATATAAACCACGAATTTATGATGTACCCAGGATTTAAGTCTGAGACGGATTAGTTACTTGATTATAAATGTAATGTTTCTCATAATACCTATCTATATGATTTAAAAATAGTTGAAATAAGAGTTTGTACTTGGCGAGGGAACAGAACCCTTAGTTTCCAAGTCACCGATTCTAACGAAGCATGCCATACATTTTGGGAGTGGCCTCAGGAAATAATCTACATCTATACAAATTACGAACAATACCAAGTAACTATGAGAGGAAAATAGTTTTATTAAATATTATTCATCGAAGAGAAATTTGGTCAAGTGTCAATCTCGAACATATGGCTGTTGAAAGTGGCCTGCATTTAAGCCATATAAATGAGTCCTGCGTAAAGGCCATGCCTTATTAGGTGTGGTGCGGTGTGTTGTAACAGACCCAAGCCTTATATGAGTCATCGCCTCGGTGAATTAGTATGAAATAAACTCTTTTGAGCTAATTGAACATCTGTTTCGACTAACACATTCGTGAGGATCTTCTACTACAAATTTCGTAACTAATAAGGCTTAGGTTAAGCCTTGCATCATCTATTTTTTGGACAAAACAAGTGGCTAATAACTTAACTTGAACAAAACGTCAAAAGCATTATATTAAGTTTTATTGTAACTGTTAGTCCGTAATTAGAAGAGAGTAACTAATACATATAAACGTCCATCCGTTCGACCTGCATACTCGCTTTACTGATAAGGCGCATAGCCTCACGTACCTGTTTGTCAGTCAGAAAACATACTTTTGGTATTCATTAGAATAGCCAGTAATATTATTTGGAAGGAATCTTCGTATTATACCCACCTGCCTGCACTGAAGGGCTCATACAGAAAAAGTACTAAAACCGGTTGTAAAAGCGTTAACCGATCCTCCTTGACCCACATGCGAGGCCGGTGTGACTGCCGGGAAGAAAGGTGTCCTGACAATAATAACGAGACTTCACAAATCAAGTAACGGAATATAATTGTACAACGGTACAGTGAATTAAAATATGAGTGGGAATATGGGAAAAATAAGTAGGTATACTTATGGAGACAGAAGGCATGGTTGGTAGAGCGTAAGGATGCCAGAGCAATGACCGCGAAGGTGTAAAAAGCTTCGAGATATTTTTGTTAACTTGGTCTCTAGCTACTATGTATGCATCCTTATGTAAAAAATGAATGTTGACCACTTAATCAACGACTATTTTTAGCACAATGACGATAGTTGCGTCCTCTATAAACAAGATGTCACAATAGATAATAAAATAAATTGCTTAATTTACTGGACGCGTCGACCAGGGCTCCTCGAAGGTACTTGATGGTTCGGAAACATTGTCATTACAAGAATACCTTCTAGTTTTATTAAGTGAGCCTTTTTATGAAATGGACAGATGATTCATGCCTAACCTTGCGTCTATGCAAACATGTGATGCGACTGTACGTCATTTGTATTTAAATGCTAAACCGTGCCATTTGTATACAAGATATCTACTTCAAATTTCCTTGGAATGTAGATAGGGTAACATAACCTTAATACAAAACATCATTGTTTTATTGTCTAGGTTCCATATAAATGTAAGCAAAGTGCACTACAAATATAAAATAAAGGGAAACACGATAGAATGTTGGAAAAATGTGACAGTCATTATTATGAGATGAATGTTAAAGTAAGTCTGATTAAAGTAACAAAAACCAGAAATAACAAAAACTCACAATAAGAGGTGAGTTGAGAACTAGCCAATATTTTTTTGCAAACATCTTTATCGACCGTAGCAAAGGCACATTCGATTATTGTTTCTAAACGCATGATCAACATGATATTGTTCGACTCAATTAGTGAAGTTTGACTGTTTAGAATACCTACCACGTGTAATGATTATCTGTAGGCTTCTCAACGGACAGCTCGATGCCATGCCGGTGCCAATATTATAAATTCTAATGCAAATGCATTATGTTAGTGTTTTTAAGAAACACGACCGCTTAAGATGCAGGTAACGAGTTTTGACCTCAGTCGTTGAATTAAAGAACCCAGCCTTTTATCAAAGACCTTGCATTTCAAGTATTAACAGGTAAGTATTAATTGGTATGTATATGTTAAAGGATTACTGAAAAACAACTGCAGATTAGCTTGCGCAAACACATTCGTAGCAATATGAATTATATACGAACATCTGGCCTTAGTAGGTATCTCCTATACAGTGGCCGCGCCATCTGTTCCCTAAAGTAGGTCACGGCTGAGTCCTTGTAACACAATTCTGGACCTCACAGCATCCCAAATCAATAATCTAGCCGAGCAACACGATCTGTTTACGAAGAACCACTCCCACATCACACTATAAAATACATTTGAACATCTGAACACGGGCGGTTTATAGCTCTCCATTGAAATGATCTAAGTTCAAACTTACCTTTCTCTGAGCCTCCGCGGCAAATCCAGACTTAGCAGCCCTGTTGTTGGCCATGTTTAAGTTGAAACTATCTAATAGCAAGCTAATGTAAATAATAAATTAAATCACAGACACGGTGTACGCCGTGAAGTCACTGTGTACAGAATGTAAACAGGCACGCGGGTCAACACGACACGACCAAGTCACACGAAGTCCGATGTGTGAGTGTGTGCTGATGAATGACATCATGCAGCGCGGCGCGCCGCTGCCGGCCGGTACGCGAGCCTGCGCTAGGCCGGGGCTTCACTTGTCGATACATTTATTGCAGGTACACAAAACAGTCGATAATTTAAAGATTTTTCTTTCTTAATCATTTTGTTACGTCTACTGAATATTATAGAGGTACAGTCACATTACATTTTATTATAGAACTATGGTAACTCGCGTGGGAGCGTTTTAAAATGCGTTATATTTAATTAACGTTGTTTTAAAATACGTTATACTTATCATATATCAAATTAAACTGAAGAGGACCATTGCTCATGTAGGTCCCAACTGCATACCCTGTGGGACACCTACAATTATTCTGAACGAGACTGATATTATTAAACTATGACGTAAACATAATTATTGATTGTAGCAGTAGCTTGAGTTTTATTTGTTTATTTCTTAGTCCAAATTTTATACGATAAATTTGTTTTTTTCTATCGATAACAAGAACGCCCTGCACTCAAAGCTCGAAATGTAAAACGAAAACCAAGTAAGGAATACAATGAGAGCGAGCGAATAGGCAATATCCTCCTGTCTTTGTTGAACGTCTCGTCGAAATGGCGGCAACTTGCCGAGTGATCCGTCCTATGTAGGTAGGCTGGTGGTAAGTCTGGAAGGTTTTGTTCCAATGTGGTTTGAACGTGCCTAACACAACTCAACTCCTAACTTGTGCATTTCCTAGAAGTTAGTGAACCAAGCGCCTACTTCCTTATACGTATTTCTCAGAGTCATGTAGAATGTCTGGCTTAGCTCGGTGTTAACAGTACTCCATACTTAAATTACAAACTCAATTATGGAAGAAACTGCTCCTAAGTCACTATCCAAATTTAAATCTTAGTTGCAGAATGTCTACAGTCAAGACTTACACTATAAGAGGAGATACCTAATAAGAAATAATTTTCAGAATTTTTATAAATAACAGAGTTAGATATTGTTTTAACACTTAATTTAATGGTCGAAGTCGAATAAAAATGCAAATATATCGACTGTTGTTTAAAGTATAAATAAGACATTCCATATGGTCAAGAAACAATGGCTAGTATTAACCTTGATTGGATATTGAGTAACCGGTCTTGGGTGAATCCGATCTAATTAACCTAAAATATCCAGAATATTATGTTTGACAACCGATAATACCTCCTGCTTAAAAATAAGTTGTAGCACATGTTACTGATGATGTGATTCTGTAAGTTATTTTTAAGAACATAAGATTTAAATTACTTCAACATGAGGTTGATAAAGACGAGTGACTGTGTCGAGGTTTCCTTCCTATTCTCCCGCCTGACGTCATTCCATGATTATGTATGTAGATACAATACACTGCATGGATATGTCCTCTGAGTTGCTATTGCTACGGTCGATTTAGAGTCTTGTATGGAATTGAGATGATTTTCTGTTTTAAGTATTGCAATTCTTGTAAATTGAATCAAGGTGTCAGCACACCTTGTGTAAATAATGATTATACTTAGTTTCTTTCATCCGATTCTGTATCCATAGACTACCGACGAGTATTTGCATGATCTAAGACTAAAGCAAACGAATGTCTGAAGCACCTAATCAAATTATTATAATACGTTTAAAATAAGAGTTTAAATGCAAAAACGCAGGACGTAGTTACTTTATTACCATATAAATCAAATTGACCGATAACACAGGTAAACAAATAGATAAACATCTCCATCGTCTTATTTATTTTAAACATACAAGAATTATGTAACCAATGCTTATCGTACTTTATTTAATATACGAATAACAGCAATTGGGCCATCTCTTAGAACTAACTATGAATGTATAACTTAAAGGCTTCGCAGCTCTTCGCCGTGTTGTTACGTCCGTTAAGTTTCAGTTAGTGTAGCTGGAACTCAATAGATGGCGCTTTTTTGGCAGCTCGCTCACATTACTGGCAAGCAGTAAAGTTTCAGTCATCTGAAATATTATAAAACGTCAATAGCTATTTAAGGCTACTTGTCATTTAATAGATTGTTCAAAATGCCTAACACCAAATTATAGACCATCCAAAATTCTAGTGAAATGTAAAATATTAAAGCTAAAGCGCTACATTTCTTTCCGGGAGTGGCTCACCGCGACATTAGATACGTTGATTAGAAGGTAACAAGTTGAATGAAAATGGAATGTCGAGGAAGGAGGGGTCGCAGAGGACGAGGCCACTCTTGTGCAAACATTTACAATCCACCAGCACAACCGCAATCTTCAAAACCTTGGAGCTTCTTGAGTAGCATTTACAGTTTCTTTATACTGTCAAGTCTAATTGGAATCATTTATTTGATGTTAGAATATCATTGCAACAGTTGCAACTCCAAATGTGATTTAAACCATATAAATAAGAGCATTGAAGATATCGCGGTAATAATCTTTTTCATTGTAGTTTTTTATAATATAGCCTAAAGAATTTTAAATCAATAGAAACATTTGGCTAAAGCGTCGTGGTAATTAATACAAGAGTCCCTACACGGGTAAGAGCGCTGACCCGCAAGAAACTGTACTTGCAATTGAACATAGAAAGGTTAGATAGAGATTCTATTGGGGCACTTTATTTAGCAGGCATAGTTAGCTTTACTGTAGTACTCTGAAATGGTATCATGAATTTCCTAAAAGAAATGGAATCTCACCAAATATATTGCTCTTCTGAATAATATATTATATATACTTGAGGTATTAATAAAGCACGCGTTTATATTTCAGAAAAATTTGGCCCTCATGAAAAACAGTTATTACGATTTAGAATTGAAAATATGCAGATTTTCGCATGAATTACCGAAGATTGAAGGGCAAATAGAAATATTAGAAGCACTTGCAACTGCAATTGAGAATAAAGAGGGTATTGGTTGGGACCCCAAATCACCTTTGACTTTGCCAAATGTCGACGTGTTTTTGAACAAACAAATGTGCGAGCTCAGACAAAATGTCTCCAAATGCAACTGTCCTAAGGAAACAACATAACACCTATAACTAATCAAGATTGAATAGAAGATAAGCATAAAATTACTTAAATGTTAGAAAAACATGTCGGTGCTTTTAAATAATTTATTAAAAATAAAGTAAACGTATCTTGAACATTTGCTCTTCATTCTCACTTTTACCTCACATTATCTGAAAACATTTTACAAATATTTGAATTTACAATTTTGAAGAAATTGTATTTATTTTCTATAAATGGTATTAATAAAGAGATATACATAATTATTATAGTGCTGTAAATAGTACACAACATGTGCACATTAAGATTTTTTTAATTAATTATCGCGATAATCCTGTCTTGTATGATTGCAAATATGTCTACAATGCTCAAAGTCCTTGTAGCATTTCAGATGATCATGGTATTCGTGTTTGCATCCAGAATCATTTTGATAATATTTCTCTGATTCATATTTAGGCATATCTGAATTTATCCCGACCGATTTAAGAGGATTCTTTGTGTTTGTTGCAGCATTTTGCGTAATGGGTGCTGTCGACTTATTTTTACGATTCAATGAATCTATAATGTCAGATTCGGTTATAGTACCTACACCAACTTTCACTTTATCATTTCGTTTAGTTAGTACAGCTTGAACTTGTGTGTCATGCAAAGTTCTGTGATCTACAGTATATTTGTTCTTACATCGAGTAGATTCCGGTTCTTTGAGCGTCGCACAATGAGGTGGCATCAACAACTTTGGTTGTTTATTATTGTCAACTACTTGAAATAAATCTTTAAGTTCAGATTGAAGACTATCGTATGCTTTTCCTATATTTGTTATGGTATCCTGAAATATAAAAAAGGATTTTAGATATCAAACTTACTGATAACTTTATTGATAAGAGTATGTATTACCTTTAGCGTATGTAAGCTACTTTTCATTGTATAGAGTTCACTTTGTATCGTGTATCTTTCCCAAAAATTGATAGTTAAATGCCCCACAAGGGCTAACATTGCAAATATTAAGACACTATCTACACACACATTTTTTAATGATTTAGAACGGGAGGGCATTTTAAATGTTTTTCAATGGAATACTTAATTGTATTTTGCACTTGTAAATTTATATAAAATTAATTAAGTTTTTTTTTGATTTTTCTGTTTAGACTTGACACATTATGTGTCAATACTCCTACTTCAGTTATGTCATAGCATAGAGGAAGGTTGAGTATAATTTTAAAATAACGAAGGATTTCGGAACGGTTTTTACCAGATACCTGTTTATTTACCTGAAGCATTAAGTAGTCTTCAAACGATAGAATTTATATTTTGCTTAGTTAAAATGGATTAAGGCAAAAAGAAAAAAATATCTTTTGGACCCTACTGAAATACTTACAAACATGGATAACTTAAATGACCTACGCAAACAAATCTCAAACTTTTGAGTTCTTACAATTGTATACCTATTAAACAATGTTTTAAATTTAATTTAGGTGATTCAAATATTTTGTTTTACATGGATTTTTCGATCGGCCTGGGTCTAGTCAGGTCCGACTCGTAAGAAGGTGGGGTACGTCGGGAGAGGACCTGCCTATCAGCGGTGGTTTACTACGTGTTGGGATGAGGTGAAGCGTATGCAGATCCTCAGCCCACCTCCAGGTAGAGGACTTGAGGACAAATCCATGGGGTTTTAGGTCTACTCGTATTTATTACTGTGACCTACTTGGTCATAACCTTGTCTGATGTGTAGAACACGAATTGTTTTCCATTTTATTACATAATCCCCCCCCTCCCCCTTGTCGTACTATGAGGTGCAATAATATGCCTTCATCCAAAAATTATTTAATAGATGATGCCTATTGCTGTCGGGCAATATTGTAACACCATAAAATGTGAGTGCGTTACGTTATTGTTGTGAACTTTGTCTAGGGAAACCCTATTCTAATGATACATAATATAGATTACAATAACCACACAAATACATTTGAAGTCATTTAATACATGTTCGGTTGACAAGAGATTTATGACTGTCGATAGTTTCGGTCGCTAGTTTAGACACGATGATCACTTGTTGGTGATGTTAACTGTTTTCTTGGCGTCGAACGAATCCGTGTATACGTATGACATAATCGTGACTTCCTGTAAAAAATAAATATTATAGAATTATATTTAATGCAGGGCAATTCGCAAATGTTCATAAGGAGCAAAGTTGTTCTGAAAGACCCTTCGTACACCTAAGTATGATGGCTGTTGTGTTTCATTCTGCAGCGTAACAAACATTTTACTGTGTGTACCTTTACCTGCTACTGAGAATAGTATGGTATAAATAAAATATTATTATACTCCTTAAGAGCGCCGTAAAAATATTTTTCTGTTTGACAAAAGAAACCTTTTAAAGAGTCAAGTCATGTGAAACGTGGAATGCACTTTATGTTTTATGAGATATGAGGGAAATGTTCGTTCATTCACGTGAAGTAAAACATGAGTTTAGTCTGTCACAAAATAACTTTGCAACTTTGATAATATAATTTGGTGTCTAAACTGTGTTTCTTGATCACGAAACAGCTAACAGTTATCTCATACACCAAACTAATATAGCTTTGTAACTAATGCTATCTAAATATTTTCATTAATAAAACACTTTTTCACTTATTTTTTTAATACAAAACCAATACGCTCCATAAAAAAGAGTTTATGAAAGAAGAAGATGTTAATAGTGTCGGATGAAGTTTAAAGTACGTTGTTAACGCACCTTGTGCGAGGTGTTACGATAGGGGAAGAAAATACGGCGAAAGAAACCGACTTTTTTCTCAACTTGGACTGGTTCCGACTGTGTAGTTCGCATGCAATGGCTGGTGCAGACTGATAGATCCTGAGTTTTTTCTTTGGACTGAAAGTATAAATAAAGTAAACCCGTTGATTACAGAGGATATTACAAACGAATATAATGATTGTAATACGATACCTTCAAGCGACCTAATACTAACAGTTTCCGTGCCGTCGTCATGCATGGAGCACTGCAGGCAACATATCTCGTCTGCTACTGTAAGGCACGCCACTTCTGCCCGCTTCACCTCATTCTGATAAAAAATATTTAGTTTTAACAATAGTTCTTCGTTAGGGTAGTTATAGTATAAGTCGGAATTATATACGAACCTAGTTCAAACAGGATAATCCCTGTTTTGACTAAAGTAAAAAAATTACAAAAGAAATGTAGAAAAGCGAAGAATGCCTTTTTTAGATATAGGTCTCTAAGTTTTACAAATTGTGCGGTTATTTGAAAAAGCCAAACAGCGCGAACTGTTGTTGTTGTATGTGAGCCTTACCGACATCTTGTCCAAGACTTTCTTCATAGATTTGAGTTCGTTGGTCGCGTGTATCTTCTGGGTGATGTCTGGGAGTAGGAAGCTTAGGATCACCACAACCAAGACAGTGACAACAGTAATATAGTTCCCACTCATTGCGCAGTACATCGACCACAAGTAGTGGGTGGCCTTCTTGGTTAATACCTCCCATTCGTGGGCCACGGTGTCGGCCGATGTCATCGAGGGCCGGTTGGGGTGTAACGGCATTTTTCCGCCTTTACGAGCGTATATACCTGGATTTTATTTGACAGTTCAGTCGCTTCAGTAATGGATATTCGGCGTTAGATATTTTATGATATTGCGGTTCAACAGTCTCGGGCAGGTAAAGACTAAAACATTAAACAGAAGCTTTACTGTGAAGCTGTGAATGAGAGCTATAAATCCCTCAGAGGCGACGCCGTCTTTCCGATAGCCTTATTTGAAGCTGAAATGTACATCTTGGTGCATTATTGAGTATACTGAAATCAAATACAAGAAAGGAAGGTTCTATGAAATAAATTGGGTTACCTGTATAATAAGTCTGTCGCCTCGCCATCCCAAACATCTTATTTATTAAACATTTTTCAAATAATATTAATCATAAATTAACTGTCAGATTTAACTGTAACGAAGACCAGAACCAATATACATGGATCTATACGATTTGAGCCATGGAGTTGTTAATGTTTATAATTATACCTATTTTCATAGATAAATAAGTAGAATATAATCTTACTCTTTCATCCATGATTTTATTTAATTTCGTTATAGGTCATTGGCCAAGGCCCTTGGTATCATTATCAGGTGCATCTAGAGTTCATCATAAACTACAATACTGTAAATGCAAAGCATCGAATTTTCTGACGGAAGAACAAAACATAATGTTATTTATGAGAACCCTTCCTATCAGAAAACATGCAGGAACAAAGCAGGACCTAGCAGAACCTTGCAGGGTCTTGCAGGACCTTGCACATCCTTGCATTAGACAGGCGCGTTAACGATTTCGAGACTAGCCCCGGCACCATGAACTCTGAAAGCAGGACAATGAACGTAGCGGCGTCTCGCTTCCACATAGTAAACTCAGATTGCTCCAGTTTCATACAAAGATTACTGCAAAGCTCAAGTCTATACGATGACGATCCCTTTCCGGGTTGATAATATACCTTCAAGCTGGAAATGACTACTCTTTCAAAATGCATATATGGACGATTTATAAATTTATTTATGCCCAGGTTTTCATTTTATTTATTTAAATTTATTTATGCACATTCATATACATCTATATATTTAAAATTTTCGTGTCACAGTTTTAGTTCCCATACTCCTCCGAAACGGCTAGACCGATTCTCATGAAATTTTGTGAGCGTATTGAGTAGGTCTGAGAATCGGCCAACATCTATTTTTCATACCACGAAATTCGACGACACGGCAACAGCTAGTATTAATATATTTCTTTCATTGAGACTAGGATAAAGAGTGGTAAGAAAAAAAATATGGAAGAAAACATGGGAAGGTTTCATTTAAAATTATTTTTTATTTAGACAATCACTAACAAGGACAATGAAAAAAAATTTTTTTACTAAATTACCGACAAGACGTAAATGTACACTACAATATTATAATACAACCTAACTTATACATCCTATGCGCACGTTAAGTTCTCAAATAATATAACATAATATATAAAACATTACAAAGGGACAAATAGTTTATTTTTTTACAAAAAATCGGAGTTGCTATTGGCCTAAGTATTTTCTTCTTAAAACCTCTCGGTTTTTTTAAATGTTTTGTGTTATTCTAAATTGTTTTTGTGTCGAGTTCATCACCGCTTGTCGTCGTCCACGCAGCACATAGAGCAACACGAGGTTCGGATTGCTATGTATCTTGTACAAGGGCGTGCACGGGATAAATGATCTGTAAAATAAACTTGAATTTAGAACACAGGAATTACAAGATACATTTCCTAATTTTTAACAGACTTTAAAAAGGATGAGGTTATTCAAAATTCATGAGAATATCCCAACATTAATAAGATAACTAATACAGTGCTTTGTTAATATGTTGTTTCAATGATTAATTTTATTTTTTTGCACTTTGTACATTACTTTTACCATTATGTAATTTGTTATAGAAGAGCGGGGCCTCCTAACACAGGTATTACTTTTACTTAAAATGAGGTCCCTATGTAAGACTTTTAAATAATTGTACAAGTTTCTGAAATCATCATCATCATCATCCACAGCCTTCAGTATCCCACTGCTGGGTATAAGCCTCCCCTTAAACAGTGCCATCCGCCGCGGTTTCTGAAATAAACCTTTTTTTTAATGTTACATAACCAAGCGAACGCATAGGATGTGTTTGTGGCACCGACTTCCACTTCGCTTAAAATCAAATGAAGTAAATAAAAATATGTACTATTTTCCACTTTCGAGTTGGTGCTTTTGAATAGCCGGTATTTTTATTTTCTAATTGTTTTTTTCATAAAAACATAATAATTATGTAGGTATTTACTTTTGTGTTTATAATATTAAGTCAAGTAATAGGTACTAACGTTTCGTCAGGCACGTTGGTAAACTAGGAACTGGGATTCTGAAAACAATAAATATTTTACTCGATACGAATATCTGAATATAAAAGAGTCTTAAAATTAATAAAGGATATTTTCAAAATGATGGACATTAGCGGGATTTGAACCCGGGATCATCACGCAACCATGGTGCAGATCTTACACACTAAGCTACCGTCTGGACAACTGGACTTTTCGATTTTCAATTAGCATTAGAAAAGAAAGAAGTGAAATAGACTGTTGATCTAATTATTGCATTTGAAAAATAAGTAGTTGCTGTGAGCAAATTAATTTACGTGAAAACGATTCTCACAACTCAAAGGCATCATTTTTTGTTATATCCTCTCTAGAGTTCAGCTTTCTCCATACGTAAGAGAAACTAAGAAATAGTACAACTTTTCCACATACATCATACCTTGAATTACAATCATGATATACGTTGGTATATAGGTGTATATAAAAGGTTTATGCCATTTAGGTGGATGCCTCGTTGGCCTAGTGGTCGCTAAGCGCGACTGCTGAGCACGAGGTCCTGGGTTCGAATCCCGGGTCGGCCAAAGTGTTACTGGGTTTTTCCATTAGGTAATTCTCAGTGGCAGCACGAAGTCTGGATTTATGCCCCGTTGATGGCAATAGGCTCGCCCCTTATTACATTCGGACCTAAAAACATAACTGGCGAAATGTGGGTGTACTATATGTGCACCTCTGCCAACCCCTTCGGGGAATACAGGCGTGAAAATTTTTAGGTGGATAAAAAATCCACTTTGCCAGTACAGTCTTGCTTTGTCTAGCTTCTTTATATAAGAAACGTAATATGAATTAGGGAATTAATTATTAACTCGCCTTGAGTTCGCGTCCTCTACAGCTCCTGCGGTTGTATTACAGGGCTGAAAACAAACAATCCGTCATTCTTCTGTGCAATGAGTATGGTAAGCCTGGTGTTTTCCACGGCTTGTTGTTGTTCCAGCCCCCTTACCATGAACTCTTAAAGCAGGACAGTTTACGTTATGGAAGCGAAACGCCGCATCACACTACACGTACCGGTTTTGTATCCATATCGTGAACTGTCCCTGTTTTCAAAGTTCGTGGTAAGGGGGCCGGCGTTGAAATGCAATGTTAATGCATTCATTATTTAAATACCTAACAAATATCTAACGTACGTGTTTTAATGATGAAATGTTTTGTAGACCTTAAGAATTATGGTAGCCTAGTCCTTATTTTACAGAAGAAATCACGTATATGTGTATCGTTGTTGGTATTAGTTTTTAGTTAAATCACGTCAGTTACTGCAATTATTTTAAACATTACTAGGGTCAAATGAAGTAAATACACAACATGTGTATTTAATTTAGTATAATATGTTTTATTAATTAAAATTTTACTTAGAAGCACATGGAGCAAGTCTCTTTTTAGAATAGTTCTTGTTCAAATGTTATTAGCCGATGGCATCAATCACCATGATGTCTTTAAAAGAAACGAAACCAAGTCTGATATTACTGAAGCTAATTGATCGATTTCTGATTAATTAGGAGTACTAGCTCAATATACATCAAACACAAAACTTACCTTTGAACAGCTAGTTAATCCAACTTCCCTCAGGACCTTTTCATCAAAACTCGGCTTAGCTGCTATTGGTGTTGGTGTTGATGTAGATGTAGTGATATCAGCATTTGCGACGCAAGGACTAGTTTTTGATTCGGTCTCTTGAAATGAATCAACGGTAGCAGTATCGTTTTCTACTGAAGTGTCACTCTTCTGTTGCATTGAGTTTTGCGTGTCAACTGTAATTTCAAACATAAAAAAACATAACATCACGCCTGTATTCTCCGAAGGGGTAGGCAGAGATGCACATATAGTAACACCCACATTTCACCAGTTATGTTTTTAGGTCCCAATGTAATAGGGGCGAGCCTATTGCCATCAACCGAGTACAAATCCAGACTCCGTGCTGCTACTGAGAATTATCTAACGAAAAAACCCAGTAACACTTTGCCCGACCCAGGATTCGAACCCAGGAACTCGTGCTCAGCAGTCGAGCTTAGCAACCACTAGACCAACGAGGCAGTCTGTTATCAGACTGTAATTTAAAAAAAGGAAAAAATCAATGAGAGTTGGATTATTAGATGATTATTCAAGAGTTTAAGTCGTACCTTCTCTGTATGTGGCTGTTACTTCTTCGCGTTGAAAATCGTGGCTCAAGGGCTCCGAATCTAAAAAAAAAACCGTGATCAGGGTATATTTCGATTTCATACTTAACTAATGCCAGTCAATATGTCAATTATGATAAGATATTTTATTGCTTGAATTTTTGAGAGATGACGGCGTTAGGACGTGCTGCTTCTAAACCTTAGTTATCAAAATGTCGACCACAAGAGCTATTATTCCACGTGTACTTTGGTCCTTCATAAACAAGACAGAAAGGGAGTAATTCATGCTAGCTCGAGGTCGGTGAAAACTTCCAAAAGTCAAACAATACTTGAGTTACCAACAGTTGTTTCTCGAATTTGTGTTTGTCTTGTTTCCATGTGTACCAGGGATTACTTTGTAATGCCAACGTTATTATGAAAGTTGTAATTAATTACACGGCTCAAGTTCCCAAAGAAAAATAATTCAGTACTTCAGGTGCGCGAATAATTAATGGATTTATTTGTGCTTTTCGTTTTAAAAACGCTGGACTCGCAATGTACTGTTTGTGGGTAATATCTCGAGAGAAATACATAGGTTATGCAAATATGTAAGTTAGTGTAAAAGTATATTTTGTTATGCTGCATATAGTATAGGAAAAAGGCAAAATAACACTTTTCTATAATTTGTAATTACTGAAACAACATATCCGTGAAATGCCTAGAGAGCTTGTTTTGTATTCTGTATTTTAGTTGTAGGAACTATTAAGCTTGCATCATTCACGCTAAACTTCTGTCTACATTTTATTGAGGTTCAAAACAATATTTATGGCACTTGTACACAATGGGCATGGGCGCCGCCAGGATTACTTTCAAGGGGGTGCATAAAGTGCACTTGCATTAGTAACTACATACATACTGCTACATAACACAACTAATACAAAATGTAGAATAAATTGACTAGCCGCATTGGCTACGTGCTAACACATCTAATAAGATCATGTATAGGGGACAAAAGGTGTATTTCAAACAAAATTAATAAAGAATACAAAAATCTATGTATTTTCCTGCATGGTGCACGTGCACCCCCTTGCACCCCCTGCCGGAGCCCATGGAATGGGCCATAATTCGGTAGCTCTTCAATGTTGGCATGCTATTCTATTGATATGCAACCAAAGTACTCATTGATTTGCATTATGTGAGCTTATGTCCAGTCCTACAATACGAGTTGTTTAAGTTAGATAGTTCCGCTTAGAGACAGTGTATCGCGCCAAGCAAGGTAGCAACAATTATTTCTGAACTTAAATCATAAAAGATTTTTTTCGGTTTTAAACTGCCTTTATAGTGAAGGCTGTCAGTTTTATCCAAGTTTTACTTTATCCAGTTATCTAACGCATTCACAAAGAGCTCCTTGTTGTTTGAAGAGAACATGGTGACGTCAAAAATGTTAAAGCACAAAATTATCGTTAAAATAACATAATATAATAACAGCCTATAACTGTCCCACTGCACGGCAAAGGCCGCTTCTCGTATAAAGAAGGATTGAGCATTGATCACCACGTTAGCTCACTGCTGGATGGAGATTTCAGATAACTAAGTCCAGGTTTCCTCACGATGTTTTCCGTCACCGTGTCAGTGGTGTCTTAGAATAACTAAGAAAGTATTTATAACATTTAAAAAATCACACTGATACTTGCCCGTGTTTGAACCTGCAATCTTGTGCATACAAATCCGGTATGTTAACCACTAGGCCACCACGATTGTTAAAATAATACGATTGGTTAAAATAACACGAACCTCTAGCAAGGTTCTGCGTAATAGGTGTTCGTTCAGCCAGCACTTTCAGGAGATACATGACCATAAGAAGGATTGTTCCCAGAGCAACAGAAATCACTAGGAGTGACTTTTTGATGAATTCCTCGAAACAGTCCAACAAATCATCCATGTAACTCTCCAGACTTTCTATGAGAGCTGAGTTTGTACACATTTGAGTTTTTATGCTGTTTGTAAGTTTGGTGAATGTTTTTTTTTCATTAGAATGAGTAGTAAATATACCTGGAATAAGAACAGAATAAAGTGTTACACATTAACATACATGACATCACGCCTATATTCCCCGAAGAGGTAGGCAGAGGTGCACATATAGTGTATCCACATTTCGCCAGTTATGTATTTTAGGTCCCAATGTTATAGGGGGCGAGCCTATTGTCATCAACCGGGCACAAATCCAGGCTCCGTGCTGCTTCTGAGAATTACCTAATGGAAAAACTCAGTAACACTTTGCCTCGTGCACAGTAGTCGTGCTTAGCAACCACTGGACCAACGAGACAGTCTATATCTATTAATACTTCATTGTCCTACACGGTACGAAGAACCTCTCATGTCGTTGTTACAAGACACCAATAAACCAATATGTTGCGGGTGTTGATAGGTGCTATGATCATCAAAGTAATAGATTCTTCACTATTTTCTTTTCACCAAATTCACTAAAGAGTAGCTTTTCATTCGGATCCTATCAACTTCCAAACCAACATGTAACAAATCCATGGAACTTGGCCGAGCCTATTTAGGTCAAATATAAGATACCGTACCACGCAATCCTCTTCACATTTTTAAAATATTGTGAATATTTTTTGTAAACGAAAACAGGGCGCATAGTATGTTAAGTTTTGGTAATTTTTTATTGGAATTCAAACGCACATAATAATGACAGATGAAAGCTGTTAAGTGACGTTATTCCTTTTTTTCGATTAATCTATCATCTTTATGAATCAAATGTAGAGTGACAGAAATATCGAGGTTCCTAGAGATCTAGTTTATGCATTGTGCAAGCATTATGATTTTTTTGTTTTCGGTGGAGGTTGAATAACAAAATATTCTCTAAATGGATAGGGCTTGTAAAGTGCCATGAGGTACGTCGTCCGTTGTAGTACATACGATTTTGCAATTATTCAAAATAGCTATAAACGTAATTTCTTTAGCGACGATGAAACTTTTTCTGCTAGTTTATACCTATATAAATATAGTAAGTTACCAAAAAATAAATCATTATAAATTATATTATTATATATTAAATTCTATTAGGTTATTAAAATATAGCAAACAAAATACTATTCTATCAAAAAAAAATACCTACTCTGTTAACCATGCTTTAAAACCAAAGTCGTATTGTAAAACTTACACTTTTATGTTATATTAAGTACAGATATTCATTGGTTTCGTATAAAGCAATCAAAATGCAATATATTCAGACGGATAACGTTACAATATGGTTCGCAGACGTGCTTGACCGCTTCCAGCTGCCCACTTTCCATAATCCATAATAAACCGGCCAATATTTTTCATGGTACGGCCCGTCAGCGGCCAAAATGATGGATCGGTGTGGTCCCTTCACTCTGATTTATTTTATTATTATTAGAGACTCGTTTTGATACTGTTTGGAGTCAGAAACACTGGGATTCTATAATTTTGGAGAGGAGACGTTGTACGCCTTTGTGGCTTTGTATGTCTAGTACAACACTCAGTCGTTATTTAAGAAAGAAAATAAATTAATGAAGTGGTTTTTGGAGCAGCTGCGAAACGTGTTGTAGATGAAAAATATTTTTCTTTTTTTGTTGATTTCAATTATTTTGTGCGACAAGCTGGCATGTCGTATGGGTACGTTTGCTTTGTATTTGTAAGTACCTACTGAAGGGTTTGTTTGTTTTTTACTTTACAAACGAACCTGTATCCTGTATTTTACCTTCTTTAATTAAATTATGGTGATTATCTGTATTGCTTTTTTAAAATGAATCCTACATGATCTAAGTTATAGAATCCATTATGATTTTGCCAGAAAGTTTGTTAACACCAGTCAACCCTAACGACAAGAGTATAACAAATAACATCTTTCATAACCTTGTTAGATCATATTCTAAATGCATAATAGCCTGAAGCATGTTTCACATAATCAAACAAATAAGAAGTGTGTTTGCATAAAAGAAATGAGCATCCAATTTATCTATCTTCCTTAAATACAAATGGTATACGTTGTAATAAGAGAAATAATAATTTGTTTTGTAAGCGTAGTCTATTAATATGCAGCAGAAGGTGACATTGTAATTTCCCTTACGAGTCACAGGTGCGATGTCTTGTGAATAATTTATTCTTGACACAGCATATCACATACATACTCATTTGTAGTTATTTCGATCTATGAAAGCACCAAATACTAAGTGAAGGTTCGATACCTGATACCCTCATCTGACCCGGCTATTGTGAACTTGAAATTGACTCGTGTCGTTTTTATGAACAGCCTGTAGCCGGCCAATGTCCACGAGGCGAAAGCTGTGATTGATGACACCGCGCGCTTAGCAGACGATCATAACGGCAACACAATGGCTCGCTTTCACTGAAAACTGTTGGGGTAAGCTTAATTAGATGTAATTTAGGTACACGAATATTATAATAATAATATTCTCCAGAGCGAATTTTGGTCACGGCGGTCTATCTCAGCTGAGACTAGCCAACTACGCAGGAGATATTATAGTGCATAAGTATGCATGCAAACACAGGTGCACTGCCCTCACTCTCATAGTCCGATACGACGGTAGAACGACACGACCGGAGAGAGATCAGGCGCAGCACCATCGGCTTAACATGCTTTCGGAAGCATGGATAGGCCCGACATGTGGAAACGGTCACCCATCATAAAACCGCGGCGAACACGGCTTAACCTCGCTGATCGATTAATCTGAAAACTACGAGTGTATCTACAGTGCCATTAACAAAATTCTTAACCAGAAATGTCTATAAGCATGGCAATAAGTAACAGTGTAGCCGAACGCACATTTATAATTTCAGGCGCTAGCAAATTAACACAAAAGATGAAGAAAATTGTGTAACGCTTTTCACATTGTATATGCACCGTCATGCTTTTATTTTCCGATGGGTCAAACAAAACAAAATGACTACATTTACTAACATAACTACTGCAAAAGACTGAAAAATATTACTTACCTATTAAAAAGTTTTATAATTCGGAAGGGATTCCGAATCCACGAAATAGGGTAAACTCTTTTGCGTCCTCAATTCATTAATCAATTTCAAAGTTAGGTAAGATAACTGAAAATATTAGCAAAGGATGGCCTTTGTAAGAGCGTCTATGTTCTATATTACCAATACGTTGGGCGCTGGTAACGGGGGCCGACCCAAAACAGGATTTGTCATAGAGGAAAGCCTTTTAGGAATCTTCTATTACTAACAAAGTAGCTTAATACTGTTTATTTTTCCTAGACAGATTTGAATGTTGAGGATGAAGGACCGATAGAGGCTCAAGGCTGATCTCAAATGTTGATATGGGGTTGATGAAAAGCCTTAATCTTGATTAGAAATAATCAGATGCGACTCTTGAAGGGCCCAATGATATAAAGGAGGTTGAATAAAGGAAAACGAAGCTATCCTCTCATGTAATTTATCAGTAATTGAAAATAGGATTCAGCCAGTCGCCTGCTTCATTTAAAAAGGTATTCATTGTGAATTGTGCTTGATGAAAACCAAATGCCGTCATTTACAATTTCCCCAAAGCCAATGAGAAAGTAAAGGTAGCTACTGAAGTATGAGTTTTTATGTTGCTCGAGAAAGAAGGTTCAAAATACTTACTATCCCCATTAAAACAGCTAATGGACTTTCGGTAACGAATTGTCTAATTGCGTACATAATATATTTACTATTATTTACCATACCATAACATAACATCACGCCTGTATTCCCCAAAGAGGTAGGCAGAGGTGCACATATAGTACACCCACATTTCGCCAGTTATGTCTTTAGGTCCCAATGTAACAGGGGGGAGCCTAATGCCATCAACCGGGCACAAATCCAGCCTCCGTGCTGCCACTGAGAATTACCTAATGGAAAAACCCAGTAACACTTTGCCCGGCCCGGGATTCGAACCCAGGACCTGGTGATCAGCAGTCACGCTTAGCGACCACTAGACCAACGAAGAAGTCAAATATTTACAATACTTCATCAAATTTCAGATAGATAAGATTTAGACAGTCTAAACTGTTTTTTATGTCTCAACAACGGTGAAATATTTTACTATAATAACTTTCGTGAGTGTTATCCATATTATTTACTATATATTCCGGTTATACTCACGGGTGTATTCGGGAATGCCCGACTAGTTTCGGACTCGATCGGAGCCCTTATTCATGAGCTGGTTACGCGGCAGAGTCGCGAGCCGAACTCCGATCGAGTCCGAAACTAGTCGGGCATTCCCGAATACACCCGTGAGTATAACCGGAATATATAGTAAATAACGGTGAAATATCCGGGGCGAAGCTAGAATAAAAGATGTTTCCGGGGGAAGCGCGCCAGGGGCCTATTATCATCCTACCGGGAAACTGTACTCTCAACTCAGCACCCATATCGCAGCTGTGTTATAGTCGCTGCCTGTACTACATCCCTATTTTTACGACCATCGAATAAAATATGTCTATTGGAATGTTGCTTGGATTGACAGATTTGGATATTGGATGATAAAATATCATTTGGCTGAAGTTTGTTTTTTTTTAAAAAAAACGTCGCCCCACACTAGGAATTTCTCCTGTATCGTAGGTGCGTTTCACAAACATGAAATATTCACATACACTAACACCCAGACTCGGGACAAACATCTGTGGTTCGCACAAAGTTTTGCCCCGTGCGGGAATCGAACCCGCAGCCCTTAGCGCAGCAGTCCAATCGCTTAGCCACTGCGCTAATCAGGTCGTCAAAGTAAAATGAGTGATTTTTACTGTTTTGCTCCGTGTTTAGGTACAGACTTAAAGTTGTATCATCCACATCATAATGACACCAGCCCAGCCCCTTACCGTGAACTCTTAAAGCAAGACAGTTTATGATGTGGAAGCGAGATGCTGCTACGTGTAGTGTGATGCGACGTTTCGCTTCTACAACGTAAACTGTCCTGCTTCAAGAGTTCATGGTAAGGGGGCAGTACTATCATTTGCTGGGTATAGGTGTGACGTCTCTTTTCTTTTGCTTAACTGGACCATATTACCAATTACCATGAACTTTTAAAAAGTGAGACTTTTCGATGTCTAAACAAGATACCACACTAACCTGCACGTCTCGCTTCCATAACTGATATTTTCGTGGTGAAACAGCAACTCAGTCCTTTGCGTCGTGTTTTTCACCTACTTAGGCCGAAATCTGTAAAGCGCACACAGTCCAAATATTTGCACGGAACATTTTTCAAGTCAGTTACATGGCTGCGTCTTCTGGTTCCACGAAACAGAAGATGCAGCGTTAGCAGGCCTCCCAGCATGTGAACCGACGATATTGTCTAGTTGCGGGCAACCAGTGGAGGCAATTGGTAAGTTGTCATCCATTGTGGCGTTCTAAGGCCTTTGTTCAGGAGTGGACGTCTTCTGGCTGATGATGAACTTTTAGTTGGTTGGTACCTCGTTGGCTAGGTAAGGTTAGGCTGCGGTAGCCTAACCTTACTTACTTACAGTTTACTACATTGCAGTTTTATGCTTATTTGACAACAAACTAGAAGTCAACTTAGTTACTGCGAAATTCTCTATCAATTCTGCCCATTGTAATTTGAACCAAGTAACAATAATTTCACTGTAGAATACTTAAAAAATATCAAGTATTAATATGGAACGTGAATAACAATGTAACGTGATATTTAATTAGTAAGGGTTACCGCTGTCCAGTTTAATCCGATTGTCAGCGAGCTACTCTTTGTGGCAGTCATTTATCAGATAACAACGGCTACGTTTGAAACCGCAAACGCTAATAGTATTACAAAGCATTGTAATTAAAATACCTATATAAGTAAAGAGTATTTAATACATGAATAATGTGCCTATGAAATGGAAAAGGTACAGAATTTACAGGCTTAGAAGTGGCGATAATCACCTCTCAAATCAAGTGAGATTTCTATCATGCTATCGACGGTAAAGATACCTATATATCATAGATATAGTGCGAATCCTGTTTTCCTCAAATGGATTAATTATAATTAATTGATTTAATCAATTATTAATAATTGGAAAAATAAATAATAGGAAAAAGGTAAATGTTTAATGTAGGTTTATAAATTGTAATTCATGTTTACATGTTTCCCTTTCCAGAACTAATATCTGTAGTCAGGGATCCTTCCAAAATGTATTTTATCGATAACGAGGTCATCGAAAATGATTTTAACTAACTGATTTTTTTAATGTTGCTTTTTAATATTTATGTATTTTCACAGCCTACGAACACTGTCCTACGAATTGCGTGGTACGTTATCCCGATTTTCCACTCTAAGTTGTAGTATGATGTGCTACTCTGAGTTAGCCACCACAATCGAGAATTTTTGTAAGAGAATAAGTCGGACGCGTCATTAAAATGAAGCTACTCATGAAAAATTGGCTGGATGGTAACCAATTTTAAAAATGGTCCGTGGATCCCTGACTACTAATCATAAAATGTTTTTTACTTTTCAGGTCGTAATAATGTCGTAATGAAATGTAATTATGCAATGTGAATAATGTTTTTGTTTCGTTTCGATAACAATTGTAAGTAGTCATTGTGAAACCAGTAAGATGGTTGTAAAGTGTTAAATATCTGAAGAATAATTTAAATAACCTTAATGGGCTCATACTGCATGGTAATATAATAAAAATAAGTGTTAAAATTGGCAAAATAGCGTTTAAAAATGACATTAATATTGACTAAAATAAGTAATTTAAAAAAGATTTTATGCATTTTTGTATACATTTATGTTGTATTTACATTTTTTTGGTATAAACATAAACTAGTTTGGCATAAAAGACATACCACACATAAGGAAGAGTTGAAAGACACAAAACATGGGAAATATAAATATATATTATTTTGGACACGCTCGTATACAAAACCGTTCAAAAATATGGGTGAAGGACAAAAAATATTTATCGAAAGACGTTGTGTGATAAACAATTGCTACGTAACAAATAAAAAACGTCTCATAGGCGATGTCGCAGATTTTGATGCGATCTTGTTTTATGGCCCAGAACTTGAATTATATCGATTTCCAAAAAGAAGATCGCCGCATCAAAAGTATATATTTGTGAGCTCCGAATCGTCAGACAACTACCCCTTAACGAACAAAAGATACGATAGCCTTTTCAACTGGACATGGACATATAAATTAAATTCCGATATAAACTATGGATACATAATAATTAGAAACAAAATCGGGGAAATAATTGGCCCAAAACCAGTTATGCATTGGCTTAAGCCATCAGAAATGAAACCTATAAGTCCCACGATAAAAGAAAGATTAAAAAAGAAAAACAAAGCTGCTGCTTGGTTCGTTTCAAACTGTCAACCTCCAAGTAAGAGAAACCTGTTGGGAATAGAACTGAAGAAGGGCCTGGCTAAATATAATCTAACACTGGATATATACGGCAAGTGTGGAACAAAGCAGTGCCCTAAGGAGAATATGACAAATTGCTTGCAAATGCTGGAAACATATTATTACTTCTACTTGGCTTTTGAGAACTCTTTCAGTGAAGACTACGTTACTGAGAAAGTGCTGCATGCCTTGCAGCACTACACCGTCCCAATAGTCTTCGGTGCGGCTAATTACACACGGTGATTATTTAATCAAACTCTCAATTTAAAAGGAAAGCTTTCAATGTCATTATCTCCATTACTTTTTTATACCTTAGGGTGATGCGGAGTTGAAACGTGCACTTTTCTTCATTTATTGAGATCGGCCAAGTCCAACTGGCTGTTGTTAAATACTCGTTCATACGTACAATATACGGAGCGGCTGCTTATCTGTCCACAATCAAGTTACCGTGTAAAATTGGTTGTCAGACTTTCGGTCCTCTAACCCCCTGTAACAACTGCCACAAAAATACGACAGCTGAGGGCGACGGCAAATCTATTCTCCGAGGCATAAAGAGGTCCTGGTATGATAATATAGACGGTAATCTATAAACAGTCTGGCTGCGGCAAGCGTAGCTTCTTCGTGATCGATCAGCTTGGGTGGCTTGTACTTAGCCACTAGTATACGAACTTCTTATTTACAGTACAAAACATAAACATAATCATGCCTGTATTTCCCGAAGGGGTAGGCAGAGGTGCACATATAGTATACCCACATTTCGCCAGTTATGTTTTTAAGTCCCAATGTAATAGGGGGCGAGTCTAATGCCAATTATAATATAAATTTTATTACTTACAGTACAATGATACTTTATTGTGTTCTTTTCAGGTTTCTACCCGATGGCTCCTATTTAAACGCTCGGTCTTATGATATAAATCGTTTGGTGCAGCTAATTGCCTATATAATAGAAAACAAGGAAATATACTACGATTTCTTTAGGTGGAACAATCACTATTCGTTTTTTGGAGGACTTGTTGAAGAATCGCCTCTGACTCCTGATACTGACGCCTTTTGTGAACTATGCAGTAAAATCAATGATGCTAATTCAGTGAATCAAACAAGTATTTATGAATCATTTACAGAATGGTGGAACAAATAGGTTTCGAAAATCAACAACAAAACAACCGGCTGAGTTAAATAGTGAAACCAATTAGATATAAAGAACGTTCAGTTGTTAAACGAATTTTTATAATAACTTGCTTTTATTGGTGTGTGGTTAAGGTGTAATAATTATTTGTAACCCTTTATATAAATTGTTAATGTGACTTGTGTATACCCGCACAAGGGTTCGGCTGAGGTGACTGTAAGCACCCCACATTACTCCAGTTACGTTATATTATGTAATTGGAGGGGGGGGGGGGGAGTTTATGGCCTTCAACTTTAGATGGAAATATGATATAACTGTAAATTGATTTGTTCAACAGTGGAGCTTATCGTCTTCCGGCTGATGATGATGAAAGATGGAAGGAATAGATTTCAGTCTGTGAGGGCTTACATTAACCGATAATAAATCGCTCAATACCGGTAACTTGTGGTTACCTAGATTATAGACTATTTTACAGGGCATACGAAACTTCTACTGAGCAATTATTTTCATATCATAGAGGTATTATAACACCGTACCATAAATCTATATTGACAGCATCATTATATCTGTCAAATAAATAATAGGGCCCCGAAATAAATAACATTGTAAGTTTATAATGCAAAACATTAACTATCAAGGAACCTACTATTTGGATGTCTGCATGTATGATGTAATTATCGTCAGTAGTCACTACAGCCCAAGCAAGTCCGACTAAACTTCACCTACTATGGCTAAAACAAGGAAAATATTCTTTGCGTGTTCTTTTGTGACAATGTTCCTGTGGTATTCAATAATTTTCCCCACAAAGACCACTACTATTCTGATGGAACGAGCTATTGGGACGGAATTAGCAAAAACATATCCATATTCCAAAATGAAATATATCCTTCAATGGACAAACTCTTTTACGGAGCCTTTTATATTTATGGGGAAGGGTCAAAACACCTTTATTAAAAGGCGCTGTTCTGTAAACAATTGTTTTATAACATCAGACAAGAGTCTGTTGAGTGACCTTAGAGACTTCGATGCTGTCTTATTCCATGGCCCCGAAATAGGTAAAAAACTTATACGGTTACCACCAAAGAGGTCTAAACGTCAAAAATATGTATTTGTAAGTATGGAATCACCTAAAATATACCCTTTGATATACTACGTATATAATGACTATTTTAACTGGACTATGACGTACAGATTAAGTTCTGATATTTATTTTGGATGTGTCATAATTAAAAACAAGCAAGGAGATATAATTGGTCCTAAGGAAGATATGCATTGGCTATCAGTAGAAAAAATGGATCCGATATCTGATGATCTCAAAGAAAAACTAAATAGTAAAACAATTGCCGCAGCATGGTTTGTATCACACTGTAAAGTGAGTAGCAAGAGAGGTAAAATTGCGGAATCATTGCAAAATGAATTAAACAAATACAATATGACTATAGACATATATGGCGCTTGTGGACCGAAGTATTGTCCGCGATACCGCATGCGCACATGTTTGAAGATATTAGAACGCGATTACTACTTCTATTTAGCCTTTGAGAATGCGATCAGCGAAGACTACGTCACAGAAAAGTTACTGCACGCGGTGCAACACAACACTGTCCCCATAGTGTTAGGCGGTGCTAACTACTCGAGGTAAGGTTAATGGATGCAGCTAATATAACTATAAATAAATATTTATCTTGTACCCCCCCCATTTGCCTGTATTCCCCGAAAGGGTAGGCAAAGGTGCACATATAGTACACCCACATTTTTCAGTCCCAATGTAATAGGGCGAGCCTATTGCTATCGACCGGGCACTAATCCAGACTCCGCTCTGCTACTGAGAATTACCTAACGGAAAAACCCATTAACACTTTTCCTGACCCGGGATTCGAACCCAGGACCTCGTGCTCAGCAGTCGCTTTTAGCAACCACTAGACGAACGAGGCAGTTACTTTTATAAATAATTTTCTTTCGTTGAATATTTTCAGCTATATGCCAAACGGATCTTATCTTTACATAGAAAAACTTCAAAATATACCAGGGTTAGCCAAGCAAATGGTTGAAATTATCAACGACAAGCAAAAGTACTACGATTTCTTTAGATGGACGAAGTATTATTCTTATCACTATGGTGAGGAGCAACCAGAAACGGACTACTACTGCGATCTTTGCCGTAAGATGAACGATGTGAGTTTAGTAAATCAAACAACTATACATTCGAATATTGTTGATTGGTGGAATGGAAATCAAAATCTGAGTAATATGCGATAATATTGAGCAAACAAATCGTTTCGCACATATCATGAAAACGAATTTATGGATCACTAGCGTAGAAGCAAAACGATGTAGGTATCAGCTCTAAAAACTACGTGGGATGAATTATAAAGATAAAGTTTTTGTACCTAGTGGGTAACAAATAATCCCTAAATCCAAAATGCTACATGATGCAAAAGGTGTTTTTTTAAGAGTTCTGAGTCTAATACCTCAAACTAAACAACTAAGGGCCTTATCATACTAGCGGATTGCGAGCGTCGGAATCCATTTTGTTACTGAGTGTCTTGAATGTCGTTAACTTGTTACAAACACGCGACGAAAACGTTGCGAATTTGCCACGCGTCCGCGACGTCTTCGCTGTGCAGCCGCGGCGTGTTCGCGACGCATTCGCTGTGCGCCCGCCCCGTCCCGCAGCCGCTCGCAAACCGCTAGTGTGATAAGGCCCTAAGGCAGTCGCAAAGGATTTTGATCTTCTCTTCTCTCTCACGTGGATTATATTATACATGAGACATTAATTAGTTTAATATACCTTGAAATTACGGAACATGAAACTTAGCATTTTTATAATAAATGGGCTAGTAGTTCTTATGTAAATATTTGAATGGCTCCCATAAGTTTATTTAGTTAACGATTTCTTTGCATTTTATTTTGTATTGTTGTAATATCTGTCTTTTTATGACATGTTATTTAGTCTTTAATAGTGGGCTTATACAGCAGACTTAATATCACAATATTACTAATATAATTATTATACCAACATCTTTTGACTGTGACTTGCGTGTTTTTATAACAATTTGTTTTTTTTTTTATTTTTATCAAAGGATTTTTTTCTTTTCTAGATGTTTTATTTATTTTGTACATTTTTTTCCTTTTTAATTGTATTATACCTTTTACCCTTTGATTTTGCAATAGTGCAGCAGATTTGAAAAGCACGAGACTTTGGCATAAAATTAAGGCACCTATAAAAATATAAAATAAAATCTCATTAACTGGCGAATTTATAATATAATAATACTTTCTTAGGTTTATAAAGAAACATAATTTTGAAGTAAAAAATCGTATGAAATCAGATGAGATTTAGACATGAAATCAGTGAGATACATAATTGTTTTTTTTATTTTATTATAATAGTATTAACTTAGAATATACTTTGGTTCTTGTAGATTATTGAGAACAGTTTGTTCTCAGATCTGTAACTTACCCTGTATTTGACATAATATTTACTTTAGCTCAATCGTCAATCGACTTTAGAAACCTCAACAGTTTTAATATCTCAATTTAACTAATACTTTATTCTTATCAACAAAAACATCACATAAATATCTCAAAAAACCTCCTTAACTTTTAAAGTTACGATTTTATTTATATCTCGGAAGTAAAAACAAAATTATAATAAAAAATAATAAATGAAATACAAAAATATAAAAGAAATATAAAAATAAAAAGTGACGACATGATGACGATAACAAAATTCGTCAAAATAATATTACAATATAAGATAACTTTATCCATGTTTTTATCACTTTGAAAATATTTAAATTACACTTTTTAATCTTAGAAATATAAAGGCCATACAAAATAGCAAGACTAGTTAATGTTTCCATGATCTATCAGGAGCCTTCAACGATCCATTCATTCCACCAGTCATCAAAGTGCTTGTAAATCGATTTTTGATTCAGCCTTTGTGCATCATTGATCTTTTTACAAAAGTTACAAAAGTAATCACCCTCAGGCAGAGTACTGGCATAGTAATAAGTAAATTGATTGGTCCATCTGAAGTAATCCGAGTACTTATTCTTATTGTTGATTAGATTTGCCATTTGATTAACCAGCTCTTTCACAGAAAGAGTTCGAGCATTCAAGTATATTCCGTCAGGCATAAACCTGTGAATAAAACGAAGATGATAATTAATCTTATACTATAACCAATGAGACAAGTGTATTCTCTGTCACCTGGTATAGTTTGCGCCACCAAAAACTATCGGCACGGTGTAGTGCTTCAGCGGATTCAGCAACTTCTCCGTCACATAGTCTTCATTGATTGAATTCTCGAACGAAAAATAAAAGTAATAATCAGTTTCCAACATTTCCCAACTGGATCTGTTTGATGGAAATTGTTTTGTGCCACATTGACCATATATGTCAAGTGTCAAATTGTGTTTAGCAAGTTCCTCCTCAATTTGTGTCGCAACTTTGAATCTCCCACTTCGAGCATGACAATTAGAAACAAACCATGCAGCTGCCAGTTTTTTGCCTTCAAGCTTTTCCCTAAGTTCCTCATCAATAGGTTGCATCTCTTCTATCTTTGGCCAATGCATCACTTCTTTGGGGCCGATGATTTCGCCTTTTTTATTTGTTATCAAAATATACCCATAATATACATCAGAATCTAGTTTGTAAGTCCAAGTTAAGTTGAAGAAGTTATTGAATTTATGATGGTACACTGGGTAATAACCTGCTGCTTCTGGGCTAACAAACACAAAATTTTGATGTGCGGCCCTTCTTTGTGGTAATCGTAATAGTCCCCGGCTCACGACGTGGCAATAAAATAGGATGGCGTCGTAGTCTGTTATATCGGCTAGATAAGTTTTATTCCATGTGACGTAACAGTTATTAACGGAACACTTTCTTTCAAAGAAGATGTCTTGGCCTTCCTTCATAAATGTGAATGGTTCTTTGTCTGGCCTTGTCCATTGGAGTATGTATTTCATACTTGGTGTCTCTATGTCGATTATTTCATTGACAACATCATATTCAGGCACTACTAATCCACTTTCAGGCATTCTTGGGGAGCTCTGGAATTTAAGTAACAACCATGATGTAAATATAACAGAAGCACTCAACACGTAAAACAATTTCTTCGTCGTCCTCATGATTTGATGAGCTAGGTTGACATCGATCGCGTAACACGTGTATTCAACGGGTTCAAAATTGTATGCTTTATTTCTGTTTACATTGTCTACAGACGATTTACATAATATTATTTATAACCGCATCACATCATAACCCTCAGATCATAACCAGACGTAGTAAATAAATGTATTGACACTGACGTTAAGAAGCTGTGCGTGATAGAATAGTTTACTCGATTCGAATAATTGTCGAATTTGCATAATATTCGTAATAAGGGTGTGTACTATAAAGTAGGTATTTAAAAATAGATTCATATTCATATGTAGGTTAAATGCGCGCGGATACGCGGATTTATATAGATATTGTACAGTGTAGGTACATTTTTTAAAATAGCCGATGAGGGAAGTAGTTTTTTTTTTAATTTTACTTATTTAATACTAGCTGCGCGCCGCGGTGTTACCCGCTACATTTTTTCGGAATATAAAGTTGCTATCTCCATATGAAATTTCACCAAAATCGGTCTAGTCGTTTGAGCGTGCAGAGGTAACAAACATAAACACACACACAAACTTTCGCCTTTATATTATTAGTGTGATGTGATGTGATAGTGTGATTATCCGGGCGCAATTTAATTAGGCAACCTATTTGCAATATATCAATGTGAATATTATCTATCATTTATTTCTTATCACTACTAAGTAACAGATGAGGGTGTATATATTTCTTATACCGGATCTTGTACTATTAAAGTAATCGTAAGATAATGTCCGTCCAATGGTATTAAAAAAGATAATTTTTAATATTATATCAAGATCGACTAATGGGGAATACCAGTGCTGATACAAATATGGTGAGCAGTATATTGTAACATGTAACTAACAATAACGAAAAGGACGAATAGATTTTAAAATATGCGTTGTTTTTATTTTTTATTATATTATAGTGTATTTATAGTTTTATGTCAGGCCCCAACTGAAATTTGCTACCAGTCTTAATTATATTGGATTTATATTCACGAACAATTCTTTATAGTTCAAAACCTTCTGTTAAATCCATATTAAAAACTGCATTTTAGTATGGACTACACCTACATTAGATCCTGTAAAATTCATGAATAAAAAAGGTGTCTCATAAAAAAATGCTACCCGACCCGAGGCCTACAGGTGGTTTAAACTCTGACTCCAGGTTGTTCATCAACCATATTATAAGAAGGAGAAGAAGTTAGAAATTCTAGATTAAAACACTTTAGTAGAAAGAATCACCTGAGTTAGAAATAGTAGCCTAATTATGTTTTAATTTCGGATTCATGCCAGACGGAACTTTCGTAAATGTAGGTACTAAATCGACAAATGAGAAATCTAGCCAAAAAGTTATGAATATTATTCATGACAAGCAGAAGTACTACAATTTATTTAAGAGGCATTATAGCTACTCTAATCATCACGTTAGCGAGTCACCCGCGACGGATCCATATTGCAAGCTACGAGAGCTGGTTAATAACTATTTAAAAAATCAGGTGTTTATTATAATTTCGCGAAATGGTGGAATCCACGTTAATTATGTTTTTGAGGAGAAATTTTTGTCTAAGAATAAGAACAAACCTGCGCGGGCACTCGCAATACCGCTCCGCGCGGACGCACCGCGTTTGCTGCTCGGCCGGCCACTTCAGAAAAGTGACCCGGGTTCGATAATTTTCTGTTTGTATAGTTACAACCAGGTTTTAAAATATATTTAAAATCTCTAAAATATGTTTTTCTGGTAATACTTTTATTCAAATCTCAAAAGGAGTTTTGCCCACGGAGATAAATATTTTTCTTTTTGCGAAAATCCGGCAAATATTTGTTTTTGGACTATACGGCAACATGTCAGTAATCAAATAGGATAAAGAAATTTTTTCAGCGTATTACCGCTCTAATTAAACATAACCCTTGTTAACAGTTTCTTAGTTGATCAGCAAAACTATTACTCACTACTGTACAATTGAATGTTTTTGAAAATGCTGCCAATTAGCCAGTTTATCTATTCATAGCCAACAGTAATAATCTCTAGGTTGAATTTCAATTAGCCAAGTAGCTTTTTAATTCCTCGTTTACTTACTGATTGATTGGTGGATCGTTAAATGAAGTAATTTTTTGTTTATTATGAATTTATTGCTAGGTTATAACTGAGTTTATGGCAGTTGTTTGTAAGACTTTGCTGACAATGGTTGTCAGCGTTTAGTATTGCGCAATTTATGACTGTGTTACGGATATTATCGTTTCCGTTGTCGTGCATAGTGCTCTTGTTGTGGTTTTATAACAATTTAGGTATTTGTGATAGTCTACATATATAAACAAAGTCACGCCTGTTTTCCAGGCAGAGACAAAATAGATCAAATCATTGTTACTTTTACCGGTGGTATATTAAATGAAGATTGGCATACAAAGGAGAATATCAGTGCTACTACAAATATGGCGAATAGTAAGATTGTAAAATATTTAATGTATGCTGTATTCGGCGTCATTACCACGCTAGCGTTGTTAATGAATTTTGATTTCTATTCAGGAACACTACTGCATAGTTCAGTACTTTCATCTTTAAATCCGGATTTAAAGTACATATTAGTATGGACTAAGCCTACAAGAGATCCTATAAAGTACTTAGGAAAAGGAACAAAAACTTTTATAAAAAAAGACTGTCCAGTCAAAAGCTGCTACGTCTCGTCAAACAGGCGCTTGTTTAAGAACATATCAGGTTATGATGCTGTGCTGTTTCATGGACCTGACCTGAAGAATAACCCATCATTTTTACCTAAATCTCGATCTCCACATCAGAAATATATTTTTGCCAGTATGGAGTCGTCGGATTATTACCGAAAATGTAATAAAATGTATAACGGTTACTTCAATTGGACTTGGACGTATAAATTGGACTCTGATGTATACTATGGGTATATAGTGATTAAAAATAAATCTGGTCATGTCATAGGTCCACGAGAAAAGATGCATTGGGAGAATGTTAAAGATATGAAGCCTATTAACGAAAGCCTAAAGGAGAAGCTGAGCAATAAGAAAATTGCAGCTGCATGGTTTGTGTCGAACTGCAGGACCCCAAGTGGAAGAGAATCCGCTGCGAAGAAGCTTAAAATGGAATTAAGCAAGCATAATATGACCTTGGATATCTATGGTGCTTGTGGAACAAAGAAATGTCCTCGAGGCAAAATGGCAGAGTGTTTGCGTAAAGTGGAAAGAGATTATTACTTCTACTTATCATTCGAGAACTCGATCAGTGAAGACTACGTGTCGGAGAAGTTGCTGCATGCTCTCAAACATTATGCCGTGCCGGTGGTGTACGGTGGCGCAAATTATACCAGGTTCATTCTTTACACAGTTAAAAATACTTACGAAAATATGAAATCCAATGTAGTAGATCGTACAATTTAGGGATTAGTACATAAATAGCTTGCAAAAATAACTTCGAGTAGCGATCGTTAAACCATTTTTTGTCGCCGGTAATTCATATTTCCATTTGTCACTGCATTAGACTGACCTATACCTACTTTACCTATTATGTACCTACATAATATATTATTTATTCTTAAATAGGTAGGTACCTACCTACTATTGGAATCAAAATAACAGTTTTAACATTAGTTTGTAAATTTTTATGCCCGTGATGCTAAGCGACTGGGCTTATCTTAGTTGTAGATGGGTCATAAGGATTAGTCATTTTGTCTCCCGCTTCCTTTAGAGGAAAGTAGGAATTTTATATTCCTACTCCGCCTATATATTCTTTGATGATTAATTTCGCTTCGGGTTCCAAGACAGTCGAGTCATTTCTCTAGGACGCCTTGAGCTTCATTGCCTCAATGGTTCTTAATGATTAAAATTGTATACTGGCTTATAGGAGTCGCAATGATGGGCAACAGTGATTGGAGTTTTCCTAAAAAAAAATAGGTGCCTACTGCTAATATTATAAACACGATATATACCTATATAGATTATATTTAGATGTAAATTGTAAAAAGTAATCTTTATAACTATTCATACGATTTAAAAAATATATTTTACCAATATTAAGTATAGATGAAGGGTGAATATCTAAAGTGAGCTTACTGGCTTTCTATTTTCTGGAAAAACTGGTTGAAATTTTTCATGCGGGCTATGTTGCTATCGGCAGCTACAATTAATAAACAACGGTTTTCAAATAAAAGTAATATTTTATATACCTATTAGAAAGGTAATGTGTGGGATGATTGATGATTGCCGTGTGGTGTACGGCTTAGAATTGACCACCCCCTTTCCTCTCGTGGGTGTCGTAACAGGCGACCAAGGGAAATATCCATAAGATGCCCATCTTATGGATATTTCCCTTGGTCGCCTGTAGCAGCGTCTTCTGTAATTTGAATACTGCGATCCCCAAGGCACTTTTACAAGTGTGGGGATTATGGCAAACCCCTCATAAGGAGGAGGCCTTTGTTCAACAGTGAACGTCTTCTGGCTGATGATGATGATGGGATGATTGATGTGAGCTTTTCTGTGATTTTAGGATTTCATGCAAACGTCCGTTTGACTGTAACCTTTGCTTTATATAAAAAGTATGATAATATGATTAGTTATAAATTGATTAAGGGAAACTTGAAAAATGATGGACACGAGCGGGACTCGAACCCGCGACAGTCGCCTTACCGTGGCGCTGCTCTGCTAACTGAGCCACCGTGTCACTGCTCGCATCCATCAAATTTCAAGTTCCCTTTTAGTATTTACGTTTTAAGGGTGACGTGTTGTTGATTGAATAGTTAGTTTTCTTTTCCTTTACTTCGAATCTGAAGAGAAAATAGTTTCGTAAAAAAGTTTGATTGTACTTTAACTATGTTTCAGATTCATGCCAGATGGAGCATATTTGAATGTACAAACTCAATCAATCGGCGAGCTAGCAGAACAAATGGCGAATATTATACATGATAAGCAAAAGTACTACAATTTCTTTAAGTGGCATAATAGTTATTCCTATCATGATACAGGGGAGGTTCCCGAGACGAATCCATATTGCAGGTTGTGTGCTCTGCTTAATAACAAACAACTATTTGAAAAAACTAGTGTTTACAATACTTTTACTGAATGGTGGAATCCACGTCATTCGTGTTTTTAAATGTTATATTTTTAATAAATAACTGTACGCAGCAACATTGTGACCGGTCATTCAAACTAGTATACCCATTTATTAATCAGACTACCTAATATTGTAAAGGGGAAAGTTTATGAGTGTGTTTGTTACCTCTTCACGCTCAAACGGCTAGACCGAGATTGATGAAATTTCATATGAAGGTAGCTGACACCCTGGATTAACTAAAAGATAGGCTACTTTATATCCCAATTTTATAGCGGGTAACACCGCGGGGCGCACCTAGTTTTCTTATAAATTGACACGTGGTTATTGTGGTGCTTATAAAGAGCCTCTCTGAGGAAGAATACTAAAGTCGTTTGATGCACACTGGGCGTTTGCCAAAAAGCTAAGACGATATTGAAGAAACATTACATACATGAATAATTTAACATAGCATTATAAAGCAAACTGTAAAAAACTTGGAGCCTATTATACTATTTTAATATTAAAATTATATTTTTGTAGGAATGTCTTCTAAAATTTATATATTTCAATGGTTATACTTTGCGTAGTCTGTCTGTCTGTCAATCGCGGAACTGTTTTGTATAGGTATCATTAGTACATGGATTTAACCGGCAACTCGTAAATCGCGTGTCCAAAGGATGTTCACACTTACAGTTGCATTCGCTCATGGCAAATAATGGACCATATTGCTTAATGATTAGAATTTAAAATACCATTATATATTATTATCGTGTTCACATAAAAACGTGACAACTGGCAGTCTACTATTACAGGCTTTTGCGAAAAAAACTAAAATTATAGAAATTATTACATTTGTTGACTGGATTTGGTTATCTTTGTGTAAGCGTATGCACGTTGTGTGGATCACTGGAGATTAGACACACTGATAAACGATTACAGTTACCTTTTTTGACACAGTTTTTCATTGTCAGTCACTCATGATATAGGCGATAGGGTATTCGCACGCATTTTACTCAGAACAACATTATTTGTAACAATGCGGGTGTCATATTTAAAAAAATCTTATGGTTTTATTATAGCAGTGATATTACTAGTACTTTTGTATCAAGTTTTAAAAACAGTAACATATACTAATCAAATCCTTCGAGATGGTAACAAATTGAGTGTTAACCGGACTGCGATTATAAGTGAAGTGAATACAAGTGATTTGAAATATATATTACAGTGGACGATGCCGGGCAATGTGCCATTTGTGTATATGGGGAAGGGACAGGAAGGATTCATAGACAGAAAGTGTCCTTACACCAACTGCTTTGTGACTGCAGACAGGTCGTACCTCGGAGATTATTCGAAGTTTGATGTCATCGCTTTCGCAGGTCCCGAGGTGGTAAACTTACATAACTTACCAAAAACGAGATCCCCTCACCAGAAGTATGTGTTCGCAAGTATAGAATCTTCAGACAACTATCCAACGTGCTCAAACAGATTCGATGGATATTTTAACTGGACATGGACTTTCAAGCTCGATTCCGAAGTTCAGTGGGGCTACTTCGCTGTTCGAGACAAAAATAATACAAAAGTTGGACCTAAGAAACAAATGCATTGGATAAAGTTAGAGGATATGGATCCAGTCAGCGAAGAATTCAAAGAGCAGCTTAAAACTAAAACAAAAGCAGTCGCGTGGTTTGTATCCAATTGCTTCACAAGGAGTAGAAGAGAACAGTATGTAAATGATTTAAAACGGGAACTAAGTAAATACAAGATGGACGTCGATGTATACGGACGGTGTGGAAAGCTAAAATGTTCCCGAGACGACGAAGAAGCATGCGATGCGACACTCAAGGAAGAATATTATTTTTATTTATCATTTGAAAATTCTTTTAGTGAAGATTATGTGACTGAAAAGTTGTTACATGGACTGGAAAATAATGTTGTGCCTATAGTGTACGGTGCCGCTAATTATACCCAGTAAGTTATCCAAGTATATATATCTTTAATTAAAGTATTCGACTATGTATACAGAACTATAGCAAAATCCAATATGCGTACCTATATTATTTTTTTTTGTGATTGAGAGGATATTATACTATCAATAGTAAATGACAATTGTTTCAACGCGTATTTATAGCTGTTTACTTTCCAAATATATATTTTGTATGCATTTATCGCATTGGACAATTCCTGTTATGATAGATTTAAATGTATACCTAAATAATATTATGTCATGAATGTGTTGAAAAACTTTATAAGTTATTTATGTATTTTTGTTTTGAGACTCGTTAAAGTCTTCGTGATTGATCCAACTTAATAATAATCATAAACAGTTCAAATAATTATTATAGGGTTCGATATCCGGTTGTACGTAAATATATCAATATAATACTATGTCATATTAGAGGCTGGCTGGCTTAGAAATTGTGGCTTTTAAATAAATATGTATTAATATTTTTGTACAAAGTTCTAAGCTTTGGGAAACGCGCACAAAAATGTATTTCAACAATTACTGACTAATAGAGATATTGAAGTCGAGTTGACTGCTTTCCTTGTCGATTGCACTTAATCTCTCAAAAGTACCAATATACTTATACTTAAGTAGATTTGAGAGCCAAACACTTGTGATAACACTTAACATGGAGACGAAGTTGTTGAAATTTATAGGCTCTTATCAATATAAGAAAAGTACTCTGATTCTCACAATTATTCATCATCATCAGCCGGAAGACGTCACCACTGTTAAACAAAGGCTTCCCCCTTAAACCGCCAAAATTATTACAATCGTCAAATCGTTTATACATTTGTTTTAAACAAAACTTTTTATTTCAGATATATGCCCGATGGTATTTACCTTAATGCCAGAGAACTGAACGTAGAAGAGTTAGCAACCAAAATAAATGAGCTGATCAATGACCCAGACAAATATTCTGAGTATTTCAAGTGGAAAAACCATTATTCGTACCATAGACTGTTTAAGAGTGTAGACACAGACCCGTATTGTTTGTTTTGTACTACTTTGAATAACAAAGAGATGGTCAAGAAAACTACAATATACAAGGAGTTTCGTAAATGGTGGGATCCTCCTGGGAGATGCTGACAAGAAACCACAAGAAATGCTTATTAGCAATGGAAATATTTCAACTTATATCGATGTCGTCTTGCAGCTAGTTCCATGAAGAGAATTGCTGCATAACCGAACATTTGGTGAGATCCAGCAAACTTTTTCAGACAGGGAAACGTGTTAACTAATTAGTGTTTGTGAACTGTACCTGATGAGCGAATGTTTAAATGACATTTCGTTAACTTTACAAATAAGCGTAAATAATGTGAATACAATATTTTTTGACGTAGTACGTAAGCTGTAAGCATGACTGAACAATTATAAACCAATTGATGAATTGCAACTCGCAAAAAGCATTTGTGATAACTATTTTTGGCGGTGGCAGTGTTATTTAAATATAACATAACATCACGCCTGTATGCTCCGAAGGGGTAGGCAGAGGTGCGCATATAGTACACCCACATTTCGACAGTTATGTTTAAGGTCCCAATGTAATAGGGGGCAAGCCTATTCCTATCGACCGGGCACAAATCCAGACCTTGTGCTGATACTGAGAATTACCTAATGGAGAAACTCAGTAACACTTTGCCCGACACGGGATTCGAACCCAGGAGCTCGTGCTCAGCAGCTCGTGCTCAGCAGTCGCGCTGAGCAACTTAGAACCAACGAGGCAGTGTTATTTATACGGAGGATTTTTGTTAAAATCGCTTACATCACCAGAGTTTATGAGTGGGTAATCTAGTAGTGGGGGCCTATTCTTATTGGAATACTTAACACTCATTGTATTTTTTTTTTTACTAGATGTGTATGGATACGAATAAAACACATTAAATTTACTACAACTTTTTTTTATTACTAAAATTGCGCGATACGCCAGCCAGCGGATGTTTTTAACGTTTTAGTACAATCTATTCCAATTACGTGGCGTAGATTATATTATCGAATATCGATGGTATCTATCAACCTATCGGCATAGAGTCATCATGAATGGGCCTTGGCTATAATTTGAAAAACCTAAATCGTAACATAAAATCAATTTTGGTGTTTGTGTATGCTTCACTGTGAGAAAATAATTGCAATCTAACATTGTTCCAGTTGACTTTATCTTTTAATCTATAAATACTGCCATACATCGAGTGCGCCTAAACCAGAAATCTAACTGTAACTATAATAGGTACTTTTATACACTATCACACCTCAGAAAGCTTTGGCAGGGCAGTACTCCTTGATCGGTTCTGTGACGCCTTCGAGACACTGGATATTTTCAAGTCTTCATTATGCGCGCGCTAGAAATATATCTGCCTCATTGTAAACGATATCATTGCTGCTATGTAGTTAGCTAGTATCTATTTAGTCCACTTTCAGAGATAACCAGACTACATACGAAAGTTAGAATGCACTGTTGTAAAGTGATAATCAAATGGAGGATGATAACAGGTTTTATTATTATAACATTGATAGTGTGCATGCTAATAACAGTACCTAAATACATTAATCACCCAGTCAAGGTACAATGCGGCACAATTCAAAACATACTGCGAACAAAAATGATTTAGCTGTAGGAAATATTCAATACCATAGATATTAATTGCAAAGTATGTTAGCATGCACTAACAAATACCAAGGGAAATTACAGTAACTCAGTATCAATGGTTTTTTACGCTTTATTGAAGCCGACTTTGAAATCTTACCTGAAATAGAAGCGATAACAGAATGTCAGCCGATACAAGCCATAGAACCGGACAATCAAAACGTAACTTCACGCGTCGTTTAACTCGCAACAGATGTTCTGTGAGTACAGAGAGTTGATAGCTCGTGTCTTACTCTACGCTCATGTTTCATATCGTTGACTCTGCACCGTGACGCGACTTACTGCCCGCCAACTACATTAAAAATGAGATTTACGTTCGTCACTAAAATAATTCTATATGCAATACTCTGCGTCGTTGTTATAACACTAATAAAAAATATTACGAAACAAACCCGCGTACGGTTGCACAAGATTCACGCGAAGGCGAAAAAACCAGGAATGAAGTACATTTTACTTTGGACCAATCAGCAGAACGTACCATTCGTGTACATGGGGTTAGATCAGAAAGGATTTATTGAGAGAAAATGTCCGCATACAAATTGTATAGTCACTGGCAATGAGAATCTTTTACACAGTTCCACCGACTTCGACGTTATTGCTTTCGCTGGACCGGAGCTAGTTGACTACGACAAAAATATGTTACCAGTCAAACGGTTGCCGTACCAGAAGTACGTGTTTGCAAGCATAGAGTCACCCGACAATTACCCACTGTGTGCTAACACTTATGATGGATTTTTTAACTGGACGTGGACATACAAATTGGACTCGGACATTCGATGGGGCTATATCGTGATAAGAGATACAGAGAACAACATTATAGGTCCAAGGAAAGATATGACTTGGATAAACGAGTTTGATATGAAGCCAGTGAATGAAACATTTAAAAACCAGCTGAAGAATAAAACAAAGGCGGCTGCTTGGTTTGTGTCAAACTGTCGCTCCAGGAGTCGCCGGGAGGGGTTTGTTAAGAATCTTAGAAATGAATTATTCAAGTATAATCTGCAAATAGACGTGTATGGGACATGTGGGTTTCACCGTTGTCCCCGTAATAATCCAGATAAGTGTAATAAACTGATAAGCAACGATTATTACTTTTATTTAGCATTTGAGAACGCGTTTAGTGAGGATTACGTGACTGAGAAAGTGTTGATACCTCTACGAAATAACGCAGTGCCGATAGTGTACGGTGGAGCAAATTATACCAGGTATGTTTTAAGATAATTTAAATATCATGTTTCAATAAAATAAATAATTATTACAAGCAGTTATTACAAAGATACGTAATCAAGCCTGATAGTGTTAAATAAATTCGATGAATGTTAAGTTATTTTATTATTATTAGTACTGGGAACAAGAATACACTTTTTTTCTCTTCTGTTTCTATAAATCTTGATTATGATTAGGTGTTGTGCTTACAATCTAAACAAAGGTGTCTAGATATAGTTACAAATATAACATGGTGATAATGTTTGTAATCTATTAAAATATTGAAAGCCATCATTTATATAACTGTCTCATTGGAGGTTGCACAGTGTGACTGACCATGATGTGCTGGGTTCGATTGCCGGGTCAGGCAAATTGTTACAGGGATTTGAAATACTGGAATAATTGTATACGTATATTATTATTTTATTAATTAGACTAACAGTGAATCATAACTGCAAATGCATAAATGCACATGTCATAAACAGATGGCTATTTGATTACAGGTATCTGCCAGATGGCTCGTATCTGAACGCAAAAGAATTAGGAATATATCAGTTAGCGGAAAGAATGAATGAACTGATCCAAAATCCTGATTTGTATGCCGACTATTTTAGATGGAAGAATCATTACTCATATCATAAGACGACTGACTACGTAGAAACAAATGAATACTGTAGAATGTGCGCCGCGTTGAATGATGAAGATGCTGTCAAAAAGAAAACAGTGTACAAAGAGTTCAGTGATTGGTGGGAATCGTATGACATATGCTAAGGGCTTGACCCTTTTGAAACTAGCCTCGAATATATAGGTTTTAATTGAATGATATAATGAACATAAGGATAAATTGTTTAAGTTTATACAGTGTTACAAATTGATTTATAAAAATGCAGTCACAAAAATTTTGTTGTTTCATTTTAACCTAGCGTGGTTATCTAGGGGTAGTGGTACATCTGCGTTTTCTAGGATTTATGATGGTTAATTTGTAAACTTATGTAATCATCTAGTTATAGTATATTACGATGTAATGGTATATAAATACCGTACCTATATCCATTGTATAGTCAACATCATAAGTAGCTAAGCATACATTTTTTAACATACTGTTTTCTTACTATAATTTTTTTTTTTTTTTTTTTTAAAAACGTCGCCCCACACTAGGAATTTCTCCTGTATCGTAGGTGCGTTTCACAAACATGAAATATTCACATACACAAACACCCAGACTCGGGGCAAACATCTGTGGTTCGCACAAAGTTTTGCCCCGTGCGGGAATCGAACCCGCAACCCTCAGCGCAGCATTCCAATCGCTTAGCCACTGCGCTAATCAGGTCGTCAAATTTAAAACAATAACTAGATTTTTGATGGATGCGAGTAGTGACACGACGGCTGAGTTGGTAGAGCAGCGCCACGTTACGGCGAAAGTCGTGGGTTCGAGTCCCGCTCGTGTCCATCATTTTCAAGTTTCCTTTATCAATTTATAATAAATTGATTTTATGTTTATTTCTTTTAATTAGTTGGCATAAGGTATCTTAACATATTTACCTACTTATGATGCTAACTGCACCCCTTATGTTTGGGAAATTATATTTAAGTTTATGGTATATTTATATGTATTCAGATAAGAACCGAGTCTTTTCATACTTTACGAAATAAGTAGCTGATGTTATAATAATCACTGAAAAACTCGTATTATGTTTGGCCATAAAATTACAGAAAATGGGAAAGAGTCGTTTCAAACGTTAGCAGCATGAAGCATGAAATTGAACTATGAAGCGATGAATTGAATTTTAGTAAAACCAATTTGTCTCTGATCAATGTATGTACTCTATGCAAACTGTATATGTATGTACTCTATGCATAATATCAATTCATGTTATATGCATGCTTTGCCAGTACCCATTCGGTAAATACAGGGACCTTTCTACGTGCAGTATAGTGTGGGGTCTCGCTTCCACAAGAGAAAACGTCCTGCCTTATGTTACATCGATGTTCATACAACTGAACACTCTCAAGTTGAAGGTGATGTAACATCCAGACTGGCGTGCTAAACAATGTTGTCACAATGCTTAACAGGTTGTCGACGTGACCACTTCTCAATTATCACGTTTGTCGGATATGAGGTCGGTGACACTAGTCTGCCATATTTGTCGACGACCAGCCCCCTTACTATGAACTGTTACAGCAGGACAGTTTACGATGTACAAGCGAGACATCGCTACAAATAGTGTAATGCGGTATCTCGCTTTAACTATGTAGACTGTCCTGTTTTAAGCGTTCAAAGTAAGGATGCTTATTGGAACAGTAGAAGTGATTGTTGGGATTGACAGAAGCGATTGTATTGCTGTGCTAGGGGTTGCGGGTTCCGCAGTTTGTCCCGAATCTGTGTGTTAATATTTCATGTTTGTGACACACCCACGACACAGGAGAAGTTCCCAGGGTGGGGCGACGTTTAAAAAAAAACCTTTTATTTGTTTAAACATACTATTGGTGAAATAGTTTATAGCTATATAAAACAGTTTTATTATTTATGTTGCCTTTAAAAAAGTACCTCTGTTTCACCTTGGTATAATAGAGATCCGACAAAAACAATTATTAATTTAAAAAATGCCTGGAAGGTAAGGTGTTGGCAGGAGCAGTCCTGTTCTCCAAGACCCCTTACCATGAGCTCTTGGTGAACGTTGTGGAAGCGAGACGCGCGCCGCCGCTACGTGTAGTGTGGTGTAGCATCTCGCTTTCTCGACGGAAAACGTCTCGTTCATGTAAGTTCATGGTAAGGGAGCAGATATGGTAACAACATAACTAATTGCGTAATCTCTAGCACTTTTGTACCCGGTTATTCTATAAACATTTATCATATATATACTGTACCGGAATGTAAAATATATCATGTATAAGGGATAATTTATACAGTACATTTGCGTGGACGATAAGATAATTATTCAATTACAGTGAGCATTCATTCATAGCATATATTATGTATCTAATTAGTTGTAGGCACACACTACACACACGTCTACAATTCTAGATGCCTATGTTTTATTCAAATAGAATTACTTGCAGTATTCCCAGGCGGTTAAGGCAGAAGTGTAAGTACTATGTTTAAACTGTTTCCATACTCACTCATTAGCCAATTTTATCTATTCTAATGTATTTATTTTAGGAAATACTACAGCTAAACAGATACAGTAAGTAATAATTTATACAAAATATAATAAGCAATTACAAGCTTCCACATGTAGCTATAGATAGGTACAGCTATCTTTTAAAAATACATATTAAGAAATTAATGAAATATCATTTCTATTAAAAAGAAAAATGCCCCGCACACTGGCCCCCTTACTTATCAAAATTGTCAGTGTTGAACCATTAGTTAAATTATAACTGTCTATAGACTTAACAAGTCGTTATTTTAAAACATGTGTAGGCATCGTTTATAATCAAGGGTGTAGAAATCCTCGATTGTGGATGCTTTTGACTCACATGAAATATCGCATCAAACACCATGATCCAAGATAAAATAATAATAATAACATATTAGTTCCGTGTGGGAAATATTTAAACTAGTGACCAAAAGCGCAGCGTGCAATCACTAAGCCACTGCGCCAATGGGGACAATGCCATAAAAATATAATAGTAATATTATTTTAATATAGGTATATATAATTTGGTCGCTGGATATTCACGTCTAGGAACATATGACAAGACTGAAAATGACGAGCATTGCAGTCATTGCAGTAGTATTAAAGATGCAAGTTGGAACTATGAAGGTTTCAAAGGCCATGTCTATTAAAAAAAAACATCTGTAAGGCCATGTTTATATCCATATTGAGGTCAGTAAATGATAATAATAGAGCTCATACAAAAGGCAAGGCTTTTGAAACTGCGTCAAAATTAAACGTGTGGAAACCTACTATTGTTAAATAATATCTAGGTGATTTGAGCATAACAGCAATTTAATAGCGACTGCATATAAACACCATCACGACACATTACAGCTGGCCATTGCATGAGTATGTCAATTCATTACACCTATGCTTGTAGAGCGATTAATCGGTTATACAATCTCCGTAGTTATAGGGGCTAAAATTACTATCCTCTTATTCATAACCGAGGATCATACCGGCATTAACTAAACCCTGTTTAAGTTTATTGATCTCTGTTGTTTGACATGATAACGACAGTGACGGGTGTAAATTAATCTTTGGTATAAAATTGAAATTTTTTCAAATTTTTAGTCTGGTATTACGCATAGAAATTGCGTGCAAAATTCTAAAAAAATACCTTTAGGGATTGCCATAGATGTGAATGCTGTAGTCTCAGTTGAGACTCGATGCGATACACGTTCACGGGCATACAGTTTTTATCGCTTCTGTAGCATCGGTGTTCAGTCCATAAAAGGTATAGTTGTGTGAACTTTGTCATATTTAAAGGCAAACGAAACGAGTAAACGAGAACACACAGCCTCCCGGCACAGAGCCGCGACTGCCCCAGGGGTAGACCTTACAAATAGGTCAAGGTAAAAATTGTCCTCGCTTTCATAAATACCCGGCTTCGTAAAGATACCGTTTTTGGGCGCTTGTACAAAAAATATTCCTAATTTCTTACTGTAAGTACAAATATTACGTTGTACAGAGGTAGATATTAACTGGAAATGTCATCTACAAAGGAAAGTCTTACACAAAATTGAGTTTCTATTTCCAGACCAGAGTGAGGGAGTAATTTCTATTAAATTGTGAGGACAGCGTCAATTAGTGTTACACCAGCTCTAAAAAGGACAATATCATCTTTCTGAGAATATTATATAACCGTAAAATAATGTTTATTGCCTAGGTTGAGCAAGTTGTTCACTGACATCAAACGACTTTAAGTCCAATGCTCTTCATAATAGATTATTATCAAAAGAATTATTAAAGTTACAATCAAATAAACAATCTACCGACAAATGATTGAGTTAAGAAAATATCTAACATAGTAGATAAGACACTTCATCGCTATCATTCACATAAAGCGGTCGATTATAAATTTAAAGAGAGGAGATTCAAGTGGGGACTTACATACCTCCATAATTATATCACACTTCAGACTAATATTATAAAGGAGAAAGTTTGTGAGTGTGTTCGTATGTTTGTTACCTCTTCACGCTCAAACGGTTGGACCGATTTCGATAAAATTTGGTATAGAGGTAGCTGACATCTTCGATTAACACAGACTTAATCCCGAGACTAAAATGTAGCGGGTAACACCGCGAGGTGCAGCTAGTTTTAAATAATTTATTCTTGAAAATAAGTCTATACCTACCTATACACATTAGTAATGTAGTACCTACCTGTTGCCATTCGTTGGACACACACTTGATTCATTTGTATTTGTAGTTTGTCTCGCCTTTACTTTCTCAAGTCTTTTGCAGTTAAATCTTTTAAAGTATATTGACAGTAAAGTACATAATGGACACGCAGTGATCCCTGAGGTGCTCTGCAATGTATCAAGATAATCGCCAGCGATTTTTCAGGTAAAATAAATCGATGGCCTAAAGTGAGAAAGCTTGCTTCAGTCGGTGAATAAATAATGTTTGGTTAGAGGACGTTGTAAGTCAGATGAGCTGATTGGTGGGGTGCCTAAATGTTTCACCAGGTTCGTTTCTCGTTGGATGGATCAATAGTTGCAGTGTGCAAGTTGCAATGGAAAACTTGTGGGGTATTACTGTTTTTTTTCATATTTTTTGGACAATATTTATGGTTTGATGTATGGTTGACTGCCTCGTTGGTCTAGTGGTTGCTAAGCGCGACTGCTGAGCACGAGGTCCTGGGTTCGAATCCCGGGTCGGGCAAAGTGTTACTGGGTTTTTCCATTAGGTAATTCTCAGTAACAGCACGGAGTCTGGATTTGTGCCCGGTTGATGGCAATAGGCTCGCCCCCTATTACATTGGGACCTAAAACACAACTGGCGAAATGTGGGTGTACTATATGTGCACCTCTGCCTACCCCTTCGGGGAATACAGGCGTGATGTTATGTTTATGATGTTATATTTATGGTTTATTTTAATAAAAATTTCTAAAAGGGAGGCCTTTGGTCAACAGTGGACGTCTTTTGGCTAATGATATTTAAGATTTTTTTTTATCTGTTGGACATTAACAATGTACAAATGGGTTTTGTAAATCTACTTTACCTAAGTATAGTAAAAAGACACCAATATGAGCATAAAAATATAGATAAATATTTATAGATATATTTACTTAGAAGCTATAGCATTATACATTTTATTGGAGACATTTATCAGGGATTCAGAAGGCAAATAGCAGGTATGTTGTGAGAATACATAACAGTTTCCAAAGCTGAAAGCGTAGCGACCGCCGAATACGTTTCTACTTTCTAGATGTTTGGCAACAAGTGACCGTGAATAGGGTTTAGGCTGTCAAAGGTACCGTTTATGAATAATAACTGGAAAAGCCACTAAAAAGTTTGAATATTCACATTTAAGTTAGGGATAATTTGTTCTGAAATATGTATTAAAAACTTCTATAACGTCGACCAAAAAGCTTTGGTCCTGTGTTAGGCCCTCTTCTCAACCTCGATGAAGAGTTCCTAATTCATAGATACAGGAGATGTGTTCTGAACACATTGCATTCATAAATGACACCCTAAAATGTTGGACTGAGTGCCATCATATCAATATTCCATTTTCCTTATGTTTTCCTTAGAATTTCACTTCACATTAGATACTTACCTTATTTCCCTTTATTTTTATTTCATGGTGCACAATAAATAAATTCCATTTGCTTCCATTCCATTATTTTCTATTTATACTCCATGATTACATCTGGTTAACATTGTATATAAATTCAGTTGATACGGGGAATAAACATGAGAACAGTCCGAAACACAATAGAAAGTGAAAACATGAGATTTTGGGGATCTAAGATTAAAATCAAGGAACCTTCACGGAGCGACGCCTTTGTTGCGACCTTTCTTTATGTAACACTCAATTGTTAAGATCTGACTCTTTACGAAGGTTTTTGGCTACGGAAGATGTAGGTAAATAAATATATAAGGTGGTAGAATTATAGTAATTCGTATACAATAATGCCGTAAACAACATGGAGTATCTGTAATGAGGTATTTATGAAACCTGATCAAAGAATTATACCTAGAGGAATTTAATTAAATACATGGTATACAGTATACCGTATACTATAGGTTACGGTTAGGTATACGGGAGGAAATAAATAAAAATAACTTAATTTTAAAATAAAACCTTGTTTCATAAGATTTAGGAATAACTAGGTAAGTAATTTGACCTACTTCTGACTGATGAAGAACAAGTCGTGTAATATACTCCAATTTTCTGAAACATAATCATAGTCCCTAGCCAGTTCACGTAGTATCTCACAAGTATTAAATTCCCATGTTCCATCATCACCTTTCGATGCCGTCGGTACATAAAGCATTACTTGGTATGCAAATTGCAAGTACTCGGCCATCTGCCTAGGTTATCGTCGCCACCAGCCGTGATGTAATTAAAATTAACTGCTAAATACATTGATGTACGGCAGGCATGACAATAATATCCTCGTTGGAACGGCAATTAAATGCCTAATGATGACTTCATTATATTACAGGGGTTTTGGTATTAGAATTTTGGGATATCATTACTTGGCGTTTAAGGGCGGGGGGGGGGGGGCTTTGTTCAACAGTGGACGTCTTCCGGCTGATGATGATGATTACTTGGTTAGGTTTCTACAGCATTTTGCAGTTGTGACAAATGAATGTGGGCTTGAAATATTTTTGACTTTTAAATTTTGGGATCCGCTTTGCTCGCGGATTTTGGGGTCTATTTTCGATCCAGATGAATATTTATGTCAGTGTCGTGTCTAGAATTAAGCGTAACTTAAAAGTGAGGTAACATTGATTTCTCCATTGAAAGATTAAATCCCATAGGTGAAATGTTGAGTAGCGATGTTTCGAATACAACATTACTAACAACTATTTAGGAATCTATAATCTAGAACCGTCCCACTGCAGGGCAAAGGCATCCCTACTCTCTTTCCATTTGTCCCTGTCAAGGGCGGTACCAGTCCTCCATAAAGGAGTCCAGTTCACCTCGCCAAAAGAAAAAAACTAAAACAAAAATTATTAAAAGAGAAAAATCTATATCGAAGAAAACTCCCGTCCCTAGCAGGGTTAATTTATAATAATTTAGAGAAATCGTACCTAAATATAAGGCCTTAAGTCCGCCTTGTACATCTTTTTTTGTATGATGAATAAATAAATAAATAAATATTACGCTTTAATGCAATTTGGTATGTTCAAAACTGTATGTATATTCAAAATGAAAAAGGTTGTCTTTATTTTTCGTTTTGACCTTGGCTGTTGAAGCTTCAAGTTTGTACAAAGCGTCGAAGCGGAGTGTTCGGAATTTAAAAGTCGTTCGCAAGCCTCGCCGTGAAGAAGGTACGAGTATTTTTCAAAAGGCACGCCGTGTTAGTGGGACATCAAAGACGTACGGTGTTGCCGCATAAAATTAGGTAAGGCCATCTACAAATATTTTTTTGCCTGGTTTTTTTAATGGTCCTACACTATATGCCCTTAGAAGAGCTTCGACTGGAAGACTTATTCGTTATAAGGCCACACAAAAATATGTTTTCATGAAATATTTCAAAATTATTTTATGACAAAGATTTAACTTGATTTTGGTAGAACCTAGATTATTTTTTGGTGTCAGTGTCAGCAAAAATTGTTTTATGTATTGTTGATGTTATCTTGCTTAATTATGAAGAGCATGCAAGCAAAACGTTAATTAACAGAAGCCAGCTGTTTACTGCTGATTGAATTTGCGATAGATCGTCAAAAAATTATGATAAATCCGAGAGACCTGTTCCACACGCTTAGGTATTTTTTATTTTAATAGCAATAAGTCTCACTTACTTGAATACTGAAAATTGACCTTAAATTGTTGTCTTAAAAAGACAGTCATACATTTTTTTGCCGGTCTGTAGTTGAAACTAGCCAGTAATGGATAAAACAATGAGAAAATCCAACAAATCGTCTGAACATTCCGAGCGATGTCGGATGTCTGCGAACAGAAAGATTAACAGTGAGCACCTGTGGAGCAAACGTGTTCACGAATCACGTCTACATTGAAGTGGTGACAGAATCGTGGCACATTGTGGCCGCGAACGTAGTTGATACGCCGTTAAAGCAAAAAAGTCACCTTGGAATTTATCGCTTTCTGTAAACATACATATAACATGCCTTAAGCCCATAAACGGTGTATTAAAGGTGTTTTCCTTTATCAGAAGTCAAGTTATAGCTGGCGAGCCTATTAGTTCAATCAATCATGGCCATGCATTCTTACTTCCTCCGATTCACTTTCCGGACGATGGAAGTTAATAAGGCCTACTCATATTGCTTGCTCTAATTATTCTATATTATGACATTATTTTGTATTGGGCACAAGTCGTGTCATAAATGCCAACATGAATAAAAATCTTCTTGAGTTTTGTTGTAATAATAAAAAGTCTTTAGTTTGCAGATGGCCTAAGCTTTGGGGCCCGAGCGTGCTTATCAGTGACACAGCAATCTGATGCTGACGGCGTCGAACTCCAAGTAGCCTTGTTGTCTGACTCGTAACGATCCTCTGCACCTACAATACTTCGAGTATGAAAAATTGACTGCTTATATTAGATCATTCAAGAGACAGGCGTTTCGTATCGACTTGTCCTGAGGAAGGACGATAGAAGGTGTGGCTGAAAGTGATATTATGTGACTGAACTGTGACTGGGAATACTAATGAAGAGAAGGATGCCTGAAAGTTGGATTAATTTGTATGTGTAGTAGTTTGATGAAAGAGAGAAAGAAGGGTGACTGGAAGTAGCAAATGGAATAAATGTGGCTATGTGTGCCGACTCCAAGTAATTGGAAACAAAGTAAAGAAATGATGAGGAGTTCATGAGGAAGACGCATTCCGATAGGTATGTAGCTAATGATTTAGGTTAAGCTTTATACCCTTCTTATTATAGGTTTGCAGACGGTTAAAACTCTATCAATTGTAATGTAGATACTGAAATCCGTTTCTCTTCATCCGAAATTCTGAATGTTTAATAATTTTGAATTTCAAAATTTTTGCTTTTCTAAACAGTCATGTGGTCTATAATACATAACGACACATACACATTTAAAGTTTCGAAATGTGCGTAGTTATATTTCATTAGAGAAAGTCGAAATCTATAAATAATTTCCAATTAACCTTCTCGGGTAATGGTAAAAGTGGGTAGGAACGTAGGCACTGATCCACAAGAGAAGTTGAGAAATTAAAAATTAAAAAATCATTAAGCGTTGAAGCTTATGGGAGTTGGGAGGTAAGAGGCTTATCGTTACAATCATTGGATGTCTAATTTTCAGACGCCTCCGACGCCAAAGGTTCTTTGAGCAAACTGGCTAACTGGCAACTGGCTACAGCGTAGTATAAGTACTTTTTATAACCTCGTTACCTGGCCAGAAACATAAAAAAATCAATGATATAAGCGTAAATCTACTTGGGGGGGGGGGGGGTTCCGGAGTTGGTCCTTTTAGAGGTCCCGGGACTTCCCTTGTTTGTGCAGATGGTGACCACCAGGGTGGTTTTAGTGAGGTGGAAATCCCACACTCCCCGGTCCCTACCCCATAGGGGCCGGGTGCCTTTTGAAGGTATCCCCCCGAAAAAAAAAAGGTGAAAATCTACTACAAGTGAAAGTAACAAGATGAATAAAAAGCTCCTATGCATATTATACCCAACGTTAGACTCGTCAATTATCGTCTAATGGCATGCTAATGTTTTCAGCCAGTACTGCTGTGCTATTCTGAAACACTAACATCATCTCGAAAGCCACCTTTCTTGTCACCTTGCTATGCGCTAGTGTCAAATCTTACCGCGGATTTTGAAGTGAGTTTGGAAGTGATGAGTTAGAAATAGTACGGCTGTTCTAAGTAGCAATAAACATAAAACATAACATAACATCACGCCTGTATTCCCCAAAGGGGTAGGCAGAGGTGCACATAAAGTACACCCATATTTCGCCAGTTATGTTTTAGGTCCCAATGTAAATAGGGGGCGAGCCTATTGCCGTGCTGCTACTGAGAATTACCTAATGGTAAAACCCAATAACACTTTGCCCGACCCGGGATTCGAACCCAGGACCTCGTGCTCAGCAGTCGCGCTTAGCGACCACTACATCAACAAGGCAGTCTAAGTAGCAATGTTATAGCTATTCGCTGAAATTATCTTGTATGTGCCATCGCTTGGTTCTGTTCACCCCTCAGTTAATTAGCTAACAATGTAAATCTTGATATACATGTACATAATACTAAAAAAGCAATCTCAAGGACTAAAGTACACGGGAACACAAAAACTTCAGTAAAACTTAGAAATATGAGGTATTATAACATCAAACGCCTCGTTTTACAACCCTTGTAGATGGAGTTATTCAGACATTTTCATTTGTTACAAAGAACGAAGATTCTGTGAACTTGTTTCGAACAAAAGTTGGGAGATTTTAATACACTGCGTCTAAGGTTGAACATTTAATTAATAAGATTTTTAAATTAATAGGCAGGCAGATACCTAAATGTAGTCATTTTTGCACCTTTTACATGTGCGTTTTGTTGTTTATCGGATGTTAATACATTGGGTTTTAAGTCGCGAACCTATTGCAGGTAATCGGGTGCATAATGGGTGCGTTACCTCTTAGGCTCTTACACCTGAATTAATAAACAGAATTGTATTCTTCTGGACAAGTAGTATGTTAACACAATCCCTGTTATTTAATTTTATAAACGAGGATTATAACGGCATTAACTAAACCTGGTATTAAGTCTATTGACATCTCTATTCTGACATGCAAACAACAGTGACGGGTATCATTTAGTCCATGGCTTCAATTGAATTTTTTTAAATGAAGGGGGATAATGTATTGCATTAGCGTTACTATACATTTTATGGCCCGTGGCAGAATTCGATGGGGCCCTTTTTTGCTTGGCTTTCTCTGACTGGGGGCCCCTTCAGGCCGGGGTCCATCGCATTTTGCCTGCTTGCCACCCTACGGTACGTTACACATGTGTTGATTACGGAGATAAAATATGCCTAGATTATATTGAAATTGCGTTATCACCCATTTAGATATTGAGTAACTTATTGGCCTACTAAAATTATAAACAATATCCTCTATCTCATCATGAGTAGTCGGATTTGATTATTCGTGAAAATTACGAATAAGGTCAAATACGACATACCAACCATACATTTTTATTAATTAATTGTTAGTTACCTTCTTCTTAAGCTAATGGTAGTTAAACCAGCATTTAATTCCAAATTCCTCATTAAATTCGTATTCTTGATCCCCCGTACTTTAATCAAAAGAGGCTTTTGTTATCTAAACTAATGTTAAAGAACCTACAATCAAAATTAATTGAAATATCTAAAATAAAAACTGGTTCAATCATCGTAAATACGTCTAGAACTTATACCTATAGAGTGAAGGTCTTGTTATCCGGGCTTGGTCAGCTGTTCCAAGACTTAGTTTTTGTGGAATTGAAAAATCGATAAACGGAGACAGTTGAAAGATTGAGAAGCAATGAGGTTGCTATCCGACTACGATTCAATATGCTCCTGAATAATACTGAATGGGTTATGTAAAAGGTTTGTTAAACAGACAGTTTTATTATCTACTTGTTTAAATATGGGTTTTAAGAATGTTTAATTGTTTTAAATTTAATCATTTTGAAAGGAATGAGCAGATTTTTAACGTTTGCTAACTTTGTCAACACTATTTAAAAACACAACAACGATCCATTGTGTTAGTAACCATTTCCTTAAGCAACTATCTTAGTATTTTATCTGTAGGTAACTAACAAAACTTCAACGTTAAGATATTGATAAACGTTAACATTTCGTCTTAAACAATAGGATAATAATAATTATAGGTACTATGTCTAGCAATACATACTTTTGAATGGTAATAGGTACTAGTAAATACATATTCACATAATGAAACGCTTTCGCGAAAACAATGAATATTTAAAACCAGCATTATTTAATTAACACACAGCCGCAGCGTTGGGAATTTACCTTTAACAACTACTAGTTACATGAATTATTTGAGGTATTTTTAATAATGCAATAAATCCAGCATCAGATAGGAAATAAGAGTGGAGAGCGGCCTCACTGAGCGGTCGCTTACAACCCTGACCTGCCTGTTGCGCTATCCGGGCGAAGGTCACACAGAACCCCTCTAATATCGTTGAATATTTTATTACTTGTGTATCTGTAGCCGCACAATGCTTTGTTTTGATACAAACAAAATTTGATGTAGCTTTTGTACCTGAAAATCTTGTTAAATTCGGTAAGTATATGATGTTAGGTATGTTTTATACAAAATGTTGTACTATTTTTTTATGAATATAGAGGTATTTGGGCATACTTAAGTAAAAATTACTAATAGTAACATTTATTTATATTATAAAGGATGTCTGTAAGAGATCGCCATGAGCGATAATACCGCCATTGTACAATTTAGTTTTAAGGTTTTCTCTGTAGGTATATTTTTTATTTTATTTTGTTGGGCAATATAGAGATGTATATTATTATAATACATCGAGTGAATGTAAGTTTCAATTACCTAATACATAGGTATTAAATGTAGGACGTAGGTATCAACCCCCAAAAACCACACGATATCAGAGCATAATCTAACAGCCTACCGTCTAGCAACCAGCTTAGCCACCGCACCAAACTGACCACGTATTCATAAAATAAGTACTTAAATAGTAAATAGGTAAGCCTATTTGTCTCGGACAAAAGAGCCTGTTCAATTTTTAATAGCATCGTAATTTATTTGATAAATTGCAGTTAAACATGTGTCAGGCGTCTGTTTATTAAATATTAAGCCCGCTTTAATGTTGAAAATATCTATTTACGTGAATATTTACGTTAAGTATTTAATTATGTTGACTAATGGTAAACAATTTTCTCAATTACCAACACATGACAGAGATAAATAGTGAGAAAAACACAAACATGTTTTATTTAACCGGCATATCCGTGTGCCACTACCTCGTTGGCCTAGCGATCGGTAAGTGTAACTGCTGAGCATGACGGGTTCGAATCCTGGGTAAAGCAAAGTGTTATTTGGTAATCCATTAGGTAATTCTCAGTAGCAGCACGAAGGCTGAAATTGTAGAAGGCGATGGCAATAGACTCGCCCCCGATTACCTACATTGGGATGAGTAACATAACTGGTGAAAGATATAAACAAGAATTATATCGCAATACATACTCATCATCATTTTTAGAGAACTGTTCAGCATAAATAGCTTTAAGATTCTGAGAATGTGTATTTAATTTTACTAGGCCTGTACCTACACGGACGAAATAAAGGTGTAAACGTGCTTATCCCGTAGAGTATACTAGTCGAGATAGTACCTAATAATAGGATAAAGTAAATATTTACAGAGTTTGCAAGCATCGCTATTGAAACATTTATAAACTCGGTAAATTGGCTAGCGTTCGGAAAAGAAGTTTCTTAACATTTAACAAGGCAAGTTAGTGGAAGTTATCCAACAATCAGGTGAGGCTTATTGTTCAGCCACATCCACTGCCAGAGAATAGTGGCTGGTGTACTATGTTATGGGTATAATGCTTAGAGTATGTATAAAATAGTGGTAGCTGGTTATTCATCTAATTCTCTGTATACAGTATTTAGATATACCTATTTAAAGAAAGATATATAAATAATAATATGGATAGATATATATTAGATAGTGATTAATCCACAAAAACAAAAAACAGTTCCTACGTCGACACTAATTTACCTACTTATCAAAAGGTAACTTGATGTGGGCAAACGGTTCATGAACCCAAAACGAACCTACTTTGTCAGCGCCTCACAAAAAACTACGACATCACCATAACAAAAAATATCGGAAATTTTACATTAAAGAAAATTAAAATGAACAATTCTCCTCAATTTAAGGGTAAGTTCTCCTCTATTTAATAAGGCTCTGTACAAAATGCTTAAAATTTTCGTAAGTATGAACCCATTCAAACGAGTATCAACAATGAGCCATTGTTTTATGTTCCCATAGAAATGGGATCCCGCCTTCTAATTAGGATCCCGCTTATTGTTCATTTAACATGAAAAAGTATTTTGTTTTATAATTACGCTACGACTAACTATATTTTCAGGGCATTGTATCTCTTAATATTCTTCAACAGAGGCTGTGTGCATTACTACGTTTAGAGCAGACGTACCTTTATACGATTTGCAATTCAATGAAATTGATAACTGAATGATTATTGATTTAACGGCAAGTAACATACAAAGCCATCTAGATTATTATGTAGATACCTAGTATATTCCAAGCGCTAACAACAAGAGTATTAAAGACTTACGTGAGTGTTATCCATATTATTTGCTGTATATTCCGGTTATACTCACGGGTGTATTCGGGAAAGCCCGGCTAGTTTCGAACTCGAACCAAGCCCTTATTCATGAGCTGGTTACGCGGCAGAGTCGCGAGCCGAACTAGTCGGGCATTCCCGAATACACCCGTGAGTATTACCGGAATATACAGTAAATAATACTAAAGACTTATTCCAAAGCTTTACTACATAATTATATAATTTTCTAAGTCTTAAAGAAAGTTAAATGGTGCATGTTATACGTATAGATACTTACATTCACTACCTTAGATCCTAAATGTATGTAGCTTTATATATTTACTCCAGTAAGACTATTTACTAGGCAAATTAACTTGAGCAGGCCATGTAGTTAATTCTCCAAGCGAACACAATTCTACAAACAACATGAGTCTACAAACGATCACTTCTGCACTTCCCTGGGGCATATTAGTGCTATCTGAATCCCTAAATTGGCAATGGCCTTTACACCGATATACCCAAGAGCACGGCAGCTAATACCAATTATTGTAGACTAGGTAACTGTTATGCGGAATTGTCCGTCAATTTACCTTGAACGGTTCCGTTATGGTTGAGTTAGTGATACGTGTGAAGTAATGGGTTTGGCATATGATCGACGTGGTTTTAGTACATCACAGAGGTAATAGTTATGTTTATTTATGTTGTAAATATTTTAGTGAAGATTAAGTCGGAACCTCGGAAGGACTTTCTCGAATTGGAATATTATAAGATTTATTTTCTTATTTTAGCTACTACACTGACATTTCTCATGGCTAAGATAGCTTTTAGGTACCTGCCCAGTTGTATCTGGCATAGAATTGACCGCCCCATTTCCTCCTTTCGGTGTCGTAAGAGACGACTAAGGGATAATCCAGAAGATGGGCAGCAGCGTCTTCTGTAACTTCACCACCAATACTGCGATCCCCAAGCCGCTTGGTGGCAGCAGCCCCCCCTTAGGTAATGCTGATGATGATGAAGATACCGTTTTAGTTCCTTTGGTGTATACGAAGAAGCTTGAATAGAATGCACTATAGATGCTTCTCACCAAACTGCATTAATATTAAGTAGTTATTACATACTTAATTAAACTATCACAGGTGGACAGTTGCAGAAATGGAAACTAATAGGTTTGTCCATTTGCCGCTAATGAGTGACATTGTGTTTGTTGTTAATTACCCCTGGTGGCAGGATAGTGAATAATGCTAATTTCTAATAGGTCGGCAACATTAGCATTGAATGAACCGAATCATTTTAGGATTAATTTCTGAGAACTGAAGGTTACAAAATTGAGCATATGATCTTGAACTCCATTCATGAGTCTGAGAACGTGTATCCAAATAAATAAAATTACTCTTTCTACTAGTTCCGGGATTACATTTTTTCCAAGAATAATGACATTGGTACGCTTGTTCTAATGGATTTGCTTTCATGGAACTCCTTACCCGACGGGAAAAAGGTATGAGATGTGCAAAGTAACAAATTAGTTATGAGGAATACTCGTGAGATACGTTCAAACCTTATAAGCAAAATGTAATAAGTGTGAAATGGCCATATCACACTACCGCTACCGCTTGCCCAAACCCTCTTTAAGACGTAAATGTGAGAGAAAGAGGTTCAAAGTTTCTCAATCACGATTTACGACGGAGTAAAGTCGTAAGTTCGTATATATTAAACCCTGTATTAGTCTGAGCTTGAAACTTTGCCTAGCTTTATAAGCCTTGGAAACTAAGTCCTGTTATAGGTGTGGATCAAGCATGGTAACCTATGCATCGTTTGTTTGTGGAGCCAAAATGTGAAGGCAGAAATCATATTATGTTGACTAAAATATTACCTTATTGTTAGAGAAGAAAATATATATTTGTTTGTAAAATATAATGGACAGACACGCAGACTTTTCTCCATGTCAGCAAGCAGAGATGGACAGTCGTGCCAAGGGCAGCCAGACAGTGAACGTTAGGTGGAAATGAAACTATAATTGTCAATCTGTTCGTTCATTTGGCAGCGGATATGCACTGATATACGTTAAGCGAACTAGAGTACTATTTTCTGGATTTTACGCCAAGATTTGTCACATGTGTCTCTTTTTTACTGGCCAGTCTTTGGATAGGTACTATAATAGACCTGTATAAATAAATAATCATGTCTTTTATAGGTACCTAACAAACAGAATTTAATGCAGATAAGATAGACTTAAATATTAAGAATAGAGTGCCATACCTAATTTATTAGAAATTGTATAAGCTCGCTTGCCTGCAACTCAGTCAGCCTGACGGTATACTGCAATAAATAAAGACGAGAAACTTAGTACCATCCTGAATCTGCCTGTTGCTTCGACGGACCAAACTTTCTGAATATCTATCGACCACTTCTCAAATACTTCCCAAGATATTGCTCGAGGCGTGTTCGAAAATTGATGGAATTCACTCACAAACTTTTGTTGGATATTTTTTCTTGCGGCGAAGTTATTCATTCTCTTTATTGCAGTTCCTATGGATTAAATATTTACTGTCTTCCAGAATCAAAATTATGCTTCGATTTAAATCATTTTTTGTCTTACATTTTGAGATCTCTGGTTTATAGCTACGTTACTTCAGCGCTGCGAGGAGCGAGTTCGATGCACGCACGGGAGATACAGATACTTGATTATTCGTTTTTTTTGTGCATTTTGGAATGAAAAACAATATAGGTAGGAAGAGCAGTGTGGGCCTCTTATTTTATTTTTACCCACAAAGGAACATGCCATTAATGAAGTATGGGAGCATCTGCAGAGAAAGTAGGTCATGGTCTGTATCTCGGCACGGAGCAAGAGATCCTCTAAATTGAGCATTTTGAATAGAAGAGAATTGCGCCAATTATATTGTGCGTTTATGACAGAATATATTTTTTTAAAACCGTCGCCCCTTACTGGGAATTTCTCCTGTGTCGTGGGTGTGTGTCACAATCATGAAATATCACATACACAAACACCCAGACTTGGGTCCCGTGCGGGCATTAGCGTAGCAGTCAATCGCTTAGCCAATGCGCCAATTAGGTTTTGTTTTTGTTTTCTTAAATGTATCGTTCTTGCATTAACAGACACAAATCTGACAGATGCAGTTGTAGTTCAATAATGAAGCCAGCTTAAGCCATTGTGTACACAGTGAACAGGGTCTGATGCTAAGTAGAGCAAGACCTTGACATGATAACATTACATATCGCGATGTTTCTATTCAACGGACTATCTGTATAATAAACGCAAGATAATTGAGATGTATTGCAGTTTGTCATTTAGTGATGGCTGATGCTATAATAGAAAACGTTTTGACTAGAAGAACCTCTCTCAGTGATGAATTCAATCCAGAACTTTGGTCAATGGTGACATATATCTACTTGCTCTGTAAGCCTACTGAAATCATCATTTTTTTATAATTTTAGTCTACTATTTGTAAGGAAAATTTTGTTCCAAAAACTAAACTATATTTGAATGCACTAAACCAAATTACAAGAATTGCTCAAAAATCTTGACACGGCATCAAACATAACATAGCTAAGTGAAAAAAGGAGGAACGTTTCAAAATGTCGACAAAAACCTTTACAAAAGCATCGAGCCGTTGCTACGATGTAATTAAAGGTCCGAGCCACATGAAAGGTGTCTCGGGAGCTTTTCATTTAATTACACACGTTTACAGACAACACGGCTCTTTGAGTTATGTCAACAATCCTAGCTGCTGTCATCTGAGGAAAAATTGGACTAACCTGCTTGTTTACTAAACACAAAGGACACATTTTTGACAAATTTCATTATTAACCTGTTACTAGTGTATAAGTGTTGGGGCTTTTTAAAAGGTTAACAACAGCTACGTAGGTTTATCTGGCTAACGCAAACTCATGTTAACAATTTTTGTTTTCTGGAAACAATAAAATATTGAGTGATTATCTGCAAAATAAATAACAATGCATGTGGATTACAGTACTGATTGAGTGATATTATCAACCGATATTATCACACCGATACTGTAACGCCCAAATAAGAGTCCTTGCTGTGAAGTCTTACAAAGAAGTGAGCAAGAAAGAAAAATGCGTTAAGAACAATTCAGTGCCTTTTTCTAATTTCTCTCTCATCTCCTTTACCTTTGTACATTTCATAGGTACTCATCTAATAAATAAATCATCTCATTATAAGCCGTTATTTATCAATATATGAGGGCGAGCAGGTGTGTGCCGTATTTAATCTATTACCGATCGCCGGATTCAATTAGCATTATAATTGATTTCTCTTCGTCTAGTTCGTTTTAATTGAAAACGAGGCACCGTACAATTGAAACGTGCAGACTCATTCAAGAATATTCTTTTTGTTGATATTAATATATTTAGCCAAGTATTAATTTATTAATATTGACACAGTAATATCGTTATCCTAATGGTAAATTTGCTCACGCAACCTGCTATTGACACACAAAATATAATCTTGGGGCTGGACTGCTACTGCGAATCATTTAACAAAAAAGTTTGACAGAACAAAAAATAGAACAAAACTGCTAGAAATCCAGGTACTGAGTAGGTAGTCTATTCCCCAAAACTGGGTGGGGTTGGAAAACTGGGGGCAGTTAAAGCAAGACGCTTCCACAACGGAAAACGTCCTGCTTTACGAGTCGATGGTAAGGGGCTCTTTCTATTTTAATAATTACCATGATACAGGCATTTAGTTGTTCACTGGAAGCTTTAATTATTGTGAAATCTGAGTGAAATATAGCATTATTTTTTAACTACGTCTGAGTATGTGTGCGGTTTAAGTAGGTAATATCTTATCACATGTATTTATGTTTAACTGTAAGTATTTACATCACAGTTTTATGATTTACTTAATGTTATGAAATCCTCTATACGTAGGTTATAAATACAATTGTATCTTTGTCGGTGCATACTGCATAACCTTATGCAATCTCGTAGTAACGAAGGTCTATGCATAACTGCTTCCAAAGCTCCTTCCTGCACACACCCAGACTCGGGACAAACATCTGCGGTTCGCACAAATATTTGTTCCGTGCGGGAATCGAATCTGCAACTCTTAGCGCAACAGTCCAATCGCTCAGCCACTGCGCCAATCAGGTCGTCATCCAAATCTTATTCACAGAATTCATAATATTCACCTACCTAGGTCCCATTCTTATATCTAGGCATTTGACGCATGCCATCTGGGACAACAACATACTACCAAACTATAGTCAATATTAGCTTACACTATAATACTTCTCCGTTACGTAAGTTGTTACAATATATCCTCTATTTACCCGACATCAGCTCGAAATAGTAACATGGTACAACAAGTTGGCTTTGACGACGTCAAGTTGCGGGCGGTGTGACGTCTACAGGGGCTGGAGTGCTAGAGACGGGCCTCATCTACATAACAGGATTACCTGACACCTCTTTGAGATATTACGGAATCTAGAATGCGACATGCGAAACCTATTTAATTACCGGATGAATGAAGAAGGTACTTGCTTGATTAGAATTATAATCCAACTGTATTATATGAATAGAAAGTAGGTGAGGATGGAAATGGGATGTTAAATAAGACTAGGTAGGTAAGGGAGGGAAGGGTCATGTTGGTCTAGTGGAAAAATTACATATAGAACTTTATGAGAGATTGAACAACCGGGAAGTAGAAAAAGTGGTGGGTGGTCTTCATCCGGTAGGGGGACAGTAGATGGAGAGATGACGGCATAAAAATAGTTGTTAAAATTTATTGAATTTTAATTATTTTATTAGTATCTGCGCCCCGCGGTGTTACCCGCTACATTTTTTCAAGATAAAAAGTAGTCTATGTGTTAATCCAGGGTGTCAGCTACCTTCATATGAAATTTCATTAAAAACTATTCAGTAGTTTTTACGTGAAAGAGTAACAAACATCCATCTATACTTACAAACTTTCACGTTTATTATATTAGTAGGGATGTATTGTCGTTCAAAGTGGCATTCTAAGGTCTATGTGCAACAGTAGGCGTCTTACGTCTGATGATGATGATTGAATTATAAGGGTAATATAAATCTTAGTTCTTCATTGGCGGATGAGTCGTTACGGCCTATTGTTTCGGCCGCTGATTAGACGATAGGGTGTTCTTACATTATAATAATATGTTTGCTAATTACGATAACGCTGCATAGTGTTAACTTGCCTTGATAGTCTGTCATTACAGTTAAGGTCGGTTATAGTTGGTTTAGTAAAACCGTTACCACCCAACATTATTCCAAGTAGTATTTTATCACATGTGAGCAAAGTCAAGAATTTTTGTAGGTTCTAGTGTTTGTTACTTTTGAACCTAGTAACCAATAAACTGAATAGTACCAAAGTAGTTTACTAGAAGTATTCCCTTTAGTCCTCGTCGCTTTCACTGATGTTTTCTAGGAACCTTTAAAAGCTTTAAGCTGTAAAGGTAAACTATCCCTGTAGCGACTTATCGTCGTTTAAATGGTTATAACGTTTTGTCTGGAAAACATTATTATTTGTGTATTATTAGTTTGTTGTCTTCATAGGAAAATCCTTTAGATTTTTCTCTATTCACATCAAAAGGCCAGACTTTATTTTAGCTACTTTATATACTATAGTTTAGATTATTTTTATTGGAATAAAATACTTAATTACTGTAAATATTAATCCCCCTCAAAATTTATTTCTTTTGCAAGAATTCAGAGCCACAATACGCTAAAACGACTACTTAGTTAGGTACCTATTAGATAATGATAGATAGATAAAATAATAGTTCAAAATCCATTTCTAAAAATATCCAACACTCAATTATAGATTGTGTTCGATCTTCTGCGCCAAAACGACACCCACGGGAGAAGGTGGGAAGGCGCTTTACAAGTCTAAAGCCAGGGTTAACACGGATTATAAGTTCTCTAAACTCTTTGCTGAGTTTAATTGAGATATTAGGTGCCCTTACTTCCGTTGGCAATAGGCTCGCCCCTATTACATTGGGACCTAAAACATAACTGACGACATGTGGGTGTAATATATGTGCACCTCTGCCTACCCTTTCGGGCAATACAGGCGTGATGTTATGTTTACTTCCATGTGGCCATACTATTAGAAATAGTTAAATACTGTTGGTCTATAAACTGTACATGTTTGTTTGTTTATTTATTGTGTAGTACGTCATATAGAATATTTCTTGGGAGTTCAACGATTTGATGTTCCTTTTACGAGTACTACCATAAGCAGGATGTTTATGTCAAAAAACAACGTCACGCATAGACCGTATTCATGAGGGAACAAATATGAACAAACCTGCAAAACGAGATCAGGGTCTCTATGAATACATAGTAGTTTACTCTTTTATGACCTTACTGAGTCCACACTTGTTTGCGTAATTTTTTTGCTTCCACTATATGAGATAAATAGCATGAATCTTACTTATTTACAGGCACTATCACGGTAAAGCGTATTGTAATACAATATATGGTTAGTAGAAAGGTGGAAAACACCACGTCGGGGGTGAAATCCTATTATAATCGCGAAAAAGAAAGCGAGTCTATATAATATCTGATATAATAATTCTTGCAGCCCCAGGCTTGAATAGTTTCACCTGACGGTCCTATCTTTCTCTGATCGTGTCGCTTTACCATCCAATTGTTATGTGTATGAGGGAACTGGGGAATGCTCCAATGTTTGCCGAGACACTTATTGACTATTAAGTGTATGGGCAAACATACGTAGCGACACATACTAGACACTACGCAGAGAGTCTGTGTGAGTCGTCTTGCTATAGTATTGTATAATATTGTGCAAAAGAGTTATCACAAAAACTCTTTGGATTAAACTAGACGACGTGGATTAAACTACTTATGTGATACGGATAAAAAATGCAGTTAAAAGCCAAAATTATATTTGCAGTTGGATTTTAATTATTGACAATACTAGAATTACATTAGAACATGGTGTATGGAGTGGTTGGAGGCGGAGGGCCGAAGATCGAGCTCAGTGTCGTGCCATGGGAGAGGCCTATGTCCAGCAGTGGACTGAAATAGGCTGATGATGATGATGATGATGATGGTGTATTACATCTGAATTGAATTGAAGTGTTTTTTTCTTTTTTTTTACGGTAAAGAAGTTTTATATAGGTTATTTTATGATGTGGTTACAAAGATTTGGCAATCATGAATTTAAATGTCGGCACGTTTTCAACGGTCACGCCGTATTTCTTCGCAAACTCCTCAGTGTTCTGTTCATAATAGGTTTCATAACCCGCACGTTGTCCGAGATCCTGTAAGGCGAGTGACGTCATCCAGGTAACAGTGATGGACACGTTTTGATCCTTGCAAAGCAAGCGCCTGAAACATACAGTTTGAATGTTTTAAACAACGGAATGACTTTTTGTATAAATTTATCGCATTGGGGAATCTCTTAGATTTGAATGGATAAATATAAGATATAACTTTGACGAACGAAATCAATAAATCGATTGGATGTCGAAGAGGTGTTTTAAAAAAAAATCTGATAAAATTGATGTAGATAATTATCAATTCAACATAGGTGGAAAAGCTAAAGAGTATGAAAACATTAACAAACCTGGCTTTCAGGAGCTCTAGTTCAATTCCCAAGTCTTTATATTCAGGATGGACAGCAATGCCAAAACTATCGAAGTATTTGTTCAATTTCATATCAGCCAAACATTTCGGTTGATGCATATCTTCTGACAGCTCCAAAAGTTTTTGTACTTCTTTGGTTTTCGGAGGATCCTGAATAAGATTTAGAAGTATGTATATTATTCCATGTTACCTTGATTTTAGGTGTGTCTAATGTATTATCCTACTATCCTACTAATATTATAAATGTGAAAGTTTGTGAGTATGGATGTGTGGATGTTTGTTACTCTTTCACGCATAAGCGGCTGGACCGATTTGGTTGAAATTTGGTATGTAGATAGGTTATACCCTGGATTAACATATAGGCTACTTTTTATCCCGAAAAAATGTCGCGGGTAACACCGCGGGGCGCAGCTAGTTGATTATATTATTTGTAAACAGTAACTAGCAATATAGGACTATTATACTAGAGTGACTGCCTCGTTGGTCTAGTGTTTGCTCAGCGCGACTGCTGAGCACGAGGTCCTGGGTTCGAATCCCCGGTCGGGCAAAGTGTTACTGGGTTTTTCCATTAGGTAATTCTCAGTACAGCACGGAGTCTGGATTTGTGCCCGGTTGATGGCAATAGGCTCGCCCCCTATTACATTGGGACCTAAAACATAACTGGCGAAATGTGGGTGTACTATATGTGCGCGTATGCCTACCCCTTCGGGGAATACAGCAGTGATGTTATGTTTTATACTAGAGTGAAATTAACATTTCTTTTACTTTGATTGCATTATAATAAATAATAGTATACTTTACCGGTATATCATAAGGTTTATCCGTCTCAATTAAATATGTGAATGATACACCGACAATGTCTCCTATCCCAGTTCCTTCCTTATTGCTTACTCCACATACAAACACGCGTACTTTGTTTAAACCTTCGATATCTCTCAATATCATTGATCGGTATTCCGCAATCGCTTCTTCATTGTTTGCAATACCTGTTTAATTAATACAAATACAAGTTAATTTAGAAGAGAATTTTGAGAGAAAACTTTGTTTTGTTTTGGAGAAATTGCAACAAAGGTTTTAGTTTAATCATGTTTTTTTTATTAAGACAATCAGGCTTATAGGTAATGCCTAATTAAAATAGCCTGAAGCCTGTTGTTTAAGATAGGTCCAAAGGAAGATGCAATTTAGAAATATACCTACTAATTTCGATAAACAATACAGAAACAAAGATGCACAATCTGCATGTTTTAATACTTTGACTCTGCGTGAAGCAGACACAATAGTAAAACAATAGCTATGCCCCGTCGGTGGGTCATTACACTGGGAAACAATTAAATATTGACTGAATGAAAAAATATTTGTATGTAAACTAACCTGCTGCTTTTGAAAAGGTGTCGTCAGCCAAATAGTATTTGACATGGAGGTCTAAAGCCTCTTGCACACGATCTTCTGGCGCATCTAAAATGCTTAATTTTAGAGCGCCATTTTTTGCCGTGAATGTGGACCACACTCTTGGAGACGTCGACATTTTAGCTCACTTAGTATTCTATAACACGACTTACTGCCGCGGCCAGCGTTTATATACGAAACATAAATTGTTCTGAACCGTCTGAATTCTTCGTTATCTACACACGGATCATCTCTGAGCATACAACATAGATAAGGAACTAATTCCAAACCATAACTTATGTGTATTAACTTTTACAACATTGTTGTCACCTCTTTGTTATATATAGGAGTAGGATTGTTAGTATCCTCTTACTATTGTTTTATCATTGACAAGTAATTATTTTGCAAACGGTTTAAATGGTCAGGGGTTTTGAAATCGTTGGTAATAAGAGATATAATTGAAAGTTTACATTAGATAAACTGAATAAGCACTGATTGCTAAGTACAGCATGCATCGTTGAACTGATAAGCTGTACTAAGACGTATCTCTTCGTAATCCATTGATACTAATACCCGTATCTGTATTGTAGAGGTCCGTATTGTCATTATTGTTCAATTCAAACCTGTTGAAACCACTGTATTGCCACATAAGTAAATACTGCGTGGTAATTTCGGAATCACTATAGTAATTCTCAAAGTGAAATAATGTCATAGTGAAATTAATTGCGTGTTATTCTTTGTCAAATAAGGTTGATAATGTTTTTAAGTGTCGATGATTAAGATTAAATGAAGTGAAGGTGAAAATTATTGCAACTAAATAGATTGAGAGTTAAATTCATTTTAAATCCTTTTTAACTGCTCGAAATTTTCTTTAGTGTAGGAAATATATTTTTATGCATACTGAACTTTCAAAGTGAAATATGCATCGCATTTATTTTCTCAACCATACAGATATATATAATTATGTAAATACGTTTTTTCTAGGCTTTTAACACAACCAATGTTTTTTGCTTAGATGTTTTTGTTAGGATTTCCATTTATTACCACCGTTTCGTATTAACGGTCTTCACGATACTAAAATTTATTTAATTAACATAGCCTTCAGTAGGCTTCACCATTTTAATCAGCTTATAAAACTATGTCATAATAATTAGATTTTATTAAATATAAATAATATAATCATAATAATTTATAAAAATAGTGGAAAAAGTAGATCAAAATTCAAAATATTTTAGCTCCCATAACTTTACAAGTTGGAGGTGAGCTTTCGAAGGACACGCCATGTTTCTTTCCAAAGTTGGCAAAGTTAAATTCATAGAGCGTCTCGTAACCTTCACGCTGTGCAGCTATCTGGGTACCGGTCGTTGACATCCAGCCAACTGTGATTGGTATGCCTTGTTCTTTGCATAACAGTCGCCTGAAAAACATATAGAGAATGAAATCCTTCAATATGCAGCAGACGATTTTGTTTAAGATTTGTCACTACATCGCTATAATTTTAAGTTCACCTTCCCTCGTTAGTGCCTATAATGTTAATCTCTATTGTAAGGAGAAACGGGTTAGTTTGCAACACGATGTAAATCAGTAGCAACGCAGTATAATCGATAATAATATATAACACAACATTAAGGATTAAAAACACATAAAAGACAATATAACAAAAACCGCAAAAAGCGCGTCTTTCGCGCGGCCGTGTGCGAGACTGCGCTATGGCTCGGTGGTCAAGTCAGTCGAGGTGGGGGGCAGGGTTGAAATTATCTGCTGACCACCCATGTTGACCGTTTCAGCCGAAACATACTATGCCACAGAGGACCATCGTCAGCTCCAAGGTGACACTACAACGCCCGTCCCTTTATTGTTGCAATTTTTTATGCATCTTTTCTAATAAATTCGAGGGCTGGCCAGCACCTTATCCATGAACTCTTAAAGCGGGACAGTTTGTGATATGAAAGCTAGACGCCGCTATGTGCACTGTGCAGTGTAATGTGGCGTCCCGCTTTCACAACTTAAACTGTCCTGCTTTAAGAGTTCATAATAAAGGGGCTAGTCATGGTAGGCAAAGGAAATGGACGTAAAAGTAAAACGTTTTGTTGAAGACTCACTGGACTTAATATGTTTTAGGAAGAATGATTGTAATTTAATTGCAATTTGTAAATAACTACTAACCTGGCCCTAAGAAATTCCTGCGCAATTCCTAGTCCTCTGTAGTCGGGATGAACTATGATGCCCATGCCCTCAAGGCATTTATCAACGTTCTGGTCACTCAGTACATCGTACATTGTCATTAAGTCTTCAAATAACTCCATTAGCTTTTTTAGTTCTTTCGTTTTTGGTTTCAACTAAAAAAACATGATTTTTTAAAATTAAATTTTTGTTCGAGTTAAAATATAGACATGTTTTATCATCGTGTAAGTAAGATGAGTGTTTAAACAATGGAGAATGGGCGTTTTGGCCCCACCTTGTATCAAGTTGTGTCATTTTAAAAGTATTAACAATAGCTTCATAAATGATTGTGACTCCAACATTGACTTGTGCAGGGAAAGAACTGTGTCTGTTTGCCTATTGTCCTTTAATATTTAGTTATAATAATGATTATTTACCCTAATTTCAAAAGGGTTTTCATTGGACATTAGTAAAGAGAATGACACTCCTATAATATCTCTAGGTGTAGTAGTTTCTTCCTCGTTTTCAATACAGCATATCATTAGGCGTAAGTGGCTTTTATTTTTGGATTCTTCAATTTTGAATGCTCGATATTCTTCTTTGGCTTCTTCGTTGTTGCTTACCCCTGTTTATACAAAAACGACAAAAGTATATTGATATACAATGTCTAAATTGTTATTACAGTTATAATAGGGTCTCGGTTTACAACTATAATAAAGAAATTAGATGAAGACGAAGATAATTGACTTCCCAAAGTGATAAGATAGATAATTGACTTTCGTGTGTAAAAAGAACAATCTTTTAATAAGACTAATACTTACATCTTAAAAAAGTCTAGTCAGCAGGACTTTGAGGTTTGAATATCGTGTCGGGAAAAACGTTATTGGGTTTTCCCATTAGGTAATTCTCAATAGGTCAACTACTTACTGAGAATTACCGGCACGGAGTCTTGATTTCTGCCTTGTTGATAACATTAGGCTCGCCCTTTATTACATTAGGACCTATGTAATATATATAACGACATAACTGGAGAAATGTGGATGAACTACACTGCTACAACTACACCACTGCCTACCCCTTCAGGAGTAATGATAAGTGGATATATTTACCTGCCGCAACACAATAAGATTCTTCCGCCAAAAAGTATTCTATGTACAGATCCATCGCCTCACCCAAACGGTCTTGTGGAGCGTCCATTATACATAGTTTTAAGCCACTGTGTTTTCCTGTGAATTTTGACCACACTTTTCGAATCGACATTTCGCTACACTGTTTATTCATGCCTTGACGCCTACTGGCTTATGATGCGTGAAATTGTCATGTGTCGTAAAATGTTTTATCTAAGAGTTGTTAGATTACATTTATATTATATAGTGTTGGAAAACACAATTTTAATTCACACGATATTCTGTGCCCTGGTTATGTTAGACAGTGCTACGTATCTCATTGATTCAGTCGATGGTTGAGACCTTGATCTAGATATATTATCTTAGATATAGCTTAAAAAGCTACATAAAAATATGAGTCAATTTTTAAACGTCGCACCATACTATGGATTTCTCTTGTATTGTGGGTGAGTTCCACAAACATGAAATATCACATACACAAACACCCTGACTCGAGGCAAATATCTGTGGATCAACTGCGAACCTCTGCGGGAATCGAACCCGCAGCCCCTAGCGCAGCAGCAGCAGTCTAATCGCTTCGGCACTGCGCCAATCAGGTCCACAGCAATTAGCAGAATACTTACTGCGTCTTCATTTCTGACTCAAGATCTATTTTCTGATATAAATTAAATTAATTGATAAATATTTAATTATAATTGGCTAGTTGTATTGAAATAAAACAATTCGTAAGTAAATAATTAATTTTAATAATGTACTTAACTTACATAAATTTCCCAGTATGAGACGTAATTTGTTTCGAAATTAAGGCAAATGAAAATGTAAAGAGAAAAGATGAAACATTAACATGGTGCAGCCCTCATAATTTTACATGTTGGAGGCGAGTTTTGAAGGTCAAGCCATGTTTCCTCTCCGAACTTGTTGAAGTTGGATTCAAACACTGTTTCGTAGCCTTCTCGTTAAGCAGCTTTTTGGGTACCTATCGGTTGACGACATCCAGATAATATAATGGGAGCTCGAATGAGACACACCTGAGAGATTTTTCAATGGTGTGTAAAGCCATGTCAGAGGTTTACAGGCGGTCAAAACTCTGAAACCTGGTTGTTGACATTGATTCATTGTACCATTGCACTAAATTTATCTAAAATCTGTTAAGAGATTTGAATTTTATCTTATCAGTAGAAATGTGAGTGTTGATAGCTTCGAATGGATTTCTTCTTATCGTATGTTTGGATGAACAACCTGGTGTCAGAGTTTTAACCGCCTCCTGTAAGCCCCTGACATGGCTTTCAGATGAGCTGGTTTCCTCACGACGTTTCCCTTTACCGTTTTTAGCAACTGATAACTAATTTATAACAGGTACATGAATTTGACAAGACATTGGTGCATGCCTTGCGCCCTTGGACTTGGCAGTCCAACTCGGTTATCGATGCTGTTCGAATGCTCTCACAGGTCGTAAACATAGTAAATGCGACTCCTTTGATGACCTACTTTTCGATATAGCATAAATATCATAACGTGTAATTCGCTGGGATTTTTGTATTCTTGAGATTTCAATGCATGGTATTCGGCTTTCGTTTTCTATTGTTGTTAACACCTGTTTTTAAGTTATAGACTTTTTGTGATAGGCTAGGAGTGACAAAGCATGGCATAAGGTCATTCCCCTTACGAGGCCACCGTTTTATTTTTAGACTAAGCGTTTTTGCGTTGTCTTGGTGGTACCTAATCTACTTTATGCGTGCAAACACCAAGCGTGGAGTTATACTCATATCTACTGGATAAATATTACTGTCACACTACACATATGAAGGGAATGAGTCAACTGAGGTCTTTGGGGGATATAATATATTTAAATACGCTTTTATTTTAATAAATATCATACGTTATCTCATAAATTGGTAAACTACTATGACAATACAAACAATACTGAAAATTAAGTTCTAATTATGGCATCAACAAAAGCCTTGTCATTAACTGAACATAATACCTAACTAAGATTAATTTTCATATATATACCTGTCGCCCGCAACACAAAAAGGTTTTTCAGCCAAAAAGTGATCTATCTATAGATTTATTGCCTAATCTACACGCTATTGTGGAGCATCCAGTTATGCATCGTCCTATTGCACAGTTTGTCCCTAAGAATTTCGACTACACTGTCTGACATCTTATTAATTTATTTTTACGTCTTAGTAGCATGGGTTCTAATTAAGTATGGAATATAGTATGGAAATAACTAAATCGAATGTGTCGCAAACTGTATCATCTACAAGCTTGATAAGAACGTATTTACAGAAGTAAATATTGACTTAGTTATGCATTATTATTAGTGCATGCGGTTATAAACACCAGCAGATGTATATTTAAATTCTTACTTAAATCCATAGTTTAGCTGAAATATTTCCAGAAATTCCGATAATAATATTAATACCTATTATAAGTTTAATACTGTGTATTGTTGAATGACTATACTCACGTTGTTTCTAAGAATGAAGATTGAAAAAATCGTTAATTATGAGCTGACGCGGTAGAGTCACAGGACTAAGTCATGATTAGCTCCGTTGACTTTATTTGAAACTAGCTGCGCCCCGCGGTGTTGCAAGGTGTCAGCTATCTCCATATGTTATGGCATATAACTGAACATTCAAACATGAGTCATGAGTGATGTAGGCACATTCTAAAGAGACCATAATTGTAATTACTTATATGGTTTTAGATATTAAGGTTTTAAATAGTTTTATAGTAGATAGTATATATTATGTGTATGAAATAATTGTAGAAGGATATTCAAAAATTGATTTATTAATTGAAACTCGACTATGTTGATAACATAAAGTGTCAAGAAATTCATAGTAACTGGAACAAGGCTTCGGTATACGACGTCAACTACTTCGTTTAGCATATTTAAAATGGATACGTGTTGTCTTTCACAGTCTACTGGTGCCTAATGAGATGTCTTAACGTTTTTACTTGGATAACAAAGCGCGTCAGCGATGTGCAAGGTTATAATAGAGGAACAACTATGATGTTGTTATAATTTGTCTTTTTATGTAAGAAAAATAATATCTGAGACTGAATGAGCCTTCATTTTTAATTGATCGTAACAGGCCAGCTTTGGTTCCTACATACAAACCTTGATGAATAATTTATTACTTTTTTCCAGTCTTGAATCCGGGAACAGGTTACTTCTTTCTTTGCCATTTCTGATATCTGTACACGTGAATTTATAGGTTATCAGCGCTTATGATTACATCATAAATATTATAAAACAAGACGGAAAATCAAGCCTGAAGTATCCTAAGGAGTAATCAGGTAATAGTACATCAAGATTTCGTCTACCCTATTGTGACCACTTATATTACCATTAGGCACAAATCCAGACACCGTCCTGCATAATAAGGTAATGGAAAAACTCGATAACACTACCCGACGAATAGAACCCAGGGCCACTTAGCCAACAAGACAATCTAGTAAGTAACATGTAATATTTTAGAAGTCCTCCGCTGTCCCGTCCAGTGTGCGCTGGCCCTTACTCGGGTGACACGGAGAGAGTCGTTAGACGCATCTCACTCTCTCGTAATTGTGCCTGTCGAGTGCACGCGCCGTTTAATGGCCGTACAGCGGACAGCCCCCTCACCAAGAACTCTTAAAGCGGGACAGTTTACATTGTGGGAGCGAGACACCGCATTACACTGCATCTAGCGGCATCTCGTTTCCACAACGTGAACTATCCTGTTTTAAGAGTTCATGGTAAGGGTGCTGTAGGAGCCTACGAAGCTACGCTGAAACTATTTCTGCTTCCTCGTTTAACTTACCCATTACTATGTTAATGTGATGCTTTATTGAGCATGTTTCTTTCGATCTGAACATTATTTTAAAAAAGTACATGCTTTAATTTTCTTTCCCATTTTCCGGATTTTAGAGAATGGTTATTAACATTCAATGAAACTGTAAATGTCATTTAATAATAATTCATCATCATCATTATCATCATCAGCCGGAAGACGTTCACTGTTGAACAAAGGCCTCCCCCTTAGAACGCCACATTGAACGACATAATAATAAATAGCACGTAAAAATTACATATAATTATAATTGATTAATTTGATCATTACGTTTCAAATTTGAGCACCTAATCAAAGGCTTCGCATTACATTATTAACTTATTGTTACTCGTATTAACCGTGCCCAAATGAAGGTCGAGTTCAAAAATAAATAGGTATTTTTATGATATTTTTTTTAAACTATCTATACATTTTCCTTATTCATTACGCTACGCCGTACGTTTCAATTACATCTATTTGCATTTTTTGGTATGTGGACCTACATAATTACTAGGTATAGTCAAAATATGATTTCGATATCGTCACAAACATTCAGTCTAGTCCTATTCTGGCAATCATGTATTTACAGAAAGGAGGTCCCTTTTTAAACTTGACTCCATGTTTTGTACCAAACTCTTCATAGTTAATTTCGTGCATGGTTTCCCAACCATCGCGCTCGGCCGCTTTCTGGGTACCATATGACGTCATCCAGGCTCCGTGTATAGGCACTCTGTGTTCCTTGCACACCATTCGTCTGTGAACATAAATATGAAAGTAAACATAGGTAGGTATATAAATTAATAGATACATATATAAGAACAAGGGGCTGCCCATGACTTAGCTTACGTGGCCTTCAGAATCCAGAGGGAACATAATCGATAATTTTAATTGACTTAGAACTTTTACCGGAATAAAAAATCATGTGTGGCAATACAAGTTGTTAACTACTTAGAAGCCAAATCTCATGCAAATATGTTAAGCCATTTTTGCGTGATTGAACACACATCTGAGTTTCACATAAAAAATATGATTATTAGTGGGATCCATAAGGGGGACTTACTCCTTTGTCTGAAGAAAAACGAGTCCTTTGAAGAGTCACAGTGCGGATATAATTATCGTTATAATTTCCAAGTATTTGAAGTATTCTTCATATGTTATGCTCAATGGGGCAATGTGGTTGTACTAATATGCACCTCTGCCTCCCCTTCGGGGAATACCGGCGTGATGTTATGTATGTATTATGCTCAATTAGTCATTTTAATAAACCACATTCAAGTTTAAGTATGTCTGATGTTTAAAAAAAACAGCAACATTTATCTTATCAATAATGAGTGTCCAAATCAATTAATCAGTCAGATTAATTTATGTGACAAAATTTAAAGGGCGATCTATTTTTACACCACTCTAATAACAATTATATAACATTACGCCCGAAGGTACATATTATTGTGAATTTAGTACCACCACAATTCGCCAGTTATGTTATAGGAGGAGCCTATTGCTATTAACCCGACTCCATGCTGCTACTGAGAATTACCTGACGGTAAATATTCTCAGTAAGAAAGCCAGTCTTAGAGTCAGCGCCGACCATGAGGAATAATCCTCCATCGAAATGAGATTTTTTGTCATGGCAAACGTTTATGAACTTTATGCCATAGTTTTAACATTCATTTTCGAGTGTTTTAAGAAATCCTCTCTCGGTCCGTGTTGACACTGACAGTTAATACCAACCTGACTTTAAGGAGTTCCTGAGCTATACCAAGGCCTCTGAAGTCGGGATGGACCACGACGCCTCTGTCCACGAAGTAACGCTCCAATTCAAAGTTAGTCATCACCTCATATGACGCCCTCATATCTCCGCACAATTCAAAGTACTTCTTTCGTTCGACTGTTTTTGTTACGACCTGCAACTATTAAAGTCATATTTAACATAACATAACATCACGCCTGTATTCCCCGAAGGGGTAGGCAGAGGCTCATATAGTACACCTACATTTCGCCTGTTACGTTTTTTAGATCCCAATGTAATAGGGGACGAGCCTATATCCATCAACTGGGCATAAATCCAGACTCCGTGCTGCTTCTGAGAATTACCTAATGGAAAAACAGTCCTAGTTTAATCGTGACTGCAATTATCGACATGGAATCTGCTTGAGCCTATACTTATCTATAGATATGCGTTGGTACAGACTAATAATTAGCAATTTCTGAAGTGTCTCGAAGAGGAAATAAATTAATAAATATTGAAGCTGCAACAGTTTTTTGTTGTGCCGTTATTATAGATTTTATTGTATGGGATATTTCGTGTCTGTGAAACGCACCTATGGTGCTGGAGCTATTCCCAACGTAGCAATTTCACTATTCCTAATTATAAAATATTTACAAAGAGAACATTTTTATTTTATTATTTTCTTATTTTTCGGTGTTTACTCGGGAATCCCCGACTAGTTTCAGTCTCAATCGGAGTCCTATTTCATGAGTTGGTGACGCGCAACGTCATTTCCCGCTCATAAATAAGAGCTCTTGTATCCTACACACCTAATAAAATAAACATTTCTATTGAATAATCAATAAATAATAATATGGATGACACTCACGAAAGTTAAAATTTGTATGTTAGTTTACCGATGATAAATAGTATTTCTCGGTCGTCGTCAATTCCATTACGGATGCCCCAATAATGTTAATATTTTCTTCATCGTTATCCAAACAACATATTACTTTGTGATATGATTCTAGCTTGAATCTCTCTGATAAGAACTTTCTCTGTTCAGCCATCGCTCTTGCACTTTTTGGTACTCCTTTAACAGACAATATTAGTTTTAGAATCATTAATAATGGTACAAGGCACGTCCATAAAACTTTCATACATAAAAAACATAACATCACGCCTGTATTCCCCGAAGTGGTAGGCAGAGGTGCACATAAAGTACACCCACATTTCGCCAGTTATGTTTTTTTAGGTCCTAATGTAATATGGGACGAGCCTATTGCCATCAACCGGGCACAAATGCAGTCTCCGTGCTGCTACTAAGAATGACCTAATGGAAAAACCCAGTAACACTTGCCCGACCCGTGATTCGAACCCAGGACCTCGTGCTCAGCAGTCGCGCATAGTAACCACTAGACCAACGAGGCAGTCAAAAAACTGATTATAACATAAAACTTTGTTCGACATAATATGTTTTAAGATATTATTTCTGTAGTATTTATTATGTCACTTAAGAGGAAGCAGTGAGAAGGTAAGGTTAGGTTTCAATGTAGGGGCTCTCAAACTCAAAAAAACGTCGTAGTCGACACCTGGAACATTGTTTTTCCAATGAGCAGGCCAGATGGGCCATGCATACCGTAAGAGGTATTATCATCACAAATAAATAATTTTATAATACCACTTTTTTATCGGGACTAGCCCACCACTCGTGCCCATCATTACAACTCCAGTAAGCCAGGATCTACAAATATAACCATTGAAAACCATCGAGGCATTGAAGCTCAAGGCCTCCCAGAGAAATGACTAGACTATCTTAGAACCTACAAATTAATCATAAAATACCACCTACCTACTTACCAGCAGCTTTGGATGTAGATTCATCTTTCACATAGTAACTCATAAACAGTTCAATAAGATCCTTTAGAGATGTCTCCTGAAGTCCCACTATACGTAAATAAACAACAGTACCATCTTTGTTAGTGGCTGAGAACTTTGACCACACTTTCTGACATGTCATAATTATTAGTAGGGTTTTTACTGTTTAACCAAATAAGTGTTTACCTTTGGTTTCATTCAAATATTGTTGATAAACATTTATCATCCTTGAAGGTGATATAATTATCGTTATCAGGAAGAAATAAGTTGTAACAGTGCAAAAATGAATTTTTTGCTAGGTGTATAAGAGTTATTTTTATTTGCACCGTTGTAGTATATGCGAAATTGATAAATGGTTCAATATTACCAAATGTGACTAAGCTTATCAGTGACTGATATTTATTATTTTATTGATTAGTAGCTGAACACGTGTCTTTTTTCATAAAGCAGGCGGTTCGATGGTTTTCGTGCTGAACGGAGTCATGTTTTAACTTTACAAGCTTGCCAATGCCGCAATTTACTAGAGTTTCACTTCAACAACCAACAAAACGACTGCTATTTCTTTGGAAAATTATTTTTTTCCGAAGAACGATAACACGGGCATTGATTAACCTTCAACTTGTTACTAACGAAGGTGCATGTGCAACAGCATTTCTGCTTACTTTCTTTGCAAAATTCAGGCGAGTTATAAATCCGCAAATAATATCATTACTCCAAAAAAAGTCAAAGAATCCACGTCCCCCTGAATGGGGCTTCAAAGTTCAGTGATATCATACCGAATGTTTGTTTTCAATTAATGGGAAAGCTGGGAAACACGTAAACACAAACAAATGGATTATATAGAAGGTCCTCTACAAAGCTCGCTAGCAAAATATACATGATATTTTTACGTTTTCTCTCATACTTATGGTGTGTTTATTTTGGTGGTGTTGAGCATGGGATTATAAAACTTCACACCAAGGATTAAAGATGTAAACGTTTTTGTGAAACTATTTGCTGTGTACTAAGCTATAGGTAGACACATGGTTATATTTTCAAAAGCATTATTGGAAATCCGACGGCGATAAAAATAACAGCAACGATGGTATCTACTTGATTGCTATCAAATTATTGCAATTTATGAATGTGTTTAGAGCATATTATCTACTATATATACCGGTTGTACTAACGTCAATTTTCGGGAATTCCCGACTAGTGACGCCGCGTCATTTGCTCGTGAATAAGGGCTCCGTTAGAGTCTGAAATTCGTAGGGCATTCCCGAATATTGACGTGAGTACAACCGGTATATATAGTAGATAATTTATGTTCAGAGCAGCGTTTAATGAATTCTCACAATCATAAATTTACAAAATTCTGGTCCATTATCGATGGTCACTCCCAACTGTTTCCCAAACTCTTCATAGTTAAACTCGTACACAGTTTCCCAGCCGTCTCGCTCAGCGGCTATCTGCGTTCCTTGTGACGTCATCCAGGCACCGTGAACCGGTACTCCGTATTCTTTACATATAATTCGCCTAAAAATAAAAAAAACAATGTATAAATATTCGTTGAAAAACAATAATGAATTGAAAATCAGTATTTAATGATAGTGCCAAATTTTGCTGAATGAGTGATTTCTTTGCCAAGATATGAACTATTTCTCTGCCACATACATATACCATGAAGTTAAAGAACGATGGAAGTCATCATTCCTAAATTCTTTGGCTTGAGTATACTTATGTTTTCTTGAGTTATTGTAAATCTCTTTGAGTTCTATATACCGTACTGGAAAAAAAATATTTCAATTCAGCAGTAGACTGCTAAATAGGCTGACGATGATAGAGAAATGTCAACATTTTTTTTTGTTTTTTTAAAAAACGTCACCCCACACTAGGAATTTCTCCTGTGTCGTGGGTGCGTTTCACAAACATGAAATATCGCATACACAAACATCCAGACTCGGGACAAAAATCTGTGGGTCGCACAAAGTTTTGCCCCGTGCGGGAATCGAACCCGCAACCCTTAGCGCAGCAGTCCAATCACTTAGCCACTGCTCTAATTAGGTACACATGCACACAAAAATTAAACAAAGTTATTTTTCTAACCAACTAACCTAACTCTGAGAAGCTCCTGCGCTACACCGAGACCTCTGTAATCAGGACGAACAAAAACGCCTCTGTCTTCGAAGCAACGATCTAGGTTAAAAGCCTTCATTTCATTGTACATAGACGACATAGTAACATACATTTCAAAAAACTTCTGCATGTCTTTTGATTTAGGACCATCCTGAAACAGAATTACAAATGAATTATTTGTACGTCATATACCATAGTTATGAAACATAACATAACATCACGCCTGTATTCCCCGAAGGAGTAGGCAGAGGTGCACATATAGTACACCCACATTTCACCAGTTATGTTTTAGGTCCCAATGTAATAGGGGGCGAGCCTATTGCCATCAACCGGGCACGAATCCAGACTCTGTGCTGCTACTGAGAATTACCTAATGGAAAAACCCAGTAACACTTTGCCCGACCCGGGATTCAAACCCAGGACCTCGTGCTCAGCAGTCGCGCTTCGCGACCATTAGACCAATTAGGCAGTTACTTGTTATGTCAATATAATATGTAATTTGTCTATACCTTTATCTCTGTGTATTGTTCTGGTGTTGTAAGAGCCATCATAGATGCTCCAATGATTTCATGAACTTCGTCGTCATCATTGTCTAAACAACAAATCACAATATGAAAGTTTTTGTCCTTCGTAACTTTAATTGTGAACTCTTTAACTTCTGATAATGCTTCTTCACTTTTTGGCACTCCTGTAATGTGGTTAAATAGATAATTCATTATTTGAATTCACATTTCATATTAGTAAACAATTAATGATCTCCATCTGTGGTATCGACATATTCAATAAGTAGGTAAATACGTTTGCATAAAACATGGTTTAAAAAGGTGTTAAGAATAGTAGAGTTCTCTGGTAACCATAAACTTGAGCTGACAAATAACGAAACGTATTCAGCACCTTGCTAGCAAAACTGCATTAAATGACTCTTATTTAGAATAATAATAGCCTATAACATCCCACTGCAGGACAAACGCCTCTTCTCGTATAGAGAAGGATTGAGCATTGATCACCACGCTAGCTCACTGTGGGTTGGCGATTTCAGAAAATTAAATCCAGGTTTCCTCACGATGTTTTCCGTCACCGTTAGTCAGTGGTGTCTTAGAATAACTAAGAAAGTATTTAGAATGATTAATAAAAATACATACCAGTCGATTTGAAAGTAGTCTCCTCTTTCACGAAGTAATCTATAAACTGATCGATGAGGTTCTCCATAAGATGCTCAGGCATTTGAACGGTACGAAACTTAAAAACAGTGCCAGTTTTATCCGTGGCTGTAAACCTTGACCACACCTTGAGTGGTGGCATAATAATTAAATTATTATAGCTTTTAATACAATAATACTAATGATACAGTTAAGTTTCTGCCGTCGAATTCGCTCTTACAAACGAATGATTACTTTTTTGGGAATTCAGTGTCGGTGTAATCATAGCTATCTTTGTTCTTATCTCATTTGAGATACATACATTAAAACAGATAAAACTACAAGCCTTTACAGTTGTAAACACGGCTGGTGTTACCTTTACCATGAACTCTTAAAGCAGGACAGTTTACGTAATCGAAGCGAGATGCCGCTACGTGCGAAACTGTTCTTCTTTAAGATTTTATGGTGAGTGGGTTGTACTTTTATCTGTTTTAATTCGAGGATGAAATCTTTATTGGCTTTAATGCACAGTTGTTATAAAATAATTGGGATTAAAAATCATTCTCTTAGGTTTATTATTTCTTGTTTTTTTATTCATTTTTAACTTATTTAGGTCAGCCACTTTTTTGTTTTGAATGTGATGGAATATGAACAAAAATATTATCTCGATGTTAATGATGAATGAAAAAGTCTTGGCTGCTTTAGAATACATAATTCGTTAATAAATTAATAATAATTATATAATCAAAGTAAAGTGAGAAAATTAAGAAAATCCTTACTCATTTTATCGAGTGAATTATTTTCTTTGAAAATAAATACATTTGACTAAAACTAAGATTAATTTACTAAGATGTACTAAACAACGAAGAGAAACATACAAGAACGTTTAAATTATTATTATCACACAGTTTTTGAAGTCAATTATGTCTAACGATTACATACGGCATGTTCAAACACCAGGGCTTATTTAATTCTCACAATCATAAATTTACAAAATTCTGGTCCATCATCGATGTTCACTCCAAACTGTTTCCCAAACTCTTTATAGTTAAACTCGTACACAGTTTCCCAGCCGTCTCGCTCAGCGGCTATCTGCGTGCCGTATGCCGTCATCCAGGCTCCGTGAACAGGCACATCAAATTCTTTACATACCAGTCGCCTGAAAATAACAATAATTGAACTGTGTAAACAAAAGGCGAAGAGCCTGCTAGAGAATAATGCCATACCACGACTCGATTTTTTGGTACTTATAAATACCATGCCACGCAAATTTAATAACATTTCACGATATCAGAATAAAGTAACTGTAACCGGGATACTATCCTACGTAGGTTTCAAGTTGTCCCAATAACAGGTAAATCTTAATATTCGGTTCCCTAGTATTCTCCTCCTGAGGTCACAAACAGAGTACTCATGCATTTATAATCAAGAAGAATGAAGACTAAAATTATTTTCACTAAGTATAACAATGATCCCAGACTCATAACAACAATTAGGAGTTATAAACGGGAAACATAATAATGTGTTGAAATACTGTCTACCACGTTGATCTAGTGGTCGCTAAGCGCGACTGCTGAGCACGAGGTCATGGGTTCGAATCCCGGTTCGGGTAAACTGTTACTGGGTTTTTCCATTAGGTAATTCTCAGTAGCAGCACGGAGTTTGGATTTGTGCCCGGTTGATGGCAATAGGCTCGCCCCCTATTACATTGGGACCTAAAACATAACTGGCGAAATGTGGGTGTACTAAATGTGCACGTCTGCCTATCCCTTCGGGGAATACAGGCGTGTTGTTATGTAATGTGTTGAAATACTTCATAATGATGATGATTGGTGGCAATCTAATGAATATATTATTTTCATCAATAATAATTGGGTAGTGCTTTACATCAACTAACCTAACTCTCAGAAGCTCCTGTGCTATACCAAAACCTCGGTATTCAGGAAGAACGAATACGCATCTATCCACTAAGAAAAGATCTTGAGGAAATTCATTCGGTTCAATGTACAGTGAATTCGTAGTAAGAAGCATTTCCATGGCCTTCTTTAGTTCTTTCGATTTTGGTTCAATCTAGAACAGAAAGGTACATTAGGTACATAAATATGAATTTACAAATTATTTTAGGTTTGAAATGTTTAGGCAAGAAGTAGGAGGAGATATATTACTAGGCTCCCCTCATCAACTGTGTCTAGCTACCTTCGCTTAATGTAACTAACAGTGCAAAAGTGCGTAAACATGTCATGTGCTCTCTCTTTTATACGCATAGTGTAAGGAACGGAAGATCGATGAGGTCGGAGAGTGAAGGCATAGAGATATAAAGCATGCAATTTAAGGTACATTCTATTTAAGAAGATTGATAAATCTAATCCAATGTATATATAAAATTTTCGTGTCACAGTTTTCGTTCCCATACTCCTCCGAAACGGCTAGACCGATTCTCATGAAATTTTGTGAGCGTATTGAGTAGGTCTGAGAATCAGCCAACATCTATTCTTCATACCACAAAATTCACGCGGACGAAGTCGCGGGCAACAGCTAGTAAATATATATCTTTATATATTTATCCTATAAATACCTTCATTTACTTAAACATTCATTAAGTAGATAATTAGAGACGTTTTGATTAAATACATATAAGACTTTCTGTATCTTATTTGCATGTTGCCATGCTGGGCTTAAATTTAAATTGATAAAGGAAACTTGAAAAATGGTGTACACGAGCGGGACTCGAACCCGCGTGACGTAAATACTAAAAGGGAACTTGAAATTCGATGGATTCGAGCACTGACACGGTGGCTCAGTTGGCAAAGCGGCGCCACGGTACGGCGACAGTCGCGGGATTGAGTCCCGCTCGTTTCCATCATTTTTCAAGTTTCCTTTATCAATTAAAAAAAAATACAAATAATTTTACATTCATATCCAAGTATTCTTCTCGTTTTATAAATGCCATTACAGATGCTCCAACGATTTCATTGATTTCGTCATTATTGTTGTCAACGCAACATATTACAATGTTAAGTTTTTCTTCTAAAAATAATGATTTCATTATCTCCTTGACTTCTAATAGAGCTTCTTCACTTTCTGGCACTCCTGTTGAAACAAATCTATTAAAATTTATTGGCAAATGTTGATATCAAATTTATTGTACGGATCCTTGGGCAGTTATTTTTATTTTTTTATTTATTTATTATGTTACAGAGTTGTTAGCCCAGCTTTAAACATTTAACATTTGTTGTAGACCACATGATGTACTATTCAAATTGTCTTATGTTAAGACGAGAGAAGAAGAAACAAATGAAGATCAGTTAGAACTAAAAAAAAATGTAGGTACTTTAAAAATACATACCAGCGGCTTTGAAATTAGTTTCCTCTTTCACAAAGTAGTTAATGTACATATCTATCATATTATCGTCCAAGTTTCCAGGTATTTCCACAGTTCGTAACTTATGGCTTTTTCCCGCTTTATTCGTGGCTGTAAACTTCGACCATACTTTCAGTGGTGCCATGATAATCAGTCTCTCTCTTTTTGGCTATAAATCCTATATGTTAGAGGGGTCAGCTATCCTTATTTTTCTTATCCACTTTGTTTTGTTCAGGACGTCAATGTTAAAGACTTCAACACAACAAGCTATTGCGTCAACTTTCGATCCAGTACTGGTGATATTGTTACATTTTTTGCCTATATAATGTCTATATAATGCAGATTAGATAATGTACTGATTTTCCCTGTTAGTCATATGGTCCAAAACAATATGACTCACACGGAAAATCAGTTATGTTTATCTATATTCTTTTCAGCAGTAACAATTTTTATTAGACACCGTTGGTTAAGGAAACATCGACTCCATAATAATCCTGTTTTATATATAAAACCTTTTTTTTCCTTTAGTTTGTCTGTGACAATATTGAGTCAACCAATGTTACACTAAATAGGCACTTCAAACCTTTTTTCCTAATGTTTGATCCTCTCATCCTTTCATTGAGTTTAAAAGAAAGGTAAGGCGAGCCTATCAGGTAAATCTTGATGACGTCAGGATTTGGTGCCATCGGCCCATTAACGAAGTTGGCTCGATGGTACGCAGATATGGATATCGAACAAGCTTCCTCGGAGTATAGATAAGAATTAAGGGCCCTTGCAACCTGGCATACTAAGGAAAACTTTACTGTCGATCAGATTCTATGAACACAAATAGTTTTGGACGGAGACATATTATTTTGTAAATACTCTTGCGTACAGTGGGACTAAAATGTTTTCTATGAAATTAGTATTTTTCTTCAAGTGTTGGGTTCAGTTTTAAGTTCAAGCGATTTTTCTGTTATACGATTATTACCTATAATACTTGCCTACACTAGGCCTAGCTTTTGGCTGTCTATTTTATACAATGCTGGGAACTAGAAATAGCGTAATACAGTTTATCTAACTCTTTTCGAAGTTAGGTCATAAAATTGTTTACTCATCAACAATAATTGGTAGCAATTATTGTTGATTGATGTTGTAGAACAAACCCAATGAATTACAAGAAATATAATTAATGTGATCTCTTGTCTATGTTTCATGTGCTAGATTTTAGATGATACGGATAAGTTAGTGTAGACAAATTTAATTAAAGTCAATAAAGGTTGTCAAATATACAGCATTATATAATCATATCGTTAACTTTAAATTAACAGCAAAAAACAAGAAATGTACTTACATACTTAAATTCCTACGTTTTCGTCTTCTTTCTTATAATGCGTCTAGACGCAGCGTTTTTAGAAATCAATAAGTAGTAATTATCAAATCCAGTGTTTACTTTCTTGTCTGCTGAGGTGTGTCTTATGTGCTTTGCGTGTGGGTATAGGATAGTTATCAGTAGTAACAGCTAAAATGTATGTCCGTTATAATAATAGTAAAACACAAACAAACAAGTACCTTAAAAATATTACGACGATAACTATTTTATTCACGGGATTATCACCTTATATTATACTTCTGTGTCGATCTTTGTTATAAAACTAGATGTTTTCCTACACCGAATAAAGAGGTAGTAGCAAATTATTGTTGTATTTTTGTCTCCTTTTATTGTGTTTGGTGCCAGTAGTGATTTAGGTATTGTTATTCAAGTTTGTTGGTTTATCTTGTATACTTACTGAACTATAGGCAAGGAGAAGTATTTCGGAGGATTTTTTTTTCAGTAATTCAGATTTATTTTCCTAATAAAATAACAGTTTTTTGATATTTATAAATTGGATCCTATTACAAATATTTCTTGCGAAATTCAACAAAAAAATATAAGGTGGTATAAAACACTTTATGATATTATTTTTCTAGAAACGTTTGTAAAGTAAATAAAAAGTATGTCTCCTTTCGAAAACTACAATGATGGATTGTTATATGTTTAGTATTATATGGTTTCCAGCAAAAGTAATGAACCCTTCTGTACCTCGGGGAGTCGTAAGGGTGAGTTGAGGGCGACTAAGCGATTACATGTAGAGGATAGGCAGCGAGCAGCGTCGTGTTGCTAATGGCGACAATTTCCCCATTGGCCATTTACTGACGGAGTAATGGAGAGGCGTTTCAACACTGGACAATTAGATGTTAAGACATGACAATACATTTTACTATCAGTAGTATAAGACTGCCTCGTTGGTCCAGTAGTTGCTAAGCACGACTGCTGAGCACGAGGTCCTGGGTTTGAATCCCGGGTCGGGCAAAGTGTTACTGGGATTTTCCATTAGGTAATTCTCAGTACCAGCACGGAGTCTGGATTTGTGCCCGGTTGATGGCAATAGGCTCGCCCCCTATTACATTGGGACCCTATTACGAAAACATAACTAGCGAAATGTGGGTGTACTATATTTAAGTGCACTTCTGCCTACCCCTTCGAGGAATACGGGCGTGATGTCATGTATGTATAACGACGTTTTAAAATATTTTCCTGATGATACAGGTTCTACCTACTGCAGATACCATCATCATCATCAGCTAGAAGACGTCCACTATTAAACAAAGGCCTCCCTCTTAGCACGCCACAATGAACGACAACTTGCCAATTGCATCTACCGGTTGCCCGCAACTTTGACGATATCGTCAGTCCACCCGGTGAGAGGCCTACCAACGGTGCGTCTTCCGGTGTTTAGTCATCTTGAGAACCTTTCTTCCCCAGCGAACAAGTTCTTCGAACGATACCACACACCAGTGCAGCCACCAGTCTCTATTAATTGTCCAATTTAAGATGGTTATATATTAAGTTAGTTATAAAGTCAACACTGTATCAACCACATCTTAATCACGAGTTAAGTTAAAAGTGTTAAATCAATAATTTATACCTACCATTATTTTTGAAAATTGAGTTATGTATTTACAGCGTAACACACTCATTTACATTTCAATATTATTTTTCTTTTTAGGGGTATTTATGTCTTCAAACTTGATATCCCAAAGGTCAAATTCGAAGACATCAAAGAATTAAAGCAGCCTTGTAGGACCCAGGATACTCGCCTCTATGACCCTTATAAGAAGATGGTTCGCACAAAAACAATTATTCCGCGCTGCGCCGCCCCGGGTGTCATACAATGACGAGGGTGTGATCTACTTAAGATAAAGGAACGTGTGGAAGGCTTGGCCGTGTTTTTGTACAAATTTGACGAAAAATAAAATTGGGCCGTTTATACATATGAGAATTCTTTATTTTGCGATCACACTGCACACATCCGTGGTCTCTGCCTACCCCTCAGGGAAACAGGTGTGACTTTATGTATGTATGTATGTACTGCAAACATACCAGCTATTCTTAGCAAGTCTTGAGCCTCTGTTTTCGTAAACTCTATTTTAGTATTGGAATATCCATTGAGATCACTTTAGAAGCTTAAAGTCTGGCCTATCAGTACTTCGGAGCCACCTATCGTTCAAGCACGTCCTTGTTCTGATCGAGAGCAGATAAAGATCTTATTAAAAATTATGTAATAAAGAAACTCACTATTTAGTAACCGACTTCAGAAAGGAGGCGTATGCGTTTAGGGTTGAGAAGTTGTTTGTAAGTGTGTACACAAATGAATGTTGTCAATTATCTCAAAAATGTGTTGATTAATTTTCATACGGTTTTCGGTAGCGGGTGTATGGTTCATTAGAGATGGTTCTTAGTTATCATTCATGATTATTTTCTTCTACTAACACATGAATATATATAAAAGACGTGGGTTTAAGTAAAAGTCATGTATGTTCAATTTTTATTACGATTGTTGTTAATTCATTAAACAGTGAGTACTAATTTACCAAAAGAAATCTAGATACTTTTCTTGCATATATCTTGGAAATATTATCTAAGCCGTTAAGCATAAGCTCGGACGTCAAATAACAAAAAAAATAGAAATATGAGGCGTATAAATAAAATGAGTGCGGTTATAACCGTCATCCACCATTATGGAACAACGGAGTTACTTTGGCATCAAACAGAATATTTAACATCGACGCTGTTCTGACTTTAAAGCTCCTCAAAACATTTTTGACTGACAGATATACAGGTACGTATAATAAAATAATGCCTGTAATCCCTGGACTGGTAAGCTGAGGTGTAAAACACGCTATTCCGCGAGTAAGGTATGTTATAGGTTCTATTCACCAATGGCTATATACTCGCTCCCTATTCTATTGCCATTGGTAGCCGAGTGGTATCCAACCCAGAATTGACCACCCCCTTTCCTTCCGTGAATGACGTAAGAGGCCACTAAGGGAAAATCCAAAAGATGGGCAGAAGACGGCAGCGTCTTCTGTAACTTCACCACCAATACTGCGATCCCCAAGCCGCTTGCCAAGCGTGGGGATTATGACAATCCCACCCTCCCACCACTCCAAGGGGGAGGCCTTTGTTCAACAGTGGACGTATTCCGCCTGATGATGACAATTGCCATTAGCCAGGGTTATGCTGTTTATCGTGGCTTTCGTGTTTACCAAGAGTACCTAAAAGCCAATTCGTATTTATCATCAGTAAAGTTAGCAGTTATGTGCAATTCAAATGAATCTCAATAAAACATATGTTTTATATTTAAATGGAAATATTCGAGATATGTATTCCATGATCAATCATGCATAAGGTCAATTTTAACAATATACAAACTTGTATAATTTATTTACGATAACAGGCTGTGGCGTTCTCATTGTAGGTAAATATTCGCTACAGTTTATTTATGTTTTTAACATGTTTGTTTGTACGTATACCATTATAAACGAGGAAAGCTTTTTAGCTTGGTGGAAATTTAATGAAAATTCCCTTTTTTTTTAAATATTAATAACGCGATACAGCTTGGTGCAACCCACTTTTATGTGTTAACATTTTTTTTATAAAGCCCTGTCGTCGAGTTTGTATGGTTTCCCAAAAGGTCTAGACTTGCCGCTGTTAGAGTAGTCCTCTCTTATCTCTGCGGCTTACGAGCTGCATTCACATCTTTCTAAAGGTTAACCGGAGAAGGTGATTGCATTGGACTTTCGTTCTAGAGAGAAGCACGAGGAACACCAACGCGCGCCATCTTCTTTGTTCTGTCTGGTCAGTAGACAGAGTGCCCCAAGTCCGTCGTATGACTCCTCGAGACCGATTGTGGGTACATACAACTAATTTATTGCAGAGATCCGATACAAATTGATGCGTGGCAGACGTGCCAAACAAAATATTAAGATTGTGGGCGATTAAAACGGTTCTTTTTAGACATGAACAAGAAAAATGTATTTTAAATTCCAGCATTCAATACAACATCGTAGTATAGCTATGATTTAACTTAGATCAGAGTTGACGATGTTAAATTTGATTTCATCTAAGTTAGAAATAAAGGACAACTAGACATCCAATAAAAATGAGCCAATAAAACTCCCACTCGCATTCATCACATTACTTCCAGTTCGTTGCAAATCATTATTAAAATTGTTTCCAAATAGCACAAGTGTCCATAAAAAACGTTTTACTTTTAAGTTTACTGGACCATTAGCATTTTATAGGAGATTAACAAGAGTGTAACAGAATTGTCGCTTAAAGCAGGTCAAGTATACAAAGCGATGCGAAAAATAAGATATTGAAATATTTAAACAGTGAGACCGCGTTTGTTTTACGATTCCTGTTACGACGCTGGGAGTAGGGTCACCAAACAGGCGGCATATTTTGTCCTTTGTTATTGGTTTCGCCAAGTTTTTGGACAGACTACCGGTCTTGAGACTGGGGCATTGTTGGCTAGGGACTGAGAATTGGGAAAATTCTGAATAACTCTCGACTGAGAGATGTGCGTGTGCTTTGTTAAAGTTTGACTCAACGCAGTAGGTATTTGTTGATAATATAGTATTATATAGGATATGGCAACCTCCGCCTCTTACTGGGGGACGCCTTTGTTCAACAGTGGACGTCTTCTGGAGGATGATGATAGTATTAGAAAAGTTTATATTTTATTAATTGTTACTTGGTTTCTAACTTGTGTTTGTAATATTTAAACGTAGACTCCTCTAACAGGTATTCTTTATTTACCACGTCAAGACAGCAAAAACTAGTTTAAATTTTTGACGCTCGTAATCCTAGGTGAACTATAAGTCTAAGATGGTTACCCTATTTGCGGACGAGCTCTACGGTTGTAGGCAACGTTATTTTTCTTGCGGGCTTTCCCAGCAGATGGCTTTTACGACAGATACCGACAACGGCTGTTTAATTGTCACCTTAAATAACCGCTGACCGACACTCTGGTTCTTTTAGATTATAAATAACTGCGTTTAATAGCGGATGTTCACAATCCTGTTAAATTAGTCATGTAAGTTTAGTTGAGATCACATTTTGACTGCGCTGATAGATTTCCATTAGGTATACCATCTTGACAGCATATAGACTCCTATATACACACTTACAGTAGAGTTCGTAATTTATGCGTGGAAAATAATTGATGTCAGCCATACCATGGACTCTTAAAGCATAACAGTTTAAGATGTGAAGCACGATGCCGCTACGTGCAGTGTAATATCCTAACGTAAACTGTCCTGCTTTAGAAGTTCATAGTAAGGGGGCAGCTGTCATTGCTTTGGTTCCAGCAAATGTTGAGTGATATTATACTCACTTTTTCTAAGTCTTCTTCGTATCGGGCTATCGGCATATCATCCGCCTTATCGCGCGTCGGTCAGAAACAGCTCATGCCATGGTGAGCATCAAGGCACCGCCTACAGGTAGGTATCATCACTCTTGGAGTCAGTAGACAAATCTTCGATAGCACAAAATTAACTCATCCAAAACGTATATTTCAAACAATGTTGATTTAAATTGTTGAAAGTACTTAATTAAGCAATTTGCAAATGTTAAATTACAATAAGAATACCTACGCCACAGGACGGTAAATCATTCGGAAATTGAAACTGAAATATCTGATACCTTTCAAAATATTTGAGCTACTTTTTAAAGCGGATGGAATTACATTTCTGTAAACTAAATGTAAAACAAAAGTATTTATGTAATTTATTGAGAAGAACTTCTGTGTATAGGTACAGATTTTTATAGCATTATTGTTATTCTATTAATAGATAAGTAGTTTATACTCTTCTATATTTTAAATTTGTTTGGTTAAACTACTCCTAAAAGGCCTCAAAATTAAACTGTATGGTATATTATTTAATATTAGTCAATTCTATTGCAGCTTTTGTCCTCGAACCTCTGCATTTCTTAAATTATTAGTCTAACAGGCGTCTAGTGCGTGAAGATCTGAGACTATATGTCAAAATCAAAATCAGTAGTACAGTTCTTAACAATAAAACTTTGAGTGAACACTATGTATCACCGTCTACGGCGTACTAACATGGTATTTATATCAGTATATAAGAAAATAATATAAATAAAACTATAAAATAATATGTATAACAATGGGAAATAATGTCACATTTATATCTGTGATTTTTCTCAGATTCAGAGTCAAATTATTACTTTCGGATAATAAATTACTCTACAACGTCATTGTCAAGCAAATATTGTTTAAAGCAAGACTGCTATCCAAGTCAAACTGTTTGTGTACGTCAATACAACATGATCCAATATTTGGCATCATGATATTGCGTCAGCGAATATTGACTTAAAAGCCTGCTTTATTATAGCCACTTTTATGTATGTACATTATACATGATAAATATAGATAATATTCTTTATTGCACATCAAGAAACACAGAATACAGAAAAACCTTAATATGTTATTAAGTACCTAGTATAAAATATGTAGTTTTTAATATGTTCATAATGTTTTATAAATAATGCTTGTATTTCCAAATTTTCATAGACTGTATTTGGCTTATCGCGGCTAATGGTAAATATTGCAATTCATCTCTCAGTGGGGTCTTTGAACACCAAAAAATACAGAAGTCTTACAAGCGAAACGTTGAGACACGTCTGGATTCGAACCAAGTAGTCACTTATGTCTTTTCGAAATCCTGTGCGTAGGTACTATAAATTAGTTATCAGTTGTTAAAAACGGTGAAGAAAAAAATCGCGAAGTAACCGGCACACCTGAGAATTTTTTCAACGGAAGTCATGTCAGAGGCCTACAGGCGGTTTACACTCTGACACCAGATTGTTCATCAACCATACGAGAAGAAGAACAAGAACGAATTATAATTATTATGGAGAGTTGATGACACTAGTAACTCGCAGTTCCTTATAAATTCTACTTCCAAGGAAATCCTTAACTAAGGTCTTAACAATAATATTAATTTCTGCTATTTCAACAAACAAAGTTCTTCTAACATACATTAACAGTTATTTATTATTCAAACAGGGACTATATTAACTAGAATGTAGCCGTAAGTAATATAATATGGAATTTGAATACCAATTCTGGAGATACCCTCAGGGCTCATAACCGACTAGCCCGGCCGTCTTTGAGGTACGCACTTTATTTGAACATGTTGTGTGCGCAACGTTGACTTATATAATATTATAATTATGTACTTAACTGAAAGTATTGTTAGCAGCTATATTATGAAGCATTATAACTTTGTTTTGATGGAAGCAAAAGTAATAATCATGCTTATTATTGTAATAATCAAAAATAACATTTGTTTGTTTTCTAGAAACAGTTCTGTCATTTTATCGGCATTTTTACTTCGATTCACTGTTACCGGGCGCATTGATTAGTTAGTTCAGGTAAAACCACACTTATCCATTGTACATATTATATGTAGATTACTATCACTTTAAAATAAAAACCGGCTTAGTGAGAGTTGGACTCGCCACCGAGGGCCCCGTACAAATTTTAGATTAATTAATGTTTGTGATATTATAACTGAGAAGTTTAATTTTTTCATGGTTCTAAGGGATATAGGATATAATGTTCAAATTAATACCTTCATGCGTTCCTGAGATGAAAGAGATTGAGTAAACCTCTTTTATCTGTCCTATAAGGGTATGGTTTTTTACTTTGAAATACTGAACCCTAAAAAATAATCTGTAATTGGTCCAGTTCAATATAATCTTATTCGTACATAATTACAATAAATTAATTCCACAGGTATCATGATAAAAGATAAATATAAATGAATCATTGTCTATGGAAATACCGGTAAATCATTCGATTGTTTTTTTGTTTATATTATTAGGTATATTTATATATATGCGAAAAAAATAAAATTGAATTGGGCCGGCCACGTAGCACGTCTCCCTGATCGATGTTGGACAAGAACAGTGTCGTCATGGAAGGGCCCACTAAGCAAAATAAGTGTAAGAAGGGCCAAGGCAAGATGTGAAAACGAAATTATAATCCACACTGAATAGAAGTTGCCGAAGACCGAGACAAATAGCTGACTTTGGAAGAGGCCTGCACCTCTGACACCGAGGTTCTTGCTAAAGAAAAATAATTATTTTTATTTTACCGTAGTCCGTTCCAAAACAAAAATCACTGACGTCACTCACAAAGCTGCTACGTTGAAATGGAACTGGGCTGTTCACGTCTACCGCATGGTAGACCATCAATGGGCTAAATGTCCATCCCTATGGACCCCTCAACAAGGTAGACCCAAACGGAGATGGCGAGGTGAACTGGACTCCTTTATGGAGGACTGGTCAGTAACAGCCCTTGACAGGGACAAATAAAAAAAGAGTAGGGAGGCCTTTGCTCTGCAGTGGAACATAAAAGTCTCCTAAAAAAAGTACTACAATTTAGATTAGATACATACTCATAAAAATATTACATACAATAAGAAAATATGTAGTCATAAAATTAACCACCAGCATTGTTTAATGTTGATTATTAAGCCAGAAATAAAAGGCTTTTTTATTTATTTATATTTAACTTACTAAGACACTTCAGTTCACCCAACGTGGTAGGTTTTAAAAGGTGCATCGGCCATTTCCATTTGCTTTGTAACTGTTTCAGTTGATTGTATTGCACAGTTATTTTAAGTGTTTTCAATTATACGCTGAGTTTAAAAATAGTATCGTTAGAACTTACTACAGCTGTGCTTTTGAGTCCAGATGGGTAATTCCCTACTCAATAAGTATGGATGGATGTTTGTTACTCTTTCACGCTCAAACGGCTAGACCGATTTTGATGAAATTTCATATGGAGCTGACACTCTGGATTAACACATAGACTTCTTTTTATCCCGAAAAAATGTAGCGGGTAACACCGCAGGGCGTAGCTAGTATAAAACATCTTTAAAGTAAAAAGCACTGCTCTTCACTATTGGAATTAATAATACAAATATATAATAGGATTGTCAAAATATAACTATAATATACTAATACTAGCAGACCCGGCAGACGTCCTGCCCAGAAAAGCAGCGCCGCCTACTGGGTCCAATTGTGTTTTCAAACCATCCAAGATCCCATAGAAATATACACACAAAATGTCATCCGAATTGGTCCAGTCGTTTTGGAGGAGTCAGGTGTTATACACACGTACTGAAGAATTATTTAAATTAAGATATTATAAACCTAGACACAATTACACTTGCAATTCTTGAAGGGGTAGAAAGGGTTCTCTATCAGTTTCTAATGATGGCCACAATAACAAAATCCGCATGCCGAAACCCAAGGTCCTACTAGGATATCCCAAGTAATGGATGGACAAGCCTTTTACCAATAATAGTCCCACTTAAATTCTAAAAGTAATACAAATATAACAGTCATGATTCACCATATTATTATTGTACCAGAAACTCTAAAAGGCATTAATGGAATGACGCACGTATTTCGGATGATCCGAATGATATTAATTAGTAATATTAATTGTCGACATTTCGTCACGCTACGTGGCTTTAGCTCGCTTATATACAGCGTGTGTCAGAGAACCGTGTTCTTTAAGTTTGTAGTTCTAACCATAAAAAATTATACCCTACATTCAAAACATAAAGAAATGTTCCATATATTTCAATACCCGTTCAACCTATATGTATAGGACTGCTGCTTTTTTTCGCGATTATTATATATGGTACTTATTTTCTCGAGTTTTGATCTAAACTTGATCGAACCTAGAGAAAATAAGGAAACAGCGAAATGTTAGTGTATATTGTATTATAACATCATAACTTTTGATAAAAGAGATGGCCTTCTGAATTCATCTGCCGCATACCTACTCTATAGTAGATAACATAATTTCATGGAAGAGATATCTATCTAGTTTCCTCTTAATATTATGCAATTTCTGTACCAATACGATATGTATGTTTACTCCGTATTACGATTAATATTTCTACAAAGCGGTAATTATAGAGCTTATGGTGTAGCCTTTCTCGTTCCACGAAAAATTTCACAACAGTGCGTAGTCGAGGTTTTTTTAACTAGAAAACTGTTTTGCGTCATACAATAATAACAGCATACACGATTTTGAATTATGTTAAGTGTAATTTATACCCGAGTTCCCCGTACGTTTTAATTGCGAGGCCTTGAACCGAGTACCGGAGATTTATGAGTGATGCTGCAAAATTATGTGAAGGATATTTCGGTGCACAGATTTAGGTAGTAATTGAACATGTGGTGCTCGGATATTTGGTAGAGTTTGGAGAAAATGTATTGATAGATTTTAACAGTTAGGTACTCTTTTTTAATTTAAGGAGGATAGGAGGGAGGAAATTGCTCAACAAAAGGATAATGCAGCTTTAGAAATACCTTACATAGGTATAAAATAATGAAATATTATAACATAAATTATTTAATCATAAACGCCGAAATTTGTGTTGAAAATGAACCAAATAACTTCCTATTTATTAGGTGTACTTTGTATATAAAAAAATCTTCATAATAAAGAATAGGTACTTAGTTATGTGCATAAATCTATGTACCTACCTATACAAACTTTTCAAATTGAAGATACCTATTTCGTATATCTTGTGAACATCTAATAATAATGTTCGTCAATATTAATCCAAGGCATATAAATTATAAGAGCCACTCAAGTATAACAAAATCGTAATGAAGTCTGTCGAAATACTCGTATTAAAGTAAGTAATTAATTGCTGGAATATTAAGGTACTGTAGAGTGTACACAACCCAAAATAAATCTCATCTTCTATTTCCAAGAACTAATTTTAATTTCGACAAAACCGTGCCTTCTCTACAAGAACATAATTATTACATTTTTAAAAGAAAAAAAAAACGTCGCCCCACACTAGGAATTTCTCCTGTATCGTAGGTGCGTTTCACAAACATGAAATATTCACATACACAAACACCCAGACTCGGGACAAAAATCTGTGGTTCGCACAAAGTTTTGCACCGTGCAGGAATCGAACCCGCAACCCTTAGCGCAGCAGTCCAATCACTTAGCCACTGCGCTAATCAGGTCGTCACATACATTGAACGCAGGTAATACTACCTACCGTGCCTAGATGTATTTCATAGGTGCAGATACTTCATTATCTTTGAAATGACTCATAGGTACGTGGCTGCCGCGTGGATCAGTCGATCGGCGAGGTTAAGCTCTTGTTATGGGTGACCGTCTTCACATGTCGAGACCGGAGGTTCCGTGCTTTGGAAGGCACGTTAAGCCGTTTGTACTGCGCCTGATCTCTCTCCGGTCGTGCCGGTCTACCGTCCCATCGGACCATGAGGGGTCAATAGGGAGTGCACCTGTGTTTGCGCGCATACTTGATTCAAGAAATTATCCTGACATTGCTAGAAACATCAATTACTGTCTACTCAGTTATGATTACGAGAGAAGTCAATATTTACATAATGAAACTGAAATAATTGCTAAGTTTGAATCATTTTAATTAGCCTTAGATTAATCAGTCAAAGGCAGTCACAAAATTAAATACTTCATTAAGAAGATACCTATTCCGTCAATTATTGATTAATATAACATTACATCACGCCTGTATACGAAAGGGTACTGGCAGAGATGCACCCACATTTCGCCAGTTATGTTATAGGGGGCGAGCCTATTGTCAACTGGGCACAAATCCAGAATCCGTGCTGCTACTAAGTCCTGGGCCGACCCAAGATTCGAACCCAAGACCACGTGCTCATTAGTCCCTCTGAAACATTATTTTAATTTCCTAGATTCGATATTATCACCCCTTTAAACGTCTATGATTCATTTGCATTACAATATTATTTGTGACAAAGGAAACGTGTCAGGACAGACCACAAATTATCAATAATAATAATAATATGAGTCTTTATTGCACTAATGATTAGCTATATAATTATAGGTAAATAGTTAGTAGTACTATACTTTAGTTATCGATTAGTAAAAACGGTAAAGGAAAACATTGTGAGAAAACCGGCAAAACTCAGAGGTTTTTCAACGGTGTGTAAAGCCATGTGAGAGGCCTACAAGCGGTTTAAACTCTGACACTAGATTGGTCATCAACCATACGATAAGAAGAAGACCAATTTATCTAGCACTATCTACTTATCCAGTTGCTAAGTAACAGGATTGACTAAATAAAAAAAACTAGTGTTATATTTTCTAAGTTATAACAGTATGCAAAAACGTTTCTGCTAAAGAGTTATTTATGCAAAAGTTTGAATGTTTGAGGTTCAGATGCTTGTTACTCAAACACGCTGTAAAACAGCTAACCGGATTTGAATGAATTTTGTTTTCGAGGCGGAAAGTGGTACGTTTATTAGCATATAACAAACTTTTCGTCTCAAAAAGTTACTTCGCGTTAAAGTTTTAGTTTTCCTATTTATTATTTATTTATTATTATATAAGAGATACAATATTTATTTAAAACAATCTCCCACAAAACCGGTTTAGCGGTTTGACTGTGTGTTGACTGTATGTTGCGCCGCTTTGTGATACAAAAGTAGGTAGGTTTCTATTATGTAACAATACAACTACTTAATTATTTATTCTATGTAAGTATTTTATACAGGTATTTTTTTAACTTAATTTTAAAAATTCTTTTATCACTTTCCTGTCTAATGTCTGCCGGTAAACCATTAAGCACATAAGGTATACGTTTCTTTAAAGTTCTATCGCTGAAGTAGTTATTGACTCTGGGAACATATTAGCTGCTTATAAGTAAGTAAATAATATTATTGATACTTTATTGCTAGAAACTAAATATAAACATGCATGCAATATATTCGCATTGCATACGCAATATATATAATAATATAAAAAAGGACCAGACTTCCTCATCCAAGTAACGACTACGAATTTTTTGATATTATCTATCTATAATTTTAGAATAATGACTCAACAATTAAAGGAAACAACACAGAGGAGGATATATGTTGTTTTCAGTTATGTTTTAGTAACTATTAATGGTCATGCAATAAGCCATTCAACAAGTTAATCACATGGCAACAAATGTACCGATGCTTTACCATTAACGATATAGTATATATAGATAAATAGATTTCTCTTTATTGTACACCAAAAATAAACATAAGTACAGTATGAGGATAATGTATAATTGGCGGTCTTATCGCACTAGGCGATCTCTTACAGACAACCTTAGGATGGACAGAGTTGAATGCATGCAAAAGGCAAGGGCAGTTTGCGGTGTAGCTAATATTGATTCAATATAGATACAATGATATTCGAGTATAAAATAGCAGACGCAAAACGTATTCTAAAGGATTATGCAACAGAAAGCAGTACCGAAGTTACTTCATTAATACCTGCGTCTGCAACTTAAAGGCGCCGGGAAGTTTGTTGGATGTGTCTAGCACAAGAAATGTACGCAAACTTAGCGCTCTATAGCCACATAATTCCTACATACAGAACCACCACTGCACGCTTTCCGCAAACATAAGTTGTCTCAACGCGCGCACCCTGACTTTGCCATCGAATGGCCTGCATAAATTCCATGGGTGATCTTTGAATCGCCAGTTTTTTAGTTACACAAGCTAACTCCATGTCTAAAATTAAATGATAAGACTTAGGTGTTAGTCGCAAGTGACAGAGGGCTGCCGCACGATTTCAGACTAGGCAGCTAATTTAGTCATCATTTACTAGCTGCACCCCGCGGTATGTGTCAATCCAGGGTGTCTACATATAAAATTTCATCAAAATCGGTCTAGCCGTTTGAGCGTGAAAAAGGTAACAAACATACAAACACACTCACAAACTTTCGCCTTTATAATATTAGTGTGATATCAACCATTGTTTTATAGGCTCCCCATGTCTTTTACCATCCTTCTCGGTTTTGAAAGCTTGTCCAGGTGATCTTTAAGGTTTTGACGGTGTAATCAAGCATGCTTGTGGCCTTCCTTAGCTACTTTGACTTATCATTGGCCGCTATTCGGTCAAAACCTTATACGATCGACCCTTTTCAACCCTCTAACACATTCAAGTGCACCCATTTGTTTCATCATCATCATTATAAACCAGAAGACGTCTTCCTTAGATGGGGGTTTGTGATAATACCCATATCCCCACGCATTAGTTAATAAACTTGAAGATATAATGTATAGCTATATAGGTAGTGTTAGGCTTTATATTCTGAATTTTGTACGGAGTGTCCAGTCTCTGGGTTTATATGGAATTCCGAAAGTGTTATTCTAGTCTGTTATTGTTTGACGGTGCATAGTTCTCGAGATGCTTCTATGCTGAACTAACCGAAACTCGGTGTTTAGTTGGTGGATCTCGCGACTTGGGAGGAAGATAGAGATGCTTTGCGGTAGCAGATAAATGTTTATTCTTAACTAGTAAGATAGCTTATTTACTTGGGAATAATATTATAGGAAGGGAGAAGTAAATTTGATTGCAGACTTATTAACTGAAATTTAATAAGTAAGTTAATAAGTATTTTTATTTACGACGCTAAAAGTATCATAAGTAATGGTGAATGATTGTCTTATTGACTGTTGTCTCTGCATAATAATTTATTTCTAATACTTTACGTAATATAAAGTCAACCTACTTTTTAATTAAAATTAATTTTCATTTTTAGAACACTGTAGGTAACATTCTTATTCCACCTATACTTCAGACTATACTATCTGATAAACTTAATTATACATAGAAATATTAAATTGATTTTACATTACGTGCAAGCGGATGACCTAATGATATTATCTGAACCCTGACCTACTATGAAAATGAATATAGTATTGTCCACTTATTTTAAGTGGTCCGTAATAACATTGGATTGGTACACTTACGGTATTACTTCCGAGACTGTCTGTCAGTCTGGTTTCCCTGGCCGCCTACAAAACAGATTCTGACTTTATTATTTAAGTATTCTTTTACTAGTATAACATCATCATCATGCCTGTTTTTCCAAAAGAGATGGGCAGAGGTGTGCGTATAGTACCTACATCCACATTTCGCTAATTAAGTTATAGGTCCCAATGTAATGGGGGCGAGCCTGCTTGCCTCTATGCATTAACCGGGCACCAAATCAGACTCCGTACTGGGATTTACTTAATAACTCTAGGCTCGGGAACGAACCCAGGACTCCTCAGCATTCGCTGTAAGAGACCACTAGACTAACGAGGCATAGATTTAGTTTTATTTTTAATTTTCTTCTTGCAGGCCTAGTGATTCATAGGAGCCGTCGAAATAAAATAATGGATGCTTAGTAAATGCGACTAGGATAATAATCGCTATGACGATCTTCTTACGACATGCGGTTTATTGTAAATTATTAGGCACTTAAAACATTGTGTACTTCCAACCTTTACATATAAATGTACCTATAGTTTTAACAATTTGACGACCTGATTAGCGCAGTGGCTAAGCGATTGGACTGCTGCGCTTGGGGTTGCGGGTTCGATTCCCGCACGGGTCAAAACTTTGTGCGAACCACAGATGTTTGTCCCGAGTCTGGGTGTTTGTGTATGTGAATATTTCATGTTTGTGAAACGCACCTGCGATACAGGAGAAATTCATAGTGTGGGGCGACGTTTTTTAAAAAATATATGTATATATATATTTCCCCGTATACATGTACCAGTAAGTAGGTACATATATGTTTTTGAATCAAACAATTCCTCCTCAAGTTATCCGTATTTTCTGGAACATTCGTAGCGTGTCGTATGTTTTGCTCGTAATAGGATCCCGTGTTCTATCTCGCAGCGCGCTAACCAACAATCCATTGTTTTCCTACAGCACAGACATGTAAACGACACTAAGTTTAGACAAATGAGCTTCTTCCAGACAAAGGACGTGTATAGGCGAAGATAAATCTGTATGTTGACTGGTTAGGTTTATGTTTGAAGTTTCGTTTCATTAGCCCAGACATTTCTTAATCTTGTTTGAGTTTGTAAGTATATTGAGCTCTCGAGTTCATCATCATCATCAGCTTTTATGTGACCTACTGCTGGGCATAAGCCTCCTCCCCTAAACGCCACTGCTTCTTGTTTTGGGCCGTTTGCAGCCAGGTCTTTCCCTGTACAGCGACAATATCATCAGTCCACCTTGCTGGAGGTCTGCCAGCTTTCGAGCTAGTAAAGTATTATGACTTCTGTTATTAATTATTTGGTTGGAATTACAAGACTGGTATTTTTGACAAATCTATTTCTTAGTTTTTCATAAAAATCCGATTCCGTTTTATTATTGCTGAAGTTTTATCATAATATTTATTACTAGCAACTTACCTTGATTTACTTACTTATTTGTCTGACTATGTTTAGCGGATATACTAGACTAACTTCGGGGAACAAAATTTGATGACACTTGTTATTTAATAATTAATCGATATAACTTATATATTATCTATATTATATCCCTACTAATATTCTAAACTTCTTGATTAGCGCAGTGGCTAAGCGATTGGACTGCTGCGCTAAGGGTTCGATTCCCGCACGGGGCAAAACTTTGTGCAAACCACAGATGTTTGTCCCGAGACTGGGTGTTTGTGTATGTGAATATTTCATGTTTGTGAAACGCATTTACGATACAGGAGAAATTCCTAGTGTGGGGCGACGTTTTTTAAAAAAAAAAAAAAAAAAAAAAAAACGCGGATATTTGTAAGTATGGATGGATGATTGTTACTCTTTCACATAAAAACTGCTAAATGCCTTTTAATTAAATTTCATATGGAGGTAGCTGACACCCTGGATAAACACAGGATACTTTTTATCCCGATAAAATGTAGCGTGTAACACCGCGGGGCGCAGCTAGTAAATCTATATACTCGTAATATTAGAAACAAAATGATAAAATAATTAGTAAAGATCAAAATTAACTGTTAAGTATGAACTCATTGTTACCCAACCTTCAGGGGATAAAGTTGGGAACAGGAACGAGGGCCTGCAATGAAGACTGCATTGTTAGGAGACGGACGATGTTTGGTAACTGGCTGGTTTCTAATCCGTGAAGGTGAAGTTTGTTTGTGGCAACCCTACAACTTGTTTAGAACTAGTGGTGTTATTTAAATTATGTTAGTTATGGATGCCCGAAGTTATCGTTGTTTGGAAATTTCAATTTACAGGTATTGTGGCAAGCCGAGGATCGCCGAATATGGTATCTTAAAATAGTCTTTACGATACTGATGTAAGTCAGCCTCGACTAACTAAAAAACTAAATATTTTAAAATTACAAAACAAGTTTTGAAATGTAGCCTAGTTTGTCTACTTTATGAAACAGCCCCCTTAACATGAACTCTTAAAGCAGGACTAATTACTTGGTGGTAATGGGACACTGCTTCGTGCAATGTAATGCGGCGTCTCGCTTCCACAACGTAAATTCTCATGCTTTAACAGTTTATGGTACGGGGGCAGTTATTTGTTTACCACTGCTTCGTAATTTTTCGGCTTAAAATCATACTTAAAATATTTACCTTGAAAAAATATTGTAAGTAATTGTTTTGTTTGTACTTCATTTAAAAGGTTTAAATGGGTTTAAATTTAAAATTTAAGGCTAGCATGGCAACATGCATAAAAAATACAAAAAGGCATATCAAAAAGGTCTTGTTACTCTATACTCTACTTTTACAGCGTCTTCGGTCATAATATTTCACTCTTTTATTCTGCTGTGACAAATGACGTCATCCATTATTGCATTTGCCGTCACGTTACATAGCCATTACGTTCAAATTCAAGATCGGTCGGTAATCGATGCCTTGACGGGAGTCAAGTCTATTTCAGTCAAAGAAAAATGTTCATTTTTCACTGTTAGGTAGGTACTTTATCTAGCTACACAGTATAATTGTATATACGATGTCTCTTTTATACCCGTAACCGCGTACTTGGAGACTGGGCTTATCTCAATTGTGGATCCCATATCATGCTTTTAGCATATTAGTCTTTAGAATCACTTGCTATGGAGGGAAGTGGGAACTAAATTATTATTCCTTCTCCTATATATTCTTTTATGATTAATTTTATTGCGGGTTCCAAATCAGTCGAGTCATTTTTCTAGAATGCCTAGAGCTTCATTGTCTCGGTGTTTCTCAATGGTTATCATTGTAGATTCTGGCTTACAGGAGTTAAAATGATGGGAATAAGAGAGGGCTTGTCCCGTTTAAAAAACTTGTAAAAGTGTATCTATAAATATGACTTTTTGTATTTTTTATGCATGTTGCCATGCTATGTATTTATAAATGTCAAAATATTTGTATTAGTGAACAATGTCGTTACTGATCTATACATAGAGTCAATTGATACCCTTCGACTACGATAATATAGTATTTAGCTACCATTGTTCCTAGGCCAATTAGAGGAAATAAGTTGAAATAAAAAAGTTAAACAATTTTTATTTTTTTATTTCGTTCAACCACTTGTAAAACTATTTATCAACAACAGAAGGAAACGTATTCATAATTCTGTAACAACAAGCCCGATTTTGTCTTCTCATCTTTATGTAAATAATGTTTTAATTAATTTTGCACGTCATCCGTATGTAATGTATATAAAGCCAGATGTTTACCAATACAATACACCTTACCATGGACTCTTGGAGTAGGACAGTTTACGTTGTGGAAGCGAGAGAGCATTACACTGCACATAAAGGCGTCTCGCTTCCACATCGTAAACTGTCCTGTTTTAAGAGTTTACAGTAAGGAGGCACGTGTCTACTTGCATATTAAAAATATAAATTAGCTGTCAATGTGTACCTACTTACACATGAATAGGCCATTGTTATCTTTGTACACATATTTATACGTACCTACCTGGTTTAGTAATAGTGGTAAGGCTTTGTTTAGTTACTTTGACATTGTATCGAAATTGAAAAACAAAAGTTGAATAAACATTTAAAAATATCAGCTTGTGACAATCTACGCGGTATCTAATACAGTATAGGTAACACAATGGAAATAAAGCACTAGCCTGTACAGTAATTGATCAACCCCTTGCTTTATTGACTTATGTGCTATAGAAAGACTGCCTCGTTAGTCTAGCGGTTGCTATGCGCGACTGCTGAGCACGAGGTCCTGGGTTCGAATCCCAGGTCGGGCAAAGTGTTACTGGGTCGATGGCACTAGGCTCGCCTTCTATTACATTGGGACCTAAAAACCATAACTGGCGAAATGTGGGTGTACTATTTATGTCCACCTCTGCCTACCCCTTCGGGGAATACAGCCGGGATTATTATGTGCTATAGAAAGAAATGTTCAGGGCTCACAGTACTTAGGGATACACAACTATTACATCACACAAAAGCGTTAAAATTAAAGGAAAATATCGAGAGGAAACCTGCACACTTGAGAGTGAATAGTGTGTAAAGCCATGTCAGAGACCTACAAGCGGTTTCAACTCTGACACCAGGTTGTTCATCAACCATACGATAAGAAGATTTGAAAAGCATTGAGCAAGTAATATCACCTACCTAATTTAAGTACCCAAACATCGCAAGTAACGTGCAATATTAATGAGGTTATTAAGCCCATTAGTATATAAATTTACCTTCAGAAATACCTGAAATTCTCTAGAACATTATCTACGTTAATACAGTGAGCTAACCTCCATTACTATCCCAGAATAATTATATTATTGTGTGTTAACGACGTGAGTTACCCCTTTGTGCGGTACACTACTAAGCTATTACACAATTTAACGATAAACGTTCCTCTTTATATAATATTAAAAGACTTTTATTGGTCTTACCGGTGTACATTTGTGATTGTGATTTGATAATAATAATTATAGATTAATATATATTTAGTTCCGTCCTTATTTGCATTTGTATGGATTGAGAATGAATCCAAGAAAACCATCGCTTTGCATGATGGAAGAAGTTACAAGTAGATTGAATTCACTGCCTTGTTGGTCTAGTGGTCGAATCCCGGGTCGAGCAAAGTGTTACTGGGTGTTTTCATTAGAAAATTCTTAGTAACAGCACAGAGTTTGGATTTGTGCCCGGTTGATGGCAATAGGCTCGCCCCCTATTACATTGGGACAAAAAAAACGTAACTGGCGAAATATGGGTGTACTATATTATGTGCACCTCTGCCTACCCTTTCGGGGAATACAGACGTGATGTTATGTTTTTTTAGATTCAATTCAAGCAGATCGCAAGCAGACTTCTGCCTGCTATATTGATTAATTACTAGAGAAAATCTCTCGAATCTGCGCACTAAACCACTGCAACAATCTGCCTATCCTGCAATCGTTAGTACCAAAAACGAACCTCAATTTGGGCATCTTTATTCAATCTCTCATTCCCAATGCAACATGCAAATAAGTCATACATGTATAATGTATAGCTATAGCCATTTTCATGGGTAATCCATTAGACCCATCTATTCACATTAATTATTCATTTCGACGATACAACTGATTCGTTTATACCTTGTAGTATAAACGGATTATACAACCGAGGCTGAAGGTTTAGCGTAATCTTTATATTAATGTTCACCGTGTGTGTTAAGCAATTATTTCTGTATTTAGGCAAATCAATTAACAGTACTTCATGTACAAATACAATAGTATTGCATGTATCAAAATTACGTACGCACAGCATTTGAAATCTTATTACACAGTAAAAAATTATATAAAAATGGATAACAATGTAAACTTAATATAAAATTGTATTTAATAGCAAACTACAAACAAAAACTACATATTATGGAGCACAGATCTTTTAAATATAGAGATGCTGCCTGAAAATATGTCGGATTCGTCATCATCATAAGCCCATTACAGTCCATTGCTGATGTCCAATTATGATAATTGTCTCCTTAATCGTATACATATGTGTTGCCAGACATATTATATACTATATTCACACCTTTTTTTAAGTACCTATTACGTAATTATTACATTGGGACCTATAACAGATCTATTGAAATATGGGTCGACTAATTATGTGACCAAATCGGAGATGGTCTCCAAAAAGGGCAGGAGTCCCCACAATCGACGAGTGTGTATGAGGAATGTGATGCGTGTGAATGAACCAAATGAAGTATGCCAGGATCGTAGCAAATGGAGATCTGTGGTCTCTGACTACCCCTCAGGGAAACAGGCGTGACTTTATGTATGTATGTGATTATGTGCACCTCTGCCTACTCCTTTAGAGAATACAAGTGTAATGTTAGGTTAGCCGCATGTAATCCAGTTATTTAGTTAAACGTTCATACTCAAACTCAGTGCTAATGTTGTCTTGACTATCTTCATAAGCTATGTTTGATATTATGTTAGGAGAAAGGTTTCTGTACTTTTCAAAGGTAGATAGGTATTACGAAGCTTAGAAATTATTTTCTGAAGGTAATGATGCCAGAAAATCATGTGTTTGTGTTTCTCTTTACAGTTTCGTTTCTGCCTACGCTAGAGGTACTCAGTTACCTCCGCGCCTCCGTGACGACATTATTTATGACTAGATTACCGTCGTGAAAATCGAATACCAAAGTCTGCGTACTTCAAACTTCATCAATATATCTAGTACTCTATCATATACTGTAGTGTACAAAATAATGTTTGTATAAACCACCAGTTATATTATATAAATTACTCATCATCATCAGGCAGAGCACGTCTGTTGAACGAAGGCCTCCCCCATGGAGTGGGGGGGGGGGTGTGCCATATTCTCCACGCGTGGCAAGCGGCTTGGGGATCGCAGTATTGGCGATAACGTTAAAGACGCTGCTGCCCAGCATCTGGATTTTCCCTTAGTCGCCTCTTACGACACCCAAGGGAGGAAAGGCAGTGGTCAATTCTACGCCGAATACTACTCAGCACTTGAACTACTATAACACTTTTATTCAAAAACTAGGATAACAACTGTATTTACTTAACCCCGTTGTAAGTCTACATCTATTCTCTGTCTTGTTAACTAGCTGATTGGTGCAGTGGCAACCTTGCAGCAGTCCAATGATAAGCCATTGGTCTGCTGCGCTAAAGGTTGCGGGATTTTTCCCTCACGGGGCCAAAATATATGCGAACCGCAGATGTTTGTCATGAGTCTGGTTGTTTTTATGTTTGTGAAGTGTGCATTTTATATCGATTCATAGTGAGGGGTGACCTTCTTAAAAAATATAAATTCTATGTTTCAAAATTGTATTTATTAAGAATAAGAGAGAATCAGTTTATATTTAGAAGGCGGTCGTTCCGTCCAGCCGTCATCGGGAACAGGATCCTAGCTGCCAGCGGTTAGGACTCCAGAGAGAGGAACCTCCTGACTATGACTATTTATTTTATTATTATTTGTTTTTATTTTATTTTTCTATTATTATAAAAACCTAAAATTGCATTGGACAGGGTTTTGTGGAGGAATAATACCTTTGCCCAGCAGTGGGACACCGAACAGGTTACAAAAAAAATCCAAATCTAATGGTTTAAGACATGCTATGTCTTTAAGTATTAAAAAAACAATCCAAAATATGATTGCTTCAAGTTTAGTGTACAAGAACTGTCTATTTCAACATCTTGTTTACAAAGTTAGTAGAGAGAAAAATGACTTAGTGTATGTGAGCCGTGAATAGACTATGTAATCAGGTGGGATGCAAGTTCGTTGAAGTAAATCACTTGATACTTTATAGGGCACCGGGGAAATCCAGCGTCGGATTCTGTCGGAGTGATAGGACAGATTACTTGATGCTTTAGAAGTTTTACTAGCTATCATTAGGTAAATGTTTTTCGCATAAAAGTGGCAATTATTGCTGTTAAGTAAAAAAAAACATATTTAAAAAAAATACAATCTTCTTCTTTTAAAAGTGAGATACGCCTATTTAAAAATTAGATAAAGATTTAGTCACAATACTCGCATATTTAACCTTATAATCTGAATAAATAATAAGTCCTTTGGAAATTAAGAAAAGGCTTGGCTTGCTTCTAGAAATAACCTTGGAATCGAAATAACTGTCGTCTTTAAGATTCTATATTAATGAAACACTAGTATATCATACACCAGGGTATGAGCTACCTCCATGCTAAATTTCATCAAAATCAGACCAGCCGTTTGAGCGTGCAGAAGTAACAAACACACAAACTTTCGCCTACTTGTGGACTTGACCAATAAACTTTTAAATAAAAAACTCTGTTAATCCCTATTTTACGTAAAATGTGTTACTTTTATTAAAAATCTATCAATAAAGAAATAATATAATAGAATACTTTTTATTACTAAACTAAAAAGAAGTTAATACTATAAAATCATAATCGATGCATAAAATATGGCTAGTTTTCTTCAGCTTGTATCACATAAGAATTATTTTCTGATAACGGCATATTTAAATATAGGTATAGAGTCCTTCAGAGATACTTTCACGACGTCTTCCAGTCTTTCTCGGCAGATTTCATAGAGCACCTCCCAGCCGGCATGTTTAGTCGCCTTTATTGTACCCATAGCCGTCAACCACGCCCCCGCCATAGGTACGTCATAGGCTTGACAAACCATACGTCTGCAATTCAAAATTGTAAATTATGCCTGGCGCGTCTATATAAACCGAAGGGATAAAATGTACAGTCGACCAAAAATATGGCCTACCACCCTACGGTCGATTTTCCCCAAAATAACAATTGAAACAAGACTTCGTATGTCAGATTCGGATAATGTGTAATTTTGTGCATCTTTTATACTCCGTAAGTCCTAAGACCTTAGTGACAATTAAATTTCGCAGAAACTATTGCCAAAATTGGTACACCATTCTCTTAGTCGACTGTACTTCGCTCTATTTTTTAATGAACCGAATTTACTAAAACGAAAACATTAAATCAATTTATAATGCCATAAACATAATGACAAGACTTAGAAGAAAGAACGACTCAATTAAAAAACGTAAACATGAACTTGCCTTATATAGCCGTATTGATTTGCAACACCATATCGTCTATAATCGGGATGTATAGCAAGTCCTATATCATCGAAAAAATATGGTAGATCAAACCTCTTCATGATGTAAGGCATGGGATACAAATTATTCCAGTCGCGTGTTATTTTGAAATATCTCTCCAGCTCTTTTGTTTTAAACTGTCAGAAATATACGTGAAAATAAATTAGTAATATAAATCTTATATGACTTTTTGTGTAATTTTTGCATGTTGCCCATGCTTTCCTTTATCAATTTAGAATATAGATCTTTATTATCATAAATAAATAATGATGATATTTTAATCTATTGTCCACTGCGATTGAAAAAGATGTTAATAATGTATGTTCTTAAAAGGCTGATTCAATTTATGTAAATTAAATAAATACTGGTAAGGAACGGTTCCCTTCAGGCTGATCATACGAAATCAACGGACAAGCTGTCAATTCTCCTGCTTATGACAATTGAGTTGCTAAAAGCAATACTAACTATATTATAGTATATGTATAATATTTCGTCGGTTTATAGAGCTGTCATATTTGGCCTCAAATTCGTCCAACGGTATTGTAGGTTGATGGATTTGTATGATTAGCGCAAAATGAATGGACTCAGAAACCTATTTGACACCACTATTAATTTGTCAGATTTGTTATTTGATTTATATTTTATGCTAGCCAGCCTTCAATAAGTGTTTGCCGGTCCAATTAATTACAAAAGTTATGAAAACTTTTTATAAACTTACGTGTTTCACTGGATCGACGTCAACAGCGTCACCTCGCTTTACTAACTTTATAGTGTCACTACCAATGATCTCCGGCTTATCATTGCTATTACTTTCTCGCAAGCAAACAACACAGTAAATAGAAGGATCAGTTATTTTACTTCTTAAAATTTCTTTATATTCACTCATAGCTTCTTCGCTACCTGTTACACCTAAAAAAAAAGTTTGTAATTATTCAATACACCAGTGGTGTGGAATTGTAGATCAATTGATGACGATCTGATTGGCGCGGTTGGACTACTAATGGTTGCGGGTTCGATTACCGCACGGGATAAAAAATTTTGGCAATCCGCAGATGTTTGTCCCGAGTCTGCGTGTTTGTGTATTTTTTATTATTTATTTATTTATTATGTATTTATAAAATAAAACTTATATACTAAAACATTGCCCCACAAAACCGTATGTAATATTTCATGTTTGTGGAACGCACCCAAGTTGAAGTTTGCACTGTGTCAGTAGGTACATACAATATTCTTCTATGATATATTCAATACACTTACCTGATATTATATGTGTCAATTCATTTCTAACGAAGTAATTCATATTAAAATCTACTAAATCATCCACTCGATCTTTTGGCAGGTCTACAAAACAAAGGTTCACAATTTCCCCATCAGCTTTTTTCAGCGTAAATCTTTTCCATATCTTGCTGGCGTGAGAGGGCCTGCACAATTTTAACATTTTTGTACTATTCTCAACACACTGAGTCGTTCTAAGAACCCTATCGCATTAGACACAAACGAAACTTTGACATCCTGCAAGTTTGCCTTTAAATATAGCCTCCGTCGGGTACTCAGCTGTATAAATATTACTACAAATACATACATACGCAGAATTAATTTCATAACTAAATAAGGTAGTTTTAAATTAAGTTAATATTATGTATCGTATAAATATTAGTTCTAGTTGCTGAGCAAGGTCCGCGTTCAAATCATTTTTTTAGAAATATTCGTCGGTGTTAAGGTTATTCTTGTGTTGTTAACTGTTGCCGTTGGGAACCATACTCTCGAGGTTGTCGACTGCTACGTATACCTTGGACAAATTGTTCAATTAGGCAGGTCCAACTTCGTAAATGAGGACGCCTGAAGAACCCAACTTGGATGGGCAGCGTTCCGAGAACTACGCACCACTTTCTCGTCTAAAATTCCGCGTGATGACGTATGGCTCCGAGACTTGGTCGCTAATGGTTGACCTTTTGGTGAGGCTAGGAATCACTCAACGAGCCAACAGGCCGTTAACAATCCTTGTACTATTCAAAAAATTTAGGTTTGTTATTCAACGTTTAATTTTTATTACGTATGTGGTGAGCATTTAACCAGTATCAATAATATTAGGTAGGTACGTACCTATACCCTCGGAAAATGTTCAGGATAATAAAATAAAATAACCCTTCATGTATAATTCATTAAAACATTCGTCTTTTCAATGCGTTTTCCATTTACGGCGCAAAGTGTCCGATTATTTCCGCGTATACGATGCATTGGGGGCCCATACATGCGTTTATGGGAACGTTAGAACACCTAAATTAATGTGTATACGACAGACATTCACGGAAATTCATTACGCACATTACGTATTATTACACGCTTTCATCGGACTGGTATATTATTTCACTCTACAGTAACCTGTATGTTCCCACATTAAATATCTATGTCAATTTACTACCGACAGTCTGTTTAGTTTGGCGATAGTGTATACATAATTTTAAACTTCAAATAAGTTCGCCATACCTACTGAATAGTAGGGGAACTTTGCTTAAAACAGACACGCGATAAGCCAGGTTGATGTTTACAATATTATCTCAGATACCAAAACATTGGTCCATTATAACGCAGTTGGACAAATATTAATATTAAAATAGCTACATAACATAACATAACATCACGCCTGTATTCCCCGAAAGGGTAGACAGAGGTGCACATGTAGTACACCCACATTTCGCCAGTTATGTTTTTTGGTCCTAATGTAATAGGGGGCGAGCCTAATACCATCAACCGGGCACAAATCCAGACTCCGTGCTGCTACTGAGAATTACATAATGGAAAAACTTAGTAACACTTTGCCCGATCCGGTATTCGAACCCAGGACCTCGTGCAGTCGCGTGTAGCTACCACTAGACCAACGAGGCAGTCTCTATTAATAGCTCTGTATTATTTTATAAAGCGTTTCCAGTTAAATTTATATCCATGCAAATAAAAATAGAGCAAGCAAATATAGAGAAAATACGCAGTTTTAGAATAAAAACGCAGACAATAATAAGATAAATATCTTGTGTTCTGTTTTCAGTTTTTTTTCTTAATGCCATATGTTTTACGTCACGTCGGGCCGTGACATAAAAATTTTTTTTTTCGTTTAATATGGCTGTTTTAATGGACAGGGAAGGCCTTTGCCCTGCAGTGGGGTGATCATGGCTGAAATAATAATAAATAATAATAAGACTGTTTAACTTTGACAAAATACTATTTAAATATATAATTATAAAGGTTTACAAAGACGGACTGCCTCACTCATGCCTTAGAAATATTTTTCCAGTCGAAATTAGGGTGATGTAGAGAGAAAGTGAAGTACTAGGTACCTAGATGCACTGTGACTTTGTGAGCTTACATTAGATACTGTTACGCAGCTGAATTTTAAACTTTATGATTGACATTTTTGAAACCGCTTCATAAGCGCCTGTAATTGGTATATTATAATGTGAAGTAAAATATTGAATGAAGATAGTAAGTAAAGCATAAGATGCATCAGCCTAGGGTAGCCAGACGGCGGGACGACTTGCATAAAGCCTTCAGATGAAGATGTATCACACTCGTTATCCCGGATGGAGTAGGTGAAGGTATTCTCTACGAGAAATGTATAGTGCGAGTGTGAGAAAACCGATCAAAATCTTAACTAATAATAAAGTAAGTACAAAAGGTTTGGAAATCGACGTTGTATCCGCCAATATACGTTAGGCGTATTAAAGTTAAAACTTGCCAAGTTCGAGTCAGACTCGCGCATGCAGAGTTCCGTACATTGCGGCAAAAAAATCACGTTATATGTATTGGAGCCCCTTATATAACTATTTATTTTATTCTGTTTTTTAGTATATTTTGTTATAGCGGCAACCGAAATACATCATCTGTGAAAGTTTCAACTGCCTAACTATCACGGTTCATGAGATACAGCCTGGTGACAGACGGACAGTAGAGTATTAGTAATAGGGCCCCTTTGAGTACGGAACCCTAAAAAGTAGGCAATATCGTATTGTAATTTAAGAGATATAAAGACCCACTAGGAAATAAAATCTGAGGATTTACCGTTAAACTGTTTGCAGTAACAACAGAATGGGGTTTAATAAATATTTAGCTTCTATTCTTTATGTATTTATTTTTTTAAGTTTATGGCGCCGTTATGTGGCCATTACAACGCTCTTGGTCGCGGTCGACGAAGACGAGGCAATCCCTAGATATAGATTTATACCCATGGATGTATAACATTAAGATTCTCATGGAAATAAAAGATCGTGCTATTCATATGAGATAATGAATATGTCATAAACTCCTCTTGACAACAGTGGACGTCTTCCGGCTAATGATGATGAAACTCCTCTTGATCGAATTTCGGGTCTCGGTCCCGGCCAATCTTAGCTGAACTATGCAGGTATTAAGGTTCACAAATTTGCGCGCAAACAGGTGCTCTCTGTAGGACAGCAAACCGACACAAGCAGAGAGAGGTTAGGTAATATATGACATTATTGAGGATCAAGTAGATAATTCTACACGAAAGATGACATCGAAGCACCTAAGCCTATAGCTCTGTGCGAGTTCAACCTCGCTACCATCCTTGAAATATTCTACCAATATCCTTAAATGAAAGGAAAAAGTGGTAGGAGAGCATTCAATACTTTTCCATATATTTGTTCTCGTTGATCCGCCTGTTGCCCAACGATATCTAAAACTATTGAAATATTCAAGCGCTGCACGTCTGACGTCATAATACCGTTTTCATCGCACAAGCTATTAGCTTCACGCCTGCAGCGCTGCATCACGTTAAACTTTTATATTTTCTATGTAAAGTGTCGTATACACGATGCACTTCTAAATTCTCTTGTAGAATTCTCTTTGTAAGCTGAATATAGTTTTCCAAGTATTATGGAACAACAGCGCTGTGATCTTGTTAGTTCCATCGAAATGTTATGATATTATATGAACACTATTTGACGTTACAATAAAAGTTAATAAAAGTGCATTCGATGGTCATGAAGACCATGGACACTGGAGGTATCAATCGTATACTCCTTTTTTGACTATTTATTAGTTTTATTTAGGTAAATGCTTTTTTTTAATTCTGGCAACCAGCAGAAAATACCAGCTCTTTCAGATATTCATGCCAGTGTTGTGTAGTGACTAAACATGTGGCAAACAGTGACTTTGACAAAACGGTTTTTTGCGACGATATTTAAAGAAGTTTATTATTATTTCTTAGCAATCGTAATAATTAAATGGAAAAACAGTGGTAGCTCTAACATGAAATGCATACTATTGTGGGCACAACTTAAAGATTACGATGTCGATAAAGTCAGAAATATAAATATTTTATTTGCTAGAAACATGTTCATGCATATTGTGGCATGCAAAAATTCAATAACTTATTGTATTTGTGTTGGGAAAGTTGTAGTACTAGTTCTAGTCATTCTAATATGCATCTTATTTCGTAGTACTTAAGTTGTAAAATTACTTATAAATTATGTTCTCCATTATGCAGTCAAAATATCCTCTTATAGTACCTAGTAGGTCTTGCGCAGAAAACATTCTTATTAACACGGTTGTGCGATAAACAAGTAACGCGTAAATAAGGGTCTGAGTATACATGGCTGTCGTTAAATGTCAATTTAATCGAGCTATGTGACAAAATAAGCTGAATCAAGTTAGTACACTTATTAAAATCCCCCGCAACACAAACCCTGTAAAGTTTACGTTAGGCCGACGGTTAAGATAAGGCCAAATATCGCACATTTTTGTGTATGTGCCTATTGTCCCTTTTCATCGACTCTATTCGGACACACAAATATTCCGAATGTGTTCACCCCTTTTCGTTTATACGCCCGTGTTTAGGGTCACCAAAACGTTTAGTTTTCGATCGGTGTTCCTTATACGAGTTGTTTTTATTGCGCATCAATTTTTAAATAGAATCTATTAACTTTATTAATATTATGGCAGTCCTGTGTCCCACCATATAGCTGTTACATTACCTCCTTATTCTAATTAAATTCGACATAATTGATTGTTTTACAGTAACGTTACTTCTGCTTAGAGGGTGCAAGTAGAGAGCCTCCGCGAGTGACGATACTCAAGTACGTCCGGCGCACCCTGGACGGTCAACCCCGCTACCATCTCTGTTGACTGACCAATCTCTACACAACGGCATGACCTATTTCCATATGGAAATTGGCTCATCCCCCCCCCCTCTCATCCCAGGGGTGACGTGAAGTCAACTAAGGGACTTATCTAATTTAACATTAGACGGCAGCGTACCAGGCCAACGTGTAAGGAGTTACTCGCCAAGACGCACTAGCCAGCGTGGCGTTTTAAGGCTATAAACCCCTTAAACATATATGAATAAGCCAATAAAGCCAAGGCCCTCAGTCCCCAGCAGTCCCGCTATTCTGGACCACGGCAGCGGTTTCAGTTACGGTGGGACGGAGGGTGCTAAGAATCCCTGGGTGCGACCAGGCTGCCACAACAACAACACGACCCTGACCCTGGCATCTTACAATGCCAGGACGCTGAGAACGGACGACAGACTACTAGAACTACTTTGCGAAACGGAGGATATTAAATGGGATGTAATAGGGTTATCGGAAGTCAGACGGAAAGGAGAAGATCTTATTAAGTTGGGCTCTGGTGACCTATTCTACTACAAAGGTCATGAGGATTCTACATATGGCGGTGTAGGATTTCTTATTAAAAATAATGTTGCAAAATCTGTACAAAACATAAAAAGTATATCAACACGCGTCTGTTTCGCTATACTGAAACTAAACAAACGATACTCGCTTAAAATCATACAGGTATATGCCCCAACGTCATCCCACCCGGACGAAGACGTAGAAAGCTTCTACGAAGACATAGAACGAGCACTGCATGAAAATCCATGTCATTATAACACTTTGATGGGCGACTTTAATGCTAAAATCGGTCCTCCACTTGCTAACGAGCACTCCATCGGTCGTTTTGGACTTGGCGTGCGCAATAGTCGTGGGCAAACCCTTGTGAATTTTCTTGAACAGAAACATCTTTACGCTATGAATACATTTTTTCAAAAGCGGCCATCAAGAAAATGGACATGGGCAAGCCCGGACGGACACACAAAAAATGAATTGGATTTTATTATTAGTTCCCATAAATATATTGTAACTGATGTTACAGTTCTCTCCAGATTTAGAACAGGTAGCGATCATAAACTAGTTAGGGCAACATATAGGTTTAATTTAAAAAGAGAAAGAACGAAAATTATTACTGCCCATAAAAGATTTGAAATGCAAGATATTGCCTTTTTAGAACAAAATGACCAATTTCGAGAGGAATTGAAGAATCAATTTGAGGGTCTTGACGAGTTGAACCTGGATGTTGATCATATAAATCAACTACTTTGCAATAGTTTACTGGAAACCACAAAAAAACACTTGAGCAATAGTACTAAAAGAAAAAGAAAAAAACTGTCCAAAGAAACAATAGCACTGATTGAAAGAAGAAGGGAAATGAATCACAATACTGTTAAAGACCATAAAGCTATAGCGGAAATCAGTAAACAAATATATAAGGCGATCAGGATAGATAATAGAAATTTTAACACAAAAACAATTATTGATACTATTGAAAAATACAGAGGGCCTAAGGTATTCAAAAGAAAGATTAATACAAATTCAAAACAAATATTAAAGTTAAAAGATAATAATGGTAAAATAGAGACAGACCGGAACAAATTGTTAAAATTAGTAGAAGAGTTCTATAAGAACTTGTATGCAACAACATCTGCAAGACCTAATTCATCAGGAGACGATGCTAGAGCTCCAGCAATAGAACACCTTAGCCTTGAAGTCTTGCCTCAAATCCTACGCTGTGAAGTCGAAAAAGCTCTCAAACAAATGAAAAGTGAGAAATCTCCTGGTGAAGATGGAATCACAACGGAACTGCTCCGGGCAGGCGGAAAACCGGTACTTGAAGTTCTTGTAAAACTATTTAATTATGTTATGTATAACGCCAATTCACCAACCACATGGAAAAACGCCGTTGTCACCATGATTCACAAAAAAGGGGATATATCCAAACTGGGCAATTACCGCCCTATAAGCCTTCTTTCTCAGACCTACAAGTTGTTCGTTAAGATCCTTTCAAACCGACTTACCAAGCAGCTTGACGAATACCAACCTGTCGAGCAAGCGGGTTTCCGAAGTGGATTTTCCACCATCGACCACATTCATACAGTTAAGCAGCTCATGGAGAAGAGTAATGAATATAACCGTTCCATCTGTATGGCCTTCGTAGATTACGAAAAAGCCTTCGACAGCGTTGAGCACTGGGCTGTGTTTAACTCTCTCCATCGCTGCAACATCGACGCCCGGTATGTGGACGTGCTCAAGGAGCTATATAGCTCAGCAACTATGCAGGTAAAACTGCATGATCTTACGGACCCTATTCCAATCAAGAGGGGGGTGAGACAGGGAGACACTATTTCACCTAAGCTTTTTACAGCTGTCCTAGAGGACATAATCAAAACGCTTGAGTGGCAAAAATATGGTATTAACATCAATGGTGTTCCCCTGTCACATCTGAGGTTTGCAGACGACCTGGTGCTCTTTGCAGAGAAGATAGAGGACCTCCAATCCATGTTGGAGGATCTTAATCATGCTTCTTTAAGAGTAGGCTTAAAGATGAATATGGCGAAGACTAAGGTTATGTCCAACATTTCTGGTACTTCGACTCCAAATGTCACTATTGGAGGCGAAAGACTAGAAGTTGTGGACAACTACATATACCTTGGTCATATTCTATCTTTTGGCAAACAACATCAAAATAGGGAAATCTCCAGACGCGTACAACTGGCATGGGCAGCATTCGGAAAACTAGAGGATGTACTGAAGTCACGTCAGATCCCACAGTGTCTAAAAACCCGTCTCTTTAACCAGTGTGTCCTCCCAACTATGACATACGGAGCCGAGACATGGACGCTAACCAAAGAGGCTGTGCATAGAATTAGAGTAGCGCAGAGAGCCATGGAGCGAGCCATGCTCGGCATCAAGATCCAAGACCGTATACCTAATGTCGTGATCCGACAGCGAACTAAAGTTCACGATGTTGGAAAGCGCATTACGGAGCTAAAATGGAGTTGGGCAGGACACTTAGCTAGACGAGGTGACGACAGGTGGAGTAAGGCGTTGACAGAATGGTGGCCAAGAACGAGCAAGCGAAGCGTAGGTCGTCCGGCAGCGAGATGGGTCGACGACATAATAAAGATCGCGGGGCGCACCTGGACAAGATTGGCACAGGACCGCGGCGGATGGCACTGTTTAAGGGAGGCTTATACCCAGCAGTGGGATACTGAAGGCTGTGGATGATGATGATGATACTTCTGCTTGTTACTAATAAAGCAACTTAATTTGACGTTTTATACGTACCCTTTTGTAGCCTTTATGAAATAATAACCCTATAACTAACTATAATTTCTAGATTTTTAAAACTAAAAAGATCGCGACAAATGAAATCATCTCTTTTAAGTCTAAATAGCTGGAATTAGCCACGGTATGTTGGATAAGTGAAAAGAAAAAAGTAAGGCGGGCTGAGGTTCCAAATTGCGCACAATAATTCACCTGGCGTACCATCTGGCCACACCAAATGAAACGCATTTAGATACTCACAGAGATATTAAAATGCCAGAACTCTCATACAATCTCAACACATTAAAATATGAACGATTTTTGTGTAATTGTAAATTGGAGTATTTTTAACAAAAAATACTATTTTTGATTGAAACTTTCTGAGTTACGGAATCAATTCTCGTGTCTTTTAGTACTAAGAAAAGACGATTAACGTTATCAAAAGTTTGCCTTCTCAGTGTAGTGAACAGTTCAATACCACTTAAATTAACAATACTGAGAACAAATATTGCAAACCTATTAATGAATATAGCCATGCTTCAAACTTTATAATTTATCTATCTTAACATTCACCGATGAAATTTTCAACCCTGGCAAGAGTTTATTGTTACTGGCAACAGGTGACTTTGAAGACGCTCAGACATCGACAACACGAGTATCGAGTCAGCTTGGATGTAGTGCAGAGGCTGTTTGAATAATACTCAACTGAATACTGTAACATATTTTCATGACTGCCTCGAAGGGACAAAGCGTTTATTGCCCAAACTGTGTAAAGTTTTTTACATAATTTTGGTATCAACAGCCTACCCCATCGGGTATTGCTCATAATACAAATTGGTGCGCCAAAGTTTTTGCAATGGTCATACAGACATATTTCGTAACTGCTACATCACAAAGCTCGTTAATTTGGTACATTTCGCAATTAATCGTGATGTATCCTAGATCCTCCAATGAAATGCAGAAGTCACTCGAGTGTATGTGTCCAAACTGCGAGAGCAGGCCGAGGGGGGCAGAAATTATGACTATATAAATAGACTTATTAACATTTATACATGAAATATTCATTCACATTTTGAATTAACCATTTTTTTGTGCATTCTTGAATAGTTAACCAACTAGATATTTGATATACACGAATCATTATCATGTTATTAATGTTTGTCAAATGTCGACCTGACCAACTTATTTTTTTTAAGGAAAATCCTTTTTTTTAATTTTCTTTTTGCCACGAAATCTTTATACGTTGTATTTTTATGCATAAAGATATAGACAATTATGATATAAAGAAACAGACTGTAAAGGGTAGAAATATGATGATGATGGCCACTCTGCCAAGCGTGATAATAAAGAAGAAGAATAACCGGCTTTATAATTAGCGAGTGCCAGAATCGGGCCGAAAGTAAAATAAACCTTGCCATCGACTTCTATTCTAATATAATATATTCTTCTAGCTATTCGCAGCCCCATTCAGGAATTAACGACCTAATATAACTTCTTGAGGGAAATCGCTTAGACAGATCAATTGGCCGCGCCGAATGTCGCCAAAGTAAGTTAAAAACGGATTTGGCGCAATTTATTAGACAATTCAATTGCCACAATGGTTTGAGTTCAATATTCGGCTGGGGAATGATTTGCATCCGCGCCGTCTGACGTAAAATCCCAGTATCCATGCGTCTTATGTGTGTAGGAATGTTATGTCAACCCCCAAGGATCCCATTGTACGCTCACTACCCCAGATTCTACACGGGTTTTCCTTGTAAATTTTATTAAGTCGAACAACTAGATTTAAAAAGGTCGGCTCTTTATACCATTGTGTGGGATATTTTCATTTCAATGCTCACCTTAATTTTGTAAAGGAAAAGTATGAGAGCTTTATAAGATCCTTTATGAGTTATGAATGAAATGAATAGGTACCTATATGATTGTATAAAAATGTGTTTGTAAAATCAAATTGTAAAATCTAATTTATCGCTTTGAATGCCTGTATGTAATCATATTATAGGTACCTACAATAAGTGTAAAGAAAATAAATTGTAGTTTAATCGAAAGTTCTTTGTTTCAAGCTTTCAAGTCAGTTCGTTTAAGCATGTCAGATAATTTAAACCTCCAAAGGAAAGTTAAACTCTCGTAAGAGTACCCGATAAATAACCTGGAAGGAAGAATTCACATCAATTTAAATGTAAAGTAGAGAATTTTGTTGGAGGAGCGTGAGTTGGCCAGGTACAGCGGCAGCGGAGAGTATAGAGTAGCGCTCGGAAAGTGGAACACGTGTTGATGGTGTTGTTTAGTCTCAGTGTTAAAACCTATGTTAATTAATAATTGTAAATAATAAAAAAAATAAAAAAAAATGAAATTGGCATTGCTGTTCAAATTACGTTTTTTTACCAATTCTCTATAATTCAATTTAAAAAGTCATAGTGAACAAAACGAAACACCATAATATTATGAGCAAGAACCACCAGCGCACCATCAACAGAATCTTTTAATCTATATTATTTAGAAAGTTTATTTCTAAAACAAAGTCGAGTTTGTTAGGACTCTTAGGTATAACTCGAAAACTGCTGGACCAATTTTCAAGGTTTTTGATTTGTTGGATTCGTATCCGCCACGCATAGCTGAGTAAAAATTCACGAAAAAAATTAAACATGTAATTAATTTTTAAATAAATTAGGTTTGATATTCCGCCATCTTTCCCAATTGTCAGCTCACGTCACGCTGCTTTTCCGGGCAGGATAACGTCTACCGGGTCCGCTAGGTGTCTAATAAAATAAGCAACATTTAAAAATAGAAGCATTTGCCGTTTAAAATAAGAATTGAACAGGTCGTGTCGTAAAAAGCGAAAAGCGTATCTATTAAAAAGCTTCGACTGTTAAACTGCTTTTTATTGGATTACTGTCTGGTTTTTTCTTCTTCTAAACGGGATTAGCTTAAGGAAAGTGACTTATTGCGAATGTGCAGCTATCTAGAAATAATTGTTTTTGGCTGAACTGAACAGCCATTAAATAATTACGATTATAAAAAAATATGTTACTATACAACTTTAATTGGTAGCTTACCCTACCTTACCCCTTTATCCTATAATCTACTATTATGATATTTTTGGACTTTAAATAGAAACATTTACAACAAAGCAGTAAAACGTTATGAAAAATAAAGATTTAACGTATGAAAAACATGTTAAAGTATATGAAATATAAAAAAAAATGATTACCTGCGCGTTTCGTATTATTTATTATTACAACACGCAGAATATAAAGTTATTGATAAAAAATTCGACCATACTTTCTGCCTTGAGCAAAGTTCTTTATTGCCTATATTCGGCGGTCCACACAGTTAATGATATAATGTCGCTTGTTCCACAAAGTTGTGATGTCTTTGTTAATAGCATTATTCGATTGTAAGCGATCTACCGAGAAGTTTATCAATTAACTGTTGTTTCTCGATTATCGATCATGCCGATGTTAATACTAATTATTATATTAATACCTACATGAAACAAAAGTTCCAATCGCTTTTTTAAACATTTTGCGTTAGTTAGTTGACAAAGGTTTAATGGAGAAGAAGTGCAGAAACCTATTTTTGTATGAATCGCGTTTGAATTTCAATCACTGTAGTGATCAATAACGATTAACATCTACGTTTCGTATATTTAACTGTAGAAGCCTTTGATGCATTTATTAAGAATAAGTACCAACAGATAGAGCAATGACGAGCTCCAATAAACCCCAGTTTTGTGAAGCCAATATTTTTCAACGCTTGAAACTTTTTTTTTATCATGGGCAGGGCAAAGGCTTCCCGATTATTCTTATACAAAACCCTGTCCAATGCCATTTCGGGCCATGTCTTTCCCGCAAAGATGTCCAAATTTTTTGCCCACGTCCAATATACCTGTCATAGAACGCAGGGTAGTGTTTCTTAGCCGTTCTATGCGTTTAACACCACCCACCAACATACTGCGTTCCACGGCTCTCTGGCAAATTAATTTACGTTCCTTGGCTCTCTATAATTATATTGTGATAATGCTTCCCCAATGCTTGGAAAATTTTATTTATTTATGTGACGTAACCGTACCGTACTCTGTTTTAACTTTTTACTCTACACTCTGTCTATTTTATGGGTTTTTAAAGACCCGCCACGTCATTTTACGATGACGTTTTAATTTCTATAATGTTTATTTTGGTGTTCATGACGCCCGAATACTTGTGGCCTCTTGTTTCTAACATAATATCAAAGCTTTATCCATTATATTATTTGAAATATAATATGAATTATATGAAAATTATGAAATGTTATATGAAAATTTAGACGTATGATGTAGTGGTCGTAAGAGGCGATTTAGGAAATATCCAGAAGATTTATTTTATTTTATTTTTTATTTATTTATTATGTTACAGGGTTGTTTACAAATTAACAAAGCCCCACAAAACCGTGTGATCGGTTTGACTGCAGCGTCTTCTGTAACTAATTAGGATTTATTAGACAGTGGTATCTTAGAACGTTTTTAAAAGTACAACATGAGACATTCAAAACATCCTAGTGCCGACAATTCTTTGCCTCAGTACCACTAGGCCAGCAATAGTGGAAAATCAGAGGCAGTAAGAGCAAAAAATAGGACTGACCTAGTAAAATTAAATCACTAAAGGGAAAATCTTCATTCACAAAATACATTGTAGGCAGTTCATTCACAAATAGATTTCGCAAAATACCAACAGATGTCAAGGACAAAAATCATGGTACACTTCTGTCGTCGCCTGCATTCCTGCAATTAGACGTACCTACCATTAAAATAACCGTTGGAATTGGCTGATTAAATATCATAACACTAAAGCACAAATATATTTTGAGCAGATAGCTGCCATTATTCATAAGCTTCTTAGCTTTCTTCTTTTAAATTAATTGTTATGATATTATACAAATGCACGCGTAGCATATTGTCCAATTTAAATCCATAGTTTTACGCGAAAGGGGCTTGCAATTCGCTTAATTTAATATACATCTTTCGTTAGGCAACTGTACTCATTTATTCGTAATAACCACAGATTTTTCAGCAAATTCCACCAGTCTACCTAATGTTTATCGTTAGCTGAAAATTTATGAATCTCAGCGGATTCCGGGAAGCGTTACTCCATAAGCGAAAAAAAATCTAGGTATAGACACTAATCTGAACACACGGTAATCGCGATGCGCGAAAATCAATTCGGTTTGGCCATCAATAGCAGCTACTTAGTTCTGGATGTATGGGGACCGTACCTGTAACAGGTATGGGGGAGGCAGGGCGGGCGGGAAACCAGGACCAGTGCACTCGCCGCCACCGCCCACTGAGGACGCCTCGCGCGCTCCCAGCCCACAACACGCGTCTACGAACCTTTGCAAAATAGTGGACAAGTGAACAGTTCAGTGTTCTTTATTCAATCGTGTTCGTTTTTTGAAAAATATTCAGTATTTTCTCCTTCTTGGTATTTATCGAGCCTCTTTCGTTTGGCTACTTTTTTCTGCGCTATTTATTTAGGTATGTACCTAATTATAGTTATTTATTTAATTATAATTATTGTAAGTGTAATAGTCATGAATTTGTTTAAAATGTAAATATATATATGTAAACTGTAAGTACGACTAATTTAAGTATTCACCTAATAGATTATTAAATTAAGCATACGTTCTGTCAAATAATTAAAAAAAAAACTTTCACGTTTTCAGGGAGCTTTTATATGCGTATACCTGATTACCTACATTTCAATAGTAAATACCTACGTAATAATGTTTAACGAGACCCATATCGTACACTGCACGACTAGGTATGTAGGTATTACATACATCTACTCCAATGCTTTTCATAAGCTTAGTAATAAGAAAAGTTTGCTCATAGCAGTGGAGGTAATTGAATAATCACATCGCGTTAACAAAAGGCTTTCGGGTCAGCGCTAGCTTAACTTGTTGCATACAACGTTAACCTATCCGAGTGTAAAATGTAACGTATATTTAATCTGCACCCACCGCATAGCGGTTAGAATATTATACGAAGGAGGTTTTCATATGATACCTAGACTCGGAACAAAAAGTAATTTAACTACGTAGGCCTTTGATTAAAAGCCCTAACGCCCGTCCGTCATAAAATGTAAAATGAAAACCAGATTTAGGAATTTATGTTTTCGACAGTTCGTCATTAAATTCGCTTACAATATACTATGTAGATGCTAATTATAAGCTAAATTTATGACGCAGCCAGAAAATGAAAGCTTTTAGGTAACTTATTTAAAGCGTATTTCATCATCTCTAACTCTTGAATTATTCTAAGCCTGTTTCTATGAAAACCACTTTTCTTCTACTCTTGTTAACAAAAGTTTCCATATGATCCAGTTATATCTTTAACCACTTGGACGTTCAGATAACCCTCCTAGAATACCATTCCAGAATAACCATCTTCGACGTTGGTGCCTACACCGCTTATTCCGTTTACCCACGCTGAGGATTATACACACATCTCATGTCATGCGATGCGTGTCTATGTCATGCTGTCTTTCGAAGTGGGGACCACTCTAATAGCCCTCTAGATCGCATCCACCTATCTACACGTCTATAAGAAATGCTGTCTTATTATAAACATACATAACAACAACATAACATCACGCCTGTATTCCCCAAAGGGGTAGGCAGAGGTGCACATATAGTCAGTAACACTTTGCCCGACCCGGGATTCGAACCCAGGTCCTCGTGCTCAGCAGTCGCGCTTAGCAACCACTAGACCAACGAGGCAGTCTTATTATAATGATAATAATATATCGTAGGTTCAAATAATGTTTGAGCTTCAGCCCGCAGTCACCTCGTCAGGTGAACTGCTCAATTCTGTGCATCAAAATGACTTTCATTGTTCGTCGTCTCCTCTCTTTACTAAGTGATACCATGCAATTATGGTATGTTATAATTCAGTTATAATTACAAGCATCAACAGAAACATCCTGTGGAGTGTTATTTCAAAGTAAAACATAATATTTAATTATTTACATCCGATATATTGTTGCGTTTTGTTCTAAATTCGGTGGTGTACGCAACGTATTCTCTAGAATGATAGGAAGTAAGGGGGCTCTTAATAATGAGGTCAGCTTCATGCGGAGGGATCCGCCAGTTCCGGTCGTCAAACGAATATCTGACATGCTTCACGGAAAGTATAAGCCATTGTCAATTTGACAACCTTTTTGTCTCAGACATTAGGATCCTTCTACAATTCCACATGTACAGGGTGTCATTCCTGGATTGTAGATGCTAAACTAACTACATGCTAACAATCCTGACACACGAAAGCTAATAAGTAATCGATATTTTAGACTATGCACTCGATCTTGAACAAAACGTAATATTAGCGCCGCCTAATCGATTAAGCGTTTAACGACCCTAAAACTTGTAACATTACATAGAACTATGCGCAACGAATGACCAGTTAGAGTAAAACAATCGCACCAAATAGTTCTCGATATTAATTTTCAGTTACGCAAAACCAAATCAAGTTGTTATTAAAGTTCGACCGGATTGTAAGTTGGTCGGTCACAAAGGGTATTTCTTAGGGGACTGCTAATCTGTATTTTGGCGATGTTCCAAGACCCGGAGAGATTAGATAATATGCCAATGGTCCACCGAGCCCCTTGTTGTCATTAACTTTGTAGCTCTATTCGCAAATTTTGTAAACATTCAGGAGACGTTAAATGGTCTAATGATTCACAAATTTGAAATTGAGGTAGAAGATAGGGACTAATGTCATTCTCAGCAAATTTAATGAAGGTTTTAGTAGTTAGAGGCCAGCTTTGATGTAATTCCAGACCATTACTGAGGGAGCTAACGTTTCATTATATTAATTATAATTACAATTATGTATTTACTGCCTATTAAAGTTAAAGCTTAAGGCTTTGCCAGAATTGAGGATGGTGGTAGCTATGTAACTAGCACGAAAAGAGTTTTCAGTATTCTGTAGATTGAAAATAAAATTAATATCGTTCTATACCTCTATACTGCTCTGCCAATACTCTCTCTGTTCAGAAAGACCTCTGCCTACCTCATCAGTTATCACAGGTGTAATTTTATTTATGTATCTATTACCTATAATAATAGTACTACATATGCTACAGCAAATTTCAATAAGGCTCAGATTATCATACATTTTTAATAACTAAAGTGTCATTCATACCCAGCCAGCAATCATAACACAAAACAAAACCTTATTTAACTTTTTTACTAGTCTGCAAGATAAATGAGGGCCAAGAGCCATAACTTTCATCCTCTCTTGCCGTCAACGAGATATATTGCTGGCAACTTTAAAAGAAAATTAAACCTGGCAGAAAGCCTAAACCAAGAACATGGCAACAGCCATCCAGTATAATGATACCTTCTTCATTTTTAGGTAATGGAACTCGATATTCATTTGAAAATGGAACATCAATGCGGAAATCAAACTTCAAATATAACAGAATTACACGTTAAATCGTTGTAACAGCCAACTGTAATTAAATGAACCTAAGTAGAAATACTTATTAAATACTTTTTTATTACTGTTCTTGAATATTTTATATTATGTTTTTTTACAGACGAATCAGTTATCGCTTTAGCTACTAACTGTAAATCTTATAATCACACTTCACACTAATATTATAAAGGCGAAAGTGAGTTTGTATGTTTGTTACCTCTTCACGTTCAACGGCTAGACCGATTTTGATGAAATTGCATATGGAGGTAGCTAACTGAAAAAATAGCTTTTGTGCTACTTTTTATCTCGAATAAATGTGGCAGGTAACTGCGCGGGACGCAGCTAGTTAAATTATAATCATATTTTACCCTACCTGATTTAGTACTTGAGTAAACGTATTGTAAAAAAATATTTAATAAAAATAATATATTTTTTTTGATGACCGTACTATACCTACGTTTCAAAATCCTTACTAACTGTACTTGGATCAGCACTACATTAAAGTAACCGATACATTCAGCCCGTCCCTAGTATCACATACGCGATGTAAAAAATGCTCCCTTATTCCGATGGCGCTAAGCTCAGGATTTATCGGGAAAAATATAAAGTTTTGCTCTCAAAACATGTTATATGGGTAGCCTGATTCACTTAAAACCTTGTCGAGCATTTTCTATAGAGTCTATTCAAATCTTCTGCTGAAACGTCGCTTTATATAGCCCGGGAATTACTTGGTATTATAAATTCTGAGGAAAAGTATTTTATGTTATTTAGTCATCGTCTGTTCTTGTATCCTAGTGGAAGACTTGTATGCACCGGTTGCAGATTCAAAAATTAATTTAGTTTTTATTAATATGAGTTTTTCCATATCTCGTCTAGTTCAGAATCTGATAATTGTATCAATCAAAGCTATGCTGCTACAGGCTAGCTTATTGAAACTAGTTTTAATTTTCTTTGACTTCTACCACAGACTAACTGTGAACGAAAACATTGTGACGACACTTTGAATTAAGAACAACACATAACTAAGAAAATAATAATACATTTTATACTTTTAAATAAATCAACATCATAGATCAATCAATCTATGAATACGCAATACACAATGTCTACCTACTAAATAATCATAGAAATCATTAACCTACTAACTTACGTACCAAAATGTAATTGAACCTCTATGATCGTAACAGTACGAATGTTAGTGAGATGTCATTCAGCGGCTTCGTCACTGTTAACGATGCAACGCAGACATCAGCGGCGCCTGCGCGATACTCGATCGTTGAGAGACAGAAAACGTAGTATAAAACTCAACACACCATTCTTCACCCAATACTACTGTTACTACGTAGTAAACTAAGTGAAACAGTAAAATACATACTCAAAGGTGTACTAGAAGATACCGATGAAATCTGAATTGTAGCTGTTAATATTTACACATAATGGAGATATAGTAAGAAATGCGCTCAGTTAATAGTTTACATAATGATAATACATGTTTAGAGGCTCATAACAATAGACGTAGTTCGATTGACCAGTTTCAATGAGGAGGAAAGTTAAATTCAATAAGCTTAGATTAAGATAAACCGAATAAAGTGGAAGAATGAAAGGGAGGCCTTTGCCATGCAGTGGGGCAACACAGGCTGATAAAAAGACTTGGACATTGTTAGTGACATGTTGACTTGAACCTTAGAATAAAGATTGGCTAATCAGTCAAATGGGCCTCAATTTAATTGGTATTAAAACAATTTGCTGATTAGTCAATCTCTAAAAAGAGCTAGAGAGACCTCTACGGGTACCTGCTTATAGCATGCCTAGAAAAAATATGCCTTTGAAAAAATCGATAATAGAGATTATCGATCTTTTACCATCACCAATCGCTCACCTTGAGTAGTAAGGCCAGAATAGCACCTTTTTTCCATTTCGTCCCTTACTTTCGTCCCGTAGGCGTCGTACCCCCTACGACGCCTACGGGACGTAAGTAAGGGAAAATCCAGAGACTGGGCAGCAGCAACAGCTGTAACCACACTACCAAAACTGTTATCCCCAAGTTGCTTGCCAAGCGTGGGTATTATGGCACCCCCTATTTGAGGGTAAGGCCCTTGTTCAAAAGTGAACGTCTTCCGGTTGATGATGATGATGAATCGTCCACCATCAACCTAGCGCTAACCATTGAACCTAATAGACACATAGATATATCTGCCAGACTGGAATTTGGCAAACTAAGTCTATGTTCACCGCAGTAGCAGGGAAGATGACTCTAAATATTCTGTTCAAATGAATAATATTATAGTTTTGGGGAGTGGTGATGATTCTAAATTCGCCATATTCAGATTGTCGCCACAGTTAACCCTGTTACGGCTAGCGTTGTTATCGCTACGTGAGGGGTTGGTTAAGCATACACAAGTGATATTAGCCGGCGAGTTTATGATTTAGTTTATGTTACATGAAGTTTATTATCATATTTCATGTGGGTAATTTCTTGTTCGCATTCAACTCAATGAGATCATAAATGCATGTATGGGGTTATACCATCCATCCACGATGATATTCGTACGCTTCCTTACTAATTCTTATATTTTTGTCTTTGAGATGATTTAATGAATAAATTGTACGGAAAAATAACAATTGGGACCGAAATATTTTTAACAGTTACATTAATGACTTTAAAAGACATTTTATTTCCTGGCCACATAATAATATATATAAACGAATTATCTTATAATCTAGTTTAACCCACTACCTACACTAAAATTATTAATTCACATATTTTTTTAAGTAGGGATGCCCAAAAAGCTAAAGGCATTGCCACGTTAAATGGCAATACAAACAATAATTGCTACTCTGATGTTATCATCGCGGTTATTAAGATTCATCGTTATCATCATCAGCTGGAAGACGTTCACTGTTAAACAAAGGCTTCCCCCTTAAAACGCCAAAATGAACGACAACTTGCCATTTGCATCCACCGGTTATTAAAATTATCGACTGGAAATTAAATGCCAGGATCATAGCAAATGGAAATCCGTGGTCTCTGCCTACCCCTCAGGGAAACAGGCGTGACTTTATGTATGTATGTAGTTAAAATGCCCTAATAACCCATATCGCATAACCCAATTCTTTTCAAATTCTTGCGCGTGTATAGAGCATGGTTTGCTTTTGTAGGTCATTATAGGATATTGGTAAAAAGCTTGGGGCAACGGAAAAAATGTTATCAGGCTGTTTATTTAAATTGTAATTGCAACAATTGTACAACGCACAATGTAAATGACAAAAGAATATTTCAATAATTTAAATACAGCATCATTTAACGTGAGTAACAAAGTGTAAGTTATAACACTAATATTATGAAGGTGGAAGTTTGTGAGAGTTGGTACGTTTGTTACTTCTTCACGCTAAAACGGCTGGACCAATTTTGATAAAATTTGGTATGGACCTAGCTGAAACCCCAAACATTTAGTGGGTAGCATCGCGGGGCCCAGCTAGTACCTACTTAAATAAATGTAATTTACACAATGGGATGATAGTTTAATTTTTTGTACTAAGTTTCACTCTATAGTTTCAATATCCATTAACATAACGTACAGATACGACTCTTTATGTGAGGAGAACCTGACAAAAAAATTCTATGCTTGCTAATTAACGAAAGAACGTACTTATGTCATTATTAATGTTTTATTTATAGGCTCTTATTGATAAATTGATTACATCTGTCCGTAATATTGTCCATTACAGAATATTAGGTACTTTTTCCAATAAATGTATTAATTGAAGCTTACTATATGAAGCTTATTACATTATGTAACAATCACTGATTCACGTAGGTACAGAGTTGGGTAACATGTATAATGTTCCCAATGGCAATTATCTTAGTATACACTAGCTGCGCCCCGCGGTGTTACCCGCTACATTTTTTCGGAATAAAAAGTAGCCTATGTGTTAATCCAAGGTGTCGGCTACCTCCATATGAAATTTCATTAAAATCCACTCAGTATTTTTTACGTGAAAGAGTAACAAAAATCCATCCATACCCACTAACTATCGCGTTTATACTATTAGTAGAGATGTACGTCGATATCCCAGATACATCAGATTTAGATAAAAATGCAAATATGAATACTTTTAAAGTAATTCACTACGAGTCCCCGAACGAAAGTTTTAAAGAATTCTTTAACCAAGAACAATGTGAGTACTTATAAGTTTTGAATAATTTCAACTGTTAAAACTTTAGCGAATTGTACCTACTTGGCAAGGGGTAACAAAGACTTCACAACTATAATCTGGTTTTATTGGATTTGTGCTTCCGTTCTTTGCATACAACTCTAGTAGCGAATACAAATTACAGTTTTATCTTTTAAGCAATCAAACTTAGCATTACTCCAATACATTGCCACTACATTACATTTAAATGAGGAGTGATTCGAAGCACTGTAGTATATATAGCTGCTTTGTCTGAAAACAGAAACTTATCATTTATTATTATATCATTATCCATAATATACAGCCTTAATTTCTCCAACTAGGGCAAGAAATCAAATCGTTACCGTCCATTTATCGTTACAGGGAAACTATAACGATACAGCACTCGTCCGTTAATCTCCTTGATGGGTAAATTATGAACGATAGTGCGAATCTTCGGGGAGCTTCGACTCTGCCGTCGGACGTTTCGATTTTTCCCGTCGGGACTTGGTCGAGAATTATTTATAGGCAGCGTAGCCTGGAGCGGCTTGCTCGAACCCGCCTATCTGAGGTAAAGAAAACCGGGGGATTGTCGGGATAGGTACCGAGCTTTGTTACATTTAGTTGCTCAGCCGGATTTAAGCGGTGACCTGAACAGCTCTTAGCAGTTAATTACGCTAGTAAAAGTTTGTAATGAATTTTCTCTCGGCAAACTTGGAGTTTTTTGATTCTGGATTTCCATTTTGTCCTGTGGGGTGCAGATGGTGAAATAGCCATATGAAATAAGTTTTGTCAAGAGTATTTATTATTTTAAATATTTTATAGACCTTTTCATATGACCCTTGTTCGCCAACCCGCCCTTGGCTACGGACAGTAGCCGGGCTGACAGAAATACATTGTCTATTAGATAGATTTACGATACTATATTTTAAATCACATAAATCAAGTACTGCAGACAGAGTTGACACTGCAAAAAGTTTGCGCAGCAAAATAAAATTTTTAAGCTGAACAATGTTCAGAATTTAAATTAAATTAACATATTGATCTATGGCACACCAACAACATACCATCCATACACTATAAATGTGCTTTAATAACGTTCGATTTGACCTAACGACAGTTTACCGAAGGGCAAAACGTCCACAAAATAAAAGTAAATATTTGTTATATTCGATGCCAGCTCATACAATAACAGTAGTAACATCTTCACGGTCAGCCATGGAACGCAGCATATATCACTGGAAGCCATAAAGTTTTATGTCGGATTCCAGTTCTTTAACACTTCGCCGCATAGGTATTAGCTTGTATCTAAAATAGACTAACACTAAAGGTTGCTATGTGATGCTATATTTTAATATGATTGATTTTCCATACTTATACACAAGTGTGGTCGATTTTGACGTGATTCGTAACATTAAAATAGAATTTTCGAGAATTAGGTACTCGTAAATTCGAGTAATGGTTTTTTTTTTTTTTTTTGGGACAAGCCCACCACTCGTGCCCATCATTGCAACTCCTGTAAGCCAGGATCTACAATGATAACCGTTGAGAACCATCGAGGCAATGAAGCTCGAGGCGTCCCAGAGAAATGACTCGACTGTCTTGGAACCCGCAACGAAATTAATCATAGAAGAATATATAGGAGGAGTAGGAATATAAATTTAGTTCCGACTTCCCTCCATAGCAAGCGGGAGACACAAAGATTAATATGCCAAAAGCATAATAAATATGGGATCCACAACTGAGATAAGCCCAGTCGCTAAGCACCACGGGTATAAAAGTTATAAACTAATGGGTCCTAATTGTTATTTTGATTCCAATAGTAGGTATGGCAAAAACGTCTGAAAGCACGGAAATTTGATCTGGTCGCAACAAGGTCCTCATAATAAATTACACCGGATGTATGAACATATATGCTGTCTAACAAGGTATTACGTTCATTCTGCCATAGACCACACTCCCACAGGATATGATGTGCTGTTTGCTCGTATTCACAATCTGGCGTTGAGCAGTGGCACAGAGGTGAAGCAACAAGCTTGAAAGAGAAGAGCTTACCCTTAAAGTTACCATGACCCGTCAAGAACTGAGCCACGCAATGATCCACCTCCAACCAAGTCTTTTCCAGGCGCTCGCGAACGGATGGAAAATACTGGTAAAGGTGGCGGAGTAATGGTTTGTATAAGTTGGATGGACAGCCGAATGTATGATCTCCATTAATATTGTAAAGCACTGCAAGTCTCGTGAACCGCGTTTGCATCGTTCCCGGCATTGAGGTCGGCTTGTTACATACATATTACTTGCCCCAGTGTGTTTGCCCCGCCTGCTCTATTTTCAGGTATTAAATCAATAAGGACACAGCCCTACTGCGTATTCTGTAATCGTCGAATCGAGTAAGCATTAATTTTTAACACCCTACAAAAGCGGTTTTGTATTACAAAGCCAAATTGTAAAATTGCCAAGTGATTATATTGTTAATTTAAATCATGATGATAATTATTTAAAATTTAAAAATATATGTTTGATTGTGTTTCCATCCATCCAATCAACTTTAAAATATTTTAAGGCTTCAGAGGGTTCGTAATTCTCATTCATAGCGATAGTGCATTCTCTTTGCTGATATAATATTTCAGAATATTGCCATAGATGAATAAAGGACTTACAATAGACCGATCAGGTAGAACAAAAATAAATTGCTTATAAGGCACATAATTAATGCAAACATTCGGTAAAACGTGGCGTATAAAAATAAAACAGACCAACATACCTACTAACAAATATTAAATAAATTTATTTCCGACTTCAAACAGCTTCTATTAAAAATGAATTAAGTACATTTGCCGTGTGGTATCCGGCTTAGAATTGACCACCCCCTCTCCTCCCGTGGGTGTCGTAAGAGGCGACTAAGGGAAAAAAATCCAGTAGATGGGCAGCAGCGTCTTCTGTAACTTAACCACCAATACTGCGATCCCCAAGCCGCTCGCCAAGCGTGGGGATTATGGCAACCCCCCCCCAAATGACAGACAGAACGGCGCGACGGCCCCCAGTACCCGGCAGCTCCTCTATCCCTGGCTATGGTAGCGGGCCAGGTAACGGAGGAGCAGGGGGTGCTAAGAATCCCCGGTGGATTTCTCGCTACCACCCCCACCGGACCTTGGCCCTGGCAACACACAACGTCCGCACGCTCCGGACTGACGAGAAGATTGTCGAGCTGGAGGAAGAATTGAGCAGGTTACGTTGGGACATCATAGGATTATCTGAAATCCGACGAGAGGGGCAGGATACGATAATCCTTGATTCCGGCAACATGCTCTTCTTCCGGGAAGGAGACCGAAAGTCCCAGGGTGGTGTTGGGTTTCTCGTCCGTAAGTCTCTCATTAACAACGTGGTAAAAGTCGATAGTGTGTCAAGCAGAGTAGCATACCTGATACTCAGAATTACCGACCGGTATTCGTTGAAGGTCATCCAGGTATATGCGCCGACCTCGACACACCCTGACGATGAAGTAGAGGCTATGTATGAGGAGATCTCTGAAGCCATACATACCTCCGAATCCTACTTCACCGTTGTTATGGGAGACTTCAACGCTAAGGTGGGCACTAAGAATGGCGATGAGTTGAGAGTAGGGTCGTTCGGATATGGGCAGCGGAACCAGAGGGGCCAGCGGCTGGTCGACTTTATGGAGAAGGAGGAACTCTATTTGATGAACTCCTTCTTCCAGAAGCGACCATCCAGGAAGTGGACGTGGATAAGCCCCGATGGTTCAACCAAAAATGAGATCGACTTCGTCATGACAACCAAGAAGCGTATATTCAGTGATGTCTCTGTGATCGGGAAGGTCAAAACCGGTAGCGATCATCGCATTGTCAGAGGCACACTGAATATCAATGTTAAGCTAGAACGGTCTCGTCTGATGAAGTCCACGCTCCGTCCTGCTCCTGCCCAAATCCAGAACCCCGAAACCTTTCAACTCGAACTGCGTAATCGTTTCCAGTGCCTAGCCGAATGCGAAACAGCGGACGAGATAAACAACGGGTTTGTGGAAGCTGTCCAAGCAGTGGGGTCCCAGTTCTTTAAGACCCCACGCCGAAGAAAACCTCAAAAGCTCTCCAATAAAACCATTAGACTAATGGAAGCCCGGAATGAGATGAGATTGCAATCTTCAGCTGATATGTCGGAATACGGCCATCTCAATAGGCGGATTTCAAACTCCACGCGACACGATCTGCGCTCCTTTAATACTAACCGTATAAAGGACGCAATAGAGCGGAACCAAGGCTCCAAAGTGTTCGCGAGGAATTCCTCTATTGGGAAAAGCCAAATGACGAAGCTGAAGATCGACGATGGCAGTATCATCTCATCAAAACCGGAGATATTGAGAGAGCTGGAGAGGTTTTACGGACAGTTGTACACTTCGACACGGAAACCCGTTGTCGGTTTGGCTCAGGACTCTAGGGCTAAACTGACCCGACACTACACCGAGGACATCCCAGACATCAGCCTGTACGAGATTAGAGTGGCTCTGAAACAGCTTAAAAACAACAAGGCGCCGGGTGATGACGGAATTACAACAGAGCTTCTGAGAGCGGGTGGAAAACCGGTACTTTTAGTCCTCCAGAAGCTATTCAATTCCGTCATACTCGAGGGTACTACGCCAGAAGCATGGCACAGGAGTGTGGTGGTGCTCTTCTTCAAAAAAGGTGACAACACCTTATTGAAGAATTATAGACCCATCTCGCTCCTGAGCCATGTGTATAAGCTGTTTTCGAGAGTCATTACGAACCGTCTCGAACGCAGGCTTGATGACTTCCAGCCTCCCGAACAAGCCGGCTTCCGAAAAGGCTTTAGCACCATAGACCACATCCATACGCTCCGCCAGATTATACAGAAGACCGAGGAGTATAATCGGCCACTGTGTCTAGCGTTTGTGGACTATGAAAAAGCCTTCGATTCTATCGAAACCTGGGCTGTATTGCAGTCCCTCCAGCGATGTCATATCGACTATAGGTATATCGAGGTGTTGAAGTGTTTGTATAGTAACGCCACCATGTCAATTCGGCTACAGGACGAGAGTACGAAACCAATCCAACTGCAGCGTGGTGTGAGACAGGGAGACGTTATCTCTCCGAAACTGTTCACAAATGCGTTGGAGGACGTTTTCAAGCTCTTGGACTGGAACGAGTTCGGCATCAACATCAATGGCGAATACATCACTCACCTTCGTTTTGCCGATGATATAGTTATTATGGCGGAGTCGCTGGAGGAGCTCAATACTATGCTCAGCGACCTCAGTATCGTCTCCCAACAGGTGGGTCTTAAAATGAACATGGACAAGACAAAGATCATGTCCAATGTCCATGTCGCACCTGTACCGGTTGTCGTTGGGAACGATACCCTCGAAGTTGTCGACCACTACGTCTACTTAGGACAAATTGTTCAGTTAGGCCGGTCCAACTTCGACAAAGAGGTCGCCCGAAGAATCCAACTCGGATGGGCAGCGTTCGGGAAACTACGCGACATCTTCTCGTCCAAAATTCCGCAGTGTCTGAAGACGCAGGTCTATGACCAGTGTGTGTTGCCAGTGATTACGTATGGCTCAGAGACGTGGTCGCTAACGGTTGGCCTTTTGGAGAGGCTCAGAGTCACTCAACGAGCTATGGAGAGAGCTATGCTCGGGGTTTCTTTGCGCGACAGGATCCGGAATACGGAAATTCGCCAAAGAACTAGAGTTACCGACATAGCTCGAAGAATATGCAAGTTGAAGTGGCAATGGGCAGGCCATATCGCTCGAAGAACCGATAACCGCTGGGGAAGAAAGGTTCTCGAGTGGCGACCACGAACCGGAAGACGCAGCGTTGGCAGGCCTCCCGCCAGATGGACCGACGATATCGTCAGAATTGCGGGCAACCGGTGGATGGAATTGGCAAGCTGTCGTTCTTTATGGCGTTCTAAGGGGGAGGCCTTTGTTCAGCAGTGGACGTCTTCCGGCTGATGATGAAGTACATTGGGGGTAAGACATTATTCAATATTAACCGCACGACGGAAATATTGTTCAGTTTACCTTTTCGTTTTTATCGGGGGCTGAATAAAGCGGTTCCATTAGTAACATACACATTGGCTGGTTATCCCTCCCAGGAGAGAATGTGGGGGATTTCAAAATCATAATAAACCATTTGATAGTAACAAATACAATTCTATTAGGGGTTTACCAAACATTCCTTTGTCAACATGATCAAAGAATCGTTGTGGCCTAGTGACATACAATTCGAGTTCCGACCAGCACCAATGTAACTTTTTCAATGTTATGATATTAAAATGTACTTACTTGATAAGGGATCGTTCATTAATCACGTGAGGCTCGAAAAGGGAAGGGGGTTCGGATAACATCACAAGGGGGAGGGGGGTTATAGTGAGATATCACGTACATTTATTATTTTAAAGAATACTTCATCGAAAATTACTTTGTACAAAAAAAATACACGTGATTTCGGGTAGGGGAGTTGGTTAGTCTAAAACCTTACCAAGTATCACCAGAGGGAAGGGGGGGTTTAAAAAAGTGATAAAAAACATCACGATACTAAGGAACGATCCATAATGACAATAAGGTCGCCCTCTATTTAATATACGTATGAATGTACAATGACAAATCTTTGCCTATCTTTTAGAGGCGTGATTAACACAATTTTATTTTAGGTTTACCAGATACATTTCTTTGAAAACAATTGTATAGACCTTGTAGAATTTATAATTAACCTTTTTACCCGACTGCCGAAGAAGGTTGATGTTTTTAGTCATAGGAAAGCAGATTTGAGATATTATTCGCTTTCGATTCCTAGCTAAATAGCGCCCCATAGTGGGGGGGGGGGGATCCTAACCCTAAACTACGGTGGTTCCTAAAAATATGAAACTTGTCCAAACTCTGAATCTAAACTTTAGAATGCACAACAACGCCTGTTTAAGCCTTATATAACGATGTAAAGCGAAGCATATTGCATTCGGTTACCATATTTAGATAGACGGGTATTCAAACGTATGATTCTAGAAGGCACTAGGTACGTAAGGATTTGTCGTCGAAGCTCCATTCCGTCCGTATTCCGAAAAAGATTTTTCTATAAATGTGTGTATAAAGGTTGCCTGTTGAAAACTTCAGTAACATTTTATTTATTGGACGGGTTGGGAAGGGACAGTCTAGTGTAAAATGTTGTGAGGCGCAGACAATGTACAATGGAGCTAGGGTTTTATTCGTCCCAAGAGGAATTTGGTACTTTGTACCCCTTCAGCATTAAATAAACGATTTGTTGAAATCATTTATTTAAATTCTGTTTGTGTTATTTTGTGTATACTTAGATTGAAAATTATCGTTTCGTGAAACATTTCGTAATTTCTCTTTCATCTTGGGCCTTTTAATTTCTTGAGCATTAGCGAGTCTGTTTCGAGAGATTTCTATTGAAATAGAGTTACTTTTATACTCAACATTTCTATTAAATATCTACCTACTCTTCTATTTACTTGTGTACTTATTTATAAGGCTCGTTCTATAGCAATATTAAATCGTAACGGATTTTCACATAATATCCGTTATTAATTTAAACAAAAGTAGGTAGTTTTCGAACTTCCATCGGTTAAAAGACTAGGGCAAATATAAAACCAGTATATTATATTTGTTAGGGATTATTCAGTCGCAGCCCGGGGCTTAAATCGGGTATGGTAAATAGAAATAGGCTCTCGACCTATTTGATGGGATTTATATATTGAATAGGAAAATTCAATATGTAGGTACCTACGTCATACTTCTGCTATCCGTATTTATAATATTATATTTATGTACTTATTTAATTTAGGTACTCATACAGTTCAGTCCAGCTTTTAATGACGTTGTGAATAAATTGGAAACAATAGCAAATTGCCTTTTGCTTTCAAGGAAAACAAACGTATCTAATAACATAGATAATTACGCAAGCACTTCTTTTTAATAAGTAAAAATACATGTCTTCAAAGGTAATGAAGTTTAAGAGACCTAACTGTATGTAGGTAAAAAATAATGTGATTTATAAAACAACGATGCTTTTCAAAATATATAAAATCTAAATATCAATCACTTCTTGCAACGATACACAGAACACGGCAAGGAGATAATCCGTTTGGAGAGGGGATTACGCGTTCGATTTTTAAATAATAACGAGAACTGGTAACAAGGAAAAAAAAAAAAAAAATTACCGCCTAGTCGGTGCTCGCCTACGTATTTTCAGCGAATACATAATTAATTGCAAATTAGCGTAAACCGTGTGTGAAATAAACATGGCGGCTTAAAAGTGTTTAATGTTTATATTTAGATGGCAACTTATCATTTAATATTGGTTGCTATACTCGATGATTTCGGCAAAGCTGTTTGACAAGGGGCGGTGAAGTATTTTATAATAATGTTTTTTATTTACGATGATTCCCTGAAATAAATGTATGTTGTACATCCTTGAAAGAAATAGCAGAGGCAAATAAAGACAGGAGTAACGATAATAAGGGTGGGTACTCGACAGCATTTTTTTATTGCATGAGATTTATCAAGTTCTCGCCTGTTTCCTCATTTGTATCGAGTTTCCACACACGCTGAGCTTGTACATGCTTTAGAAGCACGGACGAACACGACGGTAAGGTTGGACGTTATTTCTCTCGGAGGGCCAACGCCACGAATTTTTAAAACCATCACAATACAAATCCAGAAATATAATAAAGCACAATCCCCTGAGAGCGCGCATTGAAAAGGGCCTCGTATTCAACATTTTATTCACAAAAATCTTATTTTCATGTTTTTTTATGAAAGCACATATTTTACCGAATGCCTGCGTCGGCACTCGGCAGTTGAAGAATTTTAATGGCGTGTTTATTATTGAGACATAACAATGAACATAAATTAAACGTTGCTACCCCTTATTTGTTTGTTATTAATTAGGTCATAAAAGTACCTTATTTTAAACCATAACTAATGTTTATTTTTGTTTTCTATTAATAGCTAAGGTAAGCCTTGTTGTTTTACCATTTTTGTTTTTCTTGCGTTTGGAGACAGGGTCTGTGTCCTGTGTAATATAACATAACATCACGCCTGTATTCCCCGAAGGGGTAGGCAGAGGTGCACATATAGTACATCCACATTTCGCCAGTTATGTTTTTTTTTAGGTCCCAATGTAATAGGGGGCGAGGGTGTCCTGTGTAATTGCGATGGAAATCTTAGTTCTACGAATTTTCATCGTAGTTAAAAATCCAGAGGCACAAAATAAGGTTCGGAGATGCATAACACGAGAAAGACCGTATCACCGTTAGACGGCATCGCAGGACGTTTTCTTCTCTTTTACTATGATTCCTACCCTAATATCCTTTTACGGAAGTTCAGTCTTGAACTGTAACCGCATCTACAAGCTTTTGGGACATGCTATTCTAAATAGGTTTTCTATGTGACCAAAGATGAGACGGACCAATTGGTGTTGTAGATTGGAAATTTGAACTGTTGCGCCATTGTCAGGTTAGAATTTTTTATTTACTTACTAAGATAGACTAGCATAGTAACGTTTTTATAAGAAGGAAGAAAAGTGCGAACAAAGTTCAAAAATTTAAATTAAACGTCACTATTTCACGAAGTTAATAATGAACACACTTCACAGTTATATAAAGGACTTTAAAACTTCGGCACAGTCTGCTAAAGTTGCGAAGAAGGTAACTTAATTGATAAATACTTAATCACTAAAGTGATCAATTCGAGAATGTCAAAAAGTTCAGATTACTTAATTTGAATTTCTCAACAGACATTTCATTAACTTTGTTGACGATGATAAATGACTTTACAGGTTAGTATTCAAATTTTAATAGGTTTCTACTGTGTTTATAGACAGATATTTGATACAAATAAAAAAAAAAGTCTTTATTTCAGCCATATTTGGCTCATAATGTGATCTGTAACTTCATTTTATGAAAATGACAGTCCCTATAACGTGTTACAGTGGGCACATTTAAATGTTAGAGGTAAACAATCCAATACATTGTAAAAAAAATTCCAATATGCTGTAGTTTTCTCTTTCACCACAAGAATATTTTTCCTACATTTTGTTCTCCATCGGAAGACCGGTTGTGATCCTATTGGTATTCTTTGGGCCACAAAAATATAGGTTTTATTAAATAAAAACCGTGAAAATTATATGTTTATTTTACCAAAGTCAGATAAAAAAGTGACGTTAATAGCCGAAAATAACAAAAAGAGAGTAAAAGCGGCCTGATTGGCTTGTAAAAAAGATTCAGCAAAAAGCCAAAATCCATTACAGTGAAAAATTACTAAAAACTTCTATAGCCGTCTGCTTGAAATTTATATTAAATCTCACAAAATTAGTAGTCACAAGCATCCAACATTGATTAATTCTTTGATGCTTTTTAACTTTTTATTTTTGTATATATTGTTTTTATTTTGTATTAGAATTAAGTTGTATATATTTGTAAAATAGTATGTTAATCGATAATTATGTTCACAATAAAAAAGATAGACATTGATCCAAATATCGAAGTCAGCCTTTCAAATAGATGTTAGTACCTACTTGCAATCATGTCACAAGGTGATGTAGCAAGCGACTGTATAGACATACTGTAATAAGATTGATAAAATTATAAGAAACACATTAGTAATATTAATTTTACGAGAACATCTATTGAAAGAAAACTATTACCGAATTATTTACCACGAATAACATTCAAAGACTTCTTCGCAATTAGGTACTATCTAATTCATCTACATTTACTTCATACAATAAAATGTTACTGTGTAAGTAAAAACAACATTAACGAACACTTTCACATCTCAACAAAACTAACGTAACTGAGCATAGAAAAACAATTGTTTCTCATTCGGCAGAATACAAACAATACTGTAAGGCGTTATATCGTATCGATTGACGCGTTCACTGGTCGTGTCGTGTGGAAGATGATTAATGATCGTCAGTTGCCACAGCTACTTTATCATCAAGTCAAACATGATTGTTGTGTTCGTGAAAATCCTGTATCTCTAAAATTATTGCTGCATTTTTCAAAGGGTTACCTCAAATATAGTAGTATTTATATAACGCTTGTAAGTTAAGATTTCCCTTTTTGTGAAATTTTAGCGTTCATTACCTCATTTAGTAGCATAGAAACATCAAAATAGTGATCTGCTGCAATGGACGCAAAAGTGTTAGATACAATGGCTATTATAGTCGCTATTACGTACAGTTCAACCAAACCTCTGTCGTTATAAGATGCTATGAGGACCGCAATAAACTATACCCTTGTATATGTCCGTAACACTTTGAAAAGTAAAGAAAATTTTGATTTTTTTTAACTCATAATACACAACACACAACTTAAAATTATCATGATATCACATTTAGCACCAAAAAATATGACTATCATAGAAAAGAAAACTAAGCGAGTTCATATTCAAGTGATTCGTCGATCTTTCTTCATCCTTATTCTACGTGTTAGTACACAGCATAAACATTCTAACTCAAAAATATAAGGTAAAATAAAAAGTACATTGCAGCCATCTTTGTGGACTCTCAACGCTGAAACGTCCTCATTACGCAGTCTGTCCTCGTACAAGAACTATTATTTTAAACTTGAAGACAGCCAGTCTAAATAGTTTACGGCTGATGGACATTTAGACGCAGATCTCGTTAAAAGTTTGGAAGTAACTATGTATGTTTGTCTTCTTCCTACAACGTTACTCTGTTGAAAGTTTTGTCGCCAACACAAAATCAGACGTACCCAAACTTTAATGCACACACAACATGTAACATATACATAATAATAATAAGGTAAGCGAATATATAATTCAGAAACTTAGTTGCTTTTTCTTAATACAATTTGTTTTATTGTGTGACAAATGACAATAGATCTCTTTCCTCACTTGATATTAATGAAAATTTAACTAGGGTTCTTAATATACCGCTGGCGACAGTCGTTTTTTATGTGGAGTGCAACTTCAATATACTATCTGTAAAGACTTCAATTCCCAAGCACCCAAAGCCAAAATTCAAACGTTGCAATTTAAATCCCTAAAAGAAAAATTCGAACACCGAAAAAGTTATTTCATTGTTTTGAATTTCTGGAGTGGTACAAGTGAACCGCCGGCAACAATTGCCGCCTTTCACAGCCAGACAAGAATGCTTCAGATATATATTATTGGATTATTTTCTGGGCTACAAACGAACAAGGTTTTCAGGTCAAGAGACGCTTCGAGTGCGCGTGCTCTGGTTGGGTGCTGACCGTTACGCTTCCAGACCAATTTACCATAAGTTAAAATTTCGTTAAAAGATCGACTGCGTAATGTGCCACGTGTGAAATACATTAATTATACACATAAAAGCTTCTTCTAAAAATCAAACCGTGTACTTTCCTTTAAAACAAAAAAAATAACTCTTTTGATCGTCTCTCTTCGATAGGTATATTTTATACCTTTTTATTAAAAAGCATCAAGTAAGACTAAAAATCTCGGAGAGTCTAGAATTCGCATCGAACGACGTTTCGCCCAGTAACATGTTTCGTGTAATAATACCAATGTTTACCAATCATAAAATAGCGAATAGCGTTCTGCCCACTTCACAGCCGTATTGAGTGTTGATGAATGCGAATTGACTGATTACGGAAGGTCGATTGTATTTCCAAATGTGCTTTTAGTTTGCAGAATTCGCAGTGAATCACATAATTGCAAATCAGAGTGCTTATATTGAAAACTAGGACGCACATTGATTTTGTTAGTTACTTACTACCTGACTGACGTATACGATAAAAACGTATACTTCAGTAAGTAAGCACAATCCAAATAAAACATACTGAAAGTACACTAAGCTGATAAACTATGGTTTTGATATCATATAATAACCCTCCTTCTGGCGCAGTTGGGTAAACAGCAAGCGTATGGCGCGAGATATTTTTACACAAAAACTAAAGTAAGCGCCCATAATCATTTGTAATTCCATGAAATAAAATCATTTTAACTGCGAACTGTATAGCCGAGGCATTAACATAAATGTTTTCACCCCACAGCGTAAACTAAGAAACATTTTAGTGATAATTGGGCGCAACAAGTAAACGGACGCAACTTACTCCACAGTTCTGGTTTCAAATTTCAAAGTGCTCAGCCGTAACAAGGGTGACTTCGTTAAAGTTTATCAGATTAGGGTAATAGCACTTAATTTACTTACACGAATTCGCGTTATGATAGTCAGGAGATTGGGCCTGAGATTTTCGCCTCGCGACGCGGTCTGCCCACTAAAGTATAACCCACGGTGCGACTAATCTGTGTGTTTCTTTGAAAAGCTTCGTTCAAATTCAGTTTCTAATTTCAAATGAAAAGATGGCAATCATATTTATCCTCTTACCTTCGTAAAAGAGGTTTTAAAGGGATGGATGTCATAGATAAACGGAGGCAACAGTTCCATTTAAATATGAAGTGCTTCTATTTACAGCTTATCTTTGAATAAGTATCTTTGTAAAAAAATAAATTAGTATTTTAAGCGGAAATACTTCTTAAAACAACATTTAAAAAAGACAGCACCATTATCATAAGATAAATGGAAGAGAACAAAAAAGTTCAAATTTTATCAAAAATAATTGGACCACCTCACCATTCATACAGAAGCAATTACGTAAATACCATAACGAAATATGCGAAAAGAATCCGCACCAGATAACACATTCTACTGAACATTATAAAAGTAAAAAGGTCGCCATTACCTTTCACCGCACCCTTCCATTGGGCCGGAAAATATCGCGCACCAAAAATTCAATAAAAAGTTGTAAGTCCAAATCCAACCGTGCGAGATAGGAATGGCCGATTTCTACGTCATTTGTCGCGAGGAGATGGGATTCTAGCAAGCATAGCGCTGATCTATTGTGATCGAACATCCGAGGGTACATTTAAGTGAATATTTTCTTGGCTGGCAATCGTTCGTGGTTCCGACCCTGTGAAACGAGTGGAAAGAATTTTATTGTCGAATTTTGAATGTGGTTCAGGTACTCTGTACAATACCTTATGAGAAATTTGATTTTTTGAAGGCTCTGTATGAGCCAAATGCGTGAGTGGGTTATCTATAATAACGTGAATTTGTAGACAGTATAATCTTGAAACAACTGGAACTTGAATTTATATCTTAGATCCATAATGATAACTAGTCTGGAAAATCCATCATAATTAGACCACAAGACACTGCTGTCTTATCACATTACTTATGAGTCCACGAAAGTTCAAATCCTGGCTGATTTATGTTCTGTTATGTTTCGTTAAGTAGAAAATCGTTTGGTGTTCATCAGGACACATATCTGTGCAGTACTAGGTACATAGAAATAAGTTAGTACATATTTTGTGAACGACGAGCTAGAACATTTTACTCGTTTATAACATTTCATCAGATCTCGCATAGTTTGATAAAATGATTGGCAAAAGTATTTACTTTTATTCAACACTAGCTTTCACCTGCGGCTTCGTCTACGTTAAGTAGCCTGTGTCCTTTCTCGGGTCTTAAACTTACACTACAGGTCAAATTTTATCAAAATCCGTCCAGAGTTTTAATCGTGAAGGCTTAACAGACAGATAGAGTTACTTTTACATTAGCATGGATTCACATTTATTAAATAGCTTACATAATCTGAATTATATAACAGATTTATTTAAAATTATTTATTTATAAATAAATGTTTTTATTTACAATTCTTAAAAATAAATATATACAAAATAAAAAAAATTAACTAAAAATTATGTATCAAAGTATTCGTCCTCATCGCTGTCAACTGGTAGGGTGCCAAAAAGGCTGGCGGCATTGCCACGTTGAATGGCAATGCTAATTCTTTGGCCGAAAAACAGGCCAGCCTTTTGGTCACGTGAAGCGTCAACTAACCGTTTAGAAAGGTAAAGGTAAAGGTAAGATTTATTTTATTAAAATTGTTATAATACAATTTCATCTAGATAGTCATCCTTCCAAGAACACAATCTGGGCTATAACATAAAATGGTAATCATAGTACCTCCACCTGAAATTTTAGTATTTTACGGCAAGAGAAGACATTTGCAATATAGAGAACATATTTTTTTATTTCGTCCCTTACAATTGTATTAATATTTTTGGGGTCAGTTTCGCATTTCGTAGCGGCGGGGCGGTTAATGGGGTAGTTTCCGTGTGTCCGACGGTACCCTGCTCACATACCGGAGCATTTGCGAGAACACATTATGTGGATTGATATGGCTTGTGGATTCGCCCGCGATTAGGATTGGCCTTTAGAGGTGGATGTTGACAACATTATTTATGAGATGACGTATATTTTCTCAATCTATTTTGGGTTCATGAAATTATATGGTCACAGTTACGAGCGTTCATCAACGTTAAATGCTTAAACATTTAACTTAAATGAACGTTTAGAGTATGCAGCTCTTTAACTGGAGACACTCTGATGATAGTGTTAACTATATTAAATTGTTTTAATGATGAAATGAAATGCAACACAGATAGCTTGGATTCAGTTATACACGAGTATCAAGTCATGTTTTCAGCTTCTTGTATGGGTGCTTTGTATTTTCAGTGCTCAATATTATACATTTAAATAACCTGACACTAAATGCCAAAGTTCTACATAAAGGACATGAAAAAGTTGGTATTAGATTAAATGATAAAACTAATATAAGGTACAATATTTCCTTCAAAAAAACACTAGTTGTTGTTATCCCTAAAACAGTTTACCCATACTTATTTGTTGATTTTGTATAGCTAGAAAAACATTCAATTGAAACAAATGACTTAATATATATTCAATTGTCTGTTACGATCAGCGGTAAGAATCTGATACCTAATAAAGTCCTTTCTCTTGGTATCGAGTACGTGACTTTTATCACAAAGACTGCAACCTCGGCTTCAATGGCACCACCGGCTTTGAGACTTGGACTATTATATTTACTTTATACGATTCGAACATTGGATTTTTATTGAAAATTGGCCGTTTACTTGGTAATGGTACTGTGGAAGATATGACTTGTTATTTAACCGTGGTCGTGAATTCAACTCTGAGATTTTAAAAACTTGTGAATTTATTAAATTACTACTCTACTTTAATACCTAGTGCATATCTAAGATATATATGTATATTATATATGAACAAAAGTAAAACTTTATCCAAAAACATTGTAATTGTAGCTCATTAACCGATTTCAAAAAGGAGGAAAGCCTATGACATTATTTTTTTCAATGAAATGTGTATCTGTTCATATAATTATAATATGGACATCATTGTCATATTAAAATGCTAAGTAAAAATTACGTAGATTTTTGACTCTACAACTCTACATTATACTACTTACTTAGGTCTATTGTCTATTCATCCAAACAAAAGTCTAGTAAACACGAGTTAAGTCTCGCGTTAAATAAATCTATAGAATGACTATCAACGAAGGGTCCGGAGAGAGCCGAAGTTTTTCTGCCATTTGGGGAAGGAAAAGACAAACAGTGTCTCAGAACAGAATGAATGTTTTCATCGTAGATAAAGTAGTAAGTGGGGGGCAAAAGGAAGTTATACTGTGGCCAACGAGGCGTGAAGAGTCGTGTCGCGTTGCAATTCCCTCCGCTAGGTCGGCGCAGTGATTGTCGCCTCATGGCCGATATTTTTATGACTTTATGCGATATGAGCTTTTAGTATTTCACCAAAGTTTTTTGACATAAATATATTTTTTATGTAATGTCACTATGCGAGTTGTTACGATTGTTACATAAAAAACAACTGCGCTTTATTATTTGTGTAAGTTTTGTTTCTCTACGATTAATATTAAAATACAGATACAATATACGCACAAAATAACATGCGCAGTGTTTTTGAAGTCGACAAAATACATACCTAAGTATAAAACAACGACCTACATAGGATTTTCCTGTATCAGCATTGAATACAAATTGAGAGCAGAAAAATCTGTAGCGGATTCCGATCATACTTACATGTTTTCCAAATGTTTTATTTTCGATCCTTTTATGATATTGTAACATACTTGAATATCTGCGTCATATCTTAAATAAACAACTTTAAATGATTGTTAGAAACAAATCTATTATTTTCTCTATTAACATGTCTCCATACCCTAACATCATCACACCTGTATTCCTCGAAGTGTTAGACAAAGCTGCATATATAGTGCACCCACAATGTAACGTTTTGTTACGCGTGTTATGTTTTTAGATCCCAATGTATTAGGGGGCGAGCCTATTGCCATCAACTAGGCACAAATCCAGACTCCGTGCTGTTACTGAAAATGACCTAAAGAAAAACCCAGTATCACTTTGCCCAACCCGGGATTCATAACCACTAGACTAACGAGGCAGTCCTGTATTTATATACCATGTACAGGGCACTCGATCTTTTCTTTAATTAACATTACCAATATTCACGTACCTATTTTGTCGCCGGGCGAAACGTTTTTTTTTGTTTTATGATGAAGTGTAGGTAGGACATAATGATAAATACTATAGGTAGTAAAACAAATAAATTTACAAAGCGTCACGTTACCTAGACCTCTGCGAAGGCCCTTGTGTTCACTACCATAATAGTTATGTAGAATACGAGTGCGTATGTAATCCCCGAGTAGTGAATACAATGATCCCTTAAAGCTTGACAAATAGAGCGAAAGTAATCTGATATTTTGATAAAACTGTCCCAACATTTACAATCGGCTTAACGGTATGTATCAACTTATTGATGCTATCTCTTATCTTCATGCCCCTTTTCCCTTATAGGGTGAGTAGAACATCAAGTGGCAGTGAATGTACTAATGCAGATTGCAGATGTTTTGATTACATGATTTATGATTTTGTTGAATCAAATTACATTGGGATATGAACGGTTTGAATGCTACTTGCTGCTTTGGTGGCTAATTCGTTAGTAATGGATCAAAACCGTAAGAGGTAGCTCTTACGGTTTTTGAACATGACAATAGAATAATACTTTATGCATTGTTGTCATTACCTAAGGGCTAATTCTTACTGGAGTGGTTGTGATAACCTAACTTTATATATCTTTCTGTCCTTTACTTACTTTTCGGAATGTAACTAAAATACCAAAAAAACACATATTTAATCCAAATTGGGTTCCTCAACAAAATATACCTAAAATCTAATTTTACAGTATCCAAATCAATCAATTTCCAATTTGCACTGACATGTCATCCGTCAGTGCATTATTTCTGATAATCTAATAACAGAGTAGGAGGCTCGCATCAAACGGTCCCTCAGAGACGAAACAATGCCACTGTCATTGCTCACTCGCTCGATTGAGCGGTGACGTCACGCAACGCAGTCGTCACGCAAACGTTACGTCGCGTCACGATATCACGCTCGCTGGGTAATGACTCGGAAAGAGGTATTATCTGGTCGTAGTATATTTATGTTTTGTATTGATAGTTTGTATTGCCTTCGCCAGTCATAGCCAGAGAAGCTCGTAGCTACGTAGCGATTGTGCAGATCTGTTCATCTGCGAGGTTAAGCTGTGCTCTCTGCGGTCTGTCTTGCGATGGGTGACAGCTTTCACACATCGAGACCCCGCCTGGTACGCGCCTGATCTCTCCGGTCGTGACGGTCTTCCATCCCATCGGACTATGAGACTGAGGGTATAGGGAGTGCACCTGTGTTTGCGCGCATACCTAAATTTGTGCACTAGAATATCTCCTGCGGAGTTGAATAGTATCAGCTGAGACGGGCTGCTGCACTGTGTCCGAAATTCGGTCAGGAGAATATTATTATTATCTGCATTTGGACCTGAAAAGGTCGAAAAAATATACACTGAGTGATTTAACGCTAGATGGCTGGTGAATAAATATACCTATTACCCATCATAAACAATCATTTGCCGTGGTTGGAAACTTTATTTGTTTAACCATAGATTGACACAAAACCTAAATATGACCAACCAAACGCTTTATTTTGTCAATAAATCGTTATATTATCGTGTAAAGGTTAAAACATTCCCAGTAATTGATCGCTTTGTGGTCTTCATTTCATTCCTGTATCATAGATTAAAGTGGAATTGATGATCAATTAGTTTGATAGCGGTAATGGTGCAATCAAAATTAGCTTGTTTAGGTAGGTATAGGATATACAGATATTGTGTGTACATAATTATTAAGCTTGTATGTAGTACCGAAAGTAGTAGGCAGAGTTATAGATAGGTAGATTTTAACCTTATTTGACTTAGGGTCGGTTTTTCATTGGTCAGTTAAATTATAATCGAAGGATAGAATTGTCATTTTGACAGTTAATAATTATATTTTTTTTTTAACAAAACGTCGCCCCACACTAGGAATTTCTCCTGTATCGTGGGTGCGTTTCACAAACATGAAATATCACAAACACAAACACCCAGACTCGGGACAAACATCTGTGGTTCGCACAAAGTTTTGCCCCGTGCGGGAATCGAACCCGCAACCCTTAGCGCAGCAGTCCAATCGCTTAGCCACTGCGTTAATCAGGTCGATAAAAAATATGCAGGTATATAGATAATATGTCAAAAGAATATCTGGCGATTGAAACATTAGCCCTTAGTCGCTTGATATAACATTCACTATCAATGATAGCTTATATAATTAATTTTATATTAATTCTCGTATAATACCGACCTAACACAACAGACTGCATGATCTTTGCAGAATAACTGACAGCAAATCCAATGGTCTTCTAGGAACTGTAACACCAATCCAAATAGTTTTGGTAGACAGCATCTCAATCAACTTCTTCCTACGTTTGCTTATACAATTCATCTCTATCAGCCGTCATATCAATGTTTACCTCTTCCCCATGTCGTGTTTCACAAAACCCATCCATCTTTTATTCGTCTGCCATTTTTCTAATAGAAAATCACATCATAGTGCTGTATCGTAAAATGTGTAGGAGTGATAGTGACGTAAACAATTGTATCACTGCTGCAAATATTTAAATACGTATACAGAATAAATAAACGCGGACGTGGCGTTTATTGGACGTGTCCGACGATTTTACTATAAACAACGTGTACGCTCTATCGCTAATCCGGATTTAGTCGACATTCATTTATATTACTTTCTCTATAGTGATAGTTTTTGTTAGTGATATCTTTTTGGTTACAAAAGAAAAAAAATGGTTTTATCCAATTGTAAACTTTAATAATTATCTATATATATAAAATTTTCGTGTCACAGTTTTCGTTCCCATACTCCTCCGGAACGGCTAGACCGATTCTCATGAAATTTTGTGAGCGTATTGAGTAGGTCTGAGAATCGGCCAACATCTATTTTTCATACCACGAAATTCACGCGGACGAAGTCGCGGGCAACAGCTAGTTTGTATATAAAAATCTATGTTACCATCTTTTAGTCCACGTGGATTACTTAAACTAACACTAGAATCTGACAAGTAAACATAATATCAACAAATATTTTAAGTAAAATATTTACATTCAGAAATTATTTTAACGTTGCAAAGCAGGATACCGCAAATGATTTCAAAAGATGCTCTTTTAATTGTATGTACGATTAATATTGTGAAACAATTATCGATACAAATTTAACATCGGTACGTTGCTATCCGACCGCCCCGAGCGGCAATCGCGGCCCTTTATTGTTGTGTCATTCTCAGATAGAACGTTAATAATAATACTTATTCGATATTGTTCACAAACCAATTTTTTTGAGAATTCTTTATTTGTTAGCTGTGGTGTTTTTATAAACACATACGTTTATAATTTAATTACAAATATTTTCAGTGCGGAATAATTGGGCGGCGAGCGCTCTGTTTATATGCATCATTAGCTTGTGTAATTATACTATTGATTTTGTGTGAAAAATCAGTGCTGGCAACTGGTGGCAATGTTATTCGCAACACTATGTGCTTAAAAACAAGGGATTGTTTGCACACGATTTATATTATTGTCCATTTGATAATATAATAATTTGGTTTTTGCCCGAGATGTTTTCCTTCAACCAGGAGTCTATTAACCTATATGTCGCTGCACATCACTGCATACGTCATTGTTATTAGGTCACTGTTATTCATCGGGCCCAAAGGCTACCTAGTTTATCGGGCCCATAGCCTACCTAGTTTATCGGGCTTGTAGGCTACCTAGTTTATCGGTTCCTATGATTCGCTTTCCTGCGACGGATAGAAGTCGTCTTTCTTAAGTACGATAAAACTATTATGACGTTCTAAAACTTCCATTAATGAAGGGGTTACGTTACAGGGTCGGGTAACAGCACCAATTTGAAATCTAATAATATCATACTGCGATCTTCGCTCCGCTTGCCAAATGCAGACCGTTTGTTATAAGGTCCGTGGAACGTAGAGGAAGAATTTCTGGGCAAATTTTATTTTAAGTAATGTGGTATTCTATAATCTCTTTATTGATAGATAGTGGGTATGTTATCAAAGGTTAATATTATAGGAGCCAAATTAATTAAACTCAGTTCTCGAAATGCTAATACACGCTCTTGATCAGTTTATTCGAAATAAAAGGTTAACACTAGTATTTTTTTTCCTGTATCTCGTAGATGCATTTTGTCGCCTTTTTCATTAACGACACTTGCATGATACATTTATGAACACTCACTGTCAGCGAGAAGAAAGCTGTAGTAAAAAAACAAAAGAACATCTAAACGACATGTTGTAATTACTGGCAGAATAAAATGTTTGTAAAAAGAATCTGGCCATAAACTTTTATTAGACCTCCAAGTCTATAGTCTATAGTCACGCGAACGTTCAAAGACATGAAGTTTCGTCTTGACGTGCGCCGGAAGTTGGTCATGTGTTTAGACGTCAGCCGTTGGTCGCCGAGATCAAACGACTTACACGTGCGAAGTGCACGTGTTACCAACCGATAGAGGGAATATGTGGGAACAGTGAGCATTTCATGTAGTTCTTACAAGACGTAATTAATGGCCTCGTGTGATGGCTAACAGGAATTTCAGTTATATTCATTTGGTACATACTGTATCGTAGTCGTAGCTTTACCTGTATGCAACTTGCCAATGTGGACATATTACTAAATAGTCGATTCTAAGCCTTAGGATATTCAGATGCCATTGCAATGAAACCCGCAAGGCTGCGACTCATTGGAGCCATAGTAAAGATAGTAACAATACGAAGCCTTCTGTGGAAATAAATAATTTGAATTTTGAATTTCGAGAGTAAGACCATAACTAAGTAACTTGACCCAATAATAAAATTGTATTCTATTTCAAAAAGATATGATTCTCACTTGACATTCTAAAAATGAGCTCTGAAAAGCTCTGAAGTTGTTGGAAAATGTTAAACGTTAAATAATCCGTGAAACTATTTTCGTTTCAACATTTAAGTTCGCATCTAACGTTTGGACAGCGTTCGCATGAATTTTATACAAAACTCATATGAAAAGAGGTTACTTTGCCAAGTTATTCAGAAATATGAAATTGAAAATATTAATGTTATCCATAAAGATACTTGAATTTAAAATGAATGTAAATTACTGAATTATAAATGTATTACCGCTGTAATACGCGAAAGCTCTAGGCTGTTTATACTGGCAGAGAAATCCAGTAGAAATAATACTGAAGTTGGCAATGCGGTGCTGTTGCGCACAAAAATAAACTTGCTTCTCTTAGTTAATCACCTTACTTATGACTAACAAAGATATTATAATATACTAGCAGACCCGACAGACGTTGTTCTGCATAAATACCGACTGCAGCGCCACCTGCTGGGCTTATTTTTGAATCTAAACCATCCTCGTATCCACTTAAACACACAAAAAAAAACATTCAAAACGGTTCAGCCGTTTAGGAGGAGTTCATTGTTAATACACGTACATAAGAGTTATATATATAAAAATAATAATTAAAACTAAATTCGCATGATGTGGCGAGATGCGTGACAACGGGGTGTCTACTCAGCATCGTGCTGGTTTTAAATATTATGGTTACATAAAAAATATTCTACCATACCTATTGCAGACGAGATACCTTCAGTCTCCATCATTGACAAATATAACAAGAGACACTACACACGTCTATGAAGATGTCGAAGTATTTGGTACGATCACAGAGAAGGGTTATCTGTGGGTACGACAGACTCACTAGAAGGAGCTACACACAATAGAGGAGGCCCTAGTCTAGGCAAACACGACACTCAATTGTGTAGGCACAGAAATGTTAATCCACTTACCTGATACCTACCTAGAGACTAGAAACAATGCTACCGGTCCTTTATTAGAACTACGTCTAAATACAGTACACTAGGACTTTGGGTCGGAAGTCCGAGCGTCTGCTTTGGGACTAGCATTAAGACTGTTGTAGAAATAAGATAAGTATTGCCAGTTAGTATTAGAGGTTCATTACAGTTAACACGATTCGCTTAATGGCCGGTCGAGCTTGAGATTTAGTTAAAACGTTAGGTAGGTACCTACTAATATTAATAAAGTGTCACACACTAGTGTCGTGTAGCTACTTAGCAAACAATGTCTATGGCGGGTTGCTTTAGCATAAATGTTCAAAATGGTAATACCAATTTTGTTTTCTTCTAGTCGCCAAAAGTTTTGTTTTCTACTAGTAGCCCTGATAACGTTTATATCCAGGTTTTTTATTCCATCAAACAACTCTTCATATTTACGTATATTAAATCGTCTGTAATCGATATTTTTGACGTACATGTGTAACGTTTAGAGACTGTTTGAAACATACCCTTACTTTAAACCCATTGACAAATTATCGAATAGCCAAAAGATCTAACATGATCATACCTACAATTTTTTTTTTTTTTTTTTTTTAAAAAAACGTCGCCCTACTCCTGACTTTCTCCTGTATCGTAGGTGCGTTTCACAAACATGAAATATTCACATACTCAAACACCCAGACTCGGGACGAACATCTGTGGTTCGCACAAAGTTTTGCCCCGTGCGGGAATCGAACCCGCAACCCTTAGCGCAGCAGTCCAATCGCTTAGCCACTGCGCTAAACAGGTCGTCATTCGAATAAGTAAAGGGAGAAGGAGGAAGGAAGTTAGCAGAAATAGGTCAAAGATTAAAATAATGATGATAAGCATCAAAGTACATAAGCCTACTGTCTGTAATTTATCATGCCTTACAAATTACTCAAAGTTTACTTAATAGAGACAACAGCGTCTAATAACTTATTGATGCAATTAAAACAGAGCCCATTGTTTGTGTTTATGAACAAACAGTGATTACAATGCTAATTGGCTTAACTTGATAATTCACCCAATTATAACAAAACGAGGTTTTCAAAATCATACGTCCAACTTTAACAAGGTTTTGATTGGTGTTTTGTTACATAATAGCGCTGCCCTTCATTAGTAAGTTTGTGCAGTCTCTAGTGCTTTTTATACTAGATATATACTAGGTAATAATATAGGTAATATAATTGATTATCATCAGACAAAAAGCCACGCTAGAACTAAAGCTGTTTGTTAATGCTGACAGTTTTGTACCTCACAGATTTTGTCTGGTTTTATCGACTACTCTCTTCTACTTTTAAAACGCCATATCATTCCATACTTCTAAAAAGAAAACCCAAAAAACCTACTACCGCAGAGCAATTGAAGTCTCTCATTCGCAGTTGAATACAGACAAGCATGAAATAAAGAAGAAAATAGTTTATTTACCATAACGCACTTAGTATTTACGTGACGAAACACACTAGGCATCTGGTACTAAATCAGCGAGTGCATTACACATAAAATAACTATTCTATTACATTCCGATTCTCAAAATATAAAAACACCTGTTTCGTATCAAAACACATTAGTGACCGCTATCTTTGTATCGGATACATTCGTTTTATCATTCACCCAGCTCGTAGTACATCTATTCTACTTTAGAAAACCCTGCATTACGTTATCCGAGATTCGCAGTATTCACTGTTCACACAAAGCGATACGAGAATGCAGTGATAAATCTCTAAGAACAAGCATATTGGATAACTAAAAACGGAACTAGCTAATGCATAACTTGATAACTAAAAGCATTGGTACGTCATTGCATAAGCCGCAGTAAATAATATAAGTCCGCCATTGTGCCGGGCGTTCTTTGTCGAGGGAAGTACAATGTTGCATTTACACAAATAGTTCATTCACTCGAAGTCGTTCACTTCAATGTCGTTCTTTATGCATAGCTTTCACCGATGAGTAGTTTTCGCCGCACTTCGAATGTATTCAAATACTTTTTTTACTACATTAGGTGGTGAAGAAGTTGTACCCACTTAAGTTATTAGGTTAGAATTAGGTTTGGTTAAGACTGCCAATCTAAAAGCAGTTTCCTATGATGGTGCGCTGTATTGGTAACTAAATGTGTCTACGTTTGCGCAGCCCCTACACTACTGAACCAAAAAATATTCGTGGTAAAACTCTAAATTCAGATAAATTTATATTGAAATGCTAAATGAAATATCCTTATAAAATATGATTGACAAATAATATAATCAAATGTGATCATTTTATAAATTCATTCTTTTTTTCAGTTAGTGTTTAGTAAGAACCAATCAATTCAATAAAGCTCAGCGTTCTAAGAGCAGATTCTTTTCTGGATTAGTATTCTTGCAGCGCGCGAACAACGAACATATAAGTAAAGGTTTACCTCCAAGGTAAACCTTTGAGCTCTTACACAGCGTTTAGTTTTATCCCTATCATACTAATTGAATTTGACACAGATACTAAGTACCCATTAATATATTTATTTCAGTTTTATTTAACTTCAGTCAACTAATCTAAGCGCGAGGACTAATCCCTATTAGTCTCGTTAACGATATCAGTACCTACCTAATCTCAAACTATTGTTTATTTGCCTAATCAAGAAGATCTAAGATTTGGGAATGCTGAGGCAAAAAATACTTGGTCACTTATATACATAGTTACTAGATAATACTTGGCTCAACAGCTGAGAGCACTATAAGTTAAATCGATGAAGTGCGGATACGTATGTGTAACTACCCTGCATATTTAGGCTTGTTTAATTTTTTGTAGATGATTTCTATACAAAAGTAAAGGCAAGCGCTCTTTTTAAACGCTTTGTTGGTACAGGTGACGATTGATATACTACGAATAAGTGGGACTAATTAATTAACTCCCGTGTTGACAACTAGAATGTTCCAGTAAATCCTGATCAGCAGCGCCGCGTCTTCATTTTACGTTTGCGCAATACACTCGCGCACCAACGTTCTGTTGTTTTAACAATAAATTGATTTATGCGCCGTGTGTATTTGTAATACGTCTATTTTAATATATTAGACAGGAATGTCTATGGGTTCCGAGTGGAAATAGACCTGGCATGTGTAATTTCAGTGCGAAGTGCATAGCTCTTGTAAATCTGTCGGTTGCTTTGTTCGAATCGAGCATAGTTCATAATTGATACAACATAAAACATAACATGACGCCTGTATTCCCCGAAGGGGTAGGCAGAGGTGCACATAATATAATACACCCACATTTCGCCAGTTATGTTTTTAGGTCCCAATGTAATAGGGGGCAAGCCTATTGCCATCAACTGGGCACAAATCCAGACTCCGTGCTGCCACTAAGAATTACCTAATGGAAAAACCCAGTAACACTTTGCCCGACCCGGGATTCGAACCCAGGACCTCGTGCTCAGCAGTTGCGCTTAGCAACCATTAGACCAACGAGGCAGTCATAATTGATACTGTGTTAAAATGTTTATGAGGTTGGCGAACGTGTTGACGTGTGTAGCGCGCTTTTATGTGGAGATGTCAAAAATCGTGTAACGTCGAAAAAACAGAAACCAACCCCGTTACCATGAACTCCTAAAGCAAGACAGTTTACAGAGCGAGACACCGCTACGTGCAGTGAACACGGCGTCTCGCTTCCACGATGTAAACTGTCCAGCTTTAAGAGTCCATGGTATGGGGGCTGTAGAAAAATAATGAACCTTTAACTAAAGTCTATAGTAAGAGTAAGTTTGTTGGTATATTAATTGTGTTCTTTACAAAATCACGAAATACCTTCTCTACAAGAACTAATTACTTTTTATACGCGCATTACAATTATAAAGTTGAAACATAATTTTATACTCGGCTAATCTTTGATCGTAACAAAGTTTAATTAATCGCGCTTAATTAATTATAAGAAGCCGTTTGAAAGCCGGTTTACAAAGGAAAGGAGCTTGGTGACATATTTACATAAACACATAACACAACGCGTTCTATTTACTCGGTAAATACTATAAGACATAATTATTATTATCGCCGTTGATCTAGTGGCTGCAAAGTGCGACAGCTGAGCAGTAGGTCCTAGTTCCGATTCCGGGGCCAGGAAAAGTGTAATTGGGTTATCCTGGTAGGTAATTACGGTAGGCACGGAGATTAGATTTGTGCCCAGTTGATGGCAATAGGCTCGTCCTATATTACATTGGGATCTGTAACATAACTGGCGAAATGTGGGTGTAGTATACAAGCCAAGTGAAAGTATTTAGATGTTATTGATAGTAACATTTCACAACAGTTAAAAGACACAGGACAACTGCCCCCTTACCATGAACTCTTAAGCAGGGCAGTTTACGTTGTGGAAGCGAGACGCTGCTATTGCCATGTCCACATGTCGCGTACAGTATACCTATGTACTCTGATTTTCAAGTGGAATCATAAAAAAAATATATAAAAATAAATCTTCGATGTAATATGGGCCGTTTTGTCACTATAACAATAACAACAACATAAAATCACGTCTATATTCCCCGAAGGGGTAGGCAGAGGTGCACATATAGTACACCCACATTTCGCCAGTTATGTTTTTAGGTCCCAATATAATAGGGGGCGAGCCTATTGCCAACCCTTATAACAATATTTATCGAAAATAGTCTTTGAGAGTTTGAAATTATAAAGAGCTGCCTCCTTACCATGAACTTGAAAAGCAGGGCAGTTTACGTTGTGGAAGCGAGACGCAGCTACGTGCAGTGTAATGATGCGTCTCGCTTCCACAACGTAAACTGCCCAGCTTTTCAAGTTCATGGTAAGCAGGCAGCTCTATATAATTTACATAATTGAACGATTAGCGAACTTGACCGTTTAAAAGGTCTCGTAAAATCAGATGGTTTCAATAATGTGACGCAGGTTAGAGAATATTTACAGCATCTTTGCTCCCACAATTAACCTTAATATCTAGGTAACATTCGTTAAACCGAATTTTAAGTACCTTATTTAAGTACCGTATAAAAAAGGTCACAGCTGTGTAGTTAAATCTAGGTAATGTACCTAGTAACACACCACATTCTTACTAATCTGCGTTTAGGTTTTACTAGTTATGTTATAGGCCCCAGTGTAATAGAGGGCGAACCTATTGCCATCAACCGGCCACAAATCCAGCCGCCCGTGCTGCTACCAAGAATCACCTAATAGAAAAACCGAGTAACATACCCGATCCGGGATTCGAGCCTAGTAACCTTAGTTTAGATAACTAACGTAGCTGTTTCTTTAAGTTTTTGCAAATTAAAATCTAACAAAAGTCAAAATATTAAAATGTTGTATAATATGAGCATACAGACTGCACAGAGACGATGTGCTACATCTGAATAAATTACAGCGCTAAATGCTTGAAAGCTTGATAAATTGAATGTTGAGTCGTGTTTATTAATGATGCCAACAAACATTTACCCTTAACAAAACATTGGTAAGTTTTTATGAGCGTATTATTCTGTCTGAATATCCCAAAACCTACATTGATTTGATAGCGCTGTTATTCAAGGGTCTAGCAAATCACCGACCGGCTGCTTAGAGAAAAAGCCTTTTAAGCATATGCCTGCTGTATTTTTTTATCGGTTAAACTTAAGCTACCTAACCGGCACGAACTTAAACTTCTATAGTGCTCTATAGAAGTATAAATAAATAAAAATATATTTGATTTAGGTATCGCGTTTTTAGTAATTTAAATGATCTTGTTATGTGAAAATATATACATGAGTATAAAACAAAATCACCATGTATTATTACGCGTATTCTGACGTTGCGGCAGCAATCTAAATAAAACCCTCCCTTTGTAAATCATTCCCTCATATCTCATTCACAAACGGGCATTCTCATACAAGACATACATATAGCCATACAAAACATTTGCCCCGTGCGGGAACTGGCCCTTAGCGTGAAGGTCAAGAGCTGGGAGACTGCGCCAATTGTTACAAAATACATTACATATGCATTGTGACCTAGTGTCACTGTTACTATTGTTTATATACTACTCGCTTTTACTAACAACAAAAGATTGAATAGGCTGAAGAATGTTGTACTATAACTTTGTAAAAAAACTGCGATGTTGCGTGAACACGCGGTAAATCTTATTCATTTCTTTAAGGTGAAGTGATATCGAATCCACATCATCAATAGTAAAAATGGAATGCTTAATTAAAAAATACACGTTCAATAATCATGTTGTCGTGAAAATAACTCGAACGCAAAAAGGTTTTTATTTGTGATCCAAAAACCCATTTAGATCCATATTTAGATAAACTCAGTAAATTAACAATAATGGCATATTTACTCGTCCTGTTATATTTTAAACAATCTATAATTAGTTAGTGTAAATGCATTAGATAAATATGCCAATGACAACATGACACCTTAATTAACACCTGCGCTTACTAAGGGCTAAAATAACTACCTATAATATCTAGACAATAGGTTTAATTAAAACCTCCTCCAAGCTGAAATTCAATTATAGAACTTTAGCGTACCTAATCTGTTTAAAAAAATAAGTTTGTAAATTGCCAGGCTTATTCAGTGTTCTATTCTATTTAAAAATATAGACAATAGACTTTCTCGTTGTTTCAGATACCTGTCTTTTAGTGATAGCAGCTAACTAAATTAAAAGTTTCTTGGATCGGGTGCATTGTGTCGGAATAACAAGTTTGATTAAATTTCGCCAACAGTTCAGTTCGGATAATAAAAGGTGAGTAATTTGAACTTTAAATACCTTTCAATCCTGATTCTTGGAAACATCATGTTGATAAATTAGTCTACCGTTGGGTGGATAGATATATGTATATGTATATCTACAATTAAGTAAATGATTATAACTGTTGTAAGTACAATTATTTTACTTAATAACTCTACCGTTTTATAATTAATTTATACAGCTAATAATCTTAATTGCGACTCTATGCAAACGCTTGATTTCTTGTTGAACTACTATTACGGGCATGCGGTCGCCTCATTTCACGTGACAATCATCCGTTTAGCCGGCCGTACCGCGTTTATACTGCAGCGGTTTGCACTTCATTATGTACTACTGCTATGGTTTTAGTGGGTACTGTTTGTAGTTGGTAATTAGAACAGAATCCATTATACCCGCTGTGATGCTAACAGATATGCGTTCATCATTACTTAAGACATATTTGCATCAATAATGTATTTTTTTAATAAGGTAGAGTTGAACCTGATTTACTTACATACAGAAAATCTGCAAAAACGAAGCACTCATAAAACATACTAAGGCAAGTTGCTCTACTAGGTTTTAATTTTATATCAAATTCAGAAAGTTGCTCTACTTTAAATCGATGGCACACCTCCGACGGCTCGATGAAGGAGTATGACTTCTCAAAGATTAGAAGCGGCTTCCACCCACTTTAGAAGCTCAGTCGTAATTCCTTCCTCGCTCGGTGCTTTGTTGCTCTTAAGTTGTTTGAGTGTCATTCTAATCTCGTACAAGATGGCAGCTGGGCTATCATTAGAAGAGTAATCTTGGCTCTCGAATCTTTAGCACAGGATATTCCTACAAGACACTTTCGTTATAAACCAGTCCTTGAAAAATAATCTAGAATTAAGATCGCTTAAGTTAGTCGGTAATACGGTTTGAATCGGCTCTTCTTTTGTTTTGTCGCCCTAGTGCCTGTAACATTTTATGCGCTTTGTTCTTTGTGCTGTGTTCAACAGCTTACTAAGCTATCGGATTTGACATTCTTGATTATTGAATTGAACAGATGGGTCTTGATATGACAGTGCGTGTCAATATCCTAACAATGATACGTCGAATTTACGTACAGCTTCCTATATTTCTATAAGAAGCTGTACGTAAATTCTACGTGGGTAATGTTTAACCTGAATAGTTGTACCTTTTAAATGCACGATATCTTTGAAAAGCAGACCTTTTAAATTTTAACACTATGACTTAGTTAGTTCGTTGAGCATTTGAATTTCTGCATAAAGCATTGAATAGCAGTCTAAAATAAAAAAGTCTATAGCAAAAAAAACGCCAAATGAAATTTCGTCATTTTCCCATTGCTCGTTCAACTCGTGTTCGATATCTACTTGAATATTTTAAAACAAATTTGAACAGTAATTTACGTACGTTATATTTGTTTCTGTATGAAGTAAAAAAATAAAATTTATTGGAACTTAGTCGACTTTACGTTTGATCTGTGATCAATGAATGAGTAATTTGATGAAATATAGCAATATAGCAGTATTTCATCAAATACACAATTTTAAAAAACGACAAAATTTTTCCTGTATCGTGGGTGCGTTTCACAAACAAGAAATATCACATACACAAACACCTAGATTCGGAACAAACATCTACGGATCGCATAATTTTTTGTCCCATGCGGAAATCGAACCCTTAGCGCAGCAGTCCAATCGCGGAGCCACTGCGCCGATCAGGTTCTAAAAATGATATGTAAATTTGTGAAAGATCGTTTCCCAAAAACCTTTCGAAAATTGCAATATCTTCGGTTTTACTTCATTCAGTCTTATTAGTTATGTGTTCTTTGCATAGTATCTTATTTCATTCATCTGCGCTCATCTCATCTCATTTGGACGTAAATATATTTTTCTTTGCCTTTATTTCTATCACCTGTCAACCATTTATTCATCGTGAATTTGAAACTAAACGAGTCCCAATGCAATCCTTTTCAATTATCGTTAGATACTACATCAGTATACAGACAGCTATCACATTTTTATTCTACGACGAAATAGAAAAGCAACAAGGTTATCAGTGTATTTCAAATATTAGTGCGTAGATTGCTTTTAAAGGTAAAATGCGGGCCCATGTCACGGTGAGTTAAATATTTCAGTATCTAAAGCCAAAGCCACATAAAACAAACGTTGGTTTTCAGCCGTAATTGTGCGAGAACAGAGACAGATGGGTGACTCAACACATTTTGCTATATAGTGGGTTCTTGACGTATTGTTTGTGTTTGTAGCATTTCTTTCCATTTTATTGTTACTTTTATAGAATTTTACTTTAAAGGTGGCTGCTATGAAGCCAACACTATAGTTTAACCATCGTTAGGTATAATTATGTGATACACTAGACAGGGAAAGGGTTGAAATACCAACATGTACCACTAACCTTAAAAAATATATTCCGCTTTCGGGCTGATGCTACAAATGAGTCTAGACCCGAGTCTGTTGAACAACACCAGCAATAATTAGCTACGAATATCGATTCCGCGTCGATTGTTATCTCTCCAATAACATCAAACCCTCTTTTGTTTCACAACCATCTACGACGTAACTAAATCGATACACATAAACAATCGACAACCGTAAAGTAATTCATACGAAACAACATCATAACGTTATCGAAACGTTACACGAACTGTGATCTTTACTATTCAGTGGCAGCAGATAGCAGGAACAAAAGTCTATTGTTAACGTCATAATCGCCACGGAACCGCGAGATAACGCCGAGATAGGCGCATATAGTAAAACTGGCCTAGTTTACACCCTACTCGGTTCCTGCAGCCGCGTTGAATAGTGCTTTCTTGACTAAATGAATGTTGCGCCTTGGAAGTGGTTACGCGAATTTCTGAGCATTCTATACGCGTGGTAAATAAAAGAGCAGACCATTTATAAATAATATCTTAAATCGTTACTTATTATAAAATAATGAAAACTTTTTTTAATGGAGATTATGTCTATCAAGCTAAAATATAAATAATAGTAGTAGTAACTTTACATATATTTTTGGAAGGTGGTATTTTCAATTCAAAATAGACTATTTTACAATAAAAGGTGACAGAAAGCCAAACGGCTGTGTTTTTAACATCAAACCTGCTTTTATACAAAGACAAATCATGTAGGTATATTGTTTGTTCGTAGATTGCGAATCACACCTAATGTAAAAAAACTTTAGTTACGAGCTCCGATAAGAACATACAAGCTAAAATGATATACCAACACACCCTTCACAGCTGCTATTTTTATCAGTCTTGTAACAACAACTTTTTCGTAGCGTATGAAATATTTTTATTACAAACTAATATTATTTTTCTGGCTAAAGGAAAGTCACTTTAAATAAGCTACGTCAAGCACCTAACAGGTCGTTATTAAATTACAACGATAAAAAGTTAGACTGGCTAGTGGCAATTAACAATTTTCTTGGGAAAAAGCTTCGTAAGTTTATCGTTTGTAATTTAAATTTTATTACGATGAAACACAATATTTAAAATCTTAAAGAGCACTTAATTTGTAATTAATACTCGAGTCAAACGGTTTTAGGATTCTTTATTTAAAAGATATTATTTTTTAATCTAATTTAAGAGACACAAATAGAGGTAGAAATTCAAAATGTGATTTCAGCCAGTTATATACAAAATTAGTATTGTTTCTAGCAATATTAAGATAACATTTAGATAACTATGAATAAAAAGCTTAGTTTTGAGCCAATACTATGAAGCGAAGTAAAAAGTCATTTCTAAAGAGTAACTGCTATTTTATCTTCATTTTTAACCTATAAACTACCCTCATACAGTCATTAAACCCGTGGCGAATCGTTTTGTTGTCACCGTTCACAGTTCACGTAATCAAGGGGCGGAACAACACGACACCTATGTTCACCGAGGACATTTTTCTTCAATGCCGATAAAGCTTGTCGATTTTAAATTGCTGGTTATACGAGTAATAAGGCACTGCTTATAACGAGGCGAACAATTTGCTTTTAACGAGTGAGAACGAATCGCTCCGAGCACATGACTCAAATCATTGGCCCACTTATCGAAATGTGGAATTGATATCGGAGAACTTTCCACTAACGATTTATATCGTTAAGATTTATTTAGTCCTAATTTTATACGAGAGATCTAGTGATGGGATAGAGTATTCGATTTTTGAACATGAAAATTGGTTATAGGTAATCTCCTAGAGATTTCAGTATGTAAATTCAATGTTGGAATTTTCGTTATTGTTTAGCGAGGCTTGCTTTACTCACAGCGGTATTAAAAATGTCACTTTACATAAAATATGAACGTTTATATTTTATGACTTCATGTAAAGTGACAATACGGCAATGTCTGTCACTCAACTGATAAGAATAGTGGATTACTTTTCAAGTTCCTCGCTACACGCAATGTTAATTTGTTACTAAACTATTTCAAGTTCCCTTTGGTTTTTCAACAGCGGCCTAATGGAGTAAAACACACTTTTAAGGATCCATTTAGTGTAAGTGTATTTCTAAGTACTTTCTCAACTTTTAGTAAAGTTTTGTATAAGGATTTACCCTAAACACCGAAAATATACATAGTTTTACAAATTGTACCGTAAACCATCTTTTGCAATTTAGTTATAACTTGTATAGCCTTCATTGTTAAAGTAAATGAAAATGAAAAAAAGAAAATATAAATCCAAAATGCAGTTAAATTTTAGTTTTCAGATACCGTAATCTTTTTGTGGATAATTTATTACTAAAAAAGGACCACATACACCGTTTTAGCCTTTCATTAAACAACGCATTGTCGATGGTCATGTTACAACTTCAAATATTCTTAACATAAAAATTCAGTTAAAATAAAAAACTGTAAGTCGGTTCTCTTTTTTCATAAAACAATTACAGTGCTGCCAACTTCAAAGATAACGAATTAAAGATTTCAAAAAACGAATACAGAAACATGGCAGGTTTGTCGATAAAGTTCACAGGCATCTCGCCCCTTCATTTGATACAAGTAGATATTATATCAGGAGCAATTTTCCTACGGTAACCTGTCAATCGACAGACTCGTTACGTCACGTTTGCGCGGAATATTAACGTCATCAGCAGTTTATTGGAACCCGTAGCTGTTGAGGTATGTCAATTGGAAATAAAAGAAATTTACTGTAGCAGTGTGCGCAAAACAATCTTTTATATTATGTAGTTCTTGGAAGACAAGCTTTTGCTTTGCAAAAACGTAATAGAGCCATAATTATATGTATAGCTACTTATAAGCTACGTCGTAAATAATGGGTAGAAAATTAATTTTGCAGACCTATATTTCACATGAAAATAGGTATGTTTTTTTGACATGATATATTAAGCACTTATTCATACTTTTAAGTGCAACTAAATAGAACGTAAACTTCATGTAGCCTTTAGGTTAGATTTTCATATGCATTCCTAGGCATTCGCCCTTGACAAAAAATGATTGATGCACAAATGTCTTTATCATTCTCATTACGATGTTGCCATACCTCCACGCGAATTCCCGTGCGCGGTATAGTTTTTCCTCACTCATAACAAGCTAATATAAACATAACCTACTACAATATCCCTGACAATTACCTCCACTGGGACTACAACTCGATCAAACAATGCGACATAACATATCAACTGATTTCAAAATAGTTACGCTTGGAATAGCTGATTGCTTTTGTATTTTGATTTTCGTAGGACAGATGAACCCATTCAGATATTTTCGTTTGATACCACGAATGTTATTGGCAGATACATGGATTCTCACTATTTGCCGTCGATTTTGATAGCTCTGTGTAGGTATACAAACTGCTTCGTGACTTTAGTAAAACAAACGAACGCCATAATGTAAGTGGTTGTGATTGATTTATTTATAAAAAATCACATTTTGTGGACCCGTTGAATGGTAATACGCTTTTAATAAAAGATGAGACTTCTGCTTGCACCGTTAGAGAAAATGTAGGTACATGTTAATTACATGAAATATTCAGCATTAAAATAATTATAATAACACCCACCAAATAAGTAATTGTAAGTGCAGTTATAGGAAAAACTAAATTACCAGTTTCTTTGTTTTTTATAAATCGTTTTCCCGCACTAGCATTTTCTTCTGCATCGTGGGTGCGTTTCACAAACATGAAAGATCACAAACTAATTACCCAGACTCGGGACAAACATCTGCGGAACGCACAAATTTTTGTCCCGTGCAGGAATTGAACCTGGAACCCTAAGCGGAGCAGACAGAAGAAGAGTTAATTTACTTACCCTACCCACACTTAGTTGTAGGACTAGGAAAAGCTTTTTTTGCGCAGACATTGAAAAACCTTAAAAATATAGGAATACTGTGTCAAATATTCCGGCCTTTTTGATATTTTTTGTCTATCGTTAGTTAAACCTTACTATTTATTAATGGCTTAGTTATATTATCATACTTCAAAGTACAAGATTATTTTGAATGATTTTCTAACACTGACTCACCACTGGCCGTTCTGTTTGTTTAAAACGTGTTGTATGTTTAGCATTGTCATGATTTTTCATATCTAAAGCTGAAATTATTTTGACTACTTTACAGTAACAATAAACAATTAGTGGATAATTGGATTGACTATAAATATTTGGAAATATACTGACTGCAGACATCAAAGTATTGGCATCGGTTTGCAGTTGAATCATTTCTTGTAATCGAGTACACATTTTATGTAGCTACTACTACTACTATCATATTTTAGAATGTTATCCAATTATGTCCGCGTACATAAAATATTCCATACACAAACACCCAGACTTGGGACAAACATCTGCAAATCACACAAATTTTGTCCCGTGCGTGAACCAAACCCGCAACCCTTAGCACAGCAGTCCAAAAGCTTAGCCACTGCGCCAATCAGGTCGTAATAAATACAGCAGATTGATATCATGTCGACTGTGTAATCAGAAATCTTACTCCCTATTTTATAATTGTATTAATCTAATTACTATTGCTTGAATACAACAATCAACAGGTCATAAGTTGAAACTTAATTACCGGACTACTACAATACACTGTTTTACCATTACATAAATTAACACTGCCAGCACTAATATACAGCCACGTTAATTAATATTAAGCAAGCTAATAATAGGAAAACTTGTAATTAGGTTGCCACTACAAAAAGGTTCTATATAAAATGTGCTTTTAATAAAAAAGAAAATTTTAATATCAAACACAGGCAGCTTTGCCAATAAAATATTTAAATTGAGATTGTTATACCCACTCGGGTACAGATTCCAAAATCGTTTCGAAGAAAAGACTAATATTTGTTCTGAATATTATTTTTACTTTGTCATAGATCTAAAGGGCGGACCGTTAAGGATTCCTTTTTATATATTTTTTATTTGACCTGAATGTTTTGTTAAGGAATCTTCGACGGAAAATATTTTTGAAGAAGGACGAAAATATTTTCTTTTACTTGGTAAAGTTTGGACAGTAAATAAAATTGAATTACATTTTAAGCGCTCTTACTATGTTGTTAGTTATTTTATTCTAATTTACAAGCCGAGGGATCCTTATCTACCTACTAAAAAGTCCTATTCTTTGAAAAATCTAAACAACCGTTTCACACCGTGTGTAAATAAAATGCGTACTTAAACAAACCTAAATATACTACATACTAACGTATGTAGCGATTTTACGACCAAAGCTACACTGAAGACCATACGTACGTATATTTTTTAACGATCAATTATAACAGTCTACTTTACATAAGGCTTTTCTACTTTTGAAATACCTACTAAAAAAATATTCTTGATACCTGCCAGTATTTCTCCAAGAGGTACCTAAACAAAGGTACAACAACAAAAATATGTTTAAAACATAACCTAAGTGGTTCATTTTAATAAAATATTCATGAAATAAATACATGAAAACATTATAATCTGTAAAGGAAAGCATACAGTAAAGAGGTTTATCCATTAAACATGCCCTTTTCGTGTAATCCTTAGAGAATAAATATTAGAAATATAATACAGAAGTAGGTACAAATAGACGAAACTCCCAACAGATTGTACACAGGTAAACTGGGCCTAAACGATACAGCGGCCGGTTACAGCCGGGAATCCATCAAAAGCTACCTTTTTGTGTCCTATAAGATGTATCATTCGAATCACATTAGCTTTATAGGCTTAAGAGATATTCTATCCATGTTAGTTAGGTACAATTTATTGTACCTACATTATTAGGTCTTGAAAAAGACAGAAACATGTTGTCTTTTTCATGACGCTATCAATTTATTGCCTACGAGATCGTTATAACCAGTAAAAAGTTTACCTTAAAAAAGTAGCTCTATTTCCTAGCAAAATCCTGATAAGAAAGGTGTCAACAATATTTTACGAAACATAAAAATACAATCTATTCATCTATCATATCTACTGAAACCCTACATGTCCAGAAGATGGGCAGCAGCGTCTTCACTAACTTTACCACCAATACTGCGTTCCCCAAGCCGCCTGCCAATCGTGGGGATTATGGCAACCCACCGCTTTTAAGGGGGATGCCTTTGTTCGACAGTGGACGTCTTCCGGCTGATGATGGTGATATCTACTGAATATTTCTCAATAATGAAACAGGCCGCATCGCCGCATGTCTAACACAATGTCACCTTTTGTTAAAGCTACATCTCGCTTCCACATCGTAAACTGTCCTGCTTTAAGAGTTCACGGTAAGGGGCAGAACGTTCCTTCGCTTCGCTATTGTTTCGCCTGAACAGGAGTCCTGTCATAAACTCCTTACTTCATGTTTATTGCTTGTGAAATATTTAAACATACTTAAGTACACGTTACTTTCATTTTCTATTACGTAAGAACTCATAGCCAGACTGTTGTTCGTAGATAAATTGACGTCACGCTGTTAAATTATTACGAGATTAATAACTTTCCACGTGGCGTAAAACCTTAAGCCTGAAGCCTTCAGAATTACGACCTGAAATTATGTTCGTACTGAAACGTAGAGCATTATTTAGGTGATATGTTTCAAGTATACGTACTCACTCAATATCAGACCATTAATGTTCCGTTTCAATTATTACTTTATCTGCGTCATACCACTTAATGTCGCATTAATTCTACTCCCAATCATGGTTTCAGTTCAGGTATAATAAGACTCAAAATGCAAACATATTATACATTCAATATTAAATTCGATTTTCAACTTGCTAAGGCAAAACTACATTTCAAAAATATGAATACAAGCTACATTTTTTGTAAGACAAAAACACTCGTTTTAGTAAATACTTTTTAGATACAATATAGGTATTTTCTGATCGAATTACAAAATAATCCGCCATAATGGCGTATAGTTCGGTTTATAAATATCTAGGACCTCCTGTGATTATATTTTCCACCCATAATAATAGCATGATCTAATTTATGGTCCTCTTACTTCAAAGGTTAAAAAAACTGGCCATTATTTACACAGCTTATATTTTTATAAGCAAATGTCGAGGCAGGGTGGCTAAAAATAAAAAAGAATTGCGGTTGAAAGGAGGCTCATCTCGGCGAAGCCTCGATACCCGATAGACGGCAATTTATAATGTACTAGCTGGAGTTTACTACCTATTTGTGAACACTTCATATTTTATGGATCACAAGTTATAGTAAAAGTGTTACACGTAGTTTTTATTGGTTTATTTTTAATGTTGTATCTTAAGTGTTATACTTCTTAGGAGATAAAAACTGTAGGTACTCATAATTATGTTACTTTTTTATGGCTTGTGTTAATAAATGGTAAGATAGAATATTTTTAGAGCGTGAAAAATACACGTTGCTAGAATTGGAGTAGCCTATATCTGGCCAAATAATGAATAATACCACTTTAATTAATTCAGTCACGTAGGTACATATTCGACTGAATTGACCTGAATAGGTCGTGTAAGCAGTCTACCTAATCAATCACGAACGTTACCTATTTCATTTGTACACAACGCAGAACTTGCGTCGGGGAAGAGATTAGATCGGAGATGCCGACAGATTGAAGAACCTAAAAATAGTACCTATTCATAAAACATGACACAATATATTATGCTGACCATTGTGCCTTTACCCGCGTCAATAATTTGTAACCATTGGATACTAGGTATGTATGTAATAAACAATATATTTTTTGAGGGCAAATGTATAAAAACTTTGTAAATTTACATGGCAGCCCTTTCAAGCCTATGTTTCTCTAACAAGCAGCATCATTTCTATTCAAGACGTGACGTACATTCGTACTGGCGTATTATACTTATCAAACAACATGGCGCATAGGGCTTGTACTACAGCACGGAGCGACGCGACCAGGCCGCAATTACATCACATCTTACACAAAGCTACTTAAATTTTTCTAAAGGCAACATTTTTTGGCTAGCTATAATTATTCTGTGTTCAAATTTTGAATAGAGAATTCCCTTTTTTGTATCGATCGTCTCAATGTGTGTTCAGTATACGATCATTGTTTATCAATCGCTGACGATAAGTTATCGCTCTGCCAATCACAGTGTAGTGCGGCCCTTAGAATTTAATTTATTCAACACTTCAGAAGCGGTCAATCTTGTAAGGACATATAGAATAGTTAGAGTATTGTTGTAACTCATATAACGTACTAGAACATCGTTACAACTGGATTTATTTCACTAAATAAATGGAATGGAATTGTTGGAATCATGCCATACCTAATATTGACAAATAAATTGGCAGGAATTTATATTACTTTGGAATGTTTAGCTAAGAAATATGAATGCCTTAAATAAATTATGTGGCAATATTCATAAATATTTTAAAACGATATGTTTTGCCGTTATTAACTCAACGTGCTAAATAGTTTAGTATTTTACATGTATTTGGGTACACTGGCCTACATTATTGAGAAATGAGAGGAAGCATAATAAATATAAATCATTGTCCAGGCAATAAAATTATTATTTTTGAAATGGCTACAAGCTCTCATCAGTTGGGTTAAGAACTTGCGAAGTAGATGTGAAATGTAAAGCGTTCATGTTCACACAAACGTTAGGTATTTTCTATGAGCCTCATTCAGATAAAGAGATGCTTGCCACTTGCACTTATGATCTAATAAGACTTACCTGATTCCAACCCTCCAGTCCTCCTGAAAACTGAAATTCCTGAAAAGTATCACAAATAAGTGCTACATGTTATTACAATTTTTCACTAACAAATACCCAGCTATAGTAATCGTGGTCTAACATAAATTGCCTGATACCCAAGATGTGGCTTACGTAGGCCCAATATTTTGTATTCGGGACTTCATATCAGTAACAAACAATACGGCCTTGGAGCCGATTTTATGAACGGTAAAAAAACAATTTAAGTAAAGTTTCCGTCACCACACATACCCGATACTGGGGCCAGCTGACTGACCCAAAAAAAGTTGGAAAAATGATTTGAAACTGTGAAAAAGGTCGTGCTCTCTCTAAAACAATGAAATGCTCTTTGCGGTTTGTTCAACGTGTATATACGCTCTAATGTTTTCACAAGGATTGTCCTAAAGTTGTTGGTGCTTTGTGTTAATTCTCTTAATTAAAAAGAAAGGTTATTGGCCGCATTTTTCCACGCTCGTATGTAGATAAGGATATTATGGAGGCAGTGAATATTTTAGAGCTTTTGTACACAATGGGTGAGCGGTCTTTTGACCATTTTTCTACTTAATGGTGTAATTGATGGAGGTTACTTTAAACGTGACGATCATATTATAATATTTGATCATATTATATTATGTTAAATTGTATCTATATTACGTCAAATCAAAGTTTGTCAACCAAGCTTTATAATGTTTATCAGAGGAAGATAGAAGGGATATCGATGTTCAATACACCTAGATGAATTAAAGACAAACAGAGAAAAGCTAGTATTTAATCCTTTGTGTTTCTCTTAATGAAAGAGTTATCTATAGGATCTGAGGCTTAAGCCACTTGTTTATTTGATCACAATCTGTATAAAACACAAAACAGACACAAAATAGAAGCGTGTTCCAAAAGATCGGAATCTCTTAATATACAGCTAAAGCTGAGCATCTAAATCATAAATTGTTTATCCCACAAAAGTCACATGTGTGCCTACTAAACATAAAAAATATAATCATAAAGTTCATCTGCTTACAAATAGTGAAAACGGTCTAGACAAGTTATTCAGTGTGATCTCGCCCCAAATATACTGCTTCGTAATTTCCCCCGAGTGTCGTGAGCGTCGACTAAGAGAAATCAAAATACTGCCAGTCAGCAACCTGTACCGAACTTGCGTTTTACATTGTTTAAAAGGCGACATGTAAGATGAAATATTTTATTAGCAAAGTTTGGAGGTAGGTTACATTCAATATAACTGTACGTATTTATGATAAAACTTTCAGACTACTTCGTTAACTGTAAGCCATTAACTCAAGTTAAATATCTGTTATTACACTTCTTACTTTTTTTAATAAAAAATAATTCAACATCTATTATAACATCTCGCTCACTGAAATAAAATCCGAATACATATATTTCTTATTCCCTTTTAAAAACTTCCAAGTCATCCAAATTTGAAAACAAGTAGAAAAACTGAAACAATACAGCGCTTTCGATCGCTTAAATACAACTGCTGTAATTTGTGGACGAAATTGCTAGTGCATGTATGGCAATCTGGCTTAACTGAATGGCTCACAGTTACCGAGACAATACCTACAGATGAACTAAAATGTCCAGCCGTTGCCATGTGTAAAAATAACGGCGACAGTATAACCTTGGCCACCTACATTCCGATTTCATCTATTTTCTACTTATGCTGCCAGAAATATCAATAATCTAAATTAAGCGATTTATTCTGGAAATGGAACGTATGAGAAGTATGATTATAGAAGGAACAGAATAACATAAACATGTGTGCCTGCATTGTTTAATACATAAATACTATTTACGTACAATGTAATAAACTTTTTAATGGAATACATTTGTAGTTTTAATATTTATCGCCGGCTAATGAAGGCAATGGTGCAGGTCACGGTAATCGCCCGTTGTTAATAGTAATTTCCTCATTTGATGGAAAATTCATCGAGTAAACGAGCATCCGCGATGAAAATTTCTGATAATAACAAAGCAATTTGTTGTTTTCCAGCGTAAAATTATAAAGTAATACGCTGTACTCAAAATTGTAATGCGGATTTTTAATACGAAATCCCTGTTTTAATATGCGCAATACACTCAATTAAATTTAATTATCTAAAGAAAAAAAGATTTGTAAATATATCTAATAGCGTAGAAGCGTATCTCCGAAGTAAATTTAATCGCAAATATTCCTTCAAGCAAACCCCTTTATCCTGCATCGGGTAATGCAATTTTGCAAACGTTTCCAGCCCCATGAGACGTGCAGTTGACTTCTAAAGCCAATAAAATAATGTGAAACAGTCTACAGCTGAATTGCATATGCTGTATTAAGAACGGCTCTTTACCTGCAAGTGACTTGAATGTTATCTCTTGCAGTTTATACTCGGGCATTAATGTTGAATATTATGAAGCGCAAACTGTAACTACTTGTGCATACGTACTAAGCATTAAGCTGTTTCAAGCAATAATATTCGTAGCCACCACTGGGATTTGTAGCAACAAGAAGCATTAAAAGAAAAAATATATATTTAATTTTTGTGCATTTATATGCAATTATATGCAATTTATATCAACATATCTGTAATCCACAAAGATGTATTTTGCCCATCAGTTAAATGCTCAGCACGATGATTAGTCCCATTAAATCGCAAGTCTATTGATAATTTAATTAACTGACAAAAACTTATTACTCATTAAGAGAGGTATTGGATATATGTCAATTAATTAGGGTTCGTAGCGACCGTTGTTTACAATGTACTTACCTCTATTTAGTGCTAATTGTGTTAAGTGGATCGCAGTGCACGCCAGCCTTAGTCGCCTTTCCCGACACTAACCGACAGTTTGAAAGGATGGGAGGTAGCGTATTCTTGGCTGGCAGCTCCCAGCGCTCTATCATTAATTACGGGGAAGTAAAAGCAAGTAAATATTTTGGAAAGATGCCGAGGTTGTGTGCTTACCCCTTCGTTGTGGCCTCATTAGCGCTGTGAGACCATCGCTCTTTGTCAGTAGGCCAGTTGACTTTCATAGCTATGCTTGATTGCTATTCTAATGAATGTTTGCGTTAAGCGCGTCAGACAGACGGTGCATCGCCGTGGGCTGTTTTGGATGGAATGTACTGACCGCCTTAGCTTTACGCTTACTCCTTTACTTTATATGGAAGGAGATTACAAAAGCACTTATGCCGGGTATTAAAAGACTACTACACTGTAATACATTCTATATACGGAGCCAAACAGATGTGATCTAATAGGTATGATTGAATTTGTTTATTGATAGCTTTTATCTAGTCTTTATTCGTTGCTTTGGAGAAAAATGGTTTGTAGATGAGAAACGACTTTGAATGGTCAACAGTAATGTAATAAAAATACACATGTAGATTTAAACATAAGGTAGGTATATAAGTACTAGACTAGAGGGATAAACGTTCAATAACCACAATGACAGCAATCCGATAATTGTTACTAATCCATGAAAACCAATTGGAAATATAAATTCGATATCTGAAATTCGTGAACCCGAATGTCTATATAATACACACACTATAAGCTCTGATAAATGTAGGAATTTATTCAACAGGCAACCAAATGCCAATATAATCCCAGTATTATTAGGCACGGTACGAATTATGGACTGACAACGTATTGTGGTATTTCGAACTTTATTAACATAAACAAAAGATAGATGTAAATAACACCGAGTTGAACGTGATAACAGAGTCAAAATAATGAAAACGCCTAGTGTTACAAAAGGTCTGTATTCTCCGAAACGATGCCTTATCTCCATAAAGCATTTTGTACAATACGTACTCTATAGTTCTCAGATCATTATGGTTATGCTTGAAGCCTGGACCCAACTCGCATTATCGACGATCTTGCGTTGAAATACTATCGAGACAATTCAAAACTATTTATACCTTGAGTGGTATCCGGCCTAGAACTGACCAACCCCTTTCAAACCGCGAGTGTCGTAAAAGGCGACTAAGGGTAAATCCAGAAGATGGGCAGCAGCGTCTGCTGTAACTTCACCACCAATACTGCGATCCCCAAACCGCTTGCCAAGCGTGAGGATCATGGCAACAGTGGACGTAACGACGTGACAGTGGTCATTGTTCAACAGTGGACGACGACGGATATACCTTTGTCACGCACATTTATAAAAAAATAGGTACTTCAATAAAATTTTAGTTTTCTGCATACACAAAGGTGCGTCCAATAAAGGGGCGGACAGTTGGAGAGGAAATGCATTTACAAACTATGAACAGGAAGCTCAGATAGCGACCCCATCTTGTTCGCTAGATAATGTTCTACATGTTTATACTCGCCCGTTACTTGTACAGGTTAAATTGTTGGAGTTAGGTAGTAGTTGCGACTGTTAGCCGGTCGGCAAGGTGAGAGTTCCAGATGTAGGTTTGTAGTTAGAACATCAAATATTTGTCTGGTTTCAGCTACAAATAGGGAGCTTGCTGCCAACTGATGCTTAGAGTTTGAGGTTGAGAATTATAATATTATACTACATTACTTATACATGCTACTTGCATAAATTTTGGTTATTGTATTTTTTGGGGAAGTCAGAAGCAAAAGTTTATATCAAGTCAGTCAATCAATTATTTCTCGTTTAGGGAAGCAGGTCATGCCTATGCCGTAGTGTAGAGTTTGACCAGTCAACAATGGTGGTAGTGAAGTTGACAGTATGCGCCGGACGTACTTAGTACTATCACACGTGGAGGCACTCTAATTTTATTATCTACTAGCTGACCCGGCAGACTTCGTACTGCCATTTAAACCTTCCCTGGACTTCCACGAGTGTGTCAAGACTAAAATTAGCCAAATCGGTCCAGTTGTTCTCGAGTTAGTTTAGTGTTAGCGAGACTAACGAACAGCAATCCATTTTTATATATAAGAAAATATAACTATTATCAGTGTGCAACTGTAAACAACATTTGAAATGTCCTTATTAATTATAGGTAGGACATTTATGAATGCACCTCTCTGTCACTAATTATATTATTTAGTATTTTACATTGTCCTAAAATAAACCTTATTTAACTAATTGAAATGTAAGCCAAATAATTAGTATCATTGGACGTCCCGCTGGTGCTAATTATACAGCATACATTTAAACTTTATTTCGCTGAAAATTATACAACTTTGGGCGCGCGAATGTTTGCTTGCCATCCGTGGAGTTTCGGGTTGAACTGCAATAAAAGTTGTTCAGACTCAATCACTAACGAGGAGAGCAACAGTAATGTACCAATCGCTAAACTTCCAACTATAATATGTACCCAAACAATTCTGCAGAAACTAAATTATAATATCTACTAGAGTTCGAACTGCCTTCGAACCTCATATATTAATCATATCACGTTTAAATCGCTGTGGGGCGTAAGTTTTGACAGATTGCTACACGCGTCGTACAGTCTATTATTACCTACTACATGCTCTCGTTAGATTAATTTTTGATTATGATTGCTCATGAAATAAGGTAGCTTGGAGGTCGACTGATCCTGGCAAGCATCATTGTGACGTCATCAGTGTTAAAAGAACTATCGTGATTTTAAGGCATTTCTGAAATACGGTCCAAAAAAATTGCCTTAGAAAACCTGAACGCCGACAAGCAATCAGCAAAAGTGGCGATTAGAGCTCGGTCGTTCTCTGTGCGATACAAATGTGAGTATATTACCAGCCTTAATAGTTACGCCTTGTATGATCATTAGTATTAGGCACTACTTTAGATACGATTCTGATAATGAAAGGCTATGTCAAGCCTAAAAGTGATTGAGCTTAGAGTTCTAGACGTTACGAACCGTTTATTTCCTCGCAATACGTACCAACAGCAAGTCAGCTACATTAAACCTTATTTTTATAATAATAAAAGGTCGTATCGGTATTAGCCAGGTATAAAACCGCAGCCTTGTGCATATGCGCTGCTATAAACCTACCGGGATTAACCCATACACAATTACCGCCTCGAATTTATTTTTACCTGTAACGATATAATGTATTTGCAACACAAAATTATATTATTTCCTGTGCTATGAGCGAACATTTATCTCATACAATGTTAAACTCAATACACGCCAACGAAATTCTAACAAATTACTCTAAAACTATGCGGATACTGTTCTGGGAATAGTTATGAATATATCAAAATATTTTCGCATTCATAATTCCGTGTCGACTCAAATAATTTGATCTATAATATGAAATATGCGGTCTTTCGTCTTGACTCTTGCAGCGATGAACAATAAGGTAAGCAAACTGACTGACAACCCGCGATCTGTAAACATACAATTGGCACAGGGCTGCCAAATCCCTAAATATCTAATGCACAAACTGTAACCAACTCTACTTTTGGAAACACATGCATAGTCTTTTGTTTTCCAGTCACGTAAAGACAGAAGCTACTCTGATATGTTGAAGTTTGAAGGTTGTGTATGACAACCCTAAAAACAACCCAGTGACCCAGTTCGCGTGATAGCCAAAGTGCAAAATTATACGGTTAGCTAATCCGGCGGCGGTAGATCGCGAACGATCTCAGTAGTTCGTAAACCGAAACACGGGAAGTCAAGATAAAACGGTTCCGTTTCTGACATACGACACGGACACGATACGATAGCGTTCAGGAATATTGCTGAACAAAATGTGGTTAGATATTGACGTTACCGATTATGTCTAGCTTAGTTAACTAATACTATAGAGCTAACTTAGGCACTGTAGTGTGACTATAAGTATAGCTAGTATTATACTTGGTACTACAAAATAGGTTATTAAAATTAAAAATTCTTGACAATATCCTAAACTCTTTTGTTAATATATCAAATCAAACTTTAACAAACGTTTAACAAATAAACGTTTGTAAAAGTTTTATTTATCAACTATTTACCTATTAATGTTACATTTGACGCCAAATCCATTTAATTTGTTTTATTACTTAGTTACTTGATTTTTTTGCTTTCATTACGCTAACAGATAGAAGGCTTTGTTATATACAATAATATGTTTTTTGTCAAGGGCTACTAAATCATTTGGTGACAAAATCCTCTTAAATAAAATACAGAAAACAATATCATAATTCTGCACAGTATAAAGATACGATTCTTCCATGTCACATAGATCGAAGGTCACTTCTTTCTCCATAAAATGGGGGAAGGAATTGATATAAAACCTTATCGTCAGCTGTTAACGCTGACTTATAGCAACTGTCGGCGATATTTTGTGAGAAATTCAACAGCTTTGAATATTGTATTTCCGCGAATAGATTTTTCCTTGAATCAATTTCTTGAAATGTTATGGTATATTTCATTTATTCCTATTATTTGTAAATAATAGGTATATAGAAAAATGTTGAAAAACTCGAAGCTTACAGCTAACGTCGCAAAAAACATTCAATATATTTAATATTCGAATTCTGTTCTGTTTGGATTTCACGGAAGACAACGAACTTTTATTGTAAACTAAAATTCACAGTTGTTATCATAATTCATCTGAGAAAAAGAGTGCGAAATGTAATATATGTCAAAATCGTACAATCCCGTTATACCTGCTTTACTAAAAAAGATCTACTTTCAACTTAAAATAACAACAGTAGACCAAAAAAACATTGTAAGCTAAAACACCGTTATCAGACACTGCACGAAAAATACATAGAAAATCTGCGTCGAAGCAAAAATGTTTTCACAAGTAAAACAAACTTCTATTAGATGAAGCGTTAATGAGGTGGACCTCTAATAAATTAAGTGCACTGTTTTACTTTATCTTCAGCTAACAGCCGCCGCTTTAATTAACCGCTAAAGGTTTGAAAGGCGTGAAGTACACATTGTAGATGGGACCAACACTTTTTATTAATCTATCCGATAGATTGAGAAGTCAGACTGCTTCGTTGGTCTAGTGGCCTGGGGTTGAGTCCTGTGTCGGGATAAGTTACAGGGTTTTTTTCCATTGTTATTCTCTGTAGCACGTCTGCATTTGTGACATGGTAAATATGCTCGGAAGACGTCCACTGTTGAACAAAGGCCTCCCCCTTAGCACGCCAAAATGAACGACAGCTTGCCAATTCCATCCACTGGTTGCCCGCAATTCTGACGATATCGTCGGTCCATCTGGTGGGAGAAATATGATGATGATGAAATATGCTCGCCCTCTATTACATTACATCTATAACTTCTGCTTCTTCGCATTGTCATGAGCCAATAGCCGCATGGAATAGGTCATGCCGTGGTGTGGATATGGGTCAGTCAACAAGGATGGTAGCAGGGTTCACCGTCTAGGGTGCACCGGGCGTGCTTAACTATCACTCGTAGAAACTATGTATGTACTTGCAACCCATTTATAACATAACTGGTGACATGTGGGTGTAATACATACCTCTGTCTACCTCTTCAGGGAATACAAGCGTGGTGTTATGTTTAAGAACACGCATGTAATGAAAATGAAAATTAAGCTATACGGATTAAATAGAATAGATAGAGAACTATTATAATGAAGTAATAATTAATCATCGCAGTACGTTATAGGTAGGTATACGTACCTAGGTATAGTTATAGTCCGCTAACTGACCACGTTTAAGCTCCAATTAAACAGTCATTAGGACCGTGTTTAGTTTCCACTGTGCAATGCAATGTTGTATACATAATTTATACAATGAGTGCTTAGTAATCGCAGTAACTATTTAAATGAACATAACATCGCGCCTGTATTCCCCAAAGGAGTAAGCAGAGGCGTATAGTACACCGACTTTTGAGCAGTTTGGTTATCGGTCCGAAGGTAATAGGGGGCGAGCTCATTGCCACCATCCGGGAATAATTCCAAACTCCATAGAATTACCTAAAGGAAAACCCAATAATACTTTGCCTGGCCCGGGATTTGAACCCTCATATTCAGCAGTCATATTTCGAATGCAATGTTGATAATAAACCTTTGTAGTATTAAATACAATTTGAAGGATTTAAAAGATCATAAAGCAACTCTGTCCTTCTCCATACATTCCCTTTCAAAAGACTAAAGAAATATATGAAAGAGCTCTTTAAAGAAATGCTGCATAGAAATGTTTTTTATTTGAGTTTAGTCCTCGACTGAAGTCTACCCACAAGGATTTACGTAGTTAAAAGACTAAACAGAAAGAGTTGACTGCGAGATATGCAGTTGGAAAATATAATATAATGCGGGAACATAAACAAAGAGTTCCTTTACCAATTTAGATTCCAGCTTATCATGGACAACAGGCAAAAACGACACCAAAAGTCATATATATAAAGAAAAAAGTTGAATAGCTATTAAAAAACTATTAAGCTAATCTTTTGTCAATGCCTTAGCAAAATCGGGAATGTTCTTGTTATTAAGTAAGATAGTTCTATCTGGTTTCAAACATTGAAATTGAATGTTGAACGATTGATAAAATTATACCTATTACTGTCGCTTGCTTGTCAGAGAATAGAAATATCAATAGACTTAAGAACAACCCTAAAATAATGTTTTGTCATCGATGAGGGTTAATGGCAATAATTTCAATCATTTGTAGGTCCGAAATGTCAAAATGAGGCAATAAAGACTAGAGGCAAGACCAAATGGACCGAAATTATGAGAATCCCCAACAGAATAGACGAAATAAAACAATCTACATGAATTAAGAGTGGATTGTAGAGTTTTTATTTTGAATCCCTAATGGCGTTCGCGGTCACGGAACACGCAAAAGTTCGTTTTATTACAATGGTTAAGAGAATTACAATATAATATGCCATTCATCCAAACCACTAAGTATTCGTTTGTATATATTTTTTTTTAATTATTATTAGATAATTTTTATACAAAGAATTGAGATTACAGCAATTATACATGTAAATAGCTATAAGTGTTACAAGTTACTTATCTGCAGATTAATAAGTAGATCAAAAAATCGATAATCGTAGATCTCATCTCATTTTTTTCCCACCCCATTTACTGTGTGTGTACCCCATTTGTTGTGTACGCACTATCCACCGTACTTTAGAAAATGAGATGAGACTAAAGCATGCGAAGTTTTTGAGCTATTAGTTATACAATCATGCCATCAACTATAGGATTTTCTAACTATTCAATATTTTCATATGACCCACCGTATAAATTTATGTGACAGGAAAGTTGGTGCAACTTAGCACAGTGATTTTACGGGTTAAGTTCGTGCTAACTCACACCCGACTTTTAAGCCGAAGTTATCGTCGAGTAAGAAGTGTAAAAAACTTATTAAAGTCTTTACAGATAGGTACTAGTGTCATCATATGTAACCACTATAGGATAGGCTAAGGCATGTCTGAAAAGACGAGCCTATTGTCATTAATAATTGCGCTACGTAGATATACAGATATCAAATACATGCTTTTCTTAATATACATTATAGCAGGGCAACTTTTGAACATTAATTTATAGAATAACATAATAAAACCTATATAAAACATTCAGAAGAAATATTGGTACTCACAAGAGTTTGAATCGCAGGGTTGTCACAAACAGTCTATAAACCTTATATTAAATTTACCACGACTTTAGAACAAGCCCTGCCTCTCGCTTTTACCCTTACAATAAAAATAAATCAAAGCACTAAACAAATCAATCGTGATTCTTTCCCAAAAGAATGTTCGATGTTAAACCACTAGATAATTACTTTTCTTTTCCTCCTCGTTTAGCGATATCCCAACTTTTTATCAAGCAGAAAGGTCGTCCTTGTTTGAAAAACTCGGGGCAGGCTATTACGTCACCAGACTGCTCCCTTCTTTGAATAAACAACACTTTTCTTTGATTTATTAGATCAGTTTTTCTCAACGTTGGGTAGGCCATTCGCAATGTTAGATAATATTAATTGGAATAACATTTTTTTATTATTTTCGTTTTTATATTTTGTCCAGAAACATGCAAAGTAGATAATTATCTTATTTTGTACATTTAATAACTTCTCTGTCTGTACCTTTCTGATATGCAAATTTGAAGTTCCTACAGATGCATGGTAACTTTGATAAATTACACATAAGGAGCCGAGAATCTTTAGAATAGGTATAGGTAAAGGGTATATATAGGGACTCTAAAGCTCCTTTCTTTTTTTCATCCATCGTTAAAACGACAGTAAAAATATCAGTTACATTTTCGAATATTAGTAGTATATTTCCACGGCATCTATTCTAATTTCCAACGAGTGAGTATTAGCTCGGTATTTCCCAGTGAGACAATGGTTGCGCCGCGGTAAGACGTCATAAAATACTCTCAGCTAAGGGTTCTGGCCTGGTTGCCGACTACTAACTGGAACGAATACACGCTTCATTTGTTTCCAATTCGTATTTCATAAAGTTCTGCGAAATTAGAAAAGTTTTCACAATTAAAAGTTATTTAGAGTATTGCTTGTTTGTAACGTTTTTCAAATATTCGTAAGCCCGTGCGAGTATTTTTGGTAACAAAATAATCGAATTCCAGATGCAAACACCTTTATTCGAAATTAATATCAGTTTTTGTGAAATTTTTCGTTGGCACGGAATTCACGTATCTGCACCGAAATCTACGAAACTCTAAATGAAAAATATTTTGATACCTGCAAATGGAAAACGGATATTACGAAAACCTGATAACTATAATCCTTTTGTTTTTAATTTTTTCCTCACACTAGGAATTTCTCTTGTATCGTGGGTGCGTTTCACAAACATGAAATATCACTTATAGAAACACCCAGACTCGGGCCGAACGTCTGCGGATCGCACAAATGTATATCCAATCGCTTGACAACTACGACAAATAGGTCTTCGCACTGTTTAGTTAATTTTGTTACAATGTTCACAAAATTAAGATTTCGTTTTCTACATAAACCTATATTTACAATCACTTCATACATATTTGTATCGCTATTCTAGGCACCGATACCTGCTCTATATAGCCGCTCAAGTGTTTAAATGCACATGCAACTAAAACATTCCAGTGATAGCGCGCGCACGTGTGTAACACTCGAGTTTATCTCTACATTACATTACCCAGTGCTATACCTACTTATACTAAAAGCTACACAATAATAAACTAGCCAAATAAACAAATTGTAAAACAGTCGTCAGCTACCGGAGTCCTTGGATCTTTATGTTGGGAAGTTTTTCTGTTACTGACTGTCTATATAGCACTACTATTATGTATTTTAAATATTAACCGTTGTAAATAATGATTGTGGAATATTTTCTACAACTGTTTGTCCCGAGTCTGGTTGTTTGATTATATGATGGTTCATGTTTGTGAAACGCACCCACGAGACAGGAGAAATTTCTAGTGTGGGGCGACGTTTTTTTTTATTAATATGTAGCAGCTTTATTTGGCTACCACGTCAGGTAGGTGTCACGCTGCGTATAATACAAGCCCTCATTTTCTTACTCCCTGTCAGTAGTCTGAACAATACAGATAAACAAACAAAACAAAACGAAAACAATAAAGTTAAACTATGATAAGATCAAATATTTTCACGGAAAAACACAAAGTTTGGTAAACACGTTGTCTCTGATATGAAAAACAAATGACTGAGTTCCGTGAATACAGTGACCGCCGTCAGGAGAGTCAGATGATGACTTGTTATTCGCAGTGGCACTTGACTGATAGGGTGTTTACTTACAAACCTTAACTCGACATATAGTACTACTAGTTGTGCCCCGCGGTGTTACCCGCTACATTTTATCGGGATAGCCTCTGTGTTAATCCAAGGTGTCAGCTGTGCCATATGAAATTTCATCAAAATTGCTTCAACCGTTTGAGCGTGAAGAGGTAACAAACACACAAACGCACTCACAAACTTTCGCCTTTACAATATTAGTGTGATTTAATTTCCTTTGTAAATATTCAAGGCAGTATGAATGAACAAAGATCTATGTTAATCTCGGCACCTTTATGTAACATGACAGCTAGACTCGCAGTGCCTATTGTGATAGGTGTAAATCTCAATTTCTAGTAGCCTGTAAAGCGTACCGTGTCAATGTCATTACTTGTCTCGGAGAATAGTAATCTGTATTCGGATTCGAAATTAATTAATAGTTTAACCACAATGTTGGAAGTCGGAAATTTCCAGTTCATTCAATATTCCGCGTTACATGACTCCTCGCTTTCGTGGCAAGTTCAATTCGTATATTTATTAAGTATTACTCTAATGATGATGGACTATCAGCACTAGTAGGTACTTACGTGTAGACTGTCTACACGTAAGTACCTACTAGGTACCTGCAATAAACCAAAAAAAAAATCAAATCCTACTTACTAGAATCTATTCGGTACCTACTTATTGTACGTTTTATTTCATGTAATTTATATAGTTATATTTAGATGCCAATATAGACAACTTTCAACGACAATGATGCGATTTTGAATAAAACATTTCATGTATACCAGACAACACGCCTAACATCATCCAAATCAGATTAAGTTGACACGATAAGCAAGCCAATTGTATTTTGCTTATGACTGTGACAGATATATCCATGCCATAATACTACTTCACAGAGTCGCATGGAGCATAGGTAGAATAACGCGCCTTTGTGATACCAGTTTGAGTGACATGACTTTGGCCAGCTATCCTATGCAGATCGGGCTTTAATATTTCATTCGACTCTTTGATATCTCCGCTACATTTCAATCCATGTCACACAGCAATAGGTACTGCATTTTTTGAGGCCAGATATCAGTGTTTTTTTTTTACAAGTCTAGGACATAAAATTGTTAATAAACCGTCATTACTTGTCAAAAAGATTTAATAATAATAATAATAATAATAAACGTTTATTTCAGGCAATATAAAACAATGCTAAACAAAGCTTACAGAGGCCCATATTATATATACCTTACAGACTAACATACATACAAAAATATAAACTTATAACTAAGTCACGTTTTCGCGACGTATAACGCACGTTCTGTGACTATCGGAGGACGCCGGCGGCCGCGGAATTTCCTAAATACAACCCCTTTCGGCCACAGCTCCTCTTTCAGAATCGCCGATAGTCGATCGGTCGGGACGCGTACAACAAACGAGTTGAAGTTAACTGTGTTGCGCGATTCCAACTTCTCGACCAAAAACCGGAGCTTCGTTTTCTTCTCCAAGTACTCCACCACGTCGGAGGCCTTCGTGGTGAAGTGGAGACGGGACACATACACATGCGCCACAGGCACAGCGGGGGGCAGCATATGTTCTGACGGTGCGGTGCCACACAGGTTGTGACAAAGAGGCCTTTTCTTCTTTCTCTCGACCTTAGTAAAGCCCTCTTCATCCTGCTGTCGTGGTAGCGCCGCACTAGGAAGGCGTGCGTTGCGGGTGCTCCCGGTAGCCTTCTCGGTCCTCAATACATTGCTCGCTTTGGGTGGCTGGCGGGCAGCAGCTGCGGCGTAGTGACGTTGAGGCGTTGACGTCACGACGACAGGCGACACCTCCGTGGGGGGAGGCGCGGGGCGGGGCGCAGGCGACGGCTGTGTCTCAGCTGTCGCGCTCCTGAAACTTGCTGACACGACTTTGCATGCGCCTCGACGCGTGTTGATGTTGTTGACCTCCGGTGAACTACTTACGGCCAGCGAATTTCGCAATGATGTTACTTCGGCACGTAGCTCACTAATGGTGTCTTGCGAAGCCTCCAACTTCAACACTACCTCCGCCAGGCTGGCTTTCAGGGTTGTGATGTCCTTGAGCAACCTGGTCACATCTACGTGATCAAATGTCACTGGCGGCAACTTGTTTAAGTTTTTCGCCACAAACGACGGCACGTCATCAGGATCCGTTGTCTTCAGAAGATTGATGGTGTCCTGAAGACTCTTCTCACCCTTGTCGTCCTTACGGCGGGATGGCATTCTGTCGATCTGTCCGACCGACTTGTACAGCAGAGTTTTCGCAGATACTATCTCCTCTGCATTAAAATTGGACTTGCAGATCTGGATGATGCTGATCTCGTCCATGGTGTCGATGGCGTGTTGTAAGAACGCCAACACTTCATTAGCTATGAGTTGCTCGGAACTCAAAGCCATTGTAACGTGCGCGGCCTATGCCGCACAAATCGCGAATATAATTAAATTTATATTTATTATATTCGTATGCAGTGGGCGCGTCCTTTACTGACCGCGCTCCGCACTGCACTGAAAATATATTTAATTATATAACTACTTATAATATAATAGGCTCAAAAAGGTTTCAAGCTAAAGTTACCATGGTCAATAAGACTTAATGCTTTTCCATTAAAATAATTATAAACTCTACTTAAACACTGATCGAATATATAATCTTAATATTTTTAATTCCTTGCATAACTTATTACCGGCATGGGTTAAATTCAACAAAATGGGTATACTATGTTCATTACGTAGAAATTCTTGCATTATTTCCGATGGACATGCTTCCAATTTACATGGCTAATAATAACCTCATTGTTTGTAGCCTGTCAATACGTGATTTTGAAATAGTCAATTGTTTACACGACATTTTTGCTCGCACCACATGTTTCCGGCAACTATGGTGCAATCCGAGGTCGGACTTCTATTTGGCTGGTATTCAAGATATTCGGCGGTCGATGACACATCTAGTTATGTATGCTCCCGTCCTTATTCAATAGTAATAGTGGTACTACTCTAGTTGAGGCATGACAGCCTTTGTTTAATCTGAAATCATTAACATTCAGCTGGTTAAATATTCAAGGGAAAATTTAAAAAAAATCTTCATGAGTAAGTCTTCATAAAAGTGTACCTACATATTTTAAAACACTTGTACTTCCCCTTACCATGAACTGTTAAAGCAGGACAGTTTAATATGTGGAAACGAGACGCTGCTACGTGCAGTGTAACGTGGTGTCTCGCTTCCACAATGTTAACTGCCCTGTTTTAAGAGGTCATGGTAAGGGGCTAAATTAAGGCTAAAAGCGTTTCAAATCACCCTCAATCCAGCTTCACACATTGCCAATTTTAAAGAAGCACCTTTTTAAATTCCTTTCTGGTTATATTTCATCATTAATGTTATATAGCATCTACCAATTCCTGCCTTTCTATTACATTGGCAGCCGCTTTCTCCTGTGAATGTTTGTACCTACCATTGTACCTGGAATATCTCAGGAATTTATTTGTTTCAGTAGAATTTAAGAATACTTAAATAAAATTATGATTCTCTTTAGAAAACTTTGCAGGTTTTTTATCGTGAATAAATTTATTACATTTTCCAAGAAGACTTCATAAAAGAAAATATGTGACGGTAAAGTGAGATTTTCAACATCTCGGATCGAGTCTGGATGTTTGTGTATGTGATATTTCATGTTTGTGAAACGCACCCACGACACAGGAGAAATTCCTAGTGTGGGGCGACGTTTTTTTAAAAAAAAAAAAAAAAAAAAAAAAAATACAAAATGAGGTACATATCTATTGAAATACCTTCAAGGCGTATTGAATTCTCTTGTCCCAAACAGAGAATGGACCCAACATTGGTCATAATCATTTATCGGGGACTGATTTTGGTATCTTCTGGATTGTTACAAATGCAGAACAATGTAATCAATCAAATTTATCAAGGGTAGAGTGGATATTTATGTTTCTAAGCATCTAACTTATTAGTATTGGATCCGATCAAGAAATGATCTAGTGAAGAAATGAATTCAACTATCGAAACAAGCGAATCGCTGATATGACAAGGCATACATGATTTGAGGACCCGTTTGCGAAGTGGCTAAGCGATTGGCCTGCTGCGCTAAGCGTTACGGGTTCGATACCCGTACGGGACAAAAAATTATGTGATCTGCAGATGATTATCCCGAGACTGGGTGTTTGTATATGTTATATTTTAGATATTTCATGTTTGTGGAACACACCCACAATACATGAGAAATTCCTAGTGTAGGGCGACGCATGACGATAAAAAACGAAGGGCATACAAAGATGTCTATACCTATGTGACTTATGATCAGTGGAAAAATGTCGGTAGCATTATTCGATAATTTAACCGTTTCACCGGTCACATCTAATAGGTGGCAACTGGCGAGCCCATTGCCATTCATCGAGCCTACACAGATTTTGTTTCACTTTCCTGTCCCCCATTATTTTGCTTACTCCCTACAGAAACAACTATAAAAGTAGCAATGATATTCTAAATTACCGGCTACAAATGAGCAAGCAGAACATTAGTAGTTCAATGCCCTAGCGTCGATTAAAAGCTATGTTCAGCAATTAGAGTGCTTAGTCTGCAACAAAATAAAACACGATAGCATCAAGTCGCTAACTAAAACAGTGGCTCCTGACCTCTTTGATCTTGTCTAGAGAAACTGATCCACCCCTCATATCACCAATAAATATAACACATAATACGTAAATACAAATCGACGTTATTGAACATAAAATGTAACAAAATTATTTAATTTACCAGCTTTACCCCCGCAGGGGTAATTACCCCCAGGTTAGGAACCGTGGATTTAAAGTTAACCTTTCATGGTAACCCATTGGTGAACTGTTCTTAAAACTTATATTAAAAAGAAAACCTAGCTGTCAAGGACTAGAGAAGGTATGTTTCCGTTATTAGAATGAAACATGGAACTAAATGTTTCCGTTATTTTCTATTGAAATAAAGAATGGCATTTCGATTTTAAATGTCATTCTTTATTTGAACATATTTTGTTTAAGTTAAATATTTTTGTTCATTAGATTTGTCGCCATTGTATGTATTTTTTCTTAGTAGAAGCTTTTTAGAATCTACTAATAAGATCTTAGAAAATTTTCTTTACTAGAGTTACGAGATGTTTAATTATCATCTACTATATATACCGAACCGAGCTCGGCTCGCGACCCCGCCGCGTCACCTGCTAATGAATAAGGGCTCCGTTAGAGTCCGAAACTAGTCGGGCATTCCCGAATATCAACGTGAGTATAACCGGTATATACCTATAGTAGATAATATGGATAACACTCACGAAAGTTATTATTGTTTAATTATCGTTTAGAATTGACAATTTCTATGCGCCTGTAAATGGATCTCATAAATAAAACCTTTTTGATTTAATTTGGGTACGTATTTAGCCAAGAGAATAAGCACGAACAAAAGCAAAACATTACTTAGTTACCGACGTTATTACATTAATTTGTTCTTCGAAAGCATTAGAAATATTGAAAGTAATATTCATTAATATGTCGCTCAATAAATTTATTTGTTCGTGTTCGTTGGAGAACATTTAAATTTGTTTTGGTTTTCAGTTGAGTATAAAACCCTGTGAATAATAGAGCTCCTGTCTAATTGCCAATATCTATTGCGGCGTGCGCGGCCGGAACCGTTTTATATCAATTTTAAAACTTTATGTATTTTATTTGACTGCCTCGTTGGTCTAGTGGTTGCTAAGCGTGACTGCTGAGCACAGGGTCCTGGGTTCAAACGCTGAGTCGGGCAATGATGGGTTTTTTGATTAGGTAACTCTCAGTAGCAGCACGAAGTCTGGATTTGTGCCCGGTTTATGGCAATAGGCTCGCCCTCTATTACATTAGGACTTATAACATAACAGGCAATATGTGGGTGTACAATAGGTACAATGGCCTTCGTTTATTTGTGCATATCATTTAGTCATTCATTCAATACGACACGCTAGATGTTAAGCACGGCTTGAATCACATAGAAAAAAAACATTAAATATTATGAAACTTGAAAAAGACGCATTTCCCTATATCCACATAAAGCTAACATAATATAACATTAATATGATTAAATTCAATGTAATCATATAAGAATAACCTCACAAAGGCACGAGAGAAAATAGACAAGCATATAAGTCTTGACCTTTTCATTGTGCTAAAAGAATGTTTATCCCGCCGGCCGTTAGTGTGATTCATGGCGGCTCAGAATACGCCGAGCTATCGTCGAAACAAAATATGCACTCGATAAATCAAGTATCATAACAATCGCTACAGGCCGAAGTAAATTATGAACGAAAAATCTTCACGACCTTGAATCAACATATGCCGAGCGAACCAGTGTTTACATTTAGGGACTCGCCCGAAATGAGAATGTACTGTGTACTGATTTAATATAATACACTTTACGTTATAATGATGTGGGCCTCTAATTGAGTGCCTGCTTTGAAATTAAGGATGTCTTTATAATGACTCCATTTGATGTACTATAACTATTGAACGGTTCTCTATTAAGACGTAATTTTGAACCACTATTCATGTAGACTAAACAGGCATGACTTACGCAGCATTATATTTATTTTTAATATACGTGGTTAAATTTTCACGTAATCTTTACAATATTTGACTAGAACTATCGTACAACTAACTTCGCTATATAACGATAACCGTCTGAAGTACACTGCACTTAATCAAAATCGATTCCACAAACAGTACAGTTGGACAGAATTCCGTCGGGTGCGTGCGGTGTACAATCACAAACAAAATGTCGTTGGTGCAGGCATGCCAAGCGCCGTCCACCAGCTCTCTATTAGTTCACATGAGTCCGTCGGCACACTGCCAAATGCGCTAAGGTTTGCAAACTTAATTATCGTTCGCTTTGCTTTACTAGGTTTGCTCAAAGGCCTTTTGTATTTATACCCCAGTAAGCCGTAGTTTTATTATTCTGACGTTATTAAAAAACTAATTCGAAACTGGAATGCACTTGCTTTCAGTTCTATTATTATAAAATATTTAAAGAATGCATGAACAATATTGATCGATATAAAATCACAACATTATTTCGGTTGCAAAATGTTTATTCAAAGCTCATCAATCAATTGAAATGCATTATTGAAATTATACAAATGCCAGCTTAGAACAGCATCGAGAAAGTATGATAAAAGCACGGAAAACACACATTTCAAAATTCTGTCTCTTTACATCGATGGATTTCTTTTTGAAATAGAAATAAACAAACTGTAACGTATCGACAGATTTAGAGGAATTTTCTGTCAGAATATGACATGTGTTGATAGTAATACTCATTTTATCTTACAAAAGCTATTCCGATATAAAACCACTGAAATAAACTGGAGCTTAAATACTAGGGTAAATTTGCCTTAACTATTAATCAGTTACACCTAAGAAGAAAAATGTAATCGCAGAGCTATTTTAAACAATGTATAACAACTTCATAACAAAGTTTAATCATAAAAGTCATCGTGATATAAAGCAAATATGAATTTAAAATGGACACGAACTGATTCACGTCTCTGTGTTGCGTGAATCACGTTTTTGTAATGTGTATAATTTATACAGAAGGAAAAACTAAAGTTATTATTACTACTGGCATATTAGACAACTAACGAAGTACAATAAATAAACACGGGTTTCAGCAATTAGATTTGCTGTTTGTACAGTCAATCAAACGTTCACACATCATCGATTATTTAAGTACCAAGTAGTGATGCGAATTTTTATACTGTATTATTTTATACCAGGGCACTAAAACTATATCAATATTGTCGAATGTTCACTGAAAACCTAAAACGATAATTACAATTTCGATCTTGGTATGTCGTGTGTAACCTCTTGCAATGCCGGTTTGTGTACATTTTGCTATGATCGGAGCAACATCTTGATCCAATCATGTAGTATTATTAGCTGATTCACATCTTTCAGAAGCATTTCGTTTTCCCCTTAGTTCTATTTCTGTGTTCCCTTGAGCGGGCTTCATTGATACTACATGCTGAATTTACTTTAATTATACACATCGGAATGCACTGTGCGATTACGTGATCGGAATTCTCATCCTGTTAAAATGAATTCTGTTCATTGCGATATCATCATATTCTATATTACGGTATTTCAGTTAACGTGTCGTTCAGTTTAGTCCAAATAAAGGAAATGTGCCGAGAAAAATCCAATGATAGGTATTCTGTAATGGTGAATGCCGCCCACAAAAGGCGTGCTCGACCACAGGCGTTCCCCGTTCGATCGGTCCTCTCACGGCGCGGCGTAAACATGCGCTAACAATGCCCAGATGATGGACATCCAAAATAGAATGTAAAGTAAACAATTGGCAACAAAACGCGCGTTGCGAAGTCGTCGGTGCGGTGAGATTAACCAACGCTGAACAAGCTTTTGATATCCTGTAACGTCATACCGTCATACGGGCTGCACGTGAGTATCGAATGTAACAGGCTGATAACGCTATTGTTGTGTTTAGCTGCATGTTTTGCCTCTCAGCATTTCGTGTGCGCTCTGTCGTGCGACATTAAATCTCATAATGCATGAGAGATTTGTCATATTTAGCGTCGCATACTTCAGGATGGACGAAAGCTTTCAAAGTAAATTTGTTCGTCATGTTCCATAGATTAACATGATAATAATGTTGCAATGTTTTTAATATAGTAAAATTTTCCACGTTTGCTCATAAGAGTAATTTAGTAACACGCACCTTTGCTTCTGCGAAGTGTTAGTTCACGCGCATGTTGCAAGCCTAAAAATATACATTTTTAATATGATCGCAAAAGTGTTACATTTGCTGTTGATCTTTCTATGTAGCCATATGAGCGGTGTAATGGAAACAGGTAGCTCTGGTAGCAAACAATAGGCTAGCTAGAGCCTTCCATTACCTGGATACACATCCATAATTAACAATTAATTAGATGGTTATGTTGTTCTACTTAACGAGGCTATGTGGGTAGGAAATGTAAGCCCAAAGTAATGGGATGGAGATAATTATAAGACAATTATTTACATGAAATTAGGACAATTTTTTATATCGTACAATCGACCACATCTAGCATTTACAGGTCGTTAGAGAAACGGGTTAGGTAGGAAGAGAAAGAGTGCACTGCGTGACCTTTACGTAGGTACCGACTGACATTTTTGTAGCAGAATATAAATAACAGGTCATAATAACGTATTTGATTTCAAGTACCTTCCTAACTAATGAAATGGAATTGATTATTTTAAGGTTGCTGTAATGTATAACGTTCATTTCCACCGTTCGTTGCCAAACTATACTTTAGTAAAAAGACTTCAATCAAAATATCATTTAGGTAGCGCAGAAACTGTATGTGTAACTCCAGAGCCAATCATAAAAAACTTTTTAATCAGAGCGTAAATAAATATAAAACAAAACATTTTCATTACACCTAAATGTAGGCCGCACTGTGCTTATTAACTGAGCCATATACACAAAAGCTGTGTACTTTTGATTGAGCTGTCACTTATTTACGGGATTGGCGGGGAACGATAGCCGATACGAAGCGTACACGCCGTGGTGAACTGGCGATCGATCGCCCACCGACCGTGATCAATTCTGCGAGTACCGAGCCCCTGTGTTGCTATGTTGTGGTTTGAAAGTGCCGATAACACACGGTTTAATATTGTGATCCGTAAAGTGTAGGATATTTATTAATTCACTAGCTGAAGCCGCAGCTTTGCATACTGGACGATGGACGTATTGATGGGTGTGTTGAACGGAGTACTGCCGTCTTAACATAAACTCAAGCAGGACAGTTTAGGATGTTGAAGCGAGACGTCGCTATGTAAATTGTGATGTGGCGTCTCGCTTCCATAACGTAAATTGGACTGCTTTAAGAGTTCCTGGTAAGGGGGCTGTTCCAAATAAGATAACTTACAGCAACTTATGATAAGACCTTACTCATTCAACACTCAATAATTATCAATAAACATTATATAATAGTAAAAAATATCCCTTTTACTGTCCAGTATACTGAATTATTGTGGTAAACATCTATAAAGTAACTATTGTGTTTACTCAGCGGACAGTTAACGTGTTAAATTAATAAGATAATTAGTCCGGTAAACATAGTCATTTGTAAGGTACATTATTCATTTTATCACATAATAAACAATACAGAATCGACTTAAGTTTAAAAACTTCGTCATCGACTGCTTTCGTCTATCAACGACACACATTACAGTTATCGACAGCGGTGAGTTTAGTCAACACTGCCTGAAATAGAATCATTTAAACTGACGCGACAACTAGCTAAGGTTACAACGATGTCTCAATATGTACCTCAAACTCATGAATAATCAATTAAAGTAAAGGTACGTATAGCAAGCTTGATTGCCCGTAATAATTAAGTAATGATTTATTATGCAGTGACGAAGAAACAACATAGATTCATCATTTACAATCAAAAATCCAGGAAGGGTTATATCCTTGGCAGTCGGGTGAAAATAGACTGTACATGTTACAAACGTTTGATTTCCCCGTCTTTGTTAACCCGTTCCCTACCATAGGTGACTGTCGTCTTGCATAACTGACCGAGACGGCATTCTCGTATTTTGTTAGAGTCGCTGTGACCGCTCATAAACAGCTGTAAACGAAACAAATTGGTCATACGTGGCCCGCCTTTTATGCCCACACCTTAGACTGTGACGCTGATTTATTTAGGCATGCTGTTTATACGGGAAGCTTAGTTATGACAAGCTACGCCACGCGATGTTACCTGCTACATTTTTGCGGAATAAAAAGGGGACTATGCAATCCAGGGTGTCAGGTACCTCCACATCGGACTGTATCAATCAAAATTGATCGAGCGGTTTTAGCGTGAAGAGGTAACAAACATACAAACACACTCCCTAACTTTCGCTTTCACTATATTCAACGTCAACTTTACATTCCTATAACTAGGTAGAGCTACCAAAGTATAAAGTGGTAAGTGTATCTATCTACCACATATTTGCATTATACAGATTTCGTTGGTGAGAACTATCCGACGTCTTTGTATTCCTGATTATCCTTCATTTACGTATGGCAACTTTTTACGACACTTTTATAGCAGGCAGCCTCAGCCACGAATAACTATTGAGTGGTGAGTTTAGTCAACACTGCCTAAATTAGAAGCAATTAAACTGGCGCGCCACCCACTTGCATTGGTGTTAGAAATTGAAGTCGGAAGGAATATCAGCTGTAAATCGATTTTAGTGATTAGGTATCGAGAATCGTATACCGGTCAACTCTATTTTTTGTTTCTTAGGACCTTTATTGTATTAAGCTATTTATATTAGAGGACCTTTATTGTTTCTTAATATGACTACACAGCTTTATTTCCACAATCATTCGATTACTCTATACGTTTTAACCTTTCCTTAACCTATTAAAATAAAACAGTTTGTTCTCAAAAGACAGGTACTTGGGAACATTTACCTACTGTCTTATATTCTATAGAAAATAATAAAAAGAGTCTCGGGGACTCTATTAAAATCTTGTTAAAAGTTTGAAGTAATTCCACCTGTTTGTAGATTCACAATCAAACTTTTAAATCTTTAGGAGAAAGGAGACCCTAATATTTAAGGGCTTTTATTGAGGTCAAATTGTTTAAGTTTTGCAACTTGGTAAAGTTACTTCTTATATTGGAAATAGATAAAGATAAGGTTGCTTTTCAACAGAAAGCATCATTCGGATAATGGTATTCAATGAATTTACGTGCGATCGGATTTTATCAACTGATCGGTGGTTTTATTAAAAGTTTTATCTCGATCTCGTTTTCTATCATAGTGACACAGCGAGTTCAATGCTTATTAGGTTAATAGATATTGAGTTTGAAAAGGTATTGGGAGCCTGCCACCGCCCTCTATTTCAAAGGACGTTCGTAGCCGCAAAAGAGCTTTCTGCTTCAAGATGTTTTTCTTGTTCAAATAAGAAGATAAAGATTTATAAGCTTGTATTTCAAATAAGTGTTAATTAAGAAAAATGTATCTAGTTACAGGCCAATAGGAGTAATTCATTCTTAGTAAGATTAATTCAGGTTCTACCAAATAAGGCCTGATATCTTTGCACATACATGCAAACTCATTTAAACTCGGTAAAGCACATGCGGGTTAACAAACATGAAACAATAACTTTGTTGCCTTTCGTATATAAGTAACAAACAAAACAAATGGCAGTGAGGATGAACGCATAACGGATGGGCGAATATGATTTTTTAAATTTAAAATAGAAAAGAATCTCTTCTTTTGTTTTTACTACATTTTACCGGGTATTTATGCCACCACATTGTTGAGACATGTGGCAAAACTCTTGACGGGTAGAAATCGAGGGGAATAAAATGTATATGATATTAACAATTATGTCATAGAATAGATTGTCAAAACATTATGTCTTCGCCATACATTTATCATTCTATTCCATTAGTATTGCAATGTTTTGCCACTAATTTAGGGCTCCTAGTAAAAAAGCAGGCTTTAAATTGAAAGAAATTTCAACAATTAGCATTGATTAGTATATTTCTTTACAAGGCAATCGTATCTCTAGCTTTAAGTTTGTAGATAGCATATTTTTGATCAACAGAATAAAAAGTTACACAAAACACTTCAAATGTTAAACACTTCTAGTAAATGTTTGTACGATAGTACCTATTAAACGATCTGATAGCCGTAGTGGCAATAACAAGCTAAACATTAACCTTTTCGCGCTATTCATCCAACGAACATTTCTAGTAAGGACATAGAGATTGCTTTGTAAGAGAGAAATTGTAGAAAATACGTGTTAAAACATTATTGTAAGGGTTGGAATCAGTTTGCTTTTTATATAACACTATTACTTTTATGCGAAACAGAGTTCTTTTAGCATTGTCGCTGGAAAGTAGAACAATAATCTTTCAAGACATTCTGCAACAGAATGTGCCTAACCCGAGATTGGGTATTTGAGAAGCCATCAATTTATTTATGAAATGAGCTTTATATTTAGGCAAGACTGTTCGTACTAAAATAGTCTATGGACAGGGAAGGGCAAGACCCACACAATGTAATTTATGGAAAAACTATTTAAACCTATATGTATAAGCTACTCGTACATTTCCAGTAATATTTCCAACGAAGTTGATTTACTACGAAGCAGATTAAGATTGCAGAGAACCATCTTACAAACAGTTATTGTTGACGTATTTGCTTTGAAAATAAACCTCTCAACATTGTAACGTATAACGTTATTAACACGCAGCGAAATTATTGTTTATTTTATATGTTTCGGCGGAAATTAATAAACTGATCCACACGCCGAGGATTTGGAATGCAGGGATTTGGTCGCTACGTTGTGTGATTTAAACTAGTGTTGTTTATTAGACGAAAATTGTTTTAATAAATGTACACGTAAATTATCCATAAAACATAACATAACATCATGTCTGTATTCCCCGAAGGGGTAGGCAGAGGTGCACGTATAGTGCACCCACATTTCGCCAGTTATGTTTTTATGTGACAATTTGTTTAGGTCCCAATGTAATAGGGGGCCAACCTATGCTATTAACTGGACACAAATCCAGACTCCGTGCTACTACTGAGAATGACCTAATTCAAAAACCCAGTTACACTTAACCCGTCCCGGGATTCAAACCCAGTCCATGAATGTTTAATACCAGCAACACGTGTATTATGTTTGTTTGAAACACACCAGTATGGGGCCTGTGATTAATTGGCAGCCTGACACGTGGCACATGCAATATAGCGGCCAATAAATTTTCTTGTACAACAACGAAGAAAATTACCTGTCCCCTCTTGAATGGCACCAACTTTGTCATATAAGCCCTTGTTTCGGTCCGAGCTCCTCCATCTCTACCTGAATACATCGAGTGAATACCTACAGACTCATAATAAGACTAATAAGGCAAATACGGTACGAGTGATTGAGGTCCCCAATACCCGAGTCCTGCGAAATCACTTAGCTAATGAAACAAAACTCAAGACACGTTCGTCAAATGAGCTCCACAGAGTAATAAGTCGTGTTCACTTAGGCACCAACTGCTTGTAAGAACCTTTCAGGTACCTGTAGACTTGATTTATATGTCAATAGCTTCGGGCAGGCTGTTCAAGTCACTGCTCACCGCTGGTTTATTCGGACATTTACTAAAGGAATCTATCTGTCACGAGAATGTTTTCTTCGATTTTATTTTCGTGTTTTTCTAGAGCACTATAGTAAAGGGTAAAACTCCGATTACTTTCATGAATGCTTAATAGTATTATGACAAAAAAATGACCCGACAAACATTTATTATTTTTTTATCTATAACGAAATGTACTGTTATTACATTATACTGACTTTGCAAGTTCTCTGACTATGAAAATTGGCATTTTATAAGACGGCAAATTCCTACATAAGTTACCTATCAGAAATTATACCGAATCCTTATATAGAAATACGCTTCGAAGTAAAAAGTTTCTGTTGGTAAGTGTCTAAACTACAATGCCACTTACTTTATCACTTTGTATCCCGCTTTCCAGTAAAAATGTGACATAAAATATCTAACAATTCTCTGTTCTACTGACTAGAAAACCCTTTCACAACGACTTGAACTTTGTGACAATTTGTTGTAGGAGAGCTGTCTGGCTCCTTTGTGGAGCAAACAGGTGAGACATGAAATATTATTACTTTGACGTACAATAAATCAGCTAATTAAAACGTTACCAGTCACGCGAAAGGGGTGCTTTCACTCACCTGAACAATGGGATAATGGGGAAAAATTGCAATTAAGGTTTTACTTGAGTGAGTTAATTCATTTAGACCCGCTTTTGTTTCGGTAAAGTTCGGCGGCCGGGCTGGTTGGTTACAAGATTAGTAAAGAAGTTCTTTATTCAAAATATCCTGTTGTACCTACCTTTAAGCTTTGGTTAATTCTTAAGAAAAGAGGTACTTTTATTTAGGGTTTCCATTTCTTTATAATTTTTGTTTCCATGTCAAATAATATGTTCAAGTTATCAGTATGTATAAAGACACAATATGAAGAAGTGTTTTTCCATTAACATCTTATATTGATCGCCTTTACAACACATCTAACAAGTGTATACTTTCCTTAGACATTCATTCAAGCAGACTTATTTCCTGAAGCGTAACTAATAGTCGTGACAGCCGACCAGACAGATATAACTACAGATGTCTGGTACTCAAATGCCACAACAACTAAGTCATCCATCAAAATCACGTCTATTTCTGTTAATGCCACTGTCACAACACAAGTAAGCCATCAGTGACATTATCTACGCTGTGATTAGGACAAAGACGCTTGGAATTAATGTTACATGGACAGACAATTAAAGGAACTATAATAAGAACTCGTTCAGGTAAATACATAAAACAATCGATACAGGTAGATAATATTAGGCAAATTGCATTATTGATATTACATGTTTTTGAACACATGATTTCGGATAAATTCCCAGTGTGTGGCAAGATTTATTAGAGCATAGACAGTCCTCTACAGACCTCTGTACTCAAATGCCTTCTGGGGATAACCAGAGGTGATGTCTTTTCGACAACATTTCGCGATGTCAAGCGTTTTGCCATAAACTGGGTTGAAACTGGTTTGTTGCTCTTGCAACTAGCTTTCATGACGTCCAAACGGAATTCTTAATGCTTCCTACCATCGACAACGATAATGATATTCATAAAAAATCTAGAACTAACAGTTTGAGGCGTGATGGTAAACAATTATTACGTTCAGTTAAAACCTGGTAGCACTCAACCAACTATAGGTATCCCACAAAAAATACCTAACGCAACTTCAATTCGCGAACAAATACCAACACGCTACTGGTAAAGGATTCACGATACACGAATTCACTGAACCGTGCGTACCGTGTTTACAATCGATATGTAGATATGGAATACAGACGTTATAGACTTACGGCCGGTGTCTAAAGTCACGGCAGACGAACAGAAATAACGCTCACCTATTGTGTCGGTTCGATACGTACATCACACATCACAGGCACGCGTATAGCTCAATACACTCCGCATCGATACAAGTAGGGCTGATACTGTCGGCTGGCAATAAAAAGGAAATATAGAACAGTTACAGGCCTCAGGCCTCGGCGCGCCTTGGTTAACAATAGGCCGTTCTTATTCTTTCCAGTGATGTAGCTCAGGTTTTATGGTGCTAGCAGCAGCGACACAAGTGCTAGTTCTGAATAGAATTATGACTTAGATAGAATTATTGAAGTTATCATATCATTTTCTTAAAAAAATAGAAAAGTGATATTGCGTGTAGTGTTTTTGATTTTTCAATGCCAATAGAACTCGGGAACTCAGGCTACGACCAATCATATTTTAATTTTTTATCAATTATTTGCGCGGAGATTACCTAATAAATATCATATAGAATAAACAACATAATTTTTAATATTCGCAACATTAAATTTATTTTAATGTTGCGCGAAGATTTCTGAACTTAATATACCTACTCCATCACCCTCGTCTGTAACCAAAATTTGCGGTAACCGTGTTCATGCCTCAGATTGCTATTTCCCAATAACCGTACACTACACGGTAATATCGAAATACCGATAGTTTATTAAAATACCTGTAGGTACTGACAGCTTGTCAGCCCTACGGTCGCTTTGATCTGTTTGCACTCAGGCCGGTTAGACGATGGGTGATCATTCACGACATGCCATTTCGACTGCGCGTTGAGTCGACCGTTCTTAAAAAAAGATTTTGTGACAAAGAGCATTCCGATCGCAAACAAAGTTACTTTGTGTCGTTATCATTGAGATGGTGTATTATTGTATACAATCATAATGTATGTAGGTATGTATGATATTGGGGTAAGTATAATAGCTACAAAAAAATAAAAGGAGATAAACTGGGTTATATGAAATCAAACGAATACTAATCTACACAAACATATTAGGCGAATTTTAATCAACTTTTCAATGACTAGGTACAGTAAATATAATTTATTATGCCTATATTAATTACTGTGTACGCCCACAGTTTCGTGGGCGTGTGGAAACAGTGGTGAACTGAGAACGCGTTCGAAATCTAAACCAATTTTCCTAACCGAATCTGTTTGGCGGTAACGGCGTGATTTAATTCCACACAAAAATCCAGACTTTCTTGTTTATAATATCAGTAGTTTTATGTGTCAGTGGCCAAGATGTGGAACGTTGCGTTTATAACTTGTATATTAAACTCATGGTCAAGGAAAGGAATCTAGAAAAAAGCCACAGCCGACAATTGTATATTTTGTAGCATTAAGATTATTAAAGGACTTTATTACAATCTACAAATAATATAAAGGTTTTTTGATAAAAATAGCAGAGTTGTAATAATTTAATATCTGTCCACATCAAACAGAGATAAAATATTAAAATTTAAAGCAATTAATTGAAAATGTCAAGCGTTAAATTATAAGTGATGAAAAGTTTGAAATTAACGAAATATTATCTCTTTTCATGTCTGATCGTAAATTATATTTCACGGGAAATTTCCCATAAAAAAGAAGGGCGATTTATTTTTTATCCGTGTTCAAAGTAATGTTTCCAATAAAACCGATTTATAAGTGTTACAAATCCGTGACTGGTACCGGGTTGATCCGAAGGAGTACAGAGAAAACAATATGGCGCGGCACTGAATAAAATATTAGAATTTTACTTAGCAGCAGGGAGCGCGGCTTTGTGGGTATGCTTTGCCGTATGATTTATGACTTCGACGTGTTACACGGCGACTGATGGACTTGTTATATTGTCATTTGTATGATTAATACGAGATAGCGTGTGCATTTAAAGTCACTGATAGTTAGTAGCGAGATGTATGATCGAACACGCGAGATTTTAGCTTTTACTGCTTCCTATCTTCTTCTTATCGTATGGTTGATGAACCATCTGGTGTCAGAGTTAAATATAGTATTGTATGTAAAGATATGGGCATTGATGCCTAAAATAAATGGTGATTATTATTTGTTATTATTTAAACACTACTTCAGAAAATACACTATTATATCAGCCTAGTTGTCTTAGTAGAGCAGAGATATCTCTCCTTACATAGCTAATCGTTCTCCAGTCTTTTGCTCGCTATATTGTAATTTCGCGTCTCGCATCGCAGTATACCTATATGTTTATGATGCGGAGCATATTCACATCCTTTACAATCATATGCTTTAAATCACACTTTTTCTGAAGTCCCTGGAGTCCTTAGAACTCTTAACCCTCTGCTAGACTCACCGGGCTAGAGAAAGTATTCGAATTTCAAGCTCACCATATCCACAATTAAATCTAGTACTTTTCTTAACAAGTATGTATTTGTATACATATTATTGTGCCACCTTTATAGCCTCGGTTCCGGTAGAGCTTTCCTTCCCCAGCCGGAAGTACGTCAGTGACGTTAATTACCCCACCTACACGACGTTTGCCAAAACACTTGGTTTAACGAGATCCGGTAGTGCTGTAACAGTTTTTTTAATGTTTGCGTGTCTTTTGAGGTTTAACCCTGTTTCCGTAACAAGAAAGTGAGGTTTTATGATGTCTGCTCGCTGTTATTTTTAAGATTATTTATCTTGACTTCATAAATTAAAAGAAATTAGGAATCACCTAAATAAATATTGGTAGGTAAGTTATATTATTAAGTACTAATAGACGACCTAATGAGCGCAGTGGCTAAGCGATTGGATTGCTGCGCTAAGAGTTGCAGGTTCGATTCTCGCACGAGACAAAAATTTGTGTGATGCGCAGATATGCGCAGGTATGTCCCGAGTTTGCGTGTTTGTACCTATATGTGATATTTCGTGTTAGTGACACGCACCTAAGATACAGGAGAAAAGCTAAGTGTCGAGCGACGTTCTTAAAAAAATCCTATATAAATATGAAATGAAAACTTGAATATACATTTTGAATCGAGTGTTTTTGATACTAACTTAGTATTGTTCTGTCTTCTAAACCTTTCATTTAACCTTGCATAAATAAATACCAACTTACTTAACTTCGACTGTATTATGTCAACATAATTTGGTAGTCCCAAAATAAGGAGTTATACCAAAGAAATGTGAGCCATTTGTCTTAAGTTTCGATAAATATACCACAGTAATGTGGCACCAAACATCACTAAATAACATTTATTTCCAAAGGAAAATAACACAGCCTCAGTGTCTATAATACATGACCCACACAAATATAAGTCTATACCTTATCTGAGATAGGTAGTAAACACGCTACGAAATAATTTAGCCATAAAGAAGCTGACGATATGTTCTAAGCGATACTTTAGAACACTAGACGTCTAGACGGCACCGCAAACTATTGCCGATTCGGTCACACAAATAGGTACGTCTTCCGTATCCCCAAAACATTCTGTGAGACTAATGTGTTTACCACGTTTCGTCTGCGAATCATAAAATATCAATAAGGTTCACCTACGTCAACGTTAAATAGACAAGTCATTTGTGGACACATAAAACCAATACTCGTTACTTGAAATTTTTATTTGTTTATTTTGTGTTCGTGTTGGTAATATACATACGAGTATATTTTAAGATGTATTGAAACATAAGTTAGAATAAATAGTAACGAAATAGTTTAAAAGATTTAGAACTTATAATGTTGATTAAAGTTTGGCAAAAATGTATTGTATTTTTTTGAGAAAATTCAAGATTTTAAAGTTTATTCCCAAAATTAATTTTACATCCATTCAAATTATATGAAAAACAGTTGTTACCAAAATATTATTTAATACTAAAGATAAATAACTCCAGCACTTTTAAAACTGTTACAAAACGAAATATAAACACTTCCAAAGAAGAAAACAAAGTGAAAATTCTCACATAACGGGTGTACGTGCAAGAATCGATTCCGAGACAAATAGTGAGACGCTTGCCTTCGGTACAGACGATATCTATACAATTCTTGTGCCACTAATACGAGCTACTTGTGCCGCGTTTCTTCAAATAGGTTGGTGCCATTGTTCGCATCACTATCTCCATTTATTTCCACATTTCTATTATCATGTATCCAACTATTAGTAGCAGTAGACTATTTTCTTTACTGCGTGTGTAGGGTTATTTTAGTGAATTGTTTTTAAGTAGAAATAAGTTTTTACCCATGCTTTGATGACTTATTTATTCGCGGTATAACATGTTTATAAATCACATAGGCATATACATACCTAGTATATTTAAAATATCCTGTTGATAACTTCAGTAACTTACACGAAATAGAGAATCTTTCAAGGCTCCTATCTATTGTCATCAGCACGATAGATCGAAGTGCCTTAGGGTGAGAATTCCTATTTTCTAAACGCGTTTCTGATCCAGACCCTTCACATGAACTCGGCCACACACGTTCCGCGGTTCCTGAAATATGACAGTCGTTTCATATCTTCACATTTCCACGACGCTCCCGATTGGATTTTTGTGAGAAATTTATTTCAGAAGCCGATATTTGATATAACTTTTTGCAAAGCCTCTTTTCGGAACAATTCAATATAACGGGAAAAGAAATTTACTTTTTAAGTTTACCAGTATTCGGTAAATAACGGAATAATTGTAGACGGAATATTTATAGACAGAATTTACTTACTTAATGATTAAATGTTATTGAGTAACATGTTTAGATATTATTTATTTCTGATTTCAAGAGCTTACAGTTCTAGCACTGAAATGCTCACATAGAGCTTTAATATTAGATTTTTCTACTATGCACTGGATTTAATAAGAACAGAACCTTTTGTTCTTGACGAAAGAACATAATAATTTTTATTACCGGTAGGTATTTCATTACTACGGATTTCTTTAATGTTTTTTTGATAAACATTCCTTCCTTGTAGATTAATTGAAATAATATACAGACTAAATTGCTTATTGCGATCATCTTTTCCGATTCCTTTGTCCTTAATAAATAAACAAAACCTTGGCTTCATCAAAGCAAGCTCCGCTCATACAAATTCCTTCTATTGTATTAATGTTTATTGAAGTACCATTGGAACACAACACAGATATCCGGTTTATATTATTCTAATATATTGCCGATCAACACAAATGCTTGTAGATCTTTGTACACGTGAACTCCAAATGAGATATACATAAAAGATGAGCAAAGTACATAATTCGAGGAAGCATGTAGAACGATATTATGACTGAAATACATTTTATTAGATGGTATGTTTCACATGTATGTTTACATCCCTTTTTATGTTATGCCTCTAAATCAAAAGGATTATATCATAAAAATATTACACCTATCTGTGCCCAGATTACATGCGTAAAATTTTAATGTCGCACTGAGTACTGCTGGAGTAGCTCCTCAAATCGCGTAGGTCTTATATTTACGGGACAATTTTAAAGGTCCGTTACGGAAAACCTGGGCGACCGCAAACGGCACAGGGTCTATCAAAATGAGGTATAAGCGTTAGTTAATAAGCTCTCGACGTCGTTTTAATGAAGATGGAACGGCGAAGTTGGCCGAGTTGCTTCCATCGGTGAGTACGTATAAAATTAACGCGGCGGTAATTCGGTCGGTGGCCGTCGCGTTTGAACGCCGGTCGCTTAATTGTCGGCTGTAAAATTTTTGTTTGTGTCCGAAATCGTTCGACATCCGTTGAGTAAATGAGAGCTGCATTCGCGTGCACTACAAAGCGCTTTTCATCTCGGCCGTTTCGAAATTTTCAATTTTATTTGCTATGTTTTGTTTTGGTGCCCGCGAATTCAAGTTTGGTAGGGCTTTAATGAGTTTATCTCACAAGTTCTGTTATGAATATTTGGCACTTTCTAGCGTTAGCATAAATATTCAATAGGAATGGGATGTACAAAGTTAAAAGGTTCGGATATGATTTTTATTTATTCATCGTACATAATTTAGGATGTCGCCCATTAAATTATAAGGTAGGCAGTTATTTAGTGAATCACGTATTTATTGCCTTAACATAAGACACATAAAGAAAATGCCGATTTGTAACTTTTTTTTACAAAATGTATGTAATGTCACGAACTGTGCTTTTTCTGTCTTTTTCTGCTCTTAACGTAAGTTCTGATTTTAGGATGCTATGTATATTCATACTAATATTACACTTTTTACAATTTACAATTATTTTGCGATTTTAACTGATGATAAAAACTGTATACAAAATGTATTTATATTGTATTTATGCAGCCAGTCAGTCACTATTATTTCTAGGTAATAGTGACGGAAATGGTTTCCGGTCTTCTAATTACCAGTCATATTGACCAGCCAGCTCAGTGCAGCAAAAGCAACAACGATAATAGGCTTTATTTTGGTTTGTTTACGATGTTTTGGTTACAGTTGTTTTTAATATAGCTATCTCATTTACTCTCTTCCTTATTTATAATCTCTGTAACATCAATATCAATAGGTATTAATATTAATGACCTCTTTCTAAAATAGGTAAATGTAGTTCAAACTTCACAGGTATGATTAGGATAAGCTCCTAAAAACCTGAGGTTACTTTTATATTCAAATGTCCTATAACTGACTTGATCTAAATATATACACGCAGACTATTAGCCTTCAGGTTTCGCACAGATCAATATCTATATGTACAACTCTAGTAATACTAAACTATTGAACAAACTAGAGAACATCCTAATTTCAGAAAAACCTTTAGATCCCCAGAATACGTCGTTTCAGTCAATAACTAAGTAAGTATTCATTAAGATACTGTTAAATCGGGTCGTTTATAGATCGTTAATAGCCAATATCTGTAATCAAATCATAATGATGACTTAACGACGATAATAGAGAGAAACATGAGCTATGAAACGAGTAATGAATCGCCAATTAAATATTACGAGCGGTTTACACGGCATCACCATAATTGTGTTAATACGATGTGTGAACTTTATTGTTCACACCAACTTATGGTAATTTTAGTACCCAAGTAATAGTTATAACTTTTTGACATTCGTTCGAAGATTTCGTAGCTCGAGTTATTCAAGTAAATTGTTTCATTCCGCCTCGGCCCACCTTCTCGTAAGTATTTCAGGCACGCAAGTATTCTATAAATATTTTATTGCTTCCTTTGTGTAGCAGAAAGCTCATTAGTCATTTTTGTCGTCATAATTATGCGGTGTGTGCTGGCTTCAACTTTTGGTACGTTAATGAAATAGCCACAAAATTATTCACGTTTTAGTATTGTTTTTCATTAAATATATTATACAAGGCGACATTTTATTGTAATGAAATAGTATATAAACGAGTATAAACAAAGTGTTTTTCATACATACGTGTATGTAAAACTTCTGTAGTGTCTATAGCACACACATTCTGTCTGTGTGATTTAGCTCTGAGAGGACGCCACCGTGCGGATAGTACCACAAGAAATTGTAGCCCAGTGCGCTCGGATAAACTCACGTATAAGGTTACTCCGAGAAAGATTGCGCTCTGAAATGCGCGCGTGGTTTATAAAGTGTATTTTTCACTCAGTGCAATAAGCATATTTAGGTCGTAGTCGTGGCGATGGCATATAGGATACCTACCTACATCCTTTAAAGTACAGCCACTAAGAGTGTACTAACGTAACCAGATACATAAATCATTCAGACATGACCCTCAGCAAATCTTGCTCAACGACTAAAAACTAGCTGACAGTGTAAAACTAATGACGTGTTTCTTTTGTTACAGATAAAGTGTTGTTCGTTCAAATACACCGACGATGGAGTTTCTTTTCACTGTTGTGACGGAGCAGTCCAAACACTCGCTGCCGGTACTGACCGACACGTATCTGTACAGTTGAGCCCACGGGCGAAGATGGTGAAGTAGTGTTAATACTGTTGATAGACTGTTTAAGTGATACAATGAGCTTATAAGTTTTAAGTGAATGTCGAGTGATCGGGAGAGGATGCCTTACTACGGGTACCGGGAGGGTGGGCCCGAGTCGGACTGTAGCGGCGGCTGCTCGGACTCGGAGGGGGGGGAGTCAGACTCTGAGGGGGGGCTCAGCACGGAGAGCACGGTCGGCCAGGGCCTGCCCTTCCCCGGCTTCACTCCGGTAGCCCTCCGGTATCTGACCCAAGAAACGAGACCGCGGAGCTGGTGTCTCAAACTCATCACTAATCCATATCCTTTTTAATAGAATTAAAAAGTATTTTTTTATTAAGACTCCATGATCTCCAGCGTAATCTGACGTATGACGATTTCGAACTAGTTTAACGACACGAGCCTTTTTTATACGAACTTAACACTTCTTCTCAGTACTCTTGACTTAAGCAACCTACAGACTTCTGAATAAAATAACCATTATTAATGTTTTCCGTCGTTTATGTAATTGCCATACACTAAGATGAAATCACACGCGTAATTAACACAGGTGTAAATATTTGCTCTGGTAATAAACGGCAGCTAATAATTTCTATGACACAATAGTTTATTTGTGCTTAAACACTCATACAGCAACAATATGACAGTATACACTCAAAATTGTTTACGCGTTCTTAAAGCGATGATGATGGCAAACACTGGCTGACGATGAATTTATGGGTCGAGTGGTATAAGAAAGATCTCTAGTGCCACTCACTGGAGAAGGGATTTGTCTGCCGCTATTTGTGTTCCGAGATTTGTGTAGTACCAACAATATTGAAACCATCATGAAGAAAATATCTTACTACGATACCGTTGAAAGGTACAAATATTTTCGTGTTCTCAAACTCACTTAATCTTTTGTGACGCTTTGATCTGAAAACATAACACATTAGCTGAATTCCAGAAACACGAATAGGTACTTAGAAGTATTAGTTCTTCAAAAATATAGATGTCGTTAGGTATATATTTTTGTTTAAAACTACACTCTGTAAAGATGAACAACACATCTATTTTATTTAACATAAAGTTTATTAAAGTTAAGTATTATGCGCTTAAATGTTACGTGTAACATTATTGCATTTCTGCGTGGTCATCTATACCTAAAGGTCTCGACTGACTTAGGTTACAATGTGACCTTTTTGCAGAATACTTAATTGACGGCACCTTTGAACCAATCTCCAGATGAAATCAAATACAAGCAGTTGTATCAAGGTGCTGTGCTGCATTCAGAGGCTCTCGGCTTGTGAATAATTGACAGCGCGCGAAGATCAAAGCTTTGACGCGCGTATTGGTCGCTGTGACCCAGAGCGCATGTCACGGCTCAGATGTACATGTAAATTTTGAATACAAACAACCGGCATACAATGGTGCTGCCTATAATTTGTGAAGAAGACTTTTGTTTCTCTCAGTTTCAAGAACGAAACATCAAGAAGTGTTAAAACCCCTATACCATTGTTTTACCAACTAAAAGCATATCAACTGCAGAATGTTTAGGTTCATTTATATACTACTGTTCATACTCTCTCAACTAAGCACAAATATTTCACTGAAAAGTGCATAAGTTTCAGGTTGTAACTAAAAGTCGCTCTACTGACGGCTGTCACTAGCACATGTTTACAGTTTACACATCATGTCCGAGACGGTGGCCTCATTTACCTAGAGACCGACGGTCAATATGCAAGGTTACACGGCCTTCATAAAACTCACTGTTTACTACCAACCTAAAACATAGGAGGACATTAAAAATACATTATAAACGAAAGTCTATTTCAACATTTAGAGGTTACAAACATTTCTAGACGCGTATTGCTATGTAGCCGTTGCATACATGTTTTACTCGATTATCTATACTTATTTTATTTTATATTATAATAATATTATAAAGCTGAAGAGTTTGTTTGCTTGAATCCGCTAATCTCAGGAACTACTGGTCTGATTTGAAAAATTCTTTCAGTGTTAGATAGCCCATTTATTGGGAAAGGCTATAGGCTACAAACCATTCGAAATCCACACGGACGGAGTCGCGAGAAAGCTAGTGACTGAATAAGTTTAAGATTGTTTTGAAAGTGCTTAACTCGTTTAACTCGTGCAAGATAAGAGCTGCCGACGAGCAGTTGAACAACAAAGCTAGGATGCTTCATGTATTCGTGGATTATATAATTCTTGAGTATCGACGTCCAACTTACTCGTGGTCTGGCAAAAGACGTCATGTTACGCGTGAACTTAAACGAGTGACTGTACGAGTATAGGCATAACTATATATATATACCTATATAATGTACTTGTGTTTGTTTTTGGCGTACAATAAAGAAAAATCTATCTATCTATCTATAACTCTTATAGAGGATAATAATGATAGGTAATAGGAATAGCAACAGTCTATTAAAAAATACAGCTGGATAGGTCTTGAGTAAGACTACACATAAAACCGTAGCCACTGTAGACCTATTGAGGCGATTGTTTGTTGACTTCACGACTTTAACATTTCGTGAATTACTCGAATACATTTAAATAATTAATCCAGAACGGACAGACCACTTAAAATAAGTAGCCAACCGCATTTAATCAAGCATGGTCATTAATATCTGAGCAACCACAATTTCACTTCAGCCTTGTAAACATAATCGAGCAAAAAGACAACCATACAGGCAAGCTGGAAACGTAATGAATATGTAAATTGAATAAAACGTATGTGTTACAGACGAGTTCTAATTTCAGTCAAACAAAGGAAATTATACACGTTTCAAATTTAACTTCTTGGTTAAGCATTTATTTAGGCGAACATTATTACAAAAAAGCCTTTGGCTTGTGACTCGACTTTCGTTGTAAGTGGTGATGAATTTTTGAATTAGATTATGTGTATGGGAGCATACATGAGTGGCGAATTGGCTCATATGATAACAGAATATATTACTTTAATAAAGCATGCCTGCTATAAAGCTAGGCCCTGGGGGTAGACAAACAATCAGGGTGAGAGCGAGCTACCACGCGCTTCCTTTGCTTTTATATCTCTCACCAAATATACTGCGTTTGATTATGAGCTCGATCTCTGTAAACACAATGTGTTTCAAAAGTGAAGTTTTGTTTTTTTATTTTGTTGTTTATCAATATGTTAATGGATTTTTATTCGAAATTGTTGTCGAATTTATTTAGAAATATAAAAAGTGTTTGGGTCTTCAACCCGCCCCCCCCTCAAAGGGGAGGCCTTTATACAACAGTGGACGTGTTCCGGTGTGTGTTCCTGATGATGTTGTGTAGTTACCAAGTATAACTTGAGTAAATTCAATCAAGAGTCAAGCTTAAACTGGAACTAGATTTGATTATTGCCTCTGGTATATGAGACAATAATTTAATATTAACCTTTACATCATCACCGTTTCAACCTTCCCAAACACATTAATGTCCCGCGCAGTTATTTAACTTCTTGAATCAACATAAATATTTCTGAACCTTTATTGCTTACTAGCGAGAATACGTTATTCATTTTAGTTACTAACACAATACCTGAAGCTACTGCGCTACTTAATCATTCCGGCTGGAAACAATTTTTACCTGATATTAATTTTCTTTTATAGTACAAACAAAAGTTCAAAGTAACAATACCAAACAAAATCATCGTGTTACTACAGCCGGGGCTAACTATCATATAAATTATGAAAAACAAATCTGGTTAGTTTCAACTGCGTGGCGTGTGTTAAATCTAAATTGTTTTATGCCCACATACTCGGCTCTCTATGTGGGTGAAACCTTTTGTTGATTGCTATTTATACGTTTTCTTTCATCTGTAATTTGAAGCCCTACGATTGGTATGGTGTTTCTTACAGAATCATTGGTTGTCACACTTCAAGCAACAGTACGTAGCTTCTGTCAATAGATACCTATAACATAAAACATGTGAAGTTATACATATTAAAAAAGTACCTACACAATGACTGTCACTTTATACTTGAAATATATTAAAATAGTAATGTATGCACTTACTAGAAGTATAGTATACCCCTATCTAGTAATTCATTAAATGAAGGTTGAGTAACAAGCATCCTAAAATAAATTACAGAAAAAAACAAAAGAAGTCTAGTTCCACTTTTGCATTCTTGATTTAATACCAGCAAGTGACTTCATGTTTTCTCATGCTAAAAACTCTCCATTCAAAATTAAACTTTAAAATTTCAGTCGTAAAAAGCAAACTCCTTAACCGCATTTAGAGAATTCACATTAAATTCCGATGTCGAGTACTCTGGCCACTCGTATCTTGTGAAGCACTGAATAAATTAGGTTCTACAGTTACAGTGGGTGTAAGTGGGAAACTAGGGTCTCGCTTTGTAGTGTTCAGATTCTCAGGTACCAACAATTGACACGATTTTGCTCGCGATAACTGCTTTTAAAGGGTTGTCATGGCAACAACACCTGGTAAGGAATTTGAGGGTTTGAAGAGTTAATTATGTCGCAGAGCTGTTATATGGATCTTCTTAATATTATAAATGGAAGTATAAGGAACAAATAATCTGCGCTTATCTTAACATTCTAACCTATTTTTTACGAATATAGGTGTACCGTGTGTAGTCTGCAATCCACACACGTGTTAATTGATTATACAATGTATGTAGTTTATTATATTAGCCTCGTGTATTTAACTACATTTGTATCCATTAGGTAGATACTATTAAGAAGACGTAAGAACAATTTAGATTTTACATAATTTCATTTTACAATACGCACACGTAACTCGTTACATATTATATCACGCGTATAAAACAATTCACATCAAGGACATTTCTGAACGAGCAAATAATTATAATTATGTTTTTGACAGGATGGATTCACTCGAACTCATTAATTAGTAAGTAATTAATTTAATAATATCATGTGCATCCACTCCATTTGTTTGTTAATGAATAATGGGAGCACATTTAATACGAACAGGAATAAAATTTACAATGCCTCGTGCTTTTAAAGCAATATAAATTGTGGTAATAATGATTAACTTGTACCTATACATTTGTCTAGACAAGTTCATTAGAAATGCCTGTATTTTAGCTTCGTTTGAAATGGCGATGCCTCAGAATATTCCCGTTATTCTGCAATTAAACGTGTGGAATATCAGCCTTTAGATAGATAGATAGATAGATAGAATATTCTTTATTGCACACCAGAAAATCAATAATACAGAAAATCCTTAAAACTAAAACAACAGTGCAAGTGGCGGTCTTATTGCTAAGAGCAATTTCTTCCAGACAACCAATTAATGGAGATCTGGTTAGAAGAAATAACGGGCAGATGGCGGTGTACACAATACAATAGATCAAATACACAATAGATTAAATTAGACATTAAATATGAAAACAAGTAACTACATAATATACACACAAATACACATACAATTAATTCTAACTAATTTTGTGCTAAGAAATGCTCCTTTACCATTTTTTTAAATATAGGAAGCGATTGTGCACGTCTGACAGAGAGCGGCAGCGCATTCCACAAGCGGGCAGCCTGGATAGTAAAGGAGTGATCAAAAAATCTAGTGGAATGCACTGCAATTTTCAGCTTTAAGTTTTCCGATGATCTAAGGGACAATGAATGTGTATCACAGATGTACTCGAACCGTTCCTTAAGGTAAGAAGGAGTAAAAGGATGGAACAGAATACTGTAGAGAAGTGAGAGGATATGAGCATTCCGTCGAAGGCGAATTGGAAGCCACTTGAGCTTAGTACGAAATTCAGATACATGATCATATTTGCGCAAGCCAAATATGAATCTTATACAAACATTTTGAAGTCGCTCAAGCTTATCAAATTGGTCCTCGTTAAGATCAAGATAGCTGGCATCGGCATAGTCAAGAATAGGAAGAAGAAGAGATTGTGCAAGCGCAATTTTAGTGGCAGTTGGGAGAAAGTTACGCAGTCGCCTTAAAGATCCTGCAGACGCAAACATCCGACGACTGGTTTCCTTTAGTTGCGCAGACCATGAGAGATTTTGGTCTAGGTATATTCCTAAGTTTTTAACGGTATCACTAAAAGGTATATGGTTGCCGTCAAACAAAACCTGTGGTAATGTGAACCAGTCAATTTTCGAGACCATTCTAGAGCTACCCACAACAATGACTTGGGTCTTCAAAGGGTTGACCACGAGTCCGTGATACTTGCTCCAACTAGAAATTTCAGACAAGTCTCTGTTAATCTGAGCCACGGCTTCAGATAGCTCCTGTAATGGCGCTTGCGCGTAAACCTGTAAGTCGTCTGCATAAAGGTGGTAGGAAGAAATAAGGGAGTTGGAGATTGAATTAATGAAAATTGCGAAAAATAATGGGGATAGAACGCCACCCTGAGGTACACCGGCAGACGTGTTACACCATGAGGAAAAAGTGTCCTCAATACGGATACGCTGCCGGCGGCCAAACAGGTAACTATGAAACCAATCAATTACCGTTGGAGATATGTTAAGAGAGCGCAATATGCTAAGAAGGATGTCAAAGTCAACAGTATTAAAAGCATTGCTAAAATCTAGCAATGCAAGTACCGTTAACTTGCCATTTTCCATGCCGAGCCTGATGTCATCAGTAATATTCACCAGAGCTGTGACAGTACTATGACCAGGGCGGAAACCGGATTGGAAGGGACTAAGGAGTTTATTTTTGTAGAGGAAAGAGCTTAATTGGTTGTGGACAAGGCGTTCCAGGACTTTAGATAGGAATGGCAGTATTGAGATCGGGCGATATTCGGAGAAAGATGCAGGATTGGGTTTTTTAGGTAAAGGAGTAATCACAGCGTCTTTCCAAGAATGAGGAAATATACCGCAGGAAATAGAGTGGTTCAGGATATGACTTATAATGGGTAGGATTTCATCAAGGATGGGAAGGATCATATTTCGGCTGACACTATCGCTACCAACGGCGTTGGAGGAAACGGATAAAATGCTCTTCTTAACATCACAATCGGATAAATGATTAAAGACAAACGAGGAATGATCGGGAACCGGTAAGTTAGAGAGATAATTAATAGTACCTAACTTGGTAGACTTATCGAAACTAGGCGAGGCAGAGAAATGTTGATTAAGAGTGTTAATGTCCAAATTATGAGGAATTGTGTCTTGGCGTGATTTTGAGATTCCCATTGATCTAAGAAATTTCCAGACTTTAGCTGGATCTCCGTTCTCAACAGAACTGTGGATATGTTGGCGTTGGGCATCCCTACACACCTTATTGCAATGGTTTCGAATACTAACATATTTTTCCAAGTTTGAAGTGGAAGGCCGAGACTTATATTTGGACTTAGCTGCTACCTTCTTTTTCATAACTGCTTTTATTTCATCAGTAAGCCACGGGGACGGAAAATGTTTTACCCTTATCGCACGAATAGGGGCATGTACGTCAAATAACTGCAGTAATTCTTTGTTAAAAATGCTGACCTTTTCGTCTACTGTATCGGATTTGAAGAGATGAGACCAGTCAATGCTGTCGGCATCCTGTCGAAGGGACTCGAGATTGACACCACTAAAATTACGCTGCAAGAGCATTTTCGCCCTAGCTCTGGGAGGACGAATTTTGTATGAAAGAAAGAGAAGATCGTGATAGGAAAATGCATCAGCCGAGCACTGACCATGTTTTGCAACGTGGTCATGAGAAGAAACAAAAATGAGGTCGAGAAGTGAGGGGGTAGAATTCGGGAAATGATGAGTAGCATTCAGGGGAAGAACAGTTAAATTACAGGATTCTATAGTAGAATGAAGTGAAGAAGAACGAGCATCATTTTTCAGGAGACAGGTATTAAAATCACCCATAATAATGGTGTGACTATAAGTGGAAACTAAGTCTTCCAAAACTTTTTCCAGCGAATTAAAGAAGTTTATCCTTAATGAGGGACAGTAGTAGACTCCCAGAAGAAATTTAGAATGGTGTAGTTCCACTTCCAGAAATAGATGCTCACCGGCGTTTGGTGGGGGTGGTTGTGTCGACACACTTATAATAGAAAACGAAATATGCGATTGGAGATAAATGGCAACACCGCCACCACCGCCACTCGAGCGATCATTTCTGATTAATTTGAAACCGGGCAGACTGTAAGAAGAGGAAGGTAAGCATGGTTTTAACCAAGATTCTGAGATAAGAACAGCGTGTATATTCTTACAGTCAAAAGATGCCAGCATATCTGGGAAATGGGCCGGAATGCTCTGGGCATTGATGTGAACAACATTAAAATTGTTTGATACATCGGAAAACTGTGCAGCTAAAGTATCAGAAAGTGAGGGAATGCTTGTGAAGCTATCATCACTGGCATCACTACTTGCAGAAAAAAAGTATTCAGAGTTACTGCTATTACTCATGAATTAATTTATAATGAGTGTATAATATAATATTAAGTGCTTAAATAAACAAAAAAAAAAAAAATACTTAAGAATAAATACTAAATTAGGTGAACAAAGCAAATAGATAAATAATATATTATCAATTACTTTGCCTTAGTCTTATTGAACATTACCGCCTGCCGGTAAATATGAATAAACTTAACCTGACAAAAACAATAGTTTCACTATGTAAAACGACACTAGCAGAAGCCCATGTACATTAAAAAGAAGAAAGAAAAAAAAAATATTATAAAAATAAAAACATTACATTTAATAAAGTCAAAAAACCTAAACCCGTTTCTGAACGTACCAAAACGTTGTCGATTATCCAATGACAGGTGTCAGTGTCAAATCAAAACAGGCGTCAAAAGTGGACTACGTGAGAATAACATTTGACAATTTCTAAACAAAAGTGAAACATAAAGGGGGTAAAATATTACAAATTGCTACTTACTACACGGACATGGACATAGTAACGAATATTGAGGATTACTTTTTATTAGCAGCACGTCGTGGCCTCGCTGCGAGCGGTTTTGCAGGACTTAAAGCAGCGGCGACCGTGGCAGATTTATCAGTTTCTTGTGGGTCGATAGCGCTGAGATCTGTCATAGAAGCGATGCGATGACGCGAACCATCCGGCCCGAGAACATGCACAGTTCCCTCCCGGGTCCAACATTTGTTCACACCAAACTTCTCCCGTGCAGCCATAAAAAGGTCGTGGCGCACTTTTGTAAGGAACTCTGACACTGTAATGCCAGAGCCCTTAAGCTTGGTTTTATCGAACCAGATGGCATTCCTGGTGGCTACGTCCCTGAGCTTGAATAGGATAGGACGAGTCTTGTGAGAAGCAGTAGATCGTCCCATTCGATGACACCGCTTAATGTCACTTGCCACAAAACTGCTGAACTTCATGCGGTCACGGATGATGGTGGTTACAACCACGGTAGTGTCTTCATCCTTCTCTTCGGGTACGCCATGCAGCAACAGAATCCCTCTACGTCCCCGCATCTCCATGCTATCCAGACTGCGGGCAAGGAGCTCAACCTGACTCTGCAAGCTGTTTACAGCTTGAGTGATGAACTCCCTGAACACAGCAAAGTCAGCTGCCAAGCTGGGTGATGTGGATGGACTGCTAGGCTGCTTCTGTAGCTGTGCCTCAAACTCTGACATCCTCTTGTGGAACATATCCATAAGCTCGGACAGGCTGTTCTTCAATGGATCCATGTGGTTTACAGATCAAGATTGTTTAAATCAAGTGAAGTGTTTGTGTTTGAGAGAAATTTATATACCGGCAGGTAGCTCAAGTCAAATGCATTAATTTAACATTAACACTTAAAGGTATTTAAGTAAATAAATATTTTAATTTTATTTTAAATAGGGAACAACTTTTATTTGTACTTTACTTGCAACTACCCACAGCAAAAAAAAGAAAAAAAAAAGCTTTAGTTTATACTATTATTTTGTTTTTTCTGAGATCAATGTTTGGACGGTACCAAGTTATTTGAATCTTTGTTAATGATGTTCTACAAAAGGGTCAAGTGAGGAGTACCTTAACCGATGAACGTGTAAGCGGAATGTGATGCGAGTGAATAAGGCTAAAGAAGTATTCCAGGATCGTAGCAAATGGAAATCCGTGGTATCTGCCTACCCCTTTGAGAAATAGGCGAGATTTTTATGTATGTATTAAAAACCCGAAAAATATATTTAATGACAGGTTCTCTGTTTACAGTGTGCGTATGTTGAGGTTTAAGAAATTTCAGCGCTTAGTTTGAAGACGTAATCAGTTTCGATAAGCAAAGTAATTCAAAGTAGGCTGACTACCAAACACAGTTCCTAGTGTAAGCATAGTTACATCGCAAAAACAAACGTTTAATCAGAACCCGTGAGAGCGTAACGTAACGACATCTATTAGATAACACGTACAAGGTAATAGTAGGTCCCGTTGGATCCGTGCCGAGTACACGATCGAACAACGATTGTTACCGGCGCGAGCTCACGCCACACCGACTACCTATTTGTTATCACTACCCCACAATTATGTAAATACAAGCCTACGTACATGTCGATACGCGTGACCTGAAAGTACTCGGTCGGGTGTTTTCTCATTTCTATTTCACGTGGAGGGATGAAAAGACATTTTTATGTGCCAGGTCGTAGCTGAATCACTGATCAAATTGATTAAGTTCATGAATATTACACTCATGTTATTTGGTAAATGTTTTCATGCGTAAGGTCAGTCCAAGGTTGGAGAGGACCGTAGACGACTACTAAAGTAATAAAGCTAAATTACAAAGGGAGGAAATCTTATTCAATAACACCAAATAGGTGCTTCAAATATTGGCTCATGAATTCTTTATTTTTATTTCCATTTTCTTTTACTCGAATATCAAATAAGTATAAGTTAATTTAGCTTTTCAATATTTGTGCCAAGTAAACGGAACTCATTTCATTTTCCTAATTGGTGTTATGCATACCTGATACCTCCCAAATCTGTCAATTTTCTTTTGTTTTTCTTGAGGACGCAATTCGATAAGTAACAGATAAGGGCTGCCAAAATTGAAAAACAAAAAGATTTTTCATCGTGAGAATAAAATGCAGGTTGTAAAAAAGAGTTTTCGAGGAAATGGGTTAATGTGCTGTTGGGTCATGGGCAGCCTGCCACGGGTTGAGCTATTCTATAAGCATAATATTGTCATAAATGTCTTCACGCTGCCAAGAAACCTTGCGTTGCAGCGGTAAAGTTGCTTTAACGTCGAATGGAGATTTACAGTTACACACATTTATCTAAGCGCAGCCTGCTATTCTGCCTTTGCCCGCTATTTACAAAACATAAATATTTAAAAACCATTTTTTTAGTACGTACTTACCTACTTCTAACATAGATTTTGACGTTCTTACTGTATAGTAAGGTACCTACTTATTTACATTTCTTCAATTTGGGCAGACAGTCTTCGAATTCACGAATTCAGCTTCAGTTTGATAATGCCAAAACATTCTTTAGCACAGAAGATGGAGGGTTAATAGGCGAATGAAATCGTTAGCGGATGATGCGGCAAAAACGTTTATAGTAGAAATTTCGGCCTGATGCGCTTAGTATCAATTTGGTTTGGCTTCCTTACAGAGGTTCTGTCCACCGAAAGTTATTTTATCGGAAAAGATATTCACATTTTTTTTACTCTCTGTATCATTCGACTATCATATATTTATATTCCGACCGATCCGATCTATAAACAGCTTAGGTTATTATTATAAAAAAAAATAAGCTTTATAAGCCCGTACTGTCCTACTGCGGAGCAAAGGCCTCCCTGCCCTTCTTCCACTTGTCCGTCTGCCGCCACTCGACGGCAGTCCTTTAGGTAGGAGTCTAGTAAGTCACCCAGCGTAGGTTAGTTAAAAGAAATACCTGTACAATCAATAATTAGCAGGCTATTTACCACGGATAGCAGTAACCATAAAATCAATAATACTTTAAGCCCTGAGCCGCTACTGGAAAATTCCAACGGATAATCATACGTGGATATCGGAAAATTACCTATAATAATATTTGCCCACATGTTAACAGGCATCAGGCATGATATCATTACTGAATCGAGTAAAATTGATGTAATAACATTGAATTCAGTTTGAAAAGGGAATGAATACAGAAATTGATTACTATTCATCATAGATATTGCATTTCTCTGAAAAATAAGATAGTAAACATGTTTACGATCCCTGAGAATTAGATGGGTTGCCTTAGTAAACAACCTATAACTACCTATTCATTGGCTTATGTCGAGTCCGGCATTTCTCATGCTGAGTGCTGAGAGGTCATTGCTCAATCAGAAAACTAATAAGAGACCCGAATGACATCTGTAAAGTCATCGCACTGTGGATTTATGTAACGTATTTCATCTGAAGCTTCTCGATGTTTACGATGCATCAAATGTACCAGCTTGCTTGCAATGCTTTCAATTCAATAAATTTCTGCAAATAAAAGTTTGAATAACTCTACTTAACTATTCGCAAATGAAAAAACTAAATTAATTTATTTGCATAAGAACCCAGTGGATAATACCTTTATAATGGATTTAATAAGTTTTAAATGATGCTGATATTTTAAAAGTAATTGCACATAAGGGTTTAGTTAATATTATAACTAATTCAATAGCTGGATGCAATAATAAGAAGACATTATTCACTTATATAGCTTTTTAAAGCAGAATTCTCGTAAGACTAAAATACAGCGCTCGGTTTAACTCATCGCGTCAAACGTAGAGCCACATGTAGTACGGCAGTATGGCTCATACTTTTAGTTATATGGCTCCCTCTCTTCACATTCAGCTTTCGCAGTATCTCCCAACAGTATAACTAAAATTAAAAAAGTTCCCTTTCACCACTCTGTTTTTATGTAACGCGAATACTCATATAATGATCCTCACAATTGAAATGAGTTTCTTCATTAAAATGTACGGGCGTGTCATCATGGTGAACGTCGAAAGAGCCTACGTTGTATCATATTGTTATCATGAAGTCGCCTTTGATACATTTCCATCCTTTTTACTTAAATATACGCTTTCAAAGTTTCACCTGTCATGTTTCAGTGAACAACTGTATTTTGTAGACGTTGCGCTTTCAGTCCATTGTTTGAAGTATTCTGTGCAGTTCTCCAATAGTGATCTGTTTGTTACGTGTCTGGTATTTTTATTTCTTGAGTAAGAAGGCAAATAGCGGTATCCGTTCAAAAACAAGAAAACTGCGACTCCCAGTTTTGCACGCGGAATCGTGTGGCTTTGTAATTTTGTTTTTAGCATTTACCGTGCAGCAAAAAGAAAACAAATGTAAGCAACGATATTTATGCGCATCATCCGCTCTTATATCGCTTGCATAAGGGTCAGAGTTGATGTTGCAGTATGCCAGATTTGAATGTGTTCCATTTGTGTTCCAAAACGTGATGGAACAAAGCAGTGCTGCTTGCAAGGTAGCCTTTGAAATGCTACGCGGAAAAATCAAGGCAAATGAACTTATATTTATTTACATGGAGCGACGCAATTTCAAGTTTTATCTTCCACCACTTTGTAGTTTATCTTATAACAACGGCAAAATTAAAGAAATCGGAGATTTAAATGGTGTTTGAATTTTTTAACAGATAAGTTGCCGATTATGATAAAAGATTAGATACCCACTATTTTCTAAAAAAGTTGACACCCTTTTGAGGTATTTAAAAATACATAATGAAAGAAATGTGCTTTTAATTAAATTAGAATAAAGTGTCTATTCTGAAATAATAGCTTCAATTGAGCGAGACTAAAGTGACAATGAAACCGATCCAATTAAAGTTCAGCAGCACTTTAACCGTTCGTCATTTGATTTGAGTTTAAATTTGTTTAATAAAAACTTTCAATCCAAAAAAAAATTAAACACACTAAAGTTAAAAGGATGTTGCATAGGTACTCAAAGTTAAAAAGGATTACGTAACGTGATAGGCACGCCTATTTAAAAACCAGAAATACAATAAGATGTAATTTAAAAATATTTCTCATTAAACACGAGTATAGAATTTCCGACAATTCTTTAGGAGCCAAATTGATCAAATATGATTTTAAATAATAATGGGGTTGACTCAGTTTTTCATTACAACAGAACTCGTTCAGAAATGTCAGTCCATTTGTAAAGAATGAAATATTAAAGCGAGAGACTCGATGATTTGAAATCAGAGCCGCTATCGCGCGCTTCTTCACTTCAAGATAATGCCCCGTTTGAACCTAGTTGATGTTACCAACCTAAATAAAGTATTGTTTAAGAGTTTACCATAGTAAACTTCTATTTACCTCTCCATATAATTATCTATAACTGTACGTACCGCAGGTTAGGTATAGCAATTTTTAATTTATTGGTATATTTTTAGGCCGAACTAAATAGCAAAAGAGAGACCTATGAGGGTTAAAATTTAGCCCGATTCTCATAAATTACGATGGGTTAAACTTCTTTTAAACATTTGTCATATTAGAAAAAAATAAAATTTCTACTAGAACAGAATTCTGAGGTGTGATTATTCATAGATACCTTTTTATAAGAGTATATTTTATTGCGTACATCTCGTATAATAGCCGTCAGAATTCACGTACTGTTTATTTTTCGTACCAAAAGCAGAGTCATCAATAAAGACATCACAGCACGTTTCTTTCAATGAATAAACACATTATGTAACGTTTGCAAAAATAAAATAACATTTGCATTTGCGTGAAGAAAAGACGGTCGGGACGTTCACAGTCATGGTTATAGCCGGTTTTACGATCAATGAAATACGTATCATGCACAATCAATGACAATCATCGTGCGAAAATGCGGAAACCAATTACACAGACTCCATTACGATTTGTGAATAGCTAATTATAGGGTCGTAAAATATAGGTTGTTACTAAATATATCGTATTATATAGGTATATGGCACAGTTAGGCTGTAACGGAGCTGATGGGAATAGAATTGACAACATAGGTATTGACTGTCGGTGCAGTGTGCGTGTAAGCAATTTTGACGTTCAATCAAAAAGAAAATACACCCAACACCATACAATATAATAAATCAAGCCACAAATTCATAACTTATTTTTATGTTAATGACAACTGTTTTGCTTGTTTTCTATCGATCTTTTTACAAAGTTATCTATTAACATGCAGTAAAGTTGATACGGTTACTCGCTTTCCCAATATACATGATTGTTTTGAACGAACTTTATGGACATTTAAAATCGTGAGTAATTTGTGCAACAGTGCCTACTGTCCTTTTCCTATACAAGTTGCTAGCTAGTCCAGTACAAGTATACTGGATGAGTGTAAACGAGCGACAGCCGCCGCTTGTCGGGACAATGGGAAGGCCGGTGGCGCTTCCCTCTCATAACACAAACCTTTTGTGATAGCAGTCGGCTCGATCCACATAATGCTATGAGATTACTCATTAAAATCCCTGAACACCGACCGCCTGCCGATATCAATTCAGGACGAACTCGTGAAATATCAAAGGTATTTGAAAGGTGCGAAAAAATAAATAATTTTATCGAAATAATTCTTTGAAATGAAAATGTGGATCTAAATATTTATGAGGACACTTTAACACAATTTTTTGTAGAATATCATAATAATATAATCATTTAGGACAGCTATCATAATCAAATGAAGTCCTAATATAAATAATATTTAAATTAGGTGTTAAAAGGAGCTCCGAGCAAAATAAATTTAGATTACATATTAAAAATAGCAAACATTAAAATCTGCTATTCTTCTAACTTTTATAATGAAAATACTGATTTACATAATCCATTAGAGAGGATTTGTACTATCATATTATTATTGTATCGAATTTTTTGAATATAATCATGTTGAAGCGCCGCATTAAGATAGTCAGCTTTCAATATAAATTAATTTAAGTTAGATAAATGGCGGCAGACGCGTTTCACTTACCTATACCTGTGTAGGTACATAGGTATTTTTTTTGTATAAGAAGGTAATATTATTTGTTTATATTGCCGAGTGGTATCAGGCCTAGAATCGACTATCCCTTTTTGTCCCATAAGGGGCGTGAAAGGCGACTAAGGGATAATGAAAAAGATGGGCAGCAGCGTCTTCTGTATCTTCACCACCAATACTGCGATCCCCAAGCCGCCTGCCAAGCGTGGGGATTATGGCATCCAACTCCAAGGGGGAGGCCTTTGTGCAACAGTGGGCGTGTTCCGGCTGATGATGAGGTTATGAAACTTCCCTGCACGTAGCGGTCAATATAATAACAAATAACCTAAAACTTAACTTGTTAACCTGTAAAGCTCTACCGGCCAACCTGTAAAGCTGCACCTATTTATCAACTTGTGCAGCTAAAGGGTTCATTGGGAGTTAAAGGTTGGATATTTTTCCCTGTCGTAGGTTATGAAGCGTTAACGGGTCGGTGGGCGTATTCATTTTACAGGTCATTAGAGGAAAAAGGGTAAACAAAATTGTGGCTGCGACCTTTTGTCCGTGTTAAAACAAAATCATTTCTTTTTTACTGAATAACACGCATCAAAACACATTTAATGCTCGTAATATGGAGATGAATATATTAAAGCTAAGTGTTTTGTTACATTAGAGAGAGCTAATGTTGTGTCGTCCATTGTTGCGATTCTTTGCTTAAGCCTTGTAGTATTACCATATACCTAGCGGGTTTTTTGTTAATTTTTGTATTTTGAGATACGTCCACTATGGTGGTGTTGAATTTCAGAACATAGTTTTATAACAAACAAATTAACATGATATCTCTTTGATATAGACAAATAATTATTAATAGTAGTATCAATCGATAGCATTGGTATAATATATATTTAACCGTGCATAATGATAATGATGAACTCCATCCACGATATAGTTCCACACAATCAAGCGACATGAGTGGGCCAGCAAGTACCGTGTCGGGCTTGATACAGTGAATGCACATCGCAGCCCTAGCGAGACGTAAACTTCCTTTGGTAATGACGAACTCCGCAGTTGGATTTATTGCCCGACGCCTCTTATTGAGCTTGACTGCAGTTTATAGTCGCTGTTTGAGTTGGCTGTTCGCATTTAATGCGCTTAATCCCGCTTCTTTAATTAGTTGGGAATTTCTTATATTCTGCTAAAATGCTAGTTTCGAAGTTTCCCTTTTAACAAGCTTTAGTTCATAATACTTTGGAATAATTCTGAGAACATTCTCGTTTGTTTTAGTTTTATTCAAATAGATATCTTGAATCTGTAAGCTTGAGAATTTTAATAAGCAATGAATACTAAAAATTATTTAGAAAATCCTTGAGCCTACGGTCAAGATTATAATTCGAGAGAGTATCTATACTCCTTTATATAAAGTCACAACAAACCTTGAAACCCGATTTTAAAAGTCAAACCTACCAAACGAACAGAGAGACATAAGTCGGTACGCAAGAAAGTCCACCGAGCCACTTCACAGGCTGTTGACGACAAAAAGGAGGGAAAAAATGTAGACGACGTAATACCGCGATGACAAATACGGCATTTTACACTACAAATGTATTTGTGCCGAAAAACGGACGGAATATTCTTTTGCAAAAACATTTTAGACACAGATTAGTCTATAAAAAGATGGACCAAGCGTATGGTTGTTTAAATAAGCTTAGTAGGTACGATTGTTATATACTAGCTACCGCCCGCGACTTCATCCACGAGGACTTAGAATGTTTTATAGCCTTCCTCGATAAATGAGATATCTATAAAACACAAAAATATTTTTTTAATTCCAAACAGGAGTTTCGAGAGAGGAGAAATTCCTCAGATAAGCGCGTTCAACAACAAACTCTTAATTTTTATAATATTATAAAGTATGGATAGGAAGAATTAAAGAAAAGTATAATTTTAAATATTTAAGTAATAAGTTCAACAATAAACAAACAAACATAAAAATAGAAGTGATCGAATTTATTATCAGAAACCTATTAATACGGTTTAAGCAGTGACTCGCCGTCGCGGCGTCTCGTCTTTAAACAGCGCCGTAACCTCTACACATACATGTGTAGGCACATCGAGATTCCACATATTTAACGACAGTTTTACGGGCGGCTGGAGCCGGGCTGACTCAATGCCGTACTGGGTAGACCGTAGACGACCACTGTTTGGTATACAAGATGTCCTAGATATAACGCAAGATCGAAGACACCTCAATTAGTTAATTAAGTTATAAGATTAAAATAGTATCTACAATTTGATAAAGTTAAACCAAATCGAGTAATTTTTCATAAAATTGATATTATTTATTTATGTGTAGGTAAGGATAGCTATGTATGACCGAACTACAAATTCGGTCATGCATTTAAGTTAGGCTTTATTCCTTTGAGTTAAGGCTTAAATTTCTCTAAACTAAAAAGATAATTAACTCATTATAAAGTTTTCTAATTCAATTTGTGTTAAAAATTATTCCCTGAAAAATTTACATTAAAGTATTATGACGGAACTCCATTTCGAAGCCCATTCAGAACCATCTACTGTCAGGTCTAGCGTTAATCCTGTAACATTCTGTATAATCCCCGCAAAAAGCATTTCACTGAAAAACACAGAAATAACGGTATCGAAAATAATAAAATTTTCTATCACATTTCACTGTAATTTTTCTGTTAATGGAATTTAATTTAAATTTAAAAGCATTAAATTCGTATGCGGATTGCATACAGAAAAAAACAACAGAGAGTTTTTTTCACATTTATAATATTAGTATGGGTATAATAAATAATTATTCATTTGTTTTTTGTTGGTAGATGTTTATCTTATACCTAATAGCAATCATTTTCATAGGATCACAGTAAGAAAATCTACTATTTTATTTAGTACTATAATAAACTTTTATAAGGCCCATATTAATTAATTTTTGACAGAACCCAAGCCATTGAAGTAAATAAAATTACCTTCCCGCCTACTCTCTTAGAAAAATACTACTTAAGAAAATAAAACACATTCTCTTTGAACTGAAAATCAACTTAGACCTTTAGGAAACATTAAACAACACGTGGTGGAGTAAATAGAAATACGAATACCCTCTTAATACATCTGAAGCTTAGCTAGTCGAGTACAAATAAAATTAGGTCCATTATGTTCTATGTAGTTTGTTATAACAAACAGTAAGACAGTTTCCTTTGTTGGACCAAATACAGCTAATCAGAGGACTAACCAGAAGCTAATTAACTCCTACAGTATGACCTCGACGACACAAAACAGTATAAGTGGATTAAACATAGATCAGCTGAGAGCCTGCTCTCGTTTTACTCATAGTTTATACTTCAGACATTGAAAGGCTAAAGCTTAAGCTCTTTGTTTTAAACACTTAAGTCACTCTAAGGATGGGCTCCTCAGAGTGATGTTAATCCACGAACCAATCTCCAGCTTTCCAAAACTTTCGATTATTTTAATCTATGTTGATGTTTTTCTTTGAAATTGGGATTATTACGTTCGACAAATTACTTCGCCCGACTTTATGTCACAGTTTGCCATCATTTTGAGGATGCTACGTGATTGCGGCTATTATCAGCGTTATATTTCTTCCTAATGGCTACTAGAGTAGCATGTTAGTAGCTTGTGAGAAAATAAAACTAAGATTTATCTAAGAGCGTTCGACCACACATAACGATACTTTCGCCTTATTCTCGTGGCCGAAAAACCATTAACTTTACAGTACGTCTTATTTAAGATCTTCAAAGGATAATTTGTTTAAACGCAATAAAACTTAGCCTACAAACATAACAATGATAAACAAATTAGTGTAAGCTGATTTATGAAGCTGGTTCATTGATGTAATCCCCTTTGCACAGTGAACACCAATGTAAGAGCCTTTTAACAAACAGATGGGGATATAATGGAAAACGCGAGTCACGGCGGTTTGCGTTTTCTAGCTTCGCAGGAGATTCTTGTTCGATTAAGATGTCTCACTGGAATATACCTACATTGCAAAAACAATGTACAAACAGCTAAAAGTTTATTTGTAATGTATTTAATTTACAGTCGCATTTTCAACTAGGCATCAGTTTTTCTAGGTACCACCAATAAAATGCGGCAACAATAAATGTTTTGACAAACATAACGCCATAAATAAAATCATAAAATAACAATGGTTTTCGACAAACAGCGACCACATCACAACCGATGCAACTGTAACTGGCCGCAAACACGGAAAGCCGAAACCACGCTTCCGTATCCTGTAATTAATGCACGCAACCCGACTGGCCTGAAATAATGAACATCACTACACCGGCCGGCCGGTAATGGCCGCCACCATTGTACTATAAATTAATTTAATGATTGTCTATGTCTGTGGATTTTTCCATTTAGAAACCATCAGTCTTGCTCGCATCTCGGCGACGGATAGGTGTGTTATCCGTTTCTGGTATACATCCGATGAATGGCAATAGGCTCCGAGAGAGACATCTTCTCCTCTCTCGCCGAAATTACCTGCTTCTGTCTACTCGTTAAGAGATTACAGGCGTGATGTATGTATTTTACACAACAACAAAAATCTACAACAATTCTACATACAAAAACTTTGGCTGTAAATCAGTTTTATTCAATCCATATTTAATGGTTACTTCAAAAGAAATAAAATAAAACGGTAACATTTTCTGGGCATTAAGTACAAGTTTTTTAAGTAACAGCAGTTTAAAAGCTTTCGCGTATTTATAGAATAAAGTGTGATGCAAATTCTTAGTGATTCTGTTTTAATAATTGATCAAATCATTAATTATATTCGAAATATGAAGAATTTTATTATTTGCTTAATGTTTCCCGGCTACTGAGACACTCATCACCGGAAAAACTCATTATAATGAACAATATTATAGCAAGCTACATTAGCGTCTAGAATTATATTGATTAATATTGAAAATAATAAAAATATAGGTATTTGCTTAAACAAATTATCTTACACGGCCGTTTAAATTAAGAATGTTTGTATGCAGCCCTGTTTTTTTTTAATAATTATTATTCAATAAGTTAGTCAACATAGTTTTTTATTTTTTTTATCCTTTTTTCTCATTAAGATAATAGCGTTTTAAAGGCGGCTGGGATTCAGATAACATTTGACCTAGATTATGATATAGGTACCATAATTTTATCCACTAGAAATAGTTCCCGTAGATTACGAGTGAAAACGTGCGCTGTAGCTAGTTCTAAATAGTTCTAACCGCAACACCCACAAAACGAGTAACACAAGCGCCTAGATGTGAACACTTTCAATCGTTAGAGCCAGTGGAACACTAGCGCTAATCCAACCGAAGCCACAACACAGGATAGTGTCTGACCGCAGACCGGCTTTGTTTCGGCACTGAATTCGAGCCCAGTCAAAGAAAGTCAAGGTTGATGTAAATGCCACTTATACGGCACAGTCCGACGCAACGATTCGTCGCAACAGACCGATCGTAACATCGGATCGCGCGTGTATGTCAACTTCACCAACGATATCACAAATCGCAACTACATACAGAAACACAAAGAAGAAAATGAGAGATCGTAACGACCAATCGTCGCCGTGTGTGAGAGGCATTTTCTTTGCGATCTATCGTCACGTGTAAGGGTCCCCTTAACCGAAATGCTAACCGCACACGACTAGAGATATAAGAATTTTACCACATTAACATTGTTCAGTGATTCAACACAAAGTCGTTTGTGTACAGAGAAATTAACGAAACGAAATTCGTCATGTATTTTTATGATGTTGCATTTTATTATGATCCTACTATTAAAGTGTTTATTTTCAAATGCTGATGTAAAGACTAAATAATTTTATAGTTTCTAATAAAACATTTATTAAGACATTTCAATTGCAGAAAATCTTTTTAAAATATTTGATAATTTTAAGTCTTTTTAAATTACTTTTTTGCTTTCAATTTGTTGTACGAAGCAGCTTCTGTATTGTAAAGCAAAAATCAAAGTAAAGCTGAAATCAATTTAAATGTTGGCGATCATTAGGAGCGGCTCTGAAATCTATCAGGGGTCTCTTGCCAAGGACGTTTAATTTAAACCCCAGTGGAGCTCTCTCTTTGAGAATCCACTAATTTCTGTAACGAACATAATTAAATCAAATATTTCCTTTTTAATTGAAAGCTGGAGAGTTTGATTTTCAATGTTTATCAAGGACATTATTGGATACCATTTTCAATGATTTGGTTGGTTGATCTTAGATTATAACACACACTTTAAATATAGTAAGATATATTTAGACTATGTCTGTGGGTCTTTATACATACTTTGAATATAATCTATTGAACTAAACATGTGTACTCGTAAATTACCTATACGTGTCCAAAACGCATACGCGGTTTAAATAAATGTACTTATCACACTAAATACCCACATATTAAGTTTTTCAACCTGTTTATCAGTTAATGCATAATTAAGAGTAAAATTTTGAATTCCCATATCGCTACTTATTGAACTACATTACAATGATTTCCTTAACTATCACCGCACGTGGTTCGAAAGGATATCGATGTTGGTCATCCTGCTGAACTGCGTCACGTTGGGCATGTACCAGCCGTGCGTGGACGACCAGTGTATAACGAATAGATGCAAAATATTACAGGTAAGCTATGTACTTTATATACTTAATGCATGTAAGATTGTTTAAAATTAGCTTATAAAATCGCTAGATAAAATCGTAGAAGATAAACTATTTACTTATCTAGGTACCTAATGCGAACAAAATAAGATTGTCACTCGTATTGACAAATTAAGTAATAATTTTATGCCGAACTGTGTGCAATGAGGTTGAACTAAAAAGAAATAAAATCCAAAAAAAGACAGCTACCGAAATAGTCCAAAAGGCAAAATATTCTAGTCTATGGTTAACAATACAAAGGTTTTAATCAAAAATAAATTCTGAAGTGACGCGTGCATTCGGCAAATTAAAAAAGTGCTGGCCAGCGAGAAAAAATGTTTCGACTTGAAGTGATTTTCTTTTGTTTTATTTTCATTTACGCGCGAAAGAAATTTATTTGCTCGAATAATTGTAATTCTTAAAATGAATAACGTTTTTAAATTCGTAAATAGATATTATTTTAATTAAACATCTGTTACAGGTTTTCGACGATATAATATTCGCATTTTTCACGTTGGAAATGACGATCAAAATGGTGGCGATGGGTGTTTACGGGCACGGCACCTATTTAGCGGACTCGTGGAATAGACTGGATTTTTTCATCGTCATGGCTGGGTACGGAACACTTTCATAATATTATATTCCACGAAATATTAAAAAGTCTAATACTTTATTATAAATAATATGGAAAGTAAGATTTTTTCACACGAATATCTTACGGTGTTCTCTAGAACTATTTAGCAATATTTTTTTTCAACAGCGGAATAATTTAATGATGTAACTCAAATCTCACGAGCCACATATTTTACAGAGCCCTGGAATACGCTCTCAACGTGGAAAACATCAACTTATCAGCGATCAGGACTATTCGAGTGTTAAGGCCTCTGCGAGCCATTAACAGGATACCAAGTAAGTTTTTTTAAATATTTTTACAAACTTTATCCTATGATTTCTAAAGCTTAAACATTCAATTAATTTATTACGATTAATTTTAAACTTACAATTGTAACATAGCTGTACGTTTACACATAATTTCAGCTATTATAATGTACGCAGACCACAGTTGTACTTACTCTTGTCATATGAAAAATAAGACATAAATAATTTAATTAATTGTGACGGCATCCAATATCATGAATACCTACTACATAGGTACTTTAAACACATTACTGAATTCGACTTCGACATACTTTTTTAGACCCCTAGACAAATGAAGTAGCCCACGTTAAATATTTACAATGGGTATTGTGGATCTTTGCGCACTCCTGGCATAATGGAATAGAAAATTCAGGGCAACCCGTTACCAAACAACCTTAACCCTCACGTAGTCACACTAAACTCTTAAACAAAAATTACAAAAGGGAACCGTTTAAGCATTGAAGTGCTTTCTATTGCTATTAACGACAGCTTTCTTGCTGTAAACCTCGGTGCTAAACTGAGAGCTCTTAATACGAGAACCCTTTTACTTTGGGTGACCTCCGCCGCACTACCGGCTTTGTTACGTGTGTTTATTTATAGGACTAGGCCCTTTTAAAGGTACAGTAGCTCGATATATATGTTTAAGTATCTATAAATGAGTATTGATTAGCAATTTACGCATATAAGCCAGTCCTGGCTTAGTAGGTTTTTAATCAAAGCCCGCACGTCGAGTGTAAATGTGATTAACTGTGATGCTGATTAACCTTTTCATAGATACAGACTGTGCCCACATGAAATGAAAGCAATTATTTTTATATATTATCTTAACTATCTACGTTATTGTTAAGGTTTCCAACTGCCACGATTTTGGAAAGTAGAATTACTAAGGCATCTAACGTGACACACTGTAGAAAGACGTCATAATATTTCACGTCAGCCAGTTAAACATACGTAATACTTAACCAGATGAAATCCAAGCGTATGAACTTGAGGCACAAAAGAACTCTATATATCTGTGGGTAGGTACGTACTTATAGAAATTAACCCCAGTCAGAATCAAGAGCGAGCGTGGGCGGCGATCGATGCGAGCAACAAGTAAGACCGAGGCTCAGCAAACCACTACGGCGGGTGGCAATTATCTTACTGAAGAATTCATATGTAAAAAGAGATTTGAAAATTCAGCATACAGCACTTTAAATAATATTTATCTACAGCAATAACCCGTATACTCAAATTAACGTTTTTACCTATCGAAGATAGTTATTTAAATGATTATGGAATTACCGAATGTTATCTATTAATTTATAATTATTTAACCGAAATTAATTTTAATAAATTGCAATCACTATCGGGTACCCCTCCTGTTAAATTATAAGGAAGACAAGAACTTCTAATAGAGCCATCCTGAGTTATATTTTACCAGGCGAGTCCACTTCGGTTAGTTCTAGACATCAATGCTCATACGTTTTCCTTGATTCCTATTTTCCTGGATTCAATCATAGGCACAGTAGGATTAAACGAGCTTTCATAGGCTAAACTTAATAAAATAATGCTCTATAACACAAGTAACAAGCCTATAGTAAAGTAGGAAAAGTTTACCAGGTACGTAAAAGGCACTATACAGTGATAAAATCAAATATTTGTATTGTGAATAACCTACAAAACCTGTCCTCATTCTGTTATGTAAGTGAGAAATTGTAAGTAACAATGTATGTACGTTTTGTAATGAAAGTTTTGTCGCGTTCATAGATAGTTGTAGATGTTAATAATTACAAATGTAGTTACACTTATTAATACAACTGTTGCTCTCCATTAATGATGACAATTGGGTTTGTCGCACAGGATGACCCTAAATTACCTACAGACATTAATCATGCTTTAATTATCGCAGACCCTTCACGTTTACAAGACGGAAATTTGCTTTGCAAGGGTACTCCCTAATCTACTCTCTACGTACCCGTGTCTACCTACTCTAAAGTAATATTTACATAAGCGTAGATTTTATCTCAATCTAAAATTATATACTGAGCTATAGGACTTTTATGATATAATATTCGTCGTTGAAGTATGTTATGATTTTTTATTTAACATGTATGTTTTGAACAATGTAGCATCATGATTCATGAATGTTTTTGTTTGATACATACAGGTTTGGTATAATATTGATACTTGCGGTTCAGAGGTATGTTTTTCGCCTAATAATTAGAAACAAGTTAAAACGGATGTCCAAGATTTATGACAGCAGGGGCTAACATTGCATTCAGAAACAACATTTAAATTCAATAATAAATCACAGGAGCAGCGCGGACCGTCCGCGTCGCGACTTCCAAACCGTTAGCGTTGAACATTCAAACAAAAGACGGGCTCTAGCTAAAGTTTCGCACAAAACCCCATCTGGGGCTCGCAAACAACTGGGACAATGCAACTCTGCCGCAAATTAAATCGAGCCACGCGCGCCCGCGGTTACACATACATCGGCACTAATTTGCCCTCGCACAATTTATTGCTCCCACGTCGCCTTTTTATTCCGTTAAATTGAAAAGCACGTTTTGATTTGTGTCCTATTACAACACGCATTGCTCATCTAACGTATTTATCAACGTGCTCCCCCGATGCCTAGTGTATCCAGCATTTAGTTCACAAATAACAAGCTTTGCAAGCGGGCACTAGTTAATCCTCTTTGGAGTAGATACGCCTATTCGTGGAACGAATTAATTGAAATCCATCTGCCCGTTCATGCGAAACTGCTCTTCAGCAGTAAATGAATTCACAAAGTTCAGCAAATTGCTATAGATGCAGCTCGTTTTTTGCAACGTAGGTACCTAATTATAATTAGGCTCCCGGTGTTTTTATTTTGTTCCTGGTAAACATTTCATTTACATTTATAAAAATAGTTGATAAGCTTTGGTTTGTTCACATTTTATGATCAACTAGTTTTGTTTTTCTGCAAGAGACATAGGTCGTTCGTTCTCAACGCAGAAATCCAGGCACTACTACGTCTTCCAGATATAATTTAGTTATTCTAACATGTAGCCTAACGAAAATTTTGAGTCGCTGAACAAGCTCGTTATTAATATTATGCCATTGAATAATATAGCTCACCACTCACTTAACTCAATTAACTGTTGTATCTTAAGTTTTTTTCCTCACTTTATTCAAACTTATTATTATTATTACGTTCCATACATTATATAGGTGTACAATCTGTCACAGCCTAACAGACTTATATCAACTGAGTTCTTACTAATAATAATTTGTTTTTAAGACATCAGTGTTTTTTCTTTTCTCAGGTATGCGTATTCTGGTCATGCTGTTACTGGACACGTTACCGATGCTAGGAAATGTTTTGCTGCTGTGTTTCTTCGTGTTCTTCATATTTGGCATCGTGGGTGTCCAGCTCTGGGAAGGAATTCTAAGACAGCGCTGTGAATTCGTCCTCCCGCCGAATGTACTCCGACCCAAGTATGTTAACACTTTACTAATGCAGTTTTAACCCATGTTACAGTGAGACAAGTTGCGATTAAGATTTTACTAGCAACTCCGTTTAATAGTTTATTAATCTCATAGACATAAGCGCCAATTAGTGTCGAGTTAATTAATCCCCAAAAATGAATGACGCAATACATTGAGTGGCATTGTTTTAAAGTTTTGTGGATGAAATTGCAGCTAAAATGACTTTTTCATTTGTTCCATTTGCTCGAGAGCGCTCGTCTTAGAGGCACGTCCCATTGCTAACGTTGACTGCATGCAATATTTAACGCTTATATCCTCGGCGAATACATCCATCGCTGCTCTGTATATCATTTTGAAATTTTGTATTTTGTCATTGCATATTGTTTTTGCACTGTTACTAACATTATGACCAACGCGCATGTTGAAGAATTTCAGCTTACAGTCAAATAACTAACAACACACTTAAATATTGCATTCCGTCAACACTCACACCAAAAGTAATGTTTATCTGAGAACACACACAAAACGAACCACTCGACAATGTAGCATTACTTAGCAGTAGTGATCCTGCACTCTCCAGTACATAAGATCCACTCATATTATGTAAAATAATTACATAAAATTTGCTACATTTTGATGGTTCTCAACATATCAACCCAAATATAGATAGTACAATGTAGAAAAATACCGTCACTGCAAACATCAAACTAATAGTCATTCATAGTCAATACTAACCAAAACATTAAGACCTAGTACAAATAGCAACAACCAAAAGTCACACTAACAATATGGTTTCATGACTATTGTTTAATATGAAGTGAGTTCATTAGTAAGTATACTATGTAACGTGAGACCATATTATTAGTGTGAGTGAGACCTAACAGACCTTTAAAACTAAACTTAGGCACATAACACCGGTCACGGCTCCTTAATTTATGTTCCAGAGACCTGTCCGAATGGTACAGAGTGCGCGTCAGAGTGAACTCGTAAGGATTTGCGATCAAAATTAATGTGTTTCTATTAAGAACATTGCAAACTGTTGTAACGTGTACCTTCACACATCTGCCGTCCAGATGTGCTATCGTATTTGCTTCCCTTTCACGAATTGGCAGTTTCGATGAGACATTAGGTCTCTCATTATCTGTCGCTGTTTAAATTATATCACACCTAATTTGCTAAGTTATTGATGTGAACTACCAATTTTATTTTTCGGTTCACAGTCTTGTCAAAATATATCTTGAACTATTCTTCACTGTTATGATTTTTGAAAAATTATATTCAACGGACAAGTTAATTTTATTAGTGAATGATTTTACATGTCTTCAACATTATTTACACCAGATCGACACATATTTCCTAAGCCTTAGGTACTTAACTCTTTTCTCAAAATACAGATACTTATCTACACATCAATAGTACAATATTTCATTCAGAAACAGTCATTGTTTAAGCGTATTTCAAATTACCGTAACCATTGTTCTGTCATCTGTTTATCCGCATTTTCGTTTTGAAGCTCATGGTTTATTTCATAAAATAATAACATTTCAATTGAGATCTGAAATGCATATAACATGTATTTTTAAGGCTTTGCACGAGTTATTTACCTACTAGCAGTAATAGTGAGACATTTAGTCCGAAGTTGGAGACCACAATAAAAGCCTTATAGCTATCATCAAGAACAAGCCTCGTAACGACCGGGCGCCGAATGATGTGGGTTACGGCCACTGCTCGTGTTCTATGTACCTTCTATCGTTAAACGATAACGACCCAAAGGCTACTGACGTTAATCTGCTCCACCGATGTTTGCCAGACTCGCCAAAGCCATCTTTATTAACGCTATCATTACAACTAATTTGTATCGATTATTATTATTCATCTTTAATCCTTTTCTACGTTCCTAATTAGCAAGTGTCTGCATGCACCGTTAGTAGTGATGTATTAGTAAATGTTGCCATTTGCATGGGCAGTAGTGTAGTTAAAAATACCAAAACCATTTAAGGGAAAGGATTAACAAAACTAACCGTAGCACAAGAACTAATGTTATACTAACTAATCATCAAGATGTTTTCATTTAGCCTATAGATTTTTATATAATATTATCCCTACAACTAAAAAAATCATCCATCTTGCATTGGGAGTTAAGCATTATTAATTGTTTATCTAACTATTCGTGAAAAGATACCTAAAAATCATAGATTTTATCATCGATGTCGAGTAATTGGAAGTTTAAAATCAGAAGTTCAATACTATATTACCACACGCACCGCAATTAAGAGAAATCCTAAAATCCAGATTTGTTTTGCAGTATTTCATTTTACTACGAGTTCTCCAAAGAGTTGGACTACATATGCACGACGCCTGAAGACAATGGAATGCATTACTGTGGCGACTTCCCCCCATATCGATACGGGGCTCTCGTGTGCAATGAGACTGCCCGACCGTTTTCCTACAACTTTCCCACCAATACGTCTTGTGTAAATTGGAATCAGTATTACACGAACTGCACTCAAAGGGGCAACAACCCCTTTCAAGGCACGATCTCATTCGACAACATCGGTCTTGCTTGGGTTGCTATATTTCTGGTAAGATTATTTTTAGAAACTTATTTTAGTATTATAATACCTAATTAAAGTGGGATAATATTAATTGTCATTTATAGGTGATTTCATTGGAAGGCTGGACAGATATAATGTACTATGTTCAAGACGCGCATAGTTTTTGGGATTGGATTTACTTCGTGCTGCTCATTGTGGTGAGTTGTGTAGTTTTTGCAAATATTATTTAGTATTATTAAAAAGCGCGGTATTTCTCATGAGAACTGCACGTTATCTTCCCGTTAAAACAAATTTTCCTAATATGGACTGCCAAATAAAAACCAAACCAAAATATTACGACATTCTAACGTTATTATAACATTCGTTTTCACAAAAACTGAAACGATCAGTCATCTGCCCTATAACGATCCCATTATCTTATAAACACATATTTGTCTTTTAGATCGGATCATTTTTCATGATCAACCTCTGCCTGGTCGTCATAGCTACACAGTTTAGCGAGACAAAAAAACGTGAGATGGAACGAATGAGGGCCGAACGAGCGCGGTTCACGTCGTCGTCAACCCTCGCCTCTTCGACAAATAACAGTGAACCCGCCACATGTTACGCGGAAATAGTGAAATACGTCGCACACTTGTGGAGACGCTTCAAAAGGAGGATGGCGAAAAAGATCAGGTTCGGAACACATTCTTTGTATATAAACATCCGTATGTGGGCACAAAAATATACCAACCTTTTCAATTTTTATATTTCCTTAGTCGCAATCTATTCCAAATATCGTTATGGTACCCTCTGAAGTCGTATTGCCGACTTGACTTAGAAAAGTATTATATTCTTCTATAGAACTACAATATTTATAGTAACCCTCGGCAATTCCATTTCAAATGACACTTCTTTGTGAATGGCAAGAATATTTTTTATAAGCGTTCGCTATAAAAGTTGTTTCGTAGCCTATAAATGGTAGCATTCATCCGTTTCGTAGAACTTAATGTTTGACTTTATGAAACTGATGTAACTTTATCATTTTGTCGTACCTTTATAATATTTCATGTTTAGGGTGTACCGATATCAACGCGCCCAGCTTCAATGGCGGACGAGCAGGGAAACTCTACAACTACCTGCAAATAAGCCCAAACAACATCACCCTTGCTGTCCGCGCGTACATCCACAGGTAACCCACGTTATTTGAACCCTTCACTATATTCGTATAGACATCGCATTTTAATAGGCACACAATAACTTTATTTTACGATATCTTTGCTTCATAATGAAGTGAAGTTTATCGGCTCATTATAAAGTTTGATATTACTTCGAACATGCTTGTAATGAATTTTGAAATATTAATTTTCAAGTTTCCGATCGTCTAAGGACACGTTATTCTGGCGGAGCAGAGGTTTCAATAAAATATTCGTTGAACCTACAAAGCCGTTTCCGTGTTGAGAGAGCATATTGTATTGTGTCCTTAAAGGCAGAGCGTAATGATTAATGGACTCGCTAAAGCTTTATTAAATTACATAGTAGCAGAAACACATAGTAAAAATGTTGGCCTATCAATGTTAATTTATAAAACAACTTTAAACATTCTGTCATTACATAGACCATATAAATATGTATATCAAACGCCTAGATATTATGTTTAACATTTCTATAATTATTATTAATTATTATTTAAAATATTCTAAACTTCATTTAGCGGCGTTCGTAGCACTGCTACGAACTTGCTACGAGGTATACATTTTACATAAAAACGAATAAAAAACTGCTGACTACTATGTGTTTATATAATTCATAAAACATAGTATCATATTGAACTATGTAACGTGAATATTTATAATACGTGATACCCGCACCCCCAACAAAATTTGATGTTTAGGCCAAGTAAGTTGTTATTATTTGCTTTTTATAGCCTCGTATTTGGAATACATTGAATATGAAACCATTATTTGCTGTGTTGCGTCACTGTTAATACAAATATAATTTATTGATTTCCTATCATTCAAAACTCCATTACGTTAGGGTAACGGAGGTAAGAGTGTCAGCGAGGAGGGAGGCGGCGCGGGGTGCGAGGAGCCCCTCAGTCGACCCAGCCTGTTGCGTGTTCCCTCGCTGTCCGCTGCCGATCTTGAGGTAACACTCACTTTAATATGAATCCTTGTGATTTTACTGTCGTACAAAACGCCTTGAGGAAATTTGGAGTTAAAGAATTGATATAATGGTTGAGATGAATCTAGTTGTATCTAGTATCGACTATCTGCACAGATACGGTAATATTGTGTACAGTATGTTTAATATATAATTTATTTAGACTAAGTTGACCTTTATATTTTTCTTTTCGCCGTAATTTTAGTCATACCGATGAGATTGATTGACTTACCTTCACATATCATAAGAATCCCAGTTCTTAAAAGATTATTTTGTCGTAGAACGCGTCCAATTTGTCACTACTATCGCCGCCGTCACTGGCGCGTCGAAGATCATCAGTGATGTTCAGCGACACAGTACTGTTGCACACACCCAATGCGCCGCACGGAGCTCACCCACACAACGTGTGCTCCTCCGAGAAAATGACGCAAACAGGTAATTATCGTATAAAATATAAACCTGAATACAAAATGATCATTCATATTAAATGGTTAATGATTAATAAAATAGTTTTGTAAAGACAGTTCATATTAATTTTAATGAACGTTCATATTCCATTTTACACAATAAGCCGCAAAGAGAATTGTTATTATAGTGGAAATAATATTTAAACGAAAAGTGTCTTAAGATGAAAGTTCTGAAAAATTTTTAGACAATACCGTTGGGAATGTGAAAGAACCCACCTACGCTACCTACATACCAGCTACTTACTTTACCTGTTGCTTGTACACACTTGAAACTTTCCCCATCTTACTCCGAACAAAGCGCAACTTCTGAATACACTACGCAACACTTTACATTCAATACTGTTGAAACTTTTTAACGATTCAAATGAATATTTATAGATTCATTGTGTCAACGTGACTGGCTTAAGAGCCAAAGTGGTGAGTCTAGAGGTGGTAGACCTAGACGACGCTATTAGACGGGCATGTGCAATCTCAACTGAATTTCCTGCTTTTCTTCCACTACTTCTTCATAGAAAAACTAAATAGGATTAGGAAACGAAGACCAGAAACCATTTTCTACGTTTCGTTTCGCTTATTCCCTTTTCAGCATAAGTTTAGTATTCCTACACTTTTGAGAGTTGATTTACATACAAAACTCTTTAATCTTCCTTGAGTTATCTATTTTACCTCGAAAGCATTTTGTTATATCCCATTGAGAATATCGTAAAATATTTCTTGAAAAATATTCTCTTCAGGTTAATGGCCAACTTGGGAGCGAGGGAGAAACCATTAATATTTTATCATGAACTGATTACGACATAGTATTCTTGTAAATTCTCAGCCTAATTGCGGCATGGTGGGCTTAAGTCGAATGAAGTACTTATTCCTTAAAAACATTTATAACCTGATCAGATTTTAAACCGTATATTATAACTTATCTAAAATAAACTTAAAATTGAACTCATTTACTTAACCATATGTCACGGTATAAAGTCGGAATGACTGATGTCACTCCCAGACAATTTAATCAACGTAAACTCCACTGAGAATCCAACAAAAACATCAAAAGGGACTGTTAACTGAAGCAGTACAACCAATTAACTTATCAAGTGGCTGTCAGAAACGTTTAACTAAAATCGTTTATAACGACATGCTTTTGAAATATTAGAAGCGTTTGGTCCGTCTATTAGTTTGTGTGGTGTGACATTTATTTGGGGGCGTAGAGTTCGACCTGCCGACAGGCGACACGGCGGAGGAGCGCGCGGCGGCCGGCGGGACCATGTCGTGCCAGGAGCTGCTCGCGCTGTCCGGGGCACTGTCGGCCGCCCTGCCCACCGGACAAGTGGCCCTGGACACCTTCTTCGAAGAACTAACTAAGGGAATCAGCAAAAGGGCCGGAGAGGAGAAATCAGATACAAGGGTATGTGTAATGTGATTATTTGCCAGTCATTTGCTAATCTAAACGTGATTTAGTAAACGAATGATAACCCATTCGTTTATTAAATATTTGGTATTAGCCAGTTTTATCATGTAAAGTTGATTGAAATAAGTCCATTTCTGATCAAATGAATACTACGATCAAACTATAAATAACCAAACTGAAATATATACTGAAATCGACAATACCTATAAATAATATTCACAGCGCGAGCAAAATGTACCGCAAACTAAATTCATTAGCGTAAAACTTACACAATTTATATCCTGCCCACGATGTATCTGTCATCATAAAGTCTTCATTGGAAAAATTAATAGCATTTATACATAATTGTGATATAGTTCAGAGTACATGGCAAGCTATATATTATTATAATTATTATTTCAATTGGTCAACTGTGGCAACTTGTTGTATCCAAGAACTTTAACGATCCAGAAAAATGAATATAAAAAAATATTCAGTTTGAATTCAGGACTTGTATCTGGTAACAGCCTATTGCCATTCTCACTAGTCGCCTCGTATTACATTGAACTATACCTACTGGCAAAATGAGTGTGAACTATAACACCCTACCTAAGTACCCACTTCGGGTACTACAGATGTGATGTTATGTTTTTTGATTGTTATTTAGATCGTGGAGATAGAAGACTTCTCATGTTGTGCGGATCTTATTGCGGCCGAAGCGGCAGCTAAAGAAACGCGCAAGAGCCGCATAAGCAACGCTTGCTCCAACTTCTGGAATAGAATATCTAGCGCTCTATCCAGACTTCGGCAGAAAATCAAAAATATCGTTGACCATAAATATTTTCAACAAGGTATGCATAAAACAAGTAACCAGTACGTCAGCGCAAAAGCAGTCTGCTCTTGATTGAACTGATGCTCTACATCAAATACGGACCAAGTTATAGTTCTGTACTATTTATTTTATCATAATTATCTATGATATTCTACGCAAAAAACACTGTTATTTTAACGAAGACATCCATTTCTTAGTTCTATCTCGAAGTCTATTTTCGAACACAACATTTTTATATTAAATCAATTGTGAAGGTATCTCACAGCTGTAATTTGCAGGTATATTGTTGGCGATTCTCATCAATACGTTGTCAATGGGCATTGAATATCACAATCAACCAGAGGAGCTCACTGTGATCGTCGAGATCAGCAACATTGTGTTCTCGGCTATATTCGCTGTTGAAATGCTACTCAAAATCGTTGCCGAAGGCCCATTCAAATACATATCCAATGGATTTAACGTATTCGATGGAGTTATTGTAATTCTCAGGTACTCTTTTATTTAAATTTTTGTAGTTATTTACAGTTTGCTAAGTAATTAAGCTGACTACTAGAATATAATATCGATAGGTATATACCAATCTGAAACTCTTATTTAAATTGCTAAGGCTCTTGCTCTGCTTTATTGGGCCTTATTATGTCAGTATAAGCTAAAAAATGCTTAATTATACATTACATATTGTACAAACTTGGTAAATATTTTGTTTAATATGAATATTCGGGAATGCCCGACTAGTTTCAGACTTGAACGGAGCCCTTATTCATGAGCTGGTAACGCGCCAGAGTCGCAACCTATCTTAATATCCTTCATTATTTTAATAGTTAAAAATTAAATGTCTAATTAAGTTATCAATAAGTAAGCCAAGTTATCTAAAAAGTAGAAGCTGGGTTTATGTTAACGTGATGTTTTATGTGTACCTACTTAGCTTGTGTGTTTACAAGCCAAGTAGGTACATTGAACTTAAACGTACCAAATTTAGGTTGTCTGTATTGTTAGGGTACTGTAAGTTTACAAAGGACAATGTAAAATATCGACTGCAATATCTCGGCGGCCCACCCAAGGGTTAATTGACTGTCTGTGGTTTTGAACCCAAGCTACGAGCGTCGTACGTGTAGCAAAGTGGTGAATCACTCCTGCAACAAGTAAATTACTGATGACACCTAGCAATATACAAGTGAATCAATTTCATTTTAAAATCTAGATTTAGGTATTTATAAGTTAATAGGTTGTTTAACAAATAATGTGGATATAATTTATCAATCTTAATTAAAATTGATGTTCAAACAGTGCATTTGAACTGGCACATAGCATGGGTAACGAAAAGGACCTAGCTGGAAGTTCAGGTCTCTCCGTTCTCCGTACATTCCGACTATTGCGCATACTGAAATTGGTCAGATTCATGCCAAACCTGCGACGGCAACTGTTCGTCATGCTGCGGACAATGGACAACGTCGCCGTCTTCTTTTCTCTACTAGTACTATTTATCTTCATATTCAGGTAAATATCACAATTGTATTATTAGAAAAATACTTAGAGATACCACGGAGACAGATCAGGTTTTATAAATCTCAATTTAATGTAAAGGTAACATAAAACGAAATTCGATAAATTATTCAATTAAAATGCATGCAATTAAATATATGGTATAAAATATTAGGGCCTTTTTAAGTTTATGATTTTTGAACTACGTGAAAATCTGCTATTTATTATTTACTTCAAGATTCTTTTCTTTTCTGTCTGTTTTACAATTAGGTATAAATTCAATAGGTTTTTTGGTTTTGTTTATTTGCTTGACCTGATTAAAAGAGAATTCAAATTTAGCATCTCACTAGGGACTTAATTAGGCGTTATGTATCTGTCTACAAACCTGACCTTCGGTATTCAACTCTTTATTTTTTATGTAAACTCAATATTCCTATCTCACACCTGTATCGTAGCAAACTAGTAGCTAAACATCACGGTCCCCAGCAATCACTCATTGATTGCTCAATCAGATTTTTCATTTTTCCGTAGCAAAAGAAGATATATTCGACTCTCCATAAAAATATGAAATTCTGAATGTTTCTACTTAACTGTCACACCCGCATCCCTTAACCTGTGCACTAACTGTGAGTGATTTCTCCTTTTTTCATTTCAATCTTATCCTTATGTGTGTCAACCACCTCTGTCTCTGACATTCCAATCACTACACACTGCCACTATCCACACTCTTTACAACTTTTTTCTCTTCTATTTATTATATCTTATCAATCATAGTGACTTCACGCTTTTGTGCTTTTCGTCCACTTCAGTTCTTTACACCTGCACTTAATCACTCATCTTCTTAGAATTTATCAACACACATAATATTATATATGCATTCTATTCTATTATGTCCTTTATAATTTTGTATATATCTCCTCCTTTGTGTGTGGAAAGGATTATGGTAACCGTATTATTATCTAATCGCATATTGCGTGGTAACGTTCAGCATCCTCGGTATGAACCTCTTCGGGTGCAAATTCTGCGAGAAAGACAAGCATGGCGATCAAGTGTGCGACAGAAAAAACTTTGATACGCTCTTGTGGGCCTTTGTCACGGTGTTTCAGGTATTCAACATTTTAAATTAAAATACCTAACAGACAATCCAGAAACAGACTGAACTTGCAACATTTACTAAACGCTTACCCACGGGTCCGTCAGCAGCCAACACTCATGACAGTTTGACAATCGCAAATAACAAAAGATTGTCTTGTCACGGCTAATCGACTAACCACGAGAGTACACAAACGACTGTTCACTCTGCTGCAAGAGACAATCTTATCGAACTACACAATTGTGTAGCAATGAAATAACACTTACAGAGGGATAAAGCTTGCAGCATTGTGCGTTGTCAAAACAAGCGTTCAGTCGCGTAACCGCTACCCTAGTACCCGCGTAGTGAGATCTAGTACCATCCGTAACAGATTGATCAAACATCATCTAGTGTCACGTTCACGTTGTTCGTACAGTACTCCATCAGAAGTTGTCCAGAGCACATTAGTCAGTGAGCTTGGTTGAGTAGTAGGTTAGCTTGAGGTCGTTCGAAGCCGAGTCGCGGGTTAACCTGTTCGTCAGTTCCTCTACTCCCACTACTACAACTGCACTCAGTTATACAGTATCTCTATCACTCTGCATGTTGCTTCTATTATTTAGGTATTAATCTTTAAATGCTTGATCCGAAATTAGTGGAATGATGTTAAATATTAACTCGAGGAACGTATTTAAGTTTAAGAATTATACGACAAAAGTTTCCACCAGTTTCGCTATCAACCCTGGCATCCTTGTTTTTAACTTCAGTAACAATCAAATTTTCAATTACTTTTCCCCTTTCTTGGGCTCTTTAACTTCTACTTTATTAATAACTAAAAGTATTTGTCCTCTCATCTAAATTTCCTTTTACTATTTTCCATCTGCATTTCTCAGGATGAATTTAAAAATTGTAAATTACTGCATTATAATCTGAATGACCTTTGCCACGAGTAATATGGAACAGTATGAATGAGATTTTTCTTTGATTATTATCTTTTACGCACTTACTTTCGCCTATTTTTTCCTCCTCCAGATTATTTTTATTGCATTTTTTCTTTATACATGATTATCGTGAGGCAGTATATTAAAATGAAACATAATATTTAAGTATTAAGTTTGTCAATAAACTTAATTGCACTAAATAACACGATGTTAATGAAAGTAAATATAATTTAGATTTATTAACATATCCGTTGGTTGTAGCGTTCCAACGGCGATAACACTGCTTAACCATTTAGGCTTTTGTTTATTAATTATTTACATCACATCCCAAAATAAAATCATCAGGACGATTGTTTGAAATAGAACTAATTTTACGGCACTTTAACGTGTAGATACACAATTATAATTTCTGCACTACTAATACTGACAGTGTGCAATAAGTTTCTCTTCGATAAGTATCAAGTTACCCTCTTGTTATGGCACTAACTGCACACATTAGGTGTTGACCACAATATATGCAGACCGTAACATTAGTATTATTTCAGTAGTTCGTTCATGAGAGCAGGTTACAGTGTTAACGTCTCGTACGCAACAATAATGTCGTCAGGATGACTCGGTCGCGGCGTATGCGCATAGCGTTTTGTTTTTCTTTCATTTTGACATCGGCTCCGCGACGAGCAGTATTCTGGGCATGTATCTATTCGGTGGTAAGTTTTGCAAGTTCGTCGAAGACAATGGCAGCGAGCGGGATTGTACCTGCCCTGAGATCATCTCGCACCATCCCAAGTGTGAATGCGACAGGAAACACTTTAATAACATCCTATGGGCTACCGTCACTGTGTTCCAGGTAAGCCTTGAGCGGTACGTTAGACTAGGCTCAGTATAGACGGTTTATTTGCGATCCTGTTTCGATATGTTTTAGACGAAAGACGCCGCTTGTTTCTCGTAAATACTAACTTTAATTGATTCAAACTGTATATAATAGTTTGTCTTGTTTGACAACTTTATGTTGTGAGAAAAGACAAATTTCAAGCTCAACATGACAGAACATGACAATGTATTATACATTATTATAAACTTGGCACAAGCGAGAGATCCGCCGTAGTAACTTAGATATTACATTTTGGTAATGCACTACAAGGAGCGCTCTGTAGTTAGTTGCATCTTGCTTAGTAGTGAATAGAATTAGGAAGTGCTGGACCCTGTATGCTTGTGTACTCAAACTCGCCGTCTGTGTTCCCTTTCATTACTGTGTATTAGTGAACACCGACACAAAAACATGACACTTGTCAACACTAACACGCTAATTATTAACGAAATGTTTTATAGTATTCTTACTTTAATTTACTAACATTGGAATTACTTAACATTTTATTACAAACACCAAAAGGCACGACTTATTATAATACAATATGACAGCACACCTCGCTTATTTTGATTTATTAAACAAAATCGGATTTAAACATACTTATTATATTTGATGTGGTAGAACGGCTTTTGTGGTTGATTTAAATTCTTACTATAATACAATATTTCAGGTTTTAACGCAAGAAGATTGGAATGTTGTGTTGTTTAACGGCATGGAAAAAACGAGTCATTGGGCCGCATTATATTTCGTTGCCCTTATGACTTTTGGGAATTACGTACTTTTCAACTTGCTTGTTGCTATACTCGTCGAGGGGTTCAGCTCCGAGGTAAGTACCAGTATATACTTAATTTTTGTCAGTACCTACTACTTTCATTATACCTACATAACTAGTCGTTTTGTAAGTAGTTATTCTAGGTTTTCGCATTTTATACTTTTGCTAAAGGTTACTTAATCTGAGTAACTTCTTGTAAGTAGCAAAATATTCAAGAATATATTTTGTTATGTATACCAACATAACCAGCCATATAATTTCCAATCAAATACTCATGTGTAATTCAAATCTTTTAGCGAAATGAGAGAAGGGAACGCGAGCAACGTGAGCTGGCAAAGTCAAAATTGTCGAGTGAATGTTTCTCAGACAATAACGAATTGCAGTACGACGACTCGAATTCGGGATCACATTCCAGTGAAAGCGTTTCACAGGTAAAGTATGTTCAATACTATTTCATTAAGCCAACGTGTACCATGTTTTTCTATTTAAAACTTTGAGCGCTCATTCCTTGAAAACTAAGTATATCCAAATAAAATTGCCAGTTTATGATCGTAATTTTTTAACAGAATGAAATTAAAAACTATTGGCGATCGGCGGATGATGTGCGAAAAGCTAAAGATGATGTGAATGGACATAAAGAAAAGGCAATGAAATCACGTCGTAAAACAAAGTCTTCAGCGCACCACCCGACACTTTGCAAGGACTGCGCACAATCTAACAAATGTAATTTACAAAAGGTGAGTGGGTATTAAAGACAATCATAATCATGCATTTTCAACTAGATGAGATAGTTGCTGAAACATCATACTTTTATCAAAAAGACATTTCACTAAAACTAGATACAAATATCCGTAAAATAAAAGTATTTTTCTTCTTAAAATGTTCATGTTTTGTATAAGGTATTTCGGTTGTTGTTAGACTAAAAAAGAATTTTAAATTATTCTTCCTCGTAAAATATCTTACGACTCACTTAGATTACACATTTTGATCCTAATCCTTTGTAATATCTTGGCAGAGTAAACCTGACTTCTGTTTAATTTATCTTGTAATTTAGTATTTCGGTAATCTGTCAGTGAAAGCAAGGCATTATTTTCTTTGAAGATTTATTTTATTTGTAGTTGTATTACTTATTTCGTTGTCTTAGGAGTCAAAAATGCTAGCAAGTAGTGCCGGTATAACAGAATCGTCGGCTGTTCCGATGATAACGCATACTGCAGCAACGCCTCAAGACTCTCCTTCAACAACATTGGAGCCTGGAGCTTCATTCAGAGATTTTAATGTAGCCCTGAGCTTAGAGAGGTCTTCGATGCTTTCTAGTTTGGACTCCATTGATCGAACTTCAGTAAGTTACATATACACGCATTAAGATACCTTAAACATAATCTACAAATATTAACCTTCTATTTATTCAGACAATTTTACTAAATATTTAACACCTGTGTGTTTTTAGTGTGCCAGTATACCAGGTCTACTGAAACCGCCAAACAGCTACACGTTAACGCTCCACTCGGCACAAGCCCAGCTCGGTGCCGAAAAGGCTCGTCTCCCTCCTATGTCCCTCGCCCCTCCGCCCCTTACTCTTGCTCTACCTCCTTTAAGATCCGCGTCACCCGCGCCCGCAACTCCTACAACACCAAGATCAATGCCATCCCCGCTGTTACCAGACAAGAATGTTCAAATCACTATACCTAAGGATGAAAATTGTATGAACACCAGTGACAAATCTAGTCTTCTGAGTTCTCAAAAGTAAGTTGGGTTGGTACCGATAAGGGTCTGGTTGAGTAATCAGATTTCGTAATCTTTAACTCTCATTTCAATTTGTGCTATTCTAGGAATATAAGTGTTGTCAGTATGGGCTCAAATGGCGATGATAAGTGTAGAGTGCAACGAGGCTATAGCTGGAGATTATCGAGGCCAAGTCTAAGAAGAAAACCTAAGCAAAGAACGGGATCTGACTCAGACGCTATCGTGCTCAACAATGGAAGGGACCATGCAGTCTGTAATGGTATATATATCCTATTCATATGACGTTCTAAAAGCATATTTGTAGGAAGACGTTGAATTAGTAAAAATGATAATCATAATATGTTTAGAACTTTAGGGTATATTTTGTCATTTTATAAACATTTCTAATTTAGAGCCAGCGACCGTGAATTACGTATCCGTAAAAATTGAATAGGGGCGACAAAAACACACTGCAGTTAAAATTTGGTTGGACTTGTAGTAATGCGCAAGTGTTTAACAGGTTCAAACCTCCGTAAAAACGAGCTGCTACTATCATCGTCGATGGTGATAAAGAATGACACTCAGTCCGAGCTGCCCAACAACAGGACACGAGCCCCGCTGGCCACGACGCGCGTGCTGCCGCCGCCCGCGCGACGGGTGTCCGCACACAACGCGCCTTTGTTACCAGACGTACGTACTATTAGTTTATAGTTATAAACTTTGGTTTGCTTCATAGTGTCACAAAATACAAAAATAATTCAAAGTCCACGGGACGAATTCTATGAATTAATCTTTTTTTTTGTTAGACCTACCATCATACTTATTAAGTTTTTAATAAAAAACATAAACACACATAACATAACATCACGCCTGTATTCTCCGAAGGGGTAGGCAGAGGTGCACGTATAGTACACCCACATTTCGCCAGTTATGTTTTAGGTCCCAATGTAATAGGGGGCGAGCCTATTGCCATCAACCGGACACAAATCCAGACTCCGTGCTGGTACTGAGATTTACCTAATGGAAAAACCCAGTATCACTTTGCCCGACCCGGGATTCGAACCCAGGACCTCGTGCTCAGCAGTCGCGCTTAGCAACCACTAGACCAACGAGGCAGTAAATACTAACATCTTATTATAAATAATTCAAGATTTTGGGTTATTCCGAAAGTAGACTTCTACACACACTATCTTATATACTATTCAGTTACAACTGTACAATTACATTGATTCAGTCTGTCGAGTATTCGTGCGTACTGTCATGTATGTTTAGGTGTCGTGGAAGGCTCCAGAAGCAGGGTTTTCATCAGACTCCACAGTGCGACTCGATAGTGTCAAACCGCCGCCCCACAGGCTATCACTTACCAACGACTACTTAACAGGTAACCCATACTTCACTTACTTTACTTCGTAATCTAGAATTCTGAGAACGATGTTGCTAGAGTTATAATCGATTGGAAACAACTAGGTGACTGACCTAACTGCTTTTGATATTTAATGCATTTCTCTACCGTACTGCAAGCTTCGTGGCAATAGCTTGGGTAACAAGAATATTAAAGTTATAGGTTAACTGCTCCATTCCAGACATCGAAATTTTACTAGTTTACGTCCACTTCAAAAAATATATATAATTTAATATATTATGTAAAGTGAAAGTAATAAAATAGAAGTAAGCTTATTACTATACTACTTTATTTCTAGATAAATCTGTATTCACGAAATTACTTCAAAACGGAATATTCTTACCCTATCTACGAACAATGATTCAGTACAATATAAAATACAATAATCTTTTTTCAACCTATTCATTGATGACAGCATAAGAACTGTGCCTGCTGAAGTTTAGCTGCGCCCTCACAATCGCTTAAGCAAACTAACATTTGTCAATGGAACACTTTTAGTTAACAACACCATGTTCTTAGTATCTGAGTATGACTCATTGGTAACAGTGACGTCGGTGTCAGAAGTGAAGGCAAGTAACCTGGGTCCTTCGTCAGCCATCGTGCCGGTCGCACCGCGCGAGCTGGCCGCGCCCTCACTACCGACGAGACTCAATGTACAACCACTACCACTGATGAAACAGATCAACGAAGAGGTACGTAAGTAGTGATAGAACTCATTGCATCTGGTGGCAAACAAGAAAAAGCGATATTTATTTTTAAATTTGAGTCATACTTTAACCAAATAAATCATGAGAATTCAATAGAAGCTTTTTTGCAGGTGGCCATAAATAACGTGTGCATGTTATCATCGAGATTCGACAGACGACGGTACAGATTTAAAGATCTGTTTCGCTTTATGGAGCCCACTGGCTGTCTCAAAGAAAAAGAGTTTTACTCACTGTACATCTTTTCGCCCGACAACAAGTAAGACTGTAGCGACCTCAATTCCTTTATTCGGCTGAAAGAATTTTAGTATCTTCGTAATTAGTATCTTGTGCTTTTATGTGTTCAAGGTTTTACTGATCAAATCACTACAAACAAAACCTTCAATAACATTAATCTGAAAGTAGAACTAAGCGGTTAATATTGTTTTACAAGAAATCGATAATTGTGTTAGAAATGAACAAAAGCAATTACATTTTATCATTCAAAAATAGCGTATATTTAACATATAAAATGAGTGTGCATAAGACTAATAATAACTATGCTAATCAGTTCTTGATAGTTAGTAATCAATGAAATATAAATCTTTCTCACCCAGCATGAGACGGTTCTGCACATGGGTAGTGACTCGAGGGTGGTTTGACAATATAGTGCTTTTGTTCATCGCACTCAACTGCATCACACTGGCTATGGAGCGGCCCAACATACCACCTGACTCCAAGGAGCGAGCTTTCTTGTCCAGTGCCAATTACGTCTTCACAGGTGTATTCGCAGTCGAGATGTTCATTAAGGTAAGAATCAGTCTCAAAACAAAATTGTTCTAGATCTCTGACAATACATGCGACACATTACTTGCGTATTATTCAACGTAAATGATAAAACTATTACCTATTTTCAATCAGATTTCATCTACAAAATCAAAGAAATTAATAATACGTAAATAAATTGACCTAGTTGGTAGCGCGATTACACAAGTCAAATGTATTTTTCTATTTAGTGAAAGTCACTATTTCTCTTTACATTTACAACTGATACGATTTGTCTAATTATTCGGTATAATTTTAGTCGTTTCCGCTTGTGACTTCACAGTAGTTGAAATGGGACTCGTCCCAAGTATGGTTAAGACATTAAGCGCAATCGTTAGATCCTACCGCAACGTACAACTCATGCTCTTCTGAACTGACTTCTTACTTTGTCTGCCTTAAAACCTAAATTGTAATTACAGCTTACTTTTCGCGTTTATTAGGGGGGATTACCCCTTACTTTATAATATATATTCATCCAAACTGTAATGCAACAGTTTACCAACCCTTATATTTATTTGGTTTTGTTACATTTTTTTTAAACAGGTTGTAGCATCAGGAATGTTCTACGGCCCTGACGCGTACTTTACATCCGGGTGGAACATTATGGACGGGTCATTAGTCATCATATCCATCATTGATCTGTTAATGTCTTTAGTATCAGAATCCAGTCCACGAATATTTGGAATTCTCAGGGTAAGAATTCCTAATGGCCGATTTTTTTTATTATTAACGCAAACACAAGTTAACATTTTTGTATTTTTGCCTTTAGGTATTTAGATTACTAAGGTCATTACGACCATTAAGGGTGATAAACAGAGCACCTGGATTAAAACTTGTTGTGCAAACACTGTTGTCTTCACTAAGACCTATCGGAAACATTGTACTCATTTGCTGCACATTTTTCATAATTTTCGGCATCTTGGGAGTCCAGGTAAGAATTTTATAAATATGTTATTTCTATAACAGACCGAAAAAAGTTATATGAAGAATAAAAATAACTTGTTTAATTTATCAACTTCAACTTATCCTGACTTCCTTCATCATTACTAGTTTATAGTCTCAGTCTACTATATGCAAGCGATGCAAATAGTGGATGCTCCATTGTAACACAAGACGTTTTCCCTTAGGGCCACACGAGTGACGTCGAGAGCTATGTAATTATTTCGGTATCGTCTCAAGCTACACACCAGATAGAACTAAGACCAGCTATCTGTCCCAAGAGAAATGTATTCATTACAATTGCCTCACCTATTTCATCATATAATAATTGAGCTATATCAATCGATACAAGTTAAACAATTTTCTTACAGTTATTTAAAGGAGCCTTTTTCTACTGCGAAGGTGCTAACATAAAGAATGTTAAGAACAAAACAGATTGTCTCAGTATAGAAGGCAATGTATGGGTAAACAGGAAATACAACTTCGACGATTTGGGCAAAGCTTTGATGTCATTGTTTGTACTGAGTTCTAGAGACGGGTGGGTTAACATCATGTACACAGGTCTTGATGCGGTCGGGGTTGATCAACAGGTAACTTGAATAGATACCTATTTGCATGTTAAATATTGACCAAGACAATACATAATACCTTTATCTTAACCAAATCTGACCAAAAATGTCAAGACCTTTTAGTTTTCTAGAATTTTATGTCTCAATTGTTACTAAAAGTTTCTAAATGATATCAATTTACAGCGGCAGATGTTGAAAACGATCACTCTTAGTGATAACGACGTCGTCTAAAGCTTTTAAAATACCTAAACTTGGCAATCAAAATCTCTTTGTCAAATATTACAATTCTTTTTTTAAAGATTAATGCACTATCACTTACTATACGTTTCAGAACATGTTATTTGTTTATATTAAACAAATATCTTTTAAAATTGTCAAATGAATTTATTGATCAAAAAGTTGATAGTTAAAGCAAAATAATTATCAATTCCTCAGATTTGACACTAAAAAAGGCATTATATAATCCATCAACACAATGTGCACTCGTTAGTAAAATTTGACTTTGATATTGTAATTACCTGTTCCCTACTTTTTATTTGAATAACTAACTTGCAGCCAATAGTAAACTACTCAGAGTGGCGGCTTCTATACTTCATCGCATTCATACTGCTGGTCGGATTCTTCGTGCTGAACATGTTTGTGGGCGTCGTGGTGGAGAACTTTCACAGATGTCGCGAGGAACAAGAAAAAGAGGAACGAGTAAGGAGAGCAGCCAAAAGAGCACTGCAGATGGAAAAAAAGAGAAGAAGTTAGTACTGTGTATCTATGAATATTATATTATATAATATATTATAAACATTTATTTTGTTTTAGAAATGCACCAACGGCCATATTATGCAGACTATTCACAAACGCGATTATTTGTTCACAACGTAGTCACATCTAAATACTTTGACCTGGCTATAGCTGGAGTGATTGGCCTTAATGTTGTTACAATGGCCATAGAATACTACAGAATGCCCCCGGCTCTACAATATGCACTTAAAATATTTAATTACTTCTTCACCGCCGTTTTTATTTTAGAAGCTATTATGAAACTTGTTGCTTTAGGATTCAAAATATACTTAAAAGACAAATGGAATCAATTAGACGTAATCATCGTCATTTTATCTATAGTGGGAATAGTTTTAGAAGAGTTAGAGACTAACATAATTCCAATAAACCCTACAATCATGAGGGTAATGAGAGTATTAAGAATAGCCAGAGTACTGAAGTTGTTGAAGATGGCTAAGGGTATAAGGGCTTTGCTAGATACAGTCATGCAAGCTCTTCCGCAAGTTGGAAACTTGGGACTTCTGTTTTTTCTGCTGTTTTTCATCTTTGCGGCGCTCGGTGTGGAGCTTTTCGGAAGACTGGAATGTTCTGATGAAATTCCTTGTCAAGGTATGACTGAAATATGTAATTTTTTTTGTAACATAATACATTCATACTTGTGTTTTAATAAGATTATGTTTTTAAATATACTCGTAGTCTAACCGACAAAAAATAGAAAAGGCTTGTTATGTTATGATTTTGATTGTTTTAAGGTCTGGGTGAGCATGCCCACTTTGCGAACTTCGGTATGGCATTCCTGACATTATTTCGCGTGGCGACCGGCGACAACTGGAACGGCATCATGAAGGACACCCTTCGTGAAGACTGCGACAGTTCTGTAGACTGCGTAAGGAACTGCTGCGTGTCTACCATCATAGCGCCCATTTTCTTCGTCGTGTTCGTACTCATGGCGCAATTTGTACTTGTTAATGTTGTCGTGGCGGTAAGTAATACATACATCAAACAAAAAAATTAAATTTAAAACGTTGCATTGTCAATAAATAACTAAATTTATTTACAGGTACTCATGAAACACCTAGAGGAATCCCATAAACAGATGGAAGATGAAATTGATATGGACGTAGAACTAGAACGTGAGTTAGAACGGGAGGCTGATGATGAAGAAGACAGAGCACTTTGTCGCGCTCTAGAGGAGTGTATGAGTCCCCCACGGCCTCTGAACAAGGTACCCTCACTGCCGGCTAACTTCACGTACAGCGAGCCCAAGCAACCAGCACCGTCCCCCGCACGCCGCCGGCGCACGCTGCACTCCCACACCGCTTTGTTGCCGTCATCGCTACCTCCAAGACGGGCTTCCTTATCCCCTCACGCCTTCGGGCGTCGCCGACAGGACTCGAGTTCTGACCCGCCTGCCGCGCTTTACGAAGAAGATGCGAGGTTTATCGATGCTGACGACGTCGATGAGCTCGAGCCGGGCAGCCCACCGCGACGAGACTCCTTCGCGCAGAACAGGCGACAGCGCGTCGACAAACGCAACTCCCTTAGAGGTGAGGAGGCCCGCCTGCTGCGACCTGTGCTACTAGCTGTGCCCTCTACCAGGCAGAGTCTAAGACTGAGTGGACCGAAAAGGAGATCCTCCACCGAATCGGCTGGAACAGATGCAAGTAGCGCGTCGCGCTCCCAAATTCAGCACACACCGGAGTCAACTGATCAGCCGATAAGCGAGGAGGAAAAAATAAGAATAGTTATTGCTGAAAGGCGGAAGATAGATGCAACAAGACCAGAGCCGGATGACATAGTGGAACTAGCGGAGCGAGGCTCCTAGTCCAGGCGGGGCCGGCCGCAGCAACATCATGAAGTCTACATCTAGACGACGCTCAAAGCGCCGTCCGGATACCCTATCCTTACCTTTCCCTTGACCTTGTCTCGTCTGTAAATCTTGTGTGCTCAAGGGACAGTGAATGCTTGAACTCGGTTGCACGACAGTGATTGTAGTGACGATATAAACTAATCTCGACTTCGGTGCGTTTCAGTGTTGTGTTGCGTTAACGATATTAACGAAAGAAGGATATTGCCTGTTCAGAAGCAAGTTTCCCCTACGTTTTTCTTTCACACAAACCTAACCCTCACTTCACCATTTGCGGCCGGTTCAATTTATTCTAATTGAAGAGACTTTAATAAATTTAGTTTTAAGGTGTATAAAAATATTTAGATAGGTATTAGAACTAGTCAATTTGTTGTGGTGGGATGTTTTCTACGAGAGCTAAAGTTTACTTCGTAATTTTATTATTAGTACGGTGCTTGCTGTTAAAGGTTAATTCGTTATTTACAAATGAATACAGTAAGATTTCCAAAAACCTCAACGAAATATTGGTTCGTAGTAATAACATAGTTTCAGTTTATCATATAGCCGCTGACTCGTGTAAAGTTATGTGTGCTAATAAATGTTAGATATTATTAACACTTTAAGAACAGGTTTCAAATCATTGAATTTTTAGTGTTATACGATTGATGTAATTCAACGATTCTACAAAAAGCCTATATTACTATATTTTCGATGTGGATACTTAGTTGTGAATACTTCCAAAGTATCTGTTAGTCAACGACTGTGTAGCCTCGTAGAGTATTGTTACTAGCTAGATCTTTGTCAATCTATTATCTAAAACGGAACCAATCGTTTGCGAATTAAAAATTATTCTCTCTAAAATGATAAAGAATATTTTCTGAATATAAATAAATCCTATTTTCTTACAGTCATGTACGTAACTTAGACTTGTAACTGGCAATACGCACATAAAAGATAGATATGTAGTAGTTAGAATTGATGTAGATTGTGAGTAAAGACGTCGCAAAATTGATTTGTTAACATAAGTTGTGCTCTACGTTAGTTTGGACTTAGATTGTATAATTTATCCTTTGTGAAGTTTAGTGCGATCTGTCATTAGCCGTGCCAAATCTACAAAACCTTTTAAAATTAAGCGAAATTTTGTAAGAGTATTTTATATTTAATTGAGCAGTTGATACCTAGTCGCTTGTCTTATAAAACTTTTCCGCTTGTTAAATTACTTACTGTCTACTTTAGAAAAGGCCACAGAGCACAAGACAAAGTAAGTTAAAGTAATTTAAAGTACCTAAAATATCAAAGAAAATTCAGTTTAAAGCACAAACTGCTGTTTATTTTGAGACATGTCTATGTGGTTCTAGTTACTGTAAAGTATCGTACCTAGTTAGGGAAGTCAGCAATAAATTTTATACTTCGACTGTGCCTTTCCTATTTCTAACGTATTAGCTTGTGAAGTTGAATGTGAGTAGTCTCTGAGATTAATGTATACTGTAGGAGTTGGAGTGTAGATACATTAAATTATGATTCTTGTTGAGTCTTTATTAAGTTTTTGTTGTGTCATGTGATTTTGTTTGTATATACGATTTTCATAAAAAAATAACGGATTCAACTTTGTCATTCCGAAAATACAAACTACTTTATTGAGCTAATAAAAAGAGTAAGTATAACAAAAATAGTATAGCATTTATCCTCATGTCTCTGTTGGGTAGTTTTAGGTAACTTCATTTTTATTTTTAACAAGGGCCCTAAAAATTAACAGTAAATGCTCACTTAATTCACTAGAATATTTCATATTTCACAAGACACTATCTTTTAATTACATATGTCTTCCATCTTTATTCAATCTTCACCGACGATTTGAAGTGTTACCTATCGATCGAAGTTTGAATTTGTAGCTACAATAGATGTATCTTGTATAATAGACATCGAGTGATTTCATGTTAATATTTATTTGTATTTTCAAAGAATTGATTAAATGGAATTTAGTAAAATAAGAATAGTATTTTCGTGATAAAAAGTAAATTTCGTGATAATGATGAATAATTGTTTTTCGGTACTGATCGTATTAATTTTAAGTGGTATGAACAATGTTCATAGTTGAGTACACCTGTTATCTTAGCTGGTGATCTGTCGAGTTAAGAAAGTTACGACAATGTTAGGTTGAAAAAATAAATCAAAATTCAAATTCTTGTGTTTCATTTAAAACGCCACTTAAAACGCCTTTGGCTGTAACTGTAAGTGTGCGTATTCCCCTTCCATCTGTACCAAGTAAGATTATTATTTTTAAGTTGTTCGTTTGTTCAGCGTCCCCGGGTAATTTGCTAGGCATAGGTACCCACAAAGGAGAGCGCAACAGGCGAACTGAATTGAGTTTAGCAACAATCTTTGCGAGCGTCCTATCTTGTTAGCGAGCGCTTACAATCTCATTTGCATAATTCCTTGAAACGAATTTTAATGGGTTCTTTATCGTGTTGAACAACATAATGCCGTTTTCGTGAAAAGACGAAGATGCGCCGGCTCGTTACGAACCGAAAGGATTTGTTTGTCAAATAATTAAGACTGACCTATTCAGCTTTAATGGAATCCTGCTCGAAAATTCAGAAACGGTGAATAATTATTTTGCAATTTTTGATTACTTATGAAAATCTTTAGAATAAAGGAGATCCTTAACTAATTACAACTTTGTACAGAATCTTTGTTCAGATTTTATGAAATCCAATATTATGGTTCGTTATTATAATGGCCTTTGCCCTGCAGTGGGACGATCATGGCTGAAATAATAATAATAATAATTATAATGTGCTGTGGGCGAACCCTAAACAAAATTAAATTCAAGCACAAATAAAATATTCACAATTCATTCTTTGAGAGATTTGTTAAAGTCAATTGGTTACAACACATAGAAGAAATGTAATTTTCCTTAGCTATCATAAGAAGTGGCCTGATACGCGAAGAAGAGTACTTCAAAGAACCAACAAAATTACAGTAATGTAGGTATGCATCGGTATAATAAATCTGAAGACAACCTGATCCAAACGATATTCAAATTACCTACCTAGTGTGCTTCTGTCAGCAACAGGAAATGATTTGAAATAAAATGTTTGCAATTTGATTGACTGATGTTTGAGGTACCTATAATGTTTGACAGTAGGTTCCTGCTTACTGATTACGACCTTATGAAAATAAAAACAAATTCATATCCAACTAAATACCTATGACGTAAAACTAAATGCAGTTCCGACTTTTATAACCTACTTCTTCTCGAGTTAGTAAGAATGGCTCAATAAACTGCGTTATACCTACGTCTTTAGTAACTTCGTTCATAAACAAGTAATAAATGTCTAATATTGTTTGCTTATCGTGTCGCTTATAGTGAGGACTCACTTTGCTATGTCTTCTCAAGGAATAATATACCTAATAACTACTGAGAAGATCTGTACATAATTATAATATCTTTATTTCATTCTGTTTTAAGTTAAGTAAACAATTACAGAACTATATTATTACAAAATCGCATATAGAATATAATATTTATATTTCCGCTCACACGTGTGCAACTACCTACCAACAAAGACATGACCTGAATGTTCGCAGGGGAAAAGAGTATTTTTATTCAAAAAAATCGCAACTGCCTGCAGCCTACACAAACAGTCCAAAATGGTAGTTGGGAAACGGTTTACTGATGAAAAATGCCGAATTTTGCCAGTCAATATTTCAACGTTTTTATTCAACAGCTTCATACAAAATTCATTTTAAAAATCTTAGTTCGTTCTACGGTTTATTTTTAAGGCATGGGGATTTTTTATTCTGCCTGGCTGAAACGATTTTCGTGTCGAATAAAGTTTCAAGTAGATCGCACATCGACTTGAACTGCCAAAGTTGGGGAACTTTTAAAAGTGGTTCATAGTTCAAAACTCACGACACGAACGTGAATTAAAAATGTCGCGTTAAACGTAGGTAAAACTTTAAACGTTATTTAATCTTTAATATGAACTTTAATTATACTTATGGGGTATTAAGTAGGTACCTACTTAAAATCACATGTTATATAAACACGTTGCTACATCGAACAGTAAAATTATGTGATTAGTTATTGGATCATAGAAAGCAGTAAGATTGAATACATCCAAATTACCTTTTACTATTACAGTATCCATATTTCACAGTCGTGACAACAATTTGTCGTATAAATTACGTTAGAATTTAGTTATCTTGCTCTTGAGCATTGGAGGGCGCTCGTCAGACTATTCAGCTGTAATCGGTTACTCAGTGCGGTCTCTAATCGGTTTACTTGGAATATTGTTTGACAAACACAGCCAAATTAGTTCTGGCCAAGATAAATGTTAGGCCAGCACTCGATAACTAATGTTATTGTGATTTAGGTTACCGTAAATGGAGATACTAATTTTCTTGTATAGATTTGGTATTTGGTACAAATTGATCACGATTTTTGTGTTACAATGCGTTATTATCATCGTCATCTTATTTTTAACGAACTATACGTACCTTACATATTTGCTATGTACCTACAATGCATACAAATACTCTTATCTATATAAAATTTATATCGAAAACATTACTCTCTCTATCTCATGTCTTTTCTTATATTACATTACATAAATTTCTACGTATTTTCTGGAAACAAGAGAGTAAAGTAATTACATCTGATACAGAGTATGTTTTCACATTTCCACTCTTAGAACATTAACGAAAATGTTCGTCAATTTATCTTAATTTACGTGACGTCGTGCCCTTACCTCATGATGTCAACAACGCGTATAACACATACGTCATTCAAAAGTTTCTTCATTATTTTAATTCACTGACGAAAATTACATATTTAATCAAAACATAAATCACGTTTAACCATCTTTTCGTTTGTTTGTTAGCCGAGAATAGCAATCGATATTACAAGACAGTTTTATTCCAAATGGTTGATTTAATGAAAGGAGGAATGCGTTTCTTTTTGTATTTCTTTGTATTGTAAAGGTCGAGCAATACCCGCTACATCAACATTTAAATATCCGAGTCCGACACTTGATCACGTCAGTGGGCTTTTATTTAGTTAATTGAGAGAGAAATTCAATCAAGGTCTACACTTCAAATTAATCCCCACACGCTGTTCTCCACTCATTATTGGAAACCGCTTGAAATGAAACACTACCAAATCATATTTCAAAAGAAATATATTACAAAGGGATTTCACTTTTAAACCTTGATAAAAAAAAATACGAGCAGTTTTTATTACAGTAGCTAGCGGGAAAAAATAATTTCTAAAATATTTTTCATTTGCATTTTGCAAAACGTTTTAAAATATTTCTAATATTCCAACGAGAGTTGGAACATTGTAGAATAAAATATATTTTTTCTAAACAAAGTTATGTAACAATAGGTATCTGTAATAACAATGCAACAGAACTAGTGAATTTCAAGTTACATTTGCCGACATTTCCAGACCATTCTAATAATATTTCCGAACTTACCGAATTCTCCGTGAGCAAGTAGTATATTATTTGACAGTTAGCGTATTGAATTGTCGAATTCAAAAACTGAATTACCTTTTCCCTGAGGTTGAAGAGGCGTGATAGAGATGAAATTTTTCGTGTTATTGCTGGGGATAAAAACATTTCGTTTCGTGTGAATAGAAGTCTGGGCTATTGTAGTTGAAGTAGACATGCTAGTGAGCGTTATAAAAAATTCAAGAACAACCAGACCGTTCGTTGAAAACAAAGACAGAATTTTGCGCTTGTATAAATAGCATAACAGCTGTAGTTATAACGTTGCTTTGCATTTTACACGAACTCAGCGAATAACGCTTAGATTTAACGTAAGAATATTTTATGTCAAGTTGTCCACAACTTTTTAATGAAATTATTATGCCGTACTGGGACTGTGTTAATTTCCAGAACTCTAATTTGTATAATTAACTCTCCAGTTTTCTGCGTTACTTTATTATACGCATCTTTCATAGCGAGTTTTGTGTCTTTCTGTACATTTTATCAAACGAGCACATTACCACATTGTCATGTTTTACAAACTAATTATTGTTAGGGAAGTTTACACTACTGCTGCCCATCCAGTTGAAATGTATAAATATCTTAAAAGCCTAGTAATTATATTGAATCTTATTATGTTGATATAGCACAGTAAGGAATAATACACTAAAACAAATCAATATTGTTTAATGTGTTTCCACTATTTGTTATTATAGTTATTATTTGTGACTCCTGGACATAAGACAACATATTATTACGTCTTATTCAACTTAGTCAACATTTCCAACAACAAAAGTAACAAGGCTTCAGCCAAGATAATGAAAATCTGATCTAATAGAATCGTGGCGGAATTGAACGCACATTCTTCCGAAATTCTTTTATTTTAGCAAAAATAAACAAATCAATTTATAGCTCCATGTCTGTTTCTGATACTTGGCAAATTTTCTCACAGACGTCTGGGTGCGCTGTCGGAGACATTTCGCAGATTGTTCCTTGCTTTCGGTTTAATATTTTAAATTCCAAGTAACTCGGTAAGAGATACCATTTTACGATATAGTATTTCAGTATTGGGAAAAGAATTATCGATTTGATTGGGGCAGTGCCTGAGCAATTAGACTGCGGTTTTATGGTTTTGCGGGTTCTATTCCGGCACGGGACAAAAATTTGTGTGATTGCAGCTATTCTCGAGTCAGGATGTTTGTACCTATGTATGTGATATATAGGTATATGTCTGTCTAATTGACACATAGTCTAATTTAGCAGACAGTATAGAATTAGAATTAAAATATTTGTCATTTAAAAAAGAACAAGAAGAATACGAGTTCTTAAAAAATAGAACAGTTTGAAATTGGAATATTTTCGGTACAAGATTGTTAGAATGTTAATGCGAGCCAGGGTTGCGTCTGGTTTCAGTTTCTCGTCACGTCTACCACCGTAAAGTACTTTCTCAGATGACAGAACATCAAGTGTTTTCTTGTGTTTCGCTCGTCATCTTATTCACGAGGTCTTAACCATTGTTTCACATAAATCTTAGTTTCATGTTCGGCGAATAGACTGTAAAATGTAATCCCTCGACAACAGTCTAAACTTTATAAAAGGTACCAACAATACATGCTATACTTACATATATTTTCTAAATTTAAATTAATGCTTTTCTTTTGTTCATAATGCTTCTATAATAAAGGTCAGTAACACACACATACAATCACTTAATGATTCACTAATTGGAACTATGAAAGTTTTCGATTTCAAACTAAAACGTTTATTAAGTTGTCTGTACTGCATTTAATAAAGTCACCAATACGCTAACCTATTGGATCGAGTAAATACAGAAACTGCCCCGAGTGATGTTATTTATTTATCCGAACTACGGTCAGCGCGCCCTAACCTAACAAACTAGTCAAATGTGTCTAACGAGTTGAAGTACTAGCAGTTTATTGAATAATCTTTTTAAATGAAAGCCATCTACCTACGAAATAGAGAAATAAGTCTGTCTTCTAACTGACGCGCATAATCATCAGTGTTTTCCTAGTATCATCTGCCTAGCCTCTTTCCTTGCCAGGTTCCAGTCTCACCAGATGCAGCTGAATTCCAGTAATCTCCATGACGAATTTACCCATCTTCCAAGCATAATATTTAGCAAAACTGTACTTATCTACCTGACCACCAATACTTAAGTATAATAAATCATTACAAATATCTATAAAACCACTGATCAAGATCTTGCTAATCTAACAATAATGCAAGTTCTGGACCCTTGAGCTTAACTTAATTCTAATCTATTCACGTGGCCGTAATTTACTAGAACTTCAGTTTCACAGACGAGGGCAAGACCCTCACTATAGAAACCTTCACAGCATTAATATGTAATGACTTTCTCTGGCTCTCACATTAATCTTTTCGTTTACATGTTACACGGTTGTACCGGACACATGCTTCAAGAACGTTGGACGTTGGAACTTACATAAAACAATTTGGTTATTTAAAACACTAGAAATGATTGCAATATCAATTATAAAAAAGACTTATTCAGAAAATGGGAGGCCTTTGTTCAACAGTGGCCGCCTTCAGGCTGGTGATGATGAGAAAGATGATGATTTAGAAAATGAGTATAGGTAGTAGGTTCCTTAATGGCCTACTAAAGTACGAACTATATTACGTAGGTAGGTAATTATCCTTTCTTACTACTTTGTTTTTTGTATTCTGCCTGTGTTTAGTGTTAAACGCTGGGTGCGTAAATCCATGATATATTTATTACACATCAGAAGCGTTATTTGTAACATTTCCTACATTATTTCACATGTAAGTATGCACTGAAAGCGCATGCACGATATTTCGGCGAAGTGAAACAAGCTGCAGTTTAATTTTTAATATGCTACAAGAATGTATTCACAAGTACAGCATAGCAAAACTTTGTCGATAGCGTTTAAAAATACCCTTATCCGCTATGAAGGTGTAATAAAAGTGGGCGGTGAAATAGCAGCGGTTGCCAACCTACCTCAAGCATCCATCTAAGTGGGTTAATTACATATACACCGCAAGTATCAAGGCTGCAGTTTTGCTTGCATTAAATTTGGTAGGTGGCTCAAATTGACGTGTAAGTGTGTGTGTGGAGTTGATACAGCACCATTTGCTTTATCTCGCCAATGGGATCAAGGTTACACCATAAACAGAGTTTTAAATCATTATTATCATGTCTCCTTATACCTGTTTGACAATGTCGCCTACTAAACGATTCACTAAATTTACATAAATATAAGGAATAACTCGAACTTGTCTAAAGCTACCTATATCCTACTATTGTACACCGTCAAACTAAAAACAGGCAATCAATATCTTTGGAATAGCTAACATCTACGAAAATCTTGTGAATGCCATAAATTTACAGTTATTATCCTTAACAAAAAAGGTTTTCAACTTACAACACCTTTAGATACTAAAGGTAAGAAAGCCTCACTTCAACAGCGACCACAAACCATAAAATACTTAGTTTCTTAAGAAAGCCGACTCAATAGGGTAGGAAATATTTTCTAATTACGTTTGTAAGTACATTTTACTGTAGAACCAGCTATGGCGTAGTAAAAATGTCGTTAAATTGCAGGCAAGAGGACGACGCCGACCCATTACGTTCTTGCATACAAGCATGATTACAACGTTAGGAATAAAAGTCTACGGATTTTATAAAGACGCAGCTCGTTCGGATTGGGCACAATACTTTAATGTGCCATCAAATGATCTTACATTACCGTTATTCTGTTGTCCCAGATTTGGATAACAAGTAATGTCTATTTAATTATAATCGAATGAATGTTGTCGTTTGGAATCGACTATACGTACCTAAAAGTTGCGAATTTTATTCGTCGCCAACATGACGTATCGAAAGTCTGGCAACTGTTTATGGAAGTAGATAAGTAGGTAGGTATATTATGTTACTGGAAATAAGGTGAAGGTCAGACTGCAACACGTATGTACAACATTTTTGACAAAGCTTGACTATGATTATTTGAAACTTTAGCTTGTCACTAGTTCCTCATCTAATCAATGATTGATTTGTTTAGCTTATAATACCAATCGGAGTCCGATTCTAGTGTAGAATATATAATTTCAAATTCTAATATGAATAAATAATGTTCTTATGTTCCTTGTACCTATCGTTAGCTGAGCTTTGTACATAATATGTGAGTAGGACTGTATGTACTACATATTCATCATCGGCCTAATTACTTTAATCTGATACAGAACACGGCCCCGCGGTGCAGTGTTGGTGGGATAACTTTATTAGTCTGGAGACGCGTGTCAAGAACATTTCCACTACGTGTGTGCCGCTCTCAACTAATATATAACTAAGTAATTAGTTCTATGAACTAATATCTTTGTTAATATGCGTAGCAATGTATAGCTAGATACTATTTAATATACGAAGACATATTATATATATTATATACTTAAGTAGTTTCAAATAATTTGTCTGACTTGAATGACAGCCACCATTTTTCATCTTGTATAATATAATATAAATTAAATATATACAATTTTCATTGAATCCAACATATAGAATACCATAAAAAATTACACGTTGAATAGTAGGTATATCACTCTAAGTATATAAAAGAAACTTTTTCTTTCAGCACCGACTAGTTTATTCCTTTTACAAATTTACAAAAACTACTTTGAATGTAGGCGACAATGTTCTTTAAAAATAATAATCGAAAGGCCGACCGACTCGACCAAACGAAACACCTTTAAATTACCGATGATGTTTGGTTGTTCAGTAGGTAACAACTACGTTACATAATAAGGCATGTTTTTTCGACCTGGCATAGTAAAAAGCTTCCCATCTATTAAAGCTTATAAACTAGTCTATGTACTTTGACACTTCCAACTTAATTATCAACACCGTAACAAGGAAGAAAAACAGCTGGAGCAAGTTGAAGCGACGGAACTAACAGACTTTTATAAACTGTTTCATTTAAAGCACAAAGCCAACTAATATTTCACTTAAACCAAGAATAAATATGGCTCCCACATCTTCATTGTTATTCTGTCCACTCACGACCTCTCGACAAATAAGAACATAATACTAAGTTAGTAATGTTATCACTGGAGGGATTAAAAACGGAATCTCGTATCAATCGGCCATCAGCGATAGTGATCAAATATGTTTCTACATTAGATATTGGTTATTTTATGCTGCACTTACCTATAAAAGAGTTAAAGCTAACTTACCTTTCACCGTTTAAATCGACATCTAGGCGTTGAGAGTTTGGTCGTGCGCAATCAAAATAATACATAAAGATAAAGATATTTCCTAAAACATGAGTATACACAAATGACATGCAAGATGTTTAATATAATTATGATTGAAACTAAATGTTTTAGCCGCTGAGGCGTACAAATATGATGACAATAAAATCATAGGAACAAAAATTGAATATGTCGATGGGTCCTACGTATATTAAGGGCCAATGCAACATTTTGAGCTTTTCCACATTTTTGTATTAAATGCCTTTAGTTGCATTAATGCATGCATATTTCAATAAAAATTATTGTCTAATTAGCATGTTAAATTATATTAGATTTAAATTATATTATTATTGCAGAATCACAATGTGTCACCTATACCTAGGAAAAAAGAATAACTACAATTTCGTATGCTTGAAGATACATACCTACATAGTACTAACACTGTATAACTTGAACGTAAGCATAATTAATCAGGTTTACTAAACTAATGTCAGTGTTAATTAATTATTAAATTCAATGGAATTTATCGCTGATTGGAAGGCATGTGGCGGGCTTCGTAATTAATAACACAATTATGTCAACTTATTGAACAATTCCAATTAAATCGTTCGTCAAGTGCTAGCTAAGCGGTAATATCCAATGAAATACCTTTACATGCGAAAGCAGCCACTTTTACATGCAAAGGTAAATTTCAACCTTTTCACATAGCACAGAATAACGTAACAAGAACGTTTTTGTTTTACCAATTTGTACCTAGATGAAAAAACTGTTACTCTGCTGAATAAAAAATGTTATTATTACAAAGAGGAGATACGGGATCAGCAGGCTTGCAATGACAACCTTTCCCCCCTACACCGTCAGTCAGTAGCAGATATCATCTTAGAAACTACTACACGAATTGTATTTATGTTAGATATAGAAATGTGCAATTTCTTGATTACACTGTCAAAATATTGATTATACCCGTATTAATAAAAAAATACTACTTACTCGTAGACCTACGTTGGTAGATAATATTTTATATACTTACCTAGGTAGGTCTATAAAATATTCTCTTTATCTTGTTTTTGATTAATCGGGCTAGATACAAAAACATTAAACACTTACAAAATGGCCTCAAATTCATTCCCTTCATTTCATTTCTTCCAGAATCGCAAAATGTGCATAGAATATCGAAATAATTTTCTGCAAAATACTGCCAACGAAAGACAATTTGTTCATTTTTTTATTTTCTGCACAATAACAAAAAGACTCACTTTATAAATCGATTGCTTTGTCGTCGAAGTCAGCAATGTCGATGATTTGTTTACCAAGTTATGATTGGATAACTTATGATTGGAAAAACAGGTCTATAAAATCTAAGAATATAAGCATTGTTGAATGTGCCTCCTTATAAAGTTGTATCAGCAATGTGTTACGGGAATATAGTCCGAATTACTATCACGATTGGGTAAGCTTTGGTTATAGTATGTTTTTATTAGCAAATCAAAAAGGTGTTCCCATCATTCCCTGTAATATTTTCAGTCTTGCACAACAGGCACGTGAATTTAAGAGTTATTTAGAAGCCCTATTCAAGTAGTAAAAAAGCAATATAACAAAGAGATGTACGAGGGTCAAACTGAAAGTTCTTAGAACTGGCCACTTATAAACAATATAATAAAAAAATAATTCTAAAATTTGAAAATAGAACTCTTTGCCAATATTACTGAGTATATATTTCATTAATTTGTCATTTGTTTTACGATTTGGCGGCAAATTGAAAATTGTCTGTGTCACGTCAACATGAATTTAACACGAGAAAATTTTCGTGCAATGATTTTTTATGACTTTCGATGTCATTTAAGTCAACAAGAAAGTTATGATAGACTACGATTGACCTTTCACGATGAAGCCCCATCTCGTGCGACAGTTTACAACTGGTTTAATGAGTTTAAACGTGGTCGCACTAATCTCACTGATGATTTACGTGAGGGACGGCCTTCTACGGCGACGACTGAAGATAACATCTGTGTTGTGCGGCGTATGATAGAGACTGACAAAAGAGTGACCTATCAGCAGATTCGGACAAGCTTAGGCATCGGTATGAGTCAAGTGCACAAAATCCTCCACAAACATTTAGCAGTCAGGAAGCTTTGCGCCCGGTGGATACCTCATAATTTGACTGAGGCTCAAAAACTCCATCGTGTGGATTGGTGCCGTAAAATGATTGAAAGATTTAACGGAGGTGACTCAAATGCTGTGTTCGACATACTAACAGGTGACGAAAGCTGGATTTACTGTTATGATCCTGAAACCAAAAGACAATCTGCTCAGCGGGTGTTTCCTTTCGAGAGGTTGCCAACTAAAGTGAAGAGAGATCGAAGTGCGGGAAAAAAAATGGTGGCCTCGTTCTTTGGAAGGATAGGTCATTTCGCAACAATTGTGTTAGAGGATCAAAAAACAGTTTCTGCAGAATGGTACACTACCAATTGTTTGCCACTTGTCTTGGAAAAAGTTCGAGAGAAACGACCTCGCAGTAGGATCCTCCTTCACCACGACAACGCCTCGTCGCACACCGCTAAGCGAACGATCGACTATTTGGCGACATCAAACGTTGAATTACTGGGTCACCCGCCGTATAGCCCCGTCCTCGCCCCTTGTGATTTTTATTTATTTCCAAAAATTAAAGAAAAACTTAAAGGAAAGCGGTTTATGAATGCTGAAGAAGCGGTGGCTGCGTATCGCGATGCCATTGAAGAGAACCCTAAAGACGAGTGGGCAAAGTGCTTTTCCCAGTGGTTCCATCGCATGCAGCGGTGTATTGACGTGAATGGACAATATTTTGAAAAGATATAATAAAACTAATAACTGGCTAATGTAATCAGTTTTTGATTTTCTAAGAACTTTCAGTTTGACCCTCGTATTTCTGGATACCTATAAACAGAGTTCTTTTCGATTTTTTGTTTATTAGCTTTTATACGAACAATATAGAGCATGGCTACCTTATGTAATATACTTTGGGGTAGACCATTTTGCTATATTTATGCGGTATCTTAACAGCATTCCCAATAATTGCCAATTAAACTCTTATTAACATTTCATACATAATATATTGAGTGCCTCATCCCGAATCAATCAGAAACAAATGAATAAGAAATGTGTTCTACACTAGTGTTGGTCCCAATAAGGTAAAAGCTGGACCCATAGCTTACTTGACTGTATCAAAAGTAGGGCTGAAACGTATAGTTTTCATTTTATACATAATGTTTATTTATGACCTACTCCTACGGATATATTAGGTATTTACTTTATTGTTAGCTTTGCCAGCAGCTTCGCGATACATTCGTAGATCTTATTGGATGAAAGTAGCCTACATAAATACACATTACACAGTACACGACGCATTATTTTTATTACTTACTAGTACTACTGCTTTACACTAAAAGAGAAGAAGAAGAAGATTAGTACAGTTTACTTAATCAAATCAAGTGCAGGCATACATAAATAATTGCTCGTTAAAACTGAGACGCAACATAAATGTAACATCGTTGAACTTGATACTATTATGAGGTTAATAACAGTAGAATATCAAATGTTTATACAGCAAATGAACTCAAACCTCAGCTTGTAAGTCAAGGCTTCAAAGTGTAGTGTTACGACCACAGCTTCGCTAAGGGCTGGTATTATTTTAACCCGAGTTTAATCAAATTTTGCCAACCCTAAACATAAGGTAGGTAAGGTCAGCTGAGACTAGCGTAAATGTCGATCACCATTAAAGAGAGTCGACCGGAAATTACGAGTTGCGTCACAGACTTTGTCGGGAAGCAACCCGTGATAAAACTGCCTCACTCGCAGCACATGAGGAACTCATCCAGACTTCCTATTGACGATTGTAGGCTGAAGCTTTTGAAGGGTTGTATAAGGTACAGTTATATGCTCACAATAATATCACTTAGGAAATAAACACAGCGTCATGACAATTATAAGAACTATGAAAATTAATTTACAAAACCTTGTCTCTTACAAAACCAACGTGTGTAAGTAAGATTCAATCATATCATATCACCAGTAATATAAAGAAACCTCATCATATAGCCTCAAAAAAGCACCTACTGAAATGTTGATTTGTTACAACCTAATAACTGACTACCTACTACGCAATCCTTTAGGAAATATACCTAAGCAGCAAGAAATAAACATAAGGAGAAACATTGAAAAACCTTATTCCCAAACAATCCAATTTATTACGTGCGGCTAAAAAAGTCGGCAGAACACGAGAATACGAGTGTAACCTCATTAGTACAGTTAGGTCGTGCAACCTCGTACTCCGGTACTCCGGCTCTCGGGGCGCGAATCCGTCGAATCCGCGGGTATCAGATGTTAGGGCGGAATCTATTACGAGCGCGCCGATTGCGCTCCCCATCAGGAAATTATAACTGGTAACTCGATCGAAGCTAACAGCCAACCGGCACAAGTGGATATCATGAAGTTCAGCAGGTCTGAGTCACGGCAGACGGCGAGATACTTTAATAAGATAATACAAATTGTGTAAGTACATTGTACCTGTTATGTAGGTTGTATTACATTACATAATATTTAAATATAATAATATCACTTTTGATGTATGATTTAGGGCAGATTTTTCAATCGTCACCTAAAATATATTAGGAGGATAAAATTGACCTTTTGACAGTATATGTATGGCATATCTAACATATCTGTCAAAATGTTAAATATATTCTAAAGTGTGGCTGCTGAGAGAATAAATTCCTGACACATTTATAAATTGCTAATATTGCTATGAAGGCCAATATTGCTACGACGGATAACATTACTACGACGGCCAACATTGCTACGACGGCCAACATTTCTGCGACGGCTAACATTGCTACGACGGCCAACATTGCTACGACGGCCAACATTTTACAACAACATAATATGCCTGCTATAAAAACTAATCTTTAAAGAATAAATAAGTGTGAAAGGCATACCATATATAGTCTATAAATATATTTGACCCAAGCGTGCTAACTCCCGAATGTTTCTTCCCCGTTACTAAATGCTTCCGCAGCTGTATAGAGCCTGTCGCTAAGGTCATGAGTGTTATGCCAATACCTTAATCTTAATAATGACGCCACTCGATTAGGTAATCATACTCGATTTTCAGAATTTTTATGTATAAAATATTTGATTTGTTGATTTGATTTTACTTGAAGTTTGGATGGCGTTAAGCATAGAGAACCAATTCATATAATCTAAAACTTAATTCGAACTTGATACTTGGTAAGGATTGGCAGTTTTTAAATAAAATCTGGGTTTAAATCTCTGCAACCCATCGCCTTTTAAATCGATCTTCGACCACTCTGTCTGACAATAATTATGGTAACTACAAGATTACGTAATTTACACTGAAGATCCATATCTAACACTAAGTATTATTTAACTACTAGTCTGAGGAATAAGTTGATTGATCATTATTATTTATAATCATGTAGAGCTATAAGAACATCGGTACGTTTAGCTACGCCTATCACAAAAAATAAATCAAAATACTAGTAGGCAATATGCCAACCATAAAATACATAACAAAACTAAGCATCATAAATCGAACACGATAAAGCTGCTAGTAAAAATCAGCGAGAACTGTCAAATCTCCTAAAAATATACCCTTTAGCATTTTTTGTTCCCATCCGTTCTATTCCAACGCTTCCGAGAAGCTGAAAAGTACTATAGGTACTATATTTATCCATGCTTTCACGTGGTTTTAATACATAGTATGATACCTATATAAATAATGTAAAGATTTTATGGTCGTAGGTATAAAACTCCTGTTGTAATGTAATCTGCTTTACTCTGTGGCTTCTCCGTCGTAACACGACGATAGTTTGACGAGTATAAATATCGTATCAACACTGATATGACAAGTAAACTATAGCCACCTATAGCCACTATATACTACGTTCATCTCATGTTACTGGGTCTACACAATATTATGTTATGATGATCGGTTGAATAACACTTTTGGCATGATGCCTAAACGCTTGGCTGCGGTAAGAATTGGTGTTGATCCCTGCACGAAATCATGGTTTATATAAACTGCAAAAACGTCTGTCAAACATGAAATCAATACGCAATATTATAGCTAAACTAAAATAGGTCGATAGAAATGTATCAGTTACAGAATTTTGGGATGATTCTATTTATACCTCACTTCGTTTCTCTAAAGAAATTATATGTATATATTATATGTTATCAAAAATTCACACAGACCTTTCTCTACCGGGTACATTGCCCTCCTGCAGCGTTCGTACCAACCAACCACATAGTTGTACAGAAGAAATATATTTCTCTGTAGTCCTGTATCTAGTCAGGAAAAAAAGACCGACATTAAAAACGAAATTAAAAAAATTATAAACACAAAACCAGTTAATTAATATTCAGAATAACTAAGAGAAAAATCAATTCGTGACAACACGTCGTAGGTAGTATAGTTGAAGCACTTCAAAAATAATTTACCATTAAAATACTGAATTTGACGAAAAATAAACCATAAATATAGGGAATTAGGTACATTAGTACTTTTAACCGTATACCAACTCAACATTCTTCTCCTTAGTATTTTAACCCCACGTCATCGGCATAAAAATATTACTAAATAACATTGCGCCTCTCTGTATAAAATAGAAGAGAAGCTAGCTTACCTAATGAGGAATTATTCAGAGTCGAGAGGGCTCGGTGGTCTCATTAAAACGAAAGGCACTAGTCGCAGCCAGACACGGAAGATTACAAGCATATTCTTGCATATACCGGGGATATAATATCGTAAGGACGGGACGTAAAAGATGATATCTAGAGGATTTCTCCGCTTTCTCTAAGATTTCGTTCAGCTACAAAGACTATTTACATAATAATAAGAATTCAGATAAATGTTTCTATATTTTGTATGTGCTCATTTTTAACATCGTCATAGAACCATTTGATTGTAATCGACATTTTGAGTAAACCGTATTATACGGCTTTGAATATAAACTACGTGTGAGGGTAACAAGGAAAAAATATATAGCAATTTTTTTTTAATAATCTCAATAACTCAGTAAATTATTTTTTTTTCCAAACTTTACTTACCAAAAGGGTTCGATGAAATAAATTTAAAAATATTCTTTCTCGTAGCCTTATCAAGTCAGAGTAGACGCCCACATCTAGTTATTTTTGGTAGTATAGTAATTTAAGTCAAAAACAAGCTCAGAATTCTGTTCAAATTTCAGGTGTTTTTGCATGTAGGTTTGTGTGTGTTGGTGAACATTCACAAACACACAGTTCTAGAACTGAAGTAAGTACTATTACAAATAAGGTACCTAAAGCTACGCCAAAACTTCTGCCGTCTGCAAAACACACATTTACAAGCTTATATTCAAGAAACCACATTCAATTTTCGTACGCATTTAAATTACCTATTACAGCGCGTAGTACAAATATGTGAGTATTGTTAACAAGGGATGAGGAGTAAGCTTCGAGTCTAGCTATCAAGAGGATAAGACAGTCGTAACAACTCGTATCCGCACTGATCTTTATTTATGGCCCGCAGAAAGTGTTAGTCGCGTGCTAAATCTCTTTAAACCTCAAGGAAAACATGTGACAAAACTATAACAAAACAAAATATTTCCAAATACACAGGGAGAAATATCGGGGAATTATATGGAGGGTCAAAGAAAAGGTAAAATAATTCTATCATAGAGGAGGCGGATTCTTGGTCCGTCTGCGGCTGCCCAAACCCTTGGGACCTTAATCTATTTTCAGTCCGTCTAATGGTACCTGTAAACGACTTTTTTATTCACAATATTTTCTCTCTAAATATTCTGGTGGAATTTTATTCGGTGATCAAAAAATGTTTATATTAAGTGTCTTAATTATTTTTTGTAACGTTCCGACAACAACCATACTTCAAGTACTTAAGTGTTTGATTCTAGTATCTTTTTAATCAAATACAACATACATGAATTCAACGATGTGTGGTACTTAATTATGACAAATAGTGTACTTACCTACGTTTTTTTATAGTGAGTAACAAATAGAGGCATACCGACACCTACTTAAAATACCTATATTGATTTAACCGGGAAACCGGTCGTAACGTTGCGTCCAAGTGTAAATGTGTAATGAATAAAATATGATGTTCAAGTAACAAAAATGAGGTCAACACAGGACGAATAATAAAGTGAGTGAAATTCTCCAAGCCCGGCTGCTGACGGATAAAACTTGAGATGCCGACGCTGATGGGCAAAATACGAACATCCACAAATTGTTTTGCACCTACCGAACTTTGTTTTCACTTTGAGATGGAAATGTTCAACTTTTTATATACGAGTATAATACGTTTATCAAGTTACGAGCGCGGTTTCCATCATATCTTTTTATTGAGTGTATTCCGGACTACATATTGCGTTTCGCAATGAATGCGTACATGTATTACTTTTAATCTGCATATGGGGATGTGCCAAACAATAAGCCGTGCCATATATTTATATTATTGCTTTACTCTCCACTCTGTACACAAGATGTGATTATAGATGGGAGTTAGCACATCATGCGCAGTCGTACGATCTGCAGAATCTTTTTAAATTAACCTCTGTTTTTGTGAACGATAACCGCGGAAGAACAATGACAATATAAATCACATGTAGACAGTGACTCAAAAGAATTTACTGAGCATAAATGGTATGGTAAGTAACGATGATACTAAAAGGCGATAACGCAAACATCAAGCATTACCAATCGCAAACTATACATATTCGTTACCGGACCTACTGTAACAAGCTTGCAGGCTGGCATACAACACATAGTAGCGACAGTACAGGACATAAATATTGTATCACTCCCGCCAATCTTAGGAGACTGGCGATCTACGTGAGCGGACGAGGATCAATAGTTCGTGAATATTTACTGATTTATACTTCTCGCTGTAGCGACAAGCCCAGATACATGTCATATATACATCATACCCGCAATACATTGTGCATATTCCAAAGAGACTAGTCAATTTTCTTCGTCAAGTTGTTTATATTTCTTCCTCGAGTACATAATATTATATGTATTGTGGTAAGCATCTTATAATCTAGAAATCATTTTGATGAATAGGACCATTTTGTGATTAAAGAGTAAGTAAAACCTTTTCTTTAGATACGGAGTTAAAATTAATGCAATATAATGGACATAAATGTTTCAATTCCACTACTAATTAAACCAAAGGTAGCGCATGATTTAGTAAATAAATGCCGGTTACTTTAATGGACAGCAAAATTTCCTGGCATTTTTTTAACTACCACTATATCGTCGTACGAAAGACAATACGTTGTGTAGTATATGATCTAAACTAAATCTAGACCAACGACAAAAAACCTACACTAACAACAAGCCAGTATTCGAATTCAGACTCGCATTTCGTATAGTATTTTTTACATCGAAGGTACTCGGCAATTGACGAACCAATTTGTAAATCTAGTGTCCCTTAAAGTAATTACCAAGCCACTCTGAACGTGGAAATTAGCACACATGTCCGATTCCGGGTCGAATTAACATTATATGTCGCAGCTAATATAACACTAGTAGGTCAGTATTACAATCAGATTCGTCCGGCGGGTCGCACTGGCTCTCCGATGTTAGCCACACTAGACCACCGTGTAATCCATTAGCGAGTTAGCTATTGTGACCAGGGCTTTACAACTTTTCGGACAAAGCTTGGAAGAAAAGGTGACTTAAAAAGTAATGTAGAAGTATTCCAATTCAAAAACAGTTAGAAACTGAAGACCACTAAAGTTAGTAATATTCATGGAATTGAAGAGCTTGGTGGTTTTACATAAATATCGCTAGGTAATATCTCCGACGGTTGCAGAAAGGTAAGCTATACCACTTTATTTGACGATCACAGTTGAGGACCCCTGTCTCTCAATTCAAAGCAGTTCAAAGCGTTTTCTTATTTTGTTTATTGAAATCTCTTAATAAATATTTGATAAGCCGTCTCATAATGTGCCATACACAACATAGGTACACAATATTTCACCAAAACAACTTAATCGAGGACACTTTTTCGTTTAACCTTTGACTTTATATCTGATAACCTTATCTATCAAGTACAAGTCATGCGAATTACATTCATTTATGTCGGCGAACTTAGCGTGACTTGAAACAATCAAGAAATAATCTAAGTATCTGAGGGTACAAACGTAGGTTAATTCGTCCGTCTGAATGTTTCACTTTCTGAACTGTCTAGGTTGAGTAAGCCATCAAACATTGTGGGCAAACTTCAATGTACGATAAATATATTATTTGGAGAGGTTAAATTATTATATTTTCTACTTACAAATTGCAAAGTAAGCATCTATTAGTTAGTAAGTATATATATTAGACAGTGGACGTCTTCCGGCTGATAATGATCTATTAATTCAAAAATTACATCAATACTCCACTTATACCATTGAAATGAGCAATGTAAACAAAAACACCCCAAAGTAGGTAGTTACCGCTTTCCTAGAATTCTAAATTGGCCCCATAATATTCGTAGTAAGTTCGCATTTCCGTTTAGAATTTTGCCCATCCAATATACAGAACTAAATTTACACTATCAAAATTCTGAATATATCGAACACTACCCGCTTATTTGTGGGAAATATGTACAGTACAATCGATAGTTTGACATGTTATATTTCATGAACTCCGATGTTTTGTGTATTAGGTACCTAACAAAAAGAAGTGGTATAAAATATTAATACTTTACCCAATTTTGATTTAAAAAAGCATTATATACCTGGCAAACCATTTTTATTAAATTGTAAAGGACTGGCTGAAAAGAAGCGTCCACTCTAAGTATATAGGGGACGGACGGGCAAAAAGAATATGTTAATTTCAAAATTAAATAAAAACCATAGTTATAATCATACGTATAATATTGACTTCTTAATTACAGTCTTTGGTCACAAAAGAATACAAAAAAAATTAAAAAACTTAACAAAACTGGATTCTTCCTATAAAAAATAACATTTTTAAAAAATTGGGCGATTATCCATTTTGCCCACCCATGGCGGGTAAAATGAATACAGCGGTCGGGCAAAATGAATAATGAAATTAATCAAAACACTCGTCACAGAAATATGATCCTCGGCCGGAATATGAAGAACAAGCTTCATGGGTCCACTCTCGACAAACATCGCACTGTATCCAATCCTCGATTGGGGGGTGTATGTACTGTTCTTTACAGACAGTGCAATAGAAGTGACTGTCTTTATTTTCTTTATTTTTCTTTGGGCATCCCTTGGCACGTGTCTTTCTTATTTTAATATTTGATGGACCAGGAGTATCAAACAAACCCTTCTTTTTGGCTGCAGCAGCATCATGCTTTTCCTTGAGAGCCATCTTAATTGGCGTGCTGGTTAAAATTTCAGACTTTTGTTGCTTGCGTCGAGATATATTTCGTTTTTTAATTTCGACTGGTATTGGTCTGATTTCTTCCAAAATATTCGAAACCGTTATGTTTTGTGGTAGGAAATCATCTAAATTTTCAGTACCGGCGTTAATTGTGGTATCTTCACAAGAGTCGGGAACATTTCTTATTGGCATGTTTTGGGAGAAATTTGCTTCCAAAAGTTGTTCTTGATTGTTGGACGCTATTGGTACATTTGGCTCTTCCGCTGTTATATTTTGCTCATCTTCTCTTCTAAGGTTTACATTTGTTTCTGATGACATCAAGTTCTCAGCATTTGCTTGATAAACCTCAGACGGTGCGTAATGTTCATCCCCAATAATGTGACTATTAAATGGGTATATACCGCTTGCACGAAACCCACTAATCGCGTTTGCTGGTGTAGCTCCTTTCAAATATGCTCCCGTAAAAAGTTTTGCTATGTCGTATTGATTGATGATTCTGCCTGGATGTTGTTTTTGGAAAGTGTTAACCTCAATCTCAAAGTATTTTTTTATTGGCCCGTAGACTGCAACGTCTAGTGGTTGCAATTTATGCGATGTGTGGGGAGGAATTGACAAAAATATGATATTATTTTTCGTTGCAAAGTCAAGAGCTTCATAACTCTTGTGAGATTCGTGATTGTCTAGCAATAAAAGTGCTTTTTGATGCTCAGTAGGTCGCACTTTTTGTGCAAACATGCGTAGCCAGTCTAGAAACTTAATTGAGTTAACCCATCCACTGTCAGTGGTGGTAGCTTCTGCACCAGGAGGAGCACCATCTAAGAGCCTTGGATTTAGTCTTTTTCTCTTAAAAATAAAAAAGGGTGGTATAAATATTCCCGTGGCACAACAGCAACAAATAACAGTCGTCAAGACACCTTTTTCGTTGCTTGAAACAATCCCAACTTGTTTTTTTCCATAGGTCGATAATACCTTAGGTGGTTTTGTTGATGAAGTTCTCACTCCAGTCTCATCCATATTAAAAATCATGTCCGGGGTAATATTATATTTTTCTATTACTTCTTCTAACAAACTATAAAATCTAGTAACGGCTTCTCGATTAAACCCTTTCACACGAGCAATGGAAGTAGATTCAGGTGATCGCAGTGCCAGTGTTGGATGACGAAGCTTGAAATTTTTAAACCATCCTTTTCCAGCTATATTTCCGGAAAAAAATCCAGATTTTCCTTTTTTATTAGCAAATTCTCCAGCAACTTGTAGAAATTCAGTCCGCGTTAGGCCATAAAACAAAGAATCCATTTTTTTAACGTATGTTAAGAGCTCTTCCTCTTCCTCTGGCGTAAAAACAGACACAAAACGACCCAATTTCTTTTTTGAAGAACCACTCTTAATGTGTCTGTGCAAAGTAGCATAAGGAATACCATACATCTTACTTGCTTGTAGCTTTGAAGTTTTTTTAGCTTCCTCCATCGCTTTAGCTAAGGTTTCTTCGGACCAATTAGCTCTATCAGTCTTACGCTTATACGTATACACCATCTAAAACAATATAGACATAAACTGTTTTAAATAACAATAGGAGGGTAAAATGGATACTATTCGTTTTACCCGGTTTCGTTATGCCCGTCGGGTATGTTTCAAAGTAACCTCAATATCACACAAATACAGTTTATAAAAACGTAAATCAAAATAACGTTTTTTCATGTCCAATTACATTAAAATATGATAAAAAAATTAAACTACGAATAACACTTGATATATTAAAACAATCACGAGGTACTTACCGCGATTTTTTAATAATTTTTAGTCCAAAATCCTTTACGAGCGTGTATAAACTTGTTTACCTACACCACTGTCGCCGGCGAACTGACCATCGCAAAGCGCGTGCGTGTGAGGCGTAAAGCATGCTATGTACGTCCTTCTCTAACAATTTTACGATTTATTAGGCTAAGTATTCTTTTTACCCGCCCTCTCCGTTATGCCCGTCCGTCCCCTAGGAAGTTTTCGCATGTTATACTAAATACATTATCAAACGATGTCGGTCATTTAGTCTGCCATCTGTGGTCAAGGCCCTTGATTTAACTCCTGTGACCCGTTGGAACAAATATTTGTATGTCCAGTTATTTATTCTGAATCTGAATGTTTGTACATGTAATTTGTTTTCGTTATTCCAATCTACGGCACGAGAAAATCTGAATACGAGAAGGTTTTAGGACTTTCCACATTTGTAACGAGGTTGTGGCTACCGACGATATACAGTTCAGGCGAAATATTGCATATAACTTCGGATAGATACGCGATTTAGTTTCAACGTTCGATGCTATTTAAACAGCGGATCCAACTTATAACACACATGAAATTTTATTATCAAAGCTAAACGTTTTCCCAGTTTATACATCGTTATTTTAGTATTAAACATTTGAATATGGATTCCGGCTAGTTGAACTAGATGAATCATTCAATTTTGTAGCGTTTTTTTTCTACAGCAAAAGAAGAACATGCGCTCGTGATAGGTACCTGTCGATAAAATTACAGTCCAAATAGACATTCTGCAAGCTAAGCTTAACTAATTACAAATTCATATTATTATTTTAAGTAATAAAACAGTAGCACATTGATGATACGCTGCCTTACCACACCAGACAATGTCATCCAGAAACATGTTTGAAAAATTCGATGTGTGAAAATATGGCGACTAATGAAAACGTATAAATATTTTTCGTTTTTACAACATTTTAAGATAACATTATTAGAAGATTTTAGGTAGGCGTTAAACAGTTCTGCATCTAAATTCGAATCTTTAATTCAGGCATGAAGTCGTATGTTTATCTTAAACAAACAAAGCTCACCTCTCTCCGTATTAAGCAATTAAGGGTCTCAGAAAAACCTCGCAATTCTGCCTCCATCGTTATGTATTAGTGTTGTGTCTACAAAGACGCTGGCAGTTCCCAGCTGGTGATTAACGAGCTAGGTAATTTGCGAGATAGAGGTCACCGGACATTACCGCAATCGAGAGGAGAACGGCCATCTTTTGAATCCTTAATTCGGGTTTTCGATGCGAGCTGCGAGCGTAAACATTAAACATTCAAATGGAAAGTTATGGCGTCGCAGTTTTATGGTGAAGTGGCCTTCCAAAATTTTTGTATAACAAATTTTATTACGTCGTTTCATTACGAATACATTAGAAAAGTTTCATAATTTTTGGAAAATTCCGAGCTTAAATATTATGCAATAAACCTTTTACCTTAATCTAAGTCTTATAAATAGATAAGTGTCTATGTGTATCAACCTTTTAAAATAGATATATTATAGGTACATTCCTACAATGTGTACAAAAAAATATCTGCCAAATAATGTCAAATCCCTAATAAAATAAATCTCCCGATTAGACAAGCCCACAACATTTTCCCTCATCACAGAATCTCTACTGACATTAGAAGGAAACGACGCAAACAAGCGTTTGTTCCCTCCGTGAACGCTCCAGCGATCTAAACGCGGTTTACACGTAATGATAATAAGACGTTATTTAGACGAGGGATTAGAAGCTCGGTGAGGCGTATAAGTTGCCAAATACAGACTATTCACACTCCTTGTTACAATTGTTTCCAGTTGGGATTACACTTGTTCAATGTTTGGTGATAAATCCTTTTGTAAACGAATGTTGAAGCGCTAAGTCTAGACGTGTGTCTAATAAAACCAGCTGATGATTAATGTACTTTGGAGATTAGGATCTACTACATAATGATAAGATGACTGTTTATTTTATTGGCTTCATTAGACTTTTACTTTTGTGATTCATTCATGTTTTATCGTTTTCCAAAAAGTTATTTAGAACGATATTACATTTTCTTTTAGAAAAATAAGAATTAGAAGTAGAAAATAGAGGGCTGAAAAAGGATAAATTCAAATCTTTTATTCTTCCGAGAACTCGAAGCTTGACACTTAGAATGATAGGAAAAGGGGGTACACAAAGAGTTTTATGCCAAAGTTTGGAACCTCTTCGCAGTGATTAGTAAGCCATCATTATTATTGTAAGTAAAACGTCAATCGGGCCACTAAATAATATTTCTGTCCATAATATATAAAAGTATGTAGGCACAATCGTAAATAAAATAAGAATAACATATCAAATAAAAAAGTTCAACACACATCCTTAGAAATCCCTTACTTAATAAAAAGTCCTGCCAAAAATAAAAAGCAAACCCACAAAATAATAAAGTACGCAAACATTGAGTTGGCAAGATGAAAACCTTCATCAAGTTAGTTCAAAAGTAAATAACAAACCTACAGTAGGTTCTTAAAAACATCTTCGAGATAAATCTAGTCTGAAATAAACTTTGTTAAGTCAGTATTTTATATACAAAATAAGTAGTTCAAAGAAATCAACTTCGTACTTTTGCTTACCAAAAGAAATAACTTCAATCTAAAGAATTACTCGCAGATAAGTCGTCTGCCCTATATCGACATCATTATGAAGTATAATTTACGATAATATGAAAAAAGCACTTTATTTTAACGTGCTCTCACAGCGGCCCATTATATCCAACAATCTATCCACTTACCTACCTTTTCTGATCGGGTCATGTTACGTTAATTAATTACCCTACCAATCTGCGAACAGCCTTATTAATCTCGATGAAACGGTCTTCTGAACGGTAAAGTTTTATTTCAAATATATAAAATAGTGTAAGAGAAAAACATAGTCTAGTGTTTTTTTCAACTATGAGAAACACTATTGTACCGCAATAGCCGCGCTATATTGAACCAGCGTATAAGTAAACTTATGTAGGTTAAAAATTCTTTTACATTAGTCAAACGAGTTATTACGAATGTAAAGGACGGCCACTTTGTACCCATTACCGAGAGCAATAAGGCATTTGGCAAGTTTTATGATGTCATAAATTTTCGATCAAGTGGTCAAAAGTCAAATCGGCTCGGTTTAAAGATCATAACTGTTTTTGATAGCTCAAGCAGGTCGTCCATTTATACGCCGATTCAGAAATATTGAACCCAAATCAGAGTAGTATAAAAGATAAATGTTAGTAGATACGGTTGAATGAATAATAATATGTAGATACCTATTCTACAAAAATGTCAGCAGTGATGTTGTCGGAGCTAGAAAAACTAATCTCCGAAAATAATTGGACACTGTGGATAGTCATATCAACATCCCAAGGTATATATAGATTATCGGAAATGTAGGCTGCTAAATTCACGTAACAATAGTCTAACCGCCTGCTATCCGGAATCGACGTTCGACTCTCCATACTTAGTACATGCAACGAGCAGCATTACTCGGTGAGCATTCGTCCGCGACTAACTAGGTTTTCATAATTAGTTACATCTGACTACAGAATATCCTGATCTCATTTTAAATACTGGTGTAAGCTATTCCGGCAACGAATTGAGGATTCAGCACAACGTAGGGTGCTCACGTCAATTGGCTTCAAAAGCCGATTTCCGAGGCGGTGTTTAACGCCGCCAGTGGCTCGGAAGCCGGATAATCGGCCGCGTTACCAGTCGCGCCGATAAATTATAATCCTCCTTCAATTTTAAGCCCCCGGCTTTGAATCGAGGGTAAACAATTCCCTCTATTGTTGGACTCATGCAGGTTTACAGGTAAATGAACCTTCCTGAAATAAGTACCCTCGGCAAAATACTTTGAAATAAAAATGTTAAAGTACATTATGGAGATAACTATGCATGAGTAGATTATGCTGCTGAATATATTTCAAACTTTTAATTTGGTAGAAATTCAGCATTCTAGAGAGGGGAATTTGAAAGTACATTTTAAGCTGTGTTTTAAATATAAGTAAGACAAGGCGTAACCCTGAAAGTGGTTCGGAAATAAAATACCAAACTCAAGGAAAACTTTTTCTGCGCGCGATAAAACTTGAGAATATTTTGGGGGTAAACAAAAAGTGAGTTTATTGTGCTCAACGAAGCCGGCGGGACTATAAATCATCTGGCACCGCTGCTTCTGAGCACCTATTTGATGTAATAACAGGCAACATTATTTATTAAAATAAGGTCACGAGAGTCAGATGTTATAGATAGCAGCGGGAAGTTATGGTGGCCCGGCGAACCGCAACAGCCTGCACGCTATAAACAAATATGGCGGCGATTTGCGAGATTAGGCCGGCGGAGTGTGCATCTACATATTAAACGATATGATGACATAACCTCCAGGTGTGTGTGCATTATGTATGAACATTTTTACTGGAAAGCATTTAGTGGTTCCTATAAAATCTTTTGCTACGTTGAAAACATTAGGAAAAATTCGGTTAGAATCCGGTGATTTGTTTATCTCAGTATCTATAGTATCGATCTTGATTGTCCAAACCTTCTGATAAAGCAGTCACAATAATTTACCAAACAATGTAGTCTGACACGGCCCGCATACTGCATTAAAGGCTATTTATTCTTAATGACAGAGCATTAACTATAATGAATATCAACGTTTCATTAATGAATCGACCGCTGGAAAATGTTCACTTAACGTTTATTTTCCACGCCATTGATACAAAGGCTGCAATTTCGTAACATTCTCGTATCGAACACACAGCACTGGCCGTGTCCACAACGCTCGGCGTCGTTCAACAGGTAAACAAAAAGTTCCCCGCGTTACCTTTTATCGATACCTATCGAATATTTACTTTACTGTAAGCTCTCATCTAATTGATTGGGATTTCGACATTTTTAGGACAGAGAACATTCAATTTAAAGGAATTAGGTTGTTATTTACACGTGGAAGTGGATAGGTTTATTTTAGTACATAACATAACATAACATCACGCCTGTATTCCTCGGAGGGGTAGGCAGAGGTGCACATATAGTACACCCACATTTCGCCAGTTATGTTTTTAGGTCCCAATGTAATAGGGGGCGAGCCTATTGCCATCAACCAGGCACAATTCCAGACTCCGTGCTGCCACTGAGAATTACCTAATGGAAAAACCCAGTAACACTTTGCTCGTGCTCAGCAGTCGTGCTTAGCAACCACTAGACCAACGAGGCAGTCATGAATTTTAGTACATCGCAGACATAATATTGATTAATCATTATTTATTTAAAAGTATAAAGTATATTTAGCGCCTTATTAAAGTGTCAAAGTCTTTGCAGCTGTAAAAAGTATTTAAATAATTTAATTCAAACAAAAGACGTGGGTATAACCGTAAATTAGTAATCTATTGAGGACGAACGAAACTTTGTGAAAGGTCGGATTTAGAAAGCGAAGAGGGCACAAACAAATATTGATTCACGGCCTTTAACTTGGGGACCCTCGCAAACAGCACTAAGGGTTAGAGGATCAGCACACAGACAGGCTCCAACAATACATCACGCGTGTACGTGTGACCGAGATCATTAATGTGGTTGAATAATTCCAAATTCGTAATTATAAAATTTTGCTTAATTGCGCGCGCTGGGATTGGATGTCGATTAACGACCGCGCCGTAGATATATCGAGTGTCATGCATTTGCCACGTTAATTGACACTCCATTAAATGTCTCGGCTTACATTAGAGTGAATATTACTCATTAGTTTTAGAATTTTGATACATAGGTTCGGTTCGGTCATTAAACTTGTTGATTTATAGTATAGTAAAGTTGTTTAAATAAGCTGTTGTACAATGTTCTTGAGGTAAATTGAATTTTAGCGTAGCTATTTACGGTTTATTTCGGACCGTATATTGAATTGCTGGACAACCAGAATAAAATACAATTTTGACCAAAAAATATACGCTGAATAAGTACGTATATTAGCAGACAACTGATTAAAACAACATTGTGATGTTCACAAACTGTTGAGTGTGTAGTATCAGCTCAGACCATTATTGATCGAAGGCTTAGACAAAAAGTTTTATTGGATTTTTCGCTTAGCTTTTAGCCATCCAAAGATATAGTTCTTGTAAAATAGAGTCGTGTACTAGTACCAACTTAAACTTAATACACAAGATAAATGTTGCTATCCAAAATCCTAATAATGTATGTAGATATAATAATCCTACTATATTTTAGTCTCAGTTGAGTGGGTCCGAGGGATCAAAAGGCCTCTTGACAAAAAAATACACTCATAAAATAAATCACTCAACATCTGACGCTGGAATGTTTCTTATGCTAAATTGTAGGAGAAATGTCTGAATAAAAATTAAAACTTATCCATTAGCAAGATGAACAGGCAACTTCTTAGTTCATTTTATTAACAAGTTAGTTCGCGTTTTGTACTTTTCCCCGTTGCCCGTCGGGATGTACAATTTACCGGCAAACTTTGTATCTTCAGTCACATAACTTACTCAATGTTTAATTAATTACATCGATTACATAACACATCTTGATTACAACTTTGTCCTTATAATTTCAATAACATTGCCGTAAGCGTTCATTACCAATATGCCTATTTGTTGTTTCGTTTCAGAGAGAGACGTAATTAAAATTCGATTAATTGGATTTGATTGTAGTCTGGGATTATTAGGCCGGCGCCCAGTGTTAATTAAAAGTATTGTTTCTCTTAGAGGAGGTGCTTATTCAGTCCAGCTGTGAAAAGCGATATAATGAGTAATTAGTAATAGATACTTTAGCTGTAATATTTCAGGTTATTATTATAATATAACTAACTTTTGTACCATTAATAAATATATTCTCAAAATGTTGAGCATATTGGTATATTTATGTTACCCTATTAGTAACGATATCATTTCTAATAGGGTGTGTAGAGCTCGGTGTATCTAATAGAGCACTCTGTAGATACATTCGCAGATAACCTTTGGGCGTCCAATGAGGCTGTATTAAATGATTAAGTTCCGATATTCTTAAAAAATGACGAGGTCTGCTAGTTTAATATAACAGTAATTTTCGTCCCTCATACATAGTTATGGTTAGAGGGTCCATGGGATTATTTTACGGATGTTTTTATGCTTCAGTAGGGTCGCCTGCCTCAAGGGTTAAATAGCGTAATACAATGTACTACTTTACTGTTATGACTCATAACAGATGTAGTTTTTTATGAGGTGTAACTTTTAGTGTTTGATTTTGTTATCATACGTTTTCATAGTGGTAGTATAAAAAGAGGCGTCGCTAGCTTGTGTTCTTCTCCATTGTACATAGTATATCACATCACACTAATATTACAAAGGCGAAAGTTTGTTCGTTACCTCTTCACGCTCAAACGCCTAGACCGATTTTGATGAAATTTCATACAGAGGTAGCTGACACCCTGGATTAACACCTAGGCTACTTTTTATCCCGAAAAAATGTAGCGGCTAACACCGCGGGGCGCAGCTAGTAGTAGATGAACTCTTTGTTTCGACTATGCTATCTATATCATGTGTTATTCCCTTACATTTTTGGTTATTATTTATATCTATTTTTAAGCGTTTTGCCGCTTATCTGGGGCCCCAGCTATACGTACTCTATATTCGAGAATACTCGTCTCACAACATGCATACTACTATTAGTATCGTTTATTATTAACAAAAGCCTCGCATTACTTGCACTGCTTTCAACTAAGTGATTAGATGGAGGACAGGCTTACCGGCGTAAATGTACCTCAACCTAAGGATGTATTTTTTAAATTCCAAAGTTACTCTTTGTCATTCTACAGTCTCTAAACCGTACCAAACGCTAGTGAACTTCAGTAAATATTTTAAAGAAATTAGAAATTATGCCTAGTTGTTCTATCAATGTAAATACTCACACTATATAACTAGCACAGTCTACTCAAACATAGACGTGACTGATGGCTTACTTAGTACAATCCCCTTGTGTCTCCTACAGCACACAAGACAAGTGAAAGCCATTCCTAACCGACTTGGACTCAACAAAACATTTTGAGCTGAAAACGACACTGACTGGTGGGAAAATGCCTGATACCATTAAGTCCTTTATACATACTTGTGCATAAACTAATGAAAATTATCAACACTGTAAACTTCAAAAAACGAAGACGTTCTGAAATCGTCTATGTTTTAATTTGTATTTTCTTTTTTTGTTTAAATTAATATTGTTCCTAAAGCGGCCTGTGTAATTTTGGTTAAGACCTATTGAGGCCATTCAGAGATAGACAATAGAATGTTTATTAAGTCGCTATAAAATAAAAATTTAGTCAGTCAAGCAATACATGCCGTTATTTAGTATCGTTCCTGGTACTAAATAACGTTATCCGAACAAAAATAACAAAATTTTGTGTAACATTTCAAGTTCCTGGTTTTTTTTTTAAGTTAGGGTCTACTACAACTGTATATATTTTAAACTGTCCATTATTGCCTGTCGTTTACAATCCTGGTATACATCATCACGTTTCACTACAACGACATTTTCAGGCGAGAAAATTGGGTGGACAACAAGCGAATATTAAACGAAACGCGACAAAAAAAGAAAAACATTAAAAAAAATATCTCGTGGGCTGCCAGTCCGTCACGTTCGGATAATAATTCAAATAGGCCTTGTTTAAACAAATCGTCGGAAAAACGTCGATCGATGGAAAAAGCCGTATTTCGTGCAAAACAATCACTTTTATTATTTCGCTGCGAACGCTTCGCGAATTGACAGGCATTAATTGAAACTGTTGCATACCCACAGGAAATGAATGGAACAACTTTTACAGTGTACGTGGATGTACTGACAATCAGTTTTTGAATTTCCTTTCAACTTACTGCGCGACAGCAATGCGTGAATTTATCTAGAGAATACCCAATGGTAAAAATTGCAGCACTGGTATGAAACACAATAGCATCGTTAACTTCATAATTACACAGTGTAACCAAAAATTGATTGGATGATCATTATGTAGGTCATTAATTCATTATATCTACACCTTCCGCTTCTGAGAATAAACCCACATAGGTGTCGATGATCAAAGGTACCTAATATCTAAATGTACCAATTAAGTAGTACTTAAAATAAATTTATCGAAGGTTGATTTGACAGCAGTAAGTAAACTTAGATTACGTAGTAAGTAGAATAATGTGTACACTGTACACACACCAAAGAGAATTTCAGCATCATCTTAATTACTGACTTTACCTCTAAATGTTACCTTCAAATTATCTTAAACTCGGGTCTTGTCAATTAAAGATCCATGTCCCTTGAAACGCGTACCTAATTACAAAGTTTTACTCTCACCACCTTAAACCTGAAAGTTTAGAAGTAACGTTAAAGTTAGGTTATAGTCCAGCCTTAAGACCTCATAATCGTCATTTCGAGACTCATATAAAACAACAGGGAACACTAATGTTCTAATTAGCCCACCGCGAACTTAAACTTTAGGGATTTACACAAAAAGTTCCTACCATGTACGAAGAATTGGACGACTATGGGGCAAAAAAGATAGTAACCAATAAAGATCCGTGGATATAAGTACCTATGTGATGTACACAAGTACGCAGAAACTAAGAAAATACAATAAAATTGTCTTAAAACAGCAAAATAAGACATCAGTGCCTCTAGTGAGAGTTTGTTCATACATATCCAACTTAACTACCGCGTTCATGTTCTTCTTTTGTTAAAATATGCCAGATACTTGTACAAAAGAGAAACGCGAACGCTGTAGTTAAGTTAGCTATTAACAAAATAACACAGGCTCAGAAGATGAAAATAACCTATTCACAGTTAATTTAACAAGAGAAACACATTGTGAAATCATAAACGTATATTAATTAATAATATCCTGATTTAGATTTGTGCGACACAGCGCGACTTAATACTAGGACAACTTTATTTGCTCGTTCCCCTTCTGTTATAACCATACGCACAACTTTAGTATTACATTTGCAAATAACTTTCATTTTACAAGTCGTGTTACATGAGTAATAGTAAGCTATAAATTATATTGCACCATTTCTCTTGAGAATTGGAGCATTGAGTCATATAATGGGATATTTCACAGCAGACGTGAACAAGTGAGTTTCAATAATGTTACTTGATATTGTTCTGAAGAGCGTGGTAATTGACAAACTCTTTTTGTACTCCATTGGAGAACTAAAGGACATACGTGTCAGTGATATAAAGGTATATCTTAAATGAAGATCAGATACATCGCACTATCTACAATTCAGATGTTACAAAAGATGCGAAGAATATGTACGTCGTGATGAGTTTTGCTTTTTTCCAAAGAGAATATCTATTATTTATAGATTTATTGCAGCTGAACTAATTATTATGAAGTCATGTAGGTTTGCTAACGATGCCTTCGCTATTCCTCTTCATAAGTCCTGTAACGAATTCATCATTGCTAGACTTGCTATCGGAACAACTGACTAAATTATTAAATCTAAGAATTGGTCTTTACATACCTCCGTGTGTCTTGTAAAACTGGAAGCTAGACCACAACATTTTGATGGTGTAAACAGATATTTTCTCAGAAATATACATGAACAAATATCACATAACAGTCTTGAAATCGTCTACGGTGCTCCACATCACCGATCCATCATAAGATGAATATCAGGTTGTGGTACAATTGATCGATTAAAGTCCTCGTGTGCCTGGCCGAACGTACAATTTCCATTTCACTAAGCACTTTCTAATTTAATAACAGCCCGAGACAAATAATTTATCTGGGGCTTCTGCCTTACCAAGATAAACTGACAATGACAGTTTACTTTTTAATTCAATTACTTTTTTACTTTTTAGAATAAATACCTGATCCGCATGGAGGTTAAATTAAAACCTCTTTTTGAGTTGTAAAATAATTTCATTTCCAATTAAATAATTATTTTTATTTACCTAAGGAGATTGAAATCTAATATCTACATCTTGAAAGGAAATTAGTTTTTTTCTAAATAGTGGACATCAAGACTTTCCATTTACCAATTAAACCATTTTTGGGCCTCATACATAAAGTCACGCCTGTTTACCTGAGGGGTAGGCAAAGACCACGGATTTCCATTTGATACGATCCTGGCATACTTTATATATAAGTATGCCATATATTTCTTTGGCCTCGTTTATATATAAGATCAAACTTAAAGCGTAGAATCCTCCCATACTAGGATTTTACAAGCACTAGTTATCGTTTGAATAAAGAACTAAAGTCCCACAGTACATGAACACAAGTAATTATACCATGTGTGCGACTAAAGACTATGCTGGTCTTATATTTAAAATGCGGTTGCTCTAAACGAGTTGCAAATAATATTTTTGTGCAGTTTTCTCGCTGAATAGCAAGTTCCAAGTACATTTAAGTCTTCGCTATTAATTAAACACAAATAAAGGTTGTTCGTCCTTAATTACGACTTTTATGATACTGAAAGAGTTTTGAACGGCATTACTTAGTTTATTGCTGCACCAGCTGCGTTTAAGCTTCAATTCACTTCGTTTGGAATGTAAATATTAAATTAAAGATTGTGTGCAATATAAATCTGAATTCTATAAATCTTTCAAAAGCATCCTGGTGTTGGTTGTTACAAAAAATAAAATAGTAATGTTTATTTGAAACCAGTCTTGTCTTATAAAGACGGTACAGTTCGAAGCTCATGGTTTGTACCAGACAAAACTTAGTATGATTCATTATTTACTTCTGATTTTGACTGTACTAACAACTACATCATATCAACGTCACCAGTTACGAGTAGTCTTTAGGCTTAATAGTAGTAAGAAAGTGAAAAGTTTATTACTAGAATTAACGAAGACGATAGTTCCCAAGGTAATCATGTTAATTTAATTTGATATTTTCTTGTAATATGTTGAACTGTATGAGACCCGTGTTTGACTATTCATGTTACAGCTTCTAATTTACCTACTCAAACGAAACACTCCAAAACAAGTAGTAAAAACATATATGTGATTTTTCGTGTACATATTATATTTATCCTAGTGTTTCCTTTCGGCTATTATTTTCATTATTCTTTTCCCACCCATTGTTTCGCACACAGTGTGAGCCAACCCTCGTATATTTATAGCAACAATTTGCACAGTGTTTATTTCATAACATGAGTGTACTCGTAAAGGGCCAAGCTGCTGGCGAGACCTCTCAGTCTATGAAGACTTGCAATAAATCATTTTCAGTGGGCGCGAGTGCTAACGACCGATACATCTCAGATATGCTATTGTGTACGATATTCGACTGAATAACTCTCGAATCACAACATTTTTCCTTGTTCGCATTTTTGTTTGCAAAAACCAACAGAACAAGTATGGTTTGTGAATGCTTTTTTAAAAAATGTTCCCGTATTTCTGTTTGCACTTAGAATTGATGATACGATACGGGAAGGGAAATGTTTTAATAAAAGCCTACGCTATTAGGTGCGGCGGACTGTTTGGAGCAGCGGTTCAATGCTTGGTTTGGTTCACTTTCTTTTATCCTATCCGATGATATAGGTAACAAATTCAGCTGGGTTACCAACAGGGCTGACTGCCTAGAAGACACCGAATTTTCATTATTACTTGTTAAGATGTTATATTTAAATATACTCAAAGGTTTTGTCTTTACGGCTGAAAATATTTCTATAACTTTTCCAATAAGTATATTCCGAATCGTTGACTGATCAAATTCAAATAGAGCAGTAAGTCTTGATTTTTATTTTATTTCTATAGTTACCTGATTGATTTATTGTAATATTATAAATCTACTCGTACTGTCACTTCTGACTTACAATATTATTTGATAAGTCTTTTTATTTCTTAAGTGTCTGTTACTATCTATTTGATGCTCATGTTATACGTCTACCAATTTTATTTATTTCTTTGTAGCAACTGTAGTAGTTTTATTGTAGGTATAATAGTGATGTCTCGTGTCTGTCTGACCTGTCACTTGTAATTGTATAAATATCATAATAGAAATATAAATAACATTTTTGCTGCAATTTATTTCTTATGTGTTATTTACGTTATAATAATATATAATGGATATTACAGTGATTTATTAGAATGAATTAGGGTCTTCAATAATAAGTATTTTAAGCCCCTGAAAGAATAGTGCGTCTGAAAGAAAAGTTTATGGCGAGAAACTGTTAACGTCTATCAAACTCCCGTTTGGCAGGTTTTATTTAAAAGCTATTTTCCACGTCGTAGTGTCGTTCGGTCGGCGAACGCTCATGCATAACAAGCCAATGTGGCGCCAACCGCCATGTTGGCAGGATGTCCACGCGCATTAGGGCGCGGGAGGTGAAATAAACATGCTGAATTGTCAACATTTCCCTCTGTAGTAGTTTGTGGTAGCGCTGCTTATTGATAGTAAATAAACTTTCTAACATATACCCTGTTTATATTCTTTGTTGAGCTTATCCTGTTAACATTCTCTGATGAGCAAAAAATATGATTTAGTTTAATATTAATACAAGAAACCTGGTTCTGCAATAAGCTATTCTGAGGAGTCTTTCTCTCCTTTTCGTTCTTGACACTCTAACTTATAAAAAATATACTTACAATATTTATTATTATAATGCAGACACAGCGTTAGCGGGCTCACTAGGTGGACCGACAATATCGTCAGAGTTGCAGGCAACCGGTGGATGCAAATGGGGAAGATGAATATGGGTGTTATATCTATGAATAAAGTTTTATGATGTTAAATAGATTTAAGACGCGCTTAGACCAAGGACTTAGACCAAGGAATCCATATAGTGTTAGTAAGAACTTTGTTAATGTTAGTAAACTTAATAACAAAAAAAACTGAATAGGTACATTAATTAGCTACATGACTATATGCACGTAATGACGTTCAATTATCGTCTAAAAGTAGATTAGTTATCTGTGGTTTGCACATCGAGGTTTGATCGTGGATAGTGCGGTGATCTGCAGATCGCACTGCCTTAATTATTTATTCACACAAGTGTTGCAGTCATGTTGTAGCTACACAGTAAAATACTACGAGAACTAACTAGACACAAGTAAACCAACTCACAGGGTCGTACGACAAAGTTTCTCGAAACTTCGCTGTATAAACCAAACAGCCTCCTTATCATAAACTTTTAAAGCAGGACAGTTTACGATGTGGAAGCGAGACGCCGCATTACACTTCACGTAGCAGCATCTCGCTTCCACAACGTAGAGCATCCTGATTTAAGAGTTCATGGTAAAATGGCCGTAGTTATTTTCAGTCTCAGATGCCTTGCCCTGTTACCTACTAATATTATAAATTGTAAAGTATGATGTTCATACGTTACAATGTATGTACGCCACAGTTGTTAGATATAACCACTGTGGGGTACAATAAGGCATAATATTCCATTTTAAAGCTGGGTTACACGATATTAGCGGTTAAAGTTATGGTTTATCTCAAATTTGACGATAACTGCAACGCTGACTTTAACACTGACTGCGGATTGGATTGCACCATCCTTGGTATAGTTAAAGCTAGTAGGGCCCAGTGAAATGAGATTGTCAAATGGTGCCACCCATTTTTTTCCTAACCGGTACTTTCACATGTTTTTTAACGTTTAAGTAATTTGGTGCAACCCAGCCTAAGTAAGTGAGGCGGTAAAACCTTCTTGGAATGTTTTTACCTGTCCAAATATGAAAAAACCACGGGACAGATTCATTTAATAAGAGAAAACAATACCTCTCGCCTTATTTACTTGGGTTTTTCAAAGGCACAGCTGGTCACAATATATTACTACTATAACTATTTGAAATTTAAATAACAATGGTACGGAGAGGTATCGGAGAAATGTACGGTTTCCTTTCATATTGCTATTTCTTAACAACAAAAGGCTTTGTTCAAAACCTAATCTAAAATCCTTTTCATATAAACCTCTTTACGGCTTTGCTCGGTTAGTTTTGATCAGACTTGTTCCCGATTCATTCAAAAGAAAAATCTTATACTTCTCTGAAAAGTAATTTATACTTTATACCAATAAGACACGTCGCATATAATGTACTTACGTCCCACATAGGTCGCTGCCACTCATCGCTGCTTTAAAAGTTGTAAATTGACTGCCTCGTTAGTCTAGTGGTAGCTAAGCGCTACGTGAGCATGAGGACCTGGGTTCGAATCCTGGGTTGGGCAAAGGGGTTACTGGGTTTATCCATTAGGTAATTTTTATTAGCAGCACGGTGACTGGATTCGTGCCCGCTTGATGGGAATAGGCTGGCCCCTATTACATTGGATCTTATAACATAACTGGCGAAATTTGGGAGTAGGTACTGTAATATATGTGCACCTCTGCCTACCTTCAGGGAATACAAGCGTGATATTTTTTGTTATAAATTGATTGCTTATCCTAAAGAATAATTGTTTCCCTAAGATTTATTTAATTGTATATAAATATGTAAGAACTTAAATAAAGAGCAAAAGTTTTTCAAAGAAACAGAAGAACGTGGGTCAACACGTTCCAAATTTGAATGGGTATTGTTTTTTTTAAATTCGTCAAAACGTGCCATAATTATGTTATGTGGCGATACGCTAATTACTGTATGTAGCACAGTTGAACGCGAAAATTAATTAAGGCGGAGTGTACAATGTTCATTTAAAGTTTCCGGGTCGTCGGTCGCCGCGGCACCCGCGCTACGGCGCACGTAGCGACCACAGATTAATTTGTTACATCGTCTAACACATTACGCCATTTTCTGGCAATGCATACATTGTTATTTCCGAAAATACGCCCCCAACATGTCATGGCTTACGGCTTTGGCTCAGCATGTTAACATAGGTAAAAATATTTTTTTTTTAATAATAATTTTATATCTTTATGCCAGTTTTCTTTGGTTTAGAAAATTGAATCATTTACCATTTGTCATCGCTTGCCTACCTTATGGGAATACAGTGGTGATGTTATGATTTATGTCATTAATTTGTTTTTGTACCTAATTAAGAAGAAAATCACTTTTATTCGATGTACAGTTCTAAAAGATTTGCAATGAATGTATAATTATCCCAAAGCTGTGCCTGTTTATACCCGGTTGCCGACATATTGCGGCTAAATTTTAAATGGCAACCCTACCTTATGTTCTTCAGATATCTGACTTTAGAATCATATTTTATTAAAAAAAACATAATAATATAATGACTCATATCGTATTTATTTCCAATTATCCTATATACACTATCAACTAATCACACACAACTCAATAAGTTCCTCAGTCCTACAAAAGTTTAAACTTTGAAGGCAATTTAGGTTGTTGACACAACACAAAAACTTTAACCCGACAATATGTGAACCTATACGGCAAACTAGTATTCACAACTACCCCCAAACTGACGACTCGTTAACGAGACTGTTAAACAGTTGGCCATTCATTTAGTGGGCGCTTTTTGAGTGTACCCGCTACTATTAAATGGGAGTTTGTTTTTGTTATAACGGCTTCCGAGTTCCAGCATGTTGAAAGATTGGTGCGTGGTTTTATAAAAGTAAATTGCGTTCATTAGTCTGTCGGTCTGTAAACATAACATCACGCCTGTATTCCCCGAAGGGGTAGGCAGAGGTGCATATATAGTACACCCATATTTCGCCAGTTATGTATTTAGGTCCCAATGTAATAGGGGGCGAGCCTATTGCCCTCAACCGGGCATAAATCTAGACTTCGTGCTGCCACTGAGAATTACCTAATGGAAAAACCCAGTAACACTTTAACACTTGAAAGATCTATAGGCGTCTAATTATAATTTTATTTGGATTTTTAATAAATCGTTTAGCTTACGGCTTTCAACTTCGCAATGAGAAACCTCGTCTTTTTAAATCTTCCGATATGCAAAAGCTCTTTCGAGTTTCATTGTATCTATGATTAAATACTCAGATACTAATTAGCCAAGAAGTTAAGATAGGTACGTATACTGAAGAAACTACAAAAGATGACGTCATTCTACCATTAGTACGCCTTCCTCTGCAAAAACATTTATATTACAAAACTTGGGCAAGTTTACCTGTTGAGATTCGACTCAACAGGTTCGAGCATTATTATGTTAAACCTTCTTTAACCACTACTGTTACGTGTGTACGTAATATACATGATTGTAATGTTCCCTGGAAACGTGACTTCAACGGCTAACGCGAGCTTGCTGTAAAAACGCAAACTAGCAGAATTATGTGCCTATGCAATGCAACTCGGTACATGACTGCTGCGGTAGAACTAAAGCAAACGCAACTAGAGGTCGTGTTTGTATTCACAAATTGAATTTACTTATCTTTTTCTTCTATTTTTAAAGTGTTAGTAGTGTCGTCGTTTGTTTACCGCGTGTTTAAAAATAAAAGTGGCCAGTTTTATCTCAATAATCATCATTATAATAATTATCTGTTTTCACAGGCAAACTTTCATCGCAGGGCAAATAGAAACGCCTACCTTTCCAAAGGTGTAAGCTATTAACTTACTACAATTAACTGCTTCGTTGGTCTATTGGTCGCTAAGCGCGACTGCTGACCACGAGGTCCTGGGTTCGAATCCCGGGTCGGGCAACGTGTTACTGAGATTTTCCTGGATTTGTGCCCGGTTGATGGCAATAGGCTCGCCCCCTATTACATTGGGACCTAAAAACATAACTGGCGAAATGTGGGTGTACTATACGTGCACCTCTGCCTACCTCTTCGGGGAATACGGGCGTGATGTTATGTTTAATGTGATGTTTATTTATTTATTTATTTAGATAGGGACAACAAACAGCAGTATATTAAATATTATAACATGGTAAGCATCTTAAGCATGTTATGTACAATTAATAAAATTGGGTAAGAAGTTTAGTCCTGAAATCGTAACCAACCAAGCTATTGGACTTATTTAACATTTACCTATAATATCTGCAAGGACGATAAAATAACAAGCCAAAGAGCTTCAGATAAGCACCGTCGCTTATAATATGATTAAAATAATTATCTGTCAAACTGTCAAATCTGAACATGAACCACTAGGGGATTCCCAATATTGGTACAGGAAATTAAATAAAAGCTTGATAGGCGGTATTGATAGAAGTTGAATTCCGAGATCCTGTCGGTAACAGACCGTCAGGCCCTCACGCGCACAATATTAAATTTTATGATCAGATTCTATTATATAGGATCGTCGTGAAATTAGAACAAATATTTGCACTGTCTAATGCTACATTTATATAGAAGCAAAGATTTAGGTGTTAGGCTGTAATAAATCTGATCTAATTAGACCAACCACTCTGACAATTCCCTAATTGATGAGCCTAGAATTTTTTCAAGCTCCTTACTTCATACCTAAGACCATAAAAAGATAAAAATAAAAGTTGTCAAATTTGTCGTCACGATCAAGATTGAATTGTGCCAAATTACGAGTCCTGAAAAAGTCCGCAAAGTAAAATTGGATAACATGATTTAGATGAAAACAAAGAACTTTTTGAATTTCTATCAACACAGACATTCTGTTTCTTTGTATATCTAACTTTTCCTTTTGGTTCTGACGTAGCTGAATAAAAAGTTACGATTTCTATTTACATCAAAAACGATTGTTCGTTTGTTGTGTACTGAAGGGGAAAATGGGGCAGATTTTTGTTGTGATAATTAAATGTTCTAAGGGAACAAAGACTGCGTCATGTGGGCATAAAAATAAATTGTTTCAAAAGCTCCATACGGCCGCGTGACAATGTGTGAACGGCCCTTATTTGGATCCCATCTAATGATCCCGGCATAGCCGCGCACATATACACTTCCATCTCATCTATAGCTTCTATATCTATAGCTGTGTATATCAAAGAGAAAAATAAAAAGTAACGAAATGGAATTGGGAGCGTCTGTAACGACTGCCATTATAAAGATAAGTACGCGAGATTATGACCGAAGCCATAGCAACCCATTTAATGTGCCTCTAATTACAGACCGACGGGAAAAGTTTGTTATATCTGCAAATGTATTTCAAATTAAATACATAAATCTTCTTTTTTTGCCTTTTTTGTAAACACAATTTTTTGTTTTAACATTTCAATAGTCTTGCTTCGAATTTTATAAAAAAAAAATTGTTATTATTCCAGACGTAAGTAACGAAGAATGGGTGTTGAACGGAGGAGGTTTGTCGTCTATATCTTGCAAGCTTTATTAAATATTAACCCATTCGATCGATATTGATAGATAAACATTAGAACAAACAAAGTCCGTCTCCGCCAGCCGTAGCACGGCCCAGATTCAAGAACTTGAATTACTTCTCCAAACCGTAACATTTCCAAATAGTCAAGGGACTTTGAACACTACTTAAACTCCTTTCTCGTTACCAAAAACGTTAATTCCTCACAAAGCGAGCTAAGCAGGCGAAACCGAGCTAAAAGCTTTTCCAACTGAACCTCTTTAACTAAAAACGTTTTACAGAATGTATAAAAGATGTAGGTGCTAAAAAGCTGCCGTTTGGTCACGTACCAGAAGCAAGTTACGGAGTCGAAGCCACTTCCCTATAGTGATTGTACGCATAACAGGTTTCAGGCTCTATGCAGGTAGGTAGGTACGCGAGTGACCATTCCACGTAATGAGAGCGCCGAGAAATGACTCGCTCAATGGAAACAGAGCCGACTCACTGAAATGACTACAATAAACGGAATTGCATAACCGTCCACTGCGAGCTACAGGCGCAGAACTAAAACATGCAGGTATGTAGGCCTACGTGAAGATTCTGCGAGGATTTAGGTAATTTTTATGACGATTTTTGTTGTATCGTGCGTTTCGTTGATGTTAACCATTTCGACTATTTAATCATTTTAAGTTTATACATGGGCAACATGCTAAAGTAACACCAAAAGTAATTTTTGTGTTATGTAGCTGTATGTTAGATGTTGATATCATTATAAATGCAGATTCTGTATTTTCTTTTGTTCGGACACAGATATCTTAATCACATTCAACGGTAGCAAGGTAACTACTTGACTGAAGAGGGCGACGCGAACCACGCGGCACATAAATTATCCTCGAAAGCATTGTGAGTTTTATTATTTTAAAGACGCCATTAAATAAGAGCCGCCACGTTGTGTCCAGCCAGTGTCGAGCGGGGCGCTGACGTAAAAATTTATAGTCTGTCCTACGGCTACACTAAAATAGCCCGTAAAATCCCTGCAGCTGCACTACAACTGCGGAAAACTCTACCATTTTACGGTTAAAATATAATATTACTTTGTTACACAAATAAATTGACTTAAAAATATGTACTTCGCACCAGCCAAGCTTATTCTGGTTTGAAAGAAAATAAATTCGTTTGTGTTTTTTTCATAAATTTGCTGTTAGGGATATTAAAAGAAAATTATGAATTAATTTACCTTGTAAGCCTACTTAATGCTTCTAATTTTATGCTTGCTATAAACGCACATGCCCAGTACACTAGCGTAGGTATTGTATACCTATTAAATAACACTTCCCATATCTACCTAAATAGTCGATACCCAGCGAGTAGCATTTGTTACCATGACTCCAACGAAGTAAAATATCAGTTACAGATACTGATAACTGTAAAGATAGGGATAAAACTAGTTTTTCGAAAATGATTGCGGTTTTAATTGTTTTTTTGGTCCCGAAGTTTGGAATCTTTTACAGCATTCATGGTCACGGGCAGAACTATAAACACACGTGTTTTTGTGTGCCACAAAGATGAAAAAATCACAAAGTGAATTCTCTAACTAATTCAATAAATGTCGTACAATTCCAATAGATAGAGTCAATCGCTAGTTCTCTCTCTTAAGACGAACTTAAGAGTAACATGTTAGCTGGTACTTCCACTAAAGTTTCCCATCTCATTACAGAGCTCGAACACCTCAATAAGTACCTACCAGTAAAGGTAGATCTTCTTGATAGTCGTCGTTACAAACTAATAAGAACTACAGCGATTATGTTAACCGTTACTGTTAACAATACTCATGAATGTTAGCCATTATTACGGCACATTTAAACCTCATTGCCTCTGTAAATGAAATACTTGTACTTGAGATCGCCAACGAGCACTTACAGCGAATATTCCTAATAGATCTTCCACAAAAACATATCTATAAACGCAAATATACAGGTCGTAGTTAACTATTATTGAAATTGAAGCCAAATGCATGAAGGTCACGTATCGAGCCTACTGAAATGATAAAGATTACTTGCCGCCGTACTCATATACCATCCTTGTTAAAGGTTAACAATCAGAGAATTTGAATAAGAGCACTATATCCCCATCCTTAAATACATTCTATTCAAGCTGTATTAGCCATAAGAAACATTCCTGTTAGTTCAACTCAACGTCTACATTTCTTGGCCATTTCTGTAGCAAGTGCCCTTAAACCTTAATAAGTACGTTAGTAGTTACATTCAAGTAGAATTATTTAGGTACTAGTACATGTGTACCCTACCTACTTAATTACTTGGGTCCAGCACACAAGAATAAAAGGTCTAAGGGTTCCGGGATTGTTTATCTACTTACTCTGGATCATTATTCGACGTCACCGTGTTTAACGAGTTCGCTGCAAGACTATGAATAAAATTATAATTTGCGAGTAATGGCCGTTCTATCATTAAGATGAGTGTGGCGATAACCTGGATTTTCTTGACAATGTTTAGATTAAAATGTTCTAGCAAGCTTGAAAGGTTGACGTTTCATTAAATGAAGAAAAATTGGTCCTTGTTAACTTTATGTAGTCTCTTTATTTTTTATTATCTACGTGAATATTGGCAAACGGATTACCCGGGTAGGTACTTATGTATAATAATAATTATTTAAATTATAAGTAACTATGTGATTTCATTGAATGAACTAAATAAAGTAATTCAAATTTACATAACAAGCCACCCATAAATCATAGATATTTTATAAATACTAACAGCTTAAACCAATCTTCACTTTTTGTATTTTGTTATTTAAGCCCCGTCATAGTATCCCGAGAGTTCCGAAGCTTATTTATCTAGGGTGAGATATTATGAAAGTACTAAAACTCGCTCTCCACATCGTTTTGAATCATATTTGATGATTGTGAGTGGCCTATCACGATCATAGAGCTCTATTAAGCCGAGAATTTGTCGTTAAACCTGAAACGTGAGCACTGTGGCACGTACGCTCTCGCAAATTCGACAGCACATTTGGGATCGAACTTCAATATGAAATGTTATATTGCTGTAGTGATATATACACTATCAGACAGATACGTATTTTCAACATGACCGGTTCTCAAAGGCAGCTCAAATTTTGGTAGTCGGAACGCTTTGGCAAGGTGCTTTACTTTCGGTAAAATTACAAAGTGCTCAAATGAATCGAGTCATAGCCACCGTCTTTTTTAATTGTCTTCTTTATTCAACCATCACCCGCACTTAGGTATCGTCCACTGAATAGAGACATACTCTATCTGATCTGTTCAAAGTGCTTGAACTTTTATCCGGGCTTTGAACCTACTCACGAAACGTCTCTACACTACCACTAATATCGTTAGAATTTAGCTGCAACCATATCGCTAACTGCCATATCATTTTACCAAAACCATAACTTCGTTAGTGGGGGCTACTAACTGGTCCGAAACATCTCGAATATCAGACCTAAACGTGAAGTTGTTAATCTAGTTCAGAAGTTTCGTAAGTAATTACCTACTATAACTCTTGTTCTCTGATGCATTTAGACTAGTTACTGTACCTACGTGCCACTTCGTCTTGCTTATCAGGCTAATTAATTTAGGGTTAAATTAGAATGAGTTGAAAGGGACAGCGCTTACATAGCTACCTATTAACTTAGTGGTGTGGAGTTAAATGAACACGACACATAAATTAGGTATATAGGTACAGACGACGCAATTAAAAGGCTGAATTTAATTAATGTCTGCATATCGTAGTTGTTTTTCATTGTTATGCAAATGTGTACCTATAGTAAGTAAGTAGGTATCGTATTCATCCACAGCAAAACCGATATTAAAGACGGCGTAGATCCCGTTTAATGAAAAGCATTCAAGTTGCCTTTCTAGCAATTCATTTGGAATACTTTTTAAATGAGCAAACGAAACTTATTTCTTGCGCTTTATACATTTTCCATTTCAATAAATAAGTGACTGATTTGATTCCAACTCTAAAAATATTTTTGTATAAGTAGCTATGTAGTACTTATGTAGCTAAATAGACACATAACTACCCTAATGAACTGCGACGTAAATCAATTCTGAAAAGGTTGAATTTATCAAAGCCCACAAGACCACATGCAGTAAAATATTGTTAGGGGAGATAGACCATTCGTTACAGTTCCTTGAGGTAAAAACGGAAAAAATCAAGTGGGGTGGAGAACATAAATATCTAAGAATTGATACTTGGATGAAACGCTATGAAGCATAAACGGGAAAAGGCAAACGTGATCGGCTAAGCTTGACTGGGCTGCATGCATTACCATAATCCGAGCTATATCGATTTTCCTGCTTCAGCTTTTTTAATAGAATTACGTGGAATTTGATGCATGCTTTGACTAACAGCGATTTTCTAGAAATATGAATAGATAGTAGTACTTAGTATGTCCTATCTACATACTTTTCGAACTGTTTCAAATTATCATTACTGTTATAGGTACGTTATGGTTACTTAGTTTGGATCTTGATCGTGCCCACGATCTAGGCATCTTCATCGAAACTGATGGTATCTATGTAGGAGAAAAATAACCGAAACTCTTTACTTCAGAAAAAGTATAATCCTTCACCCACCACAGGCCGGAGATGTAGGTATTGAGTATTTCCGCTCGAGAGAAAATACTTAGGATATAAATTAATAATTAGGTAGCCCTATATAGAACGTTTCATTTATTTAAGGACAGTATATACATGGCAGTCCTCCCAAGGGGAACCATATTTATAAATATTATCGACGAATGTGCTACACTGTCACTTAGGCACGTACTAAGTAAAGACCTACTTTTTTAACAAGTTATAATGCAACAAATGCATATACCGCGAATTGTAGCGAAACTTGGGAGAGTCCTATGTCCAGCAGTGGCCCGCGACAGGCTAAGCGATGATGATGATGAGCTGCTAAAAAACTGATGACATGAGAAAATATCGCAAAGTAAGACTGACCTAATAGGCTGAATTGTATTGATCTACCAAATCTGCATCACTTATCAGAATTATCTCACAAATAACCGTCGCCCATGATACAATTCAGGATTTAAAATTATTAGTCCCCAATATTGAGTACAACAGCGTCAACGTAAAGGTCGGGGCACAAGTATAAAAAGCCTTCAGTTGAGTGTGCGTCACAAAGCGACCTCAGCGAATCGATTGAGCAACAGGTCTGTGCCGGGGCTCCCACACGATGTATAGCTAAACCTATATAACTAAAGCATATGCAACGGCTTTTTGACGTTACCTTTATATGTATATCAGGCGCTAATACGTGCATATAACTCGATTTTGCTTTTGCGTGAAGTACCTAAAACTAATTTGGCTTAGGTTGCACTGCAGGTCAATTAATACCTACTTAGCACCTGCCTAGGTGGCTGCTGACATATCAAGGTGAAATAAGGCCTAAAACCAGCTGTGGACGTCCCTCGGCCAACACGACGACCTGAGGATTGTACCTCCCTATCATCAGCGTATTTTTAATAAAATAATAAATTTTATCACTACTTAAGACTGAATCAGAACAGTAGCGTCATTAGTATCAGCTTGTATTGAATTTCGAAACTTAATAATGCAGCCTTTAACATTAATTGATTTTTGATGATGATGATTACATTTTTTGACGACCTGATTCGCGCAGTAGCTAATCGATTAGACTGCTGCGCTGAGGGGTTTCGATTCCCGCACGGTACACATTTGTGCGTTCCAAAATAGATTAACTCGAGTCTGAGCTTTTGTGTATGTGATATTTCATATTTATGAAACCCACCCACAATACAGGAGAAAGTACTAGTGGGGTGACATTTGCAAAAATAATTAAATAATAAGTGCCTGGAGTAGGTTTACGTACGTATTATTAAAGCTCGCGCGCCTGAGAACACCTTTCAAGTTTATTAAATTTTTATTTCAGTGCCTTCCCTCAGACGGTATAATAAGTTCGTCTCTGTCGAAACAAAGGATCTAATGATTTATCCCAAACCTCATTCGTCCGCGCAGACAACATACATTTATTCTTCAGACAGCAATTCGTAGATCACAATGTGGCATTGTATTCCAACTCCCTTGAATATTTTTTTTTTATTTAAATGGGAAGTCAATAGGTACAACGAAATAGCTAATAAAAATATTGTTGTAAATGAATAAGCAACATTAGTAGCATAAAAAATTTAGAACTTAATTTTACAAAATATTTAATTTGAATGCTCATTGGATAGGCTTTTGCCCAGGGGACCTGTCATAAGGCTATTAGAGAACACTAACTGCATTTTTAGCTAATAAAACTTCAAAATACAATTCGAAAATATTTCAATGATTCATTATTGAACTTGTGATGTTTAAAAACTAAAATGTTCAGATATTTTTGTTGCTGACAGTACTTAATGTGATTAGTCAATTTTATTTTATTTGGGAAAATAAACAAGATATAATATGTAAATTAATACCAACTAGACAAAGGGATAATTATCAGGTTTACATACATACAATTATGTCTGTTTCTCTGAAAAAACACTACATGGTGTAAAAAAAATAAGATTTATATAAGTTTATAACACTTTAATATTTTTCCTGTATCTTTACCCTCAATAATTTACTTTTAAAAAAATCACTTTACATTATGGTAACTGGACTGTTTGGTCAAACTTTACAGCCAGCACATCCGGTGTTCTAAGCAGGGCTGTGTTCATCTTGAAGGAGGCTGGTGTTTCTAGATCTCGGACAAGGATCTCAGACCCATCAGGATGCCAACCAACAAAAGTGGCATTCAGTGATGTCTTTTCATAAGTCAGGATACTGCATGGTTTACCTGGATACAAGGTATATTGTTTCAATATTTGAATGTTGGGAGAATAAGTAAATATTAGAATATTGTATAAAATATAAGTATCCTTGACACTAAAGCAACCAAGAACCAAGGATTGGTTGTGATTTATTAAGGTACAAATTTTTTTCACATAATATAATAATATGATATTATACATTGTTACATTTTTAATCTGTTGCTGGGTCTTGAACAAAGCTAAGGCGGTAAAAGGCGTAAAAGCAAATGACTATAATATAACAATTTTAAGATTACATTATGCGCTACAAAGCTCTATTTACATTTACATGCATAATTGTTTATTAAGCCGTATAATTGTTATAATAAGCTGATGATAAGGTTACCATTTAGTTCACCGATAGCTCTTAGAAATAGTTCTCGAAGTGTCGCTCTGGCTGTTTGCCGAACATTCTCCTCAGTGTTGGTTTCTTCTGTTGCATCGAGCATGATGCAAATTTGATATCATTTAATATACATTCACAAGTATATTTAATGTTTATTTCACGATGATTCAATTTTGTTTTGTTATGACAGTTGACATACAGATGGATGACAGAGATCTGTCACTGTCATCATGTTATACTTGTCTATTGCTTTAGTCATTACTCTGAGGTCTATTGAGAAATATTGCCAGTTAGAAACAAATAGAGCTAATTTGACTGAATCTGTTCGGTAAAATGTGTAAAAAGAAAAGGACTTAGTTCGCTCCATACATAACACAAAGTAGGTAATAAATATGGCTGCTTAAGCACCGTTGTTGTTTTTCCCCGCTTACCGTAACATCACAACTGTGTTATTCGGTGCGAATAGTACGTACCGTTTATTTTATTACGCCCGATATTATTTTGAGAGGTATTTACGGGTCATTTGGAATAGGAAGCGAGCAATTATTTTTATCCAGTATATATTAAAGTAGGTAGCCATTTCGATTTGCCACTAACTAAGCAACTAGGCATGTACTACATGCAAAACTCTAATTTATACATAATGGGGTCATAGTGCGGAGAACTGGCTGGATGTTCGAAGATTTTCTAAAACCTAGATTGTTCTTTAGATACGCCAATTACATAAAATAACATCACTTCTGTATTCCCCGCAGCGGTAGGCAATGGTTTCTATCACCCACATTACGTCAGTAACGTTATAGGTACCTATAGCCTAATGCCATTAACCGAGCAAAAATCCAGACTCCATCCTTACTGATAAGACCTAGTGGAAAAACGCACTTACTCGACCCAGGGTTCGAACCCAGGACCCCATGCTCAGCAGTCGCGCTTAGCGACCACAAGACCAACGAGGTCATCATCATCAGCCTATCTCAGTCCACAGCTGGACATAGACCAACGAAATATTCGGAGCTAATTACAAGTTGCAATTAATAATAGAGGACATTCGAGCAGAGATTTAATGAATGGCACAAATAAGTATCTATAACATGCCATACCGGCTTGTAAGTATAGATTTTTTAAATTAAGTTTTTGTTAAGTCCTTCAAATCAGTTGTTATTTACAAAAACAAGGTGTTATTGTGTGTAATAAATGAAACACGAAGATTCATGTAATGTTTTATTCCTTGAAGACATACGCTATCAGCTCAATCCCAAACATACACAATAAAATCACAATAACATCATTACGATGAAAATAAAAAATAATTTGATAAATACCTGAATGACTCCTCAGAGGAAACTGGTTTACAGAAAAAAACAGTGACCTTCCTAAGATCGGAATATCAGTGGTGGCTACACTGTTACAAACATTGAATATCTAATCGTAAATAATTATAACAAGTCCATTTGTAACGCGGGACTTTGGGCTACATGCAATTCATTAACCAATAGTTTTGGGAGCTAACATTGAAATTCTTATAAATATACGTGTGACTATTCTATGTCACCTCGAAACCGATGGCCGAATGTAGATTTTTCTCGAACGCCGTCTCGCCTCGCCTCTTCTGTATGGGTGCTTAATTTCAAAAGTACCTCATTGATTGTGGTGGAAGCAGCGGGATTCGGAGTTCTTCGTCTATGGCTTTCCAACTGAAAAGTCCATGGAGCAAGCTAGTAACAGGTACTTAGCAGCGGGATAAAATGGAACTGACGTGTCAATGAATAAATTACTGTAGTCTACAAAAGGTGACTGCATATTTACATTGTTTGGTTAAAGTAACAAAAAAAACATAATCATTGGCATATCATTCCTCTTCGGATATTGGGGTTCAGGTTAATTTATTGGGTGACATCAAGTTTTAGATTTTAACTATTTTATTATCACAGTACAAGGAACAACTGTTGTTTGTAATTGACAATTTTTTTTTTATATACATACTTGATAAAAATTACCAAAAACTTGATACCACACTTAACATTATTTGGGTACCTGGAAATACACAGTAGATGATGTGCTTACAGCATCCATAATTGTGATACAATGAGCACCAATGTGTAAGCTCCGTTTAAGTCTTCGTAACATGGCATTATATGTGATGGTAATGCAACGACGTAAAAAATATTTAATCAATTAGTTTTATATCACCTACAGCATCACAGAAACATTTCAAATTAAGACATTAACTCCCCATCAAAAGCCTTAATCGGAAGAACGCATAGCCTAACAAATACCTGGCAAGTGCGATCGGCACCAGTCGACTGGCGACAAATGACGACGGCAAAACATAACATGTTGAAATACCTCAAAACGACGTCGAGGCGAACTGCTCATCTGAAGAGACCTTATTGGAAGATCGCCTCTAACTCTAACACCCAACCGATATAATATATCAGATGTAAGTGAAATATGTACGGCGATCAACAAATAAGTCTTCTCCCATTGTTGGCTCTCGGCAACTATTCAAAATACCAATCAAATACCTGCCAAGTCCGTCGGTGTGACGACAACTATCGAATCGAGAGTGCAATGGGTGTCAATACTCCCCATATGTTTGCCATTTACCGAAGTTATATTTTGGTATGCTACATATAAGCTGTAAAACAACAGTGTTCACTTTATTACTTGTATTTGTCTTAACTTTTGGGGAGAGGATTGAGCAGTGTGGGTAAAGGTTTGTGAAAGATGTTGGTTAACTGTTGCTAAACAATTAGTGTGAATGGATAGTATATGTCATTCATGTGGGGTTCCATGACTTTGGACGCTTCGCACGTAGCAGTAGGGGCGTTTGCGTGGTGATAAATACTTACCGATTTCAGGCGCATTTGTGATACCTCAGTCATGTGCTAGTGGCGGTCGCGCGAACGTCGCCGCGAGCGCTCGTGAGGGGATCCTGCAAATAATAAATTACATTATTATTAATGTAAATTGTGTGTGCGTATTATTATTAACACGCTATAAACTAAAAAAATAATTAAGTACGAAAATAATTTATATTTTAGGATAGTGCAGGATATGGGGCTTTTGTATATGTGAAAAGAACTTTCTAAATTACACAAGGATATACAGACCTGACCTGACCAGTATAGTATGGTCTAGTCAGTATACTATACTGGTATTAGTAAATAATTATTTGTTTATGATCTAGTTTACTAACTAAGAAGACACTAACTTCTCTCTTTGCGGTGTTTGCGGTCGCGGTCCCGGTCCCGCTCCTTGTCGCGGTCCCGTTCTCGCTCGCGCTCCCGATCCTCGTGGCGATTGGTCTTCTCGCGACTCGATCTATTACAAATAGTTATTATATATTAATAATAATATAGTTATTATATATTAATGTTAGGTTGAATTATTAGAATAAATAAAGAATTGGGAATTTCCAAACTGTCTATTTTATTCAAGTTATACAACTAGAACGAAGAGATTAGAACTCACCGATGACGGTCCCTTTCCCTATCTCGTTCACGTTCCCTATCCCTGTCTCTTTCCCTTTCCTTATCTTTCTCTTTTTCCTTTTCCTTCTCCCGTTCTTTCTCCTTCTCCCGGTCGCCACGATCCCGCTCGCCCCGGTCCCCGCGGTCGCTCCGGTCCCGGTCCCGCTCACGGTCCCGTTCCATGCGTTCTCTGTCGCGGCGGTCGGAGCCGAGCCCCCCGCTGCGCGAGCTGCGCTCCTTATCTCGGTCCTCGCGGCGTTTCCTCTCTTTCTCTTGTTGTTCCTTCTCACGGGCCTCGTTCATCTCTTCGTAGGCTTGCCGCAGTTTGAAGTACCTGAATAGAGGAAGAGGAAACATTAAAATACAATTGTCCTTTTGTCACATTTTTCAAAAACAAAATATTTTTCCAATGTTTAATTAAATTTTAATTAATTATTAGTAGCCATGTTAATCTTAGCTCACCCGACATGTTGTTTTCCAGACAAATGATCATCAATGCGTTGTTGAGCGTCACCAACAATTAAGAAAGCTCCACAAACAGGGCACACTTCCATCTGCTTCTCTTGTGCGGCCGCCAACTCTGCAGTCATTGACCAGTGGCTAAAACCAAAACATTTCTACCATATAACTATGCCCTGTGAAATGGAGAATCCTTTAAAATATGACAATATATTCAATTATGATAAATTATGAATATCCTTAGTTTAGAATCCTTGAACCTTGCAATAATGTAGACAAAAAATTTGCTGCAGACATGATGAATTCATGGGTTGTTTAGTATTTCAGTAAATTCTATTACATGATAATTAAAACTAAAATCACACCTGTTTTCTTGTTGCTTCAACAGTTGTTCCTTTTCTTCCTTCAACCTATCACAAAGCTTCATAAGGCCCTGTGCTTGCTCCACATCTCCCCGCGTCCCTGCCTCCTCTGCCTCTTGGACTAATGCTGTGATCTTCTCTGACAACAGTTGCACCTAAAACCAATATGAGTACACTTAGGATTTATTTCATTCAGATAAAGACTCCATTATACTAAGGATCTTAATAGCTTAATAGCCCTACTTTTAGTCACTCAGAATAATGATTATGACTTATTTAGAGCTATATGAAAGCCTACAGTGGCCAGTCTGCTAGAGCCTAGGAAGACATATGAATTATCTAAAAGATTTTACCTGTTCTTGGTTTTTCTCCGTCTGAGCTTGTGTCATAGGTGGTCCTTCTGGCTTGGAATTCATCAGCTCTAATCTTTGTTTACCTTTTTGTATTTTTCCTACAATTAAGTTATTATATATTAGATTAGATAAAATAATTACTGATTTAGAGCAAACAAGGTGAAACATTTTTTTTTTTTAAATTACAGTATGGAATGCCAATTCTCTGCACAGAACGGGCAATGGGAAATTATGTGGGTGACAAAACACTTACTATTGTTAACAAGAAACTTTCCTTGCACACAGTAGTTTCTATAGGGGTCTATGACATCGAAAATAAAATTGTTATTATTAATATAATGAACAAGCCCTTGATTATATACATTATTTCGCTACGATACTTACTTTCAACATCATTAATCATGTGGCGACAGAAACGTAAAAACTCTTCGACATATTGTGCCTTCTTGTATGAAGACTCAGCCTTCTCAAACAGTTCCTTAACTTCATCATCGTGAACTTTAGGACAGGCTCCCAAGTCAGCTCTTGTATTTACAAATAAATCATGTGGACAAAACTTCACCATGTAATATTTACAGTACTGAAAGGGATAAAAATTTAAATCATATTATAAACCACATTACAGAAATATTTTGAATTATAATAATTATCTTCATCTAAATAAGGTTTAACTTTAAATTGCAAGAAGGGCTAGAAGAGGTCCAAGTATACATAAGTTTAATACTATTCATAATTTAAAATTAGAATTGTAACCATTATGAAATTTACACCCTGCGATTTTGAAATATATACCTATTATCTCAATTTTGTGTCAAAATGATATTCAATTTTTGTAATTCATGATGACAAATAATTTTTTTTTAGTTATAACTTTAATTTTAAGCCAGATTGATTTTAAAATGTTAACTTTATTGGCAATAATTTGTAGGAAATAATATGTTCATTTTTATACCCAATAACCATTGTCTTACTAGACTCACTATAACTCAATGGTCATCATAATAATGTCTGTATTCCTTGTTTGTTCGGATGCAAAGGTCAGTCTACTGCACAGTGTACACTTACATTTAATAGGTACAGTAACCCTTATTTGGGTAGTGGTATTAAGTATGTTAGCATTATGAAACTTTAGAATGAGGTAGATAGATAGACTTCTTTTTATTGTACACCAAAATTAAACATAAGTAGAGGTAATTAGCCAATATCAAATAAGCCCACTACCAACACTATGACCCCGCATAGAGAAAGCTAGTCCAGTTACAGATTTTCAGCGACCAATGATGTGGTGGATTAGATGTTAATAAGTCAATAGTGGACTGTATAGGATGCTGTATATTAAGGTCCCGTAACATATATTTTGACTTTTTAGGGTGGTGTTTCCTGAAGTAGGTGGTAATGAAAATAATTCCAATTCAACTTATTTAGTAGGCATCATAACACCGACGAAAAAAGTATTGTTGACAGAATAATACATAACCTAAAACTAATGAACGAAAATCCAGCCAATGTTTCGTGTACATACTTATTGAAAACGACAATTTTAATGTTATCTTTAGTTACAGGAATATTTAGAAAATTTCTCATTAAGGTTGATATTATGCGATAACCTTTGAATTTGAACGTAACTCACCTCAGGATCTTCCCAGTTAGGCTTCTTGATTTTTTCATTGGGATTTGTATTTCGATGTCTGCCCATCAACTCATCGAGCAGCTGAGCCGCCGCAAGCACCGCCATTGTGGCTACTTAAATCTCCAATACGAATAGTACTAATACTTATTGAATATACATCATAAATCCTAATTACAATATTATTATTATAACAAAATTCTATGATAAAGCGTAAGGACAAAACAATCCCTTCCCTTCTGCCGTATGTCCGACGAACCCAATCAAGTTGAAGTTGAATTGAATCTTAATTCTCAAGCACACCGCAGTCACAGTGTAGCGTTAAATGAATGAATGAATGAATTCTGATTAATTCGTTTCTCGCTAGCACTGACCAGAGTTTATTACTAATAGAGGAAAATTTTATTGTCGGAATATAATACAATTTAGGTATATATAATGTAAAATGTATGAACTAACTATTTTATTGAAAAGCAATAAACAGCTTTATAATTATACTTGTATAATACCATAGTAATATACAATATGTAATATGGATTTCGATCATCTAGTAGTAGATCCTAAATAGTGCTAGTATATAAATATTGTCCTAGCCCCTAGTGCTATTTTTGAAATGCTCTCTTCTAACCTCACTCACAATCTGAATTTTGCTACAAGTCTGATTTTGAACATGCTTCCGGGGCATAGTATCAGAGGCACAGACGGACTACAATGTGGAATGAACGGTCAACCATTCGAGTACTGCACATTTAGCCTAACGGATTTGTGCGTATGCATTTTTCACTCGTTATAAAATTCCAGTGGTAGGATTTGTTTCATGCTTCTTTATTTTATTATTTTTTATTTGTCAGACTCGGTTTAATTTAATACTAAGTATAGAGTTTGTAACCTTATCTAAAACCTACCTAGTTTGAGCTATATTCAGACTCAAAAAGTATTAACTAAGGCTCTAAGTTTTAATACACAAATACGATCAAGTGTTCATACAATGTATGACCAAGCGATAACGTCAAGTTTCAGTTGAGAAAGTATAGCAATATTGATATCTGAATCTCATAGATGATAATTTATTACATTAATTTGTAGAAAGTCCTGACAGTATTGTATACTGAATGATGTCTGATTATCATCCCCTATTAGTGAGATAAATGACGGACAAAGCATTTCACAAAAATGTATTCAATAAAGATTATATTTCAAATTGAATGAGTTTATAAAATCTATAGGACGGATACTTTTTCTATCATTACAATTTATCTTTACAAATGAAAATCCATGGCCACTGCCTATCCAGCTGGAAATTGGGCGTAAATGTATGTATGTATAATTTATCTTTTCTATCACTCAGTGATGAATGATTAACCACCCTATTCATTAGTAGTCATGATCAATTAGATTCTGGCGGGAACTTTGAGAATGGGCGCATCGGAAGTTCCAGCCACAATCCTTACATCGATATAAAAGTGATGAAGTGATACATAATGCAGTGTTTTGGAAAATAAAATAAGACTTAACTTAAATGTCCAAGTGACCAGGTCATTAAAATACAAAAAAAACATGACCAAATGTCAATGTCAAATCACCTGACAAAAGTCAAATGTCAATCGCAATTAATCATCGTAATTTTGATTTTTGAGTATGTTTGCGACTTGTGTGGTGTAAATGATAAACTTTTAGAAATCAAATGAATGTTAATTATTTTTAATTAATAGTTAGAAGTATTAAAAGCTAATTACATATGCCTAGTGTATAAGCGACTTAAAATGGGTTCCTTATTTGGTAAACATAAAAAACCTGTAAGTAGAGTGACTGAACAAGATAAGGCTGTTCTACAACTAAAACAACAGAGAGATAAGCTAAAACAGTACCAAAAGAAAATAGAGCTCAATCTTGAAAGAGACCGCCAATTAGCAAAAAAACTTTTAGACGAAGGCAAACGTGATAGAGCAAAATCACTTTTGAAAAAGAAGAAGTACCAAGAGAAACTTTTACAAAACACTGATAGTCAATTGGAAAATTTAGAACAGATTACGCATGATCTTGAGTTTGCTCAAATCGAAGTCCAGGTATGTTTTGTTTTAATTATTATAATAACCACATCAAATTATAATGGAAATTAATATTTATAAATAAAACTATTACTGGTTCTTATTAGGCACACATTTTCATCATATTAATTTTCTTCTGTGGTTTAATTATTATAAACTCTTATCACAAATGTTCTCCTTTAGTCTACCAAGTTTTATAATTAATAATCTGAACTTTGTTTTAGGTCTTGGATGGTTTGAAGACTGGTAATGCCGCATTGAAAAAGGTTAATGAAATTCTGAATATTGAAGAAATAGAAAAGATTTTGGATGAAACCAAAGAAGGCATTGAAAAACAAAGAGAAATAGATGAACTTATCTCTGGACAGTTAACAGAGGAGGATGATGAGGCTATTGAAGCAGAATTAGAGGCCATTTTAGATGTAGGGGATCAACTTCCAGAGGTACCAACAGAGGACCTGCCTGAAGTTCCCAAAGAAAAAGTTCCAGAAATGCCCCGGAAGGTCAAACAAAGTCCCAGCAAAATTGCTGTAGAGGCTTAAATTGTTTATGCACCATGTATATAAGCTTTAAAGTATAATATATTTTTGAATCAATCCAGTTTTAATAGGTATTTTGTTATTTACCATCCTAAGCTGAGCAATTATGCATTTAATAATTTTCTTTGTTGTATTGCTTTTCTCAAATTAGTTCTTGTGAAGGCACTAAAAACACCAAGTTGGATCACTTGATTATTTCAATATGGTGCAAGTCTAGTAATATTCAGTTTATTTTTAATTCCTTGTTAGAGAATCATCTTTATGGTGATATTAAATCTGTAAGCTTGAAAGGCAGCAAGATATTAATATAAGTCAGTTTGAATTCAGTCATGGTGGCTTGTCTTAGCTGATAGTACAGACTGCTTCATGGATAAAACATTGAAGACTTCATTATTCATAGAAGAATAAAAAGACATTAAATAATATTTACCTACATTCTTCATCTCTACCAAATGGACGTAATTTAAGCAGAAAGGATCTATTCACATCTTATTTTGAGATATTGGACTTCGTTTACAACATATTTATCTATCAATATGATACAGTAAACCTACTGCTGTATTTTAATATTTGATTTATGGAATTAGGTTTATTTTTCACAGGATTTAGGTTCCCACACTACTACAAATAAAAAGTCTAGAAAAGACACTTTACTTTTGCTTCGTTATTCTGAATATATTTTGAACATCAATGATTTTTTGATTCTAAGGGGATTAGGTAAAAATAAAAGAAAAAGTTAGTTCCATTTTTTAATCTCATTCATATCAAATTATTGAACATAATTTAGATTTTAGTAGATACTATTGTGTCTAAGGAATTAGATTTCCTATAAAATATAAATTAGCGTGGCACCATTGAAGATAAGTTACCGTTTGGCCGTGATATAAATTATCTCAATGATTCGTCGCACCTTAAATGAAAATCTATACGATTCTCAATCGTATATTCCCAGCTTTCCATAAGATAACATCTATCAATTCAGCCAAATATTATAACGTAAATGATATTTTTATTAGTCTTAATTTTGCTACATAATACATCTATATAATTACACGCTAAACTATGTACAAGTAAATACAGGCTATATTAAATTGTTTTTATTACAAGCAGCGTGTTTACAATTTAAGCACGAAAGTGATTATAACACCACTTCGCGTACACGTAGTTTGACTAAGCTAAGCGATACAATCACCATATTACCTCTATACACCTTCTTATAAAAAAAGTTATAACAGATTTATCACACTTGTACTGTACATACATGGCAAAGAATAATTATTATCTAAGCTGGACACAAGTATAATTTAAGGGTAAATAATATATCCCAAAAAATATAAGTTTAATAAGTAATTGTTTTAACTAAAAAATGTATATAAAAATGTTGGGAAGCTGCAAGAGGGTTGGCATTAATATTTTACCTTGATCTCTGGTCCCTATTTCGTACTCTGAAAAATTATTTTCATTTTACACAATAGTATTAATGTATAAAACGAATCCGCATATAAATCCCGTTCAAATGACTGGATAATTTTGAATGTATTAAAAAAAATAAGAACTTTTAATAAAATAGCTCTTGAGAGCAAGTTGAAAAAAAAAATTCTGCACTTAATATACTAATCCACATTGTGATATGATCAATCAAAAAGGAATGTAACTATTTTTATTACAATTAAGTGTAGATTTAATTTAATATTCACGTCGAAAACATACACAAGTAATATTTTTAAACCATTAAAATCTAAAATTCGATAGTGCGTTTGTGTAAAACCGAAATTGAATCAGGTAACCACTAAAATCTAACAAATATTTAACTTACTATATATCAGGCATTATAAAAAAACCATTGACTAAAGTGTTTGCCTATGATTAATCATTGAAAGTGGATTAATTTCAAACAAGGCCTATGCTGATAAATATCATATTAAATAATAACGAATTGTATTAAAATACTTCAAAATCTATTAAAACATGGTTGTATACATATTTTATTAGTAATTGTGAAGAATTAATAAAAGTAAATAATGTTTACATGGCTCTAATAATATTTACAACAAAAAATAAGTATCATTTATATGGTTTTCTTTATATTTTGCATTTGTATTAAGAAGTCACTTCTATCACTGTGAATCATTGGGTGAATCTTGATTATGCACCAGGATAACTCCAAAAATATACTTAAATAAATCAAACGAACTTAATTTGGGTTTTACAGAAGTTTTAAAAGTTGTCAACAACTTTTAGTCCAGTATAACTGATAGTTCATGTAGTTTTTTGTTCTCTCACTGTCCTATGCATCTCTGGTTACCGACGGGTGACAATAGGAGTCGTTAACTGTGTCAGAGACATTGCTGCGTGGCTTCTTCAAGCGTGGGCAGCGAGAGGGCCGTATGCTAGTAGTTAACAGTGACGGGGTGGTGAGCGATGGCGGCGCCAGCGTGGTGCTGCGCGCTCACCGTGTGGGTGAAGGTCCCGGTCGTCACACCTGCACTTGTCGCCGACCCGCCCGTGCGCACCTGCTGCGATTTATATGGAACAACATTATAGGTAATACACAATGTATATTTAATCACAAAATATATGACATTGCTATGGTTAAAAATAAGCATTAAATTTTCTATATAATACATACCTGGTTAGATATTTGCATCACAGTAGCAGTGTTTGGTTGGGTTTGTGCAACATTGCTTTCTGCTGGTCGAGTTTCCGCTGCAGTCCTATAGCGAAGTAAAAAATAGATTATAATCAAATCAAAATATAAGCATTCTTACTACATAATCTGTTAAGAAATATTATATGAACTTCTTTAAATCTAAATAAATTTTGTTTTATAGGAAGAAAAGAAATATACCGACTAGTTAATTCGGACTAATGTCAGAATATACTTTAATATAGTCTACACCTTTCTCTAGACATAAAAGACCGAATTCAGAGGGAACAATTCATAGCCAAATTATGAAGAACGGCTACAATTAGGTATCTCCCTTATACAAATAACTAACCTGACTTCAAGTTTTCTTTCATTTGTTCGTTCTGGTTCGACTTTGATACACTTATTACAATCGGTGCAATCTTCTGTCTCAGCAGGAGTTTCACCACTCGTAGCACCTTCGCCCGCTTCTGTGTGCGTGCGTCGATGAGAAACTAAATGCCCTAGAATGGAAAAATATTTTTTATAAAAATCCCAAGACTAAAGATAATTTTAATAATTGATAACTATAATTAGGTTAACTCTAAATTTGAATTGTTATACGTATACAGTATATTTTTACTAACAATATAAATAATTTGTTTGTATTTTGCATGTCAATATTTATACCTTTGCAGAGGAACTCCTTTGAGCACACTTCACACCGGTAGGGCCGATTGGCGGCATTGGCGTTAGCTTTATTGTGTGACCGTTCATGGAACAGTAAATTGCCTTTCAACGGGAATGATTTTCCGCACTCGCCGCAACTGAAGGGTCGCTCACCACAGCTATGCGATCTGGTATGAAAATTATTCATAATAATGTATTACCAATTAAAGAGGAATTCTAGTGCAATCATTATTTAGATTATAGTACTAACCTCATATGCGTAACAAGGTGTTCTTTCCTTGTGAAGTGCTTGGAGCAGACTTTGCAGGCGTGTGCTGTGTCACCAGTATGTTGTTTCATATGATTCGTCAGGTGCTCCTTGCGAGTGAACGTCTTCTGACAGAAGTCACATCGGTGTGGAGACTCGCCCGTGTGAATTCTATTTCGTACAGATTTCTTGTAACTATTTTATCGCTATTTCAATATAATTATAGAATTCTGTAATTAATTACTATCGTAGGTGCTTTTACAGATATTAACTTGCATGCATAAACACCCTGATGAAAACAAATATCTGTAAGTGCCACGTCACAAATATTTGTTTTGTGAGGGTATGAACCCAAGATCTTAAGCACAAAGTCAAGCTTCTAGCGGTAGTTGCGTTACCAGATTTAAAAAAAATATGTAATAAACAGACACACAATAACAGTAATAAAATTAATTTAAACGAATAAGAAAATATATCATCCAATACTGTGCATGTCACAAGAAGCCACTACTAGAATTCTACTTATTGCTTTTCCATAATCTGACAAGTCTGTTGACTATGGTATTATCCTTAAATATTGTTCTAAAGGCGCCTAACATGAACCTGGCGGGCGTTTGGTTCATAAAGATGTTTAAATTAATGGGAGAGTATGAAATCACAAACCTGACATGGTTGGTCAAGTGTTCTTTTCTGGAGAATGTTTTGGTGCAGAAAGGACATTTGTGGGGCGTTTCTCCCGTGTGAAGGTTCACGTGGTTCGTGAGGTGTTCCTTACGTGAGAACGACTTCGAACAGTACGAACACTTGAACGGAGTCTCGCCCGTGTGTTGTCTGCAAACAACATTTTTATAGCTATAATTTCATGATGTAATACGGCCAATGAATACGTTGTTGCGTCAATTTTATTTGTTTTAGCAGTTTAATGCTTTTGGCGTGGACTAGTAAGCAGCCTCTCTACGAATAGCGGCACTGCACACAATATTTTAAATACGGATAGCGTGGAAATGTTGCATGTTGCATGATGTGTAAAAACAAATTGGTTTAATTTCTTTCAGCTCTTGAAATGCAGTATAATAATTATTTTTAATATCCGTGATACTCCGTGATACGTATTTAACATTAGCACGTGATAGATGGCGATATCAAACTGAATATGATGAGTACATACCGAATATGATTAACAAGATGTTCTTTTCTGGTGAAACTCTTGCTGCAGTAGGAGCAGGAGTGCGGCGTGACGCCCGTGTGTTGTCTGATGTGGTTGGTGAGGTGCTCCTTGCGCGCAAACGCCCGCGGGCAGTACGTACACTTGTGTGGCGTTTCTCCCGTGTGCTGTCTGCGCAACAGAGTACATTCCGATTCCATCATTAACAACATGCCAATTAGTGCTAACGTCGTCTGCTACGGCAAGAGGTGGAAGGGAACGGAGAGATATTACCGACTCTGCTGTACAACCCAAATCGGAATGCACAATGCTGTGCTACATTTTGAAAGGGAAACTTCACACAAATGCCGTTTGAGACTATGTTCCGAATTATTTCATTGCAAATTTCATTGGTAGCGACTTGAGAGATTATGTACTTAACTAGAAGACCTTACCTTTTGAAAGACGTTAATGATAGTGAGACAAACTATGTTCATGCATCTAATTTAAAGTGACATGCGTCTAAGGTGGGCATGGTAACAATCTACAACAGACGGTCCATAGCTTACAATGTGGCAACATTGACAGACGATAGTAGCACAGCATTGCACTTTATTCTACTATTGAATAAACATTTAGATAATACCAAATTGTCACATAAATTGGCTCATGGTAGATAAAAGTAACATTTAGAACTCTGTGTCGAGATTCAGGAATCATATAATAAATACAGTTTGTGATATCTTATCGTTTTGGATTTCAGGTGAAAATGTTTGTTGCTACTTAATAAAAAATTATTACTGACGAAATCTAAATGCATACTTTAACTTCACAGTTACAGGCAAATGAACTTATACTTCAAATTAAATAATTATACCTTTACTTGTTTTTATTTGAAGTTTTTCTGCTGGCATACGAAAAATTCCAACCCAAAATACTATTAGTTTTAAATGTATAAATTCAGATTTCGTAAGCGTTTAAAGTTTTGACTGGTAGAATACCATTATCTCGAAACAGAGTTAAACATGGACAGTAAACCGATAACTTACCTGATATGATTGGTGAGATGTTCTTTCCGAGTAAAAGACTTGGCGCAGTAAGTGCAGCGGTGCGGCGACTCGCCCGTGTGTTGTCGCACGTGGTTTGTTAAGTGTTCTTTACGGGTGAAGGACTTTGTGCAGAACGAGCACTTATGAGGGGATTCGCCTGTATGTTGGCGAACGTGGTTTACTAAAACATTTACAGACATAATAATTACACGAATGATATATACTTCGTATTGTTGATCGAAGAATAGATATTAACCAATGGTTAGAATAAATGATTTTAGGTAAATCCTACATTTTCCTTATATATAAGAAATGTAGTATTAGACGTAAATCTGCAGTGTTAATATAGAATATCATATTTTTTTATTCAACCATTTAAGCCAATGGAGATCCCAGTGGTCATGGGAAATCGTATATAGTAGTCAAGTCTACTAACCGAGGTGATCCTTCCTTGTGAATGCTTTAGGACAGTAACCGCACTGGAAGGGCGTCTCGCCCGTGTGTTGCCGCACGTGGTTAACGAGGTGCTCGCGCCGCGTGAACGACTTGCTGCAGAAGTTGCAGCGGTGAGGCGACTCGCCTGTGTGCTGTCGGACGTGGTTCAGAAGGTGCTCCTTACGCGTGAACGTCTTGGAACAGAAGTCACAGCGGTGCGGTGTCTCACCTGCAAAGATTATAATTGATTTATATTCCAGTGGCTGAATACTTAAAAAACACCAACACTTATGTGAATCCATGGCATTGTTTAGTAAAATCTTACCTCTTGCCCTACACTGTCATACGTATTTTTGCCTGAGTAACTACGTAAGAGGAGGTGCATATGAGATATTGCGATAGGACTAAATATAAAAACATCTAGGATATGATCACCAATGTTACGGGCACAAAAAAGGCTTTACTACAAATTGACGGTAGCGAGTTTAGATTACACACAGAACACGAGTTTTGCATGTAACTATGTTAAATAAGAATTGCACACACAAGCAAGTCTGTCACACCAAATAAAAAAAAAAGATGGAGATTAATTAGGCTCATGAATTCCAAGCCTGACACCAAGAGCAGTCCATAGGATCGTACATCCAGCAACACAGGTAACAACTTAGTAGCGTGGCAACATTGGCTTTAACACTGGTTGTTTAATGAAAGCTATACTAACCCGTATGCCACAATATGTGATTGGTGAAGTGTTCTTTTCTTGTGAACGACTTGCCGCACAGTTCGCATCGGAATGGGGTATCGTTTGTGTGAGATCTCATATGGTTCACTAAATGCTCCTTCCTAGTATACTTCTTGCCGCATATTGTACATTGGTGCGGCGTTTCACCTATTTGGGTGGAGCAGAAAATAAAATGTTAACATTCAATGATGCAACTATATTACTCGAAACATTTAGTTTGTCTCTTATTTTGAAAAATGTATTTTATCTCCCCATATTAAAATGTTAGTAACAAGCTTGAGTACTCTGATTGAATTTTAGGGAGACTGTATTAGTTAAAATTCAATTAGTTACATTGTTAAACATCGAAGATTATGGAAAATAGTTGAATCATTCAATCATTTTTCTACTTTCTGCACCCCTGGATCAGCCCATGGTACTGGTGCAGGCTTGGTTATTCCGTATAACTCACAAATAAATATATTACAAACTAAAAATTCCGAAAATAATAATAAAACATCATGAATTCAATCCATAACATATAAATTAGCCTTGAATTATATTTAATTACATATTTATAATAAAAGTAAGCTTAAATAAGGTTTAAAGTACGTTTATTAAACAAAAAGTGTGATACCTATAGATTGGTTGACTTTAATGAGAATATATTTTTTACATTCAATAATTCATACATAAAAAGGGTAGCCTTTGTTCAACAGTGGACGTCTTCCGGCTGATGATGATGAATAATCCATAGTTTTACTATAAAACAGTAAAGTCAGCAAACACCTTTGGTCTTACTTAGTTAAAGATTAATTTGTCGAACTATAACATATTATTTTCTGGATTTATACTTAACAAATGTTTTTCTATAGTTCATGAACTCCGGAATAGAAAACAAAACAAAACAGTTGCAATGCGACATAAAGGTGTGTGCTGAAATCTTTGAAAGTATGAAAATAGAACCACTAATGCATATGAAATAACTAGTTACATACACGCGAAAGGTGCATGAGTGTATTCAAGATATGGGTAGGTCAGGATTAAAATATAAACCTTTATCTAAATTGTATAGTCATAATGAGGCGGGACTGATCAGTATAATAGATTATAAAATATCTTTATTCATTAAATACAGTGATTACTAAACAAACTGTGATAGTTTCAGGCTTTGCACTATTTGTAACACAAAACAATCGCAACGGGTTTTTTTATATAATTTAAAACTGTATTATTTTTACGTTATATCTGTATTTAGAATTAGAATAATGAATAGCTTAGTTATTACATAACTATGGTTGTCAATTTTATTTAGTGTTGGTAAAAATGGCATGTTTTTAAATTGAGGAAGTAGAATATGTTAAAAAGTGTATAGTTAATTGTGATAGAAGGTAAGTCTGAATACTTATACATAAGATTATGTAATAAAGACAAATATTTTATTAAGGATTAAATAGATTTTAAGTTTTCCTAAAGAAAAAGGGCTTATGGTGATATGTGGAACCCATATTGACTTACGAATATATAACAATCAATGTGAAAATATTATTTTAATATTCCTATCAAAATAAAATGCTAAAACGGTTCGTGGTTGAGCCTATATGAGCATTGAATGACGAAACGGATTTGCTTAGCAAACAATGGAAAATGAGCGTAAAAATCACGTGCTTAGCTTGTTATCAGTGGTTTAAATGTTAATAGAACAATGAAGGATTCTAATATCAGTGTGAAAATCAACATAATTGTTTTAAGGGCGCGTGTATCATTAGTGAACCTCTTAATAAGTGCTAACCTAGGCCTAAGGCGGCCCCTAGCCACATTGTAAGCATAAACATATAATTATGAAAAAAGGTTGCTGTAGACACAAAATAGAAAACATATCTCTATTGCATATATGCATATACAAGATGGCTATTTATCGAAGTTACAACAAAGCATACTATATGTGGAAGAAAAGCTTTAGTATTAAGATTGTTACGTACCTGTGTGCCACATAACATGGTTCATAAAGTGCTCCTTTCTCGTAAAACTCTTCTTACATATGTCGCAACGGTGAGGTGTCTCTCCCGTGTGTTTCCTCACGTGATTCACCATGTGCTCTTTGCGGGTAAAAGTCTTCGCGCAGAACTCACACCTAAGTATGACAATAAATAATAAAATACTATAGGTATAGAAAATGGAAATCCGTGGTCTCTGCCTACCCCTCAGGGAAACGGGCGTAACAGGCGATGTCCCTTAGGGAATCTGTATGTACTATAGGTATTTATTGAGAAACAATTAGTCTTTAAATCAGTAAATAACATTTATCTTCCATAATAATTGACAGTTCAGAACTAAAATATGGTTTAATCTACTAATAATGCTGGTACTGAAGTATGATATTAAAAATTAAGCAATAACTAAGGGTTACATGTGTTATAGTAACGGCATTCTGTTGTTTACCTGTAAGGAGTCTCGCCAGTATGACTTCGAACATGATTGTCTAAATGTTCTTTTCGCGAGAATGTTTTGTGACAAGTAGTACAGGCGTATGGCTTGTCTTGCGCTATTCTCTTAGCGAGTCTTTCATTAGGGTCTCCAGCTGTAGAACAAGAGGTGATAATTTAGAGGTAAGAAAATAATTTGTGGTATAAAATTTCAAGGAATATGGTTTATGTAAAACTTTACCAAGATGACATTTTCCATGTCTTGATAGTTCAACGGGATTAGCAAACGCAGAACCACAAACTTGGCACGTGAACGGTTTACTTTCGCCGTGATAACGCCTGTGCACAAATATATATATTAAACATACAGTAACGGATTCATTGAACATTCACAACATTGAACCAGTGCATGAAATTGATTAAATTTAATTATGTACCTATGAACAATAAGTTGGTATCTGAACTGGAATATTTTCCCGCAAATATCACAAGAATGGTGGCCAGGCGAGGATTCCGCTTCTGACATCGCAGCACTGGTTCCTGCTTCTACTTCAACTTCGCTTATTACCTTTAAACATATAAATACATTTAAAATCTAGTCAAAGGGATATTAGTTACAGAAGAAATTAGAAAAGAAACTAGACTGCAATAATAACACATGAACACAGCATGTACACATTGTCTTACTGATAATTTGTTAAGTAGTTTGACCTAGATTTCAACAATTTTATTGACGTTAGATTAAATGACTTCAAAAGACATACCTTGGCTTGTTGCTGGCCTTCCGAATTCAACTTTCCGAACACCTCATGGTAGGCAAGCAACTGCGAGAGATCTTCGACGTTAACCTTGTACATGGCATGGAGGTCGTGTTCTGATGCACCAGCAGATATCTTTACAACAGCACCTTCCATTCCCATGGCACCCACACTCTGTTATCATGGAAAATACTATTAAAGACCCGAAAACAATATACTGTATATGCTAAAAATACACTATCTACAATAATGAAACTAACCTTTAAGTCAATTCCCTTAATATCTTTGATCTCAGCCGGTATCGCAAACTGTGCAGTCTCTAGTTTGTTGGCGCTCTTCTCGTCTTTGACGATAAGAGGGTCGGCGGCACTGGCTTCTATCGACGTCGTGCCGTCGGGATTGTGAGTCACCAGTATGTTGGCAGGCTCGCCGGTCGCTTGTTCTATACGCACTACGCTGTCTATTACCTTATGAAAAAAAAGGAAGGGAGAAGGGATATTTTAGATTTTTACATTACTTTTTCTGCTAAAATAAGAGGTGTTATCACTTTGATATGCTATCAGCTTAGTATGTTTTGTATGACAGTGGAATTATAGTTAACAGGTAATATATCAAACGCAATTCTTGAATCCTAATTTACAAATATTTTACCTATATCATGTGAAACTCTTTAAAAAAATATTATAGTGCTTATTAATCAAGGTTTATATTGAACCTCATTACAGCATGTTTACCTGTTGTCCAACTATCTGCTGTAACTGATGCACGGTGAGAGTATGGTCGTTGGGCATCTTGATGGCATCATGCAATTCTTCTTTGTCTACCATCTTACTGCCCGCGGGCTCCACCACAGTCACGATACCATCTTCGCTCACTGTCAGTTGGATCTATATCAAAGATGGCATATTAAAATATCAATTTAGAATATTAGATTCTCTATTTATAAATATAGTCTCGCCACGTACATCGAACCTATAATGGGTGGCGGACTGTGTACAGAGTTCAGATAAACAAGAATAATCTTGTCTACGAGAGGCGAGATCGTAATTATGCGTATTACATTTTTTTTTGTGTTGTTGTTAGTAAGTTTGATTTATACTGACTGGTTAGTAACTTTGACTAATATAGACTGCAAGAAGACCAAAAAGTTATGTAAACGTCATATGCGTGTCACTCACTGCCCTGAGATGTCTGAGGTAAGTTTAAAATGTTTTATCCCTTGATCAATTTTTAAACATTGTAAACTTTTAAAATCATGTGGTAGTAGGTCCCTCAATTAGAGTTCAGGTAACAGAATTTCTTAAAAAAAAAAAAGATTTTATTTATGTTATCTAAGGAAATAATAACATTATTGTAATAATATTAGTGATAAAAATGATATTTATTAAAATTCTATAATATGTTAGGTAGGTATTGCATAATTTTATGTTCCTATTCTCTTATCCATACTACAAAAAAAAACTGGTATTGTGTTTTAACAATTTAAGGTCACATTTTGATCATAGTTTAAGTAAATAAAACTTTAGTAACGAAAACAAAGTGTTTTATACATAAAGTACTTACGTGAGCTTGTAAAATTGGTTGACACAGTGTCTTGACAAAGCATTAGCGTGATAAACTATACAAGGTATATCTACGTACTTGTATATGAAGAATATGTGACTTATATGTTTGTTAGTCTTACCTCGCTAACCTGTTGGTTGATGATAATATAAAGCAGCGTGAAGTACAGGGTTATTTATTTTACATGTGCATAATTTACAATGTAGCAACTTACGAGGCATGTTTTGGGAAATAACTAAATTCGTAGACATGAAAGTTGTACTAACCTGTTGGTTGCTGTGTTCGGGCCGCGCTGTTGCCATGAGCTGTTGCTGCATCAAGTGTTGTTGCGAATGATGACCCTATAAAAATAATACCAAGTAGGTATAATGTTCACAATACAGACATGCAATAATATTTAATAAAAAAATACGAATTCTACTAAAATTACGACGATGATCTATTTGGTATATCACGATAATATTAGTGGTAAGGTAAAGTACTAATACTATTATGACGACCCTACTTAAACTTCAGTGACGTATAACATCTGACTTCACTGATAATGATTCAACATGCACATAATGAGATTACTGAGAATTAAAAGTACATGCACATTACACAGAATAATCAAAATTAATTCTGTTTACAATGAATTTCTGCTACATTGAAGAAAAGTTTATTAAAAGAAAGAAATCTATTATTATAATCAAGTTAATTATACATATAAGGAAACTACTTGACTAGAAGCTACAAAAAGGCTTCATTCTTAAGATCAATTAATATAATTCTGACCTTTGTACTATTCATGCATAATTTTATTTCAACCTTATACATTGCCTATCTACTAACATAGTGAAAAAATCTATGTACTACACAACAGCAATGTACTGTTAGCATTCCCGCTAATAAACGGAGAGGGTTACCACGTGATTTACCATATCAATGTTATGGTGTTGTACAAACTCGACCCGGTTATTGGGTACCTGCTGGTGAGTGGCTTGGCCTGCACTAACTGACACCTGCGAGTTGTTGCTGGTGCCTTGGGCCGCCGCCATCTCAGCCTGTTGACTGTGAGCCACTAGTGCTTCTGGAAATAGTACAATATTAACAATATTCTGGTTTATGCATAATTGTTTTTTTTTGTACAAGTTGGGTAGCAATAACTGTATTTTAAGTAATGTGTAAAGGCCATGTGAATCTCTATTTTATGAAGGCATTTTCTTAAAAGGTCGACATAATAAATAAGCTTGTAAATGTAAAAATATTCAACCAATATGCAGAGTACCTATTATAAACTTAAAACATAATCACTAGATGTCTGGGTAAATAATAAACAAGTAAGTATAAAGTGTGAACAAGATGTAACAATCCATAACAATAGACAGTTATTCAACTGTGTACTAATAAGATCACATTGTAATCACAGTGATATACACCTTTTATACAAGATTGTGTAAAATAAAGAATTGTCAAAGTAGCAAGTTCTAGAATATTTTAGTGTTATGTATTAACAAGTCTTACACAATATAGATCAGAAAAGAGAACTAAGACAATTTTTTTATAGGTAATTAAGATAAAAATGTATAACCAATAAAATAAATAAGTTCATAAATTGAACATTAACATGTTTCTGTAAGTATAACAAAAATACTATTTGCTCATTGTATAACACTCATAAATATGACCAACCATGTTTGTTTTTATTTCTATCTGTTTAGATAACAATACATTATCACAGAACAATAGTTATCAATATTTTGTGACACATTTTGGTATTAATGAAGGACATGTTGAGTAAATATAATATTCCACTTCCTACTTTATTATTATGTTATTAATTAGGTATACTCCATAAGAAATTCACGAACCCCTTATTTATTATCTGGATGTTATTGCCTCCTGTTGCATTAACTGACAAGATAAATTACAGTTGAAGTATACAGTTGTAATGAAATATAGTAAATAAAAATATGTTTTTAATTCAATGCCATTTTAATGGCTGCAGAACAGACATCAAAGTCAGTTGAGTAAACAGTAAATAGACTGGTGGTTTTTTTATTGTTTATAACAAATGGTGTTCAGCAATGAGGTAGACTATAGTGCAAATTGATGACTTACCATGAGTTTGCCCAGATTGCGTGGCAATAATTTGTGATACTGGTATCTGCTGGCCACCTGCAGCTGATACTGTAACTTGGGACTGCCCCGCATGATGTCCCAGTATAATATTTGGATCGCCATTCAGAATACTAGCATGAGCTTGACCAAGATCCTGAAATATTGTGTAACTTATAGGAGCCAATCTTAACAAAACGGAACCAGCATCATAATCATTTTTAAGAGCTACAAATACATAGAATGTTTTATATATACTATTTAGATGTAAAGATAATTATTTAATAAGGAGTCTCCAAGTAAATGTTGAAAAAAATGTATATTAGTAAACTATACACATTATACATGGTATGTAAGTATTGTAATAAAATGTTTATGTAAAACTATATTTCTTCTTTAAAGATAAGCTATGTCAGTAAAGTGTTTTTAGATAATATGACTTACCACCTGGGTTAACATATTATTTGTCTACATAGGTATACAATTTAAAGGCTAACTTCTCTGTAACATACTTGTACGATACATTTTGAGTAAACAAAAGACATGTAGATACCCTAAAATAACCTAACAATTTTATGATGAAATAAGATCTATGTAAAAATAATAACATAGGTAGATGAAATACTTGACAACACACTTAAAATAACATGATACAATATGTGATGCAAGTAATGTTTGTTTGTTAGTAACTTGACTCAAGCATTGACCATTTCAATTTCATTAACATTTTACTTGGTTCATACCTAAAAATATTATAACTACTGAAACCTCAGACCAAAGTATCATAAAATGTATAAAAAATAGACACTTAGGTGATTCAACAAGTCAACAAGACAGTTTAAATACATTAAGTTAGCCTGATAGAGTATGTTTAGCCTAACAATGAGCTGATTGTGACTAAATTATTTATACACTTCATAGTTATGGTCATGGCTATCCAAGATTAAGTATTCAATAAGGTGGTTGAACAAGCAACAATAGCCTGGATAATCATATTGAAAATGTAATAATATGAATCATTACTGATGAAAAGCAAACTAAAAATGATGAAAAAATGAATCAAATATAAAAGTTACCTGGACAGGTTTCCCATTTTCAATCCTGGCACCGGCAGGCAATCCGTAAACAGACACTTGCGGTATCGGTCCAGGGAATAAATTTGTAAACACCCAATATTTCGCAACACTAGACAAAGCGACGTTCACAGCCGCTGAGTTCACTCGCAGATCAGTAGCTGATGTCGTGGCAGGCAAGTTATTCTGCTGCTGTTGCTGTGTAGATTGCACTCTTTGGTTCTGTGACTACAATTAAATATAATTAGTATCCCAACTAGAAAAAATAAACCGCAAAAGCTAAGAAACCATTAGCACCTCAGAAGTTCCTGGAGGCTGGCCACCACCCGTATTCATATTATGGTGTTCCTGATTCATGTTTAGTCCTTGTTTAACCGTCAACTATAATCTTTTATTATTTTTTTTACAAATACATAACATATTTTAAACTTTTCGTATCGGCATTGTCATAATTTGACTGTCATCGAAATGGAGGCGCGGGGGACGCGACGGGCCGCCATTATGAAACTTAGGACACAAAAACATTTTCTTCTAAGGTCTCTAATGCACTATTTCTTCATTTTATAACATTAATCGTGTCCAATAGGAACCAAAATAAGTAGGTTCATGTAATTAACTTCAATTAAATACACTGAATATCACTTTAAAGTATAGGTATTCGTTAAAACACATTTCCTATCTCGCACATCAACGAACGAATCAACGAACGAAAGTTTTGTCACGGTCACAGTGGTGCCAACATGTGCATTAGTAGCTAATTAGCGACAGCGCGAAACTATTTTGTTGTGGCCTTACATAACTTTTGTATATAGTTAAAGGTATCAGGATAACTTTATAAATTCTGTCTTCGCTCGTACGCAATAAATGAAAAGATAAAACATGTTGTAGAATTTATTATTATACGGGTTTGAGAAGAAAATATTTGACGATAGATGGCGTTATTTTAAATAACAACATTGTGATGGTTGTGACAACATTACAATACGAACTAATATCATAGCGTTCAGTATAAATTCTTCATTCATATTTATAAAAGAAATAGATAAAAAAAGATTATATTTTTAATGAATACAATTTAATATATTATTTAGATTAATCGAAAACTACCATGAAGTTAAATCCAACAACATTAATGACATAAAATAAATATTACTACTCTCTATGTTATCTACCAAATTAAGTTGGGCTAAGAAAGTTTAGGATTATAATTTTTTGTAATACAACCCTAAACTTTTCCAACTTTTCTTATGTTTTAGATTTATTTCTCTAAACAACCATTGACGTGACAAACGTCTAGCGTGTTTTAGCTAGACTATTATAATGAATTATATTTTTTTAGCGCTCTAGTGCTAGATAACCTCGTTGGTCTAGACGTGTTTGGCGACCACCGTTCGCAAACCGCGACTGCGGAGCATAAGGTTTAGAATGGGCAGTGTTATTGGTTGTAGTTGTCACTTTGTTGTACCTAGTTTCCAATATACATAATTATTGGGATCTTAAACATAATTAGCGAAAGGAGGGTGTAGGTACTATATGTGCACCTCTGCCTACCCCTTCGGAGAATACAGGCGCGATTTTACGTTTTTAAGCTATCATCGGAAGTAATGTACTTTAAATAGAATACCAGCCGGATTAGGGGCCTAGATACACCGTAAAATCTAATTCTAATTTCCTTAAAAATGTCCATATGACCAATGTAATGCGAATTGCAGTGAAGCAAGCTAAACAAGACCACATTTGCGTTATTTAAAGGAGTAAGCAGTAGAGTACCTATTTTGACCATTAACAAGCGCGGTGATTAATGCTGTTTGTAATTTGCCCTCTTGGGGGATAGTTATTAATTTATTACATTCGATGTCTTTGTACTGCTGTTTAGCCGACTAGCTTTGTTTGCATGTTCTGGTGCGCCCGCGCAGCCGTATATGGTCCTTTTGTTTAATTCCGACAGTCTTTGAGATCAATACTTTGATCTTAACTTGCAGCCACTCTATGTGAACAGTTCAGTCACTTCGAGCTAACACATCCGTCCCTAAGAGCGTCCGGTATATGTGAAAAACCTACCGCCATTGCCATTCGATGTTCTCCGAGCTATGTGAATGGACAATATTGATATAAATAATTTATTGTATCGTTAAATAGATATGAATGTGTGTGTGTGAATCATCTAGCACACAAATAAATGCATAAATCTGCCATACTGACAATAAGACCTTAAGGGCGCTTGCTCCATGGGTGTAGAATACCAGTAATCGTAATTTTGAAAGAAAGTTCTGGTCTACTTTCTATGAACATATTCCTGTATCTTTATACTTCGTCGTCGTATCGTAAGGTCACAAGGAGTCCTTTGCGATAATCCTCCTGACTTGTATGGATTGCAGGTAACTGAAAAAGTTACGTGTGTGTTATTCCTCCGGGGTTGTTCTATAAGTATACCTGCTACAACTTATATTTAGGTACTTAACTGCCGATACCGGTTGTATACCTGCATGGAAAGTAATACATAATATCGCAAATGAGAAAATTTGCCAAGAATTGTAAAGTAGCTAGAAGTTAGGCCTTGTTGCTTATTGAGTAGCGTTGACTTACCGTTTATTTATTTGTAAATTCCATTGCACCTACAACAGGAATACGATTGCCGTCAGCCACTTGTACCTAAATAAGTAAAATCGTAAATTACTTGTTAGTAAGTTACGATTTTAATATCAACGTCATTGAGATGATGTGGTTCCTAGGACATGCCGACAGGAAAAAAAATTGACATGGCTACCTTAGGGGCTACGACATCGATAGTAGGTAATACGTACCTAATTGATTGCTATTTACGATATATTTTTTTTTAATAAATGACAGTGAGATCAACAGGACAAAGGTGTTTGCGGTATTTATCCGCGGGAGTTAAATCATAATATTTTGAAGGTATTTCTCTGTAGGCAGTCCGGAAGCCGCAAATAAGACAATTTAACGTGTTTGGAAAGTAGGTCGCGTGCGCAGTGACAACGCCTGTTTATATTTTTTCTACCTTTACAATTTGTCTGTAGGCAAAAATAGAAAAGAACCTAACTACGACATAACTATCAAAGCAGTTATGATAAAACTCTCTCTAGTCTATCTCGTCCAACGTTGTCTGCTTCTCAGGTTTTCTTCAATTTCCTAGCCGAAGGTACTATTTTAATGGTGATGTAAAATACCCTTTATCTCTCCATCAATGAAATATGCTACGGGTTGAGCTATAGATACTTTGATACCGACACTTAGATAGTTCAATTTAACAGTAGATATGCCCGCTACTGACTTAGACCTTTCCAGGCATGTCTTCAGTTTCAGGAGGACCCACAAGGAGAATTAGACTCGGAATCGAAAAGCCTACACACTTATGGTAGAGTATGTTTAAGCTTTTTAATTCCGAATGCATCAGTGTAGCATTTGTTTTGCACAGCTGCGTTTAGTTCACTGTCCCTTTTTCTACCGATACCCTAATGTTGGAGATTATTTAAGTAGTTACTTAGTAATATACCTATGGAGATTAGTGTAAGAAATCTCTACTACTTATAATTTTATTAGACATCAGTTTTAATCTTATCTATACCTATGTATGTATGCATAGTTATACATATATATTTTTTTATAAACTGTTACATTACAAGTTTAAGATACCAGTGTCCGCATGTTATAATTCTATTTAAGTTAGTGACTTTAGTTCCTACAGTCAAACCGTTTAAACGGTTTTGTAGGGCATTTGTCTGTAACAGTGATGTATCTAAACGATAAATAAAGACTATACCATACCATACCATATCAACATTTAACATCGTATGCAGAAACGTCCTGAAACTATCGCAATTACCTGCTCATCACATAGGTATGTTCACAAGTACTTCCGACGACTTGTGTATTTTTTTTTAAACCGTCGCCACACACTAGGAATTTCTCCTGAGTCGTGGGTGCGTTTCACAAACATGAAATATCACTTATACAAACACCCAGACTCGGGACAAACATCTGTGGTTCGCACAAAGTTTTGCCCCGTGCGGGAATCGAACCCGCAACCCTTAGCGCAACAGTCCCATTGCTTAGCCACTGCGCTAATCAGGTCGTCAATGTATTACGTACGTAGCCGATTAAAATAATACAACTGTCAAAAATCCATTTCATCTTTATTCAGCCGTGTTCCTTATCCTGTGTTTATTAGAATAAGCCCATGGAACGATTAGATTGAACTGTCTTTTAATAAATAATTCAGTACCTGTAGTGTGTTTAAATAAAAAAATATTACCTTGTATGGCCTAGTATCGTCTTTTAGAGAGGCTGCTGAGCATGAGGTCCTGGGTTTAAGCCCAGGTCGAGTGAAGTGTTACTGGGTAAATAACTCAGTTTTAGCACGGACTCTGGATTAGAGCCAGGTCGATGGCAAAAGGCTTGCCCGTTATTACATTGGGACGTATAACTTAAGTGACGAAATCTTAGGTTACTACACACCTCTACCTAGGTACCTTTTCGGGGGTGGCATTATGTTATGTAAAAGTCGACTTTCTCTATTTTCCTTTTGCCGCCCAGGGCACACACTCCTCTTGCTTCACCATGCCCTAAAATCGCCACGGTTTATAATATAGTAAAAACTAGCACAACAACACAGCTTCTTTTATATTTGATTGTACACAAGACTGACCTTGGGTTCGATTCCCAAGTCGGACAAAAGTGTTATTGGGTTTTTGTGTGGTGTTAATAAATTCTTAGACCGTGATCAGACTTCGACGAAATGTGATTGTGCAACACCCACACCTCCGCTTACTCTACCTTTGATGGAGCTAAATACAGTATAAAGAAATACATAATTATTCATGGACATAAATAAAATTTAAATTCATGATTTTAATCAATAAAGTCAACCTGTTTATCTAGTCTTTCCCTGAGATTAAGGTAGACATACGTAGGTATAGGTTTGCTTTTTATCATTATATACTTAGTTAACAATTTCAAATAAAAATATCTATATTACTTTGAGCTTTATAAAATGGTTTTAATCAGTTTTTTTTATATAGAAACGCCGAAACTTGTTATGTAAGTAATTAAGTAGTTCACCGGCCATTCCAATAATTATTATTTGAGATGATACCTATTTTCATTACAAATCACGAAAGAATATATAAACAACACAACCAGTACCTAGCAGTTTACATAGAGATCACATGTACATCTTATTTACAATTTTGGCCACCAATAGGAGAGGATTTAAAACTTCCGTAGGCGCTTACATTACATTATAATGTTTTAGACCTTGTATAACAGAACATTACGTAGGAAATCCTGGAGCAAGGATCACACGATAGCCCCTCGTTAGATCTGTGTGTATACCGCTACGTTCAACGTAGTGGTATACGTTGGAACGAGGCGAAATACGTTTTTACTCAGTAATAACTGCGAAGCTACACGGACCGCGCGCCTTTCCTCTCGCGTGCCGCGTAAACGTTTACGTTAACTTAGAAAAAACTTTAAACAAATCGAATTCGGTTTATAATTTTATATTATATCGTGGAAGTGTTGTATTTACGTATGATAAGGAACTTTACGTTTATAGAACTGTTATCTCTCGGCTAAATCCGATTATTCACTCAGCTGTCATTTGTTTTGATTAGGAAACGTCAGTGTGCGTTGCCGGCCGGTCATCCATTGCAGGTATGTACACTGTTCAAATATGTATTGTTAAGAAAAAAAAGTGATTATTATGATACTGAGTAGCACGCGCTTCGCGGGAAATGTTGATATTTTAATCGTACAGCGAAATGTCTTTGAAATTACGTACGCAATCGAGTCTGCGTTAAGTGAAGGAAACTACTGTGGTTTTACACCACAAAATAATATTACCAATGAAATTTAATTTGATTATTGTAAGATAAGTACGTAGACATTTTCGTATTATCCAACAGTTAACTAGAAAACAACAAAATTATAATAAGCAGGCATTAAATCGTAGTTTTGACACAATATTAAAGCCTGTCAATCTATTATTTCATTAAAAATACGTTACTTTTATTTATACTTACTCTACTGTGACTAACTAGGTAAGTATTTCCTCATATAAAATAATAAACAATTAATTAATGCATCCTGTTACTATTTTTTCTAACAAAAATATACGTATACTAGAACGTTGGCTAATAACAGTAGCTATTAATCGATTAGGTATTAAATAATAAAAAACTTCTGTAAATATACATTTTGTCAAGTAGAAAGACACCATAAATTATGTGTATCTACAACGTCGTTATGTTTATATCCATAGTGATAATCCCTATTATCACTTAGATATTATAAACGCGAAAGTTTGTAAGTATGGATGGATGTTTGTTACTCTTTCACATGAAAACTACTGAACGGATTTTAATGAAATTTCATATGGAGGTAGCTGACACCCTGGATTAACACATAGGCTACTTTTTTTCCGAAATGTAGCGAGTAACACCGCGGGGCGCAGTTAGTAAATATTAAAATCGTTTATTTATACATCCATTGGTGTTAAATAGTTTGTGATTGGAGCCTCCTCTTAAGCAAGTGACTCCGTTTATATGAGTAACGCATTTTCCACACGTTAAAAACAAAAGAAGAACCCGTTTGAATGCTATCAAATCACACCTAGTTAATCTGACTAAATTACTATTTATTTACAATCAATAAGAGTAATTCAACTATTTGATAAGATTTAATTTAGGTGTCAATTACATGGATAATTAATGGGTCATAGTTTAGCCTAGGTCAACGCCCGGATCGCATTAGCAAATATTCAATAGTTACAATAGTTTCAGGAACAGTGTATTTATTTGTGGAGAGTAACACATAAAGGTTTTAATCTATTTTTCTTTTTTTACCGTAATATGGTTTTGTTTTATAAGGACATATTTTTGTACATATCACATAACCTTACGCCTGTATTCCCCGGGGGAGTTAGCAGAAGTGTATGTATAGTACACCCAAATCTGGCCGATCCCAATATAATAGGGGGCAAACCTATTGCCATCAGCCGGTCACTATTCAAGAATTCCGTGCTACTGCTGAAAATTATGTAAAAAACGCAATAACTTTTTGCCCGACTTTGGATTCGAAGCCAGAACTGCATAGTCAAACACTTTGCGCAACCCCGGATTTAAACCCAGGACCTCAGTCAGCAGTCTCGCTTAGCGACCACTAGGGTAATAAAGCAGTTGAGTCAGATATTTTTATAGTTGAAATATAACTCTGGTGGTAGGTATACCAAAATAATATGAACTCTTGTGCTTGCCCATAACTCTAACCTCGAAATAATTAGTCATTTAATGAAGCCACCAATAATAATCGATTTAAAATTTAACAACTAATACGATACAATTTGGTGGAGCACAATCGGAACTCTATGTATACTTTTAACATATTTCAGTTTCGTTTAACCAGCTGTTGTAATTAATTTAATATTTAATGTACCTACAGGTAATCATTTAGTCAGTGGATAAAACTAACATTTAAAAAAATGTGTGGGGCATGCTATGTGTGGATATTACTCTTTTAACTATATACTTTTGTCTCCAACACGATTTTTTATTATCTTGTGAGTGTAATGAAACAAATAACTATCGAATCTATTTGTCAGTTAAGTCGTCGTTTATTTTATTGGAGAATCGCCCTTTTTAGTCCAGGAATAAGATGGCAGATGACAGAATAATAAGCTTGTTTACATAAAATTGCAAAAAACAACGTTTCAATGCAAAAGAGAGCTCTGCAAGATAGCTGTGGTTCTAATAAGTTTGGTTCAGGAGAAATAATCTATCCTTGGTTCATTAATAATAGTGACTTATGACTGTAATTAAATTAATCAAGATTATGAGCGGTCAAGATCAAATTTTCTCAATAGTAGGCAGAGTTTTCATAACGTACATACGATAACATCACCATAACTTAGTAGGTAATGCTGAAACCTCATGAAGACATTGGTACGTGCTGGTTTGAACGCGACCCTTGACTTAGCAGTCCAACGGTTATACAACTCCGCTATTAGTGTTATTACACACTATACATGCACTTAAAATGTTACATAGGTTGATAGGATATTAAATTACATCTATAACAACTAAAACAATGACTGCTTATATTGTAAATTTAAAAGCGCTAGCTACCACCCGCGCCTTAGAGCCTTTCCCGATAAATAAACTATACAACACAAAAATATTTTATGAATTCGAACCTATAGTTCCTGAGATTAGCGCGTTCGTCTAAACCAACAAACTAACTCTTCAGCTTTATTTTATTAAATAATAATTGAAAAAACGTGTTGATCTCTATAAATCATGGCTAAATGTTTATCTTCAGGCGTGCACCGAGTGGTTGTAAGTTGCTAGTTTTACCGGTCCAAATTCTCTGCCCACAACCTTTTGCTTAAGAGGTCGTTATGTACGCCTGAAATAATAATTGCCATCAATTACATAGGCATTTAGAGAAACATTAAAGATAAAGTCTAAGTAAGTAGGTCATTGTATAGCAATGAGTTCAAATTGCAATTATAAAAAGGATACAGAATATTAACAACTCCACATAGTTTTTCCTTAATCGCCTCAAACTATATGTATATGATAGAAAGTAAATAAATTAGTAAAAAACAACTAGGTATAAATATTTTTTTATTATGGTTCGCTTACTACAGCTTATACAATGAAAGTTATAATCTATACATAACAAGACCCATATGTTAATTGCTTAGCCAATTAAAAACGCAACATATATTAAAAAGAGAAGAATCAATATGAGGCTATTTGTATATTGATTCGCAGAAACCTTGTGTATCGACAAACTAATAACGGGCAGTGATTCAAATTGCAAAATATTGTAACACTACAACCAGTCTGAACTTAATACCCATGTAGACACTGGTTTTATATCTAAATGCAATGTCCACTTCACAACACAAGTACTATAATATTCATGTGACATTAGCATACATAGTAAGTGCGACCGGTCTATTACACGTATTTATGATAGACAGCTAGATTACGGACACAGAAAACTTAACATTCAAGTTAGTAAAAACAATAACATTAGATACGTAACATTTTGTATTTAGTTCAATACATGGCTGCCTCGTTTGTCTAGTTTTCGCTAAGTGCTACTGATGAGCATAAGGTCCTGGGTTTGGATCTCGGGTTGGGCAAAGTGTTACTGGGTTTTCCATTATGTAACTCTCAGTAGCAGCATTGTACTATACATACTCGAAATAACTCTTTTAAATATCATGATTTAGATAAAAAATGTGGAATCGTGGAGCATATTACACTTCAAAAGCACATCTTGCAAATAGTTCCTGTAGTAATCAATACATATATATATATATACCTCGTAATAAAAACTAAAGGACTTATATACATACATATATAATATATTATTGTGCTTCATTGATATTCACCCAGTTATACTCGTGCATAAGAGGATTATATACGATAATATGATAGATCCCTGACGTCAGAGTTAAAAGAGAACAATATTACTCATAGTTTCTAATTTTTACTTCGTAAACTGCAAAACTATTCTTACTTTCCTAAAACACTGATACCAATGTTTCCTTACTGCAAGTTTCACCAACGTATTTCTAGAATGTGATAAATTTTCTACTGAACTCGGTGGGAGACCTGAAATGACCACCATAAATATTGTAGAGTCAATGTACCTATAACTAGAGATATATAAGCTAAGATAGATTCTGTTACAGTTAACAGACTACTGTATATATGATAGATAGAAGATATATATATTATGTATATAAAGCCACACCTGTTACCTAGAGGGGTAGGCATATACCACGGATGCTGTTTGCTACGATCCTGGCATACGTCTTTCTTTCGCAAGAGGCCCTGGGTTTGAATCTCGGGTCGGGCAAAGTGTTGCTGTGTTCTTCATTAGGTATTTCTCAGTAGCAGCACGCAGACTAGATCGGTGCCCGGGTAATTGCAACAGGCTTGCTCCCTATCCTATTACATTGGTACCTATAACATAACTGGCGGAAATTCGGTGTACTGTATTTACCACTTCGGGGAATACAGGCGAGATTTAAAGTCCAGTCCAGTGGTACGCCTTAAGTTCTATATTTTGTAATCGCAACAACCAAAGGTCCGGTGTCTTCACAGCGGTCGTAGAGTCAGATGTGGGATACAGACACCGCCATCCTTGTTAGAACTACAATATAATTATTATTTTGATGAATATACATTACCAATTAATATACAACATACGGGTATTGAGTTTTTTTGTGCCTGTGTACGTTATTTTTGGTGTACTTGAACTTAAACAGTAATAATACGAACATATTTATATCTAGACCGGTTAAATGTTACCGTGTTGCTTTCAATGGAGCGTGATATTAGAAATTGTTATTATATGAATTTAATTTCATTATAATAAAGCTTGAATTTAACAATAACATATAATTGAATCTTGATAACTTTATCAATAGCATACAGAAAATTCCTGAACATTACTTGATGTACAAGTAAAAATTATCAAACGTACTAAATGATTTTCCGATTGAAACGAATTAAAAATTCATTAATGCATTGCAATTTCATCGGCCGACTATTTCAACGTATAATACCGTAAGAATAATTGATTTTAGTTTATAAGCTAGCTCGGTTTGTTTCAGTAATGCCATTGCGTAATCAAAAGCATATAGCTGGTTACAATGGCACCCTGCTGCAGTTATAAACACGACGGCTTGCTGTTTACAAATTGTTGCAATACTAGCAATTTCACGATCGTTCGATACATTTTGATTGTTCTAATTATTGTGAATTTCTTTCGCCGCGATCCTACCCTCATCTTACCGAGCCCTCTACACTGTAGTTTCACGCCCGCTTAACGGAGTATTTCAAACTGTATTTACGAATACATAAAAATAGGCCATAATATGTATAAAAACCGTTTTCTATGATTGATCGCATTTGTGAGCATGAAACAAACTTGTACGCAATTTCAAATTACATCAGCTAGCGATAGCTGAAAATCCATTATAATGGTGAATTTAGATAGGTACAAAATGTTGGAGGCCGCTTACATACGTCATAATTGTATTATACGGCTGTTAAATACTACTGAGTATTAAATTAAATACTTTATGGCGAACCACACTGGGTGTACTCCGCCTCATATGTACCACCATTATTAACTTCAATAAAATGATATTGACGACCAAATTGACGTTTTTAGTCTTATGTCAGAATATACAATAACTTATATATTACAGTTATATATTGTAACAATTATATTATTGTTCGTTGATCATTTTCTGAAAACTTCGACCATCAGTCCGTGATACCGTATAAATCGTAGCAACGATTCCTATAACATTATTCCGTTAGAAATAATAACAAATAAAAGAAGCCTTCATAACTGTATGTATCATTAACTCTGTTTCTGCTTAATGACAAGCACGTTAAATACTGAGGTTGCATATCAAACAGACAATTTTTTTCATGTTCCATTTCCGACGAGAAAATTGTGGTGTCTATGGTGCAATTAGACCTCCTTGGTAGCTGTCCACTTAGTATCGGATGACATGCCACATTGAGGTGGAGAAATGAGCTCTAATTATCTTGTTCAGTCAAACAGCAGAACATTTTTATTGCTAGCCACAGAGTACATTATGTACTCTGAATTGGTACGATAAAGGTAAAACATAACATCACGCCTGTATTCCCCGAAGGGGTAGGCAGAGGTGCACATATAATACACCCACATTTCGCCAGTTATGTTTTAGGTCCCAATGTAATAGGGGGCGAGCCTATTGCCATCAACCGGGCACAAATCCAGACTCCGTGCTACTACTGAGAATTACCTAATGGAAAAACCCAATAACACTTTGCCCGATCCGGGATTCGAACCCAGGACCTCGTGCTCAGCAGGCGCTTAGCGACCACTAGACCAACGAGGCAGTCCGATAAAGGTTTCACAAGTTTATCGTAACATTATGATTATTATAATTTCCAACAAGGTAAGCTTGACACTATCCTACGCTTGAGGCCATGTTAGGGCTTAATTACACTTGATCGTTGGCGTTCCAGTACCGGATGTTGGTCTGTTTGACGTAACGTTTAATTTAACTCAATGTTAAACAGGCTTTAGAACAGATTGTTGCCACATTGCAGCCAGATTTTGATTTGCTGAATTGAATTTTGCTACTTGGGTTTTGATAATGTTTGTTTAAATAAATCAATTATTTTACTATCTAGTATCATTGCTGATGTAAAAACATAGGTATGCTTTGTTTGTCAATTACATTATTCGGTAAGTATATATAGTGATGATAAAAAAAACATAGGCAAGGAGTTAACAGTGTACATTATTTTTAATCAATCATAACATGACTAAATGTATGGCATTTCAAATCAACATGATCCGTTGTGATTTGACATACCGTTCTAAACTGCCGTTTTAACCGACAAGTGTAATAGAGCCATTACCTACGTAGGCTTAGTTTGACAGACTGGTATATGATTAGTGTGTCTTCATACCACCCAGTTGAACGTAAACGCATAAGTAAGCGTCCCATTTTTTGCGTAACCTGCATATTGCATATATTTCTGAATGAGATACATTTTGCTTGTCTTTGATGAAGACACTATTCTCATAATCAAAGACAAGAAAAAAATATCGTATGTAAACTGTACTAATTATCGAATCGTATCGAAATCGACTAATAATCACGGTAATCATCGCAGTTTATTTGAATTTGGAATTCGATTGGGCCGTCTGCACACGGCCATGAACACTGTAAAGGATTGAAATTGAACGTGTTTCATTAGATAATTAAATAAGACGAAACTAGTGTTAATGTAGGTATTTAAGTAGTATTCCGCTGAATAAAAAATGAATATTTAAAGAAACGTTTATGTAGCGTTAAATAATAATTGGTGTTTTTGTTGACGCATGATTGATTTTAATTAACGCTCCATCTGTTATTGGCGCTGCAATTATTTGAATACGGAATGGTATTCAATTTATATTATGTAAGTTATAGTAGGTAAAAAACTGAGTTGTTACTAACTGTTATGCATTTATTACATACCAAGGACAAACGCACATCCTGCTTGATTGCGTCTTGAAAAATGTCGAACTTGGTTGTCTAGTTTACCAATCATGTTCCCATTAGACCTCAGACCACTGATTGCTGAAAATGGCAATACCAAACTTGTTTTCTTCTGGTAGCTTTAAAAACAAAGTAGTGTTGTTTCTAATAACGTTGATAACCGGGTTTTTTATGCCATGAAACAACGCTTCATGTTTTATGAACTTTAAAAATCTTCTGTGTTTTTTTACTCACATATGAAACGTTAAAAGTCTGAAGCAACCTGCCTTCAATATAACAAAGTTAACAATGCTAAACAATTCTCTGAATAAACAAATGCTAGTTATGAGCCTTGTCAGCTCAAAACAGTTACATAACTAAATGATTTAAGTTTGACAAAGTGAAAATATGACTCTCCGTTACAATACGGTCAATTTATTCACGAAATGTGATGTACTACAGGCTACAGCTTTCCAATCGCTGAATGTTAGGTTCTAGTACGCCTGACAACAGAACTCGTGGACTATGTTTTAGCTAAAGTTGTCGAACAACACTTGAAAAGTCAGAAAGCGATTACGATAGTACTTACACAATTAGTTTGCAGGTGTTTGGGCTAACAATGCACACCGATGTGTGAACTACAAGGGTTTGGTCACACCCGCTCGTTACGCGTTTCTTATTCTTGGCTTGAGTAGCTGTTTACCTCAAAACCTACTGCAACCGGAAATTGCGAAGTTATGACCTACAAGTATTAGCGAGATTGTTTGAATGGCTGTTTGGTTTTGCAAGATTTATTTGCATTTTGATTATAATGTAACTATGTTTATCAAGTTTTTTTTTTTTTGGTCGTGCTCTCGTCACCGCCGGCGTCCCAGCTATATTAGAACCCAATGGCTTGGTACGGGACGATGGAAAGAGACCAGACGGTATGTCTTTGATGCCATGGAAATTGGGTAGGCCTTTGGTGTGGGATGCAACATGTGTCGACACCCTTGCGCCATCTCATGCTTCCAGCACAGCGGTTTGCTCTGGCGCTGCTGCTGCAGCTGCGGAGACCCTCAAGCGGCGAAAATATAATAACCTTATAGGTAATTATATTTTTGAGCCGTTTGGGGTCGAAACACTCGGGTCATGGGGTCCGAGTGCGCGTCTTCTTTTTAGTGACCTTTCTAAACGGTTAGTTGACGCTTCACGTGACCAAAAGGCTGGCCTGTTTTTCGGCCAAAGAATTAGCATTGCCATTCAACGTGGCAATGCCGCCAGCCTTTTGGGCACCCTACCAGTCGACAGCGATGAGGACGAATACTTTGATACATAATTTTTAGTTTAAATTTTTTATTTTTGTATATATTTATTTTTAAGAATTGTAAATAACCTTGTAAATAAAGAAATACAAAATAAAAACAATATATACTATGTTTATTGCTGTACTTTTACGTGGTAACGCCTCATTGAAGTTTTAGCTACTAAGTACGACTTTGACTATCTAGCATTCAGATCTTTCTCTAATGTCATTACCTATTACTGTCAGCCCTTAGACAGCAATTAGGATTTTTTTTAAGTTTTCATGTTGAGTATTCTTAGCTGCAGTCTGTGAAGAATAAGGTCCCCTTTACCTATCCTCAAGCAAGTGTAAAAAATATCGCGATGCAGAAGTATAACATGTATTCTTAGATTGTTAATAAGCAATCTGGGTCTTTCTTATCCCAAGAATTTTCAAAGTCATGTTATGTTTTTATGTACTTTTTAAATAGTCACTTTTCACATCTATTACAACCGAATTACTAGTAGGATTTTTACTTACAACGTACTCTTTTAAGTGTACAAGTACGTACTCAAGTATGTTAACGCACGATGTTCTGACATCATTCATTGGAAGCACGTGTATCAACAACAAAATTATACGATTGTGTAAGTAGCGGAAAGTAGTCGGCAACAAATCTTAGGCAGCAACTACTTGTACTGCAGTTTCTAAACCGCTGACGTTAGGCTGACTGTAACCTTTGGCTTAGGCTCATTTCTTAACTTATGTACACACTAGCTGCGCCCCGCGGTGTTACCCGCCACATCTTTTCGGGATAAGTAACCTATGTGTTAATCCAAGGTGTCAGTTACCACTATACCAAATGTTATCGAAACTAGTCCAGCCGTTTAAGAGTGAAGACGTAGATACAAACAGACAAACACACTCCCAAATTTTCGCCTTAATATTATACGTACGATTTAGGTTTACAGTACTGCTGCGTGTCAACGTCTACTGTTAGACCAAGAACTGTTGCACAACTATATTTATCAATTTCTTTAACGAATCGGACACAATATATTGAAAAAAGAGCGCAAAGCAATTCTTGTCTCTACAAAAATTAGCCTAGTTTACGTTCTTAAAGGCCCAGATTGCCCCAGATGAAATAATTTTATAAAATCAAACTATTATTTAACAAAACATCCGGCAATAACTTCGGTATTTTTCTATTATACAATAGCAGCGTAAAATGACAAAAAGAAAGTTACGACGGGTCGGATTCGGCACGAATTTTGTGGTCACGGTCAACTGGCTGGTGAAGTACCACCGTCCACCCTGCCATCCGTAAAGTCACCTATAAATATGTAAGTACGTAGAACGGAGCTCATGTCTGTCAATCTACATGTTAAGAACGTCTTATCAACCCGTCGACTACTGAACGATTTAGTTATTCGGCTGAAATGGAAACTTCCCGGAGTATTCTAGCCTAGCCTTTTTGCTTGGTTATTTAATCATTCTTAAAAGTGTTTTTACCTGTTGTCACGCGTGTGATATTGTTAGTGGTGGATAAAAAGAGATTGCTTATAGCTAATTAAGGTTATTAAAAACATACTTGGTTGTAGAGTTCTGTAAAATTGTTACACGATATCAGTCTAACCCATTCTATTATAGCTATAGCATCTTAATTATGGGGTGCAATGATGAGAACCTGTACGAATGATTTTATCTATGCAAGTCCGGACCCTGGCGTTTTAACTCGCTACCATCCCTGTAGTCAAACTAATGTCAACATCACGTCTTCACCTGTTTCCATGTAACAATTTTATCTTTTTAAGATTTTCTGGGAATTATAATTTTGGGAAAAAACAAGTAAATTTAACAATAACAATAGTTTTTCTTACATAATTACGCTAACAAGCCCAAAATAGTGAGTCAATGAGTAAAAATAATGTTCCAGCATTAACAATTGTCACTAGTATCAAACTGCCGACAATATTTACAATAGGTAGTTACGATTACAATAATGTTTAGGTACCCGTTCGTCTTCGTGTCAATTCAATGAACTGTTGTTTTTGCAGCGTGAACGATCGCGTGCGCCGGTTACGTTACACACCTCGTATATGTTACGAGCTCTTCCGCGGTACAACACGATACTCGGTTTTAGGATTAAGTGTATCTTATATTAGATATAATGATGATTGAATTTTTGTTTTATGTAGGTTTATTTTTATTTTTAGGGCATTTTCGGTTATATTTTTACGATGAGAAACAAGTTTTTTATTGGTTAATATAGACTTTATTATCCCGTAGAAATTGTGATGTAATTCGATCAGCTGTTACGATGTGATTAAGTTAACAAACACCTAAATATTTATATAAAACTGCCCCCTTACTACGAACTCTTAAAGCAGGACATTTGCCCCTGTGGAAGCCAGTCGCGGCTGCGTACAGTGTAGTGCGGAGTTTCGGATTAACAATATTAAAAACTTTAATGCATTTGATCCAATGCTGATCGCGTGATTAATTTCAACAATGCCGGTAACTCGAGAGATCACTCGAGTTGATTTCAACTCGCTCGCGAGCTCTATGACTGTGTTTTTTATTCTGTGCTACATAACATACTGTTTATCCCATAAGCTAATAAGAAAAACATAGTTAGTCAAGACCGTGACGGACATGCACACGATAAAATACCTTTATTTGGTTATTCCAAAATTAAATTGACACGAACACTAGCAATAATAGCACTAGCTGCTCTAGTGTATAAAAATTGCAAAGTTTATGAAGGTGACAGCCTTTGACAGAGACATATGGAAAGAGAGTAGGGAGGCCTTTGTCCTGCAGTGGGACATTATAGGCTCATATTAATAGTACAGGAATACCAAATTCGTAAATAACAGAAGCGTCTCGTTTGGCTAGTCCCGGATTTGCTGCAGGCAGCGTCTACGAGCGATGATATTAAAGATGTTCGCTGCTATCCTTCTTGACTGGCCAAGCTCCATGCCACGTTGTGCCCTGTATATATGAGGAACTTAACTTATACCGATATGAAGTAAAATATTTTCTAGTGTTTTCTGACCATTGATGTATCAAATCTTCAGTACTCGAAGGCTATTGTGCGCAAGAGCCATTATGTTTTATAATTCCCAAGTAACTTATTAATCATAGAGAATCTGAGAGATCTCTGATCTCGGCAAAAAGGTGATGTAATATGACACATGACCTTCATTTATTCTGCCGCTAATACAATGAAGCAAGCAATTTTAAACTTTGTGGACGAGCCGTTGGCTGACTATTAATGACTTAATAAGTGTTCTTAACGACAGCCCATGTAATAGCAACAAGTTAAGTATAAATACATAAGTTATTATTCATGCAACATTTGGATTATTAAAATGTAATTTGTGTATCCCTTCCTAAAACTTAAACCTTAATGGTCTACATTTTACTGCTCCTAACTGTACCATACGACTACGACGAGCAATGCTACACATAAACATGATATATACCCCGTAAATAGTGTTTAAAGTACGACAAGTTCTTCCTAACCCAAGGGGCAAAGATGGTAAAAGAGTAACAATTTTATTTAGAAGACCATTTATGTTACACGTGTCTCCTGAAATTTCGCGAAACCAATTTGCGTGAATTTTCTTGTTTTACTTGTTCGATTTACGAATTTCACATGGTCGTTTTTCTTCCTCAAACTAGGTACCGTTTCTAAAACCAAAAATCCTTTTACACCGTCCGTTACAAATCACTTAATAAGCAAACAGCTAGCTAATGAATCAACTGAACTCTTTACCTTTAACGTTTTTTTTTAATTATAGTAGCGTGTCGAATGGATTGTCTGTCGGTTAACGTGCTTACTCATAATGTGTGGGAAAAGGGCAAATTAGAAGTCGGATTAAAACTGGATCAACTAATTTATGTAGACACGAACGAATGAAAAATGTACACTGCTTTCGCCTTCCAAGTAATCTACATTTCAGAGTGACTGGTGCTGCTCGTTCAAAATTAGAAAATGTAGTAAATCAGCCGGCACGTAGTATCAAGATAGTGAATGATTTAGAAGCATACGAGTCAAAGTTCAGTTCCAAATATGCAGAAGATTCATGCAGAATGTAGTGCTTGTAATTTTATATAAAGTTTTATGTACAAAACGAATAACGATGCAATCGGTTCAGTGCGCAAATATCTGTTATAACCAAAATAATACCGTAAACGACCGTAAGCATAATGACGAAATCGATAATATCTGCGAATGAAGTAAAATTAACCTTAAAGCCTGATATTAACATTTAGTTATGAAATTAATGGAATGTCAACATTTATACTAACACAGCAAATGGGTTCACGATCGGACAAAATATACGAACTTGATACACGATCACAATTACGAATCGCCGTGGCCTAATACAATGGTCAGAGTCAGTGACAATGACATTGGGACGACATCAATTCGTCACAATCGTTACCTACATTCCACTGTTTACTTTTAAACGTTCTCATGACATTGGTATTAGATTTATTCGACGAGAAAGATCATGAAGCTGACGAATATAAAAATCCAACTGCTTTTACTTTCCCCTGCTTACAGAACCTATTTTTTTGAATACCTGCCTACATATAAGCATGTTTGGAGTCTCCAAAGCGGTAGGCAGAACTCTTGTCTTTTATTTAGTGTGTATACACCCACATTGCGCCACTCAACATATTAAGTCCCATATGATGAGCCCCATGGCAAGCCTATTGAATCAGATATACAAGTTTTCAAAAAAATAATTAACAGCGTATGTAAAAGGTAAGGTAGGGTAAGCATAAAGTTCATTAATAACAGTATTTGTTACTAGTCAACATTATATAGGTAGGTACGTACATTCTGTTGTACTGGCTTCAGTTGACACAATTCTGGAACAAAACTGTGCTCTTTAGCGACTTTAGCATTGTGACAGCGCGGCCATAAACAACAATGTAGGACAGTCAAAACAGCGAGTGCTGTATAAGGTGACGAGTAAGTGAGGCACGGGAGGTAGAAACTAGAAACATATTTAGGTGAGTGAGGATAGTAATACAAAAAAGAGGAGAGTTCTATTCTAAGCTACCACTAGGTATTCTTACTTTGTTATAGTGTCGAATTGTGAAGAATCACTCTGCAATTTTTATTCTCAGACCGACAAATATGATTTGCATGAAGGCGCCTGCGTAGCTACAATGATACAATCGTTTTCTTAGAAGAATCAATCTAGACATTGTTGCGCGTCTTTTCCCAGTTAACAAATACAGTCTGCCGGGTTAAAGAGCAATTTGTCTAGACGTACCTTACGACTCCGGTTTGTGTCTTTACGAACTTGTTTACAACCCAAACAGTAAAATAAACTGCAAGTGCGTAGGCAATATAAGATTAATTTCTCACGACCATGTCGAAACACGATAGCAACTGCGAAATAAGATGCGAAACTTTTTATCGGCCACCTTTTTGTCTCGTTCAGACTCGAGAACAATGTAAAAAGATTTAGTCGCGGCCATTGCATAACGATTGTAATGGTAAAAATCTAAGATAGGTATCTACTTGAGCTGTATGCTATGCAGTCGTTTGGAGCTTGGTGTATGTGTGATATTTTAATGTTTTATTTATTTATGGAACGCACATAACATGTTACGATTCTCAGTTAGGTTGTTTTCACAGAAAAATATTCTTTTGTAGTGACTAACTTTGACGGTTACAACTCTAATTAAAAATAAAAGTAAAATCAACCGTGTCGCAATTAAAAAAAGCGTAAACTAATTCAACTATTTTTTATCACAAAATTGGCGTTAATTTATCTTAGATTGTTCTTCGTGGTTGTGCAAAAAACAATGTAATGTAAGATAAATTAAAATTATATTTGGACCACGCTCGGCGCTCTCCTGCTTTGTTTGTACTCGCTTCACGTGGTTAAACCTAATCAAAGTGATCGTTTATTGGATAGATGTTGGATTCTCTGTAAATCACACCGGAAAGCATTTGTAAGTCAGTCTAGGAACCTAGAAAGTAATGAAGGCAATATAGAGACAAAAAAGTAGTAGTGTGATCTAGATTGTAAGTCGTATATTTTAAAATAGGCTTCAGGTATTAGGGGTTTTGTGCGATTATGGGTTATATAACTGTAAAGGAACAGTTTTCATAGATTAGTACCAGTATTCTTCTCAAGGAATATTACAGATAACTTAATGCAGAACGGACTTTAGGTCAACACAATATAGTTATATTGCGTTGAACTTGAGACCATATACAAATCAAAATACTTAAATAATAAACTAAATAGCAAAACTTATTGGAGACAGTTTAAAAAATAACAGATATATATTTTATTGATCTATGTCCATGAACGATAATTTTATAAAAATATCCGACGTTCAATGCAAGCTTTAAATATAGTGTTATTTGCCCACATTAGTATATTTAGTTCATTTCATTTTGGTAGATCATCGTATGTAAATACCAAATTGATATTTAAACAAAACAAAAGCCAGTGGGACTGACATGTTACGTCACATAAAATAAGCCGACATTCTCTAAAACAATATTTGTTGGTTCTATCAACAACAAAATTAGCTGAATATTAATGCTGAAAATTAAGTTACATTATATAAAAATATCTTAAATAATTTCATTGGGACTTTATCATAATTTGAGACTTAAACTTGAACTAATGTATACCTATTAACTGCTTTCATTTATTTAAGATTCAGATTCTTAACTTTTTAAGCTTTTTCTGTTACTGACTGTACTATACTAGCGGCTTCACAGTCATTGTCGTGGCTGTGCGCAATCCACTGTCGCAATAAGCGTATTGCTCTTACAAAACTGTATTACTGGCAAAGTTTCTGTTGCGTCTCCCTTCGACGGCTACAGTCTACAGCACAGTACAGCACTATTTGTTAGTCCCGACACGGGGTCATTTCGAGACAATTGATTCATTGAGACTCTGCAAATGTCCTCTGATTGTGTACCTATCATTTTTTATTAATACTATCATGCCACGATTTATGTATGAGATTTTGTTTTTATACGAGTCTCTTGACGTGAATGGAGTAATATATCATTTTATTTTTATTGCAATGATAGTACTATGTGGTGTATCTGGTAAATGATTGACGTTATTATTAGGACTGAATTTCGATGATTAATGTGCCTTTTCAATATAAATCTGTGACACTACTGGCTCTACATAAATTGACGATGTTTCTGAACTAAATCGCAATTTTCTAACCAATTATGTAGTCGGTGATATAGATATAATTATGATGATAGAAAAATTGTAGGCAGACTTTACAGGAGAGCTAAAATTATCAATATTTTGGTCAAATTACTTAGCAAATATTAAATATAGATAGTCACGCGGTTTCAACTCGTTGTGATTGGACGTTTTTGAATGAGCGATGCACCGAAATGTCAATTTTAGTTGTCTTAAAGTCCTTAATCACAAATTTGCTACTGTTGTACTACTATTGTTATTTATAGCAACGATTATAAAGCATCAATTCAGAGAACAGCTTCTGCAATATAATGAATTACTTCAAGGAATTCGCTTTTCATTTTGATATAACAGTCTAAGAATCAACATTCTAAGAATCTTTTATCAATTAAAAACAAATGGCTATTAAAGGCGCTATGAAAATGTTTATCAGGGCGTATTGTATTAATTAACTAAAACGATAGTGTTTTTGTTTATCTAAATTATTTACACAGTAAAAACATACATTTTATATGCCAGCATCAAAAGCCGGTTTTTCAATCGCCCGATAATTTGATCAGTAAAACAAATTGTTATTTTATCAGGGAAACAGGCGTGACTTTATGTATTATGTATGTATGTATTTTATCAGGTTCTTTATTAAACCTGTAAAATGATGGGCTTTTAGTTCAATAAAAGTTTACTGATCTTCAGTGAGTCAGGTAGGATAATAAGTATGTACCTATACAGAAAAACACGTGCAATATACATAAATATTACATAGAGCATAAGTTTATATAATGACGTAGTTTTTACTGTAATAACTTTCGTGTAATCCATATTATTTACTGTATATTCCGGTTATACTAACGGGTGTATTCGGGAATGCTTGCCGAAGTTCGGCTCATGAATAAGGGCTCCGTTCGAGTTCGAAACTGGGCATTCCCGAATATACCCGTGAGTATAACCGGAATATACAGTAAATAATGTGACGTAGTTATTTTTTAAAGGATTTTTTGTATTAGGTCTAAGTTGAATTCATACTAATATTATAAATGTGAAAGTAACTCTGTTTGCCTGTCACGCCTTACAACTAAACCGCTGAACGGATTTTGATGAAATTTGGCATGTAGAAAGTTTAAGACCCGAGAAAGGACATAGGCTACTTAACGCGGACGAAGCCACGGGGCAAAAGCTAGTAGTAAATTTTCCATTGTCTAACTCTTATGCACGTCACCGTATAAACATGTTACTATAACTATATAATAACTCTGAAGAATTCACTTTCAAACAAACTATTCGGTTATATGCGATAATATAACTGAAAATACATAAAATTAAAATCGAAATGAGCACTCTACCTTTTTAAAGTCGGTTCAAAATAAACAATACATTTGTGCATCTAATAACCTTTTTTACGCATGATAAGGAAATTGAATGGTTGTATGGAAGAGTTCATTTGCAAATGAATGGATGCTCTGCCAGCTCCGCGTAACTCGTTTTATTTGCATTTAAGCTGCGCACGCGCTTGCTTGCATAATGAGACGATGTTCAATGTTTATTTTTATATTTATAAACTGTTCGAGAACGTGCGTTATTCTTTTATTTGTTTTAATACTATAAAGACTCCAGTGTAAAGATAAAAGAAGATTAAGTTTATGGTTTCAGTTTTTTTTCTGAATCCATTTCAGAAATTATAATAATTTTTTTGGAAATAAAATTAATTGTATTTTATGTTTTTTATAACTCTCATTTAGACACGCCTATTGTTTTAGTTATTTAACAATAGGAAAAATCAATAAAGGATTTTCTAGACCCACAAAAATCCTCAGACAAAACAGTTTCGATTATTCATTCTTCGTCCAGATTTCAACACATGATCTAATCATGTTTATACTGATTTATCGAATCCCTCTATGTCGTCACTCACTACGGCTTTACGTCAAATAATAAAACACAGAAATAGCAACAAGGTTCGGAGATCAGCCGAACCCATAAGAAATAACTGCTAAAATTTTAAATCTCGAACATTGGTTCTTAGAATAAATGTTTATTTAACGCAAGACCGAGTACTTTGTTTGATTATGAGCAAACAGTATAATCTTTACAGTTCTTAGTCACACTGTCGTATATGGTAACTATGGAGCAATGATCTTTGAACAGACACTGTAATAGCTTTGGTTTTTATTGTTTTGTAATAGTTTATTCAGGTATGGGTCTCAGAGCTTCTTCGTTTAAAAGAACGTCGGCTAATACTAGCAGTCATATTAATGTAAAATCATAAAACAGCATATAACTGTTCCAGTGCAGGAAAAGGCCTCTTTCCTATAGACGAGTCATACAGATATAAATTTTGTTCTAAGAGGAATGGCAAACGTGATCTCTAGGGCAAAGTGCAGTCCCTTAGTCACAATGCCATCATTCCCAGTTATTACTGGTAGGTGGACTAGATAGTGCTAAAGTAATTTCTCGAGCCTTATCAGCAGCTCACATCGGATCGTTAGATCCAGGATGTAACAGATTTGGTATTAGCACGATTTAGCGGGGCGATTCTGTCTGTAGTGAATTTAGGACTCTAGGCAACTTCGATGTCATGCCTTTAAAGTCTCCTCGTCGCCGTATTGTTGATATAACCTACTGTCATACCCAATGCAATAGTTGCAAGTAAATGCAAATGATCGTACAAATGTAGCCTTTTAAATTGCTCCGAGATATACTTAGTGTAAGATGAACAATACGTGAAGCGTGTCTTACCCTTATCATCTTGTGCAAGTGAGCGAAAAACAATACGAAGTTTATTGTACCAACATTATTAATTGAAAAATGTTTATTCTTTAATCTCAGTAGCGGAAATACAGGTGCGTACATGTGTAAGTATGTGGTGTAGCACGAGATGTAGTTATTGTAGAGCTACGAGATTAAGTAGCGAGTGTCGCGGTTAGGTTTTGGATGGTGATAATATTATTGAAATTTCTGCTTTTTTATATAGATACCTCATGTTTAGTTAGTTCAGCCATCGATCTATTTTTAATCGATGTAAAACTTCCATACACTGTAGCAGGAATACCATGCAAGTTCCGAAGACCTACTCCTTACTCATTATTATATAAGGATATTGGTAATTTTTCAAGATTTAAAATGAAAGTGACTCATGACTTTGAGGTACGCACGGAATTCATTCTGCACAAGGTTGTGGGCTAAATATAAACCCAAACAAGAACCAATATGACTATTTCAATATCATATTCTGTACTTTCCAGTTATTTTAAGACACTGCTAATAAGTTGGTCCAAAAATTTCCATAAGGTCGCTCTGTTGCATGACCCATGAGCCATAATAAGTAATTGTAGGTAGGTACTGTCTTGTGTACCCTTTCGAGAAATGCAATTAAACTTATTACGCCCGGATAACCAGTATGAACGTCAGTAATGCTGGTCAGAGAGTGATGTGTCATCAATTACCACAGCGGGTCACTAGACTGATTACGTAAACGTGATAGCCGTCGTATTGTTGTATGATTGCCATACTTATATGACTTATATCTTGTCTCGTGTAGCGATACAGAGATTATAATCTTATTCACAAAATTGCGAACTTACTTAGAAATATCGTGAGAAAATTTCATTTATAATCAGTTGAATTTTTGTTAAGTGTAAGAATTTGCTTTATTTTGTCATTATCATTTAGTTAAATCTCCCTTGTTTCGTAGGGTAAAGGTCTCCCATAGCTCCCATGTGGGGCGCAATCTTCTGCCAAGAGGTCGTAGGCCTGATATTATTTTATGTAAATACTAGCTGCGCCCCGCTGTGTTACCATACATTTTTTCGGCATAAAAAGACTATGTGTTAATCCAGGATTTTAGCGACATCGGCCCAACCGTTTGAGCGTGAGGAGGTAACAAACACACTTACAAACTTTCGCCTTTATAATATTAGTGTGATGTGATAATATCAGTGTAGTATTATATTACCTTCTACTAAGTATCTCCAATGTACTATTATTATAATATCCGAGCCTGATTAGTTCCTAGAAGCCTATTCAAATTCTTGATCGATCTGCTGTCAATAATTATAATCTGTGATAGGCTCTTAATCGTACAAGGCCTATTAAGTATTAATTTTGTTAATAAGTAATGTTATCACTAAGTATGTAACTACAATAATTATAAAGTTTTACGGACCACGCACAGCCGAAATAAAGAATAATCACACTTCACACTAATATTACAAAGGTGAAAGTTTGTATGTTTGTTACCTCTCCACGCTCAAACGGATAAACCGATTTTGATGAAATTCCATATAGAGGTAGCTGACACCCTGGATTAACATATAGGCTTTTTATCTCGAAAAATGTAGCGGGTAACACCACGGGGTGCAGCTAGTAAAGAACAAATTTAACTGATATTCTAAAATTACGTTATTGACACGTCTCTATTAGATAAATATGGTATTCAGGTTAACCCGATAAATGTATTCTAATACAGCCATTCGATCGAAATGTTAAAATACCTGAATGTTACTTAACAAACTAGAGCACGTCACTCAATATCCCGTTCATTCAGCTGACGCAGGTATTGTATATGAATTGCTTATAGTAAAATGAATAAAAAAATATACATTCTGTAAGCGTGCCACAAAGTGAAGGGTTATACTCTGTTGTATAGTTGACACTGTACTGACATGCCTTAGCTAAGTCATTCTAATAACATGAGATCCAGTTAATAATTTCAATACATACACACATTCTGCCACTTGACCAGATTGGCGCGTGAACTGATAAACTTTGATCAGACCGAGGGTTGCTTTTAATGTTACTGGGGAGGAGTATTTTTATTATGAACTTGCTGATGCTCGCGACTTCGTTCGCGTGAATTTCGAATAGTAATTATAAAGATTTTTTGCGCCAGCAACCCTCTCGGGCTTTCTCAGAAGACCCTACCAAAGTTTTATCACAAACTGATCAATAGTTCAGGAGTAAATATACAAACATTCATTTTTATTTATATAGATAGATAGATAGAAGATATTTCGATGACACTATTCTGGTTCGATGAATGTTTGAATGTTAAAAACCCTAAAGTAAATTACTCAATATCATTTCTTCCTATGGAATATCATTCTACGCAGGATTTATTATGAATATTCCATTAAACTGTTCGATAAAATTATATGTCGCAACTCGCGAACGGTATTCATAAAACCAACTTTAAATTTAAAATAATTCAAATAAAGTTAATACAGTCGGACATTCAGATCACCAATAAATAACATCGCCTGCGTCTGCTATTGTATGAATGATAATAAATTACAACAGCACAAATGTAAACAACTGAAATCAAACAATTCAATTGAATAGTTCAGGGTCAGGCGGAACAGCGTTGACCTTAAATGAAACCGTACGTTACCTTACTACGATAATGAGATTTTAACTTGAGTGCAAGTTAGCGCCCGCTTTATTGGACCGCTCCCGATTCTCATGATTGATGTCCAACTTAATGACTAACTGGCTGAATGAATGTGGAGGCTTGTTTGAGTGTCCATCGGGACAATATAGGGTGGCGGGTGATGCTCAATATTTATACAGAACTCATCATGACTCATGGGTTCATTTAGTTTACAACATCGGTTATTGAACTAAGTGTTGAGGATGTACAATATTAAAGAAGACACTTTTGAGTTAGATATGATATAAAAAGAGATATTTTATTAAATTTGTTATTGTAAATCACGAAATATTCTTCTTGATTAGACCGACATAGTTCACATATTTAGTACACTACATGCTTTATGTATACATATTCCGATTCCGTGTTATATAAGTGATCTTTCCCCACGTCCGCGTCGTCTACGACCTCCGAACTTTATAGTGATCATTGAGTAGCATTTTAAATCTTATTACTAAAGTGATAAGTTTTTATTTTACTCAAACTTGTTTTACTTTTTTAAATGTCACGGAGCGTTGACTGTATACGTTCTGTTTGTAAGGTAAACTTCGTGCATTTCAAAGTACACCACCATAACTGACATACGCTAAAAATAAACGCTTTCAACCGAGTAATTAGTATCGACGTTCGTTTGTTCGTCGCGTGTATTTCTTTTTCTACAAGTCTCATGACATTGCTTAGTGTTTTATTGAGAGGAAGAAAGTCTTATATACCTAAGTAGGAAGTACTGAACATTGGTCTCAAGGTCAACGGTATGCGTCGTTATGTCAGCAGCTGATTAAACATAGGCAAAGCATTATGTGGATCAAGTTGAGTGACTGTACCAGATACCAGTATTTCACGGACCGTCTGGCTTCTGACCTCCACGATCTTAACGACAGCTCCTAAAGTTGCATTTTTTCTTTCTTAATCTTAACAACAGGGTTTGTCTCCTCGTGTATTCCAAAGCATGTAAACCATTAGCGCTGTCGCGTATTAGTAGGCGGTACATAAGACCATGATAATTGTAAGCAAATTGAAACAGAACACACTTGTGACGAGAGTGTACAGATGTGTGTAAGATGTGATCGCGTCTTGCATAAAGTGATAAATGCGTTGGCTTCCATAAGACTAATGCAAACGTTTTGCTTCTCAACAGATCTATACCAAACTTCTTAGTAAAGACGTCCAGTACATTTTGAAACAGATGTGTAATTAGTATTAAAATGTGGTTTAATGGTCCGTTGATCCACATCAAATTATTAATTAATGTAAGATATCCTTTATCAATTTAGATTTAAGCCTAGCATGGCAACATGCAAAAAAGATACAAAAAGTCAATATTATATTTTACTAGCTGTTGCCCGCGACTTCGTCCGCGTGAATTTCAGGTAAAAATCTCTTATCACTAAGGGGTATGAAAAATTGATGTTGGCTGATTCTCAGACCTACTCAATATGCTCACAAAATTTCATGAGAATCGGTCAAGCCGTTTCGGAGGAGTACGGGAACGAACATTGTGACACGAGTATTTTATGTATAAGATAGTCTTATTGCAACAGTAGGTATATTGAGATGCAGGCATAAACCATGAACAATTGAGGTGAATGGTACGTACCATAATATTTCATTGAATTCTTAAAGAAAAATCTTCAGAAGGAATTTCAAAACTATAGTAACTCGGTATTAGTTGAACTCTATCATTTAACTTTAAGTTCCTGGTATACAAGGTATAACCACACGACTTTCGTAAAGGTGCAACCAGCGACGGCGCTACTAAAAGGTTAATCATGCTGTAATACCAAATTATTCCCATTGATTAGTCATGCTACGTAATAGCAAATTACTGGTCACTGTGAAATGTTATGATTTACAGTGAATTGAAGCTTGATTAAAGTTGCTTGATTATTTTCTAGAACTTTAGCAAGTATCTGAGCTTAAAGGAGACCTAAGATTTGTGTGTTTGGCGGTAAGAGCACTTGGTCGACAGGCTGACTGCGATATAGGAGCGCTATCTCTGAGGTTTCAAGTTCAAATCCTGGAGGGCCCGTTAAGTTTTTGGTTTCTTTAAAAATGTTACGTCCGTCCGTAGATTTTGGTTAAAGTATTTACGGATATTCATTCTTTTAGCTACAATTTGAAGAGTGATTAGTTTGATGACCCATTTGGCGCAGTGGCGTTAATTTGATCCCCGCGTAGAACAATTAATGTGATATTCTTTTCCGAGTTATTGTGAATACATTGTGCTTACTATTTCGATTAGATATTCATATCGTCTATTATTAATAATGATAGAATCATCATCTGAAACCAAAAACCAGTTTGTACAAATTTGTACAAATTATTATTACAAATATCTGTAAACGCTGCGTAAAGGTGTTTAAATACCGACCTGCAAGGGGACGGGTTTATAAGCATTTAACAAGCATTATTTTTAACCGACTTTAAAAAAGAGGACGTTGTTCGTCTGTATGTATATTTTTTTGCAATTACAAGTGAGATTAAGTCTAAGAATTATTTCACAAAACCACATAGGTATTGGTGCCTATTTTTCTGAATTTTGAATACGAGATATTGGCCAATGAATAATGTCCTTGGATTTTATGATCGGCATCAGGTACCAATCGTGTAGATTTACACCTAATACATCAGCATAATACAGACAATTTATAATCAGAATACATGATTAAGTAAACGATTTAGAAAATATTTTGGGTAGTGGACAGTGGCCATTGCGCCTGCGCCGGTTGTGTAAGCATCGATGACCATAAAGAAACGTTGGTTTCTTAATGCCTTGCTCCGAATAACTATTACTTTTATGTATCACGATTTGATTTGATTCAAATCTTTAATTAAAGTTGACAATGATTCTAAACCAACATCAAGCTGTTTGAAATCCATTTTGAAATCGATCTTTCGGTGGATATAAAACATTGTTTAGCTCTGTAAGTTTTTTATTGCTTTATTTCTAATTGGTGGATATTGTTTATTCAGTAAAAGCTAATCACAAGTATGTAGTAGGGTAGAAATTGACTAGTTAGGGAGATCTTAGAGAAGCGGGATATTTGAAGCGTGAAATCCCATTTGAATAATCCCTACTAATATTATAAATGCGAAAGTTTGTAAGTGTGGATGGATGTTTGTCACTCTTTCACGTAAAAACTACTGAATTAAATTTCATATGGAGGTATCTGCCACCCTGGATTAACACATAGTATACTTTTTATCCCAAAAATGTAGCGAGTAACACCGCAGGGCGCAGCTAGTTAATCAATAATTAAATAATAATTTAACTCGTGGATTAACGTTACTGAATTGTATAATCCTATTATAATTAATAAAAGCACCTAGATGAAACGATAAATACACCATACTTTGGGTAGAAAGTCTCATCATAAAAAAGAAAGGCATACAAGGAAGATAAAGTAAAAATAGGACAAAAATAAAGAAATAAATAACAACGCAGCGAAAAGAGAACTGAGCTTTATAAGTATCTCACAGATAGAAAAAGGAAACTTTGCAATATTGGCCGCGTAAAGTTCAATATACTGTTCAGGTACTCTAAAGATATCTTATGTACTTCAGTGATGCTAAATTATAAACTATGCATCGAAGTGTGTACAGTTGCACTATCACTAAACACTAGTTTGTTCGTCTGCACACGGTTGTTGGAATGGTGTTCCTTTCGATTTTCGTGTTTTAATCGCAAAATTAACCGTTGACATGTATTATGGTATCTCATCATCAGCCTATCTTTGTCTTCTACTGGACATAGGAGTATCCCATCTTCACCTTCTGCCTTCCACTGCCTCTTCTTACCGGCCAGTAAACGTAGAGTAAGACACCTTCTAGCTAGGTAGGCGACGTCTGCAAAATGTCTGGAATTTATTGAAATGATTCCTTATTACAAGGTTTAGAAATATCATGATTATAATTTTCCTTAACTGCAATCGGAACAACAATTTGAGCAACACGGGAATCTTCTTTCCCCTTAAGGCTAAAATTCTCACTGCCTTAAACGCTTCTCTGCACATTGAGGATTATAGGCATTGCAGACTTGACTAGTGTGACTAGTGACATTCCTTTCCTCTTCAATCTAAACGTACTTGTGCCTATTGAATTACAGGTGGTATTCATATTTAAACACTAAACTGTTGAGTCATTGATCATTCATCTGTCATTTCATCTGTGGTAATGACTAATGGTTGCAACCCAAAGTCCTTCTGTGTTATACACTTTTCTTAGTTTTTGTCCTCTTATTCATAAACGAGGATCATACCGGCATTAACTAAATCCCGTATTAAGTCTACTGACATCTGTATTCTTTGACATGCAAACGACAGTGACGGGTATAATTTAGTCCATGGTTTAAATTGTCAGTTTTTATGAATGGGTTGCAGTATAAACAGCAGAAGAAAAGAGTTTATAATATTTAAAGTGCTGCACTATTAATACAGATAAGTATGTGAGCGATAGAAATTACAAAAAATTCTTAATAAAAAGCAGCAAAAATCCTACACAAGAAAATGCCAGGTATTTTTTTGTTTTGCATTCAAGCAATCGATAGTCGTGATGCTTGCTTTTGCACAAACGACGGATGCACTCGCAACTGTCGGTATGGACATGACATGTGGGTCATACAAATATTTGAAAATTGAGTGACCCTACCTTTAAGAAAGTCAAATAAGTAAGTACCCTTCTCGTCAATAAGCAAACTTGGTTTTGATGCAATCAAAGGAATGCATGTCTGAGTGTTTTGTGTAACTATATGATCGTGGATGCACTTCATTCCCACTGTATGAGTCGCCTATCTAGTCACTGTCCCGGGTCCATATTTGATTGTTTTTGGTACTTACATAAATTACTGTATCTAGGACGCCCATATGGTTTGTACTGGCGTTAGGTATGTAATGTGCTCTTATTGTTGCCTAACGGAATTGTGTTGTATAGCTTTACATATTTTTTGTTAATCTAATGAAAAATACCCAAAGCTTTGGCCAAGTATATGATCCTTGGAAAGCAGGCTCGTTGTATACTCATTTGTAATATAGCTTTAAGGCCCCCAAATATAATCAAATAAAAGATCTTTTGCTTACAGTATCTTTCCTCTACACCATTAAGTAGATGGAAAATGATTACAAGCCAAAAATGTACCTAACTATAACAAAATACATTTTAGTCATATAGTTCCAAGAACCGGTGCAATGTCCGCATAACCAGATTACAAATTCCAATGAAGGGGTTTCACGCAAAAATTAATTTAAGAAATAAAATTTTGTGTTTCAGAATTTGAATGGATTTTTTAATACTTATTATTTTTACGACCATTATTATAAATATGGCCAGTCACTTGAGTGGACAAATTTTCATAAAATAAATTGTGTTTTTTCACTTCCTGTTCCAAGCCGGTGAGGATGATTGGTAAAAGAAAAGTATGGAGTTGGAGGATAAACTGACTAATAAAATTTACCGAGAAAACTAGTGCCAATGATCTTTAGAATCATTAGAAATTGGCTTTTTGGAAGCCGAATTTGTTCGTTAACGTAATGGCAATTAGTGATTATGCGCGGTCGGTTCGCCTTGCTCCGTTGACACAGTGGACAGTCCACTGCGATCGTCTCAGGTGCGTCATATGATAGGGTTGTCAATTACACTTATTACAAATATCTCTTAAAAATTGTGCCTCAAAAAATGGCTGGCGAGGACGCTTATTAAGTATTGTAATTTATGCCGTAATTCGTTATTTTGACATTTCATATAATATTTTCTATCGCTCACATACTCATTTGAATATTTTTAATAATAGTTGTGTTTGTTACACGGTAAGAATTAATTTACTTATTAACTCCAATCTTGTTTGCACTTGAAATATTACAATGAATTGAATTTTTCTCTTCTGCTCAGGTACAAAAAGGATAATTAATCAACTTAATTTGAAGTCATAATGTAGCATGAGATCCGTTTTCACTTACCGTGTTTACACCTTTTCCTTGCAGCCCTTACAAATAAAAGGGCCCGTTAGCCCTTGCCTAACCGCAGAAGCTGTACCAAAACGCTGATCAAATGTCAAAGCTCATAGCGTGACATCCTTAACCAGCGGTTTCCACCGGCGCGAACCGGGCTGACAACTTTCGCGACTCGTCCCAATAATGCTGCGGATTGGTGAACTCTTGCGTCACAAACATCTGCCCGCTTATTAATACTAGTTCGCAAAAACAATAATATATGTAACGGCTCACATTCAATGCACTTTTGTGTCATTTTGTTAGCAATAATGTATTCAGAATCTTCGTGTTTTTTAGTATTAAGTGGAATAGCAGTGTGTGGAGCTCGTTCTGCTTACGTGGCTGTGTTTACTTCCAATATTTAAATGTGTTAATGCCGTGTTTAATGCCGGAATACATTAATCTACATGCAGTTCTTACAGTTGAGTAATATCGTAGTTTTGTGTTTTTGCGGAATTCAAAAGATATCTACAATCGAAAGCGCTATTCAATTGTATTTTTACCTATAAATATACTTAACTATTTGTAACCTTACACACGTATTACGCACTGCTGCTACTGGGATGCTTTTTTAATTGTAATGTACCTATCCAATTTTGAACTGTTTATTTGCTAATGAATACATTTCAATCTTATTGATTCATTTGTTCATCTAATACCAAAAGTATATTTAAAGAGGAAAGAAACAATCAATCCTTCTTGGATTTAAAGCTAATTGTTATAAATATTTATACATCGATAAAATAGTGTATCCATGTGCACATACATGCATTGTAATAAACATACACGCGCAGAATTTAACACACACCGTGGGTGTTACAGTCGTGCATAATCGTAACGTGTTATATAATGTTTATAATGTCTATTTATCTACATGTCCAATATACCTATGCCTATAAGTACTCATAGGCTACGTTTGCTTAGTAACGGCAGCGTACTAGGTAGGTAGAGACAATAAATACTATTCAATTAAATTCAACAGTAATGTGAATCATATATTCTAATTATGTTCAAAGGATTGGCAGCGTATCCTTCTGTGAGCCCATAACAATATACTGCACCAACAATCCAACAATCGTTGCCAACCACAGTGGGCTCTGTAATATTCTCTCAGGCCTAACCATTGTAGCGGTCCAATACAGAGCTATGTTCTGCTGTAGACGGTTATAAAGCTGTAGCAGTACCTATAGAACACACACCCATGTATTTCTGTAATTATTGTTGTGAAGGATACAATATGTCTAAAAGAAAACATTCAGCTTCAATAGCAGTCTTTTTTCTTAAAAACGTCGCCCCACGCTAGGAATTTCTCCTGTGAGTGCATTTCACAGACATTAGATATCACATACACAAACACGCGAATTGGGTACAAACATCTGCGATTCGCACAATTTTTTTCTCCGTGCGGGAATCAAAGCCGCAACCCTTAACGGAACAGTTCAATCGCTTAGCCACTGCGCCAATCAGGTCATCGTTATTTTTATAGTCGTGGGATACTTAAATGATTGAATACAAAATTCCTTGAATTGATATTATCTTGATTAAAATGTAAGGTTAGGTTTAAGGTAAGCATCCTATTTACAAGAATGGTTTGTTGTTTACTAATGCGGAATGAATGTTAACCTTCAGAGTAGCCTTGAATGAATGCATGCATTTTTTGTATTTCATATTACTAAGCGAGTGAATGTCGATCTAACCTAATCAGAAACAGTTCTTTTACGATCCAACTTTATGATGTTCACTTGCAAAATTTCTATTGCCGTTCAGCGATAAAGTTTTATAATTTTATATGCGAACTCAACGCTTTCGAAGCGTGTTATATTAGAAATATGACTGAACGATATACTGATTTGGTTTTGTGTAAAATGTAAATATCGATTCATATCAAATGTTCTAAAAATATGTGATGCAGGCGATGAACTTACTTTAGAATTCAGTTGGTAGAGCCAGCCAAAGGTGATTTGCAGGTTTCCTTAAAATCTAAAATTATTTTTATCGACTATAGATATATATCTATAGAGAGAACGGAATGAAGGAGCCTGGAACTCACGACACAGGGAATCCTAGTGTGAGTTTCAGGAATCAATGCTCTGACTGTAATTTCTTACACAATAAATTATTCTTATTCTTATAGATCGCACAATTTTTTGTTCTGTGCGAGTGTTGAATCCTCAACCCATAGCGCAGCAGTCTAATCTCTTAGCCACTACGCCTATCTTAACAAGTACAACATCTGTGTTACCTATCAGTTACAAAATTCGTAAGGTTCCCTTTTTTGACTTACGAGCAAATACAATGTCAAGTATTTTCTTTTTAATTTATTAATTATCGATAATATCTGAGTAACTTTACCGCTAAAACTGAACATATAATCTTCTAATATGTTTATACAGCTGAACGGCACGCATTGTGTCATAAAAGGCGTAGCATAATATGCTTAAGTCCATTAATATCTATTAAATGATTAACACCATGTTATAGAATTACTCGATTATTGTGGATTGAATCGATAATAGGCATAAACTTTCGGTCGATTATGAAGGTTATGAAACCTTGGTGGAAATACACCTTAGACAAATTGGGGCATTTAAAATGATCCCATGGTAATCCGATCACTGTGACAAAGTGGTCTGAGTAAAAATTGATATTCCATTTTAACGGATGCTGTTGGTGTACCTGTTGAAAATAAATAAATAAACGGATATGCCAGTTGCAGTACGTTTTATATGACACTGTCCACGTTATAATGGATCAGAGTTTTTAGATGGGCATTATGCCACTGCGACGACCCGATAAAATCTAATCTTAAAATATATATTTAAATGTTTTAAGACTATAATATATTGTAGTGGCTACAGTTCCATGTAGATGTTTTTTATCTGCTACCTATTTAATTAGAACAAAATAATCTCAATATAATGAGGTTTCGAGTTTAAAATGAAAGTATAAAATGAATAAAAAGTTAATGCACTTCTCATCTACACTAATCAATCAAAACTGGCTGGTTTCATAATGACACTCCTTCGATCAGAGATAAAGATTTCAGTACTGTTATAATATAATATATTAAATAGGTAATAAAGTATAGGTACTCGATACAATAAAAGTCCGTCTTATTAAATAGATAAGTTTTGTACACCGAAAAGCAATTAAAGCCACAAAGGTATAGCTAAATTAACTCCCTTAGGAGCTACGTTCAAATGGTGATGCCAATCAATGACATGTATTATTCGTATGGTCTGTTTATTTTTAGAAATAGTGAGGTTAACAACAAGTTAATAAGTGATTACTTTCCACTTAGTGTGGTAGAGGCTTTTAAGTAGAAGTTGGTTTATAATACAAGCGTACGGCAAAGGTACGAAAATGTTTAAATGAATAATGACCACACCGCAAAGCTATCAATATGATTACAAAAGAGCTACCGCAATCAAAGAATTGTAACTATCATGGAACTAACTTTGTAGGTCACATGGAAAGTAACAGTTTCTGATTTATGTAAAAGATTAGTTTTGACACCCGGTTATTCCAGGCAACCTTGCCCCAGGGCCGCGACAATCGGCATCTCGTTATAGCCGCGCGCTATGCGTAGGCGCACGATCTTTCTCTGCTCACGCGATTTGCTCAAAACACTCCACTCATGCGCAGACGCGGATCGTTTTTCACCGCCCTTTTTTGTTTTTTTAAATTTCTTATCCGTGTGCTAATGTGATCTGTGTGATTGTGTAGTGTGCAGTGATGAGATACTTCCAGTTTTGTTTAGTGTTGTTATTTAGGTAAAGTATTTGGTCTTACAATATTTTAGAGTTTAGGTATCCTGTTTAGATGATGTTATCAAGATTCTTTATTATGTACTGATTGTGATTGTGTAAATTATTTAGAAAGTTAGTTATTTGTTTGTTAGCAGAGTTGCAAACAAAACTGATTGATTGGTTAAAATTAACGCAAACTTCATTACGTTAAAATAAAAATAAACAAGACATTCGCAAAGTAGCGCATCCAATAAGTTTCTATCTAAAAATTAACGTAACCGAAACATTCTATTTTTGCATATTTTATCAAATTGTACTTGTTTTTGGAGTAGTAAAGTTGACTAACGGAAAACGAGTGCTCGTAAGTCATAATGCTTATCGACAAATAGCTTTGTAAAAAGTTTCCTTTTTTTATTTGAGTGTGGCAACAATATTGCCCTGCGAGACATGTTAGAAAAACCTGTTTTTAAAGCACAGTTATGTCTAAGAATAGGTGTGAAATATATAATGTATGCATAATTTCTATAATGTTACGAGTGAGTATTGACGTAGCTTGTTAAACCCGTCTCCGACCTTGGGGTGAGACAGCCGGCACAGAACCGGTAATATTACATTAACTTCAAACTAGAGCCATTTATTTGCAGCCAACGATCAAGTCGTGTATGACGGTATGTTGCAGCGGTTGATCTGATTTGAGCTGTCATTTGACTATCAGGTTTTTAGCAAACATTTTTTTTTTCAAATTAAATCCGATGTGTCAACTGGCCACTATCTTAGTGGCCAGTTAAATTCGGTTGCAGTTGCAATATAGTCTATTCTACTATCGATAATCGTTATAATAACAATCGATTCTTTTTTGTCTCGTGTATTATTTTAAATGGAGTATAGAAAATGTTATACACAGGTTAAAATAATGTTAGCATAATATAGGTATAGGTAGATCAGATTCATCATCGTGTAATTGAAGGGTGCTGTTGCAATATTCATTGAAGTCGTGAAGTACATGCAGATAACGTCACACGATTTCCAATATAATAGTGTTAGTGGTTTGATCTTAATTGACCGCTCGTGATCCATCAATTACTCATCGTGATATGAATTGCTGCAATGTCTTGATAGTTTTTACGCTAATAACGCGGCCTGCTTGATTTATAGCTTGTTTAAATTAAATAGATGCGATTAATGTTAAATAAATTTATTTGATTAAATCTGTATATCGCGCGTCGGGCAATTTTGAAAAATCAGCAAAAAATCTTAAATATTTTAATGACTAATATTATACATTGAGTTTAATAAATCAACAGGTATATTATAAGGTTTTATTTTTCTGGTCAACAAATCAAAATATCGACCTCAACCTATGAAAATATATACGGCTTATATTTGGTTTAATTTATTATAAAATCTGAGCTAAGTATTAAATCACATACGTACACAATACACATGAACATACAGCCTGCGTGCGATAAATACATTATGAAAATAACTTAATAATTAGGTACACACAGCTATATAAATCAGTTAGGTATTCATCGACCAATCTGTAGATATTACACAAAACAAATCGAAAATGTGCTTGCAATTACTGTATTTGAACATATTATGTGTTCAAACGAACATTTTATAATAGCGAAATTATAAATTAGTTTGGTAATAATCAAACGGCAATTAGGAAAACATGCAACGATTCGACACACGTACCCCGTTATTAGAATTCATTATAAATATTTTATTAAAACGATAATTGTAAATGCCTTCCCTTGATTGCATATTCAAGGGAGTAATGCAAGTTGACCTTACATTTCATGAGTTCAGTATGCGTTGAAGTATGCTCTACTTTCAGTACTATTTATGTTTCCTTTTTAGTTATTTTGAATAAAGTGTTTATTATATTTTTTAAGGATTAGTATCATATTTCGTAATGCAGACATAAACATTCGGATAAAATACTTACCTTTTGTTTTCATGGCCCAGCTTACTATTTCTAGGACCTACTTGTATCAAAATTAAAGTTTGCCAACGTTATCAACAGAACGTGTATCAAATAACATCAGCGGAGTACTCAATTAATTTATTCTTTACTTAGTTTGATGCCAATTATACCTATATTTGTCCATTACCATTAAAATGGCTGTATATTTACCATACTATCCACAGTTTCTTGCATATTTTATTTCTGCAAAATACGTAACTCAAAGGAGTGTAGCAATTAGGGCGAAGTTTCAGCACTGTCAGTGTACCAAGTTGGTATTTGATTTTGAAATGTTTTTCCCTCTAATGACCGATTCTGTTACCGAGCCTCCTTAATGGCGGTTGATGGCCCGACTTATTGACATTCTACTAAATATATAGCGAGTTTCAGTGTTGACTCTCCACATTTATTAATACTATTAAACGTTTTATTAAACGTACTGTTGTGTCAATGAACTTTAACACAATCGTGCTAATGAGGCCTTACACTACGAATGTACCTAATCTTGTATGAAATCATAAAAAATATTACTCTTTTAAAATAATTGACGTATTTTCATCGACCACTTTTAATTTGTCTTCACCTGTTCCTACAAGCTTGAGGAGGAACACCGAAAAATGTATTGTTTCGACTAATTTATAGGACATTAATCGCATTCATGTTTAAAGTGGCAACAGGTGTTTTTTTTTCTTTAAACCTTCCAAACTAATTGTTGAGTCCTCAAACTCAATACTTTACGACTTCAGTAATTGGATTTTAAATATATCGCCACAATAGCATACACTAGCCAAAGAATCTTTTATCTGAAATTTCGAGCGTGACGTCATGTCTATATGTATAAATATTTACCTGCTTCAAAACGTGTAAACCTGGCGTGAATTTTTTAAAGAATCTCTTAATAATATATTTTTTCTTTTTTTACAGGAATTTGGGATCTGCTTTATATTTTTGCTGTAGGTGAGTAACACGGAGCCAAACTATTATTGTCAATTGTTTTCACCTATATATTTGGTGGCCAGTATAGCATTGAAATAATGCCACGTCACTGCCAGAGTGAAAGAAAGAGATAGGTAGAATCTACGTGCATGAGTAGTATAAGACTATATCTCTTTACTATATCCTTCTTATTCATAAACGATGATTATATCTACCTGTTTTTAATTTAATCCTCCCCTTAGGTTCTGACTACTCCATTCCTTGACATTGGCATGCAAACGACAGTGATATAATTTCATCAGTCATTTAAAATTGTATTTATTTAGGAATAAAGGTATTACCGTTTAAATCAAAAATAAAATTACAAGACAAACATTTCGCCGTCAAAAACTGGTTAATAAACACTCCTGGGAACACACGTCATATCGCACTGAGATAACTTTTTCAGTTAATGTCAATTTCCAATCCCTAGCTCATTCCTATTATGCTATTGGTGCCTCAATCTCGCAAACTAAGTTCGATAACAATAAATTGATCGTAAGTGATACAGTTAGGGTCATGCCGTGAGACACATCGATGATTGTTCCACGAGGGAGATGTATCGGCCTCGTTTGAAACTGTCACACCCATTGTACACATGTGGGCACTTGTTGCTTAGTACCTACAAGTAAATCTTGGAAGGAAAACGGTTTGTGCTGTCTTACACAAGAATGTCACCATAAAACTCAAGTGGTTTTCAACGTACTTAAATATAGTTAGCGTTTAAACTCTGACGGTCATTGTCACAATACGTAGCATACCAACTTAATAGCAGCTGCTTAACATACCTAACGCTAATTCAACAAGTCTGGCTTTGAGTATGTGTGAGTTTTGTATGTAATTGTACATTACTGCGTTCATAAGTGGCTGAACAGTGTGATTTCTATCGAAGACGTATGAAAACTTCGAGAATCTGTTCCCTTTGTTATTTCATTCTTAAATAATCTCACTGTTGACGTTATTCAGTCAAACAGCTTACGTTGTTTTCAAAACGGAGTCACGCGACTGTAATAAATTATGCTAAAATAGTTTTAGTGGCAAAAACGTGACGTATTCATACATTTTGACGGAAAATGTTCAGCCAGGGATGTTTATAGTTGAGTAATTATTGTTACATATAAAAACGCGTGAGTAATGTCCGTTCGTAAATATCGTTTCAGTTTCTACTTAATGAACTGGATAATTTTCGGGTAATTCGCCTCATTTGTCACTTCAGCGCAGTTTTGACTGCAAAATGTTTTCTCAGTACCTATTAGAATTATTTAATTTCTTGTTCAAAATATTATTCTAAATAATATAATTTTTGAACACTGCTAGGCAAATGCCTGCATAGAAGGTTCAAGCATGATCACCACGCTTGGCCGCTCTGGTTTGGTCATTTCAGAGTCCAATTTACATCGCAATGCTTTTCTCCATCTATTCAATGACGAGGTGACCAAATCTTAAATCACAAAGCTATAGATTTGTGACCCTTTATTGTTTGAACTGTATTTGGCGGTTTGGTAACAATAAGTTAGGTCTTTGATAATAAGTTTCGTATGAAAAAATCTACATAACATAGCAATAACGATCCATTCAGATTGTTGGTAGTGTATAGTAAACAGCGATATAACAAATGACAATAAAGTACAACAGGAATAAAAGAATTGTTCAAATGTAACGCGTTTAATATCAACAGATTGGATACAAAGATTGGATGTTATTGTTACATTTATGGAAACTCATCTCGGGGCATCGACACCAGTAGGTACCTACATACACACCGCTGTGGCCACAAATTGCCCAGATGTCATGGAAAGTCAACAATTACACGTATGAGTGCGCTATGAAACAACTTTCTATGGCGTATTCAAATCAACGGGTACTACAGTCACAATGCACATATTACAGCCATCTTTGTCGCTTTGTAAGCAGATAAACACAACAAGAAACAATGGATTTGAATATTCGCCCCCTTTCAAAGGAGGCGTAGGTATGCTATGTGGAAAAATGTTCGTGAAAATCTGCAATCGTCAACCAAACCTCTATGAATACAGGCGTACAATACGCACCAATACCAAATGATTGTATAATAATAAATATATATTCATAGTTTTGTAATCTAACAAGATGCATGCATATATTGACAAAATGCAAGCTGTAAATAGTAAGATATAATATCAAAATTTACATAATTTCGTATCACGCCCAAATGGTAATTTAAGTATTTCTTAAGCTTCTCTCGATACGGTACGATGTTAAAGCTTTTGCCCCAAACTATGGAACATTATTTGATCAGTAAAATACATAGTAATGTTATATTTGCGAAAGTTTTTCAAACTACAATCCGCTATCGCATGTTTCGTAATCTCGTAAAATATCGTAGGCATACATTTATTTATTTAATAATAAAACATTTTTATTGAGTGTAACTGAACCTATCTGCACTTTGAAGGCTACCTTGTTGGTTCCATCAATGAGTTTCTATAGATTTAGGCATAGGCTAGTGTTGTATACGACGTGCGAGTAATTTTAACGTTTGTTTCTCAGCTATTCGAGTTGCCCCCTTACCATGAACTCTTAAAGCACGACAGATTACGATGTGGAAGCGAGTGTGTAATGCGGTGTCTGGCTTCCACTTTATAAACTGTCCTGCGTTAAGTGTTCATAGTAAGGGGGTTAATCTAAAATATGGAAAAACCTACTAATATCTCTTTCACTCTGCACTGCATACTGCTACAATTTAACGAACATAGTCACCCAGGCATTTTTGCAGCATGTAATCTGGAAAATGATCTGAAGTCCAATATACCTAAGAAAATTCAATGACGCGTACAGTGACGTAACTTTAGTGTGCAAAACAAGGATACAACGTGCGCATGCGTGTTGTTTTCCGCTTCCTTAAATGTGCAAGAGTAGAGCACGTGTGAATTCCTTTAATAATAAATCATTCTAATATTATTGTGATATTGGTTTTCACCAAGATTTAATTTGTATTGAATCATCTACGGTTACATTAGGCGTGCTTTATTATATATTATTCTAGCGAAACTTAATCAATTATGTACGTATACTTGATAAGTATTCGGATTGTATAGTCAACTAGAATGTTTGCATAACCCGTTGTTACTGTGTGGTCTTGGTTAGTATTACCTTCCTATCAAACGCCTTAGGCACATAATATAGATTATATCTATTCTTAACCTAATAGTTCTAAATCAAGTTCGGATATGAAGACGATTAAATATTGATATCCGCATAAAATAATAGTAAATGAGTCTCCACTAAAAGCTTTCCAAAAGTCATTTAACAATGGTATAGTTTACTCAAAATAATATTATTATTTACCGATATTTGTTACGATTTAGATCTGAGGTGCTGCAATGGCACAAAAGAAAAAATTGAAGAAATAAAAATAAATATTCTTAAATTTTAAAAATAGAACTTTACATAACTATTGAGAATGAAATCTGTATTGCCATAATATCTCATAAATTCGCTCATACCGTACTTATATACCACTATTTTATCGATACTAATCAAAATTTATTACTACTACTACTTATATTTATTTCTCGCCAACTGTACCGACTGATATCACATCGGCTCGTAAAATATTGTATTTCTAGACTGCTGGACAATATACTTACAGTATTAGTATACATATGTTCTATTCGTGCATTTTAAACATAGGCACAAAATAAAATAAAACGATTCTTTTAGATTTTTAAATACAGGGCAGCCTCAACCGTGAAAGTTCTCTAACAGAAGGATAGGAAAACATATTGTGCACTTTTTCAGTAATACCTACTATATTACTTGTTCAATTTCGAGGTGCCTATAGTCTGTGGACATACTATCGATAAAATTAAATAGTGATAAAAATAACTTGGTAGCCTGTGCCTCATCCAAGAACTGAAGCTATATAATTTTAAATATTATTATTATTAGAAATAATTTATTTTTAAGACTTTTAGTGAAACCGATTTAATTCTTTGATGTTATACTTGAATTTGAATAATCAGTTTTAATTGACAATGTCGCAAATATACTATATGTATATAAAAACATGAACTTTTCGTATTTATTTACATTGTACGTGAAAATACGCCGTAATGACGTCACCGTACGTCAAGCACCTCAACACTATAGTGCAGAGTTGAAACATAATCTCGTGTTTACTCGAGGCTTTCGTGTAAACAAGAATGTATTAGTATATGCTGTTCGACGTCATCGATAGGCGTTAGCATGTGACGTCAGCACAGCATGTCGGAGAGTGCACTGCCAAATAATAAACGTACAAAATGGACCGCGACAGTCAACAGAATAACGATACCCGAGCGAGATTTACTCAGCACTTACTCATGAACGAGATGATAAATAAACCCGTGTTTATTAAAGCACCGACCACATAATACTAAACAATAAATCAATAGATTTATCATTAAAGAATATTACTTGGTTCTAGACTAATAATGGCCATGTTTTAACAATAACATTTTTAAATAGACCTCTTACATCATATCCAAAATAACCAAACTATCGACATCATTACGCACATCATTATTCCCATAGTACTTTTGTGAATCATCTTACTGTCTTGGTAAACTTATTCTAATAAAAATGAACTATCAGACTAACCCTGTAACTTGGTTGAAGAACTGTTGTTTTTTCCCTTATTCGTGATAATGACATTCGTTATTTAAATGATGTCATTCCAATTAACGTATCGTTATAAATCTTACACATTTAAATTGGACTCGATAATATTGTAACAATAATTTCCAATATTAAATAACCATAATTATTCATTAAATATTAATCCATCTGCTTGCTTTTGATAAAACCGTAATGGTTTATGGATTAGGCTGGTTTACCTATACAGTATAAACAAATAAATAATTCATGTAGTTTAGAGGTGACCTTAAACACATGTTTGGGAGAAGTATATCGGTTCAAGACTTATTACTTATGTACTTAGTACAAGGGTAAAATTATAATGAAACCTATGATGTTTTGAGACAAAAAATTGAAATTTTATATAATTATAATCGATGAATAAGATGAGGGTAGTTAATATTATACATAGTGTATAATATTTATAAAAAAGTGTTTATTATAATCATTTATGGTGTCAATTAGACATACTAGGTATTTCTTTAGCCAGTATTAAGCTATAAATGAGGGAAAACGTTATACAATTTTGCTCTATGACTTGAAATATTGAATCCCATGGCCATGGCCGAGCCCTTATTATTGGCTCATTGCCATTGCACCATTAAAAACTGTCAGGTCTTAGACGTTTAACATCTCAGTTTACCCGTGACCACCAAAACGTAAAGGATTCAAAACGACGGGACAAAAAAGCAAAATAACTTGAAGACATCGGTAAAAATAGTTTCGATTTCAACAAACCCCTGTTATAACACCCACTCAATGAATCAGCCCTATGTATTCATAGCAGTGATATTCTACTAAATAAATATATCACATATTTATAGCTTGGCCAATTTAATCGTATATTATATTCAAAATACTGGCAATAATTCTAAGACAATGAGCAACGTCAGCTCTCGTATGATAGTAAATAATACGGTACACATTTACTAATGTCTTCGGGCGTAATCTGTCGGTAAATGTCACCGGCGTAGCGTGCCAGACTATAGGATCACACGTTTACAAGTGAACATTGTCACAAACAATCACACAATATATCACATATCTGCTCTAATTTGTGAAGACACTTGTTGTTGCCTCTCTTGCTTTGATAGGTGTGTAATGATCGCCTCGATATTAATGTACAGTGGTTGTTATAAATAAAATGTTGTGTGAAAAGAAACAGCTGTTGTTAGACTATGTTAGCGTATGGTTGTAATAAAACATGTACTTGACCTTATTATTTGTATAAAACAATATCACGCGTGCCTTAGTCATGTAGGCAGAAGGTATAGTATCTGCCTACACCAAAATTTGCCAGTTATGATAAAGGATCGGGCGGGCTTAAATCTAGACTTCGTGATCCTGCTAAGAGTTGTCTAATAGAAATACCAAAAATACTTTATCCAACCCAGGAATCGACGGACGCATTGTCATCCACCAGACAAATTAGGAAATCTCTATTGCGTATAGAGATTAACTAACAATCTTGCTATATATTTCAAAGCAATAGCTGCCTAAAAATTATATTTGATTTAACGTCACATACTACACTAACGTAATGAAAAAAGCCTTAATTCTTCTAAAAAAATATTCTACGTACCCAATGTTGATGAACGTGTTGTGGAATCCAGTTCTATTGTATTTAGCCAACAACTCGACCGACGGCGGGAAACATACTCTACCATATATCCACAGTAGGCTTTCAAAGCAGCCACAACATCCAGAGATTAATAATTATGTGACCTACCATCCTAAATAGTTGTTGTTTTTATAAATTTTATATAAGCATGGAATTGGCAATAAACAAAACTAAATAAAACAATAGGAACCACGTAATCGCAACACGTTGACTTTAATAAATCATTATTAGTTTGCTATTTATACATTCATATGATTTGCAACGGCATTATGCGCGCGAATGGTGACCGTGAAGCGTAAATAAAATAATTATCAAACAAATTACTAATATTTAATGTGTTTGTACTCAAGGCGACCCATATGTATTCAAAATATCGGACGGTATTTAGTAACGGAGTTAGAACTTTGTCACCATAATTTGAATGCAATACATTTGGGGACATTCCTTGCATATTTTAGCCGAGATATTGCAGGTTCAAACGAGAACCATTGAGTGAGTTTCATGTTATTGTTGTGCAGATTTTTTGCTAAGCCTTACGTAGCAACCTTGTGCATTGTAAACTTTGTTGGAGTAATTTTCTCTAGCCACCACTTAGATAACAATTTAGCCTATTTGTAAAGTAAAATTCTTCATGTAATTGTAAACAATACGTTACAGGCATGCTTGTTAACGTTCGAAAATCCATAACAAAAATCCATTTTGAGACCCAGAACAAGCCACCTCTTCCTTTACAAAGTATTCGTTATACGCAATGCTGTCATACCTTACTTCATACTTCCATATCTGTATACTAAGTCAACACGTTGGCTATCCGCTATGTAGACACAATAGTTAAACAGTCGATTATGTAGTGCACTGGACAGTGAAAGGGTTAATCAAGGTTTTGCAAAAAGAAATCAACTGTTCAAACTCGTGCCTCATCTATATCCCTTTCTGCAGTGTTCATTATATTTGTGGGTTTCCCTTAGTTTTTTGGGCCTTTAAATGAAGTTGCTCATTATCTCGTTTTATTTACCATTCTGTCTGTGCCCTCTCTATTAGAGTAGTCTATTCATATGTGATCTGTGTTTACCTTAATTTTACTACGTTAAAGAAAAATGTGAAATCCATCCCTATGGTTTTCGTTTTTTACGCCCACGACATAGATATCTATTTTCGCACTCAACTGAAAAAACATCTGTTCTGTCAATTCGTCTTTGGCGTTTGTTGATGTAGTTCAACTATTCCGTCAACATGTGAATATTTCTACTGTTTATAAATGTAACTCTAGGTCAAGAGCTCTACTATAAAGCGATTTGGCTTCTCGCCATACCTCGACCCATCGTTTATATAACTGTCTCTTTTCTTCACACGTAAAATAGGAAGGTTGAAAGGGAGGGAATTATGTCTTGTACCTCATTAACAAGCGTCGTTCAAAGTTATTTTGCAACAACAGATTTAAATGTGTTGTTGACTGGCTGCTAGACATGTTACTACGAAGCACGGGTACATCTTATGCATAACATTATTGCAGTTCTAGGTTTCTCGCAAAGTAAAGCCGCGTCTGACATGGCTCCCAGTGGGCCATACAAAGGAATTGGATTACATGTATTTTATAAGGAATTCTTCGAAAAAGTTGTCATGACATTTAGGCTCGTTTTTTTACCTTATCGTTAAATAATATCTATTATTTTTTATCTCCTAAGACCTTAGCCGTTAGACCTTCAACTAACTGTCTGATAGGGAATGTAATTGTTCCCCAAATTTACCAGTACCACACTAACATCATATTAGTACCTAATGAATTACTTAGGTACGTCTTACGAGCTATCAATATAATATCCTCATTTGAAATGTAAACTTAAATCAATTCTGAGCAAAAGGTTTAATAACACTTAGGTACTTAACGTAATCACATTTAGGAGCCACGCAATACGGCAACCATTTCATTAAAAGGTACTCAACTTCACCATTTAATTCATAATTTATTATAATAAGTTCCACTAACAAATAAAACATAAGGATACTAGTTTATGATAAGTGAACTAAGGAAGAGGTCAAATGTCATGTTGCTATGTAGAGAGTAGCGGTCGCGATTAGAATTACAACACCAAACCCTGCGTCACTATATTTGCTAGTCGCTGAACAACGACAGGTAATTTAACGTAACCATTACTTCCTTACTATGTATTCATCATCATCATTACCTAATGTATGAAGCGATGGACACGTTTCCTCAACCATCGTTGAGTTGGAAGCTAATTTGTGGCAAGGGTAACGTAACACGGCTTGTTACCTATGCCTGCTCTCTGCGAAGGTTTTGTTGCACAAGATGTGTGTAAACTGTATGATTTTTATAGCTGCTTAGTGAATAAGAAGTTCATATTCGATGCATCTACGGGACAGTTTCAAAATCTATTACCAAAGAGAAGGTATATGAAACTGGTTATCATATAGGACCTACAAAAATAAGGCGTGGCTCAGCTGAGATTAGCCAACTACGCAAGATATATTATAGTGCACAAGTATGCGCGAAAAACACAGGTGCCCCCTACTCTCATGGCCCGATGCGACGGTAGACCGACACGACCGGAGAGAGATCAGGCGCAGGACCAACAGCTTAACGTGCCTTCCCAAGCACGGAGGGGACTCGAAAACTGTCACTCATCACAAGACGCTCAGATTGCCTGATCTACGCGGTAGCCACGTACGCTCTACGTTGTAGGACCTACCACATAGATCAATAAGTAGTATTCTACTATATAGTCCATGCCAAACATAATACAATGTCTGTTTATATTTCAAAACTTACACCTCGAGTAATAAAGCCATAGCCATAGCCAGTGGCAGAGTTATATGGTCTCTGTTAAGAGACATAGCATAATTATTATGAACAGTGCTTTAACTTCTTCATTCAAATGACTAATTATAGAAACAGAGAGAACAGTGTGTAATTAATTTGCTATATATATAACGTTTATTATAAGGCCTATAACGGTTAATTATTCATTTTGACTGATTTTGATCTATTTCTGGACGAAGACCACACAACGAGAAATTAATTGACTCTATATTTTATTCGTTATAGTTTTATCATGTGGCGGTGATAAAGTGTGGCTGGGGAGTTTGATGCGCTGTTTTCCTAGCTTTAGTACTGACATGGGTAAAAGGCGACGAAATAGAATTTAACTTAAAAAAAGGTTTTTGTAGTTGTGGGTAAATTAAAAGTTTTTTTTTAAATATTTATTTATTTAAGTGTAAAACGGTATTTTTGGGCTACAAATCATTTTTTATTACCTACGTCTGTAACGCTCTCTATGGACAAGACAGTGAAACTACTAACAAAGTAACAAATGACAATTTGAAAACATACCTACTTATGTTTTTATTGTTCTCAACAGTAATATGCCTTCCGAAGTTGTTAAACCTGTTAAAACTGAATAGAGGAGGTTCGATTAGCAACACTAGCTTTTTTAGCATCGCTATTATCTATATTGCTCAAAGACTTAGAGCTCGGCAGTATAATTTGTTGTAATGCAAGCTTGCTTAATAGTAGTTTATTTATTAGTTTCTCCATTGGGCCAAAGGTTTAACTAAGAGACTACAATTTATATCAATTCTCACTAACACCTGCCAGTATTTCCCCTACTATGAAGTACGGACATTCAGACAGATTCATAAAACAGAATTATTAGTGAACATTAATTACAAATATTGTAGGATTCCTAGAAACTTGAATGTGTTTATTAAATGGGAATATATTAAGGTGTGGTAAAATAAAACAGCATACAAACCGGCTTAATATTTTCTGATTTAAGGTAACCGACGCTACATAATTCGAAATTTTTACCAATTACATCATCTACAAGCAGTCCACTACTGAACTTAGGCTCCCACGAGGTACGCCACCAGTTACCTTTAATAGTAGGGCAGCCAGGAACTGGGGGCTGTTTTCTTTGGCTAGTTTTCATGAAGGGGAGGGTCTGTTTGCCCATAGTCAACACGCTGGACAGTCGGGTTAGCCACCGTAATATGGTGAACGAGATGTATACGGGGAAACGCTATGCTGCTGCCATCCCCTGCCCATGCCATCGGAAATATCCCTTTGTCGCTTTATACGATATCCACGGGAGGAAAGGAGCTGGTGGCATGGTCTATTCTCGGCCGTTACCCACACGGCACAGAAGAAGTATATTACCTTATATATACTTTCTTTCAATTACTATATTATCAAGTGTATTGTCCCACTGCAGGGCAAAGGTCTCCACTTATCCCTGACTACCGCCACTCGATGCCAGTCCTTTAGGTAGGAGTCTAGTTCGTCACGCTCTCTTTTTCTCGGCTATAACTTTACTAAACATACTCGTAAAAGTAATCAAGAACATAAATTACTTACTGTTCTAGTAGCCACATGGTACCACATCGTCATGTGTGATCCTAAATCGCTTAAGAGTGTCAATCAATCATCATAACGATTATTGACATTTGTTTCTCTTTGCTAATCGATTGCAGGAAAGATCAATCGATCTTAGTACTTGACATAATGACGGGTCGTGTCATCAACGGATACTAAATACTGTACGTCATCGGTCTAATTAATAATCACAAACCTCTTGTGTTTTTGCGTGCGTGAATGCAGTAGTCTCACAAAGCAACAGTAACAGAAGAATAAGGCTCCAAGCTTCCTTGCCATAAGGCTTTACTGAGAGATATCCTGCTAGATGGGTGGTTCAATAATAGTCGGAATTGCTCGTCTGACTCGATTCTAAGCCTTGAAAGATCGATTTGTATCGTGGTGGTTGTTGTTGGATCATTCGGTATACAGGTTTCGTAACAATACTATTAATTCACAAGGATCAGTCTTGATTGGAAGTCATTGGCAACGTAGATTAACAATCTAGAGATGATGAAAATGTTTATTCTTATCATCGCAGAAAGATGCATTGACGTTATGCGTTAGCACGTACTCGAGATGTTCTGTTAACACAAAAGAACTTATAAATCAAGAAAAAACAAATCGCTTTTAGCGTTGAATTGTTAAATTATCAAATCATTAGTTACGGACATGTTTCTTACAAAAAGAATGAACAGGATATAAGAGCATAGCCTGTTCTATACGCCGTCGATGTTTCAATACCTACGCATAAAAAGCACAGAGTAATGAATGCGTTCGGTTATAAATCCGTGACTAATGCTGTTATAGATTGTTGGGGCACGATTCATAGGTTAGTATGAATCTTGAATTATTTCTACAGACATTTTGTCATAATACCTTTTGTTTTTTCATTTGATAAACGCTTAATAAGCAGCAAATTTGTAGGTGTTTGATTATTTGCTTTTCAAGTTAGTTAGTTCTAAAGGTATCTATATTTAGATAACTACGTACAAATGTAGGTATGTAGATATCAAAAATATAAACGCAATGATTAAAAAGAGAAATATTTAACGAGTATATGGAAAAGTTTTAAATAAGAAGTTTAATGTTACAAACACTAATTTATCTAGTCTCATAATTAAACTCGAACTACAGTAAATCGTTTTGTAAGAATTCCAAAAACATTTTGTAACATTTCCTATTTGGAAGATTCCATCACTCATTTAGAGTCGGCACCACAAATTGTCGTTAAAAAGTCATTATTTGCCTAATGATTTCTTTAACGAAACGGTACTGCACTCGTTTTAATGCCCCGTCGATTGCTTGACGTCATGTAAACTCGTAAAGTGAAAAGTAAATTCTGACCATTGGGGAACCTTAGATCGTGTCTGGACCGAAGTTGTTAGTTAATTAACCCTATTTTGCTAATGACGATTCTTAGTTCAGAATGTTCCAACTATTCGCAAAGATGGTGGACAGCTAACAGGCTGGACACGTATGGGCTATTAGCTAATACTTTCGCTATGTTCTAGTGACGACTGTACGTGTTACAGGAGTCTGTATACTACCTACATAAACATTATTTTCTCTTACTTTCGATCGATGCAGACACGCAACTAATTTTCTTCTTCAGTTAGTATGTTTGATTTTCATCAGGGAAGCATCACGTCTACTACAAACGCCGCTACAAAGGATCTTGTATGAGACTCCGAAATGACCATCATAATTCGCCTTTACATGAACTAAGAGGTTAGATCGTGTTTAATAAAACACACCGAGATGTTATCCAGGCTCTTTCCGCTTCTTGTTCGTTAAAATATCTGATTCCGACATCTTTGTCCGTAAATTGAGGACGGGCTGCGAACTAACGTAGGCGAGCAAACATATCCCTATTAGTGATTTCACGGTACATTTAGACGAGCACCGGTCTTCCTTTTTAATTCCCTACTTGTAGCATTCCAACTGTAACAAGGAGTATGAATTAAATTAGCCTGGTTTTGGTACGGTTAGTATATATGGCTATGTCGGATCGCGTTTACTACCTATAAAAATTCGTAAGGCATGATTGCCTACTGATAAGTGCGTGTTTTCTTCATTCGGAACCGCTATAGAAACAAACTATATTACATTTCATATTTACTGGCTATAGCCACCTACATTCATAACAAATGGACGACAATACCCCTGTTTTTCCAGACTTCTTAACGAAGGCTATTTAACCAAAATTTCTTAGGCATGACATTGATAAAGATCGTTTCACATGTGCGCATCCGTGAAACTAGTGTGTACATTTGAATGCTCCGCACGCCCGCCAGTGACTACCCGGCTTATTAACCACCTGACACACTTGTGGCTAGCAAACATCTGTATCTAATTGCAATGCAACTCACAAACTTATAGCAGTCCATCATTGTTTTAGACTGCGGACCGGAGACGAATGCATTGCAATTAAGTTCCCGAATACGATGTCACAAAAGGATTGATGTCATACGTTTAGCATTACAAGCGAAACTATAGCTACCAAGACCTTACAACTTAGTTTCGATCTTTAGTTTAGAAGGCCTTCTGTATTTTATCACGATACGACTTCCAAAAAGAAAGAGTTAGCCAACGTTTAATATTCTTTCTTAGTATCTTTAGGCACTACCACCTGATTAATAGGTAAGTATATGCTCGATCCTTTATGACGACCGATCATACTCTAGTTTTGGTCAAAAGAGTGTGGATGTGCAAAAACATAGCTCACACCCTCAGATAAATATATATAGGCGTAAGCATATGATATAGGTACATTGTATACATGTAAAGGTACACTTTAACGAAAATAGAACTCGAAACCGACGCAGAATGTCGTTCTGGGTTCAAATGACAATGATACACGAGTGATCATAAATCGTGAGTCCATTGGTTACGTGCCGTACTCGTGTACTACTAGCACTATACCAGCTAGTGTTAAATGTGCTAAACGGGGTCACCATTTGACTCTTACAACTTGCTATCTAATAGGTACTATCCCGGTCAAGTCCTTTCATTCTTAGTCTGCTGTTACTATCGTGTTATGAAACGTATATATTGTGGACTTGAATTGAGCACAACTCAGTTCAGTAGTAATTGTTGTTAAATTAAATATGGTATTAAAATATAGCCAAAAAAAGTTTGTGCGTTTTCTGATTGGGAACAGGTCTTTGCCCTGCAGTGGGAATGTTACAGGCAGTATTATTATAATCTAATGGAATTTATTTTACAGGGAGACATTAAACACGAACTTAAATCACATATATTTGGAACACAGACACAACTGCCACTTTGAAAGACAGACTTAATTATTATGGTCAATAAATAAACCAACCTTTTGTCACGCAAACTGTCTAGCTACGAAGCGCATTGCCCTTTAAACATGCAAAGATAAATTACTATTCTTAGATGTAAGTTACATAATAAATAATAGTGATTGATTATTATTAACAAAAAGACAAACAGAAGCGTTTGTTATACCTGTTTGTCTTCATTCCGAATGGTACCGTGGTTAAGCGATTGGATATCCTACATAGAACAAAAACTTGTGCAATCCGCAGATCTTTGTCCCGAGTCCGCAGATCTTTGTGTATGTGATATTTCATGTTTGTGTAAACGCACCCACGATACATGACAAAGCAGGGTGCAGGGTGACGTTTTAAAAAAAGAAGAAAAAAAAAACAATTGAAAACCTCAGTATTTTAATCAGTCTTTCTTCGTGTACGTATTAAAAATTTACATGGTTCAGCACTATTAACAATCACGAGTTAATTCATTCACAGCTAATTACGGCAAAGAGGTTTAATTAACGTACTGTGAGTATGGTTGGCTGTGGTTAGTTAAACACATTAAAACCAAAACCACGTGGATAATGGTATTAGTCAACTAATCATCCACGTGAGTTGGTGATATTCATAATAATACCCTGGGACCAAAATTATAAACTGGTGTATAAATAGGCATTTTACATCATCATCATCAGCCGGAAGACGTCCACTGTTAGCCCATTTTTATTGCTCTGAACCGTAACCCCAATTTATAGCAAAATTGTGGTCTAGTGGTCACGTAGCGCGACTGCTGTGCATGGGGTCCTGGGTTAGAATTCCCAGTCGGGCAAAGTGTTACTGGATTTTTCCATTAGGTAATTGTCAATAGCAGCATTGGGTCTGGATTTGTGGCCGGTTGATGGCAGTAGGCTCGCCCCTATTGTATTAGGCGAAATGTGGGTGTACTATACATATACATTTCTGCCTACCCTTTCGGGGTATACAGGCCTGATGTTATTATATTTTACTGTGGTAATAATTATAGCAAGAGTTAGTGGTTCATATAGGTTTCCAGTGTTTACTAAAACTAAACAGTTCAACATTGGATGACGTCACAAAAGACTAAATGTTTGTCATTGATCGTCGATCACGAGGTTAAGTCTAGGGGACCACCCTATCGCCGTTCATTGGACGGATGGACACGATTTTATTTTGTCAATGAGTTTTAAACAATATTTTGATTCTAATTTTGGATTGCTTAGTTTTATTCACACGGGCACTTATAATGCGGTTCTTTTTTAGTTTCAATGCCTTATTTGTGCGAGATTAGCATTTCTACATTTTCTTTTCTTTTGGCTCTGTTTAGGATGTTGTATTCGATGACGTGAAACTCCTTTATATCCTTGATATCACCTACATGACTTCGGCTGTCTTTAACTTCTTTTGAGCCTTCATTCATGTCTACATACAACGATGTCGCAAGTCGATTGTCGGGATCGTTGTTGCTGTTACAAAAACTCGTAATGTCTCATTTGTGACTCTTATAGCTTCGTCCATAACCTTGACCAATTTTACATAACATAACATAACTGTACTCCCCGAAGGGGTAGGCAGAGCTGCACATATAGTACACCCATATTTCGCCAGTTATGTTTTACTCCTACCTTTTTTGGTTCCTTATCTGTGATGTTCAGAGCCGTAGTGCACTCTTCTAGTGCAGCCCGTTTGGAGTTGCTCTTACACAACTCTAACAGACACGATTACCCTGACTCTATAAAAATGCTAGACATTAAAAAATTCGTTAAGTGAGTAGGTTTTACCTATTGCTGGATTACACATCGATGTATTATTGAAAACTTTTACATCTATTCATAATAAATAAAGGTATTACCTTGTTTATGTATTATAATATCGTTAATTTCGCTATTCGCATGTAGAATATTCACATGATATTCAAATTTACTATTTTACACTAATGAAAAGCTTTGTTTAACATTGTTTTGAATATTAAAATTTGTCACCTAAAGATGAGTGTCAAATTAATGTGAAGGTTTATACAATGCTAACAGATTTGGCTTTGATTTCAACAATCACTTTTGTTACTGTAACTGTTATGCTCGAGATCCGTACACATGCCATTGTGTAATCGTCCGGCCAATGTCAACCATTCATTTTGCCCCTTTGATCTTGTTCTAGTTTGGTTGCGGAGAGTTTGACACAAATAATTATACTAAAGGATGTACCTGTTATGAATGATTGCACTTTAATGTCCGTTTTTGTTGGACAGGAATTGTGTATTGACTGTGCGATTGTAATTTTACGTCGCAAAGTAATCACTACATATGTTATCGTGATCCCGTAGACATGCTCTGCTGAAGAAGTTTTTAAGAGAACTGTCTATTATTCTTCTTATTTCTTTGATAACAACTCTATTCTGTATATACGACTGTACGTAGTGACGTAGGTATATTTGATAACAATCAAAATAATCCAACTGGAGTTGTTGACTGATGAACGCAGTCTTCGTAGCAACGAAGAGTCAGCCACTAGAAAAAGGCTACTTTTACTATAAGATTTTTAATATTTGTCAAAAGTTTTAAATTGCAGTAAAAACAAATTCAACCTTTTACATCAAACGTCGAGATTCAATAATTGCACGTTTTTATGAATAACGAATGAATTCATTATATTGGCTGTTTGAAGTCAGATTAAAAGTCAAGCACCAAAGCGTATAAAAGAAATGCACGCAAAGAAACGTTAAAAAAATGCGCTTGGACTTCTAAAACAGTCGCTCAAAAGTGGGAATGAGGTGGCGCTGAAAGAACCTCATTTCCGCAAGCGGGTTTCTCAATACATTTCATTTAAATACTTTTCTTGGGTAGACTAAACGGTGGGCGAGGGATTTTAATTCGCACGTCGCTATCTCATGCGAGGAGAGGAGACAAGGAAACGCTCTCTGCCGTGGCCATTCAGATGCCAACCTGCTTCGACTTTCATTGCTCACCGAGGTGCTTCTGTTTTTAAAGACAACGTTATTGGCTCAGGGACATCTTCATTCGTCGACGTTCTTGGGAGTCTTGAACTAAGGTTGTAGAAGTATTGTAGTTTCCAAAATTCGAATAATTGTTCGGAGGTTATTATAGTTCAAGTAGATGACTTGTACCGTAAGACATTGTATTAAAATACCATCTACCTCTTGGGTTTGTTCTTTCATATCTATGAAATGAATACAATAGCTTTTTAATTTATTACCTATAAATTAAAAAGCACCTATTGTATTAATTTACGAAAACTGCGATAATTTATTGTTTTTGTTCAACATCTGAGTAAACTGTTCTGCAGTCGATTCAATAGTTACTAAGTCAACCGCTGTCAAGTCCAATTGAGTTATTGGACCTATCAACGACTGGCGAACTTGCTCCAGCAGTCTATTGCCATTTAAGCTCGTTGAGAATATGATTAGTGTCTGTGTCTAGTAAAAGTATGTTGCATTAATTTGTTATTACGACAAGCGGTTCTGACCTTGCGTGAAGTAATTTTAGCTTCCTAATTTTTTAATGAAATTTGCTTTTTATTGGTTGCAACTAGCTCTTACTTGACAAAGATGAAGGTGAATGAACAAAAAACAATCACGTCTTGTTATACATCAGGTAGGTTAATACACAGTTTAATAGACAGGTTAATGGACAGTATGTCAAATTGTAATTTCGAAAATCATAAATCTAATATTCCATTTTTGCTTTTTACAAGGATTATGCAGGCACAGTTTACCACTGATCAATGGTTCGAATTCCGATCTTATTTTAGTATCGTCATAATACAATTTACATAATTTAAACCTATTCTGGTGAATGTTATTAATTCAGTACATTTGCGGGCAACTGATGTTATAATGGAACGTCATCGCATAATTATGTTGTGACAGTTAGCTGCCAGTCTGCAGCTATTTTTCTCATTAAGTTACCCGACTCTTCATTACGTCCTTCCTTCAATTATCATCACGTAAACATTCACGTAACTACTGGAATTGATCTGACGACTACGATGCATATTGTAGCAATAATCACCACGCTTGTAGGTATATACATAATTATCACCTGATATTAATAATAATAATATATCTCTTTATTGCACACCAAAATGAAAAAAATAAAAATATACAGGGAAAATCTTAAAATTACATTGTACAATGGGCGGTCTTATCGCTCACGGCGATCTCTTCCAGACAACCTTAGTATGGAAGTAATATGACATGAGTAAGGGTAAATGTGGTGTTACAATGGTATTGTTAAAAGTGTAAGTGAGTAGATAATGAAGATGTATATAAATAATTGTAAAATAGAAATAATTATATTATATTTATGTAAAATTGAAGTTTATTTTTTATTATTTAGTGAATTAATAGTCTAGCTTAGTTATTACTACTTACTAAAGTAAAAAAATAAAGCATAGGTTCACAATGAATATAATAGTAAGCATTTTCTCAATCTTGATACTGTATTGTTTCATAATTTAAATTATGTGATATCATAAAATACACCGTTTCAGTGCAAGCAGAGAGCCTCCCAGAGTGAGTCTTCTGGTAAGTCTCTGTGATTTTGCAAACTAATACACTATAGCATGAGTTATACGTATCGGTATAACTCTCTTTACAATACCAAAAATAAAGAAAAATAATAATAATAATAAATTGTAGATAATATTAAGAAAATAAAATAACATGATAGTCTTCAATTTCATCAAAATCATATTATGCATAAATAACCAATTATTTAAATACTACACTCGAAAAACATAACCCTCCTGGCGCAGTCTGGTATAAAGTGTATAAATTGTCAATAATTTACATAAACCTGACAATAATGGAAAATATCGAAAATAATATTTGTTTAACCTTATTAAAACACGCCTTTGTGAAATAACCTATGTTGAAATAATATTGTGAATAAAGAATAAACCTTTAGTGGTTTTTGCAACATGTCTTTTGACCAGCTACTCATAATTATGACCCATCGTACCACTACCATGATACACAGAGTAGTTATTTGTTGATTTCCAACTGCAGCCATCGTTGTAGGTCAAACAATGCAATAGCGTAGTAACAAATTGTATACAACGTACAATGTGTATGAGGAACGTAAACTACATAATAATTATACATATATAATATATTAACAGCCTATAACTGTCCCACTGCAGGGCAAAGGCGTGTTCTCGTATAGAGAAGGATTGAGTATTGATCACCACGCTAGCTCACTGCGGGTTGGCGATTTCAGGTAATTAAATCCAGGTTTTCTCACGATGTTTTCCGTCACCGTTAGTCAGTGGTGTCTTAGTATAACTGAGAAAGTATTTATAACATTAAAAATGTCACATTGATACTTCCCCGGGTTTGAACCTGCAACCTTGTGCATACAAATCCGGTATGTTACCCACTAGGCCACCACGATATAATAATTAGGAGATAATAAATTGTAATCAACATTGTTTTTCAATAGGCCTCCATGCACTTTGGCAGGTTATTGTTCAGTATACCCCACCTACTCAACCTCAAAAACTTATTGGAAAGCTCAGTTCAATCGTAAGATTTATAAGTGAACATTGTTCTTTTGAATAAATACAGAATCTATAAACCAAATCGTGTTTGTCTAAGTACGTCTTGACCAGTTAAGTTATCTATTCAGGGTAGGCATATGAAGTTACTATTAACCTATCAAAGGTTTTTACAGGTATATTACCCATTCATGCATCTGGATCACCTTGTATGCACGAAAACGCTAATTATGAATTATTATCGATCTGAGATCAGGGACAAAAATAATACTACATTCACTTAACCAATAGTTTACTAGTTAATTATTTATAAATATTTGAATTACAAAGTAAAGTAGGTTGGCATTCTGTCGCTAGCATTAAGTCTATGCAAACTGTACAGCTGCATGAAGTTTTATATAAATAAAAAACAAAAATAAAGTATGCGGTCAGCCAACTAAGGCAATAAGTCTTGCGTAGATATCTGAGGAAGGAGTCCTTTAAAAATAGTTGGTAAAAAATATAATGACGGACTAACAAAACGATGTACTTATTTTAGGAGATTCAACATCGTCATTAGCCCCTTGCAGTCCAATGCTGGACATAGGCCTCTTCCAAGGTACGCCACAGGGCCCGGTGTGCTGCTTCATGCCGCATACATCCTGAAATTTTCTGAAACATCTATACACGTATGCTGCAAACAAGTTGTATTAACGATAAAAATATACAACACTTGAATAATGCTTATCCGCAATTTTTTTGTAAAATACACTACATCAGGTCAATCGCGTGTACCTTCTCTTTCGAAGTCATCGTATATTTTTTGAGAGAACATACATGATACAAGCGTTTCATTTTATTTCCAAGACGTGCGGGGTAGCAACCAATTCTTGAGCTATCACATATTACAGAGACGATGGTTAAAACTATCGTCCAACTACATATCCCAATTAATCAAACCACATCAATTTTGTCATTATAAACATAGTTTGTATATCATTTGGGTCCAATTTGACTTATAATTAAGTCGTCAACGGATTAGATTTACTTAGTTAATTACACCTGATGACGCACAGTTTAAGAAACAATTTAAATCAGTAATATCGGGCTGACACATTTAATTATGTTCACATTGTTATAATTACGGAAATTCAATTATAATTATTCCATTTTGCTTCTTTCTGTAGATGTATTGATTGCATTGAACAATTACTTCGATTACATAATTTATATTTTACGTGTCAATTGACGACATGTTCCTGTTTTTATAATAATGGTTGGATTCTCCAGCGTCATTGCTAACAGCTAACGAAATATTCTGATACTTCCGGGATTTTGATTGGAAAACTGCATAGAAATTCATCTTTAACAAAGAGGAAGGTCTTCATGCTTTGTTCTGTTTTGGACACACGATTTCCTGATACTGGCATTTAAAATAATTTCAGCAATTAGACTGGTCGTTCAACCTGCAGAGCTTGCAATCATGTTGTTGTAAGGTCAGACTTGAAGTAAGCAGAATTAGGGAGAAGCCGTTTGACTTTATAAAAGAACAACAAAAATACGATTGCTAAAAAACTAAAAAGTCTAGAATTATGTTAAGTTAAGGTGAAGTAACAGTGACTTTAAAAGCCTTAGTAAGTGCTTAGATTGTGGTTCAATTAACAAATTAATATCTACCTACTCTTGCTAATCGGATTCGACACCTTCACTGTTACAATAAATTTAGTTATATAGATCAGTATGTACCTACATAGTAAAATAGGTCCATTTGAAAGGCTGTTAGTTTGTCAGTCTAGACCGGTTGCTTTCTGTCTGCCCATAAATATCGATATCAGATTTGTCAATAGCACCACAGACGATTGTCATTTATCGCAACAGAACCATTTAAATCATTGACAACAAAGTAGATTAATTTACTAAATGCCACCGGGTTGCATTGATTACCTACTTATCTTTTAATTTTTTTGGGTATTAATAGATTTCTTTATCTAAAAACATCGTTATGTTATGATAACGTTTATCATTACAATCGCACGTGGCTTCGCTTCTACAGTTTTAGTTCGATTACATTTTTTTATTGGCGGTATCTTTTTTAAGTCATATAACCATTATTATTACTTACAGAGTTGTGGCACTTCTGTCAGCGCTATACCCCACGTATTGGGGTCTAGTTTATCCATATCTGGTGCAAGAACAAACCCGCAACTTCTAATAAAAATGTCTTAAAAGAAGTCGAAAAGACTGCTGGTAGCCGAGAGGTATGACCGTTGGACTGCCAAGTCAAGGGCCACCAAATCAAACTCCTGCGGCACCACTGTTTTTTCTAATTCATGAGCTTACTAAATTAGTTATCAATCGCTAAAAACGGTGAAGGTAATCATCGTGAGGAACTCGGCACACCTGTGAGATGTTTCAACAGCCATATCAGAGGCCTTCAGGCTGTTTAAACTCTGACACCAGGTTATTCATCAACCATAGATACGGTAATAAGAATAAAAAGCCTTCTCATATTTTAACGACGCAGCTATTTAGTTCATTGTGTTTATCATAGAATTAAAGGTGTCTTCAGTAGTTCCTCAAGGCAATCAGTAGGTTCGTGACACAGGTGAAGCAACAGCGATCTTTCTTCACTCCGATTACCCATAAAGCATTGTATACAGTTTACTTTCACTTGCTTTTCTGGCATTTTAGCAATTCCCTTCACATCTTGCGTCTTTTCATGCTTTCCCACGTGAACAAATGCTTTGACCTTTTTAAGATCATCAAGTCTTCTGGCCTTTCTCGATGCCGTTGCAATATCGTAAACTAAATAATCTTGTGATGTGAACGGCTTAGAACGAGGTAGGTGTTGAACACCTGCATCATTTAGGAATCTTGTTATACAACCGTAATCTACATTCAACTGTTCAGGAATTAATTTGTTTTATCTGCACTTTATACTGGTTTACACAGCCTTACAATTCTGCGCTATAAAACATTTATTATTTGCAGAATAATAAATAGTGAGCCTTTTAGATTTAGGTAGGTTGTTGTTAAATGAAAGTCTATATTCGAAGGTAGGACAAATGAGAATTTTGGGTTTAGACATATTATGTACGTACCTACTAAATAGAAAAAAATCGGCCAATTATATAGACTAATATTTTAAAAGTTAATTCATACCATCTAGTACCCATGCCAAAGCCTAAAACTCATGCAAATAATGCTCTAATTTAGGAATCTATTGAAACAAATTATTTGAGCCATCAGTTTCAAATTGCATGTTTATTTCATACGAAAACATTACAGCGATTAGCTATTAAACAAGCATCAGCAGTCATCGCAGTACTTACAAAAATTACAATGAATAAGTACTTCAACGTCGAGTGGAGTTAAAAACCGCACAATTGTTGCTCCCGCGCAGGAAATAATTTGTCATTTGGTTCAGTACAAAAGGTCTAATCCATATACCGCGCACAAGCTGAGGCGAGTGGCGTATAGCAGTAAACACTAGTTACTATATATACCATGCAACAATAGGTACGTCTACTATGTAGTATTGATCCCTATTGTATAGCATTTTGAACTCCCGAACTCATAGACAAGCAAGTGCTCTTATTGACAATGACGATGACGATTCCCATTACCTAATAGACGTATTGCTTTTAAACAGGCTTCATTCCAACCGCTGCTACAGAGCCATTTCTAAACTTTATAGCAATGGTACTTTGCTAAAGCAAAACGAAAATTTTAAGTAGAGTAGATTTTAATTCATGGACCATCAGGAATTTTCATTGATATAGTTAGTCCATTTATATTCTGCGTCCTAGTACCCCATGCTAGTTTATGTACTTTACTATTATTTGGTAAAATTTTACCTGTATTTAGGTACTTCTTAATACGGGTATAATAGTAGGTCTTTTATTTATTATTCGACCATTTCGCTCAACCATTAGACCAAAAAGGTGGTATTTGCGGTATTATTACTCTCCGGGTTAATTATTATGTTTTATTATTCTGAGCCTTTTGTACTTTCCCATTGTGTATCCACTGAAGCTCAGGAATGCTAACTGTTGACAGTTTATTATCATCAGTACAGGTTCACAGCAAATTGCTTTATTAGTTCCATGATGATATCAATTAGCATGAACTGCGCTATCAAAGAATGCCGTTGCTGGTTAATTAGCGATTACTTTCACATAACTTGGATTTGAAAAAAAAATAATATTCTAAATACAAAGTTTGGACTTGGAAAATTGAAGTTTTAAAAATAAGGTAATTTTAAATTTGATAGCTTGACAGATTTCGTGTAGAAGTTTTTTGAGATTCTCTTGTTTTTCAGTGACTGTTGTATTTCTATCTTATCCCGACTTAGAAAAGCTGAATAAATGTAAGTATATCGGTGATGATAAATAAAAAACTGTCACCTAAACCCTGTTTAGTGAGAACTTGATAAAAATGCATCGTCTTTACATAATCTTATCGTTACCCCAAGATTGTGTAGATACCGTCAGTATAATGCAAAAACGTTAACATCTAGATAGCATAATCACGCGATACTTTTATTTTTATTGACTAATGTGGGAAACGACTGAAAAAGTTGACAGCTGTCATTTGTTGATTTAAAAAATAAAGTTTTGCCCGTTGCAAATCGGCCAATCAACAGGTCTGAAATGAGATCATGACAAGGGTGCGTAGTCAACTACCTAACCAATGTAACAAAAGCATCCTTTTTGTACGAATGTATAGTCTTATAAGAAACTAGCAGGTAACAGCCACTCCGTTCCTAGTTTTAGGCCCAGAAATTCTTAGTCTACTTCCGATCTAATAATATGCCTATAAATGCCTAAATGATTTCGGTTCCAAGCTGTACTGCAGTAAATAGAATCCTCACCCCACAGAGTGTCTCTCTTTCCTATCCTTGGCGTAGAATTAAAATTAGTTTTGGCTGGTGTGTCCTGTGAAACAGCGAGAGGAAAACTGGTGGGCGTTATATAGAAGTGTAGATTTTGATAATTAACACGTCAATATCTGACCATGTGTGTTTGATACTGTACTGAATTCTAATTTTGTTTTCACGTATTTCTCAGTAGCCGCGTCTAAGACAATTTTATCAATGAGCTTATTCAGTACGTAGGTGTCAATGCACGAGTATATTATTACATTAGTTCATAACAATCCGTATGTAGTTTCCACAGCTATATCCGTAACAATAATTGTGACACGCACGCCGTGAAAAAGTGTCCCATTTCTCACCGGAGATTTTCCTTGTTATTGTTTACTGTTGATAAGTACGTATGTGTACATAATACTGTTAGATAGTGTTGTTAATGTAAATAGAAAATGTGTATTGTGTGTGTTCACCTGCATGAAACTGGTCACTTTACTTTCCATTGCGGTAGTGCCGCTGAAGTGTGTCTAGTCTTTTCCGTTATTCTTGAATAAGTCCCAAATTTATTTTTTTGTGACAGAAGCCTTAACATTTCGGTTGAAGACCAGTTCTAAAGTAATTTTTAAAGTGTTTCCTACATATTTATTTTACTAAAGGATTTTTATTTTTTTTTTAAGACAACAAGCGTTATCTCTTACACTAACCTAGAATTTACTTTTGAATCACAATGTTTACCGACCTTCTCTTTTAGCAATGCTATGGTTACAGTTTATACTTTAATCCCGTGATAAAGTGCACTCACATTCATGGAGTCCAAATGTTATTGGATATCGGACAAAGCATTGCCCTTCACGGTCGAATCAATATCACTAGCGTGTTTACAGAGATCGCTAATCAAAACGTATCTATGGAAAATCGTATGTCCAATTGTCCATTTCGTCTTTGTTCTGACCGACCTGACATTTATCATAACTGTTTCCGACCGCGCACAAACAGCAATCAAACCGCAATTGAATAATTGTTATATGATTAGTGCCATCAATTTATATTGAATTACGCTGAAGATCATTTATTATATTGGCAATTTGTGCTTGTTAATGGCTGTTAGTATGCGTTGCGTTTTTTTGCATACCATATTTACTTCAATAGGTAAATACTAAGTAGAGGTATGTAAGCGCTAGTTAAAGTCATTTATCGTAAATAACTGCAGTTATGCGTCATCATGGCGTAAAGCAATCTCTTACTGTGTTCTAGAATTTACCTGCTGCTGCATATTTTTAGAGTTACGTATTGTAAGTTTGTGAAAAATAGATAAAATATCTAACTAGAAACAATTTTGTAAAAACGCTCATTTACGCTCGTCAGTTAAGAGTACTCCTCACTTGACCCTTTTGTAAAACATATACGATCTGGTCCAAGTATGTTCGCCGAGGTCTTCCAATTCCCCATATTCCACTAACATTCTGCTCATATATTCGCTGTGGCACTCTTCCTTCATTTATCCTTTGAATGGTATACATAATAATGACAATTTCATTGCCCTTTTCTAATCGACCCTAAATGGTTCAATCTAACACGTGTACCAGGTACATCGTTATAGTAATCGTCATTAAAATAACTATGCCGTGGTTTGCGGAATCACGGACGTTGCACGCCATCGCAATTCGCCAGACTTTGGCAGCGCGGGTAAACACCATCAGACCACGTGACGTAATTACCTACGTATGGAAGAACAATGCATGTGGACACACAAGGTTCATTATCATGGCTTTATGTATTTATTGTGTGTTGTTTTTATTATGTTACTATGAGAGATTATTATAATGTTACACGCAAAGCACGATTGTAAGACTACGGTAAACATACGTTATACGATAGTCATCTTCTTCGTATCGGTATGAGGTAATTGTCACCTGGAAACAGATCATGCCGTGATATAGGATTGGCCAGTCGACAGTCAACAAGGATAGTACTACTATCTATGAGGTGAGGTTTTCTCTCTACGTGCACCCCTTATTACAATTGTACACGAGTTAGCAAATTTACTAAGCCACCTTATTATACTTTAAAGTCTCAATACTAACATTTATCTGTAGACAAATTGCCTTTGCGCTGTAATAGTTCGACTTTTATTGTTTTGACCTTATACATTATCGACCATTCGATCTGCCGGTCAGTCGCTGTACACATAGATCGTTCATTTAGAATTAAAACTGTACTCTTGTAGAATTATTGTCAGAAGGTATTATTTTAAAAAAAACTGCAAGTAATTTTATCTAATTTACACACATTCATCATTACCATCATCAGCCTATCTCAATCCACAGCTGGGCATAGGCCTCTCCTATCTCACGCCACCGCTCTATCTTCGGCCTTCCGCTTTTAACTGCTGCTATTTTGCGTATATCTTCACGCCACATAACTAGAGGATGTCCTACACTACGTATATCGCGCCGTGGTCTCCACTCCAGAAGACGTGTCGCCCAACGGTTATCGGCTCTGCGACAGATGTGAGCTGCCTATTGCTACATGCACATTGCACTTTCATTATTACTGTAAGCTGTATTTGCCAATACGTATACATAGAATTGGTGCCAGTAACATAATCTGCTGAAATACATAGAAAAAACAGCAAAACCCACATAACAATCCAACAATACTTCATTCTTTATATACCTTAATGCAGAATGTTCTCGGCTACTATAAGGCACAAACCGTTGACTAATGAAAACTGTGATCATGACGTTATCAGTCGTAGGTAGTTCGCTATTGTTTATCCGACAAATGCCTAAGGTGATTATTGCGTGTTCCAAATGCTTATGTTTGTATCCACGCTCCCTGTTTCATATTGTTCGGTATTTCACGTGAACGTTGTGTTTTTCTTTTGTATTACCTACTCTTGTTATCTCCATATCTATCGCTGTAAACCATTTCATGTGTTTTGTTCAATATTCCCTTCTTTGTTTTAATACTAGTGGTTTTTTAACCTTAATTATTACTTTTGTTTGTGTACCGTTTGTATGGATCTAGTATTTCTGTAATGTGATATTTATAATAAAAACTTTGTAGGATATATTATTTGAATCTATGAAAGTTAGCGTTATTAAGATAAAGTAACTTAATCAGTCATTTAATTTTTGAACGTTTACAGTGGCGTCACGTATTTAAAGTTATATGTTGCCCCCCCCATACCATGCATTTCAGAAACTTTTCAATCTCGGTTCACTAGTTATAAAGCTCTATGTTTCAGTACTACAACGGTAATGCGAACTACAGCCAAGGCAGAGTAAAGAGGCCTAATATATTTTTGACGGGAATCATTTACGGACTATAGGGAAAGTTGTATAGTTTCTGTATCTGTGTAAGAATATTACAGTCTTCTGGAAACATCTTTAAAAACATATGCTAATGTGGAAAGCCACATAATTCCCACAGAATGTACAAGCCTGTTGTAACTCAGTTATCGGGGACAATAGGTGGGCATAATGCACAGGTGCACGGGCACCCATCCGCGTAATAGTGACGCGCAGTACCCATAGCCATATAATCGGTTAAACCGCGGTTGTGCAAATCGTTTCCCATGGGCTTTCGCGTTAGGGGCGGGCGCGCACTCTTGATTTTGCGACATCGACTGTTACAAGTTTTATTCGAATTTATTGCGTCATACACGGGTAAATATTAATCATTTTCACCAATTACTACCTAGATTACATCATTTTTACTGTAAAATAAAATTGTGCGACAATATTCAACTCAATTAAGAAAAAGGTGTAGGGGAATAACTTGGTACACTATTATTTCTTCCGGCTAAATTTGTACAGTCTGTATTATATTGTTCTACTTTTATGTTGCATGTTTGTTCTTATAGTTTACTTTCTGTCGGTATTACATTATATTGAATGCTGTACAAACAAGACTTTATCTCGCTGAATAAATGTGTTAACTTATCTTAGTCCCTGATGTAGAATAATGCGTCTGTATGTATCTGTCTTACATATGCTGTAAAGATGAATTATGGCCTTTTTAAATTAATTTTATGGAGCAGATTAACCTGTAGGTTTCTACACTTGCTCTCCGCTTAGTTATTTCTTATTGAGGTTTAATTTATGTCCTTATTTAGTAGCTAAAATAATTAAAAGTCAGAATTACAATCTTCTATGTTACTACACTTATAAGTCGATAGGACCGATTTTCATATTTTTATTTTTGGAATCGTCTCCACCCCGAATAGGCGAATAACTATCTAAATGTAGACAAAAATCACATGGAATTAATTTTTAAATAAATTAGGTTTGGTACTTCGCCATCTTTCGGAATAGAAAGCTCACTTCACAACGTCTGCCGGGTCCGCTAGTAAAATATATAGTATAGATTTTTGCCCGTAATCTTTCATTCGTTGTGTATTGTGAGCTCCACCTTACGCTCTCAAGCGAATAGTGACTTGCAACTTAAGTTCTTGAAGATTTATATGGATATCTGTAACGAGGTGTAAAATCGTCTTGTGTTTCCCATAAGTTAATGAGCGTTCGATAATTATGGTCGATGCTTGCAGTACTGAGTACTAGGTATCTAGGTGCAATTTCATGATTCACTAGAGTTGAACAAAGAATCCGCATTTCACTTGTAATTATGAGAATTGTTAGTTGTAAGCTATACTTACATATTATGTAAGTTTCTACATAGGTATTGATTCTAGGATGTTTTGTTGTAACTCTACTTTCCTACAATGCCAAAATAGAGTACTTTCTGTCCCGTTTAGTTACATTCAATACTGTAACATGACAAGATTAATTCAAGCTTCCTCGGGTACCGGTAGACCTGTAAGTACCTACTTGTTTGACGTTTGGAAGCTCCTGCTGTCCTCTAAAAAGCGCACACGAAGAATATTGCTTATTAGGACTATTTTATAGTTTAGAGGTTAGTAAAAAAAAAAATCTGTGTTTTTTACGGTCGTAGAAAAAAGGCCGTATAAAGTGACACATAATCAAACTATTCTATAACAATGCTGTACATTAGTGTCAACAAGTATATAATTTATCACTGCATATAATTAACAAGACCAGTGTTATTTCCCCTTGAATGTCAATAACGTTAATTAACGTAGTTGAAGTTGTGAACTTATGTAAATAAAGCTAGCGCACCGCTCTATACATAACTTGGATAATTGGAGCCTTTTTGTTCGTTGGAAGTCTCGAGTGACGTGCTTAACCCTATCACGTACAATTCAACTTGTTTTTAATTAGCTACGCACTACTTTCGTTTTCACAACCATTATTAGGGTTGGTATTTGAGAGAGGAAAACAATTGAATGCAGATTTGTTAGTTTCGGCTCAATGAATGACAAATGACTACGGCTACGACATATATGGGTAATTACATGGGACTTAATGATACATAGTCATGTATGGAGTGTAAGCATTGGGTGTTTGAATGGATGACTTCTGATGAAGAAGAAGCTATGTCTACTCCTCAATAGATTACTGGCTTAATTTTGATAACTTACCATGTATTTTTAGATTTTAGTATACTTACATTATCTTAGCGTCTGCTACAATTTTAAATTAGTACTTAAATAAGTCTCAGCATTTGAAGTTGTTACAAGCACTCGGCATTTCTTCGTAGAGCAGCTATTGTATAGCTAATTCGTAATTAAAAATACCTACTCTCAAAATGAATTATAATACTCCATCATTGCCTATCTATTGTAAACTAAATTCTTTGCCAAAGCTTCCTCATTTATTATTATAGGCACCGAAAAATATGTTTTTGCAGATTTTTCCAAAAACACATTTAGGCCCGTTTTATTCTTTGTGTTATGAATAGAATTTGAAAGAAGGGTGAGATAGAGCGTAGTAGACTATCGAGTGGTCTCTTAAATCTGTTAACTGATTAAGTATTAGGTACTCTGACTTAATTATACTGTTTTTCTTAAGTAGCTTTTACTAAAGTTCAGGTTTGTAGGTACCCACCTACAGGTAAACTTTCAGACTTATTAAAAAGTATTTTCGTATATTTCTAGTCTATTGTAGTCCTAAATGTGTCTGATCTAAGTATGTATAGTGTATAGAAATATAACATCCGACATAAATATAGCAAGATTAATTTTGTTCAATTTTAAAGGGCCTCGGCACGAGACGGTTTTATAACCTTGGATATAATAGAACGTGAGAATGTTACAATAAATATGTTGGCATGAATTTCTAGCAAAATACACAGCTCTTACAATATCTACCTGTATTGTGTGTAAGCAAGCTGCGAAGTGAATCTTCATGGCTCTATGGCTTGCGTTTAGCTTTCTGCACATAGTTTGTGGTTTCGATTTCAATGATTGATAAAAGATTTTAAAATATACAGGAGATGGTACTGAAATTAGTGAGTATTATAAAATTAAGCACAAAAAGTTGCGATATAATGAGTATTGTATTTCAAATATTGTTCCAATAAATGAGTTAAATTCGAGGTCCCTTTAAGGTGTAAGTCATATTTTTACGTACTTGGCAGGTGACTGCACCGGCTGATTGTTTTACCCGTAACTTCAATACAGCGATTTTATCGACTTTTCTTAAAAATACACAGTATTTCCCAAATATCTTTGCATCTGTTGCCGCACCGAACGAAACTTTCAAATTGTGCTGAAACTATGATTTTGTTTATTTTAGAAATGTATATTGGCATTTACTTTAAAATTGATGCTATAAAAGCAAGAACTTATTTGACTAGCATTTAATGCAAACAAAATTTTAAAATAATTTCAAGATGCACGTAAAGTTGATTGATATATTTATAGACACAATATTGTGGGTTCAATACCTGTAACCCTTTTACTGTTGTATACCACATATGGTACACAGCGATTGTTTAACTATTGTTTCTACTTAGCGAGCAGTCGACGTGTTAAGTAAGACTTATTTATTATCGTATGATCAGCACATGTACTTCCTTAGTTATTTTGAGATACCACTAGGCTAGAAGAAAGAAAAATGTACCTAATCAGAACTTAATGGCATAAAAATGTTAACCTGCAGTATGTGTAGTGACTTCTGTAAATGAAAAGAGCTTTACCTACTCTGCAGGTCAAGTCACAGTCTCATCCAGGGATATTGTACCTATATTTTACTCTAAATATTGTTATATTTCACGGAAAACTGTAGTCTCGAACTGTCATATATTTCGTTATCAATGTTACTATTTATACGTAGGGTCACTGTCGTCATCATGTACCCCTCGAATTATTATTGTCGTTAGCCTGGCTTTATCTTCTGTGGGGTACCTATCGGCCTTTCAATTAGAGTGGTATTCGCTTCTTTGCCAGTCACAGTCCGACAAGTCCACGTTGTACCGATACGATAGGAGTATGAGTCAGCATTAACGACACGTTCAGCCTTGTTGTAGCTAGTAACTCTAGACTCTACAGACTCTGTTTTTGTCTTTTATGTCCTCCATAGGTCTATTGACCTCCTGTCATATCTCACAGCTTATAATTGGAGGTTTTAGAACCTTGAGGTCTTGCTTCGATGAACAAGGTCAAGGCGTGAATATGGGACTATATTATACTAGTTAATTATACCTAATACATACTCGAAAATACGGTACAGTTTTATTTAAAAATATCTACATGAGATGGAATAAAAACTTATTTTTTTACGTGTTTTTACGATATTCTTCATGCCACTTAAACTTTATGAATGGTGAATTACATGAGTGAGTAACTTTACAACTAACAAAAACTCTGCAACATTTTTAAGATAAATATCTTAGTTATTTTAGCATAAAACAATATATTTATAATTAGTCTGCCTCGTTGGTCTAGTGGTTGCTAAGCGCGACTGCTGAACATGACGTCCTGGCTTCGAATCCTGGGTCGGGCAGTGTTATAAGGTTTTTCCATTAGGTAATTCTCAGTCGCAGCGCGGAGCTTGAATTTGTGCCCGGTTGATGGCAATAGGCCCCTATTGCATTGGAACCTAAGAACTAACGAAATGTGGGTGTACTATAATCTCGGATCTAATACCTCAATAGCAAAGGCCAATCGGTTGACTACTGTCCCATTAGCCGTCAACATACACAATGGATTCATCTTGCAGCAGGATATAAACCTAGACCCATGCCTTGTTGTCTGCAATACTATCGTAGACTTCACACTGCTTAGCGCTACGCTAATAATTTAATACTGATTATATTAACTGATAACAATGATAACTCCATATTTTCTGCGCTCAGATTGAAATGAACAACGATTATTACTATTAAGAGATAAACTAAGGTGTGTTATTTGTATTTTTAGGTCTGATACCACTGTTACTACACTGTACACTGTACCACTGGTACTTGATTGGATGGTTGACTTTAAATCAACGTTTAATATTATAACAGACTGTAGCAGGAATGAAGCGATTATTTGAGTGCCTACGACTGTGGGTTACAGACTTTAAAGACACAATAATATAATTGTACTTGCTGTGACTAAAGGATTTAACGTCGGGTATAAGAAAAACAAACAAAAGGTGATGGAATCCGTAAAATAGCATTTTATTTCAATGTCTAGTTATTTTTTTTATACGTGTGTCTGCCGCTTAACGCCTCCTAAACGGCTAAACCGATTGAGATGAAATTTTGTGTGTATTTTTCAATAGGTTCCTAGATGTTTTGAAAACACAATTGGAATGTGGCGCTGCTTTTCCGGGCAGGACAACGTCTGTCCGGCCCGCTAGTTGTTTGATAAATTAATATTGTTGCTTCGTTAGCATAACACACAATAAAACATAGGTTTTGAGGTTAAACAAATTTTAAAAAGATAACTTACTTATCTTAAATCTATTGGAGTGTTATAGTATAACTCTAGTTCCGTTCTTCGGAAGGTACGTTAAGCATTTGGGCCTGCGCCTGATCTCTCTCCGGTCGTATCAATCTATCGTCCCATCGGGCTATGAGAGTGAGGGAATTAGAAAACCAACTGTGTTTGCGCGCATACTTGTTCCCTATTATATCTCCTACGTAGTTGGCTTGTTTCAGAGAGGCCGCAGTGACCAAAATTCAGTCAGAACATAATTTAGTTTTAATAAAATAATATTTTTTTCTATTTTTACTAGAAACAAATGTTACTAGTATAAAAAAATAAAATAAACCTAGTTATTGCGCAATGATAAAACAAATAAAATAGTGCAACGCCACTTACTAGCTTTAATAAACAAGAATAAGGCAAATAGTGCCAACTAAGCAAATACTCATTATAGTAGACAAACGTTAATATGTACTTAATGACTTACAAAAATGTACTTGCTAATTAAACAGCTATAATAATATGTTTATTGCAATAGTTAATTAGCGTCATCAGAATAATGACTCGCCCTACAAGTTCATTAGAGGTCATCGTTAGACGCACTACTGGAACAATCGATACAAGGTAAAATGTAAATACGCATAGTTCTAAACTGACTAATATTTTTGTTGCATTAGGTACTTTGAGTATGAAGTGGATATAGAGCGCTTTACATCTTGTTAAAAATTTCTGATTGGAGGCTTTTATTAGGTTTTACTAGAGCTTGCTTTAAAACAGTATTTAAAATATCTTACTTAATTTCAATAATATGTTGTTCTATCTTTCTTTTTTTTAAACAATCGTCGCACCACACTAGGAATTTCTCCTGTATCGTGGGTGCGTTTTACAAACATGAAATACCCAGACTCGAAACAAACATCTGCGAAAACGATCCCGCAACGCTTAGCGCTACTTAGGCTTATCCAATCAGGTCGCCATCACTATCTTAATCACTAATATGTAGTTGAATACTTCTTGCCTTTTTAAGTTGTGTATTATCTATTGTCATGATATCCGTATAGCAACTTCAAAGTGACGAATAAAATATTCATTAAGACACTGCTTTCCAGTCGTAAGTATCTAGTATTTTCTTTAAAATATTAATTGAGGATGTTAGTTGTTAATGGAATACGAATATACCCCAATTAATACATTATAACTACGTGACATACACGTTACATTAGATGACATTATCACGAAACATGCGTCGTAGCCTTACCTACAGTTAACGTAAGTTAGCGACGACATCGGAGCCCAATAGCTTGTGATATTTATACCCTTATGTAGTAAGCTACACGTGGAATGAAATGCTCATAATTTTATAAATACACTATCAGTAAGTAGTAAGTTCAACAATATCAATGACTGTTACTACTGTGTTTTTGTTATACAAGGAACAAAAGCTGTTTGTACATAGGCAAGGCTGCTTGATCGCAAAATACTAATAAAAATGCAATTATTTTATAATTGTAGAATATATGACTGCTGAGCATTAGTTCCTGGTTTCGAATCCCGAGTCGGGCAATGTCTAATTGTGTATTTCCATTAGGTCAGTCGCAGTATCAGCACGAAGACTGGATTTGTACCCAGTTAACGGCAATAGGCTCGGCCCGCATAACATTGGGAACTATAACATAACTGGCGTGTACTAGGTATATGTGCAACTCTGCCTACCCCTTCGGGGAATACAGGCGTGATTTTATATTATGTTTATGTAGATTAAATTACTCTGCTATATAACGAAACTTATAACCTTGTAGTGTTTACATTAAGCTTGTTACATAAACTTTCTTTAGAGAAGGTCTCATCACCACAAACCTATGGGGTTCCAACTTAAAATCTCTGTGACCATAATGCAATCCGGAGCATTTAAGTAAAACCTTCGCGCCTCTGAAACAATGACCTTAATCCGTGTCGTACACACGTCTTGATCTCAATACCCAGTTAGACCGATCGGTCGTTTGTTCAGGCATCTCGTATAATCATAACATCACACATTGATTTCTGTCGCGTGGCATAATTGAGTCAGATATTTATATGAAACGGTTTTTTTTTAAAACGTCGCCTCCCACTAGCAATTTCTTCTCTATCGTGGGTGTGTTTCACAAACATGAAACATCACTAACAAAACATGGGAAAAACATCTGCAGATCGCACAAATTTTTGTCCCTTGCGGGAATCGAAATTGCAGCCCATAGCGCAGCAGTCCAATCGCTTACCCACTGCGCCAATTGGGTCGTCAATTAATTATTCGGTCCGCTTTATTTTTTCCGCTCAGGGATTTTTGGGTTTAATAATGGCTATAAGTTTACGTTTTTAACACTTATTACCGTCATTGAAATAACGTGGTTGTCTGATATTAACCACTATCAATAATCCTTCATTTCCGTACCTACTTAATTATAAATTTTGGATTTTATTTTAATTACTGATAATAATAATAGTTGTTATCAATTTAAATCCCTGATTGTATTAGATGCACCAAGTGATTCCAATGCTTGCAGTTTCATCAATATCAATTTCCTTGCTCCAATTTATACTGTTTATTTAAAGTATTTTATTCAATAATTTAGTAAAGTTACACAAACTGCTCTCTAGTAACACAAAAATGACCTAGTAAAGCAAAAATAATGTCATAGCTAAAACTTTTTTACCTTTTTTGGAAATCACTTTCATGTAGCCATACAGGTGTAGCTAGCTATACCCCAATGATTGAGGCAATTTTCGTTCCGGCTTCTTCTAGTACCAAATTTAGTATACCATTGAATACTTCCAGTGGCATACAGTTTTTATTGGAGGTATAGGTTACCACAGGATGGTATTTAACCTGTAACATGTCTATTATCATTGTATATCTCTTCGAATCCAGGTGTGAATACATACATATATAACTGTTTATTTGGAAAGTCCGGCTTCGTTTTCCATCAGGACGCAGCGTCTAACGCTCTAGTATTCAGCGCATGCACACTATAGATAACCTCCGCGTGATCTTTAACTCACAGATTGAATATGTTAGTCAGACGTGAGCGGGACTTTCATGGAATACCGACCAACTTTCTCGGACACTAGTCTGTAAACGTTTTATATCTGTCACATTGTCGAGTATCCAATAGACTTACGAATAAGTCTATAGTAACGTCGACCGTCAATACATTCGTTGTTCTTACATTTCATCTCATAGAAATGAATATAGTCAGAAGACTATATTTGAACAGCTGGGAACTGTAAGATTATTGGCGAACATGACGGGCGTTTAACTGACTACTGGCTGAAAAATAATTAGGTTATACAATTTAAATGAAGAGTAAAGATGCTGCTCTATGAAAATTGTATCTACCTACTTTTATGTTAGTGTAATGTAAGTTACCACACTTCCACACACATTTGTGCTACTTCTACAAGTTCTACTTCCATCTTAATATTATTGTTGATGACGAACGTAATTCAGTTAAAAAGCAATCGCAGCATTTCGTTAAATTGTGCCAGATGTTCTCCGAAAAAATCTTTACTTACGAAATATAAGATACTACCGCTAAGCAAATAAAATGACTAGTGACATGAAGCTTGATTATTTTGTATCTATTTATGTTTTATAAATTATACAATTAAAATGATGATGTCACATAAAACCGATTCGATATTTCACTCTATTTTTAACCCCGACGCAAAAAGAGAGGTGTGTTATAAGTTGAACGTCTCTGTCTGTGTATCTGTCTGTGGTATAGTAGCTCCGAAACGGATGAACCGATTTTCTTTCTATTGCTCGTCGAATCTAATAAGTCTTCCATAGCTATTATTATATCCTCAATCATCCTAGCTGCAGTAGCCTAATTATTAGCTTGCCGCGGTACAAGAAACTGAATTCATTCATGAAACAAAAAAAAATAAAAAGTAGAGCGTTCTAAAAACAAATTTAAAAAAGTTGTTTTAGAATCTGATTAATATATTATGATATAATTATTTAATATTTGTATTCTAACAATTTGTTTAGCAAACATTAGCTATTGTAAGTTTTATCCTTACCTTAGGTAAACTACAAAATACGCAAGCATTGAACTTTGTTCGAGGCGTCATGTTTCTGAAATGTTCTATTTTGCATGCGTTCCACACGACACCGCAAACCTAGCAAGTTTCGCAATCATAGGGTATCTGCCGACAATGTATTAAGTTATTCACTATTCCTTGTCGTGTCTTTCTAAAAATAAGACATTTGTGGATAAAATTGTCAGTCTTGCCAATTTACATTTTGAATAATTGTTGCACCGATATGACAGTGTATTTAGACCTTAACAGTTATTATTTGCGTGTAGAATTATTATGGAGCTAACTAAAACATAAGTATTATTTATAACGTTATAGGATTATTGCTAGAATTTATATATCTAAATCAACTATACCAGAAACGTCTTTCATTTTCTATGTAAGAGTTCGAAAAATCGTCCCGGGTAACATTAAAATCTCTCATGAAGCCTATAAACTTTTAACTGTGGTAAACTTTCGTTACTTGATAGAGATGATTTGCTATCTAGGTCACATAGTTGGGCTATGCTAATCTACTTTATTAAGTAACCTGACTTGTTATTATTAAAAATGAAATCATAGCCCTTTATTCTATTGAGTGACCATAGATAGAAATTTCAAGCATGCTTCTACCCTTCACTTTATCTATATAAATGTACATACCAATGTTATAGAACTTCGTATATGAACTTTTCCGAGAGCAGTGGTCATGCGCAACCCCTAACGCGTTGTTGTTGTTTGCAGCGTAAGCGGGTGGGCGCGCGCACGGTGGCGGCGGCGGCGGCGCGGCGCGAGCGCGCGCGATTGTAAGCGGTCGCCGACGCCCGAGGAACATGCGCGCAGTCCCATCGCGCCGCGCAGCAAGACCGCGCGCATTATGCTCAACATGAAGCTAAAAGAGCGCCTTGCGCTCGCCATCAGCGCCTTCCTAGTGCTGTTCACCCTCATGCTGGTCGTAGACCTGCAGATGGACTATGGCATCTCCGGGCACAGGGTCCCCCTGCACGGGCGCGTCCGGATAGGGGACGCAGAAGATAAAGGCCGGTCAGCGTACATAGAGTTTCGGAAGCGGTTCCTACAGAAAAGGTTGGTGTTGTGGTTTAGTGGCATTTTCTGAGAATTGTTTTGCTTTTTGTGTGTTATGTGACAACATCTGAACGGAAGAATTTTTTGCGTTACGAAATCTACAAGCTGGTACGTAAAGTGTTTATTTTGTGACTATGTCGCGTTTACTTACTTGTTTTATGAATGAAAACATAGTTATTTTTTGTGTGTAATCGACGAGTACATATTGATGTTATCTTGTTTCTTAGATATGACTTGTTACAGTTAGAGATATCATAACATAATTTCTACGCAGACTTCTCAATCAAAATTTATCTTATCAATTACAACAATGACCCTTTGATTACGCTGGAAGATGACTTGAACACAGTTCGTTTTAAAATAATTTATAAATTTATTTGGTAAATGGCTGAATATAACTTTTCTACAAGTTAAATTCAAATTATTTTAAAATTAACTGAATAAAATGTCATGCATGCACTTTTGTGCGTGCCGATTGTAACGGGTAACCTTCATTGTATGCAACTATGACGGGCACAGTAACTTTGATGTATGTTGCAGTTATTTATGTTTAATAGTATATTTTAGAGCATTCTATAAGTAATTTATGCGTATTGTTATCTCATGTTATCGTCGTGTTTACTGGTTTGTCAGCGTCTTTATAGATAACACATTCCGTATACTTCGTCTGGGACAATATAATATTATATTTAAAAAATAAATATCTAAAACTAGAACATTGTTGTCAATGTGATAAAAACAATGGATATATGATAATCGAATGAATAAATATCGATTTGATTACATTAACATCGATATTCGTCGTGAATACTTTAAAAGAGTTACATACCTGAACTATACCTCAGTATATAATATTATGGTCTAAGATACAATTTCGATATTTTTTGGGATCACGAGTAGAAATAACTTTAGTTATTGGTTGTTATTATGTTCCCATTTTGATGTATCTTATTGTCATTATAAATAAGTGTAAACAATTTGATAAAATTACATCTGTTTTTAATTATTAACACTAAAACATTGCGCAATTTTATTTAATATCTTTGACAGTTAAGTTATACCAACTTGCGTCGTTTTTATCTGTGTTGGTTTCTTGGAATCGATACATTCTGTGATTTTATTGCAGTCAGTGGGTATCTAGCGGGACATATTGATATTTTACTCACATAAAAAGCAATACACATCAAGCAAAATAATTTATTTGTTATCTGTGTTTATTTGTTACAGATAACAAATAAATAGGTTAAAATATGATGCACTTTGACGACTTGATGGGTATAGTGGCTTAGAGATTGGACTGATGCGCTTGCGGGTTTGATCCCCGCAGGTGACAATACTGTGAGCTGGGTAGAGTGTGTGGTCGGCAGATGTTTAGGCCTACATTATGCGATTATGATAAATAGCAGCAATAGGCCTGTATCAGGATCTAATGCTGTTTCTGAACTCTTTGAATGCGATAGCGCAAGTCTGTATATCTCTTCGAAAAATTGAATCGTGATAGGATGATATAAATTTAAAAGATAAACTAAATTAATGGTAGATAATCTCCTTCCAAAATGATTAAATAAACGTTTTTATTCACGAATAGACTATCTGTCTCAATTAGTTGAGCTCTATCAAACAAGGTGGAAACTATTTAAACACACTGTTTAAATTATATTTAGTCTTTTTATATCTATAAATAGTTTGTACCTTCCGATAGAACTTCTATGATAATAAACCTTCACAATAATTTCAATGGATATAGATTTCGGATACAAAATAGACCACTGAATTTCATTTATCATCATTGATATGTATATAGGTAGTCAGTTTAAAAAGGGAAAGAAAGAAAAACAACATTTGTTAATTCGCAAAAAGTTTCACATGGTTTTCACAATTCTTAAAGTCACTGAATGCTTCTGTTTGCCATAACGACAAATAATTTTCTTTTTTCTTTTTAATTAGCAATCGTATATCAAATTCCCATGCTTATTTCATAGCCATAAAGTTTCTTTAATCAGTAAAATGTATTTCGATCGCCATCATAATTGCGAACTTTGATGTTCTTTACTAACTTCATACACAATTGGAGGTGAATATAATATCTGTTTACTTTTGATAACGTCGCACGTTCAATACAATATAGCAGACCAAGACATAATAGTGATAAGCATAGATCATCACATCATACATAATAACTGTTGCTATTCAACCGTGTTATTTACTGCTACTTAGTGAAATACTTTTATTTTACTCTCCTCGTGGTATATAATAATAAAATTTACCTACATTGTAATTAAAAGGCATGCTGATTATTGGCAGTATAGTAATAATATAGTCTTCTTCTTCTTATCATATGGTTGGTGAACAACCTTGTGTCAGAGTTTAAACCGCCTGTAGGCCTCTGACATGGCTTTACCCACTGTTAAAAATCTCTCAGATGTACCAGTTACCTCACGATGTTTTCGACGTTTTTAGCAATTAATAACTAATTTCTAGTATGCTCATGAATTCGAAAAGACATTGGTGGTGCCGGGATTTGAGCTAGCGGCCTTTGACTTGGCAGTCCAACGGTCATACCACTCGGCGGTCAATGCTTTTTAATAATTAAAATGCATGTTGATTATTGAGAGTACAGTAACTCCAGTAGGTAGTATATACGTATATATAGCGTGGTAGTATTATAGCTTGAGAGAGTAGCTTGAGAGCTTAGTAACTATTACTCGCTGCTTGCATGCTCACCACCATCACGGTGGTGTGCTGTTGATATTACGAAGCACGGAGGTCTGTTAGGTCCTGCGCCTGATCACTCGTAGGTCGATCGGAATATGTTGGTTTTGTTTCAATGCAGACTAGTAACGTTAAGAGAAAGCTATTTGAAGTGTCTTATATTAAAATATTTTCATCGACAGTGCTCCATGAAATAAAATTGAAAGTGACCAAAACGTTAATTTTGCATAACTATCATGAGATAATTAATTTGTTAATCATTATGTATGTAGAGCCATGAAACAGCGGTTTTTCCTCTTAAGGCTTTGTTTACACTGTCTGTGTCAGATGTAAAACAAATAAAAGATACATTATTATAATGGAAAATTTCAGCGTTAAATAAATTTGAATAAGTTGCAGACATCCATATTGCGTTCTTTGGCCCATATTTTAATAAATGGTACCTATTTTTAATTTTGTTTCTGCGACGTAAGTTATCGCATAATCATATGTGTCAACATTACAGTTTTAAACACAGCAACGGTAAAACGAATAATTCAAAGGAAATAATTTCTATATAATTACTACAAAAACAATATATTTAAACAAAATCTAGTAATGCGTATTCATAATCTTTTTTTATTTGTGTAAAAATTAAGTTTTCCAGAAATCAAACTTTTGTCTCAAGGAAAAGATATCATTTTAATAGCTCTTGTAAAAAAACGACAACACTACTAATCTCTTAACATACATAAATAAATCACATGTAATACCTACATCATATTGTTCAACATTACTCATTCATTCATAAAGTTTGTCAAGCAGTTAGGAAACAATGTGCGTACTTACTTATATGTGTGTCAAATGAGTATAATAACATAATTTCGGTACATTTATCTTTATGCAAACAACTATAGAAGTTATGTACCATATTATACCTCTTATCAGGACATTTTAGATGCAAGATAACGTCACCAATTTAGGCACTATCATCACGGCTCAACTTATCAACGTAATCGATATAGTTATCACAATTCTCTTGCTTAACTTAAAAGTTACATAGTACAGATGTATATTTATAATATATTTTTAGTACAGTTGCAACGAACATTCGCATACTATTCGACATTTGATGTATTCGGCCTATTTACAATATTCGGACGAATACCGAAAATTAAGTCACTATTCGGTATAATAAAACAACAATAACATCTAAATTAGGACACGATTTTAAATAATATTAGCGGACCCGGCACAAGGTGTCCTGCTCGGAAAAGCAGCGTCAACTACCAGGTTCATCCAGGAACCCATTGAAATATACACAAGAAGTTTCAACCGAATCGGTCCAGCCGTTTAGGAGTTAGGTGACAAACACACGTACAAAAGAATTATTATGATATGTTGCCGTAGCAAATACATAACATGATTCCATAGCGTTAACTGATAAAAATATAATGCCCACATACACACGCAGTTGGTTTATTATGGTTTACGACCACGATTTTCTATTTATTATTCTGTAATTGTCGCTTAGTGTACCGCGGGACTTGTATAAGGTGCGCAAATGTCCTATGACTGGTCTTATCCGTGTCTACTATAGTTAAAATAAAACTATTTTTACGGAATTTATTTATTTTTTGTTTCTACTATAATTAACTAATCTATGACAGCTTAACGTTTCTACTGCACATTTACGATGGACACTAGTGGCTAGAAGTTTTAGCAAAAATCTATGTAAATTGGCTTATATACCTACTTAAATATGAAAAATCTTCTTGTATGTTTGGAATCACTGAGAAAAAGCTCTTACCCTGCAATGACAGAAGAACAGCCCCCTTACCGTGAACTCTTGAAGCAGGACATTTTCTGATGTGGAAATGTGCCGCATTACATTAAACGTAGTAGCGTCCCGCTTCCACATCGGAAAATGTTCTGCTGTAATGGGGCAGGCAGACACCTATTAGGTACTAGTGACACGACAGTATTCTATTGATCGTAAGCTACTACATAATTTAATATGCGTCAATCGTATCAGCGAAGTGTGGTGATAATTACAACTTATACGACTACGTAGGATGCGCTATGGAGTTGCTGTTGGCTTCGGTAAATTAGTTATTTGCGTAACTTAGTGTCTACTAGTATTATACCTACCTACATAGTTATACATATAGTTAGATAGTTTATGTCTGGGGTTTTTATTAAAACAATCAATGTTTACATTAAAGTATATATATGCCATATATTTTTTTAGGAATATATTACACAGGTATATTATCTTCTAATTGATTTTTAAATTAATTTTATAGGATTTCTGACTAAAAACTAACCCTTACTGTATTTCAAATCTACACATCGCACGTCGAGTAAATTTTTCTTACCTACGTAACTACGTATTTGATACCTATAGCATGAGCTATACCTACTCATACTTAATTTTGACTATTGTTTTATAACAATACTCAAAATTAAGTATGAGTAGCCAACATATATGCGTAAATACTCACTCCAACGTCATTCTTGTTTGGTTTACTTCAAAACGCCCAAATGCGTCCTTTATTAAAGTTTGACAGGTATTGTTTAGGAAACGTATGAATCAATGGCCCGGCTGAGCAAATACAACAATTTAACTAGAGTAAACAAACTTATACCTCTTGCAATTAAAAGCCTTCAATAGTTCATAAACGAAAAATACAGACACAGAAAACAAATTTACATAATTATCCTCTAAATGAAACGATTTCAATAGGTGGTGATGGGTATCGTTCTTATGTACTTATATATTAAGGTCTTCTATGACGTCTTTGATATAGGTACCTGAGTCCATTGTTTCATCATATTTGATTATCGGTTACAAAAACATGGCTTTATGCAAGGAGGATGCAAGTTTGAAAAATCCCCGTGATTTTTAATTTTATATTGTTCTTGGAAAGGTATTATTACATGATTCATTTATAGATAGGAAAAAATAAGTTAAACTTATTCTAGTAAATACATAGCAACATCAAAAGTGTTCTGTTCTGCCTTGCTTCGTACAAACAACGTAGCTTTAATCTTAAGTGGGTGTCAAACCACTCTGATTCAACGAAGTTTCTGTAATGACTGTCTGACGCATTTACATCAGACTTTATTAAAAGTTCTGATGTGCATGCCTGGATAAATGTTAGTGTCACAAGTCATAACTTTAGGGAGTTCTCAGTGCAAGTCGTTGGTTTGTTTAATATTTAGGATCAGATGATTTTTGTTTTGTAGTTCTTCTTTTTGACTTGCTTTGGTTTACTTAGTCACGTTTCATTTGACATTAACAGTTACTGTCTTTTTTTTCTTTTTAAAATAACCTCGCCCTACACTAGGACTTTCCTTCGTTTCGTGGATGCGACCCTCACATACACAAACACCCAGACTCGGGACAAACATCTGCGGATCTCACAAATTTTTGCCCGAATGAATCGAACCCGCGACCAGCAGCAGTCCAATCGTTTAGCCACTGCGTCAATCAGTTCGTCTTAACCTATCTATAGAATTAAACTGCAGTTTGCTATTCACATATGTCAAGGGTTAATAATAGTGTAGCCTTTGCAGCTGGTCACGGCTATGCCGAACTCCCGCACATTCCACCTTGCTTCAATTCACACCGTCACGAAATATTTCGCAACAAGAAGTTATTTATTTACCTCAGTTTGGTAGTATTAAGGTCGACTTAATTACATACTCAGAAAAGTATTTCTTTAGCGGTCAAGGTAGGTATTTCCATCCTGTGTAAATAATTATAGGGGAACAGGAAATTATTAATCATATCAGTGCACATTTGCTATTTTGTATGTCCATGAACAGCCATTCTAGACAAATTCAATTCTTGCAATGCAATACTCATCCGTTGCCGGAAAAGCAGTGAAAGGATTAGATAGAAGGATAGGAGCGATTTGACGACCTAATTGGCGCAGTGGCTAAGTGATTGGACTGCTGTGCTGTGGTTGCGGATTCGATTCCCGTACGTGAAAATAAAAAATTGTGCGATCCGCAGATTGTCCCGAGTCTGGGTGTTTGTGTGCGATATTTCATGTTTTTGTAACGCACCCACGGTACATGAGAAATTCCTAGTGTGAGGTGACGTTTTTTTACCAAAAGAAAATAAACCCGATAGACCCTATTTTTGTACATGGGACTTACGATGCTTATCCATTTGTTGGTGTTTAGAGTGATAAAGGAGAATACCTCTTCCTACAATTCTACACCATAGTTGAGTAGTGGTATGCATGTATTTACAACATAAAACACACCTATAACCATTAAAATATTCAACAGTCAAAGTAGTTAAAATCACATTATAGTATGCTGTCTTATCTGTCTTGTGTAGATAAAATAATATTAATGTATTTATTTTATTATGTACCTAGTGCGGCTAGAGCCATATAAATATGTCTTGGTTTACCACAACATTTCCACTTTTAAAGTACCTTGGTGGGTTAGATATAGAATATTTTACGCATATATGCGAGGCTAATATGTATTTCATCAATATTATAGAATGGGTTGTAACGCGGGATATATTTTTTATTGTTTTTATACCTATATCCACATTATCCACAACCTATTATCTTCGAAATGATGCCCCACTATATGTTTACGACAATTGCTGTTCCTATTGTCAAAAAAGTATGTATACCGTATGTTTAACTTAGTACATGCTTGTGCTAGTTAACTTAGCCAGGGTTCATTTAAATTCAAACCTTTTCCCTTTTAAATAGGATAGAAAGTCAAATGCGAATGGTATTTTAATTTACGTGTTAATTACCAACTACCAATATGTTACGTTATTTCGCACACGGACAATGAGCACAATGCGCAGGCTCGAGGACCACAAAAAGTTCCACAATAGGATACATCGTGTTGGCTTATAACCACTGGTTATTTACTTGTCTACCTATATTACTACTTAGGTACCAATGTATCTCAAACGTTTTATGATAGTGACTAAAAGCTTTCGTGACCTGCACTCTCTGTACAGACATCATCATCATCATCATCAGCCGGAAGACGTCCACTGCTGAACAAAGGCCTCCCCCTTAGAACGCCACAAAGAACGACAGCTTGCCAATTCCATCCACCGGTTGCCCGCAATTCTGACGATATCGTCGGTCCATCTGGTGGGTGGCCGTGGCTGTACAGACATAGCTAAAATAAAAAGCTTGTAAAATAAAGACTTTATTTCTACAAAATATGAGAATAACTTAACTTAGCTTTAACATCATTAGAATAATTTTATCAGAAGGTTAATATTCCGATCGTTAAATAGCTCAAGATTGTATTTTAAATGCACTATCAATAGACCTCTCACAATCGAATTAATTTATAGTCCCCGTCGAAACTACATTATGTTGGACCTTACTTTCTATCTCCTTACTCTGTACACCTGTAGGTATACCTACAATTTTTTTAATGTTATAATGTAAAATACCTAAAGCCTTACGTTTCCTTGGAAATATATATTTGATCACTAAATAAATTGAGACACACATGTATCATCATCATAATCATCATCATCAGCCGAAGGCGTCCACTGTTGAACAAAGGCCTTTTTATACTAAATGTCAATTAGCTTAAGTAAATTAACTATGTTACATCCTATAATTGTAAAATTAAATGAATTATGATAAAAAAATAATATTGTGACTATTTATTTTACACACCATTGTTATGGAAGAATGTATAGCGCCACTATTTTAAAATGTTACTATCCATGTATACTATATCAATACATACATACATAAAGTCACGCCTGTTTCCCTGAGGGGTAGGCAGAGACCACATGTATGCTATATTTTAGTAAATAACCATTTGGATTTGAATTTAGCAACAAATTAGAAACAATACGTAGGTGTTATTACTTTTATTGAAATAAAAATGTATATATGATAGCACAGATAATAAAAAACAAATTATGAAGCTATCCACATGAGCGACTGCTGGCTACAATCCAAAACAAATTATCGATCTTAATGATTACCACACAATATTAATATCAACGGTTAGAGGTTTTTCTATTACTACTATTTCGTGGAATTACAATAATATGAGAATTAATATAATAATTGTAAAATTTCGTTAATTTGATCCGCGGGGTTACGAGGTTAGGCTGTGATTGTGCTTCCTTGTTCTGCTCTTCTTTGCTTTACACACTGAGTATTATTAAGTAGGTATTAGCCACCAGATGGACCGACAATATCGCCAGAATTGCGGGCAACCGGTGGATGGAATTGGCAAGCTATTGTGGCGTTCTAAGGGGGAGGCCTTTGTTCAACAGTGGACGTCTTTCGGCTGATGATGATGATGATGATGGTGATAGGTATTAGCCAGTGCCAGTTGTCCTAAGAAATGTATTGTATGTCACCCTAAATTGTGGAAGGGGAAATCAGTTAGACAAGATTTCCTAAACTCTACCTTCCGTTCGTAGTATTCACAGGTCACAAATTCCATGATAAGGACCACGTAAATACAAATAAATATAAATATGATAAGAGACAAATAAATAATTATAAGAAATATACATACTACATAAGTTACCTGTCAATTTAAATACATTGAAATCTAATTAATTATATCAAAGTCTTGTGAAAAAGTCTGACGTTCAAATTACAACACGATTTATCTATGGAGATCGCTGTTCAAAAGTTTCCTCGTGTTAACTCTTGACCAGCCTAATAAAGCTATTATAATTTTTGTAAAGAGATTCTCGATTATTTCTACAAGCACTTGCGGTTTTGCACTTACAATATAATGGAAAGACTTGCTCATAAAAATTCTAAGTGTGATATCCATTCTTAAATAAACTATACAAGCTTTTAAAATAGTTACACGTATTGCGGTTTCCCTGAGAAAGCGATTGAATGAGTCAGTCCGACTCTTATAAAAAAGCGGTGATGACTCATAACTACGATAAATCATGATCGCAAGAATAATGAAAACATACATACATAAAGTCACGCCTGTTTCCCTGAGGGGTAGGCAGAGACCACGGATTTCCATTTGCTTGAAAACATGCTTGTTTTTATTTATTAATCCGTTGATAAAGCGCTAAGGCAAACGTGTTATAGAATATTGGTTTAATTAAGTTACAGCCGGATCTAAACACCTAGATAGTATAATGTATGTGAGTACGTATGTAGTGTTTACGATGATTAACTTATCTTGTTTTACACTATAACATTTGACCCGATATATTAATTACTTATGGAATACATACAAAATATCAATGGCCACATGATACACTCATGTAATTTGTACCTAATTATTTAGGGGATTTCCTACCGACTATGATTTCATTATAACAATTAGGTTTAGCCAAAACGTTAAGGGTTGTGTTTATTTAGGCATATGTTTTATAATGCAAGTGTTGAATGAGACCTAAAGCAGAAAGCCAAATCATCATTAGAAGACGTCTACTATTGAACAAAGGCCCCCTTTAGAACGCTAAATACTTATTCCCTAAATAATTCCTATCTAATAAATATTACAAAGAAAGTTGTAAAATTATAATTATACAATTTTATAATAATAATAACCATACAATTTTTTAAAGGGTACTTGCTCCTTATACCTTGAAGAAATCATAAATCTCGATTATAAAACAGTAGGCGTACGTGTAGAGTTAAATCCCATCACGTTGTTTTCCCCGTAGAGCCTGCAAAGGTTTACTGTTTTACAGCCGCACTTCACCGATAAATATATTGCGACACGACACATTGACAAATCTCAAGTAACTTACCTACTACTAAACACATTTCAATCAAGATTTGCTTGGCCTTCCTATTAAGGTGTGGAAAATAAAATACGCACCCCTCGCCGCTGGGAGAAGACGGGGTTAGGTAGGACCTCTGTGAACCGAAAAGGCCGGTGCATGAAAGTATATCCAATAAAAACCATGCCATGCCTTCTGAAGCCTATAGTAGCGGGGAGACAGAATCGCTTCGACACTTTACCGAAGATTTCCTTGGTCTGACAACCAAGTTACTTTGCTTCTACCATTTTGTTCAAAGTAGCGCAATTAACTAGTAGACGCAGCAGTACTTCTGAAAATACAGAATACGGGACCCTTTATTTGTATTAAGAAAAGTACCTACTGCCACACATCTACTTAGTTACTTCTACTTACTGTTACTTATAGACAAACATAAGCCCATTTATTAGGGTGTGAGTATGTCACCATTAATCAGTGACAATCGATAATCTTCGAAGTTATACATTTTATAGAAAAATATACTCATGCCTGGATCAAAACCAGAAACGTCGTGCGTTTCCAGGTTCTTACCCATCAGGCCACAAAAACTACGGTTTAATATTGCGGTAAAATACCAGTAAATTACGTATACTAAGCACTCGATTATTGATTACAATTTCAACTGTGTTGTCGAACAACGAGTTCGTAATGATTACATCTGTAAACAATAGCCGCCCACCATATCGCAAACACTCGAAGTTAACGTAATTGAGTGATTTGGACCGGACTCAAACCTAAATACTTTCAAGTGACCGAAACAATAGGCCTGGATGTTGAAGTGCGTGATTCATTTCATACAATTTTTATGACGGCGTTGATTGATTTGTAGTTATATAAGTGTTTTGGATTTTTTGTGGGTATTGTACGAAGAGTTATTATTATATTTGACCTAAGTTATTTAGCTTGATTTTTATGTGAAATTAAGCCTCATACTGCCTTCAAAACAAAACACTTCTTTTCACGTTTTCCCCTTATGTATCTTACAGGGTACACTACTTATAAAGACAAAACGTTTACTATCAACAAAAGTGCATGAATGCCTGCACTCCTGTCAGTCGTCAACGCCTGCTGGGTACGTCAGTCACTGTGAGAAATATATGGCATTCGGTGTGCCCGCTATGCACCAGTAGGTCAATCAAAACGTGACGAATAGCTGTCATCGATGAAAATAGGTTGAACCAAGCCTTTACATATTTAAAAAAATATTCTGACGCGTCAAACAGGGAAAATTATAAATTCTATGATGAGACCTTAAAGACGGGCAGCGTGTATTTTAAGTATTATTTGCTTAAAAATATTCAATGTCTTGGTCTGAATATGATGGTATTGCATCTCTATCTTTCTATTTTTCAATCAATCATATTTATCTACGAGATATTACCACAATCTGCTTGTGACCACGGCCGGTGCAACTTGGTCGAATCGTCGCGCCAAAATTAAAAACTTGTGTTCGCATTAATTCCCATATTGTAATTTGATTTTATTATAATCATGCAACAAATAGTTTAAAAGTTAGTAACCCTACATCGTTACAAACTTAAAGAAAATACTGGTTTGTTTGAATCGGTAGTTTTTTTTTCATAAACAATAATGTAGGCCACTTTAGTTCTTGCTAATATTGTTTTTCATATCATTGTACCATGACACAGTTCACGTTTCAAACCACTATGACGTATAACATACCTATATAACGTTGCGTAACTAGTTATCTTAAAATTGGCCCCGCCTGCATGAAATGTTCTAAGTTTTCCGGAATGGAACTTAGTACCTTAAGTTTTAATTCAGAAAATTCATCTTAATTCCGACGGCCATTAAAAAAAAATTAACCACTCGTGAGTGATAGTGTGATTGAAGCATATATAACCTTCTACATCGATAATACAATAAATTACACCCTTAGAAACATCATAAAAGCTGTCTATTTATTGCCTATTTCTGAAAACCATCAAAAACAGCTTTATATTTTAATTGCCTCTCTCTAACGAAAGCAACATTGTACTACTATCAGGTATTAATAGCGATACAATCAACAAACGATACTATGTTTATAGGGACTAGATTAAAACCTTATAATTATTTACGTTTCCAAATAATTGATAAGACTATTACGCCAACAATGCTCCAAAACATTACAATTATTTAAGCAAATCATTATTATAAAGAGAGCTTCCTATTGTAAAAGTTTCAATTTAATTAATTGTAATCTATGAAAAGCCTTTCTTGTCAAGTAAGTACTTCAAAGTGTTTCCTGGCTTTTTATGAAATAAGTAAGCATTTTATCAAACCTTTTTAAGTAGACATTTTTGTTTCAAAGAATTTTAATATGAAGTATGAAGAGTGTGTAGATAGTAAATGAAGCGAAAGGGGTATGTCTGGACAACAGGGCTCAGGATCTTAAGAATGTAATTCGTCTCTTTGGGAAATAGGTGTAACATTCACAGCAGTGGTAGCCGGCATGACCGTTGGACTGCCAAGTCAAAGATCGCAAGATCAAACCACGGCACGCAACAATAGCTATTCGAATTCATGTGCATATTGTAAATTCATATATTAGTTGCTAAAAACGGTGAAGAAAAACATCGTGAGGAAACCGGCACACCTAAGAGATTTTTCAACGGTGTGTAAAGGCATGTCAGAGGCCTAGAGGCGGTTTAAACTCTAACACCAAGTTGTTCATCAACCATACGATAGCAATATTCTTTGTTTAAAACTTTAAAACATGGTGTAGTGCCAATTCAAAAATATAAAAATCTTTACCCAGAACACCGATATTTTTTTTAAAACGTCCCCCACACTAGGAATTTCTTCTGTGTCGAGGGTGCTTTTCACAAACATGAAATATGACATACACAAACACCCAGACTCGAGACAAACATCTGTGGTTCGCACAAATTTTTGCTCGTGCGGAATCGAAGCGGCAACCCCTTAAGCACAGCAGTCCAATCGCTTAGCCACTGCGCCAATCAAGTCGTCATATTGATAAACACAACTCAACGTTCATGATAAATAACTTAAGTTACGAAGTACAGTCAATGTACAAACTGTTACATAGTAGCCGTAGATTGCAATATTGTTCCTTCGCATTAGCGGTTACAGCAGTTGTTTATTTAGTTTTTAATCTCGGTTATTCTCACGCTGTTAGACGTCAGGCATGGGTGACAAACTTATAAAAATACAAAGTTGCGGGTCAATTTAACTAAGTAAGTAACTGATATAAACGCATGCAATGCACTTGTTTTACTTTCCCACAGAGTTCTTTAATAATCATCAATCAACCTATAAATGTCGTATAGAATAAAGGCTTTTCTCATACAAGCAACGAGAGTAGCCTACAAAGCATGCGCTGCAAGATGGCGAATTTAAAACTACAGATGTTGCTTTCCTGATTTAAAAACGTTTTACAGATAAGAAAACTTTATGGTGCCTGTCCTTTACAAATTGGATTCATTCCTATCCCATGCCCTATCTACAATTCTACACACATAGCAACAAATCCCAAAAACCATTCAGAGTCTAAAAAGCTTTTATAGTCACTTGAATCTTTTTATTTCAACCAAATTATTAGATTTTTTAAATTATTTTACAATGATTTTTATGTTAAGTAAAAACAATTTAATAATTAACATAGAAATGTTAAATAAAATATTTCTTCTTTTTCTTTCACCAGCAACGGCAGTAACGGGTCTCGGGAATACGAGCAGTCTGCTCCAAGCGAGACGAGTGGGGGAGGGGCCGAGGCCGAGCCGCGGACCCCGGCGCCCCCCACCGACCGCTACGAAGACCTGCAGAAGATCGTGTTCTCGCAGCTGCAAGGCAAGAACGAGGACCATTCAGTCATCATCCCCCCACATCGGGACCTCAACGTGCTACGGCCCGAAAATCCCACGATTGGAGAAATGGAAGATCTAGAACCTAGGTAAGTGTTGTAACTAGCTTTAGTGTGGGTACAACTAAATTTACTGGTAATGTATATATTTACTGGTACCTACCATGTGAATAACTAAAACAATTTATGTTGGGGTAAAAAGCTGTTCAAAATCTCATTGGTGGTTAAATATTGTGATTAAAATCTTTTTGCTGGAAAATGCGTATGAGGTTCAGCAATTCAGGATGCATTTTATATTTATTTCTTAGTTAAATGTAATAATATCAGGTACACGACTAAATTAAAAATAAAGCAACATAACAATTAGTGCTTTTATATTTTTTTGTAGAAAAATGTCCGTCGAGACTCTCCATAAAAATGTAGTCAAACTAGTTTATTATTCTGCATGTTGATGGTTATAAACGTTCTTAGAAAAAGCAATCAACGTAATATTTTTATAGTCCCGAAAATTGCGCGCAGTGTAAATAACAAAATAAAAGGAATATTCAGTCCGCTAAGAAGTATTAATTAAAACGTTCTGCGAAAAACGACGCGAAAAGGACATTACAAGGAAAATTCTCTAAAGTTGCCGACAGCTGACATCCACAAGTACGATTTATGTAGCACGCCGCGAGTCGCCAAATTAAATTGTTAGTTACTTAGTTATTACCGCAATTAAACTTTGATAACACGAACATTGCTGGAACAACTGTTTACATATTTCCGGGGAGCGCTGGGCTCCCAATGTGCCATTGCGCCACATTGTAATGTTCTATGTAACACGCCACTGCGCTCGTTCTAAAGACGATAGCTTTTCATCCACCACGAATGCCCCCGCAGACCACTGAAGTATGCATCAAAATCAAACAGGTAGGTCGCGGCCGGTCTCCACTGCTTCAGGTAATTTCACCAAAGCAAATATTAGGCCAAATCTCATAGGGCACCGTAGAGGCAATGAAAATAATATCGCATTTCTTTCGCGTTTAGGTATACTATCAACAGAATTTCCTTTGATACAAGACTATAAAAAAGGATCATATCATACTTCCAGCGTAGAATGATTCTATAATATGAAACAGACAAGCGACCTTTCTTTATCTTGTGAGGCAAATTTCGCAAGACCTACAAGGAATCTTATTTAAAATCCAGTTACGGGGTCCCGCCGAGATAGGCGCGGGTCTTTGACAATAAAACTAAATGGAATGAATGCATGATGGCTTCCTTAAAACGACGCTCGTGATATGACGGGACCTGTTATGACCAAATTCATGTATCATGAAGAAAGGGTTGCGTTGATACATGGAAAATTTGGCATAATTTTTTTCAAAATTGGTGTAATCTACGTAAATATGGAAGACGATGAAGTTCATTGTTTAACACGATCACATTTTCTTTTGTTATGAAATTTTTATACTTCTCGGTTGTCGTCCGCATAATAAGCTCGAATAAAATGCTGAAGTAAATAGGGCTTCGTGTTCGTTTACGATCTTGAATGTCCAAACGTCGAGAGGCGGAACAATCGAGTTTTTTGAATTCCCACTCGACGTCAGCCCAATTCACACCAAAAGAGAGTCAATAAATTTTAGAATAGCTACCGGCTTGATTTCTAAATGCAGGTTATCGGAGCATGCCACAAATCGAAAACGTTACACGTACGCTCCTTAGTATTCAGTTCCGTGCTGCGTCGTGTCGCCCGGAGTCTCACACCTACTGCTAGTAGGCAAATCACGTCCACTTATGTGTTCCACGCAGCCAAAACCAACATCGCCGCCATCGGAAAATCTTCCATGTAAATCTTGACGTTAACGACCAGGTTTACGGGCGTGTGCGAAAAATTTAAAGTATCTTCAACAATGACGTACTACGCATCGGTTTTGTCTTTCATGTTAATGTTGGTATTGAGAACAATGTAATAGTTATATATATATATATCTGCAGGTAGTAAAATGAATAAATCAAGTATCTTTCTTAGGTATTGGATGTAGGCGCTTTTATAGTATAAGTTGGTTATTATATTAATATTGTTCAGTATTTTACGAGTGATAATTGTTTTAAGCTTTTGATAGTTCCTTTACATTAGTATTACATAATATATAATTATCAAAATGTATATTGTATAATAAAACCAATCAATTTCTATTGCAGCATAAACGCATCTAATTTGGAAAGGTTCCAACTGAAGATAGCTCAACACGAGTTGTATGAGGATGGGGAGCCTCTGGTTGACGCGCTTATCAAAGATATGGCCACCTCCACCATCCTACATGTAGGTAAGTTTACATAACCCATTATCTCTTTAAACTTCATAATAATTAAATTGATGTTTTCTGTAATGAAACTGTAATGTTTTTCTTTTTCATGAATTTTAATGGAATATTTAAAGGTTATATGCCATAAAGCAAGATGTATTGATTGAGTTTTAACCTTTGAATGTTATACACCTCTCATGGTACTACTGGTAATAATAAAAAAGGCAACCACTTCCTTAAAGAAGCCTAAATACACAAAATAGTGTTCCGAATTCATATCGTAATTATTTATATTATTCAACACTAGACGTAGTTAGAATCGATTCAACTATCGAGTAAGCCCTGATCTCAATTTAAGTATGTATTGCCATAAAATATTCAGTACCCCGTTGATCGGACTTAGAAAAGCAATTACGTTTGGACAGATGACCTTTATTGGCCTCCCACCCACCCTTATACTGCATACTCGTTTCCAATGTTTTTGTTTTACGTAACAATCGATACTTCTTTTGTTGAATAAGAACTTACTTTTTTCTTTAATAATGAAATTATTTGGATGTAGTGATATTGAAAGAAGTTTTTAACGTGCCAAACTATGGCTCATTAATATGTACTCGTATTTATTAAGTGTAATGACAAACCCAAAACATGCATTGAATAAGTTATTGTGGTTGATATTTGCATATATAAAAGCAGAAGCAGGTAGGTATGTATATTAAATGAAGGCGGGTCTGCAATCAGTTGCGGGGTTAGCGGTCCGTCGGACAATAGTGCCACAACAATCTCGCCCTTTCCTTCGAATTGGACTTAAATATTTAAACCACTTAAATGGATTTCATTGTTGATCCGACTTTATCGTATACTACAACATTTATTTTTGGTGGGTCTGCTACTCAATTATTGCCTTAGACAATATTCTAATATCATCTAAATTGCTAGCAAGAAAGCTATTTCTTGCTAGCAATTTAGTTTGAATTTAGCTTTGAAGCATTATAATTATCTTAACTAACAATAATATGTTTGTTGACAGAGCAAAAAGAGGGAGGGACTCAGTTGAAACTTATTATTGACTACCCTAATGGCGTCCAAGCTCTATTCAAGCCGATGAGGTAAGTGCGACCGACATCTCGTCCATAATTTATAGTTTTGCCTTGAGTGTCCGTCTATCATCTGTCATGTCTTTCACAGATACGTAACTTTTATTTTGTTCGGTAAACAAGTCGGGTTAAGCTGTAGTTTGAAGTGTCCATGCATGCTCCTGAAGGAGTTGTGGCAACTTTCCTGTCACCTTGTTGGGTGTGTTGGTTCTATTCAGAAAACTTCGAAAATGTTCATTCGTGCGATCGGCTTAGCGGCTTGCCCACACTGTTCTCAACTACAAGTGCTATTGAAGTAGTGAGTTCGCCAAGTTCTGTTACTTTCGTACCATTGTTAAAGTTGATTGTGTTTTCTATTCAATACCACGAGCACATCTTACATTTATTTATGAAAGCTTTTAGACCTAACAGTTGCAGTGAACTTATGGAAAGTCTTCTTAAAAATCTCCATGGAAATAAATAAATATTGTACACAATTCCATAAGTGCGACGTAGACTACATTGCATATTCAATATTCTGTAATGCTATCTGATACAATTTCTGACGTGACAAAGAATACAAAGAGCATTCCCAAAAATGTACTCGCGGGAATTTTTCGAAACTCCCGGTAGACTGGGATATCGAGTATCAGCCATCTTAGCACTTTGCTTATATTCCAAAAATATTAGTATTATTTTATATCTATCAAATAAACGATAATATAATTTAAAAAGCAACGACAGTGAGTTAATGTTACAACGAAGTTTAATAAAGACTACATAGATTTACATCACGTAAATAATTATTTAAACCAATAGATTTCAGCGGTTTCAATAAATCTAAACAAACACATATATTATTCTCATCTTGAAATACTTGAAAATAGGCAGCGAACTAACTTTTCTAGCGGACTGGATAACTTTTCTAGGAAAATTATAGACTCGAGGGGTTACCCCGACGACATATCAAGAGGCCCTCGTGGATCTTTCACGATTCACAAGGGCGCTATAAATTACGCGACAGTCGGTGGTAACCCTTCCCTGTACGAGTATCTATTAGTTTTATCACCTTCACTGCCACTTCTGTACAAGATATATTCTATCGGCAACATAGATGCTCTACAGAAAAACTATGCAAAAATTAGTAAAAAGAATTTAGTGTCGGAAAGGTAAGGAGGCTAGAATGTAAAACATTTGTTAGTAGCCTTTTTAAATTGTTCTATCTCACTTACGAGTCGCACTGAGGACAATAAATCGGAAGACACTCGGTGCAGTATATTCCCGGGATTGCTCCTATCTAACCAGATTCACGATTTAAGAGCCACTTTAATCGTTTTGTTTCCGAGAAATTGATTAAGCACCCACATTCGACTCATTAGACACTAAAAGAAATTATACCTCCATTTGTTATAGCGAACGAGTAATTTTTCCAATTTAGTACGTAATTTAACATTTTTCGACGTTATAAATTTATTTTAAAGGACAGGGGTCCCTTATCTCCCGCGGTCGATATTTGATATTTCTCTTTAATGGGTTTATATTACTTGGTTTCAATTTACGTCATGAATAAGTACCTGCCAAGAATTTGGTGGAATAATGTTAAAATTCTGTCCAGGCATTTGTTACTATTCAATATCGATTCCTGTCTTACCAGAAGCTTGTAATATTAATTCCAAGAACTTTTTAATTAATTTTAGTTCTATTAGACACAATTTCATTTTATAGGTCATATGGTCCTTGATCGTAAATATATTCTTGGTATATAAGGACAAATCACACTGTTAAATCCTTAGTACAACGTTCCTAGCATATGCTGCATAATGATTAATGTAGATAGTCATCTACTGCCGCTAAAGTAGGGAGACGGGCCAGCTTCGTGCTTTATCTATTCACATCGTCTTAAACAGTGCTCTATAATATTTCGTCACGAGCATAACATTAAAGATAAATCGGCTGGCCCGTATTACCTTCCGCTTATACATTTATGCCTTTGTTCACAGATTTGCTCGAGATGTGCAGACGTTACCAAATCATTTTTATTTTTCTGATTATGAACGTCACAACGCTGAAATTGCTGCTTTTCACCTAGACAGGTGAGTTGATTAGTTGTTATAGTGAGCATGATTGTATTATTATGTAAAGATACAACAATATACTCATCATCATATTACTGACTCATTAATGATACTCATTAGTGCGGAATGTATGTATAGGTGGAGTTAGATTTACGCAATGTTGTGTGTAGGAATCTGACAAAAATAATACTAGTCTAAAAGCAGTTCCATAAACCCAAATAAAGTTTGTGTGTAAATAACCTTTAGCTGACCCCAAGATTATAGTTCGAGTATCAAAACATTACATAGACTTGTTAAAATGTCCAAGAATAGAGATGACGGCTAATCTAAATCACATGTTATCCAGGATACTCGGTTTCCGTCGCGCGATGCCGGTCGTGGGCCGAGTCCTCAATATGACGACAGAGATCTACGATGTGACTGAAGGTGACATCCTTAAGACGTTCTTCGTGTCGCCGGCGAATAACTTCTGCTTCCACGGAAAGTGTTCGTACTATTGTGACACTGGCCACGCGATATGTGGCAACCCTGACATGCTTGAAGGAAGCTTCGCCGCATTCTTGCCATCCTCGGATATTGCTGAACGAAAGGTAGGTTGTATATACTATTGTTTTTTTTAAGATAGGTTCTTAATGTAGGGACTGATTGGTTGAGATTTCTGTAACTTTTTTACTGTACTTACGAATAAGAGCTTTAACCACAGTAAAAAAACGCGAAAATTTTATAGGTTATATTATATCGCGATAACCTCTTACGCGGTAACTTTAAGTTTTCTTTTCCTTAGATTAGTAAAATAAAATTGGCGCTATGCGTTAGAGCTATAAAAAATACAGCAAATTATACCCTAAGTTGCGTCGGCGGCATAACGCACCTGACATAATGCTACACCAGCTAAGAGTATTACGGCGTACGTTTGATACGGGCGATTGAATCGCTGTTTACAACTACGAACATTATTCAACGTAAGCCGTTGACGTGAGTAGTTTCTTATTTGCTGTCTTTTCATTGAATCGGTTGTTTTTTGTAATACAATCTGTTGGTAATATCATGAATTGCTTACAGAAGGCAGTTCAAGATTGGATTTTTCTTAAATTGACAGATTTTTTGAAAACGTACCTACTAACAAAACACTTTTTTTTCATAAAATTGCTTAAAAATATAATAACAGGACTATAATGACCTCTCGCTACTCGACTGTGATAAAGCGCAATGAACTAAGGTTAGGATTGGTACCGCGAGATTTCGGTACACATAAAGGAAGGGTTTATTACACTATTACCAGCCTGTAACTGTCCTACTGCGGTGACAAGGCCTGTTCTAAAACAGAAGACCAAGCAATGGTCACGTTGTAGAGTTGCCGAATTAGGGCTATTGAATTTTATGAATGATTTTTTATCGTTTGTGTTTAAACTATGGTATATTGGTTATACGTAATTATAATGATGAACCACAAATTCATATAATATGGTTTCTAAAACATAACGTACGAAATATGTATTATACTATAGGTACCTAAACCTCTGATGTACCTATAATATTGTTCGTTGAATGTTCTGGGCGCAGGATTGATTTATTCGCTAATGCACTGAGCACGGTGACACGCATAAAGCACCAACGACACGTCTAGCCTTGATATTTTACTACACTTTGTTCGCCTTGAGGTATTGAGTACAACATGTGAGGTCTAATATTCGACCACTAGATATAGTAATGGCGAATTTCTCATCATACTTCCTAAATATATACTTTAAGTTTTAAGTCGAGCCCATACTTTATCAGGGGCTTACAATTCTACATACTCACAATAATATTTTTCCAAGCATTAGTAATAACTATTATTCGAGGCCACACGTCTCCTACGATTTGCTTTCTCGCCGAAAAAAAAAAACATTCTTATACCGACTCCCCACAAATTCCCTGCTTCATCAGTATTGGGATTCAAATATATCTACAACAAATTGGCATTTTGTGCAGGTATGGCGGCATCCTTGGAGAAGATCATACCACAAGCGGAGAAAAGCGCAGTGGGAACTCCAATCTGATTACTGTGAAACGGTAAGATTTGTTCATACAATTTCTAGCTTTTAAACTGAAAAGATGTCTGGGAATGTATCTAAGTAAATTAGTGAAACTTCAATATTCATTTTAATAAAAACCAACTTAAAGAGCACCACATCAAAATGTTTTAGTTTGAGGTTGAAATCAGGAATAGAAAATCGCGATTCGATTGGCACTTCAATAACATTAGACAGCGGTCATCCACTATTCATCGTAGGCCTCCCTATTTCTGTGCATTTTATCGAGTATTTATCGCATTCCATATATCTGCCTGTCACGATCAATTTAACTGTAAATAATAAGGGTCGGGTTGCTTTGCTTCGTCAAAGCCCTATTACCTAGTGAAAAAACATAACTGGCGAAATCTGGGTGCCTACCCCTTCGGGGAATACAGGCGTGATGTTATGTTTTCTGAATTTTGTATACTACCTCAAACTGAGCTTTCCTTTCCTTCTAAGGAGTAAGGGATAGTTGGTTGACGTTTTAGGTACTTATATAGTATTTTCTTTTAGGTCCGGAACACTCCTCCGTATGACTCCGGGCGCCGAATGCTCGACCTCATGGACATGTCAATCTTCGACTTCCTCACTGGGAATATGGACAGGCATCACTATGAAACATTCAAGTTCGTATGCTTTTTAATCAATTTTATTATTATTTTATACTGTGTGTCATTCCAGCTAATTAACTAAAAAGAAAACCATATTCTTGATATAAAACTTAACTTCTTAGTTAGGTGGGAAATTTGTACCTATATTAAGAAAATTTGAGATAAAATGTTCGATATTTATAACTGGAGGATAAAACAGTTATGCAAGCAATGTTTCTGATCGTTAAATATAATTCGTTACGAAGGCGGCATTTTGCATTGCATATAAATCTGCATTACAACCCACCTACTGGAACGTTGGTCGCGAAGGCCGTTTCCTAAAATCATTGGAGACCAATAAATTTCCGTCCGCACTGGAAGTAAAACAAGTATCAACAGTTTAAATATGTCTTTGTAATGCAGAATTTCAAGTTTTATAAGGATATAACCAAATCAAGCTTGCATTTTAATGAGCTTAATTTATGCAGAATGTTTGGAAACGAGACGTTCACGCTCCATCTGGATCAAGGGCGGGCGTTCGGCAAGGCGTTCCACGACGAACTGAGCATCTTAGCTCCACTGCTGCAATGCTGCCTCGTCAGGCATACTACCCTCTCAGCATTACTGAAGTGAGTAGCGTGAAAAATTAATTAAATAATTCCAAGGGAACATCTTATTACATACAAATAGACACAAATCTTTTTGAAGTCATTAAAATGATTGAATGAATTCTTCACAGATTTCAAAATGGTGATCCTCTATCAAAACGCCTTCGTGACTCATTGAAATCAGACCCGGTGAACCCCATATTGTGGGAGCCGCACCTCGCCGCCCTCGACCGGCGCATCGTGACCATACTCGATGCTGTCAGGAAATGCGTCGACAAAGTTGACACGCCCTTACAAAATGAGGTGAATGATTTCGTATGACCGCTCACACTCCAGGTTAAATGTGATGGGACTCACAGGAAAGGTCTCACGAGTTGAAGTGTCTATGTGATATAAGATTGCACGGACAATTACAAGGGATGGTGCAATCAGTGAAAATGACTTGCTAGTCGAACTCTCTCATAATCCGTGACTTAAGACAAACTTAGATGTAAGAACAGTTGTAATCAATGCAAAACGTATCGTTATCATCCTGGTCTTTGGTTCTGTCTACAAGACTTTTTATTAGACGTAAGATTTTAGTGCCAAAGATTGTCCAAATGAATTTTGAGATATACAGAATATTTTTAGAACCATTCCACTGGATTTTGATAAGCCATTGTATGCCAAATATATAGAGGAATTGTAAATTCATTTTACTTACCATATTGGCGGTAACCTGTTTAAAATTTAACAGTATTGATGAATTAGTGTACGTAGATAATAGATTTTATTTGTTCTTTCTGTATATTTTGGATAATATTATAATGAGTATTTCTGAGCTCAGGCGAGACTTATGTAGGAGGGTGTGCAATGTACTGTACATAATATTAGTAAAATGCAGTTTAATTTTAAGATTAGTTGTTAGATCATCTGCTACTTTACTAGATACTTTTGTTGTGAAATCTGTTACCATAGCTGAAGGCTCAAGATGAGACATATCATTAATAAGCTCCGTGTGATAAGCACAGACGTCGTCTGATTCTATTTTGTTAAGTTTTTTATTTGAGGCTATCAATCAATGCAATCGTACATGCTTTTCAATTTTGTACTACTTACTAATAAGTTTCATTCTTACTTAAATATTTCTCGTAGCCGATCTCATGTATCAGAATTTCACTGAATGGTTATCATTTCATTTAACATTAAAATATAACTACGTACTAACTATTTTCAGTAATGGAAATATAAAATTGAATCCTACGTAGCTTTTGCTTACTGAGTTGCTATTTCCTTGATTAAGTAGTCTATTAGTTAATTTGAATCTGATAGTTACGATACCTATATTGGCAGTTAAGATGACCTATATTTATTTTTATCGTGGTTTTAGTATAAATTAGTGTGTAACTGATAAAGGGGGTGTGACTGTTATATATACGAGGGTTCAAGGAGTCGACTTGCCAAAGACGTACCTAAAAAAATATGTAAAAAAGTATTGTATAGCAAAATGAGATGCTTGAATGTATGTATCTGTTGATTGTTTATAAATTAAAAGGTTAAATGATTCGACTTTATTTGTTTTATTTCTGTCGGTTCAATTACCCGACGACAGTGTGATGGATATTAATGACAAGGGTGATATTAAAGTTCTTTAAGAAGCACAAGTACAAAATATGTTATTATGTGGTATTCAACCCCAAAATATTTGTCATTGCAAAAGACTTATTTATGATATTCAAACCAAAACGTAACGATATTGTCACAGAATTGAGGCAACTTCCTAACCTCGAAACGACAAAACAAAACCAAATTATAAACATGTAAAATATGAAAGAATATCTTGGGTCAGCGTCCCCGCCGCCGCCGCGCCGTCTCATAAAGATCACATAAAACTGGAGACACAGATACGTCCGTCCCCCATAAAAACTGGAATATGAATAGTACGGATATTTGATACAAGGTTTTATGACTTTATGGCAGTTTGTTGTTTATTAAATGTCTACATAGAGTATCTTTGAAAATGTCCATCTCTTATCATCATTGTGTTATTTATAGGTTCCTAATACATGTTGCATATTCCTGCCTTATTCTAGTGAGTGGTCGGTGTTTACTCATACGTGTTTAAGTTATTGGCAAATACATACATGTTGGATGATTCAGGCAGATTGATGAACGTGGGCCACGAAGTACAAACTCTGGATTAATTCTGGCTATCATCTTACCTTGTGCTCATAGATATGCTTTGATATTCTTCATTATGCTGCCGGTGTAGTGCTGATATTATTCTTCTTTTCTCTGCCGTCATTTTGGCTTTTTTTTAACACGACAGGAGCTCATGGAACTCTGTTTGAGTCTGAAACTTGTCTGATATTCCCGAATACACACGTGAGTACAACCGGAATAATTATAAACATTATAGATTACGCTACCCAACATAATGTTAACGTTGACTTAAAAAACAGCGCAGTTTTATCAAGTTCGTTCAAACGAAACTAGTTGGTTAGTTATATTGTTAAAATATTTTTTCCGAGCGGAACATATTTCTAAGCTAAATCAACTAATGACTGTTACTTTATGTTATGCTGCTATAAGGTTAACAACCACAACAACAACATAACATCACGCCTGTATTCCCCGAAGGGGTAGGCAGAGGTGCACATATAGTACACCCACATTTCGCCAGTTATGTTTTAGGTCCCAATGTAATAGGGGGCGAGCCTATTGCCATCAACCGGGCGCAAATCCAGACTCCGTACTGCTACTGAGAATTACCTAATGGAAAAAACCCAATAACACTTTGCCCGACCCGGGATTCGAACCCAGGACCTCGTGCTCAGCAGTCGCGCTTAGCAACCACTAGACCAACGAGGCAGGCTTAAAATAATGAAAGAGAGTGCTTTAGGAATTTACCTACCTACTTTTTTCTTGACATTTAACATAACAGTGTCATACGACATACTTTTTTTTCAACATCATCATCATCAGCTGGAAGACGTCCTCTGTTGAACAAAGGCCTGTCTCTTAGAACGCCACAAAATAATGACAGATGTAGTAGATGTTACTTATTTTGGAGTGCAAGATTGGTGTGTCCACAAGTGATAATACTTATAAATTTACGTATATCCTATTCCGGGTTGTCAACCCCGTTACGGTCCTTTTTGACCCACCAATCTCCAACCTCTACACACTTGTTCTCATGTGCCAATTAACATATGCTGCTACGAAGAAAACGATTCCGCAGATTACCAAAATTTTTTCAAATTAACAACCTTTTTTGTACATTTTCTTTTTATGAAAAGATAGCGATGTGTTGTAACAGGTAAACCGCGTGATTCCGGTAACACTTGCAGGGTTATTGCTATTCTTGCGCCTCACGATACAATCTACGAAATTGTATTTTCGCATCAAGTTAGCGGTCCCGCTTGGGCAATGAACACCTCATTCTTTGAATAACAAATGATTCACACTACACATTTTGAATTGCGATTCGATATCTTGTTTCAATTTTAAGCAGTTTTTTTTTAACCAGGTAATAGGGTATTTTTTATGTTGTGTAACTTATAATTTTTGTGAGATCTACCAAAATCTAGGTCCAGATAAATACTTACCATACCTACAATATTGTGCGATTTGTGCGCTACGTAGAAAATAAAAAATGTACCCTCCCAAAACGTAGTACCAGTTTTCTTTTGTATTTGTTTTTAAATGTCTTTTTTCAATGCCCATTCTATATCCAACAGGAAATGTATGAATTATTTCCACCTCGATACTTAACAAATGAGTACAAAATTATCTGTAGTTAGTCAACAAGGAAATTTTAATTACAGCCTTTCTTTGTTGGCTCGTTCTAATAAACCCTTTCTGTGCAAAATAAATCTGATTTTCTAATTAAGAATAAACATTATCGTCTCGAGAAATTCTTTAAGCAAAACAGCTGTATTAAAGGAATATTTTCATAATTGAAGGCGCTTTTAACGGGAAAGCGGGAGGGGAGAGAGAATTATCGTGAAATTTGACGACAGTTGTCGACAGTTACCAACAATTTACCTAAGTCCCGATACTATGGTCCTTCAAACCACTGGAACCATGGTATTTTAATAAATACTCATTATGAGCTTTCAAATTACTTGAGAACAAATTAAAATTGTGTTGGTCCTGGTACCATTGTTGTACGTTTCATAATAATATAATTAATTTTGAATTGTTTTGCTGCTTACAATCCCGACATGGCTGTTAAGAAGTTAATGGTAAGAAGTCTGGACGTTTGTTTTTTGTTAATTAAAATAAGCGTAGACGCAGCTGCAAATTATTTTAGACAGAAATATAAGAAAATATTTCTATTAATTTATTTACTTTTATTGCTGAAGTGGCAAAGCACATCAAAATTAAATACGTTAATAATCTTGTTGACTATGGTATAACACAATTACATTATTTAATTCCTTTCAAGATTCTTTCCCAGTTTTGATCCTTACCAAAGTAACTCTCTCTGTTTGTAAAATACAACCGGCACACCTGAAAGATTTTCAGAGGCCTAAAGGTGGTTTAAACTCTGACACCTAGTTGTTCATCAACTGCACGATAAGAAGACCCGGAGATAAAGAAATAAGAACGATGATCAAAAAATTTACGACCTAATTGGCGCCGTGTCTAAGTAGTTGGACGGCCACGCTTAAGGTTGTTGTCGGTTCGATCCCCGCACGGGATAAAAATTCGTGCGAACCGCAGATGTTTGTCCCGAGACTGGGTGTTTGTGTAAGTAATATGTCATGTTCGAGAAACGCACCCACAATACAGGAGAAATTACTAGTGTGGGTCTACAGTTTTTTTAAATAGAAGTAATATTTATTTATGTATGTGTATATACATTCAAAATTATTCTTCAGTAGTGTATGTAACGGGTTACATAGCACAGTAAGGCGTACACATAATTATATACGTACAAAGTACCTATACAAAGTTGAACATTTAATTCAACGTAACATTGCGCAACTAATGCAAACTTCGGTTGTTTGGAGTATGTTCCGAGTTATCTGTAACATGCAGCGTGTTACTTGCTGACTTCTTGTGTTACCTGCTAGTGCGCCCGTCGAACTGCTCGACTGGCGGAGGGAAAGAGTTTTGATCTGCGGCTGATAGTTTGTATCGAACGCTTTAAATGTAGCTGCTAGCGTATTGGGTATATACTTATTGTAGTTTATGTAGGACTGCTAAGCGTGTAGACTCATTGGTGTCTCATATGCATGTATAGTGATACCTTTTTCTGCAACTTCTATGGTACTTTAGTTAATCATAGACATGGTAGGTAAGTATATGAAAATTGTTACTTCAAAAATACCATTAAACCATGTTTCAGCATACATATATTTACGACGTAAATGATTCACAAATGGCTGATATCTCTAACAAAACAAGAGTGCTATCAGAATCAACAGATATATAGGTGCCACAGCTAGGTGTCTACATGGCTTTTATAACAGCTGTGAGGCTTGTCCATACAACACGGTCCACGTTAGTAAATCGACTGATTTATGCGTGTCCGATGCTTCGACGTTAGGGTGCCTACTGCGCTATTGTTTCTCCACGATTTATCGCGTGTGCCCGCACAGGAGTCGCCGGCACAACAATTCACTTGGACAACAACATCGTGTCCATTGACGTCACTCGGCGCTACGCGGGGACCTATTGTCGGTGCGCCGTGTTCCTGCCTATTACAAATGAGGTATGAGCTGAAAATGACGTGTTTAAAAGCTATTTGTCATCGCGGGACAAATAGGGTTTGTTACTTCAATAACCGTGTGACGGGACTAAATTGTTATGCAATTAATTGAGACAGAAAAAACTTAAACAACTAAGGCCATCTGAAAATTAAGCGATATACTGGATTGAGGTGAAATATCAAATTCAAAACCTTTAGCCATAAAAAAGGAAACGAACGTCAACCCTTATACAGGGCCATCGAAGTTTATCGTTCAATGGTTAGCGGAATAAGACTTACTCGTATTTTATTAGCATGGCTCGGATTTGCCTGTAAAGGTTTCAATTATTCTGGTAGCCTTCAAATTTGATTATGTCCTAAACCTTTAAGCAATATCTACATTGGTTACAAAATTTGAATTATACTTTTAAGAAATATGTATACATTGGAAAACAAAAAAACATCCGTGCAATCGAAGTCGCGGGATAATACTAGTTTTATTATAAAGCTCATGCCACGATGCCAGAATATTGACTTAAAAAAATTATATTAATATCGGCTCACAATTCCAAATTTGAATCTACAACTAACATTCCCCGCAAAAATATCTATGACAGTTTAGGATCGTCTAGATTGGTTCGCAATCGGTACACCCCATTGGTTTTTTCTATGCCATAAATAATAATTGGTCGCATCGATCTGTTGATTTATGGTTATTAAAGATATGTAGCAATGATAACACGCACGGTTTCAAAATTCATTTACATGGAAATGTGGGCCCGGTCGGTATTATGTGTAGTGTTATTGTGAACCTCAAACTGTTTGATGGTAATTTGGTACATATTTGCCGTATTTACTATTTAGAATCAAGTAATTCCCGTTTATAATTAGTCGTATGTGCATGTGTCAAAACATCAAATAGTTTAATAAAGCAGGGTTTAAATGGTTGCGTTAGATTATACCCGGAACAGCTGTATTATTAATTGATTCCGGCATATTTATATCTAAACAAAATGGAAACATTTTAACTCATTTGTTTTTTTTAATTCTTTGGCGGTTGTGGCTACGCCGTAGCACGTCTCGGGTGGAATCAAACAGACTCACCCCTTCTAATGGTTAAGCTTCACATGCTGCGTCTCAGTTCTATATTTTTTAAGAGTGATCTGTGAATGATGCCATTTTAACCAGGACCTATCGCTGAGTATCACTGTGTAAGATGAGTGTGACTCTACGAGCGGAAGCTTTACATTATTTTCGTCCCTACCACAGTAGCTGCTATATGCTGCGGCCACGTGTCCGATTCTATTCCAGTATTTATTGAAACTACCGTTCCCGATAAACACCTGAGTAAGCCGGCTTTGAAGCACTGTACGATAGGTTCGATAGCACGCTTGCGCGCATTCCTGGAGCCTTCAAACGTGAACCTGCATGTGTGTTCACGGAATGGAGGTGTGTTAGAATTCAAATAGCTTTTTAATATATAAGTACCGCCTAGTAAATGCTATTTTAAGTCCTATGCATACATTACTCCTTATCGAGTCAATAGCAAATTAGATAATAGCGGCTCAAATTTCCCCGCTGCGCAAACGGGAAAGGTGAACATATTTTCATATTCTTTTTATGAATTCAAATCGCTAATAGGTACCCTTAAGAACTGGCAACAAAAGCTTTCATTCAAAAGTAACGATATAAAAATTAGTCTTAAAACTACATTCCACGTTCGAAAATTCGATTTAAACGATATCATTCTTCATAAAAATTATGAGCTATAAAGATAATGATGTATCATCCAGCACAAAAATCGGTTAGAGACAAAAGTTCTCCGGTCCGGTCGCGCCGCGCCGGCAATTTATGGTTATCGGGTCCGTTGCAGATAGCCGGCAAACGGATGAGTGTCGGACCAAACGAGCGCATGCATTATTCTTTGAGCATATTCCAAATTAGAACAGGTATTTGTCAAACCAGCGTTTTATGATTAAAATATGAACCAAGATTAATGTCTATGATTCACTACTTCTTTGTTATTTTCAAAGAGATATTAGTCGTTTTAATTTTAGATTATTTTAATAGTTAGCTCAGATAAGTCTTATTTTGAACTCTTACTCATTATTTGGATGCAGCTTTCCACGCAAAACAGCAAATACGCGTTTCTTAAAATACATGAACTTGGCGTCTATGTGCGTTCTATAAATGTATTATGGAACAATTTGGTGGCGTCCGTAATCACAAGTGCGTAATGGCTCTTAAAGCCAGGAATTTGAACATTTACTGTGTGCTTAAAGCAAAGCACATCTAACAATATAAAACCGAACAACAAAACAATCTTAGGGAAAACAAAAAAACCTCTTCGGAAATTCAGACGTTTGAATAAAAATATCAAATACATGGACAAATCATCATGTTTGGTATCTATAACCAAATAAATACATAGATAGTATGAGCGTTCTCGAGATACAGATAATATATGCCGTCGCATATAAATCGGTAACAACATGGAGATACATTTACATAGATTTTCTTGGTCAAAATGTAAACTTGATATTTTCTGCTCTGCAGTCACACTAAAATAAGAATAGTAACATGAATAAAATCATAACATACACATAGGTATATGAAATAGGTGCGACTACTGACACTGTAACTTAGGTTATACAAGCTAAAAAAAGTTTAAATATGTAATTTATAAGTTAATATAATACTGAAATAAAGCATGGTTCGAATATTCAGCAGGACATTAAATAATGGTCCTTACTCGGTTGCGCGGATACAAAAAACGTATATACGCCGTGCATTTTTTGTTACTAGAGTAAATGGAATGGAATGGAAATCAATTTAGTCAGTTTGGAATCGGTAAAATTAAAGACACGTGGCGACAGCCGAGCACGTGTAATAATTGCGGCTAACATGACGCAGTTTTATGAATCACACTTAGCTTTATATCTGTACCTATAACATATCGAAGGAGCAGGCAGAGCTGGACCATACAGCCACATTTTGCCAGTTACGTTATAGATCCCAATATTATGGGGACGAGCCTAATGCCATCAACCGGGCACAAATTCAGACTACGTGCTGCTACAGTTAATTTTTTAATGGAATATCCCCTGCGCTCGAACCAGAATTCTAACCCAGGACCTCATGCTCAGCAGTCACGTTTAGCGACCACTGGACTTCTGGACCAGCGAGGCAGTCAGTCAATTTCATTTTTAGAAAACAACTACATATATACGAGTATGTCCATAATTAACATTCGCAAAATGTGTTTATACAAAGGCACCTAATATTCTTGTTACCTCTGAAACGTACTGAGAAATATAGTTACTTATTTTCACAAGTGCTAGAAAGCAGCATAGTTCTCCGCCGAAGATATTCATGATGCAATTAAATTATGCACGGTGCTGAGGGCAAGTTCAGATTGGTTCGATCAAATGTGGGCTACCTATGTTTGCATTTCATTGGCAAATGGAGTTGGTACTTGCCGGCTCTGTTTGCCAATTTCCACCTCCGCATCTGATATAATTTCGATAATTATATTAGAGACTTCCTTATGTTGTACGTATTATGAAATTGTTGTTGCTATTTTTATCCGACTTCAAAAAAGAGGCGTTTCTCAATTCGTCGGAATCCTTTTTTTAGTTCATTTAATACCAAAAAACGCTCCTTAAATAGTTGACAGTTTCCTTTCCACTTTTATTGAAGCTTAATGAATTGAAAGGAACATCATTTAGAAGTAAAAATACGATGCTGAGTTTTCAAGCCATTTATTGCATCAACAAATAATACAAAAATATAGCAAATAGATAAATAATGTTGTCGTCGGAATCTGTTTCTTTAGTACCTATAATTTTCACGAAAGCCTGAGAAGCTCGCACTGCATACGCATAAAAGGCAAGTTACGGAACTAGCCTTTTATGCGAGCTTTTTATACAGCGCCCTTTTTAATTGTTTGTGGTCCTGATCTGATCATTTCTGCCACCCTGTGCCTGGCCACCGCTGGCGTCGCCCTAGTTACGGCACTGGACAGGCAAAGGTAATAGGTATGTAATAATATTGTTTAAAATAAGGAGGTGAATTTTATGTGCATCGTGATGTAAAATAATAAAAAGCACGTGCATTTTTAAAGTGTAGAGTCAGAGGAAGTTAAGTAGTATTTAGATATATTGTAAAAACATTTATTGAGGTCACTTCGATACACAATCGATGATAAACAGTATGAAAAACGTCTCCATTTAGAATGCTTCATCTTTCAGTGCATCTTTCTACCCGCTAATCTAAATATTTAGTAGTAGGACTCAACTGAATAAAATACTAATTACCTATTAATTTTATGCATGTCAGAATATAACCGAAATAGAATTAGGTTGGTTTAGTGGAGGCCCGCTCGCCGCCTGTGGCGCGCTCTAAATATTTGAGAATGGTTGAAAACAGTGCCATACAAACACTATGCTATACACACACATTTGTTCGCGATATACCACTGCTATTTTGTTCGTTTAGACGACACAAATGATTTCTTTCTGTTATAATATTCCTGAAGGATTTAAAGGTACGTAAATGTAGGTAAATATGTCATGTAAGTAATAATTTAAAAATAATCACAGTCGTCATCATCTGCCGGAAGGCGTCCACTGTTGAACAACGGCCTACCCCCAAGGGGCGAAGCGGGGTTCCCATAATCTCCACGCTTGGCAAGCGTGCTCAGGAATCGCAGTATTGCTGGTGAAGTTAATAAAGACGCTACTGTCTATCTTCCGGACTTTCCCTTAGTCGCCTCCTATGACTCCCAATGTGACGAGATCAGGAGGTGGGGAAGTGGTATTCTGGCATGGGCTTCCACGGGTGAACCACAATGTAAAAACATCAAAATAATATGACTTTTTGTATTTTTTATGCATGTTGCCATGCTAGGCTTAAATTTTAAATTGATTAAGTGAAACTTGAAAAAAATATCTCTCTATTTGCTGCACACTTTTTAAACTAGCATTAATAAAAAATGGATCTCTACAGCAATACAGGATGCGTGGTGGTGGTGACATTACATTCAAGCTTGCATCCACTCCTATTATCAACAAATATGCTGCCACAAACCTAATTTAAACATCAATACGACTGAATATCAACACATTTCGGGCATTATTAAAACCAACAATGTTATGCGATAATTCTATCTCTCTATTTTCTGTACAATAGAATAATTTACCGGGTGCAATCAGATTAGCGTTAGCTAACCCATCAGGCTAATTGCTCGTGTCCCTCAAATGGCTCACCGAACTGAGGTTCATTAGTTATAGGTTTTAAATAGCATACCACGAGATAAATGCTATTTCTGACACCAAAACATACAACGGAATGTTACACTTTGGGAAAATCCTTTTTGCTCAGTTTTAATTTGATTGCTGCTTCGTTGGTCTGACAGCTGAGCAGGAGGTCCTGGGTTTGTGATCGGGCAAAGTGTTAATGGGTTTTACCATTAGGTAATTGTCAGTAGCAGCTCGGACTCTAGATTTGTGCCCGTTTGGTAGCAATAGGCACGCCCCCTATTACATTGGCACCTAAGACATTTATACTATATGTGCAGTTGTGCACCTTTGCCTACCCCTTTAGGGAATACAGGCGTCATGTTAAGTTTATGTAATTTTATTGGTTTTAAACGTGAATCAAAACATCTATTCACCGTGTATTATTCAAAAAGTTTTTGTCAGTTACAACGTGTTAATAATTGTAATAAATAATTTCCATAACTAGAACAAATAAACAAATTGCCCACATTATAGCCAAGCCATAGAAGCAAGTACTAAGCATTGCTGTACTCAACGTTTTTGGTTGAATTTCTTCATCCTTATTTCTTTTGAACTTCCATTCACGATTAACTTTACTTAGGAGGTATTCTATGAATCCTCCTTCGACTAGACTCAGAACTATTTGATCGACATTTTTTGCGGCTGGCCATCCTGGACGCATATAATAACAAGTATTGGCGGATCTTTTCAAATCATTTAATATTTGAATATCTCTATTCGCCTGTGGCACTGTCACCATGTCGGTAACTAAAAGGAAACGTTCGCCCTCAAATACACGTTGAATATATTCGTTACTATCAAGCAGTGGTACAGTTTTATAATTTTCTACTATATGAGTGTTTTTATAAAAATCATGAAATATTTCAATTCCACCATATCCATCGACTCTTGTTATAGCTTCATCAACGGTGGTAAAAGGCTTTTCTAAACTAATCCTCTGCATGCCTTCGTAAAGATCTCCTTGATAATCAATGCGAATGATAAAAGAACACCATATCCAAAGCATAAAAACACTGTTTAGCAATGAAGACTTTGTCACGAATTTTGTTGATTGACCCAGGAATATTATAAATGATTGGAATACTATGGAATTTTCTGTACGCATTAAATGTCGTTTGAGTCTTTTGATCATAATTCCGACGGAAACAAAAGAAGCAAATGCCAGTCCGATAAGAGGGGTAACGTGTGTTTTATCAGGAATCAAAATTATAAGCCAATCAAAAATTTGGCGCCTCTTTGGTCCAATCCAGCGGATATCTATCGTGTGATATATATGAGACGCAAAAGCGACTGAATATCTACTGTGAGTTAAAACGCCAGACGGGATTAATATATCAGCTTTGTCAGAGGTCAAATCACCTAGGTAACCTGTTACTGTACCATTGACGTATGTCCCATAAGTATTATGACTATCAACTGATGTAATATCTAGTGTGGCGTTCAACTTATTCAGGATTGTCATAAATATTGATCCGTCATGTCCACCGACGGTAGTAGCTGTACCGTTATTTCTGATCACCTTCACTTTGGGAATCAACTGCAACAAAGTAACTCTGATAGGACACTGGTGAAAATTTTCAAATTTATTAGGAAACATATTATCTTCTAATTGCAACGTAACAGGTTCATAATTATTACATTTTTCGTTGCTATATGGGTAGAACGTTGACAGCGTAACTTCGTCTGCTTTATTTGCACTTATAATGACTATGTCACCTTGATCGTTGTCCCAAGTTACTTTGATGTAAGTTATCAAATCAGCTGCACTGTCCACTGTTTTTTCCAAAACAAGTATAAAAAGAATTGGAAATCTTATAATGTCATTGATGGTTTTAATGAATTTCTCATAGTCGTGGAAATTACTTGCAAAGAACACAGTTTGTTCAAATCCAACTGCTGCGTTAAAATCACGAATTGTTTCTTCATAGCCGTCACGCAATGGTCTTAAATCAACAGAACCACGAAAAATTTTCAGAAATTCGTCGATACAATCAGACTCATTCGGCTTCCACACCACTGTAGTTGCAAAGTGGGGCTTATAATACTTGTTTGAAATAAACACTGCCTTTTCCACTAAATTTGAATTGGCAGAACAATTGGAAAGTAATTGAAAAACTAACAACATTGATATTTTTCCCATTGTTTTTGATATTACCGACCATGGTAGAAAAGCATCTGAAGTGGTACAACCCACTTTTATAAGGTGCTACTAAGTAATAGCATATCATTTGAGCTGTTGTCATGTAAATACAATTTTTCTAAGTAGTATTTCGGATCTGATTAATGAAGGATTAATGCAATATCCATATAGATAGGTAATTTTAGTCCATTACGTACTAACTAAGGTGCTTGTTATTTATTTTTTGGTGTTTGCTTTGACTAATAAATGTTATCTAAACTAATGGAATTCATAACTTGACTCTACTTGAAAAGAAGAAGCAATGGTGGAACACTTTCGTTTTTCTTGGAATCTGATTGATGGAGTAGCTTAGCGATTGGACTGGTGCGCTAGGGGGTACGGGTTCGATTCCCGCACGGGACAAACATTTGTGTAATCCGCATATGTGTATCCCAAGTGTTAATCTTTGTGTATGTGATATTTCTTGATAGAAATTTGTATTGAATTGCACCTACGATGGGGTGAAGTAAAAAAAATCAAATGCGTAATCCAAGAAAAATCCCTTAGCCTGTTCAAATATTGCTGATTTCTATAAGTCATAGGTTGGAAAGAAGGTGGTACATGATGAAGATGGCTTCATAAGGAAGACATGGCTCCTAAAAGACTTCAACCATAAAACATATTGCGAGAGAAACGTTGCTCTGCGGTAAGCGTAACATAATGAGAAACTATGCACAATTTACGTAATTAAAGCACAATTTTCGTTTATAATATGTAGCTATCAATTATTTCAAAAATAGGTAGGTATAGGTAATATACTTTATTGCGCACCAAGAACCACAGAAAAAAACTTAAAACTAAAAACAGTGCAAGTGACGGCTTTCTTTCAGGCATCCATTAATAGGTAGGTTGAGAGAAAATTCAGTAGAATTATCCAGTCTGGGTTCCCATGGCTGACGGACTCTTGAGGTGAGTGGTTTCTTGAAGAAAACTTATGATACGTGGACGACTAAGAGTTAGCTGTTCTCTGTCTAAGTCCATTAACCTTCTCAAATACTATACCAAAGAAATACGCGCTCTCATTGCACTAAATATGCACACGCATTAACCATATAATTATGTCTGAAATCAAAACACATAATGCAGAGACTAATTGGTTAGCAGCTATCTATCATCTTTAACATTTGCGTCTATTACAGACGATTTAAACAATGTCCATGTAAAGGTAGGCACCTTTTATTTGCTATCTACATAAATATCGTCTATCTATGTGTATATATGAATAATGAATCTCTTTTTTCTTTGGTCGCGCCGTAACTTGAGAACGGGTGGTTCGATTTGGCTAATTAAGGTTTTGAAATATTGTAAAATGAATTTGTAAAAGGCCAGGGAAGGATTAAATAGTGAGAAGGCGGTATAAAATTCACCCAGTCAGCTAATATCCAATAAATATTCTTCATGTTTATGTTAAAGCAGGAACCAATTTGAGAAAAATTAAACATGTTGCCTTTCCTCGAATTTTCAACCGACTTCACATTCAAAAGCAGACAAACATTTGGAATGAAAATACCATCCTGTTTTATATAGACATTTATTATATAAACAAAAACTGTACAATGTGTATACAAAATGCAAATGCTCGTGTATTATTTTACTAGTACATGTGTAAGATAGTTAAAAAAATATAATATTATAAAAATCTGCAAGTAGTTAACTGTTGAATTTTTCGAATATCATTGTATAGATATATAATATAAATATACTTTAAAAATAGTTATATAATTATGTGATTTATAGTAGGCAGTATTAGCTTATAGCTCAATATATAAATACTATTTAATATGATATAAACATCGTTTTACAAATATCTACGTTTGTGTTAAACTGACACTAGAATGAGGTTCAATTTAGTTTGGTAAAACTTTTTGCACAATGTAGACTAGTGTTTTGTGTTAAACTTGAATGGTGGTATAATTCTTATTCCGGTGGTTTAATCAGATTAGTTTATCCAGAATTGAGGAACTGGGACACTTACAGTTTAACTTTCAACGCTTGTACTCGATATAAAATGCTACATTCAATAGTAAATAGATTCTCAATTTATAATGTACTTGCTATTTATTAAAAGTTCTGTAGTAAAATACGTTTATACCGTGATCACTTTACGGTCACATGAAAATTGGATAGATAACCGAGCCAACATCTTTTGATTCTTTCTTGTTCTTCTCGGAGTTGCTACTCTATATAGAACTTTGATTGTTTAATCGAATATTTAGCAAAACCTTCTAAAAGACCTCTAGCCAGGAATAAGCGTTAGGTTCCCAACAATATTAAATACTTCCTACTTAGACCAATCGGCGTTTTATATAATTTAGCCGTAACACCCCTGGTCCTAGAAACAATTACAATGATAAATAGACAATGACGTGAGATATTAATTATGTACTTAAAGTATAAAAGTCTATAGAGGTACATATTGTGTAAAACATTAAAACCTACAAATAATTTACTTAATCAATAAAGGTTCAATATGAAACTCTAAAATTCAAGTTTATGATTCTATTGATTTGGTAAGTTGAATGAAGGGTGAATTTCTGTCATTTCATATTAGAATCATAGCTTAATTAAAATTAAAAAGCAACGGTATGGCCACATACGAATGTCTTACTAACTTTGAAAGTTGTAAGAATTTGAACAACTGGAATTAGATTACAGTGTTTTTCATACTTGCCAAGGAATTAGGCATTGTATGAATTATATAAAAATAAAGACACACTATTTTTCAAATTTGTGTGTAGTCAATGAGTTTATCCTTCGTAAAATGTGTATTCTAAACTGTTTTGCTCAAGGAGCTATACTAGGCACTTGGTAATGTGGCCACACGTTTTAATACATCGGGCGGTTTTAACCCCCGCGCTGCGTGAGGACAGCGTCGACCAAGAGCACGGCTCCGTTGATGATGGCCAAGGAGGCTTTAGCCAAGTTCTTGTCCCTCCAGTCACTCTTGCCGCCATGCTGGTATCTGAAAAAATACGTCAATAATAAAGTAACGTATAAGGGCATAATCGATTTTGATCGTATTACTTAATATCATCAAGCCATATTTCGGACGACACTATTAGTCTTAGTGAACATTTTTATTCTCGTCATTGAAATGACTTTTAGTATAAGCAAGTAGTCTTGACTGTTCGTCTGGAAATAGTTTATATAACATACCTACTTAACATTCATAAATAACATTTTGATATTCATGAACATTTGAATAATTTTATTAAGAAACTTTATTTATTGCTATTGACTGGTAGGGGAAGATTTTCATGTTTTATACTTATTAAAGCCATATAAATAGTTATAAAAAAACTTTCCTAAATAGGAAATAATGTAATCCTCATGACATCACTCGTCTGATTAATCTGTCACATTAACACATAATGGAGGATTTTAAAAAGGGCCTCGTAACAAACTTTGATACAAGGCTGGTCTAAGGCACGCTACACCTCTGTACTAAAATAAACATACCTGTCAATAATAACAGCCCCACTGGCTACGAACAGCGCTACTCCGACCAGCGAGTAGAAAATGTCAATCCGTTTGTGCGAAGGTGTCTGCATGACGTAACCTGGAACATGACGTCATTGCTTTATTTTAACTTGGTAAATAGGTAGGTTTGTATTAGTATATTTTATACAATCACGTATTATGAAGTTTTAAATAAGTATTGGTATATTTGCTTTTTAAGTTTTGATAGATTTTTTTTTCAGGCAGATACACTAAAGAATTACCGTATTCGCAAGGAAACAGAGCTTTTTGTTGAGTTGGAACTTGGGACGGTATAAGTTACGTTACTTTTCTTGAAAAAAATATCCTTAACAAATGAGTAAGACAGGAGGTTTCCTTGGTTTTTATACAATAAGAGCTAATACGCTCTGACTGGTTGCCCGCAGTGCGGGCTCTGAGACCCCGAGATGCTTGCTTCCCCCCTAGCAGGCGGGTTAAGGATTTCCTACGTTAAAACGCAAGAAGAGAATACCAACCGGCAGCAGCTCCAGCGAAGATGATGAGGTAACCGACGAAGGTGCCGGTGACCAGCATGCCCGTGTCGGCTTCAGTGTTGTAGCTGTGGTAGTGAAGGGCGACGCACGAACATGTCAGCGCCTGGAAGTACAAACAATAATTTATAGCAGAACACTTATTAGAGAAGGTATCCTAATAACTTCGTTAAGAACTTTTATCTTTCTGTATGTTTGTTAAGTTTTCTTGAGTTAGCAAAGCGCTTAGTCGACTCCACACGTGACTAAAGGGCTGGTACATTTTTTGGCATTGCCATTCAACGTTGCAAAGCTTTTGGGCACGTTACCGGTTGACATCGATGGGGATGAATTTTTTTATGCTTTTTATTTTTGTATATTATTAGAATTAATTTGTAAAATAGTTTTCTAGATAAAATCGATTCCAATTTTGTAGGAATTTAGAAAGAATATTGAGAGTGGACATAGGATTATTTTGATCAGGAGATAGTTACTATTACCACCTACCTAGATTTTTTTATACAAACTGTAATTATAGCAATTAGGTAAAGAATTTTTCTATAATCTCGAAGTTTCGTGGGTTTTCGGAAAGTCGGGCGACATATATCGACTAAACCAAAACTTATTGCATATCCACCTAAAAATCTACGGTACTAAATACCTAGTACAAAACTCACTGAATAACTGTTAATACTTGTCAAAGATAAAGATACCTAATTTATTTGTCACAACATTACACAATTTGGTGTTACAAAAACATATCCATTTCTATTTGCAAAGCTACTGTTGCTGCAAATAAATCAATATAATTAAGATTATTATACAAGCAAACATTCTCAATGGTTATTGCGCGCAATCTATCCCTATTCATAAGTAATCGTCACACCTGGTGGGTCGCAAATGACGTCATACATTAGCTCGCAGTGACGTACCACAGATATTATAATGGCAACCAGTTTTGGAGGGGTGATGTCACACTTATAACCTGCCGAGGCCAACAGCTTGAGACCTTGTGTTTGAGGATGAACATTAAAATAAGGTCAACTGCACTTTCAATGTAATGTTTGTATGCCACTAAAAAAATCCGTTCGGGTTATTTCAATTGTGGTAAGATGTCAATTTAGCGTTTTATAATGCTAATAACGTTTTTAATAGGGACTTTAAGTTGGCCCCTGCCCTATGGACTCGTGTATTTCAATACAATTTATTTATTTTTTTTTAAAACGTCGCCCCACACTAGGAATTTCTCCTGTGTCGTGGGTGCGTTTCACAAACATGAAATATCACAAACACAGACTCGGGACAAACATCTGTGGTTCGCACAAATTTTTGCCCCGTGCGGGAATCGAACCCGCAACCCTTAGCGCAGCAGTCCAATCGCTTAGCCACAGCGCTGATCAGGTCGTCAAAATAATCCTCTAGAATAAGCGATTGCGATAATATTTTGGTCAAACGTAGATCTAAACCCACCCATTTATTAATATCTTGGAGGATACTAGAAAATGTATTCAGCTCACGAATTTGAAATGTAGTGATTATGTCATTCATCTGAATATTAAACGCCCATTCATTGTCACATTTATAGCCATCAAGTTGCACAATGGGGAAGACACGCGATTATTATAAAGTTTTGTGTATCTATAAACTCTCAAAAGATTTCATTGTTCATAACAGCTAACATGGTGTCGTAGTCTCACTTATCGACTCAAATGATGATTCTAATTTGACTATATGACCAATTTAATTAACACAAATTAATACATAAGTACATACCTACTTTTTTGTTTATAAATGAAGTTAAGATAAAATTATAATGGTGTACAATAAAGCATACTCTATCTATCTACTTTACTTTTTACTATCTATTACACACGTAGAAATATGGTGACCCAAGTCCTTCAGTCCAGTCTAGTAAATGCGTATTTTCCTTTTACGCGAGATTCTACGACATCGCGAGCAGACTTGCATGGGACGAGCTGTGACTGGGACCCACTGCGAATGGGACTAACCGCGAATAGAACCAAGTGCGAATGGGACGAAGACAAAGAGCAAATTTAATGAATAAATGTCTACAATTTTGTGAAGATAACAATATTTAATTGTTTTTATTACTTATGTTTTTATGTTATTACGTATTTGGTTTGTGTAATTGATTTCTAAACCGTGTAAATAAAAATAAATAAATAAAAAAAAAAAAAGAGTTCACCCATCGCGAGCAAATAAAAGATTTCGTCAAGTCTCAATTTAACTAGTCATGTAACATGGTTCTATCTATGGTAATTGAATTATGCCCTAAGTATAAGTACTTCCATTATTATTATAATATATGTTGCAGTTTATAAATAACAACTCATTAATGGGCTCATGAGTAATGTTTGTCCTGAAGGATGTTTAATGATAATTTTTCTGCAATATTGTTCATAATAGACGTTAATGTGTTATCGACGTGGTTAACAATTACTCATTCAGTAAACATTAGTAGCTATTAAGGAAAATGCGTCATCAAATGTCGATACTTGAGTCCACTATCCAGAAATTTAGCATCATGACAAACTTGTTGACTGGTGTATATTGTACGCGACATAATACAATGATGAGTATCACAATCTTCAAATTATTTTTATCTTTTATTCGAATTGAATCTATAAATATATGATAAACATAATAACTATTGCTCATGCGAGATAGGACTATTTATATTGTCGGTCTGACTAATATTTACTACGAAACATTATCAGTGCTTGTAAGTGATATCTTTATACAAGAAATAACTAAATTTAGTGGGACTACTTTTATATCACACTTAATCATACTAATATTATAAAGGCGAAAGTTTGTGAGTGTGTTTGTATGTTTGTTACATCTTTACGCTCAAGTTGCTGGACCAAATTTGATTAAATTGTATGTGTAAACAGAAACAGGTAAATGAAAGAAATAGTTTTGTAAACACGTAACATATTAATTGAAGGCCGAGGTTACGGCGCGGCGGCGCTCGCCTTGACTCATTCAGTGTATTTGCGAATTTTATTCACGTTTTGCCAAATTCATGTGTTATTATTTGCCTTTCAGATCTTTTATTTTGTATTGCATCGACGTTTCTAGATAGTTGCTGTAGTGATCACAACAATAATAAAGGTATCTGTTATGATAGGAACCATTTATCATGGATGGATGCGTAAAAAATATTCTAAGTCACTACTTCTCTTTTATTGAACCCTCCATGATGTCCTTGAACTAAAACTATTTATACGGATTTTATCGCGGTTCCATTTAATTCTTTTGGTCCCAACGTTTCGAATCCTTTATGGCATTCACAGTCACGGGCATGGGCAGACTGAATATATACCTTTCCAAAATCGTATCATTTCGTAATAGTTTAACCGTTTAAGTACCAACCAAAACTTAATCAAAATATAAACATAATTACTAATTATCCGAATGAACTCGCAACATACCTCCTACCTACTTACAGGCTATTAAATGTTACGAGAATGAGGTTAATGGCAACCACTATTAAGTGATAAAGGTGTGCCCGCAAGCGTAGGTATTAAACCAATCCGACCCAACCCATTACCTTTAAAATATTAAGTAGTTTAACGAACCTTCCCTTAAACTACATATTTTAAAGCATTAAACTACATTATTGCCTACTTCACGCACTATTTTATCTTCTATTGTAGTTGAACATAACACCACGCCTGTATTCCCCGAAGGGGTAGGCAGAGGTCCACATTTAGTACACCCACATTTCGCCAGTTATGGTTTAGGTCCCAATGTAATATGGGGCGAGCCTATTGCCATCAACAGGGCACAAATCCAGACTTCGTGCTGCTACTGAGAATGACCTAATGGAAAAACCCAGTAACACTTTGCCCGACCCGGGATTCGAACCCAGGACCTCGTGTTCAGCAGTAGTTGAAACTATTATAAATAGACATCAAATTTAAAGAGATTTACGAAAAATTTAAGAACTACTAGTACTTCATACGTTTAAGTAGGTACCTACCTACTAAAACAAGTTATAACCGCTTGAATTTTCATGATAATCTCTGACGGCTCAAGGCATTTCTCATATTATGTGGTTCATTCTCTTATGTCCTTAACGATATTATAAAAGTAAACTCACAAATTATCATTTACACAAGTTCTAATATTTCAAGATATTGGGTTCGTAAACCAGTAAAATATTTTAAAATGAGTGTGTAATTGTTTCCTAAGACTACATTTAGTACATGCCCTAGTGGGCATTGATTAGCCGACCGCGACATACGAAGCCGTATTGATAGTGAAAGTAAGTGTTTTAATTCACAATAACACATTCTGCGCGCTGCCTATAAATTGCACGATGCTAAGGTGAGTGAAAACAACTGATTATCATAAACCTCGAGGTGAAAACAAAGAGCCAGGAAGAATTCTATTGTTTATATTTATAAGTATCGAACATTGATGCATACCTTTTTCTTTAAAATGGCTCTACATTCTACGAGTCTACATTGTTTACACGTGAATGAGATGCATATTTTGCCATGGGATATTTAAAAAAAAGGAGTATATTGACTATAAGAAGCGAGGGCCTAAGTTGATAAATTCCGAATATGAATAATTTTATTCCTATTAGTATTAAACGGTTCGTAACGGAATTTCTTCTGTCTACCCGTTAGTTATTCAATTGTTATAGCATTGTTAAATTAGATATACTTACTTTGAAGGTTGAAATTTAACAATGATTGACGACGAATTCTTTTAATTGGTTGTGTAAAGACAATTGAAGATACTAAGATAGTTTACTTTTAAATTACCCACCACGAGTGTCTTACTTTGTATGTTTGTCTAGTTTATCATAATCCCACTGCATCATGTGACTCACGTAGTTATAACAAATAAAGACCCAATGACCCCTAAGATTATACAGTTTAGACAACGCTTATAAACGAAAGTGTACCGTCGCTATCACTATCATTAACTTGATTAATTCTTACGAAATTTGCCTTCGAGTATGTCTTATACACCATTTATGTATACTTATAACAATATACTTTTTCGGATCTAGAAAGAATATTATGAAAGCGGGCTATTAGAGTTGACTTTTTATAAGTGATTTTTATTAGCCATTATGAAACAAAAAGTACTTTTTGTCATCGTTTATTACATTAATTGGTGGTGTCAATGTAACACTTAAGTTAAATTAATTCTATTAGGTATATTCTATCCACTAATAATGTCATTCATTTAGAGAATGTTGAATCTATGTTTGTAATTCAATCTTGTCACCCAAAAATCAAATCAAGGCAACTCGAGGCTTATTCAAATCCCACATTACCACCTACTATGACAACAAATAATTGGAAAATATATTACGTGGGTAGGTAACTATTTGACTATAATTTATATTCTACAGCCGTGGTAAACCCGTGGCCTCAAGCAAATATTTTGGAAAAGGGGCGTGACTTAATTTACACATGGATTTAAAGATAAAAATAATGGATAAGTCAAGATTTCGTAATAAATCCTTACTAATATTATAAACGCGAAAGTTTGTAAGTATGGATGGATGTTTGTTACCCTGTCACGTGAAAACTACTGAATGGATTTTAATGAAATTTCATATAGTAGCTGATCGAAAAAATGTAGCGGTTAACACCGCGGGGCGCCGCTAGTACATAATAATTATGAACTAACTAGCGTTAGCCTAATTACAAACATAACATCCGGGTCTAAAACATACTCAGTTGTTAATACAGTAAGTGTGAATGCAAACATATTGACTGCCAAACCACAGGTGGTAAAGGAAATATATTTAAAATTTTACGAGACATTGATGTAAACATGGCCAGTTTGCCAGTCTATGGTAACGATAGTCTTCGCTATATCGATTTCACTTCTATAAAAAAGGAGTGCCTAGTCCCATTCAGACGTAGGTACGCAAGACGTGATTACTGAGTAACTGGTTGAGCCTCCGTTTAGGGCGAGTAGTTAATTTCTCTTTCGTTCGTTAGTTATTTTGCTTTCGTTTTAAAAATATTTGAAAGCTATATATTTTTTATTTGGTTGCGACACAGTTTTCGTAACTAATGTAACTATTAACGCACAATTAATATTGTAAACTTGTGTTTGTTCCAATAAATGATTATGATTTGTTACAATTTACTCTGGTCGTAGGTAAGTACGTACTCTGCTATTCAAGGAATACCTGATTACTGTCGAACTAAAACGGTTATTTTGAGCTGGTGATTGGGTAGCGATAAGAGATAAGACTCACGAATGTTAAACATTCAATGCAAATAAAGATATCTATTCTATTAGTGTTCCGGAAAAATGATTATCCAGGTCCCTAAAGTGTGATGAGTTTCCATGTCCAAATCGCCAAATAAATTATGGTCAAATTTTGTTTGAACATAGGTTAATCTCGAAAATTGGAAATTATAATTAAAGAAATTAATAAACTATTTTCAGCGCAAATGTGAACTTAAATATATGATTATGTTTTTAAAAAGATTCTTGAAGATGTATAAATATAGGTACTATTAAGTCCTTATAATAATGCCAACATATGGCTCTAATACAATACGAAGGCAGGGCTCAGATTAACAGCAGTGCTAATGCACTACCGGCCAAGATAAAATATGTTTCCTATTGATTATTGATATTATCATTCATATCAGCAGAGGTTATCTTTTTAAGTGATTGTTAAACACCAAGAATGTATTTGTACTGTATGTATTTATACATTTTTCGGTATGTAAGCGAGACACCACAATCAGTGGCGTGCATTGGTTTTTGGACAAGGTAGGCAGGTATTAGGCAAGTGGTGATTTATTCACAAAAAACTAAAACTCGATTATTTGTCATACATTGCGGCGCGGCGCTTCGATGAATTAGCATATTCTCTTCCCGAATCCGTAAAAAGATGTATATAGATACCTGCTTCATTTACTAAAATAGCGATTATATATTATTTATCAATTAATGAACTATACCAACGATCATTATAATTATTACCATTCGACAAAAGGTACCTACTTATAATCTGGTATGACCACTGAGCTTACCGAAGGTCTCTACAGTAGCCCTGGCTTTTTGAGTCTGCAGTGTCTGCACTAGCGAGGTACCTTTATCGGCGACACGACAAAATGAGAAAATATTTTATAGATATTATAGGTATTTTTGTTTTTCTATACCTACGTTCGGCATCTGACTTCCGCGTAAGTTAAATAACTTTACAAATAAGGTGATTTTTCACAATGAAGGTAACGAGTGAATAAAGTAGGTATGAATGTCGGCTCGTGGCAATTGGCTCGCCCAGACTATGGGACGGGGAATAATACAACTCGCAGATAGGTACTTCAGTAGTAATAAAAGACAGTGTTCAAAAAATGGCTTATCGTAATTGATATAGGTACCTACATTTGTATGCTCGTGAAGTCGTTGTTTACAAAAACAAAACTACTTAGTACCTAACTATTCGTCGAAAAACATATAAATTAATTGCTTACTCACGTACTTTTAACTCCACGAATTTCCTATTGACATTTCAAGGCTTATTTTTCGTCTCTTGAACTTTTATTTACCACTACAACCATCTAATTGTTTTGTCAACAAACGAAAACTAAAGTTGTTTGCATGTAATTTATCAATACATGTTGCATTTTCACCACAAACTAAACACTATAATTTATCGATATTCCTAAATGGCAATTATTTATGTAACACTTTCTAAAAAATCACAATTTAATTAAAGAAATTGATAAAATTGTTTGCAATAGAATAAAAATCGCGCCCGTAAATGACATTTGCCGACTGCAGAGTTGCCAGATTCATAAAACATTTTACCCGTAGTAAAACTGTTTAAATCTGCATTTTAATTTATATAAAATTATTTTTGTCATAAGAAATATAATAAATAGACCTTATCGATTAATTTAAATGAAAACCAGTCAATATTCTATAACGAAATGTAATGAATATATATTTTGTTTTAAAAAAAATAGTTTCCAATGTTGTCTAAAAAACATATAAACGGGAAATTGCTATGTATTTGGCAACATTGCTTAACAATTCGACGGAGAAGAAAGTATAAACAATACTTTTCTCTCTTTCTGATCGCTTTAGAACCATGACAGTAACAACCAATAAGAGACTCGAACCTTTAATGCAACAGACTGCAGCATGAGTGCAGCCAATAATTGACTGAGGTAGGCTTGCTTACCTTGGCCTGGTAATTTGCGAATGTTAAATGTCAGTGTGATACGTATGGAAAAAGGGGAATTATATTTCGGTCGTATTATTCTAAAGAAGTGTGTGTGCGTATACGAATACGCGGAATTTTTTATAGTGTGCGTGGATTTAGTAGGCTGCTCGACCAGTGCCTACTATGACGTCATGCGGTGAATGAACGATCGTAGGCATATTTTTGTGATGGATAATAGAAGTTTTTTATTTGTGTAGCTACATTTTAATGTATAATTGTTGTTTTATATCACTTGATATGACGAATTATTTTATATATTTAGTAAATATAATGTATTGAATTGTTAAATTTATCTGAGGTAGGCACTGCCTACTTGCCTATATGGGATGCACGCCACTGACCACAATACACGGCACATAGCCTCGTCTCACTTTTACATCGGAAAATATCCTGCTTTAAGGGTTCATGGTAAGAGGGCTGTACCATGGCTATCGGACCCAGGTTATCTAACGATTATTCGATTCGCCTCGATTTACTCATACGATATGCCACGAACGTGAAGGACCGTCGTGGTTAGTCTTCCAAACACCCTAAAGTTTTTATAATAGGTGCTAAAGATAACACAGATAATACTATTGGTTCTATGGGCACCAGATAACGATATCGTTCTAACATCAATACGGTTTTGTAAGTCAAGCCTTGTACACAATCGATACTACAACATATTGTATGCATTGGAGGGAAAAGTATTAAGACATCCGTCAGCCAGGTATATTTAGTGTAGATACATATGTATAAATGGGAGAATTAGTTACGAACTCTCCATGTATAGAAACAAAGGCTTATCCAACATGTGTTGTTTAATATTATTTTAAATTAGGGGCAAAATAATAAGACAGTTCAGAACAAAACTCATTTCCTTCAATTTATCTAAAACCTACACTAACACGAAAAACTAATCTACTAATCACACACATTATTTCCATTATATGTTGAGAAGGCTATTAAACATTAAAATAGCATAATACTTTTCCTCTATTAAATGTTTATTTTAAGTTTAATTACACATATAAAACATGACTTACACGAAGTGAACGAAAAAATGACTTCATATTTATTTTTATGCTGTTATCACCGAACACTGTTTTGTTGAATATTTTTAAATATACAGTAATTTTACTAATGAGGCTAAAATATAACGATAACAATGTATATCCAACATTAAAAACCCAGTCGCAATAAACGCTAGAATTTAATTCAGTTTGACACACCCATGGCAGACCCATTTATTTAATAGATACTCGTAGTTTATTCTGTATTGTTCCACTACAGGGCTAAATCTCCGCTACTCTCTTTCTACATCTCTCTGTCTTAAGAACCACTGAAGTTCAATCCTGAAAAATAATTAAATTCATGCAGTCATCCCCTTCCTCGCGGTGTATTTGGCCCCACCTACAGTAGACATATCCAGCCCCAAATGCCAACGTAGCAGCTTTGTGAAAATAACAAAACCGCGATCTACACGGATAAGGAATCACTATTGCAAATACAAAAGATAACGTCATACTTAGTGATCTGCATGTTGTACGCCAGTAATTATTGAATGAATTCTTATATTGACCAATGACAGCTGAGAATATTCAAAGATACGAGGATACATGAATTCTGCGAGCCGAAAACGGAAAGATGTGGGCACGCATCGAGGCACAGTGTGAGTCAACCAGTCAACTAATTTGTACTCAATTGTAACCATCGTCAACAATAGTGCTGATACCGACCACACGATTAGGTCAGGCGGCCAAGAATAGCGGCGATGGACACTGATGTAATCGTGTGATAAGTAACTTACACAGCTAGATGAGTCGAATTGTTTCGTCCAGTGACTTAAAAATATCGCGGAGGTTGAAAGTCAGGTGGTCTTAGAATGGCATAACAAGTGACATCATCATCATCAGCCGGAAGACGTCCACTGTTGAACAAAGGCCTTAGAGTGTCATCAACTGCCACTAATTCAAATGGTTACTTGTTCATAGTTACTTATTCAAAATAACAGTTATTTTGCTTCGCTTCAGGTCAGAATAAAACTTATTTCATTTGTGTTTAATGTCTTTTAGTTAATTTGTTAAATACACCGTCGGAAAGTTCATTTATTACCTCCATATTGATTCGATGTAAGCAAGATGTTTCTGCATCAATTACTTATCTCGCCAGATAATGGCACAAAATAAATTCTCGCGAAAAAATCACATGCTTAGATTATTATATAAGCCCACTTTTACAAGGTACTTTACTAAATTCAGGTTTAAAATTGTTGCTTGTTAATATTTAAACAATATATACCATTAGCATTAAGTTTGTAGGGACACCGTATGAATGGCAATGCAATGTAAGCATAAACGTATGTGAGCTTGATGAATCAATCGGCAGTTACTGCGCATTGAACCGAGTGAACTATCATAGTATAGTATCATATTTAGTCTGACGCGAAATACATCGGTGAAAAACAGTGGTGTTTCTATATCCGAACCTAAATCTTTACCAGAAGACGCAGTGCTCATATAAGGTATCGACTATAACTATCTAGTGCTATAACGATACCTAAAGTGGTGACCCCGACATGTTATAGACATACCTAAAACATAATTATTTACATCTAATTTCAGACAGGCACAGTCGCACCTACCCCACGCTGATATCATACAATCAGCTAAGTTGCAAAGGATTGAGGCCACTTTACTTTCAATTGGCTACAATGACCGCGATAAATCCTGTTTCACGATAAAAGCCCCTTTCTTATGGCTGATGAGAGTAAAAAGGTAAAAAGGAGTCAACGACCTTTGTATGGCAATAGCGTCCTGCCACTGTTCGTTATTTAGCGATAACATGTTTTTATTTTTAACTTTTTTTTCGGTTGATGGTGCTTCTACTTAAAGAATGTTATAAGACTGGCCAGAATAAATAAATAGAATATAGTTGGATAGATATAGGATGAGTCTGGAAGAACGAACAGTCTCTGAACTATCAATGTTTATGTTTTTCATAACTCCTACGCAATAAGGTAAACTAATAACATTCTAGAGGTATACTCCATCTTCATCTAACTAATCGGTAATTATGTTTTATGATACACAAATAAGGTTATAGATATAAATTGGGAGTAAATATAGAATGTTTACTTTTTTACAATGGAATTCAGGCACGCAGTTCATATGCGTTCATAAAACACATCGGGTCACACGTGGTGAGTTAAAATTAACCAAAACATTCCAAGCTTGTTTATTTAACTAAACAATACCGGTGTTACCACAAAATAATGAAATAAGTAGGTAATAAGTTTTTGTAAAAAAATATATTAATTAATTGTTTTATAAAATAAAAAAGTAATAATTACCAGCTCCAAAAATTTGACAATACTTAATCTGCTGATGGCCATTGCGAAACACTTCGAATTCAAAATACCACGAGGTCGAAAGCTTTGTTTACACTGTCACGCGAGCGTTCTAAACCAAGTCGCCACTGAGACTGCGCCGTAAAGTGAGACGTACTATACAAGCGATGAGCTCATACTGGTGTGGCCATACAGTTTGGCCGCTTAGGACACTCGTAAACAAACCCATAAAATATTGCGTTCCACATGGCCTAATGGTACGTGACCGAGAGATGGCCTTCGGGAAATGAATTTGTGATGGAACTGTTTATTATACTGTGATGTTCCAGACTTATATCTTCAAGAACGAGCTTTTGGTCAAAGATATGGTTCTATGGTGTAGCTTGAGCTTTAATTTAAAAAATTCATCACCGTGTCCAAAACCAAGATTTTTTTAAACATCGCCTCGCACTAGGAATTTCTCTTGTATTGTGGTCGCGTTCCACAAACATGAAATATCTTCAGCGGATCACACAAATCATTGTCCCGTGCCGGAATCGAACCCGCAACCCTTGGCGCAGCAAACCAATCGCTTAGCCACTGCGCCAATCACGTATTGACGCAACATGACATTTTTAAATTTTAAAGAAAACCATTTTTTACACTTCTTAGCTAATGAAAGCATAATAAAATCACTGACATTTATGAGTAGAAAAATAAATTCAATATTGTTGAAGCTTGTTTGAAATGCCAGTCTCAAAACTTCTGTGGCCGTTCGAGACGGGAATTATCCTACATAATATCATGGCTACATCACAGCGCATTGTAGTTATACTGGTTACCCCTTGGGATAGCATCGTCAATTCGTGGGTCGATATCGCTTGCATTTTTATGCACATATAAATATATGTTATCTAGCACTATCTTATAAAAAATGATAGAGTACTTCGTCAAACTGAAACACAGAATTACTAATTTGATTCAGTTTTCATGTTAAATGACATGATTCAATTACCAGTATAATACCTACTATTAACTTACTCATTGTGTTAATTAAGTTATGTGTAACACAATAACAATATTGTCAAGTTAATAATTAATTTATAATGAAGGATGATTGAAATGAATGCATATAAGTACGTAGAAAGTTATTAGTTTTAAGTGCCCATATAAACATTTATTTCAGTATTATGTTAATGATGATGGCAATGGGCTTGGCCCTATTACATTGGGACCTATAATATAACTGGTGAAATGTGTAGTACAGGTTCACCTCTGCCTACCCCTTCGGGAAATTCGGGCGTGATATTATCCCTACTAATATTATAAACGCGAAAGTTTTTATGTATGGATGGATATTTGTTACTCTTTCACGTAAAAACTACTGAATGGATTTTAATGAAATTTCATATGGAGGTAGCTGTCACCCTGGAGTAACACATAGGCTACTTTTTATCCCGAAAAAATGTAGCAGGTAACACCGTGGGCCGCAGCTAGTATTCTATAAATTATGAAGACATGCACTAAAACAAAACAAGGAGATAAAATTTCATACATTCATATCAATAAAAAACATAAACGCAGCTCCAAAACCCGATAACCTTTATAAATCCCACCGGTATGATAACAATTATGTAACATGTTCATGTTGTTAACACACATTTAATTGATCTACGCTGTGATAACAACACGGTACAAACAGAGTCCGATTGGGTGTGAGCTGAAGCCGGTCTTGGAAAAAATGGGGATTCCACGAAGATGAGAGGTACGATTGCGGTGTCCCCCAGTCTGCTGGTCTGCCTAAGATACCCATAAGAGATCGACACATCAGCCCCCTTACCATGAATTCTTAAAGCAGGACAATTTACGCAGTCGAAGCGAGACGCCCGCAGTACACTGCATATTACAGCGTCTCGCATCCATGTGGAAACAGGACAGTTTGACATGTGTCAAACTGTCCTGTTTTAAGAGTTCGTGGTCAGGGGGCTGAAGCCAAAAAACATGATTTTTATCCTCCTGTAGTAGTTTATACGTATGACAATAAACTAACCAACCCAATTTTTAAATTGAGCATTTCATTTAGGTATCATTTTATTCACACCACTTGATAACGTTGTCGGTATATGCTAATATTATTTGGTTTAGTGAGTCATATTATATACAAGTAATTTGCGTTATCGTATGCTAAAAGTACAGCGACGTAATACTTATAAATAGATACTACGAGAGCACGACCTTACAAATTTTATAGTATTTTACACGTATTGCTTGTATTTATGGAGTCCAAAACAGTCGCCTACGCCATCAATGACATCATGGTTCGACGAAATCGTTACGGTTCATAGAAAAACGTTACATAGCTCGTAACGTACTTACCCTATCATTTTTGTAATTTATGTGATAAACACATACATTTTATAAATAATAATGAATACTACAGAGATCGTAAAGCTATAGAATTTCCGCTATAAAGTTGTGAATCTTTACGTCTTACCAACATCTGTGTATGTTACAACTTTAAAAGTAGGAAACTCTATAAATTAGCTACTCATCTACAAAAGATATTTTGTTTGGTATGCATTTTTCTACATAAGTCTGTGAATCAAGTTAGTCTTTACTATATTCACTCTAGCTTTCTTTTTAAACAGGGTTCGGTAATTTTTGACGAGGACTCACTAATCTAATAAAAAAATCACTACTAATATTATAAATGCGAAAGTTTGAATGTATGGTTGGATGTTTGTTACTCTTTCATAGTTGACATACTGATAGCTGACACCCTGGATTAACATGTAGGCTACTTTTTATCCCGAAAAAATGTAGCGGGTAACTCCGCGGGGTGCAGCTAGTAAATAATATTAAAGATCCGATATTTTTGTTTCAACACCTCAAGAAAGATACTCCAAAAATGCATACATTATACTTACACGTACCTATTTCATCATTAACAAACAGTTATAAAATGTAAGCCAATGTTCAAACATTTTCCAACTGGATCGATTTAAACTATCGATTTCAGAAAGTATCGAAGTGCAATGTCATATTTAATTACAGCACTCTTCGAGCCTGGGAAGAACAACAGCTTGTGAGTTGTGGCTAATGGGACATGAAGCACAACTCTACGAGTATAATAGAGCGTACCAATACCTATGGTATAGTTTATAAACTAAATAATATTTTTTGTAAATTATTCTTTTAACGCAATTTGTTTGGAACTTTAGGTAGGTTTAAAATTACATTGTTAAACTATCTTCTATCTCATAGGTACGTATTTGAAGAAAATAATATTTATTCAAATACGAGCTGACCCGGCGAACTTTGTACCCCCTTCTTACAATTTAAACCACGGATATTCAAAACCAAAATTTACTAAGTCGGTCGAGCCGTTCTCGAGTTTTAGCGAGACTAACGAACTCATTTTTATATATACAGATAGATTTCTTCGTCAGAATGTATTATATATTTTGCTAAGCATCAAATTCACAACCAAACAGTCACTGACTGAAAACATAATCTTATTTAAGTATTCAGACATATTCATTAGTTTACTATAATAACTTTCGTGAGTGTTATCCATATTATTTACTGTATATGTACACCCGTGAGTATAACCGGAATATACAGTAAATAATATTCATTAGTGTTCAAATGAAGAGTAACTTTTACTGATATATACAAATTGTACAATGTTCCTATTAGCGATGACAAATCAAAATGATGTACAATGAGATCATAATAGTATTTGTCATCTAAAAGTTGTCATAATTATGTTTAACTGTAATAAGTCAGCATTGGGAAAATGTTTTTTGGGATTTAGTTATTTCTATTATTCATATTTGAGCTCTTAGATGCCTGGAAGGCCTAAGAATATAGATTGTGTACAAATGACATAGAAGAGAGTAAGATGACTTCTGAGATGACGAATAGAAGGGGTAGATAAATAAATTGTACTCATTGCACCGATATTAGATAAGTAATTGAAACAGTGCACGGGAATTTAAAACAAACAGTCGAAATTAGACATCAGAGACCAAAAATTACAGTACAATTTGGATATGAAACTATTTTTTCCTCAAACACAGTATGTAAAGTTGTAAAACATTAAGGAAGTGTGTGAAACGACATTGACCAACGGTCACACATTGGTTACGATTTGATTTCAATGAACATGGATACAACAAGTTATACCCCAACTGCACCAGAAGAAGGGTGACGAAGACTTCATTATTTATGTAAAGAAAGTCTATATCAGATCTCTTCGGCCCTTTTTGATAGATATGGGTATCTTACACGTTGTATGACCCATCCTTAATAAAAACATTCTATATCCAGCATCTAATTTGACTAATGACATCAACACAAGCTACAAACAACACGCCTAAGTTCCACAGATTGCGTCCTTGATTAACATTAAGCTCGGTTAACAATACGAGTTATTTGTTTCACCAATTATCGTGGGTGAACTCTGAACGTAAGATCTTTATTTTGGTCGGTGTGCGCTTCGCTGTGCGTTTTTAATTAAGACTTGCGTGTTGATGGTATTTGATGCTGTTGAAAGATGGTTGATAATTTGGTGTTTATTTTCTGTGCCTATAACATGTCTATGTTATCTGACAAGATTTTTTTCTTACTCTTCTCTTTTTGCTGTTAAGATTTTATTTTATTACCGCTACGATTTGTATACTCCATTTACTGATTGCTTGACAAAATGTATGTGCTTCATAATTATTCTTGGTTGACAAATAAAAACGACCTGTCTTCAGAGTTGACGCCGTAGATGGTATAGTAAAGTTTGTGGGAGTCATCAACGACGGTGCTTAGGGAAAATAAACTGATGACATCGATAGTTCACGAGATGAAGTTATCTTACTTCAAAATTAATTGAAGGTCTTTGAGTTTGTTTTGGTGTTTCTGTTTAAGCGTAAGGCCAATTTACATCGAAAAGTTTATGTGGGGGTGAATAGGGGTAGAATACACTAATGCTTATCTACGATACTTTTAAGAAATAAGACTGTACAAGCTTTTTAAATTGTGTCTTCTAGCTCCATCTGTCGTATCACTTGCGAATTATAACGCGCTCACCGTGAGCAATCAGCTACAGCGCCATACGCGCTGCGCTGTTAGTTTAATCCATGGTTTCATCAGTTTACCACAGATGTCTCTTTACTAAAGAACAAGTTTGGTTTAGAACTGAATTAATCGTCGTGATTAAAGGTAATAGGTTACCGTTTTCCTCCGTGAAGTTGATAAATCTTAATGAGATCTCTAGAGCAGGGAGGTCAGGTCACGAACATGAAGCCACTATTTCTTGGCGATAAGGTAATGAGTAAGAACACTGTTCGTTTATTAGGTCAGAACGAAAGGCAAAGTTCAACCTTATTCAGGGTATCTAACCTATTTCCTAATTTATATTTAAAAAAAAACTATAAATGGTGGTGCATAATTAGCGTAGTGGCTAAGAGATTGAACTTCTGCGCTTAGGGTTGCGGGTTCGATTCTTGCAAGGGGAAAATATTGTGCGAACCGCAGATGTTTGTCCCGAGTCTGGATGTGGTATTTCATGTTTGTAAAACGCACCCACATCGCAGGAGAAATTCCTAGTGAGCCGACCGTTTTTTTTAATATGTATATGCTTAAACAAGTTTTTATATGGTTAAAGGTTGATTTAATAAACAATATATAAAATAAAACAGAACAGCCCTTAACAAATAGGTTTATTAACAAAATTAACACGGAGCAGCATTCTTCGGACATTTAGCTCGTGTGCTGCCTTCCTCCTTGTGCGCGGAGCATATTGCAATCAACGCATCGATGAGCATTAACGAGGCGTTCGCGAGGGCGCATATGGCGGCGGCTTGCGCGTACGTCTTGCGCGCGTGGTTGGGTATGTCGCGCCAGGAGTGGAGCGTGAGGCCGCCGCACGCCGCGAACATCACGCTGCCGCTGGCCGACCACCACGCGTCCACGTAGGCGTCCGCCGCCGCTGATACCGCCTCGCCTACACGACAAACCACCACAGAGAGTACGTCAATACACACATTTGAACTGACCGCTAAATAGGCACAATAGTTAAACAATCGCTGTGAGGTGGTGAGAAACACTATGAGGACTATTATATTATAAATTTTAGTAGATTGAAGGGGCGGAAATTTGGTCTAATAGGTATTTAAGTCTAGATATATCTAAGTCTAAGCTAATTGCATCCTTATCCCTAAGGTTATACTTAAATCCTTTGTACCGTGTGTACTTTTAAAAAGTCAAGATAACGTAACACAACTCCCAAATATGGATACCCTTTACTGATTCCTATTGTAGCGCTGGCTTTGTCTGGTGTGCAGTTTGCGTAATTTTGAAGAAAGGCAACCACTATACGGGTTGTATCTTTGAAACCGGTCGGGGGAGACTAATGATAACAGATTAAAGCATCCACACAAGTAAAACAACACACACCGGATTATATTTCCAATGAAATACGATCAACAATTCTACAGTCAAGTGCCTCCGCGAATCCAAAACCATCCATGAATAGCAATGTCCGCTTGTGTACGTAAAGCTTTTAATGTGAAAAATGAGTGCAAATCATGTACCTACCTACATGATTTTATACATAAAATGTAAATGAAAAACCATAATCAAATCCTTTTCTTTTACTGTAACACCTACATAAAACATAAACATATTTGAGCCGCATTTATACTGTTTATTCTACTATTAAATAGTCCGAGATATTCACCTTTTTACACGCTGGCCTCTTCATCGTACTCCTCAGAGTCCAAATAAGCCAAGCTTAGGTCAAAAAGCATGAACACTGCGTTGAGGATCGCCAGTGACGACGCCAGGAGTGCCGCGTTGAAGTCGCCGGTCTTCGGGCACACGGATCCTTTGATCCTGGCCGACAACACCAGGCCCCCGCTCACGGAGAACAAGGCCACCCCGAGCATACCAAAGTACATGTCTTGGACGAGATCCAGCGGTGCGAACAACATCTCCCCTAGAATGTTTAAGTTACTGAGACTGGTATACATTAACTGCGCCGCGGTCAGCTGAGCGACAGACAAGTAAACAAAGTAAACGGTTCCGCCACTGACGACTGTTTGTGAATCCAATTAAAACATCGTTTAACTTTCGCCAAAGCTTTTGATGTATCTGACGCCACTGCATTAATTTTTGCTTGGTCAACATTGGATGAGCTTTGCTAATGCAAGATACATAACATGAAATGTTTACGCTTCCCTTAAATGAAAGTTGCTTTGAAATGTTCAAATGCTATTTTAGTATTCGCGACACGAAGGAACGTTAACTTAGATAGAAAAATTGAATTCAGTATAAATGCGGCATGTGTGCATTGAATACTTTAAGTATAATAAAAACTGCAAGGTTACGACTACATAAATGGCACTTGACTACACAAACTTATTAAACACAAATTCATGATAAGTAAAGCACTAAAGATACAAACGTCTACAGTACAAAAAGTAGGTTTAGTAATCGAGATAAAGCTACGACTATACCTCACTATAATTAACATTAATAGCTTTATACAACAGAGGAAATATGCAAAGCATGTCCAGTAGTGCGATCATAACTACATAAGCAATGTGTGGAGCGCCGTATAATGCAGTAACTACATTCTCACCGACGATCTCCCCCGAGAGGACGACCACATAGCCGACGTATGTGCCGGAGCATAGCATCAGCGTGGGCACGTCTGTCAGGTCATAACTGTAGTGGTGTAACGTTAGGCACGCCACTGTTAACATCTGCAAGACAAGAGCTTACCAAGTTAATTTATTTAAGTTCTCTGGTTTTCAAACTAATCTATTTATATCATAGTGAAACAAAGAATAGAGCGAGTAGGCACCAATATATATAATACTAAACTAGCGCCAATTTCCTATCACAAACGAAGGAAAAAGCAGTGATAGCCAAGTGGTATGACTATAGGTCTGCCAAGTCAAAGGTCGCACTTCAAACGGGCACGCACTGATGTCTTTTCGAATTCATTGCGTACTATTAATTAGTTATCAATTGCTAAAATCGGTGAAGGAAAACAGCGCGAGGAAACCGGCACACATGAGAGATATTTCAATGGTGTGTAAAGCCTTATCAGAGGCTTACAGGTTTAAACTCTGGCACCAGGTTCATTAGCCGTATGTTAAGAGAGTACCCAAACGAAAATCTTATTTAAAAAACTGTCCATCAAGTAAAACAAGGTGAGATTGGCAACGCTAGCTTGATCATAATCAACGATAACTTAAAGTTTTTTACTAAAGTAACAACAGGATTTTTTTTTCATTTATTGATCCACTACTTAACTACCTACCTACACAAAGTAATTAATTAATACTGCACCTGAGCTTTGCTTTGAACGAAATACCTAGTTAAACGCGCTACAAACTAATTTTCTCAGAAGTACCGTGTAGTGAGCGCCTCGCTAAACCCTTTAATTAAATTATTAGAAACTGCATGACCAGGTTTGCCTCGGGGACTTGCTCGTATACTTATACAGTCCCAGAACCACAGAAAAAGATAAAAATCCGTATATCTAACCTATCAAAATTGTACACAGCACTAAAATACAAAGGAAATCTATTAAAATCTGAATATTATTACATAACTGAATATTAAAATTGGCCTATGTTGCTGTATGTATATGATACACATCTCAGACGAAGTATATGATAGACCGGTTCTCATGTAAATAAGGCGAGACCAAAAATGAAATGAGTGCGTGTTTGACATATAGTGCTGTGACACGTACTCTCATATTATCGTATGTCGATAAAAATCACAATCATGAAAACAACGAAGTTAAACGAAATTATCTAAAATCAATATAGTAAAACAAAAGAATCCATAAATCATCGTCGTTTATTAAATCTTAACAAAAACATAAACCTTTTAAAGTTAACAAATAATCAAAAACATGAAATAAAATAAAAGTCGGCGTTGGTTTCTAACGTCATTAATGCAGTAAGCCCAGTGATCAGTGATCACACTGTTAATAAAGATTTCAACTTCATATCGACCCTACCGCGGATTCCCGAAGGCAATTAACATATTACAGAATCAATACATAAATCACTTATTCTGTTGAATAAGTAAGTGTATAATAGTCAATTATTGCAGATTTTCCGTTTTTACTAAACTAACTAATTTACTATTTACTAATGGTAATTTTTATTACCATAAAAAAGTACATATTAAATACTTATAGTCGTATTGTCTAATTTATTAAGTAGTTCTGTGGTAAAAGGTAAATTCATAAAATAACATACCATATTCATAAAATAAATAAAGTAATGAAAATCGTAATCTGATTGTATTTAGGGCATTTTCTAAAACAAATTTGTTCAAAGTGCTTACTGCAAACTGATGAATATTTTTTGGGAATCCAGTTACCTCTATTTAACAGGTTTAACCATTTTTGGCGAAACTCTTAATTTACAGGAAATCTTCAAAATATTTTTTTACATTATTCTAAAGAATTATAATGTTTCTAAATAATTATTTTGGACATTGATTGATTATAATATAATATGTGTATTAATTTATTTTTACAATAATAATATTATGTACCTATACTAATTAATCAACTTCTCAAAATAAAACGTCAAGTAGAATATCGAACAATATCGATAAAGTCTCTGTCAAGGTGGTCAATCTCTATACTATGATATTTGGGTAAAAAATACACAAAATTTACGTACGTGTTATTTCTTTTTATAAAGATCTACAATATTAAGGGTCACTATGTGATTAAACGCGATACATTGGCGTACCGATTGATATACGCAACGTTAGTAAAGGAATTTGTAAACGTATTGTAAATAGCAAAATAACCAATTGTACTTACAAGTGAAAACTGTAATTATTTATATTATTTCTATGATTAGGATCACATCCGGGTACTACACACGAAGGCATGACGAAGACAAATAAATAAATATAATTTACACACCAAGCATATATTTTTTCAAATTAAATAACACAATTTATTTTTGACTAATTTGAAATGTGTCATTTGGTGTAAAGTTCAGTCAGTAACACGTCCAACTACCTTTCTCACTCTAACCTACATTGTACTCAGGTCTTTCTGTTTCAATCACCCCATCTATAGTAGGAACTACTTGGATCCTATATCTATGATACACATACACATCTTGAAAATGTCTAAAATAAACATAGTATAATAATTATCTTTGATAGAATTCACTTACCAACTCACAGAGTTTTATTAAACACGTGGGTATTAACATTGTAATATACTTTTATAAATAAAATGTAAACTAATATGAAAAATTTCTATATTACCAATTACACGATTAATTAAATTACATGACACCCAAACTTGACAGTCTAGTAACTGTGACATTTTATTTGACAAGCTTTAGTCACTTTAACTAAATGAGTTTGAGTACCTGAAGGTTGATTCATTGAAAATGTATTAAGTTTGTGATTTTTAAGAAATGTGTAAGGGAATTGCAAATATAAGCTTTGTCTATATCTTAACAATATAAAAAAATTGTTTCGAATAGTTAACATTCGATAAATTGCAATTTAGGTGCAAATGATGCCGCTGTAGGAAAATGTAGTATACAGTAAAAGCAATCATTCAAAATATCAGCAATCATTTGCATATTCACAAATGGAATTCATTCATGAAACAACGGAAAATGTAGAAACAAAAACATATTTGCTGTGTATTAAATACTAATTTGAACATCCCATTCCGTGACTGTCGAAAGTTCAAGGAGTCTTTGCGGTGAGAATTGCTTTTATTTCGATTTCATTTAAGTATTATTGGACGATGAAAACAAAGAAGCAATGTTCCCTCGGTATTTGTGAAACAATAAAAGTTTGTAAGTATAACAAACAATAAGGATCTTATACGAATGTTAACGAGATCGAATCGAATTTCAATGTCGTGTTCAATAAATTACACTACTATGCTCCAATTTTCGAAATTGCAAGTAGAACTAGGTTAATAAAACTATGTCGGATCATCGGAAGCAGTAAGCACTTGAAACCACGGAGAAAGAGCCACAAAAAAGTGATGGACAAGACTTAGCAAAAAAACCCTGACCCTGATAAAATAACTCCTAAAGATAAATATTGCAAATAGGAAGGATACATACATAAAGTCAAGCATGGGGAGGATGAATGTCATAATATACCTATTGTTCGTTTAATAAAAATAGCAAGATATCCTTGCTCTCTACGTAAACTGGCTCGTTATTCGCCCACACACTGACTGGCTTTACTGTAATCCCGGCTAGCACGCAAAAACGCGAATGGTCGCCTTAACTTTTAACGATCCATTTAAGTACCTACGTGGGAATACGCAAAATAAGCAATGTAAGCATGCCTTGGTTTATGAAAGCCTAGTATTTCAAATATGGTATGTGTATCATCACGATTTAGCTATTGTAAGATAAACAGTATTTCGGATTGCGAGCCTTTCTTGTGTTGCTTTGAATTGTTGCCGGCTTAAGCTCTACATGCCTACTGTAATAGCCCATTGTGTTCTAAGATCGTAATAAAACATTGGAACTGTCAGCTTGCGTTAATGAGTGCGGTAACATCCGCAAGATGAGTGATCCAACTTGAGCAGAATGATAACTAGATAAACATTATTCCTTTATTTAATTCATCAATAAAATTATCATAAATAAACATAAACTAGCATGTATAATTGACCATACATACAAATTAATCGCTTTTGTTTAACGCAAACCGTTAATTTAAAATATTTCTTCATTGACTGCCTCGTTGGTCTAGTGGTCGCCAAGCGCGACTGCTGAGCACGAGGTCCTGGGTTCGAATCCCGGGTCGGGCAAAGTGTTACTGGGTTTTTCCATTAGGTAATTCTCAGTGGCAGCACGGAGTCTGGATTTGTGCCTGGTTGATGGCAATAGGCTCGCCCCCTATTACATTGGGACCTAAAAACATAACTGGCGAAATGTGGGTGTACTATAGTATGTGCACGTCTGCCTACCCCTTCGGGGAATACAGGCGTGATTTTATGTTTTTTTATTATTTCTTCATTGAAAACTACAAAGGAATTTGTTGAAGAATACGTGATATTAGCAAAGGTTCAATTAAATTAGTAGAAGAAAAATAATCTATATCATTCATTGTTTTCACAAAGGACCTAAAGATAAAGATAAATATATAGGTATTTATTTATTATAAATTTAAATTAGTTCACACATCCCATCAGACTATTGCAGTCCACTGCTAGACTACGCTGTAACGTACGACAGATGTAAATAGCCCACTACCACTTCGGTTATTATTATTATACTAAATTAGATAAGAATAGCCCAACTTCTATGAGTGGCAACGTGACTGCTTTTCAGGCTGCCAGCAAGCTTTTAACCTGAAACCAATATATTCATATAAATCTCTACAATAGATTTCAGTCTGATAGGGAAGTCCTACTAAGGTAACTGCATGTACACACGACACGGGTATGTTCCACTACATATTGTCGACACCTAACTCAGACGCTGCTTTAAGTACATTTAAGTTTGCTTTGTTACGTTTTCTATGTTAAATTGTATTTATAAGGTGTGATAGGACTGCCATGTACAATTGTATTAAAGTCCTTTAAAAAATATAGAGAAAAAAAAATCATTACAATGTAAAAACATAGTACCTATAAATATTATGTATCTATCCTGTCTGTCTGATTAGCATAAATATTTAAAAACTGCTCCTTATTCCATAGTGAATTATTTTAATTACCTCATGTTCAACTCTTGACGCTTGACATTTTGACTCTTTTCATCATCTACAGCAAAGTTTAATTATGTCCACGGATAGGTGAACGACTTAACCGTCATTACTTATTTTCGTCGAATATATTTTCATTTTTGTGATGAGGTCTACCATGAAATGAGATATTACATTTTTAATTTTTCATTTGGCCGTCAGATTAGGTAGTACGCCAAAAGCCCACAAGAGGCCACAAAGCTTATACAATTTGCATAGAAAAGACATTGAGATATCACACTTAGCTTTCATTTTGTATTAAACAGTTTTTTTTTATTTATTCGACCCTCCCAAAGTACTATAGAGCTCGAGTTTATTTGCTTACAGGTTATATAGGCACAGTTCTCGTAACCCCGAATAAATTTTAAAGCTAATGTTAGAACTGCTTTGAACTTTTCTGTAACCTAATCTCAAGAGACATAAAATCACAAACCAATAGCCGATGTTCTTTTTCGGACCCAACCGAGTCGGAAACATTTTGGAACAATGCGATTGACTCCAAATTTTATGAGCTCCGCTAAGGGCTGAGGCAAATCAATTTCTTCCGGCCAGTATGACTTCTCTAAACTCACAATTTTTAAGTCACATTCTACGACATAGATATGGTCAGCAACAGAAGTAGCTAACAAACTAAGGTCTCATCATTGTTAGAAATATTACTTACATAAATTAAAAATATTGAAATTGTTCCTTACTTTATACAAATATACCAGCTGCTTTTTGATATAGCTATACTGATGTACTTTATACTCCCTCCGTGACGATATACAATAATATATAAATATAATTAGGTCTTAAATAACGAGTTTACATTTACCTCCACCACTAATTAGCTTTAAAGTTTCAATCAAATGCAGCCTGTTTCGATATTAGTTTGTTATTCAATGCCTGTCAGCTGTTAAAAGTTTTATTTCCCCTTTTCTTTAAGCATGTCAGAGCTTCGACGTAACCTTTAAAGCTATCGTGCAATATAAGAAAATAAATAATCTAATAAAATAATGTTCTCAGTGTGCCCTCGTCATATCATAATCACAAGGTCTAACGTCCGTAAGACAAATGACTACAACGTCTGCAAATACTATGTTACCGTCGGGAAATTGCAGTTTTTACGGACCATTCCCAGCTAAATCTGGATTAAAATACTTCATGTCTAGTAATCTCCAATAGAAATTATTATTTGAAATCCAATTCTAGTGCAGTCTGCAGCGTTGATTGCATTCTCGGAGCGACGCTTGATAGAGCGGAGCGGTGTAAGTCTCCGGTTACTCGATTGTCTTGTCTCTGTATTTTTATTATGATCTGCATTCATTAAATCGAGATCGCTCTTGATGTATGTTTGATGTTGTTTATTTTCCGACCTTTATGTCATCCGTGTTTATTTAAACAAGTTATTCACCCGTTTACATAAATAAGTCTCTTCACTTAGTTTTATAGACATGCATTTCTTAAATATTCCATTAGTGGGCTGCCGAAAGATAGCCTGTGGTTAAACCGATAGGAAATATAAGTAAGGTACAGAATGACAGAAGAGATGAAATGGGAATATTTCCTAAATAACACAGTTTTTCATCCTGAAAATTAACCTCAGACGATGTAAACATTATGATTGTCATAGGAATATATTATAAATAGTGTATACAATGAGTTAAAAAGGTATATAGTATAAACAACATTCATTTAGTTTTTAATAATATGTTTTGCATAGTGGTGCCTATTCCTCTGAAGAGAACTGCTCGTTGCACAAAGAATTACTACATGAATAATGGTACTTAAAGACTTGATCGGCGCGGTGGCTAAGCGATTGGACTGCTCGGCTACTGGGCGGACTGCGGGCTCGATTCCCGCACGGGACAAAAAATTATGTGATTCGCAGATGTTTGTCCTGAGTTCAGGTTTTTGTGTATGTGATATTTCATGTTTGTAAAACGCACCTATCGTCATCATCAGCTTTTATGTGTGTGGGTCATATGTTAGGCATAAATGATAGGAACAGGCGAAATTCTTAGTGTAGGCGACGTTTAAAAAATAGTAGTCAATGATTAATGACAGTTAGTTGCTGTATGTAAACCCTAAAATCGATGTTTGAACTTTGTTTTAGTGACGGTCGATGGTAATATTCTTATAATGCGGATCATATCAAATACTAGCGGTAATCGAGGCCGATCTTATTATATTGGCGATATTATTAGAGGAACGGCCATTTTGTGGCACGTGGTGCAATAGGTGAACCACAACCTGAGGGTCTGAGAGAAACACTTATCTGTTTTAGTGCACACAAGTACCAGCGGACACCGAAAGAGTAACCATGGTGTTCCCTGCACATTATTTTCCTTAGGAATCGATACCTAGAGTTCGGTCTATTCGTCAGCGTCTGGAAATCGCATCGAATCGATTATTTTTGATACGTAATAAATTAATAAAGTACTTTACTTTCCTATCAACTGGATAAACTTAATCTGCTATTTTATTTATAAACATAACATAACATCAATCCTACATTCCACGGTACGCATAGGTGAACATAATATACCTACCTACTACACCCCCATTGCGCTCGTCATGTTTAGGTCGCATGTAAACGTGGGCGGGCCAATTGCCACCAACCGGGCACAAATCAAGACTACGTGCTGCTTCTGTGAATTATTATTTAATGAAAATTTCCAGTAACACTGCCTGAACTAGAATTTGAATCCAGGAACGCTCAGCAGCTTAATAACCACTAGACCAACAAAGCATTTATTTAGCTAGTAATGTTTATTTTCTAAAATGGAAAGGCAGAGTTTTACATCGCATGTATTTTTCGTACCAAGTTCTTATCCAAATTATCTTATACCAAAGATATTCAATGTGACTCACTTATGGACACATTTCAGACTACGTATAAAGCATATAAACCAACAAACATCCAAATTGTATATTTTGTTCAGTCTGAAGATCAAACCCACGACCAAATACTATCATGCATATTGTATGCAACCTGAATAACACACACATACATGGTATACCTTTTTATAATTGACTAAGAAAACAAGCAAACATTAACACCCGCGTAAATATGTACTTACCTATACCAAGGAGTAGACTTGTGTGTGTGAATCCGCAAGACACAGGTAATTTAGTATAGGATCAGTATTAAATGGATTCTGTGATCGGTATTTAACATTAATATAAAGCCAGTACTCACTTTATTAAGACATTCTCTGCAATATTATAAACGGAATATTACATAGATGAGTATATTACATACATAGGTGTTACATAGTCATAAGCGCATATGTCACGTGGTTAATTAATGAGCTATCTCATCACATTCATCATGTTTAGCTATGTTTACTTCATCTTGTTGAGAGCCTGTTTCACTTAGTTCCAGCCTACAATTTAATTAATGGTGTTGGTTTATGAAGGCACTTGTAATTATGTATTATATCAATCAGCATATCACCTCTTTCGTCGTAAAATGGAATAGAAAGTATTTGTAAGAAACATTATGTTTTTATCTTTTTACTTTACCTTACCTCTTAAAGCAGGACATTTTCCATAGTGGAAGCGAGATGTCACACTACACTGCACATAGCGCCGTCTCGCTTTAGCCGCGTTTAGGGGGCAGGCCATGTAGATACTGTCCAGTTCTAGGTGCGCCGGGCGACTAACTTTTTTTTAAATTGGTGTACAATTCAAGTACCATTGTTTAAACTAATGAAAGGAATTTTGTATAAAATGTATCCCTTAAAAATTTTGGCAAAACTACGTAACCACAAAAAGCGTTCTTGTCTTTGTTTTACATCGATTGATCGCAAATAAACAATGACGTAGCGAAGAACTAATTCTTTAACAGGAACGGCACTTGAGCCGTAACACGAGATCGCTTAACCTCATTTGAATCTGAAGTCATTAAATTAATTCCAGCCAACAATAAAATGTATACAGCCAATATGCACTAACATAAGACGCTTATGCACGTCTATTCGAAGTGCTAATACAAATAAAAATCATAATGTTAGTAGGTAGGAACATTGTTCTGCACGTACTAAAAAAGGCAATTATTTCACAAGACGCTACTGAGCAGAATCGGAACAAGATCATTTTCAAGTAATAGTCGTTGACGCGAGAGGAGCGTCGATACAACGGTCACGGACTCGAACTTCAATGCTATGTGACATTTACACAAAACCAACCAACGTTTTACCACCCACTTGCTTGAAATTGAAAGTTCCAATCGGCAAAACTAACAATGAATACTTTCGTATATTGGGAAATTGGAAATACGTGTTCTAAGCTTCGACAGTCGACACGCTAAGCGTAGAGCTTTTTATTTACTAAGTAGTAGACAAGAGGCTGAGACTGCCTCGTTGGTTTAGTGGTCGCTAAGCACGACCGCTGAGTCGAGTTCCTGGATTCGAATCCGGGCGGTGTGTTTTTTTATTAGGTAATCTTCAATAGCACCTCGGAGTTTGGATTTGTACTCGGTTGATGGCAATAGACTCGCCCCCTATTACATTAGGACCTTTAACATAACTGGCGAAATGTGGGTGTATTATATGTGCACCTCTGACTACCCCTTCGAAGAACACAAGCGTGATATTATGTTTGTTATGTAGTAGACCTGTTAGTAGTATTGGTTCTGGCTTTTAATTTATATAACCCGTTATGTCTTAGAATCAGACTTTTTTATTTTTCTTAAACTAGAAAGCAACATTATTTTTCTCAAAGAAAAATACTACTTAATCTAAAATTGCAGACTGAAATACATTTCATTTCTGAGTACTGCTTATTTTATATAAAGAGTTTAATATGAAAGGAAAAGCTACTAAAGAAAATAATGAGGAGATTAAAAAATACTGTTTCATTAGAAACTTTTATAGAGTTCAGATAAGGCATCTACTTTTCGCTCACAGTCCGTATTGCAAAAGTTAAGTTCATCCTAAGGAATATCACAAACGTTTGTTTGCATTGCAGTCAAGTTTAAGTAAAAACTAGATCTAAGTTTACTAACATGGAAATACGTATATATAACTATATGTATGCGAAACAGACGACAAACAGAAATGTTAACCTGTTAGGGATGTCAACCATCAATATAAATGTTTTGCTAAAAGTCGTCACGTTTTGATGTTTGTCACAGCCGCGGCATGTATTTTCCATTTGCCATTTCTATGTGACTTAGCATATCATCGATCAGCCTGACACATCGTATAGCTGTTATGTATAGTAGTCTAGTATGTAATAGTCCAATATATGTCGTTAGAAAACCTTAATGGAAATAGCTAACGCAACTTAATCATCTAGTTGTACGTTTTCGCAAGTGCTCGTAGTGGGTGCTGCAACTAGTTAGTAGTACATAATCTGACCTATATACACGTAGGAAGTTCCTCCGATTTACTTGAAGGAACGGCTTTGTTATAGGAACACTAAATCCGCAAAGGGAATTCCAGGTTAGCTAAATGTTGGTGAGCTTGAGGCGTGGGGCAATGAGCGCGGATTCACTCGCGATATCGGTGGAGCACGCACAAGGTGAAGCAACCGAGAAAGGGCAAATCGGAGCAATATAAAACGAGGCACATCCTCACAGACAGTATTCAGCAAACAGCTGAACAGCAAACAGCGCCTGTTCACTGAGTACATTAATAACTAACGACATGACCACCTCACTGGTAAGTCGATATACGCTGCTTACAATTGGGACGTTAGTTATTGCCTTCCAAACTAAATTATCCCCATCCCGGTTTTTAATTGAATACAAATTCTACTCAATCGGGAGTCTTCCTTATACCACTTCAAGAATATAAATATAAGCAAATAATGTCTTCAGCTTCAATTCAATTACTGTACCCATTTCCTTTCTGATTCGTATGCATGTTATAAATACCCTTAAAATGTATTCAAAGATTAATTTAACACTACAAGAAAAGCTTTCATCCCCTTTCTTCTGGTTTATTAAAGTCTTAGATGGCGATCGTATCGTTGTCCTATGGGCAGGTGAAAGCTTCGGAATGCCTTGAGCTTAGTTTTACCTCTTTTTGTAACTTTAACTCATGCATTATATTATAGCATGCCTGTTTGGCGAAATGTTGGACTTATTTAAACATGTTTCGTCTTTCCAGTTGATATTCTCTTTGGCGCTGATCGCTATCGGGTCATGCGGTCGTCTAGAGCCCCAGTACTTGCCGCCGCGTCCTGGCGGTGGATTTGGCGGAGGCAGTGGTAATGGGGCAGGGGGTGGAGCCGGCGGGGGCGCGGGGGGTGGTTTTGGCGGATCAGGTGGCGGCTCCGGTGGCGGCTTCGGTGGTAACGGCGGACTAGGAGGCGGATCTTACGGCGGCTCTGGCGGATCCGGCGGGTCCTTCGGCGGCGGCAGCGGCGGCAGTGGCAACCAAATCCCGATCACTAAGTTCGAAAACGTCAACAACGGCGACGGAAACTACCATTTCGAGTATGTATTGTAAAACACTGAACACTAATATCAGTTCTAACCTCTTGCAGTTCTTTACGTTAACTTAGTTAAACTAATATCAATGAAGAGTTCTCACGGCTGTGCCCAAACAAACTAAAGGAAGCTTCAAATGTTGTTTCTTTCTCTATCTATTTGTGATAATCTTGTTATCTCTACTTTTCAGTTACGAGACCGGCAATGGTATATCAGCGCATGAGAGCGGATCACCCCGCGCGCAGGGCCCCGAAGGGCTCGCGGTGACAGCCGAGGGTGGCTTCTCCTTCAAGACCCCCGACGGCCAGCAGATCTCGCTCACCTACACCGCCGACGAGAACGGCTTCCACCCCGTAGGCCCGCACCTCCCCACCCCGCCGCCCATCCCAGAAGAAATTCTCCGCTCTATTGAATTCAACAAGCGCAACCCGTCTTCGTGAGTATTATTTTAGCAAGCTATATACCAATTAAAACTAAAATATTTATAAATGTAAAAATAATTCTCATTGTATATTTTTTTCATCGTCATCACTAAACCAATGAAGCAATCGTTATTAAATTCAATGCATAGATAGCTTGAATCGTCGGAAGTAGGTCTCATTTTATCCCAGATAAAACGAGGTAAAACCTTCCACGTGGACGATCTGCTATTTGTTTCAAAAGTCAAGTTCTCTATCTCTTTGTTTCTAAAGCTCAACTTATCTAATAAGGCATAGTTACAACAATTACTTACAAAGAGACGTCCCGCGCTGGACGACTTAAAGTTTTTCAAGTGCTGTAAAAGTTGACTTCGGAGTACTGTCTCAAATGTAAAGCTTAAACGCTGCAGACTCACAAGGTTGTCGTTAAGAAAAATCTTGTACGGCTAGGTACTTACAATTAACCATCGCTCTCACACAGGATTATGTATTTTTGTAGAATGATATTACATATAGCCTCTCATTACTATTTTCTACAGTATCGTAGATGCAATACAGAACCTAAATTATTATGACTCCTTTTCTTACAGGGAAGCAGTCACTTAGAGGTTAAGATTACCTTTTTTATTATTCTAGAAATATACTATAACTTTACCCTGTACCTATATTAAGTATTACAAATTTCTATCACAATATCATTAGATATTTATAGGCATAATACTTCAGCTTCAAACTAAATAACCACATACCAACCGTGGCATAAAAGAGACTAATTATTATTTTATCGTTGCCTTTTTCATTTTCCAGCGAGGGTTCGTACAATGGCGGCGGCGGAGGATCCGGCTCGGGCGGTTCCGGGTCAGGCGGCAATGGCAACGGCAACGGCTACCACTACTGATCTCACTCCAAACTCACTCAGCTACACACTTGGAACTCGCAAGAAAACGCATTATGAACGATTGATATGATTAGGTACTATACGGATTGGAGTTCTGGTTTAGCTTTTATCGATATGTTGGTGCAGAGACTGGTCGTCAAAAGCTTAAATGATATCGACGAGTTACATTGTGAACCAGTTTATGTAGACCAGTTTATCGTCTCGTGTCGATTTGTTGTCATTAGAAACCTAAGTGGCTCAAAAGCGACGTTCTGTTACAAAAAGGAAAAGTTTTGTGTGAACTAAAAACTTGAACACTGATTTTTGGAAAACTGGCAAAGCATAGATTTAAAGGTGAAGATCAAATAACTGAGAATGTTAAAGGCTAGACCAATACGAATGTTTTAGAATGGTGGTAGAACTGATGGCATAGCACTGATCGTTTACTTGCGATATCGAAGTAATTAAGCTAATGAGTCATCGATCCGACCAATATGACTGCATGAACTCACGGGGAGGACTGTGATACCACGACGAAACTCGCACTGTTTATTTATTTAGTGAATAATTGTAGTCTTTCAATGTAAATAGGCATGGTGTATGAATAAACTTATGTTTATGTGAAAACATTTTTTTTATTTCTGTGTTTTTAATCAAACTGTTTAATAAATCCTTAGTTATTTAGGAACCTAGAATTATTTAGGAGAGCTAGGTATGACCGGTGCTTTCCTAAAAAAGGGTTTTATTTTACATGCTTATTAAATATCTGTCGATAGGAGGTTCATTTTTGAACTTCAGCCTTTCGTCAAAACTGAAATAAGTTTTATACAAGAAAGCAATACGACAAAATATGATATCACCGCGCTTATTTCCTTCGAAAGGGTAGACAGAGATATGCTATAACAGTCCCACTTTTAACGGAACCAAATATAGTGATCTATTTATACTCACATACCTATTTTAGATTAGAAAATTATTTAGTTTTTTATTGACTAGAATTCCATCTTATATGTAAAAATAATTATAAATATTCAAGATAACTAACGAAGCAATAGTATCGCAGTTTGTGAGTGTCGATTGTGTAAAGGTCAAGGGTTGAAATCTAACCCCTTCAAGTATTATAGAACTACACCCACACTTAAGATAACTCAGATTAATCTGCAGTAAATCTAACTGCGCTTTCGAGAAATCCGTCAGTTCAGACGACCCGAAATAGACATCTACTCAGGATTATTATAATAGACTAGCTGCGCCCTGCGGTGTTAGCCGCTACATTTGGATAAAAAGTAGCTTATGTGTTAATCCAGGGTGTGAGCTACCTCCATATGAAGTGTATTAAAATCCATTCAGCAGTTTTTACGTGAAAGAGTAACAAACATCCATCCATACTTATAAACTTTCGCGATTATAATATTGGTAGGGAAGGGATATAGCGACATATTATTTTTGCTTAAAACGTAAATGTTTTTGTATTGATAGACTGTAGAATGTAGATAGTGTTTCCCTCAAGAAATGAGAGATTGTGGATTTGGTTTATATCATTTTACATAGATCCCTAAATTAGGACATTATACTAAGTTTTATGGGGATACATGGTTTTGTCCATACAGGTACAATTAAACCAGGTGACAGCAGCTAGTTCAATAAAATTCTTCATCATCAGCTGGAAAACTACCACTGTTGGACAAAGGCCCTTAGAACGCCACAACGAACGACAATTTGCCATTTGCATCCACCCTTTCCTCGCAACTCTGACGATATCGTCGGTCCACCTGGTGGGAGGCTTGCCAACACTGCATCTTCTGGTTTGTGGTCACCACTCGAGAACCTTTCTTTCCCAGCAATTATCGATTCCTCGAGCGATATGGCATGCCCCACTTCAACTTGCATATTCTTTGTGCTGTCGGAGGCACTAGTTCTTTGGCGAATTTCCGTATTCCTGAGGCTATCTCGCAAAGAAACCCAGAGCATAGCTCTCTCCATAGTTCGTAGACTGACTCTGAGCCTCTCCAAAAGGCCAGCCGTTAGCGACCACGTCTTAGAGCCATAGATAGATTTCTCTTTATTGTACACCAAAAATAAACATAAGTACAGTATAAGGAAATACGTCATCAATAAATTAAACATTATTTATTTGCGAACACAGAATGTATATTTTCTTAGATTTCATCGCTAATCTGATTTTCTGGACTAATTAAAACACCAACTATGTAATACATTTTCAAGGTGCGATTTTATTACGACGTAATTACATTTAAAGTTCATTTGCATAAGCAAATAGGTTAAACTTAACCGAAGCCACTCACTGGCCGCCGGAGCTATAAATGTCTTGCTTTGAAACCGATATACAAGTTTAGTAGTTATATTTCTCCTCAATTATATCATAAATGCCGCAGTAAATACAAGGAGCTAAATATAATTTTAATCCATAAAACAGCTTAACCCTACAGCGTCTCAGCTATCTGGAATTGTCAGATAAATTTTTAGTGTACCTACATAATGACTAACTATGTCTTGGAAAATAGAATAGAAATTTGCAGAACTTGAACCACTAGTAACTCTTGTCATGAGTTGAATACATCGTACATTATAGTTATCTGCACATTAAGTCTTAACGCTATTTTAGGGTTAAAAGGAAAATTGTTATAGTCAGTATTTCTTGGTAATGATCACGGTATTAGACGACCTGATTAGCGCCGTGGCTACGCGATTGTTGCGATAGGGTTTGCGTGTTCGATTTCAGGGCACAATAATTTGTGTGATCCGCAGATGTTTGTCCAAGTTTGGGGGTAGTATATGTGATATTTTATGTCTGTGAAACGCACCCACGTTACACGAGAAGTCACTAGCGTGGGGTGACGTTTTTATAATAAAGAAAAAAATATATTCGTCAATGAATATAAAAATACTGTCATCACACCCATTCATACCTACATCAAAGTGATGAAAGGTTATGGAATTTTGATGAATATTGACAAGTTTCTTTGTACAACTGTTGAACTATGTAAAATAAGATACTGCTAGTTATATTTTTATTATTAGTGACACTTAAGTTTTCCACATGGATGGCGACCCCATAAATAAGAAAGTAAATGTACAGAGGGAAATAAAGTAAATATTAAATGGCCATAATCTTGACGCCTGTTCAATGTTCATGGATTCTAATTCTCGGCAAAAGTAGGTGTGTATGTGTCTTTTAGCAGCCCCCTTACCATGAAATCTTAAAGGAGGACAGTTTACGCTGTGGAAGCGAGACGCCGTTACGTGCAGTGTTATGCGACGTCTCGCTTTCACAATGTATGAGATACACCTAGTTACACGTCCTCCAGGCGTGATGATATTAAAGCTAAATACTTTTTGGGTTGTTTTGAAATTCAGGCCATTTTTTGCTTCAAGGAGGTATAATACGTATAAGTAGTTACATAAAATCACACGTTTTCTCCGATGTGAACCCTATAAATTCCATTTCACTTTCATCAAACTTAGCGAGGCAAAGTAATCCTCTTTTCATCATAAAAATGGGAGAGACAAGTAATACAACTTACTTTTTGGATACCATACCTAAATATTGTTTGAACATAATATTTAATAATCTGCAGCTAATATCTTAGTTAGTCCAGTGCTAAGTACTATGACCTAGCACCAATAAGTGGCAAGCGATTACATCAACACCGGTTTACTCTCCCCGAGGTAAAATATGATGAGACTCCACATCTAACAAGACGCTGCAATACACTTTGATTAATCACAAACATCGATTGATCCGCAGAAAACTAATCTAAGATACCCCGTCGAAATTGCTACTAAACGTACATAAACAGTATCTTACAAAATAACAGTCTACTGAAGATTAACCCAGAGCTCTGTATAATCAGATTACATAATGAGCGCAATCAACAATAGTTGATGCTCGCAGGCGCCATATTTCGCTGCATTTCACAAGATAAAAACATCTGAATGTGCAGTTTACGGGCAACATGGTCGCTCTGGATGATTTAGAAATGTTTTTAGTACTATACAGAGATGTTGTACGATTTTTTATGGGCACAGATTTTACTATAATTATGTACTACATGTAGGTATGTTAACATCGACATTCAACATAGATTCGTTCTGAATGCATATTTTGAAAATATAGCGCTGGTGGTACATATTATGATGGCAATTAAGAGTTGAATTTAATTTATTGTTTGCTTGTACAGTTTACGTGTGTCAAAACAATAATGATAGCGCCTACTGAAGTAAGCATGAGAGTGGTTATGTTAGGAACGATACACACGTTTGAGGATTGCTTTTACCAACTGGCAGTCGCTCACGTTATCGTTTTATTATTTAAAGTGTCAGTTCAGGCAGACAATTTAGACCTCATTAGTTAATTATGTATTCGTCTGTTTTTTTTTGGTAGAAATATTTGCTATGTATATATAACTGAGTCTTAGTTAAATAGTTTAAGTTGTAATAGGTAATGTTTAGCTAAGTTTAAGATGGTCGCTAAGTTTTTTTTTTTAATGTTGTATGTACCTGTAATTGGCATCTATATTAGTTCCCTACATATTAATTTATAAATTAGTTCATTGTTGGTATACCTGTTGGAAATTCATAAATAAGTGTCGACTAGAGGTACTTCTTCTGTACGGTGAAACTTTAAACACTATTTATTAATATCCTTGCCAGTTCTTATTGTAGTTACTTTTGGGATTGGGTTCCTAGAGTCAAAACTATTAAGGTTTACTAATATCTGATGTTTAATGTCATCAGCTAAGGACACGCTTCTAAATTTCAGTCTCTACTAAAAAAACGTATAAGATTTTTCGTAATTTTCATTACCCTTTAGTTGCATATTATGATAGTTATGAGAGAGCGGGGCAGCACTTTCCATATTTGGTACGCGACTTTTTCCTCTATTTGCTTCAAACCCTTATCTTGACAGTTGACAGGCATATCATGCATGTTATGTACCGTCCTTATCACTTTCTGCATGACGTCATTGACAAGTAATTTGTAAGACATTTTTGAATACAAGGCAATAAATACCTTTACTATTCGTATTTTTTTTCTTTTATCTTGTAACCTACTCGAGGAGATTGGGCAGTACTCAACCGAACTTTTGGTAAGATCTAGAACCTAACTCTGTATCTATACTAACACGCATAAGTCAATATTATGAGTAGTCTGATGTTGTTTACTTTGGTTCTCAATCTGAACGAGGTTCGATCAAAAATTGTCAATACTTACCATCCCGACATATCAACAGCGTTAACTTTATTCAAATGTATTAATCAACCATCATTTCAAGCCCCAAGTAAACGTTTGCCAATTACTGGAAATACTTAAAATTGAGGCTTGACTTGATTTAGGTCACATCCTTTAGTAAACCTTTCCAGAAATGGACGTGTCTGCGTGAAATGCAAAAACTATGTTCAACGGGACAACAGAAAACGAGTGCCTAATATTCCAAAATACATTTTATCAAAACTGGTCGATACATAAGAGTATGGGTGCACCACATAGTCCATATAATTTAGGTTTAGCCATAAAATTTTTAGCGTCCGAACGATAAGAGCCATTTGAACTTTAACCGTCCTTCGCCGCAAAGTCCAACGCTTTGTCTGAAACCGAAAACCTTCTTGAGACTAACATAGCCATTGTCTAAATTTGGTGTACGCAACAATCATCGCGACGGCGGGGGGTGGCCTCATCGGAATGCCGAACGTATCAAACTCTTCACAAATCTGAATACGCCCTGACTGATATCGAGCAAGGTTCTTGGAAGGGTAACATCAATATAAAAACACTGCAGCTCTATGAACATATCATTCAGCGAACATCATTCCACTGAACAGCATCTCAACACTAAATTGTAATTTGAGTAATCAATATGGGTGCTCTAAAGGTAAGGTGATCCAATTGTTTCCATTCGTCTCTAAGAATCTATATTAAAATGAAAATTGGGTATGTTAAAACTGTAGTTTATATTGCACTTTGAAATAAATTTAAAACATAAATAGTCTCTAAATGAGCTCCTAAGAACCTTACTACATTCAACAAAAATGTGCAAAAAAACTATTTTTACATTTTCTCAAATTGAATTGCTAACATTACTGATTTTCAGATCGCTTCAACCCTCGCCCTGCTGTCTTTGGTATCAGCAGGTCACATAGGTAACTACCAACCAGCAGCCGGCTACAACGCGTTTGGCGCAAATGCTTACAGCTCAGCGTCAGCTTCTGCCTACACTGGCAGCTACGGCGCCCATATACCTATACTAAGATACGAAAACATTAACAACGGGGATGGAACCTATAGATACAGGTGACAATGATCTCTAATAATGAGTTGCGAGTGCTGAGGTGCAATATTGTCATATTTTATAATAATCTGTTTTTTGTTACTACAGCTATGAAACTGGTAATGGCATATCAGCTCATGAGAGCGGAGCGCCCCGCGCGGCCGGCCCCGAAGGACTCGCAGTCACAGCGGAGGGAGGGTTCTCGTACCGTGCCCCCGACGGCCAGCAGGTCTCTCTGACCTACACCGCCGACGAGAACGGCTTCCACCCCACAGGCTCGCACATCCCCACGCCGCCGCCCATCCCTGAAGCTATCCTGCGCTCCATTGAGTACAACAGACAACATCCATCGTCGTGAGTCAAATATTACATTATTCTCATTTCTATTGTATTATATTTGATCGGAATATTTTATTAGATATCACTTATATTATTTTTAATTGCGTAACATTACCTGTATACGAAATATTATATTCACCTTGATAACCTTTAAACAAAGCTTTGAAACACATCGGCCGCAACATGGGCGGTGCAGGCTTTCTCAAGAGGTGTCGTTACCGCTGGAGGCACGATTACTCCGTACGGCATGCATGACTCACTAGGAGTATGAAGGAGTCGAATGTGGAAATAGCCACAACACCAAATTAGTATTTCTACACTCCATTATCTATATTCACCATTGTATAGTTCTGTGCTCATTGATCTAATGATCACAAAGCACCACTGCAGAGCCGTGGGGTCCTGAAATCGAATCCCGGGTCGGACTAAGTTTACAACACGGAGTCTGGATTTGTGTCAGGTTCTTGACAATAGGCTCATATATACTTTTAGATGTAGGTATATGAGCTCAGTTCAATCAGCTCAGTACCTATATTTCTTTATATTTTCAGTGGAGACGGTGCGTACAACGGAGGACGGTACAATCACGGGTACAACTACTGAGAGACAACAATGACCTATCACCTGACAGATGTAAGGAACGAACAAGGACTTAAACGAACCTATTAATTTTATAGGCATCACTATTTATTCCAGTATTAAATGTTATTTGTTTTACCAGCTTTAAATAAAGTTTTAAGTTGAAGTGATATTTGAAGTTTTGTTATTTTATTATAATGCCTACCCACAGATTCACGCCTATAATACATCGAAATTTTATTCCAAAGAGAAAATAAAATGTGAGAATTTTCAATGATTAAATATTTTCACCATTCTACCGAATTAAACAAGGCATTTTATCAAGCATTAGAGGAAAAAAGCAAAGAGAAAAAAAAATTGGGGTTTGTTATGACAATTTTAAAAAGTATATTTTTTATGAAGTAATTTTTTATTAATTAATTCAGTAAGTCTACGAAGCAGACACATTTATTGAACAATCGCGGTGTACCATTTGAGTTTTACACTGGGGTGCTAGCTTTACACTGGACTGCTAGCTTTACACAGGACTGCTAACCTTCCACTGGACTGCTAACTTTACACTGTACTGCAAGCTTTACACAGGACTGCTAACCTTCCACTGGACTGCTAACTTTCCACCTGACTGCTAGCTTTACACTGGACTGCTAGGTTTCCACTGGACTGCTAGCTTTACACAGGACTGCTAACCTTCCACTGGACTGCTAGCTTTACACTGGACTGCTAGCTTCCCACAGGACTGCTAACTTTCCACTGGACTGCAAGCTTTACACTACACTGCTAGCTTTAAACTGGACTGCTAGCTTTACTCTATTAAGTGCAGCCAAATTTACTCTTACCCGTATCTTATCTGATTTTGACATCTAGAATCCTGTGTAGTAGTGTGTTGTGTATATGTAACACAATACATAACACACTACTACGACTCAGGATAAACATACCAAAATTAACGTTAACAATGTGTGCAGTGCCACTAGAGATGTACAAAGGCAATGTAAACAACCTATGAGATCCTTGATTCAGTCTTCGCTAACATCGAAGATGGGCAGATGACATGATAGTCATCACGGGTGGGATCTGGATGAGGCTGGCTCAGAGGCGTGAAACCGGCACAAACATTTGAGGTACCTATAAACCCAGCTCTGGGTATGATTGGGCTGCGGATGATGGTGGTGAAAATTGAAGTAAAACGAAATTGAAAATTTTTATAAGGTAGTCTATGATTAGAAATAAATTCGAAAGAAGTCAACTGACTTAGGTTAATTACATTTTTGATGGCACCAAAGCTTGTAAGAACTGCTTTGAACCAAAAGTTTTGGTAGATGCAAATGGCAAGTTCTCGTTCATTGTGGTGCGCTAAGGACGTCTTCCTGCTGATGATGATAATGATAAAGAGTTTTGAAGTTATTAGGTGTATGTATAATCTGTATGTATGATAAAAATAAATTAACACATAATGTATTTTTAGAGCCAAAACGGAGTTTCTAAAAGCATTTACTTTTTATCACAGCTTTATTAAATAGACGACAAAACTTGTTTTAACTGACTACCTTTGAAATGGAACTTTAAAGAGTTTCCATCAACTGGTTGTGCGACTTTCTTTCATTTAAATTAATTCACTGAAGTTCTCGACTGCAATTTAGCTAAATGCAAGAATTCTATATGTATTTTAATAAGAGTAATAAGACTCTCCCTCCCTTATTTATACTATTTAAAAATTTTGCTCAAAAATTGTGTAAATATTATTGATTTGCTGGCCTTCTATTAAGTCACATGGACAAAAAGTGACCTAAGATATAAGTTAACACCTCAGCTAACAATTCTGGGATGATAGGCATATTGGCATAGTTAGAGTGTAGCTCTATCTGTTTGTTAGTCTTTCATGGCTAAACCACTGCGCTGATTTTAATGAGATTTGGCACGGAGTAGGCTTGAAGACACAATATAAGCATGGGTTACTTTTTTCTAAGAAAATACACGACAAAATTTTCCACTCTGGCGAAGTCACGGTAAGAAGGTAGTTAACTTATCCATTTATTATTTAGGGGGAAGCCTTTGTTTAACAGTGGACCTCTTTCGGCTGATGATGATGATTTATAATTTAAAGGTAGCAAATTTAGTTATATGAGACGCATTAAGTCTATCGTAGCTGGTCATATGAATCATAATTTAAATAGTTTGTAGTAGCCCTACTAAAGCGTTAAGGCTGCATCTGCTTTACCATACTTCCTCACTGCGTGTTGGCCTTATAAAGATTTACTAAGTTAATAAACATAATAAGCTTTTTAGTCTAAGGCATGATAAAAGCGACATCCGGGTTGTGTTGTGATTCTGGGACGCTGTATATATGGTTTTCTGAACCCTAAGTAAGACTTATAATATATTATATTGTATATAATCACAGACCTTGTACAAACTGTTATCGTCTTTTTCGCCTAGAAATACTGTCGTGATGGCAGTAAACGATCAAATATTATTTGAGTTATACAAAAAGATCGTTCCAGTTCCTAAGTTGTTATTATTGATTGAAAATATTGCGTACCAAAGTCACTAACATACTTCTAAAATGTCGATCACGCGAGCTTTGACCTTGTTTTCTCACCGCAGAATCCTATGCTTCGTCTGAAAACAATACAACCTTGAGACTGACATAAAATCATTGTCCAAATTACATATTGGTAACAATCATCACGTCGCGACGGCGGGGGGTGGCCTCATCGGAATGCCGAACGTATCAAACTCTTCACAAATCTGAATACGCCCTGACTGATATCGAGCAAGGTTCTTGGAAGGGTAACATCAATATAAAAACACAGCAACTCTATGAAGATATCATTCAGCGAACATCATTCCACTGAACAGCATCTCAACTTACCTGTAAAAATATAACTTGAGGGATCAATATGGTTGCTTTAAAGGTATAACTTTATTTAAGCTTGTAACATGAGACCATGTGAAATTCAAATATTGTAATTTTACTGCTGTTATATTCACTTAAGGAATCGTGGTTTTTATAACATAGAAAAATTGTAACTTTCATAATATATTTTAAACATTTCCTCTTCAAATGTGATTTTTGATTTATATTCTTATGTTTAACTACAAAGAATTACTTACTTTTATTATTTCAGATCATGTCTACCCTTGCCCTGCTGTCCGTAGCGTCAGCGGGTCACCTAGGCCGCTTCCAACCCTCGAACGGCTACAACGCGTTCGGTGCAAACTCATACAACCATGCATCAGCGTCCGCCTACACCGGCGGCTACGGCGCTCACATCCCCATACTGAGATACGAGAATGTCAACAACGGCGATGGAACTTACAGATACAGGTGAGATGTTAACTGCAAGTGCGTGCTTAGAAGGAAAGCATCTCCCGTGTAAACAATATGTGATATTATAATATTAGTGTTAAACCTAATCTCTACCGACAATATTACCCTAGATTTTGAAGATAATAATAATAAAAGCTTATGTTATTCGTTCTAAATATTTTCTAGAAGATTCTGCATCTTTTGCCTTTCATACTTTATTTCAGCTACGAAACCGGCAATGGCATATCAGCTCATGAGAGCGGAGCGCCCCGCGCGGCCGGTCCCGAAGGGCTCGCAGTCACAGCGGAGGGAGGGTTCTCGTACCGCGCCCCCGACGGCCAGCAGGTCTCGCTGACCTACACCGCCGACGAGAACGGCTTCCACCCCACAGGCTCGCACATCCCCACGCCGCCACCCATCCCTGAAGCTATCCTGCGCTCCATCGAGTACAACAGACAACATCCTTCGTCGTAAGTATTGTACGACCCCTGATTGGTGCCGTAGTAAAAAGTCTGATATTCTTCGGACCGACCTCCGTATGGGACAAATACTTGTATGATCCGTGGATGTATTATTGAGTCTCGACTAACATAAAGTTCTTGATAGAATAAGTACGTCACAACTACACGTTTTAGTGCTCAACGAGACTATTATCTTTATTCGCATTACTTTTTCAGTGGTGATGGTTCGTACAACGGACGCGGACACTACAACCACGGGTACAACTACTGAGAGACAACAACCGACAGTAGCCACGAAGAAATACTGAACGAACTAGGAGTTTCTAATTTATTTCTATTTTTATTGTTTTATTTTTTGTTTTACTAGCTTTTGAATAAATGTTTAAATACAATGAAAATTGTACTTTGTTTTTTCGTGTATGGACGAAACTTCTTACTGTCTCTCGAATTCCTCTTGTATAAAATAAAGAAAGTACCAAAGCTGACATCTGATTTTAAAATAAAAGCTATTTCGGCTCGCTTTCATGTCAGAGAGGAGATGTATTCTTGATCCTTTCCGGATTCATGTTTAACCGAAATCATAGAAGTGGCCATCGGCTCATTAATTTATAGCTTAATAGTCAGGTCTAAATAGACATTTAAATTTACCACTATCGTGAGGCTGATTGGTAAAAATCTAAGTACACAATAAAACATAAAAACATTTCCTATCCATCCAAAGTCTTTAAAAATATGAAAAATCAAAGGTCAAAAATGACGGATTATTACATTTTTCAAAATTGTACAGCGTTGCCAAATCTACGAAGTTTGTTCTTTTATTATGTTATTTTGGCCGGATTTTTATCCAGTAGATAACATGCCTTCTTCTTCATATCGGCATGAGCCAATAGCCACATGGAATAGGACATGCCGTGGAGTAGAGATTGGTCAGTCAACAAGGTTGGTAGCGAGGTTGACTATCCAGGGTGCGCCGGCCGTATGTCCGATACAGAAGAATCGTCGCTCGTGGAGGCTCTTTACTTGCACCCCACCGACACACCTACATCTAAAACATGTAACATAGGCTTTACAGCATATGACGTAAGACTCAGTTACTAACTGTTCCCACGAAGACGTTTACTCTTTAATACAAACAATAAAATCAATGTTGTATTGGTGATACACATATATACTACAGATTTCATTGAATAATTAATTTCATGTTACCAATGACAGTTTCTCGGACCTAAATAGTGTTTTCTTTGATTTAATTCCTATGATTAAGTATACTGAGAGTCATAACATTATTTTATTGTATTGGTATATATGATATGGTTATATAATATGGACCAAAACATTTGGTAAGAGTATGGAAAAAACTGATTGTGGAAGGTCGGATAAACGTCTCAGGCCCCCAGCCGGTAAAGACCTGAGCCCTAGAGCACAGAAGTCCGTTATACTACTCCGTCTTCTCAGTGCGAAGGAAACCTATGAAGAACCTACACCAGGCCGAAACGCGTGTCAATCAAAATAAATTAAATACTTTGTTTGTTATAAACACTGTTTATTAATTATCCATAATTGGTTAACTATTACCCAATTACGGCGGTAAGGCTGCACGGATTTGTGGCATTGACACAATGACATAATTTTACTTTTATATTATTTTACGAAAATGACGAAGTAAAGTATTTGGCCGTCCGCACGAAAGTTTAAAATGTCCATAGATAACGTTCCAATCTCTTGTTAAATTATTTTAATAAAACATTCGTGACCTGATAAGTAAAAATACTGACTAATAGAATAGATTAAAAACCATAGTCAGTCTATGGCGAATTGGATCGCTCTTTCTTTAATAAAAGTTTTAATACAGAAGATAGAGCTAAATCATACATACCATATAGTATAGGTCTAGAATACATAACCCAATCCAATACATATGTAAACCTACGCATAGTAAAATAATATTTGTGTTAAACCCACGAACGAATAAGTTAAATGTGCTTCTATTAAAATTTGGTTTACCACAATATGAGATACAATTTCTATGTCTCGATTTCGAGAGAAACAGCTGTTAACTTACGCTTGGATAGAATAGTTACCTTTTAGGAACATAGAACATTTTGAACATTGTTAGAGAAATAAAAATGAAGTCCACGAATAGAAGGTTGCGCACTTTTCATGAATTTCTCATGGCTAATGGCCATATTTTTCAATTTCGATTTGGCTTCATTTCTCGTTAACTGATTATTTAACTTAAATAAAATAGTAGTACAATGACGAGCTGATTGGTGCAGTGACTAAGCGATTGGACAGCTGCGCTAAGGGTTACGGATTCGATACCGCGCGGGACAAAAATTTGTGCGGTCCACAGATGTTTGTCCCGAGTACCGCTGTGTATGTGATATTATATGTTTGTCAAACGCACCCACGACACAGGAGAAATTCCAAGTGTGGGGCGACGATACAAAAATTAATAAGAAAATATTTGATTTAGAGCATCACGTTCTTTATTAAAATATAAATCTGGTAAGATATTATTTAACAGCTACATAAAATACAGCATTATTTAATAAATAGCACCATTTGTACATAGTGTAGTTATATCGATATCACAGTCCACGAGCATTTGAGGTACGGGTGACGTCTTCCATTATGTCAGGTCAGTAGTAGTTGCGACCACCATTGTAGGATCCTCCGTCACTGAAAATAATATTAATGTGGTTTATATCACGTGGAACTTAATGTATGCTCTAATGGCAGGGACCGCGGATCACTGCTGTGCATTTCACGCGTACATCTACTGACATACACAGCTAGGTACCTTGCCACACGCGTTTTATTAATCGAAAAAGAAAACCTTATACAGGGGTATTTTTTAAAGGTGATTTTTGTCCTACAGGTGGTTTAAACTCTGACACCAGGTTGTTTATTAACCATACGATAAGAAGAAGAATAATATGATTTGTGGTAAACGGGCATGGCAAAATAAATGGTTTAATAATAATAATATAATTTACTTTTTAATAATTTCTATATGTTTTCTGGACATTCATCATAATCGGGAAAAACACACACATTTCACAAGCAAGGCTATTGCCATGTATCGGGCTTATTGCTTTTAGTTGTGAGCGGTATTTTAAGATTACAAAGAGTGTCCAAATAATATTATTGAAGATTTCTATTTATGTCTGTTCAGTACAATATTGAACGTTACTGATATGAAACAACTAAGCTTTGTAGTGTTCAAAGATTTATTCGAATTGTATTAGGATCAATAATTCAAGATGCGACTTACAGAATATACTAGCTCAGAGAAGTGGAAAAAGCGTTATCAATAATGTAAAAGATCGCTAAAGTTTGCAACCTTATGTATCCGAGCCGGTGTTAGCATACAGAAAAAGTATCTAAAAATACTTACATAAAAAACTGGCTTACTCTTTAAGCCAGCTTTATCTTTAGAGTAATTCAGTATAGAATCTTTATAGACAACCTGAATAGAGCCGCAAGTTAAGGGCTTTTGAATGTGTTTTGCAACGCTTTCTAAACACCCTACTTGTCTGAACAGTCACTTAAGGTGCTCACTATATGACCACAACCATTTCTTCAAAATATTTACGTATAGAGTTTGATTACTTGCCGTTATAACATACCCATGCAATTTTTATTACAATAGATAGCAGTGCACAATTGCACATGCACTCTAACAAATTAAGTGTCTGATGTTAGCGAGCAGTGCAGTATAAGCTGCTGTATGCTCGCTAACATTCGGTATAAAGGCACCGTAAGTTGGAACAATTTTTGACTTGACAGGTATATGACACTTACAATTACTTAAGTATACTACATTCAAATAAACTTACGACGAAGGATGTTGTCTGTTGTACTCAATGGAGCGCAGGATAGCTTCAGGGATGGGCGGCGGCGTGGGGATGTGCGAGCCTGTGGGGTGGAAGCCGTTCTCGTCGGCGGTGTAGGTCAGCGAGACCTGCTGGCCGTCGGGCGTGCGGAATGAGAAGCCGCCTTCTGCTGTCACGGCCGGTCCTTCAGGGCCCGGTGCACGGGGCGAACCGCTCTCGTGCGCGGAGGTACCCTCAGGTGTGTCATAGCTGAAATAAGTGAAGTCCAACGAATTATAAACGGCATATAAAGTTCTACTGACCGCTTTCCGGTCAAGGTAGCCTATCTATAACTGTCTATAGCTGAGACTAGCCTATTACTACTAACGGCGGGTATTGTAGTGCATATTTGCACTAAATGCGATCACAAAACACAAAACGGTCTTGACGAGATTGTTACCCATCAAAAATGACCGCGTCGAGCAGTTTTGATTTGAAAGCCGCAGCTAGTATTCCCAATATTCCCTAGAAAATTATATTTTTATAACTTTTATGTATAGGTATTTATTCAAAATATATCAAGGCAATAAATTTACACGTACCCAATGTATTGTATATTACTATCATAGAGACCTGAATATCACCTTGCAAAAAAACGTCACTTGTTCTAGTATTTTAATGATGACGTAGATTCTCACGATACAATGAATTTGCCATTATCAAGCATAGTAAAAACCAGATATAGCACTATGATTGCAAGCGATTTGATCAATGTTATTGAGATGTTAGCTATTATTATTTCTAGACTTCTGTTTTAATGACTAATACCAAAATTTGGTTTAATACAATTAAATTATGGACAAACTATATGTATAACTTCATGATACCACATTTAGTTTGTTCTTAATTTAATTGGTAGGGTACACGAAGATATTTCGTTCAATCACACACATACATAATTATGTTGTAGTTCTAAATTAATCAATTTAGTACCACAAATATAATTAAAAGAGTAATTGGAGATGCCACTGACTTTCGGAGCACAATCATATAATATACCAAAAAAACACAGGCCTACAGCTCATAACGAACAAAAAAAGAGAAAAAAATCATTTTACTTTGTCCAAACATATTAAATAGTCGTGGGTAAGACATTCAGAATATAATTTCAAACTTGACATTACCTATAACGATAGTTCCCATCGCCGTTGTTAACATTTTCGAAATGGAAGGGCGTGGCATCGTAGCCTGCGCGGGCGCCGCCGTAGCCTGAAGGTACTAGGTGATCTAGCCGAGCGGCGCTCACGCACCCCACCACAGCAGCTATGCACACGAACAGCTGAAATTTTATTCACGTTAATTAGAAGGTATTCAGATATAATTAAATTGAGCTTATAATCAAATAAGCTTCTATAATTGATTTGAGAGATTTATTGTGCAAAATCTTCAACGTTAGTAGCTCGTTGGATTTTTTTCAGAGTATTGCAAATTACAAAAGTATTCTAAACAAAAATGATGTCATTGTATATTATCAGTCCATTACTACAGTTAACCTAACTAAGGGATTCAATGAGTAACATGGTTAAATGCAGACAGAATAGCACAATAAATGAATGCCTTATTCCACATAAGTGGCCCTAATTCGAGGTGACAAGGAACTATAGATATTAATATCTTGAATGAAGTTCGCTAGAAGCTAAGTATAAGTAATAGCAATTTGATTAATCACCTCGATTCGCCGCCGCAAGTGATTTCTACGATTTGGATATTAAAGCAATTGACCTATAGGCTAAGAAGTAAAGTTAGAAACGCTCTCAAGCTCACATGCATAGACCAATTAGAATTAACCTGATTCAGTATATTTACTTAGTATTATTATACTACAGCTGCTGAATTCCGAAGTATATTTTATAAAGTTAATATAGTTGTCCGTATAAAGAAAACTTACTGTTTAATATTAAACTTTTATGCTTTCATTTAATCACAATAATTAATTAATTATTTAAAACCGAATATTTGTGTAAACTATATAAAGAGCTCTAAAAATAATAACTTTTGATGATTATTTGATACGAATTCAAGAATAATTCTGCAACTTATCAAAGATAGGTAATTACTATCGGTACTCAATTCCTAAATAAGCATTAATAACTTCCAGTACTCACTCGCAAAATCGTAAAAAAGTATATTTCTCATTTTTACCTATTCGACCGAATAGTTCTTGTTTATTTTAAGTCCTCCCAAAACTCAACATTATTAAGAGCAATCACAATTTAAAAAAAAAAAAAGGTCGTAGCCACAACGCTACACGTTAAGCAAAAATTTTGGCAAAACCCGTTCATCTGATAACAGGGAACCAACTTCAAAAGGATTTCCTTATCGAAGCTCCTTAAAGGTGAGCCGGCAAAACAATACCATTTAAGGTCATGTAAAACAAAACCCCTATAATAAAGGCTTTAAAACGATTCCTTACCAGTTTCGTCATAATGGTGAGTGCGATGGTTCGTGTCGATACGGTCCGCGCCGGCGCCGGAGTCGGAATACAAAACGCAGGGATGTTCACGTTTTATATCTGCGATGTTTGCCCTTTCCGCAGGTTGCTTCACCTTGCTCGTATTGTTGTTTAGGCGAGCCCGGTGCAAATTACGAGAGGTCAGCTATGTATGATCTATGGAACTTGTCATACTTACCGACGGTGCATGCTGTTGCATTTCCGAAGTTTGAATACTGTACTGCTTAAAATCGCGCATTGGCAATTACTAATTCATTAACATTCTTTACCTTTTTATATAAATCGATTATCACAGTAAAATGAAAAAATACTGATATTAAAACCGACTAAATCCTATCATCCAAATCCCATTCAATTTATTCGCGGCGTAATTAGCAAGTATTATTGCAAAAATAGGTCGAAACAGTGTTAATCTAAAATCCAATTTATATATTAATTACGTCCACTGAGCGAAGTGCAGAGATTTGTCAATTTATCAACGTCATTTTATATAAGGCTGCATGGTAGCTATTCGAAAATGAAAATCTTGTTTGTGATCTGTGCTAACGTGAAGGGTGCAATAGGCCCCGATGAATCGTTTCGTTTGATTGGAAGTAAATCGAGACTATTGAATCGTGACACGATCGATGGAAAGAGCTATACACTACAGAGGTCTTTGTTGCTTCTCCGATATCGCCACATAACGACGTTCACATACTTATAACTACGGATAGTATCGTATACGGGGCCTTTTATATGCGTTGTTGAGCACTATTGCATTTACTGACAAATAATAGTTAAAATACTGTTCTGTGAATATCGTATTAAAAAAATATTTCAAATTACTTAAATAGAGCTACAGATTGATCTCATAACATAAAATAATTGGATCCACCTTTGGTAGGAAAGGTTACATAGCTACATGTTTTTTAAAACCCCACAGCTGGGTTCGTTATAAATTGTCAAAAGTTATAAGGATGGTTATGTAGAGGATTTAAAGGGCTTTTATTTTGGAAGCTAGCAATATAACGCTAACGTCGACCGTCAACATGAAAAATAATACTTATATAACTGCTACTGCTATCTAACACCTGTATATAGGTGACCGAAGTTCACTGATGAACAAATAAATCCAACAAAAGGCGGCTAGTCTTTTGCTAATATGTATTTATAAAAATGCTATCAAAAGATTCTCCATACTCTTACAATTTGCCCATTCCTATATCATACTAGCTGTTGCCCGCAACTTCGTCCGCGTGAATTTCGTGGTATGAAAAATAGATGTTGGCCGATTCTCAGACCTACTCAATACGCTCACAAAATTTCATGAGAATCGGTCTAGCCGTTTCGGAGGAGTATGGGAACGAAAACTGTGACACGAAAATTTTATATATATAGATATTAAATTATGCTTGTCCCTGCATTTCAATGAATACAGGAGTCTATTGTTAAATCTAAACAAAAAGACATTTGACAATCGTTAATTTATTATTATTAGTCGTAAGTAACCACTACAGTCTGCATGACATAATGACAAATGAATAAATTCAAAACATAAGACTCTGAGTAAAGAGACATTTAACCGTTTTAGTGCCTCGGTCTTGTATAGAAGCCCATGCTTCCGCGCCCTCCACGCCATAACTTTATCAGAAGACAATATCAAACCGCAACCTTTGTGTAATTTAATACCAAACAATAATCGTAATAAATGTTACGATTAGATATTGTCTGCTAATGATATCGTGGCGTGGAGGGTACGAAAACACTTGTCTTCTATAGAAGACTTGCGCTAAAAAGGTTTGTAATAATCGCTTATAATAAGCAGGCTCATGTTTGAATCCTCTAACTACTACAGGCATGAGGAAAGCGTAATCACTCTAGTTTTCCGCAAAACTGAACACAACTTCATGGGATTTAGATAAAATAGGCTAATGCGTAGTTTTATCGTAATCCTGGTAGAATATTAATTAAAACTACCACTTACAATCAGATTATATAATGTTTTACTAGTTACAAATCAATACTTAGTTTTCGATTAATAAGTAAATATGTACCTAACTACATATCACTATGATTTTTGACACTTCCGTGAATTAAACTAATATAAATGTTAATTTATATCCGATAAAATCCGTAATAAACATTGTTATGTTTAAATAATCAATCACTTGTAGACAATTTTACAAAAAAAGCACTGCGTGAAATGGCATTAGACAGAGTTTTGTGGGGAAATAATGGGAAGACCTTTGCCCAGCAGTGGAACATTAAACAGGCTATTTAAAAAATCCTTCTAGATATCAGTTCTGTAAATTAAAAAGTTGCATATTCGCGATGTGATTATATTATCTTAATAATTTGCCTCTATATCCACGTTACCTAGGTACTCTATCTTTAAAACTGAAATAAAACATACTAAAATAAAACAATCCGCTACGTCTTAAGACTTGCAAGCCGTACAAAATATTTCGCGCACAAAGTGCTAAGATGGCCCACCACACCCACGACTCAAGTCACAAGGTGACGTTGAATACGATACCACAAACTTATATAATAGAAACATCGCAACTTCTCATTTTCCTTTAATTTTACCATTGATGCAGACTGTTGATTTTCCGTATTACTTAATGTCATAAATTTTTCAAAATATTTCATTTTGAACTACCTTCTCTTTGTATCCTGTAGTTCGCAATCCTTTAAAATGTACAGGAAATCTCTTTACAAAGATTACAGGAACATATGATTTAAGGAAAACATCTCAATATCGGACAAAGGCCTTTTACTGGTACAAATGTACCATTCGTATACATTATTCTTACTACGTAGGCATTGAGGTAGGCGTTGTTACACCTAAAGCTAAGCGAGACGTATCTTGTTTGCTATCCAGTTGACAAGATGTTATTATAGGTAATTTATTCATTCGTTATTTTTTAACAACTTTGGCAACAATAAAACACTGAAATAGTTTTAAAAGTTCATAGGTTAATGTTTAAATAATTCGGAACTTAAGGACGTAGCTAACCTCGCCCATTATATATAGCATTTAGAAAAGTCTTATAAGATAAAGCATTTACAAGAATCACACGCACAAAAGCTCTGTGTGATGGTGGGACCTACACGCAAATCGATCGTTTGCCCATAAACAAAATGTATGTTATACGGACGGACACATAGCTCGATCCTAAGCATATCTCTCTTAATCACATTGAAACCAGTGTTGTTGTACAGATTTCTAATGTAAGATAACTATTGCGAATGCAAAATTATTTTGTTCATCTATCATTTTAACAAAAGCAAAACGGAAACGCAATAGTTTTGTCAGGTATTATCCAAACACTAGAGACTAGAGGTTCTTACGAAAATAAAATCACGACGGAGTGGAACATCTTAATCATCATAGCAAAGGCGTTGCTCACATTTCAAAGGATCGTTTACCTTTAGCGGAACGTATTTGTCGAACTCACATATCGAGAGCTGAATTCAAAACGCAATATTAATGCGCCGCTCATGCCAACGATTTGGATCTTGTATAATTTAACATTCGCTGAATATTTGCGTTTGTTTGTTTATAGGTGTTTATCCTTATCGTGCATTGGAATGTGAATCTATATGAATACCGCGCGGTGTGCGCGAAGTATGTTGCGCCGTTATATGTCGCGATGCCTTTGACGTGATACCAAAATTCATCTTATCATTACTTATCTTCAAAGGATAAAACCAAACAGTTTTATCGTACGTCAATCTAGAGTATCGATAACTGTACAGGATTTCATCAAAGACCCCCAACGAAGACCCAAATACAACAGAAAATAAAAAACGAAACTTACCTGTTGCGTATTTATTGTGCCGACCGCAACACTTCCGCGTGGAAATTAACGCAGTTTTCCTGGTAAAAAGTAGCCTATGTCCTTAAGGACGCCACGGTTCATCCACAGATTGGTAGTGTACCTATTTCATCAAAATTGTTTTAATGGTACCCTTGAAAGCATATCAGACAGATATACGAACGAATGGTACTTTCGCTTATATACCTAATTTTATAAGTATGAATATATGTTTCGTTCCTCCATCAAATTTCATACGAGAATAGCGGCTGTCATATCGTTATTACACAGTTGTCAATACACCATCCATCTATTATGTTACCCAACAATAACTCCATTATCTTCCGTCACTATGTACCAGTATCTACACAAGACTACGATATGCTGTAGGTATTGTGGGTGCCTGGGAGGCTCCATAGTAATAATAATATCATCGTAGTTGTCTTATAAGTATTGTATTTGCCATCGCTCGTCTATAAATCCACATACAGCTATAGAAATCAAGGAGGAAGAACTAATTACTTGTACGAATGTAAGGAAGGTTCAAGTATTTTCTATTCGCTCTTGATGTATCGATGATTCACAAACATTTAGACATATAAATGTAGTATAAACTAAAACAAAACAAATCGCTAGAGGTTACCAACTTACTGAGACTTACAGTACATCTTTGTTGATTCGAAATATATTCACTAGGCACTTTGCCAAAGCTAAACAACTAGGTAATAAAATAAAATTCCTAATCGAACATCGTTTGTGTGTGTGTGGAAGTTTTCTCGTCGGTCAAGCGCTGTTGTCTGACGCACACGATCGTTTGAGTAACGGTAATGTTCGGGAAAAACAAATCCGTCGTTTAATGTTGTATAGCTTGGTGAGTTTGTTTTGTTTTTGTAAAAAACATAACTTTTCTCCTGCATTCTTTAAAGTAACAATAGTAACATTAAATGACGTAGATATGCTTGTTTTTATACAGGTTTTTGAGATAAGTTTGAGTATAGTAAGATGGGCTGATATAACTGTCCCCACCACATCCGATATCAGACAGCAACCGGATGCGGTCGGAAACAATGAGCCTCGCGCAAATATTACGTATCTCCACGACTATACGATAATATCTCGAACCGCTTCGTTGGTCTCGACGTCTTAGGGTTGGGCAAAGTTTCAAGGGGTTATTCTGCTTACAAATTCTCTAATCGAAGTATATGTAATCTCCCGAAAAAGTCGTGAAGATCTCAAAATATGGTCCGAGCTATATGCTAGCTTATAGGCATATACAGACAGACAGCTGTTACATTTCAGATCACAATGCCGACATCATTTTTCTACATCTAAAGTATTTTTGACAGAATTTAAGTTACAACGATTACAACCAAAGGTTATAAATTAATAAATCTACAAAGTTTGAACGAAATCTAGCCGTTTAAAGTGGGTCAAAATCGCGCCCAAAGAAGTCGGTTACAAACATACAAACAAACATACATACATACAAGTGAAGCTAATATAAAGCGTGTAAAAATATGTTTATACCTGAAATATTTTCTCGAATGCACTTTTGTCCTGTCTCTCTATTATACATCGTTCATATCTGCTAGCTTATGAAAGTGTTATTGATTGGTTCATTGCTATATTTAGTACAATTATTGCAGAAAATTGTTAACCAAGCCACAACGCATTTTTTTTTTACAGATTTTGGCCTTTTCGACTGACTTTATCCACCATCGCTCACCTTCTGAGGAGACTGCCTACTACGACGTATTTTATAAACCTTCTATGTCAGGCGTTATTCTCTATACGTAGCAAATCTAGTGATATACTTAGATAAGGTTATAATATATTGATTTGTAACCACGATAATAAGGATTGAGGAAGAAGCCTTAACCGTTACTTTATAGCTACGTGAAAATATCATTTTTAAGATTCTATCAAACAATTTAATCTGCTTTCTGAGTTCAATTGAGTACCACATTGAAATATCTTGTAACAACTCTCGAAATGTTCGCAAACTAACAAGTTTCCGAACATTAAACTTGTGAATATAACTTTTTCTTTCACTTCAATTACTTAGAGGCGTCGAAGACAAACCATTATATGACGGCCCTCTCGCTATTAACCTAAGGATCGGAAACTTAATAGGCTATAAGCAATAACAAGAGTTCCGTACCAGCGGCCTAGATACGTTACTTCATTGGTAATTGAAATAGTTTCAATTTGTAATTTTCTCCGTGTTAAATGTCAATTGACACTCTTTCAGGGACAAGGAAGCGATTAGTTTTGATTTTAAAATAGATCTGGATCATTTTAGGCAGTATATTATTGGTTACAAAACAATCATACTTATGAGTATAAGATGAGATGAGAGTAGAAGAATGACTGCCCCGTTGGTCTAGTGGTCGCTAAGCGCGACTGCTGAGCACGAGGTCCTGGGTTCGAATCCCGGGTCGGGCAAAATGTTACTGGGTTTTTCCATTAGGTAATTCTCAATGGCAGCAAGGAGTCTAGATTTGTGCCCGGTTGATAGCAATAGGCTCGCCCCCTATTACATTGGGACCTACAAACATAACTGGCGATGGGGGTGTACTAAATGTGCACCTCTGCCTACCCCTTCGGGGAATACAGGCGTGATGTTAAGTAGAGCAATCAGGATGGACCATTTTTATGAATACCTTACCTGTGTTTTAAGTACGACAACCTGATGGGCGCGGTGGCTAAGCGATTGGACTGCTGCGCCAAGGGTTTGATTTTCCGCACGGGACAACCAATTGTGTGGTTCGCAGATGTTTCAACCCGAGTCTGGGTGTTTGTCTATATAATATTTCGTCTTTGTGAAACACACCCATGATACAGGAGTAAATTCCTAGTGTGGGGCGACGTTACGAGTAATAAAAAGTAAACATATTCAAAAATCGTCACGTAATCAAGCTTCCACAATTAACTCAGAACAGTAGAAGTATAATATATCAATCGTAGTATTGTTCAGCACGTAGCGGGTCGAGTGCAATAGATTTACTGTTGTTGAAATTGAATCAGCTAAAACAATTATATCATCTTAAAAACATTTCACGATCACTATCAATCATTTATATGAAAACTTCAATCGAAGGTAAACATCGGGAGTATAATAACAAACATAAACGGGAAAGTGTCGCCTCATTCATACTGCGGTATCAATTGTGCTCATGCGCCGATGTCTGCGTTCTGACTAATCAGTCGCTAGAATTTCTTCTGCAAGGCAGTCTGTTTTTAATAATGAAGAAAAAAAGCTAAGGGAGATCATTGGCAAGGGTCGAATTTAAGGTTTTGCTAGATGAGTAACGATGACACCAAGCATTGATTGTTTAAGGATTTCGTTACGCACTTATTTTTAAATGCTCTCAGAAATTATACAGCCCCTTTATTAAATTTATTATTGATTACTGAGAGTATGACTATAATCAAAATGTTTGCTGGAAATCATTTCGTTTGCCAGCACTCTGTCCAGTAGGAGCGAGCGACGACCTTCGGCCCACTGTGCGCGGGCGCAGATCCCTACTACCGCCGACCCAATTTGATTCCTCGAAATTACGCGTCAATTCGTTTTGAGCGCCCCGCGAAGACACATTTAGTGCTAAAAGATATAGGTCCAATATTTAGAAGTAGTGGTGTGACTTGCCCATGCCCAATTTCCTGTGGTAGTATTAAATCGTCCCGAAAAGAACTAAACAAGGAGTTAATAAAAATTTAAAGTCAAGGTGCACAAATTAGGTTTTAAATCTGATTTGTTACAAAGAGTCTAATTAAACTAGAAGGTTCTCGCAGAGGTCTCCTGCGCCGAGGATGCGTTTAAATATGTAGAAGCTCCGGGACATCAAGCGAATCAAATCTGAATCAGTAAGGAGGTTTAGTACTCACCACTGTAGAACTACTGCAGAATACCTTTGAGAGAATAGAAGGAACAACAGCTGCTTAACACCTAAATTAGGTGCTTCTTATTGCACCACATCATAAAGTTTCAAATAGAACGATAGAACTGTAATGTTTCTATAAATATAAAAGTTAAAAATTAATATTCTTGAACGCCTGACTACTTCTATCAGAAATATCTGTAACGTTTGAACTTTTAACGCTTTAACACTCTTTTCGATTGGTAGACAATTTGTTAAAAAAGTTTAGCTTCAAACTCGTTTCTTTGTAGGATCCGAACTCCAATATTCATCGTTATTGAATGTTTCGTCAAACATCACAGAATACCTATGATGCTCGTGAGCGTGATGTTGATGAAACACCATGGCATCATCATCATAACTTTTGTACAAAATAGTATGGATTAACACAGAATATCATAATATTATTTAAATAGACATCAGTCCATCACGATACAGAATAGTACTCGATGGAAACTAAATAATGTTTAGATAAACTTGTAAATGTTATTCTCCTCAAAGCTGTCTGTCTGTCGGCGTATGAACTGCTTACCATCAGCGCTGGCCAAACGAGTTGTTATCTTAAACGTTACGATAAACGTGATTCATTCGGTACAATCATCATAGTACAGTAACAGTAACACCGAAGTTAATGCGACTGAAAGTAATACAAACTAGAGTTAATAGGGTTGTGTTACTGTAGGTTAGGTTCATGGATGAATAAATTGATGGGTAATTTGGGGATTGATGAAATCAGTTTAGCTCGACCGCTGCGTCACCTGCTCATTAATAAAGGCTCCGTTTAAGTCCGAAATTGATCAGGCAATCCCTAATACGTGAATAAAATATAAGAAGGAATGGAGCAGGTAAGATTTCAATAAAAACATAATAAAAAACATGTGGGTAAGATTTCAAAAACTGGGTAACTATTTATTTTTGCATCCATAATTAATACATAAACGTACCTTACAGTATTGTAAACTCCTAAAATACGTTTTTTATAAGTACATGACATCACAGAGGAACTTTCAAGTAAAACATTACTTTAAAACAAGGCATTCTCAAAGGCAGGTTGTACAATGCACCTACGTGGCCTAGTTAATATAGTCAGATACTATACTAACATATACCTATATGAAAACCTTCTATGAGCTTGTGAGCCGACTCTCTAATGTATATCTAGTCTTTCAGAGCCTCCGTCACAGCCTTGCAGTAATCGGATCCAGGCGCTTTTAATACGTATAAACCTTTTTACATAATAGAGTTACAGAGCTTCTACGGGACACAAATTACTTTAAATGTATCGTGTACTCTGTAAAGTCTTCGTGAAACATGCCATTTATATACAGACACAGTTCTAAAGTCATGTCATGTTAGGTTTGGAATCAAATATGTGTTTTAGTTTCAATGAATATTATTATTTAACATCATCACCATCACTATCAGCTGGAAGACGTCCACTGTTGAGCAGAAGGTAAATTGCCGATCGTTGTGGACTGTGGCGTTTTAAGGAGAGGCCTTCGTACAACAGTGGGCGTCGTTTAACAGTTACGAGTTAATTGCCTACGGTTCTGCACTAAAATGTATAAAGGCACCATTAACTGCTTGTGCCTGATACACCGAATTAATTTCACACACTTTTCTCGGACACGAATACGGACATTTTGTCATTTACTGCATAGCAAACATAAATGTCTGGTTTTACTGTTTAATAATAACATTATCGGATTTCACGATCGCAATAGTTCACTACTAATGTCTACTATAAATGAACCGTTCGAAACCTCCTAGTTTTGTTTGTTTTAACAGCTATACAGTTAAATTAAACCAGGGGTATTGAGTCCCAGTATTAAAAAAACAGAAATGTTTTTTCAAAATATATATTACACTAATTTCTTACTCTATAGTTGAACACGTATCAACTGAGTGTTGTCAATACGGGATCAAAAAGAGTTTTACTGAAAAATAGTGTATTGTTTATCATTTCTTATTCTTCACGTACCCCTAGCTCATTAACGGTGATAATGAAGACAAGTGACAATAACATTGAATTAAAGAACCCAAGTTTATTCCCGGCGCGTCGCAACCAAACCAAGAGTTGAGTATCCCTGAACTCTACAGTATCCAATACTACAAACTTTCCACACGTAACATTATAATACATACACATGTACAGGGAACATCAATAAATGGATATTATAGTGAAGGAGTGTGCCGGGCTTTTTGGCGCATCTCCAATAAAACAATCAGGCGTTACGAATTAAAGTATATAAACACATGTAAAATTTATTGAAACCCATCCATACCAGTTTCTTTTACATCCAGGTCTTATTTCATTTAACGCACATACGACTATTAACTGTTACTTTGTCTGTGTTAGTTTGATCTCGTATATAATTGGTATGGTCGGTCTCGTATGTAATGATATCTAAGTATGTAGTTGTGCCTAAATACTTAGATACCATTTGTTATTAGTAAGAAGCACCTGTTAACAATATTAAATTTTTACCATTCGATATTGACAGAGAAAGACGAGCTTTTTAATCTTAGCTTATAATTTAATAAATAATTTTGGCATGTTACACATGTTTAAGTTATTGGAGTTAAACGAGGTTTAGACGTCGACTTTAAAGAATGATAAGTGTTGGACTTTGATGTAGCGTTATAAGCAACGACTTAGTCACTGTCTTCGAGTGGAGTTTCGACAAATGGTAAAATGCAGCGGATCCTATGAGCATGAAGGGTAACACATTGTACAGCCGGGTGTTGTTTCACGCATTTTGATGTTTCCCAGAAAACGTTACAGAAAATAATCACTCTTCAATTTCCTTTCCAACAACGATGATTCTCAGGCATAACTTTATTGGTGTACCTACTGTAAAATTTAACGCATATCTTCAGATTTCATCATTAATACTTGCAAAAACAAGCAGTAATCTGAATTATGGTTTACATTATTTGTATGCAGTATCCCTATAAATTTGGAAGAAATAGAATCGGAAAACCCTTGTTTGTACCCTTTTCCAAAACTCTCAAAATCTGGTTTTACGCACTGGGAAAACCGCAGTTATAATTAATTGCTTTTAAAAGGTATTATTACGGTTCCAAATTGCCAATATTAGCTTTTAGCTTGACGCAATTTATGAAATGCTGAATTGCCAAAATAACGTTTCGCTAGACTTAGACCTGGTGGTAACGTGCAATTTACTCCTACCATCGTAATTTGAAATTGAGTTATTGAAATCTAATCTCAAATTTGAAAACTTTTTCATAATAGTTTGCAATAGGTACAAAGGAACAATGAGTGATGATAGCCGTATGATCGTGGTCGTGTTCACCTTGACACGGCGGGGCGTTTAACGTTTTGACGTTTTGGCGCCTTGCCGCTACAAAATTGATATAACAAGCCATGAAAATTACAGATCCTTTACCCGTGGTTAAGTGGATATCGCGATCGATCGGTTGACGAGGTCAATTGATCAATAAATCTGAGCAGTTAACTCTGTATTTTATAGTTGGATAAGATATTACAAGCAATTCTAAAAAATGTTAATATTATTAAGTAAAATCATTTATGACCATTATGCCTAAAATTGACGATTAATCCGTGGGGAGACGTTTTAACAATAAAAAAAACAATTTCCTTCTGTGACCGGGGAAGTGTAGTACTGATGAATTCGCAACAAACTCGCCACGTTGCGTCGTCACTTATTACATAATTTAACAAAGCCCTTATTCATGAATTGGTGACGCAAACGATTCGCGTATGAGTCCGAAACTAGTTGGGCAATCCCGAAAAAACACATGAGTAAACCCAGAAAATCACAAAAGGTTTAATTTAAAAATTGATATTTAATTTAAAATCCCAGTCAATTGATGTATTCATATTTAGTTTTAAGTATATAAAAACTGCTCTTACTGAACCATTTGAAAAACTCATGCCTTTACATAAAGGTACAATTTCCATTTCATTGATCGACCTCAATCGTTTTATCCAATCTATACAATACTTGTCACTTTTACCACCAGAATGATTAAATAGTATATCACGTTGTCAGAAGAACACCCTGTGGTTTTAGCCGCTAAGAGTCGTCATACCCCTCCGTCCGCCTCAGAGCCATGAGGTCAAGTCCATGAGGATTTCCCCACAAAGGTTTTACTAAAGACGATACAATAGTATCCCGTAGTACAGCGTGGAAATTCGGGAACGTCCAGTCGGAAGCTAGTCTACTTTGGACTCAAACAGAATTCTTAATTATGACCTTATTATGACTTGGCGGGTTACGAGACTTATCGGGTATATCCGAGTAAACACAAAAACATAGAACCGGAAACTAGCAAATCTTGTGTGAAAAAAATCTCCTTTTCATTCTTCCATTTTGGACCGGTCTCTCCTGTAGGCAAGCAGTTCGTCATGCCACCGTCGTCTGGTTCTGCCCCGATGACACCGTATATTTAGTGGGACCCAGTCGGTGCAAATTTTAGCCCATAAAGCATTGGAAATATTTAATTGAAATACTAAAATTGCACGTCATTGATAAATGCATTTCGTATTTTCTTGTGACTTTCTATCCATCTTTCGGACCAACCTTTTACAGTCCATGGCTTTCCTTCATATTTCTGTTGATTCGTATATCAGTAACAAAATGAAAGGTGCACATTCGTGCTGCGCGGCGTGGCGCCGGCGACGACATTGTCAAGGCCGCGCGAGGCCGCCCGGCGCGTGCGCACCTCTTCTGCACGCACGCTCGATACACACAACGTGATTTCTCACTTGCTCATTAAATTATATTGTTTCTTTTTAATTTAGTTATTTTGAAGTTAGAACCTACTTTGCTAATCTATCTAGGGCGTGAAACGATTAAGCAACAATTATGTACTCCTGAAGTATTTTGTAATACCTAAGTTAACAAAAATATTTTAGAAATTCTTCAAATCATTAACTAAAGGACTGCATTATTTATTTCGTAATATTTATCAGAACAGAGTTCATACCTACTGCAAATGTGGTTATGTCTCTACTCAACATATGAGCAATTGTCCCAAAAATGAATAACAATCATCATCGCTAACCGGATTTTAAGAACATTTCCTTTCCGTGACCTTCCAAATTCCCCATCCCATAGTGTGAGCAGACGATGCAACAGGCGTTACATAACCGACAAGCGAATGCGTTCCGTTGCGCAAGCGCAGTGTCCGGGTACCGTAACGGTACGCGAACGATCCGGAATGCCGACGATTTGACGCGCATTGCCTCATCGCACGCCACACATTTGTTGCCCGCCGAAGGTCGAGTCGTTGTGCATTTTTGATTGATTTCAATAATAAAAATCGACCGTGATCTCGGTACCGTAAATACGACTCGTGTGAAAAGCCTCTTAATAAATTGAAACGTTTGTTGTTCTCTAAGAATGTCTTCACTAGGTGTACGCGGTACGCACGTTTGTAATTAAGGGCGATTTCATCAATCATGGCGAAGTTATACTTGTAAACATAATCGTATAATCCTAGACTTTAAAATTTAGGTCTAACCACGTAAAACTTTGTACTTTTGAATAACTTGACGTTCTTTTTTTAAATACATAATTTAACCTCTGGCTTAGCTTATATAAGTGAAAGAGCACTTATTGTCTAATCAAGTGGTTCTTGACGTATGTCGTGACGTGTTTACCCATGTACGGAGTGAAGGCACTATGTCAAGCCACGCCACGTCAACACCTCTCGCCTACACAGAGGCGATTCACACAGATTAGCGCTGAACAATCTCACTAATGAGTACAGAGAAACACTCGGAATAATTCTGAAATATAAAGCTACGAAGGCAATGATTCTAAAACTTTCTACGACACTTCGAAAGCAATTTGCAGATTAATGATGCTGCAATTTGCATTTATTTTACCATAATTTAAGTTAATTTGTTTTTACTATACTACTTTGGCATTATAAAATCATCCTGCTGGGTGCATAGTTGACTAATCACTAACACACAAATATGCAACAATATACATGCATTACCTATCTATTCTTATTTTTTCCGCCTAATAAGCAGGAGGTTATATTTTTCTTTCATATTAAGTTTGGATCACTGTGCCGTCAACCGTGCAGTCCTAGTCTATTCGACCTGGAAAGTAATCTGAGACTGTACTGCACTAGGCCGAACTAAGGTTATGTTAGCAAAATCTTGTAAGAAACTTTTAGTAAAAATGGTTACTTTGGTTCAGCTGAAATAAAAATTTTACGAAAAATCATCTTTGCGTTCTTTCTTTCTAATAGGGTGACAAAGTGCGATTTTTACGATTTTCACTACCTAAATGGAAAATATACATTGGATTTAAATGGTTTGGTAGTTTGTCCGTTGGTTTTTACATCCGTAAATAGCGTTATAGTATCACACCACCCCTGCACAAAAATAAACCAGCAATTAGCATCATTAATACTTAAGTACAATAGTCATGAAATAAATTATATGTGGTCCAATAAAAATGTAAAAACCCAAAATACGTAGGTAAACATTATTTCTTCTTTCCACAAAAAACTCTTCTAATTCCCTAGAATTGGGCCTACCAAACAAAACAAACATCCTCAAATAAACACGTGTTCCTGATCAATAAAATATGTTAAGATATACTGCCCGATACGAGTTTAATTCCTGTAAGCTGTAATTATCCTCGCAACGCTTCGCCCTATCTTGTCAATTGGATCTCAGCTACACTCCGAATCCAAACGTACCATCTATGCAAATAGACGGTATGCCCATAAATTGGGATAAGTTATTATATCTGAACTGATGCGAGTGTACCGTTAATAGAATATTACACAGATAATGTTCTAATAAGTCATCGTTCGTCATGGTGCACGCTTGCCCATTATTTATAAATTAAGTAAGATAAATAACAGAGCTAGTAAATAAAACCTTTATGACGTTCAACTGTAAATCAGCCTACTTCTGTTTTCAAAGATAGGTGTTAAATGTATGTAGGACAGACTTGTGACTTGACAAAAATAAACTGGGAAAACAGAAAATCTTAATTTAAATTCCTATTTCCTGTTGAAGGAGAAAACAGAGATCTATATATCACAATAAGATTATACGTGTAAGGACTTTTTATGAAATTTTGTGACCGGGTTTATGGCCAGCCTTGCAACTCGTTCAATACCCACTTACTCGGCAGGTAAACTGAAATCACTAAGGCCAAAGTAAGTTCCCGTAAATAGAGACACATTTGTATTCCGGAATCACGTATCAGAACAGCGTAGTATGCGCGGGCGCCAGGAAGGCGACGCCACTCCCGTGCGCTTACACGGGCCATCTCGCGCGACCCAGATCCTAACGATTACTTACATCTAACACTACTACTTCCTCGTCAGTAATGCACAACCCGGTTTAATCCGCACCTAATGCCAAACAAATCGCACGTTAATGAAAATGATATGTTCGAGCAGATCAGAATACAAAAAGGCTCTATTTTGTTTTGATATACCAGCAGCTGGTATAGGGGCTTATTAATGCACAAATTATGGATAATCACAGTAAATATCCGGTGGTTCTTTAATAAAATTAAATTAACATATAGCTCTAAGACTGCATAATATTGCAAAATTTAAATTTCAAATGTCGTTTAGCTGATAACCCTCCTGATCAAAATATAAACAAAAACATAAACAAAATAGCGGTTACAACGAATAATATTACGTGAATGATATAAGTAGCGTATTAAATCAGGCCATAATTCGATAAATCCATCAACTTTACAACTGTTAATTGGCGGAAGTTCGATCACAGCTCCCGTCAATTCATACGTTTGATTTGCATAATGCAGAGTCCATTGATCACCCGAACGATATACCTCGTTTCCTGTATAAATCAACACCGGAATATGGCTATTTCATATTCAAAATGGATCGAGCAGCCGCACGCCAACATCGGAAGCAGCAAATTATCTACTCTGCTGTAAACCATCTTAAATATTGCACTGATTTATAATATGACACGAGGACCAAACGGGGATTGCTTTGAAAAATATTTTTTAAAGAGCTGAGTCACGCATTATGCCTTATATGTAAAAAATAATTTCATTTTTAAAATTCCTTAAATTGTTGCTAATGTGCTGGTTTTCATTTGTTCTAACCATCCCGTTACTGTTTAAATTCTAATTTTTAGTACCGTACAATCTTGGATAGCTTTACCTATTTCTGTTAGTTAAGCTAGGATGTATTTAAAAAAATAGCATGAAAAATAAACCACGTAAAACTAACTCGGAACTAATAGGATTTCCTTAGCTGTGCATTTATTAATTCTATCCAAGAAATATCGGAAGCCAGATAAAGCTAAAGGTTTTCAGAGAATAACTCTGGGTACTCTGATGCTGCTCGACTTTCAATCCAATTAATGCTTTCTAGTCGGAAGCTCTCAATCTGGATCAACAATGTTATAGAGATGTGTGACCCTAATAAAAAATCTATAATAACTTTACCGTGATAAATACTAGTATAATGTATTTTCACTTATAATACCACAAGAGCTTCAAAATGCGCGAAAACAACGCGCGAAGCGCGAGTGATTTTTCCTGAAAAACTTGACGACTTTATTTGTTTGCAGGGAACCTTGAGGGAAATGCCAGATAATTTTGAAGCTCGTGTGGTATTCGGGGGATTATTTTTCCGTCCCAAATGTCGGCCAATAGAATTGCACCATTCGACGTCACGTGGTATAACCTAAAAATAATCAAAAAATTATCAGTATAATACCATGTAGGTTGTACCACGTGACGTCGATTCGACGTCACGTGGTACAACCTAAAAATATTCAAAAAAATTATCAGTATAATACCATGTAGGTTGTACCACGTGACGTCGAATGGTGCAATTCTATTGGTCGATATTTGGGTCGGAAAAATAATCAATGTAATCTACATACGGTAAATAATTTTGCAATAAATGCAAAAATATTTACCGTATGTAGATTTTTTATCGGTTAATGTAATCTACTTTTGCATTACTGTGTATATAGGCAACACTACTGACTGTATTAACATAATGATGCAAACAATTGTAAAACTAAATGAGAAATGCGTATAAAAACGGCCTGTATTGTGACATTGGCCCTGATGTCGTCGGCAACAGGAACTAACGTAACAGTACGATCATCAGGCAGCATTCATTGGAATGTTGGTCCAAATATTTGAGGCTGTGGCGCCTCCGATGCACGTAGATTGCATATACACGAGCGGAAGTGATGGAACCAAACACTTCCACCGCTCTGGAATGCGGCATGGAATTCTCGTCGGTCGGTTATACAAGATCGGACAAACGTCAAAATTCATAGCACTGCTTAGGTCCACAGACCGAATTTAAATAAAGGGTTTTCTTCTTTTTGACGATTATTATTGTTTTCATGTGGCTAATATAAGTGTATTTTTAAATCTATCATGTCGCCTAAAAATTTACGTATTACGTTGGTAAATCGGCTGATTTGCAAATTAAACCTAGGATATCCCAACCATATAGGAGAGGCCTATGTCCAACACTGAACTGAGATAGGATGATGATATCCCAACATTAGATCTTTACAGTAACATAAACACATGTAGTTAGATACCTTCGATAATATCTTAGTAGTCTAATCGGCCAGTTCTCTCAGCGCCAGAATACAATACAATACCGAACAACCACAACTCCCATAGCTGAAACTGCTGAAAGCAACAAGGGAGTATATAAATTATTGAGATTAACTTTACTAATTGCAATATTGTAGCAAACACTAATAATAATATTCAGTAATACAGGGTTGCTGGATACAATCAAGTAATGTCTTAAATAATTCAAACGGCGCCTTTCTATGTAGCTATGAGCTTCTCATATTATTAGCATAACATCACGCCTGTATTCCCGGAAGGGGTAGGCAGAGGTGCACACACATTTCGCCAGTAATGTTTTAAGGTCCTAATGTAATAGGGGGCGAGCCTATTGCCATCAACCAGGCACAAATCCAGACTCCGTGCTGCTACTGAGAATTACCTAATGGAAAAACCCAGTAACACTTTGCCCGACCCGGGATTGGAACCCAGGACCTCGTGCTCGGCAGTCGCGCTTAGCGACAACTAGACCAACGAGGCAGTCATATTATGAGAACATTTATTATTTTTCGGTGGAGAGACAAGCAAGTCAGTCGTCTTTTTTTGTTTTAAGAAATTGACCTCATTAGTGTTTTTCGCTCTGACATGACATTATCCATCAAACAGACCGAGAATCACTATTCCACTGATTGACAACCACCAAAAAGAAAGTCGAAAGGAACTCAAAATTGGTCATATTCATATGACATTTTGTTCATGTATTCGCTTCGCTCGTTTTGCATGGAGTGACATTTACAATATAAGTAGTACCGTATTATTTTCGTAACGAAATGCGAATCCCCCATTAGTCAGGCTAGAAGCAAATAGATTCTAGCGTCATAATTAAACATTGAAAACGTATAGTCATTTTAATTTTCTCTTCCGACAATTTAGTTTAACGAATGCCAAAAGGAATTTATAGTTTGCACACATTGCAAAATGTTGCGAGACGTAATTAAATTAACAATTAAAACTTGGTTGTATTATAAAAATTATTAAGTGTCTGTGTTTATAAATACAAGCAGCAACTGCCTTGTGACACAAAGACTTGCTTCATAACTATAATATAAATAAAGTAAGGCTTGATTCGTATGGCTTGACCGATTTTTTGTGCTAAATATTAATCAAGCGTAATCTTAAAATTGTCTAGGTGTGTATTAATTTGTTTTTGCTCTTGCGTTTGTCAAATATTATATATATAATATCTTTATTCTTTGAACCATGTTGCTAACCCTGTAAACAGAAGCGAAGCCTCAGAGATATGTGGTAAAACCCTTGCCGGAAGTAATATACATACACCATAACCGGTTTAATGTTGATACAGTTTAGTCGAAATGGATAAAGGCTGACGCATCAAATATCTACAGGTACCTATACCTAAATACATACCTACTAGCTATAAGCATTATTTTTATTCCTATGTGGGATTTTTAAACTCCTCTGTTACATATTTGAAAAAGATAATTTGCGACTCGATTAAACTGTTCTGTTTTACGATTTCATGGTAAGGGGTCAGTAATGTAGTAAATAGCATAAACCCTAACCCAGGGGCGAACCTTTATGGATCAACGTGTCATTTTTTCTAAAGAAATATTTTATGAGGTCATAGATGTAGGTACCATCAATTAATTTATAGTTAGTGATTATTGGGGAAAGAATAAAACCGCGGCCCAAAATATTAAATCGCGTGCCATTGGTTCGCCATTCCTGCGGTGGTGCGGAGCCGTGATCATAGTATGTTTGAGCTTGAAAGAAAAAAATCATAGAACTCTTTAATTTCCGTTGAGCCAGCCCAAAGCAGGTAACAGTGGCGTTAAAGGATGAGGTTTATGCCCAGCAGTGGGTCACATAAAAACTGATGACGATAATGAAAGCCATTGACATTTTTGTTCCAATTCAAGATAATAGAATACCGTATAATATAGAAAGATTTGTTAACAATCACACCTAGCGTTATTGACGTATAATTTATTAAATATTCCAGTTCAACCTAAATACTAAAACGCAGTACCGGTGACCCTGCATCAGTTTATTTAGGTCACTAGGGCGCTGCTGGTACGTAAATCTTAATTATTCTACCATATCAATAATTTCATTAAGAATCTCTTCTTTAGAAAAGTTGTTTTTGGAGCTTCGTTAAGTACCGCGATGGGGCATTTTATTTTACCCAATTGTGTAGAGTTAAATTAAATAGAAATGGACAATATCAAAATGTTAAGTTCGGTACCTTAGGTACGGTGATCTTAGGTGTTCGTAGTGAAAGTCCTCTTCTGTGGAGTAACAAAACTCACCCAGTGCTAGTACCCAGTTGTGCTGTAATAACAAGTGCTTACACAGTTTTTCAAGTAAATTCAGGAAACATTCGCTAACATTAGAGAGACAATTGTCAAGTTAAAAATGCACAAGCATTTGCGACGTATAGGAGAAAAAACGTCTAAAGCAAATAAAATAAATGTTATAATAATCGAGTATTTAGAAGAACTTAATTCAAAATCATGAACGAATTACGTAACATTAGCTGGTAATTCGCTCTCATTCTTTTTTCTTGAATGCAAACTTTCTAAATGATGTCCACAAAAACAATGAGCATTTCACGCATATTTGACGCGATTCTCTCGGATCACGCTCGCAGATCATGAGTCAGGATTCGAACTTTTAATAAATAGCTATCTGTTTTGGATGGAACAAGTTTTGTACGCCGATTTGCGGTTAGTACGGTCGTGAGTCATTGAGAAAAAGATTTTACTACAGTATAAAGTCATTAGTGGCATAAAATTAAAAGTAAAACCTGTGGTTTGCAGACCTGTGGCGATAGGCAGCTATCTAATAAGAAGAGTTATGTAAATTGTTGTTCCTAGGGATCGCCACTTGTAAAAGTGACTAATACTAGAGAGTAAAGAATACTTCTCTAAAATATATCTATAGAATTTAGGGTCCCGTACTAACTAACCTAATTTTTACCTTAATATATATCCACCGTTTGTGTAGTAGATACGTCAAATATATCTATAATTTTGAAATCGATGCAGATAAAAGCTCTAGTACTAGTTATGTTACGCTTTGCTAGAGGTGGAATGAGTGCGTTCGTGTCACTCGTCGATAATTATATTATATCAAAACACTAAATCTACCCTATACTTTCGTCGGGAATTCCTACGCATCGCTGAAGTAGGGGAGCTCCGATATAATCTTATGGGATCGAGCGAACTAAATGTCTGCAACACAACACCGGTGAGTCAGTGCCTCCGAGAACTGAACGAGCATAAATAAATAGTTGAAAAACACAGACAACTGACTGACATTAAAATAAAGTTATTGTAATCTGTTAACATTTACCGCAGGTGAGAGCTACCATCAAACATTATTTGTGTATTTTTCGAGAAACGAACACTTAATAATCGATTCGATATTCAAGTTTCAATGTTTGGTGTAGTGTCTATTTGGCCAGAACTTTACCAAAATATTCTATTAATTTTCGAATACAATTATAAATATAGGTACATACGAGGGTCAAACTGAAAGTTCTTAGAAAATCAAAAACTGATTACATTAGCCAGTTATTAGTTTTATTATATCTTTTCAAAATATTGTCCATTCACGTCAATACACCGCTGCATGCGATGGAACCACTGGGAAAAGCACTTTGCCCACTCGTCTTTAGGGTTCTCTTCAATGGCATCGCGATACGCAGCCACCGCTTCTTCAGCATTCATAAACCGCTTTCCTTTAAGTTTTTCTTTAATTTTTGGAAATAAATAAAAATCACAAGGGGCGAGGTCGGGGCTATACGGCGGGTGACCCAGTAATTCAACGTTTGATGTCGCCAAATAGTCGATCGTTCGCTTAGCGGTGTGCGACGAGGCGTTGTCGTGGTGAAGGAGGATCCTACTGCGAGGTCGTTTCTCTCGAACTTTTACCAAGACAAGTGGCAAACAATTGGTAGTGTACCATTCTGCAGAAACTGTTTTTTGATCCTCTAACACAATTGTTGCGAAATGACCTATCCTTCCAAAGAACGAGGCCACCATTTTTTTTCCCGCACTTCGATCTCTCTTCACTTTAGTTGGCAACCTCTCGAAAGGAAACACCCACTGAGCAGATTGTCTTTTGGTTTCAGGATCATAACAGTAAATCCAGCTTTCGTCACCTGTTAGTATGTCGAACACAGCATTTGAGTCACCTCCGTTAAATCTTTCAATCATTTTACGGCACCAATCCACACGATGGAGTTTTTGAGCCTCAGTCAAATTATGAGGTATCCACCGGGCGCAAAGCTTCCTGACTGCTAAATGTTCGTGGAGGATTTTGTGCACTTGACTCATACCGATGCCTAAGCTTGTCCGAATCTGCTGATAGGTCACTCTTTTGTCAGTCTCTATCATACGCCGCACAACACAGATGTTATCTTCAGTCGTCGCCGTAGAAGGCCGTCCCTCACGTAAATCATCAGTGAGATTAGTGCGACCACGTTTAAACTCATTAAACCAGTTGTAAACTGTCGCACGAGATGGGGCTTCATCGTGAAAGGCCAATCGTAGTCTATCATAACTTTCTTGTTGACTTAAATGACATCGAAAGTCATAAAAAATCATTGCACGAAAATTTTCTCGTGTTAAATTCATGTTGACGTGACACAGACAATTTTCAATTTGCCGCCAAATCGTAAAACAAATGACAAATTAATGAAATATATACTCAGTAATATTGGCAAAGAGTTCTATTTTCAAATTTTAGAATTATTTTTTTATTATATTGTTTATAAGTGGCCAGTTCTAAGAACTTTCAGTTTGACCCTCGTATTATATAGGTACTCTATGATTTTGTTCCAGAGTGAGCTCTGAACAAGTAAACAATATTTTTTTTATTCTTCTTTTCTTTACTGGAGACCGGTGGCATGGCAGTGTTAGTTCACGCTCTGGCCAAAATAAGCGAATCCGCAAACCTTATAGTCTTTTATTATTCGGATGTAGTAGATATATTTTTGTGCTTACGTGAACTCATTAAAACCTACAATAAGTGACGTAGGAAATTATAACTTTTTACATTTGAATTCGTCTGGTTCAATCATGAGGTGACTCAAGAGGTGAGCCGGATTCAGACGTCGAAGTATTCAGAATTAATGGCAACAGGCTATCGCGTGGGGATTAACATTTTTCAGTGTACTAATGTAGAATTATACTTCCTTCAAAGAATAATGATGTAATCTTCATCTTCCTCTTCGTATCAGCATTAGCTGTCTAAGAAACAGGCCATGCTCACGCGTGTGGAGTTTCGCCAGTCGACAAAGATGGTAGCGAGGTTGACCGCACAGGGTGCGCCAGCCGTACATACTTAGGTATCACACGTGGAGGCTCTGTAATTATATTGAAGCAGCCTAGTTTCTAGAAATACCTGCACTTTTACTGTAAAAATGAAAAAGGTAATTAATTTTCCAAGTCATGTCAACTATAATCAAGATAAATATAGTAAATAACGTTGGGTTTAAAAATACATTGAATTCAGCCATTACAAATCAAATTCTGACTACTTTCAGACAAGTAAACTGTCTTAGTATATTTTGATAGTGAGATTGAGATTCGTAGAAATTCACTGCCACAGCCGCTAAGATACTGCCGGCGCGGGCGCATCAAACAAGCTGCTCCTAGTACAGATAATATACAGAAAGCTATTTATGTGTGAGACTGCCGTGTACTGCACAAGTGCGCAGTCTGACTCACTTCGCTCACAGGAAGTGTCGCGGACATCGCAATATACAGCGATTTCAATTAGCTTTGACACTCGAATGGGTTTCACTGTTCGCCTTGTTTTCTTTTTTTTTAACTCTGTATTTTATCATGTTAGATACTTACCCCTATTTTTAAAGGTGGTGGAGGATTCTGAAAGGTTTTGGTTAGCTTCTTTCAATGATAGACAGACTTAAAAAATAACGGTTATTAAACATCTAAGCTTAAATTGTATTAAGATCTTTTTTGATAGGTTTAATTTAATATTTTTATGACCTGACTATTAATTATACCATACTGAGGGTACCACGACCTCCTTAGTCTAGTGGTCACTAAGCGTGACTGCTAAGCATGAGGTCCTAGTTTCGAACCCCAGCAAATGTTTACTGGTTATATCCATAAAGTAATTCTCTTGAGTTTTCGATCAAAACCAACGATTTTCGTATTGAATCAGGACCAAACTCGTTGGTTTTATCGAAAGCACATCGCTACGTAAGTAACGAGAATTGATCTACTGACGCCACAATGCTAAGGACCTCTAAGATGCGTCACCGACTTCACCTGCGATTAGACGCGGACACGTCACCATGTCGTAATGTGGTTCCAACCACAGCTCTTGCCATGTTAGCCCCTCGACACCTAATCACATACCAGCCAATAATAAAACTAACACAGCTATAATATATAAAAATAAATAAAATTGAAGTCTGTGTTTGTAATATTTTGAAAATTCGAAACAACTGCTTTTTACTAAATACATATGAAAGTAAATAAGTACCTTCTTTATACGACTAACTGCTTCTAAGAAGCAGAACTAAAATTTTAACTTCAAAATATAACATTGATTTTCTTATTTAAAGTACAATGAATGAAATGAATGTTTAAACTGCCTTTATTAACAGGTTGTCACTCGTCATTCTAGATATTGTCCTCAAAATTATTAACACAGTTTAAAATTCCTAACTAAAAAACTAAACGTACTGGTTCCAATAGGCATTTACATATTTTAAATGTAAAAACAGAATTTTTCTCCACTTTGCCGAAGAAACACACTACATCGATGAACACTGAGACTACTTAAGTAAATAAACAAACACAAACTAAGTTAGATGTAATCTGTGACGCCAAACTTTTGTGATGTCCGCAGAGCGTCTCTATTACTTATGAAGCCAAATTGTAGCAACAGGTGAGTTTAGTATCTCATGGGCCGTGACCCAGTTCACTTGTTGATTTATTACCCTCTCATGTTTAACGAACTGTAATACGATTATCGCAGGAGCCCTAATCTTTTAATAAACAAATTTATCTCGCGGTACCTGCTACGTAGGCTTAATTATAAAATAATACGCTTTACTAAACATTGTGTGCTGACACTTTGTGTCAAGTTTATAAGACATGATACTCTATAAATTTACTATGAATATCGTAATAAATCATCTTAGTTTAACAAAATAGAAATCTACAGGGAGATCTTCAAAATATCCTTCGGAAACCATAAATGAATAATTATCACCCTTCTATTAAAGGAGAAAGTTTGTGAGTGTGTTTGTATATTTGTTACTTCTTGACACTCAAACGGCTGGACCCACTTTAATAAAATTTAGTATGGAGGTAGCTCACAACCAGTACATAGGCTTTGCTTTTTGGGTACCTTGTCTGTTTTACGGTAAGTGTCAGAATAACTCAAAGCTTGTGTATACATGAAAAGTCTGGTGTGTCATGTTTAAAGACCTGATTGGCGCAGTGGCTAAGCGATAAGACTGCTGCGCTAAGAGTTGCGTGTTCGACTCCCGCACGGGGCAAAAATTTATGCGATCCACAGATGTTTTTCTCGAGTCAGGATATTTGTGTATATGATATTTCATGTTTGTGAAACGCTCCCACGACACAGGAGAAAGTCCTAGTGGGGCGAAAAAAAATGTCAATGTGTGTTCTGGTTACTTGAGAACTTTCCCTGCGCACTGCCATTTAGACTTTAAGAGAAACTTTAATAAACCTAATGAAGATGTTACCTACCGTAAATACATATATATAGCTAGTTAGAAGTTGGAAACTAACCGGGGAACTAACTTTTATTTACACAAAATAATTAAGAGGTACACGTCACTTCATTAAGCAATACGGTACCTACCTAATAAACAAAAAACAAAATGGAGCCACCAACATGTACTTAATTCTTTTTTGTTTAAGTTCTTTGCCTACTTATATAGTTATACCAACAATAAATAAATAATAGGCACCTTAACCAAATCTTATGACAAGTTTTATTCCAGATTCAATAGTCTTTTGACTGCGCAGAGGTAGTCGGGCAGAACTTCAAGCGACAAAAGAGGGTCGTTTGGTGCCTTCTGAAGTGCATTTGAAGTGGTCACGTTGGCTGGTGGTCACGTGCCGGACTCACCTGTACCTAGATGTCCACAAACGAGTCTGCTCAAGACGTTTACGACGACATTTAAATGGAAAGTATTAGTATTCTTGGAACTTATACAAAAATCCCTTGATATTAAGAATATCATTTTAAATAACTCATGTCTTAACAGTATTTTGTAAGGATCGTAAGTCTTCCTAAAATATAACCCACTTACGATATATACATAGTTAACATTTCTTGTATTATTCAGAAAATTGCACTAAAATGTGCATTAGTTATGTATTATCAGATGAATCTTCTCTTATGTATTATAATGCGAAATATTGCATGTGAATATCTCAGTAACTAGAACACAAAAAGCAAATGTAGATACTCTTTGTAACAACAAAACTTAAGTAAGCCTTCGACCATAATGTGCCACATTATGGTAGAACGTTAATATAGTGACATCTCAATTTAAATTCCCGAACCCATAAGATACATTACAATGTTTTAGTACTCACCAACCATTACAGATTCGTCACAACATCCCTTTTATTATGACGTATCACTAATGACTTTGAGTGTGTTTACGTTTTAAGATCAAACATTTTGCTTCAACCGAAATAGGGTGTTCAAATCATAAACAGTTTATAGCATTTTGAAAGAAAACACAGTCGTAAAGAATAAGATGCGGGCACGCGTTTTAGTCACGCTCGCGTCACGTTGGTTAACCCAACGAAAACCGATAAGTCTTATGACGAAGGTAACTACTATAACGGCTCTGTAACATTAATAACCCTTCAATAGTGAGTGTACATTTTCTTATTCATGAGACGAATTTACATATTGTTGCGATTGTCTCAAAAAATACTGCCACGTAAATATTTGGTATAGCAACACATGTCGATGTATTAGTTATGGTAATATCAGTATTTATTTGTTATTTAATGTATTGGTTAGCTACAGTCCATGAGGATTTGAGGCATCCAGTTCCTCTTGGATCACAAAATTATATACTTGTGAGTAAATAAATACACAATATGGTTATAAAATAATGTAATCATATTTGTTATGATGATAGTGGTATAAAAATATAACTGGTTTAAACGGATATTAAGTTTTCATGATAAAGAAACACCAATAAGTTTATATTTAAATCGGATTCGATAATAACAACACACTTTTGACTAGGATAAAAATCTTCACAAAATCCATTAACATACCTAACATAATAGAAGCTTGTAAAAAGTAAATAAATGCATATCGATAAACATTAATATGTCATTTCCTGCCAGTCGCTTGAGCGCAGCGCTCAAAGGGTTAAAACTTCAGTGTTTAGCAAACATTGGGTCACGCGACGAACGTAAGGTTTTAACTCGTGTGTTGAGCGTGTTAATAATTTATTACCTACTAGAAATCCGGTGTTATTACTGTTATACCAAACATTCCTAAAGAAATGTGAAAATGATTTGTTAATGAACCTATTGGTTTGCGATAATTTCGTTTCATAATTTACAAAGCAGACATTTACTTTGGGTTGCATTAGCTCGTCGACATTAATAAATTGCATCCCTGTGTAAACCGGTAGCAGATATAAATTGTTGTTACGCGGACTAATTATGAACCTGTTAACATATCAATACAAATACCATGAGACAGACACGTTTACTTTCATTTAAACCTACAATCGTTTAATTAATATAATTATACATTGTTTATTCTGGATAATTAACTTATTAAGTGGATGATTCCATGCAGATTTACTTGTAGAAATCAATTAATCTTATTTACTTTGGGGTGCAAGTAGAGAGCCACGAGTGAGTCCGGTGCACCCTGGTCGGTCAATCTTGCTGCCATCCTTTGACTGACCAATTTCTTCACCAAGACTTGACTAATTTCCATGTGGCAATTGATTCATGTCGATACAAAGAAGAAGAACAATCTTACATACATACATACAAAAAGTCACGCTTGTTTCCCTGGCAGATACCACAGATTTCCATTTGCTACGATCCTTCTAGAATCTTATTTACTGCTATAAGATTCTAGAAGATATAAGAAGAATTTAAGTACAGAATTTAATAGCGCAAAGAAGAAACAATGCTAAAGGTATTTATGAAAGCTCCTGACAAACAAAACGAATCTTAAAATGATTTCAATCACCTTTATTTACTGCAATGTAATTGAGTTGTGTTCCTGACGGGCAGAGCTTTCCCAGCGCTGTTTACATGTCTTTAACCGTTCCATCAATGTAGTGTCTATGAACGCCGCTTGGTCTGTCGTTCCTCAATCTACACCATGTTATTGGAACCGCTGTGCTCTGCGACTGAAGCTGAATAATCGACCGAAGATGCAAATGATAATAACAAATTGATTTTAATTACTCAACTGTGAGTTTGTGATGCTTAACAACTATATCCGCTGATGTTCTGTTAATTAATTTTTCGAGAGAAATGTTTGAAATAAGATGGATTTCCATGTTCGTTTCGGGACTACCTGTATACACAATATTAAAAGTAGACAGTAAAACTAGTAGTAAAAATAGCGTACGAGTATATTATTTGACCACAAAATAAATAGTTAGAGAAGGTCAACTCTCTATATCAAGCGAATTCAGGCTCACGCACACATAAACGTGGGGAAGTATACATAATATACATAGAAGCTATGTCTCAAAACGTCTCTTTCTGCGCCAGTCCTACGCCAGTCTCGAGTGCACGATCTTGGTGCACTTTATTATTCTATGGCTGTACACGTAAACATTTTTTGTATTTGACTGTGACTTAATATTAACATTAAATGCCAAACGAAGTTATCATAGATGCTCTGATTATTATTTTCGTGCACACGTATAGCATTAATTTACATTGTACCTATGTTATAATTACGTAATTAAGTAACTACCTAGATATTCTTAAATATCAAGGTTTATGACGACCTGATTAGCGCAGTAGCTAAGCGATTGGACTGCTGCGCTAAGGGTTGCAGGTTCGATTCCCGCACGGGACAAAAATTTGTGTGAACCGCAGATGTTTGTCCCGAGTCTGGGTGTTTGTGTATGTGATATTTCATGTTTGTGAAACGCACCCGTTTAAAAAAATAATTAAATAAATAATAACTAACCTACCTTTGAGAATTAACTCTCAACGTAATTCACTGGCGGAATATACTCGTACGAAACGCCAATTATGCCGCAAGCGTCAGTATTTAAAATCGAAATCAGCGAGAGCCGGTCTTCTGTTCCAATTTATTTCGTGGTCTGGGCCACGGCCGTCTAGCGCACGCACCGTCACGCACTGTGGCGGACACATGGCGAATTGCTAACACGTGCCAAACTAGGTAAACACGTGAAATATTACGTTTTTTTATATCCCAGGAACAATATTTATACTGGTCTATACACCTATCTCAACCCTACATATCATACCCAAAACTTGGCTATCTAATGTCTCGGTGTGTCATATTGTAAAAGAAGGACAACATCAACATTCTGCGAACGATCAAAACAAAGAAAACAATCCTTTTTAAACAAGATATCTTATTCGGTTAATGGATTCCCATACGAAGAGGCTGAGTTCGTTTACGTTAAATAATATAATCATTGAGCACCGACTCGTATTGACACTGGTTGGTAGTAAATCGACACGTATATTAGTAATAATTATCTCAGTACCACTCATTGTCTCAGCTACTTAACCTAACACCTTCCACGTAAATCAAGATCATGTAAGTAAATCAAACATCACTTGTTTCCGCGCGCCACTTCATCGGTCACTCCAAGGAAGAAGCGAGTGTTTTATCAACACTCGCGTTATATCCAGGCTCATTTTAACTAAATACATTTCTTTATACGATGCCTATTAGACCTAACTGTAGATATATATATACCTACTTTAATTTTCTCTATAGTTATTTTCTGTATAAATATTAAAATGAATGTTTGTATGTTTGTCCTCTTAGCGCTCCTGAACCATAGATCAGATTGTGATAAAACTTTCGTATGGTCTACTAAGGACGCCCGAGAGGGTTATTGGTGCAAAAAATCTATATACTTTACCTGAAATCCCTGCGGACGAAGTCGTGGGTATCAGCTAGTAATTTATATTTGTTGTATAAAATGTTTTAATCATTCCACAATAGACGGAAGAGGGCACTGACTGTAACACAGGTTCCCAACCTAGCACAGGTGTCAGGGACTTCACACTCAACTATATCAACATTTTATGGCAGTAAAACTTTATTGTTATTTATTATAACTCAGTTAAGGGGCTTAGCTACGAGAGCTGTAAAGCTCTCATAGCTGAGCCTACCACAGAGTTTAGACGAAATTTATAAAAAAGCTACAGTAAATATACCTTTTCGAATTGTCATTATTAATATACACCTTAATATACTTTTCATATCAGCGCTTAAACTACTACTTTTTACTGTAACCCCGTGTTCGAAAAATGTGAGAGACTAAAGAGAATATTTGTCTCTTTCCTTCAAACATTTCTTAGCAGTTTTACTCGTAATAAATGTTACACTTTTTGATTCAACGCCAAACATCCAATATTCCTGCCTAGAATACCATACCATTACGATGCAATTGTCGAAATGTCTTCAGCACGCACATTTAAGCAGCGGAATATGAGTCAATAACTTTTCTATAATAACTGTAGCAAGTCGTGTATCCATTCATGTACGCGATTTTACCGACAATGTAAACAAATCATACGTGCATAGCTGCCATGTCAAGACTGTCGTTTATTTAGTACACGTTACTAATCTAGGAGAGGTTCTAACTTCAAGCTATTTGGCTTTGATGGTCTTCACTTACCTATTCATGATGTTGCTATATTAGCATGACTAGAGCCAATGTAAACCTTTACCGAAGTAATATTCTGAGAATATCCCCACCGCTGGGGAGACACTAGACTACGAGAGAAATTCGGTTTCCACCTAATCAAGAAAGGCAATATAGCATGAAGCCGGTCAAACCGTTATAAAAATCAACCCTCATGGATTCTCAGTAACTGGTCACGGTCTCATAGACAAGGCTCATGTTAAACAAAATATAGCCCTGCCCCCTTACCATGAGCACTTAAAGCAGGGCAGTTTACGCTGTGGAACCGAGACGCCATATTACATGCACGTAGCGGCGTCTCGCTTCCACAGCATAATCGTAATTACTTCCAGCCCCTTACTATGGACTGTTAAAGCTGGGCGCTTTAAGAGTTCATAGTAAGGAGGGGGCTGAAAGTAATTAACTACGTAGTTGAAAATGTTTTAGAAGGCTGTGACCAGTGGGTCTATTGAATGAAAGGTTAGCCGGAATTGCAGCTGTTGGACATTATTTTATAATCAAAGATTTATCGGAATGTATTCAAATGGAAATGAAAGCGTCCTATTCTGACCTAAGAAAATATCATGGAATGAAAAGTAAAGCGGTTATTTGTATTCTATACATTAATATACCTATAACTATGTTGGAACAAGACCGGCAGAGGCATTTGGAAGATTAGAGGATATGCTGAAGTTATGACACCTGACACATACCACATTTTTAGAAAACCCATTATTAAACACGACCTATGAAGCCTTGGAAGGTAACCAATATAGCCAAGCTTCATCTGCTCTACGTTTCATAGTTACGTGCTCTGTTTGTTGTATAATAAAACGATAATAATGATTGCGTTTGCCTATAATTTCTTTAGAATGACTGTGTACTTTTAGTCTTTTAAATTAAAATACCTAAATAAGGAGGCGTTGAAATTTTCTTCCTTCTGGGCGCTAAACACCCTTCGTTCGTTCGTCTAAGCTACACTGCTGCAGCGCCACCTGGCAAGTTAGCACCATGTAAACACCTATCGCTTTGCAGAAAACCGCAGCCTTACGCAGTTTAACCGTTTTCGAGATAAATAGCAAAATTCGAGTGAACACAAACACAAATGATAGCGTCATGCATCCGTGAAACAAATAAAGCCATTAGAAGAAACAAGGGGACAAAAGACACACGAACGAACAGCTCCGTCGACCAAGACTTATCGTCTACTTATTACCATAATATTATAAAAGGTAAATCATATTTCGTTCTAAATTTTTTATATTAAGTAAGTGTATCGCCCTCGTGCCAAATTGTCTGACAGCACAGGTTCCGCAGGATACAGACAGATCACCGATTATAATGCATATTGGCACGGACGCATACTGAGTGTTGGGCAGCACGGAAGGCGCGCGGCGTGATGACGGCGCGGTGACAGCGCGGCACGCAGCGTGCAGCACGCAGCGCGCGGCGCGACCAGCGGCCACGGGGCAGCCGTGAGCCGGCCGACCATTCGACTCGAGCCCTCCGAGTACGTCGCACGCACCGCGCTCGCTTTACCAGCGAAACTTTACTCGTTCGTCGCTAAGTGAATGAAGTGGTGTTTCTTAACCAACCTTTCAACGATACTTTCAAAATACTATCAGTTTTGTGTTGTTTATGTTTGTTTTTGTGTCCACATTGGAGGTGATTAGTTTATTTTTAATACGGCCGTCTGTTTACGGTGAGTACGTGTATTATTTTAATGTATTTATGTTGGAGCCTCGCACAGCTGATTTATGCGACCAAAGGAGATCGCGCCATGAACTGCATTTTATTGTACGAAGGTCGCACGACCAGCACTCGTTTTGTTTCAATGCTTCTTTAGCACAACATGAATACAAAACTTTTCGTATTAGGCAGAAGTTCGCGTATCAATTCATTCTTGTTTACTAACGTAACGAATTTATTTTAATCGATTATCCATTTGTTTCATTGTCTAATTTGATATACCTACACGAATTGGGTACAAAGAATAAAATGACGTGTAATGCAATTAACTAATTGGTTTAATAACTGCGTGCATATAAAAATTATTGTTTACCAAGAAATTAGTTTACCTTTTGTACAACATACCTGCTTAATTGAATAATATATGAGCACAAAGCCATTCACGATAACTCCCTAAAAGGTGTAGTTAATTTACTCAATAGAAGCAAGCAGAACAATGAATAAATTCAATATCAATTTTTGACATTTATATAAATTATTAGTATTAATAAATATTGTGGAAAAATATTTTCACACGAAGAGTAGTGTAACACTTACAAGAAAACCGTGCGTTGAAGTCTTTTACAAGAAAAACGGTAAACACAAAAATACCTGGTAAACGTAAATAATCCGCAGTTTATTATTTGACATAGTGTTGACAATTTAAAACAGTATCAACTCGGGTAGTCATATTTATTCTGCCGATACCTAGTAAGTAAGCCCTACGATGATCGTCCACACGGAATTAACATTTTATATAAATATTGTGATACGCGTTATCTTTTGTTTCAATAGAGGTTTACAAACTTTGGCCCTTCAACGTGTGTGTACATTCATTATCTCATACGGCAGAGTAACTCTAGTGATCTCTTGGATTGTGCAAAAAATACATTACACCATTCTTATAGCAGGAAGGTACCTACAGTCGGTGGCATTCCATCCCGATTCGCGCCGTGCAAACTTCATCATCCGTTCCCTTTGATCGTGTTCACTGGAATCACTATAAAACACTCTCAAGATATTTCGGTTTCCGCTTTTGAAGATTATTCATTGATAAATACGTTTCCAAAATAGCTTCCGTATTCAATGCAACCGTCAAATACGAATTGTGAATTTGCGACGCAAATCAACAGATAGGTACGCTGATATTCAAAATTGTATATTTTTTAAACCTACCTACGTATAGCAAGCAAACAATGCACATGCAATACATCCATTGTTTACATCTCTTAATAATAAGTAAAGATAAAAAGCAATTAGAGGGCATGACATCATAGCAATGGTAATGAAAATTGACATGATGAGTGACTATTGCCGTTATAGTGTATGTTGGAATTACCTATATAGGAACTCCTTAAAAGTAAAATAAAATAAAAGCCGACTGCGTAAGAGTTTAAGACTTTCATCAGACACTGAAACGAAAACATCATGTCCAATAGTCTAGGATTATTAAGTTAAAGCGACTTTAACAATCGCGAGGCAAAATTAAAAATCTAGACTGGCTTTTTCCACTTTTTAGTTGGGATGAATAAATATTGAAAATGTTGGTGAGGACGATTGATATCCAAGTTTAGATCGTGATCTTAAATGTTCATTCAAAATAAAATGATATAAACATATAAATGATTTTGAAATACACATGCCATCAACCCCACTTGACATAGTCCGTCGACTTTCATTTTTTTCCTTTTTCACAATATGGCGTCTGGTTGTCGCCATATTGAATTTTGATTACTGTCATGTCAGTCATGTTTAGTGACACTCGGAAGATTAAGACGAATCGATTGACGGAAGAATCATCAAATTCGGCTTACCAGGTTGGTCTCTAAAGCGCCACAAGTGAACAAACATACATACATACGCTAATAAATCTAAATATTATAATAAAGATAAACTACTTATTAAAGTACGCTAGGAGAAGGGTTATATTTTTATTAAAAAATATAACCAATAAAATATAAGGTAACAAACTAAAAAAGCAAAAAAGAAACATTTTTTTTTTTTCAAAAATGAATAGTTTTTGACGGTTCTGAATAGCAGCTAAATGTCCTTTACATCAACATAGATTACATACACGATACAGATGTTTGTATATCTGACACTAACAGGTTTACCAGTTCATCCGTTTCACCTGGATCCCAACAGACTAGTTACCGGCCAAAATATCCCGGTAACGAATTCTGTCACCGATATGAATAACAATCCTAATTAAAATGTTACGTAAATTCCGTCCGCGCTTCCCGCGGCTGTATTGTGACCTGTTTTTGTCGTGTCATGTAAACAGTAGCTAATCATGCTTCTCTGACATGCACTGCACAATGTGTCTCCATTACGCCAACTACTGCCCAGTTTGAGTGACAACAAATTGTGTAACGTTCTTAGGCTCTATCAAAACAAAATAATTGCTGTAAAGTATATTTAAGATTGTGGGACAGCTTTATTGCTTTGTACCAGGTGTAACTAAACTAATGTTCAAAGACTAAAGAGAATCTAATCAACACGCATAATTCAATGTGTGAGTCCGACTAGAATAACCATTGTTAGTCATCATGGTAAAATTTTGCCATCACATCACCACTAGCACCAAAATTATTAGTCTATTATGTATGAGTATAATTTCAAATAAGGTAGGTTAGTATTAGGTAAGTGGATTAGGGTTCATGATTCTGATTGTTTTCTTATCTGTTGACACAAGCGATTGTTATCGTCATTATTTATAAATAAGCACTTTATTATTCATCTGGACTTGTTTATATTCATAGGAAAATATTTTCAAATAAATGGACTTATCGCACTTACTCAGCACATATTTAAAAGCATATATTTTAATAATTAAATTAATCTACACTAAATATTTGCACACGTATGAAATATATCGATGTATGTGAATCGTTCATAGTTCAAACGTAGTATCCTTAAGGCTACTACTATACCTAAGCTTTAGGTAGATAAGATAGTAGGTACTCACCTGAACATGGCCTGTAGGTACCTACTTTAAAAACTTTTTTCTTCGGTAAAACGTGGTAAAACCAAGTCAAATTAGTTTTTATGTCCCACATAAAGTATGCCAATATTCTGGTAACTTATTTGATGATTTTCGCGCGTGTTTATGCGCATGTCCGTTGTGTTCAGTACGATTCTCAGTCGACACAATAGCGTCTACAATGCGGACCGTAATGTAAACTTCACGTGCGTGCCCGCGGTGCATAATCGCAGATTAGGTTACAGAAACTAGGCAGATAAATGAGAATACGAACATTGTTTGCTTGCTACTCTGAATATAGCTACTTACGGTTTACACTTTAGAAATAGTAGAATTATTTAAAACATATTTAGAACTGGCACAAATTATGTCCACGAAAGATGCAGGATTTGCATTCGGATGCAATTGTTTTTTTATACACGTCACCTCTGTGCAGTCAACAGAAGTGTTATACTTATATTCTAATGGGAATCGTTTGCTGCATGGAGGTTGACTTCGGTTATCATAATACAAGAAGTAAAGGCAGAGTTGCCCTATAAGTCCCGTTGTACCTCACGTCACATGACACCACGTCCCAGTGGTTGGCCGACGGCAAACGGGCTGAACTGATTGTTTTTCGGAACTGTATGTTTAAATTCAGATCCAGTGAGTCTTTTGTGATCATCATAATTATCTCATTTCTTATAATTAAAGCATAACTTCTAGTAAATGTAGATGCGTATAATGATTGAGCAGCGCCTGAGGCAAAACACTGGCAGCGACTGATCAATGATCTTCGGCATTTCTTTCCATTATCTCTGGTCGAATTAAAGTATTCAAATGCCCCAAGCAAATTAGAAAATATATTTTGATATCATTACACATGTACACTCAGTCTTAAATATATCAATAATAGTGTTTCGCCCTTTCTGTTTTTGTAGAATGAAAACCTATTTAATGGTGGCTCTCATGTTATCATAACATTATGTATTATTGTAACAAGATGTAGCCATTTATAAATACATACTCCTGTGAACGCTCCAAAACCTTAAACGAGCTGTATTTAGTATTTTTATGATGTAATATTCATTTTATAATGTTGTATAAGTCATATTACATACAAGTTTCATAAGCTTGAGTTTTAGAAGTTCTTCAATTCTGTTCAATTAACGTAGCATTTCAAATAACATCCACCTACGAATAAAAGCATATGGTGCATCAGCAGTTCGTTTTAATTATCTACCCACCACCCAATAACGTTTGGAAAGGAGTCGTAAACCGATATAGCATCAAAGCTGCGTGAAAGCCGTCGCACGCTGCGATTGCTCCGATTCACATGAAAACATACTTCCTTTAATTAATTCGTGTGCAAATAGTATCCAATAGCAATAAACATGTCGCCTGTATCAGAGCTTTTAAAGTGTCGTTAAATAGATTTTCAGTAGTGTGTCGACAGCAGTGGGTGCGAGCATGTCTGTGAGCATTATGTTTAATTATTTGCATTGCTAAGATCGCTAACAACTTGGCGTTTTTGTGCATACAGTGTTCATGTGAACGCGCGCATAGAGCGACATTTTCCCGCGGCGGGGCAGGTCGGCTCCCGCGCTCACTCCCACGCCACCAGTCTTCCGTCTTCACCTTATGGACACACAATAGCTACATTACTGCTTATTTTTTCTCCAGCTTTGTTGTTTACATTAATGGTTTACGTACACCAAGCATTCCTGGAAGAGAAACTTGTCTTTTTCTGATGCTTTGTAGAGTAGAAGCAAGATGGCTTCCGCGTATAGATTTTTTGCCGATAATGTCGATTCGATACCAGTCCTTTGGGACAGGCGACCTGTTCCAATTAAAATGTAGAACAATATAATACAGTTTATTCGCGTGCGCATAATATGTATAAACGCGTTGTAAACCACTGTGTCGAGTAACATTAAAAGTATTATTGTAACCTAACCTAACAAGTGCATAATGCAATCGATGGAGGTTTTAATTGTTCGAGTACTCTTAAGAGTCAGTGGCGCCATGTGCGTTTGTAATTTCGTTTGAAGAAGTCCAAATTGTTTTCACTGGGAACTGTGCCATCTGGGTGCACTAAATGCGACACCCAGCCGACTTGGAATTATTTATTGCCCTTTTAAAACACGCGGTACTACTCGACGGGGTTTTGCGCACACATGTATGTTCAGTTTACTTGGCAGATAGTTGCGGATGTTACGGAGAGTGTTTATCATCGGACAACGACATCAGCGTGCCTCAGTTTGATTTTAATTGCCCGACAAATTATCGCGGAGTTAGATCGCGAGTTGTGGTGCTTTACCGTGAAGACGGGGTTTCGACCTTACACGAACAAAGATTACCGTTGGTTGCTGTCATTTTTTACTTTATTTCATTCCGCGAAGTGGTGTAACGGTGTCGCGTCCATTTGTTTTGGTTCGGCACCGCGCGCCTGCGCCTGGCTCTTGTCTTGCATTACCCATGTAGATATTATATCATCGGTCTTCATTTTGTTTTCTGATGCAAGTAATGTAGTCACTGTTATGAATTTCAATTGTAAAATTTCATACAATACGTTCTAAATATAATGGACGACGTAAAATAACAAAAAGGTTATAGAAAGATAGTGAAATAAGAAATTTGTATTCTACCGATTGTACGTCAACGTATGTACCTATTTCTTGGTATAATATACTTTTAATTTCTTGGTACTTTTAAAAGGATTCTCATCATACGTAACATAGTGTTAAAAATTAGAGCCATTCAAGTGTAATATATTTTTGTGCAATTACTGCAACTTCGTGGGAACAGATAAGCTAGGCGCGCGAGGAATGGGCCTACACAGATGAAATTTGACCTGTCAACAACAACACGTGCTCGCCTAATACTTACGCATTAAATATATCTTGGCATTTTAACAGTTCTATTTATTAAATCAATATTTTATATTCTTCCCTCATAATGTTCACGTTATTTAAATGAATTTAATAAACCATGCATTTTTGTAAAATGATACATGTATCAAAATATATTTAAATTTACAATATATTACATACATTAGGCAGGTATTTCAGCATTGGTATACAACACACGTTAGTAAAATAAATGGTTTCTGTAGGCAATTAAAAAACGGTCACCCATCACAAGACTGACCGCGGCGAGCGCGGCTTAACCTCACAGATCGAGATAAAAATACAGATAAAATAACATACTGTTCTTAGGGCTGCTTAATAATAATATAAATATTTGTTGTTGTCAATACAGCTTGTAAATTGAAACAACGTAATTCTTCAAGGATGCCGCAATCATAGTAAATTTTCCAGCGTGCGACGAATAAATTGTATACCACATGTAAAGTTCAACATATAATTAATATGGACTACGGTTATCAATCTACTGTGATAACTTAAATACGAGCGCTCTATCCTTTGAGAGACCGAGTGTTTTAATAAAATATTACGTAACATATAATTATATGAACTATATTCGTACCTTTTGAATCATAACTTTATTATTACAACTGATTTTTTTATTGATACCTAAATTAAATAACCTTATTAACAGTCCAACTCTAAAGTCACGTTAAAGAAATCGTGTTAATTGCACTAACGGTATTAGCAAACATATTATGTCTAGCACTTGCCTTGCGACTTTGTCTGCGCAGTATTAGAATTTTCTATCTCATAAAAATTCAACACCCCTCCTCAATCTATGTAGTTTTGCAGTAAATGCCTTTGTTTCCATTTTGTAACCCCTACTCCAGCCATATAAGAACAGAATTAAAAAATTGTTCTCACAAGTAATTTTTCACCTAAGTATATGGCCTAATATATATATATATGTCTCATCTCCTAGGGATGGAATTTCCATCCTTCTTAAGAAGATGCCAACGATATAAGAAGAATCTACTGGCAGAAATACAAGTTTCTAGCTTAAACAATATTAAACGGATAAGATAAAAGATTTACGAAAGAATCGTGACTGAGAAGTAATTATCTAATCGTACATCGACCACGGAGTGTGGGGTTCCACGCTACAATCCGGCTCGACACATCCACACCGCAGTACAGAGGCGCTCACGTCGCGGGCGCGCGGCAGGACACGGCGCGGTGCGGCGGGCGCGGCCAATGAAAGTGACAACTGTATACGAAAGTGACTCGCTAGATTTATTTACACTTGTTCGAAATAGACGCGAGCACTTCTAAAACTGGTGTCCACTTTACGTCTGTGGCCCGGTCCACCTCGCTATTTATATCGCTCTAGGCGGAGATCTGCCTCCTTCTATGGCAAACTAGAATGTGCTCAGCGCGACACGCCAATTAACCGAGCGTTTTGTCCATTGAGACATTTTTATTCAATTTCTTCGCAACTAATTAATTGCTGGTCACCTTTAATACTTTTTTCTCAAGTGCTTACACGGCCTCGTACAATTCTTTTTAGTCGAGGTCGTCGAACCCTTTAGTGGTCCCGCGGTTTGTAAACAAAGCTTCGAGGTTTGAGGATTTGAATGTGTTTGCGGTCAGAGTTTACACATTCACAAAAACAATTCCTGACCAGCGTCTGTTTATATCCATGGACACGATAAAAGTCCCAGTTCCAAACAGCCGGCGGTACGCCACTAATAGAAACAGGAAATCGAATTTTGCGTTTGTGGCCTGTCATACGACCCAACTCGATAAAGTGGGATACTTGACTACATCAGGTCAGACTCAAAACAATCACCCTGTAAATGGAGCATCTGGTAATCATTCAGTGATTGAGTCGCGCCAGCCAGTGAGAGCGACCAATTGAGTGTGTACCTAATACAATCGGATATGGCACTCAATATGATGGAAGGGGCGAAGCAATGGAAAAATATTCTCGATATCAAAATACTGCTAAGTTACTTAAATCTACTGACGATTAAGTATCTGTTACGTATAACTTGTACATTATTTGAAAAGGAACTTGTCTAACATTTGAGGAATGTTGATTATAGCATTTTTAGTTGCTGCACGATAAAAGTAAAAACGAATAAGCGAGGTTCAATTATCAAAACTACCGAGAGAGAAATGGAATGTCCCAAGTAGTGAGATAATTTCGATTTCCTTTTATAGAAAGTAAGAATGTCTCGATAGGTGGTGTCGCTGAGATGTTAACAAGTTGCTGATGCTGCTTCATCCGGGAACCTGTTCGCAACACTCACGATACCACGATTAGACACTGACTTATTACAAAGGCCTACATTTAGAACGTGGTTCGCTATTACCACATTTGTCACGAGACTTTCTAGAAACATTACAATAACCTAATGTACCTATACAATCGCTAAAATATGACTTATAAAGTATTAAACCACAATCTAAACGGAGAGCTACCATCTTGAATAAAGTTCCAACTTCCAAGCCGAGATAAAAGGTAAGCATATCGGATGTGTGTTACTTGCATGCTTTTAAATGCTTATGTATATAAGTGGCAACCCAGTTAATCGATTTAGCTGCACGTGGCTTTCAGAGTTTGTTGGTTTCCGATAAGGATACATAAGTACAAATATCTACTTCACTGTAATCAAATACGACTAAGATTAATCTCTTTCAAAATTCCACAGTGCTTAATCAGAATGAAAACGATCTTGGCACCTTGACAACCATGTAACCTAGCAGTTAATTGTCCAGCAAATTAGAAGCAAAGACATGATGCAACAATCCCACAAAATATGCGGAAGACATCATTCTAAGAGCAATTAAATAGTTCTTAAGATAGTGCAATATCTTTTTTTTTTAACTTATACAAAGCGCTAAACAAATGGTCTTGTCATTTACGAAAAACAACCCAAAACTTATGACAAGCAATAAGGTTATCAATCAAGTGCGATACATGAACATCATGAACTGGTCGATCGGTTTAAACACACACAATATAATAAACTTTTTTTCTTTTATGTGAGCCTGGTAACCGAATAATTTCACAGCGATATTTTGACTACCTCCAATGGATTTCATCGCACCGTCCTATTGATGATAAGAACAATAATTATGAAAGACAAAAAAGGCTAAGCGAAGCTTTAATGGTATCCTGGAGTGACATATTGCATTCAGTTAATTCCGTCGCAGTTTCTTTCTCTGAGTTACCTAAGTAATCATTAATTTAAAAGATATCTTTTGACGTAACTAAATCAATTTCATGGCGGCACCCGGAACACAAGCATTAACGGAGCCTAAAGATTGAAACTTGTTTTAATCGCAAGCCTCTGATAAAGTTGGTATAAAATAAAATAAACTTTGTAAGAACAGCCTAATTGGGTATCAAAAATGTCTAATTTTAACGCAATCTACAAACTGTATATATAAATTATTTTTAAATTGCGTCGATACCAGTAAGGTTAGAGTTTACTTGAGTTATTTAATCAACAAACCCGCTTAGTTTGCTAAGAATTAAGGAAGTACCGCAGGAATTGACAAAACGTTATTGACAGGCAATTTGCAACTGCTGTTAATTATACTGTATTTTAAGTCCTAACCACAAGTCGACCTTTAACACTTCAAACGATGTTGAAAAAAACACCATAAGGATTGCATCAAATATTCCAACGAACTTTGTAATGTCGTGCTACCCTCCTAGACGGTCATACATACCCATCCAAGCATCTACCTGTTTAACGAAGGGTCGGAGCGCGCAGGTGCACTACCCACACACAAATAAAATCTCGAACATAAACGTCCATGGAATAGACGCAGTGTATATGAATATTTCTTTAAAACATGATTTTGATAAATTATTTTATAACATACAACATACATCCTTAGTCAGAATTCGAATTTGCAAAGACACTTAAATTATATTTCGGCTGATCTTTATTAAGCATACTTTGAACGGTCTTAGAACATAGAATTATTTTTAATTAACAAAATAGTGGTCGACTTGATAGAGAAATGTTACTATTACCATTAACCAAAATTAAGAACAAAGTAATAAAGTGATCAACGCCCAAGTTTAAGCTTCATTTGTTTATTATGTGATAAAAAAAACTCATTTTCGGGACAGTGGGTCGAAAAAATACAAATTCTACTTGTTCCAAAAGCCATTTATTTTAATGTGTGCCATATTCATCTATAAATATTTGGTATCAATAAGTAGCTTACTCCTCATAATGGAGTAAATCAAAACAGTATGAGGCGATATTAACTTAATGCGCCATTATTTGGTAGAGGACATTCTGCTCGTTGAGACTGAGCTATATTTCATTTTTCCTGGAAATATGATCCGTTCCAACAAATATGATGTTTGGAAAATTATTACGGCCTTGATAGAAATAACGCACAACTATAACGTGGGAACTTAATAGGGCAATAATATGAGACGCAAATATGTACCTACCCAGTGAATAATTTATTAAATGATCAATGAAATAATATACCTCTATGTATAACTATTAAATAACATTACATTATAACTGAGTACAGAAAAATATATGATACTACACGAACATGTGTACCTTCTACATTATTTTACATGAGGTTTTTAAAAGTATCTTCTTCTGAACAAAACTCATAATGATTTGGGCTTGGGCCAAATGCAACAGATAAAAACCTACACACGTACGGTCCGCCCTCCCTTGGGGGACATTTCTCAGTTCTCCCCCATGTAAACTCCTTCCCTGCAGTTAATGGGCGACGAACGAGACAGGAAAGCATCTGAGGTAAGGTGAATACACTGTAATTGCTCTGCCAAACGAAAAGAGAAACATTTGCTCGTGAAAACAAAAACTCATCAGCGTCGCCAAACCATTGTTGCACTTTTATTGGTCTTCTGATTCGAATATTTCATATTCCCTTTCATGCGGCAAAATTGATCTGTTGTTCAGCAAACATTCCAAATTCAATCAAGTTTCAATCGGGTTGATTCGAACGTGAAAAAGTTCATCATAATTTTTCAAATGGACCATTCAGTACGTCGAAACTTTCGTATTGAAATTACACGATAGTTCAATTTGCAATTGAATTGCAAATATCCGGTCGACGTTATAGCGACTGTGCCAACAATGGCATCACATTACGTTCCCGTGTACATATTACATTGCGTGTTTTCATTGGAACAGTTGGAATCCCATCATTTTTTGGAATACCTGTTTAATTGTGGTACATGCTGGCCCAATTATTATCTGACCTAATTTCACATCTTAACGGTCATTACGCAAATTTATATTTATGGCCAATTAATCTGTAGCACACAACATTTAATTAATATAACTGGTTATTTAATTTGGACACTGTATATTATTCAATCATTATGTAGTGATTAATTCACGATAGATTTATAGTTTCAGAAACAGTAACTGTTTACTTACATTGAGCGTATGTAGGTAATCCGATCGCACTATAAACATGCAACTAATTTGAACAACCTTAGGAGCGCCGCTCAGTGCAGCTTTATTTACTCCACCAAGTTCTTTTTTACAGAAAAGTAAATAGATAGCAACATATTTGTTTGTTTTAACATAAATGTATTGATAACAAGCTTAAGAGTCAACATCAACACGTAAAGTAAATCAAATGAATATTCTGTACCACACGCGCGGTTTTCCGCACACTGATTCGTCAATAGTCGATAAGTATGACTACCGAGATATTTACCTTGAAAGTCCTTTGTCAGCCGTGTTCTAAGTTACACGGATATATTGCACGCGACGCACAAAGACCGAAGTCCGGAATCTTCGTAACCTTTCAATAAACGCGCTGCCCACCATACAAGGAAACCTGGACATCGTTGGTTATTGCATCTACTTATTCGTCTATACTCGGCAACTCTGTACATACGTACAGACAACCTAAAAACTGTACGTACCTAGACTTGACATCTTACTTCCTATCAAAGTGCGTCCCTATCCTATAACATGCATCTATAATGTGTTTTTGATTTGACTTTCTTTTATGCAACAAAGAAGCAACGAGGTAGAATTTTTCCCCTAAACGTGCACGTATCCTGTAGGCTAGGCAATGAAAGCGAAGCCCCTGACATTTGCTAGTGCATCGTCTGTTTCGCTCCTATATATACCATACCTAAATTATTTTAAGATTTATAGTTCGTTGGTTAATCCTCCGTGCTTTTGCACAGTTGCCATAACAACCATATGACAGGTATATTAATTGCCATTTGGTCACAATGGCATTGATCGATTTGATAAACAAACAAAATGAAACTCCAAATATTTGAGATGATCGACAGTTAACCTTAATAATAACACATTTGTATGTACTTGTTTGAACCAGTATGCGGTTAAATAGCATGTTCATAAATACTCCGTTCGTAAGTATACTTTTCTAATACCCTAATACATAAGATACCAAAACTATAAGGTAGGAACAACTTTTATTTTAGTCGATGTAAAAATTCTGCTTAATTTTAACGAGCACTTTAAATAGAAATCATTTATAAAGCAAAACTAAATAAGTAGTATCAGAAATTCAATCAATTTGTTCTTCGGACAATTACTTAAATCTGTCATGATGTCGAAGCAAAGTAAAACAAATTCGATCACTATATTGATCAGTTGACAAGAGAAAGTTGATTGGAGGACATCAAAACATTTTGGTTGAAACTCTAGAACGAATAATGTTGATATTAGTTTAATATCCAAGCCTACGTTGGACCTTCGTCAATGTAAAGACAAGTCTGTTGTCAACTTATGATCATGTATGTACAGGTACACCCACTATGTAAGGTCCCGAAAAAGCGAATCGACATAACCATTATTGCATCACCTCATTGGTATTCGAAATAACAGTACCATTTAAAAATAAAATTTGTAACCACAATTTGATGATAAATACATTTTGTCGGAGATTTTGGCTGACGTGTGTTGAGAGTTAAGGGTCCGAATCGGTTGAAAAGCTGATATAAAAATGGCACAGGAATAGAAGCAAGTTGCTTTAATCATGCCAGAAGGACGCTGTTGAAAATTTAATCCCCGACACTTGAGGCATATTTATTTTTATATTATAAACTTTTATTTTGAACTTAACCAGAATATTTTTTATCGCACAATTATATGCCTAATTGTGCGCCCACGAACCATTTACCAAGAATCCTTCATCATCATCGAGGCTAGCGTAGGCAGTGCACATTCCTAATTGATTATCGTTAGGCAACAAATCTGTTGCGCTCTATTTCAAGCTCAATGCTCCGATAAACTACTTTTTATGTTACTCTAAGTTGATCTAACAAAAAAATCACAAAAGGCTAAATTAATGGACAGATCATAATTTATTGCAACACTTATTTATTTTATGGTAGACCCGCCACACTATATTAGCAGTTTTTTAGTTACATTGTGGGCAAGATGAAAATGATGAGCACAATTTGAAATTATAATTCCAAGCACATATATCTCATAGAAACAGCAATATAAACGCTATGAATACGAGGAATTCCATAGCTATAGCTGCGGTATGGGTCAGCCATTGGTGAGAATATAGCGTTGTGTGTGGCATTATCTCGTGATCGGCTTCTTACTAATTGTCCAGCGAGAGGTGAGTTCAAACAATCGCCACCATTGTTCTGGCGAACAGAAAATGCCAAGGAGCAACACGACAATAGTGCAAACGTGTTTCGCGAGGTAAAAGTGCCAGCAAACAATGGAATCGATGCCTATTTGATTCCGTGCTTTCCCTTTTGTCGATTGGTGTGCTTGAGCGAATTTTCATAATAAAGCTGTTCCGGTAAAGTACGCAACTAGGTAGGTACCGTCATTATCGAAGTAATAATTATAATAATATGCTTATCCAAGAATTTGAAACTTCAGCTGTCGCATTAAACGATATAAGGTCCTTCTAAGCCCTAAGGGGGAGAACCGTAGTTCATAACGAAAAATTTCCCTATTTATAATCCGAAGCGTTTTGTATCAAACTTCAAAGTACTGGATCAGATTAAGAATTCAAGTTTCCTTTTAATTAACAATACTCAGAGAAAATAGAGGGTCAAAAATCAAGGCAATTAAGACTGTAATTACAAGCATCCAACATTCCATCTCGATGTAATTCCTAGTAAGTTGCTGTAGTAACTTAATCTAACCTATTTTAAACCGCAATAACATAACATTGGGTAACTAGAGATTTGTAGCACCTAAGGGTTAACCCTGGGCCGTGCAACGTATTATTGTGTACAATTAAAATAGATGTAAGTGTTTTAAGGTACGGTAGTTAAACATGTTTGCGCGGGACAATGTACCGGTATTGCAGATAGTGTTCCTGCCTTATTTACTTGCTTACAACATGTTTTACAGTAATCACGGTAGTGAGTGCGTATTAGTACAGGTTTCCTCGACAGAGTTTACGGGTATTTTTGACAAGTGCGTAGGTGTATTGTATAGCTAATGACTTTTGGTTTGGGGATTTCTAGTTAGGTAATATTTATTATTCCGTTAAAAATTGCGACGGAACGTTTTTTATTTTATTAATTAGCATATTTTTAAAATCACAATGTTTTACGTCAATACGGTCTTGTTTTGTTAGGTAATATTACAGCCAACTTAGTATGTATAATATCCAATTAACTAATAGTAGTCTCGTGAACGGCGAATTAAAATACTGATTTTAATATTGAAAGGGCAATTTTTTATCAATGTGGATTCTTGCCAAAAAAATATGATTTTCTGCGATAATTGCGTCAAACTTCTAATAATATAAAGCAAAAACCGGAGACTACTTTCATGATGTCATGATTTTATAATATCTACATGTTACTAATTTGTCGCACGTATTCTTTACGTGCCTTGATGTCTGGTCCAATCTTTCTTACTCTTGCAAACAACATCTATCTGTGAGTAAACTAATAAACACATTTAAACAAACATTATACCTATATAGAAGCTACATCATTATCTTTCTTTATTGTAGCTACAGTCCAATCACAAGTTAATTATTTTCATTGAAATCACTAGTTGTTAAAACTTAATTAAAGAATTCAAACGACATTCGGAGAGACATGTCATCGTTAACTTCGCTTATGTCTGACAGGCAAGCCTTGACATCTTTATACCTATAATAATTATACTCGCAACTAATTTTAAATTTATCTACGATCATTACTGTATCTCGTCGACGCCTGGCGTTATCTTAATTATTCATCCTATTTCGTTTACCTGTGAGTCGTATGACCAACAGGTGATCATTATTGGACACTTAATCTATGGTTTTAACGTTCACAACTGTAGTTAGATAGTCGTTACCCTACCAGTTCGATAATTACCGACGACGCCCTAAATATTCTACGTGACTAATTTGTAACGTTTAGTGTGAAATGCAACCACGGGTTTTTTGTGGGTATGTATGTAATAATAGGTAGATATATCATTTTCCTTCTTTTTGTTTGAATTACCTATAACTTGTGACCTAGACATTGAACGGTTTCTAGAAATCTAATACCTGCGCATCAAGTAGATGTCGTGGAGTCAAGGATTTTAACTAGAAATATTCGTCGAATTAAAAATATAATTAGAAATCTTTATATTTATTTCTGTTTTCTAGGCATTTAGTGGGCAACACTATAACAAATTTTACCGTTTAATGATCGTATAGCATCATATAAACTCTTGAGTAGCACATTTCGAAATAAATAAAGTTAATTAGCTTAATTTGTTTACGTGGTTCAATTGAAACTGATAAAAGCGTTAAAAATAACTTGGCAATGTGGTAAACGTTGAACTCAAAGCTACTGAAATAAATATGACACGATAACTTAAAAACAAACACAGTTTTGTGTAGCAACTTAACTTAAATGGTGTAAAGTGTTTACGTGTGCGGTCAAGAAACCGGCTGCCTTATCGATCTAATGCAATATTAATGAATATAGTTCGGCTACTGTGCCCGCTTCTTAATGCTCTATAACATAATATCGTTACTGAAGTGCTCTTTGCGGTATTCATATCAAAGTATTTAACCACAGCTATAAAACAAAATTTTCCATCATCAGTCTCAATCGCAATCAAATTGGTATCCAAATAACTACAATCATCTACAATGTAGGTAAAATTTTATGCCCATGTATGATGTAAGTGTATGTATGGCATGGTAAATGAACCATATAGTCAACCATGAACAAACTTCATCAACATTGTTCATAATTTAAAAAAAATTGATCGATATAAGCGGTAGGTACAGCTTACATGTAGGATTTCAACGTCGATCTTACTGCTATTCGAATGACTATGATGACGAAATGCACGCATGACGAAGAATGTTATTTTATGACGTACGTGATTAGCACATACTTTACGCCGTCAACTTACCTCTATGACGAATATTTAGTGATTACTGATTAGGATTCCGTTCAACTTATTACAGTCAATTATAGCAAGGAGGTTATTTCGCACAAACAGACAGATATTTTTTTCTACAATATCCGAAACCAGAGAAATGGAATGATGATGCGAATAAATATGGTAATCTGCACTTTAAGACGTAGTCATACAGTACAGAAACTTTTAAAAGCTTTTCCAAGTTTAGTATAATGCAGTCGCAGCGACTTACTTCATATTTGCGATCAACCGTTTAGCTTATATTATGTACTACATACACCTAAGTCCTACCTGGCAAGGATCTAACTTTCGAGTTATTTCATGATGGAATTTTTCGACTAATATATATAGAGGTGTGAAGCATTGTTGATAATTTAGGTTTAATTTACTTCATACACCAAAGTGATTCTACACTGGTTACGACCACGGTAGGCCCGGAATAGACCGAGGAAGGAAGTACTGTTCCACTGCGGAATACTTAATAAGTACATAATAATTGAAACATAGCAGACTATACTAGGCACGTAAAATAACGATTATTTTAAAATGGCACTTCCTTGACTTGCTGTTTATTTTTCCTCTTTGTACAGATTAAAAATAATTTGCATATCATTAGATCATGCGATGACAAACTTGAGAGTGAAAGTGGCCGCCCACTCGCGGTAATGGCATAAAATATTTACATTTAAAATAAGCACCAAACTTTAATTAGTGTCGCAGTGCAGTCATTATGTTTGCAGAAAGAATAGAAAGTAAAGGCCCGTACATACAGCATTGTCCCGCGCCCAGGGACGGTAGCGGCGATGCTAATGCGGAAGCTGCGTCGGCGCGGCGACGTGCCGTCCTGCCCGCGGGCAGAATTGTTAATCGCCTCATTTATCATTGCAGACGAAAGTGAAAACTGCTACTGTGCAAGTAATACAATTGTGAATGCGTCTTTATTGTATGGTACATCGTGTCGGTACAATACAATAATACATTTTTTGCGTACCTTTTATATCTTTAACAAATGATTTCTTAATGATTTCATTACATAATTACTACAGCTGTCTGTTACAAAATAGCTTGTAATATGATTAAATTACTTCGGCTAATACGACAGCTACGGAATAAAGAGCGTCACAGTTAACAGGATATGGCCGATTTAGTACATCATAATTCATAACATATGCGCACGTTTTTATAGGTGAACAACAAAAGATTGATAATGTAACAATATCATCGCGAGTTGTAATCAAATTGTGACATAACGTGCATTGTATGACAACATGGACTAGTAAAAGTGAGCACCATTGTATCGGATGTGCGGTCGTAGCCCCGCCTCTTATGGAGCAGGCTACATGACGTGAATATGATTCTCATGGGGACGACACTATGGAAAATATCAACTAAGAAAAACTTCTCCAACGTCAATCTTATTCATAAGTTGAAGAAGCTGAAAATGAAGATTTCTTTAAAACTCACAAAGTTTTAAGTTTTTATGGAGAGACAGTGTAGCTTTAGATTTAGACACCTTACAATGAACAGAATACAAAACGATAAGTCATATAGCTAGAATCTACTTTGTTAAATATGTATGTATTATACCCATTACATCACCAGCACATAGAAGCAGATTATCACGGATATTCAATTATTAGTTTTGCAGTAAAGGACCTTTGAAATCCGGTAAATGAATGTATATGTCTTCACACACAAATCCCACAAGTATAATAAATTTCAAAGTTTCGCACCACAGCCACACTCACGCTGCATTGCGTAAAACTCTGTATTTTCAGTAGGTGTACAATATCTAATTTTACTTGACATAATTAACACTTGCCGCTAAGAGAGGAGACATATGAAACATTATATTGTATTTAAAGCAGATTCTCAAATTAACTTGTCCTATAAATGAAATTTAGGTATGTAGTTAAAATGGAACTAGTTAAGAAAACATAATGAGTTCTATAACTTACGCGACTATTAGACATTGAAATAAAACTAGACTAAACTACTTACGAATTGTAAAGGATTCGAAACGCCGGGACCAAAAAATCAATTAACCGCGATAAAATCCGTAAACCTAGTTTTATTTCAATAGTTCAAAACACGTTAGATCGATAATGAAGACAAATTATCAAATACATAGTGAAATCCAAGATCATTGAACATAACCTCTTCATGTACTATTAAAACACACATTATGAGGGTCACGATTTCCATAAGTAGGTTCCAAAGGCAATTTCTCGCGAAACATGAATCATACAATAAATTTATATGTTGAACAACGCAGATTTTTATCTCATCAAATAATTATCATATAGACAACCGTGAAGTGAAACAGTTATTTTACGTTGCAGAGGCACACAATATGATAATAATGATTACTATTCACAAATTCATTAAGATCACGCCGGCATATACTCGGAATGTAAAAATACTAATGTAGGTAGGTACGTATTCTTTTATAATAATTACTTTTTGTATTTAATCACCGGTAATGTATTCATAAATTGCGGCTACGCATAATATTACTAAATCGCATTTTAGATTACATTTTCACTTCTTTTATTGCATCTTCCTGTTATTAGCATTGTTTCCGCTTATCGTAACGTTTAATAACATCAACACTGTAATCTTTTTTTCTTCAGGCAAACGGAACTAGGTATAAATAACACTGCCACGCTCCATCTAGCTTTTGTTCGCGACTTCCGGTATAGACAAACTTTGGTTCTTCCTCCGGGTTCACGTTATCTCCATCCAAAATTCTATAAAAAGCGTTTCAGCTGATTAGGCATTCAAAAGTTACAGGCATGCGTATGGAATTACTTTCTCATTTATAATATAAATTATGAATGTTTACTCGTATACTTTATTCTACCCATAAACGCCAATTCCTGAACGAGAGCTTCTCACAGAGCTTAAAACAATGACAAAAATTAACAGTATCGACTCTGAGCAAAAAAAATATAAGTGGATAAATAAAATAAATAAATGATGTTGAATTTGATTTGTCAGTCTCATAACAACCACAGTAAAAGAAGGCGTGGCCTAATCTCAAAGGAAAGTCGATAGATGATCAACAGATAGTGAAGTACGTCATATTGTTGTAAGTCTATTATTATCTGAGCTACCCTCCAATCCAACCTTGGCAATGGAGGTTCATGGGTCGTTTCTTCTACTATTTTAAGATAGTCACGTTAGAATCATAAAAAGCCGACGAAAAATGTTGCCATTTTACTGCGTCAACGTGATACATGGTGGTGTAATAAACCGCGTTATACTTTGCCAGTTTTGTGGGTATGCAGCCATAACCTTTATTACTATAAAGGTAAATGTTTCTTTAATCATATTGGTATTTATCAGTCATAAAATATATAAAATCTACGTGGTCACGTCTTGTGTAGGTGTGGCGAGTCATGGCAAATAAAATGTATATATAATATGTATTGTACTAGATTAAGGTTTATATGCATCTATGCCACCAGAAATAAAGCTATTATTATCATTTCATAAGTTTATAGTCAAACGTCGTTAACTCATCCCTTTTTACAACAATATGAAGTCATCTCTTCATTTCTTTGAAAAGTACGGATACGATCCTAAACTAGACAAGATTGTATGTTGTTAGTATTTGTACTGAGTCCTTAGCGGAGCAAAGTGGCGCCAGCTGGCATTCTTGTCTCGGCCAGGAGCAACTTTCATGAATAGTTAACTGACTAGTTTTAGTTCTAGCCTAGGATCGGGCTTGGCAAAGTAAACACTGTTCGATACGACGACGCGATTTAAATATACATCAGCACTTTACGTATCTGTTTGGAATGTAAATAAACAATGTTTGAATCACATACGATTGACTTTTTCAACGAATATGTAAGATTTACTCTCTGATAAATTGGCTAGTTCACCATCCAAGTAGCCAAATGGTATTAAAGTCAAACTTGAAAAAGTTGAACAGATAAAACTAATTATTAGATTTATAAGTTTTATGAAGCCTAAAGATGGCAGTGATGGACAACAACAAAAGGCAAAACACTATTTATTATTTGAGATTATATTAACGACAAAGGCCTAACAACACAGACGAACAACTGGCGACATAGAGGTCGTAAGTTGTTCGAACTCTAACCGTTGGCTATTAACGAACCCACACTTCGTAGAATACCAACGTGCACAAACGTTGCAACATAGTAACACCTTTGCTTCTGAGCTGTTAACGTGTCTCCAAGCTATATCAAACCTAACACTAAATAAAAAACCTGAATTACAACGACCTGTCGACCATAAAGACAAAGACTATAATCACGATGATAATTCATTTAATCTTGTATGCAGTGCACGTCTGCTAACTTACGAGTAAATAGGTACAAAGTAAGATTTCTAAGCGAAGTATTAAACAACTTTATTCACTTCATGAACTTGAAGGTGCATCAGCGCAGGATCTAACTCTAGTGGATTCTTCAAGTTTGTTGTAGAATGAAGTAGTTACAATTAGTTCAACAGTATCGACAGTCGATTGAACAACAAGTACAAGTAAACTCATGTTTTACGACAATACTAGATATCGTAGATTTAAATCTTATTACTTTGTTTGTACACTGTAGGTACAACATTAAATTCGCTTTATTGCGTTTCTTCTACCTAGGTATAGCATTAGACAGCGGTGACGGGTGGGCGTTTTTGTGGGCTATATTGATGTTATTCCACGTTTAAAAAGTACTTAATTTTTTTTTTATGAATGTTTTTTTTTCTTTTTCTACCGAGTAGTCTTAATATGAATAACATTACAATTTAAAAACTGGCGAAATACACTCTTCTAATATATTTGGTAGAGTATTAAAAGAAAATATGTGTATGGTTTATAGTGTCGATAAGGGTCGTAAACAGGTGGTGTATCTCTACTCTATTGAAAAAAAAACAAGGTGCATAAACTATGTGGGTGTTAAATATCACCCCATAAAACGTTTACAAGGTTCTTAAATATTCCTAAAGTAAAATAAAACGATATCTTAATTTTTTATGATTCATGTAAGTATCTATACTCGTTTATAAAAAACAAAATACTACTTAATGTAGTAAGTGCCTACTACACATTAAATGTTATGGCATTAGAAAATTAAAATATATCTAGTTCAGACTCAACAGTAAAATAGGTAAAGTGTCGGTCTACTAGTCTCAATAATAGTTAAGCAAAATACTTGAATAATAGAAAACATTAAGTAAGGATTCCACACTGATAACACAGTCACAACAACAAATTCGTCATACCAAATGTTTAGGTCACGCGATAAAGGTATATTATGTCGGAGCGCACATCTTCACCAATTGGGTACAGACTACGGTCCAATGCCTATGAGTATTTTACTATGATCTTATCAATAAACACGACCGTGTTTATATAAAACATAACGAGTACATCAATACAATCATTTGAGAATCTGGAACCTGATCTTATCAAATGCAATGCTCAAAGGTAGCCATTTTAGTTCCTATGTACGCATCATTAACACACATAGATGAATTCAATGCTGCACTTGTATAGTTTGACTGCTACATATTTTTCTTGATTTATTCACTAACCGCGGGCGATTATCGTGCAACCTTTTGCTCTCATAAATTCTTATCATTCAATTAATTATTTTCTGGCTATTAACATCTTCGTTCAATTCGCCACCCATACTGCTCCTCTCCGCGTGACGTGTACGGACACATTAATCGGGTAACAAAGTAAAATATAGGCTTAGTAACAAAAATAAGAACAATATATATCTTCATTGATAAATAGGGTAAACATTACTGTCTTTAAAGTTTGTCTAACGGAAGGAACTGTTTACTTGATGTGGACATAACATATTGTTATTGCAAATAAACTGACCGCGGTGCTGTTTAAAATCACGAAGACTAGCGCTAGTTTTCTGGAGTCATTTTTGTTGAACAAAAATAATCTGCAGTAGATATGTGAGTGCGTTTAGTTTCACCAAAATATTAACGTTGTGGATGTTTTCTTCCGATGGTACGTGCTTTGATTACTTATAACAGAACGTGATACAAAATGTATTCAACTGTAAACAAACGTGAGTAATTGTGCAGATATTTATTAGCATAATCTTACTTTATATGTAGCTCATTCCCTTCTTGTTCTGTATTTGGAATCGTATCTAAGCAAGTGTTTAATTTATGCAGCTCTGTGTAAGCGTCGTGTACCGATAGTCATTTAATTCGATATATTTCGTTATAAATCAAGGCACGAAAGGATATTTTATAATTCAAATCAATACTTTGTGCCGTATATGTCTTTGAAGGATACAAAGAATGCTCCCGATACAAAAGACATTAACTATAATCCTATCGTATAAACAGCCCGCACGACCGATGTTCGCGTATTTGGTTTTATTGAAAGAAATTTGCACACAATGTTTAGAAACAAACGGCATCGATGTTTTGCTTTCACGGCTCATGCCTGAGAATGATTGTACTGTTATTACTTACTTGAATTATTCACTTATTTTTTATTCATCAAGGAATGTTGCGCAGTTGTTTATCAAACTTTTAGCGAACATCCAATAAACATCTCTAAATATAATTATAAACTCGAGGAGCCTGCTATCTCAATGAAGATTCTTATGCAAAATCGTCGACCTTTACCTGTAGGTACGTAATCTGCCGTAAAAGACAGTCTTTGTTCCTGAAACAATTGAGAGACCATAATAAATGAGTACATATAGAACGGAACATGGTCGGATTCTCGGGAGTCGGCCGCCCGAGACGTCCAGTGTTTACCGTCCATACAAACCAATATTGACATTCTCTTTGTCTACTAACTGACGGCTAATCTCTTTGTATGGGATATTCTTTTGTATTGCCCATATCAACGCTTCTTCTTAGGATAAAACTTACAGCGCATATTCGTTAAATGAATACCTACCTTATGCGAACCTACCGTTAGCCAATCTAATAACTTGTCGATATTCAAGCTCGCACGCAGTATATAGGTACACATAAAACTTATTAAAGTTAAGGCAGCTATCGTACTTCAATGAATCTGAGGATCCTACTAGGCGAAATGCCTTCTCCTATGCTGTATGTGACTGCTCCTGTTTTGTACGCTACAAAATCAAGACGCATCTCCAAAGGAGATACCTAATGTGAAGCGCAGGTTGCAAGTTACGCCCAGGAATGAGTCAAAAGTTTATTAATGCAACAAATCAGCGTGTTGATGCTGTCAAGTAGCCTGCATATGTATGCCAGCCTGTTAGATTCATGGCAGTGGCTCCAACGGATAGAACAATAATTCATAAAAGCTCATAAAGGGACTAGTTTTGGCTATACCCACTTAATAAGTGCGGGACGTGGGCTCGGTCGGTCCACTTTCCTGCAGTTTGTGTGCCGGCGCCGGCGCATCGACATTGTTGCGCGGCGACATTCTGCGCTCAGCGTACATCACAGATATTGCTAGAAAGCGTCCCAGACGAAGCATGTCTCTGGGACAACTCGGGGACTCTCGCCTATAGAAACCAAACACAATGTTGGCCCGGGTCAACTTATGACTTACATCAAATATTGTCAGTAAATCAATCAATAGTTACCAACTGCACAAACCACATTGTTTAACGGTAAAGATGGCCTAACCCCAATTTTGGAATCTAAAAGTACTATTTTATTATTAATCCGTTTCTAATTATTTCCGGAACATTCTTTAAACTATGAAATTCCATGCACGGGTATATTGACTATATAAATACAGTTTTATCAGATTCCAGGGAAACCGTACAGTAGGTATAGGTATAATGTTAAGAAATGGCGTCGAAACTTTTAGTATCTGCTCATGATATGTTTACAATTTACGTCCGAGTTACTTCACTCAGATTATCAATCACTCTGCAAGTGATTCTTTGATCTTCATGTGCACATGCCAGGGCCCGCATCATAATACGAGGTGTATTTATTTGCATATCATAATATGTGTTGATTTTCGGAAAAGTATTACTTTAGGAAAAACAAAGCTTTATTCAGATGTTTCCAATGTTAAAAGGAAAAGCCGAGGAATTAAGATTCCGGTCGTGAACGATACCAGATCCTCAAATGTAGTATCATCGTGTGTACTTCATACGTTCTGCCCGCGATGGGCGTTTAGTTTTTCTGGCGCTTAGACGCCAGCTATGACTATACTAACCTATAGGATATATAAAACAACGAGTTGGTATAAAACTATGCGAGACCATTGTGTATACAAAAATTCACAGTATTTAACTCTTTTTCTCATTGCAGGGCTGCGGCTGGCGAGTACGGGTGCCCGTTATAATGTGACCGGCGCACGACGAAGCGCTCTCCTCAAGGTAAGCTCCTCTCTATACCTCCACTGTTTACAATCGGACGCAGTATTGTATAGGAGATTACAATCATTACCAGTACAGAAGCTCAAACATCAGATCAAGGCAAAATTATATTGAAGACACTGTCTAAATTTATGTCGTTTTACCCTCGGTTTTAGGGCTGTTGAATAGATTACGTGATGTTGTTTTGTTCGTAGAACGTTTGAACTGATATGATTATATAAATAAAGTTTAATTTTACCGCAACCTATTTAAAACAATGTGTGCTTATTAGCATTATTTTAGGTAGGCTCACTTTTAATACTAGAGGGTATGGTTTATCAACTAGCGTACTGATTATTCTTGCATTTATGGAAACGGTAATACCGATAAAACAAAAGAGGTCGTAAATAGCTAGTCATATAGAATGTAACATTTACAAGGATAATGCTTATTGGAACGAGTCCTATGGCAACGCATTCGGGTAACCTTTACAGGCCCGACTGTGTGTGCATATTCATTGTGCAGGGCGCGGCTACACCGACGGCCATGAATCCGAACGTGATATATTATTTGTTATTTATTCACCGGCGAAATCTGTCGCCGCCGGCTACCATCAAAGCAGACCGTTTCCCTTCCAAAAATACAAAGATTATATTCCGAACGCATCCGTCTCGGTACGTTGAATGCGATTTCGTTTCGTACACGCTCGTTAACAACGTCCATCCGACCGTTTAAGAAATTCAGAACCACTAATTAGAACGCTATGTCGCGCAAAAGCTGCCCTATACTGCCACAAACTAGCGTAAAAAGCAGATCCGCACATTAATACAGCGGATAATGGAAGGCGGAAGAAAAATTAGAGCGACAAGTACTGCCGACTTCAGTAATGAAACTTGTTATGAGTCTTTAAAATCCTGGACTACGACGGGGAAGTCGTTAAGTTTTTATTTTTTTATACACGTGCGCTGTACAAACTTTTTAGTTTAAAAATAGATTCGATTTTATTAAGGTTTAAATCACACTAATATTATAAAGGCGAAAGTTTGTGAGTGTGTTTGTATGTTTGCTACATCTTCACGGTCAAACGGCTAGACCGATTTTGATGAAATTTCATATAGTGGTAGCTGACACCCTGGACTAACACATAGGCTACTTTTATCCCGAAAAAATGCTGCGCGTAACACCGTGGGGCGCAGCTAGTATCACATAACTACGAAATTGCGTAGGTACCATACAATATCACAATCGTCATCATTTTTTCCTTAACTTCAATAATCAGGCGCGGAACACAATTCGGTTCCTAATAAAGATTAGGAACCAGACTAAAGCTCGTGACGTATCTACTCTAACATCTAAATTAAGAGTTGAAAATTAAAGGGAAGATGAATGGGCTGTTTTTATAAATAAACATCTCCGGCTGTGCGCGTCTGAGGCCGAGGAGTACTACGCAGCTTGGATTGGTTACCACTTAATTGCTTTTGGACATTGATGAGCTACATTTGTTTCTTAATATGGAATGTAGGAGCTGACAAACAAAGTTATCAAATTGGAATGTTTACTTTTTCGTAATCAAAGATATGCTGATGGAAAAAACCAGTGAACTTCAAGAACCTACACCAGCTGTTTCGCTAACAAATATTAATATTGTAATACCTACCAATAGATAGAAAAGGTGACGTTTTGCGGTAGGCCTACGTATTAAAACTTAAAACCACGAATTTATGCTTAGGTATATGGATAATACGTAATTTTACAGTTAATTGATGATATAATATATTGTAAAATATAGTAATCATGTACTACATAATTGGGTTTTTTCATATTTTTGTGAGGAGAAATAAATAAATATTATTATTATATAAAGTACCATTAAACTATCATATTATGCGTCATTGTTAATATACTATGCTCTGATTGATTGTTAATTTAAATAAGACTTATAAAAAAAATTGTAGTTATGTTCTAGATATACTCTCTACACTATAGTAGGTACGTATCACACTATACATACATAGGTATATAGTACTAAATATTTTATATGTATATTTATTATTTAATTAATGAATATACATAGTTTGAGGTATTTATAGGTATATATTATGAGATATTCACTGCATTCGCACATAATTAAATGTGTTGTGTTAACTCTGTAGGAGGTATTGACATATTTTATTATCTACAATACCTAACAATAATAACACATAATGATAGGATAAATAGTCTAAGTTCGCGTAGCAACAAACCGTCCAGCTTATACCCACGTAGTACCTACCTACCGTGTGGATTTAACTAACCACTAATAAAATAGGAATTATTCTTGTCTTATCTTCTTCATTCCAACTTGTGTAGATCGGAATAATTCTAAACTAGTCAAGTAAAATATATTCAATGACCTTGCAATACCCGAAATGTAGACGAGATGTAGGAACGATAGTGAAATGTCGCGGCACATGCTAACCACTCCGTCAGTAGGTCGCTCTCATCTACCGACACACTTGCCCAAGAGAGTGACAAAACTTGCAGCTGCACAGCCGAATCACAATTATTACAAACTGACTTTATAGGCCAAAACGATTGAGCGTGGCCGTGGCCATACACATTTAGGTACAATATAGTTTGTGATTTAACTTAAAACACAACTGCATTCATAAAATTAAACTTTAAATTAAAAGATACTTGGTAGCAGGCTGGATATATTTGGTGTGAAGTATACAATTCGGAAATGTCCGACAAGTTTCGGACTCAACGGCAGCCCTATTCAATTAAATACATGCAGGTCAAAATATAGAGTATTCGCTTGTTTACGAACGTAAATATAAAGATAATAATGGAAATAATTAGGTTAATTCTCTTCCTCTCTCCACTTCTTACTGTGCCCGACAGGGTCTATAAAGATCTGTATTATATAAGTCCATCTATGTACTATTATGGAATGCATTAAAATATTGAGTATAAATACGTACCTGTGTAAATAATATATCAATACGTGACTCTAGAATCGTTGCGTTCTGTCGTGACGTTCAATATTCCAGGCTAAACAGGACACCAATGCACGTACGCATTAGGATCTAACTTTATTTCTATCCTGTCGCTTGGCAAAGGCAATACATTTATTTTTATTAGGCAAGTATTAGTACAAGAGATGTGTAAAACTGGATTAACAGTTATCAGTATACAAGTTAAGCTATCAAGAACCAACAAATCGACGGCTTACAATCTCATACTTTCGCAATTTTCGCAATACCTGTTCTGAATGAATGGAACCGGCATTGATTTTAGAATTATTTAAATAATCGTAGAACCTTGACAGTGAACTAGTGACAAAGAAAATATTAAGTCAAATTGAAATACAAATTCTTGTTCCTAGTTTAAAATATCGCCTAAAACCTTAGGATTTTCAAATGTTTTAACAGCCATAAGTATCTAAAATTCCTGCCATTGGTCACACTGAAACTTGACACGGTGATTAATACTCACACTCATTAGTACCAGTTGGCTACTTAGTCGTGACTAGTGGCCACAGGTTCACTCAAACGATTATAACGGTGATTTCGTAGAGTCAATTGGTTCCTCGTTTGAACAAAAGAGAAAATATTAAATTTACGTAATGTTAATCGTTTTAGGATACGACGAAGATTAAGTTGTGCAATATTTAAATACAAACTACTTTATTTCATAATAAAGTAGAATATTATACGAACTGTATGTCGTCTTTTGCCTTAGTTTATCAAATTAACAAAAACTACAAGCTTCCTTTAGAAGGAAGTGTTAAAGACCACAATTTGTTTCTCTCTTTTACTGGTTGATGTTGGATGTTCCGTAAAGTTGACTTCTATATAAGTTTAGGCCCAGGAATAATTTTTGGCTCGATTTGATGAGCAGTTATATGGATCCATTAAACATTTCAATAATATAATTGACATAATAGGCAGGATAATGAAATACACAACTCTAATTATACTCTGGTGAGCCAAACAGAATATTAGTGAACTAATTTCCAATAATTATAATTATGTAGGTACGAATGATAAAGCGAAACTAGGTAACTGCGACCACTTATTTTGCTGGACCTTTCAAGGTTTTGCATTTCTCGTCGTTGGACTGGTTTCATTTAACTTTAACGAAGGCAAAAAATAACGTAGTTAATATCAAAAATCATTATCCCTATATCCTGTTTGCGAGGAATATCAATCAGTTACCTAATATGCAAATCTGGCCGACATCGACATCGTGTCTGACCAGTTAGCGGGGGCACTTTCTCGACGCTACATTACCATTACCAAACAATTGACTTAAATGGGTAATATCAAGCCACATGTGGTAACATCGTCACGAATATCGCAACGGGTCTTGTCATAATTGATGAAGTTATGACTAGAATAATCATAGGGAAAAGGAATCAGTATTCGAAGTACATTAATAAAAGTATTATTGCGGACAATGGAATACGTACTTAATACAAGACAATAAATTAAATAAATTGATGGATTAAAACAAGGTGTCATTGTGACGCAATTATTATTCCCTAATTCTGAATAAGGTACATCAAGTTTAGAAATCTATCGCGCTACACGCTTTCCTTTCTTCTTCATAAGAGCCTCGTCACAAGTCTTTGGGCTCGTCAAAACGAATCGTATCAGTTAAAACTCGAGCCGTCGCGAGGTTTACCAGTACCTAGTGAATAGTTCCACTACACTCTTGCCTTCAAAGAGCAACACCCCATTTTTACCGGTCGAATGTTTTACCAAAATGCAACGGTGTTAAAAACAAACAAATGAGGATACATTAATAAAGAAAAGTACCTAACTAATTCACTGTTAAGCCAATATGGTTTGCAACTCAAGAAATAATTATCCAGCTGGAGTTATCTCAATAAAAAATGATTCCATACAAGCACCAAATCATTCTTATAAGCACTCGAGTGAATTTCTGACTGGAAAGCTATTTATGTGCAACCCTGCGCCGACGCACCTCTGTTCCGCAACTGTCTTGTCTCGCTCTCGCATACATGTCAAGGTAGGGTTCAACATTCGAGGATTTGGTCCGCGCAGATAATAATACATCCAAACGGAATACCCGACGTGTATCTGTTTTATGTAAACAGAATGCTCTCATTAGGTCAGGCGCAGTCAGAGGCGCACATCAACTTCATAATCCCAGCTACACGGCATTCTTCAAAGGAACCACTAGATTCGTCTGGAGAAAACAGCCTTCAACGAGTATAATCCCACTTTCTAATCCTTTTCACACTAGAGAATGCAGTATAAAGTATACTTCAATCAAGCACCCATTGAAACACGGTCAATTCCCGCGAGAAGCTTCCGCGTGCGCGTGCGGCGCCTGATGCGAGATCATTGCCAGATGCCGCCAATAGATCGCGACGGGGTCAACAGCCATTGCCCTTGTTTTGCGCACTAAATTATTTACTCGAGTGTACAGTGTGTGCAGACCCACCATAAGCGTGGTTCACTTAACCGGGGTCAAGGGAACTAACACTGTTTACAACATTGTCGCGGACAGACACACTAAACAAAAGTGTGTTATTTACATACAAGTCTTATGCAACATAATGTTCCGGTTTACATTATTACTGAACCGGTGTTTTGGACTTTTATGCGGATTAAGTAGCAAACGTATATGGTAACGGTACCATTAGGTACTGTCTGTAAACGGAAGTCTGCAGTAGAGATGGGGTGATGATGATGAATTTGTTGGGATTATAATTAAAACGTAGATTCGTAGTGCGAGTTCAAGCGTAGCATAGTTATGGTAATATAGTTCTAAAAGTTCATGTGCCTCATAACCATGCCTGCATGTATGAAAAGATACATGAATACGAATCATGCTAGCGCTTAGTGCTGTGACGACATAGGTGTCAATTTATATAATGCATAGTCTTATTTCTACTCTACGTCTAATTCTAGGCAAGTAATAAAGTAAAGCAGAATCAAGCGTTTGTGCACTAAAACTTTCAGCTTTGAAGATCATTTAAACAGCTTCTTTCACTACATGTTTTTTATAAAACGAACCAGTAATTAAACGCGCACAATATAATGGATCAAGTTATAGCTTCTAACAATCCGAGGTTTGCGTCCGTTGGCTTAGCCGACATCACAATGCTGCAAGCTGCAATAGTTTGAAAATTCATTTGCTAACTAACTCACTTACTTTATGAATTGGTATAATCGTTTTCTTTAACGATTCACAATTCAAAAATCTTTCATTGAGGGTAAAACCAATATTAGAAAAATAAAAAAGGTTATTTTGACTTCTGACGCTCCACTATTAGTCTTGTGAATAATTACAACAAATTCATAAGACTATGTTTGTACTTACTGATTAGAACTTATTAATTTTTTATTTCTATAAAAAGATATGTAAGTAGATGTGTATTTTTTTTCAATATAGTATAGCTACATAAGAAGCAATACCAATTCACATGACATAATTCAACCAACTCCACACCTCTATATTTGTTTGTTTCGCTTTAGTGAAAGGAACTATTTAAAATCCTTGTCGGTTTATCTCATAACCTTAACGTAAGTTCAAGTTTATAATACCCAGGTATAAGATTATAATAATCTCACATTTTATTATAATTTACAATTTGTAAGTACATACTTATATTACCTACATAATTATAGGATTACTAACGTAACTGAACGTGGAACAGCTTCAAAATTCTTCAAAGAGATCTGTTTACAATACTTCTCTTTTATGGACATTCAATCACTTGGTTTGTTTTGATACATTTCAAATGAGTCACAAATGTTTATTTTTGCCTTTATTTTTAGATATCTACAATAATTGTATGATACTTAGGGAAAAATTGGAAATGAATATAGAAAACAGGGGACAATATAGGGGATAGTGACCAGGGAGTATAGGATTTCTACCTCACTAAACCAACCCGGACGGTTACCAACTAACGTATAACAGTATGATAAGAATGACAAGGTGTGTTATAAACTCGAAGGTTACGATGCCGTAGCAGATATAGGTATCTAAGCCATTGTGATATCACGACACTTTTCATACCAGAAACCTTAAAAATCTTCACATTTATCACGAGCCTATTACAGTACCTGCTTTTGGAAATTTCGCGAATTAATTTCATGTTGACATTGAAGTAGGTCTCAACTTGGGTCCGGACTTATTCACGTGCAAATCATTCATCAGTCTCCCGCGTCCTCGATCAATGCTACTTGCTCGAAACGTCGAGGTAATCAAAATATATTGGATAATGTTGCCTGCTCGAATAAGCCCCGAACTACGAGTAACTACATCGTCTACCTGTTACTACCCTAAATAAAATAATGAAAGCTAGCTACTAAATATTAACGGATCCCACCAAACATACCTATCGCACGGTTAGGAACAATTAATGTAAAACGACCACAGTTCATTAACATCCATTATAAACGTACAATTTATCGGTCGCATGCACTTACCTACAACACAAATTTAATGCTAGTTAAAAGTGAAGGCGTCATGAGTGGCCTACACTTATGTTATGAATAGCACACTTTCACTTTCCAATGATAAAGGGCCTCAAGGTCGGTCGCTGATGATGTTCAGACCGCATTCACAAATGTTTTATTTGGTTCATACTCTAATTAAGGTTGATGGATCGCTGTTTACTATTGACACTACGATTGCTAAGTTATTCAAAATGGTTATTTAAAATTAAAATGTAGACCTACAAAAAAGTTACAGAACAACGACAATAAATGTTCGCACTTAGCGGAGCAATCCTACTACCTTATACATATTATATGTATATGGTAGTAGGATTGCTGAATAGATGGCTGATTGTTACTCTTTCAAGCCAAAATTACTGGACTGATTTTGATGAAACTTTATAAAGTAATATAATTTTAAAACAGCCTATTCTACCTTAGTACCAAGGTACATATAAGACCAAAATAGCATCAGAAACGTATTATGCAAATGCCCAATGAATAGGTGGCTGCAGTCGATTCGTACTCGAGCTATTGAACTAATGGATGAGGTCGTACCTTGATCCAGTTGACATCACATCTAGTGTGCATCGAGTTTTCCGTGAGCAATCTTTTAGATCCTCCGGTATAGAAATATTTCACTGCAATTTGTTGACATAGAACTGTTTACGCTGCGTTATCGTATAAAAATCAAATACTTACATCAAGCTGCCACCTATGGTACCTACCTACATAACATTATGACCTATATACTAAATTATTATAAACCACGCCAACTGAACTAGTGTCCAATAGGTTCTTACATAGGTAAAGGATATAGCCAGTCCTCTTGACACTATTCTCACAAAAGAATAAAACATTGATAATATTTTGTCCGGAATTAAAATGTAATACACTTAGTTAACGCCTAAAATTTTCGCTTTGCAGGTGTTTGCGATGTGGTACACGTGGACGACGTTACTGCTGGTGTCGTGTACACTAGTGAGGGCGGAAACCGGAGCGGAGGCGCAGGCGCCGGCGCCCGTGGCGACGACCCGCGCGCCGCCGCGCACCCTCGACCGGCAGGCCGCCGAGCTCGCATGGAAGTCTTGGCTCCAGAGCCCCGAAAGCGGAAACCAAAACGCCCCGCCGCGTAGAATCACTACCAAATCCCTGTTCATAACGCCTCTCAACTGCCCCGAGGGACAGAGACTCGATCGAAATGGTTGCGTTCAGGTATGTACTCAAATCTATGTTACATAAAAGTAGATAATCAGGAATAATCCATCAAGTAATTTATAAAGACATTTTTTCAAAGATTTAGCTAATACGACTCACTCAAAAGCCTCAAGCCACACCACCGCAATCAAAAGATTAGTCAATTATATTACGCCCTTGCTTTATGTTGTTGAGTAACTTGACATGATATTAACAAATAAATTGAATTTCCAGGTGGTGACTGTAAACAAAGACGAACACGAACGTATTCTGCTGGAGCATCTGAATGCTTGGTTTGTCACATCGGCTCCAAGCGGAGACGTGTTATACGACTACGGTGATGCTGAACCCGGACCGTTGCAGCTTTCAATACCCATCGGTTTAGATCCCCAAGCAGCGCCGCTTCAGGGTCAAGAGCCATCGGCACAGGTTAGCAAACTAAATCAATTAATAAACTGATTAAAAACCCAGATGAATATATTTATGTATATAAGAATACATAATTTCTACTTTTTTCACATTTTTAAATGCCCGTCAAAGATGTTCAAAATAATACATAACAATTTTTTGTATTCCAGGCTCAAGATCTGCAACCGAACTACGTTAAAATTGACAAGAAAGACGAAACTCAAGCTGATGGTGACGCTAGCATTGAAGCTGAACTCGAATTGTTAAAACTGCAAAATTCACTTAACTCAAACGACACGGCTACCGTTGATAGTTCCTATATGGTGAACCAAAATGTTTTGACCAACATACACAATTATCCCGACAAGCCTAAACGTGATAGCCCAATCGCAAATATTACAGAAATACAATCAATGGGTAATACCACTGACGAAGGACAAAAGGAGTTAGTTTTTGGACACGTGAATGTTGACCCCGTCATTTCCAATACGGATAATCAAACTATAACTGAAATTAATGAAAATAGTAAAGAATTTAGTATCCTAACAGAGCTTGAGAATAATGCTACATCTATTGAAGAACTTAACAAGGGAATCAATGATTCGTCTGTCATATCGACTTCTGAATCTAAGAATATAACAGATTCTTTTAACTCAACTATGCAAATGTTAAAGAAAGATGGAGATCAAAGTAAACTAAGTCCAGAAAATGACTATTCTGATATCGGAGAAGCCATTAAATTAATAAGCCGGTATGCCGACGTAACAACTGATGACAATTTTACCAAAGAACAAAATAAAAATGGAATGCAAGAGGACAGTGTTTTGGGCACACGTACTAAACTTCAATACCGTCGTAATAAACCAAAAGACCAAGAAATTGAAGCGATACCTGTCCATGCAGCTCTTGGGTTAGGAATTAATAATAAAGCTCCATCGCACAATGTTTATCCCAAATACGATGTTTACTATCGATACCCTTGGCAGAGTCAGCACTCGCCGACACCTCCGCCAGACTACCCTTTCCGGTATTTGCAAGACTATTGGCCTGGGCGTAATCAAGTAGGCGGTGTTTACAACACTCACGAGAATCCAAGGCGTCATCATCATTCTTATCCTCATAACTTTCGGCTACACGGTTATCCCCATGCAGGTTACGCAGGCGTAGCAGCAGCATACCCAGAACAACTGAAGGGATACATCCACCGAGTGGTGCAACACCATGCTGACCCGATGCGACCTCACACAAATAACCAGGACCTCTACAGTCTCCTTGGACTGAGACATTGGTTCAGCAGTGAAGGAACGTCAAAAAGATAGCTTGCGCGCTGCTATATTAGACAATTCGATGTTACCCGACGACGTATAATGGAAGCTATGGGAAAAATGAATATGCACTACTGTAGACTAAACATCTGATTACATTTTCATTAGGCATTCTATCTTCATCTATCATAAATAAAACTAATGTAATAATTAGTATACCAAATTAAATAAGTTATAAGTTTTTTTTAAATATTATAATGCGTATTCAGTCTTATTCCGTTCAGTCATTTCTGTCCATAGCTTTCAATATATTAGCCTATTTATTTCAAAGCCAAATATTACAGTCATAATTAAGTTATTATTTTTTGTTAGAAGTTTTAAGTTCTGTAAATATCTTCTAATTTAAGTGTTTTATTTTGCTACTGATAAATTGTTCACATAGTATTATCGTTGTTTTATATTATGTTGATGTAAATTGTTCTATTGATGATAATTATCGATTTATATTTATTTGATGTATATTTTTATATAACTTTTTCGTTGTGAATGTTTGTCTTTAGATGTTTGATATTTTAAATAGGTATCGCAAAATATAAGTATTATTATTTATATTATACAAATATTTGTTTGTTTAATTATAATTGGCACAGGCTTGCCACCTATTATTTCAAGAAGCTATACCTTGCAATTGATACTTGTAACCTTACTCAATGTTTTGTGTTTATAATGTATGTAGATATAGTTAGTAGGTATATGTTCGTATTATTAGTTCCAAACAATTTAAATGCAAAATCGGACACTTAAAACCCACCAAAACATGTACTCTACAAAATGCAACGTTTTGTAACTATCTATTTTATATATAAATATAACCACGTGTAAACTTGCCACTCTAGAAATATGTATTAAAATATATAAGTACTTATATATAATAAGATTTCCTTTTCTCGAATCCGCAGGATGTAATTTACAGCATACTTACTATTCATAAGTGAAAGGCATGATTCGAGAGTACCCGCATTTCGAAATACATTCACATTTCTGTGCTTTCGTAACCTAAGGGCTGAATACCTACATTACCGAACTATTACATAATATTATTACACATTAACGATCCCACCAAAGCTTAGTTTAAGTATTTAGTTTTTCGTGACACTATAACTTGTATTTCGTATTTGAAACTATCTAGAAGGTAGATGATTTAAATGTATTTTTATAAATCTATTAAGTTCATAGGCTCGAAATTGATGATAAGGTATATTATGTTAGGCTCGATGATAGTATAATATGAACCTGGATGTCTACCTACCACAACAAAAGGAAATATCCACAGAGCTATTAGCCTGCAAGCTTCATTAGTAGAAGCTTGTAACTACACTTTTTTAGTGATATTAGAATAGGCACAAATTAATACAAAATGCGAATCAATATTATGTATGTTTAAATATACCACAAAGGTTATGTACGCTTACCACCGGTTATATCTTATATTTATTTGTTTCGGTTTGTTTTTTGTCGTGGTAGGTAATCTTTACAGGTAGAGGTTTTCCAAACTTGAGCCTAACTCACCTAGAGTCTAAAAAAGTCAGAAGTTTATCACATGCTCTTGTAATTCTTCACTTTCAGTGTCCATATACTTACTGCAATACTATTACGCGTTAGTTTTAAACCATATTTTTATTATATAGTAAATAAATAAATAATATTGTTGATAAAACATTTTCCAAACCGTTTTATTATGTTGAGTTTATTTAGATGTGATAAACTTCTACAAAATCTAAACGCCTACTTCAGTATCTAAAACCAGTGTATTTTAAAGAATAGATGGTTAGGAAATTTAAAAACTATCAAGCTAACCATATGATATAATATGTAGTGTGTATAAAAAGTACAAAAACGGCCTGAAAACATACAGTTTACGAATTATGACCCTAAATATTAGAAATATTGGCTTTATTGGAATACGCCAGTTTTTGTACTCCGTACGCAAATGTTTATTTAAATGCATATGTACCTACTTGTTCTAAGATTAACATATTACTTATATTAATATGATATTTATATTAAATTATAAATATATATATCAAAAGGACTATTGTACAAATATTATAAGATTTTAGTCAATAGAATTATATTGATCATCAAAATGTCTTGAAAACTTATATTACAATTCTAAGAAAAATTTGCTTATTCACTGGATGATAAATAATTAATTGATGAAATATAACTATAAATTTATCAATGCCAGTATTTTATTGTAAATAGTAAATGTGTTACATTAAAACTGAAATCAAATTGACGAGCGCATTTTTATTTCTCCTATTTAAGGCAACATGTAATAGCAATCACTCTATAAATATTATTTAGTATATACCTACATGTGATATATTGTATATAATATAATAACATGGCGGGAAATGTGTCGCAAAAAAAAAGGTCATTTACTGTATGGTGTTTTATTGAAAAAAAATATTCAATTTTATCAATAACATTGATAATAGTTCCTACTAGGTGGTGCCGAATGATATATTAACTTGTTCAGTAACACGAGATTCCCTGTACTTGCACATACTTCAACTAACATGAAGTAGGGTAACTATAACTGACTATTGTACATAATAATAATAACAAAAATGATGATCAAATAATAGAAACAACAACTTACATGCAAGTTATTTGTACAAAATATCACAATAATAATACATAGTATTATTAAGAAACTTAACACATTATATAATTACAATTAATATTTATGTTCAAAAGTTTCTGTAGTACTACTACAAATAAAAGTGTGAACTTGATATGACAAGCATAAAGACATCAGCAACTTAGTTTCCTTTTCTGAGTACATAATATATTTTATTTTAAGAATTATTAATACTCCAATCCTGTCTATACTACATAACATTTGTAGCGCTTTGACACTGAAGTATGTGCAAAAACAGAATATGACACAATGTTGTTCGTGAATCATATGTAAAATTACATTTCTGAATTACTTTGTTCTGAATGTTCTATAATAAGCCCTGACATCTTTTTCTTAAATTACTGAATAAACACAACATTGGAAATCTTTACACATTTTGGATACTGACTGAAGTTAAGACTTAATGAACAAGTAAGTACTAGCGGACACAAAAATACCAATCCAAATTTTAAAGTTTTCACATGGCGTTTTCATCTAAACTCATAAATTTGGATGCTGTGTTCCGGTACATGACTTAGAGTCAAAGATTGATACCTGAAAATCAACACAAAATTCACTAGTTATTATTAAATCACCAAAATGCACAAAGTACAATTATGTAGATCCCTCTATCTATTTTAATTGCATATACATAAGCAATGGCAATGAGCCAGAATGAAGTTTCCAGAATTCTAAATCTAAAAAGACACAACTGTGTACAAGGCAAACATCTAGAAAATTTTATTGTTCTAGTGATTTTGAATGGTGAAACTATAGTAAGATACCACAACATTTTATTAAAAATTTAATTTCCTTAAATTAAGTATTGCATTCAAACAAGATTATACATGGCCAACATATTATTATTTAATGAAGAAATGGAAACAACTTAGACTAAAGGAGTGTCAGTTTAAATTACTTACATTTATTACAGTTTGTTAAATTTATAAACTCAAAATAAGGCCACAAAATCCAACAAAGTATGAAATCATGGATAAAACTAAACCTTGACTTCACATTCTATTTTACCACTATTGTCATTCTACCAATATTTCATCTTTTGTTGATAATAGGCCTAGGCATACCAATGGGGTTTAGAGATGTAATCATTAATTTTCTACATAGTATTACTTATATAGATGAATAAAAACACTCACCATTCTGAACTCCGATGGTAATAATAGCCTTCTATTGTGGCTGCAGACTTATGGAAGCATATATAATAAAAACCCGCAAATGAAGCACCATTTATGTCCTTTATAGTATGATCTGGCACAAGAAAGTGTTCTTTCCACCTCATAAATACATAGTCAGCCTTTTCAAGTGAGTCATAGTCAAACGAATCTGAGTTGAATGTTTTTAAATATGGTACAAACAAATCAAATTTACTCTGCAACATAAAAAAGTACATATTAGTATTAATTCAATGTTTAAAAAGTAAAAAAGAGCTTCATATTAACATGTCTTACCCAGTGTTTTCTATCAACATCTTCGTCTGCATCCCACTTTCGTGTAAGAAAGGGATATTTGGCAGATATAATCTCTCCATCGAAAAAAGTTGTTAAGGTTGGAAACTCCTCTGTTAAGCCTTTAATTTTTAAATACCCACAAAGGTATGAGTTTTCTTCATCTACATGCTATAAATATAATGCACAAATAAATTTCTTATCATAGTTGTTTCATTATACAACTATGTCACGTAATTTCTTTGATAAACATCACAAAATTGCACTTGTGACTTCTTATAACGTTACATGACTGGTCTCTATAATTTGACAAACGTTTTATCACACTGAATACAAATAAGCACACTTATAATTATGATTTACTTTCTAAGTTTATCAATATTGCGTGCTATGTTTTTGTTACTAACCTGTAAAACCACTTCGACCTCATAGGAGTTACCTTTGCTTTTTTGGTGCCCTTGGAATTTAGAGCCGTTATAGAGCAATGACTTAGTTACTCCAGGCTGTTTTGAATTTGCTGGAGGAGGTGGAGTAATATCAACTTTAACGGGCATTATTTTTCCATTAAAACGAATGACCAAGCTTTCGTAAGTATGACAGATGATAGGTATTCTTTCTTTATACAACTGGCGCCTCCTTTTGACAGTTCGTCGTATTTCCAGCAAATTCAATGAATTAAAATCTAAACCATTTTCATTAATAAGCTCAAATATTATAAAAACGAATACATGAATAGGCGTGCGATATATAAAAACTGTAATACTAGCGGATTTTAAGTAAAAAGGAAGTGAAAGTTTAGGCTTTCGTAGCCCACTAACAGATAAAAAATAAAATAACCATTTGGCTACTCGTGACACTGACAGTGTGCAGCGCAGTGCGCACTCAAGTCTTGTTTATGAACGCTTTATACTAAATTTTAATTAATCAGTACAAATTTTTACTGATATTGCATCAAGTGACACGAATTCAAGTAATAAATTGGCACTAGTTCATTTCATAGAATATGATCATCAAGGATATTAATAATTATTGCCAGTCCAGGCCATGGGGCCTTTAAGGTTAAGGAGTTTACCAAGCAACACAAAAAGTCTGAAAGCATCAATTATACAAAGTATCTACATTAAGATGCTTTTAGATTACCAGATACCTACTTTGTACAACGATAATATTCTAACCATTCAAATTTTTGTCAGTTCTAAAGCAGGCCTGCCTTTAAGAGATAGAAAATACTAATTAAGCTATATAGTTATTACTACAAATGCTTTAAAGACCTAATTAGCGCAGTGGCTAAGCGATTGGACTGCTGCGCTAAGGGTTGCGGGTTCGATTCCCGCACGGGGCAAAACTTTGTGCGAACCACAGATGTTTGTCCCGAGTCTGGGTGTTTGTGTATGTGATATTTCATGTTTGTGAAACGCACCCACGACACAGGAGAAATTCCTAGTGAGGGGCGACGTTTTTTTTTAAAAAAAAAAAAAAAAAAAAAAAAAAAAAAAAAAAAAAAAAAAGGTATTCATGATGAATAATTATAGATAGAAGTAGGAAGCTCAGAATCAGCCCAAAGAAAAGTTTGTATTAGTTTATGGGCTCAGCTCAGAATAATAACGGGGTTCTTGAAAGGGTTGTGGAATGTTTATCTGTGGCCTAATGGGACGTCATCTTATTAATAAACAACGTTCAAAAACATATATTTAAAACATTTGTACATAATATCTGTACCTACGTTTTTTAAACTGCATTACTTCTCAAGATACATTCAAAAAGCATCCAAAATTTATTAAGCCTGTCTTGTTGGTATAGTAGTCCCAAACCGCGAAACCTGATGAGGGTGAGGTCCTAGGTTTGATTTATACGTCACATAAAGTTAGCTTTTAATAGCAGCATGGAGTCTTGATTAAATAAATGCAAAGTGTAAGATGTGTAATTGGTTAAATCCTGTAAACTACACTCAATTTTTAACTTACAAAAGTCAACCACATCTAGTTAGAATGTAAAAGGTAACTATGCCTGTCCGTTTGCTTTTTAAGTTCTCAACTATTTTTTTTTAGTTGACAATTTAAACTTTTAATCTGAACAAAGGTTCATAAACTAAGTAATTTAGTTTACCCGGGATTTTGACAAAAAGAACACGTGGAAAAAGTCGCGGGTGGAAGCTAGTTTTAAATAATTTACGTGCCACGATAAAAACATTCAACAGACTTATAACAGAATCAACTATTTATTCGTATAGAAGTTATAATTTGCAGATAAATAGTTAATATTACCAAAAAAACTAACTGCAAAGTATTCAGTGTAGCCAAGCTTGTTCATGGTATAAATCATCATATAATGTCTATGGTATAATGGTAGGGTTTCATCGTTTCGTTGGTTTCGTTGACCGATTCACTTGTATAGATTGTTTTGTTTTGTGATTAATTTAATAAAAACGATCAAATCGTTCGTTTGATCATGATTTCGTTTAAAATATCGAGCGTTATTCCTACTGAGGAACTTTACCGTTCAATCTACGTTTTGTGATCTTTAAGCAATAGTAGTGATATTTTCCCACATAATTATGGTTAACTGACGTTAGACTGTGCATCCTCAATTATGGCAGAGCCAGGTTATTACCACAGTGATTATGTTCGACACCCTGTTCTCCACGAGCTCGGTGTCAAGTATGGAATTAAAACTGAGTGTATTCCAGAAATAGCTTTGCCGTCTAAGTTAGAAGAGCTCAAGGATGTCATACGTAGGGAAATACGTAAAGAACTCAAAATAAAAGAGGGAGCCGAGAAATTACGCGAGGTGGCGACTGATAGAAGATCGCTCTCAGATGTGGCGAACATCGTAAAAAAGGCCAACATAAAGCTCAATGAACTGAAATCAGATCTTCAGGAACTGGAGTCACAGCTCCTACTGTCTCGCGGTCAGTCTACTCCTACCTCACCCGAGGACCTCTCTTACGATGAAGAGATTATTCTGGCTTCTGAAGCAGCCCAACAACAAAGACAACTTGGTGAAGCTACAACAGACCGCAAACTGGCATCACTTGAAAAACAGTTAAACATTGAACTTAAAGTGAAACAAGGTGCTGAAAATATGATACAAAGTATCAGTAGCAGCAACCAATCCAGAGACAAAAAGCTTCTTGCTGAAGCTCATCAAATGCTGGCAGACTCTAAAGACAAGATAGAGTATTTAAAGTTACGTATTTCTAAGCTGACTAAACAACAAAAAGGTGATAATGCAGGTGCAAATGGGGATGGGAAAAGTTCTGATATAAGTGGTGTAGCTGCACTTTTAGATGAAAGAATTGCTGAATTGAGAAACCGTCTGAGAATTGAGGCAGCTGTTGTGGAAGGCTCTAAGAATGCCATAAGACTTTTACAAAGTGACAAAAAAGTAACTGACAAAAAAGCTTTACAAGAAGCTCAAACAAGCCTTTTAGAATCATCACAAAAATTGGATTTGTTACGTAGATCATTAGATATGCGTAGACAGGAGCTTCCATGTGAGAGCCCTGCATTTATAGAATTAGGACATGAGTTACGCAGTACAGGCTCTAGTCCTGGCTATGTGAGCTTATCTGGTGGTAGTGGGTCTAGAGCTCAGTTTTTATCTCCAGCACCTTTGATCAGTCCTTGTGTTCAAGTAACTGGTACCCTAGAAGTAAGATTGATGGGCTGTCAAGATTTATTAGAAGATGTGCCCGGAAGAAGTCGCCGTGATCCTATGGCTAGCCCTTCAGACTTAAAGTCATTTGTTAAGGGAGTTACAATACGTAATTCTATGAAGTACACATACAGCATTAAGGAGGACACAAGCAATGAAATAATGGCTGTTTTAAAGCTAGACAACCACAATGTTGCTCAGACCAGTTGGAGGCCTTGCTCGCAACAAGCATGGGATCAAAGGTAAGTTCTCAAAACTGACAGGTAATAAATGATACAGATTATAGCAAGCTTTTGATACACCAGCAAAAAGCTTAATGAATTGGGCTTATCAAATTGTTAATCTCAAAATTAGATAAAATTCATCTTACTGTTAAAAAATCAATATTAGCAAAGGTTAATCCCAGATAGCAGATATTATAAAACATTATCATGACTACTCATAATTCTAATATTATATAACAATTTAAAATACATTAATTGAATATAAATTCATATATCTAGACTTCCTTGAATTACAATCTTTATAATTCCTTGCTATTACTCATATCTTATCTACACACTGTACACATATTTGTTGTGTGACTAAAAGTTCTACTTCTTAACATACATAGCCCTCCTAATCTTCCCCCAGTTAACACAAATTACTGTGTAAACATACATGCTGTGTGTCATAATATTCTATTGATATATATTATTATGTTTTAGGATGCACTTATATTATTTAAAATATCATAAGCAACTAGTAAAAATTGTTAGGTTGACTAGAATGGTTAAATAGAACTAATTACTAAGTTTTCTAACTTCCAGCACTAAATTTGAAAAAACTAATTAAACATAATGTCTAGAGTATTATTCTGGACCTTGAGACCCTATACACAGCTCCCCTTAATACTAAAATGTACAATCAAGAATAAGACCATAAAAAAAAAACACAATCATGACCAATATAAATAGCATAGTGGCTATGTGATGATTGTGGTGTGTTCTGGGTTCAATCCCCACACTTGATAGGTGTATAGGCATGTAATAATAATCATGTCTGTAAGAATATAGTGTGTTGTAAATAAAACAAAAGCAAAATCTGTATATTATTTGGACTTACTCTCACCTAGACCACAACACACTATCAGGCCTAGACTTGAAACATTGTTTAATAAAAAGCCTCATTGATATTAATATTATATAGATTAAATATTGATCAAAATAATAAAATTTTCAGATTCACCATCAAGCTAGATAAATCAAGAGAACTTGAAATTGGCATCCATTGGAAGGATTGGCGAGGACTGTGTGCTGTTAAAGTTTTAAGATTGGAAGAATTTATTGATGATATTCGACATGGTATGGCGTTGGAGCTTGAACCCCAGGGCCTTCTTTTTGCCGAAATTAAGTTCTTAAACCCAATTATTTCAAGAAAACCTAAGCTACAGCGTCAAAGAAAGATTATAAAGCAGCAAGGCAAAAACATACCTAGGCCTTCCTATGGTGAAATGCACATTCCGGCTGTTGTGCTAGGCAGACTTCTTAAACGCTCTTCTCCATCAATTCAAAACATTCAAACTGCTCATATGAACCAGTCTCAACAACATAGCTTTGAATCTGCATCCATTGATAACAGAGAAATTGAAAATCCTAATATCACATTGGGAGGCATGGCTGGGATAAGACCTCTAGGTCTACCTTCTACCCCTATCACACCTCAATTGCCAATCACACCCCCTCCTCAGCCATCTTTGCCATATCAACCTCCTCCTAATGTTTCTACTTTGAGAATGGAGAAAGAACTCCAAGAAGCATTTGCATTTTTAGAAGATTCTTATACAAGAGACAATTATGTCACAAAAGAGCCCCAGACCCCATCTTGTGATGCACCACTGGTGGAGTACCCTCCGTCTCCATCACCTAAGTTGGTTCTAGAGTTCCCAAGTAATGAAGATCAAATAGTTGAGGTTACCAGTAATATGAGAATATCCTCTTCTCGTTCATCGTCAGTTATAGATACTTTAGGCAAGGAACAGGATTCCAGAAGACAATCTGGAGACATGTCTATGGAAAGTTTTAGATTATTAAGTGTCCTTGGACGAGGGCACTTTGGCAAAGTAATTCTTGCTCAATACAGACCTACTAATGAATATTTTGCAATAAAAGCTTTAAAAAAAGGTGATATCATAGCCAGAGATGAAGTAGACTCCCTGCTATCGGAAAAGAGAATTTTTGAGGTTGCTAATGCAATCAGACATCCATTTTTGGTCAACTTGTTTGCATGTTTCCAAACTGAACAACATGTTTGTTTTGTTATGGAATATGCAGCCGGGGGTGATTTGATGATGCACATACATGCTGATGTGTTTACAGAACCTAGAGCAGTTTTTTATGCAGCTTGTGTAGTATTAGGCCTACAGTATTTACATGAAAATAACATTATATATAGAGATTTAAAGTTAGATAACTTACTTTTAGACACTGAGGGGTATGTAAAGATAGCTGATTTCGGCCTCTGTAAGGAGGGTATGGGATGGGGTGACCGTACAGGTACATTTTGTGGTACTCCAGAATTTCTTGCCCCTGAAGTTTTAACTGAAACTTCTTATACCCGGGCTGTCGACTGGTGGGGACTTGGCGTCTTAATATTTGAAATGTTAGTAGGAGAGTCGCCTTTCCCTGGGGAAGATGAAGGTGAAGTGTTTGATTCCATTGTGAATGACGAAGTTCGTTATCCTAGAACATTATCTTTAGAAGCCATAGCACTTATGCGTCGCTTATTAAGAAAAAATCCCGAAAGACGATTGGGCTCTTCTGAGAGGGATGCTGAAGATGTAAAGAAACAGGCTTTCTTCCGTAATGTTAATTGGGAGCAACTACTTTTACGTAAGGTAAAGCCACCATTTGTGCCAACAATAAATAATTTAGAAGATGTGAGCAACTTTGATAGTGAATTCACGTCTGAGGCAGCAGTGCTGACGCCCCCCAAAGAACCCCGCCCGCTCTCTGCCACAGATCATAAGTTGTTCCATGACTTTACATATATGGCAGATTGGTGCTAGACTAGTTTGTTCAACCAATTTGAAGTTAGATTTTAATTTCATGATATTAATAGACAACTATAAACCCCCATTGCCTTACAAAGTGTGTGAAGATTTCTGTATTTTGATAATAACACTGTTATCTATACATAGGAGTATCTAATAACATAGATCCTCTTGTTAACTTGTATTTAATGCAGTTAAATGCAATATTTTATAATAAGCTGTATAATTTAATGTTCTTAAATAGTGCTAATGTTTATTTTTTTAAAATGACGTGTTATAGATTTATATATTGTGTAGTTATGAAATTAACTTAGATACTAATAATAATGTAAGTGAAGGCGTGTCAAATCATATTACGTTTTCAGTCAATTGTATTCAGTAAAATAAAGGTATCACCAACATACATCTTTATTTATCTACAACTTGAGTATTTTTGAAAAATAAAACAACTGCATTGGAATTGTAATTTTTCTAATATTACATTTGGTAAATGAGCATAATATCTGGAATTGATTGCTGATTCAGAAGACATCATTTTATATTTACAAATGGTTTTATAGTCTGTTGGACTGTATGAAAATATAAGAGGTTCATATAAACTTTAAAAAATCTCATGCACTTTATTCCATATTATTAACTTCAGCTTTGTCCCTTATTAGTATAGATAACAAAAAGCACATTTTGCTAACTAACATGTAACAGGTCAAGACAAAAAATAATTGAAAGTAATACACCTTTGGGTGCACCAAAATATTACATATTGTTGTTGATAGTCCAACTCCACATAACTAGCATTTTTTAATATTTAAATAATGTGTATCTATACTTAGTAAATTTTACATGGAGGTCAAAAAACTAATCAGCCAAATTCTTAATGAACTTGAGTATAGGATTGTTTCATCCTCCATAATCTTAGGCACTATTTTAAAGTCAATATTTCCATTAGTTTATTTTGAAAATCACGTTTGTTTCTTTTGTACATTTGCAGTTATGAATACTGGTAATTATGCAATATTGAACTATCAACAATGATATCTAATGCTAATATAATTTTATGAAAATTGCCCATGGCATTATCCTCCAAGTGATAAATCTAGATAGTTGCAATAACAATTATTTACTATATTTTGTCACTTTTGGTACACTCATTTGTATTCTGTCACTATTAAGTCTTTGAGTTATTTAAATAATTTTATCTATTAAAAATTTTCACACTTTATATCAAATTGAGTATTTGTCTAATATTTATAACATACTGAAGTAAAAGACCAAAGGTAAAGATACCACTCAATTGACTAATAAAAATGTTATTGCAGGACTAAACAATTTATACATAATAAGAAAGTAAAGAAAGTTATATAGACTGTTTAACACTCAAAAATATGTACACATTTCCCACACAGAGCTTACAGTCTTAAACAATATTAAACCATTTAATGTAAACCTCACATCCGCGAGCCCTTTTGTTGAAGCACCTTAGCACGGTCTGTAGGTTCTATGTCATTGCTATTAAGGGAACTGCCACATTCTCTACTAACAACACAAAGGAACTCTGCATGTTCATCATTTCCATAATTATACTGTGAACCAATGTTTATCAGCTGTTCGAATTTCCAGCCATCTGACATTGTGGACACCATTTGAGTAAGTTCTTCTTCATGAAACTGTAGCACTCTATATACATGTTTTTTAGAATCTTTTAAGGGCCTTCTCTCTCTTAAACATATTCTTTCCTTAACTAATCTTATAAGTTCAGTAATATTATAAAACTCAGCTTCTTCCAACACACCCTCTTCAGCGATATCATTATTAATAACCAGTTTACCGTGACGAAGATAATTTAGGACTGGCGAAAAATACGTAGGATCTCTGTCTATTAAATAAGCTCCCGTTTCGTCCTGAAAGAAATAACACGTTTATCCTGTGACAAATAAAGTAAAACTCATTTACATACAAAAAGACAATAAGATTTTAAACAAACCCTGTCTGAAATCAAATCGCTGTCTTCTTGAACTAATCGATATAAAAATGAATTAGGATCCCTAGATAACGTCGTTTTAGTCGTCAGGAAGTATGTTCCACCAACATTAAGTTTAACCCACTGTTTACTGCTCCGCCTTTCATTGTTAAATTTCTGTATATTTTCGTCCAAAAAATCACCGTCACCAACTCGATCCGCCATGGCGTACCATAAACAAAACAAACAACTTTTTGTTTCCTTAGGCTTATAGCTCGTTTTACTTGACGGCAGAATTGAGTTTAGCTAAAACTTTAACTGTCACGTTAGCTCTATTAGCTTAATTAATCTCATCTCTACCATAATACTTAGCTATTTAATCGTTTGAAATGAATTTTCTGCAGTGTTCTTCTGTTAATAATTTTAACGTTCTTGGATTTGACTAATTAAATATAATAATATTTTTATGTAACTAACCCTGATATTTAAAAATAAATCATTTATACATAACATAACATTGATATACAAGTAGAATTATTATGTACCGAAATACATCATAGTTAAATCTTTGTATGAGCCTATTCAATAACCTAGTATCCAAATCTTTCAGGTTGTAAATCGTAAATGTCAAACGTTAAGTCTATTATTGTTTTTCGGTAAAGTTTTCCATCCAAAATAAGAACCGTCTCATATGAGGGGGTGGGGGAGGTTTCTGCTCTTAACAGTAAATAAGCTAACTTAGAAAATTTAATATGTTCGAGTAGTTAGTGACTGTCCAGTTGGTTAAATGCTTTAAGATTTTGTAACAACGTCCGTCGTACAAAAAACATAACCGTTCCTTGTCAGTTAGGTAAAAGTAGAGTTGTGCGTCGATTACTATATTTTTTTTTTCGCGAGTTTTTATTGCCAACTTCCCCGAAAAGAGCCTTATTGATCGTCATTGGAGAAATGATGACCATCAGTGAACACCAATAATTTACAATTTACATGTGGTAGACCTATGAAGTGGACAGAACTCCAGATAAAGGTCTATGGTTCTGTCCGAACTAGTGCTCCACTATTTAGTTAGTTTTGAAATCATTCATCTCATTAATTTAGTCAAGGAGGCACATCTCTATATAGTTTGTGCTTCTCAAGTTCTACTGCTGTTGACTTGCTTGTGTCAAAGTAAATTTATTAGTTACTAGTTTCCTTGCTTAAATTGCTTTGAAGGAGTAATAAATAACACATAAAATATTAACAATTAAATGTGAATTTTATAATGTACATTTGATGAAAACTGAATAAGTAGCGCAATGAATAGCAATTTGGATAATGATAGATCAGTCGCTGGCAAAATGCATCCAATAGATTTAGCGCCTCAGAAAATTACTATAGTAAAAAGTGTCACTAATTCGGAGATGAAAATGGCTCACTTAATTTCGGGTCAACCTAAGACTACAGGTTCAAGTCAATTAGTTACTCATGCGAGCCCTGGGTCTGGCTTGATGCGTTCAGGGCTTGCACAAATAATTTCGTCAAATGTTGCGTCCCAGGTGAGTGTTTGATTGTTTTATGTGAATGCTTAACATTTTTGACTGAGTATGCAAAAAAGCATAAAATATTCATTAGCAAAGCACTTGATGAAAATTAAAATAAAAAAAAATTTTTTTCTTCCAGCCCCAAATGATAATAAGTGGATCACCAATTCTACAGGGGACTCAAATTGTCAGCCAGGGTTCCCAACTTATTGGTCAAAACACACAAATTATGTCCCAGTCACAGTTGCTCACACCTGGGCCAATAATAAGTCCTGGCACTCAGATTATAAGTCAGGGAACCCAGTTGTCTGCTCAAGTGTCCAGTGCCAGTAATGTTGTGTCTGCCAATGTCCAGTCAAGTGTAACCTCTGCAGTTAGTAGCACCCAGGTGCTGAATGTTGGGGGGCAACTTGTGAGTGGTGCTGGGAACTTGGTTGTTAATTCATCCGTGCGCACTCTGCCACCTACTGTGAGAGTGTTACCACCATTGCCTCATCATAACACTAGGCCAGGTAAATAATAACATACTTTTGTAATCTTTATGATATGTATTATAACTATTTTTTAAATAATATAAAACAGCTCAGAGTTCAATATATCATTGATAAATTGACTTTTTACATTCTAATATCTATTCATTATATAGAATATTCATTATATATACATACTTGTATAGAATTGCTCCCAGTTTTTTTCTTTTCAAATTGAAAAATAGAGTCCTTGTAAACCTTTCATAGAATTTTAGAAATAATGCTGCGCTTCTCATTTCTTTGTGTGAATTGATGGTAAGCAAAATGTTTACAACAATAAAGTTATTATTAACACTAGAAACTAACACTAAAAATGTTATCATCAGCAGTGCTATCCAGTGTGAATGTAAGCAGTACTAGTGGGGTGCTGGTTAGCAAAGGAGTTGGCGTAGGGGTCACCAGCCATGTGCCTCGTGGACTAGCAGCTGGTGCCTCACTGGCGGTGCGTCCCGTGACCCCTGCCTCTAATTCTCAAGCAGCAGGTGCACAAGGTGGGTAAAACATGACACTTGTTTAGTGTGCAGTAAAAATCAAATATTTCCAGTATTATAAAAATATTAACATAATTCTCTCTCTATTTGTGCAACACATAAATGTTTTAGTAATTAATTTTGTATGAACAGTCTATTATTTCTGTATGTAAGAGCAATCCCTATAATAATAAAATGAATATTTTACTGCTAGTTTTTGCATTACAGCATAATCAATTTTGATAGATTGTTAATATTGTATTGATGAAACATTAATTAATAATTATAATTAGATTTATATTCACAACAGATGTAATTATAATATAAATATCTTACACACTATGTTAGATAGCTTGTGGGAGAAGTACACCAGCAGTAGTATACTACATCACCTATTTTATTGTGGGGTTATTAAGAATCATGACAGAATATCCTAAATAAATGGAGATCACCAAAATACTGGGGTTTGTAAAAATACTTGATGTCAGGTGGTGCTTGGTCGGGAGGGACGCGCGGCCCGCGCAGCACTCTAGTGTATGGCCAGCGGGGCTCGCGGGCCTCGGCGCCGGCGCCCTCTCAGCAACCACCACAACAGTCCCATCCTACCATCGTCACACTGCCTTCCTCGTCTGTGCTAACATGTAAGTTGATTACAGTTTGTTGTACACCTGAGGCAGGCATAATAATTAGTATAAAATAAAAGTAGACTAACCTAAGAATCAAGAACCTACTATTATTCTTTAGGAATCTCAAATCTCTACAAGTACTCAGTCAACAAGTAAAAGTGTGCTCTAAAGGCTCTGCTATCTGTGATAGTGCCCATAAATTTTATGCTGAGAGGTTGCACTGAACGCATTATATTCTACCTAAGTTTTATAAGACGAAAAAAATTTCCTGAGTACTTCTGAATTTTCCTGAGTAGTTTTGCTTGCACTAAATAGCAAATCATTTTACTCTTGCATCACATAGTCCATTGTCACATGTATGTGCAAGTGTCATTACAGTACTAAAGTAACCTGGTAGGATATTCACTTAATACCATTTTCCCACTGATCTTAATACACTTCACGATAGAATGATAGTAATACCTGAGTATATTACAGCGAGTGGTGTGATCTCTGGTGCTGGAAGAGGCGCGCCACAGCGTGCGCCCACGCCTACGCCAACCGCGGCCACTACCGCTCCTAGACCGCTCCCACTGTTGCAGAGAAACTATCAGCCTGCCAAGGTACAATAACGATATATTTTTTCCTCAGTAATTGTCCATATCTATTACTTAATGAGATGAAGTGAAGATCTCTGGATTTAAGAGGTAATGTCCGAAATTATACATTGGATTTAGAATAGACTTAGGGTAGTTAATTTGGACACAGGCTGTTGAAATTCCGTTTTCGGGATTCCACAAAAAAATCCACGCGGACAAATAATGTACCTCCTAATAATAGTGAAATATTTTTTGAAATCAGATGAAAAGTTTCGCAGTTTACCTTTTACATCCAAACTAAGTACGTAATTTCAATATTTAGTATCTTTAGAATTGCAATAGCACAATTCCACCTATCAGTCATCAACATCAGCCTATTTCCGTCGCCTGCTAGACATAGGCTTCTCCTATGACACGCCACTGGACCCGATCTTCGGCCTTCCGCTTCCAACCACCATCTATCTATAATGAATTACAAGTAGGTATAACGAATATTTATTTGAATATCATCAGCTGGTCGGCGTAGCGAGTGTGGGCGTGCGCGGGGTGGTGGGCAACAGTGCCCCCGCGCAGCTGTACTACGAGGTGCCGCGCGGCTCGCACTCTGCGCACGCGCCGCTGGCCGCGCATGCGCAGCACCAGGCGCTGCCGCGGCCGCTCGCCCCGTACATGCACCAGTCGCAAGCGCAGCCCCCGCAGACACAACGTAAGTCTACACACACCATTGGACCAGTGGTTGATAAGGTTCAGTGCTAACCTAATAAAACCTAAGTTTCTAGTTATGATGCCTATTTTAAGACATTATGCAGTATACGTAATGATTATTTGGTAGACAGATTTCATCAATGTGACTAAAATAACAAGTTATTATTGCTGTAAGTTCTATATGATATTGTTGATTGTATGACAGGATCTGAGGTAACTGTTTATCCTTACTATGTTTAGTGACCGTCGTGAACACCGTGTCAGTGTCGCCGGAGACCCGCTTGCCCGCAACCTCCGTCGCAAGTCAACAGGTGGTGCCGAGGCCTTCCATACTCAGGAAGAGGGAATTCGATGGGTAAGTAACTAGTGATATTTTCAGTCCTCTACCAAATATTTAGATACATATTATATGTTTCTCTCTACGATATATTCGATTATAATGGTTAAAACATTGAAATATGAATCCATTTATGATATTTTTTTATTTTATGATTTATGGCAACAAGTTGAGAGTTTCATCACTTTCAAGGATTTATGCCAGGGTCGAGTTTACTGCCATTGTCGTGGAATAACTAAGTCCCTATAGTAAATTACTTATTTTATATGAATGAAACACAGCTTATTATCACAGACATTTATTTGGAACGACAACTCATTTAAATAACGAGTCCTATGTCACAATGTGACAGATTACGGACTACCTAACGGCCAGGAAGGGCCTACAGGAAGTATGTCAGCGGTGAGAGTGAGGTGTTCCCGGCAGGTCGGGCAGCAAGCCGTACGCGCGCGGGCCGGCGGGCTGGGAGGACGTGCCGGCCGGCGGGGGGGGCGGGGGGGGCTCGGGCGCGGGCTCGGGCGGCTCCACCACCATGAGCGCCTCGTCCTCGCCCGCGCCCGACGACGAGCCCGAGCCGCCCCGCCTCGAGCCCGACCTCAGCCCGCGCAAGAAGCCCCGGAAACAGATGTACGTGGCCTTTGTACCTATACTTGTTATTCATTCCATTTGCTAAAAATGTTAGTCTTTTTCTGTGTTATGACTTCGATTAAGTTTTTAAGGTAAAAGTATCAAAGTTGGTAAATTTAAAGTTTAGTACTTCAATTGCAAATCTTTTCGAAACAGAGTATACAGTTAATGATTCCTAAATTTAATTTATAAATTATGACAATAATAACATTAAACTATATTAACTTTATACAGATGATTTCTGAATCTGACAGTAGTATTTTCGTGCCACCACTTAAAAGGGGGGTATAATTAGTGCATGAAGAATTTAGCTATCCTGCTTTACGCAATTATTTAACACGCGACATTATTTTAATGCTTCTTTTTGTATTTTTCTGTATACTTGAAGATTAAGTAACAACGAAGTGAGGCAGTGCGACTACCAAGGAGAGGAGCCGCCGCCTACCCCACCACCCGTCACGTTCAACCCTCCTCCTAAACGTAAGTGTACCTCGACATGTTGAGGGGACAGACTCCCTAGTGTGCTAACTGCCGCGTCTGTGTATTTTCTTTGTTCATTTCATTCAACAATTATTTTATCAAAAATCAATCACACTAGATCGACTGTAGCATGGTCTAACGCCAATCCCAAGCCATTGTATAGTTAATATAATAATGTCTGCATATAAAATACAGCTTAAGTAATAACCGTTTGCTAACTACGGTTTAGTATTGAGAATTCTTTGTTTTTATCGAAGAGGCATTCGTAAAATGAAGACAAAATCTCTTTTATCTATTTCTTCATACAAATACTGTATTAGAACTGCTGTTGTGCAATATACGAAAATGAGTTTTGAAAAACAACGTTTCCGATGCAGATGTGGAAGAAAAGGCAAAGTTGAAGAGAAGGAATAAGAAGGCCGTCACTACTACAATAAAGGGTTAGATATTTTCGATATGAATATGCAGTTCAATGTGGAGGAATTAGCTATCAAGAAGAAATGTGTGGATAATACGATACAATAGAACTGTAATTGGCTTTTTAATGCCTCGTATTTTCTAGGGAACAGTTACGTGACAAGTATTTAAGTCTACAAACTTCATTCAGACCAGACAACTAATTTCAGACCAGACATGAGTTAGACTAGGAAATCTTTCGCCTAGCTCGCTGCAAAGACGTATTCGAACGATTGGTTCTTGCCAATCGATCGTTCACATCCATAATTTACTTACGTGTTACCCATCATTGGACTGTTCGCTCATCTGCTTGTATTGTGCGAACTATAAGTGAACACTACACGTGCCGTATGCCATTATTTAGTATCGCTTATGCCGTGATGACGTAGTGGCATAACCAGCATGTCCCGGCCCGCAGGCCCGCTGCTGAGCTCGAGCTACGTGTGCGGCTGGCGCAGCACGGCGCTGCACTTCACGCGGCCGGCCGACGTGCGCAGGCGCGAGCCGCGCGCGCGGGACATCGTGGCCATCGCCAGCCAGAAGCACGTGCTCACCAGCGCCGAGGGCTGGAAGGTGCACCACCTCACGGCGCAGATGGATGATCTGGTAAACTATTTTACTTATTCAGGATCTAAACTTAACGCAAATATAATATTATTTTTTATTGTAAAATTTATTTGTGTGTTATGATAACGTTAATAGCACTTAGTGCCAACACGCTTATGCCGTGTTAGCAAGTACTAAACTATTTATTTTCTTCATCTTTAAATCCATAAATATTTAAATAACCGAATTTCCATGTTTCATTAAGATGTCACTGGAGTCGGATGTCGGGGAACAACTAGCAGGTCTGCTGCGAGCTTTAGAGACAGCGTCAGGACGCGCGCTGTCCGCTTTGCAACCACATTCACACACCATACTGGAACTATTTAAGGTGTGTTCTTAATTGTAAAGAAAATGATAAGTTGTTGATACTAGTAAGTTGCAACCCATTTTCAAATAAACGCAATGACTTAAAAAATAAATTATATTTTTGCAGGGTAACATCCAAAGAAGCAAAATTGTGTGTGAAGGTATCCAGGAAGCTCGTGAGGACATACTTCGAGTGTTCACACACAGAAATTTCGTATCCGACATTCTAACGAGACAAGCCGACAAGAGATGCTTCAGGAAGCACCGATCACAATCATAGCAAACACCCAACAACCAAGCACAAAAGAAATAGAGAGTATTTTCACGTGCTTGGACGAGATATACCTGTGCTGTCGCCTTACTCAAATCACCATTTCCTTTATACTTTGATATGACTGAATAGTATAATGATTATTGCTTTTATTTTTGTGACTTAAAAGTACTAAAATAAAACGCAAAGTGAAGATGAGTAGGCCGGCAATTTCAGCTTCTACTATAGTATTTATGATAAAAGGTGATTCTTCCATGAATTTTATTGAGGTTCTAAACTTGTAAATAGATCTAAGTGTATATTAAGCAATTAAAAATATTTAAGTTGAGAATGCCTTGAATGAGTTGTGTTGTTTTGGGACTTAATTTGAAAATACATGATTTATATTTACTTTTTTTTGTTTGTCACTTGTTCCTATTTTAAATATTTATAAGATACCTAACACTCTTGATTTTTTGTATAGAAAACGCTTAGATTGCAACAGATCATACAAGGTGGATGCAAAGCTAGGCAACAATGACTACTGAGAAAATTGAAATAAGTTAATTAAATCTACATTTTAATTTCCTTGCCAGAATTTGATCCTCATGAACGATAATTTATCAGATACCGCGCTAAGATAACATTGTCTGCATAATACTGACTACATTCCTAGCTGAATACTGAAATATCGTTTTAGTGTTCATCAAAATTGGCCTAGTACTTCATTATCTATATTAGCTATTTCTAATAAACAAATCTGCCTACGCCACTCAATCCGGCGTGATGTAAATAAAATATATTTTTAGAGTATATCAAAACGAATACTGGTCAAGGCGTAAATTGTATTCACGCACCGATACACTGGATGAATGGACAAACTTTGCTGTTGGAAAACTGTTGCTCCCGGCCGCCCTAATATTCAAGGTAACTGAGTGGCGAAAACGAAACTGGGGGAAAGCTACGCCCAGCAGTGCTACAATACCCTGATGTGTTTATGTTTGAGAACCCTTGGTGCGCGAATCAAACGTGTTTTTAATTATAGTAAAACCGTACCACCTATTGCACAATAGTTATTATTTTTAAGACACACACTCATGCTTATGGCAACATCGACTTAGCTCTGCCCACAGAATATATATATGATATACTCTGCCTGACTGTCAATGCCACATTGACGTTGTTATTGTTGTCAATATTAGAACTAACCTGTAAGTGTGTTAAAATTACTTTAATTGCTTATAATAATCTAAAGAAATTAATTATATAACTCAAGAAGAACATTTCGATTATATATAATGGCAAGTAGCAGGCTAGAAAGAATTGGGACTATTTACACAAGGTAATATATTTTTTTTATTCTTAAAAAGTCATTGGATCTATGGGTTTAACTTTAGAATAAGATACCAAATAAAAAATAAACTTAAAAACGCGGCAAATGTTGGCGGGAAATTCGTTATCTTTTCGTTTTTGTGATATTCGGGAGCTGAGATATTGTAAATTGAATTACTTACTTCCTGTATTTTACAAAAATGGCTACAAAAAAAGGTGGCAAAGCAAAATTTTTATCAGAAGACCTAAATGATTTGCTGAATGAATCACAGTTTTTAAAAGAATCTTCTACCACTAAAAAGATTCCAAAACGACAAAGAAATGATATGACTGAAGAGGAAGGAATTGCTAAACTGATAGGACAATATCATACAAATTCTAAGAAAAAGAAGCTGGAGGTCAATGTAGAAGCGTGTAAAGAGTCGCGTCAGAAAATTTTAGATGTTATGAGCAACCAATTGGACACAAGGTATGTATTTGTAACAATTGAACCATTCTTAATACCCCAGTTCATGGCTTTTGCCCCCATTACATTGTGACATAATTATAACATAACTGGCAAAATGTGGGTGTACAGACTACAGTGCACCTCGGTTAACCCTGAATATTAATTATTTTACCTTTATGCTAAAGTCCTTGATAAAAAAAAGCAATATCTAATACAACTTAATTTCAGAAAAGAGAAAAGTGATATTCTGCTGAAGAATCTTTCTGAAGTGATGATTCAGCTGGAAGCAGATAGCAATGCTATGAAAGAAAATGAGAAAAAGTTAGAACATTTAACTGGAGCAGTTGTGAAGTGTATGCAGCAAGCTACTACTGCTCATAAACAAAAACTTAAAGCTCTAAAAGACATTCATGCTTCCTTTAAAAAACAGTATGTATTTATTTTATTGTATTAGATAGCTACACCAATAGGTTTATCAAGGTACACCTACCATCTTTGGCCATTCACCCACACAGACAGCCATTCATTGGCATACCAAAATTTCTCCATATGTTGGAAAGCATGTTAGGCTGGTGGTCTTGGTTTTCATTAGTAAATGCTTGGTAGTTGTTATTGGCAGTCAAAACTCATAATGACAACCAGTGTTTGAAGAGTTAACAGAACTGAGTTGTGGAGGTCAGGTTGCCTGCAGTTGCTTTATGTAGGAAAATAATGTTCAACTTCTTCCAGTTAGACTGGAGTTAACCCCTATATACCTACTTGCAAAAATGCTGAGCAGATAATAAAATACATTATTATTTTTGGTATTTTCTGTGTATAATTATTTTACTGAACTTCTTTTAGATGTGAAGAAATGGAGTCAGATCATAAAGCTGAAACAGATAAATTAGCCGAGGAATTGGAAGATGATATAAGAAAACTTCAACAAAAATTAATATCAGAGACCAAAAGAAGTGGTTGGGAAAACTTGCGCAGAACAATTTTCCATGCTATGCAAAATGACTTTTAAATTATAAAATATACCTAAGAAATTCACCTTTTAGTCTATGGTTTAATTTGTTACGTCCATTTAATTTAATTTAATTAAATAAGTTTAAAACGATATGTATTGAAATTTACTAATAACATTTTTTCATTTTCAATGGTTTTTTTAATTCTAATATAAACGTCGCTCCAGACTAGGGATTTCTCCTGTATCGTGGGTGCATTTCACAAACATGATATAGGTATCACATACACGGACAACCACACTGATCACCCACAAATTCTTTCCGTCCGTCCTGTGCGGGAATCGAACCCGCTCTAAGCGCAGCAGTCCAATCATCTAGCCACTGCGATAATCGTCGTCGTTTTATTAACTAAATTGATAAATAATGATATATTCGAAAGTTTAATACCTAGTAGAAGGAAGACTGTACTTAAGTAGTGCGTCATATTTTTTTTTAAATTTTACTACTGTCTAGTGGTCGCAAAGCATGCTCGCCCCGACATTCACATTGGTACCTATAATGTAGATTTACTACATATTTATGTGTACCTACATACTGCAAGGGAATACAGGCGTGATTGTACCTATTACCTTTATGTAATTTTTTATATTTCTTATTCATGAATCCAAACTTAACCTCAGTCACAAACTAAGATTGTGACTAAGGCGGATAGTTTATAACCTGAATCACCGTATACAATTATATCGGTAAACGCTTTGGCGAAGACGAAGACGCGGGCAGATGCTAGTAACTTGCATGTATGTACTTAGATATTAACTATATACAGTATTTTTTTATTGTTACAGGGTAGAGGGACTTCTTACACGGGGTGCAATGAAAGTTGATGACAGACCATTGTGGTTTGATGTGTATAGAGCTTTCCCACCACTTACAGAACCTAAATTTGCTAAACCTAAACCTGAAATTAAACCTCTAAGACAAATCTTATATGCTGAAGATGCCACCAGAGCGTAAGTATCTTTAAATGAATGTGTAATTATTTATAGCTGAACGATGCTGAAGAACGAGTCGCACATTGTTGCAACTTTGTTCTGTGCCTGAGTTTCCAAGTTAACATTTCTGAGAAACCTTGATCTTTCACTGCCTTCTAGAATACTAAACATAAACTAAAAAGCAACTTTAATATACATACATGTCACTAACAGGAAATTCCACTCAAGTGGTCATGGCTTAGGAGCAACGAGTTTGATGAGTCAAGCTGAAAGCCAGACCAAGAGGCTTATTCAACAATATGATAAACTTAAGTCAGAAGGGGTGCCAGAAGACGCATTAATCGAAAAAGCGGCCGCAGTAGTCGGCAGCGAACGTCAACTAGAAGCAACTAAAGCCAAAGTTAATGCAAATAGCCCTGATTCAATCACCGCCAAAGTTTTGGCTGAAGCCGACATCAAAAATATTTTCAGTGAAAAGTAATATAAAAAACATAGAGTAGTTGCTTAGCCCTATCGAATTTAGTTAGTATTGAATAAACCTAATAATATTTAATGGTGTTATTTATTTCCCTCTTATGGCTTAACTTTCTCATACTAAGTAGGTAGTTTCTTGTTAAAATCTTATGTGTACAAAGTGGTTGTCGCAACTTATTCCGCCCTTATGTTTTATGCAAATTTCATCCAATCTGGGAATCGAACCTTTATGTCGGGACTGCAACCGCGAAGCCAATTACTTATAGTGTACTATGTATGTTGATGTGTTAGGTATACTGATTCAATTACCTATGCGTAGGTATAATTTAGGTTTAAAATTAATGTTTTTCTATAGTGTTATACTGCTAACAAACAAGGTATCTACGACATGTTGATCAACCAAATACTATAGGTAAATTATGTCATCATCATCAGCAGGAAGACGTCCACTGTTGTATAAGGCCTCCCCCCTTATAACGACACAATGAACGACGACAATGTAAGTATGGTAAGTTATGTACGGGACAAAATAAATTTAATCTAAAACCTTTCTTTCTGCTAATCGACAGTAGGTACTAAAGTATTTACCAAGTCAGAATTAGTAGTAGCTGCTTGCTTAAAGATAATTATAGTACCCACATAATATTGTGATAGGTTCGGGATAAGTAAGCAAAATAACTAGCAACCTACTAAATTCAGATCCTATTGAGTCATACTTTACTATGTGAACCTGTATTTTCAGCGTAGGATTGCGATTTGTGTATTCATGCCTCACTAATAACGCTATCTTATCTATGTCTGATAAGGGCCCCGCGTTAAAGAACACACCTATCCCCTTGTTTTTAGTGTGTCATTGGTTTCGCATTATTACTGTGTCCAATTCAGTATTCGTGTTCTAATTATAAAATAAGTGCAAAAATGGCACAAAAGAAATCGTTGTGGTTCTACTTTGCTGTTATTCTAGGTAAGTGTACAATTTTGCACCATATTTAGGTATATACAAGTTCCGTAAGTTAATGTTGAAATCTACGCTTTGTCTTAATATTTCAAGATGTCGATGCCTTCGTATTGAAAAGCCCATCATTATTATAAGGGTGGTCTGCATTAGGCACTGTAAATCGGATCGATAAATATAAGTATATTTCTCTTGAAAGAAAGTTTATATATTTTGGTACTTACGATGCGTGTGTGGTTTTATCAACCAACCCATATCAAGTTTTGTAAGTAATAGTGGGTCGCAGAAATTGATCTGAAGATCCAACTCGTAATGCTCAGCGCGAACTAATCCAATTCCTTAGTTTTGTGTTGTAAATTATAGTACATCCCTATTAAGGTAAGTAATATAAATAAACATTCGTCATCGTCCAACAAAGGCCTAGCTGTAACTTCCCTAATGCGCCCCATACTTTCTTTCAGTTGTTTTGAGTACGCTGACACAAGAATGCGAGGCAAGGCGAAAAATTCTTCGAGGAAGACGCGTGATGACACGAACTTATTATCGTAAGTATTATTGTTCATAATAATTAGGTAGGTACTTATTTTTTTTCAATTAACTAGCTCATTTTGAAGTGGGCTATACTAGGTATAATTTTCGAGGTTGTCCTTTATGCTACTTATAAAACAATACTCACGTGCCGCTAATAAGTCCTATCCTTCTTCTTCAGTGGGCCAGTCGTAACACGCAACCAGGTAGTCATACTATATTATATGAATACTAATTGTTTAGTAAAATATTATTTGTATGTTTCAGATGGTAACGCCGTACCTGCATGGGCAATTAGTCTAATGGCCGGCATTGGTATGTTGCTCGTAGGTGGCGTTCTCTACGTGGTCATGAGAAAAATTGTACTTTCTTCAGAGACGGGATCCCTCAATACATATCAACCTACATTGCAGCAGGATGTCTAAACAACTATTATACTTTTATTTGTTAGGGTTTTAGAATATAACATAATTATTATATAAAGAATAATGAGGATAATTTTTATGGTTTGTTACAGTAGATATATTTATAACATAATGAATAAGTATGGAATTTGAGTGTTTTATACATTTGTAACAGACTGAAAGTATAGGTCAAAATTAAAACCGTTAATTACAGAAGTATTTTTAATGAAAATAACAAATTGTATGTTATTGAACTTATCAATAATAACAATCTTTTTTCAACTCTTTATGTGGTAACATTGGGGATGTTACCACCAAACTGTTGTAGTAGATAAGATATTATTATTAGTAATAAAAAATCAAAAATTGTCTTAACAAATTTTTGTACTTTTGATTCAAATAAAAATCTTTTTAGATATAATTATAATTATTTTTTATTTAATTATACAATCAAGTTAAATGGATATATGAAATTCATTACCTAAAATGAACATGTCATTTATGAGATTGTATTAGACAAGGAAATTAGTGGACAAGAAGAAATTAAGACATTAAAATTCTCTGCGATGATATTTGTCAGGATCAAAGTAGGAAGTTACGACGACGCGATTACTGAATTTGCGACCAGTGAGGGTTTGTTGCGCCTTCTGACAATCCGCAATACTGTTAAACTCCACAAACACCTAAGGACAAACAAAGGCGTAAGACAATTGTATAATACACTATACTAGAACATAGTTGTTACATACTATACGAAGGAAATTATAGAAAGACAGCATAAAATTACCTTTCCACAACCAGGTACTTCAACACCTTCAATTGGTCTTGGGATTTCTATACTGCGTACACAGCCATATTTGTTGCATTCCTCTCTGAAAAAATAAAAGAAACATTGCATGAAGGAACAGACATACAAAAATATACAAGAAAGGAATTGTTTTTAACAAATACATAATTAATCTGAATACTAACTTGATATCTTCAAGTATGTCCTCGTACTCCTCTTCATCGCGCAGTTCGTCGGGTGTGACCATGTTGAGGAGGCACAGAACTTCAGTGGGAGGTCCAGCACCCGCCAATGTCAGCCCGGCCACTTGTAGCTGCACTGGTGCCGCACCAGTCATTGCTACACAAATGACAACCAATTAATAAATAAAAATGTTTGCTTCCTTTAAACTTGTAAAAAGTCAGTAGGGGTCATCATACCTAGGGTCGAGTTCTTAGCTCCAATACTGGCTCGTTGTACAATTAGTTTTTTGTCACCCAGTTGCATTCCATTGAGACCTGCTATTGCCTATTAATAAAAAAATACATATTATAGTGAACGGTTAGTAAAATAATTTCATTAATGTTAAAGGTTTTTTATTTATATATTTACCTGGTCAGTCATTGATATGTCAACATATTCAGCAAAGGCATAGCCCTTGCTCAGTCCTGTAGAAGAGTCCTTCACCAAATTGAAAGCTCGAAGTTGTCCAAATGACATCAGCAGTTCTTTTACCTGTTTCACACATTATACAATCAGAAAATGAGTTGTTTTCATAAGTCTTGCATTACACTGAATTAATATTTAGGTACATAATTGGTCTATTATGCAGTTGTACATTCTTTACACACAATTTTTTAGTGTTCCCGTTACATTTGCTCAGCAAAAGGCAGCAAACATATAAATGAATGTTATCTGACCTGTGTCTAGCCGCATGTTAGAATCAGATGTGAATGGAGGAGACTTGCCTTGAAGTGCCGACGTCTCATTCAAGTACAAGACGTATAGGTGAGAATGAGAGACAACAGTGACACGCGGGCCGCGAATGTGCCAAATCTAAGCTAGGGAGGGGCAGAAAGCAAACTATATCAGTGAGTTGTTTCAGAATATATAGAGCGTGAAGCGCACGCTCATCCCCGCTAGGGTACCTGTGAAAATACCTGAAACGGACCAAAACATATCGCGGCTCACTGCTGGCTCCACCGTAGCCCTGTCAACTGTTGAATCTCGCCCTGAAATGGCTGCGGCACCGAATACTACCTAATGGGAACATCTACAGTCTTGTGTGCAACATTCACGGATGGCTTGCTCATTATTATTGCTATGAATGACTTACGTATGTTTGGTATATTTTCGTAACACCGTAACAACAGTGATATCGAAAGTATCAATTAACATGCTTCATGTTTTAAGACCTAAATTGCTAAAAATAATTTGTGTTTAAAAGAAGTAAAAATAATAAATGGATTGTGTTGATTTAGTTCACTTCAAGAGAAATCCTAAGAATCTGTGTGTAAAAGTACAAGAGGCAGTCGCAGTAAGGACCTGCAAAACATAATTTTGTAAAATCAGTATGAATTGACAAAAATATCATCTATTCATTAGTATATTGTTATTTTATTGAACACACATGAAATTCATGGTGTTGATATTAAACTTAATGAAGTTCATTAAGCATGATGTGTTTTAACATATTTTTTTTATATATTTTAAGGCTGATAAACATAAATTAAGGCAAAGCATAAGCTATATGCAGGCATTTTGGACAACCAACTTGACATGCTACTTTATAATTTAAGGTATTTATAAATATCAGCCTTAGTATATTTTTTTATAATGCAGTGAAGTATAGCATAAATATCATGGAATAAATAGGTATTACAATCACTGTGAAACATTGATTCGATGTATTAAAATCAACATGGCAAGTATTGATGTTGTGATTATCTTTTATACATAACTATGAAACTAATCAATGTGACACAGTCTGCATAATATTTTACACTAATTATCTGATAGCAGCAACTTACTTGGTCCTCATTTAGATAATTTGGCAATCCACCAATAAATATTTTGTGAGGCGAATCTGGAACTACTGTGCTAATCACACCAGCTGTAAGGAAATGATGTTACATTTATCATTATGAAATGCATGACGAGTAAAATAGTTTTAACTTCTTCAATTAATATAGGTTATAAAATATAAACATGACACATGTTAGTTGAAGGAAATTTAAAAAATAGTTTAGTCAACTTGCAATTCTTTAAAGCAAAGACTGGATTAGAGTAAGATTCACCAAGACCATATAAAGAGCCATTAAAATCTGATAGCTAAGTAGATTGCAGCAAACTAGCATGAATAACATTATCTAGGTTTTACCTGGCACATTGATGGCTGGATTTTCAGTGCCAGGCATGGGTTGGTAGTCGTGTGGCCGTCGAATCTTTAAGCTCTGCCCTTTGAAGTTTATACCATCAAAAGCCATTGCTTGTGTTGTCTCATCTATAGATCTAAATTCAAGGAATGCAAAGTTTTTGTCCAAATTAATTTGGCAAGCCAACACAGGATTGCCTGCAGCTTGTGCTAAGCCTGAGAGGTGCATCTGTTGATTGAAGAACTCCATAGTTTCCTCTTCGGTGACGCCAAACGGTATGTTGCCGACGTATAATCTTCGTGCTTGACGTGTTATAGTGGAGCCTACTACTGGTACAGCCGCTTGTGGTGTATCTGCGACAATATTCGCTGGTATCTGTCCGGCAGCTTGCATGGCTTTATATTGTAACGGCGTAATATGCTCAAAGCCTGGTGGCGGGACATCCCAGTATAGAGAGGGTTTGCGTCTGCGTGATCTTTTAGTAGCCTGATTTTGGTTACCAGGTGACCTAGACCTACTTCTTCTTGGTTTTTCACGGCGTTCCCTAGACCGAGATCTAGAACGCCGCCTCTCCCTTGAACGAGACCTGCGTCGGCGGTCTGTAAGCGAGATGTACAGAATATAATACACTGGTATAGAGAAGCATTGGCGGAATATTAAACTTTTGATTTACTTACCTTTGTCTTCACCCATTATTGTATGTTTATTTTTTAAGTTAATTAACACACTAAGTTTACTCAAGCCAAAGCAAAAATATGTTTCGCAAAATGGCGTCGGCGAGTTAATTTTACTTTTTAATAAAAATGTGTACATCGGCTTTTAAGCATAAGCCTCATTCTGAAAAAAAGGAAGTCGTAAAATCTTGCATGGACGAAATAAGCGTACTATGATGCGTCTATGTTTTTGCTTTGATTGTGTTAAATTGCTACTTTCTTCTAAAATATAGCTTCCACGCATAACTCTTTCACACACTTATTTGTCCTTGGTTAGAGGTTAAGTGGTTACATTGCGGGTCACCCTTTTTTGAAGAAAGGAGACACTTAGTTAATATAAAATTGAAATATATTAATTTTCATACAAATAATATGAATTTTCTTATGAATATGTGAGGTTTTCGTTTGATATCACTTGGATACCAGTACCACATTGTTTTCCTCTCAAGAGCCACGTAGTTAAACAAAAAAAAAATTAAATGTCAAACATGTGTCAACTGTCAGTTAATTTTACATTTTCAAGTAAAGTATTCTCCGACTAAATTTGATAGGAGCCTATTAATCAAGTAACAGTAAGGAAATTGTATACGAATTTAACTTAAGTGGGTTATATATATGTCAACAACTTGCTCGGAAAAGTGAAAGTTAAGTGAGAATTTATATCTTCAACGCAGTCCGAAATTGTTATTAAACTCGATGGCTTGCTGCTATTCATTAAAATTTAATATAAGTGGTGTATTTTATATTATATGATAAAATGGTAGGTACGGCTTTATACACAAAACAGTTTTATTTCACGTTTGTATTGCGGCGGGGTTGTTTGCTAAATTTAAAAATTTTTATTAGGACCAACATGAAAATGGAGAAGTTAGAAAGAGGATTGGAAACGGAGTTGATTCAGTTGACGTAAATAAAAATAACAAAAATTATGAAGAGAGCAAAAGTACGAAAGGAAATACGAAAACTATCGCCCTAGTGTTTGTATCGTTACTTTTAGACTTGTTGGCTTTTACGATGATTCTGCCACTCTTTCCATCGCTGCTCGACTATTATGACAGAGAAGAAGGCAAGGGTAACAGTTTGTATGCTTCATTATTAAGAGCAGTGCAAAGTTTCCAGAGATTCACAGGGGCCCCTGATCAATTCGCGTCAGTCCTATTCGGAGGAGCATTGGGATCGATGTATAGCTTCCTACAATTTCTAACAAGTCCAATAGTTGGAAGCCTTTCAGATGCATATGGACGGAAGCCTATGCTTTTAATTTGTTTGGTAAGTTATTTTTTGTAACTTAATTGCATTATATTTATAGTTATAGATAGTTTAACAAAGATTATGATTTATCTTGATTTTTTTATAAACCACTAACAATACTGAAACTATTTAAATATTTTTAAATGAATAAATGTGAAGAAAATAAAATGATAAGCAGATTGCAGTAAGTGCTTATTAATTTTAACCTGCATAATTACTTTTGCTATAAGAAGTTAATACTATGTTTTTAGCCAAATATTTAACTATTAGTTAAATATTTGAGTTTAATTGTGTCAAATGTCATTATCATGAGATATTTTTTATCATTTTCTCATGATAATGACAATATTGTAACTTGATAATAACGAGATGGTATCTCAGAGATAAAATCCAAAGGTAAAGAAACTAGATCATCTTTAAATCACAATCATAACTTACTAAAACATTTTAGAAGATGGGGTAAAATACATTTATTTTTATGTTAAGTTAGGAACTAAATAAATAAAATTATTTTAATTTTAACTCATATTGTATAGCTCAGCCAATATTTAAAAAAGTATTTACTCAAGTGTAGGAGTTATTATGTTATCAAGGCTAACTGTAGAAAACATACTTCCTTTTTGGTAAAGATACATGTTATATCCCCTATTATGTTATGTTTAGCATGCAATCAACTTGTTCATGTTAATAATTGTTAATTTACTATATACCTAGAAGGTACTATTTTGTGCTACAACTAGTTGTTACAAACTTACTTAAGTATACATTTTAATAATCTGCATCTTTTTCTTTTTAATAAGTAATTATTCTAATATATTATAATATACACTATATACATACATAAAGTCACACCTGTTTCTCTGAGGGGTAGTCAGAGACCACAGCGATATTCTGCAAAAAGGGCAAGTATATATACTAAAGCAGGAGATATTATAACAGTACATATTAAATTAGGTGCATACTGGGATATCATCTCTAATCTTACTTGCATCTCTAATCTAGCTATTATTGCTTAATTTTTTGCAATAAAATAGGTAGATATTAAATTTGTAAAATATGCACACAAGGTACATTTAGGTTCCTTATTTTTCATGCTTAGTAGTTTAAGTAAGTATGTTAGCTCCACTGCTTTTACACTACCTAGTTTCAATTTTATACCACTTGGTAGTGAAATAATCACATTATGACTAAGTGATGCATAAATTATGTAAATTTAATTTAATTTATCCCGACATAAGTATGTATTAATAATAATTGATTTCAAATAACTTACATTTTACTAAACTATGTATATGACATGACATCATCTTCAATTGTACATAAGTAATAATATACTATAGGTACATGCACACACAGTCTGAGCCAAGAGCCTGGCTATAAATTATAATAATAATATGATATGTTATGTTGCTACATTGAGTGAAAACTAAGAAGTTACATTATACCTAGTTAAAAGGGTAAACCCCATGAATATATATTTTTACGAGCATGGGTATAACCTGTATCTTTATTAAAAAATTAGTCATAGAGATAATCAAGAAAACAAGTTTTTAATTGGGACGTCGATTCTGGCTTTGCATATGTAGGTACAATGTAGTATCTATGTAAGTATTTTCTTGATTAGCGGTATAATATAGGTCTGAAACAAAATTTATTATGTCCACGTAAGTTAATTTCGAGGCTTATATTTTCACGTATGCCTTTGTCATGCTTGATGCACGCGTACCTTCTCTATAGTCAGTTGGATACTTATAAAAATGACGCGTATTTGTGCACCTCAATACTTAATTAATGAGTAAGTACCTTGTTTAAAATGATAAAGAACTGCTAAATACATCGGTAACGAAATGTTGCCCGTTGGTGTCATTATGTTTGTTGTAATTATTTATTAAAACGTTATAGGTAGTTATTAAAACCTGTAGAAACGTTACCATGACCGCAATTACGCCGTTGCTCAGTTTGGCTTGAAGTCCCTATTATCACTCGTTCGGTCAGTGCGGCCTGACTCACAATTCATGTACCCGACTTTAGTACAGCTAACGTAAGAAATAGGCATTGTGGATATCGATGGAAGAAACCTTGGCTTAAAATCCAGCACTTTAAGTTATTTTATTTTTGGCAATTCACATATGACGTATTTTACGTTTTATATTTGCCACCCGTCTAGTTTTGATCTGGCCACCATTGGCCGAGGAGAACCCGGCTTACAGGATGCGTAAGCCGGGATCTCCAATGATAACCAAAAAGTTACTCCGAGGCAATAGAGCTGTGTTCTAAGGAGTTGATTTGATGATGGTCTTACAAAAACAAAATTCTGCCCCTACTCCATCGCAAGTGGGATTAAAGCGTAACTTTTTTTTAGGTCGGAATAACAGTATCCCACGCATTATGGAGTTGCGCCAGTACATTCAGCGTATTTGTCCTGGCTCGGTTTATTGGAGGATTGAGCAAGGCTAATGTTAGCCTCAGCATGGCGGTTGTTACTGATGCTTCAAATGAAAAGACCAGGGCTAGAGGAATGGTAAGAACTTCAGTTAAATAGGTAATTGTATATGTAACTATTACGCACTTGTTCAAACAAGTGCAATCTATATCAGAGACTTTAATTGACCGAATTATTCATACACTTGCGTACACATACTGAGTTATACACTCACTTTACCATAACCTACTTACATAGCAACCCTTTTTCATTTAAAAGTATTTTTATAAGAATCTCGCATTATATAAAGGTCTGAGATTTTTGTTTTTTTTTTTACAAAATAGTGTATTCTATTCTATCCATCAATTATATTTGTAGGCTCTAGTAGGCCTGGCCTTCTCTATCGGATTCATTGTCGGGCCACTCGCCGGAGCATGGTTTGCAATAAACAGTGATATCTCCTCCGGGGCTTGGGGTGAACGTCCCGCATTCTATGCCCTTAGTCTATCGCTTGCCAACGTCCTCCTAGTATATCTATGTATACCGGAGACATTACCTAAAGTAAGTAACAACTTTGTAAGGTGAATTTATTATTTGTTGTATGTTCCTTCTGCTTTAACACATAAGTATTTTTCAGGACAAAAGAGCACCTTTATCGTTTACTCTGTCTAAATCCGTGGATTTCGTCTCTCCTTGGCATCTATTAAGATTTACCCCTGTTAAAAACCTTTCGAAACATCAGAGCAGAGTGTTGTCGAAATTGGGCCTAATTTACTTTCTGTATTTATTTATATACTCGGGCCTCGAGTTCACACTTACATTCCTAACGCATCACACCTTCCAGTATACTGCTATGCAACAGGGTAAAATGTTCCTAGTCATGGGTATGTAAATTTTTGTATTTTTATATGAATTTATAGTACTTATTTACTTTAATCAAACGCAATGTTTAGCTTTTTATGTTAGCACTATGAATATGACTAAATTTAACCTTAAATTGTGTCCATTTATTAACTGACTTCAAAAAGAAGAAGGTTCTATTCTGAGGTAGTTTGTTGTAAATGATGCGATACTTAAATAATTTTAAAACGTTTGTCTTGTAGGGTTGATAATGGCGGTCCTGCAGGGTGGGGCAGCTCGTAGGCTCGGGGCGCGCGGCGCGGAGGTGGCGGCGCGAGGCGCGCTGGCTCTCACTCCAGCTTCGTTTCTGAGCGTTGCATTCGCCGCGTTACCACACCCGCCGCTACTTGCCCCAATATATTGGCTGTGGCTCGGACTCGTTTTATTCGCATTGTGTAAGTAAAAGTAATATTACTTAGTGATAAACTGTTGGCTGTTTAGCATTAATACTACTTTTTTTTACTTGGGATTGCCTCATGGACTTTTTGCTCTGGGTGGATGAAGGTGTATGAAGGTGTATGAAAGCCGGCTTTTATCGGCTTAAACCCCAGAGTGTCTTCCTGACTTTAGATTGAGGGACGCGGGATTTGCGTACGCTACTCCCTCTCCTTGTTCACTCCCCTCTCCCATCGCGCGCATTACCTCCTCGCAAAAGGAGGCGATGGCATTGCAGGCGCTCTCGCTCCCAACCTTTCAAAATTGTACCCTACGAGTTAGTCATCTGTTGTGTACTTATGTGACAGCGACGGCGTTCGCGGTATCTTGCATGACGTCGATGGCGGGCGGGCAGGCGCCGGGCGCGGCGCGCGGGGCAGTGCTGGGCACGTTGCGGTCGCTCGGGGCGCTCGCGAGAGCCGCAGGCCCGCTACTGGCAGCTGCAGGTACATACACTCAGCCGGTGTAGCATGGCAGGCATGACGTCCATGACGGGCGAAATGTACAGAACTGAAATATGCCCATTAAAAGGACTTAGACGCAGCTGATTTGAAAACTCACATAAATATGGTTGGCGTTGCGTTGGGTTAGTTTAGTAACGAAAAGAAAAAATAACAGTGACGAAGCACGACGCAAGGAAATTTCTGGTCTGTGCTTGGGGTAGTCCTCTGGGAAGCAAATATGCTTCGTATGTGCGATAGCAACACTCCTAACTGACACGGGATATATCATAGTCCACAGCTAAAATATAATTTTCCTCTGTTAATAAGGATACCTCGATACCTATTTACATTTAAATATTTAATCTGGTATGCAATATGTATTTTACCTAATATATCCGTTTTTTTATGTATTCATGTTTAATGCATTGAAAGATAAGGTCGGAAATTCCTTTCGATACTTGTAGATATTGAAGATGTTATCAAACGCTTACTCAACTATGTACAACCAATTTCCGGAATTAATAGGTAGGTAGGTAGGTAATATAGATATTTATTCATTAATCATTTGTATTCGATGATTCTGTTTTTTATTTATGTTTAAAGGGTTTCATTGTGACACAAATAAGGTACCAAGCATGATCTCATGCTATGCCAAAATCAAGCTTTGCACCCAAAACTCCCAAGTGTCAGCTGCCTCGGTAAAGTAGTAAAATTATACCTAATAACCGTATCTACGGATATATTATATATGTAAATATCGTCATCCGTAACTGAAAGTAGGTTATTATCTTTCAAGCGATTTTCCGACACAATCAAATTTGGGCTCCTATAGTTACAGAGGCGCAAACAAATGCACCTTTTTGGGTTAATTTTTGTGGTATCATGGTACGCAGTTACGACTCTGCTTAGTTTAGGTGTCATCGGTTGCGCAGGCGTCTAGAAACATAATTTGTGTTTAGGGACAAAAGCAATATTGAGCTTAATAAGTGTACCTAGTTAGTTAGCCTCTAAGTCCTAAAATGGACTGCAATAAGTGGTGTTGGAAGGAAGACTTTATATTTCACTAACTGCTTTCTGTTACCTTTGTTTCAGTGTACTGGTGTTCGGGCGCCATGATCACATACACCATAGGCTCCATAATTCTAATCATTCCTGCTGTGATGTTGTTTAGACTGAAGACTTAATGCAGCTTTTACACTGCATTTACAATAAGAACAAGCAATACCCTTTTATACTTAAAAAATAATTTATTAAGAATTCCATTATTTACTAGTATTACCTATACAATTGTTCTGTATTATTTTATATATATTTTACTTATTACTTGTTTCTCTTTTAATAATTTCTCGAATAAACAGTATTAAGACATAGCGGTTTTTTTTTATTTTGTACCTACCTTCCTAGATAATCTTACAACAGATGTGGTCTACAAAATCTGTGTAATACAGTAATATAATGTTTACCGGTCAAAGTTACCTAGATACTTAGTCAATCAACAGACATGAAAATTATCTTACAATATTTTGTATGTTATCGCAATGTGTGCCTTTGATCATAAAGATATAGAATTCGGAGTATCAATATTAGATATGTATGTCAATAACACTAGACTGATATCATGATAAAGTGTTAAAACATATTAGACTCATGTCATCTAAGCGACTTTCGAGCGTAAGATTCGAAACCAAATCTGACGAAATGGTACAGGCCCACACAGGGTTCTACAGCATAAATCCCTGACGGTAAAATAATATTACCGTCAGGGATTTATGCTGTAGAAATTCGAATATGCCATTAATAGTAGAGGAGCCAAAGAGACTATATGTATATTTACAAAATTTCTACCACCCGGATTTGTTTGTTATTAAGTAAATCCCATAATGCCAGCTTGGGCTCCAATAATATAAAATGTCGCGATGTTGATACCAAATACCAATAGTTCTAGGAGCTTATATAGTATATGAAATAGTCCGAGATCCAGTTTCTACTGAATAGGTAGTCTACCTATTGCAATGTTGTTTTTGTGACTTTTTTTTTATTTCATAACTTTGAGAATTACAATCACTGTTGCCTAGCAACCGTTTATGACAACTTATATGTTGTCACTTTCTTTATAACGAGAAAATGCCATTATTTACAAATAAATTTTCACCAAAAACTATTCCGGTCAGAAAACAAGACACATCAGTAATAAAAAATGAGTTGGGTAGTGATTACGCATCGAAGGAATTATCTCTCGAAGTCAGTCCGTTGAAGTTGAAGTTAGGAGACTTCGAAGTATCATTTGAAGACGGTCAATGGATTCCAGGTAAAATAGTGTGTCATCATAAACATAATTTAGATTGTATTTTACCGTATAGTGACTAATCAACAGTCTTAATACATTTCCTTGGACATTACAAACTTTTTATAGGGCAGCTAATGATATTGTAGGTATATCATCATCAGCTGGAAGACGTCCGCTGGTGAACAAAAGCTTTATATACTTTATGATAATTGTATCATTGACTGCATCTAAAAACATAGTACATATTAGAGGCTTCCCTAAATATTGTGGGTACCTACATCAGGTCATGACAAAATATGTCCAGACTAGATACGGATAAGTAGAGGGTTATAAGATGTTTGTCAGCAGTGTTATCACTAGCCACCATTACACAAAGATTTCTAATTCGTTAGTACTTTCAAGGTGGTTAAGTTTACTATATGTAAGTTAACAACAACGTGAATAGTGCAGGGGCTAAATGCTTATACTGACCTGATGCATAAGGGGATACAGGTTTGATTCTCACAACAGGGTAAATATTTGTAAAAACAAGAAATTACGATTTTATGTACCTTTATGAGTAAATGGTTAAACAAAACTGTTTCAGCTTCTGGTAAAGCTGGAAATACTCACAAGGAAAACATTCGTCTTAAAACCGAACTCGAAAGACTTGAGGAAGAGAATAATATGTTGAGATTGAAGTTTGAAATATTGTTGGACATGATGACGGATAAAACAGTAGAGGCTGAACAACAAGCGGAAATACAACGAGCACAGAGTGTGGGCAATTTAAAACAAAAGGGTAATAAGAAAAAATGGTGATATCATTAAGAGCCAGTGTATTATATGTTGTGTAAATAATTAAATGAATACTTGCAAGAAAACATTCATTTGTAATTGATTATATATATTTTGGTAGTTACCTATATAAACACTTATATATTAGTTCTATTTGTAGAGCTCTTTTTAGCCCATGGTGATTACTTCGCGCGCGGGTTATTTTCGCATTTATAATATTAGTATCTATGAATTATTTATTAGATACCTATTTTAAGAAATAAACAACTATTTATTTATTTATTAGGCGAAAGGGGTATGCCAAATGTTAGGGTTTTAGGCAATTGACAATATATATATATAGCCTCGCCTTTTGGGAAACTATGTCACTGTATTATGCGTCTATTAAGCCAGTCTTATTGAAGCTTGTGTTGCATCAATACTGAGGTCTGAATAGACGTTGACTTTAATTTATACGAACTATTATGATAAAATAAAAAACTGTACCTTTAATAAATATGTTTACTTACATAGTAATTACAGATATTTAATACCTATCTATGAGATATACAACTGCCATCTCATCTTTATATACATTCACGTACCGCGATAACTATGAGACATGACCAGCATGACATTGACGTACTTAGTTAAATACAGTTCTCTTCTCACCCTTTAAAAGTGGTGATATAAAAACTAATATGATATGGCGAGTTGATGTTTTCAATAGGTAACACACAGGTTTATTTGTACAATTCCTATTATTTGTAGTCTCTGCACCTTTCGATTTAATTTTTTTCTTTCTTCTGATTATAATAGTAATAGTCTTTATTTTATTTGACCTAAAATCGGATATCCTAAAATCTGATGCATTCGGAAGGTGTAAAAATTTGCTACAGCAATGTTTGTGTTCGGATAAGTTCACTCTGCGTTAGGACATCGTCCCCGGGTGTGTCCGGGCTGGCGGCACAGGCCGCACAGACGCGCGCCTCCCCCAGCCCCGCCGCCCCCACCTCTGCCCCCGCCCGCCCGCGACGCCCCTCCTCCTCGACCACGCCCTCTGCCACGACTACTGCTACTACTGCTGCTGCTTCCCCAATCTATCGGGCAAAGTATACATTATTATAATATTATTTTGAGTTCGTTAGCTAGCCTCAATGATAGTAAGTGATGCGCACTTGTTTTGCTATTTATGTAGAAAATACTTATAGAAACGTCAAACAGGGCTTCAGAATTGGTTTTAAGAAACGGGAGAAGTATTGTGATAACAATACCTGTAGTTGCGCCGTCGGCGTCAGCCCATTGAAAGAAATTGCATCTTGAACTGATGTCCTTCGCACAGCCATAAAACGGACGGCCTTTATTTGGACCTTCCTTGTGAACTGTTATTCTAAAAGAGTGAAGACGCAAAATTAGTCCTAAAATTGGGCAGATAACATAAAAAACACATAATTTTCATCACGTGTATTCCCAGAGAAGCGGTAGGCGACGGTATATAGCTGTATGGTAAGTACTTTCCGCTAATTATGTTTAAGTCCAAGTCCTAATATTTATGTAGAAATGTTGCCAGTAAAAATTTAGGGACTTACTTTTTGCAAGGCAATCCACAGTTGCACATGACATCGTCTTCCCCGCCGTCCCCATCGCGCACGGGCGCGGTCCCCCAGCCTCGTGGCTCTCCACCGGGCCCCCGGCCCCCCCAGCTCCGAGGTCCGTCACCTCCGGAGTCGTTCCCCCAGCCCCGAGACCCATCGCCGCCGGAGTCACTCCCCCACGCACTGGTCGGCGGGGTCTCGTAAGGGTTCGGTGCTGCGCTCTCGGTTGACTCCGGCGCCCAAAGGAAGAAGTCGCAGCCGCCTCCATCTCTACCCGCTTGACATTTATAGAATTGTTTTCCTAAAATTAAAAAAAAAATTGTTAGATAAAACGTTTATTATTAAAACCCATTTACCTAATCACCATAGGTCCCTTGAATCGTTCGTTACGTGGAGACTAGCTTAAAAGCCAAAAATGTCGTACTCGGTACCAATCACGTACCAATATAAACTTTTGACAGTTTCAAAATAGTCTAGAGGTCCATCAAAGATAGGTGACGATGTATGTTTTCAATCTTTATTTACAAATTAAATAAAAACAGAAATCGTTTTAAAAAGCTCTAAACCCGATAGTTGGTACAACTTACCAAAGTTAGGCGTTTGTTTCCGCACAGTTAACAAGATAGCCGGGTTGTTGCACTTGCAGAGCACATTATTATCGTTACCGTCATTGCTACCAGGTACAGGCATCCTTGTTTGATGGTTCATTGTATTTGGAGCTCTATTTGGTGCAGGTGGAGGTACAAATTGCCTTGGCTGCGTTACATTGGTCCTTTGGTTTTGTCTTGCTGGTACTACAGGGACCGTGTGACTAGGGCTGTTACTGTTGCTATTCGATCGACTGTTCGTGGGTTGAGATCTTGTAATATTCATGGTTGGAGGTCCTGAATTATTTGTGTTTTGCACTCCACTGTTAGTTACTGTTCTCACACTGGACGGGTTTATCCTAAGTATTTCTTGGAAGCTACTGTCGCACCCGCCTATACAGCCAGTGTAAGGAGGCGGGTACAAATGACTTATTTGATTATTTTTCCATTCGAATTTCAGCATCTTGTAGTTTGGTCCGCACTAAAATAGGAATGGTGGTGTGGTGGGTTAGTTACGTTTTAAGTAATTCCAAAAATATAAAAAATAGTGTCTGCCATAGAATCAGGTAAAAAAAAAACTTACAACAGAGCATGTTTCAGGCAGGACTTGTATCGTTTTGACTAGGGTGGGTAACCAGACCGCGTTCTTACAGTTGGGATATGACATACAACTTATGTAGAGCTCATCTGCATTGTTCTTTTTGTGTCTCACCACCATATCTGATCCACATTTGGGACATTTAAGTGCTGCGAACAAACATTTTATTAAATATACAAAGACCCAGAAAAAATAGGTTTAAAATCGTCTGTCTTTTTATCATGTCTGGCAATACTGCCTAGAAATAAACTATATTATGTAAACTACAATCATATCAATTCCGTATTAAGTCCCCCCTCATATGCAAGATTGGATCTTCTTATTCTTTCATTTAAGACCCTTTAAATACAGAGGTTTTATTATCAGTGGTTTGTAATTAATATTCACCTGCAGGTATATCGATCGGCATGGTCTCTGCAGAAGGAATATACTCATTAGGCTGTTCACTAAATCTTTCAGCCAACGCGGCGTCGATTTTATTTGCTTCTAAAGCCACTGTTTGATAAACCTCCTTATACTTTGCTACCTACAACAATGCAAAGATTATATTAAAAAAAAACAGACATAAAACCAAGAAAAGTTTACATCAGGCGTCTCCCTAAGTAGAAATAACAGAGCAATTTGGACGCCTTTAACGGATCTGGAGTTTGAGGCAAAGATAGAATCAGATCTGAGGCTTAAGCGATGGCCAGACAGAAAAGACAACTTTTTAGAAGTATAGAAAAAGCGCGGCACGTACTGTGCGGGGCGCCGCGAAAGTCGATGGTCTTCAATGAACTTCATCCAACCGTCCGTCAGTACCCCGCGCCCCGCCCTTGCCACACCTCCGTTCTCGCCCGTGCCTCGTTTGGACGCGCCCGTGCCTCTTTCGTTCTTAATGATTGGCAATAAGGCGCAGGAGGAAGCGTGTCTGAGTTCCGCCATTACGCCATGTTTTACGTTTTTCTATACATTTTGTTTGAAAGAATCGAAGGGTGAAGCATCCACGACTTACGTCTTTTTTGACTGGCCATCGCCTTAGACAGTAATATGATGATGTAACGATGAACATACCTGTTCAGCCAGCACCTGTTGCGGCTGGCGCCTGCCCTCGCTGATGGCCTTGAGGTCGGCCTCGAGCTGCGCGCGCAGGTGCGGCTTGGAGATCGTGAGGCCCATGGCGTCGTAGCCCTCCACCAGGCCCATGCCCAGCAGGCCCGGCACGAAGTGGACCGCGTCCGCCAGCGCCACGTACGACCTGTTCTTTATGGTTTCTATGTGCTCTGCGTGTGTGGCGTCCGTACCTGGAAGATCAAGAGTTTTTATAGCAGTTATAATGTCGCAAATCTTTACAAGCTATTCCCAGCAAGCCGCTATGGGCAGCGCAATACGTTATGTAGGTTTAAAAATGTGAGTACAGTTTGTATTTAAATTGCAATGCATGACTCGCATGACCAACAACCCTAATTCGAAATGACCTTTAAAGCAATAATGTCAGTGGTTTTTTTAATCTGTTAAACTGTACCTTACCTATTCCATGCTTCTCCATTAGTGCAATAAGATCTGCTTCAGTCAACAGATTTGGAGGTGATGTGTTGCCATCTAACATATCTATGCTTGATGGATTAAAGGTTTGACCATTCTGCAAAAATTAAACACCATTTTTTTTAGTCTATTCAACTATTGACATCTAGATGAATGATAAACAAAAAACAACTTTATTACATACTTCATAAACATGAATTTCCTTCGACGACCACTTGTCGTAGGGATAGACTTCTAAATAGTTTCTCGCTGTTATCATCAGGCCGCTTGCGTTGAACTTTTCGTTGGCCACATCAATAGACACTGTGGTCTCCTGGCCCTGGGCGTCTTTTGAACAACACGCGAGGAATGAACGTACTATAAACTCGTATAGTCGCTGTTCGTTGCCGGATAAACCTATGAATAAATAGGAATATAATACAAGTTAAGACCATTGGATTTGGATTTCTTCAGCATTAAAGGTTACAATATATCATTAAAGATCAAGCTTTGAAAAATAATCATAATATGTAATAAGCGTAATTTAAAAATTCCTGGCTGCTTAGAATGAACAAATCTTACTGTTTGTGTACTTTGTTGGGTGTATCGGAGGATGGGCCTTATCACTCTTGTTGCCTTGCCGCGGGGTTGGACCCCCACTATCAAGAATATTCTGAGCAAAAGAGCCCCAATTGGGGTCACCAGTCTGATGACCCACTAATTGCGCCAAATTCATCTCTTTGGGGTACTCATTGGTTTCAGTACGAGGGTAGCTGATGAAACCCTGGGTGTATAACTTCTCAGCCAGCCGCATCGTCTCTTTCGCATTAATTTTTAACTTCCTAGACGCCAGTTTTTCGAGTTCCTGGTAAATTAGATAATTATACGTATTTGGAAAAGTTAGATAATATGAATATCTTATTTAATCAATAAGCTTATTGCAATCCAGAAAAAAACCCAATAATTCTTTGACCAATCCAGAAATTTAATCGAGGACCCCGCGCTCAGTAGTCGTACTTTACAACTACTAGACCAACGAGGCACCCTTACCTGTAAGGCAAGTTTAAGTCATTCAGTCCATCCTACTGCTTTCACATATTTATTAACTCACCACAGTATCCAATGGCAGAGGTCTCCATTTCGACTTGGGTTTGGTCTTAACATCACACACCTTTGCCTGTGGACTCTCTACGCATATATCGTGTAGCACCTGACAAGCATCGCGATCAAATAATCGAATTCTCTCCCATGCAAAGTCTACACTCAGATTATTCATTGTGTGATTAACTAGAATTCAATAATATATTTTAAATACATACTTTTCTGATAAAAGCATAATATGTGGTTAAAGTCACTTATTAGTTGCAACTCACCTCTTATCTTCCAAAATGGTTCAGATACGAAATTTTCCACTGCCCGGTACCTTTCTACAACAAAGCCTAGTGTGGGGAACTGGCAAGAACCATAGCTTACTAAACTTTCTGCTAGTTTACTAGGAAATACCTTTTGCAGTCGTAAAGTCTGAAATCTTGTGAATGCTGCACCTAAAACCACATATTGTGATTAAATAGATCACAGGTTAAGACCACTAACTAATATAACTAGTTACTTATTTAAACTGCTAGGTAAATGGACATAATATCTATGTTGGGTTTTACAACATAAAACCTGCTTCTGGCAAACTAGAATAGTACCCAAGGTGTTTTTACTATAGAGGTTCTATTGGAGGTAGAATTTTTTTTTTTCTCCTTCATTATCCTTGACACAAGAAAGCATTGTTGGTATCCCTAATTTGTATTTACCTATTCTTAAATCCAATTCTTGTCTGACATCAACAGCATCACTTATATTTTTATTTGGTTGTTCTAAGTTTTGTAGTGCCCTCCACACTGAGACAGTGGTAATTTCTGAGAATTTAGCCCGGAATATTCTGAGGTTACTCTTCACTGCCGTGCAAACCTCAATAATTTCAAAACCAATGTTTTCTCCTTCTCTATCACAATCAGTCCAGATTATTAAACCTTGGCAGCCTCTTACTTCTCTCTCCAAAGTTCTCTGGAACATGTAAAAATATTTTAAACTTTCCCTGTCAAATTATACAGTTTTAATTTAAAATAATAGAGGTATTAATAATAAGTAGGAATTACTAATAATTAATGAACTGAAACATATGAGTGTCAGTTATAGGTATATCTGTGTAATAATAGACTTGTATTAAAAACTGTTGCAAAGATTTCTTTTATGAGTACCAGTATTTGCTCAAACGGTATGTTTTCATTCAGTTGCAGTTGCAATATAATTGTTTCTGAAGGGAAATCAATTCTTTAGGCACGGTTCTACAGCAGTCAAACAAGCAGGAAGATAGATTTTCGATGTAAATTTAGTTTACTAAAAGAAGGAATAATCGGAAGAGGTAATGAAATGTTGTACCTTAATTTTTTCATAGTTCTCAGGGCAGTACTTGAATACCGGCGCATCAAATAGTGCTAAAGGATTGCAGGACTGCCAGTTCTTATATGCTCCAACAAATTCTAACCCTAGCAAATGCCCAGACACTGATGTCATGACCATTTGACATTTTTGCCCCTGCACCTCAGCCTCAAACTCGTAGATTTTGTTGTACTGCGACAGTCCTTCGCGCTACAAGGCAATTATTTAAATTAGGAATAATACTAAATTATTTTAGGTAGAGCATACATTATTAAGTACTTACTCTTCTTGATGTACCTCGAGATAAATGTTGTGCTATATTTTTAGCTGCATCATTTTTTTCGGCTACGTTTAAATATTTCATAGTTTCAATATTACAATTAGTTATTAATCTCGAGTAACTCTTTATGTTCGTACCAATCAGCCGTAAAAGGTTATGTACGTGACTAAATATAAAAGGCATATTTCACCAGCTTATCATGCCAGCTATCTATTTATTATAACATAGTTTGTAATTTGAAATAATAGTACTAATATCTGGGTATTGAACAAAAATAAATAAGCTTGTGTAAGACGAATACTGTAAAAGTAAATAAACAAGTATCACACTCTATCCCGCCCACTACTTGATAAGATAAACAAAATCTATAATCCCGCCAATATTTTTCTGTCAGTGTCAACTGTCAGATGTCATACAGGCAGGGCTGCATGGCATAGTTTAAATTTTAAATCTCAGGGCTTCGCGCCACAGATGAAATCGCTGACTAATTAAAATACCTATAATAAATATTCATTATAAAATTATTTGTCTTACTAATGCCAACACCATCTAATACGGTAATACTACATATATCAACATATTTAACAGTCACTAAAATATACTAGAATAATAATAACATTATTATGCAAAAGCTTTTAAAAATTGCAATCCACTTAAAACTATTAAAGATAAAGGATTCAATTATTCACAAGCATGCAATCAGGAATAAAAAGAGTATTCATGCACACATGTTAAATAATTAAATATGCCAATTTGTCTATAACGTTCTAACTCCTAACTAATGTCATGTCACAGAAAACACAATGACATGAATGAATACAATCATTATAATTTCAATATAAAAAATCTATCACGCTGTCGCTGATGAAAGTGTTGTTTTGTTAGCTCGGCATGACATACAAGTTGTTTGGCTTAAAATCAAGTGAAATAAATGACATTAGACATTAGTTTATTAATAGGTTATCTCTGCGGTTAGAAACTGAAATATAATAAAATAAAGACAATGATGTTGTCACGCTCATTTACACCGAAACCTTTAAGCTATACGAAGATGTGTTTCCTTGTAAACTGCCTCAAACGATTGAAGAGTTCGCAACAATGGTTAAGTCGTCAAAAGGCAGATCCTTATGTAGAAAAGGCTAAAATATACAATTACAGGTGACTATCTTGAATTGTAAAAGTTACGTACCTATATATATTACATTTTTTAAGAATTATGTTAGTGTAGTAATTTTTATCTAACTCCAGGTGTCGCAGTGCCTTCAAATTACTAGAAATGAACGACAAAACAAACATACTGTCACCAGGTCTTACAGTTATTGACCTTGGTGCATCGCCAGGGTCATGGACACAAGTAGCAGTTCAAAAAACAAATGCCGATGGTGCTGATCCTTCCAAGCCTAGAGGAAAAGTCCTTGCTATTGATAAACTACAGATATTCCCAATTGAGGTACCTATTGTGTAACTTTATTATAAATTGTTTGTCATGTAGATTTCTTTGTTCACATAATGCTACAATAAGTTTAACATCTTATATATATTTATTGTTGTGAACAGGGTGCATCAATTATGAGCAACATGGACTTTTCTACGATTGAAGCACATGATAAAGTAATAGCTGCTCTTGAGGGCCGAAAAGTGGACTTGATTCTATCAGACATGGCCCCCAGTGCTACTGGAGTAAAGGAACTTGACAAAGACAGAATAATTGGTCTCTGTTACATGGCCATTAGGTTCGCAGCCTTAGTGAGTAAGGTGGAGGGCAGTCTGCTGTTCAAAGTGTGGGATGGCAAAGAAGTACCCATACTAGAAATGGATTTGGAAAGGTTCTACAAACACATCAAGATATTAAAACCTCTAGCAAGCAGGTCAGAGTCTTCAGAAAAGTTCATACTTGCCAGAGGGTTTCGGGGCATTCAGAGGCCACTGCAAAATGGGAGGTGGGGTTAATAGTTGAAGTATACTTACAGCAAAGAAACTCAAGTTACTGCATAATAATTACTTCTAGTTTTCATTCGGGTATGAGCAGTTTTTACAATAGTATTGTAATTACTATGTACTTTAGAAAACATTGGATTGTGAAAGGATTTGACAAGAACAGTTCAAGTATTTGTTGGGATGGCAATAAAGTTTGATGTTTGTGTACCTGTAAATGCTATAGTAGATAGCAGTGAAGTCTTCCATATATATTAATGTTGTAGTATAAGTATAAGAGTCAATCTAGTTTTAATTTTATAATGTTCATTAAGATAACAATATTGTTTTATATTGATCATTAAACGTTACACTGAAAATGTAAATAATATCATAAACCAGAGATAAAGGAAACCAGATGTATTAAAAGATATTTTTATTTTCAATATAGCACATTTTCTGAAGCATTTTTAATAAAATAATGCTTGAGATACAGCTTCTAGAATTCTACTGTTAATTTAAATTCTCATGATTTTTATATTTATAAACAATGTCATAATTGATTCATATATTGTCAATCGATTAAAATCAAACTTTTAACCTCTGAAGTTATAATTTCTGTTCATTTGTTTTGTACCAACAATAGTTTTAGTAAGAACTTAATTATTATTCCGTTTTTATAAAATAATATCACAATGAGTACCTATTTTTACTACACAGTACAATAACAGTATCTAAGCATTATTATTTAATGCACTAACATTTCGGACGTAAACAGATCATTTAAGTGATCACAATTTTTTTTATTGATCCTCGAGATAAAATTCACAAAAGAGAAAGGTTTAACATTAATCCCTGTGAACTATATCCTTTTATGATTTAAATGCCGTTATAAGCTGGTGTCCCTTATGATTATAATACTTTGGAACCATTAAGCCAACTCATACATTTTATTTGTGCATGAACACATCTACATGATGTTATCATAAAACCTAAGATTTCTTAAGATAAGACTTGTAAAATTTAAACAAGAGTCCACATAACTTAATCCTATTGACAGTGTTGAATAATTAAAATTACAATGTAGGTACAGTACACAATAAACCCTAAAAAAACGTGTATAAAAACATTCATAAACTACTCTACAATGACAAATATACTTATGAATTATTTTCTGGTAACTCGTTTCGGTATCTACTAGAATTAGCGCGGTGCATAACTATTTTTGGTAAGGTAATAGCAGCCATATGGATAAAATGTAGCGAAATTTTTTACACGAACTGTGATCGTGTGCCACTAGAGAGTTTGTTGAGTTGTGCGGCGGACAGCAGGCTCGAGTGTGCAGCGTGGTCCAGCAACAACAGGCGCTCGCCGCGCTCGTCGCTAGCGGCGCGGACTGCGCGGGCGCACCGCCCGCCACCCGTCTCCAGAGCAAAGCTGCTCACAGCACAAATGGCGTAGATAAACGTTAACACAAACAGTGCACACCCAAAATCTGAAATAAAATTACATTATATTTTATTACCATGATAAACCTTTACCGCCATAAGTGGAATAGCAAGGCCGCTATACGGTCTACTAAAAGAAAGAAAACTGTTTTATGTATGCAACAGTTGCTTAATATTTACGGAAAAAAAATACGTTGTGGGATTGAACTCGCACTACCAATTCAAAACACAACTGCACCACGATGGGGTAAACAACATTTATGGTTATTACCTACGGGAGAGCAAATCAGAATGTAATACCTAAAAACCTACGTATTTTGTTCGGTAGTAGGAACGTAAAGGAAGACAGCAAAATTAGTAATTCTATGTATACCTATATAGAGCGTAATCAGACTTTTTATATTTAATCAGATTACTTACGATAAAGGTTATGTCCACCAAAAAGGTTGACGACACATGGGTAGCCGTCTCCAATAACAATGGCGATGATGAGAAGGACTACTCCGATGCAAGCGGCCATGATCCAAGGTAGAACATACTCGCGCTTGTACTTGACTGCGCCGTGCAGCAGCGAGATACAGCACATCAAGTATATCGATGTCAAGATCGTGCTCGTATATAGAAATATTACCGTCACTAAAAAAAAATACTACTATATTAAATTGTTAAGTCACATTACTTATTACAATTATCTAAACAGCTAATATGATTAATGGAACAAGTAAACATGAATATGAATATCGACAGTATTTCAATCATAATATTTATCTATCGCTCAACATCCGAAACTAACGTGGCCCTGGCCACATTATATTTTATGATTCATCTTCTAAGATTATCATCATCTAACAATCACACCAACAGATCAGTTATCAAGACTAACTACATTGTCCAATGTTTACCAATCAAAATAAAGAATTAATGAACACCAATTTACCTGATGCCAGGTGCTGCGCTTTAGCAAATCTACGTTGATTGTTGGTGGTTATCACATCTCCATTATGATTGGTGAGGTGTTCTCCGTAGGCCACGTCGTAAAGCCCGCGCCTGTCGGCATCATCTTCCATGTCGTTGTGTAACATTGACAACATTTCCCCGACATGAGATATACCAACTAGCAAAATTATCAATATAAACGATGATAGTGCCTGCAAAAAACAATTAAAAGTCGTTATTACCTGTAAAATAAGTCCACTGTGTTACCTCTGCGTACAAAAAGCATCGAAACATAGTTCATACTCACGATTTGATGGACGGCAATAAGTATTGTGCCTTGACGTAAATTAAAAACGTACAAAAAATTATTCAGGCGAATCATCATTTTGTGTGAAAGATTACATTGCTTTGTTCTATCAAACATTTGTATTATTTTACCACTATACCATTGCCAGTAAGAATCACAAACATTGTTTGGACATAGCCCAAGAGAAACTACATCGTGGCGCGCATGTTGTTTTCTATTGATTTATTTTTTGTTACTTGTGCGTAATGCGCATGAATTTGTAGGAGGTAATAAGGGATACTTTAATTGAAGAAATGAAAGCCAAAAACGTTATGAGACATAAGGATAACAAAAAATACAAATATGTTTTTATAAATTAGTTTTATTTCAAGACTTACGTAATGAATAATATAATAAAATTATGACTGTAATCAACCTAAACCAAACTTTTAGTCGGTATTAGTTTATTTGGATTGTTATATTATCCACTATAGCTATCACAAGTAGATATATCATAAAGTAACTCGTTATAGAAACAAAATGTGTATATTTACAAAAGTATAATCACGTCACTTCATTTTATTAGTTATATTTATAAGATTTGTATCTGTTTTGATAGTTCAGTTTACATTTGTACGAACATATAAGTAAATTTAGAATTATGATTTGACTTGATAAAACATGCAACGTTTTCAAATAAAAACATCAACAAAATAACAAAATTTAAATTATATCCATGCATGTTTTGCTTCTTTCAGTGTATATTTTGATATCGAAATATACACTGATAGGTAAAAGCACAATGTTACAAAGAAAAATAAATAATAAATTTACAACGAAAGAATACACAAACAAATCAAAATAAGGTCAACGCAGACTGTCGTATATGATGTTTAATAAGGTTAGAATTATTTTCTAAGGACGGACTGGACTAAACAAGTATTGATTGACACACTTCATTTATTTTAATTTTTCGTTGTTATCATGTTGGGACGTGACCGAAACTGAAATTTTAAATGCAACGTAAACTATGTATATTACAAGCTAAAACATACACAACCATATATTATAGAAAAATCGGTATCATATAAATGAAATAGCAGATACGTTGACTATTATCCTAAATAATAAATTACAGTTATATTAAAATATGTATATCTGAAAATAGCCAACATTTTACGACTTTATAATTTAGAATGAACATTTGGTATGCAATGAACTTTTGTAATTGATACAAATATAGTCAAGATATTTATGCATTATGAGACCTTAAGAAGAATAATACCTTACAAATAATGGACAATAAGATACTTTACAACAATTCGAAATTTATATCATCCAAGACATATTTATTACATACATCGAAATAGAAAAACTGTACTTATGTAACATATTTTAAGAAACTGTACCGATGTCACTTACAATGAATACTATAGCCGTGTCTTTAGGTTTACATATAACTAATGAATAATAGGTGACCGGACAAGACTTACAGTATGGATAGTTACCGACTCTAGTCGAAGTAAAATAAAGTGTATTGTGAAGAGCCAAATATGTGTTGATGGCACTTATATTGTATTTTATTCTTATATAATTATCACCGTAGTATAACAATAGATCATATCACTAGGCACGTAATAATGTTAGTCGATACAAAGTAGATATTACACGATGGACAAACATAGGGCTAGATGCCATGTCAAAATATTCACATATTACAATTAAATAACACAATATTCACATTATATTCTGTTAAGTAACAATGTCTTAGCCTAGTCTCTATATTCTAGTCACAAATCCGTTGTCAGTTACAGCCTGTATTTTGTGTTAGGATTACAAGTTTTAATGATCAAACTTGTCGACAAATTTGACAACTATGTTCTATATCAATACTAAAATATCCTTAACGATTACCATTGGCAGTCAGAAATAGATTATCATAAATGTGGCGCAGATACATTTCTAGCATCTTTGTTAATTTACTTGTACATTGACGGGATTAGCAGTGAGAATTAGGAAATTATTAGGGGATTTATATAACTTTACAAAAGTAATTATAGGGGTAATGTTATGCTAGCTATACTAAATGTTATTGCCGGTTTGGAATAACGCGTAGTTCAAGATTATACAAACAAAGTCCTGCAACACGAATAATGATAAATAGTCGGCCACATTTAAATAGTCAAAATATGATACAGGATGTGATGTGATCTCAGGCGATGGCGCAGGAGTTCCGGCCGGTGCAGTTGAGCCGCGTGTGGTGCGGGTGCTTGTGCGCACGCGCGCGGTGCCGGCTGGGCGCGGCCGAGATGGCGTACGACTTCAGGTGCGACTTCAGCGCCGTCGGCAGCGGCAGCCGCTCCAGCCCGTACACCGACGTGCGCGCCACTATCGCGCGGCAACACAGCTCTTGGAGGCTTAGTACTGCAAACAACAAGTATTTGATCAATTTGACGATAGCGGCAAGTGACTCGAGATCGGGAGCGTCATCTGCGCATAATTCTGGATTTCAATCATGTGTTATTTCATGACTGTTATGTGCATCAACAAATAAAGTAAAAATGCCTTAACATATTATTGTGTTTTAGATCTCAATGTAAAAGGGGTGGAGCGAAGGGGGACGAACATAATTATGTACTTAAAAATCTATTAAATCTACAGATAATTAAATGCAAGGAACATTGCCAACCTTTATTGCTTCTCCATAGTCTCTCCATACCGTTGCGGTGCAGCGCCATCCGCGACAGTTCACAAAAACTTTCTCTGATGTTGAAATCACACAGGGGACTGACTTCGAAGAACGCCATGTGGTTCTTAGCGGCGTACACTTCCGCATCACGCTCTTGTACTTGCCGCTTGAAGGCTAGGTGAAGACGGTTGCCCACTAAAACCTTAGGAACTCCCGGCGCATGCTACAATAAAGATAAGTAAATATATAATAATTGTATAATACAAATAGCAATAGGTTTGCCTCCTATTAAAGATTTATTTTGTAACACGAAGTATTGGTGTAGAGTTTCAGAAACATTTGCATAACCATATTCATACTAATATTATATATGTGAAAGTAACTCTGTCTGTCTGTTACGCCTAAACCGCTTGACGGATTTTGATGAAAAATGGCATGTAGAAAGTAGAAAGACCCGAGAAAGGACATAGGCTACTTAACGCGGGCGAAGCCGCGGAAAAAAAATAGTATGATAAATTATTCTTCTATAGTACTCACGTTTTGTGAGTATGTTGCCTAACATGATATATCTATTATATACAAAAACACCCAAATTTGAATCAAACACTAGTAATAGAAGTGTGAGGAAAACCGCGAAACTTAGCACAGCAGTTATCAATTTATACAAAATATTGGTGTTATATTGTTTACTCATATATCAGCTTCGTTTAAGAATCCATAATTACCTTTTCCACTTCTTCGAGCCATCTGTCAATGCTGTCGAAAGACCACTTGTTGGTGATGTCATAAACTAGGAGTATGCCTTGGGCCCCGCGGGAGTACGACCTTATAATCGTACAGAAGCGGCCCTGGCCCGACGTGTCCCATAATTGGAGTTTCACTCTCTTGCCGTCTAACAAGATCGTCGTAGTCTTGTAAGCTGAAAAAGAGTATGTATTTATTTAGTACATTCAAAGCAGCACTCTATGTAATACTAAAATGTATGTTTGTCAAGGATGGTCCGTTAAATTGAACAAATTGCAACAGTAGTAGATTTATGATTAAAAAACCTGCCTAATTTCAGTCTGATGCAAGCAAATAAGATATAACAGAGATAATAGGTATATTAAATAGATTTTAAATATAAGTCACATTTATATATAGTTATTAAACATAACACAACATAACATCACGCCTGTATTCCCCGAAGGGGTAGGCAGAGGTGGACAAACAGTCTACACACATTTCGCCAGTTATGTTTTTAGGTCCCAATGTAATAGGGGGCGAGCCTATTGCCATCAACTGGGCACAAATCCAGACTCTGAGCTGCCACTGAGAATTACCTAATGGAAAAACCCAGTAACACTTTGCCCAGCCCGGGATTCAAACCCAGGACCTCATGCTCAGCAGTCGTGTTTAGCAACCACTAGACCAACGAGGCAGTCTGGTGTCGTCATATAGAGTTACTTGGGGTACATATTACATTTAGTTTGTGTAAGCTTCTAATTACCACAATTTTGATAATAGAAGTAGATTACTAACAAGGAATTGGTTTCATTATCATTATTATATCATTATTACCTGATATAATACATTTCTATCGTCCCTAGTTGATTGTTATAAATAGCATGAAAAGACAAACAGGTGATTCATTGAATAGATTGTTATCATTCCTACAGACATAAACTATGCTTGACAAAACATTTTATGTGGCACAGGCCCTTTTATATAACTATTATTGTTGTATATGAGGTAAGGTATATATTATGCAGTTATGCACCTAAACCATAAATCCAGGGGGTTGGACCCTCCATTTCCCAGTTAAGCTTTAATTAGTATAACTTGATAATTCGTAAGTCTTAAAATAACTAAAAAACGTTTTGAATTATATTAACTTTATGGTAGATACAACCTATATAACTAAACAAGGAAATATGTATAACAAAATACTTGTATGTTTTGTCATGTTTTTAACTACTGATGCATCCTGTAGACATCTATCTACATGCATTATATTTAAATGCCATTTTATATTCATGTACTTTTAATTTATCCATACATTTTACAAATAAGTATTCACCAGTATTCCCACATGGCTTCATAATCAGATCACTCTTATGTAATATCAATAATCAAATATAGCATATCAATCACATATGCATCATCATAAAATTTATTATACCATAACAAAAATAGGCATAATAAATTTTATCAGCTTATTAATACTACAAGATGCAGTTATAAAGATAGATTTAATATAGAACCTTACCACTGCCGCTACAAAATGGGGAGTCTGCCGAGCCATCTTCCAAGTCTTGGAGAATCTCCTGCTTGCCTACATCTGAGTCTCCAACCAGCAGTACTTTTAGAAGGTAGTCATAGGATTTAGGAGCTGCTGGTGGTCGCCCTGAAATGTTTATTGGAAAATACATGATTTAGACTAGACTAGTTTTCACAAAAATGTCTTAAACATATAAAGGATGAAGCTTTATATCTGAAAACTGTTTATCCTCTCTGAAGATTGCAGAGTTTATAATTATGTTAAATAATTGTGTATAGTTAAATACACAATTTTTATTGTGTAAGAGAGTAAACAAAACAAAATCCTGAACAAAGCTAATAAATTTAGAATAACAAGCTTGATGTATAATTTTTGATGATTGATGTTGTATAATTTTTGTTTTCCTTCCTAATCTGCCCACAGGCTTATCCTACGTAAAACCCTATATTTTTCAGTTTTAACTTTTATAATAGTGTGGCACATACACCTACAATAGTAGCTATATGTAGGACATATTTACTTAGTTTAAGAGCCTTAGGTCTAATAAGAAAGAGCTCATTGGTCTTATTAGCTCATTACCTAGATAAGGTATTGATTGTTACATACTGTACACACTTACAGGCTGTTTTGTATACATTTAGGGATGGATATACACTGGATATATTTGCTCTTAAAAATTGACTTTTTAAATAGAATATTAGGACAGCAACATTCTGATGTGTATACCTTAAACTATAGATGAATATGTAGACAATGTAAGGACATAGAACTTGATATAAAACAATATAAATGTTTCACTTATAAAGGTACCCTTCAAAGGAGGACTTAGAGAATGTAAAGCTTGACATTTGATCACTATTTGATTGAAACTGGCAAGTAAAGTTAGATCTAAATAACTTCATTGTGTGTACCTGTTCGTTGATGATGTGATCGAGGTAATGTAGTACTTCCATTTTGAGTGACTTGACTAGTTCCTTGTTGTGGTGTAGCTACCATACCAGAAGATGGATACATAGTCATGGTGAACTCGGAGTCACTCGCCTGAGCTCCAGGTGAAATATCCCACACGCAAATTTATACATAATATCGTCAAGATCTAGTCCTTTTGGTGATCCATCAAAATAAATTTCATCGAATTCTAAATTCCATACATCCAGCAAGCAATATCTGTGTATCAAAACAAGAAATAATCCACTTTTTCTTCAATCTGCCAACCAAAATAACATACGTTCGTGTAGACAAGGTCGTCACTTATTACGGTTTATAAACGAGTTTGATTAATTCTTCCGTTTTATGTTTACTCTAAATAGTGTTAACAATATATTTTCACCACATAATTACGCTCTCAATTAAGTTTTAATTGCGTTATCGACACAAAAACAACCCAATTTTCATGAAATAAAGAACGAATGATTAGCAATGAATGAACGAATTACAGAGTATATCAAATGCGATGACAATAAACTAAGGACATTGTCTATGTTCTTATAAGTTTAGTGCCTAGGGTTTTGGGAATTCGCATGACACTCTCTAATAGTTCATAGAATCTATATTGATCTGTCATAAACGCACGAATTACAATAATAGCCCACGATTTAGATATTGTACCAGGGTAAGATTCCAAGTGGAAAAGGAGGAATGTTTACATCGAAAAGAAAAAAAATATATTTAAATTACTTTTTGTATCTTTTTTGCATGTCGCCAGACGCCATGCTAGTCTTAAATCTAAATTGATAAAGGAAACTTGAAAAATGGTGGACACGAGCGGGACTCGAACCCGTGACTTTCGCCGTGCCGTGGCGCCGTTCTGCCAACTGAGCAACCGTGGCACGGCCGTGTATAATATTTAAATTTATATTTTAGGCCACATTCAACAAATTGCTAGATTGCGCCTATTAGGTCTATACGTCATAAAAACGCGACTGCTGAGCGTGAGGTCGTGTATTCGATTCCCGGGTACGACAGTAGCAGCATGGAGTATATATTACTGACAGGTAATTGGTACACCTCTTCTGCCTACCTTGGGAACGCAGCAGTGCTATTATGTGAATAATAGATACTAAAATGCGAGTCCTTCCTAGGACTGCACTGGGCGTTAATGCTGCAATTAAAACAATTCTACGGTGATTTTTTACGTTATTATATAATGAAAGATCACATTTATTTAAATGGAATCATCTTTTATTTGGGTGGGTAAAGAAACTATCAAATAAATTGGCAAATTTTATTAAATGTAATAGGAGATTCTTAAACACTATGTATTATCTCTTAAGGCACTTAGATATAATAACAAAGATAACAATATCAATAGATATTGTAATAATAATATTAAATGCAACAGTTGCAATTAAATAGTTATATGTTTAGTATGTCTCGAAGCCAGGTAGAGGGAATGTTCTACTGTAGTTTTCGATTTCTTCCTTGAGGTTGTTTATTTTTGTTTTGAACACAGCGCTTTCTTCGATCGTCTTGTTGAAGTCAGCAAGCTTAGGTCCTGACACCGTCGTAATTTCTTGGGCCAGTTTCAGGGCTTTGTCGATGTAGTCCACTACTCTGTCGATGTCAGTCTCATTCAAGCCTCTCGTGGTAAGTGCAGGGGTACCTGAATATAAAAATGTATTTAACAAAATGCTTTGCAAGGTCAACAGTAAAAGCATCTTTAAACATTTTGACGTTCAGAAAATATATGGATTTTTCTGCCTTACTTTTAGACCAAAATAAACCTTAACTGTGTTGATTTACGAGCGAAATTAGCTTACCTAGTCTGATGCCGCTAGGGTTGAGCGCGCTCTTGTCCCCGGGCACGGTGTTCTTGTTGCAGGCGATGCTGCTCAGCTCCAGGATGCGCTCGGCCGGCGCGCCCGCGAGCCCCGCGCTGCGCATGTCCACCAGCACCAGGTGCACGTCCGTGCCGCCCGTCGCGATGGAGTAGCCGCGGGAGATCAGGCCGTTGCATAGGCGTTGAGCGTTCTTCACCACCTTTGTAATACAGGATACGTTTTTAAGTTATATTCCAAATGCCTATATTACTCAAAGTAATAATTTGGTGAGCCAATAAAATGTATTAGGACTTCCTGATATTAAAGCAAGGTATGACAAGATATGATCAAAATATATAATGTACAGTATTTTTCTTTAATTTTCAAATGACAAATATATAAACATAACATTTAAGGATAACTAGATTACATTTTGTTTCACCATTCCCAAATTATGTGAAGAGATAAGTTTAGGTACTCGTCATTTGACGTAACGTTAGGTACATACCTGTTTCTGATATTCAACGAATTCGGGTGTAGTGGCTTGCTTCATAGCCGTGGCGATGGCAGCGATCGCGTGGTTGTGCGGCCCGCCCTGCAGGCCGGGGAACACGGCCTGGTTGATCTTGCTCTCGATGTCGTACATGACCTTCTGGCCGTTAGCCTTCACGCTGCGCACGCCCTTGCGGTAGAAGATGACGCCGGCGCGGGGGCCGCGCAGCGTCTTGTGGGTCGTCGTCGTGACGATATCACAGTGCTCGAATGGACTGGGGATTACACCTGGAAACCACGTTTTGATAAAGTTTATTGTTATGACTGTAAATTGTGCGAAACAAAGGTTAATCTTGAGTAAAACAAACTTTTAACTTAATTCAATCAATATGTAATTAAATCATCGTCATGATACTAAGATAATAATTGCATAATACAAGGTCTCACTCAATTACTAAATAGTAGGGTAGGATTGTTAGTTAGTTGCATTCTTTCTATTATACTGACTACTAAAAGTGATCACTACCAAGTTTGTGCTGGTCTGTTTTTTAAAGCTTAAAAGTTTAAAACACTGTTCTACAGATAATATATATCATTTTTTAACATACCTGCGGCAACCAATCCCGAAATATGCGCCATATCGGCCATCAAGTACGCTCCGTTCTCATCGGCAATCTTGCGGAATGTCTTGTAGTCTAGGCAACGGGAGTAACAACTCATGCCGGCGATGATGAGGCGCGGCTTGAAGATCTTCGCCGTCGTGGCCAGCTGCTCGTAGTCTATCAGACCACTTACGGGGTTCACCTTAACAACAAATTATAATGTTAAATAGAAGTTTCCAACGCTCGCATCCTACAGGAAGTCATTCATGTATCTTCATAAATTACTTATAAACCATCCGCTATTCTGACGAATCCATAGTAATATTATAAATGTGAAAGGAACTCTACCATGCCCGCAACAAACAAAGAAGGATAAAGAAAAGGGTACCCATACATTATCTTGTAGATGAAGCGGGTCTGTCTGTTACGCCTTCACGACTAAACCGCTGGACGGATTTTTAAGTAATCAGGTATGTAGAAAGTTTAAGACTAACGCGGGCGAAGCTGCGGGCAAAAGCTATAACGTTGAAAAGTTTTATCAAAATCCGTCCCGTAGTTTTTGTATGAAAGAGTAACAAACATCCATCCATCACAAAGTTTCAAGTATATAATTGCACTAGAAAAACATAGGCGTGTAAACATAATATAACATCACGCTCGTATTCTCCGAAGGGATTAGCAGACCACTTTTCTACATCTGACTGAAAATCTAAATTTTTGACCAGGAAATCGTATAGGCACGACCACTAGGCCGTCATTTGTGGCTATCCAAACGCTTTATTTTATAATGAATCAACTAAAGCTCAGTAAAAAGACGTAATATGTATCAAACTGCTGCCTTGATCTAGATACTAATCACTATCTATCCTCATAGGCCACGGCCACGCTGTTAGGTTATTTTTATCACTAACGTAAACATAAACCGAACAACAAGATCAAGGGTTAATCAAAGTATCTTTAAGAGAAATTATTTGTTCAGATTACGTCAAACGGGCGTGATCGAATCGCTTATTTCATTAGCTTATCAGTAAGTAGTTCAATAACAGCAAGACTTAATAGTAATAACTACTTATTACCCAAGTTATTACATCATTTCTTTGAAACTGAAAGTGTCATAATTATCATGCCTTTATTGCCCGAAGGGAAGGGCAAAAGTGTGTACTTTTACACCCACTTTTCGTCAATATTATCAATATGTCCTATAAGAAAAAAAGTCCTAAAAACATAAGTCTAATAATATCAATACGTTAAAGGCGTTCATTGCTATTCAATTTTATCAAGCACAATTTGCAAGTTGGTTAACTGTGTCACGGAATAGCTAAGTAAGTAGGTACAGTCAGCAACAGACGTTGTATTAATCAACGTCTAAAGATACTTAATGTCGAATAATTGAAAGAAAAATATTAAGAAAAAACTACTACTAGATTCTAAATGATAATCTAAGAATATTCTAGTGTGTTATTATATTTAAGATTTTTTATTGTATACCAAATAGTCATTTAAATCATGGTATGTTTAAAAAATAAATGTTTCGCTACTTGTATTGTTGACTGTACAATATGGTACTAGTTCATGATGACATTGAGATTATAAAAAACATCGCGTTAGCGCTATTGTCTCTAGTAATTAATTCCCGGCACGTAGGTTTAAAAGGAATTAAATGTTTAGGTATATTAAAGCTCTCATCGACAGCCGAGCACGAGGTCCTGGGTTCGAATCCCGGGTCAGGCAAAGTATTACTGGGTTTTTCCATTAGGTAATTCTTAGTAGCAGCACAGAGTCAGGATTTGTGCCCGGTTGATGGCAATAGGCTCGCCCCCTATTACATTGGGAACTAAAAACATAATTGGCGAAATGTGGGTATACTGTACGAGGGTCAAACTGAAAGTTCTTCGAACGGGCCACTTTTAAACAATATAATAAAAAAATAATTCTAAAATTTGAAAATTGAACTCTTTGCCAATATTACTGAGTATATATTTCATTAATTTGTCATTTGTTTTACGATTTGGCGGCAAATTGAAAATTGTCTGTGTCACGTCAACATGAATTTAACACGAGAAAATTTTCGTGCAATGATTTTTTATGACTTTCGATGTCATTTAAGTCAACAAGAAAGTTATGATAGACTACGATTGGCCTTTCACGATGAAGCCCCATCTCGTGCGACAGTTTACAACTGGTTTAATGAGTTTAAACGTGGTCGCACTAATTATTTACGTGAGGGACGGCCTTCTACGGCGACGACTGAAGATAACATCTGTGTTGTGCGGCGTATGATAGAGACTGACAAAAGAGTGACCTATCAGCAGATTCGGACAAGCTTAGGCATCGGTATGAGTCAAGTGCACAAAATCCTCCACGAACATTTAGCAGTCAGGAAGCTTTGCGCCCGGTGGATACCTCATAATTTGACTGAGGCTCAAAAACTCCATCGTGTGGATTGGTGCCGTAAAATGATTGAAAGATTTAACGGAGGTGACTCAAATGCTGTGTTCGACATACTAACAGGTGACGAAAGCTGGATTTACTGTTATGATCCTGAAACCAAAAGACAATCTGCTCAGTGGGTGTTTCCTTTCGAGAGGTTGCCAACTAAAGTGAAGAGAGATCGAAGTGCGGGAAAAAAAATGGTGGCCTCGTTCTTTGGAAGGATAGGTCATTTCGCAACAATTGTGTTAGAGGATCAAAAAACAGTTTCTGCAGAATGGTACACTACCAATTGTTTGCCACTTGTCTTGGAAAAAGTTCGAGAGAAACGACCTCGCAGTAGGATCCTCCTTCACCACGACAACGCCTCGTCGCACACCGCTAAGCGAACGATCGACTATTTGGCGACATCAAACGTTAAATTACTGGGTCACCCGCCGTATAGCCCCGACCTCGCCCCTTGTGATTTTTATTTATTTCCAAAAATTAAAGAAAAACTTAAAGGAAAGCGGTTTATGAATGCTGAAGAAGCGGTGGCTGCGTATCGCGATGCCATTGAAGAGAACCCTAAAGACGAGTGGGCAAAGTGCTTTTCCCAGTGGTTCCATCGCATGCAGCGGTGTATTGACGTGAATGGACAATATTTTGAAAAGATATAATAAAACTAATAACTGGCTAATGTAATCAGTTTTTGATTTTCTAAGAACTTTCAGTTTGACCCTCGTATGTGCACCTCTGCCTACCCCTTCGGGGAATACAGGCGTGATGTTATGTATATTAAAGCAAGTCTGTGTTTTCATTTTATGACTGATCATAAGATTTATTATTGTAGGTACTCTTTGATTAAATGTAACTGACCTTCAAGTTTCATAACTATCAACTCGTTTCGACACGATTTGTTAAGAATTGACGAACCGTTATTACTATTATCTATACTTCATGGAGTAATGGTTTATTTGATTTGCAGTTGCTTAATAATATCGATTACAGTTGTCCCTCTGGTCTAAAAGCAATGGAGGTTTTGGGGTGGATTTCAATGTTGGGAAATGGTTAAGTTGTGTTGTTATTATATTAGGAAATATGTAGAATAGGGCTTGAACGTGTGACAGACAAATGATTCCCCATATTAAAATTTATTTTGTCTAGGTAAGGTGTTCGTAGATTTAGAAGTATTGTGTAAATAGACAGCCGAAATACAACTTTTTTCACCATCTAAGCCCCTGTCCCACCTCCTACAGCAATATTTGGGGTCCCTAATACACCATGTCACTTTGACGAATGTAAAGCAACTATGCATACACTGACACACACAGGCGCGCGCTCACACTCACACACACATCCATATTACACAAAACGGTATTTTCTATACTATAAATGTATAATAAAAATTGAGTTCAGTACCTATTATTATAATTCTGAAGTGCTATCGTTTTCCTCCTGGAGGTAGGCGTTAACAGCTACGTTGAAATTTTTAACTAATGTTGCTAAGACCGATGGTGTTCCAATAAAGTGCTATTATTAAAAAAAAAATAGGGTGTTACTAAAATTACCTTGTATGGCATGCTTTCAAAGAAGATAGATGTGGCAGATATTTTCTTGTTGGCTGTGAAGAAGCCATGTGTAAGATGGCCACCATCGGGGAGATCTAGACCCATGATCCTGCCATGGGGTTCTACAACACCAGTGTACACTGCAAAGTTGGCTGGAGATCCTGTAAAATACATAATACATATTAATATTATAAAAGCTTAAGTGTCTGTATGTTTGTTACACTATTATGACTAAACTACTAAACCAATTTGGATGGAATTTGGTATGCAGTTCACTTGAACCCCAAGACAGGCAATTGTTATACTAAAAATTATGAATGCAAGGCTGCATAAATAAATTAACAATCATGGTAAATAATAAAGCATTCCATCTAATTATGATGAGATTTCTTCAATGATATCATTATAGATTAATTTTTTTTTTGCATATTGAATGGAAATTTTATTATGTTAATAATGACCTGAAATGTTTTATTCTTGTAGTTTTTGTAAGGTTTTTAATTAGCTTAGTTTTCTAAAGATTGTCAGGCTCTTTTTTATGAATACAGGTCGAATCTGGAGAGTGATTGTATGAAATATCTAATCTATATTTGATGTTATCAAGCAATCCCTCTTACTCAATATTCTTATTTTTGACTTCTCCTCATGTTAATTATTACTAATATACTATTTAATTATCAAATACCTGAGTATGGCTGTACATTGACTCCCCATAGTTCTGGGTCTAGGCCATATGCTTCAAGGGATCTCTTCTGAGCCATGATTTCAATTTCATCAATATACTCATTGCCTCCATAGTATCTGTAACAAAATGATTATTTAATTATATAGATTAGTTTATTATTATTTAATAAAAATAAATATTACCTAATTTCATTCATCAAATTAAAATTATTAAAGTGTAAGTACAAAGTGACCCTTCGGGTTTAAACTGCCAATATAGCCTATTTTTAAATTGAGGCTGAGTGATATTATAATATTTTTCCATCAACATTAAGGTCACAATTATCAAGGTACATCATTTAGTGTGTCAGTGCATCCTAAATTACAAGTTTATCATAAGCTATCTAGGCAGATATAATAAGTTACCTTTGGTGGGGCATGCCCTCGGAATATTTATTGTGAAGACATGTGCTCAGGCACTGCAGGACAGGTATAGATGTGAAGTTTTCTGAAGCAATCATCTCCAGTCCAGACCGCTGGCGTTCCTTCTCCTTCTTGATGATCTCATACAGCTCAGGGTCGGTATCCCAAATATTTCCATTGAGAATTGAGTTGCTCATTGTTGGGCTTGAATGTATTTGTCGTGTTAAATAAGAAGTCTGAATAAAAAAGGACGATTTAAACAACTTATAAGTACTTGTCAAAGTTATAGTATAGTTTACTTTAAAAGTTTTAAATTGAATACTGTTAGGCACTGTTATTAGATAGACTTTAACCTTACAAAGCAAGAAACAAACTGAACTTTGTTAGACACTATAGTGTAATATAAAGGAGAAACGTTGACCTCTAACTGATAACAAGATAATGCAATCAAAAACAAAAGTTGGTTGTTTTGTCACTATTGCACTAACACGAAACGCGCATGTTTCGTAATTTAAATTCTGCTACTTATAAATGAGAAACTATTGCTTATTTATTAATAATTAGTACTCACGGAATGTAATATTTATCACAATAAATTATAGGTTAATTAATATTCTTAGTTAAATCTTTTGCAGTGAATTACGTAGACGTACTGCAGTTAGTTAACCTAACACTTTACTGTTAGTGGCCGTAGCAAGCATGGTTTATTGTAAGTTAATTTAAAACGATAACAATAATTGACTATGAAGATACCTCAGAGTGGATTTTTCCGTACACCGCTTGCACTGGATTCACAAAACAGAATGATGAAAATCTGCTGATTTTTTGCGGTAAAGTATTTATACACGTTTTTATTAGTATGTTGGACATAATAGTATTTTAAAGAACCAACTATTCCTACGATTACACTATATAATATGTTTTTATTAGCGCAAACTTAAGTTCACTTTTATCATCATTGATAACCCATTATGAACTCTACTGATGCGCAACGCTGCTTGACGTTTCAAGTGACAATGACAGATAGGCACGTTCACGGTTACGGATAAAATGAAACAACAATTAATTTATGAATTTGGGCTTCAGCGGCGGCCGCTTGAGCTCAACTGCCTTAGTAGTAAGACCAAGTAAATGAACTATTGTTTGAGATGTAATTTAATGTTTATTTAAGATTGCTTACAAAGCATTGTATCACAAAGTTTGTGTCCATATATCGTAGGTCTTACGTCAATATTATGTCAATCAAACCTAAGCACTTGAATTCGAGCCCGTTTTGGAATAACGTACTTCGGTGGTAATACTGTATATTATTGGTGTGGTGTGGATATAGGCTCAATGGGAGTGGCACTCATGCAGTTCTTCTACTTTAAAAAGATTATTGAGCATCTATACTATCGATAGTTTAACGAAACTTATTTGAAGCAAATCTTTGATAGACCTAGAATAGACCACCCACTTTCTTCCCTTGGGTCGGTAAGAGGTGACTAAGGGACATTTTCGGGGGGATGTCCAGTAGCGTTCCCCTGTATAGGTATTGGCCACCATCCTGCGGTTGTCAAGCCTGCCCAGCGTGGAAATCATGAGCAAAACTCCTCATGAAGGGTATCTAAAGAAAACGGCCTCTAGTTCCCGGTTGCTATACTTTTCCAGGTAACTGGTAGTGACTGAGTGGCAAAAACGAGAGAGCGGGCCTTGTGACGTACCCTTTTTTTTTTTTTAACGTGAGGGAAATGCCTTACGCATTCCCCGCCGCTGGGAGGCGACGGGTATATGTGGGACTCTCCCCCGTGGACCCAATAAGACCCACAGGGGCATACCCACTAAAAACCTCACAATTGCCTGCTTCAGCGCATAATTGGCGGGGAGGCGGGATCGCTATAGCATTCTACCGCCAACCCCGCCAGCGCTATCCGCCCTGTAAAGTGGGGCGGATTCTTCGCTCCCCCCTATGTAGAGGTAGGGGGGTACAGGACTTCGGCGCAGATTCCGTGCAATGCAGAGGTGGGTCTCCCAACCCAGCCTCCGCGGCCTCTGCTCAGCGAGGGGACGCCAAGTCTGTCTCCTCGCTGTCTCTTCGGCGCATGGGTGCGCGTCACCAGACTTGTGACGTACCCTGGGAGAAGCCTACGTAAAGGACTGCAATAGGCTAATATGATGATTGATCACAATTTTTCATGAACAACCTAAGAATCTTAAGAGATTAAATATGAAAATTCTACATAGACAGAACAACTAGAAATTCAATATACCTACTTATTAATAACATACTGTAGCATGAACCACGTGGTATAGTAAGTTGAGGGCTCTGGCAGTGTTTATTTCTGGGCCCTAGAGTCCCCAGATGATTAGATTTCTATTTTTCTTGTCACTAGAGTATCAGTTAACCACCGCAGGGGTAATTATCCCGAAGTTGGGTACCGTAGCTCTAGTGTTTTGCCACTTGTAGGACACAGGCCCCAGGTTTGATTTCTCCAGTGTGTCTACAGTTTTGCGTTCGTAAAGCATAGGTTCCTTCTTCTTCTTTCTGTCTGTCCCCTTATTAAACATAGGGTGTAGTGATTTAACATATTATTAATTTATCTATAAAACGTTTTGGTTAACGTAAGTGTTGATAACCTTATTTGCCGAATAGCAGAACTGACAAAATAAATGATTGCTTGGATTAAGTAGTTGTATGTATGCATGTGTTTACTTGATAACTACCTATGTTTTCAATTTGGTAATGATATTCGTTCTAGTTGTTTAAATTCTAGGTAACACCAACTGATAATATCCACGTAGGTAGTTACCTACGTTTGTTATATCACGTTGCTATTATGCCTCGTTGCATGCAGTTTCTGGGACAAGTTTACTAAACACTGACAGTGGACACGAATTGACAGCACTCCCGGCATTTTACCAATACAAATATTCGCCAACATTTGTTACCGTCTGTCACACTGAGTTGAAGTTATACACAGCAACAGTTATGTTTTACGGTCATTAATTTCCATGATAACTTGGCAGCCATTAATTACGAGTAGGGTGCGTTACTCCTGATTGCATAATATCGCGTTTGGAACATTAATTGTACTTACTTAGTGATTATCTTTGAGTAGGGTTATGTTTTCGTAAGGTTTAAATTCTTTATGTGTTTTAATATTACCTACGATTATACTTTTGAGTATGATAAGGTAACGAAAAGCTACATACACAGCGGAAAATAACATTACGTCACGCCTGTATTCTAGGTAGAGGTTTTAATATGTAGGTACTTATCTAGCTATATCTGCCCACATTTCGCCAGTTACATTATACCTAGGCCATTGATCCAGACTAGGTGCTGCTGAGAATTATCAAATGAACTCCCAATTACAGTTTGCTCTACTAAGGATTCGAATCCATGCTCAGCAGTCACACTTTGCGACCCTCAAGATATTAAAAAAAAACTATGTCAGACGTAAAAAAATAACAAACCTCAATGCGACAAATATATACGTCTGTGTACATTCATATTGCGTTAAAACGAAACAAACGAGAGTCATTAAGGAAATCTGTTTCATGTTCGATGAATTTAAAAGATAACATATCGCTGCTATTACTTACCACCATCTCGGCAAATGGAATGTCGTTTAATTCGCATTGTTCTGTAGACTGGCGTAAAAGACGTACTTACGTGACGTACTTACATAGTTTACGTAATTAATTAGGTGCAGTAGGTACATACAGTTAGGGTCCGCCTCGCTATACAGCTTTATAAGTATGTATAACGTAAAAAGGTTAATAATATATCAGATAATTTATTGTAGGTAATATAAATATTGTGATAAATAAATCATTCAGGCACACATATTTTTATTAACTCTAGTACGTTCTACGCGTGACCAACCTGTGTATCCAGGCAAATAATTGCATGACCATAAATACAACATCGATAACGTTGCACCAATAATCTTATCAACACGTTGTTTTTCTCTATTTTATGGTGCACACTACAATTGCAAAATCAGATTAATAACCGGTCTACATACAACACATCTCTCTAAAAGTTTTTTAATGTTCTGGGTTCGAATTTGAGCAATTCTATGACTCTAGCATACACATAGAGCTTCACATCGATTGCCCATATATAGTCAATGTGATTAAACTTTGCAAACGGCACTCGATAAAAATCTTTGACATTTGGTAGTTTTTTCTTTAATGTTGTGACGTCTTCTATATCGGAAAACCAATCGTTATCACTGTAGAATAGTGCTATAGGCGCTTTTATTTTGTCCACGTGATATTTTGGAGGTTTTCTTGATCCATAGATTTTTAGGTTGTTATCATCGCCGTAATCGTATCTCCTAAATGTTCCTGAAGCTATATTCTGTAAATAATGAATAAATTGATTGGCTGAGGCTCCAGATGGTGTGTGACTAAATATCACCGGTATATTTGTCTTATTTAGTTGTTCATAATCGAATCCACAAAAAAAGAATAATAATGTGGTGCAAATTATACCGTTTCCTATTTCACAAACTGGTGTGTCCATATATTGAAGGTCGATAGGTTTTGGAAAAACTTCATTTAATTGAAACAACTTCACTAAGACACTCGCGAATTCGCTGAACGGAGCTACTGCCCTAGCTAACGGGCTCTTGGTGTGAGAATTCCAAGCTAATGGTGCTAATGCGATCATGATTGTAATTTTATTGTTATACTCGGGCAACTCTGAACACATAACGAAGAACGTTGTAGTACCCTGTGAATGCCCGATATATGCCAATTGTGTTTTATTGGTGGTATTGAGCACAAAGTCAATCATTGCTGGTAAATCTTTACGGCCTATTTCATCCCAGCTGAAATCCCAAAAGGTTGAGTTTTCTGGTGAAATGTTGACGTGTCGCCGGGAGTGCTTGTTCCCGCGAGCATTTCCCATCCAAACATCGTAGCCTGATGTTGCCAGTAGGTACGCTAAACCGTCTTCTGGTCCTGCCGTCACCCAATCATCGGCGCTCATCAACAGTCCGTGCATTAAAAACACAACGGGGCCGTCGTTCGGGATTCGAAACATCTTAAGTATGTATCCATCATCAGTCGTCACCTGGTATTCTTTTACAGGGTAACCATATTTATCGATCAACTGGGTAATATTTAAATCAGCATCCACGTTTATCTGTTTTTGAGCTTTGACAATGTTAATAAATTCCGTAAATTCCCTTAGTGTACTTGAGGGATCCATTTTTGGTTCGTACACGGCTATATCTTCGGAAAGACAATAAGTAGGTAAGTTTATAGAAATTGCAATGTAAAAGAAGTATAATAATATTTTCATTTTAAAGTCAAAAGTACTGCAGTTAATACTTTGGTGAAAACGAATGGTAGTACAAAGGTAATTTAGAGGCAGAGAAAGTGAACCTTTGGCGTATGGAATTTACGTGCAATAGCAATATTAGTACACTCTTTCAACTTCTCGTAGTCCTATTGAATAAGACTACTTTATTACAGTACCTACTCCTGGTGGAACATTACCAATAATCTAATAAGGTCACCACCGCACGATGGTAGGTCGCTTGTGGGCATCGTTGGTGTCCTGATTACTGATTGCATCAAATGGCATAGGTGCATAATAAAGAACTTGATAAATAATTTATAAATATATTTTTGCAATATAATATCGTGTCTGAAAAACAGTATATAAAACTGTTTAGGGTCTCCGCAATTTATCCATAACTAATTGCAACATCAAGCTAAAGAATATACATACACAGTTTTAGCTATTATTAAATGCCATGTCACATTAGAACTGTATAATTAAAAACAAGTGAATGCAATTTACCCACTGTCTGAGTCTGAGGACATAAATTCATGAGGGGTTTTTAACGTACCTACTGTATCTGTTTTCATCCGTGTAATTTACAAGGGTTTTTTTAAACATAATAAGTTTACTCATTACTTATTGATTAAGCGGACAAGGTAACAAATTAGCAGTTCTAAGAAGTAAGAAAATGACGGAAATTATTCACAATTGATACTTAAAAAGAATGAAAGCAAAGGATTTCGCGTCGGGGGTTAATTTTCCATTAGCGTTCAACAATTTACCGCAAATTCTATCGTAAGTTCGTTACACTTAATGCATTAAACGTGTAGCTGCGATGCACGAGTGACAATATGCGTGACATAATAGTAACAGATAGAAAATACCGCAGAACTTTCATACTAACCTAGGTAAGTAAAGGGATTTACTACCAGAACAAAATTTCTTAAAATAGTAGAAAATCTAGACCAATATCACGCGTCTACAGGCTCTACGGTAGTTTCGATTAAATTTATGTGAACAGCTTAGTAAGAGTAAGCCAGATGGATAGAATTGCATCTGCTTTGATAGGATAAGTCAGATTGGCCATTGCCTATGACATGGTGTGTTATTAATACCCCACCCTATATAGGTATGTACCTGCATACCTCCCTTGAACGCATATTCACCTGTTACCTAACTAAGCATGTGTGGTAGAGTGCGGAATGCTTTTAAGCCTTTTGTTAAATGAATGTAGGCTGAACCAACATTTTGAGCGCAGCGTTTATGCTAGCAACATTTTAAGCTAATATTGCCATTGTGAATATTTAGCTGAAATAAGAAATAACAGTCTACCAATCTATTAGGAATAACGTTCTGTTTCACAAAATAAAATAAAACGTGTGTCAGATACAAACTATGATATCACAATAATATAATAAAGGCGTAAGTTTGTGATTGTGTTTGTTACCTCTTTACGCTCAAATGGGTTGACCGATTTTGATGAAACTTCATATAAAGGTAGCTGACACCCTGGATTAACATATAGGCTAATTTTTATCCCGAAAATGTATTTTTATACAAGGTAACACCGCGGGGTGTAGCTAGTTGGGTCTAAATTCTAGTAATATTATTATACCCGGACGACGATCGGGCGATAATTTGTAGTAGGTACAGAGAAGAAGCAGTATTCGCTTGGGATTTGGGGTCTAATGAGATCCTTCTCGTCTTTATCGAAAAATGTTGTGCGTTGGAGCCTGGTAAATAAGTATGAAGGGAATTTTATCTGCCTGTTGATGATGATTAAATATTGCTACAAAACTGAGAGTACCAGTAGTCCAGTATATTTTAACAGAAAAGTATAACTGATATTTTGGGTAGGTATGTTATTGGGTACCTACGACTATATTATATGCACTTATGTATAAACCTAAAATATTTATGTTACAATACATATAAGAATTATACAGTTAATTACGCCTATAATCTCCGATAGGATATGCATAGGTGTTGTCCTGTGCCAGTCTATTGCTATATGCCAGCGTATTGTCATTCATCGGATGCACCAGGTTCGTTACCTTTTACTAGTCAGTTTATAAAGCTAACGAGTTTGTTTATTTGGTTGAACGCACTAATCAGGAACTGCTGGTTCGAATTGAATAAATATTTTTATGTTGGATGGTCCTTTTGTTGAGGAAGGCTGAAATAGGCTATGAAACATTCGAAATCCACGTAGACAAAGTCGCGGATTGAATTTTGTAATCAATACACCGGCAACATATTTGCTGCCATATTTTTATATTATGCGCTTGTCAATTTTGTTCAATAATACGGTTTCGTAATTAATTAACCGATAGGATAAAATCGCACGTATAAAATGAACGCAAGGTAAAAACGGACCATTAAGGACGGGTCGGGAAATAAAATAAAAAAAATATTGACATGAAAAGAGAAAAGAGGTAGGTTATGTGAAATCCTCCAAATATTGTGTCTGAACCAATTTGGCCTTGCCGAAAATATGGTAGAATATATTTGTATAAAAATAAAAGCATGTATAATTTTCTGCTCATTTGGATAGTTTTGCCAGATTGATGGAGATGTTTTGCTTTGCTAGTAGCTATTTGAATACATATAAATGAGATTGTAATTATGTCTTAAATATTAATACATTTTCCCATAAAATGTTTATAAAGGTAGTCATTCTAAATTAATGTCAAAGATGAATATTGTTTTATAGATGTCAAGTTGTTGACGATTGTTTACTTTGCTGTTACCAACCTACTATATTTTATCAGTATCTAAATATTGCAATTTATTTATTATTATATTTACAGTCCATAAAAGTGCTCTACAAAAGTTCGGCAAAGATCGAAGCGAATCCAATGCAGACGTGAAAATGAGGTTACTTTGGTCTCATTCCACGATAGCAAGCAAAGATGGAGCCGAAGGTGGAACACATTTACCTATCTAGGCGGAAAGTTTGCTCGCTTTTGACTTCAAAGTAGAATCACTGGAAAGTAGGTCATAAGGTAGACATTTCGTTTCGAAACGATATTAAATTGTAATTATTACGTCATGCAATTTTTACATAAATAAACTGCGTCAAACAAAAGATCCTTGACTATGTTATTTCTTATCTTGCTGTTATTGTAGATTTAAAAACAAAAGACCGTAGCTAAATTATATTTAAGAGCACGTTTCCATTGACATCATATATTAATGCATTTATGATTATGAAATCATTTACTGGTAGAGGGCGTGAATAGATTATAAATGACGTAACATAACATCGCGCCTGTATTCCCCGAAGGGGTAGGCAGAGGTGCACAGTTAGTACACCCACATGTCGCCAGTTATGTTTTTCGGTCCCAAGGTATTCGGGGGCGAGCCTATTTACATCAACCGGGAACAGGATCCAGGCTCCGTGCTGCCACTGAGAATTACCTAATGGAAAAACTCAGTAACACTTTGATCGACCCGTAATTCGAACTCAGGACCTCGTGCTCGGCAGTCGCTCTTAGCAACCACTAGACAAACGAGGCAGTCATAAATGATGTCATAAAAATAATAACAGATCAGATGATATAGATACAAACGACAGGAGTTCATAATGAATACGATTTATTATTTACTACGAACGCCTGATACTGTCTATGAATTTTATACGAATACGAAAGCGGTCGGTTTTCCGCAAATCACTTGGCTTGATTCCGGCGGGTCAGTTGTCAAACGAAGGGTTTTCTTCAATCCGCGACGAATTGATATCGTGCGAACCTCGATAGAAAAAGAACCAGTTACTGAAAAAAAGGACTAGTTTCGGTGTCGATAAAAACATTCGTTTGTTTTACATCAATCATTGCGGTATTTTTTTGCGGTGACCCAATTCCGTCGCATAGCACGTCATTATAAGGAGTGATTGTTATTTTGACATTCCCTAACCATGTAAATAATTAACATTAAAACAATCATATTACGTACGTACTACTTACGTCATGTTATTAAAAACAAAGCCGGCAAAACAAATAAAGATAACATTAATTTTGGTTCTCTCGAGTAGCTTAGGCTTGTTTGTTAATACGGTCGATTGACTTTTAGATAACCACAAACAATTTTACAATATTTTAAGCATAATTCAAATTTCCTTTGAAAAGAATTGCTCTGTAGCATTTATGTTATTGTGTGAACTGCTCCTAATTATAATTATAATAACTAGTGTTCGATCTATTTGATCAAAGTGGTTTTGGTCACCAAAGTGCGTCATGCATGATTCGGTTAATGCATTCATAAGGGAACTAATAATATCATAGTGGTCATTTTTATGGATGACAACTGGAATTACGCTACATTTGGGATTTTTTGCCTTGATGTCCTTGACGTAATATTTTTCTCTCTAGGCCTGACAATATAGTTCAAACCAAGTGATGAAGTGACAAAACGGCTTGCTACAACGCCTCTATAATACGATTTATAGGTCTCGTACAAAATGACCGATGTTAGACATTTGGTACGTCCCTTGATGGATTACTGACTCGCCTGATGGATCTCTAAACGAATAGAGCGAGTAACCATGAGCTATTGTGTAGAAACTAAAACCCATTAATAACCAGGGAATGGCAAGTTGTTGATGTTGCGTAAAGATGTTTTCTACCTTAACTCCTGACTACTAGTGGACACTGAGGAAGAGCTGTTTAGTTTATGGTACTATAATTGCCCCATTCACGAGCATATAGATAAGCTTTTTTCAGAGTATGTAAGGGGTAGATATTGATTGCCTACCTATATATACTTAATTCGTACGTGTAAAATATATGAGTATGTTTTCAAACTTTACTAACAGTACCTACACGAAAATTGAGAATTCATCGAGAAACCGCTTGGGACTCATAGTTGCTTTGGGTTTCATTTCACAGTCAGACATTCTGTGAAACATTATTTTAATACATTATATAATACATTATTTTATTTAATTATTTCTAATTTTTAAGTTTCTTAAATATTGCTTATTTTTTGCGATCATGCATCTGTCTATATTCATAGAAAACAACGTGTAATGATTGCCACTGATTATCGAAAACCTATTACTACGATCGCATTATATATCTCTGTTGGTAATACATAACTGCTAAGGCCCATTTAGTCTGAACAGATAAATTCGAGGTAGCTGATATAACATGACGAATAGTCCGATCTACGGTTATAAACAGCGTATCAATACAAGTGGGAATACTTCCCATTACTACGCAGTGTCAGGTGGGATTTACGTTTAAATAACGATTTTCCGGTTATAACTAGGTACATTTATTATGCCCTTTAAAAAGCAATTTTGCACTAAATGGGCAGCAAAAATTATAACGAGTTTTTAACATTTTTAATCACATCACACTTCACTCTACTATTGTAAAGGCGAAAGTTTGTGAGTGTGTATGTATGTTTGCTACCTCTTCATGCTCAAACGGCTAGACCGATTTTGATGAAATTTCATATGGAAGTAGCTGACACCCTGGATTAACACATAGGTTACTTTTTATCCCTAGAAAATGTAGCGGGTAACACCGTGGGGCGCTTAGACCTACTGACTCCTTAGTAATAATAGAACTAGCAAAAAAGTATCTTGAATTATCGTGATTTAGATATTTTATTTCAAAGCCTGTTTGGCAATAAATCCTTTCATTCTCTTAAGTTTTCTTCTACCAAAGTGCTCAAAATATACTTAACTCATAGCTCTTACTAACAAAAAGACAAAGCTAGAAGACTCGTCTCTTACGTTAACAACTATTTTCATTTAGAGAGTGTCTCCGTTGCAGTCACTGTCTTAAAACATTGTATTATATATCTAGTTGTGCTGGCTCGGCACACATAGGTACTTACTTGTCCTATATAAAACAGCGAGTAATTTAAAGACCACATTCAACAATTGCATTTTTACTAAAGCTCACAAGTAACACTAGATGAGATGGTACTTTTTTTTAGATATCTAATCTTGTATATTTCAGTCTTGTGGCTCGTAAGACTTTCTTCAGGTAAGTTACCATGTCTACAAGTGCTATGGAATACTGCTCTTGTGATCAAAGTGCAAACTGCGGCCACGAAAACCCGGCTCTTCAAATGAAGTAAAACAGCAATCAAATGTCTTTCATCATCATCATTATCAGCTTTTTTAGTGACTCACTGCTGGGTTGCCTCCTCCCCTAAACGACACTGTAAATGTACTTACTATAAATAAATTTATATGTAAATGCTGAGCACATTGTCCTGGTTTTGTATCCCGGGTCGAGCAGTGTTACTGGGTTTTTTCATCAGGTAATTCTTAGTAGCAGCTCGGAGTCTGGATTTGTGCCCGGTTGATGGCAACAGGCCCCCTATTATATTGGGATTTAAAATATAACTGGTGAAATGTGGGTGTAGGGGCTATATGTGCATCTCTACCTACCACTTCGGGGAATACAGGCGTGATGTTAATAGTGTTTCAAATGTTAAACTTGCAACTGAATTTCAATGAGTAACTTTTTTTTATCCTTAGGTAGACATAGATTTTATACTTCATGTACTCATAGTAAATGGTTTAACTATATAAGTACAAACATCTATATTTTTTAACATAGACGAACATTGACTAATTCAATTATTTCCCTCTAATCATATTAGAGATAACGTATGCCTATTAATTTCATCAAGCTAATCATATTCCGTATTAGCATTTTGATTGTGCGACCTCGAATGATTGAATGGCCTAACCCACTAAGCTTGATTTTGTAATGACGTCGCTTTGTACACTGGTTAGGTATATTATGATACACAGTATTATTATCTGGTTTTTCTTTGGAGTACAACAGTCTCTTTCCTTGACTTCACTTTTATGGATTTATTGTTTGCTTGGCTTTATCCTGAATTTCAAATCCTGGTCACGTAGCAATGAAATTCGAAAAGACGAAATATTCATCATTCAGGAATGTAATGGAAATTATAAATCGATTTTTGATTTTAATCAGTTTGACAGAGTAAGACGTTTAAACCTAAATTAGTGGTCCTTTTTTGTTTTAAAAATACGTCGCCCCACATTTGGAATTTCTCCTACATCGTACAGTGTTTCTGTATGTGATATTGCATGTCGTAGCTACAACATGCAATATCACATACAGAAACACTGCGGGTTGAGACACACCCGTTTTTGTCCCGTGCAGGAATCGAATCCGCAACTCTTAGCGCAGCAGTCCAATCGGCTAGTAACTGGCCAGTGGATACATATTGTTCGATGAAAATAACACAAATATAGGTAAAGCCAAAACGTGAAAGAAGTTAACACAAAGGATAGGTACATGCTCTCTTTGATTAGAATTCTTAGTAAAAGGCCTGTTACCTAATGAGTGCCGACGATTGGGTGATTGCCGGCCTGGAGAGTACCTAGTTAAGCCTATTTACTCGCAAATACAGGGATGGGTAAGGTAGGATGTGTAACTTGTGATAATGAGGTCCAGGCAACAAAATGTCGGCTTGAGAGCTTGGCACCGTCTTTTATATAGTGATAGTGAACATTGCTGATTAATGTATTTGATAAATAGAAGAAATACGCTCATATACAAGGAATACATTCGGATGGTGAAAGGCCATATTTCACCTTTAGGTAACTACCACTGCTTCAGAGAATACACGTGTGATGATATACTTGTATAAAATTAATTATCGACCGGTACAGCCTTCCAAAAAGGACAAGGTATTGAAAGCAGTCTCAAATATAGATATAACACTTACTCTGATCAACATAATTTATAGCGGTCTCGCATCTCTGTTTATATCAACTAGAAATAGACAAAGACGGATTGCGTGCCGTGATTCACTTGCCTGAAAACACGCGTGCGATTTATCACTGTCCCGATGATGCCACCGAGACGATTCTCTCTGATCCGCTCCCATAAGAAAGAAATCATTGACATTGTAATCCAAATTCGATCAGTTCGTTTTGCGTCGAAAAATAAAAAAGTAGAAACGTCTGGTTTAGTAATTTTACGAGGTTTTAAGAAAGAGGTTGGGGTGAGAACTAGTCATAGATACTTTCGTCTTGTTAACTTTTCGTTAAATTCTATATGAATTACAGCTTTGAGGCTTCATTTATGATTCAAGTCTACATTAAATTTATTGTCGGTCTCAATACATTTCAGAGCATAAATGCATGAACATAACATTGCTAGTAGGTTATGGAAGGTTAGTAGTAAGTAAATTAGTAACCTAGTTTTTTTATAATTATGTGTACCTTTGTATCTCGCAAGAAATAAACAAGGCTTTTTATTTATTTTATTTATAATGGAAGGTTAAACAGGTAAGGTAACCAGTTTACATTTTTTTTAAACGTATATCTTGCTCACTTTGTTCGCCGGCCTAAGTACAAGTATTCTATTAATTACGGACGACTTAAGCAATATGATAAATCGATAGCCGTATCGAAAACCACTGTAGAACTACTAGACGTCACGCAAAGTTTAACATATCCGTCCCGTGCCAGCCCAAACATATTGTATTGAACTATTCAAACAACGTTCAAGTTACCCGAATCAAGAAGTTCATTAAAAATGTTAAACTACTCCAAACGGATAAACTATTTACCAAGTAACACTTAATTGAAGTACTCTTCATGCTATGAAGGACCTTATCTCTGTCGTGCACAATAGTCTCGTAGATCATAACAATTAATTTGAAAAATGTTGTTAAAGCGCTCAGCGCTGTCCATTGAAGAGAAATAAAATAAAACTGGAATTTGTACGACTATGAGTTTTTATCACTTATGCAAATTGACAAAAAAATCATCAGATTTTATCTACGGAAATTAAATCGACACAATTTCCGTTCGGGCCATCACTGGTGCTTGCGCAGACCTATAGCACCTACTATAACGGCAGCTGCCTACACCTGCCTATACGATCACGTCTGTGTATGCCTAAATACATTATGAAATATATTCTTTTTACGCATAACGAATATCTGTTTCATGTGACGTCGTTTTTCCTTTATCGTTTTACCTCTTTGTTATTAAGTCACATCCTCAATGTTTTTGGTAAAAGAAATTCTTTTTGACTATCTTACCTGTAATGACTGAAAGAATTCGAACGCTTAAAATCAACTCAACAGTATTTTTTTGGGTTGGCTGTAATGATTCCCTGGCTTTTAGCTGACATATTAGCATCTTTTATTAATAAAACATAACATCACGCCTGTATTCCCCTAAGGGGTAGGCAGAGGTGCACAGTACACCCACATTTCGCCAGGTATGTTTTAGGTCCCAATGTAGTAGGGGCGAGCCTATTGCCATCAACTGGGCACAAATCCAGACTCCGTGCTGCTACTGAAAATTATCTAATGGAAAATCCCAGTAACACTTTGCCGGACCCGGGATTTGAACACAGGACCTCGTGCTCAGCAGTCACGCTTAGCAACCACTAGACCAACGAGGCAGTATAATTATATAGTCTATTAATAACATAATTCAAAAAAGTGTTTTTTCTATTTCAATTAAGCTAACAAAATCAACGTCACTGCAGTAGACCGAGCGTTGAGGTGCATTTTAACCGTGAATTCTGCTTTTAAAACACGCCATTACAGTAAGGAATTTGGCGCTGGAACTTTCTGATGAAAAGTTTAATGTTCTGAAAACAGGTTATTTTGCATTTCAGTTCCCACCCGACTAAGTTTCTAATTGAATCTCACTACCGTGAAGACATAACCCTAAAAGTAAATGCTACTCGGACAGAGATACCAAGTTACCCGGGAAATGCTTTTTAATGTACTTTATGGTGGTAAAGCCTGGTACTTATTACGGATTAAACTGGAGACATTGGACAGTTATTTTTAGGTTTCTCTAGAAACCCCATCTTGCATAGTTTGCAGGCTTTCCAGAAAATATTTTCAAGAAAGTTGTTTTTAACCGTCATCTAAGTCCGTGGGGAAAGTAACTCTAGAAAATGGCGAAGCACTGTGAAAATGTTCCACAAAGAAGGTTGTATTTATCCGGCGGTAGCTATGAGCTCGTTCAATATGCACGATGCCTCTGGCTTATCGTGGCATAAACGCGTGGTATGCCATAACAATCGAATACGTTACAAATGGCAACTTTCAGTATAATTTGTTATATGAAGAGAACATATATAAGAACTTCGGAGTGCCTAATATTTTTTACTAATACACATCATTGACTGCCAAAACTAACGGAAAACAGGAGGCCACATCTCCAGCTCTCGCAAGGGACAAAGTGTAACTATATTCCTCTATTAGTAACTACCTAGATACTTATAATTTATATTTAGTAATTGCAAAAAAATGATTCTACAATAGCAATAAACTCGTATCCATCTGAAGACTTATTTCCCGAAACAGTGAAATGTATGGTATGTATAGCTTTGCAAACAATAATAAAAATATTTTCCCTTTGATTCGAAAGCAGTTATTCGGTGAATTTTACTGTTGTCGAGAAATTGTCATTCGGGCATTTAACGAACTGCATTGCTATATTTGGACTGTTAAGTCCCAAGTAGTAAACGGCGAACCAAATACAAGAAGGGACTATTTTATTTTAGATGGTTTAAAAAAATAGGTTCCTAGGAACGGAAAAAAAACAATATTCCTTTATCTACTTATGATGCTGTCTGTACTTGCCAACATTTTTACCGGCAACCTTCTGCTTATAGTCCGATCTGTGAATAAAGCCAGTGTAAACAAAACATCACTTAACATTTTTATAGGTGTGAATGCAGGCGTAGAACATACCGTTCTCAGTACTCGCCTATCTCTAGTCGACCCAGTTCCGGGTTGAGTTAGTGTTTGTTCTCATTGGCTTCCTGTTCGAGAACAATATCAGCCTTACAAGGAAAAAAATCTCCTATTTCTTGTACAGTTTACGAGCTTTGGTATAAGACAGGGTTATTCAAATCGGCGTATTGGAGCGAAGCTGCTGTTTAGACGTTTTAACAGTGTGGGAAGATAGTACTAACTGGCAGGAATATTTTTCTTCATTATTCTGAGCAATGCAGACTTGAGTAAACGTTAAAGTAGTTTATTATTTTAGCATATGAATCTATTAAGATGTATGTAGGTACTTATAAAGGTATATGAACTGCAAGACATCTAGTAGCTCTAAGGAGCTACGTGAATGTAGTTATGGTTGCATTTTTAAAGTTTCCATGCAACTATTCCGATTTACTAATAAAGAATTTTTGTGCAATGTCTAGATTTATACCAGATATTGAAAATAATCCCACCGTTATTTAGCTTTCAGTAAAATAACCAAAGTTTCAAACAAGCGCTTGACCTAATATTTCGAGTAGGAATTTGTGCGGTCGGTCAAATTTTTTATCACAAAATTGTTTAAACTGGGTTTAAAACTAAAACATTTTTCTATGTCGGTACTCAAACGATAGTGCATATTCATAGATAATGTAGGTAGTACTGCTGCGAATACGAAAGTGCAGAACACGATTCTAGAAATTGTATTGTATTGGTTTGTATGGCATACACTTGTACGAGAATTAATACTTGAATACCGTTTGCGTATCAGGCACCTTTGAACCTTTGTTACACGGTGAAATAAAAAGATTTGTCGCAAAATTCCCTGAAAAGCTGCACACAGACGTTTTAGACATTAATGTATGAAAAATAAATGAGTACTTATATGTACATTGCCACCACAGACGGCAAAATAATCCTGCATATCTCATACAGAGCGCCATTCGAGAAAGCATTCGTTAGTAGTTAGAAATGCAAATAAGTTAGATTATTTTTCCGACCCAAATATCGACCAATAGAATTGCACCATTCGACGTCACGTGGTACAACCTACATGGTATTATACTGATAATTTTTTTGAATATTTTTAGGTTGTACCACGTGACGTCGAATCGACGTCACGTGGTACAACCTACATGGTATTATACTGATAATTTTTTGATTATTTTTAGGTTGTACCACGTGACGTCGAATGGTGCAATTCTATTGGCCGACATTTGGGACGGAAAAATAATCCCCCGAATACCACACGAGCTTCAAAATTATCTGGCATTTCCAAGCTCTTGTGGTATTATAAGTGAATAAATTTTAATTAAACTGAAGACTCGATGTAATTTAGTTTAAACGATGAATTGCCAGATAAAATCGATATTTCGTTTTTTTTCAGTAGGGGTCTGTCGGTGTGTTTCGAATTCCACCTTACGAATATAACTATATATTTTTTTTATGAATGGACACTAAGTCTGAAACTAGTAATACCTAATGTAATAATGGAAATTGTTGACTTCGCGTTCCATAATGTACAAAATTAGCCTCATGAATATATGCTTTGTAAAGAAAATGGGTGAAAACGAACTGTAGAGAAGCATGATAGCAAAAGTCACTTGAGTGGTTCTGAATATTTATCTGGATATAAGAAGAGTCTCGGATTGTCAGCTTAGCACCAGAGCTCTATAGTCAATCCGATTTCATAGAAATGTACGTCTATAATAATACAATCGCAAAATCCACTCAAGGATACTAGGTGCTAAACTAGTATCATTAAGCTTGATTTTATACGAGATGTGTGGTAAGTTACTACTTACCACACATCTCGTCTACTTCTACTAGGTAATCTTCATTTTTTGCGACTAACCTTTAACGTAAATTATATAAAAGTCACCATAATGTATCCTAGTGGAATAAGGAAAATTGATAGCGATGTAGCACTTCCTAAAACCACTATTTATTACAATAAAATAACGTTTTGCCAAATGTTGGCAGACTTTCTTTTCTTCATTTTTTCAATTAAGTGTATTATAATGTTATTCGATTTAATCAGATAACGACTTTACTAAATCTTTAGAACTTATTTGTTTGAATACCGGTTTGTGTCTTTCTAAGCATAGGAATTATAGCTACGTGTGTCCAATTCATAGAAAAGGATCTATTTGAAAAATATGTAATGCATGCCTATACAGTATACATACCAGTATACCTAATTGTATTAAATGTTCTTCTTTTTATCGTATGATGGATAACCAGCGGTGTCAGAGTTTAAAGCGCCTGTAGGCCTCGGACATAGCTTCACACATAGTAGAAAAATCTCTCAGGTGTGCCGGTTTCATCACAATGTTTTCCTTCGCTTTTAGCTGCTGATAACTAAATTATAGTACGCACATGAATTCGAAAAGACATTGGTGCCTGCCTTTGTTTGAACTTGCGTTCTTTAACTTGTCAGTCTAATGGTTATACTACTCGGCTAACAGATTATATTTATAAGAATATACCCTATTTTCAGCACCTTTGAATTTTTAGGCAACGACAGAAATTGAAAATATTCCATCGTTTCGTAATGCGAAACACAAAATACTCTAATTTCACGTTTTGTTTTCAAAGCCTTAACGTCAATTACTCGGTTCGACAGAATAGGTACACCAATTTGCCCGGCTCTGTCTGGGTAATATGATGAGCTATCTGTACGCACCTGTGCCCGTAAATGTTCATTTTGACAAGCCGGCAGCCACGGTTATTGTGTTCTAAGCTTTAATGCCACCCCTAAGCTTAAATCCTAGCATTAAGGTTGCGTCACGTCGCTACACAATGTTTTGGGCTCGGTTTTATGAGGTTCAATTACCTATACTTTTATATTCGTTTCATTGGGACTGATTAAAGACGTGATTTGAAATAAAATGACGGTTTTAATAAAGAAATTGTATTGTAAATGTCCTGTTGAATTAGTACTATCCAGTTCCAGTAAAACTAGTTCCAGTAAAAGACTCTCCAGTTCCAGTAAAACTAGTATAATAGTATAGGCTCATATTAGTTACCTGAGTGTGAAGCCAATTATCAAATCCACATGCATAACAAAGGCGTGCATTCGATGTAATGGTGCTTACCGTGCACTACATTATCGAGTCAAATTATTATTCAATAGCGTAGCAGAAGGCATCGCACATTGTAATCCGATTATTGAATAATCCTCGTGCAGTGAACTCCTCTTTTGTGCTGCTGTTAATGAACGTTCGACTATATAGGTAGGTAATTGAATATTAAAGCAAGTACTAAGTGTAGTATAGTGACCGAGAGGGATGTTTTACTTTTTCGTTATTTTTAACGTATAGTCACTGAATAATGTGTAACAATTTTAGGCATTTCAGTCTAGATATTTCTGAAGGTATAAGCGAAGTTATTTTAACAAGACGAGCGACGCAATAATTCATTTACAGATGTTAAAATATTTATTTATTTATTAAGGTCTTCCCACAGCTTATGCGTACAAATTTCTATATAAATCCAGACATAGGTAACAAAAGGCTTACGCACTAGCCAAATATGACAGTTACCATTGATCATAAATACTTTTTTTTCATCAAATGTGGATTTAAATACGCTTAGAACCAGCTCTTAATATTTTGTATAACGCTTTGATTGGACAATATTTATTAGTGACATACCACTAATAAATATTGTCCAATCAAGTTATTATATATTATAGTCTCGATAATTATCTTTAGATTTCCTCGTGTGATAATTTCAGTAGGTATTGAACGATATAAGTTATAAGAGATAAAATGTAATACGAAAAGAAAACTTTTCTTTACCCAGCCGAGGGTCGAGACTGCCGCAAGTTAGTTAACTAGTTTTGTGAATGAACCTTATGAGACTGTCCTCTATTGTCTTGGCTTTATCGATTTGTGTGTTTGCTGTTATTTCTGCCGTTTCACACTACGTAGATTACTTCGTTACACGGTTTATTTAAAGAATTAAGCATTTGTATCGATTTATAAAAAGCGCAAATCCAATCTTTGTCATTTTTATTGTTACAATTCGTAGTAGGACATTTCCCTTTATTAGGATATGTTTAATTAAGGTAACTAGACATTTTTATTATCCTTTTATTGTGTTAATATTGTAAGCTTATGTATTTCTCTTTTTCGTGAGTATTTTCATATCTCAGTCGATCTCAAAGACCTAGTTTACCCTAAAAGGCCGTCGGCGTCGTTTAACGTCAGGCTTCAGTTTAACCGCTACATGAGATCACTGGACGGTATAGCAGAATCTTATTCAAGTTTCAGTTTATAGTTAAGCCGCGTACTTTGAAAATTATCGACGTTAGAACAAAAGCAAGCCTATAGAGGCCTACCGTTTTGTCATATTCAGATTGCTAAGAAGTAAAGTTGGCAACTATCCTGCCGGTACCTTTTTGTTGGGATTAATTTCGAGCTTTGTGATAATTTAAGTTTCCTTCAACATCCCCGGGCTAAACTCCCGGAGTCGTTAGATATCGTTAGATAGCTACAGTAAAGTTGCCAGTCCATTAATAATGACTGCTTTAATATTTGTCGCCTTTCGATAAGTTGTATTTATTGACGACTCGATTGTCGCAGTGGATCAGTAATTGGACTGTAATTGTGCGAGGAGTTGCCAGAAAAATCCCTACAGGGGAAATATTTTTGTAAAGCGGTGAAAGTCTAGGTACTAACCTTAGTTAATTAGCATCTATAAGTTGCCTTTGCCTATGCAAAGGCAACTTATAGATGTAAAACTCTAATAACGCAGCGGCCAATGATGATGATGATGAAGTTTAAAATGTACCGACGATTCAGGAAATAGTTAATGTGAGCCAACAGAAACCTCGGCATCAAGTACCTACTTTAAACGAAAATACCCTCAAAAGCGCGGAGAAACACTAGGGAACATGGAATTCATTCTACCGTAAAATTTTATATTTCATCCCTATTTTAAATTAAAAATACATTTTCGCCTCACACAGCGGCAAGGTTAGAAAGATTGTCATTGTTATAATGGGTGAACGGGGACAAAAAATTGTAAACTCATATTTTCATCCTCATTTAACATTTCCATAAAATATTTTCACATTTTTTGCGTTTCGAAGTTGAAGTAATAATGAGATTAAAATATTATTCTTCAGAGATTATTCGGATACTGTTTGTGGCATTGTAGGGATAAACCAATTATAAATTGGGTAACTTATACAGCTACTTTTAAGTAACTTTAGGAAAATTCTTGGGGGTTTTTACAAAAAAATATCGGTGTGGAAATAAAGTTCCGAGCGGAGAACTCGTGCGACGTGTCCGAACAACATAATGGCCCCGCAATTGATTGATCGTATTATAGTCATGGACTGAGTTGAGTACTAGCCAAGAAACGTTTGATTGACGAGCCACTTAATTTTCTTGAGCCACAAACAAGGATTTGGTTACATTTTGGGACAAATATTTATTAACTTAAGATTTGGATTACCAAATTACATCGCTTCGTTAGAGCATTAGGCTGTCCATTATTGTATGGGAATTACACCGTCTGAAGAAATGTAGGTGTGTAAAAAACTGCCTATATCTTTAAAAAGACAGCAATCTGAACTGTATAAATAAGTATAACAAAATAAAAAAATACAAATCACAAATAAATGATTAGATTTAAGAAAGATGTAACAGGTCTCGCGGCAATTCAAAGCCAAATATTTAATTAACTGTTGAATAACTCTTGTCTTTATTAACTTATTACAAGGAATTCATAGAATAATATTCAAGTTCAATACATAAAATATAAGCCTACAACTGATTACTTACCTCAATTATCCGTAATAGTTCATAAGGTTTTCATAATCATCTACTTTAAATGTTTGAACACCCAAAAGGTTTCAGCGATGTAGTAACGAAGTATAATACTAAGTTAAACATTGTTCGTGTTCACAGTCCTGTTTTATTGAGTAGCTTCAGGACAATACAATTCCCAGGCTGTTTTGTCCTCCTCTCAAACATGGGTCCGCATTGTAAAAGATAACAATGAATTGACTGACGCTGCGAGAGTATTCATGCTCACTACGAGATTATAAGCAATACAGTTGCAGACACGAATTAATTCTCAATATAAGCCGAAATCATTTACAAATACAGTCACAAATTGAATTGTTAATTAATTTTATAAAATAAGCATGAATTTTCGTTTAAACTGCGATTAATGTGATTCAACCTGCTCATTGATTTCGTTTGTGAATTGCCAGTTACACAATATAGTAAGTAACAACCTTATGCTTTTAATTTTATCTTTACGTTTTTGAAATCGAACATAACTGGTGAATTGAGTGTGTAACATGTACACAACCGTCACCTTAAAAATCCTAAGTTATTGTTTAAAGAGTAATGTCGCATCATTATGCTCTAGTGTACGAGTGGCCATTCTTCAAGCTACAAATGTGGGAATGGCTACAATTGCATGAATCTTTTCGGTCACAAATTAATTACAGTTTCCGTCGCGTAGTTCCCGAACAATATGCATTACTTAATTGTTACGCTGCTATTCTCTACATTCACACAATTTCCGAGACAGCGTTATATAAAGGACTCTGGACGATTGCCAACAGGGTCCCATTAAATGCTCTCTGCGGCCAACGTCAAACACTTCTTGACCTTGATTTCCATTTATTTGAACTTCCAAATGAAAGAAAATGTTATTGAAGAGCCTTTATCCACGATTTGTCATAAGCGATATTCCGATCCTCCAGATATTAAATATTAAAATATAATTTCGTGGCTGAAAATGACGCTGAACGGGAATTTGTGGAGATATGTAAGTGAGGTCATTGTCCAGCTGTGAGACATAGAACAGCCAATAAAAACACGTTTAAACGAAGTATATAATTTTTAGAAGATAGAAGTTCTTTTGTTTTGTTCTTTTATGAGGTTAGTTAGGCTTAAGATAAAAATTGCGTAGTGTAGGTAATATCATTTTATTTTTACATTACTTATAGCTGCACATCCCATTCGTTTATGTGTAATTGATTTTGAGTGGGGCGCCGTGCAGCCGGCGGGCGTGCCGGACCCTTCGCTCTCGAAATAATTAACTCTGCAATTGTACAGCTTGACCATTTCAATCTCCTGTCGGCCTCTATCACTGTCTCTTGGTGAAATAAACCTAAATATTACGTCGTTTTCTGAACCAAGATACAATCGTAGGTAATGTGATTGGACACGTGCCTTGCGTTGACTCGAGAATATCGGAAGGCGAAGGTGAAACACGTGTAAGACTATTCAATTTAATAAATAAACTGAACCTTTCTGAAAACAATTCTTCACCTTATCGCCGTGAGATCAGGTACTAATGTGACCGGCATGCTGTAGGCCCGATGCTTGGCGATAGGTCCGTCATCTGCTACATGTGTCCTATGATGAATGGCCAAATGTTGGTATATATTATACTGATTAGTAGAACATCTTTAGCCTAGCCTATCGTAGATTACAGACGTGATCGTATTATGTTATTTTTTATTACATAACCTGGCATGACACCCGACCCGAGCGTCACACATACATAATGTTGCCTAATAGATATTATAAATGAAGTTGGCGTTGTCGGGGTACAGCTTGACTGATGATATTATACACAATGTTCATTATGTAGGTGTATTATACAAATTGATCCCTTTGTAAAGCAATCAGGCGAAGTGTCAGACTCAGACGCTAAAGCACTTTATTTAATGTACCAACTGTTTGTTGAAGATAACGCGAATATCGCCTTTATTTTAACAAGACTTCATTTGTCTTAAAAAATGCTTGTAATTACAGGAACGTGCTCCAACAAATTGCAAAGAAAACTTTAATATTAAATGTACTGTTCCAACTTTTTTAGCTAGGCAAAATATTAAATTGTTAGGTTTTATGTATGTAATTGTCAGAAAATAATTTTAATACAATAGAGTTTTTAACTGGTCCGCTATCTGATGGACGTCTGCGTCGTCGGCAGGTTATGACGTAAGCAACAGCTTGGATACTGATATTGCAATCACATTTTATGTCGGCGAGAAAATGCTTAGCCTTCCCTATTGTCAGAAAGACGTTTGAATGAAATTGCAGAAACAATAGAAATGGTAACAGTTCCAATACACGGCGATGTTCAATAACTTTAAGGATCAATGTACTACCACAAGTAAAACCAATGACTGTTTATAGTATTTTTATATCTACAGTTAGATTAATATAAGTTTGATGAAATTAAGTGAGAAAAATTAAAACGAGAATAGACTAAAAAAAGAAAAGTCATCAACGAACTGTTCCACAAAGTGAATCTATAATAAAATTTATTTTCGGTTTTCATTCATTAGGTCTTTGAACTCCATGCCGGTCAGATTTGAGCTGCGAACAATGAAAAATATATCGTGTCTACGTCATGGCAGTCAAAGTGTCAGCTACAAATAATTTTAGAAACATGTATTAACCACACTAGAGACTCAGAAGAAAAAACGGGTTGGGTTGTTAATGGAAATAGGTTCGCCCCATTATATAATAACTAACTAACATAACTGGCAAATTCTAGGTGGACTATTTGCCTACCATTTCGTGGTATACAGGCGTGACGTGACGCTATGTTTGTATGCTGTTAATGTGCCTTAAGTTTCAGTAGTTCAGATGCAACACAGTAGCCGGTGACAGCGTGAACGAACAGCGAAGCTACGCTGCGGGCACTTCAGGTCGGTCGGTCGTTCCACGTGACCAGGCATGCGGACCTTGATCAGCTCCCCTCGACGTATTCAGAGCACGTCCTTTAGATAGCAATATAGCGGTTTTACTACGTATACCTAAGTACAGCATAAGATATTTGAATTTTATGTTAATTCTTACGGGTTATTTGTATAAAATGTATATTGCTTCGACTTTATTCACTCGCACGAGGCTAAGGAAACTGGGAGATAAAAAGTGATATTTGTCTGGCGTCGGGAGGAAGAAGGAATGTAATATTATTATTAATACTCTGTTACCGAGACTAGACCCTGCGTAAAGGTTTTATACCTTTACGTAGGGTATAGTCTCGATGATAATATAATGGTTAAACTTTACGGAAACAATGTGAAGTTGTGGTTTAAACTTAGGTAAGTACAAGAGTTACCCTACTAGGTAAAAAACAAGAGTAAACCGTTAACCTAATCCTGTATTTATTAATGCACATTTTAAGAAGTCGATGTATAGTAGTCCTAAAACAACTAGGTATAGACGTTAAAAATATTTTTCTAAATTAATGTTGAACGAAAACCAAGCATTAGATTTTGAGGTTAAAGGTTGAATTCTTTCTTATTTATTATGAACTCAATTGAAGCGTCTAGTCTATATTATTTCGACAACCTTTTTGTCACACTGTATATTAAGTAGATATATTTATGCATGAGATCACGAATTCGTTTAAATTTTAATTTATTTGTCTTTGTTTTCCAGACGTGTTATCATACTGAGAGCATACAGCATCAGAGAATGTTAGGTTTTATTTATAATTCATTGTCAAGTCGAATAACCTTCTTGGATTTATGAGGGGGTACGACTGCCGCCCGTTAGGCCAAGGGTTTTGGCAACAACCCTCAAATCAAAATGAGTTAATCAGTAATGCATGTATTATCGGGTAAAATTATGCTTAATTGTACTTACGCGGTGATATATGAAATTTTCTGTCGAGCAGATCGCAATAGTACCATCGTTTGTATAATTGTCATATCAGCCTATTGCAGCCCACTGCTGGACGTAGGCCTCCCCCAGGGTACGCCGCTGTACCTAATAAAACATGTGTATTATATGCCTATACCTGCGTCGATAACACATCTATTACCAACTAATTTCCCGAGAGGCATTCAGTTAAGTAACTGGACTAGCGTTTACTCTCCCATGTGTAACGTAACTTACTGCTTTGGGATTTGTATTGGAGCTACACAAATCATACGAATAAGCACGCTGAAGTAGCTTCTAAGGAGAATTTTGCACTCTAAGGCTGTGTTTTGAATTTTGGCTGGTTATTGTTTGTATCCATCCGTAAATAGCCTCTTTTTAACTGGAGTCTCTTCAAGTCCTTTTCAGTACATGTTGGTATGAGAATATCACCAATAATCAGTGGTTTTCAAATAGGTCACAGTGCTAGCGAAAAGTCCGGGCGTCTCTAGTCATAATTCACTATCGCTTTGAACGGCCATTCATAGTAGCAATCTGTAAATACGATCGAAGTTTGAATGGCAATCCGAACTGAAGCGCTGATGCCGCTCTGATTTTAACATGTTTTGACTTTGATATGTCTATTGGAAATAGAGTCTATCTCTGTATATTAAGTAAGCAAACATTTAAATTGATTTTAAAGGCCATTTACATAGGTAAACTTTCATTACTTACATTCCATTCAATTTGAGTTTTTAATCTTACATTATATAGAGGGTTTAATAAACATGATTATCTCACCATTGAAAAGAAGGTTTTTAATCTGATACTTGATATGTTACGTTTCGAATAAATCATTAATATTATTGTGGCCCAATAAATCGTACACCGACATGCTGTGACAGATTGTGGGTGGATAATTTAATTCATTGCTAATTAGTTTACCGCGGTATTAGGCTTGATACAGCAGCAGTTTCAAAACCAATGAACAAATAAAACATTCAAATATGTATCTCATTAATTTTATTGTTGTCTAAAATCCATGGAATTAACGGAATAAGTTTGGTCATTAATGTATTCAAACAGTTTCCAATTAAGGTTTGAAAACTTTCCAAAGGTTTGAAATAGATAGAATATTCATCACGCTTTGCAGTTGTAACTCTAGGAGCAATAGTATTGTTCGAGGTTAAGAATTTTACAAGTTTTTAAAATGACTTGTTCTACGGAAAATGACAGCTGCACTAGAACACAGCAATAGGTGTTTTATTCGTTAGAATAATTATTTTCTTAATCTAAACATTTCACAGTACTCTCTAATAACTATATTTTACATACATTTCACATCTCTGTAATCACATCATATAATAATACGACGTGTGCTACTTCGATTGTAGATTTAATCTAATTTGGCACATATAGCTCGAAACTATTATTTATTAAATAATAAAATATTGAATATATGTAAGTAATACATTTTAATATGTTTCTTATAAAATTCCTGTATTTATTCAGAACATCCAATTTATAGACTAATTTACAGTTATTATTACAAATAGCTTTTTATTCACATGATAAAGTATCCCAATTAATGTTTGTAAGGTAGATTCTCAAAACATTAATGTTGATAATTTGTTAGGACTATAAATATATAAAATAAACATGTAGCCTCTCATTAAGAACGTACACTGACACAGATAATTTACATAGAGTCTTAATCATACGCACACCACAGCTAAATGATACCCGTAGATGAGAAAAGCATTGAAGGTCAAGAAAATAAAAGCCTTCTTATAAACCAGACTGTGATTTGTTAAAGGGTATTTATACAGCCTGCAAGAAATGTTCACTCTACCATGAATTATCCGTAGCTCGGTACCGTAGCTACAGGTCTACGGCGTAGCGTGCTACGATCCAAACAACAAGCAATCCAATAAACTGATTTCTATGATTCAATAACAACAATAGAACGTCTTTCGATTTAATTGCGACGAACTCTTTCGGGTAAATTTACTTAGTCCCTCGAGCCAGTATTTTATCACAGTTAAATGGAATTTAATACCCTTACCTTTTGTCGAAGAACTTTCAAATATTAGTGAGTTCTTTATTATTCTGCGAGGAGTCTGACTCTCTAAATGTATTTGAATAAATCTTTATAGTTCGAAAACAGTTGGAATTGACAACATGACAATTTTAATTTAAACTGATTTAACTAGACAGTGTTTTCTTTAATGAAATTTTTTATGGTTATTTTTATTGAGATTATTTACATAGGTACAATATAATTTGATTCATAAAAACTTTAAAACCAGTATCCTTATTAAAACATTATGGTTGATATATTGCTGAAAACATGTTACATATAAACGATTTTAGTCAACCCGTAAAAGTACTTTAGATTGATATTACTATCATTCGATGTTTAAATATATTCTAAACATACATTCATAATAAACCTACATTGTAACTGTCATTGATTTATTGAAGCACACATCAAACACATTCCTGTCAACTCGTCACTCACACACACATCACGCGTTGATATAGATGTCTTCTTTTGTTTTCACCGGGTAGTCTTTGGGTGGAAGCTTGCAGCTGTTCCTTATGTAGGAGAAGCGATGGAAGTTGTAGAAATATTCCTTCCCGTCTGGCGAGTATTGTGGGTACAGAGTGTACGCGGGCAGCTCGAAGTCTATGTCGGTGAGGGAGTCCGCCAGAGCATGCTTGGCAAACTCCTCCTTATATCGTCATGATTGGTCCCTGTACGCTTTGCGCTTCGTGCACTTCTCTTTCAGAATATAGCAGAGAGCTATAGCTATGAGAAACGCTATCGCTATAGCCATGCTTATGCTTATCCAGATGATCTCCTCATTGATGCCGCTTGTTGATTTACCTGAAATGAAATCAATGATCAGTTTTAAAAGTTAAAAGCACTTATAATTTTAAATCCATAGTACTTAATGATATGAGTTAATTAATCTCTTTCATAATAAGGTTTGGGAATATTTCAATTAGTAATGTAACAATGTTTTGATATACATTATAATTTTCATTATTTGTTCTTGTATACGTTGTTTTCATTTGAATTAATTGTTTCGTATTCAATTCATCGTAATTTGAAATATAATACGCATTCGAGTATCATAAATGAATACACGCTACAAACATTTTCCTCGTTATCGTCTGCCGTGTAATTGGGTATTATTCTGTTAGATTATTTTCTACATACAGTTTTGAATTATGCGCAATAAGCGGCAATAGCGCCCATACTGTAGTTTATGCTCTAGTCTATGCTTTGGGGAATATAAGTATCATTAAATACATAATATATCTGTATAAATAGTTCTGGGGTTTGAATAAAGTGAGAAAACTTTATACGATCCACTCAAAGATAAACAGAAACCAATTTAGTTTGTGGAATGAGCTTTTATGGGCAAATTATAATATTAGGAAAGGATTTACATTTACACTGGCTAGTTTTAAGCGGTTTCACTCGCATTCTTAACATATACGATATGTTTACAGCTGTCAGCGCCAGCTGATGAAAAAATTCTATATATATTATTATTTATGTTAGGACATTTGGCAAGATTTGGTGATGGCAGGTGGAGTAAGGCCCTAACAGAGTGGTGACCCAGAGGATCCTGTAGAGCCCCTGGCAGACCTCCAGCAAGGTGGACTGATGATGTTGTTGCTGTACAGGCATAGACCTGGATGCAAGAGGCCCAAAATAGGAATCAGTGGCGTTTAGGGGAGGAGGCTTATGCCCAGCAGTGGGCCATTTAAAAGCTGATGATGATGATGATATTAGGACAAACAACAACTGTTTATGTTAGGACTATATTATTAGAACCTATAACATAACTGGTGAAATTTCGGTGTCCTTTATGAAAATGTCTACCTTTGGGAAATAGTTACTATGTACCTTATGTTAACAAATGTCATTTGTATAGTGACAATGTTTTAATAAAAACGAGAAAGCAGCTGTCAGACGGACCGCAGTGGTGACCAAACGCAGCTGAGAGCGGATAACTTTATTAGACGTGAGCTGTCTCGCATTGCCCCACATGCGTCCGCAGCACAGAGTTATATACAGATAGAAGTTCTAAAGTGGGAACAAACGAGTATCAATAAACTTCTAGGAATCCTTCTCGTGTCGTCTCGCGAGGAATTTCAAATAGTTAATGTTAATACAAATTAATTCCCGACAGCAGGCGTTATTACGTAAGGTACTATTGGTTGCATCCGCGATCACATTTTGCTATTCATTAATTATACGCAATTTAGTGCACATTCAGTCATTTGCTAGCGATGACAATGACAAATTAATTTATATATGCATTTCATAAATCTATCAGTTTAAATACACTGCATATTTAGTTTGATATTGTGATAGATTATTGAAACTTGAAAATGATGGACACGAGCGGGACTCGAACCCGCGACTTTCGCCGTACCGTGGCGCCGCTCTGCCAATTGTGATAGTTGTCAAATTGGCAATATAAAAAAAGAACGCAATGAGAACCTGCTCTTTGTTTGAAGTCGGTTAAAACACGTATTTAAACAAACGAAAACTCTTTATTAAACGCGACTCATTTAATATACAGATATTTTTTATTACACTTTGTTTCTTAATTTACTTCACAAGCTTACAATCATAAAACTTCGGTTCCGTATAAAGAACAATGAAGCCGAACACAGTAAACAAAACGTTCAGCTCTTTAAAGATTTCGTTGCGAGTAAGTACTCATTGAGTCGTGAAAGTTAATAATAACTTTGTGAAATATTCACTATGAGTAGGTACGTCAATGTTGTTATAGTAGCGTTAAGTATACTTACCAATAAGTAGTTTCGTACTTGATATATGCATTAAGCTATGCCGTCGATTTTAATGAAGCTTGTCAATAACTTACTTATATAACGCATCGATAGCGGGAAGTTTTAATTACCGGCAGTAAGGGGATAATGTGGGCTTTCCGTAATCGAAATTTATTAGCACTGATTTTATTACTGCTATATCCCTACTAATATCATAAACGCGGAAGTTTGTAAGTATGGATGGATGTTTGTTACTCTTTCACGTAAAAACTACTGAATGGATTTTAATGAAATTTCATATGGATGTGGCTGACACCCTGGATTAACACATAGGCATAATTTTTTATCCCGAAAAATGTAGCGGGGCGCGGGTAGTATTATAATTTATAGGATATAGGTATTTGGATACACTCTGGTATTACCGTACAAAATCACTGAACTTTATATGTCTATTGTTAATATAGAATAATGTTTTTTATGTGTGTTAATATTACAGACTTATATTTAGGTAATAAAATTAATCAGATCAATTAATTAGTTAGCGGTGTAATAGAGCCTTAGATACTCATTATGTACCCGCAACCTTGAGCATATTAAATCAATTCATAAACCACTAGGCTTCTAAGATTCCTCGAGCGGGTTTGCAGTGGAAGGAAGACGCAGCTATATATTCTCGTCTCGCTTCCACAGCGGAAAATGACCTGCAATGCAAGCTTATAGTAAGGCACCTGGTAGCTCTGCAATTGTGTTTATCGTAAAATTACGGAAGTAGGCACCAGTATACCATATTACCTAGCTAGTATATGTATATCTCTGCCTGTAAGTACAATTAACTTCGGCAAAGGAGTATATAAATAGATTAAATGGAATTGAATTGGAGAGAAATCTGTTTACATTTTGATTTAGTAAAATCTTGTTTAAATCTCGGAAGTTTGAGCCCGGTACAGCCAGGGTAATGTAAACAAGGCATTGAATAGGTGTTTCAGTAAAAACAGGTCACACGGAAGCTTCGAGTTTACGATGACGCAATCGGTAAATAATATGAGGAAGTGTGTGGCAAAATATTTTACGATGAGCCAGCTAACAATGCAGCAATGGCGGAGTAGGAAACCAGTTGTGAATGTAGACTGACTACAGCGGGCCTTAGGAATAACGTTCTGAAGTAGCTGGGGGAAAAGATAAAACAAATGTGCACAGAAACTAAACCGAGTATTAAGGTTAGTGCAGAGAATATCCCTTCCCGTTTATCCCCCTGCGACTGTTACTTAGGCTGTCTTAGACGCATTAAAATACAGCTTGAAGTTTCTAAGTATGTGACAAATATTTGTATTTGTAGTAGTGACTTCCCCTTGTCGCGCTATTATAGAATTGTATTATGATTTCGTATAATGTCTAGACTGTTTTAGACTAATGATAACGATAAAAAAGGAGAGATTTGATAACCTAGGTACTTTGATCGTCACCTATGTAGCCACTGTTACTAGTGTCAATAGTCATAGGCATTTGAATGACAAACGAGAACAATGGCTTAGCGTGCTCTGTGCTCGTAGCGGTCTCTATACGGACGTTCGCACTAAGTGCTCTCGATCGGATCAAATAATGATGATGAACGACTAGTGGCGGTTGAATGTAGCACAAGTTATTGTCCGGTAATAGTCATTTAACTTTAGAGAGAGATTTACTTTTTGTATAATATTTACATTTCACTTACATTGAAATACTTAGGTTGCATGGTCAAAAGGTTGTAATAATTATATTATTTTATACTAGTTCTCTGTTCAAACGAAATATAGTCTTAAGCAAGCATATTAAATACGGTATATAGAATGTACGTTGATACATACAAAGCAAGGTTAGGATTATTATTCAGTTACAGCTGACTTATGACTCTAACAACGTTCTACTTTTAAAGCTAACAAAGAAACAAAAGTATAACGAAGGCGATAAGAACTTAGGGAAAATATTAGAAGGAACGAAACAATGACGATTGAGATTTTAATATCTTAGTAAAGTGTTTTATAAGAAAGACGCCGAAAAAAAAAACTCAACAAAAACCCAACTCTTTAATGAGGAAACAGACTTTACATTTCAACACGCCATGGAAACACAAAACAATCTAATACAAACGTGCGAGCTTGATAAATAAAAAGAAAAGTCAGCCTTAAACTGGCGACCGACGATATTTGCCGAGCAAATTGTAGTCAGTGGAACGTGTTTTACAAATGACTCGCATACCAAGCGCTGAAACTGCGCTATCAAACACATTTCATTCGCACAATGCTTCTGTTACGGCACGTAGTAAGAAAATATTAAGATGTAACTCTAGATTATAAGGACTAAAAGCTCTTAAGATGAAGTATACCGTTAAGATGTTTGTCCGTATACACGGCTCCGTTTGCTTGTTCAGTAATTTTTTCTTTATTCTATTGTTTGCGGTCATCCCAACCTAAGCACACAACAAGAGATAACAAGGAAAATTGGCTCCTCTATGTATATGTCCTACGTACACATAATGTCTGTCGAACAAGGGTAGGTAACTTTATAGTACTTCGCCTTAACAGGACCCTATTTGAGATTATAATAAGCATGTTATTACCGTAATTGGTATATTATAATAAGCCGACGCAAATGGCATCGAATAGAGTATCGTGGAAAGATAAAGGGGAGGCCTTTACTCAACAGTGGAACATAGAACAGGCTAATAAAAAAAACAACACAATATTAGAAGGCTAGGTAGGCCGACTGGGAAGTAATTGAATTAGGCACTAATTTGTAGGTACCCATATTATCGATTCATAAATAACATAATAATATGTCTGACCCTACTTACTTGTACGAGTACGTGTGAATATTGCGAAAGTTAGTATCGGATCTTCATTGTGCATAGGTTCGCAAACAAATTGATATCAGTTTGGCAAATCCAAACATGTTTAGCGTTTTCCTCAGACAACTTCTATGTAAATACGCGAGTAGGATACTTTCTCCACGGACGTTCGAAGTTTAAAGCTTATCTCACCACATTTGCAACTTAAGGCCAAGCAAAGGCCAAAGTTGATGTAGTTTTATGCGAGTATGATACGTATTTGCATTCGAGATTTACTAGCGTAACGTGAGGAATATCAATATTAGTCTAGCTCTACAGCATACTACATAATGCTCCTTTATAACATCAAGGAGACATGTCGACTTAACTTGTGTTAGTATGTATTACTGAAGTCAGTGTGATAATTCATGTCTATAGTTTGTAGCCTAATTGTGCTTGTAAAAGAGTAATAACCATAATTTAATACACGTAATTAGTAAACATGAGTTAAACAACTGTATAAAAGCAACAGGCGAAAGTTATAAATATTCGTATTTCGTATCTAAGATATAAATGTAGCGTAGGTGTAATGAAGCAATAAAAATGTAATTAGAAAAGGGCCACAGCGTTATCTTAGTACATTTTTCTTTTCCAGACAATGAAATCACGCGGGCAAAAACTAAGCAATTTGTCCTGTCCTCAGAATTACGTTTTTGCTGAAGTGTTAGAACAAATTTCACCAAATGTTCACATTTCCAGCTATCTCGAGTTTTAACCCTTCGTCAACGCGCTGAGAATGCGCATTTAGCAGAGTAAAAATTCCGTCCCGAAATTTGTCGCCTACTCTATATGTACATAAATAATTTTAGTACAATTTGCTTCTGGTTCTTATTGTTGCAGATATACATTGTGATTTTACGTATTAAAGTAGAAGTTTAGTAAAATTCTTTCAGTACTACGAATGCTCAACTTAATATTCCTAAAAGATTTATTTAACTGAAATAAAAATATAGCTTTTCAAAGTTTTCGTAGATTGTAAAGGTCAAATAAAAAAGCATTTTCTTCGCAAAAAATATCTGACAGCGCTCACAGTATTAATTAGCCAAAATCTGTCATAACGGATTTTCGAGAGAAAGATGGACACGAAAATTACATTACCAAAGGTTAGTAGGACACAGAAATAATCTTTGTAAAGTTTTCTTGGCAATGTTCTAATAAGTATTTACATTTATAAAAGCCTTATATAATACGATTTCTGAAAGCAAATAAAGTAGTAAATAAATGCTGTTCGATCGCCGTAAATTAACTAGGCCATCCCTATCTAGTTCTTGCAGCGACCGGTCCCTTGTCCCAAGGGTACAGCTGATAATCAAGAAGGTATATAGGAGTCGTCTTCTCAATTCTAATCTCGTGGGGAATCTATTAGACAAGGGTGAGGTAAAGTGTACACGTAATGAATTATAACCGTGTGAATAAAATAAGGAAGATATATCGTATAGATGTACACTCTAGTAACAGTTTTTATCCGTGGGCAGAGGGATTCAAAATAGCCGAAAAAGCGTAAGAGTGTAGGTATGCTCTCTACCTCTTCGAGGCGTGACTATATGTGTAAATTTGAGCATTTTTGCTTTAAAACAATGCAAAATTCTGTCGTGAACCACTAAAAATAAAAACTCTTCCTGCATTTTCATTTACATTCAACGACCAGGAAATCTCCGAAAAGCACAACTGGCACAATAACGAACGGCCCGCAGTCATGCTATTGTTCACAGCTTAAATTATTTTAGAAATATTAATTGTTCACAAAATTCGTTACGTATGAATTTTTGTGTGTAAAAATAATGTGTTCCTGACTGCATTTCGGTCATGGTAGACATTTTAAATAAATTGCTTACGCAAGAGTTATTACACTTACTTTGTGCACAAAATATGTGTGCACAAACACAGATGCACTCTATACCCTCACAGGCCTATGATCGGTCTATGGGAATGGTAAAGAGACAAGTACAAGAAGAGAGAAGATTGGCGCGAGACATTAGTCTTGCAGTCCATGCAAGTAAAGGCCTTCACTACTACACTAAAAAGCCTTCACCCATCGCTGCTGAGACAGTAGTCTGTCCGGTGCCTATATGTAACAACAAGCCCTCGTAAATAAATAACGGAGTCAGAACTATTTCCGAGCCAGACGCGGTTAGATCCATCAAAATAATAAATGCGAAACTTTGGATGGATGCTTGTAACTCGCGCCGCAGCGTCTGAATACTTCTTGATGTAGTCCAAGAGCTAGAAATATGATATGAGATGCCTACAATATGAAAAAAAGTAATTTGATTCAGGATGATATTCATATGGAACATGTTAAGGCTGCCCTTATTGATATCGTTCTTGCAGACACGATTACCGAGGATGAGATTATGACATGACTATGACTTTTAGGTCAGCAAATTTTATTAAGAGTCCCTGGTATATGTAAATAACACTTACAGTAGCATATGCGGTGTTTCTGCGGCACTAGGTTCGGCGCCTTAAGGTCATAGTAGGTTAACAATAAATTCTCCTCCTTGAAATATACAGGCATAATAACGTGCCTAACACGTTTCGAAGTCGTGTTTAAATAGTAAGATAATACTTGCCTCCCTTTTTGTTGGAGTAGCCACCCATCTTGCCGGCAACCCTGGCCGAGACACCGCTCGCCACCACGAGCACCAACGCCCCCGTGCGCACCGTGTGACCTGCCCAAGGAAGAAATAAAAATGTATATTCCGAAGAGTAAGTAAACATACATCCCTGCTAACAATACCTACAAATGCTAATATGAAATACTGTCTTTTTTTCTAACATCAGGATTAAAAGTAGGTGTAGTTTTAAGCATGGTTCCACAACCATGCCTCTTAAAATCGAGAAAAGCATATTATTATTCTTTAATTCAAGCAGACTCCAACTATAGAAAGTAAAAATGCAGTTTAATAACATGATTTTGTGAACCTAATAAATGTAATATATTCCCGAACCTCATTCGTTATTTTATTTATTTTAATATTAGTTTTTGTCCCAAGAATTATTATTTGAAAATTGGAATTTGGTCATATACTATAATATCCACACGCATTATAGGCACGTCCTGTGTATCAGTTATGTTTAGAAAGTTAACGTTACATAGGTATGTATGTAAGTAAATAACGCAATACACATGAGCAGACATTATTTGAAAACATTTATTTTATCACAGAATTCGCGATTTCACGAACTCAATTCCAATCCCGGCTTTTAATTGAAAACGTTTAAATCAGAAAAACATAATGACTTTTTGTGGGTTTTGGATTAAAATCTAAAGTCAAAAGCGTTGGATGATGGATGTTATTTTATCGCATAATTTTAATTCGTTTTGTTTGATCTGTAGGTTAATGAAAATGAAATCAATTATTTTTCAATACATATTCATGTAAAACTACCTCTATTTATTGAAACGGTGGGACACTATGCTCTGGAATTTTGCAATTTTTCTCAGCAAAAAAAGACATGAATTTATCGTCACCAAATATGAATAATACAAAACACTTACGAATCATAATGGCCATCTTGTCCTGTTCTCAAGCAGTAAAAAAGAGAACCAGCTCCTTATTTACATTGATGCAGATATTGTCTCTCCCTTATAACTCGTCGCAGCACCTGCAACCAAAATAAAAATTGAAACCTCATTTAGGTCCAATAACAGTTTCACCTCTCGGTGTTATCCGCTACATTTTTTCGGGATCAAAAGTAGCCTATGTAGTATCAGCTACTTCCATACCAAATTTTATCAAGGTTGGTCCAGCAGTTTCAGCGTTAAGAGGTAAAACGTACACAAACACACTCACAAACTTTCACCTTTATAAAATTTGTGAGTTTACAGTTTCCTCAAAATAGCTACTCATTCTAACTAAGTCCTATCTACATGGGGATGTGAAGAGATTTAATCAGCGAACACTTAAAACGGCAAGCGTTTCGTAAACACCAGAAATTTCTAATTTGGCGTCTTCTCGAGGTGTTGAGTCTCTCGTTGGCTTTTGTCCGTTTCAGGAACAAAATACACCACAGATAAGAACTTCTGATATATGATCATGGGGCATTGCTTTTATGAACAATCGCCCTTGGTGATTTATTTTACAAGAAATTAGTCATATGGGTTATGCTAGAATGCTAATAACACAGTGCGTCCTGCCGGGTAGATCGAGACCTGCCTTGACTTGATCTACTCGGCTACCAGAAAGGTTATCTAACAGAAAACAGGCACGACATAAACCTGCCCGGTCGTCCCTAATAAGTCGATAATTTATTTCGTGTCATGCCTCACGGAACAATTTTTGATTAAATTGGGACCTATCTCTATGGACGAGTGAAAATAGCCATTGTATAAACACGCCCGACATAATTTATGGGCTGGACGGTAATTTTAACTGTTCTGTTAAAGGTTTGATCATTTGGGCATAATCCCTTACTTACCCTTTACGACATCCCCGTAAAAGGAGATAGATTGAAATTGATGGCTTTCGCGTTTGCACTGTGTTCTAAAATAGGATTTGTTGAGATTTAGGCAAAGTATGTTGGTATTTATGTTATTGTGAAAATATTTACTAAGTATAGAATAATCTGCGTGCTTATTTGCCTTCTAAGTGATAAAAACAAAACAATAATTTAATACTTATGTAAAACAGAGCATCAACCTTAAGGAGGTTTGATCATATTATTGGTAAAGTCACGTGAAACGTTTGAACGAAGAATTAAATGTCCAATGTGAACCACTTAGGTACTTAAAAACATCAATTTCAGTTTAACCAACCAAATACTTTGAGGAGATTATAAACGAATTTCCCCTTGGTTGCTAGTGACGGACGCTTTATATTTTATCCCTGATATCCTTTTATTTATAGCGAAATGTGAAGTAATTGGATTTACTGTTGAAGTAGTTCCGCAATCTTGCTGTAAGCGTCGCAATTGTTCGTGAGCATAGCTTGGACATATTTTTGTTATGTTCTCTTTCGTATAAATTGATAAATTTCCCTTTGGTAGTTCTTGTCTATGGTCTTATTCTTATAGTATTTGATTCTCGATTACCATTTGTTCAATTTACCGCACAAATGTTATTTTTTTCGGTTTCTGGACCATATTTTTCTAGTTAGCCGAGGTGTAATGTTTTACATCGAAAATTGTCAAATTAAATTATACTAACTGCGCCCCGCACTACATTTTTCGGGGTAAACAGTAGCCTATGTGTTCATCCACGGTGTCGGCTAGCTCTGTATTAAATTTCATCAACATCGCTCTAGGCGTTTGAGCGTGAAGAGGTAACAAACATACAAGCACACAAACACACTCACGAACTTTCGCCTTTATAATATTAGTATAATTATGTGATGTATATCTAAGATATGTAGGTATACCTACTTAATATTTGATTATAAAATGACCGGATCTGAGAAAGCTATGGTAATTTATTGCGGCACAACGGAACCATTAAACAAACTACATAACCTTTACGTCTTTAAACTACGTTTGAGAGCATTGTGCCGGCGGCGTGGGTCCCGTTTGTACAATAACAACACTGAAAATATTACTCTAACCCCCTGTAAACAACATTCAAGTTAAGTTCGTACCACGTTACACGCCGTACTCAAATATTACTCGAATATTAAATGGCAAATTAATAAGACCAGTGTTTGTCGAAACAGTTGAAAAACAAACACTGAACGGCTTCCAGGGAATTAAGATCTTACATTCTATAAAACAAAAGGCTATATTTATTTGGAAGTGGGTATGATACGGACATTTTATACTTCACCCCGGAGTAATGCTTTCCGTAAAATATACTGAAATAACACATTCTTGTTGCTTTATGTTGAAAAAACTTTGGGCGTGTTTTTGTGAAGGACTTGGGAATCAGAACATTTTATTATAGAAAAACTGATTCGCTAGAAAAGTTTCAGTTTGAGTTGATGAATTTTTCGTCCCAGCGGTAAAAGTGTATCTAACGAAATTATTTTTATGTTAGATTGGAGAGTAGGTATATACTGTCTGCTACTTCCAGTTTATGGTTATAATATGACTTATCTTATATTTCACCATTTGGATACTAAGTTTACTTGTGTTACAACTTACACTTTGGTTTCATTTGCTGAACATTAAGAAAAAATGTATCTGCGATAAATATTTGACATAACATAGACATGTTTATTACACGCTTTATATTAGCTTCACTTGTATGTATGTATGTTTGTTTGTATGTTTGTAACCGACTTCTTTGGGCGCGATTTTGACCCACTTTAAACGGCTAGATTTCGTTCAAACTTTGTAGATTTATCGAGGACCGATGACAATACACTAATTTGATAAAATTATTTAATAATATAATTAATAAAAAGTATTAATTAATAAAAATAGCATAATTACAGCCCGCAACACAAACGCCCTCTGCTAAGCCGCTAGTCGCTACGGTAAAGTTCCGTGGTAGCTAAGCGTCGCGCGCGTGTCCCGACTCCAACGCCCTCTGCTAAGCCGCTAGTCGCTACGGTAAAGTTCCGTGGTAGCTAAGCGTCGCGCGCGTGTCCCGACTCCAACGCCCTCTGCTAAGCCGCTAGTCGCTACGGTAAAGTTCCGTGGTAGCTAAGCGTCGCGCGCGTGTCCCGACTCCAACGCCCTCTGCTAAGCCGCTAGTCGCTACGGTAAAGTTCCGTGGTAGCTAACCGTCGCGGGCGCCGAGACCGGCTCGCGTTAAGGTAAAGCTTCGTGGTAGCTAACCATCTTAATAAAAAATAGAAAATAAATAATAGTTTAAAAAAACTAAAAAACACGCTTTTTATCGAAAACCGAACTAAAAAATAGAAAATAAGTTTTAATCAATTTAAATTAAGAATAGTGTTAAAAATTTCAATAAATATAAATTAATAATAGTGTGAATAAAAACAAAAAATATTTTATTTAAAAAAGCGTGGGGTGCATGGTGTCAATAGTTATAAATATTTTATTGACAGATACGAGTAGAGTGATTATCACTTTGATAATATCTTAAAAAGCACCCCACGCTTTTTTTAAATAAAATATTTTTTGTTTTTATTCACACTATTATTAATTTATATTTATTGAAATTTTTAACACTATTCTTAATTTAAATTGATTAAAACTTATTTTCTATTTTTTAGTTCGGTTTTCGATAAAAAGCGTGTTTTTTAGTTTTTTTAAACTATTATTTATTTTTTTTATTAAACACCATTGTACCGTACGCTTCTGGACTTACTAAGTTGTGAACTGTCACAAACAGAAATTTTCCTTACACAAACATCCAGGCAGACTATAAAACTAAAACGCGATTTCCGTTTTAAAATTGCCTTCATAACTTTGACTTATTCATTTAATTTAAACTTAAGACTTAACCTTTAAGTCTCTTGTTTGAGAGTATTTCTTGATCCTTTAGATGAACATATAATTAGACAGGAATAATTTGCTGGATATCATAGTATATATACGTTATATATATAAAAATATTTGAATAAAATACATATTATGATCATGTCCTTCGCTTGCCTTGGATAGGCTACGAGAGAATGTTTTAAAAGATACGTAAATCTTTTTAAATTTCATTTAACTTTTCTGAATGTAAAAGTAATCATTGAACACAAAGAAACGTAGAGCTTCCTGTTCCAACATTTCAATCCTTTGTAGCGTATGTAAAGATTCGTCTGCGAGGTAAAGGAAAAGATTTAACCGATATTGATTCTATTAGTTCCCGTTGGGTATAAAATGCATCCTTATTTGGCCGGTCAGAAGTTTATAACGAGCGGTTGTTTTTAGTATTAAATTACAGAAGTTAATCACAATATCACCTTTACAATCAGCCCTTTAATACTTATAATTATTTTAATATAAGTTTATGCTTATACTTCCTTCGTCACTAAGATCATAAATGTGAAAGTACGAGGGTCAAACTGAAAGTTCTTAGAAAATCAAAAACTGATTACATTAGCCAGTTATTAGTTTTATTATATCTTTTCAAAATATTGTCCATTCACGTCAATACACCGCTGCATGCGATGGAACCACTGGGAAAAGCACTTTGCCCACTCGTCTTTAGGGTTCTCTTCAATGGCATCGCGATACGCAGCCACCGCTTCTTCAGCATTCATAAACCGCTTTCCTTTAAGTTTTTCTTTAATTTTTGGAAATAAATAAAAATCACAAGGGGCGAGGTCGGGGCTATACGGCGGGTGACCCAGTAATTCAACGTTTGATGTCGCCAAATAGTCGATCGTTCGCTTAGCGGTGTGCGACGAGGCGTTGTCGTGGTGAAGGAGGATCCTACTGCGAGGTCGTTTCTCTCGAACTTTTTCCAAGACAAGTGGCAAACAATTGGTAGTGTACCATTCTGCAGAAACTGTTTTTTGATCCTCTAACACAATTGTTGCGAAATGACCTATCCTTCCAAAGAACGAGGCCACCATTTTTTTTCCCGCACTTCGATCTCTCTTCACTTTAGTTGGCAACCTCTCGAAAGGAAACACCCACTGAGCAGATTGTCTTTTGGTTTCAGGATCATAACAGTAAATCCAGCTTTCGTCACCTGTTAGTATGTCGAACACAGCATTTGAGTCACCTCCGTTAAATCTTTCAATCATTTTACGGCACCAATCCACACGATGGAGTTTTTGAGCCTCAGTCAAATTATGAGGTATCCACCGGGCGCAAAGCTTCCTGACTGCTAAATGTTCGTGGAGGATTTTGTGCACTTGACTCATACCGATGCCTAAGCTTGTCCGAATCTGCTGATAGGTCACTCTTTTGTCAATCTCTATCATACGCCGCACAACACAGATGTTATCTTCAGTCGTCGCCGTAGAAGGCCATCCCTCACGTAAATCATCAGTGAGATTAGTGCGACCACGTTTAAACTCATTAAACCAGTTGTAAACTGTCGCACGAGATGGGGCTTCATCGTGAAAGGCCAATCGTAGTCTATCATAACTTTCTTGTTGACTTAAATGACATCGAAAGTCATAAAAAATCATTGCACGAAAATTTTCTCGTGTTAATTTCATGTTGACGTGACACAGACAATTTTCAATTTGCCGCCAAATCGTAAAACAAATAACAAATTAATGAAATATATACTCAGTAATATTGGCAAAGAGTTCTATTTTCAAATTTTAGAATTATTTTTTTATTATATTGTTTATAAGTGGCCAGTTCTAAGAACTTTCAGTTTGACCCTCGTAAGTTTATTTGTTTGTTACCTTTTAAGCGCCAAACTACTACACTGATCATCGTTAAATTCTGCATATACATTAGTTTATGGCAACCACCCCTAGCAAAGGGGGACGCCTTTGTCAACAGTGGACGTCTTCCGATAGATGATATGCCAAGTTCAGTCTAGCCAAGAAAGAATACGCGAGTCGTACATGAACATTCAGAAACATCTCAATATACAATTTGAAGGCACTACAGTATATTCAATTCAATACATCTGTTTTCGGTACAAGAGCGCCCTACGTCAATTTTCCCCTTGAACACAAATATCCGGTATTCTCAGATTCTGATTCGTTCGCATTTCATACATAGGCAATAGCTTTTGAAACATATTGTTTTGAATCTTCTTTCTTCGATGATTTTCAACGGTCTTTAATTAGTTTTAAGGTCATCTATATACGTAGGTATGACGCCTATAATAGCACTACTAAAGATACATACCACAAAAAACCATAAAAATCCACCAATTAACTAAGAGCTACTTATAACTGTGAACAACGAACGTTAATAGCGGCAAACATTTACCTACGAGAGCTAAGTTAAACGCGCGAGGTCAAGTCTTTAATTGCACGGTATAAAATAGTCATACTCATGAAAAATACAAGTCCAATGGTTTCCCGTGAGTCGTGACGTCAATCTAAGAACCTCTTTTAATTCATTATGGGATACTGTTAACTGAATCACTATGCCAGTGTACTATCAGTTTTTTGTTTAGGTATAGGAACACAATTCCTACAAATCCGATTATGCTACGGCACCAAAACGGGCTCGGGGGTCTCCAACCTATTTTAGTACTGAACACTAATAAAACACAAAAGGGTTTAAACCTTCGCACACATGTGAATATCGGTTCAAATCGTCACGTACGTGCCATTGTTAAAAAAAGATGGAATAGGTTCTTTCAGCCCTTCCTATTTTTATAGAATTTTATGAACACTTAAATACCCATTGTTTAAGGGTACTAAAAAGGATACCTATAAATTAACTAGGTATTGGTCTATCAAGTGGATATTCACATGTTTCATTAGGAACATAATTTTAATAACCTGTATTCCCTAAAGAGGACACGTCTTGATTTATGCTCACCCACAGCACTTGGTCTAGTAACGCTACCTGGTATAACGATACCTGCAACCTTGTACCATGTAGCAGAATTCGAATGCATCGGTTTTTATTTGTGTGGGGCATTAAGCCTGAGTTCATGTCCAATTAAAATGTTTCCTGTGGCTATACTAATGGCGTAACCGCAGTGAGAGCGGTGTTGTCCAGAGTTCGGACAAGCCGCTCTATAAATATTGGTTATTGGTGGACGTACTAGCATTTCAAATTACTATTGTCTACGTAAATAGGCTGGTTATTAAAGAGACATTATAAACAGGATTAATTCAAGGCAAAATATTATTGGTTTTTCCATTAGGTAATTCTCAGTACCAACACGGAGTCTGGGTTTGTGCCGAGTTGATAGCCATAAGCTCACCTCCTATTATATTCGGATCTATAAATTAACTGGCGAAATGGGCACTTCTGCCTACCTCCTCGGAAACTACATGCCTAATGTTAAGTTAATTTAGTTATAACAATACATATTCAATTTTCAAAAAGCGCTGGATATAATAGTGCTTTTTCTCTCCTCTCTCCATCCGAAAATCGATACGACAGAAATAATTATAATAAATGAAAGCTGGTATCCGTTAAAACTGAAACGCAGATCAATACTCATAGCATACATCACTATTCACTTTGTCATAGTCATGTAGATAGATTTATAACTAAGTGAACCGTGACCATGTACGGTTTTGAGTGTCCCCACGTGTTACAACTACATCCATATATTTGAATTATATACTAGGTTTTTTTCTTTCTCATACAAACCACATTTACCGTGCAGCAAGGTTATTGCTGAAAATATCGATAGTATGATAAAAAAATAACAGCGTATAACAGTCCCACTGCAGGGCAAAGGCCTCTTCCTGAATAGAGAAGGATTGAGCATCGATCACTACGCTAGCTCACTGCGGATTAGCGATTTCAGATAATTAAATCCAGGTTTCCTCACGATGTTTTCCATCACCGTTAATCATAGTGTAAACCTGCTTGTATTACGCATTTATGTAAAACTTGTTTTTAACGTTATTTACATTGTAAGAGGACTTAATTCTTTACTAAGCAATCATGCCACGCGACCAGGAGTGCGACGCCGCCAGCTCTAATAAAAAAGAAGATGTACTTAAGTAAATCGAATCAAATAACTGCTTCCAACTGCATATACAAACAGAAGGAAGTAATTTTCTATTTCTTAGAGAAGTCTGTGATGCAAAACTTTCCGTCAACTGTATTCAAACTTTTACTATTTTTACAGGCTTCTGACAGTAGAAGAATTATAAAGAATATAAAGAAAAGAATATAAAGTTGTACATGACAAAAGCTTTTCCCCTTATTCATAAAACTTTATTAGACAATATTATTTAAGCCAAATAGTGTTTGATTCAATTAAACTGCCAGATACTTAGTATATTTATTAATAATGTATGAGTATACGGCATAATTATAAAAGCTCTAAATACATACAGCTCTAAGTACATTAAAAAATAATATTTCTGTCTCATTTATCGAAAAACGAGTAAATAAAATTTTGAAAAATACTGTGCGAAATGCCAAAATTTTTGAATCCAACATATAAATTGCTGACGTCATACTGTACAACTAGCTTTTTGCAGCAATTGGGTGGCCCGTGAATACATTATTATATTTTTTAGGCCGTAGTTCTACCATCATGGTTACAAGAAATTACCAAGGTTAAAGACGTCTAAGCTCAAGACTAACGGCATCTACCAAGAGCAAACAATATTAACGACTCCAAGTAAAAGTTACCGAAGGAGAGTAATGGCGGTGCGAACCTAGATTAGAGAAACGGACGCAAACTGGTTAGTGGCTGTACGACCATCGAGGTTAATAGCAAGGTAGAAAAGCAGCTAACATAAAACTTTTTAAAGATTAGACAATGCGGCTGATTGTCACAAATAAGGACAGTAAAGCGGTTTGAAGACGTCGATAAGAGTTTCTGCACGAAGGCCTTAAATAGGACTCCAATATACATAACGTTACGCCTGTATTCCCCAAAGGTAGACAGAGGTGAACAGTAAACTCACATTTCACCAGTTATCTTAATGGTCCCAATGTATTAGGGAGCAAGCCAATTGCCGTTAACCGGGCACAGATTCAGAAGAATCATTAAATGAAAAAACCCAGTTACATTCCCCGACTTGGGAATCCAATACAAAACTTCATGCTCAATAATCGCACCTTCCGATTGCGATGATAGACCAACGAGTCAATATGTATTACGACTCCTATCCACTACTAAAGATGAAGATTAAAACATTACGTAATTATTCCAGTCCAGACAACAATATATTCGCACTCAAATTAGAAGCAATGGTTTAGAAAGCCTCAGTGGATTAACCCTATTTAATGTCGTCTCTTTGTCTTGCGATACTTAAAGCTTAATGTAGAATTATATGTACTGTTGGGAGCGGCTGTCTATTTGAAATTATTTAATTCATCATCATCACCCACAGCCTGATGATGATGATCCTTGCCTTCAATATCCCACTGCTGTGTATCAGCCTCCCTTAATCAATGCTATCGGCCGCTGTCCTGTGCCAATATTATCCAGGTGCGCCCCGCAATATTTAACTTAATTAATAACTAGGAACTAGGGATTTCCAATCAAAGTTAATTGTGTGCTTTAATGGCCTCTCAGACTTAGTGTCGGCATCTCTAATCAAAGGATGCTTGGTTGTGCAATACCTATGTGTATTGTGTAATGCAAGACGGATAATACCCTAATGGACGTCACTACGTCTTAGTTCGATCTAGTACTGCCCGTGAGTGCTATTAACACGCTTAGAACGCTACTGCTATTGTTTGTGACGAACAATATCACGTTTGTTTTCAGAACACGTGCTAAATTGTACACGTCTATTATATTTTATTTATAGTTTTTGTTTACAAGTAGATTCACTTATTTGGAGCAAGAAGAGATAAGAATTAAAAGCCTTGTGATCTGAAAATATGATATCAAGATTTTCGTTATTTAAAAACCGTGACGTCACAAACGTTACACGTTAAAAGTTAATGATAAAAATAATTTATTCAAAATACACATTTATGTTTAAGTACTTTTCGGGCATCACTATAGCCCCCAAAAGCGCCTGCTCGTTACTGCTTCCTAGTGCTATAGCTGGGTAGATGCTAAGGCGATAACTACCCAGAAAAATATATAATAAATATAAATATAAAATGTATTAGATTCTTAATTAAATGCAAAGTAAAGTAGTGGATACATCGATAATGATGAGGTTACAATGAAGGCAACAAAAGTCAACCCTTAGTAGTAATGTAGAGTCTACAGTTACTAAGTAACTTAAACGGCTATTAAAGCTAATGTTACAATATCAAGTTTTATACATTTTAAAAGTAATCTATATTTTTTGTAAAGTACACTCCCGCAACCAAATAATGTACGGCTTGGAATTACACAACAAATAATAATGTCAACAAATTTGAGTTTGTCAACATTATTTTCAGTGCTTACATAGCAACACAAATTGTTACAGCAATGTACCCCTTACGTCGTAAATAATTTAATAAATTACGACTCCAGCGCGTTAAAAATGGTTTAATATAAAAATATGTTAGCGTAATTGAGGAAAGTTTTTATCGCAAAACAAAATAAAGTTCTTCCCAGTAAGTTTAGCTTGACAAAGTTTTCGTCCCAAAGGTAGAATTGCAACGAAAATTTCAACACGCTACGATATAGTTCTGGGTTTTTATTAGAATTTGTATTCAACTTTTCAAACATTCTAACTCACATAAATAACTTTTGGAGTATGGTGTACGGAGACATGAAATCACGTTGAGATGAGTAAAGTTTCGGCTTTATTACATGTTTGTGTGACCCGAAAGTCATAACGTAAGATAAATACGGACAATCATATTTATTTTATCTAACAAAATATCTTATATTTCATCACAAACACGACAGAACTATGCGTCACAACCTACTAAATGATTGATAGTCGATTCACAGTTTTTCTGCTTACTTAGAAATGAAAATTCTGTGGGACTAATGTACTACATTGAGTGGTTAAAAATGATCTAATAACACATAATCTTTTACTTAGTCCGGGATCCGCACTAAATAAATATTGTCATAGTTAATGGATATTTGTTTTGAGACAAGGTACAGCAAACACCGACACGATGTAGGCCATCGATGAAAGACAAAACTGCTTTTATTTTTTTATGTCATGTCCAGCTGAGGTAGCGCTACGTGACTGTAATATTTATAATAGTTTACAAATACGACATGTATTGTGGCTCTTGGTTCAAGTAGATTATGCTTTAGTTTGCCCGTTATGTGAGAAGTACTGAAGTGCCTAAACATTTCTAGGGTTATCATCGAAAATTAATCATATAAAAGTAATCGTAGTAGACCAGAATTTGCACGTGTTTTATCGGTGCCGCGGCTTCTATATTTATTTACGTCACGTACTATGTATAGGAGGAAAATTCAGCACCGGTTTGTATGCTCGGGTGAATTTGGGAATTATTATTTGGATTCAATCCTATAATAATATCCCCATATGTTGTTAAAGGTTCTATATTGGACATAATGTAACCGTGACGAAGTTTGCGAAGGAAGTATACATAAGACAAAAATGTTTCATTTGTATTACTCTTTTATTGTAGTTCGTGTTATTTGAAGACCCCTGATAATAAAAATTGTATTACGAAAAGAAACAGAACGATAAAATGTGAAAGAAATAAAAAAATAGGTACCTATTTGCACTGTCGCAATTACTTTTAGTGTTTTCTAGACGTCACAAGTGTTTGAAAAACAGTACCTAGCTGTGATGTGAGCCTTACTTGTTAATCTATTGTCGTCGTTGACTCAATTGAAATTACAAATCCTGAAAGCTAACTGTGTCACTTGAGCTATAAAGGTGTGTGTGTGTGTCTATTTCTCTTCATTTCTCAATTGTTTTTAGAGCTTTTGAACCATGGTACGTCGTATAAAACCTCATAAGTATGTCGGCTGTACGTCATGTCACGTACAAGGTGTCTCTCGCACGACGTCACGTAAATGTCGTGTGAGAACAGCTTAAGCATAAATAATTGCACGGGTTCCGTTCTTCAATAAAATTCTCGCATATTTTTGCAGAAATGGGGTTCCATAACTTCAAAAAGTGTATTTTTATAGTAATTGTAATAAGTTGATCTTATGATAAAACAAAGCAAACATTCTTGTTTGCTCTCTAGTAACAAGTTCTTACTAGATTTCCCCGATTATATTTCCTAATAGATAATTTTTGCTAAATTTATCTCAAGAGCATTCTTAACCTTTCATATTCGTGCCCCAGCCTCCACTTTGCCACCAACTGGTGGGCGGCCCGTGAAAACTTGTTGTCATTTGTCCAAACAAGTGATAAGTTTTTGTTTTATTAGGGTTCAGTACCAATACGGAACCCTAATAAAACAACGAGGTTCGGTCTTAAACTTTTGTTTCTCATGTAAATGACGTTTTAGCACATCTTGCTCGACGTGTGTCGCTAATAAAAAGATAAAAGGCTTCTATTACACTATCTCCTAGCTTTATTGTTAGTGAAGTTAAACTGTAAAAGGATTGGGAAGTAAAACTTAAAAAAGTAAGTACCTACTTAATAACGTATTTAGATTGCGTCTATATAAAAATACAAATTCATATTATTGCAATAAATTCTTATATTGAACTCAAATCAAATGTTTATTTGTGTAACATAGGTTATAACATAGGATGCAGATGTTAAATGATGGCCTTTCTTTCCGTGAAGGTTTACACAATGATTATTTTTTAATTGTTTATTTTATTTGTTTGAGCGACTGTTCGTGTAGGTATAAACTAAGACTAAAATATTAAATTGTAACATTACAGAGCCCGCTATGGCGACGAAGTAAAAGCCAACATGGCTTCTTTAATTGAATTCGGCTACACATGTGTTCGTTATTACGTGACATAGTGGCGGAGTGTGCGTTTATTTACAGCTTCTACATTGTATTTTAACAAGCATATACTACCGGTTCAGTGGAAAAATTGTAGCAGTGGACTGCAACGCGCTGATGATGATGATAGTAGCAGTGACAGCTGAGTAGTATGACCATTGGACTGCGTAGTCAAAGGTCGCAAGTCAACACCCCAGCACACACTAATACCTTTTCGAATTCACGTGCGTTGTATAATTTAGTTTCGCGGTTTTAATTGATATTTTGGTCCCGAAGTTCATCAAATAAAACCGCAATAAAATACGTAAACCTAGTTTTATTTCAATGTTTTATATTCGCGTAAGTGATAGAAATTATTATGTTAGCTATTTTTCAGTTTTGGTTTTTGTTACTAAAAATGGTAAACGAAAACATCGCGAGGAAACCAGGATAGGCATACCCGACGAATTTTCAACTGTGTAACCATGTCAGAAGCCTACAGGCGGATTAAACTCTGACACCAGGTTGTTCATCAATCACACGATAAGAAAAAGAACACTGTAAATATATTATGCTAATGTCTGTTTATGATTTATTCATAAAATTACTTTCACAAATATATTAAGTAAACCTTCCAATGATCATTTAATCCATATTTTTCAAATACCTGCTACAGCACTTAAAGACACCCACTGGCGAAAATAGAAAATATTTAAGGATCGTAATTTAGCTTTAATATAATACTAAGGCTGTTATTTCTTTCATTTTATACCTTTAAAAAGTATCTACTAAACAAATTTTAGCTGAAACTCATATTTTATCATTTCCATTAGTGTAAGTAGTAACTTATGAAATTAAATTAAGAGAATATCTAATTAAAATAACAAAGTATGTACTTATATTAATTATTTCTGTCACTTAGGTACAGCCAATTAATTATTTGAATAAAGCTTGATGGATTTTTATCCCTATTATTTGTATGCAAAACACAGAAAAGTCTAAACCCTGTTCCGTGATTTTATGTTACTATAAAAAGTTATAAACTAGTCTCTCTGTATTAGTACGTCGCTTGTGTATTTTTATTGATTTTTCTATCATGTCTGCCGCATGTCGGAGAACTATGGACGAAAGCAATTACGCAGAGGGTTCCAAACAGCAGCAAACGACTTCGCGGCAGGCCGAGAAAAAGATGGAGTCGCGAACTAGACTCCTACCTAAGAGACTGGTGTCGAGTGGCGGCAGACCGGGACAAGTGGAAGGAATGCCTTTGCCTTGCAGTGGGACAATACGGGCTGATAATAATAATAATTTCTACCGGCTACAAGTACGTTATCTCTAATCCTTTGTTGTACTACCTCCCATGATTTGTAGTTTCATATAACTGCGCGTTCCGTCTATTTCTGTCAGAGCCTATAAATATTGATTTTCGTGGGACATAAGACATAACAGCATTTTCATTCCTGTTACTAAACATGTTTCAACAGGTAGAATATCGAAGGCTCAAGTAGCTACATAAATTAATCGAAACACAGCACCTATTTAAGATGAATCATAGATTGCTTCCCTCGTATACATTTATTTGCTCGCTGGAATTACATACGTTCGCAACTCCCGTAATATTGAAACTCAGCGTTTTTCGCTCGTAACGCAAGTGGGCATGATTACGACCTTTGAAAGGCAAACGGCTACAGTCAGCGAGTAATAAAGCTATAGGTTGTATATGACGGAGAATTTCACAATCTTTAGTCTGGAAACCTTTGAATGATTGCAAGAATTGTAATTCTTGCAATCATTCAAAGGTTTCCTACACCTACACCATTTTGCTTGATTATCACACGTGTTTTAATGAAGAGGCAGGTGCATTCAGAGAAGACTGTAATGAGTCTCGTTTAATAGGCTCGCAATTCCAGTCACACTGGCACATTTCCAAATCTTGAACAGCTACTGAAAATCCAATAGAAAAACCCAATAACACTTAACCCAGCTCAAGAGCTCATATTAGGCGCGACTACAAGATTAATAAGACTCTTAGTGGATAGAGTTCACCAAATGTTACTTTTATTGCACGTTTTCAATCTCAATTCTTGGTGAGAGAAAGTCGCCTGGATTTCAGAACGTATACGTACATAATCACGCCAGCGATTGCCGATAAAATCCGAGGTATTATTATATAGCAGTAGTCTATATGATACACCTAAATTTCGCCGCTTATTATAAGTCCCATGTCAGCCTATTGCCATCTATTGGGCCCACAGCCCGTCCGTCACCTTCTACGACTTACTTTCTCGGCGACGGAAGGGAATTCTTAATCCGTTTCTCACGGATAAATTAAACATCACGAACATTTGCTTTTATGTCTACAGAAATATCTTCTGCAGAGTAAGAGCTATGTAAATCATGATTTCCGTGATGGCTGGTCCTTAGACTTTTATCCTGTCTTACCATTTCTGTTTTGTTAAAAGGATTAAATAAAAAAATATCAAGCCTTTCCTCATGTACCCTACGTCAGTATGGACGGATCTAAAATTGTTATGACCCGTACAACATGAAAAATCCATTATCACGTCAGCCTTAATGACACATTCAATGTTATGACGTTGATTGGTGGGTTGATATCGGGAATATTCATGTTCAGATTCAATGGTTCGCGAAAGGTGTACGGTGCGAACTGTTTCATTACTCGCTTGTTGTATTTATATAATTTGTACGTGTTGCGTTAAACTATTTGCGGTATTATCGATAAAAGAAAGTAGTTTACGAACACGGTTTAGTGCTTTTAGCTGGCCCTAATGCTCGACAAACAAATTGTTATGTTTATTATTAGTACTGGACACAGTCAGTTCTCTATTTAGTATTTTTTCGTGACCTGTTTTAAGATTACGAAATATACTAAATAGAGACTGTGACGGTAAGAAGCTTTTAACTAAGTCCAGGGTTGTTATTACTCAATATCAGCATTATTGTAGATCCAATAGTTCATTCTGTAAGTTGTCAATTATTTGTCCTCTATAGCCATTGGTCTATGTATCTCATCGATCCTTTAGGCGACCATGACAAACGCCAAAGCGCATAGTAAAAATATTAGGTTCATCCAGAAAAAAATCTCCCAAAAAGCTTATCTAAATCAAGTTCGCGAACTAAATGTTGCTACGACAAAATAAGGCTAAAAGCCTTGCCAAGAAGAAATGTGTAAGAATTGGTTAGTTCCGTAAAGAAAAATATTTACAAAGTAAATTGTAGTCAGAATGGATGCCAACTGTATTTAACTACAATTCGAGGTTAATTCATTGCTTCCGAGCATCAAACTTAATAGAAAAGTAGTAAAGGGGCTAATTCATACGTTGCTGCATTTTGTAAGACTTTTAGACTTTCATCAAAGTTTCGTAGGTGTATGATATTCCATAGTCACACTTATAATAAAGGCGATAGTTTGTGTGTGTTTGTATGTTTGTTATACGCTCAAACGGCTAGACCGATTTTGATGAAATACCATATGGAGGTAGCTGACACCCTGTATTAACACATAGGCTACTTTTTATCCAGGGCGCAGCTAGTATATCTATATACCGTTACGGATAAATCCAACAAGTTTTTTAGAGAAAAAGAGTTAATTAAAACGTGGTGTCCAAGTGATCATAGAACTAAAAACTAAATTCCAACTTCCTCCAACGTCCGTAAAACAAAACTGGAGACGTTAAGCAAAAGTTGCGGAAGGAAAGAACTAGCGCTGCAAATAAAAAAGAAATCAGAGATACGGCGTTAGTGGGGGCTCCAAGGAAACATTAACGTAAATAGCGGGATGGTCGGGAAAGAGCGAACATCAGGCCTTTTTAAATCCGACGATGTGGTTGATGGTGTCTTTGTTGGCGTACAACTTGGTCTAGTATGTTATTTGCATAGCAACATAACTGAATGGTACGCTGTTAGACAGCTGCTAATACGTCCATAATGGTAAACCGTTACAATTGTATCATAATAAACACCATTTCTGAATTTCGCGGCGGTTCCAATTATTTCTGCACCAGCAATGGTAGTGTATGTGAAACTGTATTTAATGTAAGACCAATGTACCATATACTGAGAAATAAATTCTATTCTATTCTATATTATATAAAACGTAAGGCGGTTATTCAAATTCGCCGAGCGGTTCCAATACCGCCTTCAATGAAACACAAATTGCCATCGAATCGATTTTACGATTTGCCAACACATTAATCGACACAGCTGCGACTAATCCTTTTAGTTTAAAAGATCATCATAGTAATACTAGGAGAACATTAAAGGTATTAGGGTACATTTTTGTAATTGGTGGACTTAACTCTAATATGAATGAGAATTCCATTTATTTTATCTCGCAACCTTTAAAATAAGGGATCGACGCTCTTCTTGTCTGTTCGATGACCTCGAATTAACTTATCTTTTAGAAGTTTATGGATTTGGCAGCAATACAACTCTTTGTGATCCTTCATGATATAACATTTGCCAAAACTTAGACTTGGTACGTTTATCTACAATCAATAGTATCATGCAATAAAATTGTTTGGGAATATTGAATATAAGTTTTTATATCGAGTATAGGAGAAACATATTTCTTGCCAAGCCAAAGCGTACAGTCTATGACTCATTGTCGTATTGTGAGGAAACCAGAGCTCGTGTGAAGGACGTTTCAGTCTCTAGATACGCAAGTAGCTACGTGTCGGAGAATTAATGGTTAGGCTGAGATGTCTCACTAGTCACAACAGCCGGGTCGTGGCCGGGTCGTATTGAACTAGCGAGATAGCGTTAATAATGCCACTTATTCCATTTATTACCATCAAAGGTTCAACCTTTATGCCGTTGAATGTGTTCTATTAATTTGAGTCTGTTTATCGTGTTTACTAATTATATGTATAGTTTCCGAATAAAAAGAGCGAAGTGCATTTCTATATCCTAGGATTTTAGTATTAGGTCATTACTTAATGTGATACAGCTAACTCTATTTTGTATAACTTTACCTATAACTAATTAATAAATGACGGACACAAGGGCAGAAGCTTTTATGATACCAAATGAAATATTGGATTAATAAAGCTCTGACATAACACTGCACAAGCTATGAGTTGTTTTAGTTGTGTTGTTAAGATACAGTGCCGACACAAAGTTTTGGGTTTCATTTTACAATCCATTAGGTTTCCACCACCGTCCTGTATACGATTGAGTTCCGTTAGTGTAATGGGTTGTGAAACTGAATTCAAAACTTTGAGTCGCGTATTTTTCAGCTGTCTACAACGGAGCTTGACATGCTTTCGAACTACTAATAGGTATGACTAGTTAGTTTGCGTCGACAGAATAAGCTTGAAATAATGCAACGACTTGAATACTCATTTGCATTGGCAGAATTCGGTTTATACGCAGCATTAGTGGACTCTCCGCAGGTGAAATAAAAGATAGAGAAATAAGCTGATTGATAACCCAGAAGTTACATAAGAAGCAAGGATAATACTCGTATAAGCAGTTCAGGAAGGCCATGAAAGATGTGCGGCGAATGCTTAAGCAGATTCTACGTCTCGAACATAAATAGGGGAACAGGATAAACGTGTCAGAAATACGTTTTTTTACAGGTTAAATTGGTCCTGATTTGAGTGGTGACATTGACATTTAATACTGAGGGTGAAACTAATGGGTAGATGGATTTATTATATAGCAAGCGTGTGATTACAGTTTCAGCTAGATACTACTGCAATACTTATATCTATTACCGCCACGCTTTTATATCTTATTTAAATAATATACATATAAGTAACTAAACATTCATATAGTCAATTAGTAGCTTGATGAGAAAGTTATTTCTTAAGAAATCTTTTCCTGCAGGCCTTCGAGAAAATTTGACGACAGAAAACACATTGTGCCAAGGGGTAATACTACATATAGAAACACAATAGACCTATAGATAAAAATAAAATAAAGTTACGTGTTTTAATAAGTGATTAATTAGATTAATAACTGCTTATTTAACCATCTATTAAATATAGAGATGGGTGAAACTAATACCAGGCGTCTAGTTTAAATCAAGCGAACGTTATAAATCCTACATCAAAAAATCTAGAACGATATTTCATTCGGCTGTTATTCACCGTTCTATTTTTTACTTGAACAAATGACTGTCTTAGGTCGAGTTTTGCTTACTTGCTGTCAGAGACAAGCAGCTAGAAGATTTGTACATATTTTGATCTTAGAAAAAAGACAAAAGCAGATTTTAGTAGGCACTAGACAATAAACATAACTCTGGGTATAAAAGACGGAAATTTAAAAAAAAAACACGCTTATCTTCTACGCGAGTACACGTAAGTAAGCAATGCAAGCCAAAGCTGTGTCAATCTTCCTTAGATCACGGTGAAAGACTAACGTTTTACACCCTAAGACTGACACCCACATTGAGTTCCTTTATGAATAGACTCCACGCTAAATAAGCTGCTAGCGTGGTTTGATAATATAATGACATGTATTGATTGTTACATTGTGAGATTGGAATAGTGTCGCCTTTCATTAGTAACGTTTGCATGTGCGAGATTACAGATGCGTCTACGGAGCTGTAACTGTTAGATTAGGCATATTATTAGAGCTTGTGTCCCGTTGCGACGGACCGTTTGATCAATCCGTTTGCGATAGTTAGGTAGTCTGAGCGAGACGTAATTAAAACGTAGCATTTACTGTGTTCACACCATTCATTAATTTAGAGCACCACGCCGGATTAGTAAATAGAAAAATAAACGGGATGGCCAGATTTTCTCTGCTCTTAAATTGTTTTTTTTATGATCTTGCCAACGGTTGTCCAATGGTTTTCAGTAAATGATATAATACCGTATTACCTATACCCTACAATGCTTCGACAGGTATATTATAAACTACGATTAAAATTGAAAACAACACGTGTCCCCAACGAGATCTGGGCTGTTTATTTGTATCATTTTATGTTCACAGAAATAAATTGTGAAATGATAATTTTTAATTTGTTATTTGTAAACGAAAACTTGTATAAACAAACACAGTAGGCACTCGTTATAATTACTTGTAAACACTCGTAGCTAAAACACTTCCCACACCGACAATACGCTTGGCAAAACAATATTTTAATTATGTTCAACAAAAATAACGTTTCGCCGTAGAAAAAAAACGCAGCTATTGTGTCGATGACCGAGTTTTTAATTAAGTTTTCACATTCACCTCCGACCTATAACCCTTAAGTACCGAATATTTTGCCATTATTCCAGTAAGGTTTGCGTAAGTACGGGAAGGTTAACCCTAACTGCACCTATCTTATACGGAATTGTTCTGACCTCTATCTATCACCCAGTTACCGGTGGTTGCGAAGATGCTGACCGCAGCCATTTTAGTTTTATTGGATCTAGAACAGTAAAACGAGCGACTGCAAATCCATCGTCTAAGTTTGATTATATGGGGCACATAAATATGCTTGCCACTCCAGCATTATATTTTAGAGTTTTAGGGATTATGCTACTATATATAATATATATACTTACTGTTTTAGTAGGGGTGCTTTTATTCCTATTCGTTCTCGTTAAACCACCAACTGTATAACACACCACCATATAATATGACATTGTGATTTATTCTTAGTAAACAGTAGATTACATAAGCAATGCATTCAAAATAACAATAACATTTATGTCATTAGAAGGTTTAGAAGGCTTATTTCCGCCCACCTGGGAAAGGAAACGCGTGGAAATAGGGTAACTGAAATATGTATGTCCATTTCTTTTAAATTAAAACGACGCCGACGAACAAGTGAAAATATTCTCGTGTCTAGTGTTTTTAAAAGGACATGTTCAATACAACAACATATGTACATAAAAATTACAGTAAAAAAAAGAAATATTTCAATACCAATCGTATAGTTTCATATACCTATGAAATATATATATTAAAATATACCCTACGAAAATTTTATTAAATATAGATCGGAAAACATATTACATTATTATTCAAATCAACATTATAATGTTACTTTGAATATACATGTATGTTGTATGTACCTAGTTTAGTTTAGCTGATAACACCCAAAACTTTCCTATGAAATGCAGACTTTCCTTAAAACATAACTGTATTCAAAGCTTCAAATGTTGGAAGTATGTAAGCTACGGAATAACTATAATAATAATTTAATTTATAAGAAACGTTCTGAAATGACTGCCTCGTTGGTCTACTGGTTGCTAAGCGCGACTGCTGAGCACGAGGTCCTAGGTTCGAATCCCGGGTCGGGCAAAGTATTACTGAGTTTTTCCATTAGGCAATTCTCAGTAGCAGCATGGAGTCTGGATTTATGCCCGGTTGATGGCAATAGGCTCGCCCCCTATTACGTTGGGACATAAAAAAAACATAACTGGCGAAATGTGGGTGTAGTATATTATGTGCACCTCTGCCAACCCCTTCGGGGAATACAGGCGTGTTATTATGTTATGTTCTAAAACGGTGTGTGTTAACTACGTGGAAATTCTCATGTTTCTAGCTTATAAGAGTCTTATTGTATAATCTAATTCATTATCTTAAATCACGAGTCTTGTTCACGACGAGAGAGCAAAATTAAATTATTAATTCTGTTCAGGGTGCTTTAAATCTCGATAGCTTTTAAGTCTTATAAATCAAGAAGGCAGGCAAGGCAAACTTGGAGTTCCGCGACTTGCATTTTCCGGTAATTTTACTAACGACAGCGACTTGAAAACACGGCTTCTGTAATGTCATTGGAAGCTATTTAACCGCGCCCCTTCACGTTACAAAATACGTTAGACCCTCGCATCAAACTTGATGTATTCACGGTCCATTTAACTATTTTATTTATTGAAACAGGACGTTGAAGCAAGATCTATGTATTGTTTACCGTTCCTAAACAAGCATTTTCTATATTCTTCTTAAATTGGGCACAGTTTTCTCTAATATTATTTTGTGGAAGTTAGGCGTTTCTGTAATCTATTTGCTAAGATATGCTTTACCTTACTTCTTAACTTACAGAATTATAGCTCAGTTTGCTAAGCGAACAAGAGATCTACTAATAATTTAATATTTTTGCATAATGCCCGACGAGAGGAAGCAAGGAAGAGTAGGAAGTTGTGAACGAAATAGATAAGGTTGAATTCAAAATGTTCCATCTACCTTTTAATTTATTTTGAGAACAGTAATATAATTTTATTCTTGTACTAGCTGCGCCCCGCAGTGTTACCCGCTACATTTTATCAGGACAAAAAGTAGCCTATGTGTTAATCCAGGGAGCCAGCCTCACTCTATATGAAATTTCATCAAAATCGGTCTAACCGTTTGAGCGTGAAGAGGTAACAAACATACAAACACACTCGCAAACTTTCGCCTTTATAATATTAGTGAGATGAGATTTTAGGTATCTATCAAAAAGTAAAACCTGGTTTTACCATTAGGTAACACTAGCCCCCTATTTAATTGGAACCCATAACATAACTGGCGAAATGTGGGAATACAGTATGTGCACTTCTGCTTACCCCTTCGGGGAATACAGGCGTGATATAATGTTTGACAGTTTATGCCAGAAATATTTCAAGTGTTCGAGCGTTTCGAGTTCAGGTTGTGTTACCTTGTATGACGTTCCATGCACAAACAACACAGCAGGGATTCTGACGGCATCAATCGTAGTATTTAGTAACACGCTACCACAGAGAATGTGTACACAGAACGCTCAAACACGAGACCGCCTTGTATCTGATGGATACCATAGAGTCAAATTATTCCGTTATTTATTTTATAACCAACATTTAATTGCGGTTTCATTTGTTTTAATTACATACACCGCTTCCCTTCACCGTTCACAGGAACTAATCTAAACTTTGACCGACTGGCGTGAGAACTGGTATTTTTAAAAGTTTTTTATTTCCGTCCAAGTATATTTCTTTGTTCTGTTTTACATGGATGGAAAAAGTAATGTTTTGGATAAGGCAAAAGTTTTACAAACAAACAGTAATTATTTATTGAGTTGAAAAAATTATAATTTCGAAAGTACCTAGGTACCCTACCACTGCCTGCATGCGCGCCTTTACGAATAAACATGAAGGAATTTTGCTTAGACTGAGCTTTAAATGCTAAATAAGTCATAGGCTACACCACAAAATGGGAAATGCTAAATAAGTCATAGGCTACACCACAAAATGGGCGACAAAATTTTCAACGTGGATAAAGTTACATGTAAAAGCAATTATGTATTTTTATAAACCAACGAATAGAAACCAAATATTATCTAGAGAATTCCTTTTATTATTCTAAGTCCTTAAGAGACCTAGACTAAATGGCCTAGACTAGTAACATAAAATAGATCACCGCTATTTCTAAAAATATGGTTCGGTGGCCATTCTCTCGATACCCCTCCCTATTCTCATCCCGGTGTATGCAAGCTTGCACCTCTATAACGCACGAACGGTGTGCATTGTGTTAAGAGCGTACATTTCTATCACATCAACGGAAACAATGTATGAAACTGGTTATTTCAAGCTGAACTTAATTTCTGTTTTAATGTTTACCTTATATTTAACTGACTTCAAAAAAGAAGGAGGTGTATTTGGTGCGTATTTTTTTAAATGTATATATGTAGGTATAGTTAACCCATGAATAGCAGTGGGCTCGCCAGTTTCACATGGAACTTTCACATGGGCTTTGTATTATGTACTACTATTATAAGTTTCTGACAAAAAAAAGCACCTCTGAGTTTAAATACGCATAAAACCCGACAACCGCCTCAGGAATTTCATGCGTAGATAATTAATATGTATGTGTCTTCAATAATTGGTATTTATTTATTAAGGTCTTTTCACAGCTTATGCGTACAAATTTCTATATGAATACATGCATAGGTAACGTAGGCTTATTTATTATGTTAATGTGTAACTCAGTACAAATATATAGATACTTACACACTAGAAATTATATTAGAATGTTGTTACTTATACAATCACTAAAATATTACTGCTGTAAGTCTCATATATTACATACTTGCGTATTTATGTGAGTTAAGTTAAGTATACACTACACATCCATAGAAATACGCTCTTTTCAAAACTCAGCATAAATTCTTTTCATGGATACCAATGCCTATAAGAGTCATGGCCTCGTAGCCTAATGATAGACCATTAGCCTAAGATTAATAGCCAAAAAGGTTTCTAGGAAAATTTCACATTTAAGAAATGGAACGATTTCTCTGTCCTTTTACCCTTACTTTCTGTACTAATTGTAAAAAGCTAATAAATAGCATTTCAAACGAGAAAGAAAACTTGGAGCAACAAATGTTCCATTTGTTCAGATAATTAAAAGGTACCCTACTCGGCAAGTGGTTCTTCAGCTTCGTAATTATATGCTTTTGTGTCTAAAAATGTGGTTTTCCTATTAAGAAAATACTTGTGTACCTATTCGTAGTATATAACTAATACTAAGACAAGAGTATTTAGACGAAAAATAACATGTTTAACAAACGTTTCAGAATTACTATATTTTTAGAATATCATCAGCCGAGAGACGTCCTCTGTTGAACAAAGGTCTCCCCCTTAATTAAAGGGGGGGGGGTGCCATATTAAAATCTGTTGCATACAAATTCAAAATATGTTAAATAAACAATCGCTGTGAGAAATATTTAATACTTTCAAGTACGACTGTATTCTTTGCACGGAATGTTACACCGAGAATCTTGCGTAATTGGCCTATACCCGAAATCGTTGTGTTTTTTGTTCATTTCAGTTAAGCTTACCGAATGGCCAATTTATTTAAATCCCGAATTATTTTTATAAAATCCGTTAAGCGATTTCTTTGAAATACTTAAGACAAGGTTGTTCGGGATACAACATAATATTGTCAACCGGACTAAGAGATTGTTAATTACGTACTTTAGGAATTTATTTTCAAAAATCGATTGAGAGTTACATAAATAATAATTAATTCAATGTAAATTCCCCAAAAGTAACAAGACAAATTAGTTTAATTAAATGAGTTACAAAGGGCTTTTACAACTACTTTTAAACAAAAATATTTAGATTGTTGATTTAATTGCTTAATACGTCCTGAACATACATGCAATCATTGCTTGTGCACATTTAAAAAAAAAGGTGTTTATAATGTACCTATACATTAAAAAAAATTCAAAAGCTATGATATCACACGATAACGTGTATGATTAATTGAGACGAGTATTACACGGTGGTGAGTTATCATACATTACGGAGAAACCCATAGCTTTACCTTCCGCACAGTCATTCATTCATCCACATTGATTAATTCCGTTACAAGGTGTAGCTGTGTTTGGTGTAAAACACTTAAAAAAGTAATTATTATAAGTAATTATAAAAAAAATGTCATACCATTAAAATCAATTGCTAATCCGCCATCTACATGATAAAGCACTGGCAAAAATAATCACGTGTTCAAAGCACACGGCACAGCTAGATAGACAATCGGATCACTTCACATTTTCGATCCGGCGCCATCAAACGCAACGAATCCGTTTGTTTCCATTGTGCGATTGTTGACGACTGACGAAGTGACGAAGTTAGATCGCGGTGCAAGCGGCCCCTCGCGCCGGGGAAAGCGACTGGTGTGGTCGGCGCGCCGTCCGGGAGAGTACTGCTCGACCCGACCCGGCTGCGCCCGGCCGCGCCCGGCCCTACAACGCACGCCTTCAGACTCTCTCGTGTTTTCACTCTTGTTTCACTTCAGCATTTAGCTGTACCTTGATACGCTTTAGAAAGGCATGTTGCTCGACCTGTTAAGATGTCTGCGAAAATGCTAAATGATTTTGTTAGCTCGCTCGAGGTAGCTTCAAGTTGTTAGCCTGTCACACCCGTCATTCTATTCAAAACTTAGCTAACTATCAGTTTAATTAGTTTATATAGTGATGAAGTAGACACTGACAAAGGAATGTTTTTACGACAGGTTTTTAAATCATAAAGAATTAATCTGACATTAAAAAAAATCGCGAAAACGTGACTTAGTTATAAGTTTATATTTTTGTATGTATGTTAGTCTGTAAGGTATATATAATATGGGCCTCTGTAAGCTTTGTTTAGCATTGTTTTATATTGCCTGAAATAAACGTTTATTATTATTATTATAAAGCTATTTAGCACCTACTGTTCTGTTAATTCCTTAGTTCTACAATGATTCCTAGAATTCTTATGTTTGAAGAAAGTTTTTCGTTCCATATATATCACGTATAAAATAAATACATTTGCTCTAGCCGAATTTGTTAATTTTAAATAACCCGTCATGCCTTAATTCTTTAAGTTTTAAAGCGTGCCTACCTTAATTTATCAATAACAGTTACTTTGATTTTAAAATCGACACATTTTTACTATATTATATAAAGATATGTAATAGTACATGGAATAAGGTTATGAAACTCGGTTATATACTCAAACATATGACCAGTCGGGTATAAAAAACACATCGAAGATGGGTAAAGAAAGCCAGTGAAGTGGTGAATCCATAAACTCATATTTGGACCGAATATTGTCTGTGTTTTGGTTCAAATTGTTGTGGGAGCGGGACGGAAGTTACTAAATGAGAAAAAAATTGTCGTTCGAACAAGTTACTGAATCAATTTATTTGAGTGAGTTCATCGAATTGTTGTTCTGTGTTACTATTATCTAGTCGTATGCACATCAAAGGATCCTTGCATCGATAACTATGAGAGAGTTGCTAAGTTTCCTATTCAGCTAGCGAAGTAGTTAGTTTGGTTTGTATCTCTAGTAGATCATCTAAATCTGTGAAGCCATTAAAACGATACAGCGCTCCAAGCACCAAACGTATAACTTCTGCATAGAATAACATTACAACTGCTTCTGAAATAACTTGAAATTGTAAGCATTATAATGGTTGGAATATCTGCAGTTATGTGGGTATAGGTATGCTTTCGAATCCCAACAACAGAGAGGAATGTCACAATATCAGAAATGTGAAAATCCGTCTGTCCACATGTCACATGCTATAACTCAGCCACCATGCAATCGATATATGAAATGTCAGGCGTATAATATGTAGTTCAATTTCGGGAATCATATTTCTGGGCTACAGTTTAGGGTGATGGTATTTCTGGTCAAAATTATGTTACTTATAATGATTACTAGGTAGTAAGTTTATTTATAAAAATATGATTTTAGAAACACGAATTTCGCGGCATAATCGCTGTCATAACTATCCTTTCAATATATCTTATAGGTAGGTATATTAATTATGATGTAATGATGCTGAAGAACTAATTATTAGTAATATTGGTACGTAATCTTAATACATAACCGTTTTTATTAGTCTTTACTCGAGTCGTTCAATAAATCAGAACATATTGAGGAAACTTTGTCTGATGCGAGACCTATACGTACTCCAGAAGTTTTCTTCAATGTTCCTCACTTGAGTACGTCGGTGAAATCCTACTAAAGTTTAGAGTTTGTGAATTTGAATGTTTGTTAATCAATCATTCCTAATTTGCTAAACGGTTTGGATAAAATTTGGCGTACAGGATTATTATTTATTAGTATTAAGATACATGACGTACTTCAAGTAAAGTGCGAGTGAAACCCAGGTTATAAAAAAGGCATCAGGTAGTAGATTAAAATCTCGCCGCAGAGAACAGTATGTTGCAGAAATGAAACAATTATAAGTCTCTCAAGCCGCCAGATTGAACATTTCCGATACAAGTTTAAATATTTAATATGAAAGGAACGACCGCACCGCATACATTCACAGTTATCTGAAGATTAAACAACGAGACTTCGGACATGTTTGCACACATTTTACAATGCCAAAGAGTAAGCAGTACTATACTGGTGCAGTCACATTTTACGGCAGTGAACCTATCATCAAGCACATTTCCGATTACCCTGGTTGTACGAGGACTTTCCAAACAGAAACTTGGAAACAATTTGCATGACTTGGAAACCGAACCCTGACCTCACGATCAACATTCACCTGATTAGTAAAGGAAGTTAAATGATATGATAAAGTCACGCCAGTTTCTCAGAGGGGTAAGCAGAGACCACGGATTAACATTTCCTACGATCCTGGCATACTTCTTTCGCCTCATTCACTCTCGTCACATTCCACATACACGCTCGTCAGTTAAGGGTACCTACTCCTCACTTTAGAAGATAATCGAATATATTAAATTCTAGAATGACAAACACTGAACATCTCTGAAAGCTTTGACCAATTATTCCCATAATATTTCATCAATCGGCATTGTGATATCGCGTTTAGAAAACTTAATAGGGTTAATGAGAAATCCATAATTTGAATCATCTCTTTTGTTCTGTCCCTATTCAAATTTTATATTTTGTAGGTTTCTTTAACTTGTTTAAAACAGGATACAATTTTTGCTAAAACGTTTTTTATATCTCGGTCCCTGTGTGTGGGTGTTTCTAGTACCTACATATCTACAAACGGGCTGATACGACTAAAAGGGTTAGGATATAATAGTACACACTATAAAGGTGAGAGAAACCTAGATTATCACTTAAAGTTTTTATAACCCACAATAAATACATATGTATAAGAACTTATTTCGCTTATTGTTTTTATAACACGTGTATTTATCCGTTCGTAGGTGCTTTTACTATTTTTATGAGATTGTATTCATTTTCAGTATACCTTAGTTTACAAATACAGTATAAAATACTAAATATTATACCACAGTTTCTTTTTGTCTATCCAGCCCCCTTAGCATGAACTCTTAAAGAAGGTCAGTTTACGTTGTGGAAGTGAGACGCGGCTACGTGCAGTGAAATGCTGCGTCTCGCTTCATAAGGTAACCCGTGTAACTTCACGGGTCTATCAACATTGACCATTGTCATATGATGCGGCGCAAAAAAAAGCTATTGACAAAGTATATTCTCTAGTTCCGAATATTCATAAATTCGATTCTAAAGCCGGAATTCCATGGCGGCAATGGACAACAAGCCTTTGTTCTATTTATAGAGAACAATGACATTAGTTACTATTCATTAGCCCTTCTGGGGTGTAGTCTTTTGGTTACTCTGACTGGTTAGTCCCTTATCAAATAATATAATGCTTTTTGTACTAACTTTCTATTATCAGAACGGTTTTTTGAGATAGCAGAAAATAATTAACCTATAACAGACTAAAATCTTTTAATGAAAGCATGATTAATATTGATATCTCCACGAATATGATCGAACTGTTAAAACCACGAGCCAAAAGGTAAGAAAAATAAGACCAGTCTTTCGGTGACCCAGGTGGACAATGGGAATTTATTAGGAAGTTACCTTGAAAAAAAATAATATCACGCCTGTATTCCCCGAAGGCGTAGGCAAAGGTATTAAGTACACCTACATTGCACCAGTAATAGGTCTCAATGTTATTGCCATTAACCGAGCAGAAATCCAGACTCCGTGCTGCTACTGAAAATGACCCACTCACATTTTGCCCAACCCGGAATTCAAACCCAGGACTTTATCGTCAGCAGTCGCGTTTAGCGACCAAAAGGCTAGAATCATACCATGAAACAATAAGTGGAAAACTATAATAGCTTAGCAGGTAATGCTGCAACCTGATAGTTTCATCATTATTATCGACCTTTTTTGTCGTTAAATAGCTTCTACTTTCAAAGCTACGTGAAAATCCCATAATCTTCTAACGCAAGTTAAGGAAAATACTTGTCCAGCCTCTACATCGCCGGCATTAATGGAAGACGAGAGAAACCTTTTTGCTACGTTTTGTGCCCTCGTTTACATGAGAACGGATAATTTAAGCATCAAATTGTAGGCTTTCATGGAAATCTCTTAAATATCAGACACTTTGTTGTTATTGATTTATTCTTTAGGTTCTGTCCAGTGATGTGCTTCAGGTACCTACTTGAGTTTATTTCGATATTACTTACATACCTACTTATAATAAATATAAAAGTACGGACATTTAATAAAATTATTAATTTACCTAGGTATACATAAGAGGCAGTGCAGTTGAAACATCAAGCGTAATGGGAAATGATAAAACATGCATTTGTACTTCAGTTTGTGATCCCCAGACCGAGTCTAGTTCACGATTTCCACAAATTTCTCCGATTAAATCAACAAACATTACTTATAAAAATTGAATAGAATAGAATAGAATAGAATAGCATTTATTTGCAAATATGGGTAATACATAAGTAGATAGTAGTAGGTATACATCAGAGTTCTGCCATATTTCACCATTCGGCATGCAAACATTTTCATTATACAACATTTTTAAAATTCAAATTGTTCTTAAATGAAATGAGAAATTTGTTCATATATATCTACATGTTGCTGATCCAATTGAAATGGGCCAATCAAAGGCAATATCGCGGATATTTTCGTGATTATTGGTAATTTAGAAGCGTATCTCGTCGCCGTTTTGGCATTGCCGTTATAAGGGTTCTTAAATCATTTCAGAGAACCATATTAACAAAAAATGTGTACATACATTGTATGGTGAAATTACTTAGGTACTTCTGCTGTCTAACTATGAACATTTAAAGCAGGACGTTTTCTGTCTCCCTCCTAGTAATGATCCTGATGTGTGTAACTGGTAAGAAAAAACTATGAGACAAATGATAAAGTGATACGATCCGCTGTCGCCCGCGACGTCGCAGCTAAATTGTTGTAGCCTTAAATATTACGACATTATGGAAATTTTGTGACCATAACCAACTTTTTATTTTCTTTCTTATTATCTGTGTCTTGAAAACACTACCTTAGATAACCCTTTAGTATATGTAGCTCATATACATATAAATATTAGATGTTATAACTCTTACCATTTCAACAATGCGGTGCAAGCTAAACTAATTACGACAGGTTTACATTGAAGAGTCAACACTGGCATCAAATTGGTAAATATCATTAGAAACATCGAAGTAAAGTTTGTTTTGAGATACCTAGACCACCGCAGTGAGGTGAGAACAAATGGCATACCTTTATTTCAATATCTATTATATTTCTAAATAATGCATGAAATATACCAATGGTGTTTGCGTGAACTTGGAGTAGGTATAGCTGAACAGGCTTTAGTTAATCAGGACTAGGCGATAAAAGGTCGTTCTCTTCAACCAATTTCGCTATCAGCCGATTGATGTAGACTTTATACGGGCGATACAGGCTTGCCGTTACACTAAGCGTAAAATTTACTCAGTCAAGCACAAAGGACCTACCCTTTACAGTAGCTATTACAAAAGGAACTCAAAAGCTTTTGATGGAGACATTTAGTATAATTACTTGGACAAACTTTAAAGTGACCTGAGAACAAAAGATACTAAATAAAAGGAATCAACATTGATTAATTATTACTTAGAGTGACATTTCAAATGAATTAAAATGCTGTTGACGGTGACAAAGTATTCTGTTCAATAAGTTCGTGCCCCTTTCATAGCAGTTTTCCAAAACTGCAAACATTTAATAGTGGAAATATGAGCTCGGGTAGTGAAGTTGGACTCATAGTTATTGTGCATCGTCCAGCAACAAAAGTTTCTGTATTCCAACAGAAATGGGAGTTACAAAGAGCGTATTTTGAAATCTGTGCAACCGGCAGCTCGTTTTAATAAACATTTTTATTTCTGTATGTATGCCAATATGGAAAATTGTGAGAGCTGTGTAGGTACGGCACTGGACCTAGTTTATTGGCATGTTGTTGTCCTATATTTTTAACTATTTATTTTATGTTTTCGCCGGTAATAACTATGTATTCAGTTCACGTTAGTAGTAGTTTACTGTTACTGGTTATAAAAAGGGGTTAATTTAATACTGTTTATTTATAAATGTAACGCGATTCTTTTCTGTTTTTTCGCTATGAATTTAATGGTAATAAAATGAATAGTTTACCAACAACCTATTGTTTAATTTTCAATTATATAGTTGGTATGCAATTAACAAAATAATATTACATAACATCACGCCTGTATTCCCCGAAGGGGTAGGCAGAGGTGCACATATAGTAACACCCACATTTCGCGAGTTATGTTTTAGGTCCCAATGTAATAGGAGGTGAGCCTATTGCCATCAACCGGGCACAAATCCAGACTCCGTGCTGTTACTGAGAATTACCTAATGGAAAAACCCAGTAACACTTTGCCCGACCCGGGATTCGAACCCAGGACCTCGTGCTCAGCAGTCGCGCTTAGCAGCCACTAGACCAACGAGCAAAATAATATTAATTTATAAAATGTGGTTTACTGTGTATATTTTACGTTCCGAGACCAAAACAAATAATTACAAATTAAGCATTGTATAGTGCATACAACTTTGGAGAAACAATGTTCACATTATTTGAAATGTATCATATTCTACATATGTAACGAAAACCATTTTGTTTGTTAATGTATTTATGTATTCGCTCATAGAATGGATAAAACTATTATAACTGAAGAGCCGTCCTAATACCACACGTTCGCTCTAAGCATGAAGCAAGAGAACGCGAAAAATGTAGTACTAGGAAAAAATTGGTGCTTTGACGTTCAACGTAGTGTGAGCTATTGGGAATTTATAGCCTGCCAGTACACAGCTTTATTTAGAAGAGTTGATAGACAAGCTTCAAAGGTACTCGTATCTGGGCAGCTTTATAAAACTGTGTGTGGTGTTGCCAGTGGGATACCAACACGCTTTGTAGCTTTTGATACTGGATTTTTATCCGGTCTTACTAGCATAGTGAGCATTCAGCTGTAAAAACTATGTAGAGCCTCGTAGAATATTGCTCAAACTTGACTCATTATGTATAATTGATACGAGTACAATCTGCTGCTTTATTCAGGATGTGTGATTATCTGCTTTCACAATTATGCCCTCCCTACGCAATAGTTGCTTCGCTCTTTTAATGTAAATACAGTTAGCGACAACGTACTCTAGTTTTACGTTAAAGCTACACTAGCTACACTCCACTCAATTTTTTAGAGTGTATTATGGCTGTTTTCCCTTTTGGGCTGACACAGACGACCTGGTAAGAGTTTTATAACCGGAACTGACAAGACTACCATACAGTTAAAACCTTATGTAAAACCGTCCTCCATCTAAAGTCTGACCGCGGTAAGTGCATCTTAACTTCGCAGATCAAACGATTAGCGACAGCCACTTAGCCACGAGGTTCACAAGTTTAATGAACTTTAATGTAAGATCTTATCTTATAGCTATACATTACATATCTACTATGGGATATAGATCTTTGTATGATAGACGGCCGTAATCACGATATAAGATCTGCACAGATTTAGTACAACAGTTTAATGTATCAGATATAATATGTACTTTATACGTTTGTAGGTACTACATCTATTTATATACCTCTGTGCTACATTCGCGGGTTAAACTACACTCGGGGGCAAGTCTTTGTAAACAGATACATACTGTATATTCAGGATATGAGCGTTTGTAAGTCTGATTTATGTTTATCTCTCTCGCAGTGTTAGCAGTAAGTTCGGCTAGTTCATAACATTTATTATTTCATGTCATGGCATGATTCATCAAATTAAAAAGGTTAAACAATGCTTTTATAATATCATTATTAAAATGAGACATTAAATTAAATTGGAATGCTGTAAAATCTCATACAACAAAGGACGTGAACGTTTTCCGTAATTAACACCCATTAACCCAAACCACATTTTATTCAATCTCGCACTCAACGAAAGCGCCCAGCGGCCGCTACATTCTGCGAAACAAAACACCTCGGGGCTGAAATAAACCGAATGATATACTAGCAGCCATTATTCTTTTACGCAAGTAGTGGGTTTTATTCAGGCGCCGCGTCGTAGCAGCGTAGCCTACATTCACAATCGTACTCGTAGCTGGTAGCTCAAGGACGGGTTGAACTACGCCGTAGACGTCCGATCGCTGCGTTGTAACCTCCCGTTCACCCATAACACAAACAATACGACGAATAAAACATCATATCATTGCCAAAACAATAAAACAATACTGCGGTCGTACACAAAGACAATTCATCTTAAATTGAATTAGAGAGTAACGAGACGTTATTGTTATTCTGGAACTGATCCATGTTTTTTACTGGTTCTTATTTTTTTGTATTTTTTAGTATTGTTCTTGTTTCACACAAAGCAATTACTGCTAATTAGTGCGGTACATTTCAATATGCGGTAATGAATACTAATTAATGAGGCCGCGATACTCTCAACGTTGTCGGTAACTGAATTTACATTAAACAAGCGAGGCAACTATTGCGTAGGGAGAGCATAATTGAGTGAAATCAGAGAATCACGCACCCTGAATAAAGCAGCATATTGTAGTCGTATTAATTATATAGAATGAGTCAAGTTTGAGCAATGTTCTACAAGGCTCTACATAGTTTTTACAGCTGAATGCTCACCATGCTAGAGTTATGATTCTTATAACTAACTGTGAAGAAAATAAATGGTAGATTAACTTACTCGTACATGGCACAATCTTGCAATAAAGTACAAAACGATAGTTTAGTTATTACGAAAAACATATTTTATACGAATAAAATTTTGTGACATTCGAAAATTTTTACATTGTGATCAATTCGTTTTTAAAATTTTACATGAAAAATTTAAAATATCATCGTCCACCCCAAGAACAACAATTTTAATGCCACAAATCGGTTAAAATGACCAAAAAGTTAAAGCACACGTTAACACATCCGTTGACTTGTTGTTGAACTTCGGAGTACGTAAGTGGATCCAACTGCCTAAAGCAACAGTTAGCAACAAAGTGTTGCGTTTTATTCTGACTAGTTGAGAGAGGAGAAATAGGTTCACTAGAACAACACAAGAACAACAACTAGTTTTCGCAATTTAAAGTTACAACGTTGTAAATAAACTCACATGCATGAAAAACAAAATTCTTGTTTGTTGTGTGGACGACTTTGTTGGTGTTTGCATTCCTTTTTAAAGCACAAATAATGCCTGTGTAATTTTGTGGGATTGGGTATATGAATAAACAGATCTACTGCCAGGAAAAATCGGGGTTCTCAATCATATACACCTAAAAATCCCGTATAAGGTAACTTGTGGCTGAATTCCAGTAGAGTTCGCAGACAATCTGTTTGCCCTCTTCAATTCATGAAAATTTTATTAGACGACCCGCAGGGCACTCGTCGGCGAACACCGAAGTAGCAGATAGTTGGATTAGTGACACTTTAATACCTACCTATGTTCACCCAAAGCGACTCAAACATGACACTTGAGAATTTAAAATGACTTTTCTACTTGATGTTTTCATTCAGTATAGGATTTTACACACGAATTTAAAGATTTCTATAAAATAAATCAAAAAACTGTTTTATTTTATACCTATTTCTAAATAGAGCTTTAGGTTTACTTACAAAAATTGTTTTTGGCCAAAAATGTAGAGGTTTAGAATACCCCAGCCCACCTGTAAAAGTATTCAAGCCTAGTACTTATATTGAATATTATAATTTGAACATAAACAAGAGCTTGGAGATGTTTACAAAGTAACAATCTGAATAATATATTACCTAAAATATTTGCCGATATTGAGCTTACTATAAAGAAACACAGTAGGTACCTACATAGCATAGAGCGAGCATATTATTGGAGAATTTAGTCGACCGGAGCGATCGAAACATGCGGTCATACCAACGCAAATCGAAAATATCAGCGGGTAAGTGAAGCGCCGCCGCCGTCATACCAGCATCGATATCTTGAGGTAGATCGGGTCGCGCTAAGTGTATTATACCATCAATATTTTCAATATATCTACCGAATTTTTCAATATACTACAGATCAGTAAATAAAGAGACATTCCTAGTGGTTAAATGTATATTTTTTTAAAGTCATGTAGGGTATATACTTAAGTGCATGTAGGTTTAGTGTATTATCAATAATTAAAAACAGGTTGTAAAAGAGATATCACTATAGAATAGAATAGAATAGAATAGCATTTATTTGCAAATATGGGTAATACATAAGTAGATAGTAGTAGGTATACATCAGAGTTCTGCCATATTTCACCATTCGGCATGCAAACATTTTCATTATACAACATTGTTAAAATTCAAATTGTCATTAAAACATTAACTTAATTAATACATTCAATAGGTAACAAAAATTATTAAAATTCAAATTGTAATTAAAACATACTTAAACTTAATTATAACAATATACCTACATTAAATAGAACATTTAAATTGTCGATAACAGTATAATTATATTTCTAATATAAGAATAAAAATCGTGGTGAAACATACATATATAAGCAGACATTAGGATTCCAGGTCATAGATAATAGTATAAGATTCAATATAAAATAATGTAACATTCCTCGAGTAAATCAGTAATTAAATAATTAAACATTACAGGTATTTAGAAAAGATTTGTCCGTTAAAAACTCAGTTACACTGTAGTATGCTTTATCTATTAATAATTTTCGAAGTTTACTTTTGAATTGCACCGTTTTCAAAACTTTCCAAGCACTTGGCAATTTATTATACACAATTGGGGCCATGCAATAAATACTCTTGCGCATCATAGTTGTTTGACACGATACCAGATTTAATTTCGTATTATCTCGCCTGTTTCTTGGAAACACATCGGCCAAACGTTCAAAACGATTCGGGTTGTTCTTTACAAACACAGCTACTTCGATAATATAGAGAGAGGGAAGTGTCAGAATATTGTACTGCTTAAAATATGGCTTGCAACTGTCGGTGGTTTTTAGTTATAGATGATTTAAATACAAATAGGTATTACAATAATGCGCGGTACGACAAAAGGTTCGAGCGTATATGTTCAAAATTAATACGATACAGTGATTAGCAGTTTAATAGCAATTGGTCCATTAAACTAAATAGTGGGGCGAACATTCCGCTCATATGTTTAAAATAAATATTCCCCCAAATATTCGGGTTAATCATATCATAATTTACAAACGTATACAACAAACACCAGCCGACATTAACAACCATGATTATTGGGCACCTATTCTCAACATTCTATCTCGAAATATTTATTACAATACGACAATACTCAACTATCCTTATTATTGGCCACGTTGCGTTCTATGGGGATACGATATCATATATATAGCTGCTATGTGTATCTCAAGCTTGTGTCGGAGCGTTGGCCGACGGCACTGGAATTCTATTTGACCGGGGTTTACCGCTCGGCTCCCGATTCCGCCGGGAATGGAACGACAGCTATGCCGGGTTAGCTCATCGGGTTACCACTGTCTTCACTTAAAATTATCGCTGCTTTTCTTTGACTTAGTATTAACAAATGAAGATAGACATATTTCCTTTATTATCAGAAAGGTTTCTAATGGAATAATTAGTTCAAAACTTTCAGACATTAATCGATATTAGGATAAGTAAATATGACATTCTGAAGCTTAAATACTTTTTGTTTGTTTTACGATTTTCAAGCTGGCTTCATCCCAAACTACGTAAAATTCAATCGATGATAGATGTTCACTTAGTATCACAGTAAGATGTGTGCTGAGCCAACAAAATAGTCGTATAAAAGAAACTTATAGCGTGCTTCTTCAAATGATATTGCCTTATTGAATAATTTTCTAGTTTTCGAATATAAATCTGAATATTCACCTAGATACATTCCTACCTTTCAGTGAATATTAAGTAGTCTTTACCTAGCAGGATTGCAAGTTATACTGTGTCCACAAAGACCCTCGACTCAGCACAATATATCAAAGTGAACGTCGTACTACGCAAACTTAAACATGCAGACCAGCCAAATTGGAACACAGCTTGTATATTAAACAGAACATTTAAAAATGTATTTCTCATTTGTCTGATAATGAAAAAACAACAGGGTTCTAGAATGTCAGGGATATACGTAAACTAGGGATAGCGTCGTAAAACTTGTGAGTACAACGTAGTAGGTAGTGTTAACTCGGTTTTATTAATAAAGTCACAATAGCTCGGTCAGCAACAGAAGAAGCTTTACAAGTTAAGAAACTTAATACGAAAAATTTAAAGTAATATAGAGATATACTGAGAATATTTAATAATTTTTACTATGCACATTGACCACCTCCTTTTCCTTCGTGGGTATCGTAAGGGTGACTAAAGAAAAATCAAGAAAATGGGCAGCAGCGTCTTCTGTAACTTAACCACCAATAGTGCGATCCCCAATACGCTTGCTAAGCATAGAGATTATGGCAACCCCCCTCTTACCTAAAAGGAAGGCCTTTGTTCAACAGTGGACGTCTTCCGGCTGATGATGATGATGACTTTGCAACACGTTGTCCTTCTAATACTGATCTTGACTGTGTGTGTTGTACCCTATATGGATAAATGGCTCTATAATAATATATGGAGACCGAATCAATGTTTGTATCACTATTGGGATAGGTCGGCCACTTGTTAAACTTCAACAATCCAACACTTAATCATAATACCAACGTTAAAGTTGTTGTAAGTACTTTATATTCCACAGAGAAATATGAGTTGACAATTAGGAAGGCTGGTAGGAAATGAAATTATATTTAAATTCTTAAAGATATGATAGCAGACTTCCAGGCGTCTGGCTGTAGGCCAACTATAGCTACGTGAGATTAACTTCCAAATTGTAATGAATCTCCAACTGATTAATGGAGAAGCTAAGTTTGGTCCCGTACCTTTATTCGTTCTAAACCTGCCACCGGCCCACGCATCTATAGTCAGAGTTTGTTGACGAGGGTACACATTACACAATATTCTTAACATAGCATCGAGTTACTTCGGGACGTAGGTATGTACTTAATTCTCGGAGCCGTTAAAACGGTTTTACTTGGCGTATAAGCTTCTGTCAAATCTCACTGAATTTCAACATCGGTTTAAGATAAAAAATCTCCGTTGGCTGACATTTGCGAATCTACTTCAGTATGAGGAGACTCAGTTTTTTAAATAATCGAAATTAATTAAATGACGCGTATTATTTAAACGATGTGTTTTTATAATGCGACCATCTTATTGAGTACCTGTTGAATTAACTGTTGTTTGAGTAAAATAATATTATTTATATAATAAACAACTCTACTAAGTCTTTATAAATATATAACTAAATAACATTCGTAATTAACATAAAGATTAATGAATGTAAGATTTGTTATACCCACGTCCCAACGTCCACCAGCGAAATATTTCCAGAGTAGGGTATCGTATTTGATATACCATGTAGAGAACTTACAGCGTGTTTTCTAATACCATTAATCTACCTGACCTCAGTTCAGGGGAGCTTGATTAATTCAGTTCCAAAGCAATTAACGCACAATGTACACAGTTGTGAACTTGATAATGATTTGAATATCCGTCTTTATTAACTCTACAGAACGGATTAAAGTTTGTTAGTTGAACCCACTTTTTGTCTGAATTTTACTTAAGAACAGAGAATCCTGGTTCCTAATACTGCTGACCAGTATTTTAAGACAGTTTATATTTGATGAAAAAGGTTTCGATTCCTCGCTCATTGATAAATTAAGTCTGGTAGATACTAGTTTTAGATAAGTAAATACGACAGTATTCTAGCTGTGAATAGAGAATTTAGCATATTAATTTAGCACTGGTGGAAGCCGAGGCTTTGTGGAAGTTCGCAAGTCAACCCTTCCCGCGTCCACGGCGCAGGAATTATGGTGCAAAACTGTTTTATGCTTTAATACGTTTTCGTTTGCATAATTTGATTAGTTTTTAGGTAAAGTTATTTTAATATTGCACGTGGTAAATAAGTAGAATGATAATAACTAGTGGGTGTCCAAGGTGCTTACCGTACTCTTTAAGTACTAGGGTCTTCTCGTAGTTATTAGTTATAATGTTGACATGTTAGAAGAAAAGCATAAAGCGCAAAGATATATTATCCGCTAAGTTATAAATAAAGTTTGCCAAAATATTACTAAACTAAAAGACGGTTCTTGTGAAAATTGAGTGTGTCAGGCAGCCTAGCTAATACCTAGTATACCTCTTACCTTCTCGGGTAAGCCTAATGTAAAAATAACAAGCTGTACTAAGCCTAAAATAAATATGTTACGCATCGTCTTGGAAATAAAACGGTATTTCACTGACATATTTTCACAAACATTTTTACAAGATTAAAAATCTTACTCGAAGTTAACATATTACATTCTTATTTAGGAGTTACGTAGCTTTTAAGGGAATATTATAATAACGTGCATAATTTACGTATTTAAAAAGATACGCTCCTAACTTAACCTTCTTTTTTTGGAAGATGGTTTAACCAATTAATACCTACTTTTTCCTTTAATTTTGGTAACCAATTAATACTTTTTCTTTTAAATATGAGGAGTGAGCGGACATAATTAAATATTAAGACTAATAAAGATTATATCATTGTTCTATAGTAGCACCAAGAGGTATTCATTTTGCATTTAGAAAATCAAGCATGGTAAAGAAGCAGGGTAGAGTAACATAATTCAAGATAAGCCAATACACAGTCCTAAGTATCCTGGATTTGCGCGGAGCCTACTTTTTATCTCGTTAAACTAAGCGTTGGGTACACAAGCGTAAACGTGAATATATACTTTATGAAAAAACATAATAAAGAAGCTCATTTAAATGCTCTTTTGCTCTTACATTTTCCTCGTTATATAGGAAAATGTAGATTAATTACAATCCCATTACGAAGTAGTGTTAAGAGATGCAAATTAAAATTGTATTCAAGAAATCATACAATTTCAAGCATGTTTTTACTATTTCTTTTCTGGATCACATTGAGTGTAACCATCTCACAATTCCCTAAACCCATCGGCTTGATAAATAAATCTCATTGATCTACTTCCCCCTAAATCTGCAGGGATACAGCCGATCCATTTCATCATTCCATTTCTATCTCTCTGTCTAAAGTCCCACACTACTGCGAACTGCTCATTTGTTTTCAGATATATTTCTCTTCCATTTCACAAGAAATAAATCAATTGTTGCCTTCTATAGACCATTTGTGTTAAAATTGACTAGTCAACACCTCAAGACTGTACCACCTCATTAGTTTTAAAGATAGCGCACGCAACTAGACGTTGTTTACGAGTTCCAGTTCGGATACATTTTATTACTTTGGTTTCTTAATCATTTCTTTGTTTAAGGAGCAGAATATAGCCTGTCTACCAACGCGGAAAATACGTCGTGATAATATACTAAGTTTAACCACGGACTTCTCATCTATTTACCACAAAGTAACTGATTGCAGGGCGAGTTGAGTAGTTCGTAGAGTTAGGTCACCACAAACTTCACCTTATATAAACAAACACGCCAGCAGCAAATAGTTTCACTTTGACGACAACCGAGATTGCAAATATATAAGTAAAGGTTTATATAAGAATTCCTAATCAATAAGAGAGTAATACCTTAGTTAACAACAACTCATATTTTATATCAATCATGAAGTCGTAATGTTACAAGCCGACAATTATTTTTTATTTTGTAAAATGTGATGTCAATGTACGGGATTACATTGCCGAGGGCTGTCCGTGTCCTATATTACGACAGGAAGATTAACGTTCCACGCTTATTGTGGACGTCATCGATATTTATGACAATAATTCACATTGAGACATGTGATTGTGTGTATCATAGCAAGTGTTAATTTGCACACCCACACTGCCAGACTGTGTAAGCCAGAAATGTAATATAGGTAAATCTATGGTGTAAGCACTAAATTTATAGAATGGACAGATTGATATTTAGTTATCATTAATTAGCATTAAGCAGGCACTTATCCCTGTAATTAGGCAGTGCAGTGGTAGATTTAGCAGAGTTTTAGCCACCAATTTTATGCAAATGAACACAGTTACACTAAATTATGACTAGAATTTGATTCACGAACCGCTTACTGCGCCGAGCCGGAATATTAATAGTAGGTTAACATGTGCAGGCAAAAGCCACGTGCGGCGCCAGGTAACTCCATCCAGCCGTTTGTTTCCACCACGATTAATGCGTTTGTATGTAACAGTTTCTGCGCTCTGCCAGTCGCTTGTATACTAACGTTAAAATCTGTATGCATACGGGCTGCGAAAACACCCAACTGAAGCTATCAACATTACCATAATGTGGCGACCATATTTCCTCTTGTTAAACTCCCTCTCCGGCATGCATTCAGGAGCTTGGGATGATTACAGCTTCATACTAAAGCTTGGTACACATTACACATAGTTGCATTGGTGATTATGTACTTAACTCTAACCGTTGCACTTTTCGAAAAATAATAGTATTGACGTGGTTCGCAAGCGAAATGCGCTGTGCTCGCCGCGAGTATCTGACGACCAGGTACCTACTCATTCTGGCGAGTTAAGATCATTCCACGCGTACACCCTCGCACTGTATCTGTTCGGCTATAGTTGCAGCTCACCAGTGAGTACCCGGCTTTACTCTCTTCACGTACTGCCTTCGTTTTATGAATTTGTTATACCTTTTGTAAATAACCCGGCCTTGAGATTGGTAACAATGGATCAGAAAAGGGTTCGCCACTCAAATACAATCGTGAGAGGTGGTGTTTTCACGGGAGTTTTCCTTGTTTCCGTTCACATATTTGGAATTCAGATTTTTGTAGTTTTCGTAAATCAATACGTGTATCAATGAAATTCCTGCAAGCTGTATTTTATAGTTTAACATACATAAAGTCATGCCTGTTTCCCTGAAGGGTAGGCAGAGACCAAGGATTTCCATTTGATTACATTGATACGATATAATTTAAGTCCCTTTTTAATCGTAACCCGAATTTGATGCTTATTTTACATCGAAAAAATGTTTGCAATCCCTAAATAAATTACTTTTATGTTCAGTTACGATACAATAAGTGCCTAATATACGTCAGTTACTAAGAATGGGATACGGTGTTAAAAGCATAATAATAATAATTGAATGCAGTGAACATTAACGTTTATTACCGTGGAGTATCGTTGGTACGCTACTTACCAACTCGGGAATATGGATTCTGTTTGCTAATGCTTCGCAATCATACTCCTTTGCTGAGCTCAGAGCGAATCAAAATGCAAGTATGTTGTATTTATTTTGTTATACAATTATTACCTTGAAATACAACATTGGTTTAAGATTAAGTTTAAAACAAATAAAATTAAGTTTTCAAATATTTCTGAACATTATGTTAGGATTTCTAATTAATTTCAGTATCTTTAAGTGTCGGGATTATATTATTACTAACAACTTAGTAGAAGAACTTTCGTGATAGACTTGGGTCTATCTTTACAAAAGCAAAATATATTTAGTTGTAGTAAGTTTAACGTACAATACTTTAAGTGACAACATAACGAGGTAACATCAGACTCCTAAAGCAGATTTTCTCAGTTAACTAGAACTTTTAAAGCGCAACTCATATTTCATCGAAAATTTTTGGAAAGCTGACTCTTCGTAAGTTCTCGTCTCACGTTTTACTTCTTAAGAGAGTCGCTGTTTACTTTTTAATATCTAGAACTTAAGCATGTGTTTTACTACGATAATTTAATATCATTAGTCAAACCTACTTTGAAAGTAAATTAATTGATTATTTACTTAGAAACATACCATAACTTACCTAGCTGGCATGTCGGTTAATGTAGGCACACCTGGAAATACAAACGACATGCTATGATAATTATTATAAATATTTAAGTACCTTGTGGCCATGAGGAGATGTAAATATCTCTTATTTTAGATTCCCGTCACACAAACATGTGTTGGTATCTAATGCATGTTTTATCTTGATACACGTCAGCGCTACAGTTGCATCTGTGGTGAGCGACTGGGCGCGCGACGGAAGCTACGCCCGCTACGAACAAACCGCTACGCCGTAGCTACTAGCTACGTATAGTAGGCGGAAAGGCAATCTCCCGCTTTTGAACTGGGTTTAGGGCTTAACTTATTACTGCCTCCGTAGCAGGTTAATTTTGAGGAAACTTATTTTATGCCTTGTATAATTCGTTGACTATCTTCTTGGAGAAAATGTCGGTAAAAATTATATTATGAAAATTACACAAACCTAAACATTAAACCTATATTATGAGAACTTAAATTAAAACTAGTGACACTAACGCGAATATTCTAAAGCTTTAATTGTGGTAGTAACAGAATAATGATAATATTACTAATATATTTCACTTAATCTAGTATTTAATTTACTAATAGCTAATTCAAAAGACCCGTTTCATGAATAATCAACAAAAACACTGAACATATATGAGTGACTTATCGCCATCTTATATACACGTTGAACCATAAAAAGTCCAATAAATACGCGTTATGTGAATCCTTGAAGCAAAATATGGCAAAATGAAATACGTCGCAAAGAATATGATTTACAGAGAGCTCATCACATACATATTCGCTAAATTAGCCGTAACTCGCGCACGATGTGGATCTTTTGCAAACGGTGCGGAGAATTCCTCTGACGTCAATCATCACAGATAAATTAAAGCTAAATTTATTTGATTTTGGAACGTTATCACGATTGAAATAAGAACACTTTATTACACGACGTTTTAAGGATCATTGAAAGTTATTGGCCCTCTCGTTTTAATTACTGTGACAACTAAATTGAATTGTGAACCGTTTGAGTACTTTATTAACGGCCAGACACTTAGGCTATTTAAATATATAAATTTTATTTAAAACAAAAGACAATCGTGAATTCGAATAAAAACAATTGCAATTTAAATAACTCTTCTCGTCTAACTTTAAGGTTGCGTACGTAAATAACAAAAGCCTATGTTTCTTGTAGGTACTTTATATAATTATGTATATCTAGCATCACACGTATGGTACTGTGTATTTACTTAACAGTTTTTGATGAAAGACGTCTTGGCATTGTTATCAAATCTAAAAAAAGATCTAAGACTAGGCTGTAAAGAGAGCATTAGGCTTATATACTGAAAAGATACGCCTACAGTAAACCTTTTTCAATGAGTACGACACCCAAGCCAAAGGCCTTTGTCAAAATGACGTCTGTACCGTAATAGCTGCTGAATGCCACTCGTGACTTTGAAGTAATTTCCTAATGAGCCTACATTACGGAAAAACGTTTCCACGTGCTTTCGACTTGAAATGTAACCCGGTCGCCTGCGGTATCATGTAATTCGTTCCATCCTTTGGTGGATACCACGGAACCTCATCCCACATTCTTTGTGCATAGTAGAGTAGTGTGGATTTACGAAGTTATTTTTATTATAACAGCGCTAGTATATCCTTTACATCCTCTTGCTTTACAGACACAAGTTAACCTTGTTTGTCTCCGTAATGATCTTAAGGCCCGCTCAAGGAGTTCAACCCTCTCTCATAATACAATCAGTGCATAAACGCATTGTTCTAATAGACCTGCCCGCTATCAAACCATTTAGACTGCCAGTCATCTGAAAACCAAGCGCTAATCGAGCGAACATTCACATAAAACACGACAATGTAAAACATAAACCCAAAACGGCGAGATACATTTTTATTACTGGCACTTTATAACAATTTTATAAGGCGTTTAGTTTTCACTTTCTGTTAAGCACGTTTCCAACTCATTAACTACTTCTCAAGGGACTTAGAAGACACTTTTAGAATGATAGCCTGATTATAACTTTGTTGATTATGGTTATAAAATAGAGAATTGACTACACTGTAATAGGCATTATAAATAAAAATGCAATGATGTTTGAAAGGTATTCCAATCAAAAACTTTGTTACGCTTTATACGGTTTAGACGTTATAAAGTTTACAGTATATTTGTTTCGCACTCACCGTTTAATTACACGTTGTCGCCAACACCTATTTCCAATATTAATTAACAATCGCTAGTTATAACGTTAGCGGAAAATTAATAGCTTCGGGGAAAATTACTTCCAGGTCAGGTTACAAGGTAATTGTTTCATGTGGGTGCTGCGACCGCTTAGCTGGCTAACTGCCAATAAATTGTCACGTGACTCCACAGGTGATCACACTACCAATAATACCTTTTAAAGTATTCTAAAATATACACTAATTGCGGTTTTACTTTCCGGCCAATACAGTTCTGTATTTAAATTTTAAATTGGCCGAATGCAAATACCTTATAACCACAGATATAAAACGGTCCGCCGCCGCTGATTCTAAACCTTTATTATCTATGGGTCATAGTTACCAGTAAAGGTTTTATTATTATTATTAAATCGAAACTAAATGAATAATAATATTCATATAATTCTATGCACTTTTAGCCGATTTAAAAGTAAAAGTTATGTTTTTAAGGTACTCCGTGAGCAACTGTTTGTTTCTGGAGTTGGCTGAATGCCAATAAACTGGTACTGGATTCAGCAAATTGCACGCCGTCGGAGGCGGCACTCAGTTGATTTAATATCGCGTCACCGTCTCGCTAACGACTTGCTACTTGTTACAACTTTTACGTTGTATAAAAATAAGTGATGGTGGTTCCTCGACATCTGTGGCGTTGGAAACATTAAATTTATACTTAAGTGGGAGCTTAGTTGAGACAGTTGTGTATTAATTAAAAGAGCAGTAGAGAAATGATCTTATTTGCTTCTGATCACTTGAAGCAATACGTTATAGTTTGCGCTATCCTACCTGGCTTTAGGCGAGATTATTTAAAGCATATTAAATATTAAATATCTTGTTAAAGCATATTAAACGAAGAGATGCTTCGGAGATTAGAGAAGGATATTGATTTTGAACGTTCTTAAAAAACTTTCAGAAATAGTGGTAGTATAATATAACTTAACATCACGCTTGTAATTTCTGAATATGTAGGCAGACAGTACACCAACATTCCGCAGTTATGTTATAAGTCCCAATGCAATAGGGGGCGAGCCGACTTCGTGTTGCTAGTGAAAATCACCTGATGGAAAACCTTAACAATTTAACAATAAAACCTACGAACTACTTAACCAACGAGGCGTATTCCCTAAGATGATACTACAAAAGTGAAATATTCACAGAATTTATGATTTCTTAATTGACCTTTTAAAAATATGATAAACAAAGACAGCTATCTCATTACAGCAAAATATCGAAACTCGTAGTTTCTTTTATTGAACCCATTATGTTTGGAAATAATTTCTGACTCTAAATCTATCACTGCTGGGATTAAACTTGTTTGTCGGCCTGTCTGAGGGATTTCTTATTTCCAGCCTTTGAAATAGATATTCAACCTCAAGTGACTGAAAAAAGTCCAGTTCCGATAGAAAGAAAAAATATTTAAGCAGATTCTTCGAACTTCATTTTTTCCGATACTTGACCCAAAGCAATTTGCAATATTTCACCGACCTAACTAAAGAAGGGAGAGTCTTACCTCCGTGTAGTCCTATCGATTTTATCTCCAAACTACGGTAGAATACGTATTTGTTTGTTGGTAAACTCGGCGCCGGCAGGTGCTCTCGCCTTTTTTAAACACGAGGGACCATTACTTGATTGCCTATATAGATTTTTCCGAAATATTTATGTTTTGAAGTTAATGGATTAAAAAATTAATTCTCTTCCATTACCCAGAATGCGTGTGGAAAGAGTTTAAGCCGTGTTATAGACCTTATAAATGGCAACTGGTTATTTGCCACCACATGGTACACAGACCACACTTATGATGAACGGCAAACTGTACGTTAAACTCCTGATATGGATAACAACTCTTTCCGTCCCTTCGTAGATTACGGGCTTGTTTATATGTATGCATTACCTAATATGTCTCAGTTTCGTTTAAACAAGGAAATCCTGTAATTACTTTTTCATAGCAAATACGAATGGCGATATTTTACAATGCAGTCGCGTAGCCTTCAACGTATTTATACGAAGGTAGTGAAGCGAACCTCATTACTTCAACGGGAGGTCTCCTCATATTTTTATTCGCATGCTCTGACGAACTACAGATATACAGATACATGTAATAAAATACATTTATGACAATAGTATCTGTTACATTTTAGTCTTGTTCACTTCCAACTGGTCCAAATTCCAGATACAAATACAAAATGTTGCAACCAGAACTAATTACAATGTAAAGTTAAATTGGTATCATCATCATCAGCCGGAAGACGTCCACTGCTGGACAAAGGCCTCCCCCTTAGAACACCACAAATTGGTATCACCTCCCTTATTTCCTGAAGAGACGCAGACACGTCAAACAGCCTCTTGGGTCCATTAAGAATTCAAATTCAAATTCATTTATTTTTTGCGAATATGGGTACATGGAGATCTTATAAATTAACAAAATGTGCATTGACCATATCCTACCATAAGGCTTGCAAAAACTTAAATTACAAATACAAACTTAAATAAAAATAGCAATATGGATACTGCATAATGATGATACAAATTTATAGTTTGACTGTAAAAATTCACTGACGGTATAATATGCTTTTGACAGTAACAATGCTTTAATTTTACTCTTAAACATGTTAATTTCTGTTATTTCGAGCAGCGATCTAGGTAGATGGTTATATACACGTGGTGCCATGCAAAAAATACTTTTATTGAGTAGCGCTGTTTCATTATTTGGTATGCATATTTTATAATTATGTCTTTTACTTTTTAATTTATTGAAATAGTGCATGTTTTTTCTAGCAAATAATACAACTTCAAGTATATATAAGCACGGTAGCGTCAGAATCTTAAATTTTATAAAAAATGTTTTGCAGCTATCTGTCTGCTTTATGTTGGCAATAGCTCGAATACACTTTTTTTGAGCTTTAAATACATTTTCTGAAGGTACCGCACTGGCAGCGGCTTGTAGGAGACTTGCTCGGATTTTGAAAGATGCCACAATTACATGTAAGTACCTGTTCCTTTAGTATAGGCATGTTACGATACGACCATCATCTAGTACTTACGACTATTAAATCAATTAGGTAGGCAAAGTTAGTTTTCAATATGACAAAAAATGGTAATTGGTGCTATTAATGAAGGTTCTTGGAATGTCTAATAAAATGATGATTCAATTGGGCAGCGTAGACAAGAGGGGTCGAACATCTTGCCTCTGTACAAATTTCGTAGTCTAAGTCTAATAGCCAGCATCGTGTTGACCCGCTTGCAGTGGTGATGAGCCTAATTTTCCCGCCTAGCTCGACCGCGATGCATTGAATGTCCCACAACGCATGTTGCCGCCGGAAGCCTCGTGTGACCTACATACCGCCATAGAGTTACATAAATCGACAACTACTTTTGTATGTAGTTTGCCTATGGTGCGCTGTACTTTACTACTAACTTTACCTTAGTTAACATCGACGCTATATGATTTGATGTGGAAACGACTTCTCTGGACGCTTATTATATGAATATGAATAGCGATAGGAATAAAATTATTTCTCAGTATTTATTAATCAAACTAACGACAGTAAAACGATACAACAACATAATGCTTTCCTTCGTCCATATCAGGCTTTTTATGAACAATGAAAACGGAAAAAAACTCATAAAAATCTTTATAAAACGTCTAGTATTTAAACAGAATGTAGATTGTTCAACTGTATTCACAAATACACTTCATCAAGTGCTGGGATTTGTCCGGGCCGTATAATCCGCCTGACTCAACCGACAAATGAATACCGCAAAAATATAATCCCTGCGGACTGTAACGAAATTATAGGTGTACATTGTCTCAGCATTGCCTACTTTTAAAAGAAACAGAGCAGAACAATGTATAGCTGTAGGAAACCTACTGTCAGAATAAAACTTAACTTCGACGCAACTTATTTTTTGGGAGTATTCCTGAATAATGGAAGCAACTTTGTTAACGATGCTCCATCTTCGATAACGATTTCGCAATACTTATAATCATTGTTACTTTTAATGGATTACCATGAGAAACTGAACTTCACTGGCTTAGATCTAGATACGGACTGATTAAGGCTATAGAAAAATTAATTACATCACCATAAATGTAATACCTAATAGGTAATACCTGTATGTACTATGTAGTCCGATAAGTTTGTATTGACCTAAGTCTACCAAACGGAAGATACATTGCTTACTAAATATATATCCGTTGCCAAATAGTATCAACTAACCAAACACCATCGTCTTAATGTGCAGGTATTTCGAAGGAATATTGGGTTTCTATGTTATCCGTTACCACATTGTTTGTTGGCAGAATGACATTTGGAATCGTACAACTAGCACCTTGACATTTCATAAGTGCCTGTAATTGATTTAAATCAAATTAAATAAAAACATTTTGAAGGTTTGCATATTTTGACCAGATACTAGCAATGTTAGCCATACCTACCTACTTCTTACTTCATCATCGAAATCGTATGACGTATGAACGATTGAACATTCGCTAACTTATTATATATATATATATATATATATATTCATACTTAGAGGTATATATTAATATAATTTGTATTTATGTTATATATTATAATGTATGTATTTTTTAATAATTATATTTATTTATATTATAATGTTAATAAAATAAAATGCGCTTATTACTAATACCTACAGTATTTGTTTCGGCTTTGTTGTTGCACCTACCTTATAATCTCTGCACCACCCTAAGGTTGACTGGTAGAGAATGCCCCAGGCATTAAGTCCGCCTATGTATACTATTTTTGGTACATGAAGTTTAAATAAATAAATAAATAAACATGTCACTTGAACCTTATAACAAATGTTACTCGATAAATTTTAAGACGACACCATTGTATAACTTTATGCAAACTATCAAAACTCAAAAATAATTTGTTCAACTATTTGGGTTTCGCCCGCTTTAAGTAGCCTATCCTTTCTTGGGTCTTGAACTTTCTACATGCCAAATTTAATCAAAATCCATCCAGCGGTTTAGTCCTGAAAGCGTAACAGACAAACAGACAGAGACTTTCACAATTATAATATTAGTATGGATAAATCCGTTTTTATTGTACTGCCGATAAAGAAAGTTGGTGTATTCTACAGTACAGTGGTGCGAACTTCGTAGACATACGAGTGTGCCGACTTATGTATAACTTTCGCGTTTAGCCGTTGGTATATTAAGTTTACACGAGTGACTGAACAAGTGATTTAGTTTACTTTGTAAGAGTTATAAACTTATAACAAGAATAATAACAACATAAATCCCCACTAATACAGTTGTAGACATGCAAATAGAAACCAAGTTCGAGACACTTAGGAGAGACTGCACTCACCAATATATCTAAAAGCTGTTGAAAGCGAGGTCCCAACTCTCTGACTATAATAATCGTTGTACAGAACAATGAAAACCTTGACTTACCACCTAACAGACAAGACGTTCAGAGACAGTTCCATTAAGAAGTTTCTACGATATACTTAGGAATTTAGGATGCACTAAATGCGAGTAAACAAGTGAATAAATAGCATACGTCACTGATGGCGAGTAGGCTTATTGTTTTCTGTGATGAAGTGTGATGTTATCCCATTCAATACTTAACTTACTTTACTTAATTATTTGTTGTTATTACATAATAACTTGTGTTGTACTAAAGAGTCATCGTCATCCCCAAAGTCTCCAATATTCCACAACCCGGTAAAGGCCATTTACTGCTGTCATTGCCAATCTCTTCCAGGTTCCTTACCAAGTATTTTTATTAGACAGCTACAACATTCGTAAGATATTTGCGCTCCGGTACAGGAGACCTTTAAATGCCAAGGCTGCAGTATAAGGGAGCATGCTGGCTTACAACAATACATGCGATGATACAACATCATAGTGATTTTTTTTTTATGTATGGTCTGCCGCAGTCAGCCCCGGGAGGGGCTTTTACTGCTTTACCGAACTATATGGAGAGACCCGATAGCCTCCAGCCAAGAGATTGTTGCCTTTAAAAATGTAGTATTATATACATTATATACCTACTACTTCCCCCTCCACTTGGCGAAAGCCAATTCACTTCTCGGGACCCCATGAGGATCTCACTATGATACTCTTATGTCCATAATGAATCCGGGATAAGGAGACCAAGAGACGCGTAGCACAGGTTTTAACTTTGTATGGAGATCTGTCTCCAATCTTAAGCTTTAAGAAACTAAACCTAGTATGTATGCTTTATGTAATCTTGTGGGAGAAAATAAATTATTATATAAAAGATATAATAATTGCTATTGTTGTTTACATATCTTTGCACGAGACATAACTAACATGCCGCGCGCAAACTTTTCTCATAGACGCAATGACGTCATAGGCCAACTATTCCCAGCAACGGCTCCACTTACACAATACGTTAACACATCTAACAGCGTCGTTATTAGAACATTAATTACGCTGTGTAATGTGATTCATGGCGGCAATAAGAACGTTATATACTTTTGAATCGTATATAAGACGTAAGTGACTGTATTGCGAGTATTAGGTATGTCTGTATATGGACATAAATATATTCCAGTTATGGAAATTCCTTGTGCTTTCCATTCTTAAGCCTTCTCATTGAATCTATACAATTTGTATCGTGGCAAGGTATGATAGTCTCCAGATTCGTGACTGAAAACGTGAACTTTTATGTTATTTATACCTTTTATTAAAACATTATACCAAAAGTAAAAAAATAATGAAAATAACATAGAGCCTTAAAAGTTGAAATTGCACAGATCAGAACTTTTTTATCCCTGATACTTACCCTAATCGTATCTTTTTTGCCAAAACTTTGTGAAATGGATTTACAGGTAAAAGTTTTCAATTGTGTACAACAAATGGTTGAACAAGAAACTTATTCCATAATTTATTTTATGCCTTTTTAGTAGCTTTTTACTGTGTTTTCTTGCTTTGGCGGACTGGTATCAATCACACTCGCTAACTTCGAAACTGGGGTGCAATAAAGGGACATCCACGACTGACTACACGTTATTGATCGTCCGGCGCAGCCTGGGCTGTCGGCCCAGCTACCAACTGGCTGACTGGCTAATCTTTTTCCCTCGGCATTAACTATTTGCAACACATGTTTTTACAGCTCACATCGATCCAATAAGAGGTCCAAGCTACTAAAGAAGCTTCATAAATATTTAAAACCCTACAGGACGTCCCAGCTACACATTAGGGTACAAAACACTCACTCATTACAAAACAATAATTAAGTTTTGTTGTGCAGCATATAAAGCTGTAAGAAGTAATGTAGAGAAAACAAATTAAATTATGCTTCTCATACTCGCTTAACCCAGGGTAACGAGACATTAATGAGGCATGCAACGTGCATAAAATGTTAGAACGTTATCACACTACATAAATCGCTGACACGCTATGAATACTTAAACGTCTACTGGTAATAAGATTTAATGCATCTGCACCGGTTGTCATCTAGTTCTAGTTCGAAGTTCGAATCGCCCGGTATTTCACAAAGCAATTGGGGTCAAATGTTATATATATAGGTACAAAAAGTAATGAAACTATTTTGTACCTAATGCCATATCCTTAAATGATAATGTATCTTTATTCCATGTCTTCACTAATCATCATCATCAGCCGGAAGACTTCCACTCTTGAACAAAGGCCTCCCCCTTAGAACGCTACAATGAACGACAGCTTGCCAATTGCATCTTCAATAATGCGGCTTAAAAATAAATAAAAATGTTATTTAAGTTAACAACGAATTAATATATCATGACGCTATGATACAATCTGGTTCTCGAATAGCAACTATGCATGTTATAGGGACACAAATATAAGTAATTACGATATTACAATTTATACATTTGACCTAATATTATATGTAAACGATCGTAATAAAAAATCTTTGAGTAATTTTTCGTCATCAATTTCATCGATACTTTCAGATTAAGTAAATTTCCCAAAAGCTTTACATGACTAATGTAAATTTAAAAAAGAATCAGCCATAATTTAAAGATGGTAAGTCAAGATCACTTAAGCGCTGCGTTCGCGACCGCCTTTTCCTCGCTTTACTCTCAAGAACTTCTTCACAAGTGCTGAAAATTCTGAAATCTAGGCTAAAACTATACTAACTAGGTGTTCGACTAATGAGGTCGATACTCGTACGTCCTATATATCTGCTCTAAGGAATAATTAAAGGTTGTTAACTTCTAATTAATATATGGAACCAAACTAAAGCAATCAAAATACAGAGGAAGAAAACTTTAGTAATGAATGAATGCGGGGATACTAATAACAGCGGCAAAGTTTTTCGATCAGAACACTTTATTACTCCGAGGATGGGTTTACAACGGTCTAACAAAGTGGGAAAGTAATGGGCCATTTTATTTTCATCCCAAAAAGTCCCGAATACGACATAGTAAAGGTTTTCGATAGCTATAAACAGTAGTAGGAGTTTATACGCGGGAACCCATAGGCAGCAGCTGTTCCATGTTCCGTTCAGACAGACGTCATACGACACGAGACACATACAGCGTTATAAGCGGCTTAACCTTTGTTCGATGCCAAACTGCCTTATTCGCAGTTCTACAACGACAAGTTGAAGGCAAAGAATAGCTTGATTGTAAGGAACCAACAATATTAATCTGGCCTGAGATATTGGTTCGAGATTCTGCTTCAGATAATCTTATCGAATCAAGTCTCTGTTATTTTTCTACTCGTTCTTCGGGGCAATTTAGAGATTTGCGCGACTCTGTAGTTTTTTCAATAAAAATGCCTCTATTTTTCTCAACGTTAGAAGGATTAGCCTTCGAGATCGAAAGATTTATGATGCACAAGTATTTACGGTCCTTTTTCTGTATTTTCGTCACGTTGTTGTAAAGATTTAACACTACGTAACAACAAACAACACCTAGCTTATATACGAATAAACCTTATATTACTAACTATGCATTTTTATTTAATTCATATGGAACTATAATAAAGAAAAGTTTACTGGAGACGGAACAGCAATCAAGTATGTATATTTGATTCACTCGTTCTATAAATGATCAATACCAGTTCTATATTTCCGCACAAAAATGATAATATAAAAAAATATTTCCTACATATTCAACCTCCCTCCATTTGCTCTTTTAAGGCGGTAAATCCCATCCCCCGAAGGCAAAGGTTTGGTGTAGAATGTACACATATTTGACCCAAATAACACAGAAGGCCACGTTAGAGCAGAATAGTGACGGGCAACTTAAAAAAGGATATATTTAGTACACAACAGACTTACTTCGACGTACTCGAGGTTTAATTGCACCTTGTGTTTATATTGACTGGCCTGTTAAAGTGGTTAGTGACCTTAACTGCTAAAACGAAGGTCGTGGGTTCCATTCCCACCCAAGACAAATCGTTGTGAGATGAGCATAATCATTTGTTTTGTGACTGGGTGTAATTTATCTATAGTATGATGATATTTAGAAATATATGTATATGTAGGTATGTTTATCAGTTGTCTGGTTGCCGTAATAAAGGCTCTGCCCAATTTAGGATCTTGAGCTTGTGCGAGCTGTCCCAAGATATTATTATTCGAACCTTCTAAATGTAGAATTGTAGATATTGTATTTTGTTACGACGAAATAGAAAACAATTCACGACAAAGAAAATATTGTTGCCGTGCAGCGCGTCTACAAAAAGGAGACAAGTCTTTGTTACAGACGCAACAAAACAAACAGAAAAGACTTTACGTAGCTCGCGACTTACCTCACATCTAATTAGTCTCTTTCCACAAACTAATTAAGTCGACGGACGGAATTAACAGAAAAAGCAATAGTGCCACAACTTGCTTTACTACTATTTATCCCGATAAAGCTGTTACAGGCTGATTTTACATTAAAAAACTGCCAAACTTGGTTGTTAGTGCAAATATCCGTTGAAAATACAAATATTTGTTCGGTGAGGAAATTGAATGCGAGACCCACTGCGCCAATCAGGTCGTAGTCTAATTAATTTTCTTTGAGGCCAAGTGCTGAAATCCTACACCGAGATGGTTCAGATGCTTCACGCTAGCCTCCTTCTTCCAATTTCTCAATCGTTTGCGTCTAGTTTGCAGTCAAGGATTTGTAGCTTTCGCAAACTCAATTCCACCCGACGAGTTTGTTTGCTCGCCTATTTATCGCTGCTCGTTTTTCGCCGTTACTCGCAAGGTTAGTGAAGTTGTCGGTAATTGAATTACTTCATTCGACGCGTGTAATCAGTAATAGAAGTTAGTTGGTCAATCGATTCGAAAACGCCTACTTATGTTTACAGATAAGTAAGCTGCATATTTTACCTATCTACTAGACAGATACACCTTATATTATATACGTGAAATTGTATAGTATATTTGAGTTATACACATGGATAGCTCATTCTTATGACAAGATACATAAAATGATAACAATTTACATTGAGGAAGCTCGTAGCCCAGCAGTACATACGTTACATTTTACCCCAACTTGATAAAATTCCCTTGAGAGCCAGAATGATTGCGCGTGGATATTGTGCATACAGCTTGTCAACATTTCTCATAGATACAATCGCGGAACCAGGGCTGAAATCATTACCTTTTCAAAGAAAATGTAGTAATGTATACTGTATACAATTCTGCACAGAATTTGTAGTCGTGTTCAAATCCAACTGACCACAATTCGACAGGTCCTAGGAAATATCGTTTCATTTTACCTTTACCTCGCAATACACGATCAGACCACTGTTGACACTGTGCAAGTCGGTGCCGGTGGGCGTCACTAACGAGCAGACTAGTAATTAGGCCACGTCAAAGGCCTCTGATCGGCGCAGAAATTCACTGCGAAAGTGGACTACTCTGAGAAGTTAGAGGCATCGTTTCTCTTCAAACATATCGACCGATGAAGCTCATAAAGAAAATTTATTGGAAGCTACAGATGCACCGAGATTTATGATCTCGCACTGTTCAAGTGTTCCTATAAATCTTTAACTATACGAAGTACCTATTTTTCGCAATTTTATTATATTCTAAAAAACCTTTAAGGATTTGGCCTGACTACTCCTAAAATATTCCTATTTATTTATCGCTACGGTACAGACAGGCATTTATTTTTCTACATTACTCTGTAAAAATAGTCTTAAATTAGATGTAAAACAAGAAATATTATACGCTTTTCCATCGATTTTCAAACTAACATCTGCCACACACGTGCTGTCACGACGTTGAACCTGATTTCATCCCTCATTTGAATAACAAACCGCGAGCCTATCACCCGTTCGCTTCATATAATCCTGTAATTTACCTTCAACGGTACAGAAAACATAGGCTGTTTCAATGGAATTTGAAAAAAAGACATCATTCAATCTTTTCGAGTAGTTTACCTAACACCGTTCACACATCGACTTTGTAATGGTAGCATGCAGTTTAAAAAAATAAAATAATACATGTATTGAATTCGATGATTTTGTAAACGACGAATACGAAATAATAATTTCGTATTTTATTTGGTTTAGTTAGAAGTTACAATTTCAGTACAAATCTTATAAAACAGAGTATAAACTTACAGACTGACGTACAGACTCTACGTAAGTATTTTGAAAACATTGGTAGCGTGAGTAGTAAACACATTTTAAGTACCCTAACTATTGGTTTTCAACGTAAGCACGTTGTACGTCAGATGTGGGATGGGCTGATGGGCTGCATTAGAGCTCGTAAGCGGAGAACTGTCACTACGTGAGCACTTTATCTAATGTACAGCTACTTTGTACCTATTGATGCTGTTGCACTTAATATTACCAGTTGTTGACGTCTGTTTCCTTGGTTTTACTTTGGTAAAGAGGAATATTTTTCCAATATGTCACTGCTCGTATTTATTTTTTAGCTTCCTAGAAACGTATTTAGCTAACTCACCTCATAGAAGAACAACATCAAAGATTGTATAGTTACTATGACAATTGACAAGTAGATAACATGAAACCAATTTCACTCCGTTTCACGTATAAAACTTCATCGTTAATTACTTTCCAACTCTGAAATTTAGGAGAATAGTACAAGCTGTAATTAGAGCAGAACATTGGAAACGGTTGAACGGTTTTGTATCAAATAAAGCCGAGCACGCCAAACAAGGCGAAAGGTTCTTTCAAAACGTGTTATACGTGCTGGACAGCCGGGCCCTTGAAGCAAACAATAGCTTCAGAAATATTTTTCCCAGAAACGAGAAAGGAATCGGTAAATATTGTGTCGTAGCTTGTCTTTTCGTTAAAGTGACGAGTTAAGATAGACATTCGTACACGTGTCTACATCCGGACTGGAAGAGTATACCCAGAGTTTTGGTTACAATATCGATAAGGATCAGTGTGAAAACTATTATCATTTTACCTACTTAGTAGCTTCTGTAAGTAGAGCACCACGTGTACTTACGCCAGTATTGGATAAGAATACGAATTCTTGCAGAAATTAGAAATCGTTCGTTATAAAGTGCTTAATAATCTTGGGACCCTTCGTTTTACCGAAGAGCGTACTTATCTCCTTAAGTTGAGACGGTACCTGAGTTTAAGAGTATAATTTTCGCTTTTCCATTTCCACCTTCGATTACTCCTTGTTTGTCTTCAATAAAGAGTGAGCTTATAAATACAATTTTTTACTAAAACACACTTGAAACTGTGAAGGCAATAGTAGGATACAATTGCGAGTTTCGGTTTCGGCAGCATCTGAATAAACATGTTTGTTGTTTTGTGTCTCTGTTTGATCAAAGGCGTGTTGTATTGTTGAAAGGAGTGATGTTTATTGTAACCCTACACTGCGCCCTCTTATTCCTTGCTGCTCAATCGAATATGATTGTAATGCAAAGCAATCATTGGAAATTCGAATATATGTTTTTAGGTTATGCTGCGCTGTGTTAACTGAACTAGCCAAAAGGATTATAAATATATTTAACCTCATCTTTCTCTTAAACAGTATTTGTATTTTGGCATTTATGCTTTACGTACCAATTAGGACAAATTGTTGTTTGAGTAAATATAAAATTAAGTCAGTCATCAACCCGTTCAATAACCTTCATATCCCTCCACTCAACTACAACAGCCACTTGTGTGAAGTGAATCCCTGCCAAACCAATACCAATATGTATTTGACCGAATAATAGCGAAAGCATTCTATTATTATAGGCTCTTATGCCCAAAGCATACACACATATGTGCATGAAGGTAGTTCAATTAAGTTTCAAGTAGTACATTGTCAATCAGCACTTAGAAATGCAAATGGATACGATTTGTAACTACTAGCTACGAAGAGTAGTCTCTAGAGGGCTAGAGCTATCGCTACACGACTTGTTACCGGTAATGAAGTAACGATCGGCACAGTGGTGGAGGGGAGTATTTACCAACATGTTGGACTTGACTGTACCTAATTTCCGATGGAAATGAGCCAATGAAATGATTGGTTATTCCAAGAAAACCACCTTTTACAGAGATGACCCCCGGTTCACGACTTATTCCATTTTACGCGTGTTTTAAGCATCATAGAACACTAACTAGTATAATTGCTACTAGGTAGTCGACCAACTACAGCCCGTAAATGGGCTGTCTCGACGGGAAGTACTACAAAACTACTACGCTCCTACAGAATGCGCGCGTAAAAGTAGCGACATTGTGTTGGTCGCCGCGAGACGTCATTGAGGGTGTACGAAATTCCCAAAAGTTTACTTGAAACATAACGGAAATTTAGTACTGAAAATGTTGATAAAAATCTTTATAAGCGAGTATAGGTATACCTATCCAATAAGGAAAACAAAAATGTTTTTTATACACAACTATAGGAAAACACAGCTATGTAAATATATTTAATTACCACACTGGGTGGTGAATGATTTCATTTGTTTTATTTGGAGTCGAAGTAGCGCCTCGTAAAAACGAAATAAACATTTCGTCACATTTCCTTGAGTTAAAGAGTATTGATATTTTATACGACGACGGTTCTTTGTGGCTGACAGATCGTACATTTTACTGACGTATAAAATATAAGCTCATAGCTTCGCATGATAAAACGGTTCTGCTTTTTCCAGCTATTTAGTGATGGACGACCGTAGTTTAAACCTACTTCCCCTTATTTATAAAAAATGATAATTTCGAATCATGGATTACCTTATGTATGGCACTGTCATTAGCATGTCAGAGAAAAGAGATGTCAATAGACATTTTATCCTCGTTTATAAATAAGACGGACTGTGTAGACGTTAAAGATACATTATTTTACACAAACCAGTATATTTATAAATATCTTTCAATTCCTCTGTTTATTTAACAATAGTTTTTAGTGGGACTATAGTGGAAATAACACTGGCCAGTCAATTTAACTCGGCCGAAAAGATGCTCACTGCGTGGAGAGCGCCGGACATAAGTACTTTGGTATTTTTATAGGATGTGACTTTTGTCGAGCACCCTTAGTATAATAATACAGGAATATGAAAAGGAAAATGCTTGTTATCATTGCGTTGGAAATGTTGATATTATTGTCTCATTACGTAACAACAAAGGTCTTTGTCTTAAAGATTTTAATGATCCCATTCAACCCAAATTATTCTTATGTGGACTTTTTTCGTTTGAAGAAATAGTCTACATGATTAAATTTAGATTATCTTGTATTGTGTAAGTGGAAACTTACCTTTATGTTGGTCTTTTTTTAACATTAAACACATCTGAAGATGGCGGCACGTGAGATTCAATGACTCATACGTGCGTCGCGGCCTCATTATCGGAGCATTTTCCTTTAAACAAATTTTGAGAGCAGTTGTTAATTTACTCTGTACACAGAAATTATATAGTTGGTACTAACCCATCCGTATACCTGCACTTAAAGCATTATTTAGCTCTAAAAAGTACCAGAAAATACACTTACCAGTATAGCTAATCTGATTACTATGCGCATTGGTTTCTTGTCTATAAACCTCTGAGCCCCCACAACCCGACTTACCACATGTATATAAATAAACGCATATAAATTACGCGTGGCGCCTTTAACCAAGCGCCTCAGATCCCACAGGTTATTGATTACTTGGTTATGCAACTGATACAACTAGGTATATCTATGTATAAGTCTATAATATGAGCCTCTTATATGGCTGCCTTTAACCTATAAAAGGTAAGTAGTACTTTCAGCCAGGTCTTTTCAGGTATCAGTAAAAAGTAAGTACTCTGTGGCTACTTTAGGACCCAATACTAACTTTGTTTTATCTAGCGTAATCTTGGGAAGTCGCCCCATATTTTACAATCGACGTTATCACATTAACAGCTCCCCAAGTTTCAGTTTGGAAAGATAGTATAAAGATATATTATATCTATAGCTGGTGAATAACGCCCCATGCCTACATTTAATGGACTGTATAATATTACACTCGAATATTATATGTTACGTTTAGTTCCAGTAAATTCCACACAAGCATTCAACAAGATAACACACACACAGTAACATCATAACTCTAACTAACAACTAGAATTAATTTAACTACGTGAATATGCAGATAGGCACACGTTTACAGAAGCCCCATTATTATTTTAAAGCGTCGTCGTTTAGATTATACATTTCCACAATGAATATTTGTTTTACACGCACTCTTATTTGGACATAATATACTGGTAAATGAGTAGGCTGCTTTTTGTACAGCCTAGAGATAAAATGTCTTATAAGTCAGAACTTACAAACACCTACTAAGTTCAAAATGGGTTTTAGAAGACCATCCCATTATAATAGAAACACGCGAATAAGAAAATACAAACAAATATTTCCTCTTCATTTTTGTGTTTACGTGTCGTAGGTAGGTCACAAAACCTCTATGAGAGCGAAATATCAAATTAATTTGATTATCCGAGGCACAAATTAAAAAATAACAAAGAGGTTGACGTTGATAATTATCTTTCAAGCTTCCTGCAACGGTTTTAACAACAGATATTATTGTCTGCGCCTGAGGGGTGCGCATTGCCGCGTACCGGGATAAGGGCTTATTTTCACGCCCAATAGACATGATTTATGATATCGCACGCATTACATTGCTACAGCAGAGAAGTCCTTGAGTAGACATCGCGAATTGATGGTCTGACGTGATACCCTGAGGAAAGCAACTAAACCCAGTGTATATAATTTTGATAAATATGGAATAGAATAAATAGCAAATAGGAGTAGGATTTAATCATCTACTTAGACTCGTATCAACTTCGTTAACACAATTCGTCACAATATGTAACAAAAATAACTTAATACCTCTACGAAATTGAATTATAAAGTTAAGAACGTAATCAGTTTGTAGGTACTAAACTTGAAGTTTGTTAAGAGTTAAGCGACTTGTTGGTACTACGCGTTAAACACATTTGGCGCAAAACGTGCGTTGAATTTTATTCTGTTTATCAATCTCAAGCGATTGACGCAGACACAACAATGTTTTAAATAGACTTGTTTTGCAAGCTTCTTAATAAATGTATACCTATCTATTTATACTATAATTCGGTACAAGCCGATCTAATTTAGTCTCGTTAAAATAAGTTTTCAAGTTTCCGGGAAGCCAAAGAAGGAACGCTATAAAGAAATTGTTTCATCGACAGATCAAAGGCGATAAATAAAGATATAAATTAAGCCCATTTTTCTTCTTGGATGTATCCCAAGAAGTAAAATAGGTTATATTTATCTTTACTCATTTTGAACCTTGATATCGTTAGCTATATACTGAAGATATTTATTTATACAACTTACAAAGCCACGTGCTACGTATAAAATATTTACAATAATATTATCATCCTCAAACTGTATAATGTTATGGCAAAAGCTTCTTATTCTGAAAAATAACCATTTACACCCCTATATCTCTGTGGTTACAATAAACATTATTCATGCAGTATTGCAATATGTCGAGTAATAAACACCCACATAATGACCTGTTTTCAACTGCAACGCTCACTAGTACTCGTAATGGTGACAGCGACAGATACTGAATGAACTATTGTTCTGTTTATTTTGGAAGTCCACTTTTAATGTTGTTCAAGTTGGACAGAAGAAGCGACATAAACCGTTTCTACGTTCTATAATTCGCTGAGAAACTGCTTGTGGTTCCTCCCGACACACTAGATATATTTCGTTTTAAAATCCTAAGGACTTTTCTATTTTCTTCGTAACCACATACTTACAAAGATCTGATACGGCAGTAGTAGGTACCTACCAAGTAATCAAATACCTTTTCATAGAGTTCTTGATTAATTAGAACCCCCTAGAGTCTTATCCCTCGAAGTTCTTATACATTAGTATATATGATTGATTGTATTCGTTTATATACAACTTTTGTTTACCTATTCATGAGAGAATAAGCTGATATAACAGAGTTTACATGTTGTAATTACAACAATTATATGATCATTTCGCTTGGTCGTTAGGCATGCGTACCGGGAAAGGGCTGTACTAAACATATCAAACATCACTTAGGGATATGACGAATACGAGTTGTTGTATACGAATATATTCGAAGGAATAACTTCATGACCTAAACAAAACTGTTAAAATTAAGAGTAGGTTCCTATATTCGAACCCCGTTTTCAGAATCAATGAAAAAATCATTGCTATTAGTAACAGTCATTGAGATTGAAAGTCATTGATATTAACTAAACCGTAATTAAACGGGGAAGGTGTTTTTTAGTTATGATACCTTTCCTAAGGATAATTACACTGTCGACCCTCGTCAATATTGGGAAACTCATTAATGAAGCCCACACGCCAGAATAGCCTATACAGCCGTTGTTAATAAATCGACGTTCTGACGTCTAAAGTGAACAACAAATTGGTGCTTTGACTGCGAAACTCAAGACGTACCTACCTACCTACTTATAATTCTAATTGACTCGCCGTTTCCTTAAAGAATTTCCTTAATATATCTTCAGGTGGCTGTAATGGTCTCTAAATATAGACAGAGTATGGAGTGTATTTAAAAGAGGCACTTTGTTTAAGCAATCAAATAGAAAATTTCAATAATAGATATGTCTGAGTTCTGTTCACGTTCGATAAATTTCAACGATATTATCTATCATTTAGAAACTTAATATAGTCGTCAAATAATGTTTAAAGTTTACCTTGTAATTAAAACAACTTGAAACCATGTTGTTAAGCAAGGTATTTTATATCCCTATAATCGTTTTCCAACCTTTGTATAAAACAAAAAGTCGTCGCTGAATTTCGGCAATGACTTCACTTGTAAAGTCCCAGCGCGTCGCGTTACAAAAGGCTTTTGCAACCCTTGTTGCCCGAGACAGTGACTTGACAATATAACACCTACAGAGCGAAACGGTGCGACAGCATTGTTTATTTCGCCATCGCAAGAAATATATTGAGCCCAAGATAGGACACCAATTGTCTAACAGGAAACTTGTGCCTACTAATAGCTCCCGTACGAAATGAGACCGTAGACTTTATAATAAGTTACTTAATTTAGTTTATATTCCACGTATATTCAGTAAACTTTCTTGTTCAAAGTTAGTGATCAAGTTACGTTGATGGCATACTCAGCTAATGAATAAGGAAAGTGACAGGATGTATGCGAGCAAAAATAACCGAGGGAAAATAAAGATGCTGAAGAACTTTCTTAAAACATTAAAGTAAATCTACGTGAAAAGTGCCGCAGTGTAAAGTAAGGATGTTTAAAAAAATAATATAAATAGAATAAACAGTACTCATAAAGATATACCTACTTGTCGTCAGTAAAATGGTTACTACATTCGGCGCACCTGGGCAGCCTACCTCATTACAATCCATCTTGACTGGCCAATCTCTATACCACGGCATGACCTGTTTCTACGTCACAATTTGCCCATGCCGATACGAAGAAGATGAGTTAAAAAGCCAAATTATGCTTTTATTATAAATAAATTTTAGTTTATTAGGACAATTAGTATATTAGAATTGTAGTGTAGCTCACAGTAAACTGAAACATATCATAAGGAAGACGTCTACAGTGGAACAAAGGCCTCCCCCTTAGAACGCCACAACTTAAACACATCTCCATAAAATTATATTTTAATTAAAAACTACTTACGCTTTTATTTCTGAAAGCATTACCGAAACAGTAATTAAATTACGCGCGTTGTTGTATTCCAAATAACAGGATATTTGTACTAACGAGTCAACATATTGTACCGTACGTTTCATGAGTCAATAATGAAAATGTTTGTGTTATGTTGAACTGGTGATCGAACGGATCGGACAGAGTAAATCCAATCACTACACATAAAAGCCTCGTTTATTTCATTGTCCATTTAAACGTTTATTTTCGAGGATGGCTCCGATATTTATGTTTACGTACACGATTTGTTAACATTTACGTCGTTATGTTGGTCTTCTTCTTTTTATCGTATGGTTGAGGAACAACCTGGTGTTACATGCCGGTGCATGCACCAATGTCTTTAAACTTACGACCTTTCACTTGGCAGACCAACAGTCATACCATTCGGGCTGTCTCTGATGCGTTTATGTTGGTGCAGTGTAGTAGGCGGATGTAATTTGGAGACATGTTTAAAAAACCTTTAGTCCATAGTAACTGCCACGATGAACGACAGCTTGTCATTTACATCCACCGGTTACCCCATAGATATAGGATCCAAGTAGTGGTTACCCGCAACTCTGCCGATATTGTCGGTCCACCTGATGAGAGGCCTGCCAACGCTGCGTGTTTATCCCATATACTCTTAATATTTAACTTTATTTCCTGCCATAAAAATCATAACGTAAATTATATTATCGGTACAAATATAAATAAAGGCTTAGAAAACCGATAAAACTGTAATAGACAGTAAAATGTTTATAGAAGCGACGCGGCAGGTAATTATATCAAAATGTCAGATTGACGTTATATGGGTCTATAAACCAATTTATAACTTCCTTATCGAGAAAGGAAATGACTTTTCACAATTTACAGCCTGTGCAAAACTGATGCCTGTACAGTCAACAGCAAAAGTAGATGATCAAAATCTGAAATTCAATACTAATGAACGGTGATCACGAATATATGGCAGCTGTACTAGTAGTAAATTTTTGGTATAATTTACAATCACATACTTTTGAATCACTACGACGCCACAGAGTTCTGACGCGAACTTCGTTCATTAGTATTGAATTTCTGATTTTGATCATCTACTTTTGCTGTTGACTGTACCTATATAATGTTGATATGAGTATTCCACCTATTCTTCGTTGGTCCTTCTTGGTCTTAATCCTGAAAAATGTATGTTACTGGGCACCTACGTTTCTGATATTATCACGAACATGTAACTAGGTTCACTAAGTCAAACACAAAAGAATATTGGTATTTTTATGTAGCCGTATGTTAGTAGATTTATGCTTTATTCATAGGTACTGGAGGCAGTGTTTTTAAAAATAAGCTTTTTCTACACAGTTTTCATTTAGATACAAGGAACCGAATAAACAACTTTTCAAAATAATGCTCATGCTGTTTTACAAAGAAAATTTTATCGTTTTTAAATTGGGGTTCCATATTTTCGTGGATTGGAACAATTTCACAGAATTCTTAGAATCACGAGTTTCTAGCATCCGCTAAAAGGGTTTCTATTTTAAATTGAGGTTGTAAGGATGTTCAGTAGGGAGGGTGGCCTACCTTACCGTGTTTTTCGCTATCCACACGGCGTGGGGAGACCTCGGCCCACCTCGGCCCTTGACACGCACGAGATTGTCGTTAGACATCGGCACTAACCGAATTAAGAAGATATAAAATATTTATGAACTCGGAAAGATTGGCTAGTAAAAGTATATTTCTAACAGGTACAATAAAACTCCGAGTATTTCGTCTTTTCTACAAAACGCGTTCGGTACCGCGATGTTCTTTAATATTTTCTCAGGATTTATTTTCATCACTTTTAAGGCTTTTACACAGTAAAGGTTTTTGTAGCTCCAACTGAGTACCTACTCTACTTCGAATATATATTTATAAAGTTTACTAGATTTTGTTTCTCGTCTTTTGTTTTCCTCGGCAAAAGACAATTTAAAAGGAAATAATTTTTATATATCTGCTTTTAAATGTTGAAATTTATGATCTTCTAATTTATTATGTCGGTATAACCATGATACAATCAAATTCTTGGTAGGTTTGGGGCAAAATTAAACAATAGCTATTTGCCGAAACCGCTAATTATAATGGAAATCCCCACAACATAGGTAAAGGGGATTACAGTGCGCCATTAATATTACTTTTAATCCACGCTAGTTGTGCAGTCATTATGTATCTATATGTATATTTATTGTAAATGTACTACATGATAATGCTTTAGTATTGATCAACACTAATTGCCTCATTTATATTTCTGGAATACAAAATATTAAGCTCTTTATTGACATTAATTCATAGGATACCTACTAATTAATATACTGTTTTGTGTTACATTTCTATAGGTTTATTCCATATTTCGGTGACAGCATTTGGTATTAAAAAGCTTTAATCATTACGTAGTAAGTAGGTATGTGTAATGTAAGTAATTATTAAGTACACAAGGAATATTCAGTAGGCACTGAAGGCAGCTTTAAGTAACTAAGTAAACACATCTCCGCGGGAAATCTACAGATTTAATGTACATGATAAAAGTTTCTGCTACCTCGTTACCTCGTTGGCGCAGTGGGTGCTAAGCGCGACTGCTAAACACGAGGTCCTGGGTTCGAATCCCGGGTCGAGCAAAGTGTCACTGGGTTTTTTTATTTGGCAATTCTTAGTGGTAGCACAGAGTCTGAATTTGTGCCCGGTTGATGCCAATAGGTTCTCCCCTTATTACATTGGGACCTAACAAACATAACTGGCGAAATGTGGGTGTACTATATGTTAACTTCTACCTACTCCCTCGGGAAATACAGGCGTGATGTTATGTTATGTGTAATCTAAAATATATCGAAATATTTTCTAAGAACTGTCAGACAACAATAAGAAAATGACGAAAATGTTAATACTACAGCGTTCGCCAGCTTATATTGGTAAAAGGCAAATACTTGTGAATCACATCAGATCAAAGGTAAGCAAAAGGCACTTTGGGAACGCGGACGTGCCAGTAAAAACACTCAAGTCAATTTTGTTCCTTTTATAGAGTCCGCTAATAAACTTATTTCTGAGAAAATAAAATAACTTCGGATTCGTTCTGTTTGGCGAGCATTTGCCGTTGCGAATTTATAAGAAATTGTTTTGGAACCCTACGTATTATTAGACCTCGAATAGCGTTGAAATCGGATCGAATAAAAGAGAAACGCTCCAAGTGGCAAATAGTAACCAATTAGAAAAAGAACCTCTTTAAATATTTAGATGATTTAAAGTTAATGAAATGTGGCGTAGAAAAACATAACGTTGCAATTATAAGTTATTTTCAGGAATTATACAAATTCTGAAAACAGTAGTCTCTTCTACATGTAAATTTATTTTGCAATAACATTTGCACCAGCAGATTTCCCAGGAATACAACAAAAACATAATGCAATAACTAATTTGTTTGCGTCACGTTATGAGTGCTATGACAACAGTTACATTTAGATAGGTACAAATAGCAGCACGCCTGTGTAATGTTCCCAATTTACATTTAACGTTAAATCTCAATTTATCTGGATAATGGGTCGCTATGGAAAATAAATTACCCACATAGAAAAGTACTTTCATTTGGTAGGCAGTGAGTTCCCGACGGGGCCATTTGAGGCAGCACTCAAGGGGCATTACAAAGATAGCGTCGGAATCAGATAGTAATCGTATCCTTGTGTCTACACTGTTACATATAGGTACGTATCTACATTTCTGGATATTTTCACCAGGAAAAGACACGTTGCACATACAGTAAGAAGTTTTATCTAAAAGATAATCTAGACGTTAAGAATATGTTAGGGACGGTTTTCTTTTGTTTCGTCGCCTTTGAATTCTTATTTAACAGTTTTGAATACATACAAGCAGACCGAGAAGGCGATGGAAGGACCATCTGGACACCTTTGCGGGAAAGACTTGGCCGGAAACGGCACTGAATAGAGATTTGTGGAGAAATAAAGGGGAGGCTTTTGTCTCAGTGAGCTATAGAATAAATTAATTTAAAAAAAGAACGTTCTGTAAGTATAAAAACTACATGTTCTATTTAAGGAACCCTCATTGACCAATCCGAGAATTTCATTTATAATTAAGTTACAATTTTATTCGCCTTCAAATATTTGTATAACATATTTTTTTTCAATATGAACAAAGATAAAACCTTAATTAACGCCGAGCCCTAAATTAACGAAACACTTTTCTTTTCAAAGAAGTTAAGTAAACTTTAACTTCAACGAAAGCTTTGTTTTGCAGACTTTATTTATTTTTTGATTCTTCAACAGTACGACTAGGACTCGACAGTCTATACTTACCTACCGTCAGCTATAAAATTTAATATTTACGTAGACAGGAGGTTTCTGCCGAGAGTTGAACGAAATTATAGAATAAAATATTAGTTTTCCGGGCAAAATAGTCTAGCAAGCATTATATCTCTGTGATACGTTACAGGTATTATTTACTATATATTCCGGTTATACTCACGGGTGTATTCGGGAATGCCCGACTAGTTTCGGACTCGATCGGAGCCCTTATTCATGAGCTGGTTACGCGAATATATATAGTAAATAATATGGATAACACGCACGAAAGTTATTATAGTAAAACGTTACAGGTAGCTAAAATAAAAGCTCACACATATATACCTATGTGTTATTACTAAAATTATATTTTTAGTAGGCTTGTTAACTAATAGTGTGCATTACTTGAAACCCTTATTAAGCCTAACAGCCTAATTAGAAGCAAAATACTAACAATTGAAATCGGAAAACCCCAATCATGTTCAATACAATGCTTTCATCGAATCGTTGCCATAACAAAAAACCTTGGGTAAACCGAACTCTCAACGTATCTCGACTGCCGCGACACTCGAACTTTTAACTACCTGACATCAAATCAGACGTTACAGCATACAGCGGTACAAGCTTTTATTGCCATCGGACCTAAAAATACATGTTATGAGGACGTATACCGCTCTTATCTGCGCTGAAAAGATTTATCGAACATTTATAGCTTCTATGTTAAGTTTATAGGTTTCCTTAACATCCTTCAGTAGAAGATAAGTGATTAGAATAAGGAGAAAGGAGCTCAAAATAAGTGATTTTATTCACACTAAGTACCTCTTTTATTAGGAGTTTCGCCAATAATATATTTACGTTAATAACTAGATAAATAAAAGGCGAAATAAATTAGAAACGTAATTACAAAATATTATTTCGATATTCAAAGTTGCTTCAAGCATAAAGGGGTTAAATGTTCAAAACTCCTACACGATATACAATTCTCGTTAACCAAGAGGCAACGAAATATAAATTAAATTAACACGTCCATAACGTTCAAACAATGAAATACGTAAACACATCGTCGACAATCATAATAAATCTGTACCAACCATTTATAAGAAACAAGCAGAGCAAAATTATTGCTTCATAAAACTTGTGTTATTGTACGTTTGTATTGTGCCTGAATAAACTGTTTTAGTATAAAACAAGTAGGTCAATTCTCGTAAATTAAGACGCTCTCGAATGGTGCAATAGCGATGTGCTTTCGATAAAACTACGATTCTCAATACGAAAATGTTTAGTTGTTATCGAGAGCAATTCGCATTGGTAGAGAACGTATTTAAGTTACAAGAAATTACCTAAAGGTATTTTCAGCCCAGTTTTAACCTTCGAGCTGTTTATATTACTTTAGTCTGAATTATTTAAACTAAGTTTTGTGTTTAAGGTCTATTTCGATCGCTGTAAGTCTCTTTACTAATAATTATTTTTACATGAATAGATATCTCTTTGACGCACAATAGGTACTTTCGCCTGTAAGTAATTAATTATGCGTAGGTGTAAGTACTTTTAACAAAAATAATTTCTTAAATTTCTTTAGTCAGATTTATGATGTTGTTTCAAAACAAAGGTACAGCGATCATCTCAAATAAAACAGTACATAATTGATCTGACACAACACAATGAAAAAATAAATAAATAATTTTTTGTAGGTACCTTCTATCTGGATACAAACACAAAGATAAACTTTATGAATAATAAACGAACTGTAGGCAGTACATAGCTACATACCTACTGATAGTGAATGCAAGCTCAACACGTTTCACGGCATTCAGCCTGCGCAGTCACTCGACAAAAATTTAATTTATACCGTAACGGACCAAGGCCGACGTACTTAGTTAATAAACCTCCCCTCGAACGGTCAGACAGACACCTACATATAAACAACTAGCTTCCATTTAATCACCACACAAGGGTATGATAATAGGTACCTCATCTACTATTAACTCAATTTACAATAGATTACAGTTTTCATTAGTTGACTCTTACCCCTTATTCATAAAAATGTCAATTTAAACCCTGGATTAAATTATACCTGTCACTGTCTTTGCATGTCAATAGACTAATACGGGTTTAAGGTAATGCCGGTACGATCCTCGTTTGTGGGTACATGTTTTGCGATATAGGTACATACAACTTTGTTTTAAATAAGCATTTAAACTGAAGACATTTACCTATTCTATTTACTATCATATTAATATAATGTGTCTAAAAAGAATACTACGGGAGGTAACTATTATTAGATAAACACATTATTTAAAGATTTTCTAAGTCATTGTTCTACCCAGAAATAAGTTCTAACAAGTGAAGCTAAGAACCGGAGAATTTGCAGTTTGTTTTTAGTCTAGAAGTCTAATTAAGCCTCGAAAACTATTCCTTGCACGAACATACTAAAACAAAGGATCTTGCATACAAATTTAAACGTGATTCTCATCATTAGTAGCTAAGAAACTTAGTAGGTACCGCAACGAGATTGTTTAGTATTCCCGTGTCGAGCTGCAGAGCAAACCATCGAAAGTTTACCACCTCAAGTGGCCGGTAGAAGCTTGAGGCAGTAAGTCTTGTTAACGACACAAGATCTAATTACATTGTTTCATTACGTCTTGTGCATATTTTACAGTTTAAGTAACATTTGACATAATAAAAAGTAGTACCTAACTACCTACCTATGTATACGTATACGCTTACCAGCTAATGGAAAAGAGTGAATAAACGAATATGTATTGGGTCTAATCATTTATTGTACGCACAGACGAAGGCCGCAAATAGTAATGCAATCTAGTTTCTGTCAAATAGAATCTGTAAAACACAACGAAGTCTTTTATATTCTACAACCTCACTTACGCTGTGGATTCAAACAAATCCTGTTTTACATATGAGTGCCTATTTAGTTACGCTTGTGGGTGCAATAACAGAGGCACTCTATCACTTGAGTTCGTCGAGGAAGGTCGTTTTCCTGACATATGTAGTCCCACATGTATCTTTCGCTCTAACGCCATTGTGGACCCGTAGAAATTACAGTTCACGTTTCATTTACTGGGTTTAATATACAGTATGAAAAATTTACTGTTATTTCTTTATACAAACCTTCACGGCCGTTCATAAGTGCGGGGAGAGCATAACCAACTTCCGATGATGCTACCAGCGTCGGAACTTTTTATATTGCTTTAACTTCGCGAGATTCTCGTCCAAATTGATTTATTGAGCTATAAGGCTTAAGGTAGACTTACAAGCGACGTGATTCGCGGCTTTGCACGTTGATCACTTTTCTGAACATGCTAGTGGTGTGACTATCAGAAATTAACTAGCAGGAAGGAAGAGTTTAATCATTTAATCGTTCTAAACTACTAATTATATATTATTTACTTTTGGGAAACACATTCATTTTTCGTAAGTTACCCACAGATATATGCGCAAATATGAAAGATAATGAACAAATACCCTAATAAAACAGGGTAACTTTCGTTGTTACAAAATATGTTTCAGACAAACACCTAAATAACATCAATAGATCCTCGATCTGTAGTATACATATCTGTTGATTAATATTATTCTGTGGAGCACCACAAACAAGCTTACGGCGGAGTCGTATATCCCTGGGGTATCGCTGCTCCGTCGACTGGTAATTCCATTATTACCCTACACGCCGCACTGGTTGCAAATAGAAGATATGTTACCCACAATAAAAATAACTCCGGGTGACCTAGATACGCAATCTACCCTATTCACACCTTACCTATTGTTTATTAAGCTTAAGCTCTACTTGTAATAAACATATAGTTTTATATTCTTTGAACAAAGTGAGTTTTTCCTAACCAGTGAATATTTAACTAAATTCATTGATACACCCTCCGGCTAATCAGTGAAATGTAGTGAGCCGAGAAAATCCAACGGTTTGTTATAGGTATCCAGAGCTCAGCGGTGGCTTAGGTTCTAAAATCTATGTAGGTACCTAGATATTATATAAATATCTATTTCATGTCTCACTGAAAACAAACACCTTTTCTAGTGTATGGTTTTTACATGTATAAACAAAAATGTATAGTTTGGCACAGTTAGGTACATATGCTGTATGTTTACATTTATGTATGAAGGTACGGATTGTGTCCTTGTGATTATACCTAATTGAAAAATGTGGCTACCAAATTATACCCAACCCTAAAATTACCATTATTCAAAGTTACCTAACTGCCAAGCAAGCAAAGGGTAAAATAACCTTTTATAAGTTAATTATTTCGACCAGACAGGCTCCAAAAACTCGAAACGATTCATAATAATGAAATCCCTTTCTGTCTCCTACTTTAATTTACTCCGCTGCGAACTCATTCAATCATGTTGCAAGGAGTTTCGTGCTTTGTTTATTTATAAAGATAGTACGTACTTGGTAGTAGTTAAGGATTAACATCATTTAATCAAGAACGCTCAGAACTTTTAATCTGTTACTTAAATGGAAACTGAGAAAAATAAATAAGAACTCATTCTTTTTAAATGTCTCCCCAAGTCCCCACTTTAGGAGTTTTTTCTGTATCGTACGTGCGTTATGGACAAGAAATAGTACCTACATGCACAAACACACGACTCGGGAGGAATATCTGCGGATTATATAGGTATCTGTTCCAGGGATCGAACCCGCGACCCGTTGGTAACAGCCAAGTACTTATTCATGTTGCTCAGAAATCCAATTACCAAAATTTATTGTCATCGAATATAATACTATACCCAAATGCCAATATAACATAAACATGTTGTCTTATTCATGCTATGTTACCTACTTCTAACATGTTATATTGTTATCCACGACTCCATTAGGTCGGTGAAGAACATCCGAAAACAGGCTGGTTTCGAATCGCAAATCAGCAGTATGTACGGTACATGTGATTCAATATTAAATATAAATACCATCTTGTTTTTTTACTATACAATATGTTTTCCTAGATAATATAAGTAAGTAGTTACTTTCGTTTACTTTTCAATCTTTAAATTACGTAATTTATAGACTCCGAGGAAGGCCCACACGCGATATTATCGCAAAGATCTCATTATATGATAACATTTTTAAAACTCCGCAAAGATGTACAGCCCTCTACCGAGAAAAAATTAGGGAACTGACGGAATCTGAGGTCACTGGGGAATTTAGATGGAGGGCAAAGAGTAGGTCGGAGTTAATACGCCGACATGAACCGATGATTATTTAGCTATATCGTTTTACGCGCATACAGAATTATATAATTGTGTATTTAAAAAAAAAATGTAGGTAATACCTGTCAAGTGCGATAAACAAACTCGGACCCTTTTACACATTTGAACCAATTAATTTACCTATTTATATCATCATCATCATCAGCCGGAAGACGTCCACTGTTGAACAAAAGGGGGGGCCCCTTAGAACGCCACAAGTTTGGTTGGAATTGGCAAGCTGTCGTTCATTGTGGCGTTCCTATTTATATACTAGTTCGTAAATAAGCTAATCATTGATTACCACTAACTAATCTGCCGTAGAAACCACAACAAATAGGTAGTCTCTTTGAAAGTTATAAACCAATTTGATAACTAATATTAAAAGCGTTACGCTTTTTAGACATTTTATAATTTACTACGTAGGAACTTAAATACATAATCTAATTAAAACAGCGTTCTTAATTTTACGATAAAAAGCGGTTTTTATGAAACGTTAAGAAATTAATCTTTTTTCTGTGCACACAGCGTGCATAACTTGACTGTATCCCAAGTGAATGCGACGAGGGTCTACAGCGGGCCCGCGTTTCTGAGATTAATAATTAAGTATATTTTTGGTATCTCACGAGAAAATGTTATTCAGTCAGTCTGTCGCAGATGCTCTTACAATTTTAACTACTTAGAACTATTTAATTAAATCACTCATCTGTACTGTTTTATTTTTTATACAGTACCTACAGATGAGTATTTTTTTAATTCTAGAAAGCCTTGTTATCATCATCAGAAATATTTAAAGTAAGTTTTTCCCACCTGACCACATTTTACTGTTTGGTTTATTTTTTCTATTTTAGAGCATTTTTATTAGCGCTTGATAGTTAGATACTAATTGACGAGACTAATTTGGCTTTACCACTACCACATGGCCTATATGGAAATACCAAACTCCGTAATAACAACTGATCCCGTCCAAAATGTCCAAATAATACTCTCCTATCCCTCAACGATCACGTTATGACGTAATGAGGGTACTAAATCACTTTCAAACGAAGTCCGGCCGTAACAAAGGACTGGTAACTTTATTAAACGAACTTAGGTCGTAAAGATGGGTTTGGATGGGTTCAAACGAACTTATTAAAGGTTTCATGTTTTGTTTTACATAACCGAAATTAATTTATAGCTTGTGCAGTATTACCGCGACAGTTAATTATTTAATTTATAAAAAATCTGCTTATTAAACTAAACATAAATAATCGACGTACCGTGGCGCCGCTCTGCCAACTGAGCCACCGTGTCACTGCTTGACAAGTTTCCCTTTATCAATTTAAAATTTAAGCCTAGCATGGCAACATGCTAAAGAGATACAAAAAGTTATATAAATAATCGAGTAAAAGTGAGTGTGCCACGTGGCTTTGTAAAGGCAAAACTTTTTATCTCTTTATACCTGCTACAAGTAGATACACATAATAAAATTATCGTGAACATAAATAGTTGAGACGACAATAATATTAGACTATTAGACAGTATCTTAGCCGGAGCCGAGCCGTCTGTATCCATAATTATGTATGACATGTAGGTGAGTTATAGTAACTAACGTAGTGGTGTTCTCTTGTACTCACAGCTTGCCTACAGCGCGGAAAAGTTACAAGCATTGTGGGATATGTAGGCCGAGATAAATAGTCGCGGTTTAAGTTTCTTGCGATAATAATGTAGGTATATACCTACCTATAGTTGACAGTAACGACGCGTGGAATATAAACCGCTTAAGCTTAATATTAATCCCTTCTAAGTAATACCTAACTCGCTGGTTGTACGATAATTCATATAATTTAATTACAACAATATTAGCTGTGCCTGCAAGTCTGCCCGCGTGTTTAGCTCTTAAAAAGATGGAATAAAACGTAACTTATTAAACTTCGAGCTCATAAAACATAGTATTACATCTAAGTAATATACTCATAATAATAATAACAGCCTATAACTGTCCCACTGCAGGGTAAAGTTTAGGCCTTTTCTCGTATAGAGAAGGATTGAGCATTGATCAATATACTCTTATAATTTTAAAATTATATATACCTATATATATATAATATTTCCCTACCCTCAAGGAAACCGGCGGGACTTTATGTACGTAGGTATGTATAATTTGTAAAGTAAAGTACAAAAAATCGTGTAGATTAACCCATCCTTTTCTCATTTAGGACTCAAAAATGCAGATTACAAAACAATTCTCCAAGATTTGGAAAAAAAAAACAATTTTAACTGATTAATAATATCATTTAATTACTTACTTGTTACATTTATCCCTAATTGATTACAATATTTCATATTTTAAGCCATGTAATAATTATAACTACTTCATTGATACTTATCTAAGTTACGATTGGATATATTGATATCGTTGGATTATAAAAAAATGCATTGTTCAGTTTGATCGTTAAAAGAAACCTATGCCTTGCTGATGCGTGCTTTCATACAACTTCACGTCGTCTTTCTTCAATGCCAGCTCAGGTCTAGAAAGAAACAAATGTATTATGAACAATAAACAACGGTTGTAAAAGATTGCTATTTAAAAATGCATGCAATAAAATGTACTTACAATGTCAACTCCACAGTCTGTTGTTGAACTGAAAAAAAACAATAAAGGTTGAAACATAATGAGGTCGCTTGAGCACAGAAAATGTTTCTGCTAAATTAGTTTTCCAATAATGTAGTGGACGAACGATCATGAATACTAAAGACTACGACACCAAGCTTCGTACAACAAGTAAGTAGTCAGACACAAATAAAACTAAACCAGACGCTCTATTATAAACAAGACGTGAAGTGTCTGGCAGATTGAATTTTAAAATGGCCAAACTGCGAGTAAATAAATTATTTGACTCAGGTACCGGCTGGATTTTTTAGTATATTTTTTAAAGGATAATACACTTTATTCAAAACATTAGTCTGTCTGTAAAAGGGCGGAAAACAAATTGTTTTTCTTTGGTTTTTGTTAACCATATTTGGTTTATATTTGGAAATAGGTATATCAAAACAGTTCTTGTCTTACATTTATTTAAACAGTAAAATTTTGAGAATTCCTATTTAAATACAATTAAATAACTATTATATTTTGTGTTATGTCTTATTTCTATAAGTAAATACAAATAAAGCAATAACACTATTTTCAATGTGATCAAAAGGAGAACACGTAATGAATATTAAGTGTAGCAAATGAAATTAGTTGATCCGTCTATTAATTAGTTCTTTACTAAGTCTTAGTGATAAATGAATATACTACAATCAATAACGTGCGACATTGTAGAGGCGCCGCGGCGGCTTTAGTGGGGCCCGACTAGGGTTGCCAACCGTACTCTAAAATAGAGTATTGTCCTCTATATCATGTAGGTGTACTCTATAATCTATAACACTAATAGAGTACGCTAAAATACTCTTATTTACAAAATGTTTACTAAACTAGTGCACGTCTGTAATAATATGCAAAAATCCATAATCAGAATGAGCTCTTGATATATTATATAAATTTAGAGTTGGAATGTTTGGACTCACACAATTCCTTGAAAAGCAATGGAAAATGGTTATGTGCTGCAAAAAGTACAAAAAAGTACCTTTTTAAAAGTACAAAATAAATGATACTCTTATTTGTAAGTCCGTACTCTTTATTTACCTCCTTTAAAGCCAGATATACTTTATTTCATCTAAAAAAAGTTGGCAACCCTAGGCCCGACCCGTCGAAGTTTTGCAAGACCAGAAATACAGAATTATCGTTATTTACAGGATGACCCTTGTACCAAGCAGAGACAAAGAATACGATTGTCTTTATGTAAATAAAATACGTAAAATAAATAAAATACGTTTGTATTTATGTAAATGTAATAAAAAATATGAACCACTTCAATAGAAACACAATAGGACAGAAGCCAACTACGACATGCATTTGTTTCTAAGGAGAATATTTCAATGGAAAAATCATCTTGTCATTCAGACAGTTTGTAATGTTGGTCACACATAAATTGATCCGTTTTTAAGTCTCTTACCCATCTGCTGCTGCTGTATCATGCTAACATCAGGGAAGTACAGCGTGTGGTTGGTGATAAACTCCTTCGGCTGGTCAATATAAGTGGTCTGCACGAGTGGCACCGCCTGCGGGATGGTCATCTCTTGAGCACGCCATTTGTCCATGGCCTCATTCTCCTGTATTTTTTGAAGTCGTTCAACCTGTTTGTAGGTCGGCTCGCCTCCGATATAGTCGCGTTTCATGCGGTTGTGGTTCCGAATTTCGTGTTTACGGAGGTCCGACCTAAAGAAGTTTCGTTATTAGTAACGTACTGGGTTTTAATAGTAATATAAGTTATGCTCCTAGCGTTAGCAAAAGGTTTTAGCATCGGAAAAGTTACAAAATTGTCAATTCGTCGTATATATGTGTATCATACGGCTCTGTTGTGTTATGTTAGCTCTAAGGGGGACAAACGTAAACTATAGCAGTAAACTTTCATCAAACTAATTAATGTAAAATAGTCAAAAGCTGTGTACTTGGGGAGCTATTTAGTAAGTTTAACGTATTGCACAAATACAAAGCGAAATATTGTGTCACATCTAATGCACGTTTTCAATTTAGCCAAGACCTTCATAGCAGACTGCTGTACATTCGTTCTGTACACTATGCAAATATACATTTATATCTATTGTGGACGTAATTATGCGCGTTATTTGAATAAACCACGTAAGTATATTCTCTAGAATGCAACAAAAGCGATGTATGATAATTCCGTCGAGTTTAACGTGAGAAATATTATTATAATAATTAGTAATGATAATTTTTGCAATTTTTAACATTCTGCCCTCTAGGAGTATCCCGCTGCTGTACATTGTACACACCTACGCAAAATCTGAATAAATTTCAAGTACTGATCTAGTCTTATTTATAGCTAAATCATGTTTGCGAAATGTTTATATTAAGTTAGCACCTACTTAAGATATCATCATCATCATCCTATCTCCGTCCACTACTGGACATAGGCCTCTCCTTAAGTAACTTAAGATATGCAAGGTGGTAATGTGTGTCAGCCATACTCCCCAAAAATGAAAATTTCGTCGCTAGAAAACCAAACATGAAGAGAAATAAAATACGTCAACATTTTCAACAATTGGACCCATTACAACAACTTCCTCATGAAAATTTAAGTTGAATAGAGTTCTCGTTTTCAAGTACTTACAGTATTTTGTTAACAGAAATAATGACCAGAATGCTTGACGCAAAAAGTTTAATTAACACAATAAACAGAAGTACTTTTCTCTTTGACTTAACTGATTATTATTTTCCGAAATTTTTGGGATAGCAAATGTTCTTGATAATGACAATAGGACACCTTCACACATGGGACTTATAAACGTCAGCCTAACATTTCTTGTGAGATTAGTATAACGTAGGCGTGATAAAATACGTACGATGTGACATGTCATACGAACTGCCCCCTTATGATGAACTTACAAATCAAGACAAATTAGGTTGTCAAAGCGAGACGTCGCAATTCACGTAGCGGCGTTTCTCCTCTAAACCTTAAACTGTCTTGCTTTATGAGTTCATAGTAAGGGGGCTATACGACTTTATCTATAGGTAAAACCAGTGCATAAGTTCCGAAAGTTTGACGAATTTTCGAAAATAATCTTAAAGTATTAAAATTGCCACATCTTAGGCGTACTTGAGAGAACCCTCTTCTTGTTACACCAAGTCAGGAACGGTCCCCTGTGTAAACGAGTGTATACAATCGGCACGGACTTACTTGTAACAGAAGTCACGCCCGCAGTAGTTGCATGTGTGTTTAATGTTCATGTGAGTCGCCTCGTGGTGCTCCCGAAGCGCCGTGTTCGTTCTGAACGCTTTTTCACACAGCATACACTAGGGACAAGTCATAACATACATAATATATAATACAACTCGGAAGTACGTTGTAGGACTAACTATTTCAAGATTACTTTAATATTAATTTGGTAAATCTATCAAAGTAAAAATTACGCATAAATGTAAAAGCGTGGGACGTCTGACAATAAGTACCAGTGACTGAGCGGACTGTTCACAAATTATAAGAACGGCTCCCAAGGGAAATTATACATTTAAACAATCTAAAACCTAATACAATATTAAAAAACATATTGATTACCACTGCTTTACATAGTTATTTATTCTATTTTAAGTTATGCCGAGCTTGCCGTGATTTCACGTATATACTGGCATCGTGCGGACATTATACAGCCTAAAATTACATTGCAGTAGTATAATGAGATCACATAAGTCAGGAATTTATTCAAACAAGTTCCACTTACTTTGAACTGCTTGGCCTGGTGCGTCAGCTTGTGTTTGTTAAGGTTGGAGGGGTTGACGAACGTGGCGGGGCACTGGGCACACTTGTAGGGCTTCTCCCCGGTGTGCGTGCGCATGTGCATCACTAGGTAGTACTTGTGCTTGCACTTGTATGGGCACAGGTCGCAGAAGAAGTTGAATGTGTTGGTGTGCACCAGCCTGCACAGATAACACAATATTATAAGACTAAATATATGTACTATGTAAAGATACATTTCAAATATTAAAAGTATTTAGCGAAATTCAAATTGGATTTTTTTCTGAATATGATACAAATAATTATACATACTCAATTTTACCACATCATGCTACTACTATTCCCCCAGTATTCGCTAGTTTTACCAACAGGTAGAAGTGCAGGCACTTTATGTATAGTACAGGCACATTTCGTCAGACCTACCCTAGACCAATGAGACAGTGAATATATCATAAAGCGCCCTGCAGTGTTACCCGCTGCATTTTTTCGCGATAACAAGTAGCCTGTACACAGGTGAATAATTTAGGGCGTCAGCTATCACCATACCAAATTTTAGCAAAATCAGTCCAGCCATTTGAGTGTGAAGAGGTAATAAACTAACAAACACACACACAAACATTCGCCATTGTAATATTAGTGTGAAGTGTGATAATATACTGAAAATAATATTATGGCTAGGAGTTATAACTTACATATGGTTTTTGAGTCTGGCAATGATCGGGAACTCTTTGCCGCAAGTAGGACACTTGTGCGGCACGCTCTGCTTGTGTATGTGGCGCATGTGCTGCGTGATGCTCAGCACCAGCTGCCCGCAAATGTCACACGCGCGCCGCATGCACTGGCGCTCCCGGCGGTGAGACATCAGTATCTCCTACACATGTGTGTTGGTGGGTTGGTTAATACAAAAGAAATCTCACAATTACTGCAACTGTAACTGAAGTCTAAGAAAGAACACCAAACAAAGACATAACTTTCAGTAAGCTAGAAGTGATATCTTCCAGAGAGCTAGTGGCCAGTAAATAAGAGATTTTTAAATATAAGTTTATAGATAAAGCACCATTGAATGATTAAGTGTAACATATATTAATTCTCATAATGAGAGATTAATATAATTATGCATATTTATGTGTATTTATTTATTACAAATAATATGATTATTATAAAATAATATACCTTATTCGGGAATGTCAAGTCACAGGGTGAACATTTGAACTGTTTAGATTTTGGTGGTTTCTTTTGCTGCAGTCTTTCTCTCCTCATTTGTTCCTTGGCTACCTTCTCCTCTAGCTTCATCCTTTTCTGTTTTATCTGGTGCAGTATCAGCTGGAAGTCATGCTTTGAATATGGATATGATGGTGTTACAGGATTTCCTGTAAAGAAAAACTAATGACAATATATCCTTTTTAGATAATTACATATGTTTTTTCTCATAATTATAAGCAGACATTGGCAAGCTGTTGTTCATTGTGGCGTTTAAGTGGGAGGCCTTTGTTCAACAATGGATGTCTTCCAGCTGATGATGACCATAATAGGTAAACAATGCATATACCAATTACTATTTTCAATTCATCACTTCAAATACATCTACAACACATAATAATATAGATTATGGTAACAATTTTTATCAACAACTTTGTTTATTCATTTTTGCCAGTAACATTATAGTAACAACTAAAAAAATTATAGTAAGGATGGTCCATATTAATACTGTGCCAGTTAAAATCTAGGTTATAATATCACAGAGACTTGCACAAAAGAGAGAGGAGGCCTTTGGCCAAAGGGCACACAGAAGATTATGACAGAAAAATATTAATATATAATTTGTACAAAGTAATTTATTCTGAAACAAGGATATAAATAAAATACAATAATTATAATATCACAATACAAGAGTACAGTCAATACGTTACAGTCACCTGTAGGGTTCAATATTTTCCTGAATTTCTTGTCAGAAGCTTCACATGTCTTTTTAAAGTTCAATGTAAATTTCAGAGACTCTAGACAGTTTGTACAAATGTACTTCGGTAATGAGTCATCCACTTCAATCTGGAATAAATAAAACTTTTAAATACCCAATCTTTTATTGTTTAGTTTATGTCTTATTAATTTTATTGATTGAATGTCATACACATTCTACTTTCCATAACATATACACACTAAAAATTACAGAAGATACACTTTGACCCATAATTCCATATGGCCAACACTATTAACATAGTTTCTGACCTTTTGTTTGAATATATTCAATAAAGATACTTACAGATACATTAGTAACACTCCGGATTGTACTCATAATGTCATAGCCATCAATTTGATCACTGAGAGGGGTACACCCACTCCGAGCACACACCCTGCATATCATATCTTTGGCTAATTCAACCATTTTTTTACTGTAATTATAGTAATTAATTAGTTTAAACAAAATTCAAACGTATATCAATGAATGATGTACATCAACACATAACACAAATTAATCTCCATGGAATACTAACTTGCTTTCCATCATGAGCTTTTGCCAATGATCGCCACAATTTCTTGCCTCGTCCTCAACAGGCGAACTGCATGGATACTTTATTTTATTCATTTTTGAAAGCATTTTCTTAGTTAAATAGACAGCCATAGTGTAATCTTAATATTATAAACCACTCCTATTCATAATTTGTTTACTTAGTCTTTCATTTCAGGTTTAATCAAACATTCAAACAATTTTACAATTCAACATTTTGCACAGGAATGTCATTCTGACAGTTTAGATTAGTATGGTGCAGAATATACAGATAATTATATTGATCAGGTGGACCGACACTATCGTCATGGTTGCGGGTAACCGGTGAATGTCATTGGCAAGTTGTTGTTCATTGTGGCGTTCTTAGTGGGAGGCCTTTGTTCAATAGTGGACGTCTTCCGGCTGATGATGACGATGAATTATAACGATAGTATATTTTTTTTTTTCGAACTTGTCTCTCGCAGTTAGCTCTGAAGGAGCTCTGAGCCTCTGACTGCTTAACCGGTCGTTTGGCGAGACCTAATAAAAGGCCTCCAGCCGGGAGCGATAGCATATTTGTCTAGCCATGTACTTATGTCGCGGTAGGCCCAGAAGAAGATGGCGGGACGAGCTGGACTCCTTTAAAGAAAATTGGTCTAATGCAGCTCACAACCGAGAGGAATGGAGGAAGGAAAGGGAGGCCTTTGCCCTGCAGTGGGACGATCATGGCTGAAATAAAATAAATGTACTTATAGAAAAAAATGTCTTGCCACAGATACTGAATAGAAGGATGACCAAACAATAGCTCATTATTCATTATAGAAATAATAAGGGCTTTTAGTTAGTGACTCAATAGAGATATATGCTTCTGCCTTCCTCTTTGGGAAATACAGGCCTGATATTATTTATTTCCAAGGCGAAGGAGTACAAGGGTTCAGATATCCTTATAAGAATTACTTAATTCCGACTTACTACCCCGCGCATGCACCAATTAGCACTTATTAGTGCATGCGAGATCATGCATATGAGATCTATAACATCTTTTTCAACATACATTATCGAGTATACCTATGATGAATGATATATTAGTTTAGGTTTAGTTAGTTAGTGTCTGTACATATAGGATGTATAATAAAACAAATGCTATTACAGAATACTACTGTACTAATGAAGTTACTAATTCACATTCACACTACATTATGTTTCTTTTTAATCGACTCTGGGTTTTTTATCTATACATTTTTGGGCATTCTCCTTATTGCCCCCTATATTATTTGGCCATATTTATAACTTAACAATAGAAAAAATATATATCTACCCACATTTACATGGCTTAATTTTACCCGGTCCTTGCTTTCAATCCGCCAATAAACCTGGAATAAACACAATTTCTTGGAAAATATGACATTGACATGACAGTCATGACACTTTGACAGACTAGCTCGACTCTTCTCAGATCGCAAAAAACTTTGCTTACTTTCTTTAGCATATTATTATAAATGTGTAATTACGTATAAATTAAAGCAGGATAGGAATACATTCTACTGTGAGTGTAACACAATCAGCAAGATACTGTTTTGCTACACATACGATTTTAATTAATATAAACATTGTTGTACTGTACTGACAAGTTGATTGTTGATCAGAAAAATCGCAAATATTTACTATTTACATACAAAAACTTAAATGACTTCCCTCTTGTTACTTAAGTCCATGTTGTTTGCTAATGCACTTCAAAAGACCAAAAAAAAGAAAAAGGCCAAAATCAAAAAGATGTAAGTACAATACTACTTTATTTTTTTATGTATAATCCCAATTGCTTAAATATTAATGAAACATGCATTTTTATTTATCCTCTGGCACCAGATTATAGCATAAATACTGCTTGTAATTGTTTTAACTAATTTTAATGTGATTTTCAGTCATAAAATTAAAAAAATCAACCTCAGTATGTGTAGAGTGTGCAATGAGGAAAAGGGAGATATTCCAATATTCAACAATTTTATACAACCTGACATTCCTGAAGAAATTCAGAATTTTTCTGGAATTGCAGTAAGTTTTTGTTATAATGTGACAAGCATGTAACCTTTAGTTTTATTAATCATTAAGTAAAAAATATGTTTGAAATATTTCAGTTTAACAAATCGGATAATCTATCAAAACACATGTGTCAAAGCTGCTTGGACCTGCTAAATGGATGCATTATGTTCAGAGACATGTGCCAAAGGACCAATGAAAAATTACAAATACAGTTGTCAATCAAGAAAGGTATCCTATGACCCTTACAGAACATGTTCAAGAGCTTTTATATATAGGTCATATTGAAATTTGCATTTTTCTTAACATTACTTATTCTTTTCTAATCAGAGTCCTTTAAGTGTTGTATTTGCTTTATTTGAACAGAATACAATATGGATTATCAGAGTTATGAAGATAATGTTAATGGCAAAGCAGACAGTGAAGATTCTTACAACATTCCATCACCAACCTTCTCTGAAGACAACCCTGAGCACTCCCTCTGGGGCTGCTCTGTATGTGGTAAAGAATTCAATGACATGGTTAGTTTTGTATGTCTCTCAACATCCATTTTTATGCAACTAGTTAAACTCAGTTTAAAACATTGTGTGGAAATTGGCACACCTGAGAGATTTTTCAACGGTGTGTAAAGCCATATCAGAGGCCCACAGGTGGTTTGAAATCTGACACAAGGTTGTTCATCAATCACAGAATAAGAAGTACTCAGTTTATACTACATATTTTCTATGAGAAAAGGATTTTTTGAAAGTAGATACCTATTACAAAGTATATTAACATTTTCATTAACTTAATCCACAGCCTGATGTCATTGATGTGTATTGTATGGTCCTCTTTTTATGTGCCAGCCTCTCAGGTTTCATCCACAATAGCTAAAGTGTAATCCAATCCCTAATTAGTATTGCATTGCATTGCAAGTAACCCTTTAAATTATATTTTGTTCACAGACTTCATACAGTAATCATTTACCTAAATGCAACACCCAGTCAACTGAAGCACCTAAACCCCCGGAGGAGATGACAAAGAAGAAGTTTCTTTGTGACGTCTGTGGCAAGACAGCATGTTCTAATGCTAGTCTGCTAGTTCATATGTAAGAACTCAATTCATTTTAAAAAGTATGTCATTTGCTAACAATATGAATGAGAAATGTGTTTTGAACTGCACATATACATATTTATACAACTTGACAAAGATGTAAAAGAGATAGCATAATTTTAACAATATGACTGTAAGAATAAACATGTGTTTGACACTTGCGCGCGCATGTCAAACGTCACACAGACTAGCCAGTCACTGCTAGACAAAAATAGTGTGCAATAGCATACTAGCTACCAGTATAAACCTAATTCAAGCTTATTATTCTAAGGCCCAATTATGTTATGTTATGTTTATTTTAAGGCCCAATTAGCTAAAATGTTGGACTATTATCCTACCACATAATTTCATGGTACAAATCCTGTAACATAGAATACAGAGAAATTTCAATAGACTATGCTAAGAGGTCCACTTTTAATTAGCTCAAAAAAATGTACACATAGTCAAGTAAACTTTTATTATTCGCCAACAGGGGCATCCACGAGAATGTGTTCCCGTTCAAATGCGACGTTTGTCCCTATCAAGGTCGGACAATGGATCTCCTGAAAGTTCATAAAAGATCACATTTGGTCGACAAACCATTTAAATGCTCACAATGTAACAAAGCAACAACTACATCTAGCAATCTAGCCAAACATATGCGACATGTGCACAGCACCACACGACCATTCAAGGTAACATTCAAGTATTTGACTTTCTCGAACTTATGGATATAGCAGTGGCATCCAATTAATACATAGTCACCATACACTAGACCCTAGTTGACCTTAACCACTACTTTGATAGCTTGTTTATGATGACAACAACGGGTTACGTCGAGGTTCAAATAAAAAAATAGACAAAAGAATATATGTATATGTATAATAAATATAATCAAATGACGTTAGTGTGCCACAGGGTCCTATTTTAGGGCCACTCGTCTAATATCACACTATATTATAAAATTGAAAGTTTGTGAGTGTGTGTTGTATGTTTGTTACCACTTCACGCTTAAACGGTTAACCGATTTTGATGAAATTTCATATGGAGGTAGCTGACACCCTGGACTAACACATATTTCTTTCAGTGTACTTATTGCGAAAAGGCTTTTTCATACCAACATGACATGAAGAGGCACATCAAAGACATCCATTTACGGCAAGGCACGGTTGAATGTGATGTCTGCTACAAGAAATTTAATACCAAGTAAGGATATTTTATAAAATATCAGGTTTTGAAAATAGAATATTCAGCCATTTTGTGACCATTTCGTGCGTTTTGTTTTAGAAAAATACTGCAAGGTCATAGATGGAAGATTCACAAGATAAAAGGCGAACGACAGGGCCGTCTACCGTCCTATTTACAATGCCAAATAGAAGAGGAACATAATAATGAGAACAGTGCTGCCATCAATGACAATGTAAACGAATTTAAACCTGAAATGATTAGTCCAGACTACAATCATGAAAACTAGTGTTAAACAATGTTTCAACCTTTTTGTTGATACAATACCTTATGAAAATAAAACTGTATGTAGATATTGGCCTAAATAATATTAAATTATTATAGGTTTAGTAAGACTTACTAGGTCCCTTGTACACTGTTGTAATTCTTATTATTAATTGTTCATTTTGTCAATTTTTTTTTCTACTGCAATAACGACTCAATTTGTATGATATGTTATTTAAAGTATATTTTTATCCATACAGAGCCTCTTGCGTGTTGGTTAATAGCTAATGAAGGTGCCGCGTTCGTCCACCTGTCGTAACAAAACTTAGGAACGCGATAATAAAGTTAGTTATTGACAAGTTCATACTAGACTCTTTTGTATGGATTAAATGCTTTCAAAAAGAGGCTAACAACACATGGATTGATGGATATTATTATTAATTGAGACAGCTCTCGCAACCGCCTCTGCTTCGCTCAGATAAGCATGTAAATAAAACAATACAAATAAGCACCTACGTACTACTATATTGTTCTTATGTAGGTCTTATTTTTATAAGTTTTGTAGTGTTTGAGTACATACGAACAAACAAACATTTTATAGATTAGCATACTATAGATCGTAAACAATAGGCACTGTAGAGTTGCAGTAATAGATAAGTTAAATATGAACACTATAAAAACAGAAAATAACTTTATTATTTATTATTATTATGAGACATTATGACTGACACTCTATTATGTATTATGTCAAAGTATTAATTATAAGACTTAGTTATTCGTCTTGGTCTTGGCGAGATCTGTAATATTTTTTACTGCCATTAGTTACATACTTAGTAGATACTAAAATAGTTTGCATAAATCTAATAACGGCAACTTGATAGATATTATATTTACACGAATTTATAATTTATGAGTATTATTAACTTAAAGCAATTTAGTTATAATGTAAAGTACATAAGATAACAAAATGTAATTAATTATGATAACAAAGTTTTTAATTAATGTATTTCTTTTTATAAATACAGATACTTTACTATCAGTTACTTATTTATTTGTGCCATTATTCTTTTCTATTGGTAATTATCTCGGTATTATGGAAGCAAAGTAATAAAACTGATTGGAAATTAATATGTTTACTTCCAAAGAGCGATGAACACTGCAATCATTTTCAACATAGCATAAGAAACAGTCTTTAAAGCAATACATGTATATTTAAGAATTTTATTCCCCGTCGGTAAAAATGGGAAACTTTAACGCAATTTTAGCAGCTTTATTATGTTTTAAACTGAGTAACGCATTCGATCTACCCAAAGATGTGTGTCGTTCCGAATTAAAAATCAACAACAACCATTACAATGTGACCAACACTTACCATGTCGGTGATGCTTACCCCACCGATGCCCACTACGATGTCTATGGAAATTTGTTCTACGTGGAATCTGGACGCAACGAAAAAGGTTTCTTCTTCAATGCCAACGTTATTAAATTCAAAACAACTTCTCCTACAAAGATACAAGGTAAGTACTTTAAATACCTACTTCAGCCTGTGGTTGCAAGCGCGACTGCTGAGCTTGACGTCCTGGGTCAATTCCCGGGTCGGGCCAAAGGGTATTTTTTATTAGATTCCCATCAAGTAGCAGCCCGAAGTCTTTTTATTAGATTCTAGTAGCAGCCCGGAGACTGTAGACTCGCCCCCTGTTATAATTATGGGAGCAATAACATAACTAGCAAAACAGGTAATACTTAACACCTCTGCCTACCCCATTGACCCGCATGGAACAGGCTCGTGTAGGATTGGCGCAATGCAAAAAGAGTTGGTATTTTTAAATTGAGCTTTTTGTGGCCTCGCTGTGATTCCTTTTAGAACTACAACCAGACCGCAGCATAGATCCAGGTGGAGACAGTCGTATTCAAATCCAAATAGGTTATTACTTCGTAGGACAATTTGAGATATTCGTAGTCTTGGTGATTAATTTTAGTAGTTTTAAGTCCAAAGTCCTAATATAGTACCAACCTTAGTGTATTTATAATATGAATTAGTACTTACTAATACGGTCTTCGTGCTAGATGAATACTTACTTACTTATTTGGTATTATTAATAAATATTTCGTTTTATCATAGGTTTACCTGAAGACATGAGTTATTCAATCGCGGTCGACAAAAACGAGAAGAAAGTATACTTTGGCACAGGAAAGGGCATCTATAAGTACAACTATGAAACTCATGATGCTACCCCAATTTCAAGCAGCTCCTTCAAACTTGACATGATATTTGTAGATAAAGACAGCAACAAATATGTTACGGAGAGCAACGACGGTGTAGAAGAGCTATACTTACTGGATAGAGAAATGATGAAGAAAATTCGATTCAACACTCTTGAAGCGATGAACGAATTAGTTATTGACGATGAAAACAACTTCTATTACATAAAAGAAGAAAAATTGTTTGTATTGAAGTCCACTTTATCATCGCCAGTTTGTATCGGCAATGTCACCTATGATGGCATGGCGCAAATTGCTGTCCACAATGATAACGTGTTTATAGCTAGTGATGATTTCATGTATTTCCATGAAAATGATACTGGCAATCTAAAATTAGTAGACAATGCTCCATTGAATGTAACGGCCGTAGCCTTTGATACAACTGGGGACTTCATTCTAGGAGTACATGGCAAAATCATTAAATACAAGAAAAACGAATGTCCATTCAGGAAACCACAAACAGTAAAAATCAATGATGATAATAGTACAGAACAACAATAAAATTATTAGTCTCATCATTTAAATCTTCATTTTAATGTTCATAAAATAAATTACATAAAGTAGGTAGTTTTTTTACGAACTACAGTAGCCGAAATGACAAGAAACACATTTATTGTATATAATTAGGTGATAACTACAAACAAGTCACACAGTCAATTTAAATCAATAATATAAATGTAAAGTTAATAAACACAATTTGCACTGGAACAGAGTGTCATCCTTTGATACATACAGTGTTCAGTTTACAGATGGGAGTACACAAGAGTGTTTTTAAAACCCCATGTGGGATATTGTTACCTAATTACAACATGATTACTGCAAGAAGTTTGCATCACATAAGTTTGTCTTAATAATAGCTTAACTTAACAATAGTCCAAAGATTCATAACTTTTTAAAGCCTAAAACTATTACAAACCATAATTTAAATATTATTTTCTACATTATTGATAGCTTACTTTAATTATAAGACATACATTCTTACTCAATGAATCAAATACAATCATAAAGCCAGATAACACAATACCAACATTAAGTATGGATTGTTTTAATGTGGTAGTATACTTTGCGATATCATGGGGAATGTAATTGGTTGAGCCTGTGAGTTTGGTAATGCCATAGGTTGACTAGTGCTGGAAATTGTTATTTGCTGGGTAGATGTTTGATGTACAAGCTGCTGTGCTGAGGGCACCAGCTGCTGCTGTGCTGATTGCTGGGCAGCCAATTGCTGTGCAGATTGCTGCGCCATCTGTTGAGCCGACTGTTGTGCAACAGCAGCTAATTGTTGCGCTGACTGCTGAGCTGCTAGGTGTTGTGCAGATTGTTGAGCAGCTAAGTGTTGGGCAGATTGTTGTACAGCTAAGTGTTGTGCTGACTGCTGAGCAGCTAAATGCTGTGCAGATTGCTGAGCTGCTAAATGTTGTGCTGACTGTTGGGCAGCAATATGTTGAGCTTGTGCTGACTGTTGGGCAGCTATGTGTTGGGCTTGAGCCGACTGTTGAGCAGCTAAGTGTTGAGCAGATTGTTGAACTGCTAAGTGTTGGGCAGACTGCTGAGCAGCTAAATGTTGAGCTGATTGTTGGGCGAGATGCTGCGCTGATTGTTGGGCAGCTAAATGTACGGATTGCTGAGCTGCAAACTGGGATGCTTGATGTTGAGGTGCTAGTTGTGGTTGCAATGCCGATTGTTGAACAAGTTGCTGGACAGCTGTTTGTGTAGCATTGCTCATAAGTTGTTGAGCAGGCTGTGCTAATGTTAACTGTGCAGGGACTGCTACAACAGTTTGTCCTCCACCCATTAATGTGCCTGAATCACTGACTTGCATTAGTTGTTGTGCTCCTGCACTGGTGACTATAAGGGCACCAGAGTTTCCCATAAGTTGTTGAGTAGTGCTTACTGTAAGTATTTGTTGAGCAGGAGTTAGCAACTGGGCTTGTGAAGCAGCAGGAGCTAAAGCTAAATTTGGTGTTGCTGTTGCGGGGACTAATGCTGGAAGCGCACCAGCAAGACTCACAACAGGTGTCACACTAACTGTTGCCAAAGACACAGGAGCTGAAGTGCCATGACGTGAAGTTATCACACAAGGTTGACCAGACCTTACTGCAGCTGTCTGTTCTAATAAAAACTCATTCATTGAAGTTAGTTGAACATTCTTTTCAGTCAAGTCTCCGACTCTTTTTAGTAACACACTTAAATTATCATGAAGTAACTTTATTTTATGCTCTGAAACCTCACAAGTATGGCAGAAATTTGATGGAGCCAAAACCTGGTTTTCAATTCCATTCTCTTCAAAGGCGTATCTTGGCACTTTTGCCTCTGGAGGACAATCATCATCTCTAACAGGTTGTGGAATTTGATTGAATTGTGGTTGAGGAGCGTTGAGAACAGGAACACTGTCATTGACATTAATTATCTCCGGTGGGTGTACAAATAAACAGTCTTGATTAGAACAGGCACCATGTATGAAAGCTTGGCATATAGGTGAGTTTCGTATATTATGAGGAAACAGGCCTGTAGTATAAAAATTCTCTTCTTCCTCTACAGTGCTATGTATGAACTTGCAGTTTATTCTGTAACAGCCTTTGTTTTGGAAATCATGGCAAAATCGGAAAAGTTCCTTTAAACATGATTTTGGGGGTATCTCATGTATATATCGACAATTTTCTCGAGTGCAACAACCGCGAATATAATCTTTACAATAACTGTTAGCAGCTGGACTCGATTTCTCACCGGCGGCGTCTTGAGCGCTCATAGCACCGTCTGCGTGTAACATCATGACCATACTAATTGTTTTGCTACTATTGGTTTCGCATTATTTTTTATCCAAAGTGGTCTCAGATAATCGCTGCATTACCAATTAAACTACCATGTCTTTGAGAATTTCAGTTTCAGTGTCATAGAAAACAATGGTCGTTTCAACTCACAAAATTATTTTTCCTGGATTCACTATTATTCCTTATTCAGGATAACACACACATAAGCCTTCACTAAGCTTTTAAATCGGTTTCCCATGGGCCATGGCCCTCAATAGAATACGCAAATGGAACTTCAGAGGGCATCTAGTAATAAAAAATAAACAGGAATAATGGATTTTGGATATATTGTCTCTTAGTGCCTTAGAGGTTTTTTATTTTTTTTCTGAGCAGAGACTTCTCTGCTTTCATTCTGCAATATTATTCACCGTATTCCCAACTCCTTGTTGTTGTACTCTATGGTCTATATGCAATTATGTAGGTTATTCGACAGTGGTAATACTATTTTAGTCGAATACGAAATCTACTGAGTTACGCGACTACAGTAAACACCATAGAGGTAAACACGATTGAATGAATACAATATACAAAACATGGCGGCGTTTGTCCGAGTGATGAACACTTGTGAAATTACTAAGATTTATTAAATTTGTAAAACATTATTATGAAAGTGTAACGTGATTAGTGTAACTTTTAACTATCTTTTATATACTAAGCATAACTTTTTATCACATAATGAGGTAAGTGTCAGTAAACATACTTAAATACGAAATGATTTGTTGTATCCCACGTTGTATTATTGTTTCTATTTAATTTATGTATGTAATATTCCTTGTTCAGGTAACAGTAAAGATAAATATGTTTAAACAACAACTCTCCCCTCGTACGGTTCATCCATACCAAACGACGGTGGTGCCTAGGAGTGAACAGCAATTCGCATCTGCTGCGCAACAAAGGGCGAAGTACCCGTGGGCGGACGATATTAACACCCCGGTTTATCAAGTTACAGGCACCGAAAGCTCCACATCTGATAATGCGTACCATGTATGTTATTGCCATAGGATCTTATTTTATAGTTATCTATTTCCTTCAATACCATGATTCAATACTAATACTACTGAGTAAAACATGTTTGAATTAACTATGTCAATGCTCTAAACATGATATAAGAAAAATAATTACTGATGTTGTTTTATCTCATAACATGAATAAATAAAAATACATTTCAGATACCTTAAAACCTTTTGTTTCATAATGATTGAGATAAGACTCGATGGGTAGAAAAAAATTTTAAGTTTAGTAAAGTATCTTGCAGCACCTAAGCAAGTAATAGCAGTATGCACATCTGAAAATAATCAATATAAGATTTAAGGAGTTACACTCGCAGACTTAATGCTACATATATTAATTGCATCCTAAGTGAAAGATTTTACAATTTGTACAAGCATGGAACAGAGCTTAGACTAATGTGCTATTCGTATCCTAACAATGCCTGTATTTACCATTCAAATTTCAGATGCCACATTACTATAATGGCACAGTGAGAGATTATGGACCACCTTCTCCAGTGTATCAGTCCCCATATGGTGCTGGAACTTGGCGCAACTATAAGAAAATCGAAAAAATCCCTACTCATGCCCCACCATCTGAAGCATACACATTTCCACAATGTGCATCTGCTTTCTCTCTTCCACTGTGTGATGTGGAGACACATCCACAGGCTGTAAATCGTTCTCCTGTGCCACCCATGCCCTCTGTTAGCCCTGAAGTACCCATAATAGGTGCATGTGGAGGGCATTGCCCTGGATTTGAATATGTGTGCTATTATATTTTACAGGTATGGACTAACTATAAATTTGATTCTAACATTTTTTATGTGATTGTATGTACAATGATACCTTATGTAAAAGTTGGTCTTTAGCAATGTGCCAACACTTAGTTAAAATAAACTCAAGGCCGAAGGAAAATAATGGGATAAGATTAGAATAATAAGTCAAGTTTAATATTCTAAACCTATCTAGGCATTGAGTAATCTGGACTTCATTTGACATTGAAATAACTCAATATCCTATGATATAATATAACTCATGATTCTTTATGCATGTTTCTTCACAAACTGTTTGAATAAATAATATTTTTATCATGTAACATATCTTTCAGGTTATTTTTGTAGTAGGTATACTGACCGGTATATCCCTATGTATTGCTGGAATTGTGTTGAGGCGCACCAATCGTAATGGGGACCTTGGAGTTTTAGTGTATATAGGTAAGTTGAAAAAAAAACGAATATACTTTGAAACTACTGCATTTTCAATAATTAGGGTAGGATAGTCTGTGGTTTATTACAGAATGATAAATATTGTACCTAACCATAATAAGATGTAAGCAATAATAGTTTTGTGATTAGTTACCTCATCTTCAGTCTTTACATGACATCTTACTTCTCTCTTGTAAATTACGGTCCTAAATAAATTCATGCAGGATGCCTCTCTTCATGTGTGTGCGGCGTGTTGCTCGGCGTGCAGTGCTGCGTCCGTCGCGAGATCAGGCAGAGGAAGTTACGTGCCAACATGCATATACCCATGCAATCTATACAGGTAAATGTAAGCTCACCACTAATTATTCTGTTCTTATAAATCTGTTCAAATGCTGTGTTAGCTGTATTTCAACCATACTACTAAGTACTACTTGACTGCATTAAGGATGTTACTATGATGCTCCATTGAATTTATAGTAATTTTGACATTAGTTTTAATAACAGGGTTAGTGTTGGCCAATAGAATATGTTCTTAGTATAACCTTGTACTTGATATGCTACTAATACTTCTACTAATTCAACTGAGTTGGCACTTGGTCTTACGTTTTCGTTAATGAAAAACAAATATGTACTGATAAAATAATTGGTAATATTTCAGGAGCCGCCTGCCCAAGCTTGCCCATTGCTGACGTCTACATTACCTCATAGTCAAGTATATAGGTGAGTTTAATACCGACTGCATCTTTCTAGTTATAATTTAACGTTCAGTTGTTATTTTACAAGCTTTTATTTAGTTTTCCTGTTTGTGGGTAATAGAATCTTGCAAGCTAAATTAGACATACTTCCCAATATTTAGTCTTTACAAAGGCCAATGGATGCGAGGCCTAAATAAAGAATCATTAATAGTACTTTAGTGCCAATTTTTTTTTTATTCAGAATCTCACTGTCAGCCAATGTCGGCTTCTAAAAAACTGACAGTTAATCAAATAATTTATCTGTATTTTACGCTAAATATACGCATGCTTTACATTTTACAAACCATACTCATAACTTTATAAGGCCCTAACTGATGTAACTATCGAATAAAGGAACATCCCTAAGACAAAGCTATTATTGTTTCAGACCAACGGTTAATATATGTTCAGAAGAGGACGTAACTGGAGTTCCTTGGTGGCGTCGTAATAACAGAGACTGACTAGTTTTAAGTTTATATACACTTGTATCTAATATTAATTTTCTTCTATGTAAGGATACAAATAATACCATGATCCTGTTATTTTTACAATAAAATGATGGATTGATATACGATTCTACTTGTTTTATTGATGAATCATTGAGATCCGTTATCATATCGATTGCTGCCAAGTTACCCCGCCAGTAATCAGTATAGGCGTGTATTACAATAAAACAAAAATATGCAAGTATAACTTTATTATCTGCATCATCCAAACATTTGAGATTGATAAGTACATCATTAAAATATAAAATAGTACATAAGTACGTAAAATACCGAAATGCAACTGCAAATTAACATGGCTGCCGCTGCGCAAGCAGAATTTCATACAATCAATATTTGAACTTACAACATTTCAGTTATTAATTTCTTAGTTCCTTAGGTACTGAATAAATGGGGTAATAATACAACTTTCCTTTAATTAAATTTTATAAATATAAACTTCCCATACTGTGTAGGTAGAATTAATTAATATTTGCACCGTCAGAATATAGACATCGGTATTGTGTAAATAAAATTATGAAGTCCAAAAATAAGTCACAAAATATAAAATATTTGAATAATCTCTGAAATAAACAAGTAAATAATAGCAAACAAAAAAAATAAGTTGGAAACTTTTAACATCCATATCCAGTATGCAAGGATAAATTATTTATCGATAGGTGTGTTAAAATAAACTTAGGAAATAGATAGTGAAAAACAACAATTATTTCTTAATACTAGGTACTTTATACTTACTTTAATACATTTTTACATATACTGTTTTTTTGTAGCGGTATAATGTGATGTGGACAAACATTGCAAGATACTGATTCAATTAAATTTTTCTATCTCTAGAGTAAAGAGAGCTCAAAATAAATTAATATCATATTTTGTAAGAGTTAGACAAATTAAATGCAATGCATTTCGTCCCGTCCGACAATGCATTCTAGGATAATCTTAAAACTACCACATGGCCCACACGCTTACATCTAAGAAGGACGGTCAAATAAAATTAATTGGGCCTGTTTGGCCTGTGATGATATAGTACTAATTCCATAAATGTGGCAATTATAATTCTTGTGGTGGTACGGATTCTGTTGCGATAATCCAACTTGGCGCTATATATATCTAACCTGATCTACGACCAGACGTCTACATGCTTCTATCACGTAGGAACATAATAATGCACAAACATAATAAATAAGTCAGTTAATATGACATCAATCAAATTCCATCATCATAGCAGGTACCTCATAATGGAATTTGTGACTCTACTATTTAATTAAATATGCAAAATAATTGTGTTATCAAATTACCATACTGTCGCATCTAAAGTAAGTGAAATAAAATGATAGTTGCCTATTAAGTGAATTTTAACCCGATGACTAAATTAGAACATGAAAAAAATGGAAACTATCTTATTTGCACCACTTCCTTTAGTCCTACGCCTTACAACGTTTTGAATAATAACATATTAAGTAAATATGTCAATGGTAGTAGAATAACTCATATTTTATTCGGGTAATAAAGAATAAAGCTAAGATAAATGGGATTCGCCGAATACTGAATAAAGAATTTTATAACATATTTTTTAAACAAATACTTATAAAAATACCTCATTTGATAAGCTATTCAAAGGTGCGCTGCACTCACTTGCTCAAGAACTGCGAAGATACGATTACATAGCCGGCAATCAGAAACAGACACCCCACAGGGTCAGTTATGGAAAAGTTGATTAGGTACTTAAAAGTTTCACTTACATAACTATATACGAAAAAAATCGTTAAGGAATTCTAATAGACAAATATAAGTGAAATCGAATCTATAAAATAAATTTACCCAAAGATTGTTACACAGTACTTCACAAGATACTTGGCAACTCGACATAATAAAAAAGTAATTTTATTCACAACCGGCTAATCATGTATTAGATTGGACGCCTGTAATCCCGTTGAATATATTATGTATAAATATACATTTTGAGAAGAGATTTAGAAGTAAGAGAAAGTCAGGTGCCATTATAAGTCATCGTCATCATCAAAACAATATTATCGGTCATTAATTAGAAATCGATTTGTCTTCTTGTGTAACTTAGAAGTACTGGATATCAGTCGTTGGCATAGTTAAGCTAATGTGTAAAATAACCAGCTAATACACGCAATAACTATTAAGGATATCATCAAATTGATACTTACAAAATATAATAAAGCTACGTGTCTTTAATTTTCTGAAGTAATGCTACTTCTGTTGTTTTTTTAGATTCCAAGTTTAAATAATTTCGAATGTCAATAAGATAATACTTGAGACTAAACCGATGAGATTAAGATATCTTAAATGTAACAAATACATATCCACATTACACTATAATATATTATAATCTGGACAATAATTTGGCCGCTTGTCTTTTACTAATTAGTTTAGTTTCCACTAAGCATCATACAATATTGCAGAACAGTGTCACACACTTTAATACGAATGATCCTGTATTGGGATCGGACTAAACATGTTTAGTATACATAAATGCGAATTAATGTGAGATTATATTCAATCTGAACACTTTAACGAATACTTAATAAACATATCCTAAGTATATTAGTTGTTTCAAATAAAAATCATATTCACATACATTGTATGTAATTTAGTTATTTACATTTACTTGTAACGTACGGCATTTGCTCTTCCTCCTCAAAGGTCATGGTTGGCAGTTGCCCTCGTATTAACAAACGGTCGTGAGATGCATTCGCATTAATTATACACCCCCCCCCCCTCAAGTGGCAAAACGCTTGACGCATAGAAATCGAATAGAAGGAAAAATATATGGATTTGACATATTATGTCACCGGTAACAGTCGAAACATGTCATCCCCATACATTTATCGGTCAATTCCATTTCTTCGTCATGCGTTTTGCCGCTAGTCTAGGGGAGCAGATATGCAAACTAGCGAACATTACAAGTAAACGTTTGTGCTTACACTCTCACAATATGACGATGATAATATTCTTCACTTTAAAATAAAATATTGTCATGTTATGACAAGTTTCAAATATCAAAAATATCGAAGTGTCAATAGTACAGTGCACCATAAATAAAACAGAGATATCACACAAACAAACACACATTATTTACGAATAACAAACATTATCCGCGCAAGTGTTAAATGTAAAGTACTTGTTTACTTTGTACCAAAATGCAACCTTATGGATACGGACACGAGACTTGAATGAGACGGAGCGGCGTTGAAGATACATTACTGTATTATTATTGTTAAAAGCCTTAATTGCGATGAAATATCATAAAAATAAATTCTATGTTACTTATGCTTAGCTACGTATTCGTATTGTATCTCTAACACCGATCATTACATAAGTAGGGGGACATTAGGGCTAGCCTAAGCTCGTACGAATAATCTCGTTACGTGACAATATAATCGAATTTACGCAACGGACGGCCTGCCATCCAGCATCTTATCGCTTTCCTCTGCGCTGCTGAGGCTGAAAAACAATGCAATGGATGATAACAATGAAGCGTAAAGGCTTAACAAATCGTTTGGTCATGCTTGACTCAGTTACCATGTTCTAGTACAAGCGGCGTCGGGTGTGTGATCAGTGTCGTTACGGCCTAGGAATCGTGAAGTAAACAAGCCGAGACAATGGCGCGAACTTTAACATCGACTTCAACGGCGACGCGCATCGGTAACAATAGACACGTGATGTGCTGTTCTAGTAAACATTTATAATACTCGGTAAGAAATAGGAAGCTTAATCTTATGTTAAAATCTACCTAACATTTAAAAAATTATGTTATTCAGTCTTAAAGAACTTATTATATGAAATATTTAAATGACGTCAAACAGTACGTATTTAATTAATTTTCTATTACGTCAATTCATATTGTAAAGTGTATTCATTAATATCATTAGGTACCTATGTTTTTGGTTGTTCTTTATTATGATGCCTACTTTGATGTAGGATGATGAATATGATGAACAACAACACAATTTGCAAACCATTAAACTATTAGCCTACCATCGCATTATATGCGAGTCTTAATTCAACTGATGTGATTCCGAACAAAAATGTTAATGACCGACACGATGAGTCACGGTTCTAAAATACAAAAAGTATCTGTTATCCTACGCAATACTCAGTTATACAGACAAAAGAAAAACGACATCGTTATAACAATACTGGTGGTCATTATTGTTGCATTAGCATTACGACCCTAACAAGTAAATACCGTAAAGGGATGACTCAATGCTTTGTGTGTACTGTGTATTCACCATAGGATAGAGTACTTTCAAGAGTTGCACAACACTCGATTGTTTATTGAATATGCAGCTACACTGCACGGTAATTGGAACACCAACTTTAAATGCTCACCAAAGATTCTTTTAAATGAGCACGTAATAATCTGTCGAATCAAGTTTTACGAAATACCTAAAATAAACATTATGTTCTTGAGATAAGACCAAATCCACCGATTTGCAGAAGTACTAATGATGATGTTACCAATTTGTGCAGTACGACGATTGTCACTGACACTAGGAAATTACTTCAGATACAATACTTTCAGAATATAAATTTAGCCGTATACGGCATTACAAGGACTTTCCCATCTTGGCAATGAGTCATTTCAATGTTTATCGTCCCCTCAAAGTCAAGTCTTCCCTGAATTTTTCAACTTATCTTTCTCTTGTAAGGAATAGGTAAGTGGGAATACTTGAGATAATCTTGCAAGCGTATTTTAGACTCAGATCAAATTAATTTCCATTCATAATCATCTGTCTGAGTGCGAACTTGACTCGGAAATCATAAAGCTACAGTTGTGTACGGCTTGAACTTGATACCAAATAGTAACAATGTAAATTCTTCTTACCAGTCCTTATTGTCCATAAGGTTGCGCATTTCGTCATCGGGGGCTGGCGGGGCGTCGCGCACCGGCGCGTACTGGGCGGCCACCAGAGGGTCGGTCGAAGGGTTGAGTGCGGTAAGGGCAGCTGCTCCACTGGCCGGTGCTTCTTTACCATTGCCCCACCTTGACGCCCAAGACGAAATACCTAAAACTGAAACAACAAAATGTATACATTGATTACTCTAGCTACTAGTAGGCACCACAACAAGTTTAGCACATGCGTGTGTGCAGGAGATAACGACCGATGGAACTTAACAGGCAGTTACGTTGTAGCAAATAAGTTACGCCAATGAGTGTCGTACAACGCGGAATGTATCTAACATTAGCGACACAATAGCCTTATTAGTTCAGGACATCAATGGAAACTCGATCATTATTATGTAAATACACATTTTAACTTCTATCCATAGTTATTTCTGACATCAGCTTCAGCTAGACTACGTGCTGCTATTGAGAATTACCTAATGGAGAAACTGAACACTGAACTGAACACTGTCCGACTTTGCAATGGAACCCAGGACCTTACGCTCAGCAATTGCGCTGTACCACCACTAGACCGACAAAGCAGTCCGACAATATAATATTACATAGTTTACATTAAATTTTCCGTTCGATGCTTAAATCACCGCTTAATAGAGTCAGTTGCCGGTATATAGTTATAAAATGTTTTGGCAGTAAAGGTGAGGTTAGCACACAAACGATGTAATCGACTTGCCCATCTTTAAATGCACCTTATCTATTCTATGGTAAAGGTCACGATAGGCATGGCCGCTTGTTACATTATGTGACTTAGCGAAACGTGTATAGAGTTTTCTGTGGTTAGAAAGATTTACATGTTCATGAAGAAATACTGTAAAGTGTAAGGACTATTGCTTATTTCACTTCAGGGATAAAACCAGAATACTCGCAAGCTACAGTGCTAACTATAACAACTTCGTTATCACAGCACTGCTAGCTGTGCGATAAATCAATACATTCACTAACCAAGCACTTATATTTTTTAATAATAAAATCAATTACGCTTCACTGCAGTATGATAATTATATCAGAGGCGCCGACTCTCTGACAACACCGGCAACCGCACCCTATTTTCGAAATAATTATCATCGATAATATGAACGCTAACGGTAATTTATTGCTATTTATTTTACAGTCAATTCAAATACGTAAAAGGATTTCAATACGACCACAGTCGCACGTCATAAAAACCAAGATAAAGAATCCAATCTATTAGGAGTTATAAAGGTCAACATGAAATCTGTATTTGACCATTTCTAACCTGAAAAAGGGACACATCTCGCTTTGTTAAACATGCTGATTCGCGAAAGATAGTGAGTGTTTGTTTAATCATTTATAATAACTAATTGCCTTTATTGCGATTTATCGACCCGGTTGATCATACTGATTAAATTATGACGAAGCGAAGACCTTATCTAAAAAATGTATAATATTGTTATGGCAGCGTCGATTTCTCGAAAGACCTGCAATGTTATCATCTCCAGCTATCAACTGCGATTTCCCACAAAATTTGGGAGAAACCACGAAAAATTTAGATGAAAGTGTGTTTATAAGTTTAAAAGGAAAGAGATCATAGCTATACTTACGCCCGGCAACCATTCCTAAGCATACTAAGATGCTGCCCGCGATAAGTTCTCCGATTCCGTTTTCGTATTTGTTCGGATTCGGATCTGGTGTGTTCCCGTATTTTACTCCACCGACGATTAGCAGCACTGAACCTGTGAACAAATAATATTCTGTTTAGTCTAGGTCGTATACCATATACACTAGATTAGGTAAAAGGTATTAGTTAGGTTAGGGTATTATTAGTTAGCTAGGTATTATATAGTCCTTCAGTAGTTATAACATAATAAGGAAAGACCACAAAAGGCGCTTTAATAGCACATTCACAAAATAACATGCTAAGACAAAGGAAGAGTTTATTGAAATGATATTTATAATCCCATGAACGAATACGTAAAGTTAATAATGAGCTACAACAATACATAATCAGCTGGAAACAAACCACAATATGACCGCAGTTCTTTCGTTACTACCTGCTCTTATTACTGGAAGGCGGCAGTACCAGTTATTAGTAAGGCAGATAATAAATATTACATTTAGTTGTGTATTAATAAAACCGCGCTCTCGGCATAATGCTAACACATTCCAAAATTGATGTACGTTTGATACTCTTGTTCATAAGAATTCCTTCAGAAAAAAATGTGTATTAAACTGAAAGGCGTTCATACAATTCATAACAAATAGAGCCCGCTATTTTATTTAGTTAACCTCGCGTGACTCGTAGTAGAAATAACTAGCGGGCATGGAAAAATAAGTTTTGAACCACTGCTGTAGCCAAAAGCACAATGCCAGTGACAGTAATTTCTGGGTAACTTAAAACGAACGAATAAGAATACATATTCAGTGCACACTGCATAGGTATATAGTACATTTAGGACTTTAGATTCAAATAATATTTATTATTTATCCTAGTCATAACATGAAAATAACATACTTAGTATTTATTTGGCTCAATTCAACTAAGGCCCATATAACAAAATATCCGTTCCGCTTTAGAAAACGGGAGCATCAGTCTATTTTAGTCCACGGCTGGACAAAGACCTCTCCTTTGGCACGCCACGCCACTGAGCTCGATCTTCGGTTCCAGCCGCTGCCAGCCATATTGCGTATATCGTCGACCCACCTAGCAGGAGAACGTCCTCCACTACGTTTACCGAGCCTGCCTGTGACCTGCCGAGTACCCTCGGCCACTTCAGTTTGCTAATTCTGTGGGCGTGTCGATAACTTTGGTTCTCTGTCGGATATCCTAATTTCTAATCCTATCCTTCAGAGAAACTTCCAACATAGCCCGTTCCATAACTCGCTGAGTGACCTTAAACAGGTGGCTGGTGGATCAGTCGCACCGTGAGTGTTCTCTCGTTGAAGACTTTCGTCTTAAGGCTCTGTGGTATGGACGACGAAAAGACTCGACGGAGTTTCCTAAATGGTGCCCAACTTAGCTGTATTCTTCAAATTAATGTAGTCCCTTAAATATAATATCATGAGTTCAAGAGCAAATTGAAGATTGTCATAAGGTATACATTGACTGTGAGCTACAATACTCAATCAATGATGTGATTGGATTTAATAGCATTGTCCTCTAAAATGATCGTTAACACCATGAAGACCACCCGCATAGATCATGCGGGTGGTATTCATTCAGTACAGGAGAATTATTATTATTATTCTAAATAGAATATTATGTTGTACCTATTGTAAATACATGTGATTAACAAAATATTCAAAAATCACAAGGATCTCATTTTAACAGATCAATTTGTTCGCCAGTTGTTCGACAATACATGAACAGATAACCAGTTTATTTTATTACTAGTATCAATTAAATCTATAGGTCAACGTACTTAGGTACCTGTTATATAAAATACGGAACTATGAATCACAGACTGACTAAGCGAATTTAATATACAGCGATAATTCGATACGTCATATTATGGGACAACTAGCTTTAATGGTGGCAGCAAAGTGTCTTGTACGAGTAATGCTTTTGCATGTTAATACAGTCATAAAAAGTAATCGCAATAGATTGGTACCGTAAAGGCTGATTTAAATATCGTGGTACAATATATGGTACAATTAAATTACTACAAATAAGTACGTACGTTGTACTACGTACTAAGACCCACATCTGGTGATGAATATAAATGATTGCTACTTATATGTAGTAGTACCTAGTATTGTACTATGAGGCACTTTGCATAAAACGATATTTCATATAATTTATCAACGTAATCCTAGCTATGAATGAAGTTAGTAATGCACCTATTTAAACTTAAAGTAATTATACGACTAGTTCTAGACTGGTATAATATCTAAGTACGAAGGATACGACCGCATCTCGTGGCTGCAATTGCAGCTGAGGCTTGCGCAAAACTAGAAACATTAGATACACCACCTACTTAAAACTAGTGTCCGTGCAAAATAACAGAATGTCTTGATGATTTTATGTTAGCACCAATATACAAAAATACGCCATTTATATTTGTACTCCTTACATTAGAAACTCTTTCAATCTAGGAATCTCTAATCTAACTAATCAGTTTTGGATATTCCAAATCACAATAACTTTCGTCTTTTGTGTGCTGATACTGCTGATGGGGTTGTTTGGCAATCATATACCTAGAATCCTAGAACCAAAACTCAAACTGTATATCTCGTGTTTTCAGCAGATCCAATTTTGTCGCTTGCGGAAGTGCGTGCAGAATACCAAGAACTTCTGCCACCGTTACACGCGTGTGAAGTAACCATCATGAGGATATTATATTTTTATTGATGCAGACGGCAAGAAACCTCCGTCTGGCAACTCCACGCGTTATTTATGTAGGTTACCAGTGTCTTATAAGCTTTATTCTTTAACAGGTGGCTAAGCTACTCTACGCTCACCAACACTGAATCATGTTTAAAACATTACGCCAGCAATTTAAGTATAATTCAGCTATGTTAAAAGTATAATGATATTATAAAACATCTCATAAAGAACCGAATCACCTTGACTACTCGGTTCGCCGGACGTGGACTATTTGCTAGTATCGTTTTAATCATAGACCAGGTAGAATCTAGTTACATTCTCGACTAGTTTTGAGCATTATATCTTAATAAAATTATCATTATTTTAAAGTTACAACGTTATGATGTCATGATTATTTAGAACGACTTGGGTTTGAGGCTTTAGTAAGTGAAAAACATGGCCCGTGACGGTGAGCAATTTATAAAGATCGGTTTTATTATAACGACGAATATAAAAATATAACACCGAATACATCTTTCGTCAACTTACACCCATCCCGTATTTGGTGTCTAATTACAAATATCGACATATTAAGAGTACTTAATTGGATATCAATAAAGACTTCAACGTCTAAGATAATCTGACATTAAGTCAACTGAATTAGACTTTATAGATCATTCAATCGTGTCAGGTCAAGGCTATTTACGTTTAGGTTTAAAATCAATTAAAGATTTAAATTTTAACGACTAAGATGCCGTGGTCTTAGCTCTGTTAATATCGTTACATAAGTGAAAAATATAAAATTATGATGCATATAATTGGTTAAGCATTGGTTTGCACCAAGTAATTTATTCCATGTACCTAATTTGTAACAATGGAAATAGTTCAAATTAATTAGGTTTCATATCCTTCGCTAATAATACATTTCCTGTGATTATGGTAATTAGAATCATTATGTTAAATGGCAGAGCTCATAGTCCTGTTCACAATGGCACAGAAAAGGAAACTCGACTTTTGACCCTATCCAGACTGTTAGTGTATACCTACTTAAAGGTTATTGACATTATACGGTTTTCTGTAAAACGTTGCCTTCTACCTCGACCAAAGGTCGCCTTTGGACCATTGAACGCAGTCAAATTCAGATCGAAAAGGTGTTTCCGGAAATTTATCGTTTAAAAAATATTGTAAATGTGGTACTGTTTAAGAGCCATTTCACAAAATTTTGACGTTCGAATTTCGGTAGAATTGTCATGTGTGCGTGACACACCCACACAAAAATAATGCTAACAGTGTAGCGCAAAAAACGAGACGGACAAAAAAATCTTGATCGTTATTACAATATACCTATATTCGAGATTTATGAAAATATTTTGAATTCATTAGTAATTTGATCATATTATTTATTTGTTCCTATTTTTTAAGGCGGTTTTTATATTTTTTATTTCACAATTTTTAGTGATGCTAGGATTCATCCGCCGTAGACATTTTGAGGATTAGTATTTGAAATCCTTACAAAATGCTCCCTCAAACGATATCTCACACGATATATACTATTAAAGTGGTAGAAGGGGGGACAAGGCACCACCTCCCCCTCTTTCTTTCTAGTTTGTGGCGACAATTACTTAGGCTATATTACTTGTAACAACAGTTCTGCTATGATTTTATAAGGAGTTCAGTTCCATATCTCCAAAGATCATCATCAGATCTACATGAAATTTTAATGGGATTATTTCGAAATAAACTACTTTCCAACAAAAAAAGAATTTTGCAAATCCGTCTTTAGATGACGGAGTTATGCCCGAACATACATAAAAAATATATTTAAACATCCGAATTGATATCCTCCTCCATTTTAAAGTTTTCAAAATAAATATACAAAGGCGAACTTAATACCTTAGGCATTTATTACCAGTCGACTTTAGAGTGATATGGAGACAAATATTAGGTAGATGCACATATCGATGCATGCGATGTGATTACGTATGGCTCTGAGACGTGGTCGCTAACGGTTGGCCTTTTGGAAAGGCTCAGAGTCACTCAACGAGCTATGGAAAGAACTATGTTCGGGGTTTCTTTGCGCGACAGGATCCGGAATACGGAAATTCGCCAAAGAACTAGAGTCACCGGCTGGAAGAAGAATATGCAAGTTGAAGTGGCAATGGGCATGCCATTATATCGCTCGAAGGACCGATAACCGCTGGGGAAGAAAGGTTCTCGAGTGGCGACAACGAACCGGAAGACAGCGTTGGCAGGCCTCCCACCAGGTGGACCGACGATATCGTCAGAATTGCGGCCCAAGCGGTAGATGCAATTGGCAAGCTGTCATTTATTGTGGCGTTCTAAGGGAGAGGCCTTTTAACAGTGGACGTCTACCGGCTGATGATGATGATGATGACGTTTATCGATACGCAAAATAATAAACATACATATAATACGTTACATACATACATGAAACAAAACAATACATATATATACATAAAGCAATAATTAATCAATTATCTCAACTATTATAACTATTTACAACTTAAATCTAATACAAGATAAAAACAAGATATACAAAAATAACAAGTTAAAAACCATCGATGTCAACCGGTAACGTGCCCAAAAGACTGGCAGCATTGCCACGTGTAGTTTGCGCAAACTCCTAGACCTACCAGGTATGATTGCTTGGCACTTATTCGGAATTGCCGCCATGCTAAATCTCTCGGACCAGTCCATTGTAGCTTAAAGATCGCAGTTGATTGCACTCATTGTCTAGTACACATCATCAATCCCAGAAGCAGAGTAAGGCTACAAGTTATCCGCATATGGAATACGCACACCGAAGTGATTGGATTATAAGGTTAATAAAGATAGAAAACAGCAATGGGCGGAGAATACCGCTTTGTGGAAGGCCAGATTTTAGCTCACACCAGGAAGAAGAGGACTCTTCCACATGGACCGACCACTGGCGTTCCCAAAAGTAAGGGATCTATTCCAGCGCTTTAGGAGACGCCAAGAGATGGGATAGGATGTAGACGAGGATATCGCGATTGACTATATTGAAGGTATTGGAAAAATCAACTAGGGCTGTAACTTTAGTATCTTCTATGCCTGCCTTAATGTCGCCAATCGCCTGGCCTGCAACCGGACTGCAAGGGAGACAAGAGGTTATTTTGGTTGACTCTTCGTATATTCTCATGGACATAGGCCTCGAGCACTTTAGATAGGAAAGAAAGGATAGAGATTGGTCGGAAGTGACTGGGTAGAGAAGAGCTCGATATTTTAGGTAAAAGGTGAACGAAAGTTTTGCGGTACAAGGAGGGGAAGTATCAGGTATCCAAGGAGCACGATATTATGTGTGTGACTGCTGGAAGAAGATGGTCAACTATTGTGACGATCATTCCGCGATAGACGTTATCACAGTCTAACGCTATGGATTTGATGGAGGATGATCTTTTTGATTTCTCCCTCAGTGACTGGAGATATGTGCAAGGGATTCATGTTGGGACGCGGGATACCATCGACGTAAGCAAGTGTCTGAGGTTTGGTCTTTTGTCTAAAGTTGGGCTAGTAAAGAAATGCGAATTGAGATCGTCCAAATCAATGGAATTCAACCGGTCAAATAATGGTGATTTGCCAATACTGAGAGTTTCAAGGAACTTCCAGAGATCGGCAAAAGTGGAACATAAATAAATGTAATTTAGAATATGGCGGCGTTTGGTATTGGATATTACTTAATTATACCGATTTCGTGCAGCTTTGAAAAGATTCCAGTCCTCATCACGATCTTTCTTGAATTTTCAAAAAGCGCGATCCCTACGCTTTATGGCCAACTTTACACCATTCAAAATCCATGGCGCAGGTGGACGCTTCAGCTTTACCTTTTCAACCGGTGCGTGTATATCATAAAGCTCGATGATTTCCCGGTTAAAACCGCTAACCTTTTCGTCGACCGCGGGAGCCTCCATCATAGGTTTCCAGTCGATTAGAGAAGCATCTGAACTCAGTTTGCTTACATTGATTAGCGCGAAGCTGTGCATGTATATTGTACAGTACCTTGAGCTTAGGTTTATGAGGTTTGAGGATATACGATGAAAGTATAAGGTCGTGGTAAGAGAATCCAGCGGTGACGAGTCGGCCATGAGAGGAAACCAGGGAAGGATTGGGGGTATTCATGAAATCGAGCCGAGTGTGCTCAGCTACATCGTTGTGGTGAGTGGCTTGAAGCAGTACGACGAGTAGGCTGGCAGAATCGACTATGTGCAGGAGTTTGGAGGATTGGGAGGTATGCGGCGTAAGGAAGTGTTGAAATCTACCATGATGATGTGGTGTGCATAATATGAACCTATCGATTATAATACAGTTTCGAATGCAGTGGAATCGTTACGGAGGTAAATAGCGGCGCCACCCCTTCCCTTACCGACCTTATAATTGCAAATAAGGACGACCTCGAGCAGGGGGTAGAAAGTAGATAAGATGTGAGGTTTGTGCAAAATTTCCGAAATCAGGTTAGCATGAACGTTGGCTGGGACTACTTTGCGCATTGAGGGGACAACATTTTTGGCAACATTTTTCGCGCAACTTATAATTCGGTGTGCTGCTACAGAACAGAAACTTACGTCATCAGATATAATATCTGATTGGATGGTTGCTGAATATTAATCAAATAAAATATTTTAAAAGAATTTAATAACATTTTATAATAAACAAAACCGGATGAAAATAATTCGTAGAAAATGAAAACGTTGTGGTCGTAGTATAAAAATGGGTTTTTAATACGAATTTTCGTAATTCAAAATTTGAAAAAAGTGACACAGGTCCTGCCTCTAAGGGCGCTCGGGCCCGACTGATCGTTCTACGTTTGTGCATTGTAATTTATTGTGATTTTGAGTGATATTGAAAATGGTATTATATCTAATTAAATAAAGGAATATTAAAAAACATTGTATTAATAGATTTCCCAAAGAGCATAGTTCATTATGGCATAATTTTAAAAGTAATAAATACCTTTATTTAAACCAAAAAGTCGCGATAAAATTACCATATAAAACCGTGAAAACCGGTTTAAGTATTTATTTTTTTATCAATTAAAAGTGTTATTAATCGAAAATTTTCTACCGTATGTAACAACAAAAGTATATGTCCTATGCCTACTGTATTTTTTCCATTTAAATTTGTTGATGTAAATGGTAGAATTTGAAGCCCGAAAATTGCTCTGCGATGGATTTTCAGAAAACGTGTTGCGGGAAATAGCTCACCACACAGCAATCAAGTTATATTTTGAAAATCTAATTCTATTTGTAACAATGGGAAAGATTGGTCTACATTCTACATGTATTTAGAAATTCCTTAGTACTACCTAAGATGGTAAATTTTGCGTCCGAAAATTCAGAAAACTGTCAAAAAATGTGAAATGGCTCTTAAGAGCCATTTCACAAAATTTTGACGTTCGAATTTCGGTAGAATTGTCATGTGTGCGTGACACACCCACACAAAAATAATGCTAACAGTGTAGCGCAAAAAACGAGACGGACAAAAAAATCTTGATCGTTATTGCAATATACCTATATTCGAGATTTATGAAAATATTTTGAATTCATTAGTAATTTGATCATATTATTTATTTGTTCCTATTTTTAAGGCGATTTTTATATTTTTTATTTCACAATTTTTAGTGATGCCTAGGATTCATCCGCCATAGACATTTTGAGGATTAGTATTTGAAATCCTTACAAAATGCTTCCTCAAACGGTATCTCACACTATATATATATACTATTAAAGTGGTAGAAGGGGGGACAAGGCACCACCTCCCCCTCTTTCTTTCTAGTTTGTGGCGGCAATTACTTAGGCTATATTACTTGTAACGACAGTTCTGCTATGATTTTATAAGGAGTTCAGTTCCATATCTCCAAAGATCATCATCAGATCTACATGAAATTTCAATGGGACTATTTCGAAATAAACTACTTTCCACCAAAAAAATAATTTTGCAAATCCGTCTTTAGATGACGGAGTTATGCCCGAACATACATAAAAAATATATTTAAACATCCGAATTGATATCCTCCTCCATTTTAAAGTTTTCAAAATAAATATACAAAGGCTGCCTACCCCTCAGGGAAACAGGCGTGACTTTATGTATGTATGTATACAAAGGCGAACTTAATACCTTAGGCATTTATTACCAGTCGACTTTAGAGCGATATGGAGACAAATATTAGGTAGATGCACATTGCACATATCAATGCATGCGATGTGATTACGTATGGCTATGAGACGTGGTCGCTAACGGTTGGCCTTTTGGAAAGGCTCAGAGTCACTCAACGAGCTATGGAAAGAACTATGCTCGGGGTTTCTTTGCGCGACAGGATCCGGAATACGGAAATTCGCCAAAGAACTAGAGTCACCGGCATAGCTCGAAGAATATGCAAGTTGAAGTGGCAATGGGCATGCCATATCGCTCGAAGGAACGATAACCGCTGGGGAAGAAAGGTTCTCGAGTGGCGACAACGAACCGGAAGACAGCGTTGGCAGGCCTCCTACCAGGTGGACATATCGTCAGAATTGCGGCCCAAGCGGTAGATGCAATTGGCAAGCTGTCGTTTATTGTGGCGTTCTAAGGGAGAGGCCTTTTAACAGTGGACGTCTACCGGCTGATGATGATGATGATGACGTATATCGATACGCAAAATAATAAACATACATATAATACGTTACATACATACATGAAACAAAACAATACATATATATACATAAAGCAATAATTAATTAATTATCTCAACTATTATAACTATTTACAACTTAAATCTAATACAAGATAAAAACAATATATACAAAAATAACAAGTTAAAAAGCATCAAAAAATTCATCCCCATCGATGTCAACCGGTAACGTGCCCAAAAGACTGGCAGCATTGCCACGTGTAGTTTGCGCAAACTCCTAGACCTACCAGGTATGATTGCTTGGCACTTATTTGGAATTGCCGCCATGCCAAATCTCTCGGACCAGTCCATTGTAGCTTAAAGATCGCAGTTGGTTGCACTCATTGTCTAGTACACATCATCAATCCCAGAAGCAGAGTAAGGCTACAAGTTATCGGCATATGGAATACGCACACCGAAGTAATTGGATTATAAGGTTAATAAAGATACACACATCAACACTGTCTAGGGATATTTTGGATTTACTCAATTTACTCAAAATGTATTAAAAATAGGATTCAACATGTATATATTTTTATAAAGCCCATTTATCAGACTACACTCCAGAATAAAAGAAAACAATGTTTTTTGCGTAAACAAATTTTTATTCAAATAAAGAAAAAACATGAAATAATGGTAAAACTAACACGAATGTGTTTCTCAAGAAAAAATTACAAATAAGGAAAAAATAATTCGTTTTTAACAGTTCTGTGAAAAATCAGTAGTCAGTAAAACCACCCATGACATTAATAACGGTCCTGCAACGGTTTTTCATACTTTGGATTAAGTTATCCAAGTCTTGCTGCGGTATATTGTCCCAGGTCCGGCTAAGATGCAAAAAAGTTGCTCTTCCGTCGCAACGTTTGCAGGGAAATTCCTCAAAGCCCTTCTTTGGAGCATGTCCTACGTGTGTTCTATGGGGTTTAGGTCAGACGATTGAGCGGGCCAGCCTAAGACCGATACGTCGTGCTCCTGCAACCAGCTAGTCACCACTCTCGCTGTGTGCGGACGGGCGTTATCGTGCATGAGCGTGAATTCTTGGCCCATTTGTAGTCGATGGGGGTAGATTATTGGTACTAGCACCTCGTTACGGTATTTTTCAGCCGTCATGGTGTTTCTGATCCAAACGAGGTCTGTTCTTCCACCAACACGAATTCCCGCCCAAACCATAATTGTCCCGCCGTGGTATGAATGGACTTCCTGAGGATGTTGCAGACGGCTCTCACGACCAGGAACTCGCCAAACACGCACTCTACGTGTATCGGGATGGAAACCGAACCGGGACTCATCGGTAAACAGCACTACAGACCACTTGTTTTCTTCCCAGAGCAAATGTTCACGAGCCCACTCTAGTCGTCGTCCACGATTTCCTCGGCGTAGTGCTGGAGTACGAAGCGGTCTGCGAGCATGAAGGTTAACTTCATGCAGCCTTCTCCTCACAGTTTGGTCACTCACAAGCAACTGGTGCTCTGACTGGAGCCTCTGAACCAACTGCATGGCCGTAACATTTGGTTGTCTTCTCGCGGCAACTTGCAAAAATCGGTCTTGTCGTTGAGTGGTTATGCGCTTCCCGCCTGGGTGTCTTTCAGCCACTTCACCAGTAGCACGATAACGTGACCATAACCTTGATATCACGTTTTGTCTTGTCCCAAACTCCTCAGCAATACTCCGTTGAGTAGCCCCAGCTTGGAGCATGCCTACTGCCCTTAACATTTCTTCTCTAGTTAAATGGCGCCGCTGCATGATGCACACAATAACATTAATTCGGAATTAACCGATAACTTGTTATAAAACTTAAATTGGATACAAAAAAATAGCCACAAACTACTGTAGGTAAATGAAACCTTCGGACTTCGCTACCATTATGCCGCGTAAATCTTTTGTTTTTAATGTATTTTTTCAAATTCAAATTTAGAATCATTCAAAAAGGCTTACAAAATAAACTTTCTTCAAAAGAATTTAAAAGTGGCCAGTATTTTTTGAGTTTAAGAAGTTTATACAAAATATCCCTAGACGGTGTTGATGTGTGTAGAAAACAGCAATGGGCGGAGAATACCGCTTTGTGGAAGGCCAGATTTTAGCTCACTCCAGGAAGAAGAGGACTCTTCCACATGGACCGACCACTGGCGTTCCCAAAAGTAAGGGATCTATTCCAGCGCTTTAGGAGACACCAAGAGATGGGATAGGATGTAGACGAGGTTATCGCGATTGACTATATTGAAGGTATTGGAAAAATCAACTCGGGCTGTAACTTTAGTATCTTCTATGCCTGCCTTAATGTCGCCAATCGCCTGGCCTGCAACCGGACTGCAAGGGAGACAAGAGGTTATTTTGGTTGACTCTTCGTATATTCTCATGGACATAGGTCTCGAGCACTTTAGATAGGAAAGAAAGGATAGAGATTGGTCGGAAGTGACTGGGTAGAGAAGAGCTCGATATTTTAGGTAAAAGGTGAACGAAAGCTTTGCGGTACAAGGAGGGGAAGTATCCGGTATCCAAGGAGCACGATATTATGTGTGTGATTGCTGGAAGAAGGTGGTCAACTATTGTGACGATCATTCCGCGATAGACGTTATCACAGTCTAACGCTATGGATTTGATGGAGGATGATCTTTTTGATTTCTCCCTCATTGACTGGAGATATGTGCAAGGGATTAATGTTGGGACGCGGTAGACCATCGACGTAAGCAAGTGTCTGAGGTTTGGTCTTTTGTCTAAAGTTGGGCTAGTGAAGAAATGCGAATTGAGGTCGTCCAAATCAATGAAATTCAACCGGTCAAATAGTGGTGATTTGCCAATACTGAGAGTTTCAAGGAACTTCCAGAGATCGGCAAAAGTGGAACATAAATAAATGTAATTTAGAATATGGCGGCATTTGGTATTAGATATTACTTAATTATACCGATTTCGTGCAGCTTTGAAAAGATTCCAGTCCTCATCACGATCTTTCTTGAATTTTCAAAAAGCGCGATCCCTACGCTTTATGGCCAACTTTACACCATTCAAAATCCATGGCGCAGCTGGACGCTTCAGCTTTACCTTTTCAACTGGGGCGTGTATATCATAAAGCTCGATGATTTCCCGGTTAAAACCGCTAACCTTTTCGTCGACCGCGGGAGCATCCATCATAGGTTTCCAGTCGATTAGAGAAGCATCTGAACTCAGTTTGCTTACATTGATTCGCGCGAAGCTGTGCATGTACATTGTACAGTACCTTGAGCTTAGGTTTATGAGGTTTGAGGATATACGATAAAAGTATAAGGTCGTGGTGAGAGAATCCAGCGGTGACGAGTCGGCCATGAGAGGAAACCAGGGAAGGATTGGGGGTATTAATGAAATCGAGCCGAGTGTGCTCAGCTACATCGTTGTGGTGAGTGGCTTGAAGCAGTACGACGAGTAGGCTGGCAGAATCGACTATGTGCAGGAGTTTGGAGGATTGGGAGGTATGCGGAGTAAGGAAGTGTTGAAATCTCCCATGATGATGTGGTGTGCATAATATGAACCTATCTATTATAATACAGTTTCGAATTCAGTGGAATCGTTACGGAGGTAAATAGCGGCGCCACCCCTTCCCTTACCGACCTTATAATTGCAAATAAGGACGAACTCGAGCAGGGGGTAGAAAGTAGATAAGATGTGAGGTTTGTGCAAAATTTCCGAAATCAGGTTAGCATGAACGTTGGCTGGGACTACTTTGCGCATTGAGGGGACAACATTTTTGGCAACATTTTTCGCGCAACTTATAATTCAGTGTGCTGCTACAGAACAGAAATAATATCAGATATAATATCTGATTGGATGGTTGCTGAATATTAATCAAATAAAATATTTTAAAAGAATTTAATAACATTTTATAATAAAAAAAACCGGATGAAAATAATTCGTAGAAAATGAAAACGTTGTGGTCGTAGTATAAAAATGGGTTTTTAATACGAATTTTCGTAATTCAAAATTTGAAAAAAGTGACACAGGTCCTGCCTCTAAGGGCGCTCGGGCCCGACTGATCGTTCTACGTTTGTGCATTGTAATTTATTGTGATTTTGAGTGATATTGAAAATGGTATTATATCTAATTAAATAAAGGAATATTAAAAAACATTGTATTAATAGATTTCCCAGAGAGCATAGTTCATTATGGCATAATTTTAAAAGTAATAAATACCTTTATTTAAACCAAAAAGTCGCGATAAAATTACCATATAAAACCGTGAAAACCGGTTTAAGTATTTATTTTTTTATCAATTAAAAGTGTTATTAATCGAAAATTTTCCACCGTATGTTACAACAAAAGTATATGTCCTATGCCTACTGTATTTTTTCCATTTAAATTTGTTGATGTAAATGGTAGAATTTGAAGCCCGAAAATGGCTCTGCGATGGATTTTCAGAAAACGTGTTGCGGGAAATAGCTCACCACACAGCAATCAAGTTATATTTTAAAAATCTAATTCTATTTGTAACAATGGGAAAGATTGGTCTACATTCTAAATGTATTTAGAAATTCCTTAGTACTACCTAAGATGGTAAATTTCGCGTCCGAAAATTTAGAAAACTGTCAAAAAATGTGAAATGCCTCTTAAACAACGCATCTTGATCAGAGTAAATGCATTACTAAGCTGCTGCAAGACTAAGAGTAAAACATTGAATGCTTTAATTTATTTTGCCCGTTTAGTATACCAAATGACGAAATAAATCTGTGTTTTTATAATAATTAGGTATATTTATTTACATTTTAAATTATAATAACAGCACATAAATGATTGTGTGTTGTAACTTGTACAGTCAACATCATAATGATCGAAGCATACACACACCAACTTCAGTTTTTGAATACCAAGTTTTTGTAAATCAATGACCAAGATACTTTTAACCACCTTGATGGGTTAGATCCTAGTGAACGAACTGTTGGCTAATATATTTATGAAGACTGATATTAATATTTTTTTAAACTGCTTGCTAAGATGTGTTGATCACCCTCTATGCTAACAACAATTGGATACTAAGATAAAATTGTTTTTTATTTGCCCACCTCATTTTGAGTACTTTACATGCTGCATGCAGTCTTTATGATGCTGACTGTACCAAGCAAGAGTTGTTTGATTAACATGTTGAATTATTCTCAGTTGGAGATTTGTAACAGCGTAGGTCGACTGCCCACGGTGTAAAACAGATGGACAGATCGAATGGTATAGTTAAATATAAATAAGGGTAACGAAGGTAACTTGTAAACATAAACGCCTGCTTCTAAATAAAGAATTTCATTTAAAGAGTACATACAAAACACTGAGCCATATGTTTTATGAATAAAAGTGACGCAAGCTTGCATTTATTCGATAGAACATAGTTCAATGCGAGTCGAAGCATTCAGTGCAACCGGTCTCAACTGAGACGTTCTACTACGCCCGGAGTGTTGCGAAAATGGGCCACTGCAGCGGAAGTAGTAGGTTAAGGTAGTGGGCAGCTAACACATTAGTGATTCATTAGAACACGACGGCTTTCACCCGCTATGGAACTAGAACAATAAACACTAGCGCGGTAATCTATAACTACTTAGAAACAATTTCATATTCCATTTGTATTATTTACCCACTGACACAATCCAGTTAACGCTTCTAACGGTTAAAGAACAATCCTTAAACGTTATGTGTGTGCATTGGAAATCCTTTTACTGTTATTTCTATTTAGATCCATTCACAATGGGGACCGAAATGAGGGGATAGACAGCAATTTAAAATGTGAAAGCGAGATGCCGCATTACATTGCACATAGCGGTGTCTCGCTTCCACAACGTAAACTGCCCTGCTTTAAGAGGCAGGAGGCAGGTTCTTCTTTATCGGAAGTCTATAGTCCCTCATATCGGTCCCCATTGTGAATCTAGTTAATCGAGCTAAGTAGAAATAACAGTAAAAGAATTTCAAATGCAAACATAATTAGTTCATGGTAAGGGGGCTGTACCCTAATACAGGGATATCAGGTTTGATGACACTTGCACGTGTGGATGACATACAGTTTTAAATGTGGATATTGAGAACAAGGTGTGAAGGAAGAAGCTTTAGATTTCTTGCACACTTTGTTTAGTACAAGCACGTGCGGCTCAAGAGAGTGGTCCTTTGGATTCGGTTAACGACTTACCCAGGAGAGCAATATTTATTTGTTTAGGATAGTAAATTCTCGGGAGAAGTTTGGATTCACTAGAACCATGTAATAAACCAATTCGTCGAACGGATGTCAGATCAACATACGACTTAAATGGTTGAGAAACTATTTTAATCTTATGATGAGGTATAAAACATGTCAGAATATGTATGTATATTTGGAAAGGTCACATGTTCAAGGTAAAACAAGATTGATTATTAAATAGTTACTAGAATATCATATTTTTAAGTAAAACTATATAAATAATAAATATATTCGAGTTCTTGAATCTTGGCTAGACTTATACACTTTATACCTAACGACAATTTCTAGTCAGTATCTAGCTTCATATTATAATAATGGTTGTATCTAATAGGTTAATCCATCAATTGATTCCGACCGTTCCCAATATTGTCGTCCATTCTCCTTCCTTTACCTGTTAACAATAAAGCTTGGAACGAGGCTATTAAAAAGTTTTATTGCCAGATCTTCGATGTCGAGATATTACTACAGTCGGCGAGGCTCGTGTTTCGCCCACGGGCGAGGAAAGTAATAACTTTCCTCGGCTTCACGTTTAAGTTACGAATGTTGTGCGCTCGTTGCTCAAACCTTTTTGATTCGTCGCTATTTAAACTTTTTTGTTAAATTTCTTTACGCAACCGCTTTCATATTATGCTCCACAGTACGTACCAGTAGTTACCAGTATATTGAAAAAGAAATTTCTAACGTACGTACGTAACGGACTAGCATTCGGTGATAAATCATTTTTTTTAAAGTAACATTTGAATACCGTTTAAAAACATCTAGAATTCGTTACGTTTTATAGATCAAATTTAAAACGTATAATATTTGGACTCAACCTTACACACAAAACATTGTGTACTCAGCTATATTGACCATATTTGTGTGGCGTGCCCAAGGACTAAAGTGGAAGTGAATAAAGCACCTATTACGGAAACGTCATGGCACTCGAGCCTCGGTGGAGTTTGTCGACCTTCGTTCGCAATGCCTGTTCCATTAAACAGCACAGACAACAGATTCTATTAGATGTGTAAATTGCTTACGCTCAAGTACCTGTCTAAAAGATATTGACGAAGCTTTTTATCCTAAACAAATACTATTTGTAGTAGAAACGTATTAGTTAGTTTGTTCGGTATAAGAATTGGTTATGTTGAATCAAGACGTGACGCAACGTCGAAATGTTATTTACAAACAATTGGTTTTTTCTCGCAAAATAAAATTACAAATTGATTTATGTAAGTAAATACATTAGGTAATGGGTTTTAAATTGTTCTTGTTATAAGAATGATTATGTTTATTAGAAAATAATTTCGATGACTAACATAATTACTATTACGTTACAGAAGTCATATAACATTTTTGTTGTTATATATGCATTCTTACACGTTAGTATAAGCTGCATTATAAATTGCTAGGTATGTGTTTAATCGGGTGAACAATAAAAAAATCATTTGTAAGTAATACACAGACTAAATAAATAATTCAGAGATCTGTCTACCATTTTCGCTTTCTATGGTTTGTCGTGATCAGATCACGGCGCACGCAGCCACCGGATGAGTCACCGTCACCGGCCGCAAGCGCCGCGCCGCGCACCGGACACCCGATACCATTTACGACTACCACCGCTCATTGTGTACGAATACGCAATCGACGACAGCTTATCGATGCTACTGAGCGTGCTACCAGAATTATAAAAACTCTGCCTCACACGACGCTCAATGACATTTTAACCTGCGTACGGATCATACAAGTCTGGTATTCAGTTTTTCATGTATGCAGATAAATCTATGTGGATCGTGGAGTTACTGTTTGTCATAAGTAATTACTTTATATACTCTGAAATTGTTTGCCACCCAAAAGTTAACAAAAAGTATGATACAATTTAAATGTAAAGAATAGCTGAAAGTATAAACCAAAACTCAGAACATTTCGAGAATGCTCACAGTGTAATGACCTACGATTAACTTGGTTGACTAACAGGTTTCCGCCGCCTGTTCATCTGGACTTGCTCGCGCGACGTCCTGTTTGTCAGGACGAGTTCAGGGAAGCCTGAGAAGGTCCTGTGCGTGACTGCTTTACACAATTTCTTTTAGCACTTAGTAAATAATTCATGGACAAAATTACTTTAAATTAACAAAAAGTTCACTCAAACGTGGCAGACTAAATAAATAGGACAAAAAACAGTTGGTAACTTTGTCAAAATGGAGTCTGGAAAAACGAAATGATACTATTGGTACATTATAAGCTCTGGGATCGACAAAACTAGTTTTGGTCATATGACGTCATCTGCGGACAGGTAGACGGTATAACTCGTTATATTTTATTGCAGCTTACGGTGGTGCGGCTAGGAAGTTGAATGGTGCTTATTCGTAGGATGAGAGGCGATTAAATATGAAGGCAGTTTTCTTAAGGTATCCGGGTTATTAGCGCGGGTTCATTTCTTTCATCAAGCAAGATCATAACCAAGCTTTATAGAACACAGACCGCCCAAATTGTCTTAACAATATTTCGTTTCGTATTTCGAAGTATTCATTGTACCGTTTATGTACAATGAAGTAGGTACCATAACTGTATTAATATACGGAAATTGTCTGTCACTCATAATAGTAGAGAGGAAATAAAAGCTGTTGTAGTAATAGTGGTCGTGACAATACATAATAATTGAGTGTGTAAGTACATACACAGAAATAGTTACGGCTGTCGAATAAATAACTAAGCAGGTACTAGCGGAAGTGGATATGATTACGAACGGTAATAATTTACAGCTGAGAACGAGAAGGGCATCGTTCATTGTTATTTTTTTAATATATGACGTGCTGACGTTATATTCAATAAAAGTAATTTTCGTAGCAATTATTCAAGAAGAAAGCGTAGGTATTTATAACATGAACGTTTGTCAGTTGAATGAAATGTGTTACACAATGATTCACTATCATTATTATGTATTTAATTTATGAGATACATTATGTTTTCTTTTGTTTCTTATTATACCTTGTGGCATGATGAACAAATCGTTTCTTCTCTGTATAAAGAGGACTTCGGCCTGCAATGGAACAGTTACAGTCTTATGCATTTATGTTATTATTATGATCGACCTTGATAGCGCAGGTATACCAAGCGTGATCTGGAGTTTGACAATGTGTTCATTAACTTATGAATGTTTGTTAAGAATCTTAACGGAAAATCGTAATAAGTTTTTGCAGCAGGCCAAGATTTGGAATTATGTTTGATGAATGGTAATAGGCTCATAATCTTGAATATACTCATTCTTTTTGAGCTGAATTATCTGCCCACCCCTTCAGAAGATAGTAAGGTGTAAAAAATTATGTACCTACATAATCATCCATTGATTAGGTATATAAAAGAAATAGTTATTTGTATTATAATATCCACAGCCTTTGTTCAAGAGTAGACATCTTTTGGCTGATGATGGTGATGATTACAATATCTTAAGTAGTGTATAACTAGTCTATTAAGACTAAACTATCAGAATGGAAAGAAAGGATTGATGATCTTTCAGATCATTCAGCACATCACACTAGCTGTATTTCCAGCTCGTGTATCAGAGACATGCTAAGAATGAAGTAGTCAATTAGTGTAATAGTACAAATAAAGGAAGTATTTAGGCGATACTAAATAAAAGTGTAAAACACCTTGTACTGATACAAAGAGGTTGCAAATATTGGAGAACTGGACAATGATCTTTAAACAAATAAATACTATCTTATGTTAATAAAAAATATCATAACAACTTAATAGTCAGTTATTACACTTAAAAATAAAATTGTTGTAACAGTAGAAGTCAGGATTATATTGATCAAAGCGATATGGGTAATGATCATAATCAAGTAAAGTATAAAGCTTGTAAAGTTAGATATGGATAATGTTCGCCTAATAGTAATTGTGTGTGACATTATTTATTCTCACAATATATGACAAAGTTCCTTTATTCTATTATTTTGTCTAATGTATATTTATATGTGTAATCAAGGGTCCTTAAGTTATAACCAATCATATTAGATTAATTGAAGTTGAAATATTAGATGCTAGTATGGCAGGCTGACATAATTATTGTAATAAAATTGAGTTTAAATGAAAATATTGTTGAAATATAATTAGAAAACAGCCTGGTTGTAATTTAGTACCTGGTGCATCGACAAGCACAAGGTTTAATGAATAATGGATTCTAATTGGAGCATATTATTTTACATGTAAGATTAAACATCATGAATTATTGGACTTAATATTGAAATATGAGCACTAAATATGCTCATTATAATCTCTGTGCACAACAGCAGCAATTGGTTAAGTTATATTTAACACAAAGAGTTTAATATTTATGTATGGCAGGGTCACAAAGGATACATATTGCATTGGAATAAAAAACATTTATTTGCACATTTGTAGCATTAGGTACAAATGTTACGTCGTAATCGTATTAAAGTTCCAGTTATATGCAATGTGGTGTACTTTGCTAACGGTAGGCTCATCAACAAGTCTAATAAAACACTACATTTAATCTACCGAACGCTAATCATTTTCTCTTACCGATAATAAACAGCACGGTGGCCCCCAAGCACACTCCGACTCTTGTGCATACTGCTCGATTCCAGCTACTAGCCATTCGCCGAGAGAAGTAGCTGATGGGGCAGTTCCATCGCTGATCTGTAGGCTGTTGTTCATAGGTCACTGTTGTAGGTTGATACACCGCACTCGTAGGCATTTTGAAAGAAATCGCAAGTCACAACGCAAACAAAGACTTCGTTACTATAATAACTATAGAAGCACTTCACAATTCACAGGACAATGCGCAGATCTGCAGATATTGGCAGGTAAACACAACTGAACAAAACAGTACATGAAAAGCGTGGTGCATGCGTGAGCAACGATTTATTTATGTAGATTAGTGTTGTTGCTCAAATATCTTATTAGCTTTTTAGTGATGTACTCTGATAGTTAAAAAAACTAAAATATTGTAGACGATTTAAATTTAAAAAGTAACGATTAAAGAAAATATCTAAATATTGTAAGTTCAATTAAATACTATTTAATATTATTTCAATATTCAAAATGTTTAATCAGTTTATATTCTCGTTAATCTTACTGATGTGGTTGCTATTGTTAAAGTAATTTTACGGGCTTTGAGACATTGCTTTTTAAGATTAGAACATAAAACCCAAACCGCAGTCCACACATTTCAGAGTTTCCGTCCTTGACTACATGGCGGGGACAAAGAAAAATCGGTTACACTTACATACGATTTGTACTACCTTTTTTACACATTTCCGTATCAGGAGAATTGGGATCGTCAGTGTCCCGGAGCATGCTCGGACACACAAACACCCAGACAAAGCGATCCGATTTTATTAAACAAAGACATCAAGTTGTGTGTGTATCAGTCAAGCCAAACGAGACTACACTGGTACCGATTTCCCTGATATGTGTGAACAAGGGCGACGGATGGCTCGTCCCTGACGGAATCACTGAAACGAACTAGTCGGAATTCGGAAATCTCTGACCCGAAATTGTGTGGACAGCGCTCCCTTCTAAGTGTAAACAAAATATGGGCTTTAAAGGTTCGCCTTCCATAAATTCTACGATAATAAAAAAAATCTGCATAATTGATCCTTTCTTTTTACCCGATTGCGCCAGGAGGGTTTTGTTTTTACTATAATAATAATTACATAACCAGGCTGTCGGTCTACTGATAGCAAAGGGAGACTTTTGAACGTGAGAACTTTTTCCTTGTCTACCTATTAGGTTCGATCCTGGATTGGGCAGTGATAACAGGTTATTAGTACAGTCGCGGCACTGAGTGTGTTATTGTGGCGATTCAACAACGGATCGTAACGTAACGTAACTTATCGACTAAATAAATTGAAGCATGAGATTAAAATTAGAAACAATACGAAAGGATAAAACCACAGTTAAATAATTCTAAATCTACGGATATTATGCCCACGGTATTTTTTAGGTACGTATGATAAAATGACGCATTTGTTTTTAATCAATAAAAATAGGTCCATAAAAATGAAATACAAAATATTTTGCAAAAATAATGTAATAGTTATAATTTTAAATATTCATTATCACTAATAAATAGTTTTATATCACTAGACAGTCGCTGCTTTATAATTAGAGTCATTTATTTTAACAGGTAAAGGCACTGATCCTTCTTATAAACACTATATTAAATCTAGGCATTATTAAGCAGCAGTCACAGCCGAGTAATTTTAATTTGTAACTGCAAACTTAATAATTTTCTTTTAAAATATAATCGTTATGGAATTGAGTGTCTATTTTCGGCAAAAAACTTCAATAGAAGAGATGTGACTCCCACTCGTAATATCATATTTGATCGAAACAATAAACACAATGTAAATGTTTGCTAAAACATAAATAATACACGATTATAGTAATTACGTTTTTCGAGTTATTATCCTTAAAATATAAATTAATATTATATAAACCGGAAGTTACATTGTTTAAAATCGAATAAAACGGAATATGTAGTCATAAATAATAACATCAATCACTATATTTTTATATCGAAAATACAATTCTTATGTTTACAATAACATAATAAGGCACCAAAGCGTGAGCGTTTGCCTTAACATAATTTCGAATAATGAGAAATTACAATGCTAAAGTACACGTGTATAACCTCAGCATACTTTTTCATTTGTACTGATTTAATTAAATTATATACAAATATACTCTACAAAAATATTTCAAATACCTAATTCATTATTATCTATTTTGTACACGCAAAATAGAACTTATGTTATTATGCCGTTATATTTATAATTCGACTTAGATACAAAAAATAATGTTGTAACATTGCTATTGATTTATTTTACCTTGAAAGTAGTACGGAAGCCCGATATTGCTTCACTGGAAATGTAAACTAAATTAGGAAAAAGTATATTAACAACATATCATTTGAGCGTTACTATAGCTAGCCACGAAGCAATTAATTGTGCATAAATTCCTCTTATGTGCCACCAACACCTTAATAAAGGCCCACTCTTTCTTGTATATAATTGATCCGTAGGTAAATACAATCTTTTATTTTAGGAGAATACATATCTAATAGAGGCATGTTAGTGCTTTAAAATAATGAGTTCTGTCTATGGCCCGAGTAAATTATTGCCATTGCCATAATCATTTTGTTAGAATAAACATTCAAATAATCTTCAATGATGTTTATACCTTGGCAAATCAAATTTGTCATGACATTTCATTCATTATCAGAAATTGCTCAGTCTCATAAAAGCTGTCTTTAATTCCATACAACCCAGACTAGTTTCCTTAGAACTCAAAATCTTTAGCAATATTTACATTCATACAATCACAATCGCTCGTCGTACATATCCCTCTGAAAGGCGACAGTTTTCATGTGAACACATTTTGAATTCAATTGTTTACAGTACAATTCTTGTTTATACTATTGCAAGTAAGACCTGCATGTTTGTGTTTAAGTCATTCTACGGCAAAGCCGGCCGTTTCGAGAACCGCTTGTTTAAGTTTATCGTGAAGTTTCTCCTTGTTCGGGTACGGCGGTAAGTCGAGACGATTGAAACAAGTGTGCGCCTTAGGAAGCGAGTCGGGAGACGCGTCGGCCACTAGGTGTAGGGTGAAGAGGCGGGGGGCCGCCGCGCCCGTGGAGCCCTGCAGCGCCCGGAAGCCCGCCAGCGGCACGCGGCGCGAGCCCGTCACGAACTGCAGCAGGCGCGCGCGCATGTCGGCGTCGAAGGCCTCCACCACCTCCCAGAACCAGCCCACGAGCGGCGCCTCGGGCGCCACGTGCTTCAGGCGCGTGTGGCGCCGCCAGTCGGCCGGGTCCAGATCGGCGCGGCCGGCCAGCAGCGGCTGCAGGTCGCGCGGCGACAGCGGGCGCAGCAGCTGCGGCGGGATGAGGTCGGCCAGGCCGCGCTGCAGGGCCAGCCACTGCCGCTCGGCGCCGCGCGTGAAGCGGTGCGCCACGTACAGCCGCACGTAGTCGCGCTTGTTCGCGTCGGTCACAGTTTCGTTGGTACCTCCCGGGCGCAACTCGACGCTGCGTACTGCGCCGAACGAAGAGCATTCCACTGAGAACGTAGTGTCTATCACGCCAGCGATGCTGTTCTCTCTATAAATACAAACAAAAGTATTGACAAAAGGTGATGCAAAAAATTATTTTTAATCTTGGAATTGTAGTAAACTCACAGCATCCAGGAGAGCGAACGGTGCAATTCTGGGTCCACATCGCGAATATCGCGAAGCGTTATCGGTCTGCCTAGTAACTGCTTGTAGAACGGCGCAGTGAAAGCCGCATCAAGCTGATGTCCGTGGAATAACGCCACGCCGAGGATGCGACCGGCGAAGTGAAAGTATGAGAGATGTTCTGGATTCACCTAAACAAAACAGAAATGCCTTATAATGTGAAACAGCACGTGGAACAATTAGCACATAATACTTTTAAATTGCTAACTTTTGGTATGTTAATATGAGTTTGTTTAAAATGCTTACCCCAGAGTCGGCATTAATCTGAAGCGCGTACCGATCGTCGCCTGCGTTTGCGTATTGGAATAGACCATAATGTGGGTTAAACAATTCTCTACCCAATAAATGCAACCACTCTCGAGCCACGCCGCCGTAATCCAGACCTTCTTCACCGCGGAACTTCACCAGCAGACGTTTTCGCAGCTCTTTACCTCGTAACTTCATTACAAGCCGGTAAGATTCCTCTAGAATTTCGTTACGTGATACCTGAAAAATAAAACCCTTATTTGAAATCATTTATCTTTATATTCAATCATTATTATTTAATAACCTTTTCAAAATATTTTTTGTTGTTGTAAGTAAAAAGAGACTACTACAAGCCTTGTGGCCAAGGTAAATATTTATAAGCGCGGTTAGTGACACTGGTGAGAACGTAATTTATTTTACTTAGGTTTTGCTACTTTTTTACCGTTTAAGCGACGCTAAGTAGAATAATGTGTTATATCAGCCTATAATATAACTGTGTAAATTTGTTTATTGTATTCCTTGTCAATTTAGTTTACTATGAACATACCTCTATTCTGCAGTGTCCAGTCTGAGGCTGCAGAGCTTGGAGCTCAGCTCTCAACACCCTGGCTTTGGCGGCCAGGTCCCGCTTGTACTTCGGTAACGCGTCGGAGTCTGGCGGCTCGCTGCCGGCCGGCGCGGCCGGGGAGGCGGAGGCCGGCGGTGGCGGGTCGCCTTGTGGCTGGAAATACATATTTACTCATTACACACAACATTTAAGAAATAATTACCAATAGACACAATATCGGTTTCTTCATTATAACTCACCAGTGGACTGAGATAGGCTGAGGATAATGATATTGTTCTGTATGTAGCATTACTGGTAGCATCTATATTATTTAGACTTACTTAACAATTTTAATTCTGTAAACAATTGAGTTTAGTTGACACAGCGCTGTAACATTCCGTGTTGGGGAATAACAAAAAAATCCTTAGTTTTGCATTTTTTGCAGCCAAGAAGTGGTCTCAGGTTACCGGTAGAGGGGGATTTATGCGGTCGTGACCTACATAAAAATTAGACGTTATACGACTGCTCTTTATTTAGTAGTATGAAAGCACAAAACTCACAAGTCTGGCGGAGAGCGCGAGCCTGGGGTCGGTGAACTGCGTGGTCCTGTTGTTGTGGTCGACGAAGTACGGGCGGCCGGAGGGCGCGTGGCGCATCTCCCAGCCGGGCGGCAGCGGGCCGGCCGCGGCCGCGCAGTGCCGCAGGTGCGCCGGCACGCGCGGGTCGTGCCACGTGGACGCGCCCGTCGCCGCGTTGTAGAAGTACACCTGGCCCTGCGTCGTGGTGCGCATCTCTGGAACGGTACGCTTACATATAACATCATGTCTGTATTTCCCGAGAGGTAGGCCATATTATGTCGCCAGATATGTTATAGGTTTCAATGTAATAGAGAACGAGCTTATTGCCAACTACCGGGCATCTATATCAAGCATTCGTGCTGCTGCTACTGGGAATTACCTAATGGAAAAACTCAATATCACTTCCCGACCGAGGATAAGAACTCACATCCTAAATAATTTTCAGCAGCCACGCTTAGCGACCACTAGACCAACGAGGCAGTCTTTTATACATTACTTATATATTATTAAACTCAAACATTTAATTATGCTATTAGGTTCGTACGAACCGGAAGAAGCAGCGTTGGCCGGCCTCCCACCAGGTGGAGCGACGATATCGTCAGAGTTGCGGACAACTGGTGGATGCAAGTGGCAAGTTGTCGTTCATTGTGGCGTTCTAAGGGAGGTTTTTGTTCAACAGTGGACGCCTACAGGCTGATGATGAATGAGGTTCGTTCCCGAAGGTCAGGGATTAACACTCTCAGCAATAGACTGTTTTATTTTTTTATCGCAGAATTTAATACAGTTATACATATACATATAGGTAGCACATGGTGAGTAGCAGGGAAATATTACGTTAAAAATATCGTGCAACTTTGAGTGTAATATGTAATACTAGCTACGCCTCACGGTGTTACCCGCTACATTTTTTCGGGACAAAAGTAGCTTATGTGTTAATCCAGGGAGTCAGCTACCTCCATATGAAATTACATCAAAATCGGTCTAGCCGTTTGAGCATGAAAGAGTAACAAACATCCATCCATACTAACCTTTCGCGTTTATAATATTAGTAGGGATTATTATTATTATTATTATTATTTCAGCCATGATCGTCCCACTGCAGGTATTAGTAGGGATTACTCAAAAAAAAATGTGACATAGCTAGATAATGATATGAGTATCTATTCCCTATGAGTCAGAATACTAGAACTATATGCTGTTGATTAAAATCTCTTTGAATCTCAGCAAGCAGCATGACAGTCTAAAACTTTATACTGTTTGTTACTACAAAATAAAATTGTTACTGATCATTTCATTATGTAGTTTTATATTTAGAATAAGCCAAGAGGCTAGTTCACAAGACCGCTGGCGTCTGTGGCTATTAGTTTAATAAAGTGGCGACAATGTGTCGTTATGCTATTAATGTTTGGAGGTCGTCCCGTGCGCCGCATACAAAATAATGTCGTCATACGAGTGTCCTTTATAACATGACTAGGTGAAGAAGCGGTGGAGTCCGCGCCAACAAGTAAATCGTAGTAAGTCTATACCAAACTTATAACCAAAATAACGAGACTTAAATAGCAATCTAGAGTTATTTATTTATATTTATATGGTTTTCAAAAATAGAACGTAAAAGGCAAATACAAAATCTAATATAGATCTGCCTGTGTTTTTCTACATAACACATATCAAAGTATGTAGTACTATTGTAATAAGTGCCTAATAAAAGTGTTATGATGGTCGATGATTGTGAACTGAATAATGACAGACATTAAATTAACCATAACTCATACAATGTAAAGCGAATAATGACGTCACAGTTACTATGTATATTGTGGTGTTTGTATAACCAACATGTCAAGTGGCAATATGATTCAAAAAATATTAATAAGATTACTATTGTGACACTATATGACTTTTGGTTGGTTAATAAAATATCTTTCTATATGTATGTATTGCTGGCAATAGATTCTTACTAATGAGTCTACATCTTCAATGTCACTTTTTCTGCCTTAGTACTTTAGTTATGGCAACAGAAACACCCCAAATAACGAGAAAAGCACCCCTATCCCTTGTCGGGGTATACGCGTATTGCTAAGCAGTATATTAGTAAGGAATAAGATATTTACCATAACCAGGCGGAAGGTCGGTGGCAGCTATAGGCGTAGTGGGCGTCGAGGGTGTGGCAGGGGGGCAGGACGAGCTGGTTGGTGGAGACGCGGGGGGGGCGCGCGGCCGGACGGCGGTCTGAGGCTGCGGCTCGGGTCTGTGGTCACAAGAAAAAGGAAATAAGAATACATGGGACGTATTATTGCGATGCTCCATTCATATATGGAATGCAATGAATCCATGATCTGATTGGCACCGCTTGTGATACTACTGTGTTAAGAAAAACATTGTTTAAGTTTCTTTTAGCAAATTTATGTGTTTAATATAAAATGATTTAGTGTTCATTGGTCTCGACCAATGCACGAACGCTGCCATATCTTTCATCATACGCAAATAATAAGACTGAACGTGTCACTATCGTACGGTCGTAATAAATTAAATAAATTATAATAGTTACCAAAAAACGTAGACTTACCTTAAAGATATGGAAGTAGCATGATTTTCGTCTGTATCGGAGGCCGGCGAGCCCGGGGACACGGGGGAGGCGGGGCATGCGGGGGAGGCTGGGGACGCGGGTGAGGGCGGGGACGCGCACGGCGCGGGGGGCGGGGGAGACGCGCCTCCTGCGCTCGGCGCCGGCGCTTCGCACGTGGGCCGCTCCCATTGTGTGCGCCGAGATGCGTGGTTCACATAGTACGGCCTAGAACAGCGAGCACCATACATTACTACTAGGTTCTTAAAAGTGATACTTTAAAGAGAGTAAAACAATACATAGTACATTCTGTAATCTTATGTATAATAACATGAATAAGTATATGTTGCTGGCTAATCTTAGTTCTGATTGTAAACAAGATAGAACACGTCCAAGTTGCTCAAAAGTATGATACATGCAATGAGATTAGCCATAACATGTCATGGTTGTAATCCAATTTATCACATTAATATTAACAGTATCTCCTATTTTACGTAGCTCATACTGAAAGTGTGTATTGAATTGTCAATATCAAAAATGTACAACAATGATAATGGCATCTAGTAACAATATTAACCGTCCATTAGAAGTGACCCGCTCCTCCCAGTGCTGCGGCAGCGGGGAGCGCGCGGTGAGCGGCGCGGCCTCCCGGGGGTCCCGCGGGCTGCGCACGTCCCCGGCGGGCCCCACCACGGCCAGCGGCGAGCCCTCGCCCGCCGCCGCCGCCGGCTCGCCACGCGCGGCGTCCCGCGACACCAGCGACACGATCACCTGCCCCCGCACGCCGCACGTCTCGCCCGAACCCTCCTCGCATAGCTCCAGGCATTGGTCTACGTACAATGTACATCATTCATATTTAGATCTTCTCCAACACTGGTACATTATAAATGGATATAATTTTGCCTAGCAAAGTCAAAATCACTATCTTCAAGGTAATGCAATCTACAGAATAATATTTATATGTATATAGTTGCTCAGTAAGAGCATATTAACAGCTGATGGGTGATTAGTTCATAAACATGTGTTCAGGGTGCCCATATAGGTACATATTTTACTTCTTAGAAAAGCATTATACTGCCAATCGATATAAGCGTTATACGAGTTTCTTATTCTGAATCTGACTAAACGGTCCAAGACGCCGCCACATTCTAGTTTACATTCAGCTAAATAAAGCTTTAAATATGTATGATGCAAGGTACATTCACCAATTGTAGAGGCCGAAACAATATTCAAATACTGTTCTCAAGGTTTGAAGATTTAAATGAGATAAAACTCAAATGTAATAATAATACATTAATAGTCCTAATAACTATCTGCACTGTATTCAACGTATTTAAAGTAAAATACTACACGCCAAATTGTATTTAAACCAACACAATCTATGAATGACATAATGTTCTTCACATTTTATATCAATATTTAATAAGCTTTATACTTACACCCCGTGTCTTTCAATTTATGTACAGTAGATGGCTGTATGCGAACACATCCAAGGAATCCCGAACCTTGTCTCTTGTGAACTTTTCGTTGATTCCACACACTGAAAAAGAAATAATAATAAACATCGATCGAAATTCTTGATGTCATGGTAACGATACGATTACAGACGTAAATTAATTTTTATTAAGCAAACGGGGTTTTTGTCAATTACAGAAGAATCAGTATGACGAATAAACAATATTATGTCTAAATAGAAGTTTGTTATGAAAGAGAAGCACGTACTATCTCACTAGTATTTCTATAGTAGCTGTACTCAGCTAATAAAACACAAAAGCTATTATTTACTCCTGTTGCTAAACCATACTAAGCCATCATCATCATCATGATCAGCGCTTATTACTAATACAGTATTTGTTTCGGCTTTGTTGTTGCACCTACCTTATAATCTCTGCACCACCCTAAGGTTGACTGGTAGAGAATGCCCCAGGCATTAAGTCCGCCTATGTATACTATTTTTGGTACATGAAGTTTAAATAAATAAATAAATCAGCCGGAAGACGTCCACTGTTGAACAAAGGCCTCCCCCTTGGAACGCCACAATGATCGACAACATAATAAGGCAACTGTCCTTTAACTAAAAATGACGTCATGTTCTTATTTCTGTATTAGAACTGTAATAAGAGTAATAAACAAGACTTAACAACTTTGGAATAAAGAGCTACCATCTCCGTGACTCACCGCTACTATCAAACCGTTGCAGTTTAAAACTACGCAGATTATTTACACCCAGGAATTCAATACATTCGCCGCCCGGTTAAGGCACACATACATACAATCGTTTACTCATAATTGGTCGTACCGGGCATCGTCCGTCAGCGGAGCACTTCACAACAGACGCACGATCACGTTATGTAATGTAGTAGGCTAGACCAAAATAGGTAGCTAATAACTTTGTGGCTTCAGCAATTATATAAAATGTAATACTTGTAATGTAAGTTGATTTAACCCATGTCAGTGATTTGATTGATAGGCCTTGCATACAGTCTAAATAGGGAATCAGGACTACTGTTACCTGAGAGATATCAAATTTTATAGTTGGCAGAGATGACCAGCAATTATGTATGTACTTTGCGTCAACTATTTTGCATACAGTTATTGCGCCGATGAGGGTGCATTATGTTTTGCGTGTGAATTTTACGTTATCGCTGCATTGTAATTACCGTGTAAAGATTAGCTACTATAATCACAATTGAATTTAATTATATAGCCGGGACTACCGTAAGCCACTGACATGTAATGGTCCTAAATGGCTTTTATAAAATAAAATATACAACGGCTTTGTAATAGTGACTAACGAGTAATATATTGGAAATTTCGTCCATGGAAGAGAATACAATACACGAGAGAAACGGGTCGTAGCGTAAACGGGTCGCGCTGATCCTGGTATCTCACTGGGCTCACTACTTGAATTAAAGAACAATGAAATGCAGGTATAAATGGGTCCTGATAAAGAAGAACACCTTTGCCTATCACTTCAGGAGTTTAAAGCATAATTGTATGTAAAGGATGTTATGCTTGAACTCATGATTTCACAAACTTAAGCTTCATTCACCAAAATCATCTTCCAACTATTGTATTGTATCACAAAAAAAGAAAAGTTGTTTTATTTACAATTCTTGAAGGCCAGTTAGGTTTTTACTAGTAACCTATAGATTAAATACCTAGATAGAGATATAAAGATAATAAATACGGGTATGTACAAGGCGAAGACGGTTTTACCTGTATATACATGTATAGTTTATTAAACTTGTAATTTATGAAAATTGATTCCATTACATCAGAATTTACTGTGTTGCATAATTTATTAAAAGTAGTAAATAATAAGTGAAAGTTTCAATTTATTGCATAATTTGATACATATGAATGAATTCATCAGCTTATAATTTCAAATACAGGAAAAATAGTTGTTTATATTATTCTCAATAATTTTTATACTGATCAAGTACCTAATTATTGTCATAGTAGTTAAAAATCAACTTTGTTGCCTGGTTAGCCTGTTATGGCTTTGTTGTTACACTATTCATGGACATTGTATACATACTAAACTCAAAAAATGGTAACATATATCTTCAAAAAAGATCTTGTGAATGTGAATTGGATTTTAATATCAGCATAAAATAAATCACATACTCTGTGCTTACTTCCTCAATACAATTATTAATAATGCTGAAGTCAATAAAGTGGTGAAAGTACAAGTTTAGCATGAAAATAATATGCTCATCATTTGTGTTTGCATTCTTGTAAACTGAGATTCACTGTAGCAATTTGCACAGATACTTTCACTACAGTCTCATATTATCTGACATGCAATGTAAGTTGTTCAATGTTCATTGATAAGAATCGGTACAGATAAGCTATGAAGATATTATATAGGTCAAATCAAATCTATGCAGATCTTATACAAATATAGGTAAACTGATATCCTAACAAAGCGTGTTATGTATTTGTTAATACTTAGGATTCCTTGGTAGACTTTAGATACTACATCACCAATACTTGACTGGCTAACATTATATTCCGCCGAGAAATGTGTGTCAGTATAATACTGTACAAGAAACTAAATACAGAAACATTTCATACCTAATTAAGGATGACATGAAACTCTTAATTGCCTGGGGACATGTGCAATCAACACAATAATTACAGTCATACTATACAGAAACAAGAGACTTACCTAATTGTAATGCCATCTCCTTTGGTTAAGTATAAGTCGTAATGTGTATTCCATTTGGGATCGAGGGTTGCTTTTACGGTGTTAGTGGAATACACCTGTCCACTACCATCGACAGAGATTTTAGCAAAAGGGTCTGGTAAACCTACAACGAAATAAATATAAAATTATTAAAGTTGATATTTTATCATTCTTAAGATGAGTATGCACTTCATTAAGGACGCTGTTCTTTCGAACATCATAGTTATTTAATTTCAACACAGGTCGTATGATCCTCTCACCTTGAATTTACGTTATAGTATTAAAAATATTTTACTATGAAGTTTTAATGACAGGGTACTTACGAAATAGATCCCTCCGAACCAAATTCCTTGCACATAGAACTAAAAACAAAATAATAAGCAAGTTAATTACAAAGAATGTCATACATACTCAAAGCAAAATAGTCACACCAAGTAGCGGAAATGGTTGGATAACAAGGCACTCACTAGTTAAACGTATTTTTTGAGCTCCATATTTGCGGTTGGACACGGGCGTGGACATCTTTAATACTACGGGATAATCATCTAGATAAAATAGATTTTATAATGATTTCGTACGATTTTCACATAAACTTTTAACCACCATTTTTATTTCATTGAATTAAGTTTTTTTTTAATATTCTGACTGGCAGTTGGCTTGGATGCAACATGAATTGAGATTTGAGACGAGTTGTACGATAATTTTTAATGAGTACGGGTTACGAAAATAGTTACTATTGATATTGCATTATTTCAATAGCTTTTTTATTTCTTTCAAATAAAAGAAATAATAGAAATCAAAAATATAAAAGTATTTTACGTTATACGACTCATGCGTTTTATTTCGTATCTGTTTTTCTAATTCCTGAGTTTGATAAACAGTTAAAATTATTTATCTATGGTTTGATTATCACAAAATATTACAAACTTCCATATAACCACATTTATTGTATAAATAAATCGTATACTTAATATGTAAGGGATAAATAACGATAGCTGCGCTAATCCCACGTACACAACGCATTATGATATCTGGACGCTTAATTTACTATTACAATATAAGCAATGAAAACTCATTATTGTCGTATGCAAAGTTTCTGTTCAGATTTTAATACAGAATCTCGCGTGCTGATATCATAATGCGTTGCATATGTTCCGTAGTCCGTACGTGAGATCAGTCTGTTTCTACCATAATACTTTTAAGACCCCATAAATTGTACGTAAAGGACATTGTACCGAAGCCAAAAAGTAAGTAAACAAAAGTAACATCTGTCTGGTGGTCTGGTGTCAAGTTTGTTTATATTTTTATTTGCGTCAAAGTCATAACAAAGTTTTTGTAAGTACTTTTACTGTTCTAAATAATTATCTATTTCTTAGATAAATTAAGTTTTTAAATTGGTGATTGTTTTTAATAATGCATGGTAGTGTTTTTCAATCAATAAATCCTTTCCTGCAAAGATTCCGCAACTTCCTGTCAGAGGTCAATGACTTTTCGCGGCAATTTTAAAACTATTTATTTTAACGTCTTTACTTTCATGTAAGTTTATAATATATTTAATAGATAAGTGGTGTTCTAAGGGGAAGGCCTTTGTTCGACAGTGGTCGTCTTCTGGCCGATGATGATGAAGTGTAATGTAGTTAAGGTTGACCAAACTGAAAAGATTAGCTTTATACATTTTATGATCCTCCAAATCGGTCTCTCATGCCAGGCAGTTGACCACTACCAACCTGCTGCGAAGCCAATTATTTTTTACAGTATAAACTATTTTATTATTTCCTCAGTTATGTCATAAGACCGCGGCGGATGGCACTGTTTAAGGGAGGCTTTTACCCAGCAGTGGGATATTGAAGGCTGTGGATGATGATGATGATGATGATTTCATAACTCGCTAAAGCATGCCTTGAAGCATATACAATAGTTTTACCATTTCTATTACCAATAATCCCTGACTTAATTTACAGCAATTATTTAAATGCATAATCAATTTCCTTACATACTTGCCGTTGAATGACAAAAGGCAAAATTTTCCATATGTATTTTCATTCTGCGTACATTTTTACACAACTATGTCCTTACCGATATTTGATCACCGGGTGCACCCAAAATAAAAACATTGTATATTTCTTTACTTTCAAATACTGATTAAAAGAGTCACCTTTTTGTTATGTAGGTGTGCTGATAAATTAGATTGTTGACATGGTTTATCAGTTGTTTATTAAAAAGCACACAAACAATTATAATCACGATAGAGACCAGTATTCTTCTTTACCAGGAGTCTATTCATATTTGATTCATCTATTTGATCAATTGTTAGTGTAGGTGGCGAATCTATTGCCACTTATCCATAAATCAAGCCTATTCATGGGGTTCATCTCCTCCCACACCCAACATTCCCCAATTATAAAAAATGGTATTCTTAATCCGACCGTTCAAGTCATACTGTTTATCGCAATATTGATAAAGGCAATTAATTTATGAGTTCATGATAAAACCTTTAGTAAGTAAATACTACATATTCTGTACCTAAATATTGTGTTATTGATAATGCCAAGTAATTACTAACTACTAAGTAAACTGTTCTATTTCACATTGTTGTCAGTGTTTATCAAGCAAACACGCTGAATGCACGCTGCTTAGCCGACAACTCGTGCAAATATCGGGGAACAAGAATGAAGCCTATTATTATTGTACATGGAGGCGCTGGGGATATCCCCCAAAGTCGCGTGAAAGGCAAGTTGGACGGCGTAAAAGTGGCCGTGACTGCTGGCCACGAGTGCCTTATGAGCGGTGGTAGTGCCTTAGATGCAGTGGAAGCAGCCGTCGTGTCTATGGAGAAGGATGAAAACTTCAATGCGGGTATGTATTCTTATACTTACATGTTTGCACCAACTACGTGAAATGGATATATTATATAAAATCTCGTTGATCGTTTCTTGTATTGAACTTAGATTATAAGGAATAATAAATTAAATATTTTTATCTAGGTTATGGATCAGTCTTAAATCTAAGAGGTGAGGTGGAAATGGAAGCCAGCATCATGCGCGGTCAAGACCTGAACGTTGGGGGCGTCACACTGGTCAAAGAATTTCTTCACCCTATCAGCATTGCTTATAAAGTTCTTACGGACTCGCCGCATTCACTTCTAGGAGGCGAAGGCGCCAAGTTATTTGCCTTAGAAAAGGTAATCATCAAAGGTTTTTGAAATTTAAAATTCCATGTTATTTTATAAGTAATAACATTTCCACGGTTACAAAATTGGTATATCGAAAATTTTATACTTAATTAATAAATACCAGTTACAGTTTTGATAATGTCCTCAGAGCTAGTAAAACTATTTACTTCTTGTATAGGCACCAGATTCGCGATATTTTTAACATTCAGATGTAAATGATTATATAATTCTTGCAGGGGTTTCAACCTATTCCACCAGATTCATTGATAAGTGAAAACGCAAAGAAAGCTTTGGAAAATTATTTAAAACATGGAGATTTTGGCAGGACAGAAATTGGACCTGACGAGGTATGTGTAAAATAGGATTAAAACTTTTCAGAAAGTGACTAGTTTAAAACTATTAACAAAGTGACTACCGTTACTCCGAATTTATTATTTTCAGGGTGGCGTGGGCACTGTAGGCGCCGTGGCTATAGATTGTAAAGGCCACGTAGCAGCAGCTACCAGCACTGGAGGTATGAGTGGAAAGGCAGTGGGAAGGATTGGGGACACACCACAAATCGGCAGCGGTACCTACGCCGACGATAATATTGGTGGCGTTTCTACGACAGGTATATATAATAACTCAATACTCCAGTACGGAATTAAGGGAAAAATATGGATAAGACAAAAGAGCCAATGATCAATAATTTAAATTTTATCGCAGGTCATGGAGAGTCTATTCTGAAATATTGTCTGGCACATAGTATCATAAAACTTATGGAAGGCGGTGTGGACGCAAATACCGCTACAACTAATGCAGTCAATGGTACGTATAATAATTAATTGTCGCTAAGGTCCATTCATCTTTATTATTATTTCTTAAAGTGAAATTATAAAACAAATACTCCTATACTATAGGACCTTGTTAATGTAAAGAAATTTTAATTATGTATTTTCATTTGTTTTTTCAAGGAATGACTTCTCGGTTGAAGAACACTGCAGGAGCGATTACTTTATCAAAGGATGGCGACGTTGGCGTTCACTTCAGCTCAAAAAGGATGTCTTGGGCATATGTTAAAAATGACAAAATATTCTACGGCATTGAGGCTGGCGAGATACTCAAGGAAGAATATAACCCGAAGAATGAATAGACAATAAAATATATTTAAGCAAGACTGTACAATAGCCAGTATTTATAATCTCTTTTGCTTAAGAATTATACCTATATCAATATTTTTTATATAATTTCAATTTGATTTCAAAAATAATTATTGAATAGTGCCCACAAATGAGCAGGAATCATATTATAGTAGTTGAAAAGCATCGCTAGCTATCACCTGTAATGTGACGTCAAATTATACGATATCGATAGTGTATTTTACATTTAGGTACTTTAATGGAGTTTTTATTTTATACGTTGTTTTTATGTTATTTTTCGTGTTATAAAAGTTGTAAGCAGTTGTAAGTTGCTTTGATAAATTACAGAGCACAATCATTTTTTGGCTATTTACTAGTTGTTTGATACCTATACTTTTACGTTACGCCAAGCGCGCCAAAATGGCGGACGTTTAAAGTATATTTATCACATTTTTTTCTTGGTAATTTTCGTTATTTGGGGCTGGTTCTTGATTCACAATAATTATAATAATGGTATAATGTATCGCATAAAAAATACATTAATATGTTATCATCTCTTAGATTTATAATAGAAAAAAAATATTCCAATACGATTGTTTATCATTTTATTCAAAAAAATGTTTTATAATTATTAATTTATTATTTGATATAAAAAAATGAGAAAGATATTTTATGTTGTTTTATGTTTATGGTATAAGAAAAAGCAATGTGATCGAATTTTATGTTTAAACTAAAAAACAAACAACGAGTAAACTATTATCTGTGAATTAGCGTTATAGTCTATGATAGATGAACTGACAGTGACAAATAGTTGACATTTGACATTATTTGATTTTACAGCTGACATTGTATTGAACGCAGTCGGTACTCGGTAGTTTTCATTTTACATTTTTATTTAGCTCAGCATTCATAAATGAATGCATTTCTAAAATAGTCAATTATTTGTACAAGATGCTAACCGGTAGTATGCCGATTAGATTTAAAACTACTGAGTTTAATTGTTTCAACTGGATATACAGTGTTGCACCATGTTTTCCAGTGCATGCCTCCAAAGTTAATATTACACATGATCCAAGAATTTTTTACAATATTTTATGCGAGAGATTTCGACATGCTAAGAGTAGAATATCAATCGCAAGCTTATACATAGGGACTGGAACAATGGAACAAAATCTAATTGAAGTTACCAAAATGAACTTGGAATCCCAAAAAAGTGTGAAACTTAAGGTTCTCCTGGATTATCAGCGAGGCACACGTGGTGAAAAGAACTCGATAACCATGTTAAAAGACCTAATCATAAATTCTCCTAAACAGTGTTCTGTTAACTTATATCAAACTCCTAGACTACATGGTTCGTGGTCCAAGGCCTTACCATCTCGTTATAATGAGCTTGTAGGTTTGCAGCACATGAAGCTTTACATAGCAGATAACATTGTCTTGCTGAGTGGGGCTAATTGTTCCAATGACTACTTTCAACAGAGACAGGACCGGTATATTGAAATTGAGGATGCTGACCTGGCCAATTTTTATAGTGAACTCATAGGTATGATGACTGTAAGTTCTAGCTATTTGTTTTTTACTTTGCTTTTGTTAAGGATGGACGTTCCTTTAAGTATAACAAACATAAACACTTTTGTAATGGATAATATTTTATTTCTACAGCAAGTTAATTATTATAATGTTTTAGAATTTTTGTTAATACCTAATCTAGTTCATAAATTGTGTAGGTACTTAAATTTATTACTTTATTGGATCTGGTTGATTTATGTTGCTATTTCAGATGAGGTGAGTAACTACAGTAAGTGTTGTGCACAAGATGGGATAGAAGATAGAAGGAAGTTTATCTCCAAAGAATTTTTGATTCAAGAAATGAGATATAAGATTAATGTACTTATTAAAAAATGGAAGGACCAACAACTGTTAAAACTATCATCTCTGCACCGGCTTAATGGTATTTGTTAATTGCTTTACATTATAATATTCATTTTATAACCTTTCCACATGGAATTGTCTTTCAAAGAATCATCATAATCATCTCAACCCAGTATCACCCACTGCTGGGTATAGCAAATCTATAGCGTGTGAATAAAACAAAAATGAGCAATGTTTCCAAATGCTACCTTTCTTGAAAGTCTTTAAATAGAAGATGGTTCTGTAAATCCTGTCATCCTAAAACAGCACAACATAATGTAAATCCGGCAAGCAATGTGCCAAGTATTGAATAGGGGTGTGTTGACATTTCAACCAAGTTACACCAACCGTGGTCACTAGCAGACTAAGTAAAAAATTTATGAAGTTGTGTTTGCATTAATTCCCGTGTTGTTATTTTCTGTTCAAATATTTATTAATCGTAATATTCAAATCTAGTGAACCATAATCCTTTCTCATAGTCAGGTTATAACAGCTAAATAACACATACTACTTGTATTTACAGAGACTGAAAACGACACCTGGATATTCCCTCTAATACAGATGGGAGAGTTTGGCATCACTCAGGATGAACAAGTAACCACCAAAGTCCTAGCATCAGTGCCTCAAGGGTCCTACATCCAGCTGGCCACTGGTTACTTTAACCTTACAGACAAGTATGCTAAAACTCTGCTGAAGGACTGTTCAGCATATATCAGTTTACTGATGGCACATCCCAATGTAAGTAGTCTATATATACTAACATATTTTTTAAGAGTACCTAAAAGGTATAATCAGGTCTGTATATGGCGTTAACTAGCAAAATTTCATCAAACAATGACCTTTTATAAAGGGCTTATAATTCAGTATTATTTAATTAAAAACTAGTAAACAAACAAACTAGTAAACAACCCCCATAAGGCCAATTTGAAAAAGAAAATCTATATTGTGATTTACAACAACAAAATGTTCATTCTTGTATTTTTCAGGCTAATGGATTTTTAGGTGCCTCAGGACCTGCAGGGGGAATACCTCATGCTTATTCTTTAATTGCCCGAAAGTAAGTGAATTAATATATGATCATAAACCATGTTAGTACCCGTAGGTACATTTCACTTTATTAAAACTATGTTGTTCACAGATTCTGGCAAAGAGTAATAGACTACCAGCAAACAAACCGAGTAGAAATGTTGGAATATGAACGTCCAGGGTGGACATTTCACGCAAAGGGACTATGGTAAGTAACTGGTTTATTTTGCTCCTCTTAACTTCTGTTCAAGCTAGAGCAAGCAGCTCCTGTCCAATCTTCTCATCAGTCCCAAGTCATTGAGCTCCGAGTCTTTGGGGTGACCGCGTATTTCCCTTTCCGTGTTCAACTGGCGACATCAATCTCGCGAAATCCACACGCTTTTGTTTTACTACGGAATCCTACGAGTCCGTGTTCAATTCGCGTCAACTGAGCACGCCTTTGTGATCAAGTGGCGCTGGGTAAGGTTTAACAAAATCGTGTGCAGTTGAACACTTTTTTGACTTGATTCTTAGAATGTTTGAGTCTTCAAAAGCGTGTTGAATCAGCGACGGTATTATTCTATAGTAGATAGTAGGTTGTATTATTAACTCAATATGATTTCAATGAAATATTACAATATAATTAATGAAACATTAATTATCACTACAAAAATAACAAAAAAAAGACCGACATAACAACTATTTTGCGGAACGTTCGTTTTGGTCTATGTTCATAGCGATATTGTGTGCACGTTTCTTCTTAACAGGACGGCTGGACTGAATTCTACCACTGCTGGGTAATTGTTTTTGATGCCGTCTCGAAATAGATGTAGGTTGGACCTTTATTTTTCGTGAACGTCGTATTTTCTTATCATGCATGTATGAAACAATAGAGGAAGGAGTCTGCAATCGAGATAGTTCAGATGAATATTTTTTCAGTATTTGTATTCGCTAAATCAGTACGGATTTGTTTCGAATAGACAGGTTAAAAAACCGTGTTCAATTCAATTGCACACTATTTTGTAAAACTTCTTTTAACGTTGCTTGATCGCAAGAGCGTGCTCAGTTGACGCGAATTGAACACGGGCTCGTAGAATTCCGTTGTAAAACAAAAGCGTGTGGATTTCGCGAGACCGATGTCGCCAGTTGAACACGGAAAGGGAAATACGCGGGGTGACCCTAGGCTGCGATGTTGCTTAATTTAATTTCATGATTGTGTAACTGGAGGCTGCCTCATAGTTAAGCAGCCATGGCCAAGCCAATCTCGAAATGGAGTGAATAAATATAATGTGTATGTATAACTGTTTGTACAGGTACTACCCACCTGGCTGCGCAATGCCTTGGGCTACAATAGTAGGCTCGGCGAACTTGGGAGAACGATCTGTTCGACGTGACCTCGAAGCGCAGGCTGCTATTTTCACAGTGTCTTCCGATTTGCAGGTCAGACCTAGTTTGATACATTCATACCTAAAATAACGCCTCTAAGTGACATTCTCCTCTGTCAGGAGTCTCACCCATATTATGCTGTTCATTTAGGTCCCATGTAATTAGTATACACTTTATCTAGATGATATAGATTATTTATATTCGAGTTAACGATTTCGAAATTTTTTACTTACAGCGCAAGTTACATCACGAGTCGAAGCAGTTGCACGAGTACGCTACTGAGTGCAGCAGCGAACTGCAGAAGAGGGAGACGCCGCTGTGGGTGCGGGCCACGGTCGGTCTGTTCAGAACATACTTCTAATTACATTATTACTGAAGTGATGACAGTACTGTGCTTCATGTGTTCATTGGCAACAACATTGTACTTACACTGCCTGTGTGTATATTATTTCTTCAATCAAGGGCACTGTATTGCTAATTTAGATTATTATGGAGTTACCATAATAATGATTCTAACGTGATATTTTATTTTAATGTAATAGACATGAATGAGTTTAAATTTTAGTGTATGCCAAAAAGGTGGGTCATAATTTAATTTAGCTGCGGGTTTATTTAACCAAATACTTCTTGAATATTGTTAACGTAGTTGTAGATATAGCCATACATGTGTGTTCGGTATAGTGTTGCAAATTGTTTCTTAATTATTCAACCAGTATTATTTTGTATGACCCAATATAAGAGGCCTTTCGTTGTAGTAGTAGTAGATATTTACAATTTAGTATCAAAGCATGACATCAATGGTTTCCAATGTATGGTGTTATTGTATGAGAAATGATGGTTGACATAATTTGTTGTTATAATTTGAAATTTATATATGTTATTTTATGACTAATTCTTGTTTTATTGCACATGCATGATTACACTCAGGGAATAAAACGAAATATGTTTTAATAATTCTCAATTATATTCACTCTTATTTTCATTTATATAATCACATAATCATAATTATTTCGATTCACACTTAAAATAATTTTATAATAAATTAAACGAGAAAATATTCTGCAATAATTAATACAAAAACTCAGTCGTTTCCTGACATTATTTGATTAGAAATAAAGTATACGATCAAATTTACAATAATAGGAATCAGGCACATTATTAATAATAAAACTATTAACTAATGAGTAGCAAGACAACTTGTTGAACGTTGGATCATCAATAGGAAACAGGACGAATGCGAGTTACTAATGGAAATGGACGAAATCACATGAAACAATATTTGTTATAATATATCAGCAAATAATTGATCCAATAAAATAAAAAAAACTCACTTTTGAGCATAATCATTATTGATTAAAATAATCATTGCAATTGAGCAATTTACACAAATACTTATATAACAATAATTATTCACGTTAGAATCAGTTACTGAGGCATACTTATAGTATTTGTTTAACAGTGAGCAATTGAATTAAAAATCTATATGTATTCATATTTAATCAAATTTGAAACAAGAAGAGTAAGGAAACCTCCACTACTCGAGCATGGATGCCGTTTATCCTAATCTTTGGTGTGCTGGACATAACTACACTGAGTGGCTTTACTAAATGTAGCGTGCTACTGACAAACAAGCGATTACTAATGTAAATAAATTACGAGACACTTCATTTAGCAAAGTCGGTCAGTCCACACGGGAACATGTACTGTTGTGTCGCGGTAACGCCTTCAATCTATACACTACGGACGCTGATAGTAGGTACAAAAATAGTTCACCTATTCAATATAATTAAGACTACTTAACAATTAAGTATCGCGAGGAGGTCATTGTAAAACGAAATTACAAAAATTGACAAAATTAATATCAACGAACATAAGAAATGACTCGATAGGCACAATACGAAACGTATTGCATAGATACTGACATTCAGGCACCGGGACCTCCTCGTATATAATACTACTTATAGCAAATCACACTAAGGTAAATTGACTAGGCGTGTTGTGAGTGGATCGCACTGTCCTCGGACGTAGGCGTCGCCTAGCGGCGGGCTCGGGGCAGGCGGGGCGAGCCGGGCAGGCGGGCCGGGCCGGGCAGGCCGGGCGGGCTGGGCAGGCCACTGGGCAGGCCGGGCGGGCGGGCGCGTCAGAAGCCGGCGTCGGGCGGCGGGTCGGGCGGCAGGTAGTGCAGCTCGTCCACGGGCGCGCTGAACACGTTGTACAGCACGGCGAACAGCGTGCACGCGGCGTACGCGCCCAGCGCCGCCCACCACAGCAGGCGCTCCCACAGCCGCTGCTGCGCGTGCTTCAGCACCAGCAGGCCGATGGTCAGCCCGGCCAGCGCGCCCGCCACGTGCGCCGCGTACGACACCGGCGGCGCCTCCTGCACACACGAGCGCTCAGTATCACAGGTATATAGGGGAAGCCTTGTGTTAGGGGACTATGGATGAGTATTATAATATTATTTATCACTATTGTCTCGTTTGTCTAGTCACTGTCAGTCGTGATTCCTAAGCGTGACAGCTTAGCATGAAGTCGCGGGTTCGGATCCTGGGTCCGGCAAAGTGGCGAAATGTGGGTTACAGTCACCTCTGTCTACCCCTTCGGGGACTACAGGAGTAATGTATTTTTTATAATTAATTAGAATATCATATCTATAAGTACGTGTATGGTACGTACACAAAAAGTTATTTACCTTTGTGTATCTAGCGTGTACAGCAAAGCCGACGTCGCACGAAGCGACCGCGAGCGCGGCGACGAGCCTGACGGCGCCGTAGCGCATGGTGTGGAAGTTGAGCAGCGCGTTGGCCAGGTGCGCGGCCAGCAGCGCGTACACCCCGCCCGAGGCGCCGGCCAGGCACACGTCCGGGTCCAGCACGGACGCGGCCAGCGAGCCGCCCAGCACGCCCGCCAGGTACACGGCCGCGCAGCGCACCGCGCCGTGCACCATCTCCAGCGGGAGGCCCACCTGCAGACCGACAGCTTCATTGTTACTGTGTTACGAGGACTAGGGAGACATTCTGACGAGCTTATTTCACTAAAAGGCAACGCGCGGATAGCGGGATCCTTTAAGTACCTATGCTAAGTAGGTATCTATATCTACTATGTAGTTTATGTAGTAAGCAGGCTTTAGAAAAATGTAGGTCTATAAATATATGAATCGAAAACTTGATAAAAGGTTGGTGTAGTAAAGTTGAATCACTTACCGCAAGCTGAACCAGCAGATTGAAGGCGAGGTGCAGCCAGCCGGCGTGAACGACGCTGTAGGTGAGGAAGCGCCACAGCTCGCGGCGGCGGTCGGAGCGGTACACGAGCGGCGAGTCCACGGGCACCGGGCCCGCCGCCGCCGCCAGCCCGCCCGCGCCCCACGCGTACCACGTGAACACTCCCAGCTGCGGGGGACAACGGGTTGCTTAAAGTGCCAAGGTACAAGGTAACAGAGTCGAAACTAAGGTACAGTCATCTATTCTATAGTGTCATCGTCCTATTCGTATATAACACTTTATGCTCTAGTTCTTTAAACAGTTCCAATAATGTAAACAATCTGCCGAACTGTAAAATGTGTAGATAATTTTTATATTGTATCAAAACGATTTGATTGCTTGGTTAAAAGATGGTACGAGGTAAATGAACAATTACTGTTACCGTTAATATACCTAAATAAATTAACAGTCTGCGTCATTTACAGTAACTAATTGTAGTATATAGCATTATAAATTGAACTATCTCTAACCAAAACGAGGATAATTTAATTAATTAATAAGTTTAAGTGAAAAGTAGTTTACTTTATTAGTGACGTATGTAGCGTTATTCATTGAGGGGAAAACCGTTAGCAAGAAAACAGCGTGCGCTATAGCGGAGCTCCGGCAACGGCAGCGCGCACTCACAAGCGTGCGCCTAGAGCCGGCGCGTGCGGGTTGCGGTGAATCAACGTGTGACGAGCGGCGCGCGCGCACTGCCCGCCGACCGATTGTTATGATTCACGTAAATCGCTTGTTTGCACGGATGTGAAATCCGCTATTATAATTTTTAATTAACCGAAGTAACTAGAGCGGGGATTGAAGCGGCACTGGGCACGTAGAAAGTGATGACTTTGTATGCCTCCGTTGGTTATACGAAAGATTAATATCCAATAACAGCATAGAATACATTTTTCACTATCGTAGATATCACACGGTTCGCGATGCAGCAGGTATGCAACTACATAACTAAAAGAACATTATTTATTAAGTTACCTCTAATAGAGTGACACATATGATGAAGAAGGGCGGGGGGCAGCAAGTATACCTCTCCTGGTAGTACTTGCGATCCCGCTCCTCCGGGAGCATTTCCATCGCTACTAAATGCACCATCCTGGAACAACAAATATAAAATGAGATGAAGGAAATACATTTGCTTACATATCGTTTCTGCATTATATTTAGAATGTGATTGGCGGGGTAGGCGTAGGAGGACGTTATTGAGACACCAAAGTATACGGTAAAACAATCTTGTACCTAATTTTTATTTGTACGTCCTCGAAAAGCTAGGTTGAATAAAAGCGCAACTAGGTTGTTTGATTATACATTTTCCAAGACCGAGACGGTAGTAAGTCATATTGTATGATACCAAGCGGTTTACCTGTATTTTCAATGATGAAATAAATTTTACATTCCTATTTCAAAACGGTATTGAAAGCAATCAATCAATTCGCTTTCACTATATTCTCGATCTATATAAAAGCAATTTATTAACGGTTTTATTGTACGAACGCACACCACATGTCAACGTGACACGACAAGTGAACATAAAAAATATTTTTAGCTACGGCAATCGATACACGGACTATTATTACAGTGGAATAAAGAAAATAATACACTACATAATTTAGTTTAACTGAAATTTTGATTTAGATAACATAAAGTTACATTTTACTGGAAATTTACAAGTTGAACATCAATAAAGGATTTATATTTTCTAGAAGATGACAGACGAGTCACGGCATACTCGATTTATTTGAAAATTGTTTTGAAGCCGCTACACTCGGCTAATAGAGGGTAGTAAATATGTCTGTAGGCTTTATGTAATGAATGGTGTTTGGTGTGTGTTGTATTTGGCTTGAAACATTACGTCGGAGTAGTTTCCTGTTCTATCATCGCGTGGTAATTGGCATTACACAAATAGTCGGTCGCTAATGGCTGGTATGTTTACCTGGCGAATAACGTGGGATCCTCTAGGAGTAGATGGAAGTCGTTCTCGGAGCTGACCTCACGGTCGCGGTGGTGTACCGCGCAACTATAGCTGCGAGTCCGCTTGCCGCTCATCTGAAACCAAAGAACAATCATCAAATAATTGAAATCTAAGCAATTAAAATAACGTAGTGATGTTTATTTAGATCCGAATTAATTGTAAGTAAATAGAAAAAAAACCGTATAAATACCGTTTACAACAACTACCTATAACTTGTTCGAATTGCGGTAGAGCTGTTAGATTTATTGGTGCATTCAATAGGATTATACAAACAATTTGGCAGACTTTAACTATGGTATCGCAATGTGTCGTCAACGTTACTAGGTCTTACGTGGTACACTACCTTATACCAAGCCGTTTTTAACACCTTAGGCTATTTTAACGTGTTAGAAACCCTATCGCTTATCATGACCTGGGCATCAAACTTTAGCTACGACAACGGCACTTACTAAGTATTAGAAGTAGCGTTTGATACTACTTACCGAATAGACAGTTTAATATGTTAAGATAAGTTATATCACGTTATGTGAAGCCTTGGACAGACATCTAAAGTAACTATAGCGTTAGCTTTAATTAACCCCCGTTTAAAATTTAATCCGTTCCCGGAAAGTCAATAAAATATAACGCGTGTTTCCTTTGCACAGTCACAGTCAGTTAAATCTCTAACGTGGTAATTTAGTTAAGGCTAAGGTTTATCGCAGTCATAAATTAGCCCATGCAATTCATGAAAGAAAAATTATGGAAATTAAAAAGAATTTGTGTGCTACTAGGCTGCGTTGAAAGAGCTTCAATGCAGAATGAAAAACTACTGGTAATGACTGACACGTGTTTTCAGCAGACTTCAAATTGTTTTCTATTTAACTAGGTTTATCATATTCCTAAATCCATGTTTTGTTTTGACTAACTAATATTGCACTATCTAAGTTTTTACCATAATACCTACCTATTTGAGGATGTTAAAGCTTTTATATCTACCAGTAAGTAGAGTTTAAATTAGGTCGTACCTAATCCGACAAAGGAAACAAGGGATAAGCAATAGCTTGCGTAATAAAATACTTTTACAATTGAATTCGATAGCTCCAAGAAACAGCCAGACAAACTTGATACATACAGATTTTAAATAAATTGAATTGTGTGAATTTCATTATGAAAATTGTTTCGACGTTCAATGAAATATAGTGAGAACTTCCACTTTAGAATGGCGAGGGTGTATTTATGTGTCGCGGCACTGGCGGCTGGCTCGTGGCCAGCGCTTATCGACCCCGCTACCCTGCGAACCCCCGCTACCCAGTACCCGCCCTTGAGACGACGATACGTGCTTTTACCTTTAACTGTTTGCACTAACTTACACTTTAAAGAAATTCGATAAAATACAGAAAATAGAGTAAGTTGAATACGGCTACTATGGCTGTTTCTTCACCAGTCAACCCTACAATTGTTCAAACCAAAAAAGTTACGTCTTTTTTATTTCCAGAATACTTGTGTATTAGGCATTGAACTATTTGACAATTCGCTGAACTGTGAGTGTTAAACAAAAGGCCGTGTACATTAATTGGGTCACTTAACAGGAGGTCAGAAAAAAGTTTTACACATTTCTCCATCGGTAGGAATAGTGTTATTGGGAAATTAAAACATACGACTTCGTTATCTCTACCTTTTTATATTTATGTATATATTATGCACTTATGTATTTACTTTGCCGAAACTTGTAAGTAGATTTTGGGTTTATTGTGACGTTTAAAACTACAATTGAACGAGAGTAACGCTCACTGATGTTACCTCTAAGATACTTTCTTCGAAAATCTATATTCCCACGTTGAGTTTCTTATAACGTGTTTAGAATGTTAAAGCTATGTGAATAAATCAAGTATGGTGTTTTAATAGAAGATGGTTGAAGATGTTATGCGAGACGTGAGGTGCAGCAGCGGGCAGCGGCGCCCGGAGCTCGGCGCTGCCGCAAGGTGGGCGGTGGTCCGGTGAACGACTGGTCGCGATACCAGACAGCCGCATTGTCTCCGCAGTCGTTCAACTCAGTTTCCCACGAGACTGCGAAATGTCCAATGCCAAAACCCAAATACAAATAGCCTAGACGCGTCGCAGACACAACTAAATCTGTCTCGGCAACAGCGTCCGCGTTAATTTAGAAGACTGTGCGTGTAAGATTGTCCGCAGTCATTGTCATGATAGCGTTACGGTTGTAAACTCGTCATGCTGACTTAATGGTATCCATAAAATGTGTTATTTTGAGGAAGTCAGCTTTCAAGTACAGAGCCACAGCGTAAAAAATACCGAATATATCAATACGAGACGTCCAATCAATCTTTTGTACTGCATGTTTAGCACATAATTACTTAGGCGACGTAGAGTACGACATACAGTGTACCTGATTCAAATAATTCATTTTCCTGTTCTGATTTCTACATAATTATTGTGAAACAAAATAATAGTCAGCATAACAAATCTTGATCCTTGGTTTGGTTAAGGGAGCATTCATATTTTAATGTGTAATGACTATCGTTTACAACACTTTTTTAAAGAAAAATAACTTGGTAATATAATAGTTTTCGCTTCGCAACTTGGGCGCCAGTGGGCGCAGTTGCGGATCGGCGTGGGCGCCGCGTGACTCACGCCGACATCCGACACGTCCGATCCGTATCCGGAACCACTAACTAGGCACCTATTGCCGTTGCCAGTCAAACGAGCGCACGAGCCTACGCGACACAGCAGTCATTTCAATAACCCACATTATCATACACACGACTAATTATAGATATTAACATTGACTTGGAGGTAAAATTGTACTTAGTCGTAAAATCAGATAAAGCATGAAAAAACATTGAAAGTAAAAGTAACCAATTATTTAGGTTATATTTATTTTGTGTTCTCATTACTATTAATTAACATAAGCATAGTTGCAAATTTATTGCACGGTGACTTATGGACACCTACGCTTCATAGAATTATTACAGCTTTATGAATGGAAGTATAATTGATTTTCTTGTGTAGTTCATTCACTCGTATTATTCAAATATGCTTTATAAATATTTATAATTTGTGTCGTGTAGACTAAATTCATGAACTGTGTTCTCAAAAAATATATAATAATAAAGGAGGCACAAAATAGTACTCGTACTTTATTCGGAGGTCTCAATCAATCTAATTTGTATGTATCGTACATACAATGACAATTATGTTTAGATAGACATGGTGATGTGTCTCACTAGTGCTCTCAAAGTAAACTCATAAATTAAACACTTTTCGCACTACTTTTTATACTTACATTCAGGACAGAATATGCATTTAAGTATTATTTAAAAAAATCTTCACGTAGGTCTACACTTAGATACAATGCAAACCAAAATTCTCAAAACGATAAGATCTTGGAGCATTGATGGTTTGATGATTGTACCTACTTTCGGTGCAAATAATGACTTCTTTAAATGAATCTGAGCTATTAGAAGTGGGATTTTTTAATCTAAATCTAGCATATTAATGTAAGATTTGGTATGGTAGAGCGATGTGCCGGGCACGTGAACTCTGGGAGCGTTCCCACGCACCCACCTCCGCACCATTATGTTCTAATCTCTTGTAGTCTCTTTCCATTATTACGAAGCCGTGAAAGTACGCTATTCGTTTTGCAAGTGGGAAGGGTAATAAATACACATTGCGGAATTTGCCTTCAGAGATAAATAAACATAAATGAAGAAAAAACTATCAATAGTCATGTATTAGTTTAATAGATTTACACGACCCCACGTGTACTTGAATATTATTGGTATGCGGTGTATGAGTTAAAGTAAATCGGTTCTAGCGGTGACTGGCACCATGCCCGGCCCGGTGCGTACCCGCGATTTCCTGTCGGAACTTCCGGTGGTCGCTACCACAGTGCTTAATTCTTTTTGGTGTGGTTTTACAAAAATTATCGATTTTAAAATATCTCATAAGGCATAGTTTGAACCACAGGGAAAGTTATTAAGAGGGTTTCCTAGGAAAAGCTTTTTCACCCAAACGATGTCGCCGGCACCAGCATGTAGCGCCTATAATATTTTTTTTAATACTGTATTATTATTCTTAGCGCCCTTGAACACGCAGTGCGACGCACTCACTTATCCTGGTCGCAACATGTTCATACACGTCATTGCTAACCTACTCTTTGATGCTTTATTGAAAACCATATTGGAATGATAACTTGTGTTCAGTCATAGATTTGGCAACCTTTTAGACATTCCCAATTTACAAATTAATGTGTAAAGATGGGTTTAAACGATACACATGTTAAAGAAAATTACGTAATCATTATAATCTATCACATAATGCAAATCAGGTATTTCAACTATGTAAATCAAAATGATGAAATCGAATTGACAATGAGTCAGAAGTCTATAATGTATAACATGGTTTTAATGGTTGAGTAAGAAACTTATGCGTTAAATCCTTCGTGTACCTGGGATAAAAGAGATTATGGTTACAGTAATGTAATTATAATTAATGTTTTATCTTACTCCTATTCAAGAGTGTAGTAGTAAGTAAACCAAGCAGAAGACTTAGACAAGAGAGAGCTTAATTTACCGACTACCAAACATTATAGCTCTGTAGGTAATAACATAGTGTTACTTCATACACCAAGTTTCACAATTTGATTTGTTCAGTGTATTAGTGATTTCGCGCTACTTATTTCGAAGACTGATGGTTGCAGTAATTGTGGTTATAGACTTATTAAGTCTGTAATATAAATTGTAATATTTATATTTTATAATTATTGTTTTTAGAAATTACTTTTATTAGATTTTCTAGTGCTTAATAAATGCTGTTTCATAAACATAAATAATATTTCATCTTTTATTAGCTGTGCAGTTAAATATGATTTTGAAATTAACACATTGTAGCTTTAGTTAACAATTTTCTGATATTCACGGATATCAATTCAATCTTTTGTAGCTTTTCTATTTATCCGGAAATCGTGCGACACTGATAATTTCGAATAAATTGTAACGGAGAAATGTAATTTTTGATCACGATTCTGAAATCGATTAATTTAAGTTATAATAAATATCACACGGTCATTTCATAACATAAAGACTGCAAAAAAAATGAATATGAATCAATCAAAAATCAATGTTCATGAAAGTGAGGTCAAATTTTCTTGGTAGATCAGGTTATTTTTCTTCTGGGTTAATTATAACATGTATTAATTATGTTACACCATTTATTTTTATAAAATGACTATGTAAAACTGTTTCTAAACAACCAATTTACAAACAATAATAAATTTATCATTTACTGCAGTATTTTGTATAGCTATTGTTGTTTTTATAGAACTATGTGACGTATGAACTGTAAAGAAGATGTTTTAAAAATATAATTGTAATTGTAACAATTTTATTGCTAAAGTCGCGCCCACGATGCGTAGGTAGATTACCACTACCTACGGTGTCTACTGCCAAATTTATATGTCTAATACCAAATAATACTAGTTTCGTAAAGTTATTACGGGTGTAATATATCAGCATCGACATAATATCAGTGTGCGTTAATTAAAAGTAGTAAAAATTAATAAGCACTAATTATTAAAATAAAGTGGTAAAATTTAACTTAAATTGACATTATTTACATAAAATATGATGACTTTAGTAATAGTATAAAATAAAAATACTAAAAAAGTATAACACATAAAATTTCGATTTGTAATCGAATTGTATATAAATTACACTTATAATAAAGTCTGAAGGGACTTTCTTAATTATCAATAACATTTAAGTAAACGAAAACGACATAATATTGAGTAGGCTTTTTGAAATAAAGACTACATTAAAATTAAATTACTCGAAGCGAGATTTAACTTAAATATGGATTGTCACATTTGTAGATCAAAACTATTTAATCGACATATAAACACTAGCAATCGATAGAAAATTCATAATTATCATAAATCCTAGTTAAGTATGTATTGTTTTGATTAAATTTTAAAATGTAAGAGTAATCAATAAGCAAACAACATGTTTTATGTACATTGCAGTGAACGCATTCAAATGCAGTGTTTTTCATATTGTAAACATAACCTATACTTATTGACGAATTGGTCGCATCGAAAATGATATCAATATATTATAATAAAGGAATTTATTGTAATATAAGTAACAATAGTTTCTTGCAATAACAAATGATTTCAGTTATTAGTGATAATAATAAAATTATTACAACTAACTCACCCATGATTTTCCTGATGTGTATTCCCACTACAAACAAATATTTTCTTCTTTATATAAATAATAAATGCTTTCACGACACTAAAATCACAAATTATATGCGTGAGGTAGATAATCGTTTATTTTGTCGAGTTTCGTACACGTTTATAAAGACGCGTGCGGAATCAGCTGTGCTTAGAGCGCGGAGCGACACAAGCTACTCTCAACAGCGCTCCCTACAGACTGACGTTTCGTTCCGTAAGGCGTAAATGCGTTTCATTTTCGTCCGGTTGTCGAATGCACGGGCCCGTATTTTTTTTGCTGTTTGAGCAGAATGGTGGCTAGCTTTAGTATTGTTAATTTTTTTCAAAGGGTGGTTTTATTTCCGAATGAGAAGGAAGGAATTTCTCTTTTTAAATCGTCATACTAACTTTAAATTAATGGGATCTTTTATTATTAAGAAATAAGGAGGTAGGTACCTACCAAAACAAAACGAAAAAAGGCGCGGGTACCTGTCGAGTTAAATCACCATATGGAAAGAAAATACTAATCAACAATTAGTTTAGCACCAGTGCGACTAAGTGTAATGAAACGTTCCTTAAATCTAATTCAATACCTATGTAAATATACCTTTCAGTTATACTTTATCTGAGATTTCTTTCACAAAAAATAATAACTAAGTGAGCCTACAAGACGGACAATATTAATTAATATTTAATATTAAATTACTCAACGAAGCTAGGAAAGTCAGTAAGTTCATTTTTTTGTGTTCATTAGGTATTAAGTTGGTGAGACAAGATCTTAGCAATTGTTTTTTTTTTACTTCTTTTGTTTCTTGCAACTTGCTCACCTGTTGACCAGATGTCAGAAATCATTACAATACTATTCTAGTGGTAACTGGGCACCGTGGGTACCTTAAGCTTTTCACTTAACCTAGTTAATCTTTTTCAGCTGTGAGCGACTGTACTATAGCTTTTATTGTTGGGCTTAATGTTTGTTTTTAAACTGCAAAAACTTTGCCTTGTTCTTTTAAATATTTTTATTACTTTTATAGACTTTTATGTGGAGAACTAAAAATTTTGTTTTTTATTTTATTTGGGACAACAAACAGAGGTCTATTCAGTATAACAGTTCCATTATTAAACAATAATAAAAAATATACCTAGGTATAATGATAAAACAATAGCCTCGAATACATAACCTCTTTTTTTAAGTCTGATCGGTTTAAGGTATGATAATGACTTCTAGATTTTTTTTGTTTATAAATTACCTATAATAATAAATTAGTATACGAAATGGCTAATCCTAAACAATGCAATTCTGATAAAATTGGCTACACTTCCCAATTTAAGATAAGGCTATACTCGACTAAACTGGACATAAAAAAGCTAAGCAGATGGTACGAACGGTCCCGAGTCCCGACATAATGACATTTTACGCTTATTGGGTTTGACTGAAACTTTACGGTCTCGATACGTCAACACATGGACTGTCGGCGATACGTACAACAATGACAGGTGGACGCCAGTGGGATCTGCTAATTTGCCCAATATTTATTTGCAAGATGCCGCCGACACAAATCGTGGGTCATTATTGGACCATTTGGCGTTGAGCGGCACCTTTGATAAATAATGCCTGCTAGTGTGGATCCTATTTATTTACATAATAGATGTTTAATTAGTCGTTGTTTATTTTTTTATATATTTAGATGTTAGGTTATTAATAAGCCTGGTACCAATTTACCGATCATCTCCGATAGAAGGTCCGTCCACTTAGGTAATTTAATCATCTTAATTAATACATACTTTAAGTTGCTTAATATTAATAATATCTACTATGAACTTAAAAAAAATATCAAATAGATTTTATTTAAAATGTATTATATAAATTTAATATTTTCGTGTATATTTATCATCCCTAACGATTAACGACGCAGGCATATGGTGTGCTACAAAACCGCGGCTGGCGTATTATCAAAATTAGTTAATTCCACTCAAAACAGCCAGTCATCCCGGCTGCTGCCTACGGTGTTCCCTCCTATCGGTCCCTAGCTATTAGCCCTTGCGTAATTGCGGATTAAAAAATAAATATTCCAAATTTGAATTTTCACAAAAGTGTGCCATGCTGGAAAGAAAAATAAACCTGATTGCGCGAAGAGTGAATTGATGCAACTGGTTTTCATTTTCTGTTTGAAATATTCCTTGTTCCCTATTTATTTTGTAACAGTGTTTGTGATATGAAATGTAGGAGAGTTACGTTTGTAGGTTAAATATTATTATGTGTTATTTAGTAGGTATTGTGCAAGAGGTTAGTCAGTAGGCTCTTTATATACAATTTCATAACATTAAGAAATTTATTTTTATACCTATTCTTTATTCCATAGTAAGTGATTGTAAAAAGTGGAAATTGAGTTGCAATACGATTTTTAGTATGAAGATTTGATATTTGGTGCTTATGTCGATGAAGAGGTGTTTTAGAACATCTGTTATTGGCAGTCAAAGTCAATGTGGTTAGCGAAAGCGCAGGTGCCTTACGAGCGGCCAATATTTAAAGAGGATATGAGGAGAGCAGCCACCACCGATCATATTGCCGGTATCATAATTTGGACAAATCGATTTAGATCGGGGCGGCGCGTTTGTTCCATGATTTAGTAGCACAGACAAATTGGGCCTTCCACATCGATCGATCCATGATCGATACACTGCGTATGCTCACGTAATGTGGATGGTGAAGCGGTTACCAATTACAAGGACTTGAAAGTAAACGATCCGTAATTTTGTTCATTCAATCTGGCGCAGCCAATTATTAAAGTCATCTCGGAGTACACTCATGCAATGTATGGTTCAGCATATCTATAGGTAGCATAGTTTTACATTTCGGATGACCAGATAACTCTTAAGACTATTCTGTTACTGGCTTCGTTTAAAATATATAAAGAATTATCCGTCATTTTTAAAAGACCAATACGCAGTGAGAAATCGTGGCGGTCAATACTCATTCCCTCATACAGAATAAGTAGGTGTGATTCCAGCTAAGATTATGACAATTTATCTAGAAATGAGTTTCCTGTCTAAAACTACAAGCTAGTGCATTCCGAGCAGTTTTCCTTTGAAGAGTGACCTACAAAGGTCAGGTTCAAGGATTACAACTTGACTACGTATGCGCAGAATCTCCGAGATGAGACGCCAGTCATACTGATACTAACTCACAGTATATAGATACATTTCGGCGCCTCGAGTACCGTGATTCACGTACGTAGGTGATTCATTATTACATGGAGTTACCGTTTGTACGCGCATCGTAGTGACTCAAAAGTGCACGTTGTCTATGATTATGCTGATGATTAAACTGTATATTTACGTAAGTTACATGTATATCGCGTGTGAGTGACCGATCTTGTAAACATCGCTGAAAAATGTGCTCTGCGAATGTAACAGCTGGTTTCGCGAGGTGTGTCGGGTTTCGTATCAGCTGTTTCGTCCGCTAGGCAGTCCTGTTATGCCAACCTAACGCTTTATTAGTATCAATAAGTAGGTCATAATACACATTTATGTACATTTTGATGGCCTGGTTGGCGCAGTGGCTAAGAGATTGGATTGTTGTGCTAAGGGTTGCGGGTTCGATTGCCGCGTGGGACACAAATTTGTGCGATCCGTAGTCTGGGTGTTTGTGATATTTCATGGTTGTGAAACGCACCCACGATACAGGAGAAATTCCTAGCGTGGGACGATTTAAAAACAAAGTTTTATCTGTGTTATATGAACGCTACATATTATAACGAGACTATTTATACACACAAATATAACTACTATGAGAATTATGTATACATATAAATTTTATAGTCCGCTATACCATAATAGTAGAAGGTATTGTTGTACAATATAAGTAATATAAATGTGTATAACAAAAAGTATAATTTTCTAAGTAGGTGTCGAACTGGCGTGACCTAGCTTAGTTTAGCCTAAATATTTCATAGCAGAGTATTATACCTAAGTAGTAAGTATACATTTTCATTTAGTACGTCTGTCTACTCAGGGCAGGGGTGCGTCAGCCTGGCATTAGCCTACTTTGCTGATAATGCGGACACTTGAAAAATGTGGGCGTTAGGGCAAAAAGCTTAGTGCAGCTACCTTATTGTGAAATTTAAAGATTGTAGTTCTTCTGAAGACCTACTAAGTAGAGCCGGAATTTTACCTGTATAAAATAATAAAGAATAGATGATATAATAAATGTTTGGTTTCGGAATACTAACAAACATTCTACGTTTCTCTCGCCTCTGAAGTCCAATAACAAGTTGGGGTAAGCATCAAAGAGCAATGTTCTCGACACGCAACCGGTCAAAATCCTGGCACGATATGAATATGAGTGGTCATAACGCCATCGTTCTGTTTTCCAAAAACAAAATTTGCATTCGAAATTGGAACGCGAATGGCACGAGCGCCTCGGGCGGCGCGCTACCGACCGCACCGTAGAGCGCACAATGCACGCGCTTACCCTGTTTTTTGTAATTTTCATAATTTCACATTACCTTCATTAAGGTAGTTAATTTAGTTCTTTAAGGTAAAAAAAGGAAACTAGGACTGCATGCAACGCTACAATCAAAGGAAATGAGCATTTATTTAAAACAGTTATTGTACCGTTTCGGTAGAGCTCTTAACATGTATAGCGGCAAACTACACTTATAAAATTTAATGATGAAGTAATAATTGATTTGTTAGATTGTTACGAAGAACCGATATTTTTTAAAGCAGGCGTGCATGTAACTATTTTCTTGTTGTCTCCTCAGGGTAGATCGGAATGGCGTTAAACGAAGTTTGCACAGGCCACTTCGAGCAACGCGGTGTTAACGCTAATACAATGTTTGTCGTATACCTATTCAATTCAAATTACGTACATACATACATAATTAATATTAAGTATTATAATTAAGATCACATTTTTAGGGATATTTTTTCTGGGCATAATAATAACATCTGACATTAGAATAGGCTTGCTTAGCATTGATACGATTTACTGGATTATCTGCAGTCATTGTGTGTTTTTAGACTCATAGACTGTCTCATATTTTTCTTTGTTATTTGTCACTTCAAGAAATTTATGTGAAGGCGTGACATATAAGGAAACCGATATTGCAGCTAGATCTGAAAACATCAAATGATCAAAGATATGTATATGAGCACGGCGGCGGTATAAATAGTGTTCGAGGGCAAATAAAAATAAATCCAAATGTGTTACAGAGCTCATTCCATAGATGTCAATATGTATGCGAGAGTTACTTATTTAAATGGACACTAACTTAACATTACAGGATAAATAAGTGCAAGAGCGCAGTTTTTACGCTTCGGAGTGTCGATGTCGGTAGCCGATGGCCGGCTATGTATAACGAGGCAATTTGTATCAATGCGCAGATCAGCGGTCATAAGAGATTTCAAAGCCGCCGCCGCACCTGCTTATCCGTAAATATCACTTAATAGCACTTCCATTCAAATACCGCTTAATCGATTTAGGACTCTACCACTTTAACTATAGAGTATATTGTTGATTAAAAAGCTTTGTGGAGTAAATGACGTTTTATAGTAAAAATCGTAATTTTCAGCGGCAAACCGCGGAATGTGTGGCGCGCGCGGTTGTTACAATGCAGCTTAAGAAACTATTTTTTATGAAAGTTACGCAACACAGGATAGGTAACATTACATTCACTGGACTAAGCCGATTAATTTACCTCAGTATTCTTTTTTCTTTTATCAGTATTCGACTCACCTCTGTTTTCGTTTTCTAACCGTGAACTCTTTAAGCAGGACATTTTCCGTGGTGGAACCGAGCAGAACTGTGTAAAAAATATCGTAGGAAGAAATGTTACTATTGTCAAATGTAAATTTTATGCAAAAGATTCGCCGATTACTTCTTTCCTTTCGGCTGTCGTATAGAGGTATTACAGGCACTAGGGGTTCTTAAATTGTACCGTACTTTGATAACGTATCCATATTGTATCATCTAACATTCTAACTAATCCAAGTAGGCAATTCTAACCAATAGTATCGACCGATTTAGTAGTCGACAATGGATATAGGCAACAACTGCTTTCCAATATTAAATTAATCAAATTTTTTTTTATAATTCGCTTGCACGATCCTTTCATTGCTCTTGTCAAAACCTTACAAGTTTTATCTACTATCGAGTGCATTTCTAATTTTCTAAGCAAGTACTTAGAATATATTAATCTAGTTCTGTGGGCCGTTTAGTCAGCACCGGGGCATCCATAACACGGAATTGTTACTGGCCACAATAGACGAGACGCGACCGTTTACATTAACCACTGACAACCCGATGATTGGATGCTTTCAATAGACAATGACATGTGTCTCAGTATTCATAAACACGATTGTTACCAAAAGAGTTTCAGAACTTTGTTTTTACGTTTGTTTTTTCTCGTTTAGATGATTTCTAAATGCAATGAGTTTGTGTCATCGGGGATTGTTTCTGTGTCGTATGGATGTCTACGTTAGAAACTTGCAACATAGTTTTAAATGAATAGGATTAGGTATATAGATCAATCAGGGCCATTGGCCCATATATTTCTAAAACATCATAATAGGTTTGTTTACTTATAAATAAAATGGAAAGTGATGTAACAAAGGAGCTTTTTATTTCGTTAGATATACGTTAGTAGATGGTATCGCAAAGTGAGTCTTGGATACAGACAGTCTGTAACAAAAGGTCTTTTATAAAGAATATTGTTTGAAAAATGTGTCGTCAAATTGGTTTTAGGCTGAGAACATATTGTTGTAGGTTAGCTCATTCCTGTTTCTGTTTTATACATTTTGGTAGAGCCGAGTTGCAAGGTAGCTGTTGTCTAACTTTCATAAACTATTTGACTCCCGTATAATATAATATTAAATGGGTATGTTTCAATTTATCATAACATATTGATAGTTGTTTAAACATTAAGTAGTTATTACAATATAATAAGGACATTTTTAAATGATGTAATGTATTACGCACCTCTGCCTATCCATTCGGGGCATACAGGCGTGATGTTATATAATGTAGGTTTCAAATTGTTTATAATGAATACCAATAAAATTCAGCTAACAGATCGTCAACATTTTGTTGTCACCCACAAATCGCTAGTCATGTCTGTAGTCGCAGCCTTAGAAATAGGTTTCTCTATGCAAATGCGTATCTCGTGCCCGCGACAGGTGACGTGCGGCACCCTTAATTGTTTTTTGTAATAATATTCAAATATTATGACGTTTTTTCTTTGGGTTTTTGTGTTAGACGCTGGCGCGGGTGGCGTGCCAGGTGGTCCAGACAAAAAACAATTTCTTTCGCCGTAACAGCCGTTGCTGAACTTAGGCTGATACAGTTATCGTTTGTTATATAAAACATGGCGTTAATTCTACATAATTTGACAATTAAGTAAATAGTTCATTTAAATTCAGGATTTTACCTTCATGAAATAATCCGCTACGGAAGCCCGCATGACTAACACCATTACACCATATCTTCGTTTAACTCTTTTTTAAGACTAGCAATTTCTGTAAGAAAAATTTGAAAAGTAGGGAGTTCTGAGTTTGGACAACGATGTCTAATATTACAGTTAAAACCTAAGGCGTTGGTAGTGTGACATTACCGCAGTGAATATCAATTATTCTACTGTTTAGTAGTAAACTAGTAGATAATCACGCATACATACTTAGGTATTTAAATACCGAAAGAAAAAAATATCTCGACAGTTGTAACAGCTGGTCTGTTCAGGACCTAAAAAAGAATGATCAGGAATTTCGCGTCGCTCAAAACTTACAGGTGTTCCTGTTAAACAGGGTAATTTTACCCTCGGTTTACTATTAATTAGCTAATTATAATTATTATTTTATATAATGATGGTAAGAAAATTTAATTTAAAGCGATTAGACAGACTTAACATAAAAAAAGTAATTATATTATTGACACAAAAATAAAAAGTTTCTTATAAGTAACACAAACAATGACACTTAACAAGCTTTATTAAAATGTTTGTAGTGTTATTACTATTTATTACTTCCAACAACCTACTTAATAACACGACAAGCGTCATAAATTAAGAAATAAGAATGTATAATTTGGACAACGGAAGCAAAGCATTAATTTATTCAAATCTGTTTGATTAGGAGCCCGTTTTATCTGACTTATTCATAAAATTTTAGTGTCGAAAAAATTTAAAAGGCTTCGGGAGGCGTTTGGCGCTTGGCGTGTGCGCTTAGCGTGCAGCCCTCGGCGTTCGCGCACCTGCCGCACAATTATCCGGTCATTAGTCGGCACGGAACCCGCGGAGTCCCGAAATTAGTGTGGGTAACTCTAAAATACCTTGCATTGTGTTTAAGGGCGTATAGTAATTGTATGTGGGATTTAAAAAAAAAACATTATCTAACGCACCCTGATATAAAAGTAGCTATAGTAGAGAAATAGTACAGCAAAATAAAAGCGCGCGGAATACTAAAAAAGTTTACCAAGACTGGCTTAATAAATCTAAAGGCTTTAGGGTGACTTTTGACCTACAGTGACAATAATTATTGGTTGTTAAAACGGTAATGGTACCTAAATATCCCGAGAACTGTAGATTGTGAGGGTAGTACTTTTATATGGGGTACAAAAATAGATTTTTATCTGGTAATTGCAGGTTTGGTGTTGAATCCTTCATTAGGGGCGTGCGCGGGGCGGGGGAGGTTGGGGTTGTATAAGTGTGAGGACACAATGGGCGCCCCCCGCGGTATTGTGCGCTAATGTATGCGCACGCGGTGTCGCCGACAGCGGCCACGGAGCCACAACACAAACATTTCAACGCATCTAATTTATTGTCATGTCGCACCGAGCCGCGGCACGCAAAAAATATTGTGTTAAGGTGCAATGCTACAATGAAGTCGCAGCCCTTTATATTATAACTAGCTGATTAACGACTTGTTTGGTCCAAATCTTTGCGTACTGTTGTTACTTGACTTAATAACTTATTCATATAAGGCTAGGAAACTAGGAAGCTAGAAGCTAGGAAACTTAACTCTCCTTTCAGTAATAGCTCTACGAGTAGTATTGTATTGATTAAGTGCTCTAGTTGAAATTCTCTCATTCCAAATAAAAAAAAAATATCACTACTCTATTAAGGGATATTAATTTCGTCTTTTTAATCATTATTTGAGGAATACAATATTGAGGATGCAAAACACATGACAAAGTTAATGTTAAGGTCAATTACAGTTGTAATAGAAAAGTGCTTAATCTGTTTGCTTGCCATTTAACGTGCGGTTTCACTAAGTTACACCTAAATCGGAATTAACGTCAACAAAAACTTGAAAAAATAAATAATTTAACACACAAATAAGTCGTTTGTGTTCACAACGGAACGAGGTCTTAAACAAAATTGAATATAAAATCCCGACGAAGGATGACTCAGTCGTCGAGAGCAATTTTGAATATTATAATAAATGCAAACTAGTTGTTGTTCCGTGGAGTTGTCTTTTCTGCCTCTACACTATTATAACTAGGAAAGTTGCTTATGAAGTTTCAATTAGATTTTTATTAAGTGAAGATAAATTGTTCTACGCTACACATTACAAAGTTATCGATGCTAAAAGCTCACATATTTATTCGTAGGTAAAAAAGTATATATGTTACGGTCAATGTGAATAATTGAAAATAATTAATAATTCCCGAAAGTCGTGGAAAAAGCGAGAAATTCATTGCATTTATCGATGATTATTAATAACGTAACCTTAGTACCGATAAATGTAATCGCTAATAAAAGGTCTTTAACCAGTGTGTGTTGTCAGTGATGGTGTATGGCTCTGAGACGTGGTCACTAATGGTTGGCCTTTGGAGAGGCTTTACCTACTGGACAAATTCCTTCTAGATCTATTTCATTTCAGTTTTATATTCACATTTACCAAATCATGAACTAATTATTAATAATGATGAATAATATTATCAATAGTTTTCAATTAATCACTTACCGTAACATAATACCTAATACATATACAATTTACATGTTAGATGTAGTGTTAGAATAATATAACTGATGGCCATTAATTATTTGTGTCTTTTAATATTTGTATTCCGGTGATTTGAATGAGTTGTAAGCTTTTCACGTAGCTATTATACAATAACACATACCTACATAATATTATAGGTTTATTAGACATTGATAACCATTACGGCAGTAACTATGTGCATTATTTTATTTTAAGTTGCCGCTGTATGCGGCGTTATATGCTAACCAGTTATTTGATTTTCCCGACAATGACGATGTCATGAATGCGTATGGCTTTTAATTAATATTCTTAGGTACTTTCTGTCACTATTAATCCGTGTACTGTAAATAATAGTCTTTTGGTTTGGTAACCTATCTGTACGATTTCGCACCTAATAAATAGTTTATTTTATCGATATTATGTGATGCGTGTCCCAACACTATTTCTCACACACGTGAACTGTCATCTATGTCACATATCTCGTTGTAGTGACATTTATTAGGACAACGATTGTGTATAGGCGGGGAGGCGTCAGGCAGACTCGGTATGCATCTCAAAGACACAGTCGTAACAAGGCACGTATAAATTACAATTAGATGGCAGGATTTGACCTGATTAAATCTAAATTCAATTATGTACACATTTCTGTTTAGTAAGTCCGAGTGAACTTTGATAAATAGTGGACATTTTTGTTCTCAAAAAGGCTATACCTAATATATTTCAAGTTAATTTATTAAGCTAATTTATGCCGTGTTTAGAAGTTCTGCCTTCATACTTTAGGGTAAGCGACCAACAATAATATTTTTGCGAGCATGAAAACACTTATTTTCTGTCGAGTTTGTCGCAACAATGAGACATTTCTGAAAACAGTTACTGGCAATTGCATATTATTCCCTTGAATTCCCGTAGAGTGAATGTTCGGCCACCCAGCACTGGGAGATGCACCTTCGACTGTGCTCTTCAATTGGTAGCTGGCAAAAACTGCATTTGCATAGTGCTCGATGCTTGCCGCGATAGTGGCCACCGCGAGTTCTGCCTTGTGTTGTGGAACTACGAATGAATGGATATGGCTTTGGAATCAATGAGTAAATAACAACATTTATTTATGCAAACATTTAAATAGGAGTAACATAATTTCTCGTGTCAACAGTAACTTGCATTGACAAATGGTAACTCTACATGAAATGTAAACTAATAAACAATGTAATTTAGATTGTTTGTTGTAATCTCCAGAAGATAGTGGTGTTGGCACCCACGTGGAGTAGACATTCCTAGGCTGTCTATTAATTACAGTTTCAGATTTCGCTCAAAATCGTGGCGAATGTTGTTTTCGGAGTAAGTTATAAGGAATGCTGTCACTGTAATTTTGCCAATTCGATAGATCCATATTCTTACAGAAACGTTACCTTGTTGAGTTCAATATTCAGAGAGTACGCTCAATGGAATGGTAGTTTCTGGTGTACGGTGACAAATGTCGATGCCACCCACTGCACGCACGATTCCGGCCGTACCGAGACGATCCAATAAATACAACACATACAAATATATCGGTGGCGTTTATTTCGTTTAAACAGACTTTCCTACGTCTGCTTCTTTTTCAAAAGTTTCTTTTAAATCCGTAGGTATACGTAATACGTATGTTTCAAAGAAAACGTCTTCTTAATCTGGCCAACCAAGATTAGATTTGAGGTCAAATCCTGAGTCCAACAAAAATCGAACCTGTAAAACACGCAGAACTGAAAATAGATATACGAAATTGCATCTAACACATGTAAACGTGATGACATTAAGTCAAGTGCCTTAATTGTGACATCTCTTTTCTTTATTCAAGGCCTTATCTTGAATAAATAATTTTAAAATTATCCACAATGGATGTTTTATACTGTTTAAAACCAAAGTTGTGTTCCGTAAAAGAGATCAACTCGAAGAAACACAAACAAGAGGTCCGATTAAATTAAGTTTACGTATTATTTCTGACCCACTTAAAATTCTTGCTATAAATGTTAGGCAAATTCCGATATAATGCTTTTTATTGCGATACTTAATTGGCCGGCACGTGTAAATTAGAGGATGATATAAAAATGTTAGAGGTTCAGAGGACGTCCGAGGATCTTGACTTTAATCTTTATAAGGATTAAGGTCGCTCCCACAAAAACTTAAGATAATAGAGGCGACTGATTCTGTGTAGGTTTTAATTTGTAGCACTCCTATAAGATGTTGTGACTATATTTTGAAGTTAGGTCTAGTATGGTTGATAATTATTTTATATTTGGAACTCGGTCTAAAGTTGGTCATAGGTACGCTCTATAAACCTATTTTTTTCTTATTTATATATAGGTACGTAGATTAAAAAATAATATATACCTACACCATTGACATATTTAAATATGTATTATTTAATTTAGCGACGTTACCAATGTAACTAAATATTTACTATATTACTGAGTTACTAAAACATGTCTTGAATTCACATGCAAATGTGGTAGAGTATGTTATATGTAGATATTTGATATAAGGATACATTTGAGGTCTCGTACGTGCAGTAAGATCAAACATCTCAACGCAGAGGTCGATTATCTGGCCACATTCCTCGAGTCAAATTATTTATTTTGTGCGGGGCGTGAGTTACCGGCCGGCCCGCCCCTTCGTTACTATGTTAATTCCTGCTACCTACAGAGTATCTATTCTTCTTTCTAATGTATCAACAAAGACTTTTGGAATGTAATTTAGGTTAGATCAAATTTTCTGGAGTTAGTTTTTTTTAACACTTGTTTTGGTACATACAGATCAGTATTGTGGCGTGTTAGGTACAGTCTATGTATGTATTTTATTGTTATTGCACTTATTAATATAAATATGTCTACTAAAGCGTGGTGGAGGTTCAACGTTTAAAAAAATAAAGAAAGACTCGTCAAACATCTTATGCTTGGAGATTGAAGTGCTTGTCTTACAATAAATTCAATAAAAGCATAACATTTGAAATAAAACGTTTGAGTGGACAATGTAATTGGTTATTAAAAAGGGCATATATCACGGTCGCGAGGGCCGCGGCCGCTGAGCCCGGGAGAGTCGCGTGGGAGACACACGACGTGATTTGTGTGGAACCGCCGCGCCGGCCGGCCACGCCCCTTCATTAACATGCTAATGCCGATTCTGGAGCAGGATCGGGACCTGCTCACTGGGTCACACGCGTTCCTGATTAACTTCTCACATGAACGCTGCAAACTAAAAAGCAAATTCACCACCAAGTTGTGTGGAAAGTAGAGCTGTCAGTAGACGAGAGCACAATTGATTTGATTTGATCCTGCTTTGGATTAATGTAAATTGTATTTAATTAAGTCCAGGTACAGTATAATTATTTTATTTCTTGTATGAAACGCCATTAATTAGGCTCTTCGTATGTAATTTTATAATATTGTTTAACGCAAAATAAAAATAAAACAATTGTTTGATTGTTAGTAAGAGTGCAGGTGAATATATCGAGTGAATGGTGAGGCATGGTGCGCATGCGTGTGGCCGGCATAAGGCGGGCGACGCGGAGCGCGGCGCGGGCGCAACGACGACAATGCGTGGTGTGGTAATGTATGCGCGCCAGGGAGGTCCCTCGCTGTGTCGTGGGAAGACGTTATCGTCGCGATCTGCCTCTCCTACATATACTTTTAAACCCTTATATGTACAAAATGTGAGTACCAACCTACCTATGCCATGTAGGTTTACAATCTCTGAACATATTTTACACTCACCTTGATTGGATAAGGTCAGGTATTTATTGCGTATTCCAAGATCGTAATAAATGGAATGCGAGTATTAGTAATAATGAAAATATTGTTAACCAAAAATGTTAAGGTATTTGACCAATTTCAAGCAGCAAGCTTAGCGCCATACCTGCATACATTCGTTTGTAATTAAATGTGTTGTTTTCCATCGTCTACGCGCTACGTGTTCGTAGCGAGGGTTCGCGTAGCGGGCGGGTTGCGTGGCGCCGTCGAACGCCAACTCGAAGAATTTGCATAAGCTTTTTGTATTCGGTAATAATGTGGTGCGTATTTTAATTGGGCGCGATTAAATCTTAATAAATCGGTCGGTGTTCCCACAAGCGTCCGTCGGGCTGACTCGACCGCTCGCAATTACGCTGCCGGCGTGTGTTGTAATTTGGGGACGGCCGCAGGCGAAACTCAGAAATTGCGCTCAGTTTCAGCAGTGCAGCTTTGCAGGCTAAAACACTAGGGCATCGCGTGCGGCTCGCGTCAGACAAGCGCCGCCGCACCGCGCGCCGCGCCGACCGCAAGCCGCGGCCACTTGCCGCATTCAACTCCCCAATTACGAATCGTAAACGCGACTAAATGAATGATACCCGTGTGCGATTTTAACTGGCGTATTTTCACTCTCCTTACAAAGGCCAACTTTTGGTTGCTACACCAAAAATGTTTATGGATAATGGAAGATTTGAATATCTCTTGATGTAAAACCATGAACATTTTTATGAATGTAGGGTTTCTATTCAGAATAAAAGTAAGATTTACCGGTAGTACTGCCGAACTGCAATTTAAGTTAAGTGGGCAGTTGTAACGCATTAACACAATGCATTATTGATTTTTCCAATTTCAAAGACATCTCAATGAGTGTTTCTTGATTCTAACATTTAACAATCACATATTATGCTATGTTATGGTGCTACGCTACGATGGTGCTAAGTCTAAACATGTATTGTCGAATCACTTACTTCACCTGTCTCTATTAATTTATTTATATTTTCATGTCGAGAGCTGTTACGTTAAGCACCGGCTAATTATCTGGGTTACCCGAAGAGCTTATTTCGGCACATAAACCAGCGTCCGTCCAAAACTAATTTATATTGGAATGTGATATATGTGCGGGCGGCGAGTGGCCCGGGGGCACGCGCGCTCGGGCGGTTTTAATCACCTTAACCCTAACTTAACTGCTGTTAAAACACTACCGAAACGAAGAAGGCGAAGCCGCGCGCCGCCGACGCAGGCGCCACGAGCGCGCCGCATCCGATCCCATTATATTCACTCGCGACCACTCTCCGAGCTCATCTTCAAGTTTGCCGCCGGATATTACGCATTTGGTACTTTTTATTCTTATATCGCATATCTAATTCTTATCATCGGACCGATTTGGAGGAAATCGATTTAAAAAGAACGCACTAATCGATAAGAATTGTCATTGGTATCGATGAGAATCGATTTGGTTATTCCCGTGAAATGTTTTTTGCGCGACATCCCGCGGGTGACGAGTTGGTTACGGTTGACGTGTCAATGAGTCCAATTCTCACAATAGCGGCGCCAACCGGCGCTATTGGATCGGTTACGACTCAAGATTCGCTTTGATAGCCAAATCTTTATTGTTTTTGTAATGTTCTTCTATGAATAAACACCGTACTCATTTGGTTTTATTTTATTTGCGTAATTTTTACTATTTTCTAAATCAGATCAATAACGAAATAAGAGCGTTAGTAATATGCACATACTCTCAAATGTACTACTTATCGTCGTTATTATGATAATACAATTATAATTTCAATGAATTCTATCACAACATTTAGTGTAAAAAGTATTAACAATACCCTGAGGTTTCATGTAATAAATGTTGAAGCATTTCGCAAGGTATGCATATTTCGTTTAAGCACATGCCATTGATAGCAAGTGGCAGTAAACCACAGGTGGAAGTAATAGCGTGGTGTAGACTCGCCTCAGCCTGTTCGTGAGAATGCTTGCGGTTTCCGAGTCGGAAGCTCAGTGAAAAAGACCGATTACAACACGGGGCGCCTAGCTGTTATGATCGCCGACGTTTCATGACACTCAACATGCTTGATCAAACGTTCGAAACAGTAATGTTATAATTTTGTTGTTTATTTTATCTAACTTGTACTTAACCAGTTTATTGAGCTATATTCTCTAAAAGGACTATATAGAAGATTCTCTGATTTATTCGTATATACGCAGAAATATACTGCTGTAGTCTGGTAAAATAGATAAGTATGAATAATTGAATAATGTGCCTGGTCCATTAGTCATCATCGTCTAATACAAATCAAATAATAATGGAAATACTGATCATACAATTACACCGGCTTATACATTTTATAAACAAGATTGTAGAAGTAGATGACGATTGTTTTACCTATTATTTTTCTTCACTTCTCACAATGAATGATTAACCATATTTAGATTGAAATTAAATACAAACGAAATTGAGTCAATATAAATACCGGAGATATATTTTTATATCTCTTTCGCATCTCGAATCTTATAGATTAAAATACCAGACCTTATTTATTACTCTTAAACGAGGATAAAAGTGTGAGCGGCACGTTTATTGCCTACAAGATTATATCGTCTACTATACATTATAATAAAAGATTCGATCGGTGGGTAAACAGTTAATCAAAAGCATTCGTGTATTGTTAAAATTAATGTGTATGACATAAGACGTTTTACTTTAAGCAATTTACCTACCTTGTGTTTTTAGTTGTAAGTACCTGTTATTGATGAGTACGTGTAGTACCTAAATACAACGTAATACATACAAAACCTATATAACTAAGCGTTTTAGTAGAACTTAATTGTTTTATTTTAGACAATGTTGTAGATAAAATTACCTTCTATAGTAACTCTATGTTAATAGATTTAAAAAGTAACATGAGCGAGCGTGTCTCTACCAAGCTTCTGATACATTCAGTGCGATAGCATGCGATCGTAGTCAGTATTAAGTTGCCTGTGTGCACGGTATCCTTGTGCTGTCTGCTTTCGTAAGTTCACTTACTTAAAGAAGAAACTCTACATACAGGCATTTGTTTCCTAGATACTTTTTATATACATTATATTAAGACTAGCTGACACGGTGTATATCGTACCGCTCTCTCACCGTATAAACCTTACCTGGACTTGTACGAATGTTTGAAGACCAAAATCAGCCAGATCGGTCCAACCACTTTTGAGTTTTAGCAAGACTACCGAAGAGCAATTTATCTAAGTATAAATTTATGTTAGAATCTCCTTTTGTAACCACGCCACGATTTCATTACGCCGGCTCGTTTTTTTGCGGCCCCTATATAATCAGTAGAGGCGCAAAATCAAATCACATAGGACTGTCTAGGTCATCGCGCGACGCTCGGTCAACACTCGAGCATCGTATATGGGTCGGCCGAGTTTGCACGCCCCCGCCGTAACGGGTCATCATATCCGTAATCTTTAACGCGATCTGTGTATTGTTTATATATGATTGGCGTTTTATTTGTGCACTGTGCCAATGACCTTTCTACATAGATTTTCGAGAGCTTACCTAAACTTTATCTTTGTCTGTCACGTCTAATTAGAAGCTTAAGGAGTTGTAAAATACGTGATTTATTTTTAACTCATTTCACAGTTGAACAGTTTAGTTTGTTTGATTTTTATTTCTAATAGGTAAATGTTAATTATAATATAATTTTCGTGTTTGTGTATGTCGTATTCGTTCACACATAAAGTAAACTTTTGACGAAAAATTATAATCTTAAACTAGATACTTCCTGTATGTTATATCAAGTACAAGACAACAAAGAACTGACTCCCCAATCTCAACATTATGCTGCAGAGTTATTAGTTGTCAGGTATATCGTAGATGCAGAGATCTTCGTGGCAAGGACACCAAAAATCCAAGAAAAAAACCTTAAGAATTTTACTACTTCGTCTACTAGTCCACGTAATTGCATCTCGACTAACATGAAAACAATTAAACAAATAAAACCATTAAAATATATTTATAATATCTTTTGTTCCCCGCGAATACGAACAAAAGGAATAAAATTACATTTATTTATAGCGTCTGCCTGTATTAGTGACGGGCAGGGACGGGCGTCCCTTTGCGAACTTCGTATGAATGGGACTCGTCTCCTCTCCAGAAATAACGGTGCTCTTGTAGGTGACATTTTATACTTATATACTAAAGTAACCACAGCTTGAGTCTTGTATGTGTAAATTCATCCTTTATAAGATCAGAGGAAGATATCAAGGGATATAATATACCTATATAGTTTGTAAAGTAGCTGGGTTATTTAGTATTTTCATTTCAGATTATCACTCGGAGCTGGCTTTTTTGTCCAACACTGTCTATAGAACAAATTAAAATATGAATCGTACGAAAATATTATTATATTAACTTAATTTCAAATTGACTTCTGATTAAACAAGATAATTAAACATTTGTCAGTTTTATTTACTTTTTATTTAAATAAGTCTTAAATATCTAAATGTATTAGTAACGACTAACGATGGTTCGATGTGTAAGCATGACGACTGTGGGTGCGGGCCTGATGTCATCAGCGAATTCTCCGCTTTCATATTTCATAAAACTCAGGAGCATTCGCGAAAATTATTTGACCTTAATTGTAACATTTATATCCGAAAATGCCATAACAAGTAAAATTTTATGATCACATGGGGTATCGAGGCGATGGGAAAATAATGAAGTCTTGACTTAAATTAACCTAAGTAACTTTCGATGTATTAAGTATGTTGATATTATCGTGTCCACTTATCGTGTATCGATATCTAGCGTAGTCGCGAATTGTCACTGCGGCCGGCGTGCCCGGTACGCGGCCCGGTACCCGGCAGGTGTGTCCCGTGCACCTGTGTCCGATTGTTACATTCCTCGCTCGAGTCTCCGCCCGCCGACTGATCACTCCTGATTATCTACTCGGATTCTTCTTTAATCAACTAGCACTTTAGTTTATAGGTAATGCGCATGTGCAGAACGTTAAGCCCTGATACCGAATGTACATACCTATGTAGCGGAGAGCATGTTGTGATTTATAGTTGATAGGAGCTTACTAGATTTTTTATCGATGTATATAATAATATGTTTTTTTTTATTTTCAGCAAATCCGTGTAATTATTGGTATTATATAAAAACACCATTACTTTCCATTGCGCTTCATGAATCACCGTACTGTGCCTATAAATCTGTGACTAATGTATTTTGACTGTCGAAGGTTTCTTACCTTTATTTTGGTTGTCGCATATGTTTAATTTAAAAAGGATAAATGCACCAATGCTAGGGAATTTCCACTGTGTTTAAAGAGACCCTTCTCACCCGTTACTTACTATGGGAGAGGTCAATATGCTTTGCTGGCCCGGCCTATAATTTGTCATGTATAATCAAAGGACCTGCCCGACTTGAATGAAGATCGCAAATATAGAAATCGCCGGCATAGTAAAGTTGTACGTCACAGATCCTTGGCGCCGACGGACGGACGGACGGACGTGCCATCGCTACATGAATACCGAGTGCCGTTGTTCCGACACACGTCAAATTATAAATTCTACAACCGGTGTTCTGAGCACACATTAAATTGTCATTCAAAATATTCCCCATCCCTTTCCATCTTTATAATTATAAATAGAGACAGGACATAAAAATTAAGCATGTAAAGTCCGCGGGCCGTAGCAAACAAAAGTAACTACTGTTCGTTCCGGCTCGTAAATTTCGAGCTATTTATGCAATACATAAACGCCGACAACGTTCCCTTTTGGCTAGAACAAAGATATCATCGGATGCAGAGATTCGCACGGTAAAGTTCTAGTGCTGTGATTTTCACGCACAGTATTACAGTAAATCTAATGCATCTATGAATTTAATAGGTTTACCACTATGCATACCTATGTTTTGTGACACTGAATACACAGTTACAAAACAGCAGTGCTATGGAAAAAATTTATGAGTTTTCCAAGAAAGGCGAAATAGTGAAATTTATTGATTTTAATATTTCTACTCTGGCTTTCTTTGACTTTTTGACTAGCAGACCAAATATCATTTGAGAATACATTTTAAGCGAACACCAGAAGTGTGACAGAAAAACAATATTTTGTTATATAAATAAACGGTTGTTAAACAACTAAGGTTTCCCTATTCGTCTGTTAAAAGTCTATAAGCAAAGATAAACTAAACATTGCTTTCCCTACGATCCTGAAATGAATGATGATTTGCATAAATGAATTCCTGACATCACATTACCAGGTAGGTGTATCCTCGGCAGAGTGAATCTGTTGTGCAAGTCTCGGGAGGCAGTGGCACGCGGGACAGGCCCGCCTGTTTGACGTTCCCAGGCGATAGCAGCTATCTCTTGCAAACACCTCTTGTTTGAGCCTCAGCCGACACTACCTTACCACAATACATTTACTATCACTCTACATAATAATCGACCGTATGTTGATGCCCATAAGGTTTTAAGTTTATTTTCATAACGCTAGAATTATCTTAGCAAAGTTATACTAAGTATATCTTAGGCTACAGCCTTCTTCGGCCAGACACGCGACTTATCTATTGAAATTTTCAAGTGAAGTCGCGCGTCACTCACTGTTTGTGTTTGTATATCGACAAGTGTCACTGTTGTGTTTCGATATCTTTTGTACCTAGTTTCAATATGTTGATAATGATAAGAAAATCAATTTTTTTTTACCACAATTGGTTTGCAAAAGAAAAAATGTTATCTGCCTTTATACAGTTCCGTTTTTATTTTGAATGTTGAGTCTGCTTCCGTTCTTGTTGCATAAGTTACCAAAGCTGTGTGATCTTCTAAAAATATCGGGTTATTATAAAAATAGCATTTTAGTTTAACAAAACGTTTCGACGGAATGACATTTATGAGAATTGCCATAAAATATCCTTACCATAAACTGCTGTATGTCATACGAACGAAATCGTTTAAAGGAACATTACAGCCAACATACCTGATATTAACAGCTCGACATCGCATTCCAAAGCGCTAACAGCTCGAGTTACTAGCGACATACGGAATGGTTGGAAGAAATTCTGTAATTATTTAGTAGGCACCTGCTTGGAGGCATCTGCAAGGCCGCGGAATAGGTCAGGAGGCCGGCCCGCTAGCGCACGCGCCTCAAGGACTAATGTTTCAGCTGCACTTTACTTACTGGTTTTATATTACTTTATTTGTCAATTTTGCATCAGGTGTTGATAAGCACAGCCTCTAATAAACTCGTACCTCTTTCGAAGTAACTGTATTACATTATAAGTTAGCTCGAATGTAAATAGAATGCTTGGAATGTAAGTTAAAAGAAGTGTATTTAAATAACTAGCATCCTAGACGCTGAGCTTTAAGCATGCTCCTCGTGTTGCGAATTGTTTGAACTACTATGTACCAACTGTGTAACGTTCATACATTACACAGTTTAATGAGGGAGGTAACTTACAAATGTTCTCACACACATCCGCCCAGTTACCCTTAAGGTAAAATTTATGCACCTATTACGTAGACATTAAGGCCAGAATTAGTTCAAACAATTCGCAACGCGAGGGGTATGCTTGGAGCTCAACACTGCGGCTAGGGATACCGTTTATTGTTTCTGCTATGTTAGACAGTGTGCTACTAAATACTTCATTTAGATTTAAATTGCTTAAGCGACATAAATAGCGGTTTATTCTCGCATTTTAGAGCAACTGTGCGCCTAAGCTTCACGACTGTTTAGATATAACATAATACTGAGCAGAGTTGTTCAAAAATGCCTAGATACATATGTTATTATATTATCTATTTAGAATAACCTTTTCTTGAGCCTCACAGTTTGAAGACTCTTGCAAACTTGTTAACTTAACTCTTGAATACCAGCTGGTAGGACATTTAAATGTGTCCTTGTCTCACATAGCAATAAAGTATTAAGACACATGGAATATTGTGTGGATAAGAACTTAGTAGATATACATGGTAACCCTTTCCGCAAATCCTTCACGTCGAGTCGGGTGAGTCTAAATCTGTCGACATCCGCGTCGCCCGACGGTCTCGTCGCAGTGCTCTCTTTGCCGGCGTCGCGACGCTTAACCGATCTCGCACTTGGGCACATTAGAACGTCGTCGAGTAATGATAGACTTGAGGTGGAAACCAGCTAACGATTAACTAACATCGTATTTAAACTTTAAATTAAAAACTTTAATTGTATTATGGTTGTAGAGCTTAACTCAAATACAGTTAAATAAATTGTACCTCTTGTATGAGACAAGAAAAGCATTACACTCTCACATCTCTAAATTCAGACTTGCAAATCGGAAATGAGTATTGGAACCAGCAAAGGGAAGGTATATTTAAAGAGCTGAAATCAATGTGGATAGCTGTGACAATTTTTAATGAATTTCTATTTATGATACACGATTCCGGCATCCGATATTGATGTCATTAAATTGGACAGTCGTAAGTATGAGTGAAGCAGCTCTAACTTTATTTTTGGGCCATCCAGACTAATGTTGTCTTAAACATTCGATATGTTTAACACTAAAACATTATTATCGCGTTTGAATGTGAAATGTTGTTTGTTATTCATTCGATTGTTTGTTTGGGTCGCGATTTTATAGCCTCACGCGCCATTGGAGGCCACGGGCGAATAATTATAAACGATTCACCAGTCGCTGTATTAAAAATAAACTTTATCCGTTCGAGTGTATTGGGTAATAAAGACAAGCGTCGGCTTTTTACCACCGTTAAGCCGGTGTCAGTATCACACCAGTAACACCTTTTGACGGACGAAGTATTTAAGAGTATAAACACAAAAAGATTGTCATTATTATAACTAGACTGGATTTGCGCGCAACTGCATAAGGGAGATTATGAGAAGACCCTACGAAATAAGGGAGAATTATGTCTAATTACCATTTCTTTAATTGCCTTTTTATGTACGAAAATATTAGCACAAATTACATTGTTTCAAAGATAATATATGTATAACAATTGATTATATCGAAACCTACGAGCAGGTGGTAGCTTTCATAAAACATAAAATTTACCGGTTTATCTTTTCACCGATCTTTTATTGCTGAAATATATTAAATTGCTTTATCAGAGGACACACGATGCCGCGATGGCACCGTCGATGTAATACCGTCTTACTGTCAGTTCGTGTCTGAGGCATTTTCAAGTAAATTCATTTTCATACGTAATCCATTTTACTGTAACATTGCGGGCTAGTTGAAGGTTGGCGTGTATCACGCTATGATGCGGCGGCGCAAGCTTGTCAAATTAGCGCAGGGCGGGACCAGTGGCCATTGCACCTTGATGACAAGTCATATAGCACGTTAGTACAGGGATTTAATATTTAATGTGGGACTACGAAGTATTGGCACGAGAATATCAAATTAGCTGTGGCGGATAGTGCCAGTTGTGCTTTGATGACAGTTCTAATGGTTATATATCGTTTGGCGCAGTAGCTAAGTGATTAGACTTCTGCGTTTAGGGTTAAGGGAAAAATATTAGTATGCTCTGGAGTCTGTGTGTTTATGTAGTCTCCAATAGAGTCTACGACACAGGCAAAAATACTGTCGGTAGCTGTGGTTCATATAGAATGGTTAATACTAACGGTTTGTTTAAGATGACAAGTTAAAAACGTATCAACTTATTATTTTGCCTCAACAAGAGAGTTTTATATTGACTAATGAATGATTTGCAATTAGTTACGCTCTAAGCGTACGACATTATTCATAAGTCTTGCCCTACTTAAATGGAAAGCTCCTCAAGGCTTCCGAGCGACTGTAATTCAGGAAGTTCCACGCATGCCTGCTGCATGCTGCATCTTGATTGTGAAACGTGTTTCACAAACGTTCTTCGGCTTCATTCGCCATTACATAACTATCATAAGGTTAAAAACAGCTTTGATGGATTGACCTGTAGAGATATGTATCAGGACAAAACCACACGAAGGTTTATTGTGGGTGTCACAATGGTCCGAGATTATTCTTTTTTTTTCTAACATTTGCGTAACGATTTGCAACGTAACGAAAAAATCTGATTGCAATTTTGGAAACTTGTAACTACTTGTGTAGTCTAAATGTTTATATTATTTATTTATTACTAAGAATTTTTATTTTGAGACATTAGTTATTAAATTTAGATATATTTTTGTGTACAGACAAAAAAAATGCCGATATATTTTTGTGTACAGACAAAAAAAATGCCTAGGTACGTCTAACCCGACGAACATATTAGGCATCAGCATCAACTTGACGATAAGACTACAAAAAATAAGGTATTTTTGCAACATTAACCTAATACTGATTTGGACAGTCATTATTTTTACCATAAGCCAACTCTCCATATAAAAAGCGATTTGATACCCACGTATCAAAATGCCTTTTAGGAAAACTTGTATTTTATTTTTATACGAGCAACATATTTCGGTTAGACATTGTCGGTAACTAAGTAAGATGTTACTAACGAATGAATAGTCGATTGGACAGTATTGTAACTTCAAGGAGGTTGTGATTTCATTTGTTTCGACCATGGATCGGCTGGAGGTCGCTAGTTCCCATGCGTCCTACGCAACAGGCATGTAATTATCGTAAGATTGCGCCACACCGATCCGGCATTGTTCGACGTAATGTCTCCTCTAAATCAGAGCTTCTCAGTGCATCATGTGTGTACTCGGTCTATTGTCGCGCTCAGTTCACACGCACTCACTAAAATGCTCCCACGGATCCGTTTGACACTACGTTTAGTTTCTACACTTGTCCGATCTGTAGGTTCATTTCCTTGGTACATAAATACTGTAATTGTTAGAGTTGTCATCCTGGCCATTTCAAGACTACAAGTAAGGTTTTGTAATACAAACTGTATTACAATAGTAAAAACTACCTGCTTTTATATTGTACATTATGCAAGCTACAATCTATACAGCAAAGGTAAATGGTACAGACCTAAAGTTAGTATTTGGTGGGTATATAGAAATAGAAAGCAAAGCCTTAAAGAAAATGATGGTAGCGATATCGAAATTCAAAATGTTTGTCAGTAAGCTTTCTTTTTTACCTAAATATTACTTATAAAGAAATGCGTTGGCAGTATTTTCGTTTGTGATATCATTTTAAAAAGCATAGGTACTTTCGAACTTGTATGCTTAAAAGTAAAGAAAGAGCAACAATAAACTCATAAGAATTAACTGTTTAAACCCTCACGTATTACGTAATTAAAAGTCGTGCCTAGTAATAATTTGAATAAAACATTTCATTATGATCATTAAAATTATAACAATAAAAGCGTAACAGACACAAAATAATATTTAGAAAGCGTAACGAGCAGTATCTACACGTCATGTAGAGTAGTAGACGTGTGTAATTACTGGTTCATACTCTCTAGGGAGAGGTTAGAAAATATAAGTAAGCTTTGTTTTACATAGAACATCCTATATAAAGAATGACATGAATATTTTAGTTAAATACTTTAATAGACTGGTTAAGTGGTTACCTTACCTCTCATTTGGATTCTGTCAATACGGACTGTAGTGCAAACTCTATTTTCTTTGTAGAGACTTTCAGAATGTTTCCTACCTAGATATTTACTAATTTCGACTTAATATTATAATGACAAAGGCATAATAGATTAACTCAATTTTAGGCAAATTTTGGTCGGAAAGACAGGCTTATAGAAACTAAAAAGATACCTAAATCAAATATTGTTAAGGTAGGTAGGTATCTCGTTATTTTAGTTCAGCATGAAAAGAACCACGGTAAACTCTCATTGACTTTTTAAAAGTACCTATGTGTGTGTTCAATACTCCATACGCACGCGGCACTCAGCGAACTCTGGAGCTATGCGAAGGTAAAAACTGGCCCAGGATCGGGAGGACACCGGAGGTGAGGTGGAGCGGACCACTTCTTATCGCACTCAGATATTAATGTGGCCGTTCATACAACATGCTCGTGTTGGTATGCTTCCTTATGACAACGATCTTGCGTTTTTTAGGAATATTGAGTTAGTTTATTGTGTTGATAATGCTTATTGTTTGGAAAGATTACAATTGATAATATACCTATTATGTATTAATCTAAAAACTATGGATCAAATATCCAATGATCTCATTACCATCCGTTTTCACAACTTAATTCTAAAAGTGTTTGTCGTGCTGACATAATTGATAAAATAACGAGATCGTATCTTGAATAATTCAACGATAACTCGCTAAGATGTGGTTGGTTTTCTTACATTAGTGGGCGCACGCGTCCGTCCGGTCCGTCGCGCATGCGCAGGTGGACGATAATGCCCATCCACATTCAGTGCGCGCTACACATTGTGCATTCTGATACCTTTTTTTAGTTTAAATAAATAATTATGGATGTACTGGATTTACAACATTGCTAAATGTCAACGGTACCCGAAATGCCGAAGACTGGTACGGCCGTATAATATGGGAAAGAAGTAGAGTAATATTTTCTTATGTAATGCGTATGTTTGCAAGAAAATAATATTGGAATATAAACATTAAGATGGAAGATAAACTCTTTATGGAAATAAGTGAAACGAAAATAGTAGTATTATTATCACAAGGTGGCGATATTTGTTTCTTTCAATCCACGTTCAATTGTGCTGAACTAATTACGTCAAAAAACAATATGGCACTAGAAACGTGCCATATAATTGAATCGCAGTATTGTAATGTTGACGTTTTGTGAAGATACTTTCTGCAGCAGACTCCCACGTTTTCTTTTATCGGAAGCTTTCTCTGTCAGATAAGAACGAATTGACAATAATAGCGCATAATCGAAGAAAGTTTGCGTTTTAGTAAATACGCATTGTACAAAAGGAGACGCGACGATTTTCCTTGTGTATGGATAAGGAAAATTATTTGTAATTTGCTGACAGCAATGACTTGATAATTTTAGTAAGCAGGGACTTTCATAAGGTATCATTAAAATAAAACGAGAATTATATAAGCATTGTGTCCTTGCTAGTGTTAGTATAAAGAAATGAATATATTTCATTTTACTGAAATCTTTCATAGACAAGAAATTTAGTGTACCTACGTATTCGAAAAGATTTCAGCCTAATTTACTATAATTCAGATTTCAGCCTTGATTAGGTAGCGTCACTTCCAAAGTGTCACACGCACACACACACACACATACAATGACAAAATCATATAAAGAATGGCACGTTAAAATAACAGCTTTTTACAGGCAAGTTGAAGCACTTTTTCCGCACTCATTTTGCGTTAACAGTAACTATTTTTATAAACGGCAGTTACGCAATTTAAAAAAATTCAACATTCATTTGCTTTGTTATACTCATTACGTGTTTTATGTTTATGTGGTAATATAAGAAGCCCGCATAACTAATCAAGTCGACTTCCCTTCTATCGCTTATCCGCAATATTTATGTGACCACCATAGCAATTAAGTAGTCGTAACACCAGAACCCATTGAGATTATATACACAAATTACATAAATTACACAACATAATTGTTAAGGCAATTATGTGAAAATTGAAAAGTGATAAAAATCTTTGGTACGTCATATTAATTTTTGCGAAGGAAATTAAAATAGAAAATTATAGACTCCGAGCTACTGAAATGCTTGAGAAAATATAAATATTTTACGTTATTTGCGCTCTGTATATTCATTTAATAAAACAAGCGTTTATTTATAGTTATTATAATTGCGTAATTTCAGTTATAAGAATATTAAATCTAAGCCTTGAAAGATTGTTTGTTCGTGTTGTAGTTAACCTCATTTATTTTCTAGAAAATAAAACCAACACCATAAAGTTCATTTATCAACACATTAGGTCTAGGCAGGGCGAGAGGCGTTGACCGCGCGCCCGACACGCGTTTCTCTCATTTTCCCTGAACATTATATTTCGTCCAATGGAAATACGTCGTGTAATATAGCAATCGTTTCACAACATGCAAGACCTTTTTTCAGGTCATGAGTTCATGACGCCTTTACTAATACGAAACGCGTAGAGGTTTCATACAGTTTGGGTTTGATATGACTTCCATATGAGTTCGTGCTAAAGTTTACGATAAGTTCTGATTTATATAACACGTGGCCCTGCTCAGGTTTTTCTCAAGTAGGTATAGTATAGTTCAATATTTTGTAAGACACGCAAATATTTGTTTGTGAAATGTGGATTCATTGATATAAGACGGAGATTGAAGTGTGTGAATTGATGATCTACGATGAATTACTTAGCGTAGACAGAAGGTCACACGTACTAAGGTACTTAAAAGCAAACTGTATAGTATACGTAGAGCAAGTAACTGGAATGAGGTCAAAAATAATTCTTACGGGCACGTTGCAGCGATTGATCGAAGAACCCCTACTCATAAGTCATTGTTCATAGTCACGACACTGCTACGATAAATAAAACAAAAATACGACAATTTAACAAAAGCCAATCGGCCCCATTTAACAGAAACCCCCGGAAGAGGAAAAATCACGGACCGACGTCGTATTAGTAGAAAAAAGCGGTTGATAGTAAAATACACGAGCCATTTCCCCCCTTAGCCAGAGATGCGACTACGCGTGTATCGGATTGCAATAAATTCGAGAGGGTAGAGCAGGGGTTGCCGCCGCCGCCGTCGCGACTAACGTCTTCCGCTTTTGACGGGTTTCATGTTAGTACTTCAAACTTGCTTGCTGTGACGATTCGAAGTTGACTTTCCGACTACATTCTGAGACACATTTTGTGACAAAAAACTTTTTTTTTACAACAGAAAGTTCATATAAACAAAGTTTGACCATAAGGTATCTACCAAAATATTATCTAATATCTATTGGGAAAATAAATGTAAAAATATTAAGATGTTATGGTAAGAGTATCCAGTAAACCTTATTGTTATTAAACTTCTGCACCAGTTACTCCACAGAGTTTATATTTACTACTAGTATAAAACACTTCATAAAGATATTGCAGTATCTTAACCACGTTATAGTTATCATTGAATTTATATAAACGATTATCGCGCCACAAACATACAACAAAAAATATCATAACAAGATAACATTTACATAGCGATGATGCTTAGCCTTCTAACGCGGCGCCACTGCGTCTGAGTAATTCATGTTTGATTGCTACAGCGCTAGCCTTTATTTTTGTTAATAAACCAAACTTGGCTTCTGACCACCGCCAGAATATATTTACCATTTGTTCCCATCTCATGAATAAAACATACACAGAAAGTAATCGAGATAGTTTTACAAGACGGCAAATAAGGGTTAAGAACAATGGTGTAGCAATATTTTGCGGAAATGGGTTGTTATATGAAGTTGTAAGTTGTGCGGAAATAACATAAAAATAAGTTATGCTAACCGTGCGTGAGTGATGTGTCGTTAGACTAAGGATTACGCCATATTGTTCCATAAATACATTTTATCTACTTTCTATCTAGGACACGAGAATGATCTATGTTGTGAGACGTGTCAGGCTTCGCGGCGCCGTCCTGTTTTTTTGTCCCGAAACTATCGGCTTACTTTACCATGTCATAATCGTATTTTTTCATGTGAATACGAGTTTCGTACAAAATACAAGTTTCGGACCGGAGAACCAACAATTTAAATCAACTTCACTATTATTAAGCTTTGGTTTCCTTTAATAGTCGAATACCTAAATCAGATTATTCTATTCGGCAATTCTTACAGCTAACAACCTAATTGTACAATGTACACAAAATATAATACAAGTAGTGACCACGAAAGTGGGCTGAGAATTAAGGGTTTCAATTATTAGATCTTTTCCAAATGTCCGATATGAATACGACATGAGCAATTAAATGCAATTACACCGAGCGATTGTGTCCAGTGGCATTGTGCTACAGAAATTCGGAGCGACTTCAGTCCGATTACGTATACCGTGTAATCATCTAAAGCAACGTATAGCAATTATTCGAACTGAATAACATTTCCGCTGCGGACTTTAAATACACATTCGGTTCCCAGTTGTGTCTTTATTAACACAATGACCAGTGTTTTTAGTGGAAGATTATCTATCTAAGTACGCAAATGTGTTAATTAAACTTTTCGAGGTAACCACGTACAGAGCTACAGAGCGGAGCTTTGAGAAATTGTGTAATTAATGCTAATTTTCATAAAACTTGAGGGAATCAGGTTGTTGGGTCAGGTATGAATTATTATCGTGTTATGCCGTGCTTTAACTAAAAGGCGTTTACGTCGCCGCAGTAGAAAGAAAAAATATGAAATATGTACGTATATCGAGTAAGAATGTAAAACTTGGCAAAAGCTTTATTTAAAGAAAACGTTTTTCCAAGAGACACAACACTTATTCTTGATGATACAATCGTAATAACTGAAGCCTGTGCCAACGGTTAACGCTAGGGATATATGGAAATTGTAACGTGAAACATTCTAAACAACATCGGCCGCCCTACACCCCTGGATAAATTCAATTCGCGAATTGTATTTCCTAATAAAACTTGCAAGCTTTCCCTTCGAGGCAGGTACGTTATTTAGTCTGGATCCCCATGTGGGGCGTAGTGTTCGGTATTTATGACCGCTGCGTCATGGGGTTTTACCGTAAGTGTAGTACGACTTAGTGAACTTTACGATATCGACGCCATGGGAGACGTTAAAAGCTAGTGATAAAATTATTAGATTTGATGGTTATCTTTGTTTTCTGTGTAATCATTACTTCGATCTGAGTGAATATTTTATTTGAAGTTACTTACTACTTAGTGGAATCTATATATAACTTAAGTATGTAGGTACAACTACAATATTGTTATACTCGTTGTATACTGATACGTTTCCTTTTGATATTACCAAGTATGTGATCCATTAGAATGAATTGAAAGGTTTTGCAAATGTTTGTAACAAATGGATGTTGGAACGTCGACACATGTTAAATCTGTGCGCGCGGCGGGCGCGGCGTGGGTGCACGAACACCTTTACTATTGGTAAATTAGCAGTGCCAGTAGCACATGTCGAACAAAAAATACATTAACAGCCGGCTATTGCCCCAGTTTGTGCGTGTTAAGTGGGGGATGTAAATATACCAAGTTATAAAGGAATAGGTAATTTTAAATGGGAAATATGTGAGTTATTGCTAAAAAGAATCAACTTATTAATTCACAAAGCTACTAAGTAATTAAATAAATAATATATGTATTATGTAGGTATGGATAAGGTTGTAGAAGGGTATTTAAAATATTATATATATTTTTAAATCGATATATGTATTTCCAGGAACAGCACGTTCAATGACAAAAAATAAGTCCTAATTCCAGTTTATCAAAGTTATTATTTCAAACATTTAGACCAAAAAAAATGCAGTGTTAAGTTCATATTGGGGCCACGTGTGGCAAATAATTGAATGGTTACTCTGCAAGTAAAAACACCTTGCCTAACAGATGTTAGAGATTGCACCCAAATACTGATGGATTGGCTTTGTTGACTCGCCACTGTTACAATCAATACGAAACACATTTCCAAGTTTTGATATTCATATGTATCCCGTCAAATATTGGGGGATTAAACACCTATTGCTTGTGTGCAGTATTATATAAAAGAGGGAATATTATCCTTATAAATAGTATTTTATGTGGTGGTAAAATGGCTTTCCAATTTTTAGGTGACCTAAGAGGCTAAAATTTTAGCCTTTAAACTACTTATTAGATCAGGTATTCAGGTGTGTCAAAATCTGGAACTGCAAGTTCATGTTCCAATTTATTTGTTTGGTATGAATATACAATTGATTCTTAGAATATACTGACTGGACCATGTCAGCACGTTAATAGCGATAGCGATGTTGATTGGAAATATGTACCTACTAATAATGTTCAGAAAAAAATATTGGCAAGATACCAAAAAAAATAATCCTCTCTATACTTTTCTTAATGCTGAGTAAATAGTAGTATTGAATTCATAAGATCCTTGATAAAAGCGTTTCAAAATATCTATAAAGTTTTTCTATCCCAAACGAATACAATTTCACACAAGCCATTTTGTAGCATCCCTTACAAATTAGGGGACATGGAGCACGCGATGCAACAGCAGATAACAAAGTAAGTGAATAGATTACCTAATCTGTTATTCCTGCTACCGTGAACAAGATAAGTAAGAGATAAGGCGGTTTCGCCAGGCGCTAACCTGCGTAGGGACAATGGGATTACAATAGAACACAATGGGTCATGGCAGTAAAAGCGCGTTAAGAACCTAATCTCGTTTTACACAGTTTGTAACAGACGTAACAAGATTACACGGTACTTCCCTGTAATTAATGTTTGGCTGTTACTTGCCGTAGAAATTGGAGATGCGTACATACCTGCAACAAAGGAATTATGTCAGTGGTTATTGTATAATGCTTATGCAATAATATAATTATGTTTTAGTTGATGTTATCTATTCTCCTTTTCCTATTAATACCTAGTTTTGGCTGTATAATAATCTCCTTAAGGACGTTTGAATACGATAAATATTAACGTGCGATAACAAAGTCAATAAAGCCGACGTGATACACTTTCATTCATGTTTACTACGATATAAACATACTTAAGAGTTACGATGCGCGTGTTTAGATAAAAATAAGATCAACATATCGGTGCAGTTGCTGGGCGCGGTATCTCGACGAGTCGATATTTCAACGCCGGCTACCAGATGTACACATTACTCGTTTTTTCGGATGTTTTCACTCAAAAACGCTGTTATCGATATGTTACATCCGTAAATAAATTGTAGTTTTTATTTGCAGCTTTTTCTGTATGTTGATTATATTGATAAATAAAAAGGTTTACTTAAAGCTACGCCTCGCTGTCTGTCTATACAGTTCTACATTGAACGCAGATAACTCTAGTATGATGGTTTTAATTTTGTTAAAGCAATTGTTTAAGTCAAAATGTATGCAAATAAAAGCTTATACGTTTTCTTATCGCAGGAAAAGTCCTAAAGATTATATCGAAGACAAACGAACAGATGCATGTAAGAAAGCTGATATCAACAATTATCGGCTCTAGCGATGTTTGCAGCGGAAGCAGGTTGGCGGAAGAAGGTATTTGGGCGCGTGGCTTTTTGCGGCCCCGGCGAGGAGGGTTTCGACAGATGGAAAGTCGCTCCGAGGGTAATCGAATTACTTTTTACCGACATATGCACTACTCAGCCGAGGGGTTAACTTCAAGTGATTCAGCATAAAAAGTTTCGATGGGGATACATGTGGCTTCACGTCACTAACCGAGGAATACCAAAACCATTAAATACAAATAAAAACCGTCACCTGGTCTTACATTACCGTATGAAAGTAGTACAATTACTGAACTCTTTAAATTTAATGGAAGTTTAAGATCTAACAAAGACAAGAAATAAGGTTAAGTGCTAATTAAAAATCGCCGCACACTGAACCTCGCTTGAAGGAAACCACTTAATGTCTAGCTGGCGTTAGTGACACTTCCTGTAGATGTCAAGAGTAGTATAAATCATGAGCTTTATTAAATTTCCTTTTGTCGCAAAGACGCGGAATTAATAACAGCCGACGGCTACAAGACATATTTGTCATCACCCAAAAAAGCAAACTTTTTTTACTCGTCTATTTTGGAAAGGGAACAAAATATATCGGGTGGGACATCTGTATATGAGTCATATGGACTGAAAACAATCAAACAGAAATTAATATAACAACCGAGGACATTTTTTGTTACATTTATTTTTAAGCACGCGACACGGTCGTCATTCTCGCGTGACAAAAAATTAAAAACAGTTTTCTTTTATCTTTTCATTCCCGTATGCAATCAACTGTCCCCGGAGATCATTTTTTCTAATCCAGGTGATAAATTGACGGAAGCTGTCGGTATCTCCCCTACGACCTAACTAAAAATAAGGAACGGGAAGGACGCTTTGCATTTTTTATGTCATAAATGTATAATCTAATTATATCTGGGAGTTGGTAAAATGTGCTGCAGGATATATTTGGGTAAGCATAAAATAATGGCCATGCTTTCATTTGAATAGTCTCTAGTTATACCCTCCTATAATGTATACGGTCGTTACCACAATAACCTTAGAAACCAATCTCATTTTATGGAGTAATTATTCTAGCCTCATTGCACTTGGACGTCTGTACAGTACGGTAAACAAAGCGGAAATGACCTATTAGATAGCAGCTGGTATGGCGGCGGGGCACGCGCAGCTGCCGCCCGAATTTCGCCGAGAGATCGCGAAACGCGCGCCTTCCGTTTCCGGCCGATTGTACTTGCGCGTTCTTTAAGTTAAGTGTCCTTAAGGGTGGACATGAATTGACATGCCGGAGCCGCTGCCATACGGCATGTGGACTCATTCACCGCAATTAGGGGAGTGGCAATCCAATGTTTTGCATTGTTATTGATGTGGTATAGCTAACAGAAGTGTGTTGTTATAAGTACGTTATTTATTTCAACGATAAATTCACCTGGGCCATGTAATACATGGTTGTGTCTAGTGGTGCTAACTCGTTCCGCTCTAGTCCATTCAGTAGTAAAGTTTACCTTGCGCCACGAGCTCACAAACATCAGAGAAAAATGAAGTCAACAATAGTATCGATCCTGGTTGATTTACCAAAGAAAGCATGAAATGCATTAAGTTACGCAATCTATATTTTGAGTGTGAAGATTTTTATGACTGAGAATCAAAATCGAGAAAAAGAAAAGAAAGAAAGCAAAAGAAGTATGCCAGGATCGTAGCAAATCGAAATCCGTGGTCTCAGCCTACCTCTGAGGGAAACAGGCGTGACTTTATGTATGTATCAAGATCAGCTGGAATTTCGTTGTGAAGCACAACAAATATTTCAGGTTGAGACGAGGTACTGTCATGTTGAAGTATAGCTGTATGGAGGACAGGTTTGAGCAGCAGTGTCGAGTGACATTGTGGCAACATGCTACTTGTTCCACGGTGACTTGTCGCCATTGTCCACGCTCATTGTCTAGTAGCGAACTAGTTGCTCCACTACCGTGACTTTAAGACGTGTTTACATTTGTACTCGTTTGAGCAATCTCTTTATATTAGAACTTGTTGAACCCACGACTACACCCGCGTAGATTCTTGATTAGCGAGGTGAAATATCTCTATGCTCCAGTGTTCCTTTATTATAATTACGAAGCAGATTTATTTTAGCTTAGTTTGAGGTTTTAATTTTAAATAGTATATAATTATCAGTATCCTTAACTATTTTAGATTATTATATATATATATATATATTTATATTTACATGCCAATACTTGAGAAAGGTTAATATAAAAGTCACGTTACCATGTTTATTAAAAAACATTGAATTTCCTTATGCTCAGTGTCAGCTACTTCAGAAACTTTAGGTATTTACTTTATAGGTACTTATTTATTAAGAGTTTTCAGTTATAAGTATAGAAGAGTGTATCGGCTAATCCTTACAATGAAGGGTCTATACACATTGACTTTTAGAAGACAGCCTTGAGAGGTTAAAACATACAGAGCTTTTATCTGAACAGTTCGCGGTGAGTTTAGCCTTAATCAACAAAAGCCTTAAGATAAAAGCAGTATAAATGTATGTGCTGATGTGAACTATGCTTTAGTTGAACAACAACAGAAGATATTTAGAGCCGGCACGCGCGTTAATTTGAATTGTGGAGGTGCCTCATAATTCCAGTAATGACCGACCGCACTATTATATTTTCAACATTGCTATCGGAGCATTAAATAGCATCATGATCACAGCAGGTGGACAGTAAAATGTAAACCGCAGTTTTTTGCTGTACGTGCACTTACATAGCAATTAATATAATCAGCAGAACTGTCCAGTGTTAAATATTTTGTTATGCATAATGACAATAAATGTTATTTTTTATGAAATTTTACTTAAATAACTGCTTCGTTGGTCTAGTGGTTGCTAAGCGCGACTGCTGAGCACGAGGTCCTGGGTTCAAATCCCGGGTCGTGCAAAGTGTTACTGGGTTTTTCCATTAGGTAATTCTCAGTAGCAGCACGGAGTTTGGATTTGTGCCCGGTTGATGGCAATACGCTCGCCCCCTATTACATTGGGACCTAAAACATAACTGGCGAAATGTGGGTGTACTATATGTGCATCTCTGCCTACCCCTTCAGGGACTACAGGCGTGATGTTATGTTATGTTTACTTAAATAACTCATATTTGATAGTAACCTGTCCTTATAGGGTACAAGCTGCATTCTTTCGTATTCAACTAATAAGGGAATGAATTCTGTTAACTCGCCGCATTAGCGTGTCCTCTTTCAGAAGACAAATGTACAAAATATTTATCACAGTTAAGCTTATTACATAAGAAAGGGTTTATTCAACTGTCTATCCCATATTATTGTAATATAAAAGCGGATATAAATAAAATAGTATTTTATGTTTGTGCCCGTTTTTGCTTGCATCTCTACATAGTTGTATTCTGATTTATTTTGTGGCATTACATAGTGTGTTAATGTTCATTTTTATCTGTCTTAATTGCGTCGCGTCAATCAGGTCAGGTATAAAAATAAATAATTATTAAGTTTAATATGGACAAATTATAGAAGCTGTAGTAAATTTGTGTTTTACTGATTAGTTTCATATTTAAATAATAGTAGACTAAGAGACTTAATTTTATAAGAATTTTAACAAATCTTCGTGTAATCACTTTAAATCGTTTTGAAAGATGAAAATAAATATTCAAAATCTGAGCATTTCTAAACATAATTCATAACATTTGTGGTCGCTAATGAAAAACATATAGAGTTAATCCGCGTTTGTTGAGGCGCCGTCAAAGCTGCGGTGCACGTGCGTACGCGCACCTGCCTTTGCGGCACCACCCCTAAGCTGCCCGAGGGGCGACGTGTACGAACTAGTTCAAAATGTTATACGTGCTATATAGCTTTTTTATAGGTGGATATGGAATCTTAAGCTAAGTAGGTACCTACGTGAATTATTTTCGGGACGTGATAGCTGTGGGAGTTGTTATAGATGTTATCTATGACTACGTCAAGATATCGCAATATCGGCTAAAACCTTTCTTTGTACAATTAACAATTAAAAATATTTTCATATTAAATTGGGTCAATACTTCTGCTGTTATGCAGGGTGTTCTAAGACATCATTGACGATAGGCCCAGCCCATATTGAACCAGAACCATATTGGTTCTGAGAAATACAGGCACGTTATACGTACATAAATCCTACTTCTTTTTTCAACTAGCACGTGCCGCTAACTTCAAGTATATATATGCTTTGGGACAACTATAATAGTTTAAATCAAACAACGTGTTATTAAGTAACCAATTACATTTTTTCATAAGTACTGGGGACGGTAAACAAATTAAATTGATTATTATATTCAAAATAATTACGTAACGACTCGTATAATAGGTGTACGTACCATGTAATTATTTAAAAGACCGCTCCAAATAGCGTTTTACGTTAAATTACACTAAACACATTTCCTTTTAGATGAGTTAGCGCGCAGACTCGCGATGTTTGGGGACACCATTCTCCCTGGTCACTTACGCTAGTGATTAAGTCTTTTTAAAGGCCGTTTAAGGCAGTTGCGAAGGACCAATTAGCATTTATCGGACTTCCCTTTTCATGTCGAAGATCCATTAAATTGGTTCACTTAAATTGAGGACCGAGTTCATATTTATAATTAAGTTAATGTATTTGTAAAGCAGCTGTTTATGTTGTCTATAGCTGTTATTGTATACTGAAGTCACAGATATATTTCGATTCAATACTCAATACTCAATCATTTATTGCATTCCATATGTTACAGAGATGGTAGAAAAAAAAATTGTATAAGATCTATATGGACCCTCATTTACTATAAACTCTGAAAGTAAGATCGTTTATTATGTGGAAGTGAGACGACGCTACGTGCAGTGTAATATGACGTCTCACTTCCACAACGTAAACTGCTTTAAGATTTCATGCTACGGGGGCAGGTCTCTGAAATCGTGCATTTAGATAATGTCTTCTATCTTTGAAACAAATCAATAAACTAATACGTTATTATTTCTACTAACAATGAGTTAATTACCAACACAAATGCGTCTATCATAAATTCCTAAACGCATACGACAAACATTAATTTCACTTGAATAAATCATGTAACTTTATAGTACCGGAGTGACGCACCTCATTACTATGCCGGGAAGCTCATAGTGCACGGGATGCACTTAGAGGGCTCATTGCGAGGTAAATATATTTAATAACGAGGGTTAAGGACAATAGAGGGGCGGAAGTTCGCGTGTGTCCGCCGGATGTCGGCCCACCATCGATCACGCTGTAAGTACTGATTGATGTACGCGCAACTGGGTTGTACGAGCTTTATGGGTGATAGATAATTGCATTCGTTTTGGAGAATGTGGAATTTTCGTTTTTTAACGCAATTATTGCCGATAATATGAATGATTCCTCTAGTAGAAATAACTCAACTACAACCAAAAACATTTGAAGATTTAAGTTGAGACCCCAATAAAGTACGGTCACGATCTGTGATAAAAACACCTCTGGTCCACTCATTCTTTAAACAGGAAGTATCACGGGGAAGTTAAGCTCAAAAAAGTGTTTCCCACGAGCTCTACTAAAGACAACAATTGCTTTATTTCACCCAAAAATAATGACGTGAGTTTATGTAAGTTCTACGGCTTAATGTCGTGCACCAGCCAATAGATATTCATTGTTTATGACACCTTTTGTCGGCCGCCTACTCAATAAAATGTAAAAATTCGTCTGTCGTGTGCTGTCTTTGTACCGGCACGTAGGGCACCTCCACAGTCCGGGATAATGTTGGTTTAGAACAAAATTCTCACGTTCTGTATCCATTGTAAACACTAAACACCGGGACACCCGTTACGTTTCGTTTACTGCGCTCATTGTTCTATTATATGAGCTTGTGAAATGTAAACAAGCGTTGAAATGTTAAATGAAACTCTTTATATCATACAATATTACCGGAACCTTGTAAAAGAAAGGTCCACGGATTGTGGACTTAAATGACTGATTTTACCTTCAAAATCAATGCTCAAGTCTGAAAACGTCGACTCAACTCGTTCCATCTGATAGAGTCAGCATCTGTACTAGATTTAATCGCACGTAAACAGTTAATAACAACGTTATTTACTTATTACGTAATTATTAGCACTTAGCTAATAAACTAGCAGCAAAAAATCTCTATCAGTGGATGTCATTGTACCTGGCGTGGAGTAATGAATGAATTCATTCTGTGCCCACTATCCGCGTATCGCGTAGTTCAGTCACGTACTACCGACGACCGGTTGCCTTTTCAATTCGTTAAACGATATTGATGCCATAGAGCAAACCTTAAGATTTATAGACACGTCTAACGATTGCGGAAGTGTAATTCACAATTAATTCATTGTTCAAACGACATTACGTATTTGCATGAATAGATGAATAGTAATATGATCGCCGCCATCGTTGGGGGTTTAGTGTTAAGACAGTTTTTATTGTAGCTGTTAAATTAATTTCATTATTTAAAAGCTTTTGCTAATATTTCAGGATTCATAAACTAAACTGAAATTTAATAACTGCATAATATACGATTTGTATAATTTTTCATGGCGTGTCTGCAGTTTAGTCTATGGCACAGGTGCATTGCGGCACAGTACACCTACAGTGGACGGGCGCATCGCCGACGTCATTCATGTCCGTTCGGCCTTCCGGTATGCGGGCGGGTTTCCACTCACCGCCGTGATTCACACCTGACAGAAAACCGAGTCAAGTGACGGATCTGACCAATGACGCTTGCGCTATGTGGGCTAGTGAATCATAATGCAAAGGAAATCCCAATCAGCTTGATATTATTGTATCGGTAATAATTCAATTAAGAGTTGGGTACCAAAAAAAGCATTTCCTACTTAAATATAAATTAAATATAGGATCACCATTTTTAGTTCACTAAAGATATTTATAGTGGTGATTCAAATAGTCAGCTCTACTTTTCTACTAATCATAAGCAAAAATATTACAGCTTGTTAAGAAGATAATGGCTTGTGTGTCCTGCTATAGTCTGAGTAATTTAATAAGTAATAAAAATCTTTACTCTATAAAATTTATGAAAACTTTTTGTTATTCAAAATAATATATAATAGTGCTTATATTATTATTAACTAGAAGGTACTAATAAATTATCCAAAAAGTGTTTTACTCGTAAGTGGCGAAAACACAATCTAAGGTTAGCACACAAGAAATGTCTCAGACGAAGTTATAATGGTAATCGGATACCATTAGGTACAGGATTCTACGACCCTGGCGTCTGGGTTGTCCGTCTGACTTTTGTTTCAACAAACAACAAAGCCTTTCTTTATATTTATAGTCTATATCTATCTCAATTAGCCTGTCTCGTTGACTCTTGTAGGCAAACAATGTGGCATTTCAAGTCTGTACCTGTTTATTTTTCCATAGTAGGTATGACGTCATACCTATTGTCAAAAAAGTCTGCAAAATAGATTTAATATAAGTGTGCTTTGCGTTGTCCTCCGGTAGTGTTTGCGGTCACATACGTGTATTTCATCTCTTTCTTCTCTAGGTACTATTTAAACAATATTTTATTGATTCCTCCGTAAATTCCTCAGTAAATGAGAATCTTAGGTATCTGACGTCACCGTGATTTTCCTTTGAAGATCAAATGAACAAGATTGAATCTATGAATGTTATCGGAAGTGTAAAACAATTTGTAACACTTGTGCACGCTGCGCACGCGCCGGTGTCGACATTGTTATTGTTTTGGTGCGTCGCGCCCTTTGTCAAGACTCGCGCGACCGTTCAACGCTTTTAGAGAGCATCCGTAATGTCAACCTTGTGTACATAATATATCATTATACAGAACTCTTAAGAGTATCGTATTGCCGCGGAGTTTGGTCTGCATTCAGCTTGCTAAATAAGAAGTGAGTCATTGACTGTTACTGCACCTTTGAGTTTTTCTTGAGAAAATGTCATCAGGCCATCTATTGATCCACTATACGTCCATTCCAAACATACAAGGATGTAAATACTTTGAGCCCCAGATTAGACAGACCGAGTTATAGGAAATGGTTAGTAATACTTCACGTTATGCCCCGGTTTGGTACTGACCATCTGATCAAACAAACCAAAGCCTAATATGCAATAGATTTGCCTGTACATAGAACTAGTACCACATTTAACATAATGTGGGTGAGCTAGCCTTAGTAGTAATACAGATGTGAAGAAACACAAACATACAATAGTTTTATACGTTAGTTTAGTACATTTTATTCTACAGTTCAAAGTGAATCCAAAATATGGAGTTCAATCGATATTGTAGCTCCATACCACCCTATAGAGCATTCGTTTACAAACAATCTACGCAAATCGGCGTCCCACCTGCATAAGGCTAAACATGGTGGCAACCTCCACACAAGGAGTGGTTCCCTTAACGGTCCACCGAGACATGTGACCAGCTGATTCCCACTTAAACCAGCAGACCATGTAAGTAGTTTAGTAGTATCCAGCTCTTAAGGATAACTACTATGTGATTTATTGTACACTAGCTGCGCCCCGCGGTGTTACCCGTTACATTTTTTCGGGATTAAAAATAGCCTATGTGTTAATCAAGGGTGTCAGCTACCTCCATATGAAATTTCATCAAAATCGGTCGATCCGTTTGAGCGTGAAGAGGTAGCAAACATACAAACACATTGACAAACTATCGCCTTTATAATGTTAGTGTGATGTGATTAGATCCTGGTTACGCAAACAGAACTTTTAACATTAACTTTACGACTGTCAAAGGTCGCTAGTACAAATCCCGGTACGCACCAACGTCTTTTCGAATTCATGTGCGTAATATAAATTAGGCAGTCGTCAGTTGCTAAAAACGGTGAAGGAAAACATCGTGAGGAAACCTGAGAGATTTTCCAACAATGTGTAAAGCCATGTTAGAGGCCTAAGGCAGGCGGCACCACCTTTTCTAAATTTCAAAAAGAGGAAGACCAGACCTTTGAGGTGTTCTTCTTAATCAACACCTACATTTCAATGGTCTCCACAAGTTTTGGTGGATGGAATGTTTTATTTTATATCTTCTGTGGTAGTTCTATCATTAAACTCTAGCTTTATCATTAAACACTGACAAAGCTATCGCCAATACCAACAAGTTGAGTAGGTGCTAAGCATTTGGGACAAATATCAAGGATATTTGTCCCGAATGCTTATGCTATGCTTATTGCTAGGCGGCAAAACCACAAAAGAAGAGAACTAAGTACCTACATATAACTGTAAGTTCATAAGTGGCAATACTTTTTACTACAAGCAGCTTGAGAACAGCCTGCAGTTTACTGTTCTCATATTAGCGCTCCACATTTCGCACTTGACTCGCTATTCAAACAAAAGTAGCCTTGCATCAATTTGTGCTTCACAATGTTACATCAACGTTGAACAATGCACTTAACACGATTCCCTATTTTTAGTTAAGTAGCAATTACAACACGCGAACTTAGCATGCAATCTTATAACTTAAGCCGTATTCATGTAGGCACTGACTACAGCACTGTATTTTCTTTCATTCAATGAATTAGGTATTGCATTTTCAAATCCTTCACCATTTTTGAAGGCCGAACTTTTTGCTAAGTTTACATAGGGATATGACCATTATTTAAGTTGAAATGTCATCCTTTTTAATACAAAATTGTTACATCTATGAGACTCAGCCAAAATATACTACTCATTACCCAATTACCCATGTATAAACTAAGGCAATATACCATGAATTATGTATTTATGCAAGTGCTATTCTAATCTAGTTACTTATTCCATCAAAAGTTGCTTTGACACTTATTCAAACAGGTTGGTGGAAAATTACCATAACCGCGTAGGGAGCGAAATAATTCAGCAATTACTCATGGTTTGATTATAAAATGATGTAATTGGCGAAGGTATGCTCATTATATAACGTAGTGTGGGAAAACTGACAATGGTTAGTCGGAAAGCTACATAGAGTGCGTGGTATTTGCAATTTACACCACGTGCTCGGCGCCTTGCTACTTCACACCGAGTTCCCATTTCTGCTGAACTATTTTTCCCTTTCATTAAGTGAACACAAAGCTTGAGAACCCAACCATTTATAAAATAACATTGAAATACTGCAACATGCCTTATTTGTTTTCTGAAAAAAAAAGTATTTTTTTACCTATATAATATTTAATTAATTATACTTTTATACATAAGACATGCAATACAGAGGCGGATTTAATGCCATAGATATTTTCTATCGCTCAACCTTTGGATGGTGAAGAAAAAGGACTGTGGTAGGTGCATTTAAAAGAACTGAAGAGATAATATCGATATAGAAGTATTAGTTCCTATAAATAATCAAAATTTCAAGGTAATCCGAATCTTTTTGCCATTTAACTTACTTCGAGCGTTCACTGACGACCAGTCGCTAAACTTACTTTTTTAATTTATTTCACGTCATTCCATTGAAGGTGTGTGTTTTACCAATTGAGTCATTGAAAAAAATGAGTAAAGAGTAACTATTTTAGGTACACTAACATCATAACACCATCTAATTGATCTCTCTGAGAATCATTTGAATCAGGCGTGACTAAGTAAATTCCAATCTAGGCTGGCCGGCAAAATATCTACCACACGAGTTTTCAGAAATACCTTTCAAATTAAATAATTAGTGTCTGAGTAGATGTGCCTGAGAAGTATCAATGGATAATTGACACTTTACCGAATAGTATTACAATTATAAAAGGTATACTAAGTCGCTACACTAGCCTACTCGTACCTTGGGACATAAATGTACTCGTGCGTATGTAGTAGATGGTATACTCGTACAACACAGTGTACAATTAACATAGTTTTTTGCATAACATGCCTGGCTAATAGACACTTTATCTTGTTGCGATTCTATGAAAGTTGGACGTCGTTGCTTATCCGATTTGCAGTTTTTCGGCTCTCCTTTGTTCCCCGTCATATTAGCAAACGCTTTTATTGCATCACGTCTTAATTATCTTTTGTTTGAGCTGCGTATTGTTAATTTGTTCATTGACCAACTTCTTGCTTCCATTTAATGAATACTCAGATGAGATGAAAAAGACGATATAAACAGTCTTCTTCAGTCATCATTCATTTTAATTATAATTTTAAATTAAAATTGCTTTATTGAATCAAATTACAAGACTTTTTTCTAACAAAAGTTGTCAAATATTACACTTTGTAATGTGATATTGTATCGAGTGCATGCAATGACGAGACCAGTACTATACTCAAATGGAAAAGTATCTTAATTGTACAAAATAAACAGTGATGGCCTAATACTCAAATATGAATCGAACGAAATAGACGGTGATGTCGTAAGGTCACCGAACACTGTTCAAACATTAATCCTAGTTAGGAGAGGGTGTGATCTGTAAGCGAGCCCACTCTTACGTTTCCACGGCCCGTGGGAATCAACGCACACTAAATTATTAACAAAAATATTGACCCGCTGCCTACTTAAGGGATTTGACCACCAGTTGTTTGCACTGCCAGTTTGCCGCTCCCAACAAATACGGCAACGGCGACGTGTCGACGACTGCTTTTCAAAGTTTATGGGAAAAGTTCGAGTGCCACGGGCCGGGGTTCGTCAATATTTTGTGTTTGATCTCCATGAGAACTGACGTAACCCTAAAGATGATTGCCGATCTTTATTAAATGTGGGATGGGAACTTTTTATCGTAACCGTGAAAGTTGTGTCATAAACTTTAATTACAGCTAATCAACTGGAATTTAATATTTTCTTATAAGTTCACTACATTAAAAGTAGAGTAGTTTTGGGTATTATAGACGCTACGTCTCATCACTCTTATCCATGTTGCATGTTGGTGTTTTGTTTCTTTCTTATTTTATTATTGCATTATTTAGTTACATTTTGATTAAATAGCGATGTCACATTGCAATTTACATTACTAAAAGCGTATGTTTTGATCTAATGTTTTCTTCAGTACCTACATACATAAAACCACTCTATATGTAGGTACATTTATCCAATGCCTATTTCTATAGTTACAATTTATTAGTTCTATATTGAAGGTGCTTACTTGTAAATGACATCTACATTTTAAGTCCAAGTTTTGCCTCATTTAAAGAGCATTTGAACATATAATTTGAATATTTGATTACATTTTCCCTATTTGTGTGTTACGCACGATCGGCCATAGGTGCCGTGGATCTAGATCAAATCGATCATCGGCGCAGACCGTTACAGATGTGTCGATGCGGAATTACCCAGTTGTCGGGGTGAACAAAACATTGGACTAGCGGAATTAACCTGAGTGCCTAATAGAACATGTCAATAAATGGAAAAAATGTTCTTCAGGTATCATTAGAACCATTATTTTACTACAAAAAGTATACAAAGCTCGAGGAAATCGCTCTACATCGTTTTTTTTAAATAATGCATAATGTAAAATCTAGATTTTATGAGTAACCTTTAAAATATATATTTAGGTATATGGATATTAATTATGGCTAACGGCCAACCCTGGTCAACCAACAACCTACCTATCATAAATGTTCACAAAACGCATTTTTATTCTAATTAATCAGCTTCAAAACTCCGAAAGCAACAATCAAGAATAATACAGATTGTTTAAGTCTACACTAATTAAGACAGCAACTGGAATATAAGTGATTCGGCTACAATCCACTTTAGTTTACTGTACCTTTCTACATAATGGCGACACCCGCGGTGATTCTCAGCAGTAACGAGCGCGCGGCATCTAATCCGCGCTCACTAATCCATTAATTAAGCTCACCGAGTTAATTGGGCTAGTTCACGTGGGCCACAGTAGCCGACTCTGAAAATCGCTGTGGTTGATTAAAAAACGCGGAAAAGCGGGACGCACATCGTTACCGGCTTCATTTGGTGGGAAACTTGTTATTTTCCGATTTGCGGTTCCAGACCGAATTTGCAGTGGTTAGTCCGTGCCGCGTTGTATTTGTTTGCAAATTATGGATTTAATAAGTTTTTCCTATTTAAGTTATCTCTAATTTTACTCTTATATGGAATTGTAAATTTTTAATGCGTTCGGAATATTGATTTTGAAGGAAATGTATCTACACTAGAAAAGCAACCATCATAAATATTATATCATGTGTTTACGTTTTGCAATATCTTTGAACGTATACTGTGATTACCTGCTTTTATCAGTGATTGATTACCATAATTACTGACTGTATCTAAGGTCAGCAAATGCTTACTACTGTTGTACTACGAAACTCGGAAGATTTTCACGCAATCGATGTCGTTGTTCTGGTTTCGATTTAAAAAATGGACAACTTCGATATAAAATGGATGAGTTAGTCTTTAAAAACCCTTTGAAGTACTCAGACAAAACTAATAAAGACAACATGAATGCCTCCATAGCCCAGTTGTCCTTTTTTAATATCATAATAAACAACTGTGTTTTATATTTTAAATGAGTTCTAGTATAGTAAACAGTAAACTCGTAGTAGAGGCCGAAGGCGGCAACACGAAGCGTGTGTCGTACGTCGTAGCTATGACTACTGCTGGCAATCATTCAATTGATTGAGGCGGGACGCCGCGGGATTGCCTCATTATCCAATAAACACACCGGCGCCCGATCTCTGCCGCTTTCAATAATGCCACAGATGAGGTAGAAGGTCAAATGTTAATATAGTTTCCTTTTTCCAATTGCCTGACGAGTATCTACGAGCACGTAAGCTCTGGACTGGACAAATATTGCTGGGTATAGGTCGGTACCCAGGTCTTACCAAGTTACAATTTGTAATTTCCCTGCCGTCAGAGAAATTCTCAGTATTTAAAAAGGTTTAAATATACAAGTTGTAATCGGTAAGTTATGACTTCACGGTGTACGTCATAGCATGCAACACAATTCTCCATATCGTAGTCACTTTCTCACTTACGTCAACTATCAAGGTCAGAAACCAATAAAGGCATTACAAAGAACGCTGTAACATTAACGTTCCCATACAAAATCGAAGGGTCATAAAAGTTGGTAAATAATTTTGACAGGTCTATGTTTTATAATGTGAATGTTTGTGGCGCCGACGCGACGCTGCCGACATAAAGACCACAATTACTCGATATAATTTGATAGCCGAGATCGTATCATGTTTGGTATCGATTTCGCACCTGAGAATAAAGTTTCTTTGGCAAATTAGTGATTAGTGCTTTTGATGGCAAGTGTTTAATCGCGATAAAATGGTTTATTTTTAGAGGACAGACTTTTTATGTCTCAGTTTGACCTATTCAGGTACCTACTATAATTTCGGACCGGTTAAACGCTCACACCCTAATTTAATTACGGCTATGCATGTATATCGCTATACTTTTAAACATAATTATACTTAATGTATTATTTGAGGAATGCTTGATTAGATTTCCTTAATAAAGAGAGAGAATCCAGACTTCTAAGAACCAAAGAAAAACCGATATCAATTTTTATAAATATCTTACAGCAAATTGTACATATAACTTTGCGTATAAATCGTTGTCTGACCAAATTCAGAACGGTTTACTTAAGCTAATATAAAGTTACTAAATAAAGCAGGAACAACGGCACAGAATTTGTTTCGGTATTTAAGTGTTCTAGTGGCCAAATAATTTGGTCGGCGAAATGAAACATTACTTAGCACAGTTACGTGTCTGTTATTTTACTTGGAAACGGTAGCACCTTACTGTTTTAATTAAGCAAAATTTTGTTAAAAATTTTCGCCGTACCACTTCTATGATCAATTTTAAAGCATAAAGTGAATTTGATCACCTTTACACTGTTTAGCTTAGTGTCGCCACTCGCAATCCAGGAAGCACTGTGAATGCAATTAGGGCACCAGCTCCAACTATTGTGTTTACAAATTACAATTTTAAATTAGGGTGTGAGAACTGAAAGTCTTGTTTTCGATTGCGAATTTGCGATAAGGTATATTTTATTGGTTATACTAATCAGTACACCCTACAGTTGCTTCAATGATACAATTGCATTTTTCGCTTCATGAAAACACACATAAACATAAAATCACGCATGTATTCCCCGAAGGGGTAGGCAGAGGTGACTGTACAGTACACCCACATTTCGCCAGTTATGTTCGCTTAATGAACATAGTTGTTAATTTGTTGAGAGCAAAATATAAGTTGTGCGTTGCATGTCAGGCGGGACATGAGAAGCATTTCCTCATTGTCGCACGCGCCTGCGCCGCGTCGGCCACCGCGCAACCGCCCAACACCGACGGTTTCTTTTTGTCTTAACTGTGCAAGTATTAACATTGATGAGCATCATGATTCGCTTCCTGTATACTCTTGGTGCTTTTATTTCGTTTATTTAGATTGGTGTAGATAGCATAATAGTTGCAGTTCACTGTAAAGTATTCAGGTTATTCAGATATTTTGTAATTTCTACCTATCTGCTTGCTTAAAGTATCTTAGGAGTACCTAAGAAGAATTAAACAACTATGTATTGTCAAAAGGACAAATCTCATATTAAAATATGAGATATCTTCAGAGAAATATGGCTTGGAAGGCATAAATTATTTATATTCTTACATACAGCAGAAAGAACCAGTTGCTGGTTGCGCAATACTAGATGATATCTTGGTAAATAGACGAAACAGGGAATGTAATTTGATTGTTACATAATGTATAGTGATATCATACAAAGTGTAACTGCGTAGGATTCGTCATCTCAATTGCGGGCTCGGTACTGGCGAGTCTCATTACCGGCATCCTGCCTCCAATTCCCGCCTGCTTACTACTTACTAGATGCGAACTAACACTGACCCACATTCCAAGAACGCAGATAATCAGGTCGACAGTCAATTAAAAAGCATCCACCGTATTGATCCAGTGCCTGCATTGTTACCGAACCTATACAAATAATGTCTTACCGTCCAACTTGGTAGCAATAGGACGCTCTCAAACCAATAATCCACATTTTTTTCCAAACGATATAACCTTATTTGTCGAGTCGGATCGGCATCGCTAAATACAGGGGACACAAAGTAAAGCTTTTTGTGCAGTCCCACTGAATCAATTTTGCGTTTTTTGTTCGCGGATTTCGGAAGCCGCAGGTAAGAGGGCTAGATCCGGGTCCGTCTTTGTGTTTTGCTATTCTTGTGATTTACTAATATTTACAAATTCGCAATTTGGGAAGCAATAACTGTCAGAACGCATCAGCTGCGTCATTCCACCAATTGGGTTCCACACAGGCAGCTCCACTTTACATGATGTCGACATTATTTCCGCTGTTTACAGTTTGTGTAAGGGCGCAGGCCACTTTTTATAGCAGAACTTGAACAGAACTTAATAATAAAACTTAATAAGAAAACGAGTGTTTGGTATTCTTCAATTTCGTATTGTATTTTTGCTTCTTAAATCCTTTCATGTTCGACACATCACTTGGCAACTATAGTGGTCTTACTATTGCCAAATGGCAATGAATATAATTGTGTAATTGTATATTTTCGTGATCCATTGCTAACAATTCGAAAGGGTTAGCTGCATGAAATTTACTTGACCGTAAAAGATTTTTAACAATAGGTTTACTTTACCGTTCATATTTCGTTCATCATTATGAATTATTTCCGCGACTTTACCCAAGTTTATGTCAGATTATCATCTTAGTTCGTTTATGATAAAATTAATCTATTGCTATACAAATCAACTGACATATTAAAGAATAACTCTGTAGCTAATATAGTTCAATTGTATTATCAATTTATTTCATAGACTCAGGCAAACTTAAGTTACTAATAAAATATAAAACTGTCAGTATGTTTTTATCGCACAAGAGGGTTTCTTAGTGTACCTACCCAAATGAAATTAGACTTGATAACAACTGGTAAATTTGTTTGAAGATGCGTCAGTACGGGATCTTAGAATCAGATTAAGAAAAGGAGTCTCTTATATCATTAAAGCTATTTAAAAACATAACAACACAATATTGTAGTGTTCTTATGTCCGTAGAGTTTGTAGAGTACGAAAAGTTCTCATCAATTTCACGGTTTCGCTTATAAAAACGGAACGTGTAACAGCGCAAATTTAACAAGATTAAAAAAATGGAAACAAACAGAAGTGGTTGGGTGTCACCAAGCATGACCGTTGCGTGGAAGTCGAGCGCTGGCCGCGGCATGTGGCGGAACTAATAAGGCCCATTAACATTTACCGTATTCTACCGTAAAACCGTACAGCACTGAAACACGCATGCTACGCAATCGCGTTATGCAGATTCTGCTGTTACTAATGTAGTTAAGCGCGATTACTTATCTGAGGCCGACTTGGCCGACCGTGGCGTCATACATGCAGCATGTCATAGTTTGGTATCAGGTGCTGCGTAACCAAGCTTCATTTACCCTTAAAAAAGCAATATAGACTATAATAAAGTCTTAAGTTTGTTAGACCTTACTTTTTCTGCTACTTATGTATGGCAGGATAGTGTTTAGAGCGGCAACAATAGAGCAATTGCAATGTCGAAAAAAATACACCGTAATTAAATTAAACAGGTCCCACATAATTGTCGGGATTTTTGAATAACAACAATCACTTCAAACTGAGGTGTCAGTAACCTAGGACTAACTGTAAATATAACATAGACATTATACCTATCTATTGTTACACTAGAATCTTAAATAGCTCATTCAATTTAGTTCTCATACAGAAATTAAGTGTTTAATTCTCTTGGATGATGATATTCTTTTATGGAGTATAATCTAACTTCTAATCGTAGGTCGATGTGATAGTGTAAAAATGTACTATGTGAGAGATATCGCAATATTGATATCGAATGTTGATAAGCCATTTAAGATTTCGGTATCAAACTGCACCGCGTTTCCCTCGAGTGATTGCATTCGGTCTCCGGGTATGCCGGCCGGCGCGTCGCGTCGCACTAAATCATATTCACATTACGCACCACCTACCGCACAATATAAAACACAAAAACGTTGATGACGTTCAATTATCACTCCACATTGTTTGTTGATAGGTGGGTCGCCGCTCGCCGCGCGCCGCTCGCCGACGACGTAACGGTGGTAATGTTTACTTTGTCTCTTGCGGCACGCTCCCTATAATCCCAAATAACAAATTATGAAATGGATGAAAAACTCAGGTTAAGCTGTCGGCGATTCCTAAACATAATGTTTGATTGTGCTCTAATGACAAGGCGCGGACTCCAAGCCACCTTTTGTGTAAAGCCGACCAAGATTACTAATGGAGCGAAACAAAAAAGCGTTTATTTTTAATGTCGTAAAGTCGAAAGTGTAGTCAATTCGAGATTGCTGTTAGTGTTTCGACTAAGGAGGTCCTGGTAATTGAGCAATCATCTACTCTAGTCCGTTGCGGTAAGCGACGCATCGAAAATAAATGAAATTTATTTGTTTTGTTTGTTCCAGAACCATGCCATGGTTAAATATCGTGGAGAAATTAGTTTACTTCCATGTGTGGTTTAAACTGTGGTTCACTTTGATGGTGATGTTGCGTAAGAGAGGCAAATTACATATCTGGACGTGGACGTTAAACGTAACATAGAGCTAGGAATAATCTTAAAAATAGAGCTTTTAGGTAATACTCGATTTAAATACATATTACTATTTTATATAAAAATGTATTGATACAGATAGAATAACGTTTAATTCCATGCAAATTATGTAGGTAAAAAATAACTTTTCGTCTGTCTTGCAGAAAATTCTAGAAGAGATGTAACTACTTTATCTTACTTTTGGCGAGACCTAACAGAAGGCCTCCAACCATGCGTACATGATTATGGCCCAGGAAGATTATATACAGCCAGCTAATATGGTAAAACCTAAATAAGATCGAACTTATAGTAAGCTGCTTTAATCAATACTTCAATAGACGTTTTTAAAGCAAGTAGATGCAAGTCGTAACATCGTAAGCATTGTAATTGTCTCTAAAAATGTTATTATTGATAATTGATTCAGTTATTTAACCGGCCCCCAACATAGAAGCACGTGGGATGACGTAAATGGGCAGTCATTGATCGCGTCTGTGATTGCCGGCGCCGGCGACGACCACAACGCAACGGAACTGCGCGGGCGCCGTGTATTGTACAGCACCTAGTTTGGATTAATGCTCTCAAATGATATCGTAAAAACAATAGTAGTTGCGAAACGTACAGAATATGTTGTGGGGATGCTATGAGTGTGCAGACTATAATTATTTTCTTATTAATATTACCAAAGCTTTTTGTAGCAAAACTTAAAAAACCTGCCCTGATATAAACTGTACGTATAACTCAATAACTATGTTGAACTTATAGGTGTGTTCACTAATTATACGAGACAGCATGTAGGATGCGCGACTGGGCTCTCGGGGCAATAGCACGACCTTGCGAATGTCGCCGGATTTGACGCAGATTTGACTCATGCTGCGGCACGCAATGAGTCATGCCACAATTATTTTTTAGAACACATCACCGACTTATATCTCCATTTTTAAATACAAATCAAACACAATACACCTAAACTGCTCCGTCTTAAAAATATCCCTTTCAAAGATACCCAATCAACATCAAAGAAAGAGTCAAACCGATCGTAACTAATTTAAACACCCGATCCACAGGATTAACGCCAGGAAATCTGACAACAGGATACGTCAATTTAAACTAGTCGAAACTAAGAACAAATATGCCAAAGCGCACCTTCGATCTATTGTTCTTTTCGACGACAGCTTTACATTGGACACCGTACCTTTCCTTATGTCGTAGAAACACTGTTTAGTTGATTAAAACAAACTCCGTATGTGATGCTGTACATTTTTTAGTGTAGCCATTAGTACGTAGTGTATTGAAGTGGCAGGACGTGAGCGAGTAACAAAGGAGCTCGTCTAAACAGGCCATTAATAAGGAGGCGGCTCGCGGGATCCGCCCGGGACTTCCGCTGCATTCCGAGAACCGCTATCCCGGGACAAGACAGGAATAGCACCAATGATACTCCGTTCAACATATAAATGGCAATCAACGCAACATACCTCACTCAATTTATATCTAAGTAAAAGCGATGTAAGTGCGAACTTAAGTACAATGCATGGCTGTGTATTAACACAATAAATAATGTCGTAGTCATAGAGTTAATTTATATAGTCTACATGGTAGTGTCTTATTATTATAATTATTTGAGTGGTTATAACAAATATCCTTTTCCTTACGTATCACCAATTTATAAAAGAAAAACGGGTCATTTGTCATAGTCATCAAGAAGTTGTACAATTTTGGAGTAACAGTTATATTTTTTGCCATAATGTCAGTAAACATGTTTGGCATTGTAAGCATACCGACTTTTAAGAAACATGTAGAAGAAATACAACTGTTTTGTACAAAACATTTAACAAACGCGGCGGATCAAAAACGTTAAGAATAATAAATAAATGTGAGGTCTCTGAGACACCTTTATTATAGAAATGGGTGGAAGGTGGCAATCTCTAAGATCTTGCTGTGTGTTTACTGTGCATCATCACGTTTTACAAAAGGAGACAATTTATTCGAAACGTGAGAAAGAAAGAGACGCAAACGTCGGCATGGACCACCTTGTTAGTAATAATCGGTTTACGGGCCTTGTCAAAAATTAACTTATTATAAATGGAGCTTATCGAAGGTGGTGGACCGATAGTTTATCGATATTACTTGGCCAAACACTAATCTACTATTGCGAATCGATGATTGATATTAGATTTTATCATCTACATTTTATTCAACTATTGTAGGAAATGACTACTCTCTAACATCAACTAAGCTAGTACAAAAAAGCCGAATGAATACTTAGGTTCGTTTAATAAATATACCTTTAATAGTACTTTAAAAGTTAGTGATTTATCTACGAACCTATTAATTAAATTTTAACAATATCTTAAGGGCGTTAAACTTATCGATAGTAGTGTTGTCGCTTCACTAAAGATTCTACCTGCCTCTGATTTTGTGATTTATCAGCACGACGAGAGCTTTTGCATTACTTGCTGATGCACCATGAATAAGTTGATTAACTTTGTTTTATCTCCACGCAGTAACACTTGGAATATTAAATTCTATTTGGTTACAGGAAAATTGAAGTTAATACCGGTATTGCGACTATATACTGTATACGTAATCGATCACACCTTTCCGCACGACTTTTACAATCGATTTTTTTGTTGAAAGACGTGACCGAACTACGGATAGCGTTCAATATCTTAGTATCGGATTATTTGTAAATAATCGACGGAATTGTTGATCGCTACCGATCCGAAGCGTTACATCGGTGTCCCGCGCACCTGCCGTCACGACGGTAGATCACATCGGTTGACCGGTGACGAATCGATTCCTTTACGTTGACGACTTCATCGGAATTGTGTCGACACACCGATTAGCTGGATACACGATTTTGTTAGACGTTCATCCTGTAGACATTTCCCAGGAACCCGAGTACATAACGATTGCAAATTGGCTTACAAACATCGTGATTTAAAGTCAAATGCTCCAAGTCTTTTTTTGTCTCATGCCTTAAAAGATCCTACGAATCGAACATTTGTAAGCTCCCAAGCCACTATAGAAATCAAAAACAAAATAACTAAAGTAATCGTTTATTCTTGCATAAAATATTGAGATACAAAAATATTTTGACAACAAATAACTTCAGTGATAAATATTTGAATATAGTTAACTATAAAGACATAAAAAGAAAAAGAGAAACATCAATAAATGAGTGTCCATAACGAGAGGTAGTCCTATATTTACTTATGTCCATTACTATATATCATGTATGGCCACCGAAGATGTCAGGACGTTCCACCAGATTTTATTAAGATGTACCACTTTGTCGAGCCCGCGTACATGCTGCCAAAAGTATCCTTTAAGTTCCAGTACACTACGCTATTTTATTCGGTATTACGTACCTCATAAAGCTAAAAGTTCCGTGAAAATTGTGAGTCGTTCGAAAAATACATGTTACAATCTGTATATGTGACAAAACAAGCGCATTACGGTTGTCTAATTCAAAACAATCATAAGTAACTGGAAGGAATTGTGTATTTTATGTGGATGGTGTATGACTTGAAATCGGGTTGGTGGTACGAATGTTTGGTGTAATTTTTCACGTAAGTGGGAGAGTGGAGCAGCGGGGGGCGCCGACAAAGCCCCGCGGCCCCGGGGGGCGGCCACCGCTTCCAAATGCGTGTGCGCATACCACACTGTGATTTGATAATAACATGACACATTTAAGATTATCGCCGGTACTTGTATGTTTATATTACTGGAAAATCTTCGTCTTGTAAAATATTTGTGCTTTAATTTTCTTGGTAGTTTTGGCTAGACCCGTAGCAAAAAAAAGTCTCATTCTTTCGGTAGGACCCCATCAAAATTATATGGTATTACGCAAGGTTAGGAGCTTTTAGTACCCTATGTTCTCCATCCTGTAATCCGTTGCGTATTTTAGAAGAACAGACATATGCAGAAGCAACATTATTATATTCTATTATTCAGTGGTGTCGTTGAAGATGCGTTAGTACGATGTCCATGATATTAAAGTAATTGCACACTGATGCTTTTGTAAAAAATCGAGAGAATTCTTACTTAAATATTTTAATTTACACAGAAAAGCTCTGAAATCCATAACTTAAATAGGTCCTATTTGAAATTTGTCCCAGAAAATATGGCGATATAGTTTTAGCGGTACCTATATACACCAGCGAAATAATATTTAATATCACTAATCAACTAACCTACCTACTATATTCCTGAGGCGATTTTACATAACAGTAAAATCATAATTATCAATTGAGCTTTTAACGCAAAGCAAGTAAAATATAAAATCTAATATTGACGTTTGTTTTACGAAAATATTAAACACACCGAATAATGTACGTGTAAAGGTTGTATATTTTTTAATCTTGATTGCTCGCTGCCATATCTGATGCTAATTAATCAATAAAAATATGAAGTACCTAAAGTTTTAATAGCTTGGCGCGACGGGGTCAGGGCGGCGGCGCGGCGTGGCGTGACCGCGTAGGATCGCGTTTTGGCCGCGCCCGCCCACGCCGGCATAACCTATTGTCTGCCCACGTGTGGACGAGACGACGACGAGACGTGATGTCACGTTATCATCTACAGATATGTGTGTAATTAACGTAAATAAAAGATGAATTGTTGGATTGCTAAACATTTAACAGACAATCGACGTCAACGCTCTCTTTATGTCGTCTTACCATTCTGATGGGATAGATAATAAAAACGGAAATAATTATAAATATAAGCAATACGTCAGTGCAATATATTTAGCTTTTAAAATAACTTCCTTTAAGTATAATAATACGGTGATAATCCTTCAGGTATTAACGGATTAAGGTGCCAACGGACCTTGTGCGGTATTTAAAATAAGGTTTTTTTATAAAGACCATTATATATTATGTTCTTTCATAAATGTGTCACAAAGAAGTCTACTCCTTGCTGCTAATGTAGGGTAAACAGCACATTAGCTGACTGTAACAATTGATTATAGTGTCCGTCGGGGCCGCCTACGCGCTGTGGCTTATTTCTGTCATTTTCTCGGTAACACAGGAAAGAAACGACTTGTGTGGCAAGGATCGCACGCACAAAGCTTAGGTCCGTTTAGGTGTGGAATAAAACTTATATTATGAAACATAACAACGCTCTGGTGACATTAAACCGTATATTTCACACGCAGTAGTAAAAATACAAAACACCTCATAATGCCATTTGAAAGTTAAATTTGTTATAAGTCATAAATAAGAAATAAGAATTGTATTTTATGAAATCTACAATATTTAAGACTTAGAACAAAAGCTAATAGTGAGCAATAAAGAAGAAAGGCAAGTTGGTGTAGTCCGTGGGCGTGAGAAAGGCGCGCGGGCGGGGGCCGGCCGGCCGAGCGCCGCCGCGCCGCTAATGTACTAGTCAAACACGCACGTCGCACTACAGGGAGCTTTGTGACTGTTCGCTTTACCTATACAAACAACACGATATCATTAGTACCTAGTTCATTCGATGATTTCGGTTTTGGCGAATAACGGTCAACTACGCGAACACTACGCAGCCGCATTATTAGACGGGTCTCAGCTAAAAATATGACTTTCTAACTCCTTTCATGGCTGTTATCATGTTATCAACATTATTTATTAGAGCATGTTTGGTCACGATTTACGTGACTGCTGTTAATGTTAATTTTTCTCCGACTAATTAAATACTTCTAGCGATATGCAATCGGTAAATTAATAGTGAACTCGGCGATATTTTTTACTATGAGAACCGGCATACAATAAGAAAATATATTTAATTCAGTTTTGCTGTTATTAATCCAACTTGAAAAATCTCGTGAGAACTGAGGCAGAAGCAAGAGGTGTGACGGAGTGGTGGCTTGGCTCTGCGCTCATGTGATCCTTATCAGCTCTCTCTACTCTCACGTCGTCGCAGTGACTAATTGCACTTGCTCATCCACCATGAAATTACACCATTTAAATACATATATTTTAAAACAATATCTCAAACTTTGATAAATTAAAAATGAGTTGCCACTTTTTTACTTAATGTCGTTGAAAGTAAATTTAATAGTGTAAACTCAGTTTGCAATTTAAATATCATTTGTCGGTAAGTGCACTTTTTATTTGTTTATCTACAAATAAATAATGACGTGTTTTTATATACTGATAATTGCTAGAGGCCATGTTAGTTGTAACTCGCATGTAATAGGAAATGATTTCATACAACCATGACAAATAAGTGCTTTCCTTCCTTGCGCTGCTTATTATTACTTAATGCAGTAAACAACATCTCATCGGACATTTCTCGTAGGTCGAGGTTCGAATCCGCTGCTTCTTTTAATCGTAGCTCCCTGAGAACGGCAGTTTAATTAGTACTAAAGCCACCTCGTATGTTATTATCTGGACGTCAAACACATGGTAACGCCAGCATTAGGGGCGTTTACCCTATATTCTATGTGCATAGCTTTGAATGATAATTCGCGTTTATGCGCGTTCCCACTCCTAAGTAAATGCATGCATTCTTGTGTAATGATGCCGTACTTTCCTATTTTCTTTTTTAGTATAAAATATTTTCATAACAGTCATTCAATCGTGTTTGTGTATTTATACGAAGAAATCCATTATTTACTCGTATTTATTTTGGTTTGTTTACAGTTCATGTCGCGAACAATACAGGACTGATCGTGATTGTCCACGGCGATGATCGGTGGCTGTCTGCGGACAATCGCCCGGGGCCACATGACGAATCCAATTAACAGCACTAACGTATTCCGTCGGTCCGTCAGTATTTATGTTTCCTTACAGTCGCACTGTAAATATTTAGTCCGGGAGGCGTCTGGCATCGCCCTCGCCTTATCTCTTCATCGGGCGCGTGAACGATTTCATGGGCTTCATTGAATGCGCCTGCAGTGCCGACAACGTACAGGATACAGGTTTGTAAATACTGATTAGAAAGTGGCACCTAAACGGGCGGCCCTTGAAAACTTCGTTACGCAGATAATCAGGAAGTTTATTTAGTGTAGCGTTGATGCTGGACAGGAGACACGTGGCGTCGCGCGTCGGTATCATAGCGCGGAGATAGCGCAGTAAATCAAGTATCGGTGCGCGCGTCGCAGTCTCGTGCGCGTGGGCATCGACAGGTGATGTCGGTCGATTATCTGCTAATTTATACGCGCCGCTCAACTTCTGTTCTCTCATATAATATTATTCATTTCGACACAACGCAAACGAGCTCGCTAAATATAGAGAGCGGCATTCCATGGACAACGCGCCTTGTTCTCGGGTAACTGTCGAATTGTTTTATTATCCTTTTTCGATTACAATTTCTTACTTTAAATGTCAGTTGTCCGCGGACGAGTCAGGATGGCTGGCTCCTATTTGGAGCAGTGTTTGTTGTTACCGTGCTGATGTCACCGGGGCCATGCCATCATCATGAGGGGGCCCGTTTTGGAATCTTTACGATCGACACCTCCACATATTTGCAACAGTTCATTCACCGACGCAAATGTGAATGTCATTGTCAACGCACATTTATCTATTTGAGATCTGATGAGCATATCCGTGTTTTAATGACTTCTGCAGTTAGGCTTTAGGTTGACATAATTGAATAAAAGCAGACTCGAAGTGTCAGTGTACCTTTTGGCTCTACATTGACCTATTCCACTAAGGTCAGGTAGGAAGAGCTTGTTGTTGTGCACATTCAATGTAATTAAGTATTGTGTTATAAATGAGACAAGAGAGTTAGGTACCAGCTGAACAAATTACTAGTTTCGACAACCGTAATTAGATAGGTACTACGAACAAAATACCAGAAGAAAATAAGCAATATTTAAACAAAGTGGTTAACAAAGTGCAGTTAGGCAAGTTATTTTATTCGTGGATTAATAGAATTTCAATCATATCTTTAAGAAATATCTTAATACATTCAGTACAAAGAGTTTATAAAAAATGAGGCAAAACACTTCAATAGCAAGCAACGTAAAACATGATTATTAGAAATAGAAGCTATAGATTTAGAAAAAGGAAAAGTAAACACGCATAAGTCGTTAAAACTACCGTTGCCTTCCTATTTTCCTCAGAAATGTTTCTTTATTATTGAACAATTCGAACGGACGTTACAATGTATGTAAAAACTGTTTAAAGAACTTTTTTTTATTTTTAAGTAATTCATTTTAAGTTCCAAAACCTAGTTGTAAAATTGATCTATAGAAATAAAATATTCAGTGACAATTTTAGGCGGTAACTGCACCGAGGAAGTTTGGGAGTTTTGCCAGACACAAGGCTGAAGTTAAATCAACAGACCAACCAATCGATGGCAGACAATAGTATTGACACTGGCTGAAATATAATTGTCAAAGTTCTAAAAGTAACGTGGAAGAAGTTATAAATGTCAATTGTGGATAGCGATAACGTAAAATAACAATTAATTTAATAATCCACATTAATAAAATGATCAATTTGTATTATGTCGATATTTAAGTTATTTGTACAATAAAGAATTAATTAATGATAATGAAAATAAACACAAATAGAACGATTTTTGAACGAATTTCTTTAGGTACCACTGCGTTTCATTTTTTTTTCTGAAATGTTTAACACAAACCTAGGTGCCCTTTGATTTTTACCTTACAAACTTAGTCCGAATTTTTCTGTGACGGCACACTCCATACATTTTACATGCAAAATAGTATACCTATACGGAACTCTGACATCATCAGTTATTATTATGTAACCTTATCGATACCATTGTCGTATTGGTAGGCCTCTACAAAGAATCCCCTAGCAATAAATGTTTTGATTAGAAAATATTATGTGGTTGGTTCTATTTCATCGGTTCGAAGCGTTAAATTTAGATGTTTGATTCATCCCTTTTATGAGTTGTCTACGTAAACAAACCAATCTGAAGGGCACAGGTGCGTGTGAACTTGCCGCGCGTGAAATTACTGTAAATTTGCTTCGGTGTGGTCTTAAAAAATACTGTAACGATTACACGATCCATCAACCCCCACAGGCGATTCACTACGGTGACCTCCGTGCGCCATCATCATTTGTCCCTCCCACCCGGGAGCGAGCCTTCAGAGGGATGGAGGCTTTTGTTGGCTTTATATTTTTTTATAAATATTTTATTTTCAATCATGTTATTACTACAGAATAGAATACCTTTCAAATACACCTTGATTTTAACCACTGCACTGTTAAACTGATTGTCATTATATTTGCAAATCGGCCAAGAAGACACTTGGTCACAACTTGAGTCTCAATATGGACATGAATAATAATTAGAATACCATACAATCAATATCGATGGTCAACAGAATCAGCCTCGTTAGACATGAAAATAAATGTCATTATCATTTAGAATGTGATTTGAGGGGTTGGAATATCTAAAATACCTTTCATTGTGATTTGCGAAACAATAGGGTATATAGAAATTAATGTCCCGATCGATGTCAAAGAATAGTCGTTCAAATATTTCTTCAATGGCCAGCTCAACTGCGTTTTGAACGAGAAAGAATTTTCATTTCAGTAAGTAAGTCATTAATTGCCACGGAGAATTACAGATGCCAACATTTAATGTGAGGATGTTTTATTTCCACATGGTAAAGTTTTTCAAATATGAGTCATCAATTTTGCATATTATGCAACATTTTTTATCATTAGTTTTCGTGTTTATAAAAATGTCTTGGAGGAGTATAGAAAATTCACACTTCAATATTATAAATGAAGGGTTCGAAAAGCATTACATCAAGGGTGGGATCAAAGTGTGGCGGCCGGCGCGCGGCGGGCGCGTCGAGGTCCGACCGGGCGCCAAGATCGCAACGATATCGTCGCTAGAACAGTAATCGTCAATAAAATCTCAATTTAGATGGCACCGATACCGTGTGAGTTACGGACGGACAGTCAGACCGAACACGAAAACTTACTCGACGATGGAATGCGCCCCGTGACAGGACCCGCTAACGAATTAGGTACTCACAAGTTTTTTCCTTGACACGTCTAATGTAATTTATTTTTTATCGTAAGTTTAAGTTTTTAATGATGGAGGAAACTGAGCAAATTTATTTGCATGTGATGCATGGACCCTGGTACTCCTTCGTCAGCGTCAAGGAAATGTCTGGGCCAGTTCAAGGCTGTCTTGGTGCGTCGCCCGGTGCCTTGTGCCTTACCACCTCTGACCAACCCGTCGCGCCACCTCGTATTAATGACGCTTGACGCCTTGCCGACAGCGGCACGCCTACGCCTATTTATAACAGACCTTTTTGTCTTTTTGCTCCCACCCCACTGGCCAGTCACAGATAAGAAGGACGTCAAAGTGGGCATTTAAAAATAAATTTGTCGAAAGTGATAAATGATGGATATAACTTTTATTATTTCAAATTAAATTAACGATCCGAATGGAACGTCTACCTTTTCTCACATTAGAGGGATCTTATCTGGAATGATTGCTTCCATTACCTTGGGGAACGGACACGTTGTTTTGTAGGTAAGGGAAGATAAAGAGATTAAATGCGTAAAGCAATTAATTTTGATTGAGGTGTGTTTTATTAAGTAATTGTTTTTGTTCCCAATGTAGATTAGAAACGCATCATGAAGTTTTGATTTGTTGTCGGTAGAGTTTTTCAGCGGTGTAGGTATTATTTACATAATGTCCTTTATTTATAAACTTACAAAAACTATAATGTACGAGATAAGTTTACGTTGAAACTTTTGTCATACAACCTCACACATTTAATTTCATGGTGTGCGAGGGTTGAAAAAGGTAAAGTTTGAATGAAATGTTATGAGTGTTTTGGAACTATGTTTGCCGTATGGCTCGTTCCCACACCGAGCTTTAATACATTTTCCATGTTCCAGTTAGCGCCCCATAAATTGATTAAGGGTCAGCGGCGACTCACAAAGTTTTTTGTGAGGCAACACAGGTAAGACTTAAATGATATCCATGCCATCCTTAGACTAGTACTAAGTTTTATAAGCAATGAAAACAAAAAATATTATAACAATGTATATATTAAAGCTGTTAATAGATTATACCATGTAAATGGTTACTTACCTACCATTTTAAGTAATACGAAGTGTAAGCGATTAATCTTTAATACGTTTTGGTGTTAAATCAACATAATGGAGTGAACTAATTTCCTGTTAGGAAATTGCTGTAGGGAGCGAGTGCGATTTCCCTAAAAGCTTGAGTTCCAGTCACCTCCGTAACATCAATCATCCGAGCCGCCACCGTGGAAGCATTTTCCTAACAAAAGGACTAACAAGGTTTTTAAAAGCCTCCAATAGTTCCATTGTGCCTTATGTTTTCTTATATATTACCAGATGGAACTTTTATTTATTGCTTTACTTACATAATAAGAAGTTTATAAATATACTATGATCATAAATTATTGTAATAACTTTCTTGTTTCTTTATTTCGCAGTTTTTGGACAAGCTAAGTGAAGATAAATAAAAACTTCTAGCATCCACGTTTTTGCTAACTGACTACGATGTTTATAAGGCTATTCAATACTGCTAAATCGATTTTGACTTTTAGGGTGACCTAGAACTAAATACCAAGGTAGGTATTCAAGGATACTAAAGAAACTTTATCAAGATAGAGAGAAACCAATGTTCTTTAATAATGAGCAAAAACTTACATCAGACAGAAGGACACCACGTTTTAAAATAGTAAACAACACTTTTGTGTTATGAAAGGAAAATTATTTCGACGGTTCAATAGAGACAACCCATTCAGACTTTTAAAACCCAGAATAACTTTCTTTCATCTATTAGACATCCGGCCACCAGAGTTGATGACATTATTGAAGAATGGCAACACACGAAGCTTGGAGCCGGAAGAAATATCCCGTAAATACATTCTAAGTATGATACGTTTTCAAAGGAATGGTTGAAAAGCAATGAATCATTTAACACAAATCTATTCTTTCTTAGCTGCAAAAGATTGCACTTCATATCTTGCTTTGAACTTTAAGTTCTTCTGATATGAGGAATACATTGTTGAACATAATTCACCGAGTGCAATACCGTGCGCCGACGCAATGAAGTCAGTCAGTAATTTAGGCTGGGAGATTTGGTAGGTTTGAACAAAAAAGCGCGAGGTGACAATATAAATAACAATTTGGCCCACCCCGTTCGAATGTGGTTCGCTCGGATTAGCATAAGAATGCCGCATCATGAACGCCCACGACCCTACACTGTCCCTCGTTGTCTGTTTATACGTCGAATTTAATTTTGATTTACGACCAGCCGCACAATTGTAAGTAAAACATTTTTCGATGAAATGAATATAAAAAGGCGGCGTCGCGAACTGTACGCCACCTATGGAAATGACATACCTACTCTGTTTATTTGTTTCTTTAAAAAGTTAGAAAGTACAAACAGGAATGTGATAGGAAATCACCTATTTCATTTTTATCAAGTTTAATCATTTTAACCTTTGAAAATGCAAATTATTGTATAAATAACATCTTATTGAAGTTCAGTTCTCAAACAGTAAATATAATAGATATATATTTTCATTCATTCATCAAACATCCCACATTATGTGCTTTAGTTGCACAAGCTGTCCGTAGCAGACGTAGGTAGAGTTGTACCATTGCTCATATTACCTAGTACCTGCATATATTTTATTAGTTATATGTACAAAACTAATATAGCTGTTCCTCGCTAGTTGGGCAACAGCTAAATAGGCCTTCTCTACCAGAGTGACGCAAAGACAGCAACTCCATGTAATGTATGAGGTAGAGCAATCTTATAACAAGATATCATGTACGATACCACACATTAATCCGGTGAAATAAATATCTTAGCATACAAACCAAATACGAATGGAACCCAAAATCGCAGGCTCGTCAGTTCATCAGTTGTATTGGAACTCCAGCTTTCGATGTCCGCGTCGTCGATGTAGTCATGTCTGACCTCTCTAACTTTAGTCTCGCATTTGTAAAAACGATGTAATGCGTAAACGCACCGGCCATTGTAGGCTATCCAATGATAAGCAAATTTATTTAACTACTCACTAACCGGTGGATGGAATTGGCAAGCTGTCGTTCATTGTGGCGTTCTAAGGGGGAGGCCTTTGTTCAACAGTGGACGTCTTTCGGCTGATGATGATGATGATGACTCACTAGCTCTGGTCTAAATATACCGAGTGTAGCGTTTTATCCTCAATTCTACTCGTATTCCTAGTACAACAGTTCAATCGCTTGGCCGCTGTGATAATCACATTGTCATAATACAATTGCTCTAGTTTAAACATTTGTATTCGTGGGCGTTTGGAACTCAAACTACTGAACGGGTTTAGATACAATTCAATACACAGAAGTAACAGCGTATAAAATCGAAATAAAAAAGATTTTTATCTATCTTCAGTAGTCTATTTCAAATGTTATTTAAATAGAGAAACACTGTCAAGATACTCTATGGCTATTCTTTAATTTAGTAGGAACTGGCAGCATACGAAAACTACAAAGCGTATTTGGATACTCAAATCGCTAATCTTGGTATTAGCTAGCACATAAGTATGGTACTTAGTACTACTGTCAAACTTAGTCTAAAATGTCTTGCAATAACAATCTGCGGACACTTCAACATTCAAGACATTGATCAACACATACATGTTTTTTAAACGTAGTTAGCTATACTTAACTTACAAAAGCTTTTAAATCCAACAACCTTATAATTCTGTCTAAACCCCTTTTAAATAACTTAATAAAAGAGGCCTGGGAATATAATTTACGATCGACTTTAGGACGAATTAAAGTGCTTCTTAAGATTCCTTTATGCAAATATTGTTAAAATATCGCCTACCTCAGGCGATTAAATTAATTGAGGTAATACTTGCATCTGGCATATTCGAGTATTAATTTGATAAATGAGGGTTAATCAGTTCATCTACCTAATTATTTTAAACAGCTCATAAACAAAATCGTCGGGTATTCCGTTTAATTAATGCTTATCTCAACGGGTAAATAAGTCAAAGTTATAAATATACCCATTATGTATATATTAGGCTGTGTTGGGAAGACCTTAACAGTTTGTCTATATTAAACTCTAAGATAAAAAGGCTAATCTTGTTCAGATAGTGTGAGCAAAAAATAGATTTACGTTTAAGGCTATAGTAATTTAATCTTGCGATATACTGTGTCTAATTTATAAAAACTATGATAAATTCTTGTTAAAACCACTTAGAAAATTAATCTCGTATAATTTGAATTCAATTACTTATCTTAAACCTCCCAAAAGCGCTAAGATCTAATCAAAATAAAATAATAAACGACGGTGCTCAGTGTTAATACGCATTTAAGATAATATATTTAACCATACAAAAATAAATGTCCACCTAATAAATCGTGCCGGACCTTATCGACTTTCGAGACGCGACAGTAAGGACTCGATAAGGATGTGGGTCCATTCGGAATGAGGGTTTTGTAACACTTAACTTTTTAGTTTACGTTTAGTTGGCTTTTTCTTGGTAAGGAGTAACTTCTTTGGAGTCGAATTTGGTTTTAGAGACTCGTCTACCTTTCGATCGGGCGCGAGCCGAGCGTAATCGGCGTTGCATCTTAATTTAGTTGTCTTGTATTGTGGGAGGCGGCGGGCTCGGTGTGGGACATAACCTAACCCACAGCGGCGGTAAAGGACGCCGAGCCTGACTGATGCATATATTCGTATATTTATTACACAGTGCGTATAAAACGAACAATATATTATTTAGATCTCTGTATGATTCCCTTGTATTACATAGGATACCTATCCAGTAGAGAACCTATGATAATTATCGAACTTCTTAATATTTAGTTTAGGAAAACCACTTACCACATTGACGAACTCCTGAAACGTGATGGCATTGCTCGTCGCGCTCTGTGCCTTATCCAGAAGAATCTGAAATATAAATTATTTTTCTTTAACATTTCACGGTAGCTAAACATCGTCAAAAGTGCCAATGGTTTCTTTATAAACAAAATTATAATTAATAGTACCCCCACTGACATCAGAATGTGATTTATAGAATCACTAAGTTGTTATAGTGTCTATCGTCTTAAGAGACTCAGCTTATTAAAATGAGCCCCCTTCAGGCGCAGTCGGGTATACATACCTAAACTTAAGCACAAAGTACATATATCGCGACCGTATTCGGCCACAGCGACTTAGGATTTTTACTGGTGAGAGCTTCGATGATGTGCTCTCAGGTGGCTGATGATTCCGATTTTTGCTTTGAATGTACGTCAACATTCGCTGCAAGTCAGCACCCCTCAGACATAATTATAATGGTAGGCCGCAAGTGGTCCGGCCTTGAGCACGGAAACCAAATTACTGACCAGTCTTAGTAATTCAGTATGGTAAGGTAAGCTACCGATGCAATCTATCATTTTGGATGTTGCATTTAATTCGTCATGAAATTGTAACAAGTAAATTGTAATAAACTTGAAACTTACCTCACGTTTGTGAGGTGGGACCGATGCTATAAAATCTGGATGGTGAAGGGTCTGTTTGAAGTCTGGCCATGGGATCTCGCCGAAACCCTCGGGGTCGAACTGCAACATAAGAAGCTTATGTAGAGGTAGAGCTACGGCGTAGTCCAAACAACATAAAACTATCGGAATTATTATTGGAATACTTACGAAGAAATCTAACATAGACAAAGGTGAGGTAGAGGTGTGACTTTATAAAAAATGTAGATGCAGTCTTTAATTTGGCCCCGTCCCGATACGGTCACGTACGATCTGCCTAATTATGATTTCACAGTGGCACCCCGAACGTCATAATCACGCATCTATCCCACTTCACACATGTGCGCTTCAGTTATGATATTTTCATGTGTTTCCCAAAACAGTGGCACAAAAAACAAGAAGCGCCCCTATCTCAAGTATCGCACTATCTCAATCTTCTCTACGTGACGACACATCGTTTGAGCCGCGCGCCACCGCCTCTTTTATCTACTTATAAAACATTTTATACCCTGCTTCTGTACATTTTAATCAGTCAAAAACAGAGAATATTCTCTGAAATTTGTTTCCGTATCCTAAACGACAGTTTTTATGAAATATGCAAGCTCTAAGTTCTCACTTTATGTGACGGGGTTGTCAAGTTTACGACCTTTTAAAATAATGACTGTTCTTTCATATTCACACAGGCAACAAATACCGTTTATTCAATGCGTTATATTTCATAACTAAATAAATAATTGTTTATTAATCAATACCTCTTAACAATTTAATTAATTTATTAACATTCAAGATTAACGAAGTCTTTGATAAAATTAACTCCTGTTGATTGATTTTGAGCACAGAGGAGATTTCTGTATCCACTTTTTTTGTATTTCTTTTTATTATCCAGTCTTTTAGCTTCTTTGTCTACGTTTACCACAACAAACAGGTAGGACAATAAAATAAAGATATCGCACGTGGCATCAACGTCGACGCGCTGTCAACTATGATAATAAATAAAATATTTCAACCCAACAGCGGCGCATCTTGTCAATGTTACATTGCACAAGCCCACTATGCCACAGATTTATTTCCCTCGGGGTGTTAACTTCCTAGTAAGTTATAGCAAACTTAATGCAATGTTGGTAAAGCTTAGATACTCACTCTGTCAAACAGGAGGCGCCATTTCTGCAAAAATATGATAAAGATTATTAGAATTTCGACCGTACCTAAATATACTTTATGAGCAATTTAAAGTTCAAAGACCATTTTGACGGAATTCGCGCAAAGTTCCGTATAATTAATAAATTATATCTACACCATTAGTTACATTTGAAACAATGAGGACTCACACATGTATTTAACGTGCATTAACCTTTAAACTAACTGTAGTAAACTAAATTATTCTCTACCAATTATGCAAGCGTCTATTGTATTACAAAGGTAAAGTGATATTACAGAATGTCCTCCAACTTACATCATGCATCAACTCCCTCCGTATTTCCGCCTCGTCCAGTTCCGAGCCGAGGTCCGTGTGGTCCGTGTCATAGAGCGGTTCAGCTGCTCGGGATATGGAGCCGAGAGAGTCTCTAGCTGACGCAAGAGATCCCGTGACGGTCGGCAGCACCCCGGCCTCGATCCCGGACTCCATGGAGGTGTTGGTTGAGAGGATAGTGGCGGCGGGCGGCGCGCGCACCTCGCCGCCTGCGCCACTGCCCACCCACACAGACATGCCGCTTGCAACACCATCCACACTACTGCACTTTCCCTCTATTACAACAACTCCTTAGATATCATATTATTCTGCCTTTATTATGAACGTATCAATTTGTATATTATGTACTCGTTTTTCTTTTTTGGACAGATATTGGGACAGAAATATTGAATGATGGACGCGTTCAATTTTGGACTTTAAATAGTATTATGGACAGGAGTAAGAATAAGTATCAACGAGTAACATATATTGTAACGATGTAGAGGGAGTTTCCATAAGGCACGTTGATAAGTTGCTTTAGCCTGAAACAAAGAGATGGGAACTTTTGAGTATTCTTTGGCTAACAAAATCGGATGTCTAAACTTGTGTAAGTATGGAGAATACTGTTTAAAAGGGTTGGTCGAGAACTGAAGATCTAAATGGACATGGGAAATATAAAATTAAAACAATCTTCTTTTATAATCTGATAGATAGAAGAAGAAGGAATGTAAAACACCTTCGAGTCAAACAGCTGTCTTATTTATACTCTAGGATATAAAATAACGGTACGTAATCAGTTAAGTGCGAAGTACCTCAGTTAGTTCGCGGACCCTCACCCTTACTTTAATTCATACTTGACCTGTTTAAAAACAATAGGCTATCGTTATGCTAAGGCCTTGAGATTTCTGTTTTTGAATAGCTTTTGTTTACCAACGACTTTATGCGTCGCTACTCGCTATAGAGACCCTAGTTACCAACCTATAATAATAAAACTAAAAAAAATATGTAAGCATAAGACACGCTCCACAGATCATTAGTATTATAATAATGTAAGTTTTAACTCTTAAACTGCTTATAAACTTGGTCTTTATTCTTTATTTTAGCATCGAGGTGCCGGCGAAATGAAATAGATATAAACTTTGAGCAAAAGTACGTAGGTACCTAAATCTTCGATCCACTATGTGTGTATATTGGTGACCGAAGAGGTTTAAGTAGGGAGGAATTAAGTAAAATAATATTCTCAACCGACTTCAAATAAGGGGGATTCTGCACTCTATTGTATTACATAACCCTAAATGCGCTATAACAATAAAAGTTGCAAGAAATTAAATTAGTAAACTTAAGTTACTTATGCAAACATTATTATTTATGTGTGTTTCTATAAAAGCATGTCAAGTGGAGTACCTACCTATGGGTTTAATTCAAGCGACAAATTTAAGCAATTTATGACGTAATTTCGGTATAAAATCCTGAGCGCCGAGATAGCCAATCAGCTGAGGGTGGGAAACGTGAGCGGAACGTTGCCAGCCAGAGGGCTTCAACCCTCTTAACGTTGCCATGGTAACGCAATTTTATACCTCGCTTAACGCCAGGCTTATTTGCCGCACACGTGATTGGATATTTTTGTAGTTCATATTTTTGTACGCAGTATATACATTTGAGTCATAACTATTAGACTGTTAATTAGCAATACCTTAACAATATTTAAAGGTTTTAAATTTTGTATTGTATGGTATTTACATGAATAGGTAAAGCAATAAGTTTATATTTTATTTATCCTCTATTATTCTTGTAAAAGTAATAGGTAACTTAAACTTAAGTTAATTTTGGTATTCCATTTAACTTACCATGTAACAATAAATATCATGCGGTTATTTACACTGCACAAAAAAAATAATCGAAGTTTCATTTGATTATCAACATAACCAAGATATTAATCTAAACTTACCTTTATATTTCCTAATCGTTTTCACTAATATCATAAGGGGAGCTTTACACGTAACTTCATTTCCAAAATATACTTATATCCTATTATAGTTTCGTGTCAAGAACACATTAGACTTCCAAACGCTGTGGACACTTAGTTACATGTCAAAACACTTTGTGTTGCAGTGAAAGTGAGAATGGCGTCCAGATTTCAGCGCATGCGTGCTGTTTAGAATCACAAGAGGGTGCTTGCCATGAAATATGTATGGGCCTTTTCAAATGTTTCGTTTGACCTCAACTGTGAGATGTTTTGAACGGGTATTCATGTTAGTAAAATGGGTAGTTAATATATAGCATATAAGAAAATATTTAAGTATTTTCGAATAATCCAATGGCCAAACGGACGTCCACAGGTGGTACCTTGGTAATTAGGAGAAATAGCTATTAAACTATATTTTACTAACTATACATCATAATTTTCTGAATAAATAATGTGATGAGACCTATACATTACATTAGTAGGTGTACTACGTAATAAATATTTAGGTAACGCTTAAGTGCGCATTGCGCCTGTATGATTGTAAGAGCAATTTATCATCAACGTGACTATTTGGTTAATCACATTAGGCGTCTTGATAACATTATAAAGCGATGTCGTGATAGCTCTTAAATTATTTAAAATCTTTCATAGTTAGTTATACCTTAATTATGTTATAATTAATGACTTATTACTCATATTAATCGACATGACATTATTTAACGCGAACAAATGATGCCAACTGCTACTAATTATTATATGTATGCAAGTAAGGTAGTATGTATAAAGTTAAGAGGGTAAATTAATTACTTTTATTTGTCTCCTTAAATTAAATTGATTTTCTTTTGAATTCAACCATTAATTTTCTTTTTAATATTTACATTTGCAACACTCGCAAAGTAACATCAAAAACGTCAAAATATTTATTTTGGTTTGTTGCGGATCTTGCGTAGTGGAAATTATGTAAGAAAAACAAAAATAAAGAGAAATTACATGTTGTGAAAGCGATTTATCGACCCATATTATATTATTATGCCTACTGGGCGTGCTGTTCTTTTGTTGCGGCGTCTGTCGACGGGTGATAACAGGTTCAAAAGTCTTAATTTGAATCAAAATACTGCGAAGGAGCCGCTAGTTTCGACCCCGGTGTGCAGTCAAAGAGAATTAGGATTACCAAAAAGGTTTGTCATATTTCTAAACTCATTTTTTAATTTTATCTATGTTCCTCTTAGATAATGCTATTTTGTGTAGGGATTTGTATGAAATTGTGTCCGTAATTCATTAAACTGTTAGGTGGCCTTGTTTTTGTTTACATGTCATATGGACAAGTAATTTAAGAGAAGGGAACCATTGTAAATTGTCGTAAATAATGCATAAGGTTCGTGAACCTATTTATTTAATTTATTCAATGTTTAGCTTATTAAGGAATCAGTTTTCTTTAAGCATGATAATTTATTATGCTAATTACTAGTAGTTACTTAAATTAAACGAATAGATTTTATTGATCTAGGAAATTGTAAACAAGTGATTTGTGGTTGGTATGTAGTAAGCCATAGTTGATTATACATAATATAACTTTTAACCATCTATATAATTTAAAACCAACAGTATTGTGTCATAAGTAGAAGAAACATTTAAAGTGGAAACGTTATTATAAATTTAGGGCAATAGATTATGTCACAGATATGTTCAAGTTTGTGAATCAAGTAGTTAGGTAATAGCTATTTGTAGTGTGTTCTGTACTAAACAAAATGCCTTTTAAAATTTGTACTACAGTGAAGTTGAAAGCATTACTTACATGTTTGTATGAAAATATAAAGTTTTATGTGTTGAATGTGGCAATGCCGCCAGCCTTTTGGACACTCTACCAATCTATGATGCATTATTTGTAGATATTAATATTTTTAGTTGTAATGTACTATGGAAATGTAGTACATATATAGGTATAATGTTAATTGTTGAATGTTGTGTCGTAATAGGATTGTGCACACTACACATGTTCCTTTAGTAAGTAACAAAGGAATATAATTTTGTTAAGATAATATTAAATATTTAAGTAATAAAAGCTGGACACAAAATTCTTATATGACTGCCAATTCACTTAGTATTCTATAAAAAAATTAAATTCTAGAGAATTTTCAAATTACTAACATAAACTCTTAATTTTTTTAAACAGCCATAATTTTGAAGCCTGATGAAGAGAAACGAATAATGATAAGTTAGATACAATCCTTGAACTAATTAGTTGCCTTGACTTGTTCAGACATTATCAATATTTAAACTGTTATTGTTTAACAAACCTGATTAACTGAACACTTTTTATCCAACTATAAAATTAAGCTCATAAGTTTAAGTACAATATATTTATATATATTATGTATCTGTTCTCATAACAGTACAAATAAGTAATTTATTTAATTACCTACTATTTGTTATTACAGATTATCAACATTTGGACCTAATAATATTGGTGTACCACAACTAACAAGAAGTTTTAGTGATAATAAGATTAAGATGTCTTCTAGCAGTGCTGACGTACCACCAACTGATCAACCAAAGCATACCAACCGTTTAATCACTGAAAAGTCTCCCTATCTGCTTCAACATGCACACAATCCTGTACAATGGTACCCTTGGTGTCAAGAAGCCATTGACAAGGCTAAAGAAGAAAATAAACTCATATTCCTCTCAGTAGGATATTCGACCTGCCATTGGTGCCATGTTATGGAGAAGGAGTCTTTCGAAAATGAAGATGTAGCAAAAGTGATGAATGAACACTACATCAACATAAAGGTAGATCGCGAAGAGAGACCTGATATTGATCGGGTTTACATGTTGTTTATACTTGCAACTAGTGGCGGCGGAGGATGGCCAATGTCCGTCTTTCTTACTCCAGATCTTAAGCCTGTTACTGGTGGAACTTACTTTCCTCCAGAAGACCGCTGGGGAAGACCAGGATTCACTACAATCCTACTATCTCTAGCTAAAAAGTGGAAAGAGAATCGCGAACAATTCTTAGAAGCTTCTGTCAATATTATGGAAGCTTTACAGAAGATATCCTTAATAAATGCTGATGGCTCCAACTCCATTCCTGGAGAAGCAACTTGGGAGAAATGTCTTCGCAGTTACATGACTTCTTATGAGCCTGATTTTGGTGGTTTCGGCACTGCACCTAAATTTCCACAAGCTTCCATTTTTAACTTCCTCTTCCATTATTTCGCTCGTGATAAAAACCATCCTGAAGGTAAAAAATGTTTGGATATGTGTCTGTACACATTAACTAAAATTGCTAAGGGTGGCATTCACGATCATGTATCTAGTGGATTCGCGCGATACTCAGTTGACAATGACTGGCACGTGCCACATTTTGAAAAGATGCTTTATGATCAGGCTCAGTTGACTGTTGCTTACACAGATGCTTATCTCGCAACCAAAGACGAGTTCTTCGCGGATGTCGTTCGCGATATCATTAAGTATGTAAACAGAGATCTGCGACATGAATCTGGCGGTTTCTACAGTGCTGAAGACGCTGACTCATACCCAGTGGTAGGAGCCCCTCATAAGAAAGAAGGAGCTTTTTGCACGTGGACTTATGCTGAACTGAAATCTCTTTTGGATGATAAGAAAATAAATTCAGTCTCATATTTAGACATTTTCTCACATTACTTCAGTGTTGAGGAAGATGGAAATATTTCTCCGGAAAGTGACCCTCATAATGAACTTACCAATCAAAACGTATTAATCATTTACAGTACTAAAGAGGAGACGGCAAAGAAGTATAACCTGTCTATGGAGCAATTCGAACAAGTTTTATCAGAATGTATTGAAATTTTGTACAAAGTGCGACAGAAACGACCTCGCCCACATCTGGATACCAAGATGTTGTGCTCTTGGAATGGTTTGATGATTGCTGGATTAGCACAGGCTGGCCAGGGGCTGGGAGAGAAAGATTACGTGGAGGACGCGATCAAAACAGCTGAGTTCATACACAAACATCTATATGATGATACCACCAAGACATTATTGCATTCCTGCTATAAAGCTGAAGATGGATCAATCGCTCAAACGTATGTACATCGTAATTTTTATTTATTTTAACTTCTCTCTAACAGCTTATAGCATAAATACCATAATGAACTGTTTACAGAGCTCAACCGATCCAAGGCTTTCTAGATGATTACGCGTTCTTGATCAAAGGCTTGTTGGATCTGTACGAGGCGTCTTTGGATTACCGCTGGCTGAAGTGGGCAAGGGACTTGCAAGAGAAGCAAACTGAGTTGTTCTGGGACCCGGTGAACGGTGGATACTACACGTGCTCCGTAGATGATGCCACTGTGGTGCTGAGACTGAAAGAAGGTCAGTTGTTTATAGATTTTAGTGTAACGATTTATAAGCCTGTGTAGATTTTTTATTAACTTGCAAGTATTGTGCTAGGTATTTATGTAATCGACAAACTATGCAATGCCTAAATTTTAAGACTTGTGGAATGTGCACTGGCATGAGGAATGAGAATCAAAGAAAGTCATGCTTTCCACTGAGAATGAATGATTTTATTTGAATTGTTATAAGTATAATAGACTCGAACAGAGAGTATGTCATGTGGATTTTAGGTATGTATTTCTGTACAGTATACTCGTTGTTATTCTCAACCCTCGTCTCTCACGCCTCCTAGACCAAGACGGCGCGGAGCCATCGGGCAACAGCGTGTCGTGCCACAACCTGCAGCGCCTGGCCGCGTACGCCGACAAGGGCGCGGCGGCGGAGGGCGGCGAGCGGGAGCGCGCGCTGGCCGCCACGCTGCTGCGGGGCTTCGCGCGGCGGCTGCGGGACTCGCCCACCTCGCTGCCCGAGATGATGTCCGCGCTCATGTTCTACAATGACTCGCCCACGCAGGTTTGTTTCATTATCTTTGGACTATTTGTTGAAACCTTGCTATTTGGCTAGTTATTTTTTTCATGATAGTAAATAGACTAAACCGATACAGATGAGAATGTTAGATCTTTATCGTGTAATGAAACCTTTGAAAATAGAATTAAAGGTAAAAGGTAACCTTTTTCCTTCTCAGTGTACTATTTATTTAAGATTGTTGAACTATGCGCGTGTGGTGCGAGCAGGTGCTGATAGCGGGCGGCTGCTCGGACCCGCGCACGCTGGAGCTGGTGCGCGTGGTGCGCTCGCGGCTGCTGCCGGGCCGCGTGCTGGCCGTGGCCGACCCCGCCGCCGAGTCGCCCGCCGGTATGTCCGACATACGTGAGTCGCAGCTCATGTCTATAGCTTACTGATAGCGGGCGGCTGTTGGGACTGCGCACGCTGAAGCTGGTGCGCTCGTCCATAGCTCGCTATCTTTCTCGTGTATTTTTTTTGTTATTATACCTATAAATTCAACCACTAATGATTATAGAGATATGCCAAGGTTTTCAGTTTAATCAGAAGCCAGAACCCACGTTTTGACCTTCATTCGTATGTAAAAGTTTACGAAAATTATTGTAGTTTTTGGGCCCACATGTGCTTATTGTAGTTTAAATAATACCCTAAAATAACTCTCGTATTAACTTAAAAGATTTCGATTCTCGTTAAGGTATAATGTTTAATGGTCTACCCGCCCGATGAATATGACCTTCAAGATAACTAAAGACAATAAAAGATTTTCCTTATTGACAATAAAGTTATCATTGTATTTATTTGTCATAGCCATTTAGAGATCTCGGTTCATTGCTAACAATAGGCCTATTATAGCGATCCGTTACAATTTATATGGTCTGTAAATTGTGATAGTAAGTACCTATAGTTCCCGTCACGTGAAAAGAACGTTGAGCGACTGCGATTGCACTCGAATACAATCGCTTCTTATGGTCCTAGGGTATTGTGGCTTATGATTAAGTACCTACTTTATAATTGGAACTATGTTTTCGTACCAATAACACAGCCAATGCTTGACGACATATTACTGCTACAGACTAGTCTCATTCAGAATGAAAACAAAAATACAAAGAATAAACCATTTTATTACTATTTTCTAGTTGTCTGTTTTTTTTAATGTAAAATGTTGAGTGTTCGTGTCTGGTTCCGTGTTCCAGTGCTGAGCCGCATCAGGTCGGTGGGCGACGTGCCCACCGCCTACGTGTGCCGGCGCTACGCGTGCTCGCTGCCCGTGACGGACGTCAAGCAGCTGGAGAACCTGCTCGACGAGGCGCCCGTCGCGCCCTCCATGAACAACAAATGAACTGCACTCAAAATTATACTCTTCTGTATCATATACCCATTCACTATACTAGCCATCAACTATTTATTCAAGAGGTACATAAATTAATAATTTGTTGATAGCGACAAAGTTCTATATAGTTTTTTTTTTATTATTATTTTAAAGAAAAGCCTTCTTTGACTGACTAATAGCATAATTTAGTATACAAATGAACATGAAAATGCTAAGTACAATGCCTTATGCACTTAAATATATTGAATGGGTATATTATAAAGACATCTCAAAATGACGTACATAAATAAGACGGCCTCATTACAGCGGAACGATTGAGTGTTTACTTAGGTACTTACTAACATAACAATCTGAAGCTTATTAACCTAGTCATCGTAATTATTATGAACACGTCGGGTGACATTGTCATCGAATAATATTTCTTGTTAGTTTTTAAACTCAATTCTAGATTCTCATTCACATATTGCTAATATCGTGTATTTTGACAATAGATTAAGCCGTATTTTAGCAATCTCTTAGTCTGTAGTTAAATCATATGCATGCCTATCTTTAACCACTCAGTATATTTCTAGTATTTGATGTAGTGTCTATTTTTATAGATATTTGAAATCGTGGTGTTTGTATCGAATATTAAATTGTAACAAGAATCGAATAAAGGGAAGAATCGTCCGAAAATTGGAAATGTTTAGTCTGATGTATGTGATAGTGTTATGTTTTGTCCCGAGTTAACGGCAAATATCAACGTTTAGAGTAATTAGACGCTAGCAGCTAGCATTATAATGAAGTACGTAATGTATTTGTTACACTTATTTATTGGAAAATTAAAGTTTGTAGTCTTTGGAAAAAAAAATGTTTAAGTTGATATTGTGATATTTTATAATAAATGTTAAGTAATATATTTGTTTGATTCAATTAAATAATGTTAATAGAAATATGCTCCTCCTATATTACAATAGGACTTCACAATCTCAGCCGTTCGATTCGGTTCCCCGAATTCGTGCATTCCTACAGGTGCGATTATGTTATATAGGTATCGTGCGCTTGTTCGTTACCGTGTGTATTAGTTTGCGCGGCTCCGGTATCAAATAATTTTGGCATGTTAGCCACACGCACGCAAGCAGTGAGTCGAAGGAAGTTAGCGGCGCATCGCACGCGACTCGTGAACATGTGCACGTGGACTGTGACCTCAAACCTGCGTGACAAGAAAAGGCTTAATACTATGATAAAATATCATTTTTATAATGCTTTTGACATGTTCTTTCTATACGTATTCTATTTTTAATAACTTTAACACAATTATGGCTTGTATCTGTGAAACTCCTTACACATACAAATCACTACTAATTAAATATAAATAACAGCAGTTAAGTTACATTTTCTTTGACAAACTCAAGGCAATGAAATAAAACGACACACTTTATTTTTCATTTTTATTTCACAGTGAATAGTTATAACATACATTATGTGTATGACATCGAAATATAAGTTACGGTTAAATTATTTACTTGAATAATTAGACACCAATACTTTAAATATGGGGGTTGAGTTCTACAAGGGAATCAAAACTTTTTATCGATTTAATACAGTTATAACATCGACTTATTTCTTTATATAATATTTATTACAGTAACATCGATTGAGAAAAAAGTACATTGATTTATAATAATTTATAACTTTTAATAATTAGACATTGAAGGAATAATTAAAACATGTAGCTAAAATTAGGAATTCCTGTATTTACGATAATATAAAGTTATATAGAAAGATTCACATAATTTTGATTTAAACATGTATTGTGTTTTGAAATTATTAACGCCTAACCCTATCTTTTTTGATCGAGTGATATATATAGTCAATTTAATTGCGAATAAAAATACATATAAGTGACATTGTGTCTATCACATAATTACCATAATTATGGGCTAATATTTCAGATACTTGATTAGGCTCGGATCCAAATCACTAAATTAAATGCAAATAAAATTGATTTATAATACTAGCAAATGGTGAAAACAGGTTATACAATTTCTAAATTATATTCTAATTATAAGAAGGAACTATTTAAATCCCAAATTACCGGTACATAGAGGATTATGGGACAAAACAATAGGGGAATGTAGTCTTAATTAAAATTAAAGTAAGCGTAGTGTTGTACATGTTAGGAGTGGCGTTTGTAACGTGTTTCGTCATTTGCTAGTACCTCCAAGCATTAGATTAAATAAAACAAAATTATTCCTACATTCAGACATGTAAATCCATACAACTAACTACATTTAATACAAGTCATAAATATTAAATATCACATTAAGCTAATGTCTGTTCAGTCATAAGTTACGAACTACTTATATCCATCAAGCTAGATACACATGAGCGAAAAAAGAAAAAAATAAAACACTCCACACACATGTTGCTAGATGTGCTGAAAATAGTTAAAACAAAGTTTTTAATAATAACATTGTCTGTAATTTATGAATACAGTAGTAGGGGGTAAACACGCATTACAACTTAGTGTTATTACCTTCCTATAAAACTTCTGATGTAAGTTTGTAATCAAAAGTAATATGTTAGAATGCGCTCATGTATAATTAGCATCAAATAAAATACATCAAACACATCAGATTTCCAAACATTTCTTCACACGGCATATGTGAAATGCAAATAAGAGATAAACAGCGAGGTAGATTGAAATGTTTGTTCCGTAAACGAAAATAATAGTAAAATGATTTTATACATACACAAACATAGAAATAATCTTTTACTAGGAATGATACGCACACAGCGTTTGTAGTTATACTTCATAGTCATAGTAATAATTTCACCTATATACAATTTGATTAGTTTCTTTCAAGTAAAATAATCAGGTTTGAAAAGCACAAAAATGATTCCTCGTGTGTATCGAGGGCTATTTAAATCATACTTCCTACAACACTTACATTAAATAGCATTTCACGGAGTCGCATGCAAACTTAATTCAGCATCTACCTTTGAGGTCATGTAGGAGAAAGTGAAGTCAATCTTGTCGAGTGTAGAACTAAATAGTGTAACTGCAGCTCAATAAAGCGTACATACATTAAACTTGAAAAGTATTTTCAGTAATTATTTCAATTTTGCGTATTTACTACTGACAGTAATCATATGTTTATAGAACATTAAAGCTTAAAACTAACAAATTCGTGAATGATTCCGAAGAAAACATCGAACATGATGATCATTGAGACATCTTTCAAACATCTACACTAATATCACGAGGGGAGATGACTTTTTTGTTTTTAAACAAAATCTACTTTTTTTTTGTATAAACACATAGAAACATCTAATAAAGGAGATGCATTGGCATCGAATACATAGTAATGACTGAATATATTTTAGTGTCATGAATAACTTGAACGCTTAAGAAGCGTCGCAGTCATACTCCAGGACAGTCTTGTGGTAGAAGAGCAGGTACCTGAAAACAACAATAGTTATATTTAGAATTATTCATATTACATAAACATAACATCACCCCTGTATTCCTCGAAGTGGAAGGCACATATAGTACACCCATATTTCGCTAGTTATGTCATATTACATACAAAATTATATTATAAAGTTCCTGCCAAATCTGTTGTTTTTAACGAGTTCTGTGTACCTACATACAAATTAACATCTGCAACTCAGATGATTAGATAAAAGGACTTCATCCATATTTAGAGTAACAGTCACAATTAAATGACGGTAATATTAATGCTTTTGTCTGCTAACTTCTTGGAAACTCACTGAGAAAACCACAAATATTATTTTGTCCAACTCACCCTTCACTATCTAAAACCTCGCGCAGAGAAGCGCGTGTGATCATGTGGTCGTCACACTTGAACCAGCCGCCCTTCATCTGGCGCACATAGGCGGTGTAGTGGCCGGCGTCCAGCGAGCCCACGTGGTTGACCACGGCGAACAGCGAGTAGCGGTTGTCCTCGAACACGCCCTCCGGGGCGTTGTTGTTGTCGGCGCCCACATCCACCGCCCGTCGGTGGGACGACATGAACGGGGTCATGTCCAGCTCGGCCGGGAACGACACGAAAGCATTAATCTTCCTGTCGATTTGAGACGAATGCTCGAAGCGCTTCAGGTGGAAGCTGGCGACGATCGGCAGCGTCTCGAGAGTCAGCTGCTTGGTGGACTCGCGGTAGGCTCTGCAGTTGGAGCACTTGATCTTAGCGGCGGAGCCCAGATGTTCGGCCCGCGTGAAGCGCTCGAGGCAGGCGGCGAGCGAGCCGGGCCCGGCCACGTCCAGGCTGATGTCCCAGAACGGGTCGATGGTGGTGGACACGCCGTGGCACGACGTGCACACTACATCGCTCTGTAGGCCGCCAGTAAATATCTGATCGATGATACAGTTGCAACGGCCATTTTCCTTTTTCTCCCCATTTTCATCTACGCCGTTCATGCAATGTCTGAAAACGAGTCGGTAATAATTATTTATTATTATGCGTCAGAAGGCAAAAGTCTACAGTAGCAGCTTCATATTTCGTTAGTAGAATGTAGCGCTTATTATCTTTTATGCGGTAGATACTGTTACAGAGATATAACTAATAGTAAATACAGGTAAGATCAACGTCGAAACTGAGAAAACATTGTGGTAGCGTTTCACAACGATGAGACAAGGCAGTAGAAAATTATATACCTAAACGTATTATTAAGTTTTATAAATTACATCTGTTAAAAACATCTCACGGCATCTATATTTGATAAAACTATCCGTGATATTAATGTAAAACCTACCTATGCAAAACATCGAGGGTAGCGATGAAAAATTCGTGAGCATCTTGCTGCTCATACCCAGCCAGGTGACGAGCATGAGTCCATATCAGATGCAACAGACGATGCAGGGTCAGCGGTGTCTTAGCACCGGAGTAGAACTCCTGAAGATCCAAACAAATAAAATAAGTAACAAAAACACGTACACAAAGTAAGAACATAAAGGGAAGCCAGTTATTGATTTCTCGTTTGCGAGGCGTAGCTATAAATAGATGCAGCCCGTAGAAACGCAAGCGGGAAGCGCGCGGAAAGGGTGGCTCGTAATAACGTTACGTAAGCCAATTCCCTCCAGCCGCACTTATTTATTTAAACGATGCTCACCTGGAAAAGCTTGGAAACCTCACACACGAGGCATTTTCCCGACCCCTGAGCTTTGCATTTATGTTTCTCTCCCAGGAAATAGTCACGTAACAGGGGAGTGTGGATCAATGTCTGAAATATCATCGCTGTATTAGTCTACAGTTGCGTTTAGATACGTAACGTAACATGCACATATTACGCAATCAGCCAACTTAGAAGGGATGGGCGTTTTGATTGCAACATCCTACGACTTACAATAGGTTTCCTAATGGCCTATAGCTACAAACGTGGTTGGGACAATTGTATTAGGTGGCCTTGCAGTCAAGGTACATACGCTAACATTTCTTTTGCAGTCTGTTCACTATCAAAGTATTTATAGTTCTGGATACTTATGTAAGAAACTTTATTAGGTAGGCATACAATTTACTATTTACAAGGTTGTTATAATAAATAGGAATCAACTTAATTATAGACTGCAAATTACCATAATTATTATACTCATTAGTTTTCCTGACTTGCAATGACAAGTTCAGTCAAGGACACAATCATTTATACACCCGTAGACGTCTACGAAAGGAATTTGTAGCTAAGTATTACCACAGGTTCTCTACAAAATAATAAACTAACAATGATTGCCATATACACGATCGAATTATTGTTCGATCTTATAAATAGGCCCGGCAGGAGGACAAGCAAGATAAAGTGACACCAATTGGCAAACTGAGCGAGGAAGGCCCCCTATAATGAACAGATGACCTAGTGAATGCTGTGGGGTGTTGATGAATTCAAGTGGACCTAAACGGTTGTCTGACCAATTGTGTCACAATTGCATTCGCAGATCTGCGAGTCTCTGTGCCTGATATCTCTGCCATATGTACGGCTTTTTACATGAACCAATGATTGTAATACTGGATTTCTGCGATAGTTATTTATCACGAACGTCATACAACACGTTTGCTCAAGATTATGATTATAGCGGTATTATTAGAAACAATATGTATGGATTTACGTTGTATTTGTTGCCCCTTCAAATTAACTGCAATCACGTAAGTTCTTTTGGTTCGTACGGTTCGGAAATTGAACTCGCAAACCAGTGTAAAGGTCCACTTCGCGTCTGCAGTATCTGCACCTAGCCTAAAGTACCACAGAAAAGTACCAACAAAGAAAATATTATAATACTGACCTGAACAATGCAATTCATGAAGCAAGTAGAGCCCAAGTTCTGCAAGCCACGCAGTCCAATGGTGGTGTGGGGGCTGATGAGGCGACGTTTGCGAAGGCGACGGAGTGCCATAGCCTCGTTAGTGTTAGGCAGCCATTGCATGTATGGCATGCTGATGCCAAGTGCCCTGGTTACATAATACAACTATTAATACCCATATTATTCAACTTCATTCAATGATCATATAAAACGTTTAGAACCCCATCAAATTTACTAGTTCATTAGACCTTACAGTCATTTACAATATTTAATTAGTACATACTTAGCCTCCTTCAGTTTGTGCGTCATGCTAATCTCAGTCAATTCTCGATCATATATGTAATCTTGGCACTGAGCACAATATATGTTTCCATAACTAAGGTCGACATACAGGAAATGCTTCTTGGCTTTTGAATGTTCTTGAATGTGGCCAGCATAGCAGGCGAAATAAATGCAATGCAGGCAAGAGTGCATGCGAGGGCCTGGCATGCCACAGCTGAAGCACAGGCATGTTGTTGCCTGAAATATACATTTGTATTGTTGTTGGTGTTTCAACCAATATTACAGACTAGCCTCGCTAAATGCTGTAGAAAATATTTCCTGTATTCCCTCTTGAGACATTATTATTGTATACCATTTTTAATTTTATTGATTGGTAAAAATCATTCTCAAATGTCTACTTGTAGATTATACTTGTAGTAGATTGACTAATTTGAATGACAATGAAATTGTTGCAATGTTTGATTAAATATAATATAAGAACTGTAAAACTGTTTTTTTTTATTTTCTATAGTTTAGGATTACCATATAAGTGTATATAACTATTATGATAATCATTGACCCGACTTTTAAGTTAGATCATAAATATCATCATCATAAATGTAGTGGATATAAACAAAAATATTTATTATCATAATGTTTGAAAATATCAATTAAATAGAACAGTATGATTATAATTAGTAGGTCCGTAAATATTCTAACTGTATGTTAAAAAAAATCTGTTTGACTGAGCTGACTAGCCATGATAATTCACCATTAAAATGTTTTACATTATGGCCATATTATAATTATTTATATGATTGTAACAATTCAAAACATTATTAGTGTAAATCGATATCGATTCCAGAGTGCAATGAAAAAATGTCTGAATTAAAGCCATGATTCAATCACGCGACGAAATCGTAGAGACGAATGCTGCGAAACAGCTGTTTTGAGGTCAAAGATCATTAATCAGCTGATCACTAACTGATTGTTAGAAAACAAAGCTATGGGTCATGAAGTAATCATCATCATAAATCCTTATAACTATCTAATACTGGATGCGCGCGCAGAAGGGTGTGACAAAATCGATCAAAGCTAATAATTTGCGTCATGTAAAAAGGTCATAAACGCAAGTACTCCGCCGTAGTTTTAAGTAAAAACTTACCTTGTATCTTCTTGCTTCGAACGACGTGCATGATACAAAAAATGCATGCACGATTTTATAAGGGTTTGTACCCTTTGCAGCCTTAAAATTATTTAGGTGAATGCAACCATTGTCATTCATTATTCGGCTTGTAAAATACACCGGTTCGATAAATTAATTCTCCTTCAGACGCCACGGAATTAAAATAAAAGCATTATATCGCACTCGCGCACTAAAATATTTATTTTTTGACCAAACTAAGACAAAACACCGAGCCAGATTCCTTGATATTATGGTTTTCAATTATTTGATGTAAAAATCAAATAGATTGAAATGAAGCAAAGAGCAATGGATAGGGGCGTGTTCTCCGAAATATACGCAACAACGCAACTCCCAAGCGCACTGCGCAGCTGATGAGCAGATTGTTGACCACAGACTAAAAAGAGATGCTGTGAAAAGCATTTGTAGCATCAATAGTTAAAATCCGCTAACACATTATTAACAACATTATACGCATACCCATTGGTTTTAGAACAAAGAGAAGCCACTCCTTCTATTATGTCGCGAATGAAAACACCTCAGTTAGCAATATAATAGTGCGTTACGTCTGTTACAAGCTTTTTAATTGGTAACTGACTAAACACATCCATAAATAAATCAGTGTTACAAAAATAATACTATTTATCTTAAACTTATTATTAATGGACAGTGTCATGTCTTTTTTTAAATATTGTTATTAATGGAGATAATAATGTATGTGTGGAGATTTGTGGTGATATTCTCGTTTCATTGCATGACAATAAACTGTAAATACTAGCATACAGTTCACAGTACTATAGGCAGTGCACAATAAAAAATACACTATACGTATTACGTATACGATTGGCAAAATTCATTTACTTTAAAAGGCAGCTTGTGTGGCTCTGACTTGTGGCAAAACCCATAAATCTTTACAGAGATATACTTATCATGAGCTTCGAATTTGAATCTGGACTCGGCAGTTGGCATGGGATGTCATTGTCATTTTATCAAATAATATAAACATACTTGCGTCGCTAATTAATAAAAAAATATTAAATTTATTTGCAATTTTCTGAAATAATGTATCGAGATACAAATAAATACATCATTATTATTTTCTTATTAATCGTTTTAATCGTCATTCTTCAAAATAAATTGTCAAAGAACTGTCAAATTGAAAGTTTGGCGTGGCGTAGGTGTATGCAACACAATCGCATTTATTTAGTGTAGTAAATAAATATGGCGGCTAGTCAGTTCCTTATGATGTGAACTTTTGTTTACTGTTTTTTTAATATTTTGAGACATGATAAGTGAATTTGAAAACTTGTCCCTTGGAGGAAACAATGCTGCAAGTAATCATGGTGATCCATTTACTCATACCGGTAATTTATATCCATAATATTTCTATTGTAGACGTAGAACAAGTTGTTTTCCAATTATAACATGACCTCAATGGCTAGGTTTTTATTATGCTGTTTATATATGGTTACTGTACCGTTGTTTTCAGAGTTGACACCGGAGCAGCAAAAGACTTTGATTGATATACGACGTCGAAAAACAGAATTGCTGTTAGAAATTCAGGTGAGTGAATTGTAATCAAATTGCTTGGCTTCCTTTACCTGACGTTGATAAACATATATGCTTTTGATTAATTCTGCTACGATGCAGTTGTATTACCAAATACGTAGATTTGGTAGTCTTACTAGGTATTATTTAGGCAGGCTAGTACAATTATCCCCATGAAAAGTTATTAATTAATTGTAATAGACAGAATCTGTAATTGTTTTGATGTTAGATATGATTATGTTAGAAAATTATGTTCTTTACGTTATTGTGTATTCATAGTTTAATCATATAATTTTCTTATATGGGTAAATATCAAATAAATTAATGTTTCTAAAATATTCCACTGCATGTTTTAGTATTCTAAAACCAATGGGCATTGAACACTGCATACTCATTTGTACTTAGTGTTTATAATTAACACACTATCATGTTTATAAATAATGTGATATTGGCTGTATCTTTTAGAGGTTTTTATCATCTACTGTGTGCAGCCATCACATCCTTATTCTGAGTTTAATTTACCTTGGTAAAGCAAACTAACATTCATCACACCAGCATATCATCGATTGATGGTGTATATAGCAAATACACACCATCGATGCAAAATTACCAATCAAATAGATTTGTCATACATTTCTAATTCCATCCAATCAGTGTACTGATCATTTCTTTTTAATGTCTCATGCCATACATTTTTAGAATGGTTCAGTGTTCATAGTACCAAGGTATTCAATATCACTCAAATAAGATAAATATTATGTCATATTTATTCTTATCAAAGTTGATTAATTTTACATAGGTAAAGACTTTTTACACTAGAGTAGGAATTTCCTAGAATTTAAACAGAATGATAGTATTTGGCTAATTACATAATTGAAGAAATGATAAAGTGAATTTATGATTTATGTAAAGCAATGTATAAAGATGAATAATACTGCTTTCTTAACTTCCTGGGTTATCTTATCTTTCTTCGGAAGGTGATTCATAATAATGATTCATGGTAGAGTATGTAGATATCAGAACTAAAATGGTTGGGTTCAATTTTAACTGTGGAATTGCATATATTTCACATAATAACACTTCAATAAAAATATCAAGTAAACTATATAATTCCTGAACTTCATGGTACATTTGTTACATAATTTGCTTTATATCAGGGACTGTGTTAAGAATTCATAAGTGACATGGGTTCAGGTTGTTGCAGCTTTGAAGCCTTGTTCTTGGGGTTTCAAAAAATAATATTTACATTTGTCACATACAATGTTACCCTAAGTTAAAGACTGATTCATATATTATCTAAAATACAATATGGCACTATACATAATAAAAAGGCGTTATTATATTATGAACATAATATAACAAAATTGTAATAGTAATATTATTGTCTTATATTTAAGAAATCAAAGCATGAGTGCTCTCATCATCATCATCAGCCGGAAGACGTCCACTGCTGAACAAAGGCCTCCCCCTTAGAATGAGTGCTCTGCATGAGTTCAAATCAACATCATCTACAGCCTTTAATATTCCACTGCTGAGAATGCCAGTTAAATATGCCGCGGTCCTGTGCCACTCGTATTCATTTGCGCTCCGCAATGTTTGTAATATCATCGACCCATCTCGCTGTCGGACGACCTACGCCTTGTTTGGCCGTTCTTGGCCACCATTTTTTCAAAGCCTTACTCCATCTGTCGCCACCTCGCCAAGCCAAGTGTCATGCCCAAATCTATTTCAGCTACGTAATGCGCTTTCCAACATCTTGAACTGCAGCTGTCAAAGAGATAAGTATTATAAAAATAATCGCCATGCTTGTGATATTTTAAGAGTTGGGCAGAGGTGTTTTCCTTTATATATTCCCACCTTATTTCGCTGCTCATTATAATTCCTACATAATACACGACGAACCTATTACCAATATCACTTTGCGGCAATATCCTCCAGCCAAAACCGGGGTCGTCGCTTTTACGTTATAATATGTGTATTGGTTGTTTCATTTAATCCTTTGGAATTCAAATTCTTTTTATAGGTATTTACTCTTTCAATATGTATATTAACTTAATTTCAAAGATAATCTCATAATTGAATAATAAATAACGAAGGCGCGATTTTGTCAAGAATTGCTATGACTGTCGCATACTGTCCTATCGAACCCAAATTTACGTATCGCCTTTCTACTTTGGTACATGATCGGAAATATACGCTAAAGGGTTTTTATTAAGTTTTAATGTTAAGTTAAATGTTTTTCTGGCTTTAACAAAACACGCACGTGGTTGTTCTTGAATGCCGTGTTGAATACTTCCTCGGACGTAAAACCAACCTAAAATTGAATCTATGTATCAAATTTATAAAGTGCAATAAATAAGCAGACGTTCAAGTAATCATTTGAGTAACATAAAACTACTGAGATTCTGCTGCTGTGAAACAGCACCCCATCCCTAACAATTTCATTCAATACGATGCGGACTGGTCTGACGTAAGCCGTCAATGCTTGGGTTGGGCTTACTATACGCAGCCTGGTAGTAAAGTCAAGTCAGTTAGTGCGAGGCGGGCCGCGGCACGGGCGTGACGTGTCGCCCTGCGTGTATCTATTATTTGTACTGTCACCACTACTTTTTTGGCTTTTAGTGTTGTGAATAAATACAGTTCATATATAGAATTAGTGAACTGTAGTTCTAGTTTGTGTGATTTTATTCAGACATTAGAGTTTACATAGTGATAACAACCGTAAGTTGTAAGTGATAAGGCGGATAAGTGGAAATTGCTATGACTACGTCGTCGGACACCGGGGGTTTTGTTATTATATTTTATGATTTATGGCATTGTGTTTGAGAAGAACGGTCTTCCCTTTGGTGAATCAAGCCAATGTCATATGAATTGCAAATCTATTGAGCATTCAGTTTTGGATAAAAAAAAATTCCTTTGCCATAGCACAGTTGTTTATTGTGAAATGTTTGACGCCAGTATTATTGATTAAATGTTATTCAGGGTTAGTTTGTTTCATATTCCGTATTACAAAATCCGTGTAATTTTTATACAATACTAGGAATTACTGGATAAGTTAGACCTTTGAATAGCTTGTTATGTGGAGTACCTGCCATCCTAGTAAATAACCTCAGGGTTTTCGGACACGGTGAAATTTGGTCAAAAAGTGAATCACACTTTAATATTGAAACTATCTTTGTAGAAACATGATTTTTACATTAACAAGACTTAACACAAATACATAGGTACCGAGTTTTGCAGGATAGCACACAATCATTTTAATGATTTTAATTGAGAAACATTAATTTGCATTAAGTACTTACATATAGTTCAAATAGATATTTAATGATGTCTGTAGTATAGACAATGAAGATATTTATAGTAGTTCAGGTCATAGATTAATCCACTTCGCGATAATAAGTATATGCGTGCTGTTAGTTGAATTCTATCTTCTCTAATCTAGTTATTATGGAATTTTCTATGCTGATAAACTTTGTGTCACTCATGACAAGCTCCTTCTGTTAATCAAATCTATTTATTAGTTGCTTAAGTAATTAGTTACTAAACTTTAACTTTCTTATGGCACCCTTGTGTAAAAGCTTATTTCTCTAGGCAAGTAAGCATCCGGAGTCGAATCAAAGCTTGTTCGAAGAGGGGTCCTTTATTTATTTATTCGAACTGGACAATGTTCGCGATGTATTTATCATATTTCCTTTACTGCTTCCGCAGCACGGCTGCAAGCTTCGATAACAGAGGCGTCTGTGTGTCCACATTGTTTGAATAATATTTGCCAGTGTTATGCATACCTACCGTCGAAAATACATACAGTCCTCAATTAAGAATTCTACGGGTTAAAACTGATTGCATGATCTACCTCCGTTTTAACAAATATGTTGCCTTAATTTTGTAGTTACGAATAATAGGATGCTAGTGATCAAGCACATCTTGAATTATTATGTTTAACGGGGCACCAGGATTTTAGTGAAGGTGTGTTGGTCAGCTATATATTTTAGCTTTAGGAATATACATCAGTCGTGACGTCGGCCTTGTGACAGACGTGCAGAAAGATAAAGCTGTATCTATCTATGTAGAGGTATAATGTAATTGTCACGGTGCCAAAGACCGGTGGCGCCCGCGACTATCTTCAGTTTAGTGCGTTCCTTAGAGGGAAGTGTATGGCGCGCGATGTGTTTTCATGTTCGACTGCTGTGCGGCGCGCTGTGGTGGCCACTGCTGGTACGTTGCGCCCGCGCTACCCGCACCTACGACGACGACTATGATCAGGTGTGTCATCGTTGCCGCTTTCTGTGCACCTCGCAAACATATTCTTTGTTGTGTAGCTTCACTTCTTTTTTGGCAAGTACTGCAATGTATAGGTTCCGATCCATACGTCCGGTGACGCGCAGTCAACCACTTTTCCACTTTATTTGCTTTTTAAAACTACGCAATTTAATTAAAAATGTGTCGTGGGCTTTATAGGTGTCCTGTGACTGCTAGCTTTTTAAAATTGGTGTTTCGTGTTGTTTAGACCCGCGGTGTGTAAGAGTGTTATGTGCGTGGTGCATTGGCACCTGTGAAGTTATGTTTATCAAGGCCGCGCCGGGAGCGGCCGAACCAGAGCGCCGTGGATCTGTCTCCAACTGGTTTTCGTCTTTAAGACGCGGTGGCGGGCGTCGTAAACGTGAAGAGACCCCCGTACCATCAGGTTACGGTTCGCTGGGCAGGCGGAAGGATGGTACGCAGCCGCGGGGCAAGACATGGTCCGCCTGGGATCTTACAACCGTTACTAGACTGGTCTGTATCTTATCTGCATTGAAATTGACGTAAAAAGTCATCCTATGATGACACTGCTGGACTATATTTGGCGGTTATCCAACTGCGCTGGATCGATCACGCTCTTTGCGTCTGCGTGTAAAATGATGACTAAACAGTATTTATTTCTTATTGTAAAAAAAAGTTCGCCTAATATAGTAATATCGTTTTTGGATATTTCCATATAGTGAAATAGAAAGTTGCGTTTCTTTCGACTTTATTGCGGTGTGTTTTTACAGATTTTATATGTGAATGCGCAAAACAACAATGTAGGTTGTTTTTACTTTTATCGATAGCACATGTGATTTGCCGAGTACTATCGCGCGATAACGATAAACGGGTAATTCTAGTCAACAAAGGAAAACCGTAACACATACCATGGCAAGCGTACAGTTGTCTAAATTCCTAAGTATCCACAATCTTACATTGCAAGAAACGTTGGTCTATTTTGTATTCCTGATCCCTTGACCCTGATCTATTGACGTGTGTATGTAATTCATAATAAATAATCGAATTGCTTTCAGAACTTATTCTGATTGGATACAAATAAGGTAATAAAATCACTTATCGTTGACTTGATAGTGTATTTATAACATGCTTTAAATAAAATAGTCAGACGTCCTGTGTCCGATTCAGTAACAAAAAAAGTACGGTATTAAAGCAACTTGTTTTACCTTGTACCTATGTAATATATTACATAGGTATATATTTCTAATCTTTAAATTTTTTTGGGTTGCGCAAACATACAATCGTCCCAACCAGGAATGAGTCACGTTACATGCATCGATAAGATATTAAATACAATATCTAATACCATCTATCGCATGTGTTAGAAGTGTTGCGTCCTTTTTTACGTCAATACGTAAATACAGAAGTAACTTTATAAAAAATCACGTAATCTAGAATCTAATTTCATTAAGGTATGATTGCATAATATTCAAAACCACACTCGAATCCAGGATTTAACACGTACAGTATAAAAACAACAGTAACTTCTTTAATAACAGTATTACCGCATTAATAAGTCAAGAGAATTTCATTATTTTCCCAAATTACTGCTGACATCATTTTTTTTACTGCACCAGGGTAACTCGTTTTTCTGTGAGAAACAGAGGATTCAGTACTAGTTTTAAATGCATAGGTTCTGTGCTGTTCTGTAGTTTTATGTTTTCCTGAAGTCCTGACGTGTTGTTGATTATGTTCATTTACTTAAAACTTTGGATACACGCAAGCCAACCTGTATAATATGTCGTGGGCTTTGTATGTGTAAGTAGGTACATACCTAGTTCAGAGTGCATGTTTTGCTTTTTACTATAGTAAAACAAAATGCAGTATGTTTAAGTAGAGCAGACCTATTGTTTGAGTTGCATGTTTACAAGGGAGTTTGATTCTATGGACATAGTAATATAATAACGACAATGTGTGCTTTCTTTTTGTATTGATTTTCTTGTTTGCTATGTGTCGTCTTTGTTGCTTATACAATGCAAATGTGTGTGATTTGGTAACTATATGCATTTTCGTTTTGTTTAGGCAGCATTGTACGTTTATTATCTGCATGTTTATTTTACTAGTGTGTATCTGTTTACTTACGAGGGGTGGTTTATTTATACACGTAATCCATTTCTAAGACGGTTTTCCATGAATCCTTCTGTAGAGAGATATATTGCAAATAGTTATAAAATCCATGTGCCGTCTTATTACAACTTCCAAACATTATACGTTTAGATCAGCGATATTTTCTTAACGTTTTTAAATATATGAATATCGTGACTAAGTGATAAGAAAAACAATCTAAAAAAAATATTCAACTCAGAATAAATCAAGCATAAACAAAGTGCAGTTCAAATTAATCGCGTTTCTAGCAAATTGATGCGGTTTTGCCGTGAAGGTTTCCTGACAGGCACCGTAATAGTAAAGTGATCTTATTAAGCCCGCATGTAAGGTACCTCTATCAATTAATTATGAACAGAAAACTCCCTACCCTGTGCCCCTTTAAATGGGATGGGTAGAACGTTCAGTGTCGGTTAGCCGAGAACGCTTCTTTTTTTTCTAGAAATGTTTTTTTCCACGTCCATTTGGCTAGATCACAGTCAATGCTCATCACAGATAGCTAGACTTATTCAATGCATTCAGTGGTCTCGTTTAATTAATTCAATGTCGATGTCTTATTTTAGCTTTCTTTCTTAGTATCGCTACTGGTTTTAGTCCAAATTATTTTTACGAAGAACGCAAGAGAATATTTCGCCGATCAATCATTGTGGTTTGCACATAAATGTGTACACTAAAACTATATTTCAACTATGAAATAACCGTCATCACTATAGAACGTTTATCAATTTGACATCACTGAGCAAACTATCGCAGTATGTTTGAATATAAAACATTGTTTGTACGACCTACTAGTTCACATGTGTAGCCTGAGAACAATGGACATGTGGCGCCTGTATCGAATACCATTCGTTACTACTACACTTTATGACCTGACCGCTTCGCTCCATGCTTGTGTAAATTAACTTTAACTTCCCTTTGTGGTCTAAATTGAAAAAGTTATCGGGTAATTTTCTCAAGTTAGCGTCTAAGCTGAATAAATAGTTACTACTCGAAACTTCATTGTCTAAAAAAATCTGGCTTTAGTTATAAAGTATCAACTCTCTTTATTTTAAATTAAAACTAATGGTTAGTTTAGACTACGACAATAAAACTTACCATAACAATAACTTTATGCTTTATCCCAACCGAATACATATTTCATATTTTAAGAACGAATGAATATCAGCTGCCTACTATGTTATTTGTATCAATGTTTAGACTCTGGTTAAAGTAAGCGACATAGTTCCTAAATATTTAGAGACAATGTGCAACCTACTATAACTCAGTGAATGTATCGTGATTTGCCATTATTGACATTCATACGCATCGTCACCGAATGCTAATGTGTCCTTTGTTCAAACAACGGTTTGTTTCATTCGCTGTTATCACCGACTCGTATTTTGCATGATGGTGTTTCTTCAAGTGTCTCTGTATAAATCAAGTCAGTCGGTTACCTACAAATTGGGGTCAATTGAATACAATAGGCGTACCTGAAGGCTGTTTTTTTTTTCGGGAAATGCCCACCACTAGTGCTCATCATTGCATTTTCTGGAACCCAGCATCTTCAATGATAAGTTTTTAAGCACCGACGAGGCAATGAATGTCGAGGCGTCCCAGAAAAATGAATCCACTGTCTAGGACCCGCAACGAAATATGTAAATAAAGGATATAATATAGGAAGAGTAGCAATATAAATTTTGTTCCCACTTCCCTCCTTAGGCAGCGGAAGACACAAAGACTAATATGCCAATAGAGATAAGCTCAAAGCTATCCCTGAAAACTATAAAATGTAACAATATCCACACATAGATATACTTCTCTTTGGCATTATTTTAATCTCATGTTAGTTTGTTATTTATTAATATATGCAGAAGTTGGTTGGACGTTAGTAATGATACTTAGATGTTAACAAAATCTCCTTAATACATAATCTAGACAAGATAGCCGCTTGTGTAATATTACGTCAGATTTAGATAGGCATTGCATTTTCGTTAGTTAAGTTACCAATTGTTACATTTTATTTCACACGGTATTTCGGTTTTCATCAAATTATATTACGAAGTGACGTATTCAGTATTCACATGCCGTGACTCGTTCAATAAAAACTGAATAAAAGATCCGGCCATCCATGACACACTGTATTTTTTCAATGCGATACTGTCCATGCCTGCACTGCATCACGTTGATTTAGTTTTTAGAATATGAACCCTGATTTTTTGTCAATAACCTAATGGACCTATATATGACTATGTATGTGTTATATCAAATATAACTACAAGTATTATTTTAAATGTCAAATACTTCATTCACTTTTTATGAACTTATAAATTGAGTGTAAAACCCCGCCATGCCTATACACCTTATTTTTATGATACAAATATGCCAATATTAAACCACAAGAAAGGAAATACTGACTAGTTCCCTATTCAAATCATTTCTTCCTGTATCATGAGAGCGTTTCCGTATGTGCAAAATGCAGACGCCTAGGCTAGGAGCTATATTTGTAGGTCATACCTACGTAGGTAGACCCTAAGCTCAGAAGGCCAAGCTCTTGCTACTTCACCAATTAGGTCGTCAGTAGATAAAGATCAATGTCGTTTAGAAACCTAAATTGAGCTTAATCATAGTTTACTGCGGCCTTAGGTATTTGTATTTGCATCGACATTTCATAACTGATAGATATAGGTAGTAGGAACAACTTGGTATTTTAAATCTATGGCTAGATACAACACGATTTCTTACCGCGTCCAGTTATTTGCGTTGCTAAGATGCTAAAAGAAACAAATATAAAGTAAGTAGAAAAAATGTGTAAAAATGCAGTGTTTGACGATCCCAGTCTTTCCCAAATGGAAAAAAATTGTATCTATTTCTTATAATAATCTGTATAAACATAAAAAATACTCTGTAAATATTTCCGGCTGATCCAAATATTTTATCTCGAACCAATAAACTGATACGACTTCGATAAGTACTACAGGGACTTTGCAGATTGTTGCCGCAGCGAAATACCTTCGGTGATTCAGAACATAGCTTTGCTACATTGTTAAGGTCAAATACAGTTCTCGAAACTGTTATGCAAACAACGTTTTGCCAATTCGTAGTACTTCCGAGTAAGTGAGACTAGCGTGTTTGTGTGGAATTAAGATGACCTTTTCCGTAATTACGTCAGCAAGTGATAATGGTGTTTATTAGGCGTTCCTTGCGTGACATCGTCGTCATGCTTGACACATTTGCATAGTTATGTGAATGTCCTCGCGAACTAATTCTTTGCTCTACTATTTCAAGAATTGTTTAACACATTATTGTTAATTTTTGCATCGTTGTAATTGTTACTTGATTCTAGTACAGATTGAGTTATCTACTTATTAATTAATTGATAGGAATCATTTGGTAGGTCTTACTTGTGAATGACAGTAATATCGATTTTTAAATATTTACTTTAGAAATATGTAAATACATTTAAAAGTGCCCTAAATACTTATCTGTAAGGCGGTTTCCATCTGAATGGGAGCGTTCCGGGAATTGTAAGACTGGACGGGGAGGGGTGCTTTGACCTTGCCGGGTGCGGGGGGGGGCTTGCGAACTGTACGCACACCGCGGTAGCACGGTCACTGACACTCAAGACTAGTTTAACTTACATTGATTTATCAAAGGGTCCTTGATGATATCAAAACAAACGCCTGACCACTCTTAAGCTTTTATTTTGAAACTGATTATTATCTCTTAAAGTGAGCAAGTACTTGGTAACTCCAGTGGACTAACCAACTTTAACAAACTTGGTCGGACTTGCTTTAATTCAAAAGCAAACTTGAGAGGTTCTGTTGGTATTATTAGATTGCCAGTTTTGACGTCAGATAACTCAACCACAGTTTATGAACAGACCAAGCGATAAGTACCTACTGAATTTAAATTAGGGAAAAATATTTACATTAAGTGTATTTTTTTCCTACTAAATACCTGTAATCCAAATATTAAAATTGCCTGTTCATTCTTATTATCCATTTTCCTTATACTTATTTAAAAGTACCTATATATTAAAAAAATATCAAAATATCTGCCGAAATTGTCAGTTTCTTTACTTAACATGACTAGTCAATTTCCTTGTTAAGATTAAAATTAAGTTTATTTAACACAAATCTGTTCAAAACATAGTAATTAGTCGTAGTGTCAACAACAACATGAGCTTTGACACAGAATTAATAACATGATTATAATTACTAGCGGTAATTTGTAAGATTGTTTTTTTTTTAATTCATGTATCAACAACGTAAATTACCACTACTAAGTCGTTATATTTATAAAACACTAATTATCTCTGTTTTCTGACGCACGCGTTACGAAAATATTTGGGTATGCTGTTCTTATCTTTTTTATAATCTCGTTAGCTAACATACCAGCGTATAAATAGAAAAAAATAATTGTAGTACATTAAAATTCAATAAATATTATCATTGTATGCCATTGCTATTTCCACTTTTATTGGAAACAATACATTCTCTCACTCAGTAGGATTAGAGATGAAAGACTTATGGAGTGGTCTCCCTTGTGCCCACTCAATGAGTCTTTAATAGATGAATTTCAATCTTAAATATCATGCACAATATCCCGAAACTAATAATTTAATTTAAATAAAAGAATGATTACAAAATGCTGTAAATGCATATTTAAATCAGCAAACACAAGACGGATACCCATGCATGCGGTCAACACATGGTGTTAAAAATGAAATCTTTTGACTAAGACATTAAGGAATTTTTGGATTTTTTGCCGACGACTCATCTTTCGAGGTCATTTTCATTATAACTGTACGTCCAACAGTAATTGCTGTCAGTGTGATGCTAACTTTAAAAGATACTTAAGTTTTCTAAGTGATTTCTCTTGTAACCATTACAGAAAACATTCTAGTATGCTAATGTCCGATGACCTAAATTGCTATCCTGTCTCTGGAAACGCCAACAAACACGGTTATTCCATAAATGTTACGGTGAGCAATAACGTAAACACGACATCAGGGCAAAAGTTATGTGATCAACCCCCATACCATGAAATCATAAAGCAGGACAGTTTCCGTTGAGGAAGCGAGTTGCCACACTTTAGTGCACGTAGCTGCGTTTCTCTTCCACAACGTAAAATTATCTGCTTTAAGAGTTAATGGTAAGGGGACAGTATTATACGGTTGGGACTTCTAATGAAACCCAGTACGTAAAATATTAATGATTGAATTAATTAATGTATTGAAAAACCCATTTCAGTTTCGGTGATGAGGATAAACGCCTACATTGTATTTATGATCTTTACGGGCTTATGTACCAAACAAGCAGAAAGTTTAGTATACTCCTACTACCCATAATATCGTTGTAAAACAATAGAATACGCTTACATTGATATTTATAATAATACTTAATACATATTGTATTGATCGGTTGCTATGTACCTATTACGTAACAATACGTAAATTAATTGTACCTACTTATTGAATTAAGTAAGACGCTTAATACAAATAAAATAATTTAAGTGCTGAATGTGTTTAAAGTTATAGTTTTTAAAGAAAAAAAAAACAATAATGAAGAAATCTACCTTTTTTTTAATTCAGCGTTTGACTAATGAGTGTAAATCAAGTAAGTAGTGAAAATCAAAGAAAATGCAATTTTTAGCCTGTTTTTATGATGTTTTTTTATGGAACCTTCAAGTTAAAGTCGCAATTGCTTTTCCATCTCCAGTGTACTTTCTATTCCATTTTAAGAACATGTGAAAGAACCAGACACTCGTTCACAGTCTTGCCATAAAATCTATCTTAGTAATAGATTAACCACAATTCTGTTGTTACACAAACAAAGTGTGGTCCAGTGATTAATTTCATCGTAAATCAGTAATGCTTCAGTCCGTATTAGGATTAACTCGAGTATAAAACGTCTTGATTTACCTTTATTATCATTCTGTACGAGAGTATAAATGCCTTTAATGCGTTTTTATATCGTAAACTCTTCTTACCAGCTTCACTTGGGTGCTGCCATATCATCTAATTAGTTTTATTATAGAAATTACTGTATACAGCGTACGAAATGAGTTAAATTTAATAATATGTAGATTTGGTTAAAATTATTTCATTGTATTAGCTTTTTAACGTTCAACATTTGACACCGACTACATCAGGGTTATGTCGATAATCGACGGTATGCCTCGAAGCTTAAAAAATCCTAACCTTTCTTATTAATTTCTTACTCATTATGCTACAAGCAATCCCCTTTTTATATTAATATAAGAGGCTTATTTACTATGTACAGCTATTTCTTTTTAGGGGGACGTCATACCTACGTAGGTACATATCATAACATTCATAATGTAACGATACAATCTGGTGTTAATTAACCTGTCTTTAAAACACGAGGCGTAAGTGGTCTGCTTAACCTTTAAAAATATGAACCAAAATAAACTGGTTTACTCGAGTGAAACTAACGCAAGCCACTCGAAATGACGTTTTTTCCGTTCACGGGGAACACTTGTTATATTCCCATGGGGTGCACTAATGTCGCGGTAAGCCCCGCTTAACACGTAATTGCCCTTATTCTTACAAAGACTGCCTGTCAGATAGATATATGTGTTTGTTTAAGGACGATAATTTATATGTTGGTCTTTTTGCTAGCTTATTTTTTGCGAAGCATTCTTGAGTGTCAAGTCCTTGACCATCTTTCATTTGCCCAACTCAAGGTACTGATGCGAATGTTAGTAATAGGTCATTTAGTGTTCCCAAATTATTATTTGACCCATTCATATTGTAACTACTATGATTACGTATTATTTTGTTGTATTCTAATTCCGTATACTATTTAAAATGAAGTGGGGAATATAAATAGTTATGTCAAAAGAACGCAGTGGTAAAAATAGCGGAATGTCTGTATTGTAACAGTTACGTTAAGCTGTGTCATGTGTGCCACATGTTATATGTCAATGTTCTATTTTATTCTTTGACCTTGTGTTTTCCTTGCTCTTGAAATATATATAACACTTAAATATTGAGTAACAGCTTCTTTTGTAAATTTCAGTCTTTAAAATATACAGATTGTTCTCCTCTTCCTATTTAAAATATAGTGTAGTTAGAGTATCTTCCTAGATTTACTCCGTAAGAATGACTGGGATTGATGTACAATAAATTAAACATTTAGCAAAGCTCCAATATCCCTGGCATTTACTCATGATAGACTAAATTAATAGACAAGAGTCTACTGTTTGAGTGATTGTTTAATTAAACATAATATTTTTAGCTGATTAATTATAAGCCAATTAAATCTGGACGTTCATCACTACATAAGTTCAACACACACGGTCATGGTCAATATGAAAATGTCGATGGTTGTAGAACATGTGCCCCGCCATATGGCTTCTTTATCATATTTATCTCTCTCACTTGAAAGAAAAGAAACGGCCGGCTACTAAACAAACATGACTATTCACCTTTTTCATATTCTGAACTTTTTATAGGCTACAATTTACTATGGATTATGTTTTAGTTCACGATTTTGGCACCTTATAAGAGCTGTGATATTTTTTAAACTTGAATTCCTAGTTCATCGAAACTGAAAACACAGTACCTAAATTACTCGTTGGTAATATTATTCATTTAGAAAAAGTGTGTCAGATGTTAAGAGATTATTCAACTGTAACGACGTATACTACCATAGCATAGCATCGCATAGTGCATGCTGTCATCAGAAATGGGTAAAATGTGTGTGAGAACAGTTATGAGCAACATTGTATTCTTATAATGAATTGTGTTGAAATCCAAACCATCAGTCAGCTACACATACAATGTTAATTAATGGTTTCCAGTTACATAAAGAGAATTTGAACTAGATAAAAAATATTCGCCGTTATATTGTAATGCAATATCAAACAGCAACTTTTTTACTTTAAATGAGTTTATTAATTAGTCCATCAGTAGGGTTTTGTAATATGTACACCCATATACATAATAGAAATCGCGTTTACATAAGTGTCTAGTTCATACGTTAATCACCTACATGTAAAGGATGTGAAATCCTGCATGAAAAAATAAACGTCTTATTACACAATCTATTGTAAGATTGGAAATTCTAATTAGGTTTGTGTAAACATGTTTCAGTGTTTGTTATATAATTAATTAATTCAATACGAGTGTTGTGCAAAGGTATCTGCCATGTGAATTCTACATGACCAATTTTACTGCAAACGTCTTCAATTGTTACGCTGCTCATAAGGGAAACTACCCGTCTGTATTTTTTATAAAAAAATATTGTTCGCCCTAACCGTAATGCCGTAAACCGGCGTGAGCTTTTAAAACGTAGCTTTTTGTTTAAAATTGTCTTCGTTGAATGTATCTGTGCATTTTAAAATTCCAAGCGTCTCTAAAATATAATTGATATTCGTGAGGTCGCCTCATTGTTGTCAACGTTCGGAGGGGTATATTTGATTAGCGTTTCAAATCTCATCGTGGCTCGATGTCAACGGCGTCGATAAATTTGTGGGGGCGTTGGCCGTCGGGTTTGCATGTTCCACGGTCCACAGCTCCCATACTAACTGGCTCATTAGATCCCTTTGCTAATGTTTTTTTTTGCTTGTAGGTACTTCTGTTTGACCCTCGTTTACGATCAAAGTTCATATAATGGCGAAGAACATAGCCGTTGTTTTATTGTAGGAAGTCGCGCATGTTCTTTTAATTGAAATGAATTTGTCCCGTCTTTTATTTGTGCTTCCATTACAGTCATTTAGAATATCAAGCAATACAACTTACCCACACATTAATGATGTCTACAGTTGAATCATATTATTTAATCAGGCAGCCTTATTTATGTTGACTCATATACCATAAGTACCTTTGTTCGTATTTTAGGTAATTATTGTAATATAATAATCGAGAACTACGTATAAATACATGTAATAAGAATTGACGTCATATTATTATATTTTTAAATTTGTTATGTGTAAAATTTGTTTGTATATATGTATATGTATAATAGGCGTTTGTCGTTATTGTTGTAATTAGTAGATACGTTAGTATAGTCATAAGTAGGTATTATAAACAGGAGAATTGTGTACTAACTTTGTATTTTAAAAGTCACTGCAAATGAGAAAATCATATAACAAATCGAACTAATTGATCAATTTATTCTATCGTAATTTAGTTAAATCACTACAATATTATATTTTATTTATGAATTATTCTATTATTTTGCGTATGTATGGCAGTCGGAGTTTATATTAATAAAATGGAACAAACATTTATCAATTAAGTCCTAACCAAGAATGTATGATTAATTAGAGTAATATAGTTCAATGTGGTAGTAGGAACAATCATTATTATACTACAATGTGGCAGTAGGTACAATCATAAATTGCTTGGAACTAGAGCAAAATAAAAAGCTGAATCCAACAAAGTATTTATTAAAAGGCCGGCAATAAGCGAATTGGCTAGCCAAGCAGTTAAAAATCTAATGTCTCTTCGCTTTTACTCAATTTTTGGCACTTTGCCAAATTTCAAATCGGCCTTAATTTACACGCAGATTGTTGGAGTCTGGGCGAAACAAAAATCTTTGGGAGTTACTGCGCTCTCGGTCTGTGACCGCAGGCCGGAAATATGAACCCATTGTGAGAGCAGCTTCGTCTTTTTGTAACCCCGGCTCAGAGCATTGGGGTGCTGTACTCACATCGTATTGTTACCACTTGTAATCGCAGTTTTACCTACTTAATGTATGATTAATAACATTCAGTAGGATATGTAAAGGTTTTACCCAAAATTATCTTACAATATACTATACATATAGATAAAACAGTTTTATGACTAACTGATCCAAAAGTTGCCGATTTATATAATATCAACTCTTCATAATTAACAAATAATTTTCTCTGTTTCAGGTAAGCATTTTTTAACATCACACCTCGCGTCGATGTGGTAAGAATATTAATTCCAACAGGGTCTGAATATAAACGAATTGAACTTGAATTTTATGGAATTTCGCCAAGGTAACGTTACTTTCCACGTGTGTCGCTTAATAATATCTGTGCGGGTGAGTGTGTGGGTCAAGAATGCTGTGCCGGCGACTCGAGGTCATGTAGGTCAATACATCACCATCTCCACGCGGATAAAATCACTGCAAAGTGCAATTACCTAATCAAGTATACGTTACAGTGTTGATCAAAGTGAGTGTCTGCCACTTAACGCCACAAAGTGTTTCTTAAAATACTTTATCACAAAGAAACATTTACAAGGTTAGACTAATTGGAATGCTTTTTTAACTAAAACCTGTGAAATTAAGGACCTTACAGGCGACCTTCTAGTACAGAAATCTGTTATTATTTTAAAGGATTTATTTGATGGATATAAGTTTGCTCTATTTATATATAAATTAATAATTTGATAACTCTTGTTTTGGCGCTAGAAATTTGAACGTAAACCTTGTTTACTAATTTAATCTACACGAAGCAGGTTCATTAGTTTTCTATTAATCTAACAGTTTCTATTAATTTTAAAGTCTTACGGCCGCACTCAGCGACGAAATGATTACTTAAACCTTAACAAAGGGAATCTTTACTTTGTGTTGTTTTAAGTAATCATTAAATATCTTAACGCGGCGGTTAGTATTTCGTGTTGGTAACCGCTGTTCGCTTATAATATTCGTCACCTTTCTTAGAAACAACGAATGCCAGTCGCAAGCAAATTACTTGTATTCCTTCACTACGGCTACAGTACAGCCGACTGAGTCACGTGAATTGACAACGCATTTTGTATACACGCATTTATACGTGAGTTTATATAGCTGCAACAAAACATGTAAGGCCAATATATGTATTGAAGCTTCGCGGGCTTATTATCCGTTTATTGGTTTTCGTATTGTAGATAATTTTTTTTTTTTTTTTTTTTTTTTTTTTTTACCGTGAGGGAAATGCGTTACGCATTCCCCACCGTTGGGAGACGACGGGGGTATGTGGGACTCTCCCCTGAACCCAATAAGATCCGGGGGCCTACCCACTAAAAACCTCACCTGCCTGCTCTGCGCTTTAGATGGCGGGGAGGCGGGATCGCTGCAGCATTCTACCGCCAACCCCACCAGCGCTGTCCACCCTGTAAAGAGGGGCGGACACTCCTTGGTGCCCCCTTGTATAGGAGGGGGCTGCAGGACTTCAGCGGAGGCCCTTTTGAGTGCGGAGATGGGTCTCCCAACCCAAGCTCCGCAGGCCTCCTATGGCAGGGGACTATGGGTGTCCCCTGCATCTCTTCAGTGTGCGCACTATGCGCACACTCGACCCGGGCCTCTGTTAGGCGGGCGGCAGTTCAGCCCTTGTCAGCCGCCCTGAGTCCGGGTCTTATGGTGGCTGGTAGAGGGCGTTGTCGGCCCTCCTCCGCCGCCGGGGTCTTCGGGCGCGGATCGGAAGAGCGGAATGGAGCTCCCGCTCTCTTTCCGCGGCCTCTTTGAGCGCCATCACTTCTTCGCAGAAGTCTGCGATGGCGCTCCAGGACCCTTCACTCCCTACCATCTCTTCGATGATAGCTGGGAGCGAAAGGTCCGACCCCACTTGTGCAACGAGAGTCCGGCGCTGCACAGCCCAAGCAGGACAATGCTCGAGCGTGTGCTGCGCCGTGTCCTCGTTGTCATCGCAGTGGTGGCAGGAAGTGGACTCCTCCCTGCCAGCCACTCGACACAGGTATCTGCCGAAGCAGCCATGCCCCGACAGTACCTGTGTCAGCCGAAACGTGAGTGTTCCGTGACGTCTGCTCAACCACCTCAGCATTTGGGGGTGGACGGCCTGTATCGTCCGGTGTCCCGCTGTCGGGTGGGACAACCTGACCGCCCACTCCAGGACGAGGGCTCTACGGAGCTCCTTAAGGTGCCGTTCAACGGCTCTGGGCGGGGGCCCATCGCCGCGACTCGCCAGCCCTTTACGCCAGTAGTAGGCGTCCGCTAAAGCTCTGGCTTCCAGGTCCCACGGCAGGGATCCGGCTAGCAGGCACGCTGCTTCGCCGGATACCGTGCGGTAGCCGCGGATGACCCGGACAGCCATTACGCGCTGCGGCCGCCGCAAGAAAGCGGCGCCGCGCGGCGTTAGACACCCCGCCCAGACCGGTGCTCCGTAGAGCGCCATCGACCGGGCTACGCCCATGAACAGACGTCGAACACTCTGTTTCGGCCCTCCTAAATTTGGCAGCAGCCGCCCTAAAGCGGCCGCCGCAGCGGCCACTCTTGGCCCCAATCGCTCGAAGTGGGGGTTGAAGGTCCACCTGCCGTCGAGCAATAGCCCGAGATACCGCATGGTGGACCCTACGTTGATGGTAACCCCCCCAACGATGATGTGGGACCCAGCGGGTGGCGCTTTCCGAGGCCCATGGAAAAAGAGGGCCTCGGATTTTGGCAGCGCCACCTCCAAACCTAGGGCACGTATGCGGCCCACCACGTGGGCCACTCCGGCCGTGGCGAGCAGAGACGCCTCCCTATGTGTTCTCCCCCGAGACAGCACCAGTGTGTCGTCAGCGTAACACACCAGGCTGACACCCGGGAGAGTGGCGCCTCGCAGGACCCAATCGTATCCGATGTTCCACAGGAGAGGTCCGAGGACTGACCCCTGTGGAACACCGCACGTCACCTGCTTGGTGACCAGCCCGCCACGACCTTCGTAGACAACCACCCTGTTGCCCAGGTAGGCCCCGACTACTCGACGCAGGTACTCCGGTACTCCATGATATCGGAGCGCCTCGGTGATGACGCTCCACGGCAGAGTGTTGAAGGCGATGGCGATGTCAAGAGACACCGCCAACAACACCCCGCCGCCCGACACTGCCTCGTCCGAGAGGGTCTTGACACGCAGAATCGCGTCGATGGTCGATCGACCCCCTCGGAAACCGAACTGGTGTTCAGACAGGTCGGGCCCTACCCTCGTCAGGTGCTTGACGAGGCGGACGGCGAGAATTCGCTCGAACAGCTTTCCCACCTCGCCAAGCAACACGATTGGTCGGTATGCGGATGGAGCATCAATAGGACGCCCCTCCTTCCGGAGCAGTACCAACCTGCCTGCCTTCCACAGCTGTGGGAACTCTCCGCGTTGCAGGCAGGCGTCGAGCAGCGTCAGCAGTCGGGGCCCTAGGGCCTTCAGTGCCAGGGCCAACACTCGGCCCGGCACGCCATCTGGTCCAGGGGCGGTTTTCTTTGCTTTAAGGCGAAGCACAGCCGCCCCCAGTTCCGCGGTAGATACCGCCGGCACCTCGTCGTCGTCCCCCGCTACGTTTGAGCGCATTGGCGGGGGGGTGTGGTGCGTCCTCGTTGGAAAGAGGGTCGTCGTCACCGTCTCCAGGAACATGGGCTCCAGCGTCTGGGTCAGCGGTGGCGCCCAAGGGCGGAGTTTGCCCCGTACCAACCGGTATGGGCGCCCCCATGGATCAGCGTTGAGGGTGGACAACTGCTCCTCTCGAGCCGCTTCCTTGGCCCGACTGATGGCCAGTTGAAGGGATTGTTTGCCCCCCCTGTAGGCGTCATACAGCCGGGCCTCGAGCTCGCGGTCGGTACGGCGTCTCCGGCGCTGGCGTACGTACTCGCGCCTGAGCGCTGCGCACGTAACGCGCAGCTCCGCAAGTTCAGCCGTCCACCAGTACACCTGGCGTCGCGAAGGCCGCGACTTGGCCCGGGGCATCGCACTGTCAAATTGTAGATAATTACAAGAACTGGTGGTAACACATAATAAATACTTACTTAAGTATATTCATTCTGCGTAGTATGCTAAATTAACGCTTGTTTATGTTAAACAGGTATGTGAAGGTGTAAAAGGAATCTGTAGTTAAAAGTAAATATACCGTGTAATCGTTTTGTAGAAAATATTCCTGAATCAAGATAAAAGGTTTTGGTTTTAAGATATAAGTAGGAAAGGGGAGGTCAAGTACCCTTTCGATTGTGCGTGGAAACCAGTGAATCACTTTATTATTTTTACATGTACTTATTTTAACTCGCAGGAAACACGCTCGCTGGGTTATAACAACAAAGTCGTGTATCGGAGCAGTATTTTTAAATCCTTATTATAAACTTTTTTCGTCTGAATGTTAACCTTCGACAGTCGAATTTCATTAGTCTTTCCCTCTTAAAAAAATTATAAATCAATTTCAAAACAACTTGCTAGTTTTCATAACGGGGTCATTGCCTCATAATAATTGCGATCTCTTTTATTTTAGGGCTTTTGTATTTTCTTAACCTACAATAGCAATCTACATATTGAACATGTCGATGATACACGCTGCGAAATAATTCGTTGTTCATTTCTGTACAAAACATGTTCTACATGACAGCCGTAACTTTCGCAATTAGTTAAAGTTATTGCGAAATTGCGGGTATTATATTATTGTGCCATTGTTTTAAGAAAATACATTTATATGTATTAATTTACAAGAAGTCCTTGACAACCTCACCTTTGTGGATATTCGTTATATCAAATAAGCATACAACTATACCAAGATCTACAAGCGTTATTTAGAACAGTAAAAGTTTAACCAGTTCCTTAGTCCAGGGTAGCTAATTGACCTGTCACGCCTACTTCTCCTAAAGCAATAAATTACCTAAATCTAAAAACTGTAAATGTATTATCTCATTGCTTTAAATTGTAACGTAACAATCGCTTATTCAAAGTTTGTGACATGTTGTTATTCACTTCACCGACCACACCTGAAGGTCACATAGTCACATTCAACTGATGTCATTTGCGTTAGAAAATTCTTTAGCCATTACAACATCAGGCTTAACTAACAGGAATGTTACAATATACTAGGAAATATTAAAGCTATAGATGTAGTTCCTACTGATGCAGATTACCAAAGATAGACATTTTTACCATGTTTTAAGAATAATAGATTATTCTTGTAAGGACTGGTGGCATCATTGAATAATCTTAATATATTAGCGCTGCTTTATGTATTTCTTTTTTGTTTGACGTTTTAAGCGTGACCATAAAAAAGATCTGATTTTTTGAGTCTAGTTATTTTTCTAACGTTTTTCACATAAAAAAAAAAAATTATAATTTAAGACTGGCCAAAACCTCTACAGAACGGTCTAAAATTAAGTTACGTTAAGTGTTTGTAGAACATTAAATAATTTTAGTCAAAGTTAATACTTTCTCTCTTTACCCTTTTTCATTCGCTTTTCAATTTCCTGTATGGAGTATGGACTAAGTACATATACAGAGGAATGTCTAACAATAACATTAATTTAGTACAGTGACTCTAGTTTCTGGAGACCAACTTTATGTATTTGTTTCATTAAGTCACAAGAAAGTAGAAGTTTGGATGTAAACAAAGTTTCTTCATCGCGGAAGAGATTGCTAAAGTTATTACGGACCGATTCGCATAGTCGTCTTTTCAAGTTCTTGATTAAGTTTCGCTAATATGTACGGATTGTGACTGACGAAGTCCTTGCCTCTAATTATATTACCTTTCAGTGTGTATGTGGATGGATTTTGGACCGTATGTCTTACGCTTTATAGTTATATCTATATTAAAATACTGCATTAAGGCTAATAACAATATAATGTTCAGTAACGTCAGTAGTTTTTTACGCGATCTATGTTCGCTGATGTCACCATGAACAGGTCCCTCAGGTAAAGCTTAAGTGCCAGTGAAAACTCTTTGTATACTTTAATACATAATAAATCGATGACTTATTAACTAAGTTACGGATATATGGTTGCACAACGAACGTGAAAAAAATTGTACCGTCTGCGTTAATTGGAGCGGTTCATGTAAATGCTCTATTCGTAATTATGATCATAGATTAATAGGTACTACCTACATAAAATATTTCTAGGTACTGGCTTGTCGGGATCCTTTGTCTCTTTCAATTTAAAACAATTATGTAACACAGTCTGTTACGAGGATAGCAGTATTTCTAAACTGAATATATGGTTGTTTTTTGACGACTAGTTTTTTATTGTTGTACGCAGGTATCGACAACCATTCATGTATATACAAGAAAAACAGAAATCCGACTTAGATTTCGTGCCAACGATAAGTTGGAAGTAATTAATGACTTTCACTGTGCCTGTACTACTTTACCGGGCTTGTTTAGTATCGATGCTTAGTAATATAAAGTAAAAATGACTAATAGGTAATACATATAATTTTTATTTAACACAAAAACTTAAGTAACTCTTAACTAGACATGCATCTTTTTAATCAAATCGACCATTTTATCCTTGAGAGTATTTTAGAGAAGTATAAAGGCATCCTCCTTTCGCCTTAACCGCACTGAGTATGCTTCAATGCTGTTCTTGGCCCAGTTTTCGAAAGATTTGTAACGATATGCATGAATGTAATTTATGAATGCATTGATATTTTTATAACTAAGAGTATTTGTCAAATATTTGCATCACTCAAATGTATATATTTATATTCATTCTCCATATTCAACATCTTTACATAATAATATCTAGAATAAACTATACAAAATTAGTTTTCTCTATTCCTTTAAAAATATTTATTCCACTGCGGTCAAGGAACTCGAAAGTTTAAACATGCGGTATACTATTCGAAAGATCATAGTTCATTCAAAAATGGAGAGTCCAATAATAGTTTTGCTGGCAGACAATGCTGGATGGTAAATATCAGTGGGCCATGCACTTACTAAAAGTACCAGAAATACCCTAGTTGAGATCTACACAGTCGCTTTTAAAATTAAAAACGTAATTCAATTTTTTTCACCATCCCACGTGCTTAATGAACTCCAACTGCCTCAAGTAATTAAAAGTTCAAGTGCTCAGGATTTTACTTTGAAGTTTATCGCAAAATATAAATGATTGAACTTTGCAAAAATGATTGGAGATTTTCCTTTAATCATGAATTTTATATCGTTTGCCTTTGAAGTCTTATTAAGAGGAAAATAATATCGGAGTAATAAAAATACCAACAGAACAAGTATTGAACTGATTAAAATATTTACCATACCTTAGCATCAGTAAGGGCAAATACCATGGCGTCATTGGTCTTGGTTCCAATTGAACTTATAAATATTCCTTGACCTTATCGTCAACTTGATATGTGGACGAAGCTATTTTGCTAATAAATACACCGCGTTAATTAATTGTTTTTTCAATATATTCGTGAAGCTGACCCTGAGCGTGATTTGAATTAATTCAGCATCAGTACACATTAACGGAACTCCACGTTCTCCAGTTAGTATCGGTATGAAGGTCGTTTTAGCTGTTAGTAGTACAATGACAATAACATAATTAGTTGGTGCGGTTGGGAAGACTGCCAGGAACTGTTCACATTACGTTTTGAGGCAATTCACCTCGGCCGCGTGCAGTTGAAACCGGTCCAGTCTAACTTATCTAATGCGGCGTAGTTAATAATATAATTATATCTGAACATTAAAATGTCGTTAGCAACCTTTAAGAAAAAGCTTTGTGATTAGTTGCATATTGTAAATAACAAACCCATCAAACTTAAATTTCTACCCACTGTCATGGTAAATAATTATCTAAATGTTATTCATTTCACTTAATATTACGTAAGTATTAACTAATGCACTAGGAGAGAGCTAACGCCCCTATAATGTAGGCTATACTATTAATAGCTTTGGCATACATTAGCTAGCCTATTAGTCGATGGACCGCGTAGTTAAGGGCTAACTATTGACCTGAAAGCTATTGTTAGAAATGTTAACCGTTTCTTGTTTGATATATATTTTACATGTCATGTGTTAATCAATTTGGACATTCAAATAACAGTTTATGAGACATATTAAGAAGAATTACTTTAACTCTGAAACTACTTCAGGGTGTTGTTTATATTTACATTCTATGTCCCAAGACTGGATGATATAAATATATAAGAGTCTTTTAAAAAGCTTTTAGTGCTATAAACGGTATAACATATTAAAGTAGTTTATAATGTGTAAGTGAAGTCTATTTTTGTCGTTGTCCTTATAGACACAATATTTATGTTAGGACGCGGAAGCTGAGTTAGTAAACATGCATCCGCCCCAGCAGTTCACTTGTCGAGGGTACTGTTTGCATTTGTTCACGTGACTCACGTGGCACCGGCACCGGCAGCGGCCCGGCCATTAGTAACGCAGCCCGCACTGAACTTAATGCGGCTTATGCTGAACTTTAGCTTGAACACCACTTGTGGCTAATTACCGACACATTCGCAGAAGCCTTTTCTTTTTCAAATGCCACTCGATTGAAACTTAAACATAAACTACACATACAATTTATTCCAAACGTTGCCGCGTTGGCATTGATTTATGAGCTTTTTAAATGCTTTATTTAAATAACACTTCACTGAGGTAGTTAAGTATTGCAATTATGTATTACATTTATGTGAAACAAAGTCCCTCTCAGTGTCCATCTGCCTGTGAACGCGATAATCTATAAAACTACCGAACGGATTTTCATATGGTTTTTACCAATGGACATAGTGATTAATGAGAATTCAATAATGTTTCCTGTAAATTTGCAAAATAAAATTTAACACCATAACATTTTAATAAATATCTTAGGAGTCATTGCAAATAAAAAACTAACGTGCGAGGAAATAAATTCAAGCAGGCCTTTGCCGGAGCCTGCTCTACGCAACAAGCTAATACTCATAAAATAGGTATAACCAATAAAGCTATGCTAGTACGACCCGTGCGAGCCAAGTCGGGCCGCTAGTAAGAAATAAAAATAAGTTACTAACATTAATAACAACAAATTCAAAGGATAACTCGAACTGTCATGGAGTTCTCTCTGTTTTCAACAGTAAAACAATATCCGATTCTTAAAACCAGGTTAAATAATATAAAGAAATATTACCTATTTTTGAAAATAATACATAAAATTCTATTCATTATACATATACATATAATTATATATATATTCGCAATAGAAAGATACTTCGCATCGATCTCACTACAAAATTGGAATCGGAACAGTGTTGGGAAAGTGAATTAATAGGGGAAAGTCTCTAAGGATTCGCGTGTTCGCTTTCGTTACGTGCCGCTAATGTCTTGTGAAGGATCCAAGCTTCGCCTGACGTACCCAAGTGTAATCGAGGTGCTTCTTCAAAGTATAGTTCTTAATTAAATAACAGCGCCTATATAAAAGGCACATAAGCAATTGATGAAATTGCAAATAGTCCTTTGCAGTTTGAATTACATGATTGCTCTCTGCATCGTTCCTTGATGTAGATTTATAGTCCACTCTCAATAGATTTCATCAAGATGATTGCACAATGATACAATTGAAATCATTGCGAATAAGTGATTTTGTTAGTGATTTTAGGTGACTAATACAATGGAGCTTGACCAATGTAGGTCGAGTTTTCCTTATAACCGTGACTTATACTGTACCTATGAGCAAAATTTTTGACTCGCCGCCGTTAGTGATTCATTGGCTAATGGGTATTTAATTAATTAAACTTACAACCATTTAAGATTTAAATTTAATGAATAATAACATTATCTATATAATTACTCACATAAACGTTGTTGTGCTCTTAAACTAACTAAAAATAATTCCCGTTTCCATGAAGAAATCATACCATATGCCAAGCTCGTTTGTAGAGATATATTTTTAACCTAAAGTAATTAGTCACATGTGGTGTAAATCATTTTGATGAACACATAAGTTAAATAACTGCTCAAAATACTTTTGTGAATGAGATATTTTGTTGACTTATGTAACTCCCCTACAGTTAACGTTGGGTCAAATATCAATACTTGTTCAGCTTTGACCTTTCAATTTGGGCCTTTGATAGATGTGGGCCCTTTTTACTGACTCCCATTGATTGCTTCTTTGTCGATCGTGATTCAATCACCCTACGTACAGATTTGTAAAGATGAACTAAATACTCGATATTCCGCCCATTTCAGACAAATTAGTTTCGTTTCATCAATATTATGATCTAATAGATATTGAAATCGAATTTAAAAAGCAAATACCTCTCGACACGCCTGTAGTAGAATCAAAGCGTGATGTTGTTTTTAAACTACATTATAAGATGCTTTGGATTCATAGAAAGTTTTTGTGACTAAATAATTGTTATATAATACCGTCGTCGGTCGGTCGGGGTCACACTTTTGCTCGTATAGTTCAATTGTTAGTTATAATAAAGCTATAATAACCGATATGGCCATTCAACCATTACCAAATTGGCTATAGGTATCTAAAATAGAAATCTATCTTACACATTTTCATGCCACTATGCCTAAACAATACTCGTAAGTTACATTATTAAAATATTAGAAAGTATTTTAATTAACAATTCGTAAAATACCTTTCGTAAATTGCGGGAAGTGCTGATAAGTGATTAAGAAATCAATACAAATTTTGAATAGTGTGATGACACTCACTGTGTGTAACCTAACCTTTCCAATCAAGCGGCTAATGAAGTTAAGGCAAACAACAAGCTTATATGACCTTGCGTGTTTACTTTCGTAATCTTTTTCCAACCTTCAATGTGTAAAATACATGTTAAAGAAAAATGCTTAAGTTTTTTGTACGATATTTTTCGCCTTTGTTTTACTATATGAAACATGTGCTATTTGGATATAGCGTCATTTTGTAACGTAGGTAGGTATATAATGTTATTTAAAGTCAGACCACGTGTTGGCGCTATTTTCTTCACAATTGCTGCAACACCAGGGTATTTGTGTCTCCAGCTATTTATACGACGCGAGACTTAATCGCCATCCATTATGGGCTCAGCTCACATCGCATCCAAATGAGCCGACAGTCACAAATCTCCGTGATCACGATACTATGTGGACAAAATTTAAAGCTCTGGAAATTATTTAGCGCAGAGAAAACTTGTAACAAACGTACGTCCGTAGTCCGTAGTACTATAGAGCGTTCTATTGAAATCGACCGGTGTTCGTCTCAGTCGTCGTACAATGTGTCTGAACAAGATAAAGCCTTTGATCGAATGCTTGTTGAGAATTGGTCTTTACTGGCGTCGCTGACACTAGTCGGGTTTTATGTAGGTACCTAGCACTGTCTGTTTTACAATAAACTTATTATATTGGCTACTGGTACTAACTACTATAAAATTGCTCTAGATAAAATTTAATTAAAAAGTAATTGTCGGATAAATACACATTAAAATGTCTAATCTGGTATTAGCCAATGTCGATGCGCAAAAGTGAATGCTGTTACTTTACTACAGAAAAACCATAACCAGTAGCGAATTTACAGCATTCACTTTTAATAAATGATATCGGTGAAAGGTTCATTTGTCTATTGAGAACGTGTTACTATTATTTTCAAGTTGCAATTCAGATATATTTTATACATAATGATCGACGTAGATTGAACTTTTTTGTAGGTAATGTAATAATAATAACTGTACATTCTTCTTTGTATGTTTAAAAAACATTGCTCTCTGCTGTATATTAAATCGCGAACGGTTAATGGAAATGCATTTTAGGGTTATTCTGGCCGAAGTTGTCAAAGGACATCTTTGACGTGCAACGATTGGAATCACAATGGAACGTACGGTTGTTGACCCGTTGTCTGAGAGCATCGGGAAGGCATGAACAACTACATGATTTTAGTATAAAAAAAGCTAATAAGTGTTCAGCTTGTTTGGTCGGTAATCAGAAGTATTTGATAACTATTAATCACTTTTCATGTTATTTTCTCTGTTCATGCGCTGGTTTATGTAAATGTTCTATGGTTTGATAATAATAGTTATTTGTAATAGTTGGACTGTAGACGTCACAAAACGTTACTACTAGGCCTGCATGTATGTATGTACAAAATGCGGGTTTGGTGCATCCGGCTTTTTCCTACTCGAAGGAATTCAGTCACCTGCTGCATTTGCAGGGCAAAAACCCGTCTAGACGGCATTAAACGACAAGTACAAGAGTGCAGGCCTACACTTAACGACGGTAAATAGATTTAAGTTATTGTCGACCGTTATTTTATTGTTGAATCTAGAAACTATCAAATGGATTTAACGAATCATATAAATAGTTCTCCTTGAAGTTAGTTTGTTAACGAGGCGACCAGGACTACTAGGAGCAGGTGAACGTTGTTTGCGCCGGGAATACAAAATTGTTTTTTAGTTTAGGAATGCAATGCCACTGTATTGTAAGTTATTATGTAAATTACAATTCTATAAACGTTGTCGGCAGGTTATTGTTTAGTTAGTTTCTTTATTGTCCGAAGTCTAGTACTCCCTGTTATCCGAACTTTGACCCCAGTGGTATAATGTAACATACTTAAAAGCTTTCGTGGTAGCGTGCCCATGTACACATTATAATGTTATTAATTAGCATACTAACAAATGACGGCAATATGACCTAAAACAAATATTGACGTTGTTAATAATCTAAACAAAATATACGTGCCGTACTAAGTACTAGCTTTTACCAGTTTATATATTAAAGTTCATAATGCAATTTGTATCAAATTAGCCTATGAACCATTAGTAAATTACTAGTGGCCCAAGTACCTGACGTTCGTATGTGCAAACCGAACTACACTAAAGTTTATTAGTCAGAATGTTGCTCCCCGTGTGCTTATTCTATCGTCTAGACAAGGAAGGCTGGTATCATGTCTCCTAGGGGAATAGGTAGCGGACCGCAAATAATGTTAGCGTTGCCAGACCGTGGCGACGAGCGGGCATTGTGTGCTTGTTTGAGCTTCTATTACGGCTTATTCACTAGTCCTAGCCGACTGGCGGCTATGCCTCCCGGCCCGGCACTCCGCGTGCGTCTGTGATTGTGTATCGATCTCATGCTTGTACAGGAATCCCTGATTACTGATTTTTGCTAATATGATGAAGTTAACCATTGCAAATAATTGGACTTTTGATGCATCATAAAATAAACTTTGTTGCAATACTGTAAGTTAAAATCGTGTTAATTCAGAATATACCTGAATACTAATTAATTAATTATAGCTTCACCTAAGGCCTTGACCTTAACAACTTCGATTATTGCGAACATTTCTCGGTACTGATGTTTAATCAAACAAATATTATTGCTTTGCATTAAAGTTCTATAGTTAGAACGAAAATGCACGCAGGCAGCGCAACTCGAAGGTCGTTGAGAACAAAATATGAAGCACGACAACCAAATTGCATGATCACGGACGACAAAGCAATTCCCCGAAAGGTACAGGGTTGTACTGCAAAACAGCGACGTAAACGCAAAGAACTAACGAAACTAGCTACCTACTTTCGGTCAATGTTCCCGGCTCGTTTGTCTTTGTGATTTTCAACCGGGCTTTCGTTTTTTCTGACTCGTAGAGGTAATGAGTAGCCAGCAGCTATTACTTTGAGTTTTATATCAGAATTGTATGTTAATTATAACATTTTTCATTATTTTGTGTAAGTTAGAACTTAATACTCAATAATCGAAATTTACACAATCTTTTTTATAAAGCTTTACCGAACTTAATCAACACTGGATAGTGGGTAGTGGATATTGAACATAAATAATATCTTTTATTACATTTAAGGCATTTCAAAGTTACAAGTCGAACAAGACCTCGATTTGTGAGCTAAATAAGAAAATATCCATTCAGGCTGCCTCGTGACTTCACGGAAACCGGCCCTAAGCCGTGACAAAATATTTTTTAAATCATAATTCATGAGAATAGTCCCATGAATAATGAAATTAGCAAAAATTTACCAATTTCTCTAGGTTATACATATAACCTAGCGTGAAGAAATTTGTAAATTTTATTTTTTTTGTTTGTAAGTATACACTTACAATACCACCTATTATTATTTTTACATTTCTGCCAAATCTTGTTAGCAAACAAGTTAGTTTAAAGTGTTATCACTTTCCCGAAAATACAAATAAAAACAACATAATATTATTCAAATGCAGCGCTTCATTTGGTTTAAATTATGAGGAAAATACCCCGATACAAAAGTAAAATCAAGAATAGGTTTACCTCGTGAGGATAACGACGTGTGTAATATGCAAATGACGTCAGAAGGCCTCGTATTTGCGATACGATCCGGCTCGTATTCTGAATCTAATACCGAGTTGAGATTACGGCTGCATCATAGACTCGTAGTATGCTACGTCTTGCGGTTCGCCTTGTGGTTGCCGCCACCGCGCCTGTCTCCGGTCGCACCACTGACACTAAAAGTATTTATTCAATTCGTAAATTGCGATACCGATAGGAATTAAAACCCTCAGTCAGATCTGTCGTTACCTCAACATGAATTTAAATATATAGCAATGCACATAGTTGTTATTCATTAAGAGTGATGCCTTTATATATTTGATTTATTGGGTTCAATTTTTACACTTCGTTTTTTCTATATACCTACTGACGAAAGAAAAGGAAAATTAAATATACTGCCCCTTACCATGAACTCTTAAAGAAGGAGTCAGCATGATATATTCCGTTGAGGAAGCGAGACGCCATAATACACCGCACGTATCGAGATCGACGCGGGCATCTCGCTTCCACAATTGAGCATGTCCTGCTTTAAGAGTTCATCGTAATTAGTAAGGACCATGTAGAATATTTCAAATAAAAGAAAAACTTAAAAATAGATTAATTATTTATTTTATTTGTTACAGCAACTTAAAGATGAGCTCGGTGAAGTGGTCGCGGAGCTGGAGGCTCTGGATGGGCAGGAAGAGTGTAAGCAAAACAGTAAAGCCAAGCAGATGAGTATAGGGAGGAAGAAATTCAACATGGACCCGAAGAAAGGTTAGCAAAAACTAAATAAATTCTAGAGAGAGTACGACAAGCCCCATTGATTAAGGGCCGTAATACCTGCTCTTTGTGGCGCAAAAAAAACTAGCAGAATACCCGTTCGTTTCAATTACTGGAATAGAGAAAGTTTTAAAGTAGGTTTTTTATTTATAAATGAGAACGAAGTAGCTGTTTCTCTTCAATAAATCGGTCATATTAGGACGTATTGTCAGGTCGGTCTCTTTTACCGGTCAGTACCATGTTTGCAATACGTATTTTAGAGCTCGTGGAACTCAAATAACTGGCTCGCTAAAGAATTTCAAACAATCTGACGACAAATTCCGCCGGCGGGCGGCGGTTCTGCGGCTTTAATAAAAACATTTCTTCTTTTTGCTACTGTGTTTACATAGGTAGTAAAATACGAGAGATATGGGAACGGATAAAAATACTAGTCAAAAGCAGTTTTAAATGGAAATGAGAAAACTATAAAAGCCTGTGATATAGTTCTAGACTTTGTTGTTGCAAACATTTAACCGTCCAGACAATTTTATTGTATGCGTTGGCTGGGCATTTTATATGGAAGCGATGTGTTATATTTTTGGCTTGTTATCAAGGTTACACAATTCCGAAAAAAAACCGCAACTTTTAAGACTTTTAAGAGATTAAGCTTACGTTATGAATTTTGGTTAATTCACACAGGGGATTTAATATAAATATTACGATATTAAATATATAGATAATGCAATTATGATTAGTTGCTTCCGATATGGTATGTCATATGTATCATTAAAATAATAGTGGTAAAAGGAGTAGAATTCTTGGTACAACGTTATTCAATGCGGCAGGTGCGGCGTTCCCACGGCCGGTCATACGACATATTCAGCAAATTGTTCTATTCCTGCACTTTTACACCTGTTCAACGTACCACTCCATGTTTTATAGAATACCAACATCAATTAGATAACCTCCCTATGGCATTTCATATTATTTAATTAAAACTCATTTGAGTTAAAAATCTTTCCGGTCTGAGACACACGCATTTCTACTTCCTATTTAGGTTTCAAATGTGCACAGGTATATTTTTATTTAGTCTCTGTGTTAAATAGTTATAACTTGTTAGACATATAATATTATTAAAGGGGTTAAATGTGTCTTAACAAAATATTACCCAATTTAATTCTTGAATCACGTCACCATGAGTCTTGAAATGGGTTCTAAACGTGTGAGGTAGTAAATAAAAATGATAATATCTTTAAAAAATAGTAATGACTACTTAATAATTCAATTTTTAACAAGTTAATAACATAACCTTTTTTCCTGGCTAATTCATTAACGTAATATTTTATTATTGTTAAACGTTATATGGAAGCACGTTCATACAAAATGCCAAGGTGCGTGGCTTTAACATCTTTAACAGTGTAGTGAAACTAATCGCATTCTCCAATACTAGATAATATAAAAGTTTTATGACGGTAAAAATGTTGTATTACATATTATATATATACAACATTCATACTTGTGTGAATTTTGCCGCAGCAAAATATGTTCAGACCTTGATCCGCTTTAATATTAGTTGGGTAAATGTTTGCTCAGCTAATCAATATCTAAACATTTTCTTTGTGAGTCTATCTAGATTCTTAAACATATTTATAAAAAGAAGTATATGTATTTACTCTGCTATTATTACATTCCATTGCTTCTTTGTGATCATTTCTGTAATACACTTGTTTACTTGTATACTAAATTTAAACGCAATCGGTTACAGTAATCTCCATCTTATAATTAACTCAATAAGTAAACTTGATATAGGCTAGTTTTCTGCAAGTAACGGTACAAATGACTGCGATTGCGAAGTATGCTTTATCGTAAGGTAATAAATCATCTGCCCGCATTAGAGTAAAATGAGGATTTTTTGCCAGGCTTTTAACGCATGTTTCGTATAGGAGTAAAGTAACTTTCCATATTATATTTTCATCATATCTCTATAAAAACAGTAACTACTGTTCATTAGTAAGTGCATACAAATCTTTTTTAGTTTCTTGCTTTGATGACGACTGTTCCTGCTAATTAGGTCAAGTTGGCAGTAACGAGTAGGTTCGCTAGAGGTTAGATGGGAGGCCGAGGATACTAGGTCTCCTGAATACATGCTCCAAGCTCGGCAACCTCTTGAGGACTGCTGTCCTCAAGAACAGCCGTAATAGGGTGCAGTCGTACATACAACGACGTATGCACGACTTACTAATGATGTGATCTTTCTCTACTGTTTTATTCAAAGATGTTTTAATAATGTATCGAAAGTTAATGCAACTATGGTAATTACCATAATGTCGACAAAATCTCTTGCAATAAGTACTGTATAATCTGTGTAGTAATTATTACATTTTCTTAAATTTCTTTACAAGACAAACTTCCAGAAGATGTAGTTTTAGTTCAGAATATAAAACAGTTCTAAAACTGTCTCGACAGACAGCCGGAATGACTGTAAGATAAGGACTTGTGGCGAAAAGTAGGATATAGGCACTTATCACTCGTTTTTACTGGCAGTCGCAATTTATTCTAGGTACCTTTTTCTTCTTTTACCAAACAATGTCTGATTTAGAAGAAACACCATAATAAACCCATTTTTTTGTACCATAAAATAATTCACTGTATTTCGTAGCTGGCATTACAGGTTACATTATTTCTGCGCATTAAGCTGAATTTGCTTTAGGATTAGCCATGCTGGATTATGACGGTAGCATTGTGTTAAAGGGTTATCGCTCTTACAGAATAATAAATAGGGTTGTTATTTATGAAAAAGGTTTTCATCGATTTTTACTGCTACCTGGTGTAATGTGTGTACATTATTAAAACGTACCTGTAGCGGAAACAAAAAGGCAAATTAACAATACATAAGATATTTTAGATTGTGATCATACTCATAGATCGCTATAAAAACTCAAATTGATTGATTTAATCGTTGACTTAACACGGAATCTCGGTTCATGCACAATTTATTGGAGCATTAATTGCAGTTGAATATATTGAGTAACATTTCCCAATATTAGCATCAAGCAATCCGTAACAAAGCGTTATTATAATTTGTTGTAATGTTAGTCAGTATTGCGCAGTTATTTAACATTCGTGAAACTATAACGACCGTGGAAATGTTGTATAACTTGATCTAGGTATAGTTCTAAGAAAATAATGCTTTAAGTTTGCATCTGAATAAGTATGCGTGTTGTGTCTGTAGTAGTACAGTGTAGTATGGAAATCTTTGGATTTAATGGAACGTGTGTTATTTGAATTACTATATAAAGATAGGAGATCTAAACAGGGTCTTCTAAGATAAAAATGCAATAAAGAAAAATCTTTAAACGATAACATTGCTAACTCTTTTGAATAATTACTACTTAGACCTAGATTGTGAAATAATAGCTGACTAGATATATTAAACATGATTGTCCCGCATAATTGCATAACTCTAAGAGCTATTCTTCGCATATATGCATTCATAATTAATATTACGTTAAATACGTGACTCTTATGGCTCCATTCCCTCGGGAATTATTTCAACGTGCTTTTATTGTTCTCAACGACTACCGTCCATGACTTTTTGTCTTAATATATGTATATATACTTTTCCTGTTTGTTTCATTAGCTATTATACGAGGAAAATGGAACATTAGCCTTTTGTAGGACTAAGTAGTTACTAAGACCGTCGTGCATCTATTATCATTATTCATTAATCACGTTGTTTATCAGCCTTATTGCTTGTTAACTTGGTTACGTATTAATCGTGTCACTTTGTTTACCCATGTCATTGGTGCAGATATCCATAACAAGTTTAACGACTGAAGACTGAAACAGTTAATGAATTATGTAAAAGTCAACCGATAAAATCACTCGTTTGCGAAATGTAATTCGGAATCTAAGTAATAAAAGCTTCTAAAAAACATGCCAAACGGCCATCATAAACCATGGGTTACCTCATTGATTTTGTTTTGTTGCTTCTTTTGTTCTCTTTTGAAGGCCTCACCATTTTTAATCAATGTTATTCAATATGTGTTGTCTCCTGTTTACCCACGTTGACGTTTTATTCATCTTTGCTATACTCATTATTTTTCAAAATATAGTAACAATTAAATCGCAATACAAGACAAAGATTCTCGTTCAAATCAAATGGTACAGAAAGTATCGGAACATAATATAATATTCATCGAGTTTGGTATTTTCGTAGACACCACTATCGCTAACAAGCTTGTTATTGTAAAAGTAACGCGATTGCTCCGTTTCGCTCGCTCACTTAGCACCAACGATCCGTCATGCTGCTATCTACAATTTTGCATGCTGCAAGATGGAAGCCACAGTTGACACCGAGATTTATAAAACGACCAAAGTGCACACTCACCCTCCGACGTATGAGATATATTGAAGATAAATTATATACATTTATAGTCCGTAACACAGCATTAGTTTTAACCTTTTCACTCTTTTTTCGTAGCAAATGAGAAAAGACTAATATGTCCTTCTATTACTTTGATGAAAACAATTATTCAAGACACGGACGTAAAACTATCGTTAGAAATAACTAGGTTGTTTTTTTGTAAAACTTTTGTCATTTATTTACAACTGTAGCCTGAAATTGACAACCCCCGTTGAAGCTACTGGCTTAATGTGGGGGTGGATGACGTCATTTAAGACGCAGTCCATTAGTATTTTATACGCAGTACCATTGTGTGGGTAACATTAGTCGTATACAAACGCCCATCTCACTTCAGTGAGGCTTTGATGGTGTAGATTATATACGTACTTAAATATTATAATAATCATTCGGTTTGCGCATGTTAATTTTTCAGTTTTGGGCTTTTAACATACGCATTTATTATTTAAGATTTTCTACATAATACTTTAATTTAACTCATCTTCGGTACCTTGTTCACATTTCTTATTTATACGCAGTAATCTTTACCTTTTCATTCCATCAGGGAAGTATGCAATCATTAATACTTGACTGGTACAAATACCTAGCTTAGTATTGAAAGGTCGCCATGTAGCGCTCGTATAGCGGGCATTGTTTGAATGGAAGTTGCATTCCATTGCTCCTACGATTGCAGCTAATGGGTGCAGGCACGGTCACCGTTCGCTTTCACAGTAGTTTGCATATTGCCACCGAGAACCAACCACTCATCTAATCTTTTATCAGGCTTCACCTTCATGATGTAAAATGTTTAAATGTTATAATGAGTAATTTGTATTCTACAAAATGAGTTATTTTCGCTAAGAAAGATGCAGACGTAAGAGATAAATTGCGGATAAATACTGTATGAAATCTCTGTTTGATTTTTTATACTTCTGTCTATAGGTATCTATCATATGAACTCTTTCACAGTAATTTTTTTTTTTCGACAAAATAATTACTTCATGTTAAACTTGGAAGATGCAGTTTTAGTTGTAGATCGATCTTATGTCATGTATTTAATGTTAGTAGACAGCGTAGTGAACATTCGTTGCCATTAGACTAAGTCGCTCTACCCTACTAGTACGAGTTACTCGTACTAATTAAAAACTGTATCAGGAGCGGACAGTCGTCCTCGCCCTTAGATCAACAAATTCCGACAAGAACGCATATAGGGAACTGATCCAATTGTCTCAATATGCTAGCTCTAGTAATTTATTGTTATTTTATTTTAACAAGCGCTTTGTAGGATATTAATACATTTTTTAATTAGCTTAATTTTAGAAAACTATATAGGATTACTGTACGGACACGATGAATGAAAAAAAACACGGTGAATAAAGGTTGCACTGCAGTTTTCTTTAAGAGCTGTCACATGCGTGAACTGAATTTAAACTTAGTAAAAGTATTGGTTAAAATTTTCTCTTTGTACACCTGTGCACGACAATGCCTGGGAGCCAAACAAAGTTCTCACCGGCTTAGTAAAATAATATGTCGGTACATATTGTAACTGTGGTTGTAAATGTACTTATTTCTTTTCTAGGCATCGAATACCTCTACGAGAATGGTTTACTTCAAAGGACACCAGAAGACGTAGCGCAGTTTCTCCATAAAGGGGAAGGTCTAAGTAAAACGGCGATAGGAGACTACCTCGGCGAACGTTCGGAATTCAATGAAGCGGTGCTCAAAGCCTTCGTCGAACTACACGATTTCACGGATCTTATACTTGTTCAAGCACTCAGGTGAGGCATAAAAACTTTTAACCTAAAATCTTTTTGGAAGCATTTGTAGGGCTTTTTTCAAGATCAGCCTTTTAATACACCTAGGCTTTAGTGAAATATTAACGGGGTAAATGCCCGTAACATGAGATTAAGCGAAGCCTTTGCTTGAAAATTGGATCTAATAGTTAAAATTAACATAATGGTGAAAGGTGTTGCCAAGTAGGATCGTCTTGTTTAACTAATCTAAGACTTTTTATGACGCGTGAAATAAGTTTTTAAAACTGAAAATAAATAAAACCTGGATCAGGTTTTTAGTATGATTTTATTGCCGCCATTTATTAATAGATTCAATATACATTCAAGAAAATACTCTTCGCTTCTTGCGCTTTTTTCCGATGAGACCGAAATGTAATTAGGTTCCTTTTTACAAATAAACGAAAACGAGTATCTTGGTAATTACTCTGGGTAAAACAAGTAATTTACTATTTTTCTTGCCCTAAGCAACGACCAGAAATACAGCTATCAGTAACATAAGTAACATTGTAATTGATTGTTTTGTTCCCGTACTATGTGAACATTCTACAATTAGTTCTAAATTACTTTTTATACTTAAAATTAAACATATTGAAACCATTCAGGTACAGATTCGTCTTCAATTGGCATTCGAAAATGTTTCTTTTGGCAAGCATACGTACTAACCATTTGCGCAAAGGTCATTGTACCGGTCTTTCACGGGCTTGCAGAAAAAGACTACCATTTCCTATTTTATAGAAAGTGTACGATAGATGTTTTGTCATAAACTAGCCATACGCAAGTAATGGATTGATAGTAATGTGTTTGTGTTATCTATTACAGGCAATTCTTATGGAGTTTCCGTCTACCGGGCGAGGCACAGAAAATCGATCGTATGATGGAGTGTTTTGCACAAAGATACTGCCAACTAAACCCGGACATCTTCACTAACGCCGACACATGCTACGTTCTCAGTTTCGCGATAATAATGTTAAACACTTCGCTCCACAATCCCAGTGTTAAGGACAAACCATTGCCAGAACAATTCGTAGCCATGAACCGAGGGATCAACAACGGTGGTGATCTACCGCAGGAGTTGCTTCTAGTAAGTTTCATCAGAATGTTTATAAAACTCTACCTTCGCTTCTGAATGCTGTGTCAGTCACAGTTCACAAAACAGAATACAATTAAATTCGGAGTTTACAAACACCAGAGGATATAATCTGTGATTGTGTGTGATGAGAACGGTTCTCTCGTCAATTATAACAACGAAAAGGTACCATTGCAGTCATCATGATGCCAAGTTACAAGTTGGTGTCCAAACGACTTCGGCTCCATATTTTACATATTTAAAAGTTATTTTGCTGAGAGTCTGAGACATAGTGTCTCACGAGTTGAATCCCCGCCAACGTCATGTTCTCTGGCGTCATTATTACGTCATCATCGCGTCGAAGAATTAGAGCGTCCGTGATAGGTATAGGCAAAATTTAGGTCGCCTCAGCGCGGCTGTAGTTAAAATGGTAGAGTAGCATGCGAGGTCAATGCTATACATTTTATTTTCAGGTAGTTTAGGTTCTGATAGTAATATTTCTATTTTCCGTGATCAGAACTGGAACAGTAATAAAAAAATGACGTGTGTAACTATGACATGAAATACCTCTTATAAAGTAATGCTGCGGTATAAATGAAGGTGGCACGGCATCCAATAATTAACTAGGTGCCTTGAACCTTCCTGCTTTATATGTATAGTTTAAACATTTCTTACAATACATGCAGCCCTGTTGAGTCATAAAACTCATGTGACGGATTGTAATGTAAATGATGTACTGTGACATAAACAATGATCCTAAATTAAGTGTTTAGTTCAGTATGGTTTTATTGAAACTATTGTTTATCTAAACGCCTACATAAATTATCAAAATATCCAGTTAATAGGTATCCATAATACTTATCAGTTGAACGCAGTAGGATAGGAAGTGCGGTTTCCTGATTGTCGCTATTAAAATACACGTTAGTCATAATAGAAGCACGCAAAAGTCGCATAATCTTTAATGTAATTTTATTTAGAACGGTATAAACTCTATCATAAATAATGCAATAGATAAGCATGTTTACTCGTTTGTATCGATGCCAACTTCGCTCGAGACTAAGTCGACATCGAGTGCTTACTGACATAGTGCTGTTACACGTTCCGCATTACATTATAAATATGTACACTATACAGTCAGCTACTAAAATACGATTTCACGTAGAGATTGATTTACGTAGCTCTATATGTATAGAATAACAATAGTAGATATAAATATTATAAAATTAAGTGTGCGTCACTCAACTGTTACAATAATAGTATTCTTCATTGTAACAAAATAAGGAAGTTACAGACGTTTTATATAGATAAGTATAATGTGAATATGAATTATATATCTAATAACATTATAAGATATGCATTGGACAAAAGGACTTCATGGCAAACATAGTTCTTTCTCAGGCCGTTTAAAATTAATATATGGTATTATGACCTATTATAGTACGGCCTCCTTGAGTATCAAAAATGACTAGTCAGGTAGATAAATATCTACTTTTTGCAGCTGACTGTACTTTGGATTAATCTTCATAGCGTTCTGTTTCCTTATATTTTTTACACGACAGGTCACGGACGTTTTTGTTACTCTTATATGCGACTATAAATAATTAATAATAATTAGTTTTAAAAGCAATAATGATTAACTACAATTTGTAATGGCAATAACCCATGTTGACGTAAATAAAATTGAAAACAATCTCAAATCATTAGTGGCGTTATCTGTGAAGTGAACTGCGCGATAAATATCAAGTATCTTAATGTCACAGTTGAATGTGATTGTCAGTGTAAACTGGTGGGCTTATACTCATCGACGAACCGTAAAAGTATTTTAAATGTCTTCCACTAAATGGGAATTCTAATGTTGTTTATTTTCGTGTCTATTACCTATCTCCTAAACAGACGAACTAATTTAGTTCACACTTTGTTAATGATGCTCGTTGTGTAAAGTTTACGTAATAAATTGTATTTATTTGTTATTTCCAGTCGTTGTACGAGTCAATAAAAACGGAGCCGTTTAAGATACCGGAGGACGACGGTAACGATCTCATGCATACCTTCTTCAACCCAGACAAAGAGGGATGGCTGTGGAAACAGGGAGGAAGGTGAATATACTAAACATTTTTTACTACTGTACACAGTGAAATAATCACATTTTACATTACGTGTGCATAGTATCAGAACAATGAAACAAACTTGCTATTCTTTGACTTACCACTTACCTACTTACCATTTAATGACCTCTAGTGACTCACTTAGGTTTTTTTACAATAGTTTCCTATTGTAAAAAAACCAGCTTATACACGCGGTACACATTTTAACTTTCTTTTTCAAGAAATTCCACTGTTATAACTATCATACCATCTTCTACATTAAAACGAAAACGTAATCACGCAAAAAGCTACAGGCACGTATAAATAATAAAAATATGACATTGCCTCCTTCGGACGCTGGTCATTGACTTTGACCGACCGCGGCAGGCAGTGGGAAAGTCCAATGAGTACCAATATCGCCACAATTTACACAAAATAACTCGAGTATAATGTGGCGTGTTGTGTTATAATTCATATCGTTGCTAGTTAAAAAATAACGTGAGATACTAATATGTTTTATAATTGTCACGTGTTCGATATCCACCATTAAAACTTGAAAACTGGAGTCAGCGAGTCGTGATCACAGATGAGTATTAAATTGGTTACGTAAATAAGTAGGTACCTATGCTAAACTTGTTTTTACCTCCTTAGTGATCATGCCTCATTAACTGATCTAACAGTGACGAGAGCGTCGGCGTCGACACGTGTAACTTCATGTAAGCGGACATAAAATATGGTTCCTTATGTATACATGTCCTGGATACGATTAGGTACCTATTGTATACCTGAAAATGGATATAACTTAAAACAAATAGCTTATTGTGTTTAGAAACTATAAATATAAATATCAAAATTGAAGTTACGTCAATAACGTTATTTATAACAATAATGACGTATATTTAAGGTGTTTAATTTAGCGGTGTTTTTCCCTGTTTTTAGGCATCGGAAAGATTATCGTAAACAAGTATCATGAGCTGACATCACCTCTGAGTTCATACCTTTGTACCTCGTACTATGACAACACGTTAGGTTAGCATTCTTTTATATAGGCGGAGGTTTAATCTTCTATATTAAAAATAACTACAATATGCTTAACGTACTTCCTTAAAAAAGTAAGAAACCAATTCCGTATAATAATAGCGCCGAGTTTATAAGAATGTGTAAAAACTAAATAAGTTTGGTACCCATTCGAGTGTGTCTAATGAGAATTAAATCCATCTCTGTTTTTCTGGTGTACATTGTAAAATAAAAAGTTTTCAAATAAGAAAATAAATCTATTTTGTACTATATTATGACTTTCGATTGTTTCGACTAGCTATTGTCATGTTTCGGATATAATACATAGTATCTATATTTACTTATATTATCCAAAACAGAAAGTGTTGAGTAGCAATCTGAGTATACTTATTGTTTAAGCAACTATCTACTACACTCTCTGTTCGTTAATAATTACCACCGTACTTATTAAAATTGACAATGTTAAACCTTTGATTAAACTATTCCTGTCACTGTCGTTTACATGTCAAAGAATAAAAATGCCCATAGACATAAAAGGTGGTTAACTTAATCTTGATCATCGCTCATAAGTAAGAGGGTTTAAGTCTCAAATACAAGATGCAGAAGTAACGAATTTTATTTTGTTTTTAAAATACTGCAAGTCCGTTACCCCTTAGTTTTTTGTTGCAGATACAAGTCGTGGAAGAGACGGTGGTTTATACTGAACGACAACTGCCTGTACTACTTCGAATATACGACGGACAAAGAACCCAGGGGCATCATTCCATTAGAGAATATATCTGTGAGTATTCAAAAAAGGTTCCACGTAATTAAACAACATTGTATGCAACCTTTTTGTTGCTGTAAGTCAAAGAAAAATACGTTTACCAAATAGGTTGTGTTGAAACAGGTTTAATAGTAAGTATCACCTGTTTTTTATGGTCGTGATCGTCCTGAAGACAATTGTATAGGTATATCTACGTTCTTCATTGCTGATAGGTGTAGTATGAGTATATACTAAAGTCCAGACTGCCACTGAGAAATTCCTTTTTTAGAAAAATCAATAACATTGCCGGGAGAATTGTCAAGGAGGCCCTGAACAAATGGCTCTGTTAATTATTACTCCTGCTCGAAGGTAAATTTGTTTCCTTACGATATTCTCATGATCTGCAATACAGCGTAATACAATTAATCAATACTCGCAGGAGTGTTGGAATGCATGTTTAATATACATTTAAACTTCCTAGAATATGGCATCATTACCGCCAGACCTCGCAAGAACAAAAGATAAATCTCGACATGTAATAAGTATAACGTATATGTTTCTCTATCAAGTTAGACAGGACAAACAGGTTGTTTTGATGCTACGCAGTGCGCTATATAGACCCAGTACCAGTTGTAAAGAAAAACATGCGAACGATGCTAATGTACTGAAATGTCTCAGACGCAATTGTCCTTTTTTATTTGAATGCAACGAGATGAGAGTTTTTATTCATACCTATATACATTATGAGGTACCTTTAGTATGTTTTATTTTTTATTAAATAGTTGCTCTAATATTGTGTTCATGATCTCAAAAATCTTCATGTTGTCAACATGAAGATTTTTATACTAGTTATACCTAATGCTCTGTAAGATAAAGATATATTTTTCTGGCCATTTGCTGTTAGTGTTTTACGGGATTTTAAGCGTAAGTGTCCGAAATTATTGTTGTTTTTAAATATGTATGTAGATTGTAAGTAATATCAAGAAAAGTCACTAGGAACGAAACTAGTAATTATAAACCACACTAGCAATATAATCCTATAACATATACAATTATATAAATATATATCCTATAATTAATATAACTAATCAAAAAAATAAAAAGGGAATCTCCATAGCGGCTTAACCTTTTCCGTTTATAATTTCATTTTCCTAAATAAAAGAGACAATATGCATTGTCTATTTCCAGGTGAGGCCGGCTAGCGACAGACAACGACCTCATTGTTTGGAGCTGTACGCGAGTGGTGGTGCTGATCTCATAAAGGCGTGTAAGACTGACTCCGAGGGGAAAGTCGTGGAAGGAAAACACACTGTATATAGGTAAGTTTAATACTGTTCAAATTTTGTATTAACCCAATTCCTACATTTTACGTCACGCTGGAAACCTAAAATTGTTCAGGAAGCTTGAAGAAAGACTGGGAATGTCGTTAGTATTCAATTTTAGACATTGTAAATAATGCTCAAGTAAGGATGCATTGTAGCATTTCCCTGTAATATTAATCTTTATTAATGATTTAATTACTATTATAAGCCCGTATTGTTCCACAGCAGGGGAAAGGCTTCCCTTCCCCCCTTCCACTTGTCAGACAGGGACAATGATTTAATATCTAATAAAATTCGAGGTTTTAAATATCTAACATAAATGTTTTCACATTTCAGAATGTCGGCAGCTACAGTAGAGGAGCGAGATGAGTGGATTGAGTGTCTCCGCCGGTCGATCAGCCACAACCCGTTCTACGATATGCTGGCGCAGCGCAAGAAGAAGGCCCAACACAACGTGCACTCGGCGCACTAGCTGCGGTCTGCGGCAGCTCACACCGGCTATGTGACCGAGCTGGTACCGAGTGCAGGATATCGGTTGATCCTACGGATATCATTGTTTGTCAATTGGTATTGTGATGTGCGGATGGATCCGAGGGACTCGAAATTCTCCTCCGATCAATGGAAGTGCGTGGAACGTTTGCAAAACATTTAATGATGAAACAGATTACTCGAGTTATTATCAACAATAAGTGCAATTCAATGACATCAAACCACCTCAGAAAAACGAGCCTTAATTTTAATACGTGGTTTATACAATCTGCCCAATAATAGAAGTAGACATAAAGTAACGTATGTTCTATGGGTGTAGCCTATTAATAAAATGAGTCGTATTTCTTTAACTCTTAATATTGTCATTAATCATAATTTATTGTAGAAAATAGTAGGGTTTTATAAATACAGAGTACCTTAAGAGTTAAAGAACGAAATATGCATACAAGTGATATGAGAAGTTTGATATACAAATGTATGTTCAACACTGATGGCGAAACAAGTTTATTTATCGTGTTATTTTGTGTCAAAATCAACGTGAGCTTAACCCCGACGTAGCGTCCGTCAGAAGTCAACTAACGACTTGACAATAGCCATTAGTCATAACTCCAATGAATATGTGATATTAAGCCATGATATCGACGTACGGAATGTATTGTGTTGTACATATCGGAACACAATAATTTAATTACGCATCATTTCATGGCTGTCGGTCCATGTATATAAACGAAGGAAAGACTGAAAATTGTGCTTTTGAACAACGCCTATTCGAAAATGGAACATGTAGTTGCGAGCGTATAATTTACATCTCAAATGATCATTGTACAGTCTTAAGAAATATATTTTTATGGAATAGTCCGTGTCTCACTTCTGCACATATGTAAATTCTTCGCACATCGATGCAGAATACAATGAAATTGTTTAATTAATAAGAACGTGACTAAAATGTAGTTCGCTGTCTTATATTACAGATTGGTACTATCTGCTACCATTCTTTATGTTCCTGCCGCGAGATTGGTTGTTATTAGTTAACACGATGAACGAGTACTGCCAAATTATGATAATTTGCTAAAAGAATATTCAAAATGATTAATTCAAAATTTTTTTGAATGTTAGGAATGTTAATTTATATTAACGGCGCTTCCTAGCATTGACAATAAGATGTATTTATCAGTTCGGTACATGTTATGCTGAACAGTAGCCTGTTGAAACCACAGCGGAATTGTATTCAATGAAAAGTATTACTTTGTTAATAATATTGTAACATATGTGAGTATAATGTAATGCGTGTATAAATAGATCGGTTAACCTAACTTAGTGTATCATAGCCATAGGTGTTACTTCTTGTGAGAATGTAAATATGGCTTGATGACAGTTAACAAGGAAGGCGCAGCAACCAAGTTGTGAACAACTCAAATGAGGGGAGATCCTTTTTCTGTTATACTTGTCTTTGAGCAGCGAAAAGTTTTATTTATGTTTGTAGTCATTAATAAAACATAGGTAATTCTTGTAACGCTTCTGTTCGGACTCATTGTCCTAAGCGCCCGACAGCAAAGAACGGTAACTATCAATCATAGTCTGACATAACGTGGCCTAGCTCCATTAATCTGTCATTAGAAATTAATCAAAAGTATGATGTGGCCGCTAGTATAGTAATTTTTGTTTGGGCTACAAAATTTTAGTTTACATTCCTTCTCTTAAATCTAATTGTTTCAAAAAGATTGTTAAGTAATATGTTAGGTTTCATTTACATAGTATATAAATTAACTATTAATTTTCAATCACCTAATCTTGACTGTTCTGTAGATATATCTGTTTGTTTCATATAACATGTTTCTTGGTTGCTATTTTTTTAATTAACTTTCAGTTGTTCAACTCGATTTCAGTAAAACAAACGATTTTATAGGATCTTGTGATTATTTGAAAGATCTCTCATCATTTATTTAAAGGTCTTAACCTGTCATTCTTCATATTATTTTAAAGCGAATAAAACAGCCATATTTTTTAATATTTCGCGTAGTGGTCAGTACGCCTAAATAATTAGTGCACATGAATAAAACAATAGCTTTAACTAATCCTGGAACGGCGGTATATCTTTATTTACCGTAAAACATGCCAACTTTGCCCACTTTTTTTGGATAATTTCAATTTTCGCAAAAAAAAACTATGTGGATGATAGTATTTTCTGGTCGCATACGTCTTTCTTAGATCATGTGCGTGTACTGTTATATCAAATTTTATAATTTTTCAACATTTCATTCATCATTTGACCGTTTTTGAGGCCGGGCAAAGTTATCTGCACTTTTGCCAACATTACCAACGTTGATTTTTGACGTAAATATGACCTTTAGCCCGATTATATTAGAATCCAATGCAAGAATTTTGGAAAAAATGGCGTTTACTTTTAAAAGTTAAAACAGTACCATGAAAGATTTCTAACTAAAATAGCTGGGCAATGTTACCCAGACCTTTTTTCTCTTTTTCATACAAACCGCATTTTGCTTTTCAAAAGTACTAGGGTTGGCAACTTGGCATATCCCCGTAATATGAGCAAGACTTTTTTTTTTCTGACGAATATTACAATATTTAAGACAATGAAAAAAAACAATATCCTATTTATTAGAATCAACATTTATTTCACTGATTGAGATCATTAAAGCATAATGGTTCTTCTTGGAATACCAAACTGGCGTTCAGCATCACGGGAAGAAATCTGGCCTGATTCAACAAACTCACAAGCCAGTTTTAACATTTCGTCCGTATAGTTTCTGTACGTTCTCGATCCAATAAGACGTCTTGATTTTCTCTTTGGTGTGCGAGATTTAGGCTTATTTTTCTGAAAGTAAAAACATATAGTACAAAATTGTTAGAAGAAAGAATTAAAAACTTAATTTAATCAAAGTTGGTAAAGTAAAAATTATGCGGCACTAAATACGTAATCTCTGAGGACCAACTATGAAATCGTGAAAACAGCTGTCCCCTTCATTTCGACGACTGTCATAGTACTGTATTAATTTATTCTATCTACTATCTAGTTAATAAAATAAATTGTTCCAAAATAATATATTCTACTAAAACTTAAAAAATGATAAGTGCCAACCCTAAGCTTTTTTAAATGGCGGGCAATGTTGTAAATAGTGGATCGCTACAGTATGGGATAACTTTGCCCACCTTTATAACTTTAGTTTAAAATAACCTTCAGCGGTGATAATAGCATTAAAATACTGCTGAAGTGCTTAACTATAACATATAATAAAAGAAACGCACCTGTGTTTTCACCATCGTGCACAATTAACTCCTGAATTTGCACCACAATCTGCCCGCGAAATTGCACACCGTCTTCTACGAGTTCCAACAAGCTACTGGTTGAAGTTAGCGACCCACACAATAGGCAGTTTTGTCAGGCATAAAACCTATTTTCTATCACAGTCTTTTAATCTTACCACAGTATGAAGGTATTTTTGCAACTGAAGAATTTGCTTATAAATTGGTCTTCGGGCAATGATACCCTAAGTGGCAAAGTTGGCGTATTTCACGGTAATATTTAAATGAGCAAGGAGTATGTAATGAGTGTGGCTGTTTTACTCGAGTCCATTATTTATGTAAAAATTATTCGTTCTGGATAAATAATTTTTATTTTATATTATTAGTATAATTGAAATATAATAGAACGCAATTATGTAGTAATTATATAAGAGGAGGTAAATATTCTGTTTTGTAATTATTTTGTATGGAATGGTGCCTAAAATGATCTGCAACTAGTTAAGCTTGCTAGAGTTAGTGTCTCTACTTATAGTGCGCTGTAAATTCGCTTTAGAAACGTTAATTTATCAATGTAATGTTTTATATGACAGCGGATATGTGCATAATAATGGTGTTGTAAATAATTTTGTAAGAAAATGGATATACATAAAATATGTTTATTTACCACTAGACTTTTATTTACTACTCAAATTCTATAATAATTTTAATGACAATTAAATTACATAACTAGTAAGTCTTCCAAAAAATAAATAAATACCTACCTATCTTATTACTAGGCGGATCTAATCCCAACCTGGTGGTATCTCAGTTGATTGATTAATCACCTTGATCACGGACAAGGAAGTGTTGGAGTAAAAACGACATTACTACAATGACGTGAACAGTCGTGTTAATTGCACACAACGTGCGCGATAGCCAACTTAATTGAATGACGGGTAACAGTTTCAGTTTGTAAACGATTACGATAAATGCTGATAATTCTTCCATGCGAATTGCGATATCCAAAGAACCAGTTACATGTACAAATTTTCCTGAACACTTGTTTAATTCGACCGACCGTGACGCGTCCGCCTTCCTTTTCCGTTGGTGAAACGTATGTTGCGCAGTTATGCTGAAATAATATGCACTGACGCTATCGACAACTAATATTGTACTATTTTACATGTGCTCCGATATCAATGAAGGATGTAAATGAAGTAAGTATGTTATGAAAATTATGCATTGCGTTATTCGCCTTCACGTATTCTTAGATTAGTACGATGTGAAGTAACTGTTAACAAGCGTGTCTGATTGATAATGTGATTAACACAGCTGAATGTAAAAAAAGGTTTTATAAAAACTGCTATTTATGAATTTGTAGGAAGCTTGTCTCTCTCTTAGGTTACGGAAGTGACTGAAACTAATTGGATTTACGTAAATATTACATTTTAGTTAGGCGCTTGTTGACAAGAGTTGACGACGATTAGTGATTCAGTAGGTACCTAATTATATAGTTGTATATCAGTAATAGTAACAATAGAAGTTGTCTTAGGTTTGTGAACAATTAGATCGGTTCACATTAAGTGCCTACATGCTTTTCGATTACGAGTAAAAGCAAACCCTGACCTGATATAAGTGCGAAAGGAGTTTTGCTTTGTTACTTGCTTGTTCAGCATATTTACAGTACCTATCGATCGTGAAGACAAGGTCATTTGGTCATTTATAGTTACTAGTTTCTCATTAAGTTAATACCATTTGAATTTATAGGTAGGCACTTAGTTAAATATGTGTAGGTATAGTTTATCGATTATTCATATTAGTACGCCAGCATGTTGTAGTATGTAAAAATAGATATATACATACATAAAGTCAAGCCTGTTTCCCTGAGGGGTAGGCAGAGACCACCGATTTACATTTGCTACGATCCTGGCATACTTCTTTTGCTTCATTCACACGCATCACATTCCATTGTGAATGCAGTAAAAAATATCTAGTGATTAAGTAAGATGCGTGCCCTGAACGATTGAAAATACCAACATTTCAAGCAACTACAATCCTAGCATCTTTATATTTAGACATGGCTTAATAAACATTGGTGGTTCTAACTATAGCTAGTTGTATGCGCAATATTGGATCCGTATATAATCACTGATTAGTTACACGCCAATTAACACCCTGACCCACAATGTAACACTCCTATGGTAACCAGTTGTTGGTTGTTTTATAGTGAACTGGGAGAGAATTGCGGATGACTTCTCAAAGGGGCTTTGTATATTATTATCTAGTGTTGCAATATAATAGACTCGCCCACTAGATATTATACTATGACTTATATATGGATACAACATTTAAGTTGTTGCTAGTAAGCACATTTGGCATCACTATAAGAAATTGTAAATATTTTCCTAACAGGCACATTGTACCTGGTTTTCAACTTAAGCTTCCTCATGGTCCTTAAACACATCTTTTATCAGTGGAGACTTTTAATTGGCTCTTAGTTTTGTACTATTACTATTAGCTGGAAGTGTCCCACTGCTGAAAAAAGGCCTCCCCACTCTCTTTCCACGTCTTCCTACCATCGACCAGTCTTGTATGTACATGTCAAGTTCGTCCCGCCATGCTATCTCCGTCTGGGCCTACGTCGCTGTCGTCTCCCTTGTTGAGGGGCCCGTTTTGGACAACTAATTATGTATACTTAATGTAAGTTTAAGGTGTTTCTTAAGCCGTCCGTCCTGTCCTAGTCCTTCTAAAAAATAAAATAAAAAGTCGTTGTTTTACGAATGTAGGAAATTTACCTACCTAATCATAATCAGTGTAAGATTGTCACAAATAACGCTTGTAATGAAATAAGGACATTCAAAACCCCTTGTGAGGGACGAGGACGAGGGATGTAATTGGATTGCCTCATTAATTAAAACATCCCAATTTTAATTCTCCAAATAAGCTTTCCGGAGTCAATTGTACGATTTGAATCGCTCACGCAACAATTGCGTTGTGATTTGTATGTCAGTGAACCTGCGTCGGACACTGTATTTAGGCTAGTCAAGTCACGTTCGTCAATGGTATTCAAACATTAATGAGGACGGTTATGAGTGTGATGGTACCTGTACTGTTGATTAGCAGGTGCACTAGTAGGTACCCATTATCTGTTGTTTGTACATTGATATACCTAATGATCTCCTTTTACAGGTTAATACAAAAAAGTTACAAAAATGTTACCCTTCCCTACGCTTATTTGGTTTACAGTCGATCAAGAGTGACTGAGCATCTATTGAAAGCACAACTATGCTTTCAATAGATGCTGCTATCTCTAGAAGAGTCACCAATGTTACGATTCGGTACCTAAGTACATTGTGATAGCTCATAATGATTGGGTACCTAATGCAGAGTGTGAGATGTACTACTGATAGCGCTGATTGTAACTAGGTACCACCTACCTTTACTGCCATTGTAATAAACAGTGAACTTACCATGAACTCTTCAAGCGAGACATCTTCTGATGTGGGAGCGAGACGCCGCTCCGTGCCGTGTAATGCTGTGTCTCGCTCCCACATCGTAAACTGTCCTGCAGAAATATGTACATACCTATTCATTTATAATTTATTATGAGGGTGTCAGAGATGTTTATCATGTACTCTCTGGCCATGAACTTTACGAAAGTACCTTGAAACACGCACGGTTACAACGCACTTGATGATCGTAGTAGCTGCAGGGAAATAAGAACATAGGAAATTAGTAAACAAGAGACGTTATAATTAGAAATTTCTGAGTAACACCGCGAGGAGGAAACCTATCTCAATAATGTTCATGAATTAGGTGTTACTTACTCATATTTTGCAGAGCCTACTATGCATATACGTACCTACTTCTTCCCCCATACATTTGTCACAATAAAGAACTTGATTGTAATGATGCCAGGAGCGTAGAAAATGGAAATCCGTGACCCTACCTCATTGGGAAACTGGCGTGACTTTATGTTGTACCTATGTATGTCATTACAACGTCATAAGAACTACTGTATAGACTAACTCTTTAGTGTTTAGTAAATAGTAATAGATCTTATAGCTAAGTGTTAAAGTTACTTTTAAAATACCTCACCCTAAAAGTATGTAGGTAAATAATAAGTCTTTTCATTACTCGCATCTTGGAAGACTGATACAGAACTAACATGTAATTTCATACGAAATTACCAATTGCACAACGAATTGTCAGCACTCGTCTTCAAGCTTTCTCTGGCGATCATTGCAATTTTCCGCCAAACTTTCCAGTGTAGCGTAAATAAAAGCTATTTTTCATGGACAACGCATTATTATGAGGTTTGAGGAAACACTGTCTTCTATGTCTAATGTCATCGACTCCCTGTTTTACGGGAGGGATTTTTATACGTAACAACGTTAATCGAAGGGTCAACCGGATAAGGTAGAGTTCCATTTATTAACCCAGACGTAGCATTCCATTTCCAATTACTGGTTACGTCAGGTTTAAAAATAAGTAATTTTTACGATATTTAATTTATGACTTTATCAGGGGTAATGGTTTAATATACTGTATTGTAAATTTAATTATTTTTTTATTTACATTTTATCAAACACTTATTTTAATAGGGGGCGTATTTTAAATGCTTATTATGAGAATTATATAGACTATTTTATTACATAGTTACCATAACTCAAGCTTATTTATGCTGAATGTTAGTTAAATGGATGCGTGAGTGTTGTGGGTTTATGACTTGCGTTTCAGAACAATAGAGCTATTAACGATATCAGTGGTAAGTACGGATCAATGCACCGTTGATCTTCGTGTTTTGGTATTTACGAAGAATAATAAGAAAGCGTGCACATTCAATGTGTAAGATAATACTGTTAATTTTACAAATTCTTTAATTAAAATGTGCAAATTAACACTTTTGTTTCCGTTCCAATTGACAATAGTAGCGCACAGGTATGTATGTTACATTTATTAATTGTAATTTGTGAGCTTGTCGGTTTTCGTAATAAAGAATTGCGGTTATCGATTTTCTTGTCAGACTATGTGCTGCTCATGTATTTTCCAATCATTAGATGAGTCATATTTGCGGTTTTCCGAGGAGGATGTGGATTTCTGAAACCTAGTTAACAGCAGTTTTCCAAAGACCGGTATTACCTCGTAATATTCTGTGTTGTTTTATATACTTTGTTATAATAGATATAATTTATAGATGCTTTGATTTTTCCCGGTCTTGGGATTTTCTTGCGAACAAATTATCTAATGTATTTTATACTCCATATTCGTCTTTATGCCAATCGACCTTTATACTTACCTTTACCTACAGCGCGCAGCGCCTATAAAGTAGACCATCTGTCAGTCGTAAGGAAGTATGTGAGACGTTTTTAATCGATATGAATGAGTTATATTCTTAACCCTAAACGGGAGTCCATCTTCTTCTCCTACGTTCAAGTATTTCAGCAAACGTTGCTTAAATCAATCTTTAAACCTAATTAAAAGTTTTTTGCTGTAAAAAACCTTTTATAAAATACTCAAACTTTTCATACATGAAAACCCAGAGCTGATACGAACTATTTCATTATTCTAAGATTCATGTAAACCCGGAATTGACACGAAGTATTTTCTTGTCTAATTATTTCTGATGTAGGCATACTTATCACAAATGTAATACGCTCCAATCCTGATCTAAGATGACTATGTTACAGTGTCAGTCGGTCAAGGTCCGCCAGGATGGTAAATATCTCAGTAAGGTATAAAATGGTGTTGTTAGCGGTGTGCGGACATGTCGCACAAACCGGTTCTACCTTTGATTCATCACTAGGGTACACATGTTTTGCAACGTTCCGGAAAGCCATTCTGGTGATGTAAGACCTATGTAAGACCTTCGAGATGACACCGTTGGGGACTTTAAAGTTACGACATTAATTGGTGATAATTAGTAAGTTAATTAATTGTCAATAAATGCTGTGTACTTGTATAATACGTAAAAGATACGTAATGTAGAGAAACATAATTGTTTTTCGTTAATAACGTCGAGTTTTTATTCATTGATTTGCTTTAAAGTAAAAAAACACTTTTACGGCAAAAGCATTGCTTATTTGCAGCCGCAAATAGGTAAAAGTAGATTAAAAAGTAAACAGTTTAAAAGTAGTTCTCACGTAAAATGTTGAAGTTCATGATGAGAGCCTGTAAAATAATGTAGGATAAACCTGGCTGGCTTAAAAAAAAATAACACAGGTATCTAACACACTTCATAAAACATTTAAAAAAGAAGGAACCTCAGTGAAGACGCTCGTAACTTCTATAATCCATGATTTACAATTCGTCTATTTGTGAAGCAATATTGTTTCAAGCGGGCGAGATTACTTGATTACGCATAATCTTTGCATGTCGTTTACTGAGAGTGGAAGAGTACCTGTGGTATCGTAATATCATCTTCATAAGTAAATAATAATGAAGTATTAAGTGGCACACTATATTGCGTCAAAATAATTAAACTTGAACCACAAATGAAATTTCATTACGTAATGAAGATATTGTGCCGAGTAATGATTTGTATCATGGTACCTATTACAGCTCTTCCTCAATCTTTCTTGTAGCTATTGCTTCAGCTATTCGATATTGAAGTCAGTTGGTGGTGCAATACAAAAATGAGTGATTAAGGCATATATGAGTTCGAAATGTATGAATGCATTTTTTTTTCAACCGGTCCGGCACTTTGCGTTTATTTCGTGAAGATTACCCTGCAGTACCCAAGTGATAACTAGCACACTTCAGGGTGCTTAGTAGGGCCTACTTATTTAAATAAATGCAAATAATATTCAACATGTTTCAAGTAAAAACAACATTATTACAGCTGTAATGTAAAGATAAACAAATCTCGGTAAATGAAGTAATTTATCGAATGATGTCCTCTTTAGTTTGATTATGATAATGGAAAAGGTTGCTAAGTCAGTTAGTTTGCTATGTTCGTTTAATACTTCATTAAACGTTGAAGAAATATTTACCTACTCTAGAAGCTAAGTATTTTTTTTGACTAAAAGACTAATAGCATACTAAAATATGCATGGGAAAAACATACCTACGTTTTTTCTTTACTAAGATGCACATAAGCTTAGTTTTCCAAATGCTTTGACTCGACACGAGCCAGTTTTCATTTCATTGGTAAATTCAATGTTTAATCTAAAAAAAAATTAGGTTTTAGCAAAAAGTGCAATTATTGTGCATTAGAGCAGCTACGCACTTAAGCAGTACACCTTAAATGCTAATTCAGTAACTCACAGAATTATAAGAAACCTAAAATTCATTTGGACATCGATGTCGTTATTATTGTCACCCTATCTACAATGCAATGTATGTCAATAGCGACTCAATATTATCAATACTCGTTTTGTTTGGTATACTCGCACCAACTTATTGTTTAGATTGCATTTGTTCATAATTACTTGAGTACCGTTTGTCCGCGATACAAACACGCGATTAACAATTATACACTAATGGCTAGCGATAGGTTACGCGGTGTATTATATGTTTATGTATGTTTTTGACACAGTATTTTCTTCAGCGTTAACATTCTACATTAAGTATAGGTATAGCATACTTATAAGTCCTACGTAGTTCTAAGTAGTAGTACCAGCCTATATTGTCCCACTGGCAAGGGGGTCTTCTCATGCCTAAAGTAAAGGAACAAGTATTGATCACCACGATAGTTAGTAGTAGAAGTTAACGACTTAATATAACATAACATCACGCCTGCATTCCCCGAAGGGGTAGACAGGTGACTGTAGAGTATTAGAGTGGTTAGCGATTTAATCATCACGATATTTTTGGTTCCGATTTTCAGTAGTGTCTCAGAACATCTGATTGAAACCTAGCTAACATCATCAGCCTACCTCAATCCACTGCTGGACATAGGCCTCTCCTATGGCACGCCACTGAGCCTGAACAAACCTAGCTATAAAACGTTTGAAAGTCACATTAATATGAATTTTGCCTAGCCTTGAACGAAATACATAAATATCCAAAATACAATAGCAAATCTTTATGATTCTTCTTATTTGGTGATAAAAAGCATTGCAGTTAAAATATATGTCTCAACACAACCTTTTAAGGTTTTTCTGTGTAAAATGGACGCCTGTGCCTAACGGTTAATTGTTTCGTTTCGTAATAGAAACTTTCGACAGTCTGTCCAAGGACGAAACTAACTCTGATAACGGAACACGTTTTACTATCAATTTCTATTTTAAGTCAATAATGTCTCGTGGAATTGCGGGCAACTTTGGATGCAATTGGCAAGCTGTGCATTGTAGCGTTCTAAGGGGGAGGCCTTTGTTCAACAGTGGACGTCTTCCGGATGATGATGAATGTTTCGTGTTGGAATACATAAATATAGAGCTGTGAGGAAGTTGTTAGAAGGAATCAATATCAGTGTAGGAAGACAAAGTCTAAATGAATGATCAGTTCATATCGTCTGATAAGTGATCTTTTGACTATACTAATGTTTTGATGTTGTATTGTAAGACACAATATAATTCAAGGTGGTTATTAACTAGTTACATAGTTAAGATTTCAGCCTATACTTAAATGGTACTATATCCCCTGTTCTAAAATACTACCCCGTGCCCCAGCTATGCAAATTCCTTAAAGCAAGAAGTCTGAATATGTCGAAACCATACATATACAAATATCTGTAAAGAACTTCTTCACTCATTGGTCCTTAGATTTGAAGCTTCTTGTTCTTCTTTGAGAGTCAACGTCTGCTAGGTAGTTTGTTGCGCCGTAACTTCTACCCCATAGCGCTAGGAAGCGGTGACGGGCGGGTGTTTTGGGAACTAATCTAATTTGACGTTCAAAAGGTACTTTTGAAGTCTATTTTGAATAAATATTTTATTATCTTTTGAACGGTGCTCATATATTTTAGTATGCAGTAAGTTGCTACGTCGATTATTGCATTAGAGGCGTTGGTTAGGCCTTCCAAGTGTGAACTCGAAGCTGAAGTATTATATACACGCATCTGAAAGCAAAAAGGAACACCCTGGGGCATTGGAGCGTCTGTTAAACTAGTATTACTTTACATATTATATATATAATTATCTAACAGATATAGGTACCTACTAGGTACCAATGTATAAAGTTGATGTGTAATTGTACTCCATTAAGCGATGATATAATTGAAGTAGGTACTACACTGATTAGGTGCGGTCCTTTATAAGTACGATGTAGTTACTTACTTATATATTATGTATGCAAGAATAGTCGGATCACTTTGAGTTAACGAAAGAATTGAAGCAGTGAGAAAATTTTCAGCAATTCATCGAAACTCCTAAAGTTTCTTCCTCCTCTCTCCTACTTGATCTATACTGTGCTCCACAGGGTCCATCATTGTGACTAATATATTTATTTCCCTACCAACTATGTAAACATTATGGTACGCAATAAAGAATTGAGAATTGAGAAACTTCTGTAAGTTATAAAGGTCCGAAAACTATCTCTCATTTGAAGACTATAGAAGAGTGATCTTAGAACGGCTGTAGCTGCCTTGTTTATTTGAGAAGTATACTTCAGACTTCAGACAAAGATTACAAAAACATAGTTGAGTCGACACTCGTCGTTTTTACGAGGAATTTGGCATTCCCAGAAGGTTATATGCCATTAATTGAGGCAGTTCTATCAGCTTTATAAACATGTAACCAGCTATCAGCGATTCTACGTAAGTTAGAATAGGTACCATAATTATTAAGAGAATTGGTCACGCGATAAGTATCTATCATTATCAACATGTCATTGTGTCGAACCCACTAACAAGCGAGGCGGTAACTAGGAGAAAAAATATCCCATTAGGTCTAGTTTCAAGAATTGCAACAAAAAGGAGACAGTGACTTTAGATATAGGTTTATTATTATATTTATATATCTAGGTCTTATAAAAAGGTATTGAAGAAGTAAAAGGCCATTTAAAATACTTCAATGGTTGTGCAAATTGTTATTGTGCAGAGTGCCTTTGTCGAGTAGCCTATAACACATACATATATACATACAACATAGGTCCAATACAAACAAGCCACTATTTACAAAAATAAAATTATTACAGCTATCTCCTTTTTGACATACATTCGCTTGTTTATTGCTGGCAAATAACTGTGTCTAAACAAATACAAATAACAGATTGACATATAAATGTATTTCATCATCTTCAATAGCTCTACTTCACGCACTGCTGATAGGTCTGGCTGTATTGTTTTCCACGCCCATCTTGCCTCCGAACTTCTTATTCCAGTTCTTGTTGGGACAAAACAAATTATACGTTTCCCATAATTAAGTTAATCATCATCTCCCTGAACACGTCCACTGTTAAACAAAGGCTTCCCCGTTACGGGTTGCCATATTTCCGCTCTGGCAAGCGGCTTGGGGATCGCAGTATTGGTGGTGAAGTGCAGAAGACTTTGCTGCCCATTTTCTAGATTTTGCCTTAGTCGTCTTCTACGATACTCAATAACTTGAAATCTATTTAAGTTATATTTTGAATTCTTTGACGTCTAATTGTTACGTCTAGACGCGAGTTATTTTTTTACCCTACCTTACAACGCTGGGTATTACCAGAACTACTGATCGGTCTTCACATTTACATAGCCAACTGAGTCATCCATGGCAAAAATAATCCGTGACTGATACAATGTAAAATGTTAATTAGGAGACGTGACTTCAATATATTAATAATTTATTTGTAGGTGTAAGATATTGTTGTTTCTATGGCAAATAAATTAATAATAATAAAATTATGCCTGGATTTCTTCCCGCCGAGCTTAATCCAGGATCAAAATATTCAAAACCTATTAAAATTAATTCCATGGCAACTGCAACAGACGTGTAGACAGATGATTGCTGTAATAAGATTAATATTTATGCCACCGTTATAAAAACTCAGATTGGCAGGCAATAGAAATGTTTTTAATTACAAACGGAGCATAATAAATCTGCTCTTTAGATAATTATCTGTTTATTACCCCTGCCTAACGTACTTATCCGTGTACAACACTTATCTCAAGTTCTTGACAAGAATCGTCTCGACGATAATTCAATAACTTCTTCAAATATGATTAATGTTTTCTTTACCAATGAGGTTATATTTTTTCTACATTTATATTGGTGTAATGAACGGTTGTCATGGTAACGATTTTGAGGTTTTACGCTTCACGCTTACCGATTCCCAATGTTAATAGGATAGCAGACAAGTTGGCACGCAGACACGACTGAATGATAACTAGGGTATTGTGCATAGTGGCCGCGACTGACGACATCTGTCCCTCTTAGACGATTCACGAGCTAAATAATACTGTATTATCCGAGATTTCTATTGTCAGGTATGAGTATACCATACTATAACTGAATCAATAGGATTATTATACACCGTTTCTTGGATTTACAAGTGCCTATTCATCCCATATTACTGATATAGGAGGTGTTCTGATTTCGATTTAATGACTTTTGAGCTGCTTAGCTCTTGCAGGCAGATCGTCGCTATGCAATGTTTAGTAATTGCTTGTTACAAAGAACGCAGTATGCGGAACGAGATCGAGGGCAGTATTGGCCGCAGTTAAGAACATTGTGATCTATATTCATTTATTTAGAACTCTTTTTTGTGTGCTCGCCGAATGGTAGTAGTCTTGCCGTCTATTTTTGGTGAAATGAACATAAATGTATGTACTTTTGTGGGAAAAGTACATAATCTGCTAACTCCTTCGTGGATAACAGGCGTGATTGGTGAATTGTTGGCTTATTATTTTGTTCTCAGTGGAACTTAACATTGTACTTTAGAATTAACTATAAATTACCTGCGATCAAGGTTTAAAGTGATTTATTATCCGTCAAAGGCCCTCATAATCCGACCACTTTATCAGCGCACGCTACTAGTGGACCATAGTGGACACATCCATGAATAACGGATTAATTTGGTGAATGGACTTGGCATACTCATTAATCAAGATTTCTTTTATAAACTTATGGTTAATCTGCCTTGTTTGACACGTTTTCAAGGAGTATTTGTGTGTTTTAGTCATCTAATGATGATGGCTCTGCCTGCTATTCTGGCATTTGGCATGATATTTCGAAAGTATTACTCGGCCAGTAAATACAATTTTGTAACAATTTTTATATGTAGAGGTAATTCAACTTTCAGTCGTTGCGTAATATCTTATTCTTTTGTTTATTTAACTCACATCTTCATTAAAGTATGTATTTAGAATACAACGTAGCGTCTAATTCATAAATGTTAATTGTATTAAACAGTTTCATTTTTGTTGGATTTTGCTTTGCTTTTTAAAATAATGAAATGTTTAGCAAAGATTTTAAAAATTCAGCCTCTAAAGTTATACTTGTTTTTTGGTTTATAATAAGTTGCTACACTAGGTTTTTTTTGCCTAATTGCTGGCTTTATCTACAAACGAGAATTTCAAAAACAGATATCAAATCTTGAAATTTAGATTAAATGGTACCTACTTCTGGATCAAATAAATGTTGATCAACAATAAAACCAACAAATGCAGGGTTGACTTCAACGTTGTTTTTCACAGATACATAAATAACATAAAATATTATGTAAATCGTTTTATCAAATATTTACTTATATGTATAGGTCATTAACCATTTAAGTGCAATTGGTAGAATAGTACCTACTACACAAATTGCACTCAACCGCAAACTTAATTATTTTGATAATTAGCAGGAAAATACTCCACAATGAGTGCCTAAAGCCTTTACGCAAAAGATATTAAATATTGTAGTTACCTCATTTAACTTCTATTGTCATAAAGTATTAACAGTGTATTGAAAGTAACTCTACTCATTATTTTCAAGTCAATATTGGATATTACTATTTTCCCGTATGTTTTCCTTTATCTTTGGTGAAAACAGGCCATGCCATAGTGTAGAGATTGGCCAGTCAACAAGGGCGGTAGGAAGGTTCACCTCCCATAGTACTAGTCCTATTAGGTGAAATAAATAAAAAAACCTTATATCTAATAATAATTGAATCGTTCAGAATCTGTGTAGCGATAGTACTATGGCCGCTTGTCTACCGCAACGGCAACGGTAATTTTTAAACTCAATAATATGGTTGCAGCTGTTTTATCCAGTTCCGCGGCGGTAAGCAAACGAAATTAGATCTTCCCGGTTTCGATTATTTATATTGTACTAGCTTTTGCCCGCGGCTTTACCCGCGTTAAGTAGCCTATGTCCTTTCTCGGGTCTTAAACTTTATACATGCCAAATGTCTTCAAAATCCGTCCAGCGGTTTAGTCGTGACGGCGGGCGTAGCAGGCACAGTATGGATATTTGCTGCAATGAGGTAACAAACAAACAGTTACTTATATTCGCATTTGGAGTACCAAGGATTGTTGTATTACTTCAATGTTAAGAACATCAAGGTATTGATTTTCTCTGTCACTACAGTGTTACTATGGCGTGCAGTGACCAAGCGTGCCACAGAACAATTTACTTATAACTGTGCTGTAGTTATATTTGGATATAATATGAATATCTCAGAAATAGCGGGGTAATAGTAGCCCTTGATATTTTTTCTTTGTGTCTGCTATATAATTACTTGTAAGACTAAGTAGAAAATGTTGGTTTTTAGGTAAGAAATGATTAAGTATTGTATTCTTTTGTTACGTGAACTTTTGTAGTACTATTTTTCTATTTTACGAGTCATGCACTCATGTTGGCTCTGGAGATTGTATATAATGGATTATATTTCAACCGTAGCTGAATATTTTAATTTGTTTAGTTGTTTATTTTCAAGTAAGACATAAACAAACATCTCAGCCAATACGACAATACAATTACGACAAATATAAAAATCACCCTACGAACGTAGTGTACCTACGTAGTACGTACGACTTCGACAAACTCTCTGATACTAAACTCATCTTAAATGAAGCCAATTTGGTGACAACTGATCAGCAATCCTGATGATAATTATGACTCTTGTGTGACCCTCCCACCCCTATTGGAAATGGACGTGATATTATGTATATAGGTACCTCTGTATATTCCTACTAATATTATAACGCGAAAGTTTGTAAGTATGGATTGATGTTTGAGACTCTCTCACGTAAAAACTACTGAATGGATTTTAATGAATTTCATATGGAGGTAGCTGACACCCTGGATTAGCACATAGGTTACTTTTTAACTCAAAAAAATGTAGCGGGTGATACCGCGGCGCAGCAAGTGCTACATAATTGTATGTTGGATACATTATGGTGAGCTGTAGGATTTGATTGTCTTTTATTACCCTTTTGTGGGTTACATGAAGTAAAAACCTATGGCTAAGTATTTATGTATTATGTTTCTATAAAACAGTAATAAACAGGGTCAAATACCTGGCCGTTTTGGTATAAAGATTTGCGTTTGTCATGCGCTATAAAAAGTCAAGTAAAAGTAGAGTCACTACTCGTACGGTCTGCATAAAAAGCTTTGTTGTTTTATAACAAAACACGCAAACCATTGTGACATTGAAACAATTATAGAAACTTAATGAATATGGCTTTAAATACAATTTATATTTTGTACTTCTAAAGCTAATTGAAATACGTATGTACTAGTGTTAAGTATGTAGTTAATTATGTACTTACTACGACGAAAAAAAAGAATCAGTGCTGTCTCTTGTGTAGAGGAATTTTATCATGAGTAAAAGCTTTTAAATTATCTTTATCAATTTTCCTCCGGTTAAAATACCTGATCAACATTCAATATCTTACTGTAAACATTGTTTATCTTACAAAAAAACCTTTGTAGTACTTTTTAGTCTCAATTAACTTAATAACTGATGATTATCATAGCTTTCGATGGAGAAATAATTCATTTTTATCAAAACAACAAAAATTATTACTGCAAACAAAATTCCTGTGAATTTCAAATTGCGTGTTTATTTGCTATCTGTACGGTAACTCCACAACGGGTGAATTATTGCACGTTTATATACCAATGCTGAAGACGGTCACGCAATATGTACGTTTACGTCGAAAACACTTTATTTTTACCTAGCTTTGATATAATGGGTGTTATCATACTGTTTACTGTAAACCGTGAAATGGAACTGACGGCGTAAATGCCCCTTGCATACACTTTTTGCTTTTATGTAACGCTACAATACCGTTCGTATGATTTTCTTATAGTAAATTGAGTTTAACAATCGAGAAGCTATAAAGTACCCGGATACATTATACATAGATCAAATGATTTAAGTGATAAACTGTAGGTATAGTATGTGTGCGGATTTCTGAGTATACATTAGGCTATAGAGCTGCACGTTTCTAGGATGATTGTTGGCAGTATTCCGACAGGATTGGACAGCCATGGTATGTTTACGTTCGCTGTCCAATTTGATGTTAGAATAACTATAAATATGTTGGTTGCAAGGATCAATATGTCCTCATTGGTTCTCCTGACTGATTAAAAATAAATGGAACACCGTGCATTTAAATATTGGGAAATTCAGAAACTGAAGTATCGTCTTCGACTCTTTTGTCATTGGCAGAATTAAAGTTGTTGAGGGTGGATAGATGGAGATAACTACACTTCCAGTGTCGATTGTATGCAACGTTTGGGTAATGCCTACAAATATCACTGCGGTGAATCAGCAGGCTTCATTATACACTGTTTCACTGCTGGTATTGTTAAAAGAGCTTGTAATTGGTTTTATGCGAGTTCAGAACGTTTGGAATAATAGTCTACTATTGTAACGTAAACATAACTGGCAGAATACCAGCGCCTACCCTTTAGGGTAGTTAATTAGGTTTGTTATATTTTTAATCATCATCAGCTGGGAGATGTCCACTGTTGAACAAAGGCCTGCCTTTGGTGCCATAATCCCCATACTTGTCAAGCAGCTTAGGGATCACAGTATAGGTGGTAAAAAAATCTTCTGGATTTGCCACTAGTAACCTCCTACGACACCCAACGGGACGAGACGAGAAGGTGCTTTGCTGTCCGAGACCCCACGGGAAATGTTTTTAATAGTATAAATAAATACAGTATTTTACTGTTTACTGATCCGTGCCATTCCAAATCCCATCCTTATTAATTTACTTCGTAAACATCAAACCAGGAATCAAGGAATTTTATTTGTGCAAACATGACTATACATACCTACATAAATCATACAAGATGGTCAATAAACAAAATCGTAAAGTTTGGCCTTTTAGGCATACAAATATATAGACTGTAATATAAAGAGTCGTATTTTATAGAACATACACAAAGTAATAATAAAGTCAACTAAAACTCCACAAATTGTGTGTATTACGACTAATGGTTTGTTTAGTGTGTTTGTAAATAGCTTCTCAACGAAAACATGAGGCTTACATTTCTTTGCTTTGTCTTATTAAATACTAACAGAATACAGAGACTACGTGTTGGCATACTCATTGTGTGGAAGATGGTTTCCTTTACTTGGCATGTATAATTTGAATTTATTAAACCCTTTCCAAGAAATATGTATCTTATATGCATAAGTATGGTGACAAACATATAACAAACCCTTACTTACTTTAGCGCTCTGTGTATTGACCGAGGGCGGGCTGCTTCAAACCGTCTGTTAACGTTACATACGAACATAAAAAAAATATTACAGAAGAGGTTTAACGTACGTAAAACATGAACACCTCCACACCTCCTCCACAATAATGTTGATAACTGGGGGTTTTGATAGAAAAAACAAAATTGGTATTACCATTTTAACCATTACGTGTGCGTTGAGTGAAGCTGAAGTAACCCGCCCTAAGCCACTCCGAAATTAGGATATCAGGCTGCAGGAACAAAACAAAAGTGTAGTCTAAACACTAAAAAAGCGACAGTCGTGTTTCTGCCGAAACTTAAAGAAAGCTGGTTGTAGGTAAACCTCCTTTACACATGAATCCTACAGAGTTACAGAGAAGCTAAAAATCTGGGATAAGTAACATAGTGCGCAACAAAGATTCTTAATAAAAAAACCGGATGAAAGTTCTACTAAACTGTACCATATAGGCACTTACATTATGTTTGGTAACAGAAAATAACAGTTTCCAAGTCGGCTAGCGACTATGGTCCAATGACCACACATTTAGCAATAAGCTATTTCAGATTTTTTAGTTTTTTTTACATCGGTGTTACGTAAGCCGCTTGAAAGTAAAAGACTGCAAAATAGATTCAATTTAGTGGCGCCTAATAACTACTCTTGTTTATATTTATTTAGTTTTTAGTTTGAGCAAATCGGAATTCCGTATTATAAAATAAATTCATTTTTTGGGCAAAGAATTAGCATTGCCAGTCCACTCTGCCGGGTCTCTTTTGGACACGTCAGTAATTGTCATCGTTGGAGATGAATATTATAATGCTTTTTAAGTTTTATCTAACTAGGTACTTAATGATATGATTAATTTTAAAACTAAAGTAATTAATGAAACACGTTTAGCACATTTATTTGGGTTTAGTTGGACGGTGGACCCTTAACGGCAGAAAACACAACAAAGAGAGTATCTTTCGGCCCCTCTATTTGTTATCCCGACAGTTCCTAATAGGATAGACGTAAACGGAAATAAAGAGGTAATTGACTATGTTAAAAATATTCATCTACACAGACAGACGGAAAATATTACAAGTACCACTCGTACCAATAATAATGTAACACTTTTGCAGGAAATTATCGAGATCCCAAAAGTTTTTCGTCCCCCATTGTTAGAAACATCAGCTGTTAAAATGTTAAATCCATTCTTAATATTTAAGACATTTTAAAGTAACAGCATTGTCAGAATTGGAAGACGCAGCGTTGGCAGACCTCCCACCAGGTGGACCGACGATATCGTCAGAATTGCGGGCAACCGGTGGATGCAATTGGCAAGCTGTCGTTCATTGTGGCGTTCTAAGGGGGAGGCCTTTGTTCAACAGTGGACGTCTTCCGGCTGATGATGATTGTCAGAATTGATCTACAAACAGCCTTCTATCAGCCCTACTTTACCTCAATACCTATTAAAATAAACAATCCAAATACAATTAATCTAGCGTCACGTTAGTTTGTTCCAATATTGTTTTCTACCAGTTCATAACTCGATCAATGTGTATTTGAGTACACAATTGAATTGTATTCACTGCAGTCTATACCTACATTGATGTGAACATTTTCACTTTGTCGATGATTACACTAATAACAATTCATGTGTAACGTGATCGGCGTTACATATTACCGTTTCGCTTTCATATTGGTTTATATGAGAATTCCATGTTTGCTTACATGACTGATAACTGAAGCACAACTAATAGGTACTTTTTAATTGAAAACTACAACAATGCTAACGACGAAATCTTAAAAATACTATGGATTTTATAATACCTTTCCCTCTTTTTGCCACGTGTTTATGTGTGTTACGTTTGAACTACTAAACAACTAAAGTTACTCGTAAATGGATAATAATATAAAATTGTTATAGAGAATGTGTACAGTACGCCCATATTTCGCCAGTTATGTTTTAAGGTCCCAATGTAATAGGGGGCGAGCCTATTGCCATCAACCGAGCACAAATCCAGACTCCGTGCTACCACTAAGAATTACCTAAAGGAAAAACCCAGTAACACTTTGCCCGACCCGGGATTCGAACCCAGGACCTCGTGCTCAGCAGTCGCGCTTAGCAACGACTAGACAAAGAGGCAGTCTGGCACATCAACCAGTCATAGAATAATTGTGTTTAGAGTCAAGAAATGTATTCATGGATATTTAATAATCGGTAAACAGTTGAAGCGTGTTATTTCTTCCTCAGTTTAAATAATATCGAGGTTGCTCACTCGATGTCATCGACAACAATTATATTTATCGGCACAAAAAACGCCATCAATTATGTGGCATTGAAATGACAATGGTGTCGGATCATACCTTATTTTCTGTAAAAAATATCATGGCGTAGCATCATGGCATTGTTGATTGCCTTCTTATTAAACATTACAGGGCGAGATAACAAGTATGGGCAATATTTTGTGATCAAATGTTTATGTAATAATACTGTTTATACCCAACTTAATATTTAAATATTGTTTTAGATGTATAAATAGTTTAATGTATCAAATTATTGAAACGGTTGGTCAACTGTTCAAGTAACCAGAGGGTTTGGTTTTATCCGAAAAATAAGTCGTCAAATAAAACTGCAATGCTGCCAGGCTATTAGGCACATCAGTCAACAGTGCTGAAAAGGAACACTTCGATTTATATTTAGTTTTTGTGTTATTCTGTGTAAGTTTTAATACGCTGTATATCATTTTTTTAATTCCATTTATTAAGGTTTAAGATATTAAAACTGTTTCAATCCCAAGCACTTTCACATTTATGATTGATTTTGCTTGTTCTAGAGTGAAACAAAAAGGCCACAATATTCACATGGCATCTGCACGCAATAATCATGCCTACGCCTAACATTGATTACACGTACTCTGAAGAAAGTTTTTCTTATTCTTCTTTACTTGATGGGAGTCGCCAGTTTCACAAACTCCATGTGACCTTGCTTCATCTACCCTAAGATGGTTATATGGTATATTACACTTAATTTAAATAAATTAAATAAAAATCTTATCAACTTTGTAGGGGGACCGGAATTACATTTTAATTTAGTTAATATTCGGGTTCCCACTAAGTTATCATCTAAGCCTTATCGCTGCCCGTTTGCGTCAGTTTACCAGACTACGAAGGTAGAGTGTGCAGCTGGCTTTTCCGGAGAACGAAAAACAAACTAATTTGTACACTATAAATATCCTTTGTAGTGCTAGTCTCAGTAGAGCTTGACCGTGACTAAAATTAGGCCAGGAGGACAATATTACAAGCTATAATTTATTCATCACAACTATTTATTTGCTGTACAAATTTTAAATACGTACAAATAACAAGAAAATAATAACAATTTAAGTACATATTGTACTTGTAAACAACAGGGTTTCTGTAAATGAAAACCTTCTTAGTAAACAACGGTATAGGCATGTTTACAGAAATACAAATAAATAAAATAAATAAATTGTTATTTTCGTTTAACTAAACACAAACAATTTATATACTTAGATGATTAATGAGTAATGGCGGATGAAGGTTCTTTGAACAAAGACCTCAACCGCGACGAAATGGTCGCTGCAACACAAAAAAAGTAATTAAACATTTGACCGTCTTGTAAAGAGGAGATTACCAATTATACGGGTCAACTACACGATAATTATTTTTGGGAAGCATCCGTGATTGCGGAGGTACGAGGTTGTTTTAATAGTGACGCTTAGGAAATAAAAGATGCATGTTAAATATAAAAAAGTACATTAATAAGAATCTGTTTTAAATATTGTTTAGTGTCTTCGTGATATTTAGTCAATTTCAGAAGTTTCGCGCATAAAAAAGGCAAAATATCTTTCGCACCTTTCATAAATGAGTGCGACAACTAGAACACTAAGACGTAAAGAATGAAGCTCACAATAGATAATCTCTTAAATACAGCGAGGTATGACAAACACAATCTAAATAAAACAATGAGCATAAAATGTGTTGCTCATTCTATTGTTTGTGTGGCAGTAAACAATGCTTAGATCAACCATGTCTATACAATACGTCTTGAGATCTACAGCGAGTAAATTAAACAAAATAAATAGGTACGAGATGCTGTGATTGGACAGATACCTGAGTTGTGACGTCATTGTTTAATTGTTTTCGCCATTCTGATTTCGATTGTTATTTGCGGTTTACCAAAATGCAGATTTAATTTCAAAATTTTATCAAGTTGACGTAGTGGCTTGATGATTGGCTCTGCTAAGGGTTGCTAGTTCGATTTTAGAAAGGGAAAAACGGTGTGAATTGAACAGATATTTGTAGAAAAATATGATAGTATTGATATTTCATGTCTATAAAACGCTTTTGCATTACCCGATAAAATATATAGCGGAAGAAAAAGATTTAAAAAAATCGGTTTGATTGAAAATTTGATGATTAGATGTGTGAACTTTAATGGCACTGAATAAATAATCTGTTTTTGGGTTATGCTTATTTTTTAATTATAACCGTGAGCGGTGTCCACGTGTAAGCTTGAAAATAATGATTTTCCTGTTTGCTACGTCGTAGGCGGCTACATAACAGGATGCGAATCTCCTGACTACGATAACAAACATTTTGTAAATTATCGTCTTCTGTTCATTTTGTAATTACAAATCACACTTATTTTATGTTACGTTTATTGTAAAATGTCACTTAAACATTAATATTTACGACTCACTTTGCTTCGAGACGATTCTCCTTGCTGGCTCCACTTAGCTTACATTATTTTATTATGTGTATAATTAAGTTTTATGATTATACAAGTTGTAATCTTTTCATGTACTAGTTATATGGTATGCTGAGCGAGTATTTTAACAATACAGCCTCCTTACCATGAACTCTTAAAGCAAGACAGTTTACATTGTGGAAGCGAGACGACGCATCACACAGCATGTAGCGGCGTCTCGCTCCCACATCGGAAAATGTAAGGGGCTTATAATAAATATAATATTATAATAATATTTTGGAAAAGGCTTCGCTGTCTCTAACACTCTGATTGCCCGCATAGCTGACACAATAGGTAAACAATGTACCATATACAATGGTTCAACGGATTAGGAAAAGGTTATTGAAGAATCGTTAATCGCAATAATAAAGTTATTTTACAAGAATGAAAATTCACACTAATATTGTAAAGGTGAAAGTTTGTGAGCGTGTTGGTATGTTTGTTACCTCTTCACGCCGAAACGGCTGAACCGATTTTTATGAAATTTGGTACAGTGATAGCTGATATCTTAGACCTCACATAGCCTGCGTTTTATTCTGAAAACTTGTAACGAGTAACATCGCAGAGCGCAGCTGGTAGTATTATAAATATCCCTACAACCTAACTTATGGACTTCAGTTAGATTGAACTCAATAATAAACAGTGGGCGTTAGTGTTTACTTTCAAATCAAGTTTATGTCTAACGTCAATATAAATATTTATCTTGGTGAGACTACTTCTAAAGACATTTTCTACATTGAAATTAAATTTCCGCTTGCTTCAAATGAAGTTTATTTTAATTATCATGTCGTTTGTTATCTTATTCTACATTGTTAACTTAAATCTGAAATCAATCTGAGCTGTAGAAAAAGTGGGTAAAGTACATAAAAGGTAAATGAATGCTTCACTCTTTCCTATTGTTATTGTAACAAAGAGGAAGGACGGCTGTGGACCCTGAGGTTTTGTTCGCAGACTTACTTCCTAGGTTTCGAAAAAATATAATTGACTTTTAAATCATCATCTGATATTCTTCTGAGTAATAGGTGGCCTTCTGCATTATAATGTATTGGGTAAACTTAATATAATAACTCTCACAGAATAAACTAAAGGCTTTTCGTCATCGTATTGACACAAACTCTACCATAACTCATTCTGACCCATCAAGATGAAAGTGGGAGTCCAAGGTGCGCAAGATGATCCCAGAGATTTTCTACAAAAACTAATAATTACAAAATGAACTATTATTAATAAATTGTAGCCACACTGCAGTCTTATCGCTATGTAAACTATTAAAAGAACTCGATAATAATAATAAATTAATTATGACTAACAAACTAGGGGCGTATCTCCCAAAGAGTAAACAAGGCAATTGAACGTGTTATTATTAAACAAATTCATCTAACAGTGAAAGTGAATGGATCCACTGACTAATAAATCATACTGACAACACATTGGATAAGCCAGTAATTGACGTCAATCAAAGTACTAATTAGTTATACAGACATTGATTGAAATTAGTCTGAGCGCGTAGTAACAATCAATGGCCGACTTTGAACCTTAAGCAAATAAATATCGGTATTGATAATGACTTAGTTTGTAGATATATGTCACACAAATACAGACCTAATTTACAAAACATACGATATTAAAATAATTTACCTACACAATACATATAATACTGTCATAGAAATTATATTATTAGGCCTACATTTGTGATTGAGATTGATACAAAATACCTATGAACCAGCAAATGCTTCAAGCCGATTATATAAAAAGAAACCCTATTGAATATTAACTAAGTAAAAATATTAACAGTCCAAAGACAGCTTTGTATTCATAAATCACAACAGCTTGTTTGACATTTTCAGCTCTAACAACTAAACAGTTCTTGTAAAGAAAATGTCACAGTGTTTAAATGCTGTGAAAATAAGAATATAGATGTTTGACTTAAGGTACCTTCTACAATCAAACTATTTAAAAACAATGCGTCTTTCGTACATATATTTTGAGAGCGTAATAGCACACGGCTAATGAAAATGAATTGTTATAATACCAAACATCCTCTAATCCGTGTACATGAGAGTTTAGGAAAATTTGACATGTCTTATTTTAGGGTATTCCATACATTAGATACTCGAAATGTATGGTACGGTACGGTTGTCTTAATCTGGCCAGCAAAACGAAGTATCACATTTTTAAAACTGCAATTACTTTATATGTAAAAGGATTAAAATAAAAAGTTTTAAAATATAACTTATAGTTTACAATAGTTTCAAAGAAAGCTGATAAAATGATTTTTATTTTAAATCTCTAACTTCTATAATTAAGAAAAAAATGATTTTTTAAAAAAGTGTACTTAGTTTTGCAGGCCAGCGCAGATACGTGGCACTCTATAGGTCTATTATGTTGATACAGTAAGGAAAACAATGAAGAATTGTGGTTTCAATATTTGTTTGCTGAATTTAACTTTAGCATACTTCGGTTTAAACTGCAAGGGTATTGTATTCTCGCTTTTAGTTGATAAAAAATATGATGTTAAATCGTCGCTTTGAAGCATGAACACAAGGCAAATTTTCGTGGCGTACAAGAAGTAATTCAAATATCGTAGTGTACCTACTATAAATATACGTATATAACCGTCAGTTTATTATATGTAAACAATAAACAATGCACGTGGTTCATGTTCAAGGAAACACTAGTGATCAATAATTCATGAGCTTACGTTGGTCCGGAGCTCCTAACTCATTGATTTTGTTAACAAAAACAAACCGAGATTGTTTGGATTGATTTATGTACTGATATTAAGGCTGCCAACATTACAACTGTTGTATAACCGGTTCATGGATTACAAATGTCGTTTCTTTGTAATATAGAAGAAGTCGCATCAACTTAACTTAATGCACTTGATTTTTATATCGTTTTTGACGTCATAATTGTCTAAACTGGTCGGATTCTCCTGAATGTGTGAGAAGAAGCTGGTAAGATTCCCAATAGAACGCGTGCTGCAACAAAATACTGAAGAAAATTTTAATATGAGTTCAATTACAAGAAACTAGATAAGTACCTACTAGGCAACACAAATCTGTATATTAAGTAGATAGGTACTATTAATTTATAAATTCAGTGCGCATTTATAAATGTGTCTATTAAGTAGATAGCTACTATTAAGCACTGCATCTATAAAACAAATGAAAATTACTCAATAAATTCTCAAACAAACATTATTCAAATAACATTTTCACGAGATTTGCATCAGAGTCAGACTGCACCTTAAATCGTAACCTTCACGGTCAGAAGGACGTCACCTGACTGAATGGTGCGATGGAGCTGTTTGTACAATCGTTTAGCAAGTACCTAATAATTGCTGCGCCAAATAATACCGTACTAAATATGTTATTTTTAGCTTCTGGGACTTAGAGAAGTGGAAAAACGCTTGGAAAATAGATATTGCCGCGTTAAGGGGTTGATTCCCGTAAGGGACAAAAAATTGTGTGATGATTGTTCCGAGTCTGCGTGTTTTTGTATGTGACATTTCATTTACATACAAAAACACGCAGTATAGGGATGAAATAATGTTTCGGCTATGTAACCTGATACCATATATTTTGCATCCCATTCGTCAACCGTTGTTCCACTTGAATAGGGCCTTATACTTCCAAGTAGGGTGCAATGTCGGAGTAATAAAAAATACGCGAAGAGAAAACTTTTTATCCTTTTTTAAGCGAATAATAATAAAAGAGTTAAAAGTTCGTAGTCGTAATTCTGCAAGAAACGCGTTTAATTAAGTGCACTCCTTTTCCCAATCAGAAATCCGCGTTATGCAAGTCTAAATGCAATTCTCTCTTTGTTTGTTGTAGTATTTGTTAACTTTGATGCAATAAAGTGATGTCGCCGTCGATAACTATAAAACTTATTACATTGTCAGTCTCATTTATTAATGGAATGACAATACCGATGTGGTGACGAAATCTTAACCTGCTTTTAGAATCACGATATTTTGGGACGGAACCAATTTTGTTGTGCATTTTGTTTTTATTGACAACTAAAGCAGCGATGACGTTAGCAGTTATTAAGCAAGAAACAAATGCTCATATTTTGTGGAGTTTGACGGCTGATATTATTTTAAAGACTAAACAAATGTAGTGACAGAGTCTTAAAATGACAAGTCTCGTATTTATGCGATCCGTTTACCTTAATTTTAAATAAAATAGTAGCCATTTTGTCTGCGTAATCCCTACTAATATTATTAACGCAAAAGTTTGTAAGTATGGATGTTTGTAACACGTTCACGTAAAAACTACTGAATGGATTTTAATGAAAGTTTATAATATGGAGGTAGCTGACACCCTGGATTAACACATAGGCTACTCTTTATCCCAAAAAATATATAGCGGGTAACGTCGCGGGCGCAGCTAGTATATAAATAATTATACGAGAACAAATCAACGACTTGAAATAACAAAAATAACCACCTTCCCAGTTTTATTCCTATTTATTACGTACTTCGCACCGACTAAATATTCAGTATTTAATGTATTCTACTTGACCTACTATTCCATTTTCTCTGCAAAACTTTTACTTATTTCGTGTTTTGTTTTTCTAGTTTGTTGCGCCTTTTCTATTTGATTTACTTAAGGTGCACGCCCATCTACAGTATCTGTAGTTATTATTTTATATGTCTGTTATATATAATACCGGTGTTTGTATTTATGTACAGCATTGCTGTTATCTGTGACTTGTGATCTGCAATTACTTTTTATATAACATTGGAATATGATTGGTAAAATAATCTTTTGTTTAAGTTTTGATGTTTATACTACAGTCGGGCAAAAGGTTATGTTTTTATTGTTATGAATTGCTAAAATTACGTATTATATAAACGTTTAGATAAAATATCGGATGTCGAGCTTTAAGCAGTATTAAAAAATAATTTCAAAATTACTTGTATTTCGCGAAAGTCGTGTGTTCGACCTACGCTGACGAAGCCACCTTCGATTTACGAGCATGGCGGTGGCATAATGTAACTTTAAAGATCGACATAGGCGATCTACAATATAATATGGGAATTAAGCGACACTTATTTTAATGCCTCGTTGGTCTAGTGGTTGCTAAGCGCGACTGCTGTGCACGAGGTCCTGGGTTCGAATCCCGGGTCGAGCAAAGTGTTGCTGGGTTTTTCCATTAGGTAATTCTCAGTAGCAGCACGGAGTCTGGATTTGTGCCCAGTTGATGGCAATAGGCTCGCCCCCTATTACATTGGGACCTAAAAAAAAAACATAACTGGCGAAATGTGGGTGTACTATATGTGAACCTCTGCCTACCCCTTCGGGGAATACAGGCGTGATGTTTTATGTTATTTTAATGCGTTTGGAACTAAAATGCAAGTTATAATGATCTAAGAGATAAACAAATGATAATAAAATAAATAAATAACAATGACTATAATGCCTAAGTTATAATGTAGAGTCAATTAACTTGTTAATATGAATTGTATATCTCGAGACGATACTGAATACATGCACACAACCGGCACATAGATCAGTACCTATAACTATTCTTATTACTTATTTCTTGCAAAAAAATATAAGAAAACTATAATTACCTATCCGTTTAACCCCAATAATAATATACTAGGTGTTCCTGCCTATTAAATTACGGAAATAGCAATATTAAACTGCTATCCGATAATTAATTGGCCATTGCACATTGAAGCTGTTATATACGAATAATTAACAACGCATTATCGTTATGTACTTAATATATACGTAGAACAAAGTTGTTCAATCGACTGCCGGTTGTTATGACTGTCTACGTAAGTGGTAGCAAGAACTTAGAATTGTTCAAGTGTTACACTTGTTACAATAAGGCTTTTAATGTTTTTATTATAGACTAGCTGACCCGGCAAACTTCGTACCGCCTTCTCATCGTTTAAACCTTCCCTGGACTTCCACAAATATTTAAAGACCAAAATTAGCCAAATCGGTCCAGCTGTACTCGAGTTTTAGCGAGACTAACGAACAGCAATTCATTTTTATATATACGACGATTTGCATGTGGCAAGCGATAGAAGTAAAGTTGTTTATAATATTTCGGAGGAAGAGACCAATTATTTATTAAGAAAATTCTTCTTGACATTGAAGAAAATATACCAACGAATATTTTTTTCTAGGCAGAACATGGAAAAAATCTTATAAGCAACAGTAACAATGTTTTACCTGTCTTATAGTCAAGAAAATCATCATGATTTTTTAATCAAGAAACGTATCCGATTAAGCAATTAATATCTTGTACAAAAAGTTAATAGACAGAGGTCATTTCATGATGCTTTTGGAACCATCGTATGAATATATTATGTCATTTTTATATACCGACTTTTAAGTAAGAATGTATGCTACACCATACATGATGCAAACCAGTGTGACGTCATTGAATCCTGCATCACGCAAGCGATGTTTACACAAGTGCTCTACATACTCGTAGCACATGAGCTCGTAGAACTCGGTTGCCCGATCATTTCAGAAGTTTTTTAAGACTGTTTTATTGAACTATTGTCTCGGCACAATAAAAATAGTGTGGTGCTGCCGTAAAAGAACTACTCGTCTGAAGTAGAGCTACTTTGCGAACAAGTCACGGGCGAAATTTAATGAAGTAATATAAATTCAGACAAACACAGGTGTACTTTATCGCCCTTAGTAAGACCACAAATCCGTGCTATCTTTCTATAATGCACAATAACCTATGCTGCAATCATCCTTTATAGACCTTGTAATTACTGATTTGAATCAATGATTTGTCCTGTATTAACATCACATGTAAAATCTCAACTCGCTTTCCAACAACATGGCTTCCGCAGTAACAAATCTACTGTCACCAATTTGGTATCTTATGTGGACGAGGTCGCAATGAGCATAGACTCTGGACGGCAGATCGATGCCCTTTACACGGACTTTAGCAGTGCTTTCGACAAGGTTGATCACGAAATTTTGCTAATGAAATTACAGGATTTTGGTATACACGGGCCCCTGTTGAAATGGTTTAAGTCGTACTTATGTAAACGTACACAAAGAGTTGTGGTGAATGGGTATCGGTCTGCCGAATATACAGCCACTTCCGGCGTACCACAGGGATCTCATACAGGACCAATTCTTTTCGTCATATTCATCGATGACATAGTGCACTGTATTAAGCACAGCCAATGTTCGTTGTTTGCCGATGATCTAAAAATCTATCGACAAATAAACTCCCGGGAAGACACTACCCTACTACAATCAGACCTTAACTCGGTGCAGAATTGGTGTATGGTAAATGGGATGCTTTTGAATGCCAGTAAATGCTTTCATATAACATTTACGCGAAAAAAACATAAGATAACGTCAGTCTACTCTCTCAATGGAACGCCTCTGCAACGGGTCAACGATATACGGGACTTAGGTGTTACGCTCAGCAGCGACCTCTCGTTTACAACGCATATCAACAATGTTATAAAAAAGGCAATGAAGATGGTTGGGTTTATCAAAAGAATCGGCAGAGAGTTCAGGATCACGTCGTCATTAAAAATACTCTACAATGCATTTGTGCGCAGTGTCGTGGAATATGCTTCTCCCGTCTGGAACCCCACATACGCTGTGCACATTGAAAGAATAGAGCACGTCCAAAAAAAATTCACAAGATTACTGAGGTTTAAAGATCAGAAATGTCCTTATAGAGCTGACTACACACAACGGCTCAGTTACTTTGAATTAGACTCGCTAAAAAAACGAAGAACATTTCATGACCTCTCAGTTCTCTATAAAATTGTGAATGGTATATCGTCCACCCCTGACCTCCTCCAGAAAGTTAATGTCGACGTTCCTCGACATGTGCACCGCCGCGCCCGTACCACTAGAACGTTTGCAACAAAATCTAGTCGAACAAATCTAGGTCAACACGCACCACTAAACAGAATGATGTCCCTGTATAACAGGGCTTGCTCAGACAACATCGATATCGACATATTTTTCAACACAATGTCGCAATTTAAAGCTAAGATCCTGAATTTAAATATTACTTTGTGATCGGCTGCCTTACTCTTACTCTTATTTTAGATTTCTATGGATCAATTTTATTTTTACTTATTTTAATTTTGATTTATCTTTACTAATTTTAAGTTATTAATGTCAATTTTAATTATATTATATTTACTTATTTTTTGATTATTTATATGTAACTAAGCTAACTTAATTTTTGTTATTGTTATTTAATATCTGTTTTATAGCATGTTTGTATGTAAATGGTGTGCAGACCTGTAAGTGACATATTTACACTGTACATAAATTATGGAAATAATGTCACAAATCTTAATTGTAAATATGTCGTTGGTTTGCCTTATCAATAAATAAATAAATAAATTACGGAAAGTTAAGTTATTTATTAACCAGTAAGTATCAGTTGATACAGGATTTCTAAATACTAAAGTCGTTATAAACTTTTTATGTCCGCCTTATCATACACACAGAATCCGAGTATCTAATATGCCAAACGCGAACGATATCCGTTTAGTAACTTAATGCATTTTATCTGATATGGTTTTCTCGCTCATAGTTTTTAGTATTACAGTGTAAATTGTTTTTTTGAAGTTTTATTGAAAGCTTATAGTATATAAAGTAGTTTTATAGTATATTTCATTGATTTCTGTTGATTTAATATCCACATTTTACGGCCTTAAAATACTAGGCCCTAAATAACAGCAGAATTAACTTTAAAAATAACGTAGAAAAAAGGTAAAGGTTTGATATGTTTCCCTAAAAAAGAGTGTATCGCAAAACCCTCGTAGAATATTAAGACCTCGCCGCCGAGGTCCGCCGCGATCTACTAATAATGTCAATGATCCTCGTCCCTAGCACTAGTTCCGCCGGCCGTGGGCCGAGCCAAAATTTGTAGTAACAAAATTATCCCTAAGTAATTAAATCAGATCCAGCCGTCCCTTTATAGTTAGGTAGTGTCGCAAAACGATGTTCGATATCGATTGGATGACGTTGTTTATATGACAAGCGTTTGCCAATAGGACTGCGTATTGCGGCTACTTATGAAATCTACGGTAAGTACGTATGCAGTCCGCATAATAGCATGTTACATGCTAATTAAAGTTAGTCTACCTACGTCCGTAACATTTTAGTGGCTATAAGTTATGATCTTATCTAAATGAGATATTTGTTTTTTAACCGACTTCAAAAAAAGGAGGAGGTTCTCAATTCGACTGTATTTTTTTGTTTTTATGTTTGTTACCTCATAACTTTCGCTTGGGTGAACCGATTTTGATTATTTTTTATTTATTTGAAAGCTGGTGCCTCCCGTTTGGTCCCATTGCAATTTGATTAAGATCCGATCAGTACTTTTTCAGTAATTCTTAATAATGCTGTTTTTTTTCACGTTCTCTACTACATTTTTTCTATGATTGTTCTCCGATTTCTGCGGTTTTTTTACTTTTTAACTTGTTGTGAAATAGTTTTGTTTTGAAGCCGGTTTTTTTTTATTAGCTAGTATCAAGTAGACAATTGCATTGTCGAGTATAATATAGCAATCAGCTATTCCCGTAATTCGAAAATTCATGCGATTGTCGATGTTTCTCTTTTTACTTTTTTTTTAAGTTTGTGTCAATTGTTGACTGACTTTGGATGTAAGGCCGGTTGGATAAGGATACAGGCCTACTTTATAACCTGCCCTCTTACCATGATCTCTTAAAGCTGGACAGTTTATGACATGGAAGCGAGACACCGCTACATGTAGTGTAATGCGGCTTGCTTTAACAACGTTAACTGTCCAGTTTGAAAAGGTCGTAAGGGGGCAGGACATGTAAAGTCTACTTTACCACCTCGGTATAAATTAATAAATGATTTATTTCTGTAAACAGGTTTTTGATAACACTTTACATGTCAGATTTCACTGAAGGTAAGAAAGTAGATGGCGTCGGCATTTCCTAACCTCAGTGAAGAAATGTCGAAACCCAGGGTACGGTAGTTACCTTAGGTTCGTTATGGTTCTGTTCAAATCTCACGTAAGTATTATGTTTATCCTTATAATTATTAAAAGTAAACGCGAGTCTCTGGAACAATAATCAAAGTTTCACTTTCGATAAATCAATGCTCTATGTCTACACAGATTTATGATAAAACGTGTTTTTATGACAATTTGTTATAATATAAATAAGTAATGAAAACGATACATTATTTATAACTAGCATTCTTGACAGTGCACATCAATTACATGGAATATGTTTTAATAAAATCGATCATCTTATTAGGCGTACCTAATGTAGGATGGTTCGTTCACCTTAGTGGTTAACCTTGGATTTGACGTTGGCATTCTTTACAAAGTAACTTTATATAACATTACGCCTGTATACCTCGAGAGGGTGGGCAGAAGTGTACACCCACACTTTATCACTTATGTTATGGGTCTCAATGTAATAGGGGACGAGCCAATTGCTATTAACAGGGCACTAGTAATTAATTCTAGTAGCAGCATGGAGGCTGTATACTCTCGTACAGAGAAATAACTAATGGAAAATTCAATATCACTTTACCTGACCCAGGAGTCGAACCTAAGACCTCACACTCTGCAGTCGCTCATAGCGACTACTAGACTTAAGGCAGTTTTACCGACTAAGAGAGTAATGATATTCAGTCACATTATTACTTGCCTGGATTTGATCCTTGTGATCTGGAATCCTTTTCTTTGCCAACTGTATTATGCAGAAAACGCCGTTCTGTGGCAGTTTACTGACTTTGTGGACAGCACTTTATTTCCTTTTGTGACTAATGGTAGGAACCATACTACCATGAGTTACAAAAGGTGACCATCTTCCACTACTGTAAACATTCTTAGTTCCAGCTATGGAGTATTGGCCAATAAACGACATTATCGTCAAATAGAAGTCGGCTTGCACCAATAAGTGTATAAAGGAGTATACTTACACAAACAACCTTCAAGATTAGTAGCGTAACGGTTATGTGACAAATGTGTGATTTATATAGCTATGGTACGAAACTGTTGTCAAACTATTTTTTTTCGATGAAATATCATACCGCCTATAAAATATAGTATTTGACCGAATGAAACCGATTGTATCACAGCTATGGGATCAAATATCGTCCCTTGCATAGAGTTACTTTTTTATATACCTATTTGAGAGGGAACATCAGATTTTTTGTTTTTATCTTTAGAAAACAGTGTATTCAGAGGCTAATTGACTTTTAATCTGAGAGAAATAGAGAATACCATGATTTTTCTATCTCTCGGCATGGCAGTGTGTTCGCTAAGTTCGTGATACTGTTGCAAGTGGTTCGCAAGCTATAGAAATATTAAATCTACTGCATAATTACTATAAAATTATCATATTCTACTAGAATAAAATAAGGCAACTAGCAAGTTAATTATTAAATAATTTAAAGAGGATATAAATTACCGCGTATTTCTTATTTATCTTTAATAAAAGATATTAAAAAAGATATTAAAATAGTGATATGTAGGTTAAGAAACTTCTTAGTTCCTCACTATCTACTTAATATATTATTTTTATTGTTGTGTAGATAGTAAGTGTTGCTGTGTACGAGAATTACTTTATTTCAGTTTTCTTATCAAAATATTGTACGGACAATAAAACAGATAATATTATCTATTAATAGATAATTATGTTAGCATATTTTTGACGAGTTATCATTTTACAATAACAATGTTTAATGAAAAAAAACCCGTTCACCTCAATCGGCTTTTATAATCTGATTCATCTTATTACAACCGAAATGCGTAAAACCAGATTGGCGATTTCAAGAATGTAAATTAATTAAATTATTGTAGATACGCAATAAAAGTATAATATATTTAAATGACTGCATTTTTGTGTCGGAAGTATGATTATTATTAAGATATAGGAAGAGGTTTAGTAAACAACAGGAAAACACCTTGAGTCTTCTGTTTTGTTGTGCCTAGTGGCCTACAAGTCGAGGAAGTGCATTCAGGGCAGAAGTTCTAACCTACCATATACTGTAGCATCATGGGTACTGAATATGTAGCTACTATATGCGTCGCGGCATAAGTTATACGTTATATTACGATGGCGGTTTTCCTTGCAGCAGTCCGGGCAGTTAAGATTGAATTATGGCCGCCTGGGTGGCATTTAAGAATGAAACTGTTAGGGAAACTGCAGTATTGTATTATATGTGTTATTTATTTAATTGCGAGCTTTTTATTAGGGTCTTAATTTGTTGTGTATTGTGCACATTGTGTTTGTTACTCTAGTTTGTATTCACTGCTATGTTTTACGTGTAATTTCTTTTGTTAGTCTCAGACGATCCAATTAGAATTTATATCATTAACCATATTATGGAAAAAATGGAATTAAGTGATTTAATTTTTATCTCATAATATGGTTAATTGATTTTGGGCAATTCAGTCGAGCTATCAAAAATTCGTGTGGTCTTAAAACATCAATTACTCGTTTAGGCTAATCTAGATCGTGCACAAACTATTTATGTAAATTACCATGTTATTTAGCACATTAAATGTAAAAACCATTCCAATTACGATGTGTAGCGCATCAGTGAACTAATATGGTTAAAGAGGACATGTTGAATTATGTGTTATGTGACTACAATTTGTATGACGTTACGATCGCAGTACAGTCTGTTATCACGATGATGATGGAACATATAATCAACTTGATGGTTTCATACGAATTATAAAGTTACAAAAATATCTCTTTATTGCCTTATTTGTAAACAATCAACCAAATAATTATGTCATTAGGTATCTTTACAGAAAAAACGTCGTCTACATATTTTCTTCTTTAAAAGAGTTTTGCTCTTAGATGGAGTCATTCCGCTGTTAGAGTTCTCTGTTTTCGGCATTCCATTTGATCGCTTGATACGTCTCAAGTCCATCTAAATGAATATACTTAGACATAATTAATTTAGAGTCTAGAGCTCCTAAATAATTTGTATTAGTAGCTGTAGGTACTGTGTTGATATGAAATGCTGATCTGGTAATGAAGATATAGGTAGGACGTAGGTCGTAGGTGTTATGCATACATCTATGTATAAACATACAATGCATTTTGTGTTCTAAAGAATTCCTTTTAAATAGTAACTTTGTTTAAGTACATATCCAAATAAGCAACGGGTAATATTGTTGTTCATTTTTTCATGTGTCAAGTATCAATTATATTTAATGGCAGTTATAATTGAGCAAACGATAGATAAAACAAAAGTCGTCTTTTAAAAAGGCGAAGGTGAATCACTTCCTGTGGAAAATCGAGGAAAATGTTGTAAGTATCAATTAGTTGAAGAGGATAAAAGTAAATGGCAAGCCGTTTCAAATATATTTTTTTTTATTAATATCCCTTTCTTTTCTGGCCTTGATGGCCTATTGATGCTCTCATATAAAAAACACCTTATAAAGAAAGTCCTTCTAACCAAATTTTGGATGTCATCCGGAGTTTCTTGTCACGAGTCAAGTATAATACATGTAGACTCGACGAATTTCACGTATGATTAAATAATGCCGATAGTAAACATCCTAACTATAAATTAAAGTGCTTACTACGAATATATCTCAAAGATTTGAATAATTATAGAGTGACGACTCTACAATTATTAAAATCTTTGGCATATAATTTATTATTCAATGTTTACACAGAATTTACATTATTTGTGTTTAATCACAAGATAAATTTGTATCATTAATTTTATTTACATGTTATAATTATTATTATAACATGTAAATAAAAATTAAATTTACATGGCATTTTTTCTGGAATGTTCACCAGTCCACCTGGTGAATTCTGGATTTGGTAGTCCAAACATATACCCGCAGTAAATAAGCGACGACCAATGCTAGTTACTTCTTGGTAAGGGAAACCTAAACTACCAGTGATACAGTTAATACTTATAATTATTTATTTATTGACAAATAAATAACATTAAGAGTACGGTAGTATAAAGGTACCTAATGCTTTTTTCATTAAGAAATTTCTTCCAGCAGACCTGCAAAAGAAATATATCAGAAAAGAAAACAGTGTAAACGAAAACAAAAAATCAAGAGAGCATACAAAATTTACTTTTACCAGGAAAGCTAGTTCATCGTAATTACATCTCTATATATTATACTGTCACATAAAATAACGGATCGCTACATCAGTAGTCAGCGGGCAATATTTCTAACGCAATTGAATTTTAATAATTTGATTTATAGCTGATTTTTAAACAGCTCGTTCTTTATTCAAACACGAACGCCAATAACAAATATTTTGTGAGACTATCAATTGTGTGCGCACACGCATTGACTGGACACATTTATAGTAGTTATAGTTTACTGACGATTGTAAATGTGTTATTTTGACTAACGCAGTAATGTTAATTAGTATTTTAGAGTAAGTGGTTTCAAAATTCTATGTGCGATGCAAAGGTATATACGGTACGAGAAGTCATGCAGGCTTTCGGTCTAGTACAAGTTCGATTACTTTTTCCGAAAAGTTTTATTGTTTTAGATAGTTTATGTGCTTATGAAGATCTCTACACTATTATATTTCTCAATATTTATACTTGACTGCCTTCTTGGTCTAGTGGTCGCTAAGCGCGACTGCTGAACACGAGGTCCTGGGTTCGAATCCCGGGTCGGGCAAAGTGTTACGGGTTTTTCCATTAGGTAATTCTCAGTAGCAGCACGGAGTCTGGATTTGTGCCCGGTTGATGGCAATAGGCTTGCCCCCTATTACATTGGGACATAAAAAACTTAACTGGCGAAATGTGGATGTACTGTATATGCACCTATGCATAATCCTTCGGGGAATACAGGCGTGATGTTATGTATACTTCTCAATATTAACACGAGTTGTGAGTGATCTTGCGCTATTGGGAATATGAAAGTGCTTGCAACAGGACAGCTTACCCCTTAGGCATATGCAGGCTGGAAATTAACTGTAGTTTAGGTAACCTACATAATGCACCTATTTAAGCAACAAGTAATGGAATACATAGTGTCGTGTTACTAAGTTGACTTTTAACGGATTCGCGACACGGGCTATGTAACGCGGTTCGAATCCATTCGGCTCTTGACTGTAACATGTGCTTGTATGGGAAGTATTACGCAGCACATTATTCACATATACACACAATAAAGCTACTCAAACCAGTCATTGTTCCAATATCTCTAATCAATATTTTTGAAGTTTCCTTTATCAATTTAGATCTCTAACAATTTAATTTAAAGAGCGATTGGATTGCTGCACTTGGGGTTTTTGGGTTCGATGCTCGCACTGGACAAAAATTTGTGCGGACTGTAAATGTTTGTCTTAAGTCTGGGTGTTTCTGCATGTGATATTTCAAGTTTGTGAAACGCATCCACGATACTGGAGAGATACCTAGTGCGGGGCGAACTTATTTTAAAAAAAACTGGTATTATACTGGTAAGCCTATATGTTAATCCAGGGTATAGCCTATCTACATACCAAATTTCAACCAAATCGGTCCAGCCGTTTATGCGTGAAAGAGTAACAAACATCCACACATCCATACTCACAAACTTTCACATTTATAATATTATATATATATAATATATATATATATAGTAGGATAGGATAGTAGGAAGTAGGATTATAGGCATAAAAATCAGAAGAACAAACACTAGAAGAAATGGTGTCTGCTGGATGAAAATATTTGTTTCGCGTGGTTATTAAACCAGCGACCCGTTGTGCAGAAGGCAAAATACTAGTCACTGTAGCTATAGAGACAAATATGTTCACTCACTACACAAAGTCTCGCCAGACGTCCCAAGGGATATGCAGAGACTACGGATTTCGACTGGCTACGAATGTGAAATTACGCTATTGATTTTTGCAGTCTATTTATTCATGCTTGTTGAGAATTGTTAAGATTCAATATTAAAGTTTGCTTAATAGTTGCAATAAATACTGAATGCAAGCTGAGACTTCATATACATAGTATAAAACTATCATATTAACCTTTTTATACGGGAACAAATAAAGAACTGTTGATTTCGAATGAACATCGATAATTCAATCACTCATGCCATAGATTATTCAACTCATGTCAACATGCAACAGTGAAAACGTTACACCTTTTTATGGGTATACTGCAATAATGATTAGAAACAGCTATGTGGGTAATTAATGAGTTAAACTAGAGACAGTTCTTAGAACTACACTTTCATTGATTAAGAGTACTTTCTATATCCTCGGTGCAGCGAACAAAAAATGTTGGTGAAAATAAGCCATTTGGTTCCGGATCGAATTAAAACTAGTTTGCATAGTTGATACGGCATGTTGATCTTGATGCAAGGTTGACGTGAATGTCGATAGCCATCGTTCAATGACACGCGGACGCCCACAAGCACGCATAACTATATTTAGTTCCTTTTTATTACCGTTTTATTTACTTGTTTTGCATTTAACACTTTCTAGTAAAGCTTTATTGATGTTTATTGTATTATTGTAATACTACATTGTTATATTATGTTTGTTTGTGTTACTTAAGCACCAACATTTAATATGATAATCTGAATTAATTACAGCAAGAAAGGGTCAAAGAATCAGAATTGCCATTCATCGGCAAATGAAGAAGAATAACTTTGATGCTTTTAATCGTATTTTATTTTTAATTTATGCTTATTACAGAAATTATGGTACTTTTTATACAGGGTGTAGTCGTTAATAAGGTAAGGTTAAGGTACTTATACATTAGTATAAGTACCATAATAAAAATTGTGCTGTAAATTAATGTAACGTACCTAACAAAGGCAAAGATGTCATTTATTCATCTATAAATCGTGATGGTTTCTCGAACTAGGAAAATACAGCGCATATCCCTCACAATATGCGTAGTGGCATGATCTGGTCATCATGCCTTCATAAATATGGAAATTAACACACGCGCGCATTACGCGAGGCAATAAGTTATTTTGCATAACTAAAATGAAAACTTCTACGTTACAAAATTGACCTTTGCCTGCACTTGAGGTCGCCTACGCTGGTATTACGTGATATTTTGGCGATGATTACAAGTTACAGCTTAATTATTATTATGACTACGCGTTATGTTCGCGGTATTGGTAATGTTATCCGAGGTTTTGGGTCAATCGTTTGGGAGAGAGATTTTTCGAAATTGTTTATGCTGATGTTCAACTTTGTAGGTTTATGTAAGTTTTCTACAATCGATTTTTATTTTTAAATAATAATAATACTACCTACTTTTTTTCTTACTCATTGTTTTTGTCGGACATTTAGTGACAATGGATTTGACCCGGTAAATGAATGTTAAAATAATTAATTGCCAGTAAGAAAGAAAGAAGAAGGAAATATATACAAATCACATTAGGCTTAATTATTATCTTTAAATTCTTTATACATGTAAGAATACTGAATAGCAAAAATATATTTACTTGTTAAAGAACGGTAGAAACTGGGAGGAAACAGCCAATTAATCCAACTCGATAACTTATTTAAGACCGGAGGGGAAAATGTTAAAACTCCGTGTCTAGTATTTACGTAGATACTGTAAAGACCTAACTATATATTATACTGTAATTATACATGAAGATGAAGACTGATTAATTGTATAAATCGTTTGATTTTCCTTAATTTAAAATTATGTCTATTAATTTATTGTTATTAATGGATTGTATAAAAACAAAACCGCAATATTGGAATTATATTTATAATGTGTGTTTATTTATGCAAAATTATTTGTTAATAGGTAGGTACTAATCTAGCGGGGATTTACATGAATAAAATAATGATTTCGCCTTCTGTTGTGTTATTTATTTACCTTTCTATGAGACCATAACATTGATGTAAACAAACGACGCATTTATGTATATTCAAGTAATGAAGACGCAGCGATGGCGCCTTCCACCAGGTGGACCGACGATATTGACAGAATTGCGGGCCATTGGCAAGTTCATTGTGGCGTTCTAAGGAGGAGGCTTTTGTTCAATAGTGGACGCCTTCCGGCTGATGATGATGATGAAGTAATGAAGAAGTATTCAAAACGTTCTATAATTAGATAGATACGTCTTGTTTGTATCCCTTGAAGAAGTAGAATAAATTTTACCTGCGTTTTGAAGGACAGTTTTAAAACCCAAAAAAAGGGCTCACGACTGATTTCAGAGACTATAGTAATAAAAAGTTATTTCATACATTAACATAAAGGAATATGGAGAGTCTTTCCAACATGACTGTACAACAATATCGAAAATTACCTACCCTTAGAATAAATCGAGAAGATATTCCGTATCGAGAAGGTATTGAATACGTAATTACAAATACTTACTTATTGATGCTTAGCGTTGTTTGTCGGTGTTTAGTTGACTCAGGTAATGTTGGTATGCTTAGTACCTATGTAGGTACTTACAATAACAACGTAGGTATATATAGGTAAATAAATATTCTAGTAATGGCCACGGCAGTATATTTTTCCATCCATCTTAAACCGCTGCATTGAGAAGTCACTTATGTTTATTGATCTGCACATTGCTCATGATGTTTATGTAAATAAATACATACCTACATATAAATATGGATTGTTATATGTTATGAGGATTGACGTACCGCTTCCGCTGTTATTTTGAAGTGAGATGCCACAAATATGGTATTATATCTGCGGTATTAGCAGTCTGTATAGGTATAATCAATTATTTTAGAAACTACTATTGGCTAACCTTTAAAATAGAACATACAAAGATTTAAAAAGATATCAATTATTTTAAGCTTGGTGGGGTTCATGTAACTATAGACAGACTTTGGCTTTACTATTCTCATTTTGAAAATTATTTAACTTGTAAGATAGTGTGAAATCACCCTAAAAATGTAGTTTTGGGGTATGTTTATTAATCTGCTTGTGTTTCCTATTGGCATTAATTTTAACGAAAGTATTTATTTACTTAGAATAAAGTTAATAAAGCTGTATGAGATCATACAAAAAAGCTAATAACAACAAAAATGCATACATCATTCAATATCAGTATGTGAAATATTGAAGGAAGCAGTTCTAACAATTTAGACGACATCAATATATAAAGCCGTATTTCAGTTATATTGTTCAGAATATCTAGAAAAATCTGTAACGCAGTAATGTTTACCTACAAAACTATTTTGTAAACTCGACACGTTACAGCAATCAATTGCCGGAGGCTTCGGCAGGTTCTATAAGGCTTGTGCTTTGTATGCAAAGCTTACGATGCTAGCTGTTACATATACTCGTAGATGCGGTATGGTTTGAATATGTTTCTCGATCGCTGTTTTCCTACTCAATATTTACATTGCAGGTAGTAAAAGATCTTTACAGAATATTTTCGTCAAATCTCTGCTGATGCACAGTTTTAGAATGAATGCTGAAAGTTGAATTTTCTATTTTGAATCTACGCAAAGAACTGTTGCACAGAGGTAATCAGAAAGTAAAGCATGATAGATGTATCTAATAAACGATAATATATACACTCCCATATAACTATTAAACAACATAAAAGTATATTGGGCTTAAAATGTGTTGTGTATCTGCAATTAAAACAACAGATGTCTGTTAATTAGAAGAAAAATATAATAATTATAATCAGTATAAAAAATACCAGTCACATAAAAGGAAAGCTTATTAAAGCCCGCGAAGAATATTTGGCTTTACTCGAATTGTCAGAGTGTTGCATACACCTTTGCCTTGCTTGCCTTTGCCAGTTATAGATAAATACCTATATCAAGTGTCATCACATCGTAGGATAATGTCGCTAAATGTAACACAAATACACAACTAATTGTAGTTAGTATTCGATGTATAAGTACATAATCACGCGGTCCAAGTCACGGGGCGCCAGCTTTTGTATCGGGCAATGGTAATAGACTGCTTTCACGTGGTTATGCTCACTCGGGTATGTATACTTGTAATTTGTGACATTTTATATAAAAAGTTTATGTAGTTAGTTTTAATGTGATTTAAGCAAGAGCTTTAACAAAACTATTTTGATAGTTTCAGTATTTACTTTACGCTTCTAAATGGCCAATCACAAATATATTTTTTATACAGATACGCTAAGTAGATGTTTATAAAATTGTTTAATACAATGAATTTATCTCAACAGCTTTATGTTCGAGCAATTGGTCTTTTGCGATTTATTTTACACCTATTTAATATTGTAAACTTGAGCTCCTTGTTGATATGTTCAAGGCAGCCGTGTGTACATTAACAAGATTCCACAGTGACATCAAGTTAGTAGTTTAACTGTTTGAGCACGATCTCAGTATTCGCCTGCAAATAAAAACTACAAACAATATAATATGATAAACACGTTTATTCATAAGCACACAGCCGCGTCCACGCCACATACATTCGTACAGTATTAGTTACAATCATGTATTATACAGTTTACCCTAAACAGATCTTAACTAGATCTACCAACACAATACGTGTTTGCGTACACGACTCAATTCTCTATTGATGTATACCGATTTCATAGATATTTGAGATATTATTCGCTAACACATTACTGGTCTGATATTCATATACATCTAAGTATTACAAAGTGATAAATAAATATTGTGCAGAGATGCACCTTATAGAAATATTGGAATGTTTATTGTAGAGCCGAGCTACGGCATTTGGCAACACGTCCCCGACCTTTCGTTCCGTACTGACATGACTCGTCTTCGGCACGACCTCTCCAGGAAAGGTCACCGTTGATCGTTATGTGGTATTCTATACCTATGTCAGTAACTATTCTAAAATAATAATTATACAAAGCATTTTTACATGCGCATATCACTGGGTGGACCACCGAGGTCAAGGTAACTTTAAATATTTTTGGTAATGTTACGCATCAGTCCGAGCGTCGCATAATGACAAGCACTGTTATGATCAGGGTCACGGTCGACTGGGACCGGCACCGGAGTGGCTGCGAGGACTAGGCGAGCAAGTGGGCGAGCGCCAGCAGCGCCAGCGAGGTGGCCAGCGCGGGCACCGCCGCCGAGCTCTGCTGCCCTGCAGCCGGCTCCAACAAGTCCTCCCCGAACACGTAGCTCTTCGACCCAGTGTGTGATTTCAAAATCCTGTAGTTAACTTCATTCAGAGACACCTGATTTTTCACGAAGTTGTACAGCCTGTTAACGACCACATATACATTTCCTTTGCTATCGAAAGTGAATCTGTCAACCCACTGAATATAGTTTGGATCGCGAGCGATCGTCCGCTGCCCGATACGGAAGTCGACAGTCGTATTCCATTCCGCAATAGTTGAGTTTCCAATTAATCCATAGAAAAGAACACCCGATGCATCCATTTTCATGCCATCGGTCTGTGAGGCTTTGGTTCCTAGGTCTACGACGTAGGAGCGTAAGGCTCCATCACCTTTTTGAGCCAAAGTTTCATTTTGCAGAATTGATGCGTTTAAGCTATACAGGTGAAAACTCGACAACGGACAGTAGTAAACTTTTCTGTCAACTTTACCTTCTTCGTTTCTGTACTGGGGGCCTAGAGCGATACCGTCAATGTTAACAGGTAGGTTGACCGTCGTGCCATTGATGCGGAAAAATGTGGCCTCGGTTACAGAAGACATCGACTGTGTGTCACGAACTTTCCACGACTTTTTGTCTCTGCGTCGGAAAACTATAATACCGGGATCAACTGCACTGTTGTCCGTTATGTAAGCATAATCACCATCCCTATTGTCTACAACAAGGTCGTTCAAATAAGTGGTATTAGGATTCACTGTATCGGCCGGGAAGGGTATGCGTTCCATTTCGTTCTTGCCGGTCTTGAGATCGATGAGGACGAGCGAAGGAGGACACTTGGCATTCGGGTTCTGGGTGAGTGTACCAACACGTCCGTTGTCCAATATCCACATAACACCATTTTTGTCAATTTCTATGTTTTGCACGAATTGCAACGCGTTGCAGTCTCCGACGGCGTTCTGGGTCCAGCTAGGGAACGGCCGCAGCTTGGGCGCCGTGTCCACCGGCACCACAGGGATAGTCGCCAGCGTCGCCGGCACTCCGTCCAACATCCTCGGCATCGTCAGGAACAAATCGTCTTGGTAGAAGTTTATGCCAGAGATTAGAACGTTTTGGGGGATGTATCGGCTTGTATTGAGGTAGCTTTCGCGGTCTTCCAGGGATTTCCAGTCGAAATCTATTGCGTTCCATTCGTATATAACACGGAACTGTTCGCGTCTGGGCGCGGGTGGTCGCGGGAGTGATTCGTTTTGCGCGGCCGCGGCGGCGACGGCTGCGAGGAGCACCAGTGCTAACATCGTCGGTGGGTGCGCGGCGGGAGAGCGTGTGGCGCGGACGGCGCGGCCGATGTGACTGACGCCGGAGCAACTCTGCCGCCGACACTTCTGGCCAGAGGTGTGTTACGCGCGTGACCACACCGCGACGCGACGTCACCGTCATACACAAAACAAATCGCTCAGGGTCCCTAAGCGATTTATTTACGAGCTTAGGAGACGATATAAACACAAACACTCGATTTATTTTTATTTTCATAAAAAAGTCGTCTCAATTTAAATGTCGGAGCAGCTCGGCAAGGGTGCGTCAAGGTCGCAAATCTCACCCCCGGGCCAGACGGAGGGTCCGCCGGTCTGCTAAATGTGTGTTGTTAACGGTTCAGACAATCGATTCCGTCGGAAATGTAGCTACTACAGGGTTCAACAAACTGCCTTAAAAATGAAATCTATCGCGCTTTGGAAATAATAGTATTCAACTTATAATGTTTTATTGCCCGACTTGACCTTCCTTTTGATACGGTACTAATAAAACCTTATTAGTTTTTTTGTTAAAAAGTTTAGTTTAAGTAAAATTGAAATTCTGTGAAAGTCTATCGAATGCTAGATTTAGGTATCGACGACAATAAAAGAAAAAGATTAAAACATGTCATGCTGATTAGCTAATAGCTAAACTAGGTTTTAGATAACATACACACATAGGTACTTAAATTACCATTTACATATTGATATGAACTCGATAAACGTATTTATTTAGATAAGAAAATCCTTATTTTGCAGACGATGATTATAGTCTATGTTGCGTCTATGACTTTTGTTTTGGCTGCCATATTGTTGTAATTAAATACATAGTGGATCTCCTTCGACTGGTAGCTGGCAAGTAAAGTCCTAGGGAGAAAGCAAAAATTGACTTCTCTTTTAAGCTCAAATTAAAATATCACAATCAATACCTAAATAAAAATAATGACTTTCTTCGTAAGAAACATTGTCAATGTAACCCGCTGCCTCTAATCTTTCTCTCGGGAATGTTAGGTAAAAACAAACGAAGAGCGAGTCATATTCGAGTCTCGATATATTCAGATTACGTATGAGTGTATCGCGTTGCTTGTTTACCTTTTATTGATGTGTTGATAAGTTTCTCGTTCAGAACGTTTATTTTCAAGTCGAGGTCAGAGTAGAGTCTTGAACATCAAAGAAAACTAATATATGTATACCATGCTTTTTCCGAACATATTAACATATTCATCTTATCTTTATAATTAGTAATGTAAAACAAAACCAAATGGAAAAAGAAAAAAAATTGAAAAGCATTTTGGCTTTTCATCTTTGCTAGCCCCGTTTTATCTTACTTATGATCATATTCGAAATTATACCTACGGTCTCTATGTTTGCTATGTAAGTAATACATAACTTATAAATTACAGTAGATTCAAACCTCAACCGAACTCGAAGCAAATAGCTGAAGGCTATGCAAATAAATTTCGTCGAAGGGTCGTAGTAACAAGAGGAAACATAGAAACGATTTTAGTTGCCATTATTTGGGAATGTACCAAAACATTAACATAAGTAACCGAAAGGGGTCGCGCATTCGTGAGTGGAACGAGTTTGCGTCGAGAATTTTAACGGTTACAATAGTTTGCCTCAAGGATTACGTGTCACCCCTATTTGACTGTACACTGTACATACGTTATTCTATAGATATTATTACTTTTTAATTGTATTCCATTCATACAATTCGTACTGGCACATTGAGAGGGGAAGCCATTGAATATTTATTGACTACTCTAATTTAAATCCCATGAACGATAAGGCCAAATAGAGAGGGATTTATAAAAGCATGCTATACATATATTCACTGCCTATAATACTTACTACAAGATGTCAAAAAACAGAAAATGGAACCTGATGTAATGGTATATTTACATTTATTTTAAATCACGTTAAAAAGTTTGTCTTTACTGTTTATTTTATAATCAAGCATGCGGTTTAATGGCAACCTAAGCAGCACGAAGTTTCAGGTTCAAAACCTGGTATACCCCGATGTGACCATGGTATAATAATGCCTTTTGTTTCTATGTACTAAATAATTATATCTAAAATAGTGACAGAAGACACCATAGACTGGAATAACTCGCACTTTTTACCCAACACTTGTAATTAATGTCATTATGATAGGTATTTCAACTTATCAATAGGAGCAATAAGCATAGGAACGAAAGGTTATTTCGTTCTTTGGTTAGAAACCCATACATAAATAAGTAAGCATATAATATTATGATTAAATTATTCGTTAATTTGAATGATATCTTGCAGGTTCGGAAGATAAGCAGACGCGATGCGGGAAGGTGCAGTGTTATTTTTCATTCAGTGTTGTTGTGGTATGACTTTATTTCAGTAAATTTGTAATACTCAGTTATAAGAAGACACATTTATAGGTAATTTTTTTAAACTAGAAGGCATTTCCTAATTAATAAAGTACCAAAACAAACTCAGGGATCAAGGTCTCTTTTGAGGTCCAGACAGGCACAATAATTTACGTGAGAATAGTGTAGGTCGTCAGAGATGGTCCTGTCTTTAAATTACATTTTTCTTCTATATTAATTGCTTAGTTTGTTGTGTATTGTCCATGCTAAATTCATTCATCTTTACCGATTGTGTCAATGTCGAAAGAGTTAACACTTCTCTTCTCGTAGCACATCAACTCGACGAGTGGCTTATTAAGCGCATTACTTTTTAAATTTTAGAATAACCTTCAACATATTAAAAATTATAAATAAATATGTAGCAAAATAAAACCAAAGTAATAATAAATAACTAGTGTATTAAAGTTCCACAAAGGTTTGCCTACTGCAAATTAAAAAAAATCATTTGTCATAATAAGTAATTAGTCACAGAGAATATAATTGAATCACTAAGTTTAAGTACATTCAAGTATGACTGTGTGGCATGGAATAATTATTTAGACATTATGATTATTCCCTTCATGATGATACATCTAGATATAACTCTATCGATCTATTAGATATAACTGCGGTATTGGTAGTTTCCTAACGCGGTTAGTTACTGAATTGTACATCGAAATTGCCAGTTATGTGACGCACATAGCAGAGAAATCTCTTGTTTTATTGCATGCTCCATTGTATTAGAGTAGGTATCTGTTGCATTACTTATATTGACGAATAACCAAGAGCCATCACATAAAGTCAAACGCGACGTCGTAAACACCATTAGGTACTATAATTCTTCTATTTCTTTAGTGTTAATGGCACGTCATTTATTATTGCAGTACAGTATGCTGCCTCACGGACACTTTCGTTAGAGTCTGTCAGAGGGCAAGCAAGTTAGGACCGGACAATACCACACTTTTGTTTCATAAGAATATATAGCTAAATCATTCATCAATTCCATAATTATTTACAAGAGCAATTTGCCAACTATTTGTAACTAACATTAACACTACGAGTCCTTTCTATAGAAGTACTAACTTGCTTAAGACATGGATAGGATATTATCATTATTTCTAGCCAATGTTGTCCCACTGCTGACAAAGGACACCCTTTCCGCTTCGTACCACTCTTCTCGATGGCCTTTGGACTTTCTGTAATAGAGTCTGGAATAACGATAGACGTCTCTTCGTCTGGCAGATGATGGCTTCAAGAAATCAGGTATCGTCGTACTATTCTTTCATAAGGGTTTTGAAGTTAATTGAACCATGACATGTATAAAAAAGAGGTCTAAATCAAATGTTCACATAGTTATTATGAGTCAAACGGGAATGAGGGCAGGTTTGAGTCATAGCTACAATCATTCTTCATAATAATAAAATAAATTCATAAATTATATTTTTCAGCGTCTGGTATTGACTCATACTGTGATATGGACTGTCAGTCTGTACCTATTATGTATTTATGAGAACATCCCTACTAATATTATAAACGCGAAAGTTTGTAAGTATGGATGGATGGATGTTTGTTACTCTTTCACGTCAAAACTACTGAATGGATTTTTAATTAAATTTCATATGGAGGTAGTTGACACCATAGATTAACACATAGGCTACTTTTTATCCTGAAAAAATGTAGCGGGTAACACCGCGAGGCGCAGCTAGTAAGGGTATAAAATTGCTATAGAAGCAGTACGAGTATTACATATAGAAGAAAGCTTTATAGTACTTAACATTACCATAAATGAAGGATTTCAGCCTCTAAATAATTTCTCTTACATATTATTATTATGGTAATAGTACGCCCCAAGTTTCTCAAGCCTTACCATCTGTGGAATAACATTTTTGGATGATGAGTAACAACACAAATAGTTGCCGTACAAATATATTTTGTTAAGTTGGAGGTCTTATATTCGTTAAATGTAAAACATTATTTGTGTATGTAAAGCATTGCTTGCAACACATCACTAATACAGGTACATCACGCTTGTAATTGCCGATGTAGACAGAGGTGGTTTTTTTCGGGCATTATACATCGACATGTTACCGTTGTTCCATGTTATAGGTGGCCCATAGCCGATTATACGGTCTGCACCAGTTCATCACCTCTTCAAATTCACTTTTCAGAGTATGGTAATGAATATTCTTTCTCTACTAAAATATGCAATTTCTTTATAAAATACAAAATGTACTAATCATTATCAGCTGGAAGACGTCCACTGTTGAACAAAGGCCTCCCCCTTAGGTAAGGGGGGGGGGGGGGTCCATAATCCCCACCCTTGGATAAAGACTTGGGATCACAGTATTGCTGGTGAAGTTACAGAAGACGCTGCTGTCCATATTCAATGCAATGAGAATGCGCTAATAGCTGCATTATATTGTATTGACACCAATAAGTTTGTCAGTTGGTAGTGGATTTTTAGTACTGTAGTTCATCTTATGATTTTTACAATAATCTAATATTACGCATATTAATTACATTACACTAGCTCGCCAGACATATTGAAATTATTTTATGATGTGTGTGTGGGATGGCGCTCATTGCCACTATCATTTTTTAGGTTTTTATTTTAGGTAGGTTTAGGTAGGTACATACCATTATACTATAATATATGATTCATGGTTAAAACAAGAATGTCATAAAAATTGATAATAATATAAGTATGTACTATTTTACTTTATTATTAGTATCAAAAGTGTGGGTGTACTATATGTGCACCTCTGCCTACCCCTTCGGGGAATACAGGCGCGATTTTATGTTATGTTATGTTTAAAATTGATTTACACGGCGTCTGAATTTTTGCCCGATTGATGGTAATAAGCTCGTTCCCTATAACAAAGGGACCTTAAACATAACCGGCGAGATGTGGGTGTGATGTTATATGTGCACCTGCCTACTCGGGGAATACAAGCGTGATGTTATGTAAAAAAAATGTTTATCTTATTTGTGTACTCCGTAATATTATTTTTGGGAATTTATATCATTGCCACGTTTCGCCAGTTTTATAGACCCCCAATACTTCCAATGTAATAGGAACCGGGCACAAATTCAGACTCCGTGCTGTGACGGAAGAAACTGAGTAACACTGCCCCATCCGGGATTAGAATCCAGAACTTCATGCTCAGCAGTCGCGCTCAACGAACACTAAACCAACGAGGCAGGCAAAAGTATTTTATGCTTTACAATTTGTTATAAAACTAGGTAATTTCGGACACTTACAACTTACTTTGCATAGCTTTGCATGAATTATAATTGGTAATACAATGTTGTTACAAGTGGCGATTTCAGATTCCTATAGCATCAAAGTTCTGTTACCCTGCTTCAGAATCCTCAACAAAGATCGTCAATAATGACGTCAGTCGATGACAAATGAGTAATTGTATATTCTGTGAGCTTCCAGCCCGCTTTACTGGTAGTAAGGCTAAGGTTCTTCCGTGTATGCAGCCGATGTCGAGTTGACTAATGAATATCTAATTTTAGATATTGGTAATGAGAAAAATATTAATATTGATAAGCCTACAGTAAAATATCGTGTGTATGTAAATTTATTATATACACCGACAGCATACACAACACATCATTTATTTACCTACTTACAGTATCATTAATGAACAATACAGAACCTCTTTTTGAGTAGTCGGTTAAAACTGAGCGTATAAAATGTTTTGGTGTATGTTAAATAGGTATTGTTTCTACTAACACTAGGTTTAAGTATGTTTTTTACTAACAAATTATGGATCCTGTATTTTTTGATCTGAAATAAACTCTTATTATTATTATTTACATAGAGTTGTATACCATATTAGCAGAATAATAGATATAAGAATATATTTAAGACTTTTTATAAGAAATTGTTCTTTAATTATTATTATTATTTATTATTTCAGCCATGATCGTCCCACTGCAGGGCAAAGGCCTCCCTTTCCTTCCTCCATTCCTCTCCTTTAATTAATAACGTTAATTAAAAATAACGAAATTTTGAACAACGTGTCAGGTCCTTACTTATGATGCTGACTGTACCTAACTCTAATATCCTATATCCATAATTAGTAGTAGGAACAAAATATTTGTAATTACGAAAGTGAGTCTGTTGCTTTGCCCTTCTTTAACGAGAGACGAGATTTTTCGCATACAAATAAATAATTTGCGATTTTTAGACTGATGTAGACTACGTTTAAAAAAACACAGTTGCTGTCATTCACGATAGGAGCGAATGCGCATGCAAAAGCTAGTTCTATTTAATACTAATCCATACTAGTGTTTGTTTGTACAAATATTTGCGATATTTACGATTATAAAAATGAACCTTATTTTGTTCAATCTAAGGTGTATTTTGTATTACTGAGGTACCATGAATATTTGGGCAAATATACCAAGTGCCAGCATAAGAAATTAACTATACTGGAGCTCTACCTAAATGTAGAGTCGCAAACACTTAGCGCCATCTGTTGGTGATATTTAGTACTATTCAGTGATGTAAAGACTATACTTCAAATGAAAGGATATTTACCATAGATATAGGATCCAAGTAGTTCCTACTATAGATGGGGTGATTGAAACAGAAAGACCTGAGTACAATGTAAGTTAGAGCGAGAAAGATAGTTGGACGTGTTACTGGCTGAACTTTACCCCAGTTGACACATATTCAAATTAGTCAAAAATAAATTGTGTTATTTAATTTGAAAAAATATATGCTTGGTGTGTAAATTATATTTATTTATTTGTCGTCGTCATGCCTTCGTGTGTAGTACCCGGATGTGACACTACTCAAAGAAACAATATAAATAATTACAGTTTTCACTTGTGAGTACAATTTGTTATTTTGCAATTTACAATACGTTTACAAATGCCTTTACTAACGTTGCGTATATCAATCGATACGCCAATGTATAGCGTTTAATCACATAGTGACCCTTAATGTTGTAGATCTTAATAAAAAGAAATAACACATACGTAAATTTTGTGTATTTTTTACCCAAATATCATAGAATAGAGATTGACCACCTTGACAGAGCGTTATCGATATTGTTCGATATTCTACTTGACGTTTTATTTTGAGAAGTTGATTAATTAGTATAGGTACATAATATTATTATTGTAAAAATAAATTAATACATATATTATATTAATATTATCAATCAATGTCCAAAATAATTATTTAGAAACATAATAATTCTTTAGAATAATGTAAAAAAATTTTTTGAAGATTTCCTGTAAATGAAGAGTTTCGCCAAAAATGGCTAAAAATGTTAAACAGAGGTAACTGGATTCCCAAAAAATATTCATCAGTTTGCAGTAAGCACTTTGAACAAATTTGTTTTAGAAAATGCCCTAAAAACATCAGATTACGATTGGGATCTATACCTACATTGTTCATGCCGGTATGTTATTTTATGAATTTACCTTTTACCACAGAACTACTTAATAAACTAGACAATACGACTATAAGTATTTAATAAGTACTTTTTTATGGTAATAAAATTTACCATTAGTAAATAGTAAATTAGTTAGTTTAGTAAAAACGGAAAATCTGCAATTATTGACTATTATACACTTACTTATTCAACAGAATTTTTAGCGACGCTTTAACCTAGTCAAATACAGATTTGACTAGGTTATATAGGTGTTGCTATAAATAGTCGCATTTATGAAATAGGGTCCTGGGCCGGTTAAAGTAGTAGTAGTAAGTAATAGAGTAATAGTAGCCTTGTAAATAAGTTGATATTATGTATGTTGACCTGCGGCTGACGATCTTTTCTGTTCATGTGCCACCATTTTAAAACTGCCGGGCTCGTTTGTTAGCAATCCTACAAATTTCAAATCATGCTCAAAGCTGGATTCTTAGAAATACAACTGATATTAATAACTTTTCTGTGGAGGACCTTCGTATTACGCTTTACAGTTTTAGTTAAAGCATGGTTTTTTGCTGACCCCAAACTGGTCTTGAGGGTTGCGGCAAATCCCAGTCGCAAGCAACTGACGCATGCCACTGATGCGTGATAAGTTTCTTTTTCATTTGTATTTAATCAATAATAATAGAATTTGTCTACAGGTTGAATTAAAACCAAAACGTAAAGTAACATCATATGTCAACAGAGACATATCGCCCATACCTAATTGTTCTACTGCTACAGTTTCAATAAACGATTCCCCGAGAAAGAAAAAAATGAAAAAGACAATTGATAGACTTAGAAACCGCTTAAAAGCAACACAAAAAAAGCTTAAAAATTTAAAATCACAAAAGAAACGGGTTGACGAAAAAGTTGTAAAGATGGCAAATGTAATACAAAACCTTGAAAGCCTTCCATCACTTCAAGATAACGTTAGTGCTGTCGTAGGTTCCTGTTCCGAAGACTTGTTAAATAATCTTATTCAAAGAATGAAAAACAGAAGACTAAATAGAACCTTCAATAATAAATACGATATTCAGTTGAAGACATTTGCTTTAACTTTACATTTTTATAGTCCTAGGGCATATAGTTACATTAGAAATAAATTCGACTTGTGCCTACCACATCCCCGTACACTAAGAGGCTGGTACCAAAGTGTTGATTGTAAACCAGGTATTACTAAGGAATCCATAGATACGATTAAGGCGGCAGCTGCAGAAAAAGATGATTTAGTACTTGCCTTGATGTTTGATGAAATGTCTATTCGAGAACATATTGAGTTTGATGGTCTTAATCATCATGGATATGTTGATGTAGGAAATCATATTCATGGTGATCACGTTGATAAGGCTAAAGAAGCGTTGGTAGTCATGGCTGTAGCTATAAATTCGTTTTGGAAAATACCAATCGCATATTTTTTTGGAAGAGGGTTTACTGCGTTGCAGAAAGCAACTCTTCTAAAGCAATGTATCGATATATTAGGTTTTGTTAAAATTGTTTCTGTGACATTTGATGGCATTGCATCTAATATAAATATGGCTAAATTACTTGGTGCCAATCTGAGCACTGCTCCTTTCAAACCGTATTTTTATTATAAAGGTAAAAAATACTATTTAATATTAGATGCATGCCATTTATTAAAGTTAGTACGAAATACTTATGCGGATTATAAAAATATTTCTTATCATAATAAAAATATTAAATATGAGTTTGTTAAAAATCTATGCCAACTTCAAAATGATATTGATTTACATTTGGCAAATAAAATAACTGTAAAACATATAAATTATATGAAACACAAAATGAATGTGCGTTTAGCTGCCCAATTACTAAGTAATTCAGTTGCAACTAGTTTAGAATTCTGTAGAGATAAATTAAAATTACCGTTATTCCAACATTCTGACGCAACAGTTGAATTTATAAAAAACATTAATACATTTTTTGACATTTTTAATTCCCGAAATTTACTTAATTACGGCTTTAAGAAGCCATTAAGTACCAACAATTTTGATAAAATCGTTTTTGAATTAGACAAAATTTATGAATATACTTTAAATTTAGAATATAATGGGCAACTTTTGATTGAGAGTCCCAGAAAACTTGGTTTTATAGGTATTCTAACAAATATAACAGCATTAAAGTGGCTGTATGTAGACCTCATAGAGTCTGATAAATTAAAGTTTCTTCCGACATATAAATTATCTCAGGATCACCTAGAAACTTTTTTTAGTGCCGTGCGTTCAAGAGGAGGTTTTAATAACAACCCTACCGCAAGACAATTTACAGCAGCGTATAAACGATTGATCTGCCATGTAGAGGTGCAAATCAGCGAGCATGGGAATTGCTTACCGTTAGAGAAAATAAGCATTCTCTGTAATCAAAAATCACGCACCGTTGAATCTATAAACACCACAACTGGGCTTAGTGTATTAATGACATCGAACGATGAAGTCTACGTTGGAAATCCAACGGCGCCTTCGTTGTTGGGTGATCACACTGATAATGAAGATTCAAATTTCATATCGTCTATGCCATGGATGCCCGTAGGCAATGATTCTGTTGTAAAATCAATAGTAGAATATATAAGTGGTTACGTAATAAAAAGAATTAAAAAAAAAATCTACTGTGAGGCCTGCACAGCCGTTCTTTGCGGTGACATTAATATAAATTCTTTAATATTTATGAAGGATCGAGGCGGTCTTATTTACCCCTCCAAAGATGTTTTCAGCATTTGTTTGCAGGCCGAACGAGTTTTTCGAAGAAATCTAAAAGGGATAAATGTTAATAAAATTATATTGCAGAAATTTACCAACAAATGTTTAGAATGTTGTAAAAACTCATTTAAGACACTTGATAACCATATGTATGATTCACCAGTACTATCCAACCACAAATTTTTACTTATAAAATTAATTATAGAAACATATTTTACAATAAGATTGAAATATGAAGCCAAATTAAATAATTCATCCAAGGAAAGTCTTAGACATTTTTATAATAAATTAATTATTTTTGGAGGAAAATAAAAATATTGGATTGAGTAGAACTGAAAAATAAGAAAAAATATTGATTGTATTTTTTCAGAAGAATATTTTATTATTTCATCGTTATAATCATCATCATCAGTCAGAACTCGTCCACTGTTGAACAAAGGTATACTTAATTTTATTGACAATTATCCTTTTGAAGCTGGTCACCCATCACAAGACTGGCTGCGGCGAGCACGGCTCGCCGCAGCTTCTATTTATATGGATATAAATAGAAAATCAATAGTAGACTATTGATTTTGTAACATATTAATTGCCTTCGGGAATCCATGGTAGGGTCGATATGAAGTTGAAATCTTTATTAAACAGTGTGATCACTGATCACTCGGCTTACTGCATTAATGACGTTAGAAACCAACGCCGACTTTTATTTTATTTCATGTTTTTGACTATTTGTTAACTTTAAAAGGTTTATGTTTTTGTTAAGATTTAATAAACGACGATGATTTATGGATTATTTTGTTTTACTATATTGATTTTAGATAAATTTGTTTAACTTCGTTGTTTTCATGATTGTGATTTTTATCGACATATGATAATATGAGAGTGCGTGTCACAGCACTATATGTCAAACACGCACTCATTTCATTTTTGGTCTCGCTTTATTTACATGAGAACCGGTCTATCATATACTTCGTCTGAGATATTTACATACAGATATTCAAACTTCGATGAAGCGGTAGAGTCTTGCTTAAGCTAATATAACATAACTTTAGCAATGGATTAGGTATTCATGTTGCTGCTGCCATCTTTTGATTAAAAATTGAGCTAATTGCTAGGCTGTGTCAAATGGTTTAACCATCTACGAAGCATTCGTCATGGGTGATATTACGTTTAGCCAATAGATGTCGCTAACTGTCGTCATGTTCACTTGCAAGCAATTTATATTTATAGCATTACCGAGGATGTTATGAAAATAGTTTTAAATTTATTTAATCATTATAAATAATCTCATAATTTTCATCAAAATTATTGCTATTGATTATATTCACGTATTTTAGATGTCTACCATAATCCCGTATGGTCTAGTGGCTAGGATACCTGGCTTTCACCCAGGAGGCTCGGGTTCGATTCCCGGTACGGGAAGTACCTTTTTGCATTTACTTTATTTAATTATCGTTATTTTATGACGTTTTAACTACTTTTTTTACGGACTTCAAAGCAGGTAAGCATGTTTCAGAACTTTGATCCAGAATCAATACTTTGTTGATTATAAAACAATCGCTTTGTTTTGAGTTTGTTTTGAAATAGTGAGCCGTTAGGTGTGCAGCCAACTTTACGATACCACGCTGCTATAAATGTTGTTGATTCAGCTCCTAGCAGTTTGTTTTACAACATAGTAAATGTATCGTAACTTACTTTTACCGATGAATCGGGAATCAACTCTGCTCACCACCTGTCTAAGACTATAGTTACATATTTATTACACCTAGTTCTATAGCTTCTATTATAACCGAAATTAAAGAAAATAATCGCGAAAAATATTCCAATGTTGGTCAACTTAATTATTTAATGTAAAAATTGTGAACTTCCACTTTCCAAATTATTTCATGAATATTTTTCGGGTGCATAACTGAGTCCTTCTACAGCTAATCCACATCTTAAATCCTACCTATTTGGTAAATGTGTATAGAGTTTTGCATACCTTCACGGCAATTACCTTTTAATTCAATACAGAGTAATGTAGTAGAACTCGACTGGTTTGTTAGGAATTAGAACTCGTTTCAAGACTTAAAATAGAGGACTGGTTACCTAACTATTGTGGGTTTACAGAGCTGTGCTCCTATTTCTGTATTGTGCTAAATAACAATACACAGTTTCTGAACGAACAATGGGAATATTACCCTCGATATTCGATATCCAACTATCCACGTGAGAGAAGGGTTTCTGGATGGATATTTAACACTTTTATCGGTTGTTAGTGTGGCTTAAATCCATAATTTGTGCCCATAATAAGAATAAAATAAAATAAAAATAATACATTCACTAAATACGATGACATTACCTTTATGTTTATGAAGGGTATGTTTTTGTAGATATACAATATACATGTAATAATATATTAAATATGTATCCATGATTCTTAGGTTTTATAATGAACAAAATGTTAATATTAATTGGTACCTATCGTGAAAAATACAGTATTTCCACTAATAGTTAGATTGCTGTGACAATAAGGCAGGCGAATTTATGTCATGTGTCTGTATGGCACATGGTACTTTCTAATCAGGCGGCTGCTGAAAACTTAACTGATATAGCTAGGTACACTGTAAGAAATGAGACAGCATCTAGGTACCACAATACAGAGGTATCGATGAATTGCCAAGATCAACATCATAAATAGAATTTCTTTTTCCGTGATTTGACAAGCAATGTAGTTAACTTGTTTCTTTTAGAGCTGAATTCCCATTGATGTCTTTCTCCAATAAACAGTGTATGGCGGCCGAAAACAATATGATTCCCATAAGATATTTTGAAGGTTAATCGGTAAAAGTTTTGGGTTTAACACCCTCTCTAAAAGGTTAACCGGATTCACCAGGCACAAATGAAAAACCAGTTGGTAAGTAAGACTCGTTTAAAATACACCATAAAATTGCGCTATAGAGCAATGTACAGAAATGGTCAGGATTATTTATGTGGCTAATTCATAAAATCGAAATACATTACGATACTCGTTGTTTCTATAATTTCAATAGCATCGGTCTATTAATAACGAAGTTCAAATGTGGGACACGTGAAAATGTATACATCCACGGACAGGTGTCATATTTCAATTCTTTTCAGCCATTTCAGCCGTCGCCTAAACTGACGTTTGTTAGCGGACTGTAGAACGAAGTATACTGAGGTTCTAACTAACAAATCGAGTGGATAAAAGTCATAATCGAGTAATTTCATAAGTATTACTAATAACAATGATAACCGATGTAATGAACCCAAAAAGCTACTAAACTAAAATATGACTGAAGAGAATATGTTTATTATTTTATTTATTTATTTATAAAGGTACATGATATTTTTATGACATACATTAGTTGTCCAACAAAACTATAGACATAGATTGTCTGTTAGATCTTGTTACTTACTAGATTAAACATAAATATATATATATAAAGAACTATGTATATATATTAAACTATATAATATTAATTAGGAAGTATGCTTGCACACTAGCCATCGGAGTTTAAGGTAAACCTCCATGGTAAACCAAGACAAAGGTGATCGTATGAAGTTGCCTGTTGTAGAAGTGATTGAGAGCCAATCATATCTACTTAACAAGAAGTGGGAAAACTAAACAGAAATCTTTGCCTGGCAGTGAGGCCATCTAGCTTAAGCAATGAAGGCTGAAAATAAAAGAGATGTATTGTAAATAAATATTGGCAAGAGGAATAAAGTACTAAGGGAAGTGCGTTATGAATACAGATGGTAACATCTTGGTGACTTTATACCTTCCGGGAAGAAATTTCCGCAAGGCTATATGTTTATGTTTTATGATCACATAAATAACAACAATTTGAATCCAAACAATGAACTGACGCGCCGCAAATAACACCACAACACTTGAAATGGATTTTGTTTGAAATTGCGCAGATTTAAGACATCGAAGGTCATCAACCAAAACGCTTGTTTATTGTTATAAGACAGAATCTGTTGATGCGTGTGTTGTATATTCCCATGTGCTGTTACTGTTCTATGATCTGTTTTTGGTCATACTGCTTTTTTATGCCCCTATACTACTAGGCAAAAGTTGTTGCTGGCCAGTTCTGAATGCGTTTAAGACGTCTTGCTACCTCCATTAATATTATGAATGACCAGTGTTTTAAGCCCGTGTTCTTGATAAATTAGTTTTGAATCTGGGAAAGACGCTGACTTTTCAAGAAGTTGGAATCTGAAACAAGCAAGCTAAAACTAATAGATTATGTTCTATAAATGAAATGAAAATATAGAGCCATATTATAACTTTAGTTATAAATCAGCTTGTACACTGAACATTATCAGTCATGTGAATGGGAGGGGTGATGAAATACATAACAATGTTTAAGAATAGAACACTTGCTATGGGTTTAAGATTATACTGCCTCCTTACCATGAACGCTTAAAACAGTACAGTTTACGTTGTGGGAGCGAGACGCCGCAATACACTGCATGTAGCGGGGCGGTGGCGTCTTGCGTCCACATCGTAAACTGACCTGTTTTATATGTTCATGGTAAGGGGGCTGATCACATAAATTTCTGAGTTGAGTTATTATTGTAAACTGTTGAACAGAATGTATAATAATTATATTAAACTATAAATTGGATCAATAATAGGAGAGCCCCTTGCCTAATAAATATGCTGTGTCAAACTTTTACCAGGTTAACAAATCAGCCTCCACTCCAGTGACTCTTTGACAAAGAGATTTTTACTCGTTCTTGCATCAACTACACCCGTGTGGTAACATTGAGACCTTAGAAAGAGATTCAGTTTCAAACTCCTACAATGGAACTAAATAGTCTTTATCATCATCATCAGCCTTAAGACGTCCACTGTTGAACAAAGGCCTCCTCCTTAGAACGCCTAACTAATCGAATTAGTCTTACAACGCGGTAATTTATGAGTTTATTGAGAAAATAGCTCAGCAGAACAACATGTTACATGTTTATTTTACATTCCACAGAAGTTTATCAATACTGTTCTAAAATAGTGCTACGAATAGTTCTATAGGAAGTAACAAAGACACGTTTGTTATAGATGATCAATTGGTCACTACCAAACTGTTGTCTCTTGCGAAACTATTTTTTGGAACTAACGGTTACGAAGATCCTTTTAAGATTTTTTTTTCTTTACACAATTCAAGGAACAAAATATATAAAGTTTGAGGATGTTTAACTGATACTAATAAAAAATATGATTTTCCTTTGTTATGTTATAGGCGTCGAATGAAAATACAAATAATTGGCCCATTAATTGGAAATTCCTAACTCAATTTTTCATAGAATTTGCTCATTTCAGAACGGATAATTGTATCTATTATTTTGTAAACTCCATTTATAAGTATCGCTTGTGGCTTTGTTAAGTAAGTATAGGTATAATATTACCTACTTATATATATGTATATTCAAGCACCCTTGATTGAAGAGTTACCAACAAAAGTGTACTTTCCTGTCCGTATGTACCTTAGGTCCCACGTTCAGTAACACTACAAAAAAAAAAACTATTTGTGCAAAGATCACGGTTTATAATGAACTTTGGAACAAACACAAAATTTCGAAAGATGTATTTCTTGGAGTTTATCTGCCATTCCGGCAATGTAAGCAAAACTCCGACTATTTACTCTTAACGCGTTGATTGATTTATTACTAACAGTATTTTTCTTGATGATCTTATTTTTTTTCTTTATGATTTAATGATATTGCAGTATAATTAAGATATTATTTGAAATTTATATTTTATGCTTTCATAGGATTTTTTACAGTATAATGGGTAGTGTTCAGCTATCCGATCGCGGCTGGCAGAAAGTAAGTGATTGGCGTAGTTTGTTTTTTTTCTAACACAGCTGATCTATTGTGGACTTTTATTGGGGTATAAGGTAGCATGACGAACTCAAAATAAACCTTCATCCTATAATTGTCTTCGTTATTATTTTCCATTCGTTAATAGGTCAGTTAAGAACTTTTTCGAGCTTTTATGTTCTTCGAACTAATATTACGCGAAGTACCACCGTTCGTTATTACCTTATTCAAAAGTGCCATTATGTTCTCGTTTCATATTTTCTAACCATGCAAAATGTTACATTGTTGCTACCTGACGCCAGTATTCTGAGGGCTAGGTAATTCCCCGACAGTCCATTTACAAGTTATAAGTTTATAACTAACTTTAGCTCTAACTAGGCTATCACGTACAGAACGTAAAATATTGAAACTCTCTGTGACTTGAAGAAAGGACTTTCTATCGCGCCTCTGACAATAAATAAGGTAAATATAGACATTCCCTAACCATAGTGTAATTTAAAATCCTCCTTTTAAACAATGACTGGAAATAAGGTAACTCGTATATTTTAACGAGTAAACGGTTTTTCATTGTGCTTAGAAATTACAAAACCTGTCAAGCTATAACTCACGTAACATTTATAGTTTGAATTTCGAACAATAGAAAATAAGCCTTTGCGTCAAAAAAACAAGTTTGTCTTTAACTTTAGTTCTTTTTTTAAATACATATTATTTTTAAATCTTTGTTAAATTATTTGACAAAGGAAATTCAGTGAACAAGATTGAGCACTTAATAACAGCATACCGTTTACCGTTTATCACCGTTTGCAACGATAAACAAATAAGACACGGTGGAAAAGGTATCAAAGCATCTTAAAGCTTTTTGGGTTAAGGAAGATAATTATTTCAGACTGCTAAAAGCTTTATATATATTAAGGTTATATGGATCTATGAGTTTCTTTTTTCTCTAAAATTATAAATTTCATTTATTTTCATGTAGAGCTGTTATAACAATAGCTACGTCATACTAGACCAATGTGTAAGATATATTCGCTTACTTCTACGGGCTCAACTACCGTACTATCTAATTACAAAAAGGAATATGTTTTTATTTATGATGTAAAATCTACACGAAACCGAAAAAGACATATTACTGTATAAAATTAAATCAATTTACGATTCTATGACTTTTGGTGTCATTTTAACATGTTGCCCATGTTGTGTTAAGCTTAAACCATCGTCACCCTGAAGACGTAAATACTAAAACGGGAACTTGAAATTTGATGGTTGCGAGCAGTAACACGATGGCTCAATTGGCAGAGCGGCGCCACGGTACGGCGAAAACCGCGGGTTCCGCTCGTGTCCATCACTTTTCAAGTTTCCTTTATCAAGGTCATGTACGTCATGATTGTTGGCTACGGTTCTACAAAGTTACCGCAAATCGAAGGTAACGACAGATAGAGTTCGTAAAAACGTAACCGATGACGCTACAGCCCGCATTGCATATGGATCTCACCACAAATGTCACCACAACGAACATTCTGAACCATTCTGACTAGAGAATGATTACTATGATGGGCTAGCGTTTCTTGGCAGCTGTTACATTTTATCCAATAGCAGCTTCTTCTTGTGTCGGCATGAGCCAAATCTCTCACGGAAACCGGTCGTGCTGTGGTTTAGAGATTGGCCAGGCAACGGGGACGGTTGCGAGGTTGACCGTCCAGGGTGCGCCTGACGTACTTAGGCATAGTCCCTTGTCGAACCTCTCCACTTGCATCCAATAAAAACGGATTCTATCAATTAAAAAAAAATAAAAACCTTGTACCTATAACGGTTACTAAAGAATTCTGAAATTTAAGTATTCCATCCAAGTTACATCTCCGATTGCAGTATTAGAAAATTTGTGAATTCTACGAATAACTCTACACGCATCGGTTATTGGAACCGAAGCCCAATTCTGCAAAATTATTTTAAAAATTGAATTTGGAATCCTTCTTTTTAAATGAGTTACTGGCTTGAAAAAAGTATGTAAAATACATTCTTAATCACAAACACAATATCACCTGTAACAACGGCCTATTTATTCACAACCAAAGCGGATTGTTTGCGGCAGTTAAATAATAAATGTCTGTTAAAATAAACCGTTTTATGGGTTATCGTGAGAAGTAATTATCTACCACAAGGTTGTGTTAAGTAGGTAGCAGTCAACGAATACTAAACGCTTCGTTATGTTGTTTTACACTGAATTGTATCGAGTTCTCACATAATTTTATCGAAGGATTAATAGTTATTGGATCGGATTCGTTCTAAATTCACAGTGAACATACCTAACGCACGCAGAAGTTTAATCAGAGGGGTAATTCTCATATCTGAAACGGTTCCTTGAAAAGATACAGTTTTGGTCTACTTATCTTTTGAAGTTGTAGCGCGTTTTTAGTTCTTTTGAAAAATAGCACCTTTGATCATGGAATCATTTAAATGTTGATGATTTAAGTATATTTAGGTAAATTACCATGTTTGGCCTTAAGTTATTTATTGCTATAAGATTGACTATTTAAAACTAATTTTAACCGTCTTCAAAAAAAGGAAGTTATTATGTATTTAGGGAGTATATTTTTTATACGATACGACTAACTACTGGCGAAACAGGGGCCAAGGTTCATTCTATTTACAGGAACTTTATAACTTTATTGCTATTAATTATTAATGAAACATTAGTTTCCTTGTAGATTAATATAACTCACGGTACATTTAATACATGTACCCTGTTGCTAGGGACTGTAAGCTATTTTGTTTTTGTTAACTTACCTAAACTAGGACAGATACCTAATAGAAACGTGATTCTATTGTTATTAAATAAATAACTCTTTCTCTCCAAGCATTAGCGGTTGTTAGAATTTCTAAGTATTAATTTAAATTCCGAACGATTGGGTGCGGTATACAGACACGACCAGATTCTTTGCTTCACTTGAAAAAAAATGAATAGCGTGAAAGGAAACAACATTTGGCGCCATTTGAATTAGCCCGAAGCCTGTATTGGAAACGCCAGTTAGATAATTCCTATGAAACGCCACGAGTCTTCCTTCCATCGTCGCGCCTCGTCTTATTTATTTTTTAACGCCTGCGAACATACAAGTGTAGCGGGTTTAGCGGCATTCAGCCAGTCACCGCTCAGACAACGCACGGTAGTAGACATTCGCGCCGCGCGCATGCGAATTATTTTCCCGCCGCAAATTGAAAAGCGCACGTTCTGAATTCAAAGTTCCTTGCCGGCTGTTGGTAGCTTTTGAAATATGCCTAAAAAGAAATAAATTCAAATTGTTACTTAGAAATACACGTGTAAAATTGTGACATTAAACATTAAGAACCACATGTTAGTGACTGTGTCGCGTACAAAAATTCTGTGATACTATATTGCTGTGAAACTATTAGTTTTAAAACTATATTCTGCGTCAGAACTTACGTATAAATAATTTTACCGGTTTCGTGAAATTTTATTTCGCGAAACAATAAACAAAAATTCTTTATGATAGGTCCATATATGAAGGTGAGTTTTTATCTACTATTTATTTTTAAGTTTATTGATAACAAAATTGAGTTAACGTGCACACTTCATGTAAATAACCTGTACAAATAGATGGTTACTTACTAAACTTATTAGAATGAGTTATTTTTTTTAAACATACTTACCATTACTTATATTAAATGTCAGTTCAAAAGTGTAGAATACTTTGCAATAGTTGCTCCTTGCTCCAGATAATGTATATTTTTGGCCTGTTATTTGAGAGCATAACACTGAATGTTTGTCTCTAGATAGAGCCCCTTAGTAACCGTAGCCATGGCCAACAACTAAAACAATTATTCTGATTATTATCATATAACATACACCCAGTAATCAGCAAGCTATTTCAACAAAATTATAACGAATATTATTTATTTATACAGCTGAATTGAACACGTTTAGTAACCTCAAAATTTCTCTCGATATTAAAACATTTATGCAATCAACATGACAGTATTAATCATAGTTAGGATGCGTGCTGATATTCCTCCAAACCAAGTAACTGAGCACAATTCAAAACATATTTAGCGATAATGTGAATCATTCTTGTACTGTAATTTTTACTATATGTAATATCGTTTATGTTTTCATAGTTTTATGCGTCCTGTGCGATGAGTAACGACTTATAATTATAATAACATAGGTAGTAAGTGTTACATTAAAATATTAGTGTATTACCGTCTTAGATTCGATATAAAACTCCTTTGAATCCGTGACTTAAAAGACGTTAAATAACAATAATTAGTAAGAATCTGTTAAGCCGAATAAATGATATGAATGTGAAAGTAACTAACTCTCTGTTCCACTGTTTTCGTGTTTGGTTATTTCGATCTCTCTAATTCAAGAAAACAAATAGGCTAGGCTGCTTTTAAATGAGAAAATATACGAAGAATATTATTTAATTATAATATTTTTTTATTTACTATAAGTTTTAAAGTATAATTAAAAATTTGTAAACATTATAACAGCTGAAGGTAAGGCTAAGGTACTTTTACATAAATGAGAACATCTACATCCGAACTAGGCAGTAGGTACCTGTGTCTCAGTATTATGGTAGTTATTATTGTACATTTGGAAATAATAGCAATAGCGCTGACAGATAGGTGACTATGAAAAAAAAGTCATTATATTTTGTACCTAGAAGAAGACACTGGTGACTGGATATGAATATTAGTGAACTGGAAGGTCAATGACATAATATGCACACTTATTACGCGATGTGATAAGCCAACGATAGGCAGATAGTTATTGTTTGGTTTAAAGAGCACCATACTTGTACAGCATGAGTTTTATCTGTAACCTATTTAGATATTTGTACCTACTTATATGTGTCACCGAATAAGTATCAATAGGTAAAAGTAGTTATCAGTGAGGAAAAATACATTTTGAAAAAGTGCAACCATATTAAATGGAAAAACCGGTTTCAAGTTTATATCGTTAGTTTGCCTGAAGTAAGCATAATATCATAAAATCGCGCCTGTATTCTTCGAAGGGGTAGTCAGAGGTACATAATTATATAGTACACCCTCATTTCGCCAGCTATATTATAGGTCCCAATATAATAGCGGGCGAGCCTATTTTGCTCCTACTACTTGCCTGAAGTTATTCAGAAGTACACGGTTTTCAATATGAATATTAAGAAAAATGTCGTTTAGATTTCACAACTTATTCAAGAGGTAAATAACCTATGACGTTATTTGGTATTTATTCACAGAATTTTCTTTATAACCGTCGAATATATTGCATCACGTTTTTATGGTAAAAAACCAATTAACCTCAATGTCAAAGACATTTTTCGAGATGTGGATGGGGACCGCACAGAAAAACGTATACTTACGTACGTACCGGTTTTTTATGATATGAATCGTGAATCATCGATCCCCCACAACGAAATTCGCAGAGTTGACCGTTGTAGCTGTCGATATGTAGCAGTATATAGTATACAATGGGCCGTTTATTTTTATTACCTTTAAATAGTCTACGCAAAAATCACCACTATAATCCTTACAGTAAAGACGAAAATTGTTAGCAGGGTTTTGGGTAAAGGATGGGCTACCTATTTGTAAGTCTCCTCGTGTCTATCAATGGCCTTTGCTGCGTTAATGCAATTGTTGTTTCTAGCATTTAAATATGTTAATCTTATTGCAAAATCAGATGTTATGCGTTAAATTACAGTATTATAAACAGAAAGTGGATTACTTCGATTCAGGATCAGAATCTGTGTTCAATTCTTGGTAACGGTGCTTTTGCAATGTATCATTTATTTGATTATGCTGCAGATAACATAACCCAGTTCAATCTGTCCGTTGTAATTACTTTTTGTTTTATCTTTCTCTTCTTAACCATATTCTGCCTCATTAAAGCCTTTTAATTGACCGTTACATACCGGTCGTTATTCAGTATTGCCATAACCACGGTTAACAAACCGATTGTTAAATTGTAATGAGTTAATTCACGTACTGTAATACTGCCCTTTTATTCGAATTTTACAAACAACATTGATTCATTCATACAATATTTCATCTTCTTACCTTTGATATTGACTACCTATCTACCAGTATGGGATTTGAAAGGTACTCAGTAACGCCCATCAACCAAAAAGATTTGTATACAAAGTTGGAATCAATTCTTAATTAGCACATAATTCTTACCATAGAAAAGAAGGATTCTTTCACGCTTATGATCTGACAGAACAATAAATTGACAACCTGTGTATAGGCAGAATGATTTGATTGATGTTGGCAATACCTTTCAGTCGATGCTGGCTGGCTGGTTATAAAGCTGTACATTTTTTGTGCAAACAGTATAATTCAAATATAGAACTCGCAAAATGTCTGTTGAATGTTGACCATTGGATGCAAACTTAGTAAAAAATGTGGCTAAAGGATTTAAAAACACATATTGAAACATAGCTATAAAGACTATATACTATTGAAGCAACTGATTTCAATATAGCAAGTTCCATCTATCTGGCATTATTTCCATTTAATCTATTGCTATGTTTGATTTTAAATCATTGAGACTATACGAAACCTATATTTGCTAATGTAATGTTTGTAGTTTGATTTTATTCTTTACTTACCGGGTTCTTGCTTCGTTTATTCCTCAGACGAAGTATATGATAGACCGGTTCTCATGTAAATAAAGCGAGACCAAAAATGAAATGAGTGCGTGTTTGACATATAGTGCTGTGACACGCACTCTCATATTATCATATGTCGATAAAAATCACAATCATGAAAACAACGAAGTTAAACAAATTTATCTAAAATCAATATAGTAAAACAAAATAATCCATAAATCATCGTCGTTTATTAAATCTTAACAAAAACATAAACCTTTTAAAGTTAACAAATAGTCAAAAACATGAAATAAAATAAAAGTCGGCGTTGGTTTCTAACGTCATTAATGCAGTAAGCCGAGTGATCAGTGATCACACTGTTTAATAAAGATTTCAACTTCATATCGACCCTACCATGGATTCCCGAAGGCAATTAATATGTTACAAAATCAATAGTCTACTATTGATTTTCTATTTATATCCATATAAATAGAAGCTGCGGCGAGCCGTGCTCGCCGCAGCCAGTCTTGTGATGGGTGACCAGCTTCAAAAGGATAATTGTCAATAAAATTAAGTATACCTTTGTTCAACAGTGGACGAGTTCTGACTGATGATGATGATTATAACGATGAAATAATAAAATATTCTTCTGAAAAAATACAATCAATATTTTTTCTTATTTTTCAGTTCTACTCAATCCAATATTTTTATTTTCCTCCAAAAATAATTAATTTATTATAAAAATGTCTAAGACTTTCCTTGGATGAATTATTTAATTTGGCTTCATATTTCAATCTTATTGTAAAATATGTTTCTATAATTAATTTTATAAGTAAAAATTTGTGGTTGGATAGTACTGGTGAATCATACATATGGTTATCAAGTGTCTTAAATGAGTTTTTACAACATTCTAAACATTTGTTGGTAAATTTCTGCAATATAATTTTATTAACATTTATCCCTTTTAGATTTCTTCGAAAAACTCGTTCGGCCTGCAAACAAATGCTGAAAACATCTTTGGAGGGGTAAATAAGACCGCCTCGATCCTTCATAAATATTAAAGAATTTATATTAATGTCACCGCAAAGAACGGCTGTGCAGGCCTCACAGTAGATTTTTTTTTTAATTCTTTTTATTACGTAACCACTTATATATTCTACTATTGATTTTACAACAGAATCATTGCCTACGGGCATCCATGGCATAGACGATATGAAATTTGAATCTTCATTATCAGTGTGATCACCCAACAACGAAGGCGCCGTTGGATTTCCAACGTAGACTTCATCGTTCGATGTCATTAATACACTAAGCCCAGTTGTGGTGTTTATAGATTCAACGGTGCGTGATTTTTGATTACAGAGAATGCTTATTTTCTCTAACGGTAAGCAATTCCCATGCTCGCTGATTTGCACCTCTACATGGCAGATCAATCGTTTATACGCTGCTGTAAATTGTCTTGCGGTAGGGTTGTTATTAAAACCTCCTCTTGAACGCACGGCACTAAAAAAAGTTTCTAGGTGATCCTGAGATAATTTATATGTCGGAAGAAACTTTAATTTATCAGACTCTATGAGGTCTACATACAGCCACTTTAATGCTGTTATATTTGTTAGAATACCTATAAAACCAAGTTTTCTGGGACTCTCAATCAAAAGTTGCCCATTATATTCTAAATTTAAAGTATATTCATAAATTTTGTCTAATTCAAAAACGATTTTATCAAAATTGTTGGTACTTAATGGCTTCTTAAAGCCGTAATTAAGTAAATTTCGGGAATTAAAAATGTCAAAAAATGTATTAATGTTTTTTATAAATTCAACTGTTGCGTCAGAATGTTGGAATAACGGTAATTTTAATTTATCTCTACAGAATTCTAAACTAGTTGCAACTGAATTACTTAGTAATTGGGCAGCTAAACGCACATTCATTTTGTGTTTCATATAATTTATATGTTTTACAGTTATTTTATTTGCCAAATGTAAATCAATATCATTTTGAAGTTGGCATAGATTTTTAACAAACTCATATTTAATATTTTTATTATGATAAGAAATATTTTTATAATCCGCATAAGTATTTCGTACTAACTTTAATAAATGGCATGCATCTAATATTAAATAGTATTTTTTACCTTTATAATAAAAATACGGTTTGAAAGGAGCAGTGCTCAGATTGGCACCAAGTAATTTAGCCATATTTATATTAGATGCAATGCCATCAAATGTCACAGAAACAATTTTAACAAAACCTAATATATCGATACATTGCTTTAGAAGAGTTGCTTTCTGCAACGCAGTAAACCCTCTTCCAAAAAAATATGCGATTGGTATTTTCCAAAACGAATTTATAGCTACAGCCATGACTACCAACGCTTCTTTAGCCTTATCAACGTGATCACCATGAATATGATTTCCTACATCAACATATCCATGATGATTAAGACCATCAAACTCAATATGTTCTCGAATAGACATTTCATCAAACATCAAGGCAAGTACTAAATCATCTTTTTCTGCAGCTGCCGCCTTAATCGTATCTATGGATTCCTTAGTAATACCTGGTTTACAATCAACACTTTGGTACCAGCCTCTTAGTGTACGGGGATGTGGTAGGCACAAGTCGAATTTATTTCTAATGTAACTATATGCCCTAGGACTATAAAAATGTAAAGTTAAAGCAAATGTCTTCAACTGAATATCGTATTTATTATTGAAGGTTCTATTTAGTCTTCTGTTTTTCATTCTTTGAATAAGATTATTTAACAAGTCTTCGGAACAGGAACCTACGACAGCACTAACGTTATCTTGAAGTGATGGAAGGCTTTCAAGGTTTTGTATTACATTTGCCATCTTTACAACTTTTTCGTCAACCCGTTTCTTTTGTGATTTTAAATTTTTAAGCTTTTTTTGTGTTGCTTTTAAGCGGTTTCTAAGTCTATCAATTGTCTTTTTCATTTTTTTCTTTCTCGGGGAATCGTTTATTGAAACTGTAGCAGTAGAACAATTAGGTATGGGCGATATGTCTCTGTTGACATATGATGTTACTTTACGTTTTGGTTTTAATTCAACCTGTAGACAAATTCTATTATTATTGATTAAATACAAATGAAAAAGAAACTTATCACGCATCAGTGGCATGCGTCAGTTGCTTGCGACTGGGATTTGCCGCAACCCTCAAGACCAGTTTGGGGTCAGCAAAAAACCATGCTTTAACTAAAACTGTAAAGCGTAATACGAAGGTCCTCCACAGAAAAGTTATTAATATCAGTTGTATTTCTAAGAATCCAGCTTTGAGCATGATTTGAAATTTGTAGGATTGCTAACAAACGAGCCCGGCAGTTTTAAAATGGTGGCACATGAACAGAAAAGATCGTCAGCCGCAGGTCAACATACATAATATCAACTTATTTACAAGGCTACTATTACTCTATTACTTACTACTACTACTTTAACCGGCCCAGGACCCTATTTCATAAATGCGACTATTTATAGCAACACCTATATAACCTAGTCAAATCTGTATTTGACTAGGTTAAAGCGTCGCTAAAAATTCTGTTGAATAAGTAAGTGTATAATAGTCAATAATTGCAGATTTTCCGTTTTTACTAAACTAACTAATTTACTATTTACTAATGGTAAATTTTATTACCATAAAAAAGTACTTATTAAATACTTATAGTCGTATTGTCTAGTTTATTAAGTAGTTCTGTGGTAAAAGGTAAATTCATAAAATAACATACCGGCATGAACAATGTAGGTATAGATCCCAATCGTAATCTGATGTTTTTAGGGCATTTTCTAAAACAAATTTGTTCAAAGTGCTTACTGCAAACTGATGAATATTTTTTGGGAATCCAGTTACCTCTGTTTAACATTTTTAGCCATTTTTGGCGAAACTCTTCATTTACAGGAAATCTTCAAAAAATTTTTTTACATTATTCTAAAGAATTATTATGTTTCTAAATAATTATTTTGGACATTGATTGATAATATTAATATAATATATGTATTAATTTATTTTTACAATAATAATATTATGTACCTATACTAATTAATCAACTTCTCAAAATAAAACGTCAAGTAGAATATCGAACAATATCGATAACGCTCTGTCAAGGTGGTCAATCTCTATTCTATGATATTTGGGTAAAAAATACACAAAATTTACGTATGTGTTATTTCTTTTTATTAAGATCTACAACATTAAGGGTCACTATGTGATTAAACGCTATACATTGGCGTATCGATTGATATACGCAACGTTAGTAAAGGCATTTGTAAACGTATTGTAAATTGCAAAATAACAAATTGTACTCACAAGTGAAAACTGTAATTATTTATATTGTTTCTTTGAGTAGTGTCACATCCGGGTACTACACACGAAGGCATGACGACGACAAATAAATAAATATAATTTACACACCAAGCATATATTTTTTCAAATTAAATAACACAATTTATTTTTGACTAATTTGAATATGTGTCAACTGGGGTAAAGTTCAGCCAGTAACACGTCCAACTATCTTTCTCGCTCTAACTTACATTGTACTCAGGTCTTTCTGTTTCAATCACCCCATCTATAGTAGGAACTACTTGGATCCTATATCTATGGTTTATTCTTATACATTGACATTCATGAATAACATTACCAATGTTTGTCAAACTACATATATAGCTTTAAAAAAAGAACTGTTATTATCGTAGACGTTGTAACTTCTCTCATGTTGAAACAAGGCTCAAACCATGAATCAGCGCAGTTTGGTGCAAGTAGGTAATGTTTAAATACTTTCAATTGTCCTGCAATTAGTTACGATTGCGGAATAACGACTCTTTGCCGCCATCATTAAAAAGGAAAACCGTTTAATTAAACAATATTAATCTCTAGCCTTCTTACAATAAGGTTAAAAGTCAAAAAACAGTTGTCCTATTCAACAAGTGCCATTGTGTGGTAATAATTCGTATCACGCTTTGCATATTTCGCTATCTCGTTCCGAACAGTAATGGTCAGTTAATCACTTATGACATAATGTCAGTGTTTAACGTTGACAAAACTCCGTGATTCAAATATAAAAGCAATGGCGGCAGTTAGTGTGCCCCTGAACCACAAATTAACTTTATTTTAACCGACGCCCACATTAACGATGTAGGAAGGTATAATAATAGCCATTATCATTATTTCGACACTCATCGTTGATCGTTGTAATATGTTGGAAATATATTCGCGCAAAGCAAGAGATAGTTAAAAAATACTACAGTTTTATTCATATGAAATGTGACTCACTTAGAGAAGCTATAAATATTGTTTTATAATTGGGATTGCTTTATAAATTTTAAAGTCATCAAGGACTTTACATCATTATATAATATCAAAACTATAAAAAAACAATAAACTGCAGACATAATATTCGTACTAACTTTCATAGAGACTGTCGCAAAGACAGTAAGAAATTTCAGTCACATTCATTTGAACTCTATTGCCTCTATCTGTTGCTTCCAAATTCCATTGACCGGCACATCTTTTCGTTGCCTTTGTCTAAGACAAACAATATGTACAAAGGATGATTTAAATACCGCACCTTATAGGTAATGTTAAGCGTATGCAAAAACGCATCATAAACACCATGCTTATTCAAGGTTATACAATGTAGCAATTAATACCTGGCCGATGATTAATTTCAGACTGGCTGGCGAGCACGTGTCGCGTCTGTGATATCGCGACTTTATTAAAACTAGTCGCTCTATTACCAGACAAGATGTTTCACTATTTAACATTCTGTCGAGATTGGTAATTATCCAATTATAAAATTAATATTTCTGCGAGTGATATGCTAGTATTATGATGATATACCACCTTTTTGCTTCGTTTACAATGTGTATAATCTCTTTGTTTCATTAAGTGAGACATAAACATCAATAAAATTATATTTTCCCTTATTTACTCAATGCTCTGTGTTATTTTTCGAAAGTTAAATAATAAGAAATTAAACTCACCTGTCCTCCTCAACAAATGCCACTAACACTAAATAGAACAGAATAGAATAATGTCAAGTTACTGCTCTTTTATTATTTAACTCATAAAAATAATATTTTCTTTATGAAACTTTTACGAACCTAACAAAACTGTATCCAATATACAGTTAAACATTTGATTTAGTGGTGATGTGAGTGAGATTAATTATGGCGCCAAAATAAACTACTGCCCTCTTACCATGAACTCTTAAAGCAGGACAGTTTCCGATGTGGAAGCGAGATACCACAGTACACTGCACATAACGGCGTCTCGTTTTCACAACGGAAAGTGTCCTACTTTAAGAATTCATGGTAAGGGGTCTGGCAGACTGACGCAATAACACAAAAACAATACAAGTCGGAAAAATCCAGTCTGCTACAGTCATTAAGATATTTGGTACAAAAACTCTGCTGATAACTATAATAGTATTAACCACGTACATATAGCTATATTACATTATATAGATGAATGACTCAATTGCAAAATAGAAACAAGATTTTTCTGGGAACTAGAGAACGCTTTTGAGGTTTTACATGATACATAGCCTTCCTACGCAAGATCTTAAACAAGCCAAAGTATAAATTATATCGCACACCTACCAATTAAATTATGTAATTTCGAAGCTTTTTATTAACATAACAATATTTTTAATGTTGGCTTCAAATTATTCGTCAATAAGATATGAAATACTGTCATCAATTTCATCACGAACAAGTTAAAAACGCTGGAAATTATAACATGGGAATAAGGAAACATGTGAAAAAAATACAAATCAATAGATACCTAATAAATTATTAACCTCTTTATACTTACTAAAAAAACTACTAACTTTTCGCGAAGTTTTGTAAATCGGTATCCAAAGGCTTTCGTTAAAGGAGAGTTTGCCAAACAAGAAAAAACAATTAAAACATCTAACGACTTATATAAAAAAAAACATAACATCACGCGTTTATTCCCCGAAGGGGGAGGCACCCACATTTCGCCAGTTATGTTTTTTTTAGGTCCACCACTTATATAATATTGTAATATACACCATCATTCAATCACAACGGGCATTTCAATTAATATCTATTACTTGTTGGTATAACAATTATGTGTATTCTTGGCAATTCACAACCACTCCAACATTTGACCTTACATCTATTCCTCTCGTACATTAGCTATTTCGTATTGATATCGAAACAGTAATTGACATTTATCAGAATAAATTAAATCACGTTTTTCTTGACTTTGATAACAATATCTCTTGTTCGTTTAGTATGTTTATATGCGTCAGAGATTAACGTGGTATATTACACGATGACTTCTCTTAAATGATGTTATACAACCAATATAATTTATTTCAAAATGTCTAGTCTACTTGTGAGTCTCGTACGTAAAGTTTAGAAACCTCATTTTTTTATTTTTTAGATGGTCATCATTTCATTTTGAGCTAGGTAAATAAGAAGAATTTGAAAACTTTGATTTAAGTGATTGTTATCATGACAACAATACCAAGAATTATATAATAATAATAAGAACACAAATTAACGCATTTTGAAAATGAATACCCATCCAAAAAAGTGAACGTTAGTACCAGAATTTTTAAATCAAACAAAGTTACGTTATATTTGAAACGCCGGTAAAGTATTGGTGTGACAAGGTCGCCGGTTATCACCGCGTCCCCATTGTTTAACGCAAACGAGTCCGAATAGAGTAGGTGCCGATGAACGTTAATTAATTGTGTTTTGTTTGTTCCTACACTCGTGTACAACGTCACTACGCATTGATATTATGAAACGTATTGTATACAACATGAGCAAGAAACAAATAAAAAAAGACATCAATTAAAGCCTCTTTTTTATGATAACATAACACGCATGAATTTGTATCCACACAATTTTCGCCAGTCATGTGGTTATATAGGCTATCGTCATTAATCGAGTACAAATCCAACTGTGGTGTTGCCATTGAAGAATACTCAGCTAACCTAAACACAAAAACAAAGCTCTACCCGGGATTTAAATCCAAGAACCCATGTTTTTTCAACAACATTTTTACAAAACTTTTAGCTTGACATAAATCTTATCTTAGACAATGCTTAAGAGTAATAAAATATGGATCAAGTTTTTAGCAAACTATACAATAATCTCGATTTAATATCTCAAGCAAAGTTCAAGAATGACAAGTGCCTAGCAACAACTTAGGTACTTCAGAAGGGTCTCATTACTTTACACAAAGACGTCGTCAGTCAGCCGATACGTGGACTGTGATGTAACTCGATTACATATAGGAAATATTATTATGATTTGTAAGGTCTATGTCATTGTCAAGCGACACCCTAGCGACAGTTATAGCGACGTCAGTAGGTACTGTTTTTATCTCAAAGTTCACGTCGGTTTACTTATGTTTCATCTCTGAAATATAAGTGTTGTAGGTATATTCTATATATTTTACGCATGGCCATGCGTGTAGTCTTAACTCTTCTAGTATCTGCACTTTTCTTTCTAGTATTTAACTGATACTTATAATTAAATATTTTGTGGGTATATGTCAAAAATAGTTATCGCAGACGACCACATCCCCTCTACAATTCTACATCCGTCCATTCCACACAATATTCACTTATCGCTAAAACTTCCCTATATTCATGCTATAAATATCTATATTTTTTTATTTATATAAATCATTATATATCACAATAAAGTAAATACACTCTTAAAGCAGCCGGACATATTTTTATTTGGCTACCTATAGACATGCCTTGATAGTGGAATGGTATGAATGGTTCTCTTAACTATTTTATCTCGTACGCATTAATGTTCAGGCCAATGGTCGGTATACGTGTTCGTGGAATCATTTCACGAATCCGCGGAAATAACCTTATTACCCAGAACAATGACATGAGTGAATGAGAAAGCGAAGTGCCCTAATATAATAAAGTTTGTTGGCTTCCGTGTTCTGAAGATTCTGACTTTGAACAATCTTTTCCAAGATTTACTAAACGTCACAAATCTTCTTTGAATTAGGACTAAATGCGTCAGGCAAATGTTTTTCCTCCGTGCCAACATTTTTCTTGTAAACTAAAATTATATTACAAGAGAATTCATTTCAAATTATAATGATTGATATATTAATGACTACCGTCACTCATCATGCTTGTGTCGTGTATCAATAAAATCTATGCCACATAGGAACTACCCGAGTAAATAAGAACAACGTTTATTAATTTCCTAGAACTTGCATGAATATTATTTTAGTTGTTTACGATATTCAACATTCTGAAAAAGTTTTCTTTGAAGCGACTCAACTATGTTTAAATCAATGTATAAATAATAAAGACATTAAATGGCAACAATTTGAATATTACAGTGTAGTTACATGATATTCTTGTCGTAAATATCGGCTGTCTACATAATGATTCCTCATCAGCACATAAAATGCTTTATGAGTAATAAAATTTTATAATCTTCACTGATACGAGAGAAGCTAGTTTGATAGTTGTTTGCATTTCCTGTATACAGTTAAGTTTGGCCTGTTCGGAAATTTTGTAAACATGCCTATAAAGTACAGAGTTTATAATATGAACAAAATAAACGTGAGGACCAATGTAAACAGATTTTCCACTCTACAGATCTTTTTGAAAATTGAAGAGCATTGTTTGCAGTAAATCACATCCACAAATATTTTTTCGTAAATATTGATACTTTAATAGCAAAGCTTTGTGAAATTGATTTGAACTGATATTTCATTCATATGTCGATTGATGGTAATAATATATCGCGCAAATAGGTACGTATGTTATCGGCTGCCTAAATAAATAAAGCGCCCAAAATAGAATCACGTGGTAACCACCGTTATACGTTTAACATTTTAATCAAAACTTTGAGTTTAGTGTTGATTTGGCCGCATTTTAAGTAGTGCAGAGCTGTATCAGTTAGAAGCTATTATTTACATGAGAGGCAAGTTCTTACTTGGTACAAATTAATTCAAATGCCCCGCCAGCGCCACCGGAAAGGACCGAATTGGCAATTTGGGTTACGTAGTGAGTGACAGACTCCAATTTGTTCCGTACCGCTAAATACGTGAAAGTGTACAGTTTTGTGGTCTAAATAAACATGTGACGGGGCTTTTGTTGCTAGCGCGACATAACATCTTGTTAAAGAGCACATGACTGGACAAATTGGACTGACTTTGGGAGGAACTAATTTAAACAGACTGAAACTATCATTTAATATAAGTTGTTGATGAGAGACTGTGCTACGTTATACTAGGTATTGTTTATTAAAAATGTTTTTGTATGTATTGTGGACATTGTACTAAACCGCGTAGACATTTTTCATAGAATTCCATGTTTATAAATTATAACTTATAATCTTCTAATTAGCGAATTCATACTGGCAGATTAGTGGCAAATGAAGACAGTCTTCATGGTTTTAACAGCGCCTCGTGGTATTTATGACAAAAGAGGTACCTACAATATAACGTGACTGTTATACAGATGTACACAATCCTAGCGTGCATATATATGAGTAATTTGGATCTCAATGTAGATAGCTATGTTAATACTGCAGTAATAGTTGGTGGTAATTGCATCCTTATGCATCACCTAACTAGTGATAAACAAAGAATTATCAAGCACGGTGCTGCACGACTTGTAAATGTGTATAGTTCTTTACACGTGGTTACGTTTATTCGTACATATTTTATTGTTCAACGCATTAGAAGTAGAATATTCGCAATTTTCGTAATTAGCCGTAGTGCTGGAGTAGGGATGTGATGCGAGCGAATGAGGTGAAAGAAGTATGCCAGAATTATAGCAAAGAGAAATCCGTGGTCTCTGCCTCCCCTCTGGGAAACAGGCGTAACTTTATGTATGTATGTAGTCATAGTGCTCCAATTTTTGATCCTGTTTATAATTGGAACTGAAGTCGATAAAGTACCTACGCTAATTAATTATAACATCATTAACGAATATCGATACATTTTAGGTGAAGTATGTAAGTGAACATAAGGTCAGGCTCGCCGGCAATTCTCCACAAGTCACAAAATGCGTTCGTAGAACATTAATAGTTGCGCGTGATATACATACATTATAAGTTAATATTTCACGTGATACGTATATTAATTTATATTGAAAGAACACAAGTGTGTTGGATTTCACTGAACCGAGTGATTCATAACTTTTTCTTTACTTCCTTTCGAGTTCTCTGTATTCAACATAATTGTGCCAATATATTTATAATCTCTCCAGTCGCTTGTTTAGTGCTAAGGATTTTGGCGCATGCCAAGACTTGCAATCTGTATGTTCGACTATGATTAGTGTATTTATTTGCTAAAGGAACACTAATAGTTTGTGACACTGGTCTAGATCGGGAAAATATATGAAGTCAAAAAAATTAAATTTGGTTGCAAGAAAGAAAATGTGCGTAGTAACGATAGATGTATTAAATAACATTATTATAGCTTTAATAGACCATATATTATTATCCATGGGGCCAAAAGGATTGGATACAAATCTTTTTACCATTTACGACTTAATTGCTTACGATTTAAATTAAGAATGCCAATGTGCCATAAACAATTCGCCGTAAATACTAAAAGCTCATTCAATCATCGTAACATACTTAAGTGACCATCTACATTTACTGCCTCACTGCAGCGATGTATTTGTGCATTAATTCCATTAACGGAAACGTTATATTGTTGTACATCATACATTTTAGTAGTTTGTAGAGTTAAGTTAATTATATTAAAATTAATTTCAATGATATAAAGTAAAATGTGATTAAAAGAAATAAGGTAGAATCAGCTTTGTAACCTTCGACGCAAAAACGCTTCTCAGAATCTAAGGATTCAAATTGAGTTGCCTTCTTTGAAGCTTATGTTATTAATGGCTTCATAATTTATCATCTACTTTAATATAACAACATCGACCTCATTTGACCGTAGCTACAGAATAACAAAACTGATTTCCTATAAATGCTTGGGACTGGAATATTTCATAAGCCTGAAAACTACTAACAAGAAAACGCTATACATTAATTGAAGCTGGCATTTGTTTTCACACAATTCAGCTTACTTTAATATCGAGCAGTATTCATCCATTCTTAAGAAGTTTTATATACAAACAACTTTTATAACTTGATTGCATATAACAATATTTATTGTATTTAATTGAACACGAAGGCATTCAAGCATGGCCTAAATAATAAAACTAAAAACCGGTTGTGCAGGGCATAAGCAGGATCTGATAATAAATAATAGTCGAGATACAGTCTAGACATTGTTCAAAGTTCCCACAACATGGCGCCATTTATCTCTTCTGTCATAAACACTTAAGGCTTTAATGTACTTTTGTTTATTTATAGTTATTCAAGTAAAGTAAGAGTATTCGCTGTATATAACAGATTAAAATGGAAGAGCCAAACGTATAATGTCTTCTAAGTATTAAGTTTCAATGATAATTTTCTCGTCTGAAAGGAAAGGCATGAAAACGCATAAACGTTGAGCTAAATATATTTAAATCTTACGTGCGTTTCGTGCACTCCATTTAAATAATCTTTTATCCGGAAGAAACATGCGAGCATTTTTCGGATGATTTTAACAACATCAAAGAGAATGTTTGTAGCTGTTGGACTAATATTTAGAAGTTACCCGTCAGAATACATCAGTTGTATCAGGGCAGTGCTATCAGTCCATGATTCATTGGGCGTACTGGAGCATTGACCCACATTCGTGCACCGCGGTACATTTGGCAGACGTTTCGTTTTAAAATACGAGCAGCCGAAGTGTCGTCGGGTAAAGCGTCCCAGCTATCCGTAGGGTTACTCTAAATTTGATTTATTTCTCGGCGACAAGCGATACGTTATTAAGGATCATTGGTCGACTACACCGGCGTTACGCTCTATATATTTTTATCTCCCGTTCAAAATCTGGCAGTTTATTTACAGAACTCATAAACTATTGTCCCTCGACGTTATACAACATCTAAACGTCTTATCCCTACATCACATAGATGCCAACATTAAAATGTTCCGTTATACATAAATTGACATTAATTGGTCTCAGGTACAGCCGTATTGTTTCTAGAAATATGTTCTTGTTAAGTAATTCTGAGTACCGAGTGAATTCGTTCCACGTGTTTCTTGGAAAAACTATAATTTTTCTTATATTAAAATGCAACGTACAAGAATTGATAAGAATTTCTTCAAAGATGACTAAGAATGGCTCTCCGACCATCTGTCAGACTTCTGGTATACAAGTTTTATGTTCTGGAACCATATCACCCAAATCTTGCTAGTATACTCACACCTGCAAATTCCGCACATAATTGCAGAAGATCTCAATGTAAGCGACAAAACTATGAGTCATGTTCTACTTTCTCTTCTCCTTACATATTAAACTACGCATTAGGGACATGTTTCACTTTCGCAAGAACAGCTAGCAACAAGAGCAATTAAATTATAGTTAACATAGCATAACCGTTCCTACATAGCTGGCGACCGAGAGAAAATCATATGATTAGCCTTACCGCAAACTTCCGACGGACGATGGCCGACTTTATGGCAGCTGAAAGGTTTCAAAACATTGTATCTTAACGTAGTGATCGGTATACTGTGAGTTACTGCTTTAAATGATCCATGGAGATACTTAGTGGAAATTGTTTAAAACTAAATGCTACCGCCACTACACTGATATACCTCAATCGATATTCCGTATTCTGTAGGTTATCACTGTAACTTGAAAACTGTACCTATATTGTATACTGCTATCATCACAAAGATTGAACTACATAGTTGTATTGTTTGGTCCTATTTTTGTGGGTAATTGACCCTCAAACTATTTTTAGGTCTCGATTGATAGATAAGATTGACTCTTAACAAAACTATTTGTCTCGTTTAGAAATAACCGCGTATCAGAGATCAAATGGGAACAATCTGGAATATATTAACTGTAATTTGCGTCTATTATAATGAATTAGCAATCATCCCATGGAAATTATTTGATTGTACAAAACCGGCACGCGAAGTCAAATTGATTGCGCAATTTTATGGTGCAGTCCATTGCAAAATATAGCTAGATAAACATATAATTACGTTCCAACTTTCACGGTTCCTCATACTTGTAATTTGCAACCGTAAAAAATGTACAACCATAAAAAAATTGCAACATTAATTACAAGGAGTTAAGTGAACATTTCTAAATGCCTATTAGCATTTGAGTTCTTAAAGATAGCAGGTTAATTGACAGTTGGTCAGCCTAAAAGTCTGTGTACCCATTAATTAAGACTAGCTCCACTTGTTTACATATTATCTCGGACTAACGACAGCGTACACCTTTCTCTTTAAACAACACAATATCGCTAAATATGTTTTTTAGAAAGCCATCTACTGTTGTTTTAGTAGGATTTCTGTAAATCATTTGCAGTCAGATTCTCGAGAGCGTTTTGAACTACAAGATTATTATTTTTTATATCAGTCATACTCATACATTCTGTTTATAGCACATAATCTTTTTATATGAGTTTCAGTAAAAGTAAAAGTGAAATTTTATGAAAGTTTTATTTGGTTTACTTTTGAATGGAGCAACTTGTATTGTCTCAAATCTACAGACATTTGTTTCATGTCTTGCCTGATGCTTGACTCTTTTGAGACCAGCATTTTTGATCCAACATCATTAACATTTACTTTTCTTTTTGTTCTAGTGTCAACATTTCTACCCCAAACATTATGATTTACAAATGGATATTATGATCAGAGTGAAGTGCTGTCAAGAAACTAAAAACCCAAAGTGACGAAGTGCCCTGTAGGTGTCTGTTGTGCTACGTTCCGTTGCTCCCCTAACCTATTTAGTGCTCAAAATGTCAGACAAGACCTCGTCGTCGGTCGGCCCGAGGAGCTTCGAGACGATTTCGGAGGAAGACCTCGCGTCGCCATGGGAGAAGTTGTTGGGAGATGTGAAGACTGCTGTTCCTACGATAATAAAGACTAATGTGTCAACTACAACCATATCGAGATGTGGCGAGGAGGTGTCCACAAACCCTCAAGCCGAAGACTTGGAGGGTAACAAGTTGACGCGATCCAAGAGCCTTAATCAACGTAGAAATAGTAGCAACGGCCTCCTCAGCTCCATCCCTAAGCAGTTGAGGCTCTCATTGCGTGGCGTTCGGAGCGAACCTTCTAGTGTGAAGGACGTGCCTACGACAAGGAATGATAGCTCTCTTAATCTTCTTCTTAGGTGAGTTAATTTTTATATTCCTAAATCCTACTTCATGGTTTAGTGCCAATATTTCACTTCATGCTTCATGCTTAAACGGATCTAACCCAAGGTTCGTTTGATTGAGGTTGCGAAAATGAAGGGTTGAGAATGTCGAGATTGAATTGCAAATTAACCTCATAAAATCTATCACAACGACTAAGGAAACCTTATGTTATAATATATTGTGTATTAGGATGCCTAAATTATTAAGAAGATCAATATGCTTAATTAAAATTACGTTAAAGATCATTATTAAGGCGGATATCCAATACACGGTTTTATACAAGGACAAAAAATATGTCTGTACTGATGAAGTATTTTTCGTAATTCTTATTTTAGGTACCTAATCTTATTATAATTGTTTATAAGCATAAAAAACATGGTATCTACTTGTATAATAACATAATGTACAATAAATGCTCAATTACGACGTTCCGGAGCCTTGACCCTTGCGATCTCATCACCTACGTGCGCCCTTCAAAACTGCAATTTATAATTTTCTGTCACGTCCCTTAGGACTTCACACTGGAATTTTCATTAGAAAATACGTAGCGGGTCAAGATCAGGCGACGATTTATGTCCACAAGGCCTCGCCTGCATCTTATTCAGTATAATACAGACATAATTACTATCTAGTCGAACCTTTCCACGTAATTGCAACCTTCGCGGTCTGAACTACGAGGGCTTCGCACTGATTAAACATCAAGATATAACTTGACCTATTGTCTGTCGCTATCTGCGAAGTTTTTTAAGGAAAATTAATTTGTTCGAGACAATGTCAGGGATTTATTAGCGTATAAAGGTCTTCAGTAAATTAAAGCTATTTTTTTTTCTCAATTGTTAGTTTTCTTAGATAAAACATTAAACTTTTTTATAGCTGTCTGTCAGTCTATCTTATTAATGCTATTACTTGTTTTCATTACACGTGCCCATTATTATTAGGCTATAAAACACAGTAATTTGATAACCGTTTCGTTGCAAGTTCACATTTCAAGCGACATAAAAGTCAAGAATGGTTCTTCCGTTTATAAATTATCATCAATACCAAATAAAACATTTTTACCTATAACTTTCTCATATGCAAAATTGCAAAGGAAGCGGACGTCCTTATTTAAATACGAATTGCAGGAAACAAGGCGCCGTGGCAGACAGCTCGCCTAAAACAATGCTCCTTGCTCAGAAGACAATGAATCGCCTAAACGATTGAAAGGTGCAAGTCGGACCATCCGCTCAGCGCAATCCTCTTGTTTTTATCTCCTAGTTACAATACTTGAATACAAAATTCTTTTCAATTGCTTAAGACTTGTCCCCGTCGGAAACAAGCGTATACCTACATATATTAACGACGCGACGTTACGTGAGGTCCATTTGGAATAGTCACATAAAATTTATGGATGTAAAATTTAGATACTAAGGACGTTTTAGGTCAACGTTACAGATTCAATGAACGGATAATATTTACAGCTATGATAATGACTTAACATTATCGTTGGCATGGGCAAAAAGTAAACAGACTATGGTATAATCTGAGTGTTATCGAATTGATTTATGACTAAAGTTCTTAATTTACAAAAGCAGCAATAGGTTATTTTAAAATATGTTTAAAAGACGCGTGGTTCGAAGCAGTTGCAGGAAAATCGTGATTTTAAAATCGTACTTTTCCAATGCTGCAAAAACCGATGAACGCAAAAGATGAAAAGACGATAATGATTTGAGGTAACAGTAAGTTGAAAACGGTTCTTTGTTCGCTTTTTGCTAACATATATTTGACATTTCGGCCACTGCCCCTGAACACAAAAAACTAATGTAGAGTACATTAGTTTTTATCTTTATATAATATCTTTAGAAATAACCTTTTGAAATTGCACCTATATAATTATGGCGGTGAATGACTTTTAGAAATTTGGTATTTTTTGCGGTTGATTTACTTGTGTATTATGAGAGGAAAATTTGCAAAATGCATATTATATTACGTTCTATATGCTCCGCTTACCATTGTTGTTTGATACAACTGTAGTTGATATGTTTGTGAGTTATTAAAATGTGTTACGCTCTATACATCACCTTAATATTCCACCACATTGTTGGTTAGAATTTTATTGAAAAAAATTGCTATAATAATTAACGACTGAAGAAAATACTAAGCAATTTCTAGAATCTTCCCACTTGGCAAACTTGATGCAGTGCGTGAAGTTATTGCGCGGATGCAATGAGGATACGAGAATGCAGTACCTTGGCTTTCAATGTCCTCCAATGTTGGCCTTTTACAAAGTCAGTGGGGAAATTGAGGGCTGGACAACATATTAAAAACTAAAAGGAAACTAACACTAAATTAAGCTTCGCGTCCAATCTGCTAAAAGATTCGCTATAGAATTATAGTCTATAAACGTTATTTAAATGTTCCACACCAGGACTTGCTCCAGTTTGGTGTAGGTCATTGAAGTACCTATTTGTACTATAAGAAGTCTGCAATTTAAACAACGCTGGTCTTATCCATAGCTTCATACATAAAATAAGAGTGTATCGAAATTGAATTCATTATAAATAGTCATCTATTTTAAAATCAGTTGCAACGTCATAATTCGTCGCTCCCAAAGACAAAATTAGAAGGATTTAATTTATACTCAGTAGTAATGAACGCGTTGCCCTGTTTTAATAAATTTATTTTGCCTAGTTTATGATAGAGCAAGCCTCGTTGCAAATTATTTATAGCGCTAATTATCTAGATCACTTACATTTTCCAATTCACATTTTATTGACACACTTAGTAACTATTGTGCCTAGAAAGCTTAGGTGCGGAAGTTTATACAAATAGTATAATAACATTGTACAGTGTACACGTTTGTGCACGGATTCTCGACACGGTTGTACCAAGAACGTCGCGAGGCCATTCACTTCCTCCGAAGTCTTCACACTTCTACGTGATAACGACGCGGTCTGTATGTGTTGGAACCAATAACGCAGTTTGTATGTGTTGGGTCCAATATTTGCAATCGAACATTCGGCCCGCTTCCTGGCATGCCTTATCGCCCGTCTCACACGGCATGCTCGACCTGGATTCGGATTTCTACGCACGTTTTACACCGCGAACTATTTGCTCTATTTGACTTTTGGGTTACACTGGTCAGAAATAAAGGGAAATTTTGTCGGATAGGGGAAATTAATTTTGCTAATTATAATGTTAAAAAATCTTTATTTCCTAGGTACCAATTTTGGCGATGTTTTTTTTGAAATAATAACAGGAAACTATATGGCTGCTTAGATAGGAATATTTGCGAGTTTTGCTGCGTATACTATAGTGCTAAAGACGCAGGCAAATAATATAGGTACCTACGTTGGTACTGCCACTTGAAAATACATTTAGAATTCAGTTGTAACTTGACGGAAACAGCTGACTGTTCACTGTCATCATAATTTTCCCCGGTTGTTTTTCTTGACGTGTATTTCGAAATATCCTCACAAACGCACAGAAAACAGCTGATGACGCGTTTAATTACGAAACGCTGACGTAAAGTATCAATCACCTGTACAAACAAGGTTACAAGGACCTTAGCACTGTCGAGTACGACTTATAGGTACTTATTGCGTTCTGAAAACCATTGAGCATTATAGAATTGGCTTCGGAACTCAATAACTCTTTCAGCCAATAACATTAATAAATAAATGTTATTGCTTGTTCTTTGCAATGCAACTAATCGCAATTGTAATAAATGTTGGAGTATAGGTACAAGGTAGGTGTGTAACTATTCTATGAAATGAAATGAAATTCGTTTCTTCTAACACTTCCTGTGAGAACAGATACCCAGAATTGATAAGTAAACCAATATGTTTACGCGTTTTTACTACATAAACGAAATTAACAAGTCTCTGGAAAACTTTCACACTGTATCACCTTATATGACGGTTTACAAAGAACAACATTTATCACGTAACTTCAGCACAAGGTTCACATTGACTTTACCCTCGAAGATATGTTAACGTCAATATTTGTCTAAATGTATAATATAACAAAGGTACATACATCAATGAAGCATTCGTCATGTTAATGACGAATGAAAATTCTTTTGACCGAGACAAATATTGTCTTCGTTTCTATGCATGAACATTGAACATTTATGCAAAAGATGTTTGGTATTGTTTGATTGTATGTCATGGTTTTTGAAGATGAAAATTTCCACGAAATTTTACGAGAGACTGTCTACATTTCCTGTAAATATCGTTGCATTGAATTCAATAAATTTGAAAGGCATTATTCTTTTTAACTTACTATACTATACCTATCCTCTACTTCTTTGTATAAAACAACTTTTAAACTTAACGAAATTATAATAATGGTTACTGTCATTGATAACGCGTTTTTTTAAACAGATTTAGGCATATGTAACAGAATATAAGGTAAGCGGTCGGTACTCAATAAGTTCCCATTAAACTGGACATAATACTAATTGACAGTATACCTGTTATAGGATAATTATAGCCCTGTGCAAAACACTTTAATTGTAAAGATGGCTCGTTTTTCCTCATGAGGTGTGAATTTTATTGTCTCCTCTGAACTATAAGCACTTGGGTTTCACGTGTCGAACAAGTCAGTTTTCCTTAACAGTACTTGTATCTTAACTATCAGTATAACAAGTGCTTCTTAGAATAGATGACATAATTTACTATTTACCTACATTGTAACCTACCTACATTGATAACTATTTTACCTATATTTAAACAAATTTCAAACACTGAGTTATTGTTAAGGAAATATATGAGAAAATGGAGTTTCATTACGCATTTTAGAAATAAAAATCTTTCGAAAGAATAACCAGGTGTTTTGAACTAAAATAGTAGGATAGTGAGATAAATAAAACAGCAAATGGAAGGCAGAAAACAAGCTGCAAACTCTAAAGAGCAGAGCTCAAAGAATCAGACATTTATTCATTTGTTCTCTTGATTAATAGGTATCTCGTTGTGAAGATTAATAAGACACGCTTTATATACTCCTATTTGATATGTGTCTGTTAGAACTAGTTGCCAGTTGAGATTCGGAAACATGACATCTGCATTTGCGTGGGTTGTTTTTAGAAACCCGTCGACTTGTTCCCAATAACCAAATACGTTCACCGTATATCAGCCTAGTATCCTGCGTAGAGCTAAAATCATTAACAACGAATCATATTCTCGATACTAGAATGACGTCATAAAATTGGATTGGTATGCTAATATCACTCGTTATTAGCCTGAACGTAATACATCAAATGACGGGCTGCGATTTGAATGGGTATGTACCGGTGACTAATGAAGCAGATCTGTTTCAGAGGAACTATTGAACGTAGATAATACAAGCCAATGACGCTGTTATGTTATTTCTACATGAGAGCGTTTTAAAAAGCCAAGTCATATTGATTGGCAAAAATATTTGTTGAACGTAGGCTTTGACGGTATTTAAAATAAATATCTAGTTCCTATTTTACGTTGAGAAAGGTTAAAGTTATCAGCCGTGGAAAGAGAATAAAGGTTTTATAGTTTAACACGTTTTCTCCATTATATTTCCTCTTTGTGTGGGCCGATAAGGATAATATCGGCCGTTAGGTAGGTCCTACCTAAACTACCTACTACAACTTTGTACAATGTTGTAAACAATTAGCAGGTTACCCGTGGTTTCTGAGGATGTAAGTGCCTAGGTATATTACATATGCAAAGCAAAATGGGATGCTGTCCATAGTAGGTGCGTTGAGTATAGATAACTTCGTCAAACGTAGTCATTGTAGCTTTAAAGATAAAGATATCACGCAAAAAGTTTACGGGCTAATATCTACTAAAATGATAAACTAGAGTAGGCCACGTGAAAATTATAAGGTTATTGAACTCACATGTGTAATGGCCGATGACTAACATCTGATTTCGAAGTTCGTTACCAAGTTGTCTAGAACTTAAATAATTAATAATGAAAATTACTAAGCGTTATTAGTTAAAGTCATGTTCAAGTGAGCATACGAATTTTAATTAATTTTAATTGTATTTTCATTATATTGGTACATACTCATAACTGCGCGATTTATATGAGCGGTGCTGAGACCGCTTTCTTAATTTATTATTTGTATGTACCAAGCACATTATGTATGACCACGTATGTGCGACTGTTGAAAATCATCGACTTTCACGTGCAATAAAACATGACAATCGTTTATTAATTTTATGTTGTATAGGCACATAATTATGTAAGAATTAATTAAAAGTTTCCATCGCTCTCAACGCGGAAACGCCAAGATTTTATTAAAACTAATTGTCAACTGGTACTGAGTTGATTCATCATATTTATTTACTTTTATTTGAAATGTAGCTGTTGTTTGAACTCCAGAATTATGTAAAAATATTTAGTGTTTACTAAACAATCCATTGTAATTTATTAGGTACTGTTAACAGTTGGGAAATAAATCCCTGTCAGTAAACATAATTTAAATGTTTATTTTAGAGTTCCCATGGTTCAGTTTATCAGTCTAAATATGCTGGAATATAAATGGGTTATATAACTAATACAATACTTCAAAAATTAATATCGTACTCATATGCCAATTAATGTTTGAGATTCGAGTTCAATTATTTATACAGCTCGTAAATTTTTTTTTTTTTTTTTTTTTACGTATAATACCTAAAAGTGGCGATAAGCCTCCGGATGACCCTAAGTCTTACCGGCCTATCACACTACTACCATCGCTAGGTAAACTGCTAGAGCGGCTTATTGTTCCACGCTTACTGCCGGGCGGTCCAAAATTTCATAATAACCAATTTGGTTTCACAGTAGGTAAATCAACTACTGACGCTGCGATCTCAGTTAGGAAGTTAGTAAATTCTTCTGAACTAAAGTACGTGTTAGGTATCTTTCTAGACATTTCCGGTGCCTTCGATAATGCATGGTGGCCAATGCTACTACTCAAGTTAAAGGCGCGTGGGTGTTACAACAACATCTATAGTATTATTTACTCGTACTTTTCACATGGATCAGCTAAACTAAAACTTGGCCATCATTCGCTGTCGAAGGAACTGACAATGGGATGTCCTCAGGGATCAGTTCTAGGTCCATATTTATGGAATATAGGATTTGATGACTTTCTCGCGATACCACTTCCATGCGGCTGTTCACTTACAGGCTATGCGGACGATGGCCTTCTGCTCATACAATCTAATACAAGAGCCGGACTTGAAAATCTAGCCGATAAGTGTTTACGATTAGTTTCTCAATGGGGTGAGCGGAATCGTCTTAATTTTGCTCCACATAAAACCTTTCAATTACTTTTAAAAGGAAATCTCAAATCGTCACCCTCTATTAAGTTTAATAACGTAACCATTAAAAAAAGGGAATCCGTGTGTTATCTTGGTCTTGTGCTAGAGAGAAATTTTACTTTTATCGAACATAATAAAACCGTCGGTGAAAAAGCAAAAAAGAACTTTTATGCCTTAACACGAATATCAACGTCAACTTGGGGTCTCTCGTTTAACACTCTAAAAACCATCTACGGGGCAACTTACTTAGGATGCATATGCTACGGTTCACCAGTTTGGGCTGATAGAGCCACAATAGGCGCGGCGCGGCGTAAGTTGCTTCAAAGTCAACGGTTAGCGTTGATATTCTTATGTAAAGCCTATCGGACGGTCAGTACTGAGGCTCTGCCGGTACTAGCGGGCGTGCTACCTGTCGATCTCGAAATACAAAGACGTGCCGCGATGTACTTCTCCACTCGAGAGGGTATGAACACCGAATTTCTAACACAACGGGACCGCGTTAAAATTATCAGGTTATTTAAATCCCAAATCGAGGTGTATAACGAGCTATTGGACGAATGGCAATCTAGGTGGGATACATCTATCAAGGGCCGCCACCTTTACCAGTATTTTCCATCCGTTCGTGAGCGCCTGGAAAGGACTTGGTTGGAGGTGGATCATTGCGTGGCTCAGTTCTTGACGGGTCATGGTAACTTTAGGGGTAAGCTCTTCTCTTTCAAGCTTGTTGCTTCACCTCTGTGCCACTGCTCAACGCCAGTTTGTGAATACGAGCAAACAGCACATCATATCCTGTGGGAGTGTGGTCTATGGCAGAATGAACGTAATACCTTGTTAGACAGCATATATGTTACATCCGGTGTAATTTATTATGAGGACCTTGTTGCGACCAGATCAAATTTCCGTGCTTTCAGACGTTTTTGCCATACCTACTATTGGAATCAAAATAACAATTAGGACCCAGTAGTTTTTAACTTTTATACCCGTGGTGCTTAGCGACTGGGCTTATCTCAGTTGTGGATCCCATATTTATTATGCTTTTGGCATATTAATCTTTGTGTCTCCCGCTTGCTATGGAGGGAAGTCGGACTAAATTTATATTCCTACTCCTCCTATATATTCTTTTATGATTAATTTCGTTGCGGGTTCCAAGACAGTCGAGTCATTTCTCTGGGACGCCTCGAGCTTCATTGCCTCGATGGTTCTCAACGGTTATCATTGTAGATCCTGGCTTACAGGAGTTGCAATGATGGGCATGAGTGGTGGGCTTGTCCCAAAAAAAAAAAAAAAAAAAAAAAAAAGCTCGTAAATAAGTTACATGAAATAACTTTTCGTAGTGTTGACGCATTGTAACTATAGATTCATCTATATTTTACTACCAGAAAATTAATAATTTACCATACCGAATTGCATACTGTACACCTATGAGTCTAAATACCTTTACCATTTGTCAAAACGGTCATTAGTTGTCTTATTCATCCAATGAATCATTGTTTATCTACGTATACCTACTCATTAGTGGCGCCGTATGTTTTAAATACTAGGTACTTACTCAGGCTTACTTAAATATTATGCAAGCTATTTGTAGACGTTTTAAAGTCAAAAGGTCTCAGTAAATCTTAAGTCAATTCAGAATTCACCTTTAGTGGATTAACGAAGCCTGTTATGGATTTATGCCCGATATATCAAGTTTATGTTTAAAAGCACAATAGTATATTTTATTATGTGTTGCATTAAAATGTTTCTTAATTGTACAAACTAGAATACTCGATGAGTCATCAATGTAGAGATCGTGTAGCGCCATTCGTTTGTATTTTGTCGAGTACATGTTTCATGGTCAATGGATCAGGTTAATGTAGCAACATGCCCTACAAATATATCAATGGGTATTCATATGAAGTATAGACGTCACAGGGAAATTACGATATCAGGAAATTCGTAAATCCCCAGAGGTACAAAAACTCTCCCAACAAATATTGTGAAATAAATAAAATTGTTACGTGGAAGCACTCCACATTATTTAAGGATATCACTAATTTAGCAACATAAAAATCCTACGAATTCAGTTCAGGCCATTGCACTATGCCATTATAACTATGCAGTCTGTGCCACAAGAATGAAAATAAACTGAGTTAGTGGGTTAATCTGCAATATCGCCAACGCAATTTATAGGCACTTAACATAGCATTTTATTATATAAATATTAAGGATAATAAAAAGGTAGGTGACGTGCCAGGACTGGAAATAACTGTTACCAACTGTATTGTGTAACCGATGCGTCATTCCATTTTATTCGTTCCGCATTAATAAGGATCTGTGTAAAGTTGATAAACCTCATTTCAGAGCCCGCAGTTTTACATTCATTGGGAAATTTCACAATTATAGCTGGAGGACTTTAGACTTTCAATGCTAATTGGTAGGCGGAACCACAATGTAATCTGAAAGAAAATTATTTCAAATTAGAATATAATAATCGGGGATCCTTAACAAAAAACCGATCAATATAATTAAAGGAGCACTTATAACTTATGAACATGGAACAAATCAATTTTATCTCGACATTAATTAATTTAATTTAGCTATTAAATTGCATGAATCGACCTTTAGGTACCCGTAAGATAAAAACTATGACCGCGCCTTGACCTCGTATTCGCCAGTGACTGACGAGCGTGTGGGTTCAAATCCCAGGTTCGTTCATTTGGGATTTTCTGTCTAGAATTCCAACTAGGTACCACATCATTAACTTCATCTGAAAGAGAACTCGATGGACACAGATCCCCCTGCTCTAAGCGTCGTAATCAGATCGACAAGTCCTGTACCAAGCGTGGATCTTAGGCGAACTGTGCCTTCGAAATATTTCATCTCTGGCCACCTTAATATACAACACAATAGTACATTAATTAATCAACTGACTAAGGTTCGGTTAAATTACAGCTTACGTTTAATTTTTTGGTCTCAACGGATTTATAGTTACCAGAATAACGATGAGTCACGCTGGATGAATCGATACGTTGACCTGTTTGAAATTCAATTATTCTTGACTTCTTGAGTTTTTTATCTATTTTTAGACTTACCTGGAAAAAAGGTTCGCTGTAAGAGGAACGTTCGGCACGAAAAAAGTTTTAACAGGTTTTATAACCAGTCAACCAGTTTGTCTGGTGTGGCTATAACTGCTTAAATAGTGCACTTTAAGTTAAACTACGTTATAACCCATTTTGCTATACCATGAGTATATTATACGAGGGTCAAACTGAAAGTTCTTAGAACTGGCCACTTATAAACAATATAATAAAAAAAAAATTCTAAAATTTGAAAATAGATCTCTTTGCCAATATTACTGAGTATATATTTCATTAATTTGTCATTTGTTTTACGATTTGGCGGCAAATTGAAAATTGTCTGTGTCACGTCAACATGAATTTAACACGAGAAAATTTTCGTGCAATGATTTTTTATGACTTTCGATGTCATTTAAGTCAACAAGAAAGTTATGATAGACTACGATTGGCCTTTCACGATGAAGCCCCATCTCGTGCGACAGTTTACAACTGGTTTAATGAGTTTAAACGTGGTCGCACTAATCTCACTGATGATTTACGTGAGGGACGGCCTTCTACGGCGACGACTGAAGATAACATCTGTGTTGTGCGGCGTATGATAGAGACTGACAAAAGAGTGACCTATCAGCAGATTCGGACAAGCTTAGGCATCGGTATGAGTCAAGTGCACAAAATCCTCCACGAACATTTAGCAGTCAGGAAGCTTTGCGCCCGGTGGATACCTCATAATTTGACTGAGGCTCAAAAACTCCATCGTGTGGATTGGTGCCGTAAAATGATTGAAAGATTTAACGGAGGTGACTCAAATGCTGTGTTCGACATACTAACAGGTGACGAAAGCTGGATTTACTGTTATGATCCTGAAACCAAAAGACAATCTGCTCAGTGGGTGTTTCCTTTCGAGAGGTTGCCAACTAAAGTGAAGAGAGATCGAAGTGCGGGAAAAAAAATGGTGGCCTCGTTCTTTGGAAGGATAGGTCATTTCGCAACAATTGTGTTAGAGGATCAAAAAACAGTTTCTGCAGAATGGTACACTACCAATTGTTTGCCACTTGTCTTGGAAAAAGTTCGAGAGAAACGACCTCGCAGTAGGATCCTCCTTCACCACGACAACGCCTCGTCGCACACCGCTAAGCGAACGATCGACTATTTGGCGACATCAAACGTTGAATTACTGGGTCACCCGCCGTATAGCCCCGACCTCGCCCCTTGTGATTTTTATTTATTTCCAAAAATTAAAGAAAAACTTAAAGGAAAGCGGTTTATGAATGCTGAAGAAGCGGTGGCTGCGTATCGCGATGCCATTGAAGAGAACCCTAAAGACGAGTGGGCAAAGTACTTTTCCCAGTGGTTCCATCGCATGCAGCGGTGTATTGACGTGAATGGACAATATTTTGAAAAGATATAATAAAACTAATAACTGGCTAATGTAATCAGTTTTTGATTTTCTAAGAACTTTCAGTTTGACCCTCGTATTAGAGAACATCAATTATAATCGAATTCGATTTTTCAAATATAAAAACAGTTTAGGTTAGTTAGGTTTTTAAGCGTGACCTTTACTCAAAATGTGTAGCTATATCGTAAAGTTCATCGATCCTTATTTCTTTAGGTATGTGTATAACAAACGCTTACGGTACAGGTTTAGCTAGCCCAAGCGTCAAAACATAGGTTGTTTGCATATTTAAATATTGATTTAAACGTGGTACTAATTATGTATCGTTGTCGCCGGTTATAAATTATATAAAACTGATAGATAGGTAAAGTTTCGTCTGCAGCCGAGGGCGTAGCAACTAGTCTACTCACAATCAAAGCAAAATATGTGAACTTTGAACTAGTACGTTGACATCCCACGTGACCGCGGTTACCAAACACACTTTGCATTGACATCGTTTGGATTACTGCCACTGTAGGTAAATGTGAAACAGAACACTACGGTCACGCTAGTTTGAAATTCTTCGATGCAATGCCATCTAGTAGGGAGTAGCGGAATCTTCAGAAACTGTAGTCGTTTGCCCAACGTACAACGATAGTGAGTTTAGAACAGCTATTTCCGACTCACGTGTCACCAGACAAGCCGACTTGGCAACAGTTCCCGGCTCTATTTCATTGAGAACGAAGTTCAAATAGTCTCTAATGTCAGATCTTTGTCAGTTGCTAAAAATGTTGGTACTTAGATAATCCGTACAAATTTATGTCTTCTGTAAACTACCTTTATGATATGCAAAGCAATTTAACGGGGAATCATCTCAAATAAAATGTATTTACATTTTCCCTTGACCTCGATGTAACGTCGCATGGTACTAAGAAACAAGTTACAAATAGACAGCGGAAAATACAAATGCACTGAAAATAAAACTGATGTTTATATTACCTACATCTGACAAACCAACATTACTAATATCTATGTTCATTTTCTCGAGTTCCTGTGTAGATTTTGAAATCAAATACCAGAAAATCTTTAGCTCTGCTATAGCTTTTAGCATCGAGTAAAGTTTTGATTTTATATTTATTTGAGATTGTGCTAAGAACACCATGTTACATGATATGCCATACATTATTCCTATATCGCAATGTCCGCCGTCATATATTGTAATGATTGAAAATTCAAAGAAACACGCGTAATAATCCTGTACGTACTTTATCTCAATGAATTCATACGTTCCGTACGCGTACAATCTATATGCGTCACAAATCGTACTATTAAAACACAGGCTGTTTATAATTTAAACGTCGATACAAAAAAAATATGTAGGTGTTCGTTGTACTACGCTGACGTCATTGTGTGCCCGACGTATTTGCTCAAACCCACATAAGATTTATCGACGTAAGAGCCACGAAACTGGTATTAAACGTTGTCATTGTTAAATGACACATTTAAACGGTAAGTACTGTAGGAATAACGTGAACTTTGCTTCAGATTGTGTTGGCACGACTTTTGATGACGTAAATTTAATGAACGAATCCAAGTGACTGTCGGAATTAGCTAATGCCAGTCGGCATTCCAGTTAAATACGCTTCTATTCGCAGAAATATTATTATGTTGTTATAAAATAACAACTTTGTCATCGGTGTTTGTTGTTGTGACGATAGTATGTTTACTGCAAAGTAGTTCATAATTATTTTACAGTTTATTCTTTTATAAAAACATATTTATTAACCAAACAATTGATATTCTTTATTTAAATACAATTTGTTTTTAATTTCGAAATGGAACATAATGTTAATAGCGTTATTTAAATGCAGTGTTTAATTAAACAAAAATAAATTTAATAATAAAATATTCTTATGTATAGCGAATATTTGGTAGCACCTGAATAAATAGTATTTTAAAACAACGTAAATACGTTATCCTTCAAGCACGTGGATTCAGTAAAAATAACGCGTGAACTGACGGATGATGAGGCCATCCCGTTTCAGTGTCGGTACAGTGCGACATTTATACGTACCTACCTACATATACCTACTTAGTATCTACCTACATATATGTTCCGTGCGACACCTGTTTTCTCAGTACTCAGAAGGTGACCGTTCATCTGATAACGATCTTCGTTCTAAAGCCGATACATTACTCCTTCATCCTTCACGTTTTCAATGTGAACTGTCTACGAGAATGAGTTCCGCTTGTCAGCTACGATTTTCAATTGTTAATAGTCTCTGCTCAGTCACATGTAGCACAGACTGTACATCATTAGTTCAAAATGGTAATACGTCAGAATTATGGTAAGCAATAATCAACCTTCATCTAAAAAAACGAGAGACGGTTTTCCATTTTATTAGAATCACATATATATATTAACATTTCTGATCGTTTGCTTTCATTCCTAACTGTAAAACCTTTTTAGTATGACTTATTTACTATGCATCGTTGCAGTTGTTACATATGTACACAGTAACTAGGTATATTAGTTAACATAATGAATACCTAACCTTAACGCTAACCCTTGAAGATCAACAGATGTTGGTAGGCAAGACATTCAACCATGAACCAACATTAATAAACATGGCATTATAATGTATATCACCAAACATAATATGCACAATGCACATACAGTACACTCACATTTCGCCAGTTATGTTAGAGGTTCCAATGTGAAGAGGGCGAGCCTTTTGCCATCAACCGGGCACAAATCCAGACTCTGTACTGCGACTGAGAATAATTAATAGAAAAACCCAGTTACTCTGTCCAACACGGGACTCAAACCCAGGACCTTATGCACAGCAGCCGCACTTAGCAACCACCAGACCGACGAAGCGTTCACATTTATCTATAATAACGTTCACTTAGATGTCTTGCCAATATGATAGCTATCTTGGCTTGGGGCTTGAAACAACTAGTAATTATTCATCGGCTAACAAAAATAAATAGTAGAAATTGCGTCTGTTAAATAGTTTATTCTCGGCCATGCTTCGCTACAAAATGCACTAATATTTAAAACTTCGCTGAGTGATGGGTCCTTTGGCGCTTACTGATGACAATTGGGAATGTCAGACGAAACGTATAGCCCTACACACTTCCGTCTTTTAAACATACTATTGCGTGTAGAAGAAAGCATGATTTATTTTTGAGAATGCATTGTCCTAGTAACTAAAATTTTAAATGCACTAGCACAAATATTTAAACTAATTAATGATATGGGATCAAACTGCATTAAGTCTAGTACACAATACACCCAACTTATAGAATAGGCACGCAACCATATTTTTATCACAGTTTTTGTAACATTGATCCTGGGTCTAATCTGTACCTTACCGACTAATTCTGCTCGAATAGGTACCATTGTCACACCTAATCCGACCAGCCAGTGAACGTTATTGTTCTAATATTAAACCTATAATTAGTTCAATTGGAGTCAAGGGACATAACCATTATCCGCCCTGATTGCGCTAGTGACTTATGCATCAGAAGGTGAACACTGTTGGCCTTAAATTGATAGGAATATAAATAAACGTTTGTTTTATTACTCGGTGACGATATTGAACTAGTCAAGAGCTCAAGTTCACTGATAAAAGCCATTCAAGTACATGAAAGTTTTATTTCTCAATAAGGAACTAGGTATCTAGTAAGAGAAACAAAGAACGATCTAAATTCCTGTATTTTATCGAGAGAGTTTAGTATCGTTTCAACCACGCACCAAGATCACGCTTCGCATTCGTACTTAAAATTTAAAGACGTAATAAACAACAATGAAGTACGGACGTGCGATAGGGTCTTTCTTTACTACCCTGAAAAGGTCACGTTAAATCAATATGTCGAATGGCGCCATTCAAATACCTAAGGATAATGTGCTGCGATAAATGCTAATATTAAATCCACGAAGGCTAAGCTCGTGTCACGTTTTAATCATTGTCCTGTTATCGAAAGAACTTTGTAAGGAAACTTTGTAATAATCCTATGGAAAACATATCTATAAATACTATATTATTGTTTTTACACTTCTACCACAACACGTGTTCGCCTCACGTGGCATAGAAGCTTCATAGCTTCTCATACAATCTTGATCTTTGAAAAAGATTGATGATAATGAATAATTTAATTGAATAGGCGTTCAAGACGCTGTCGCGACGGGAGAGCTGATTCATTTAAATTAGTTTTCATGGAATTTTCCAAAATATCCCGGAGTACTTTCATGATTAAGGAATCCTTCTACGTCGAAAAATTAAGAAGCTTATGATGAATAAACGTTTGACAATTCCCAAACGATGACTGTTCCCGGAAGTTATGAATGTTTTATACATTTTGTGGTGCCAAACTATTTAATAGTTGTACACACGGTAAAGAACGAAAGTGAGTTACTTTGTTGAAAAGCACTTAAATATATCACAACACATCCTTAAAATTGCCATCTTTTTGCCCGGCGATAGAAGTTTAAAGAGCAATTTTTTACATATCTACATATTATCGTTCTGAAAAACTAAAATCTTTCTACCGAACAGAAGAGGCAGGCCGGTAGTAACTAAATCTCTTCTAATATTTCGTATAAATCTACACGATGTTGAAGGTACCTATAATCAACGGATTTAGATACCAACGTCTGGACGTAAGAATACAATTTATTTGACGTAAATAGTTGACATCAGCCAATACATCAGTTGGAAATGCTGACAGAATTATACATAATTATTTTATGAATTTTGAAGATGAATTCCTTCCGCAATAACCAATCGACGACACAAGGAAAGTCGTATAATATAAGGGGTATAAACTACAGAACAGTTACCACTACAAAAGCATAAAGAAGCGGGTATGTACTAGTAGCCCTTAGTACATAACTCTTTTTTACTTCGCATCATCATGATCATACATGCCGTGGCGACGTGACTTATCATGCCGTGGTGACCGGCCGATAGAGATGGCCTATATGGGATGGTATCGACCCGGTCCGTGCTTTATCGGTACGTTAAGAGGCTCTAATACTCCACAAATGTATTTAAACTATAACATATTTATGTATGTATTGTTTAAGTATAAAAAAGCAATTGATACTAAAGTAGGGTCCATCCTGTAATTTCACAGCTCTTGGACGGTGTTGCCATATTTATATGCATGGCGGATCATTGACAGTTATGACGTATGGCCACACACGTCTACAGATGCTGTCCACTTTAACGATTAAATCTTACGACATCGAGAAGGGAATCTATTCGTAGCTCGACCACCGTCGCGGTGATGACGTCATGGGATCCTGTCTGTCTATAATAACTACACTTTCCAGCGCGCGGCCCCGGTGCTAAATTTATATTTTAATTTACGCCTATTCGCAACAATGTTTGGTGTAGTAACCTTGTAACTGAGGATAAACGGATATACTAACTAAACAGTTTTATCTCAAAGCCTAATTAGCTACTTCACTTAATGATTTAAAATGGTAGAGCAGCATTACAGTATACACATTAATTCAAACTATACGGGCTTGCTTACAGCTATTTAGAATTACAAACGCATTTAACTACTAGCAAAATTAGATCGAACATAAACTGGTGGAGATTTAATGTTATTGCAGCAGTTGACAGGTCTATAAACACCGATATAATCGCATTATTTCCAATGAAATACCCACTAGAAAACACTAAAATGCCTTTTCTAAAAGAACCAACAAACTTCTAACGTTTCCCAATATTGATTCATCGTTATGCACTAAATCTTACTTGAATACGCTGAATGACATTACGACGAACAGCCTATAAACAATACTGTATTGCGAAATTATTGCCGACGAACTAAAAAACTCATCAATCAATGTCCACGGTAATTATTTATTTATTCGTTTAACTAGAACTATAAACGCTTAACATTCATCCGAAGATGTAAATCTTAATAAGAACCCGCACTGAATTGTACGTTTACTTAGATACGCAATGAGCTGAATACATTTTTCTTCAAAAAATAGGCAACTGGCAAGGCGACGTCGCGACGCGCCACGGCGCCACTGGCAGCGTTGGCACGGGATGCCAGCCGTAGTGTTTGTTTGTGAACATCTTCGCATCTGTTTCATTAAACATCCGTGCGTTTCAGTATTGGACCAATTCTCATCGCAATCGGTGGGAGAGAAATGTGCCTTACACGTACTAATAGACACGCAGTTTTTCCAACGTCGCCATTTTGATTTTCCTCACCTTTTTGTTTGCGTTCCGAAATGACTTTAATAACGATGTTGCGGAAATTCGTAGTATTGTTGTTTGATATCAAAGAAGTGTTCAGTGAATCTTTGATCAACGTTCTGTTGAAAGATAGAGTGGAGAAAATTGTATAACCGTGCGTTTTGGAGGACTAAAACAATTATAACGAAAGTATTCGATTGTGTGATAATAAGTTAAGGTTAATATAACAGTTTGTAGTTAAAATATTACGAATATATTTTGATAACGATAGTTCCACTGGTGGTTTTATAAAGAACTGTTAAAGAGTTTTGAATAACAGGTGAAAAGCTAGTTCAGTATTAGTATTATTAAATCAAAAGTGAATTCCATACTGTTTAGAATGTCAGGTTTAAAGAGATGTATAAGTCAAATGTCAATGCTTATGACTGGCAAGCCGGTGAACTCATCGGAATCGGCGTGGAGAGAAGAGCTACAGAAGTGAGTCTTTGTTTTAATTACCAATCAATTGTGACGTCATAATGGCTAAGCAAAGAAAGGGTAGCGGCCTCTGCGCCCGTAGAAAGATATCCAAATATTTGGCACGTAGAGGTTTGCTAATTTATTACTCCGGTAAGTTTCTTGGAATCATTTGGCTTTAAATATTGTTCCGCAATAATATATTGATTGTGTAAATGTCCAACGATACATATGAGATAATTTTACAAAATGTAGTCGTTCATTTAGATAATTATCTTCTTTACGACAATTTTGGTGACGATTCGTAGAACTAGCCTCAAAATACTTGTTTAATATTAGGCTGCATAGAAACTAGCTGTTGCAAGAAGTCACAAACAACATTGTAATTTAAAAAATACTCTTTAACAGTCGTAAGAAATATCTAAACGTTTATTTTTAAACACATCGTAATAAAACTACTTCTTATCTTAATTTATTGCGAATCATCTCCAGAACGACTGGAAACAAAGTAAATCGTTAACAATATCAGTAAGCAATGTACTGTGAAGTTTAATACAAAACGGGTATTAGAGTTATTCATTATTTTCAGAGCTAGTCTCAGCGTCTGTGCAAATAACTCGACTCTATAAAATGTGTAACAGATTAAGTGCCAAAGAAACGTGTTTCCATAATGGTCTCTGGATAATTCAGTTCAGGCGTCCTGCGTATCGCTTGATGTCATCTGTGCCTACAGTGGGCTGGGCGTTCACACGACGCCACATTCTCACACGACGGCTTAAAGGGTTCATTCATTATATTAAATATTTATAAATATTACTGTTAAGTAGTTTTAAAACAATGTTATTAGTACGTTTTTATAATCTATCATAATGGTTAGCTATTACAGTGTAGAGCATTGCCATTAACGCATTGTATGCGAAGGAGCAAATGTTCTCATCGATAGTTATACTCTTCTCAGCAAAAACGTGCTGGCAAGATATGCCTTCAAGATTTCGGCGACAGGTATCCCAATGATATCCTTTACCATAACCGGCTGTACGTCAACAAAGACATACGGATATAAACAATCCCATTAGTATTTGCAAAGCTTTTGACCAATCTCCGGCGAACCAACTTTACCGTTCCTTGAACAGTTTGAATGCTTTAGAATTTAATAATATTTTTACAGTTTCCAAGTATCTCTGTTAGCATAGCAAATAAGGCACTATTTATTAATGGCGCCTTCGCTCAAAGTAAAACCTAGTTCTGAGAAAAAGCTATTAACTACGCCTCAAGTATAAGAATAAGTATATGATTTTACATTAAAGTTGAATAAATTACATCTAAGACCCACGATTTTCGTGTTCTGCGGTTTTCCTCAATAAACTAAGAACTGGTAAACATTTTGTAATTGATAAAATGTCGAGAAATGTGCATTGAATTACTAGCGATTAAAATACCGAGGTAATCGGTGAAATCACCGTAACTAATCCAATTAACCGCATAATTAATTAATTATAGAGGTCATAATTATATCACAGACATCCTTCAACGCTGTCCTGTTACCCGCTATGTAATATGTCACAACTCGGTTCTAAGATACTGCAATTAATGCAGCTTTCTTACTAAACGTTTCATTTCGAAACTTGAGCTGTTATCTTACGTGAATTTTATAAATTCTTTACAACTCTCTTTTATCTCCTATCCTATCTTGTATTAAGTAAAAACTCAATTTTAAATTCACATCATAGAAAATTTACAAATTATAATATTTATATTTTTTTCGTCAACGCTCTGCGTCGACAAAATATACCATGGATGAAATACGGAACAGAAATAGATTGTGAGATTATATTTCATCCAACCTCAAAGTATATCAAGAACTGTCTCATTAATAATATGAATTAATTCGATAATCATTTTAAAACTAAGTTCTTTAATTAAAACTGCTAAAACGGGGATGAACCTAGTTATTAATACTATACCTATATTTAAAGGTTACGTTTTAATAACCTTTGTAACTGCGACGCTGCATTTGCTTTAATGTATAGGTACCTACCAATGTAAACAGACTACAAAACGATGATGCAAATCAAACACTATAAAGCCAATATCTATTGAGACTATGATTGTTTGACAAACGTCTATCGTCTGTATATAGCAAGCAACTTTGACTGTACAAGTACCATCATACCTTTTTGCGTCTACGATCAAGATTTTTCCATTCAAACTACCAAAAAAATATTCATAAGCGTAAATAAATATTCCTAAAACTTTTCCATTAAATTATTTATTATTAATGAAATAAATATATTACCCGCCAACGTATTTATTTATATTAATATCGTCATACGCACACAGAAATATCCTATAAACAGCAACGAGGAAGTGTGTGGTCACTGTAAAAAAATATGATATTATATAAGAGTTACCTATCAAGAAACTTACGCCATCATATCTTTTTTAACATTTCATAAAATATCTATGAACAATACAAATAAAGACTGCTTGAAGAGCCTGTTCGCAGTAATCTATGGGGATTTCTAAGCGATCTGTCAAAGCGAGGCGAAAGCTCCTAATAAATTATTTGGAACTCTTTGGATCATAGCCGTTCTTGTTACAAAACGTAAGAAACTACGCAAAGGATCTCTGGAATTCTCTATCAATACCTACTATAACCATTTAGTTCTTTACACAGTTGAGCTGAGAGATTTTCTCTTATTTATATGGCCGTCTCCTCAGTATTTTTTTATCCCACGATGCATTCACATCAAGAAACCTAATCAAATCGCTAATGCTATTCAATTGGATACCAGTATAGATTCTTTCCATCGCCTTGATATATACATCGTGCAAAAACTGAATCGCTTAGTCAAGTATCATTAAACTGTGACGTATGGTACCTTAGGTTCTCAGACTGACTTTATTCTTTGTATTGTATGAATACGTATCATTAATCTTTGACGTGGGTACATTAAGAAAATCGTGAGTAGACCTACCTGTACCACTTTGTTATTGCTACTAGTAAACTGAATATTTAATACTCAATTATTATAAGTATAGGGATTTCCTAGATAAGGTTTTTAATCCCTTAATTACATAACAACAACAATTTGTAATTATTCTTTGTAAATTTCAACCTCTGATCAAACTACTAATTTGGCTTTTATTTCTCTCGAAGTTTATCGTAAATAATAAATTCAGCATGGGTTACATTCCGAAAGTCTCATTAATTCTATGTGAAGTGATATATTATCTGAAACACACTCTATTGTAAGCCATTCCCATTATTTTACTCATGGAAAACACTCGAAAATGAGAGCTTTTATAAAAAAGCTTTTTAGATTACCTAATGGGAGAGCTTAGTCTCTATCACTGTTGTGACGGTCACAGTAAGTGATAAACCATTTATCTCGAGTACTGCGTTAACTTCCCGTGCGTTGATATCACCTGGATGCATTATCTCCATGGTATCTGCACTAAGTAGCGGTTTTTCACGACAATTCGAGTACCTAAAGCACTCTATCACTAAAATGACATAGATTTATTCATTTACGCTTAGTTACACCCTTTCGACACACACCGGCGGTGAATAATTTTGTAATGCTTATGAATTTGAATTTTAAAATGCGTAAACTGTCGATCAGGTGATTTAATTTGAATCAAAGTGCATTCGTGTGCCATTAATTAAACATCGTGGAATCGTAATTGTCTTTAAATTGAGTGTTGCTTCGTAATTAAAATAATAATACAATAGTTCGTAGTGATTCTAATTCAATATTTTTTTAATAAAACGCTGAGTTGTTTAATATAAATAAATACCTAAATAATTAAAAGTGCTAGTACAAGTCAATTCTAAATAACATACAGCAAAACGCAGAACCTATTTAACAACGGTTATTAAATCAAAATAGCAGTATCACATGATAATTAATAATGCAATTATAACATACTAATACGTGCAATGCTTCCAGGTATATTAACATTATTTATTTATTTATTATAAGTAATACTTCTTTCTTGTATAAAATCCTGGAAATACTTAAGCTTGTTTTGCCAGTAAGTCGGTTAATATTACCAATGTAAACCTATAGACATCGATCAAACAGAAGCAGTTTACATAATTGAATAAATTGCACTTATGTAATCTGAATAATATATTACACGGACGTCAATAATACGTCTTAGCGTTAAATTGATACATACATCATCCATTATTTATTATCGGTTTTAAATACACATAATATAATCGCTAATCTAGAAGCGCTAAATCATAAATAAAGTATTTTTAGCTTTCTCTAATGAATTGTAAAATTACTTACTTAATTATAAATTACCCAGAGAGTATAATAATTTCTCGTACCTCTCCTTTATCTTTATTCATACGAGTATAACTAATTCCACTTAAAGAAAATTAATATAATTTACATAACAATCTTGCAACCGTGCCATATGGACGACTCACCAGTATTTCCGTTAAAAATTAAATATTTACATAACATTAGTAGCAATCATTGTTATGAATGAAGCATACAAAGTGTGATGTGGTGATACATAGATGTTTAGCTACAGAGCCAAAGGTTTTGAGTAAGCTATTATATTCATCGCTCTTTATTATCTCACAGTTCAAAGTGTTATAAACATAGATATGTTCCTCTGATCTCTTTTCTTTAAAAAGTGTTCGTTGTAAGTGCTTTTTGAAGTAACAGATTAATATAAAGAGTGTTTCTTTATTTCCAGATACCGTCAAGCCCGTTACGCAGCGAGACGCGTCCGAAAGCGCGTCATCTTCAAACACGGGGACTGCAACGTCGTCCAATGGAACGTGGCCAAGCGCAGGCGCCGATACCTTCAGGACATCTTCACGACCCTCGTGGACGCTCAGTGGCGCTGGACGCTGCTCGTGTTCGCGCTATCCTTCATCCTCTCCTGGTTACTGTTCGCCCTCATCTGGTGGCTCATCATCTTTACGCATGGAGACCTCACCCCTCCCCCGCCCAACGAAAACGTCACCTTCATCCCCTGCCTCAACAACGTCAACACCTTCACCGGCTGCTTCCTGTTTTCCGTGGAGACCCAACACACTATCGGCTATGGTTCAAGAACAACAAACGAGGAATGCCCTGAAGCTATCTTCGTCATGTGCATACAGAGTATTGTGGGCGTCTTCATCCAAGCTTTCATGGTAAGCTTTAATTTGAATGTTAAAATAGTGTGTCATTTAGCAAATGAGCCGAGGAAAAGTATATACTCACTGTCAAAATAAATTGTAATAAATCCTGTTTACTCAGAGTCAATCTTCATAACATTAAACGCAGTGCTATAAAAATAACGACCTACTTTATGTCGAAATGTTGGTTTAAATCATGTTAAAAACAAGTATCTAATCAACGTTTTCATAGTAAGGGTTTTTAGATAAACGTTGGAAGAACCTTTCTGCTCTAAAGCTAATACGATAATTTAATATTAAAATAAACTTGGAATCGTGCCAAATGTATTAACGTAACCTATATGAAGCCAGATGTTCTCTTAAAAATCATTACAAGTTTAAAAGATGCAATGGATTTAATTGTGCCTTTTATGAGGCGGTTTGACGATATTATCATAATTAAAGCTCTCCCACATTGACGTGATGAGTGCCTCAAAGAAAAAAAAACATTTTTTTAGAAAGGATTGCTAAAGAAGCCAAGTCATCACATACAACAGGTGTTTCTGAATCCATCAAACATTGCATCAATGTTCATTTTTAGGTGGGAATCGTGTTCGCAAAGATGTCGAGACCCAAAAAGCGAACCCAGACCCTGCTCTACTCCCGCAACGCTGTCATTTGTTTGCGCGACGGCCAACTGTGCCTGATGTTCCGTGTCGGTGACATGAGGAAATCCCATATAGTTGAAGCACATATAAGAGCACAAATAATCCGCCGCAAGGTATATTATTTCGCCAAAAACGGAGACTGGTTAGTGATTGGGGATTTCAGTCAGCACGCCTAGTTACGTCTAACACGAGTTCACACTGACTCCTCTCTCTAACTTGTGGGGCGTCGAACTCTGAACAAACACTCCCAATATTAGATCATGTGCTCTTCAGACTTCGATTCCCCAAGTTTTGGAATTATATTTCAAAACTTTTCTCTCTTGTCCGTAGGTGGGTCTTATATTCGCGAAGTTGGCGCGCGCAAAAAAGCGTAACACCACACTCCTGTTCTCGCGTAACGCGGTTATTTGTCTAAGGGATGGTGAATATTGCCTCCTCTTCCGCGTTGGAGATATCCGCAAGTCGCACATTCTGGAAGCGCACGTGCGCGCTCAGATTATAAGGAAAAAGGTATATTCTGATTTCCAATATGCTATTAGTAAATATGCATTCAGTGCTGCAACCACTTAATTAACTCGCGCGTTATTTTTTGCATTCGTTTGCTATAATATACGACCCATCTATGGACGATACAGCATGATTTTATTTGATTTTTTGCTTACTATCTCTACTTCTTTTTGTGTGATATCTGTAGTTTGTACTATTGGACTGTGCAAGTTTGCATACTGCTTACCTTTGTATTGACGAAAACTATTTACAAACACTTAGACGTCAGCAGCTGTTTGAATTGACATTGCTTTTTTAAATCTCTACTAACATATTCCATTAAAAGTCAATTGCATCTGCAATTTCTCATTATAATTACACTATAAAAGTTATGGACGTATAATCAGTTTAATTAAAAATAACAGTCAATTATTGATAAATTTATTTTTCATCGATCAGCCACAGCCACAGCAAACTCACTAATAAGTAATACAACAACCTATAGTTTGCACGTGGTTTATTTATACTCAAATACTTAGCTTGCCTGTGGAACTAATCAAATAATTTTGATACTTTGACACACAATATAAATCAGTCAATTCCGACAGCTCTTGATATTATATTAGGTAGATTAATTTTATTTCTGTTTCTGGGAAAAAAAATAAAAATGAAGATTGTATGAGAGAATGGACGCACACGAGTTTTTCGAGTATATAATTTATAGCATGTTTGTTGTAAAGCCATGCATAACAGTTTTGCTTAATTTCGGTTACTAGGAATAATAAAATAAATATATCAGAAAGAAATCCCAATGTTCCTAGTTAAAAGGAGACAATGTTCAGACACTATATGAACAATAGCACTAATATTTTCCATAAATGCTGCTACTAACAGCTTTGCGCTATAAGATTATGTTGCAAAAATCACGTAACGCCTAAAAATTAATTTCACAACAAATAGGGTATTGTTTTTGTAACAAAATTTTATAAACGATTGGTTATGACTTAACAGTTATGCATAACGAAAGTACGAATCGTATGTTTTATGACTACAATTATTTCTATTACATCATTAAAAATCGAAATATCGTTAAGATGTAACCGCAGTAAATGTACCTTCAGTGATTTCGTACTTGCGTAATGCAGACTAAAAAGCAGTTGTAATAATTTTGTGAATTTTGGGTGTAGATTACTAGAGAAGGCGAAGTGTTGCCGTTTTACCAGCAGGAGTTGAAAGTGGGTGCTGACGGAGAGGAAGACAGACTGATGTTCATATGGCCCATGACAATAGTGCACAAGATCAACGAGAAGTCACCGTTGTACAACCTCTCAGCGTCCGACATGCTGAGGGAGAGATTTGAAATCGTCGTCATGTTGGGTGAGTTCATTCTTCTTTGTATATTGGTAGTTGTCTTGTTCTTCACTATATTATCACCAACAAACGTATGTTTATCCTAATACACAGATAAAGTTGTCTACACTAAACTAAAATGAATTACCTTTAACAATAAATTGATACATCAAAACGAATGACTTAATTGCGCTATCTGTACATCTTTCTTTCTACAAAACGATGCTATTCATCTTCCTTCAAGCTTTATTCAAACAAATGTCATGATAAAGCACTCTTGGATGAACCTGCAAGTCAACATCCTATTAAATTAATATAAACACTTGATTCTGCTTATTCGAGAAACGTAAAGAACATAAATTAGGCATTTCTACAAAATAAACACTCATTAATCTACTTACAGCGACGGGCACAACAACAGTTACTTCAAAAACATTTCAACAAACAATTATAATTACAACAATTTCGTTGACGACGTGAATAGCTGTATCATTTTTATATGCAGTATCTTGCGCGCGATGAGAATAGATGATGTTGATCTTGATAAACAAATAGTCAGTAATTGGTGCACATAATGGATCAAGACTACACGTAACGACACCACATGCTCTCCTCTTGGCACTTCCTTGACAGAGTTTTGGTAGATTGCCCTGAACTTTACACATGATATTAATACACGATTCCATGTATTATAATAATTGTAAGGCATCTATCGAACGGATGTTATGTTCAGATACTATTCCATGCCACTATTTAGTAATCTACGAATATAAATAAAACTGAAGATTTGTAGAGTTTCTGTCCGGTGTTTCTCGGTAAATTCAATATTTCCATCCACTTTGTAAGACTTGTTTAAATATACTGAGGATAGGATGGGAATAAACTTAGCATAAATAAAAACTTTCTATGCAAATAGACGCAGTATTCTCCATTTGAATCACACTATTGAAAGGCCTATAAGGGCAGTGAGTCACGCTGCCATTTAGAAATGGATCCGATTTCAACATTCATATTTACACGGAATTAATAAACTAGTAACCTAAATATGTCTAGCCATGATTTAAATCTATATCCACATTAGGAATTTTAGTGTTGCTTAAAATTACTAGAATCATGGAAATTTATGTATGAGTCAAACGTGATAATATTTCCAATGCTATTCTTAAAACAGGTGAAATAATTGTATAGCCTGCCAAAATATTAAAATATATTAGGTTTTAAATTGACACTGCATAGAACCAATAAAATCATTTATTATAAGCCTTTGCGGCTTCCCCAACTATTTTATTCAGAACAAAGGTTGTAACTGTAACTATATACTATTTAAAAAAAAATTGCATCGGTTAGTACGGGTGACAAGGTTCTATCATTATAATATTCTGTTTGTGTATTACAGAGGGAGTGATCGAGTCCACAGGCATGACCACCCAAGCGCGCAGCAGTTTCTTGCCATCTGAGATTCTCTGGGGCCATCGGTTTGAGACCATGGTGACTTTCAGAAAGGATACTGGTGAATACGAGGTGTGTAGTTGTGCCAATTTAAATTCTTCGTCCTCTGTCCAAAATATTTTTTCGTGAAAGTTTTCCTTACAATTATCTGAATGTAGGTTATAAAAGGCACTTATATACAGCTATACCTACCTATATACCAAATCTCACATGATCCTATATTACAAAAAATAGAAGCCAAAGTGCAAAAATAAATCTAAATATATTATTACCTACGGTCTATTCATAAATCAAACCTTTTCCACCATGTTAGATATGTATAGTGAGCCTACGACTGTTGGATAACGTCTTTGATCGAAGAATTGCTCAATCTACTTAGTATGTTCTTAATGCTAAAATTACAAGAGAGAAAGGGAGATATTTACAAGGATAACCATACTATAAGTTACTATAAGTTATTCGAATAACTCATGGCGCTTGCTGGTTTATTAATTGCGTATCTACTGTATAAACTACACTTTATACCATGTCTTTATACATTTTACATAAATATCTCGACTTTAAAATGCATTATACGTAATTAGTGACGCAATGGAGGAATTTACTACCTGCAAGAAATAACTTATTATTCTATGCTTACATTCTTCAATTGTTAGGTAACATAAGACTGCCTGGTAGGGATGTAGAGGGATGTATTTATAAGTAAATCAATTGCGAGGTATTCTATGATGAATTATCGCCATACCAAGAACGTAGACAGGGTAATATAGTACCTGAATACTATTTTGGTAAATATCCTTGCTCGCCTCGTGATTTCAGCATCTTACAAAACTTAATATCTTCATTTATAAGCAGTTGAAGGCCTACATACCAATACGTAGGTAGGTATATAACGAATGTGTGAAAAACATTACCCACTCTTTAATTGCACACAATCGGGAAAAACCTAGTCGAAGCTATACTTGTCCGACCTTCACGTAAGCAAACGTTAAAAATAAACAATTATCTAAATATTTACTTCCGAGGTTATCGATTAACTTACAACAAGTATTTAAAACAATAATATTTTTATATTTGCGACCTGTAAATCTTTAATGACCTCATCCAATACGGATGAGTGGAACATAAACAGAAAATATAGATTATTATATTCTATTTTTGTTTCGTTCACCTGCTTTGGTTACCTATAGAAATAATATTTGTGGCCTTATTATACAATTTATTTTAGGCGAATCATGAATTTGCCCTTTTTGGAGCATTGATTGGAGATTGGCTTAATTTTTATTACGATTTTTATTATAATAGTCAAAGATACTTCAATACCAGACCACGAAAATTAAAAATCTAATGGTCAAAGAACGAGACGAAATCTCAACAATGTTTGTCATAAATCAGTTCCCTTACAATGACCTCTTCAAACAGAGTTCATGGTTGGGGGGCAGAATGATTTGCTATAAAATATTTTCTATAGATACCTGTGTATAATATGCAAGCATAAGGAAGCGTCACTAAGGAATGTTAACTGTATTCAACACCATAATTATTCAGGAAAAGATGTTAACGATAGAAAAACAAACTAAGCGATGAGTTAACAAATAAACAGTTCTTTGGCCAGTAAAAAATATTATGGAAAATTACTTGATACGATTTTTGTTTTACAAAAAACTATATATAGCTTTGTAACGATATTCCACGTAGAAACAAAAGCTTAACAGACTGAGACTGAGTATCTACCTATTATTACTAACTTAATATGTGACATTATCCTGCAATTTTTCCTTATACCTAGATTTAGGTATTGCGACTAAAATTTAAAGTACCTATACGAAATTTTTAATTAACAGTCGGCATTGATTAATTATTTAAAATATAAGTGAAAAGTAATAATGTTTCAATTATAATTAGGTGAAAAATATCGCCAAGTTCGGATAGTTTTGATTAAAATAGTTAGAATAAATATGTAATTTTTCACTAAAGCAAAATTATTTCTTTGTTTTCAGGTTGATTACACCAGATTCAACAACACATATGAAGTTGACACTCCACTGTGTTCCTCAAAGCAACTTGATGAGTTACGAGCAACTGTTTCGACCTCACAAAAATTAGGTATGCAGCATTGTTACCGAACAAACCTTCAGATATATAAAAGTTCATTGCCAGTTGAATACGTAATCTTCAATATTTAAATTCGATACGTAGTAATTTGCTATAAAAATACATATGTATTTGCATGAGTGTGAAAGTTTAAGAACGATGTGTGTGTGTGTAATTTAACCAATCCAACACGAAACCAGTTGCAAAATTTCTGCTAATAGATAGGTACTTTTCAGTCATAAAAACATTTAAGTATAACACTCAAAAGTCACGATGTCAAGTCTCATGCTTTCAAAGCATGCAGTCATTCTTATTATTATATGCATTATTGTGTCTGATCGGATATCTGTCTTATTTTTAATATAATAAGACAGATATCCTAGGGGAGAAGAAAAACTATACTCAGTTCAGACAGAATTATCTTATAGAAATAAAAACCCTTCTTATTGTAATTATGTTATAGAAACTTATACCTAACGGTAAATAAGGTCCGAATATAATTAATTGTTATTGTATTTTTCCAGATCGTATGCTTGGCACTATCCCGAAGACATTCTCCGCCGACACCTTGGACCTGAGCTCCGTCGATTCCATGTCGCTAGACGAGCATATTGAAATCAAAATACCTGAAGCGAGAGCCAGAGAAAACAGGTTGATGGCTCAGAATAATTTCGTGCACCACATCAACGAAAAGTCCAGAAACCCAAGTCATACTCACTTGGCCGTTGAAAATGGCCAAGAATTACATAGAAATCATAACCCAGAATACAGACATCCTGAAGTAAAAGAACACATGCACAGAAGTCATAGTCACGCTAGTATGAAGAAGGCTCATGGGCTGACCCCGAACGGCATCGGCCATGCGGGCAACGGCCATGAACATAAGCATGATGAGCATAGTAAAATCAGAAAGTAAGTCGTTTGGTATTGTCATTAACTTATTACTTCAGGTACCTACACGCTTAATAACATCACGCTGCTTTTCCAGTGATACAGTAGGTTTTATCCTATAAGATTGACCAGCTGTTTGATATTATAGTTTAATGTTGGTCTCTGATTTAGTAGGACTAGGCCTTGATATTAAATTTCATGATTCTTCCCTTGTTCTCCCTCCTCTCATCGCCATACTGACCATATCTATCGTTCATTCCAGATCTCCAAGTGAGAACCACATCGCCAAGCCCCAGGTGATCCCCATCCTGGTGACGTCACCAGCGCCGGAGCCCGCCTGACGGCTACCGCGCCTCCACAAACCACACGTCACCTTCTCATCGCACTCCGATAGCATCGAGAACATACTCCTTCAAATAGAAGATCAGTAGAATACCAGTAGACTATATTCTGAGTTTCGAAGTAGCTTCTTCTAAAACACGTGCACAAATAGGACAATAAAACAGAACTACAGTAAATATTGAGATGACGTATCAGACACCTCGTCTGGTCGAAATAAAACAAAGACTAAACTCATGGTTTATATTACAAAAATAATACATCTGAGGTAAGATTAGAAATTGTGATCGGAATTTTCCAGTGTTCAACCTAATTAATAAGGTAACCTACCAAGAATTTATTGGTAGTTTATATAAAAGTCGTGTTACTAATATTCTAAGTAACTATTTATTGCTTGCGACGCACTTGCTCTTATACCAAACTGTAATACATAGTTTAAGTATTATTAAAATAATATTTACTATGGCTTTAGTGTGTGGTGCCAATATAAATTAAAAACAATCAGTCCACCATCTTTGAAATAGACAATGTTCTGTAATCGTCTTCATCAAACATCGATATACCAGATAGGGTTGTATTTAGACCAAGTATTTATTTAGTTAATATTAGCGAACGTAGACAAGGGAGACTAACAAAAACGTATAGAAGATAATTGACGTCAAGCTTTAAAATCTTAGTAAATCAAGTCTCCGCAGTTTGTGTGTAAGATTACAAAATGTAGGAGTATTGATACTTGTTCTATCGACAGTCAAACTAGAGATGGAATTACGTTTTATTTTATAAGAGATATTTATATTTCCAATGACGAATTTAATTCAAAATTGTTACTAAACGGATTACCCCTGTTCAGATTTATCGATATCAAGGTCGGTACCGGAATAAAACCTCTGTATCGGTACCGATCTTAATATTGGATTAGGGAAATATCAACTATAAGTGTACTTTCGGATGTAATCCAAAAAAAACTATAGTATAAATAATATACCTACTTAAGTATTTAAAATTGTATCGAGCTACCTACGTAACGAGTTGTGAATGTACAATTAGCTTACTGTCTTACGCTTTTTATACATAAAGTATCGTACAAAGTACTGTTATAATATGTACAACAAAACAAAGATATGTGATATATTGGATACTTAATTATTCGGTCTGTACTTAGAACTTGGCTCGCGCACTACCGGGCATCGTGCGCTGCCTTGTTATCGACACATTTTCCTCGTGTAGCTAAGATAATTAATTTAAAATACTTATAAGTATTAGTATTACTAATGCTTTGCAATATGTACTGACTATAATATTTTATTATTATATACCAATAATAACGAACCTATTATTAAAGTGTTCTTACAAAACATAGTATTATTGTATCGTTCAGTGAAATGTTATGTAATTCAGGGGTCTGAAGCGGCGCGGGCGCTGCCTTTTTTATTCAATTTGCCCAAAGCTTCGTATTTTCCTGATGATATATCAGAATAGACAAATATAGTAGTTAAAATACGATCACACACGAGTTTTATTTCAGCCTCCACATGTCTTATCGTTTACCTACACTATATATTATATTACAGTGCTTTCCGCATTCCCATGCTTAAAAAAGAACACATGCAGAGCATGCTCCATAGTCGTGATAACTAGATGTCACGTTATTTAGAATAAAATTATTTTGCTACTCGACAACAGATGGCGCTGTGATTAACATTCTTCATCCTCAAAATCCTAAAAGCAATTTCATGGTCTGACGTAGCAAGTGTTTTATACGAATTTAAACTTTTCAGTTTAAGTCACATACTTATAGCACATTTATATGAATAACGTTAAACGTTTTGTCCATTGCAATTGCAACACATTAAAAATACACATATTTATCATTATTATTAGCACATTCCATCTTTCCATCATCAGATAAACATAGATTGATCGAGTACCTTTCCTTTAAACACTAGGTCGATGTAACAGATAATACACAATCAATACTGCATACATTTCAAACTTTGTCAATCTTTTTCTTTCGTCTTCTCGACGTTTCTTCTTCACTGGACGACGAGGATTCTTCTGTAGGACTGCTGAAGTAGTGGGGAGGGTACTTAATGGATGAGGGCCGCCTGGTAAGACTCGCTCGTCGAATGGCGTCCGCCACGAGCCTGTCTGCTATGTTCGTTAGTGGAGACGGCAGAGTGGAGTTGATGGACTCTCGAAGTGTCACTTCTGACAGTATTGGTGAGCTTGCTGCCATGTAACCTGGAATTCACATGCATTACGTTAATAACATCAATAAAGTAGTTGTTTAGAAGGTTACTGGGTGGCAATCCAAACCTTACTAATGGTTTTATTTCTAAATAAGTAATTAGTTTTTAATTTAAGAAACCAAGACTGTTGTTCTTTTCTACGTATCGATTTTTAAACTACATATTTCCCCACCTTTACTTTTATCGTCAGATAGTAGTCGGAAACTGTCATATCAAGATCTCATTCCACTTCACCCATATATAATCAGAGTTCAGGCGGGAGTAAAGGCGCTTTCAATAAAATTTTTAGTCGATTTTCGAATTCAAACAACACTGACTTATGTAAGTAAAAATTTGCAGTAATTTATTTAACTGGCTATTTTGTAGGAGCACGATGTTTTACGAAACACTTGAATCCCTTATAGGTACCTAGTACCTAATTATATATATAATTAGACATTCATCATCAGCTTTTAAGTGACCCACTGCTGGACATAAGCCTCCTCCCCTAAACGCCACTATTTCCTGTTTTGGGCCTTTTGCATCCAGTTCTTTCCCTGTACAGCTACAAGATCATCAGTCAACCTTGCTGGAGGTCTACCAGGGGCTCTACATCTCTCTACTCTACCTTACTACTGTCTAATTAAATTTTTACCAAGATCGTCGACTTACATTACTTACATTTTAATTCCGTTATAAAGACCAACTTTACTTGGATTAGGTACCGAAAAAAGAGCTCGACGTCACAGCACTCTGACATCACTACACAATTTCGCCACACACACAGATAAGCACACGATTATCTTCAATAACAACACTCGACAAACACCATAAGCCCTTGATTAATTAATCTTCTATCACTCTATGCTTTGCGATCAGTGTTTTAAGTAACCTTGTAAAATATAATAATCTGTTATAAGCAAAGTCTGGATTCTAATATGTATTTGCAAATTTAATCCATTCTTAGCGAACATTGCATGGTTTGTTCAAAATCTACTGATGATGCATATTTTCACCGTTTTATTTCACCGGTTCCATAAAGGTAAATTGAAGAGTAGGTAATATGTAAAAAAAATCGAGGCACCACCTCAGTATATCGACATCTCTATTTATCGGCATGCAAAGGAGAGTGACAGGTACGTACCTATAATTTTATTTATTATTCAATATTGTCTAATCGGACAACTATTTAATTGTTCGTCCAAAAGTCGATAGGAATGTATTTAGATGCGTATGTAGAGTCGTATGCCATCAACTCTTTTGAAATACAATTTTATCAACATAGACTTTTGGACAACAACTAAAACATTTTATATTACTCGATTAAAAGTTGTATGTATGCGCTAGGTCTTAGACATAGAAGTAAACATTTGCCAAGCATTACGTACCTAATCTCAGATCATATTCGTTCAAACATGTCAGTTGGCATAGAGTGTAAGAAGCACTAGGTATCATAAATCAAACACAAAGAAACGTCACAACATAAATAATTATTAATTCAATATTTACATAAAACAACATACAACGTGACAAAACATGCGTATAGTTTATAACTAATAAATATTGAACAATATTTTTACAGTACTACTATATTACTAGCTATCACATTGTAGGCACATCTTGAAGCGTGAATTACAACCGACCTATAACTAAATTAAAAATTAAATTGCACTTTTTGACAGCTGGAATGTTTTGACGAAATTATAAGTATCTGTGTTCTATAATCTGTGTCTGTGTCTATTAAATAATAAAGTATTCAACATTTTTTAATTTTTTTTTCGAAACTGTCTCTCGCAATTAGCTCTGAAGGAGCTCTTACTGCTTAACCGGTCGTTTGACGAGACTTAATAAAAGGCCTCCAGCCAGGGACATTTTTATTGTCTCTATTCCCGTATAAAATAATTAGATACCGGGGCTGTGCACATTATAATAATCCAAACATTTGCGCAAAAAATAGTCCAATTTGAAAAAAAGCGTTCCAAAGAGGTTGACGCTAGTAAAAACTAAAATAGTAACTTTAATCAAGACTGATATTCTAAGGAGAACCAATAAATTGTAATATAAATTGACACAGATTAAACAAAACTTTGCTCCGTTACCATTATTGTGTATTTAATCTAAAAGCTGACTAGTAGCACTGGGTTATAAACAAAACACTACAGAACTGCATTAATCATTATTTACCAGATCTTTGTTTTCTTGTTACCAAATACTTAATGACTAAATTTTACACTTAATAATTATACAACAGGATCTCCTAACAAATTTAAATTCAGATCTTAATAATACAGATCTAGGATCTCTTTTGCATTTGTAACTAACCAAAACTTGCCCTAATCAAAGACATTTAATGCTTACCATAACTTTAATTTACTTTTTACTTATAAACTAATTTGATCGATAGATTTCGGCGGTGGTTGACCTTTAAAAATTGGCGATGAAACAAAAATCTAGTTCGAAATTCAAAGTGCTGACTTATCTGCAGCATATTGATGTTTTCAATAGATTCTGTTTTGACAAGATCTGTAGTACAAGTAAACCATACGTTTATTTTACAAAATCATTAATATTAAAATAATATCACGAATTCAAAATATAAAACGCAATTGCTAAATGATTTAATATAATATGATAACTTCGATTTTTAAATTATCTACTATTCCAAAAAAGAGGACTCAAAAAGATTGTTTACGTTTATCAGTATGTTAGTTTGAGATAGACTTATTATTTAATTTATAGGGTGACGGTATAGTCGCCGTCCTTCTGCTCGGCTTTTGGCTCGTGTGGCTCGCGATCGGGCATCATCAGGTGCTGCTCCCCGCTTTCTGTACGACATCACAAACACATACACAGTTACATAGACATACATTGAAGCTTACTACATCTAGTGTGCAATAGGACATCAAAAATTGCCAAGAAACATAGTCAAATCATCTGAGAGGCAATTTTAACGTTCGTGTAATTAATCAAAATTTAAGTGCTCGAGTACAAAATAACAAAAAAGTTGGAATAATACATGTAGGTAGGTGATTATAAGAAGAAAAATTAGTAGATAGAAGTACTTACAATTAATGTTATAGGGTGGCTTCTTCAATGTGCAATTGGTTCAAGGAATCATATAAATAACAATGTTATAAGTAAATTAAGTAGGTATGTCAATATTTTCCTAAAATATTTCATGCTTAACCCAGTTAAAAATACACCAGACAAGGTAAGATTGTTGGTAAGGTCAGCCGTGAATGTTTTCTTGATAAGACATGTAAACAGAGACATCTACACCGTATCAATCTTTTTATACATCATGGACATAAAATTGTAGGACAATGTGTGGAAATTATTAAAAGGTATGTAGTTACATTAGTTTTGATGAGTTAGTCAGATAGGTCAGAAAATTGGCTTTTTAAAGTCAATGATTTTTTTTAATTAAATATGGTTATATTAATTGTTGTTAGCAGTCGTTTCACATGTAATTCTACTAACTAATCTTTACACTAGTACCTACAGTTATAGTGTAAGGTTTTTATTTCATATCTGCCAAGACGCTTTATAAAGGCGTATGCCGATTGTTTTACTGTTGTGTCTGCAAACGTGACAGGCGAAAGGATATAGGTTCCCAAAGACCACTTATCTTCGTTAATGTTGACGACCTGTTTAGCGCAGTGGCTAAGTGATTGGACTGCTGCGGTAAGGGTTGCGGGTTTGATTCCCGCACGGGGCAAAACTTTGTGCGACCCACAGATGTTTGTCCCGAGTCTGGATGTTTGTGTATGTGATATTTCATGTTTGTGAAACGCACCCACGACACAGGAGAAATTCCTAGTGTGGGGCGACGTTTTTTAAAAAAAAAAACAAAACAAAAAAAAAAATGTAGTTGCACTGTTCAAAAGTGTCGTTTCTATAGTGAAGAACCGACAAGCAACTCCGTAATTACTCTTTTAAATGTAGATTCTATAAACCTAACGCTGAACATTTTCCCCGTATGATTAACCTACTATTTACATACAAGTCACCAATGATTACAGAAACTAATGACATACACTAGAGAAACATAAGAGTCGATGACACAAAAGATAAATATTGAGACGTTAACGTCACTCCTGCTTCACAGAAACGTGCAGTGCAATGTAACAATACAAATAACTGACTAATAAAACTATTAACCATATTTAAATATGTATTTTTGTCAACAGAACTAGGTTCAACAGACCTATTTGCTGTCATCAAAATTTGAATGGCTATGTTCGTTCGAAAAAACGACATTTGTTTACAAAGATTCCAGACGCGACAGTCGGTTGGTTCAAAAATCTGTTGACAGTCAATTGAAATTCGAACAAATCCAACAAATCAAAAACTAGGAAAATTGGTCCCGCAGTCCTGGATTTAAAAGTGTTCTAACAAACTCAACTTTGTTTTATATATATATATAATATATATAGAAGATAACCGAGAACATCGATGTCCAAAGCCGTTGGTTTAAAGCGACCGGTATACCGATCGTCTTAAGCGATCGACAAAACAAATGTTTCCTGTATCAAAAAGGGGCAACAAATTGGCAAAATGGTACATCCTGCTGAGATTTGATAATAGTGCCGACATGACGGGTAATGGCCGATGTGATTTACTATTAGGAAGTAAAATAGGACCCCTCATACAAATAAGATTTAAAATGACACCCGCTACTCTACTACTAGCCAACTGAAGTGGATTCGTCTGGATTCTAGAACAGAATCAAATGAGTTCTGCAGAACTTAGGGGTCCATAGAAAATTCACCAGGTTTTCGCGAAATGATTTAATACCACAATTATTTAGTAGTTGCAATTATTATTTTATAATTGCTAACTGATCAATGTACACATGAATTTTACTATTTTCACCATGCCATTCTTTTGTGTTTTCATTTGTATTAGTAACTACTAGAATACTACTGTAGAGTACATAATAATTTTATACAAAAAGTGATAGTAAACTACAGTATCTTTGATTTATTCATTTTATATGGGGTTCCAAAAAATTCAGAGATATTTGGTGGGTATTCCGTTATCGTAAATGTTTAGGAGCCTATGATTTAGAGGTTATAAATGAAAACCAGAGAATATTTTGCCGTAGGTAGATGCTGCAAAACGCAGTAGGAAACATATTGGTAATTCAACAAACTTATAAAGATACAGATAGAATATTCTAATCTAGATTTTCCTATTACAAGTGCTCTACATTTTGTTATCAAGATTCATAACACATCAAGAAAACATCAAGAATGACCCAAATTAAAGGTTAAAGCTTTACCTAAAGTGCATTTGTCAAATAATAAACATAACATAACCTCACGCCTGTATTCCTCGAAGGAATAGGCAGAGATGTACATACCTTTAATACACCCATATATTTTAGAATAACCTAATGGAAAAACCCAATAATACTGCCCGACTCGGGACTTTAACCCAGGACCTCGTGCAGCAGTCGGACTTAGTGACCACTAGACCAACGAAGAAGTCTCATATACTACTTATACATACATTCGGTCTACTAATAAACGTTGATGGTATGGTACGTATAACGTAAGAATGGTTACTCTCGACACACCTCTACTGTCATCTATGATTTGACATTCGAAAGATAGACGTTGTGTCTATAAAACAAGCAAAGGGGTTACAGATTTCACACGTCGTTTAGAACATTTATTGAAGATATTAATATTTGATGACGTCAAAATGCTAATGATAGAGTTATAGCACCAATTTAAAAGTTTATTAGCGTTATGTATGAGCACACGGCTGTGTTAAAACACGTACGAGTCAAGCAATTTAAGTAAATTATACCCAGAATAACAGTTTGCACATTTAGCGGTAACTGGCAACTTGTGATCTTGTTTGCTAATTATTATAACTACCTACGTAATGCTACGACGCTACGGATACAGGGCTTATATTTAAATTATTTTTTCTTGGAATAAATGGATTTGTACATATTCATTTGGACATAAAACATAATATCACGCCTGTAATCCCCGAAGGGGTAAGCCGAGGTTTATAGAACATCTATATTTTGCCGGTTATGTATGTCCCAATGTGGGCTGAAACTATTGCCATAAATCAGGCACAAACAAAGACTACGTTCTGCTACTGAGCAGGTACCTAATGGGAAAACCCGGTACCGCTTTGGCCGGTATTCGAACCCAGGACCTCATACTCAGCAGTCGCGCTTAGTATCTACTTGACTAGACCATCGAGGCTGTCTATTCATTAGTAAAAAATAATATTTTATGGATTTTTAGTAATAATTTGTTTCCAAATTCGAAATGTTGTAACTGTATTTTTGTAGCTACCGCCTGCATTTCCTATCGGACTATGTCTGGTGAAAAACGCCAGATAACAAATATCAAGAGCAATACATTTATCTAAACAAGATTATTTGAGATGTATACAGAAATACGGTAGTCTTTTCAAAACAATTTAGAACTTGTGTGATCCTATGAAATCGTAGCATATTAATTTGCTGCTACAAAGCTATCACACTAATATTATAAAGGCGAAAGTTTGTGAGTGTGTTTGTATGTTTGTTACCTCACCTCAAACGGCTAGACCGATTTTGATGAAATTTCATATGGAGGTAGTTGACACCCTGGATTACGGATTACCACATTTTTAATACAAACAAAAATTCTTTTTAGACAAGATTTTACTTATCATCTTACTATCAATACTTTACTTTTTAGCCGACTGCCAAGGAAGGATTATGTTTGTCACCCTTGTAACCGCCAGATCACAAGTAACATATCGACTTGCAAAATGTAGGTGTTGACAAATAATCCATCGACTACCGTTATGTCGAAAAAAGGGACTTATTCCAGGTATAAAGATTTCTTATCCATATACTAGGACTTCGAGCAGTCTCTGTGTTCGTTAGAGAACACTTTATCCATTTACACCTATAGTAAGCTACATCAAACATAAACAGTACATACTACCAGCTATTCAATATATCACCATTGTGTTTAGATATATGTGACACGCCTCATAAGAGATCACGAGAATATGTTCTGACGAGGCGTGAATAATAACTTTATCATAATTATGTTTATATCAACCATAAATGCAATTTTACGTTTATCCATATTTCAGTCTAAGTAAAGCCTGAAAATGGATTTATTTAGACGTTTATGTGGAAGTTGGAGGAAGGAGATAGGGGCATAGTGAGAGAGAAGAAAACTGTTGCTACAATAAAAGAAATTCCTTTTCCTTTAAATATCAAATCAGGATAGAATGAATTAAGTAGAGTTAGGTTTTGACGTAAGTTATTGCCAATTTGAAAGCAACGTTTACAATATTTTAAAGTCTTCGAAGAAACAATTTCTACTTAGAATTATATGTATAAATGTACCAACATCATGTACGAGATATTAATCTCTCATCTAAGTAGAATGTTACTAAAATCGAATATTTATTTTATCATTCGGAATTTGTGATACGAAGTTTTAAGTGAATAAGCTTGCACACTTAAATCAAAAGATCTTTAATGAGCAAAACATTCATTATCTATAGTATATTTTACGTTATTACAATAAGAGTAGTTATGTAAACATATTTATTTAAAGCTATCATTTTTATCATGAGTATATTACAGGTTAATAAGGAAGAAAGTAGATACGAAAGCTGGAAAACAATAAACAAATAATCTGTGAATGGATTTAAAATGAGTATAGGTATATGTACCTTCAGTAATAAATTAGACGTTATCGCTTAAGGAGCAGACAAGAGCTGTTGACCCTAGATAGTACTGCTAATATGATATGCCACAAATATCGCACGTAACGGAAATATTATAGTGCAAGGAACTCGCGCCTATCCTGATACACACTTAACTTCTACAGATTTACTACAATTGTTGCTTATTTATAACATAAGTAGGTCAATTAGTATTGCTAAACAAAGATATTTGGGTTTGCTAAGTTACAAACACATTGCCGATGTGTGCCTAAAAATAAATGGAATATATCACTATTCTATATACAATCAATTAGTCTAAACGAATACAATAGTACCTATAACTAAGCTTCTTTCTTTATTACCTAACTATGTTAAATTTTCGTATAAATTTTGTATACAGAGAGCATTGTTAGTGGACAAGAGGCACATACAACCACCTACCGCTACCACCGCCACCAGATTTAAGTCTAAAAAGCAACTCACCGATCGATCTACGATCACCTTGACTGCCGTAGAACTCGTCCAACTCCTTGGCCGAGCACAGCGGCGTGTCCACCTGCGTGGTCTCCTCGAACTTGGAATAGTCCACCTCGTACCCCTGCCGCTCACGATTGTACGTCACCAATGGGATAAACCTATGTCCCCACATTATTTCACTAGTCGTATAACTGGAACGAGCCTGAGTCGTCTGGCCCGTAGATTCTATCGTTCCCTCCAAAATTACTACAATTTCAAACCTCTCTTGCAACACATCGGCAGCGGAAACACCGTAAAACGGACTTTCCGCATTTATCTTATGTACCATAGTAATCGGCCAAATGAAGAATAGGTTGCTGTCACATCCGTCCGCATTTAACTCCAGCTCAGTTTGGTAGTGAGACAACACCTCACCTTCCTTAGTCGTTCTAGATCGTATCAGCTGTGCTCTCACACTGGCTCCAATTATATGTGATTTCCGCAAGTCACCGACTCTGAACATCAAACATAGCTCGCCATCTCTCTGGCATACAACTGCATACTTTGAAAACAAAAGCGTCTGCGTTCTGTGTTTAGGTCGCGTCATCTTAGCGAACACTATACCAACCATGAAGGCTTGAATCATCACACCAACGATACTCTGAAGACACATAATGAATATCGCCTCCGGGCATTCCTCTGTCGTCGTACGTGAGCCGTAACCGATCGTGTGTTGAGTTTCGATACTGAACAGGAAGCACGAGGTAAAATCGTAAATGTTAAACACACACGGCTTCCAGTTAGATGCTTCCTGCATGGGGGGCAGGTGATCCAGCTCTAAGTCACCGTGTGTAAATGCGATAAGCCACCAGATCAATGCGAATCCCAGCCAAGACAGGATGAAGGAGAGTGTGAATACCAGCAGGGTCCATCGCCACTGTGCGTCCACGAGCGTCGTGAACATATCTTGAAGGAATCTCAACCGCCGCTGAGAGATTTTTGACTTGAGAATATTGCACTCTCCATTTTTGAGAATTGCTCTGCGTCTTGTCCTCCTAGTTGCACCATGTCTGTGAGATCGGCTCCTAAAAACAAACACGCAAATATTAATATTGTATTTACGTTGCACTTCAATAAATCTAGTAATCTATCTATCCGGCGCAGTCCTGGACGTGTGAACGTCTAGTTCACGCTTACATAGGCGGCGGTACGTCGTATATGACCTTCGTCAATGTTAATATCGGTAATATGCAGTCACTAACATAGTGAATAGGCTTTCTAATTAACATAAATCGTTTCTAATGATCACGACATAAAACAATAGGAGGACATTAAAAGCAAGCGGACGGACAAAGGCGACACAGTACGGGTTGGTATCTGTCGGAGACGGCACGGGGTGTCGATGGTCGACGAACCTCTTGCTGCCTGTGGGATAGTAGACTCCCGGCGAGAGGTTGCCGTTGGCCGGCACTGGCTTCACTTTGAGCCAGTCGTCGGGCAGCAGCTGCGTCTCCTCGCGGCAGGTGGGTGACTCCGGGTCGGCATGCATGGCTGGTGCGGCGTCGTGCGCTCGACTCACTGGCAGCGGACCGTCTGCGCCACCATCCCTCAGTGGGCAGGCTCCTGAAGCATCGCGCGCGATAATGTCTCGGTCACGACTGACTCTCTCGTGCCCGCCCGCACAACGACGCGCTAAACGTTGTATAATTGTATCGCGAGATTCTATATCGGAAATTATCAGCTCGCTACGGAAAACAAATTTTAGTTAGTGTCTACGTTGACGTTATCAGACCTACAGGGTGATATTTTGATAGAGGTGTTTGTAGGGTGCCGCCGAAATAGAGAGGAATGATTATTTCGTAGCTCTTGTGTAGTTTTTGCTATCTAGTCACTGTATTTCCCTTTATATACTGTGACACTTTATGATATAAGATTACGAGATTGTGACAGAAAATAATGAAAATCAAACAAAGCGCAACCCGCTGCCAGTCGGTTTAGTTATTAGAGATGCGCATGCGACAGGTTAATGTTTACAGTTAATAATTATTTATGTCCATTTGTGCATCACGTAAATGGTCAACACATAAGTAATCTGTTAATATTTTTGTTAAATATTTTGAACAGCCTGTCACATAAATAAAGGCAGAACAATACAAACTGAGTTTATATACCTGCTGTACTTAAATACTTTATATAGAGAATACATTAGGAACGTCATCTTTCCCAAAATTTTATATTATATGATCAAGATTTAAAAATTACAAAAAATCTTGCTTTGTCGACATTCGCTTTGGGACATTAAGAAACATTCCTAGTGTGGGCCAACGCTTTAAACACCTCGGGGGTATTTAAAGCGCGTTGGGTTTGCCCTCCATAACGTAAACTTATTGCTATCTTTGCTGAATTCTTAACTTTATTTTGAAGATATGCTATTCAATACCTACATACTACTCAACATTATCGTTATATATACATACACATCCGCATTTTTATCGACTCGAATCCTGCCATGCAAAATCTAAAGGACACTGCGAGCCCATTCCGCCCTTAAACCTGTTTAGTTGGTAGGTACAGGTCTCAGTACCTAGGTACCATAATTCAAACCACATCATACACACTAATGAATCACATGTACGATATGCGTGTCCTATATGTTCTTACAATGATAACGTTTACCATTGTATCAAAGAGTTTAAGATAGTTCTGTGCTGTCCCACTTTTGATATCGGTCAAAGGATTAAGAATGTCTTCGCTGTCTGATTTCAATACTCAAGCAAACTGAAGTGGAATATACAGGCAAGTATTTCAGGCGAGAAAAATTCGTCTCTAATATATGTCTACTCGCGTAAACAGAAGCTACGGAAAGTCATATTTTGCATCATTATCGGACTACCTTATTCCCCATCTATATTAGGGTCAGCTTGGAGTTTAGATCCTGTATAAGATCAGGATCCCCTACAAGGATCAACTCTCTATCTGTCTTCCACGGCACAGTAATAATACCTACTCCCTTTTATAGGACTAGCTGCCGAACTTAGGGCTTCTGACCAGCAGGAACAACTGCCAAAGATCTACGAATGACAATCGCACTCGAAACTAACGGCTTAACGAGCTATGGGCCTCGATATGAAAATGAATGGTCACTTATCCTCGGAGTCCTCGAACTGACGGCGGCAAAATCGATCCTTGTTGGTATCCAGTTAAATCCTGATCGGTAGAATTGTCCAGCTGTTACTTAGCCATCTTTTACATTAAATATAATAAATATACCAGCTTGTGACAATTTTAGAATACTAAGTCTCATCACTATGAGTGCCGTATATATATCGGTGCCGAATGCCGATATCTGGCTAAGCATTTGGACTGCTGCGCTAAGGGTTGCGGGTGCGATAATCGCACGGGACAAAAAATTTTGTGATCCGTATATGTTTGTCCGGTGTCTGGCTGTTTATGTGTGTGATATTTCATAATTGTGAAATGTACCATAATTATGTAATGAAGTATGGGGTGACGTGACAAAAAATGGAAATACTTTTTTTAAACCATGCGAACTTTTATATACTTCTACTAAGGCTTATAGGAACATACAATAGTAGCATAGTCTGTAGCATAAATAACCTGAAGAAGTATCACAATTCTAAGTCGCAATGAGATTTCCGGCCACCACGGAACCTCCACTAAGCTGGACAAGAAAACCCCTATAATGAATTTATTATCACGATTTTTTGTATAACTGTTGGTATTCCCATTTTTTGTAAACACTGATTAGTTATATCTAGTATTGACATAATGGAATTAAATCTTATCCTTATAAACAACATAAATTATATCTCAAGTCGTTGGCTATAACTCAGAATTATTAAAGTACATATTACATGTACACAAATGCTGCAATAAAAGAATTTAAATATGTACATAAATCTTAAAGTCGCGTGGTTAATTATGGCACGAGACAAATATTAGTAGAATCTGCAGATGTTTGGAAAGGTTCATATGTTATGTGTCAATGCAATCTAAATACTACACACAAAATAAATAATTGTAATTCTTCTTCAGTCTCAAGTACAAAATCTTATAAGTGCAAGGAGCTTTTAGTGGAAGCTAAGCTACTACTCATACGTAAGTGCCACTACAATTTAACGTACTCAAAACATGTGTTGACTTGTCTTATAAAGCTATAGAATCTGAACTTTATGTGGGCAGCAAACTTATAAAAATAAAGATTTAGAATCCCATAGCCATTTGCGAACCTCTCTTTCTCATGACATCGAATCACGAGGGGACTTTTTTATTGTCTCACGAAAATTGCTCAAAGGATATACACGATTTCCAAACGTCCTGTATCTAAATATAAGATGGCGGCCGCCCCAGCCTTTTCATTAAAATAGCTAATTTGACAGCGCGCGAATCGGTGGGCGCTAATGCGCATCTCTTCAACACTAATTTGTTGTTCTCGATCATTTTCCGATTCAATGTCATAGAAATGTTAAGGACCTGAAGCTGGTTAAATGTAGAGATGACTTTTACATTAATTGTCGTAACTCGCTTAAAGTTACTAAAATTCAAATCAAATCAAAATCATTTATTGGAACAAAAACAAGTTTACAATATTAATTGTAAATTGACCTAAGGTAGAGGATATTCAGTTTGCATACAAGACGTACATAAATGTGAGAAAACCATCAAATTGTGCTCACACATTACTGGAAAATAAACGCGATAGTACACATGCTGTTTAAACAAAATAAAAAGTGTTTAATCCTCACAATTAAACACTAAACTAGCGGAATAACCAAAAAGTCCGTCACTCTGGTTAAACAGAATTTAATCCGCCATCGACTGGATAAGACTAATTCTTAAACAACCTTAATTCGACTTTGATGGGTATCTAAATATTTTATTTATGACTTTATCTATTTGCAGTTGCTACAACGTGCTTTCACTGTTCAATAGTAAATCAAAAGTGTTATTCTAAATTCTCGAAACGAATACATTTATGTTATCAACACGACCAATACGAGTTCTGCTACCGTGTGGCTCCTAACCCAAAGTGGTTGGTAACCATAGTTTTAAATTTTTCATATCCAAATGCTAAAGTTGGTAGAACGATAGGTAGAAACTTAATGTATATATAACTAATTGTAACTTGTTTTGGAAGGCGTCCAAATTGTCTCGCCCTCTCTGTCTGAATCTTCCGCGTCTCTGGCGTTCGTCTTGTGGCAACCATTTGGTATAGATATTGTAGCCCAAAACAAATGGCCGAAAATAGAGGGAATTTGAAAACCAGGGGAGAGCCCTTTATCCAGCAGTGGGAAGCAATCTAGGCTGGAAAAACATTGAAGCTATTTGTATAAATCTAAATAAAGCCCAGAAATGTCCTGCTGACACAGGATGAATAACGTGAGATAGTTATCATAACGGCAGTTACAAATTTACTACAAGTGGCAAATGGATGACGGAAATTGCAGGAATTGACAGCAGACCCTGACGTTATCTGTGTATCGCCTTTGACGCTAACCAGATTACATAAACACATAACATCACGCTTCTATTCCTCGATGGGGTAGGCAAAGGTATATAGTACTAGTGAGATATATAATACTAGTAGGTCCCAATGTAATAGGAGGCGAGCCTATTATCATTAACCAGGCAAAAATCCAGACTCCGTGCTGCCACTAAAAACTAATGGAAAACCCCACAATTACACTTTTTCCATCGAGATTAAGCTAATCTAGATACCATTTATCTTATAAGGATTGTACAGACATATTTAAGTATAAACTAGAGTTTTTCACTTTTGCTCATTCTACTTCTCATTAGGCATAAACCTAAACCTCAGGCTCATGAAAACCCTGTACCTATAAATAACTGTCCAACTTAGGAATCTAATATTATTAACGAGATAGCACCGAAGAGATAAAAGCTTATCTAAGACCTCCCTAAGACTAAATTAAAAGCTCTATTTCTAAACACTTTATAAAGAATCCTCTTCCATCTTCTCAAACCAGCCCAACCTTAACAACCCAGCCCACTTTATACAACAGAAATTATGTAATACCGATTATTACCAAAATATTCTTAATAATAATCTGCAAACCAAAGTCATCAGACTTATTTACATCGTGATTTTAAGTAGAATTAATTAACACCACGCCTTCAAGTCAACATTTAGCGACACGACGCATTATTATTGTAAATATCGCGACATAAATTTGTCGTGAATCGAGAATAAGCACCTATATCTGTGACAGTTGGTGTTTTTTCCGTGACCGTCACTGCTGTTGGCAATGGTAACTGTAGGGGACACTCCTCCAGTAATTAAATTATCGTAGCTAAATATATTTCATATATTACGTAGTGGAAACATGATCTCGACTATTAGCTTTCAGCGATTCTTTGTACCCTTTAAATCAAAGAGCATGTAGGTACATAAGATGTGTAACAATTCTGGTTTACTGGAAAGCATGATCTATTTACCTATTTTTACAAATAGTATCATATCATGCTTTGCGGAGATTACGCCCTTATCTTCATCGATAATATACCTAGTATTTGAGGAATGTTAGAAAGAATGCTAAAAAGTTATCAAGTAAATAATGTTATATTACTTGTCGGAACTGATAGACATAGATTATTAATTAATTCCACCATCACTATTATAATTAGTACGTATATTATTTTTCTGACTGGCATCTTTATTGGTACCATAAACCTGAAAAGCAAGCTCAACTGGGAGTGTGGTGGCCGTGTCGTGCGGATGGACCCGCAAAGGTGGGCCAATATTACCACAAATAATTTATACCCACTGCCGGCCGCCGACGACCAGGCAGACCGAGAAGGCGATGGCGAGATAATTTGGACATCTTCGCGGGAAATACATGACCCGAAATGGCAGTGGACAGGGTTTAATGAAAGAATAATGGGAAGGCCTTTGCCCAGCTGTGGTAAACAAGCTACATAAACCAAAACTTCCCTCTCGTCGAATAATAACAGTTCATAGAATAAGCAAGCTCAGATGCTAAGAACTACTAGTTAAACAAACATTTATATTTCCTCTGCATATAGCTACCACTTTAACGGTTACGGCCAATCATGCACTTGAATAAGGTAGCGCGTGTCAAGTACCCGCTGTTGGTGTTAGGGCTGGCAATCATTTGCATGACAAATATAGAATAAAGATACATTAACTGACGCATAGACAGGGAAAGGCCAATGAATATTAGACAGATTTTGTTAAAGATAAATATTATATATGAGTAAGAACGTTTCGAGTGCTGAGATAACATTAATAGAATGGACGAATGAAAGACGGACAGATTCGTACATTTAATTTAAACGTAAACTACCAGCTACCCTCAGCAGGTAAAACATAGTTTTTTTGCTTTTTCTGGACCATCTAAATGAGTCGTCGTAACAGTAGATCGTAATTGTTTTGTGAATTTTGAGGACCTAATTAGCGCAGTGGCTAAGCGATTGGACTGCTGTATTAAGGATTGTGGGTTCGATTTCCGCACGGGGCAAAATATTGTGCGACCGCAGATGTTTATCCCAAGTCTGGGTGTTGTGTACGTGATTTCATATTTGAAAAACGTACCCACGACACAGGAGAAACGCCTAGTATGGGGCGACGGATTTTTATAAAAAAATTGTTATTGAGGTAAGGTGTTGTATATCCTTCAAGGTAAGGTATTTCAAGCGTACATAGCTAACTTATTGAACGAAATTCTTTGTACAATTTTACCAGTAACAGCAGCAATCGTGTAATATACTAAGATAGAATTATCTAAACAAAGCCTATGCGCCATAGGTCTGATAGTATGGGAAATTAGCACTTATGTTAATAGGGAGAAAAACTACGTTAGTCATCCTGTAACACTGTTTCGTTTAAAGAAATTATCTGCAGTTCCTAGTACATAGCATAGAACATCAATAGTTTTGTTATGACTCTACTTGAGCACAATCAGCTAAACTATGGAGGAGATCGGTAGCACGAGGCGGTCACACTACATCATGTATGATATATAACTTCTTCGTCATACTAGTATTGTTCCACTATAGGTTTGACGGGCTGGAATTACCATCTCTTCAGATATTCCTTATTTTAATGTTTTTTCTTTGTCAATTGATGATACCCTATTCAATTTAAGTTGTTTTCGCGGCGGATAGTGGCAGTTCCGTGGTCAAGGTATTAACCCTTGTAGAAGTGTGTGTAAACAACTGTAATGGGTCTCACATTTCTCTCATGAGTACAAGCCATTTGTTGTTCATTTGGTAAATGGCATTTTTGTTGCAATAAGCCTTAAAATATCATATGGAGTAGTATAGTCGAATAGTGCATGCATAAACTGCGGTACGGTTTGGATAGAAGAAGTTAGAAGCCTAAGGCCTCTTATAAACATGGCTTAATGTCGTTTAAGGGTTTTTTCGCCGGAATGAGACCCAATAGTGTCTGAAACTCTATGGGGTTTTTCAACAGGCTTCCTTAATCAGTAAATACCTATTAGGCCTAAGTCCAGATGTAGAAGTCTTTATAAGTTGTTGATGATGAATCTAGGAGTTATTTTTTTAGACATTACTAATAACGAACCATGTATTAGTTACCGTGGTGGAAAGGTAGAATGATTAATCAAGATTATCTGGACACGTATCAGTGTTTGCAGATTTCGCCGGATCTAGAAGATTAACATATCAAGCATAGGCTTAGCCGTCTATGCGTTGTAAACCTTGAAGCCGTTGAAAGTGACCAAAAATAAGGAGAGTGTGTGTAGAACGAATTAATTTATGGATATGATTCATAATGTTTTTATTGTAAGACTTCAAACATATTGTAAAATATTTTCTTTTGTATTTTCTTTTAAATGCTAACAAACCTATTTTCTTTTTATTGTCATAACTATGGCTTATGAGGCACAATAACATTGAGACTAAACGAGGCGTATTTAAAAGCTTACGTAAACGTGTGAGTAGCCGCGTGCATTGCCGTGTGGTTGGGCCTAAAATAAACCACCCCCTGTCCTCCCATGGGTGTCGTAAGAAGCATCTAAGGGACAATTCCGGGTGTATGGGCAGCAGTGTGCCCTTGTGCAGATATTGTTTACCATACTGCGGTTGCCAACCCGCCTGCCTAGCATGGTGACTATGGCCAAAACCCCCATGAAGAGTAGCCAAAAAAAGGCTTCCCAGTTCCCGGCCGCGCTACTATTCCAAAAACACTGGTAGCGATAACGGGAGAGCGGGCCTTGTGGCATACCCTGGGTAAGGCCTGCGTCCAGCAGCGGACTGCAATAAGCTGTAGTGATGAAACGTATGGGATAGGAAGGCGCGGTTCACAAAGTTATCAATGTATATTGATCAATTACACTTCGTAGGTAAATAAATGTACCGATAAACTAAATCCCGGTTAGTCTCGCAATAAAATAAAATACAATACAAATATGATATGGATAAAAATAACTTTGAAGTCACATTCAATTCTAAAGATATTCTTTATAGTAGGTTTAGGACGATTGACTCTAATAATGTAATTCTTCTTCAAAAACATGTTTATTTGTAAAATGCGGATAAACAGTCTATTGGAATACAATTACGTGTTCTATCTGTTTACTTTTTCAATTCCTACGTGTATTGTTTGTTGTAAAAAAAAGATAACAGTCAATAAACACAACTTATTGCGTACTTAATTGTAAAGTTGGAAAAAATATCTTGTTTATATTTTATATGAAATATCACGTTCAGACTGGAGACAAATAATTATATGATCCCGATACCAGGAATATCGGTTCTTTTTTAAATTAAAACTGTGAGATATAAAATCTTATCGCAACACAGAATTTTATTAAGAATATACCATTTAAGGCACAGCTGCATAGCTATAAATCTACCTACCCTGATAATTGACCAATCAGAGACTAAAGAGACATTCTATTCCTAAATCTAATAAGTGTTGAAAAAATTATAAAAATTAAGATGGTATTCATGAAATTGTTGAACCGTGGACGTCGCCGGATGATGATTCATGAAATTAAGAATATATGGCCACCATGCTGGGACGAATAAACTTCCACTGTGATCGTTCATAGTACACATTAGGAGGATTAACGATAGCTTACTAATTACCAGGGTTTTAGTGTCGATAAAAACTAGAGATATGGGGACAAATGGGTCAAGCACACCCATATATTTACGTTGTATCTTACTTTTACTAGCGTTTAATTCTTCTCTGCTTAGGCATAGTAGAGTAGATAGAGGTATATGCAGTGGTATTTTATTCTCGACAAAGTTACATGAAATAATTTTGACTGATAGATTATATTTACGGTTATTGGAAATTCGTGCCTTTATTCTTGATTCGTGGGTTCAATAATGCGTAATAACTGCTTTCTATCTTTTACGGTGTATGCCTAGATACATTATACAGTTTCAATCGTTTTTATGACTACCAATAGGTACATTTTGTCATATTACACAGACACCTATAGGGGCCTCTAAATATACTCATAAATAATTCGTCGAACATTTGAATGACACACTAAAAGATTATCTTCGCTGAAAAATAGTACATAAACCTACCGCAACATACCTTAGATATAATTGATTAAGAATCTAGATCACTATACAGCACTGGCAATGTTAACACTGTTTACGTCGACGACGCATTTTCCACGAGAATTCTATAAATTGCACGGCACCACCATGAGAGAGATCACCAAGTTTCCAATACACTACGTAAGTAACACACAAAACTGTCGCCAATACTCCGTGAATAACGAATTCTACAAAACTATATTGATAAATGGTCTATTATCTTTATGATTAGATATCAATGACTGAAGGATTGATTCACAGCGCTTGTTGTACCCACCTAATAGCCGTGTTGCCGGCATTCTTGATAGTAATTGCAATTAATGACAATGTACATTGATTAATGACCGTTTATAATGTCTCCGTTGACCTAAAGAACTTAATATGTAAGGTTGGGTCGGTACCTATCAATGTTATGATACAAATACAAAATAAGGTTTCCAAGAAATAGGAGTAAGGCTGTTTAATCGGTAAGTCAATGGAAAACTCTATTATCAGAGTAATTTATCAAAATGAAATCAATCTATGATATCATTCGATTGCGGCTTAATTTTGAGGAAAAGAACTGTTAAAATCTCTCAGCCTGTGTAAGGCTGATAGCTATTTAATCATTTTGGAGTTGTTTTACAACGTACCAGAGTTTTTTGTCACTTCAATCACTACCGGAAAGGACGATATATAAATACTATTATTTATCAATTACCTGCAAGTATCCTGTCGGTAAACAGTGCTCTGTCCTATAGAGCTGCTGTACGTTGGTATTCGGTGCAGACTGCTCGACGGGTAAATCTGCGGCGGCCTCAGGAACCCGCTCCCGCCAAGCCCCATGCCCAGCATAGGGGTGTCGACAACAGAACTGTCGAAGGCACTCGTTTCATCCGTCTCCTCCTCAATGACCCCCGGCCTATAGAATATTTTCCCCGCAGACAACCCTGGCTTTGTTTTCCCATCTTTTTGTTCATCGTTGCGTACTTGCATTTCATGAGACGAAGCCGCTTCCGCCATTATTCTAAGGTCAGTAATTGTCACATAAGTGTCCTCACATATTTTCTAATGGCAGGCATTTTAGTTAGCACGTCTTTAGACTTCATCATGGGCTTAATGTCTTGTTGTTCCTTCTGCATTAGGCACCTGAAAAGAAATGGGCTGTGAATAAAAGTACTTCTATAAATCGCTTTGGTAAACTGTAGTTCCAATAAAAACGAATAATCTAAGACCAATAATATGCTTAACAATGGCTAAACATTCAGCTTACGTTTGAAATTAATGTCTTATGAAAACAATTTATTAAAAAAACTGTTAACCTCTGCTGTCTATTATTGTTATATTTAGATTTATTGCATTTTAAAGATGCTAAGTGATGATCTGACGTAACTTATGTAAAAATATCCTAGGATTTTGTATCCGTCAAGTACCTACTTCTAGAGGCCATTATTCAAGGGCTTCCTGGGGTGCTCTTAAATGTATATTCAGTAATAACAATTGAAACTAATAATTTATAAATTGCAAGCTCTTATTTCGTACAAAAATTTCCGAGATCATAAGTGTCATGTCTAATTCAATTAGCTCTACTCACCATCTGCGTTCTTAATTACATCGTAGGTATAATTCTATGATGTAACATTCTTCACGTAATATGAGGAATACGGTTGCATAATTCAATAGTTTGGGATAAGAGAAAAATTATCTCAAATACATTAGAAATGAGTAATTGAAATCGAGGGATCGAGGAGATATTGAAAATGAGGATTATAATGCCATCTGTTATCGAATAGCTGAACTTTTGTGGAGAAGGTAGCTACAAAAACTCATTTAAAACTTTATATTCATTTATTGTGTTGAATCTTAAAACTAATTATAATTTATCTCTAATTTTTTTGCTTACAATGCGCCATCTGCACCTTTTATGCCATCACTGAAAAAAGCGCCATCTCTCGGCAGGTTGGCTAACTCAAAATATAAAATGAAAGATAATAATCATCCTGATTGCCGTAGGAGTACTTTGGCCTAACAACAAGCCATTTCGAGGATAATTTTCCTGAAAATATTGTTACCAGAATGTTCCGGCGTTTAATTTGACACGGAACGTCCTTGTACTCATTAGGATGTGGTCGATCTCCATACTTCACACTATTGTACCAATGACTAGTGTCGGATGTATCCCTCCCACAGGATTGTGCACTTATTGCGGAAAACCTCGTATAATAAAATTCCACGTTTATCATGTTCTTTGTAAGAAGGAAGGCGAGGAATTGATAATGACGTTTCTTTTATTAGTTTACGCGCGCTGTTGGATGATGGAGGAGGTGGAAGCTACGGTAGGGCATGTTACGTTAGGTTATTTCTTAAGGATGCTGCTACCCTGGTATGTATTAAAAAAAAAAAAAAAAAAAGTTTATTTCAATTACATAAGGTCGGTTACACACTAGGTTTGGAGATGAAGCGACGTACGCTGGGTTCATTGGCCTTATTACTTCCACTTGTAGATTATGGTAAGTAGCTACCTCAGATAAAAAGAATATCTTCGCATTCTTTGCCTATGGATGACTAATTGTAATACATTTTGGACTGGAGAACTTTTAAGCAAATCTTAAACTGAAGTAGTTTCGAATCCGTCTCTAAAATTACACAACAGTTGCCATGACAGCAAGTGTTGATAAAAGGTAAATACGCCAATCAGAAGCGTAGCGTACGTTCACACACATTCTACGAAACTGTATACCTGTCTATTGACGAAGGTCGGTCTCAATTGCCGGTGTCTGTTCTGTAATTAATAAAGTACCCCGCTCTGCCTTGTCCCATGCGAACAAATGGACCTCATACTGACAGAATTTGCGAATTCTGAACATTATTTTCCCAGCACCTGACAATGATTAGATCCAATCTGGCTGCAGTTAATTATAATTGTTAGCAAAGAATTTTAGAGAATCAAAAATTCATTTGAAATTATTTATACATTTTAACTTTAAACCTACGCCTGAATACTAAGAATAGTACATTCACAGCTATGAGATTTAAGTCGGAAACATGTATGAAAGTAATCCTAATAAAATAATATGTAAGTTTTAATTCCATACCAACCTAAGCTGTTTCTATAAAACTTTTATATCTAGGAAACTTTTTCATCTCTTTTAACATACATTTTCTTCAAGCCTCACTAACCATGTAAATAAAGTAACCTCTAGCTGTATCTAGGCCTCGTGAGGCAAATATATCACGGTTAATTAGTTATTATATCCATGTGAAAATACACCGAGGTGAGGTTAAGTACGTCGTAAAATTATTATAAGGGTCCTCTATAATCACAGTGTCTACCTGTCTGTCTCCTATATTATAATGGCTATGCTAGATATGTATAGGTAGATCGACGATATCGTCAGGGTTGCGGGCAACCGGTGGATGCAAATTGCAAGTTGTATTTCTATTAGCTTCAAATTAGGCAAACCGCGCACACTTGAAACACTTTTGTAGTCGCTTAGGTACGTGATTTTTATTCCATAGATATTTACACCTAGTTTTGGTACCTACTGTGCTGTATTCGGGCTCATCCTGTACTTAGACTCAATATTAGGAACTAAATATAATGAGCCATAAGCATCACTTTACAGTAATAGTCCGTAATAACGAAATACGTTTAAACCCAGGATCCTTCACACGCCACCAACGATAAATGGTTGAATTGCATCTCATTGTGTGGTTATAATAGACATTATCTATGTGCCTATTATGCTCATACAGCTGATCTTTTTATTTAATAACAGGAAATTATGACAGGTATAACAAGAGAAAGCGTATCTGTTATGAATTATGGGGAATGGTTTGTTTTAGTAATGTATTTACATAATTTGGTACAATTGTCTCGGTATGTATTTGAATGTAACGATGGTTTGTGTTGCAGGACATAGGTAAAAAGCTGCACCAAATCGGTCAAACCGTTTTGGAGAAAATTGGCAACAATTTTTTTTTTTTAAAAAAACGTCGCCCCACACTCGGAATTTCTCCTGTGTCGTGGGTGCGTTTCACAAACATGAAATATCACATACACATTTACACCCAGACTCGGGACAAACATCTGTGGTTCGCAATGACTTAATACATTATTATTTCAGTCCTTCGTTTTTAATTATTTTATTATGTTAGATTCCATGTTATGTCTATTCATTTATACGGGCCATTCCATAATGATAATTATATTGTCAAGAAATAGAATCAACTTATATTATGCCGCGTCTCTCATCATTAGATAATAATGATAGGACTCCACTACATACCTACACTTGATTGACTTATCAATACGTTCGAATTATAAAATGTCAGTAAAAACAGTCATTATTCATTTGTTATTTATTACTCAGTTCATTCAAAGCAACTATTTAAGTCTTGAAGCACTAAATTAACCTTATAACAATTTGTAACTGCGTCTGTGTAGTAGGTACTTTGTGTTGCAGGTGCGTGTTCCTCTCACTGCTTCTATTATATATCAAATTTTATATAAATTCGAGGTTAAACTGAGTTACCGAGAATAAGATAAAAATCTACATTAATGTGGGCTTGAATACTTGCGTCATAGAAGCTTTATGATAATAGGATACAAAATCGGATGTAATACTGGAGATATTTATAGATTTTCTATTTTTTTTATAGACTATATTTAAGAACATAGACAACCTCTCTACCTAAGTAATGAACATACAATAACTGACTTCCTGCTCAGTAGGAACACTATTAATATCGATACACGTAAATAATGCATGGTAAATAACTGTAACTTGACATGGAGCAACAATGAAACTGGATTATATCTTTCAAGATCCGTAAAGCCATGTCACTTATCCGAACCACAAATACTACATCGTTAGGCAACAACCAAAGTGCCCGATTTGCAGACAGGAAGCTTATATTGGGACAGTACTCTATTAAAGTAATTGCTGTGCAGATAGCATGGGTTAACCAATCCCTGATTTTATTAGACCCTACTCAACTATGACATACAGATTATTTTGGGTGGCATCACGCATTGGCTAGCATTGGGCCAGAGTCTGGATATTTGAGTTATATGGTACCCGTTATATTCTTCTGTTCTATTTATATTTTACTAGGCCGTCGTAGAGTTTTACTCAACTTGTAGCGGTTGATGCGTTTACAATTTTTAGGATGTGATGATGCCTCAATTTTGGTCAGAAGCTACTCGTCAAAATTGGTTACTCGTCCAAGTTAATTCCTCGATAGTATAGTTGTAGTTGATGTTATAAAAGTTTGATTTTGTTACGTTTGATTACGTTACAAATTCCTTTTTAAAGCTCTCACAAAATGTATGTATTACCTAGGCCTAAGTCAAAGTCCAAATGTACAAAATCCCTCCTACAAAATCGTTTTAAAATATTCAGTCTTTGGCGGCAAATAGTTAAAAATTAGTAGGCACTTCAGTTGCACTTACTATGAACCCTTAAAGCAAGAACCCTTAAAGAAGATTTGGAATGAAGTTGTGGAAACGAGACACCGCGCCGCTACGTGCAGTGTAATGCGGCGACTTGCTTCCAAAACGTAAACTATCCAATGGTAAGGGGGCTGTTCTGTAGAAAGTAGTATCTAACCAAGAGACGTTTTCCTATCTCTATCACTTCAATAACTTTGTCTTCCTCCTTTCTTTCAGAAATCGGATGACCTTTAGCTCCTTAATACTATGTCCTATCTACATAATGCCTTTTAATATACAACTGGTCCAGCCCACGAATTAATATAATGCTCGTGATTCAGCATTAGACGTGTCGGCGGGCGGCGGCGACGGCGCGTGCGCCTGACATCTCACCTACATGCTCCAGTTACTTGCGCTAATCATACGCTGCGTTAATGTCAGTATATTATATGATTTACGTGTTTACTTTGTATGTATTTACTGTGAAGTTAAGGAAGAGTGAAACATTTACTTTAAAATAAGGATTATTTACAATATACGTCGGTTTTCTCACGTCTGTATTCAAGAATGCCCGATTAGTTCGAACTCGAATGGAGCCCTTGAGAAAAGAAGGGTAATTATATTAGTTTAATTTCCCTATTTATATTGTTTAAGGGCGGTAGGTATTAGGGTTGTCTGTTAAAAGGTCAATCTGGGAAAAATCACTTTTAAAAACGAACTGTCGAACCTAATCAATATTGAGGACTGCTCAGTTTTTACTAACTAATTATTTACTTTTCCTCTTTTTTCCCAAATTACTGACATAATTTCACTGAGCTGCAGCTCCAAAAGATATACAATTTTATAACTGTTCATTTTTTATTGGATATTGGGCGACACAGCTATACAAAAATATTTATCTGCTATTTATTTCTCATATAAACACTAAAAGTAATTTACGTTAAAGCATGCGCAAGTGCATGTTAATCCTATTTGTTTGGTTATGTTAATGTATATATCTACCTATTACACCATGCGCGCACGCAAGCTTTGAGTTACAAGACACTTAGCTTAGTCAGCAAAGTGTTAGGTTTGATTTAAGGTCGAGCCATGGGAAGAATTAGATTTCAAAGAATGACAAAAAATATTATCATTAAACTTGACAGAACTTTTTGCCAAGAAATTAAACTCAATACGCCCAGTTGTTGTAAAACTTGTTATCAAGGACTTGACACCATTATTAGCAAACTGTAGATGTACATCCCTCTTATTAGCCTTCCTTCCTTCCTGCGAAGGGGTAGTCTACCTAGGTACCTTAACCATAGTTGTGACGTAAGTACCTCGGAAGAGTAAGATCCTGTTGCCAGGAAGAAAAACTGCACTATTTAAAGGCTTAACGGATTGGATTTACTCATGACAAGGGTTCTTAAGCACATCTGAATGACCTACCTAATTGACTCCTTAAAAATCAGGTAAACCAAACTCTACTCACTGAAAATCACAGCCTAGATTTAATATACTCCAAACAAACGCACAGTAGTAACTGTCCATCGTATAGTTATCTAAATCACTACAGAATAACAGATTGGTATCAATCTACCGCAAAAATGAACCTCCTCCATTCATATTGCAAAACATGTTAATGACGCGAGATTGTTGATCGCAGTATTATTACAATACAGGTTTTTAATTATGTTTTATGCTTCAACGTTTATTATTCTCAAGTTGCCTCTTGAAACCTATAGAAACCCATGCTAATCAGGGAGAAATATGGACTCTTCCATACTAAGGAAAACTACAACAATTAATGTAAAAAAAGATATATAGATACGGATTATAATCTGTCAAGAATCAGCTGATGTTTTATGATAAATCAATTAATACTATATGTTGTTATTGTGTTTGAAATTCAAATCAGATAGCGTTTAGCATTCATTGTAAAACCTGATTCTCGGCTTTGTATTAAAAATGCTATGCGAAAATTACCTTGGAAACGTACGATATTCAATCAAATATATCCTGCTTATTGACAGAGTAAGTTTAGTTACGAATAGCGTTAACCTCTTTGATAACTTATGGCTTGACTGCTTTTGACGCATTTAAACCTTAAATTCTAGGCTTCTGCCTAGAGTACATTTTATGTTATTTAATTCAACTTTGATTCAAAATAAGGAATTTCTACAAAAGTTGTTTATCTTTCATGTTTCGGTTGCTAATATTATTATACTTTAAACTTTTGGCGTCGTAAAATCAAAATTTTAACTTCCAAGAAAATTTACGGGAATTACATACGCAAGGACAAGGCAGTTCTCACCATTATTTGGATGACGGACTAGAACACTGTCATAAACAAAAAGATCGTCTAAAAACTTGACATATACTCAACCTACCTTGATTATTGAACTCGTACATATTCGAAGCTTTTCATGTCACTTGCAACTTGCACAAATACTATCACATACGCTGGCAACATCGATATTTTCGGGGCGGGGTTACGTTACGTTACGTTACGGGGTTGGCACTAGTATGTTTTCGGTGCGTGTGCGCATCGAACGCCGGGACAGCGTGAACTGGCCTGCTAGCATCGTGTATACCTCGTTGGTACCTATTCCAATTGTGAACCGCGATTATTTAACTGTCCACGCGTTCGGAAACAATTGACTGCGTTTGCTTTTAAACTATGCAGATAAGATTTTGCATGTCCAGTTTTATTTTATTTCCTTTTATGGTTACGTTGGTTGAGCAATATTTGAGGCCAGTATTTGTCTAGCCGATGATTTACTTATGATAACATTTGCCTCACACTGCGAACTATCTATGTATATCTTTAGTTATCTAGTCATTCATATTTTAGACGATGCAATACCAATTAGTCAACTGGGAGAGGCCTATGTCCAGCAGTGGGCAGCAACGAGTTGATGATGATGTATACCTATTAATAGACATGCTTGATATATACCATTTATAAAGCAATAGCAATTATAAAGGAATGGACCTTTCAACTATTCTCAGGATATCGATGTAGCGTATTCTAGGAGAAAGATATTATACACCTTGGCACCAGCGTGCCGAGGAAAATTGTGAGAAGATGTGAACCAGCCCCCTTCCAGAAGCTATATAACGGCACTAATTAAGCAACCACACATACTACTTTAGTAGCAGCCAGTTAATTTGACATACGCCTCCGTAGATTGTGTAAGTCGCACCTATTTCCTATTGTTCGCAGACAGCTTTTTGTCAACGACACGTCTCATTTGTCCGCTGTCTGTCTGTCAATCATTCACACAAAAACCAATATAACACCTTTTTGTTAAGTTCCAAATTAAAGAACATATGCGAGACCATAATAAATTGGTCGTTACCGGATTTCGTAATGGCAACTCAGAAAACTTACTGCATTTGGCAAGTACTTGTGACTGATGGCTATGATTTGTATTGATGTCCATTTAAGTTTTAATTAACAAAGTGATTTGTTGAAGATGAAGGTATTTAATTAACTTAAATATTACATAGTAAGATATGAAAAAACCAGAGTGACCGACATACCCTACAGAATGAGAAAGTTTAAGTGGCAGTGGGCTGGTCATGTCTGTCGAGGGACCGATGGTCGTAAGTAGACGAGTCCTCGGCTGCAGACCGCAAATCGGCAAACGTTGTGTAGGACGCCCCTCAGCCCGATGGACCGACAACTTAAAGTTTAAGTGCTACCTAGGTCATAGGGTTAAAAAGTGACATCCGGCCTTAAGCTTATTACAACGTTTTTCACATCGCCAATTCACCAATGCTATACCATTGCTCTCTCACAGCTGGCAAAGCCTCCAGTTAACCGTTTCCTTGTTTAGTGTCCTACGTAATAATAGAATAATGCTGGTCTATCTAACTATAGTCTCTAACCTTTTACAAAAGATAAAGATACAGTTAATTTGGTAGATGCTTCTTATTCAATTGCCGTCATACTTACTTTAATCTGAAGCTTCCTCGCAAAGACACTCTGTGTCATGACAGCCCAGTTATGATCGAAAATACAGATTGGCGAACAAAGAGAGTCGGTTATTGGCGACCAAGGCGACTTGAACGTTCAGTCTTTGTTTGGTTATCAAGACACGCAAGTTCCTAAGTACTGGGTTAGATAAGGTGTAGGCAGCTTTACCGTATATACCTACCTAAATAATGGTTGAATAGGTAGGTACATATTCAACCATTATTTCCATATTTGTATTTTAATTCAATGCATATCCCTATATGGTTTGACGCACAGCGACTCTTCTGATGCTGCGGATTTTCGTGGGCGGCATTCACTTGCCGGTTAGCAGCAAGGTCATTCGCCCTTTCAAGTACCTACTTAGTACAATGCTAAACGTGTCTTCATGTTTCTCGTATTCTTAGCATCTAAAGGTCTTATTGTAGAGGTAGACCTATTTCCATATTATGTTGTTGTATTGAGGGTTAACGATTTTCAAGAGCAAATCTTTGGTCAGCTTTATACATACAGAAACGTATGATATAATTTATAGGTGGAACCATATTCCATATCCATGGCTCAAAATCTTGGTTTGATTTTAGAGTTGATTGAAAAAATAAACAATGTGTTGGTAATGTTTTTTTTTGGTATACAAAAATGCTATGCTACAGAAATGTGACAACATGTTATCCTACCTGATGTAATTGTATTGCGGTTTATTCAAGGCCAGGCCGTATGCTGCACGCTACAAAATTCTTGACACCGGAAGCCTGTCAATTAACAGCAGCTAGATAGTTATCTCGTCAATCCGCGATCGTCTTATTTTTGCATAACTTGAATATAGGGAGTATGTGACTCTGGTGATAGTAACTGATGAGGTTTAGATGATCATAGATTGCAGACACAAAGAAAAGAAGAAGTAAACAAATATTATATACGGTGAAAGAGGAATTGTACGGATGAACAGCTAGTAGGCGCTAAGGCTGGTAACAGTTGGTCTAATGCCAGCAAAAAGGTTCATGATTGTTTGACGACATTGAGCTTTTACTACGTTTATGATAAACCGAGTCTAATGTGGCTTGCCATAGGAGAGGCCTTTGTCCAGCAGTGGACTGAGATAGGCTGATGATGATAAAATATAAATGCAACTACTTAAATATCCAGAAATAATCTATGCCGATTTGATATGATCAATGTGATTTAACTTTAACAATACATTAGACGTGACATAGCATTGATAAGCATATAAATTATGCTTATCAATGCTATGGTCAGGTATAACAATGGTCGTAGATGCAAAGCACATGTCATAAAAACAATAGATATCAAGTATGTGATTTCTACCTCGCAATGAATTAAGACGTAACAATCAAGCTTATTGTGAAAATTACAAGGTTTTAATTTCGAATTTTATGGGCAGACAACCCGAATTGGTTTTATGCAGTTATAAAGCTTGGCGCATCCCCCTTGTTTCTGCGATCTGAGGTGCAAACTATACAATCAACATATCGTTGATGACTCTTCGTAATACGTGTAACATCCTCAGCAGGTCGGAGTCTGTCAACATGACAAATGGATGACAGCACGGCGTTCAAGAGCAGGACGATTATCGAATTACGTTCCCCGCGTGTCGCGTTGCTCTTTCGTCTGTCATGGCCACTGCTCTTTCCGCCTAGAGGGAATTGCCAGCTGTTTTTCGAATTTAGTATTATTGTATGCCAAAGCTTTTATATGACTTGTAAGCCTAGCATCCTGCGGCAAGTATCAGCAAATTGTTCTAATTGGTCTTCATTCAAACACTTGAAGTTCCTCTACATTTTGGACGTCCATCATCACAAAAGTATTCTGAAATGAGCAAACTGTTAACTTTAGACTTATTCAAGACCATCGATTCAACTTATGATTCTGAAGATAGGCCTCAGTTACCTATAAAATTTGTATAATGTAAAACTCCCGATAAGATAATTAATATTTTCAAACACGTAGGTAGGTAATGATTTGGTATAATAAGTTTAATCAACAATGGAAAATATCGATATGTTCAAATGTGCAATCACATAAATGTTTTCTGCAATGACAACACTTGTCCGGACTGAACGTAGCATCCTGCCGGCCGCGGCACACAATCCAGGATGGTGTCGGGGAAATCCGTGGAATTGACAAATATACAATTTAGCAAACATAGAGGCTAGATATAGTATGATCCGTTGAGCACTCTTCCCGGATTATTCAGAATCCATTTTCCCAAACGTTACCCGGTGAATTTCTCTTGTATCGTAAAATAAGTAAGTAAAATTATGCGATTTTTTGGTAACATTTTGCGCTTATTATGATAAAAAAAAACGTATGAACAACACAAATAATAACATACCTATGACGTGATAAGATAAAAACTGGGGCAGTATTGTGATATTTCTTTAACTTATCGTGCGGTTCTGCCTGTAGAAAAGGTAATAGAGCTACATAAGCGTGAGTTTAACACGACTGCCCAAAAAAGGGATTGTAATTTTTTCAGGGTTCATGTGTGCGTTTCTTTATTCCACCATAGTTCTTCCGAATGCTTTGACAAGTTTTGATGTGTGAGTGTCGTAAATGTACATAGGTTCATCCGGAATACAATCTTCTTACAGTTTCAAATCGATTGATTTGAATTTCAACCGAAATCTCGGAAGACTTGGGATATAGACTTACCTAATTTGTGTTTTGGGTATGACTAAGCAATATTACAGTTTGTGTTTTGTATATGTAAAACGTCGTCAATGGTGTCCTTACAACTCGTTTTTGTGCTAGAGAAATCACAGCTGAAGCTGAATATGATACTCACATAAGAGCATACGAAAGAGTAGCACATCGAAGATACCAATCACCATCATAATATTAAGAACTTAGTGGCTTTCACATGAAATACTATATTTATTACTCTCTCTATATAATTACTCACAAAAAAAAAGTCCTAAATAATTTCTCAAGGTACATTAATATATCTATGACGATAAGGACCCTAGAGATATACACTGAGCAAATACCTTCTTCCATGGAAAATAAATATTTGTGACTAGTCAATGTCACACCATCTAAGGTACAGTATCTTAGATGGTATAGGTAATAGTAGGCACAATGTAATGTTTTAATGTCAATTAGGTTCTACATAGCATTTTAGAGACATTCACAAAACGATTACCGAGATTCGATGCAAAGATAAAGCTAAAACTTCGTACACATAACTAACAACCACAAATATTACATAGATAGTTTACTTTATTGGCTCTAAGAATCTACAGGAAATCTCGCACGTCGAAGTTTTATCTTTTTATTCAAATACACGCTAAGATGTTCTGCGGGCAGATTGTTATGTCAGTTCCTACTCAGAGAGTTATCACGTAACATTAAGATAAAGTATCTCTAATTATATTTTTAAATTTAAAAAAGTTTAACAGTTAAATGGATTTTCGGGAAAAAGAGAAGTTTGTTATAGAATCGACCAGTAATTTAGAAGAAGTAGAAAATGGTGTAAATACAAACAAAAGGCAACGATTATGTAGGTAAGTGAAACAAGTGATGTGATATTAATTACAAATTATTTAAACCCAAGTAAAAAACAATATCACGGTTCGTTACAGATACACTCAAAAAAGAATATCAGGGAGAAGAAAACCAGGTCGTGCTGTCTTGAAATCTGGCCAATTTAACTTACAAAAGTGGAAGAAATCCAAGTATCACGTGTTCCCCGATATTGTCCAGGCCTTCATTGATGCTCAGTGGAGATGGACAATTATACATTGTATTCTCACATACATAATTATTTGGTTAGCTTTTACTGGAATCTGGTGGGTTATTTTAGATCTGCATAATGACTTTGAACCGGAGCATATGCCGCACGCAGTCAACTCTTCAGGGTGGGTTCCTTGTGTCAGAGAAATTTACGGCTTCACTTCGTTATTCCTCTTCAGCATTGAAATCCATACAACCATCGGCTACGGGACGAGATCCATTACCCTGGAATGCCCTTCTGCTATGGTGACGATGTGCATACAGAGTATAATCGGGACCATCACACAATCATTCATAATTGGTATCGTATTCGCAAAATTGACAAGACCCAAGAATCGTGCACAGACTCTGCTATTTTCAAAGAATGCTATTATAAACCAACGGAACCGTAACTTATGTTTGATATTTCGTGTTGGTAACACCAGAAAGTCAAGAATCATAGCGGGTAACGTCCAAGCTTACCTTCTCAGGAATAGCAGTACCGATTTACTGGAAGATCAAATAAAATTGGATCTATCAATGGATTCTAGTGAGAACATCTCATTTATGTTTCCAGTTTCTGCTGTGCATACAATTGATAAAAACAGCCCATTTTACTCGATGTCAGCTTCTGATATATTAAAAACAGATGTGGAAATTCTTGTGGTGTTTGAAGGTACCATTGAATCGACTGGACAGCCGGTCCAGGTGAAATCAAGTTATACAGCCCAAGAAATCCTCTGGGGCCATCGTTTTGTCAATATGATTGACTATCAGGAAGACAAACATGGTTTCGTAATAGATTATTCTAAATTTAATGAAACCGACTCTGTTGATACTCCTCTGTGTTCCGCTAAACAACTAAATATGTATTATCATAGGAATTTAAAAATTCCAAAGGTAACATTGTGATTAACTCTATTCAAAAATTGTTTTTAAGTTAAGTTATTTATATATTGTGTTCTTTGTAAATGAGGATTTAGAATTACAATAAGTTCTCTCAGTTTCAATAGATCTTGATGTAGTATTCTCATCACTGTGATATGATGTTCGAGCGCACTCAAAAGTACCTTCACTGCTGTCACCTGAGAGCTGCACTTTTGCAAGCCCGAGTCAAACTTTGTTAACATTTTATTGTTTAATTCTAATTGTTCCTTAATATATTTTTTCACATTCACACTCATTGTCACCAAAACTTTCCTTCACTAGTATAAACAAAAATAAATATTTCTATTATTCTATTTAAAAATCCACTAATCACACTTTAAATGCCGTGTTTAATACACAGTAGATACTAATTACTACACGTAGACTATGCTAAACCTAATATACAGGTATATATTTATGAAGGTGTGTCAATACAATGATAAGACTCCAGACTACAGATGTGTCATCTTTATCATAAAGCAAAAACTTCGTGATAGTTATTTTTATCAGTCAGTTTGATACGGTAAAATATGTAAGTCTAGATTCTATTTGTACGTTATATTGTTATAAGTCAATCGTGGTGGCCTAGTTGGTAAGATATGTATCAAGTTTTTAGGTTCAAACCTAGGCAAGTATCAGTATAACTTATGCAATATTACATTAATACTTACTTTGTTATTTTGAAACAGTACTGACTAACGCTGACGGAAAACATCGTGAAGAAACCTGTAATTATCTTAAATAAAAATCGCCAATGTGCAGTGAACTAGCGTAGTGACCAATGCTCAATCCTTTATACCCTGCAGTGGGACAGATAAAGGCTGTTAATATTATATTATTTAATATGATGTTAGTTTTGGATAAGTAGGTACCTAGTGAACAATAACCAGATACGTCAAGAGAATAACAGTAGCCCAGTAGGAACAGGTCATACCTAAGGGTCATACCACTGTATTCTGAGGGCCATACATTATACAATTCAAGCCAACTAAGATGGTCATTACGAGGTCAATACAATGCGAGGGTGATATTGCAACATGAGCCACTGATAAAAACGTGATGGAAAATGAATGGAGCATGGATGGAGCTGGGAGTATAATAAATACAATAATTCACACGTTTCATACACTTGCGAAGATTGAAATGAAATCTCATAATATAATTTTTATCTCCAATTTGAATAATGAAAATTTGGCGCGCAGTGCTTTTTTTACGTACTGTCTATGGTTATTTGGATATGCGTGCGTGAAGAGTAAGATAGGCACTAAAAAAGCTGCTATATTTTTTATGACAGCCACCTGAACGGATAAAACTAAAAACATCTTGTAAAGTATAAAATACTAAATGCAATGTCTAATAGTTCTCCAACATGCTGTACGTGGGACCAGTGTGTCTCTACCATTATTGTACCACGTTCAAAACAAAAATTAACTGTATTGCCAATAAATTAAATCTAATCAACTGAATCAACTATTTCAGTAGAACCACACCTTAATGTATGTTAAAATTGCCAGAATAAAAAAAAGTGAAGCTCCCTTTCATTTTTTGGTCGAATGACGTTCACTATTGCCAACATCTAGCAGAAAAAATAAAAAATGACAAAAGTGTGCTGTCATTTTTCTGACCATCGGATCAATCACTGTTGATTTTCTAAAACAAAAGTTTATTATTGCGTGTAGTAGGGAAAGATGTTTCGAGCTAATAATTTTGATAAGTTACTTGGTGAGTAATAATAGTATTAATAACTTTTGTACCGGACCTTTGCGTTCGTCTACAACAAAAATAAAATTACGTTGACATAATTTTACTGGGCAGTTTTCTCTGATTAGCATTTAGCTTTCTTTATTTTTCCAAAATAGTCTGATATTAACAGTTTAGTTCACTTATATTATGAGTCATAATCTTATAAAGGCCAACAATGCATTTCGGATAGGCAATACCTATTATGATTACCATTCTAAAATGGTGAAATAATTTGTTCTAGATAAAGCGACAAGTAATCTACGCTTGGACCCCGATTGGCCGACAATCCTCCAAATATGTGATTTGATTAGACAAAATGATTGTTCGTAAGTATTTTTGAGACCAACATCATAATTTTAGAAACGGTCAAAACAATGTTAATTTACTTAACATTCTTCCTACCCAACAGACCCCCTAAGATTAGGGAAAAAGAAAATCCTTATTGTGATCAGAGTTTTGTTAAAATGTATTGGAATCTAATAATATTCTCATTTACTTGCATTAAATAAGCAATAGTTATGGCTTTATGATAGTGTTTATAAATGTGAGTGGTAATGTAACCTTTGGTTTATAATATTATTAATTATGTAAATGGCCAGAATTACTTAGATACAAATATTGAAGCAAAGTAAACAACCAAAACACTTTGATTAATCATGTGATGTTGGCAATGTTTCTTGATATTGGTACTTATCCATCATGTAAAAAGAACATAGACTGTTTACCATTTTTCCTATTCCAGTCTATTCCAAAGAGTTATGTTACTAGTAAAGTAAAATTATTCTACAATAAAATAATTACACTTAATTATAAACTATAATAGCCTAAGACCATAGTAAGCGACTATATCCGAATGCAAACACAGACAGTCCCTCAGCATTCTTCTTATGTAGCTGGACGTATGCATGTTTAGCAAGTTTAATGCGGGATGTGTCACTGGTCACAAGAACCAAGAATACAGTATCCCATTCTGCATCCTGACATAGGCACAATGGAGATAACTATTAACTATATTAATTTCTCTTATCTGCCAAACATTTAGAACAGAACATTTTGATAAAACCTTTATTAATTATGTCTTGGCATTTATAACTTATGCCTGTAATACCAGCCTATAGCTGTATATAACTACTAAAGGGCATAAATCTCCTCCCAAACAGAGAAAGGTCAACCAATGATTGCCACACTGTACGTTGGCAATTTCAGACTATTAAATCCAGATTCAGTCACAATTATTGTCTTCACTCAGTGGTATTACAATATCAAAAAAGTATATTTTAAACATTGAACCGCTTACTTTGTCTTTATGTTTATAATTCAAACTGAACATAAAATAATAAAAAAATATATATATATATCGGCGCGACCAACTAGAATAATTAAGTTTAATCATTTGATTGTCCTTAAATTAGTTTATAAACCATCAGTTGATTACTTTGAGTTTATGACGATGTAAAATTAATGTTATCATTGTAATTTCAATACTTAACCTAAAAACTTGTAAACACGCGCACGTGTGCCGAGCCCTATAAATACGGCCGCACGGTAGGCGATCGGGTCAGTCGCACTCGAACCACCGTACAGTACGGACCTCTGGGATGTCGTTACGCTGCCCATTGAATAAACGAAGTTTATAAAGTGTGAGTAGTTTTCTTTGAAAATGAGTGGTCATCAAGAAGACAACAACTGTGACGTCAGCATTGCTGACGTCACACTTTTTAAAAACAATAAGGAGGTTCCTTCTCCGTCATCAGAAGTGAGATTGCAAGATGCTCTTACCCAACCCGCTTCCTCATCAGCTCTACCACCTGATCAATTGGAACAAACCAACATCCAGCAGGAAGAACCTGTGTTGGTTACCATTGCACCATTGGAAGCCGTACTGCAATCAAGACCACAAGTGTATCGTCACCATGGAATGCAGTTGGGTGGGATACCACCACAATTCCTGATGCAAATGATGGAGACGATGCAGAAAATGTCGGAGCGCTTATGTGCTCCACCTACCGAAGCAAAAATAAGGATCAAGGACGTCTATTTACCATCATTCGATCCGGACACTCACATCGGTGTACGAGAATGGTGCCAGCATATAGATCAAGCGATTGAAGCGTACAAGCTTGATGATTTCGATGTACGCATGAAAGTCTGCAGCCTGATGATTGGATGGTGACTACTACAACGTGGGAGAAGTTGCGGAAAAATCTCATCACCACATTTGAACCCGAAAATAGGTACTCCCGGGACGTCATCATGTTTAGAGAACATGTTTACGACGCAACTAAAGATATTGCTGAGTTCTTATCACGTGCCTGGATCCTATGGCGAAGGGTCACCAAAGACAAACTGGGCGACGAACACGCTGTGGAAGCTGTGATTGGATGCGTAAATGACGAGCGCTTGCGTATCGAACTGATGAATGCCAGGGCAACCACTGTCCCTGAGCTCATCTCAATTGCAACATCCATACGGAAGAAGCGGAGTCATCCAAGTTCCAGTTCCACAACATTTAACAAACGTTCACGTTTTTCGGACAATACGCCGTCAACAACAAGCTGCCGTATATGTAAGAAGACAAACCACTCTACTAATGACTGCAGATTCAAACCTTCGGAGTCTAAACCTGAAGCTAGCAATAAGGATTCGAAAACAACAGCCGCAAACACTACAAACAAAAAACGAAACGAAACAACTGCTTGTACCTATTGCAAGAGACCAGGCCACACTTACGAAACTTGCTTCAAACTCGAACGTTAACTGCGTAGCAAGCGCTAAGCTGGCTCCTATCACCATCAAAATAGGTGAAAGGTCTTTGCAAGCCGTCTTTGACAGCGGGGCAGAGTGTTCAATCGTCAGAGAATCGGTTGCTACAGCCTTACCTGGTCAAAGGAGACCAGTAGTTAACTATTTGAAAGGAATTGGTCAATTCCCCGCACTATCGTTAACCAAACTTACGACTATGACCTAACCAATGAAGATGAAATTATGCAACTACGACGACTTCTGAACAAATACGAACACCTGTTTATCCGTGGATATCCTAAGACTCGGGTGAACACCGGCGAGCTAGAAATCAGATTGAAAAACTCTGATAAATTCGTGGAAAGAAGACCATATCGCCTCAACCCAGTGGAACGAGAGAAGGTTCGCACCATAACCACGGAGGTTGAAAGTTGCTACCACTCCTATGAGTTGGAGACACTGGCAGTGGTACGCGCTATAAAACACTTTTGCCAGTATCTATATGGACGAAAATTTACCGTGATAACTGACTGCAATGCGTTAAAAGCGTCAAAACATAAAAAGGATCTCCTGCCAAGGATTCATCGCTGTAGAAACCCAGCTGAGTTTGCAGTTAATGTTATGACAAGAGACTTGAACTCGCTCAAAATTGAACAGCGACGGGACGATGAACTGCGACCAATAATGGACAGCCTCAGTGACAATAACCCAGTAGAAGACTATGTCTTGGAGGACAATGTCTTAAAGAAGAACGTCAATGATCCTGTCTTCGGTCAGCAACTCAGTACGGTCGTCCCCAAGTCGTTTCAATGGAGCATTATAAACTCTTTTCATACCGCGCTGAAACACCCCGGCTGGGAAAAGACTCTACAGAAGATCAGAGAAACTTATTGGTTTAACAAAATGAGTTCTACTGTTCGAAGATTTGTGGATAACTGCGTTATATGCCGAACATCCAAAGGAAGATCCGGGGCCGTTCAAGCCCAATTACACCCTATACAAAAACCGACGGCTGCCTTCCAAGTTATTCACATGGACATAACAGGAAAGCTGGGCACTCCAGATGATCAGCAGTACGTCATAGTCACCATTGACGTTTTCTCGAAGTCCAACAGAAAATGATTCGTTCAAGCGAACAAGACAGACAACGCTTCAACCTACATAAGGCCAAAATCCATCATTTTCAACGCGTACCACAACCTGACAATCCGGTGACCGTATCGGCGGAAATTGAACAATCTCCACCATTTGAGATGGCCAGAGAACCTTTACCAAGTACATCACGCGCTGAACCAGGTCAACAACAAACACAGATCAAAACGAGGAAGATCAACCAGCTGACTTAAACCATTTTAGAGCCCCTGTGCATAGCACAGCATCGACCTTCCCCTACTTTCCTTAGAGCCTCTGTGTACCACGGCGTACAAGACCGCCCAGAGCACAGCATCACACCTTCCACTACGAGTCTTCGAGAATTATAAAATCTTCGAGAATTATAAAGTCTTCGAGAATCTTCGAGAATCATATCCTGAAATACGTTTAGAGCCCCTGTGCATAGCACAGCATCGACCTTCCCCTACTTTCCTTAGAGCCTCTGTGTACCACGGCGTACAAGACCGCCCAGAGCACAGCATCACACCTTCCACTACGAGTCTTCGAGAATTATAAAATCTTCGAGAATTATAAAGTCTTCGAGAATCTTCGAGAATCATATCCTGAAATACGTTTAGAGCCCCTGTGCATAGCACAGCATCGACCTTCCCCTACTTTCCTTAGAGCCTCTGTGTACCACGGCGTACAAGACCGCCCAGAGCACAGCATCACACCTTCCACTACGAGTCTTCGAGAATTATAAAATCTTCGAGAATCATAAAAGTCTTCGAGAACCTCCGAGAACTCTACGAGAACCTCCGATGACGTCCTGAAATACGTTTAGAACCCCTGTGCATAGCACAGCATCGACCTTCCCCTACTTTCCTTAGAGCCTCTGTGTACCACGGCGTACAAGACCGCCCAGAGCACAGCATCACACCTTCCACTACGAGTCTTCGAGAATTATAAAATCTTCGAGAATCATAAAAGTCTTCGAGAACCTCCGAGAACTCTACGAGAACCTCCGAGAACTCTACGAGAACCTCCGAGAACTCTACGAGAACCTCCGAGACCTCTACGAGAACCTCCGAGACCTCTACGAGAACCTCCGAGACCTCTACGTGAACCTCCGAGAACTCTACGAGAACCTCCGAGAAGTCTACGAGAACCTCCGAGAAGTCTACGAGAACCTCCGAGAAGTCTACGAGATCCTCCGAGAAGTCTACGAGATCCTCCGAGAAGTCTACGAGATCCTCCGAGAAGTCTACGAGATCCTCCGAGAAGTCTACGAGATCCTCCGAGAAGTCTACGAGATCCTCCGAGAAGTCTACGAGATCCTCCGAGAACTCTACGAGAGCCCTTCAATAAAATCTCCGAGAAACTTCAGTGTCTACGAGAACCCTTAACAATCTACGAGAAGCAACGAGGCTGGTGCAGAGCGCGCACCGCCTGTCAGTATGGCCGTATCGGCGCGACCAACTAGAATAATTAAGTTTAATCATTTGATTGTCCTTAAATTAGTTTATAAACCATCAGTTGATTACTTTGAGTTTATGACGATGTAAAATTAATGTTATCATTGTAATTTCAATACTTAACCTAAAAACTTGTAAACACGCGCACGTGTGCCGAGCCCTATAAATACGGCCGCACGGTAGGCGATCGGGTCAGTCGCACTCGAACCACCGTACAGTACGGACCTCTGGGATGTCGTTACGCTGCCCATTGAATAAACGAAGTTTATAAAGTGTGAGTAGTTTTCTTTGAAAATGAGTGGTCATCAAGAAGACAACAACTGTGACGTCAGCATTGCTGACGTCACACTTTTTAAAAACAATAAGGAGGTTCCTTCTCCGTCATATATATTGACATAAAAAGAGGTAGATACAGTTATGTGAAACCCTGACACCCGTGCTAGGTTTATAACCTGTGTTACAGGAGTCAGTGTTACCTATCCTACTATCCTACTAATCCTACTTCCTACTATCCTACTAATCCTACTAATATTATAAATGTGAAAGTTTGTGAGTATGGATGTATGGATGTGTGGATGTGTGGATGTTTGTTACTCTTTCACGCATAAACGGCTGGACCGATTTGATTGAAATTTGGTATGTAGATAGGTTATACTCTGGATTAACATATAGGCTACTTTTTATCCCGAAAAAATGTCGCGGGTAACACCGCGGGGCGCAGCTAGTAATTATATAGTTTTTAAATTAATAAGAAAAATTGCTGAAGGCAGTCCAGGCAATTTTTGTGTGTCAAATGTTACTACTGTAATAGGGTGATGAATCATGAAACATGGATTTATGTTGAAATTACTATCACTTTAAGTGAGTAAGCTTTATTATTTATTTCCTCTTTTTCTATATAGACACATAAAAGTGTAGTCTCTATAAAAGTATTAAATGAGTATTGTAATTGCTTTACTCAGTAAGTCTTTGAACATGATGTTATGATCACATCGGTAGTTGAGTATTACTGTAATAAACAAAATCATTATAGTTATCATCCTATGACTAATTTGTTCATGATATACTTTTTAATGTCATGCTATTTTTATCTATTTATGAGTTTAAGCAATACAACATTGTAGCTTTGTGCTTTGTAGTACAGGCAACTAGGAACTTTTTGTGTGTCCTATACAATATTCTAAATACAAATGCTTGTTTCAGACCAAAATATGCAGTGGCCGCAGTGAAAAAGAAGCTGTACTCACAGAACCCACACCAGGCTATGTTTGCACTGCTCACCCTTGAGAGTATTGTCAAAAATTGTGGTTAGTAAAACATCCATAATAATTCTTTGAACTGGGTGCTGTTTAATTTGAAAGTGTAACCCAAAACGTAGGTCCTTTGAAGAATACCAGTCAGTTATGAGGAATAATACTACTAATAATAATACACATTATGATTCTCCTACATTAATGATAAATAATTATATAAAAACTAGTCATGTAAATTTAAATTTGACAATTCTTTTTAAATAATTATGTGAACTAGTTATTCTTATAATGAATTAAGTCATTTGTGTGAGTAATAGAACGGCTGATGAGTCACTAATTGGGACAAACCAGAGTTATGATGTCTGTGATTTGTGAACATTTGCAACCGGATTCCTCCCAGCTTCCTTTTCACATATGGTAATAATTAGTAGCGCCTAACATTTATATATTTATTTTTGAGGCATTTTTGACTGTTGTCGCATCCTTGATTTGAACGTCAATAATCGCAACTGCAGCACACAACTGTTACAATTCCAATTTAATGTTTTGTTTTTATTTTTTTTTAAGAGTTTAATAATTATCTTCATGAATTTCCTTATGAATTACAATGGATATGGTTGCAATTACAAATAAATAATGTAACTCCTATTTTGTCTTATTAACAATTATTTTTCTAAGGCTCTGGGGTCCATGATGAAGTGACTTCAAAGGTATTTTGTGAGATGCTTCGTGATCTAGTGAAGACAACACAACACGACAATCTGCGCAACAAAATACTAGAGCTCATTCAAGCGTGGGCCTTTGCATTCCGAAATTCGCCTAAATATAGAGCTGTTCAGGTAAGCTACAATACAATAGACGCATCTTGGCAGTCCTGAAGTTCGCCGATTAACTGCGCAATGGATCTTTTAGGAATAAAATTGTGCACTGCGCACGTAATCGGCTAACTTCAGGGCCGCCACGGTACGTTAGCCGTACTGTAATTTATTTATTATTTCTAATGCTACTATTGTCAATATATGTAGATGACACCCTGATTGGTGCGGTGGCTAAGTGACTGCCGCCTTAGGAGTTGCGAATTCGATTCCTGCACAATCATTTGTATGATCGTAACATCCAAGATGTTTGTCTCGAGTAGTGTTTGTCGTTTGTGAAACGCACCGACGACAAATAAAATTACTATTATGCATACATGGCATATGTGCATAAAATAGGTAGGTAGAGAGTACACAGATAATTATGCAGGAACATTAATTTAATTTCAAATCTATAATTATCATTGATAGGTACTTTCCAATGTTGACAATAATTTTGTTATTGAAATGAAGCATAATGTATACTTAATGGAAATATGATTAAATATTTGTATTATGTTGTAGATATACTAACTGTTAATTGTATTCTTAACAAATTATGAACAAACATACACCTTATTCATATAAATAAAAAGTTGTACCTATATCCTATAATATGTATACACGATCTCCTTGCCTCCTTGTACTAGCTAATCCTTGTGGATGCAAATCGCGACTGCTGAGCCAGAGGATAATTTGAGGTTTGTCGTGAGATAATTCTCAGTAACAGCATGGAGTCTGGATTTTACTGGATAATGGCAATAGGGTCACCCCTACTTCCATAAGACCTATCTTGACCGACGAAATAAAAATACTACACGCCACTCTACCTACCCCTCCGGCAAATACAGGCGTGATGTTATATTGTTCTTAAAAAAAGGCTTATTTGTTATTTGTACGTTAGTGAATGATTATGTGTTTAGTAAAATGATAAAAATATCTAAGTACCTGTATAAAAAAGTCTAATCAAAATTGTTATGTTAGGGTCAATGTACACTGAGCGATGCGTCGAACAGGCAAAGCTACGAAATGATGTCAGACGAACGTCATAGCCTTTATTATGAATAGGTAGTTGAATTTAGCATAACACGCTCAGCTCTGATCCTAAATTATCAACCGTGAACTTGAGGTATTAAAGTTAGGCATTAATTGTCATTCCCTTCAAATAAACATTGGGTATCTTATACTGAAACGGACCCTTAAAAAAATAATTTCAATTTCATCAGATTTCTGCCTAGTCCAAATCTAATAAGAATCTTACAATTTTTTCACCAAACTCTGTAGGTAATAGCTATACATATAGTATGTTTGTAAATTGTCACAGTCCGCTAGTTGTTTTTGTGTACCATTTCAAGGTTAACGGCCATAGGTTCTTTGCAATATTGATCTACCACACCTATTATAATCTAATTACGTCTCACTTTCACGTCATTGTCACCCTGTACTGTATAGTGTTAACGTATTTTTCTACCGTGTTCAACATTCAACAATAACACAAAAGGAACTAACGCCCATGCATGTAAGCGCTCATTTAATTAAAACTAATCAGCTGTGCCGCACTCCGCCGTATCAAATGATTGTTCTGTTTACACTGCCGGTTATGTCAATGTCCTGACGAGTGATTTTATATATCTTTACTTATCATATTTTTGTTATTTATCTATTTGTATGTAAAATAACATGCTACGTAACTATCTAACAGTAATTAGTCATAGGTACTTCTATGTATTCACATCTGCCAGATCACTATAAACGTATTGAAAATGGTCTAAACTAGTAGTCAAGTAAACCTAATAATTATTATGCCGTCATCTTTGTATTGGGAGGATTGATAACGCGTTTATTAGCGTACTATAATTAACTACGCATTGTATGTATGTCCCCTTTGTAAAGAAAGACCAAAACTGCGTAGTCGTCAAACCGTAGACAGATTCTGTCTACATACGTAGCTAAATTTAAAGCCATATCTTTTACACACAACAATAACATACACCACAACAGTTTCCATACGGGCGCACAAACCTGTATCTATGCTATAGTGACATACGTATGTCGTGTATGTAAATACTATACGACTTATACCTGAGTGCTACGTCACATCTTATCAGTCAGACAGATGAATCATAATCGTTTCACCATCATGAAAACAACTTGTGTTTCGATGCCGACGCTCCTTTGTTAGTGCTATCACTTTTTCATTTAAATTCTGTATTGAAAATTCATAAGAAAATGTTTTAACTATGACAACGTAACTGCGAGTTTATGCTGTCAGATTCAGTGTTTCCAGTGAATATAATGTGATTAGTCATAATTTGTAACCGAACGACTGAACAGAGTTTTTATGTAGTTTTTTGTGTATAGGACACAGTGAACATTCTGAAAGCTGAGTGTTTCAAGTTTCCTGCACTGAAGGAGTCTGACGCTATGTTTTCTGCCGATACTGCACCGGAATGGGCTAATGGAGAGGTTTGCCACAGGTAACTGAATTATGTACATTTTTAAAACTAATGAAATATTCATAAAGGATCTTGCAACAGACAATAATATTTACCTGAATATAAAGCATATTGAATTTTTTCACTTATACACTTTGCTGCTAAAGAATTAAGTAGGTATTTACTGTCCCTTTTTCCTCAAGTCAATGTTGTTTACCTTAATAAAAATATCCTTTTATACAGAATCAAGGTTTTATACTGTGTAAGTGAACACATTTGAACTCTGTTAAAAAGCCATACAAAAAGTACTCTATCTATACAGCTAGTACCACAAATTTCTTTGTGTGTGTCAGATGTCGAGTGGCATTCTCTTTGATGGTGCGCCGGCATCACTGTCGCGCGTGCGGTCAAGTATTCTGCCAACAATGTAGCTCCAAGACTTCTACACTGCCCAAGTTTGGAATTGAAAAGGAGGTATGACATATTTGTAAGAAAACTACATCTATTTATGATAGTGCCTTTCTTGCCTTTATATTATTTTCCAATTATAAGACTTAAGTAATAATTATCTTCTGTTTCCTGCAAGCTTCTATTACTAATCAAGGCCTTCCAATGATGATAACAAAACATTAACACAGAAGAAAACTGTGTATTAACATCATACAAATCTATTGGATGGCTAGTATCACTTTTGTTATGATAATAGCACTCAAATTACCAGATTATTGTATCAAATAGTCTTTCAGCAGTGAATTTTTGACAGGTGCGTGTATGTGATGCATGCTATGACAAAGTAAGCAGGCCGCCACCATCATCCACAAAGCTGGAGATCGTAGACACTTCCAGTGACTATGGGCCCACCGTACAGACTCAGCAGGTCAGTGTAATAACTAAATTCAGTAATAAAACCTGTCAAGTAATTAATAGGCTTACCCACTATATCATGAGACCTGACTCTTACCATAAACTCTTTAAGCAGGACAGTTTGTTTTGTAGACGCTGCTACGTGAAGTGTAATGCTGCATCTCACTTCCACATCTTAACTCTTAAAACTGTCCTGCTTTAAGTGTACATGGTAAGGGGGCTGTAACATAACATAATTCCTTTCTGTCTATTTGTAAAAAAAATTTAAAATTATGGTTTGTTCAAAAATGAGGCTTCAATACTGTACATAAATGAAGAACAGTAAATAACTGTACTGTATTTCTATGACTCAAATAACCTCAAATCATTATTTTTTTCTCACTGATAACAATAGATAATTTTTATATGCTAGTCTTTGTCTAGTAAAACAATTTTAGAATCTTTACAGGTTTCATATCACATGTAGGTAATTATGGATGAATAAACTTACAGCTAATTGGATTAGTGACTTGGATTGTTTCTTTAAAGCACAGATACTAGGTAGACTAAGAAATGTGATTCTACTATTTTAAAGGTATAAGTCACGGAACTAATTTCATACTGTGGTAGAGGTACCTAAATGAGGTTATACTGATGGACACCCATATAATAAGTAACAAAATAAGCTTATATAATAACTTTATTCACTAAAATGTTCTATTATCACTGTGCTTCGTATGAATCACCCGGCATTTCACCTCCAGGCACCAACATCGCAATGTTATTGCCATTCAATAAGATCTGATCTAACTTGGTAATTTTTCTTCCCTCTGGCGTAGATTCATACTCCGTAACGTCATCCAGCAACATGTTGACGAAATCATCAAATCCTTGTAAGGTTCCAACCATTTCTTTGTCGTTTTTCATAATAATATGTATCCGGGAACCTATACACTTGTCTACAAGCTCAAGAGGTAGTAACGTGTTCGGGTTTGGTAATGAAGCTTGGGCCATTTTTATGTTCAAACTTAAAGGTGCGAATAATCACAGCTACTATCAGAAAAACTTGGGCTTCGGTAGTTATTGATAGCGTAAACACCAGTGAAAAAACATTATCATTCACGCTTCATGAATTCGAGTTTGACGGAAGGTGTTTCGTTCGGGAACACGAACAATTTTTGTTTGGACTTTAAATGACTTATGCTAAAATTTTGCAGAAAAAGAAGAATAATTATTATTTGCATTAAAATACTTTTTTTTCAATATTAAAAAAAAAATGTTAATAAAATATCAAGCATACTAATTTTGCTCCAGTTTTAGAACGATTTCAAATGTTACCATGTGTAATAATTAAATTCGTAGCGGGGTAAATATTTTTGATTTCTGCAAGTTATTTTTTTGAGTTGGAATAAATTATTTTGTTCTTTCAAATATTTTTTTAGGTACGTATACTCTTATAGCGAGTGTGATTAATACAGTAACGTGCGATTTTCCTGAAATACATGGCAAATAAATTATTATAAAACGGGCGTTATGATGTATCAGATAATTCGTAACTTACATTTATATAGGTAAGTAAATACGGCTACGTATACGTAGCAAAATGTCTAATTAGAAGAACTTCGTACTTTTTTTTTTTTTTTTTTTTTTTTTTTAAACTTTCTAGATATATTTCTTCCTAAGTTTGGAGAAACTAATTGTAAAATTGTATGAAATGCTTTCTGTGAAAATTGGAAACATCATATTATTAAAAGTAGAATACATAAATCACACAATCTCATTCAAGCTTAAAATCCTAGTAGTCAATTCTTGATAATAGTTAGGAGTAACCTATAAGTGTTAATGGCAACACTTAGTAACGTCAACGTTTGAAATTGGTTTTCCATTCATTTGAAAGTAACGAACTAATCTGAAGCGAACAATAATAAATTGTTTTGTTTTATCTACAACATTGTAATTATTTGGTGAAAAATATGGCTAAAAATGTGACGAACTTTCGTGGTGAAATTTATTTCACTCCAAGCGGCAAATTGCATATAAAGGACGAACCTGTAACTCCTATCGAAGAGGATTTCGGTGATCACAACAACCTCGATAACTCTTACGAACATGATTTCGTTAACATGAGAAAGTCCATGTCAATGAGCGATATTACTGCACTTCGTGAAGATCTAGTGAATTTGGAATTTCATGACAAAGAAGATGTTTACCACAGGCACCGTAAGCCTTCAGGGGTTCCACAAGAGTTGTCTAGAACCAAGTTTGTGTCAATGGCCGAAGCTATATACCATTATCAAAAGGATACCCCTGGCCGTTTTCATTCGACGCGACCTCAGATATTCCGCTCGCAGAGAACTAATGGACCATCGGGACTTACTATTCCTCAATCGCCTATGCTACGCTCCAGGACTCGTTCAAGACCTACACACATCATGTCCCAGAAGGAAAGAGAAGAAATGGAACTTGAAGAAATTAGAAAATTCAAAATTAAGGCTAATCCTATACCTAAGTCTGTCTTAGAAGGCATTAAGAACCTACCAGAGGTACCAAAGAAGCCTATTACTGTGCCTGAACCTTTTAAGTTGACTGAAATTCAAAAGAAGTTAGCAGCACAATGTTCTGAAGGCATACAACAATTCAAGGCACGGCCTGCCCCTAAACACATACTTGAAAAGCCTCAGGTGCCATATAAACCTCCAGTGCATGTAACTAAACCAATTAGTCCAAAGTTCCGCTATAAAAGAATGAATTCTTCTGAACAGCTACATAGTGATAATAAGCTTATACAAAAGCCTCAGAATCCTGAAGCTAGACCAGCTCTACGCATGGGACCTCTCAAGCCTGAGCCATTCTCTTTTGAAAAGAGAGATGAAGAACTAAAGCGTAGGAGAGAGGAAAGGATCAAGCGTCAAATAGAGGAAGAGCGCAGACAAGCATCATTGTTTAAAGCACAACCAGTCCCAGTAGGTGTCAAGAAACGCATGCACTGCATATCTGCAAAGAGTGGCTCCTCTACAACATCATTGGAGAATAAAGAGAATGTTAAGTTTGAAGCCAAACTGCCTGTAGTACTTTACAAAGAGCCATTCAAGCCTGTACTGCAGCCAGTGCATCAAGTAAAAACTGCTCCATTTGCACTGACTACAGAAAAGAGAGCGGCAGAAAGGGAAAAGTTTGACAAACAGTTAAAAGAAAAAGAGGAGGAACAAGAAAGAATTAGGCAAATGAAAGAAAAAGAACAAGAAGAAGCTGAGGAGCGAGCAAGAGCTGAGTTGAGGGCTAAGTTGATACATCATGCTAAACCTGTTCCTAGACCAGGAACAGCACCATTTGTTCCAGAAAAGTCTGTTGCTACCCTCACTGTGCCAGAAACACCCAAGTTTATAAGACGGCTCAAACAAAACTAACATACCCAACATTTTTCAAGGAATCCTTCAACTCTATTATGATATTCTATAACTCTTTTCTCATGTTGCAAATCTTTATTATTAATTCAATAATGTACTGACATAATTTTGATTGATTATATAATTATATTAGGGTATTTTGTATGTTTCTTAGGCTTAATTGTTATTTAAATTAGCAACTTCCTTAGGATATTTCATAGATTTATGATATGATGTTTTTTTCTGTAAAATAAATGATAATTATGACAATGCTAAATGTTTTTTCACTTGTTTGACCTCAATAAACCTAGCTAGCTGATTGCCTTACAATAACATCAATTTATATCAGTTGAGTTCTCTTATGAGTAAGTGAACTATAAAAGAACATTAAGAATATGTTATTGCAGTATGTGGCTACTTCGAATATCATGTTTCCATCAGTGGAATCTGTAAGGTTCATTGCAACCATTGAATCAGTTACAATATTATATTTCACGAGCTTATATATTTTCCATAACTATCTCTACATAACCCCTCTTTTAACTATGGGTATATTTATTACTTATAATTTGGGTTACTGTATACTGCGACTGCTGCTATATATCGTAGACAGCACCCAGGCAAGTATAAAAAATCACTTCTATGAACTTTCAATATAATTATGAACATTCCTATTTGTTTCCCAGGAACCACTTCATAATAAAATTATGACCTATCAATGGTTATAAGATAAAGCATAGGCTCTTTCTTTATATTTAGGAAATAACGGCAAGATATTCAATATACGTTTTTAGTACCTACTGATTGTACATTTGAGTCTATGTCCACCTTCCCATATACATATTGTACATTGTGTCTTATTTTACATAACATATAAATGATAATTTTTTTTTTATTTTTATATTTTTATTTGTAAGTTAAGGAAACAAAATAAAGGCTTATTATTATTATTATAAATGATATGAATACAATTATTACAGAAACGCCCTGCTGGCGGTAAAACAGCGGAGGAATTGCAAGAGGAAGAAGAGTTGCAGTTGGCTCTCGCTCTCAGCCAGTCTGAAGCCGAGCAGAAGGAAAAGGAACGCAAGTCGCGTGCGCATATTATTCCTGAACCTACACCGCACCATCCCACTGGTGAGTACTGCTTCTTACAAGTAAACTATAATTTGCATTGAGAATATTGATATTGAAAAAAAAATAGTTTTCCTGCAAAGCTTTGATAAAGTAAGTATGTATCTACTTACTTTATTTCCGAATCCGAACCAACAGCTGTACATTATCTAAGAGCTCCAATTCTTTTGCAAGAGGATTTTTTTTTTGGAATTGATGTTATATTTTACATATACGAGCATTTTTCGACTTTCTTTATTTATACCAATAGCAAGTAAACAATTACTGTGCCATAAGCTGACTTATGCTGAATAAAATTAAATCTATATCTTTTTATGTTCCAGTGTCGCCGACGCCGTCATCGGTGAGCGCTTCCCCAGAGCACAACACACCAGCCAATTCTGAACTGTCGCGGTACTTGGACCGTAATTACTGGGAGCAGCGGCTTTCACGTGATAACACGGTCGCACCCACTGCGCCTGCGCCCGCTTCTCATGCCTCTGATACCACCGAGGTAAGAATCGCTTCTTTATTGTATGGTCCTAAATGTAATATTTTATGTACATAATAATAACAGCATATAACTGTTCCACTGCAGGGCAAAAGCCACTTCTCTTATAAAAGAGCATTGAGCATAGAGGATTAAATTCATTTCAAAGAGATTTGAGCATTGATCTCGCTATCTCACTGCGGGTTTGAGATTTAAGATGATTAAATTCAGGTTTCGTCACGATGTTTTCCGTCACTGTTCGTCAGTGGTAACTTAGAATATTTAAGAAAGTATTTATGATATTAAACATTCTATTCTATTCATTTTGATGCTTGCCTGGGTTTGAACCTGCAACCTCGTACATGCCAATCGGGTATGTCAACCGCTAGGCCACTACGGAAAATTTTAAGTTTTTGGTTATAATTTATCAAGCATTATTAGTTTCCATTTTGTTTCTTTTAGGAATTCCCAAAGCCTTCTACCACAAAGGTACAAGATGATGACGCCGAAGATAAAGAAATCGATGAGTTTGTGGAGTCTCTGAAATCTCAAGTTGAAATATTTGTTAACAGAATGAAGAGCAACTCTTCACGGTATGAATGTTATCTTACTTCCTCATATACATACATAAAGGCACGCTTATTTCCCAGAGGTATCGGCAGAGTTATATTACCACATATAACCAATATATCTTACTTAAAATAAGTTTCTTATACCGATTTTATTATAAAGATCACATTATAGTAATAAATCTTCATTTGAGGTACAAAACTACGCGAGTAATATTTTCTTTTGAATATTTTATTTCATTTTATATCGTTCTTTATTATTTCCAGTGGGCGCTCAATCGCCAACGATACAGCTGTTCAGACTCTGTTCATGAACATAACGGCTATGCATTCCCGTCTGTTGCGCTACATTCAGCAGCAAGATGACAAACGTGTCTATTTGGAGAGTTTACAGGTAAATTAAGATTTTTTTTCTCACAATAATAATGTGCACAAATGATGCTAGCACGTTACGCTATGCCCGGTATAGGCATTGTCAACTTTTGTAACAGTCTTGTGTTTAAAAATAACGTTAGAAAATACATAATCCAATCTATCTCCAATATTCTTTCAACAGTTGTCATTCAACAGACCAATCACAGATTCATATCTTGTTTTTAGGATAAAGTAACTCAAATACGGGACAGCCGTGCGGCTCTCGATACATTACGCGCTGAACACGCGGCGAGGTTAGCAGCCGCCGCAGAGGCCGCCGAGCGACAGAGACAAATGCAAATGGCTGCCAAACTGCAAGCCATGAGGAAGAAGAAACACGAATACCTACAGTACCAGAGACAACTTGCTCTACAAAGAGTACAGGTACACAACTAACTATATACAAATCTAATTATACAAAAATTATAAATATTGTTGTATTCAAAATATTTTTTTGTATTTCTAGGAACAAGAGAGAGAAATGCAAATGAGACAAGAACAACAGAAGCATCAGTACTTGATGAACGCAAACAATTACTACATGCCTGGCGTCTCCTTGCAACAATACCAAAGTGGGTATCCAACTCAACCGATTTACGGAAACCCTCAGTTCCATCCGCAGAATTTGATGCCACAAGCCACTACAGACAGTAATGTCCCTGGGCCAGTACCTGGACAAGCACAAATGTCCACAGCCAATATGCCAATGAGCATGAACCAGATGGGAACAATACAATCCATGCCTCAGCTGACGAATACTTTCGCCGGCATGTCTACATCTACTCCTGCTATCAACCAATCAAACTCTGTCAGCGCTCAGCCCTCTATGAACCAGTCTAACCTAAGACCCAATTTAGCGCAACAATTACCACTACAACAACAAATGCTCTTGCAGCAGATGCATCAGATGCGTATGCCTGTGCAACCCGGTATGCACCAAATTGTGCCACAAACTATTGCCAACGGCATGCCTGGACAAAACATTCCGCAACAAAATGGACAAAATGCGCAATTACCAAAACAAAATATGCCAAACCAGCCTCAGCAGCAGCCCAGCGGGATGATGCCCCAAATGTCCGTTGCCCAACAAAATCTGAACCAACAGTTAATTAATCAAAACAATCCCATGATGGCACTACAAATGCAGAACATGAGAATGCCTCTTATGCAGGGCAACCAACCTAATGTTAATCAACAAGTACCAGTTTCTGGATATGCCAATATGAATATTCAAAACCAATCTAATATCCAACAACCTGGATCTCAAGCTCCTAATATGCAAGCACAGTCACAAATGCCTATGCCTGGACAACCAATGCCCATGCAAGGGCAGCAAATGATGCAAGGTCAAACAATACCTGGACAGCCTCAGAGTATACAAATGAATAATAACATGCCTCCAAGCAACCAAAATGTACAACCCCAGGGACAACAGGTGCCACAAACACAAGGTCAACAAATTCCACAACATCTTCATCAGCAGCAAATGTCACTTAATCAGCAAATGTCCATGACCAGCCATGGAATGCAACAACCAAGCCAGCAAATGATGATGCAAGGCCAACAAATTCCTTCTCAGGCTCAACTGATGAACCAGGGGCAAACACAGCAAGGTCAACTGCCATCTGGCCCCCAGCAAATGAACCAAGGACAAATACCAACTAGCCACCAGGGTCAAATATCAGCTGGTCACCAAGGGCAAATACAAAGTGGACATCAAGGGCAATTATCAACTGGCCATCAAGGGCAATTACCTACAGGCCACCAGGGACAATTGTCAACTTTGCATCAGGGGCAATTACAAAGTGGTCACCAAAGCCAGTTACCTACCATTCACCAAGGGCAAATACAAACTGGCCACCAAGGTCAACAGATGCAGCAATTACCATCTGGTAATCAAAGTCAGATGCAGATGAGTCATCAGATGCAAATGCCCCAGCAAATGCAGCAGGCACCACAGATGCAGCAGGCACCGCAGATGCAACAGGCACCGCAAATGCAGCAGGCACCGCAGATGCAAGGGCAGCTTCAACAGCAAATGGGCATGTCGCAGCAACAGATGCAACAACCATTGCAACAAGGCCAACCAGGGTCACAAAATATCCTAGGACAACCCCAAAAAATGCAGCAGCCAAACTTTAGCAATGCGCCGCAAGGACCTACACAACCGGGTACTAATCAACAACCGCAAGCGCCTGGCAAGTCTGAACGTAATAATAACACAGCTGAACTGATCAGTTTCGATTGAGACTAATTACTGAAAAAAGAGGGATCTCTCGTAAATTAATGACTGGAAATAATAATACTTGTTCTACGTAATATAAAACTATATGCAATAATTATTATGCACTTAGATATCGTGCTATGTTGTGAGTTTTAAAACCAAAATAATGTCATGTATAGATAAATTTGAGATTTTTATAGTTATTAAAAAAATAAATTGAATGCCTTTACTTATAAATGTTGTAATTGTGATGGCGTAAATTAATAGTCCATTTCTATTACTCCAGGTTTGCAGATCAAGAGGTCACAGGAATTTTGAATAATTATTGATCTTTGAAACCTTTATAAGTAAAGCAAGTTTTAAGCTTTTTAAATATCACAGATACATAGTTAACAATTATTTATATTACCATTAAGATAGATCAGATCAAAATTTGGCAGCGAATATGACACATCATGCGAATCAAAATATTATAATCTTACCATTCAATCATTTGCTGTAGCCAATAATTTTGTTTTAGTTAGAAATGCCTTGTAATCTATGTAAATGCAAATATGTATAAAATATTCGTCGTTCGTAGTTTATTTAGATATAATATAAATGAGAAATTCTAATATTTTTACGTTTATTCTTTTCATTGATGTGGTAATTGTTTTGTTATAATATTTTAAGTTATATAATGTATAATACGACGTACCAATAAAAAAAGAAAAAATATTTTGTATTTATTTTACCCACTTCTTGAAATCCTTTACCAGACGATGAAACTTGACTTTATCATGCAATCAAAATGAATGAAATATATTAGCAAGACGATCTTACTCCAGCCGCGTATTATAATAGAAGAGGTCAGTGACTCCAGCTTATGGTATAATAATATACTTCGTCCACCAGCTAGGTCCTAACCAAGAGCTAAAGATATAGCTGGAGGACATAAAACTCAATGATTGACACCTGGGAGTAAGGGCGCGTGAGGACCTGTTGTTTGCGTATTATTATATTTCAAGTCTGAGAGTGTGGTGGCAATTTAGTTTACCTATCGCAAAAATCCAATAATACTGCCGAGATTGGAACCTAACACCTCATGCTCAGCAGTCCCTCTTAGCGACCACTAGACCTACGAGGCAGTATATAATAACGATAATGCAACATCAACTGGCGTAATAATGTATTATTATAATATATATAATAGTGGCCCCAGATTGCTCTAGTCGTAAATTTTAATCAATAATTTTTGTTGATCATAAAACTTTCAGGTAGTTTGGAGATAATATTTGGCCTATAATTATAAACACGACTGAGGCAAATGTCTAATAAAGTTAGATAATCACAGTTGATTATATTTCAAAATATTCGAATACTGAATCTCCTAAGTTTTTTAATTTTTTGCAAACTATTGATACCTATAAAGTGTTTTAATGTTATTCCTATTTCCGAACGCATTGATATTTAGAAAAATGGCGGGAAAAGTAAAAACATTTCAGCGGACTGTCAAATGTCATTTTGCAAGTGCCGTGCTGTTTCTCTTATCGAAAAAGTGTAAATACACAAACTAAGTAAAACAACAATTGGAATGGAAGATGATAATCAAGATGGGCCTTTCACTGTTTGGCAAATGTTTAATGCGCCAACTATGGTTTTATTTAACAACTTGGAACATGCGGCTGATGGATTGGACAGGCTACTAACTTCGATCCTAAAATTATCAGGGTAAGATAGAAAAAAGATCTCATATTACGATTTAAATCTAAACTAAATGTTATTACTTTGTTATAAAACTATTTATCATGTAAGATTTGTATCTCATTCACATCTCTCATATTTATCAATGTTTACAAGTTTGTTATGATTATTTTAACAACACATTAGCATGTGGTAGCTTAAGTATGCTATTATAAATTCATTTTATACTGTTATTTACTACATCTTTACAAGCATACTGAATCATAAACAAATTATTTACAGTGACTTCTCTGAGGTGTTAGTTCCTCGAGCTGGCTCTTCCAAATATCCAGATTCATATTATTATGCATTCAATACATGGCTTGTTGGAAGACTATTCTATGTGTGGTCTGTAAAAGAATTAAACAGGTAATTAAATCTATGTAACCTGACAAATGTTAATCAAGTTAGTCCTAAAATGTAATCAGAACTTTTCATTATTTAATAATGTAACTATTTTTATAGTTATATGGTTAATACACTTATTATTTTTCAGAATACACATAACAAGCAAAGATGCTCAACTAAAAATATTGAACATATTGTGTATGAATGCAGCATCATTTTATAACAATTTGCATTCAGAGTATGTATCTATATTAATTAAACTGATTGAGTATTACAAAGAAAATCCTAATAATCAGTCTAAAGAACTGCTTCTTCAAAATTTCCAGTCTGAGCAAATAGACATTCCCAATGTACAGCTCAACTTAGAGCCTATTTATGTAACCGTTAAGGATTTAGAAACATGCAAAACATTAATAGATTTAACCCTACAACTCCTCGCTGAAAGCTTACCAACCAATTCTGTATACATATATAAGCATAAAACAGAATATTATAAGCTATTCAATGAAGTTTTGTACATGCTTGAACATTACAGTGTTGATTTGAAGTTTTTGTCATTACAATTTTTCATTAAATTGATTGCTAATTATGAACAAATAGGCATATATCGTTTTAATAAATGCTTCCCTTACATTTACCTGGACTTCCTATATTCTATGCAAGCTATGGTAAAGTCTGTAAATGTATTTTATGAGAAAGATGAAATTGATGGCATTTATTTGGATAATTTCAATAAATTGTTATGTGATTTCATGAAAATAATTGAAGAATATCCTGATAAGGGAAATGAAAAAGTTATATTGGATATATGTAGTGTAATTTTAAAGACAAAGGAGAATAAAATATTTAACAAAGAATTGAAACTGCAATGTTTATCTATGAGCAAACACATTGAGTTCCCAAAAGACATTGCTGATGTCTCAAATATGGATGCCAGTGAAATAGATATTTTAAGAGAGATCTACAGCAACAATATACTATCTTATGTAAAAACCAACTCAGAAGGGAACAGATTCGTTAAATTGAAAGATAGTTGGCATTATCAAAAAGTATTCAAAACAATTCAGTCAATAAAGGCAAGTGAAGATAACAAAAATGATGTATTTTTAGTGAGTTACCATTTAAAAAGATGTCTGTCTGGTTTGGCAGTATTGCAGCAAGTTTCCATACAATGTGGACTATCAAAAGACATTTCAAACGTCAGAATCCTTTCGAAAGATGATGCCCACATTATTTGGTCGTCTTTGCTGAAGATTTTGGAATACCACAGAAGCATAATTTTGGGAGACAGTAATTGTACTAAATGTTTTATGGAAATTGTCCTGAGTACAGTGGTCCTATATAGAATGGTAGTACAAGATCAGTGTAACAGAATCCTTCAATTAATATGTTTACAAACTACACCAAAGTTTTCTGAACATAGTTTAGGATACAATGATAATGTGAAAGCGGTGGTTCTAAGGTATTTGTTGATCATCAGACTTGTTTTAAAAACAAAACTAAGTGATGTCTGGTTGAGAATAATTTCAAACTTAGTCAATGGATTCCTGAAAAATAAAAATATAAGTATATACAAAGAAGTAAGTACTTATTATTGTGTAAATACTTATTAATATTTAATATAAAATGTGTAATAATGGTTGTATTTCTATGTTCCAGATAGTACCGCTGTGTCCACTTCTGGTGTTAAATAAAGTTTTATCAGCTAGTAAACTTATAGGAGATGTACTGATGCCTGCCTTTCTCACAAAAGACTGTGATATACAAAAGGAAGTAGCCGAAATTGTATCAGCTGTAGCTTGCATGTCTCTGGGGTCCTATAAAATTATTATTAGTACACCAAAACATTGTTTTGGCCAAACAATGTATACAAACCATATTGTAAGCCTACTATTAGTGTGTTCTAAATGCCATAAGTTAGATAAAAACAATTATTCTGAACAGTTTCTCGCTAAGGTCAACCAACATAAGATTGAAATATATTCAGAAAGTAATACATACTCTCCAAGTCAACACTCAACGATTACAGGCCTTAAAACCTTATTAGCAAAGTTTTTAAATTGGAAACAGTATTCTGACTTGGAAAAAAGCGGATATTGGGACACATTTATTAGACTCTGTCATCATTATTATGTACTTAATTATGGTGTTCCTATGGATATTATTAATGAAAATAATGGTCAATATTTTTTAACGGCTTTCAAGCCATTTATAGATGGCAATTCTGTAAGTATTCATGAAACTATAATTTTAAAATATTTTAATATAGCAATTCAGTAAGAATACTTAAGAAAATGTATTTGTTTACAGGATGAAGAAGATTTTGAATGGAACTCCCAAAGAGATTCCGCCTTTAGTTTATGCGTCAACATACTTGTTAAATTAACAAGGTCTAGTTTAGATAACAATGATTACACCCAACAAACCACTACATTGAACCTCATTAAAGATTTTGGGTTTTGTTCCAATGAAAAAGTGATATTGCCAGTAACAAAACTATTTGTTTATTTCATAATGCACCCGCAGTGTTCTCTTGGACCGAAGGCTGTGGTGAGTCTCAGAGATGTTTGCGAGTTCCAAGAGTACACACCTAACCAAGTTTACCACAGATACAAGAAGGATTACTGTAAACTGTTTGTTGAATGTAGTCTATACAGCGGAAAGGACTTTGCCATATCTCTTCTTAAAGTGGTAAGGGCGTTTGGTTTTGTTGGATACAGAGATTTCATTTCCAAAGATGTTCACCACTTCTTGCCCTACTTGATGCCATACTCTGTAACGATAAAAGAGGTGCCGTCTATGATAGAAGAAATAGCTTCGCTAGTGCAGTGCTCGGTGTCCGACTTCTTGATCGAAAGATTTCCACATACATACGTCCATGTATATTTGAATGAATCCAAAGAAGTTGAGAAGAAATGCCTCGAAATTATCGAAAGGCTGACAAAGACATCGGTACTAAATCTAATAAAAAAGCACTACAGAGTCATCTTGACGGAATTTCTTCTACAGTATTGCTGTGATTCAGAGAAAGTGTTAAACGCGTGCAGATATTTGGCCTGCCATGACCCTGATGCATCGACACCTACTGGAAGCATGAGTATGAGTACTTCGCAGATAGCAGACTTTTTAAATCCAAAATTTCTCGGTGTTTTGGCATATTTCGACCACAAATTGGTAAATGCCAAGGTAGCATTGTCGGTGAAAAGGAAGGCTTTAAAAAGTTTTCCTGATATAATGCAACTGATGGGTGTTAAATATTTGACTCCACTAAGGTTCAAAGTGTTAGCTACGTTAAGGTCCGCCCTTTCTCTAGCAAAGGAGTTCCCGAAGATCCTTGCCGAAGCTTGGGGCGCTTTCATACATAACATCGACACATTATCGCTAGGACCGCTCTTGTCTAACTTGGCTGTATCATTATTGCAACAGTTGGAATATGCGCCCCAAGAAATTAATAAAATATTTCACTACCTTGTTCTAAACAACGAGAACTTGTTGTGTTCTCACATTTCTGATCTCTTCTTCTTGGAAGATACGAAAATTTCTGAGAAAATCAAGTTGGTTATTAAAAGGCATGTTAAGAGAACTCAGCCTGATGGGTTTCTGGATAAGATCAAGTGGTACCTGCAGCATCTGAACCATGACATACCGAGTATCAAAGCGTATGCCTTCTCCCACTTGGATAAGCTGTTGAAGAGCAATAGATCTGATATACATAGGGCAATATTTGGCGGTAAAAACATTGATCCTATAATAGTGGAGCTTATAGACTCTTTGCTTTTGGGTAAGCACTTTTATTAATTTAAACTATTTCATCGACCTCATTGGCGAGTGACCAAGCAATTGGATAGCTGCGCTAAGCGCCCACACGGGACAAAAAATTGTGTGCTCCTCAGATATTTGTTCTTAGATATTTGTTACTCCCGAAATGTGGGTGTTTATGTATGTGATATTTCATGTTCGTAAATCGCACCAACGTTTGGAATTTCTTTTGTATCGTTGGCGCGATTAACACTTGTACAGCAGTAAACTAACGAGAATAGATGACATTTATTTGTATGTGCAAAATTTGTTGACCTGACCAGTAAATTGATTCTTCATATCATTCTAGGCTGCAAAGACCCCGACGCCCAAGTAAGTCTAGCAAGCGGCGCATGTCTGGGTCAGTTGGGTGCTATAGAGGCGGGCCACCTACCTCGACAGTACGTGCAGCCTGATAGGTCGCCTTTCGCCTTCTCAATAGGCGATGACTGCTTCGCTGCTACTGCACTCGTCGAACTAGCTCGAGCTTTCCAATATGAAAAGGATACAATGGTATGTTTCTATGAGATGAGTATATAGTATGTACTTGTTTTCAGTATCTTCTTCTTATCATATGGTTTATGAACAACCTGTCAGAGTTTTAACCGCCTGTAGGCCTCTGAGGTGGCTTTACACACTGTTAAAAATTTCTCAGGTGTGCCGGTTTCCTCATGATGTTTTCCATCAACCGTTTCTAGGTACTTTCCCATGACATCAGTACATAGTAGGTACGTACTTGTTTTTGTGTGTCATTGTTGACTATCCCTACTATCCTACTATCCTACTAATATTATAAATGTGAAAGTTTGTGAGTATGGATGTATGGATGTGTGGATGTTTGTTACTCTTTCACGCATAAACAGCTGGACCGATTTGGTTGAAATTTGGTATGTAGATAGGTTATACCCTGGATTAACATATAGGCTACTTTTTATCCCGAAAAAATGTCGCGGGTAACACCGCGGGGCGCAGCTAGTAATATTATAAACGCGAAAGTTTGTAAGTATGGATGGATGTTTGTTACTCTTTCACGTAAAAACTACTGAGTGGATTTTAATAAAATTTTACATGGAGGTAGCTGACACGCTGGATTAACACATAGGCTACTTTTTATCCCAAAAAAAATGTAGTGGGTAACACCGCGGGGTCCAGCTAGTACTGAATAAATGTTCCTTCATTCCATTCCAATTGTTCGTAATTTTGTCGCAATATAAGTTATACACTAACACACGATAGCCTTTTTATTATTGGGTGCGAGTCAGTCATCATTCAGTTGTATTTGTTGTAGAACATGGACTGCTACGCGTTAACGATTCAAGAGATATTAAAGATATACGACATATCTCCGACTGGCAGCAAGAAAGATGTCTGGGATAGTTTTCCTGAGCACATGCATCAGATTATGCATCCATTACTAAGTTCCAGGTATTTATCACAATAATATACCCTTTATTTAAGTATAGATAGGAAATTCACATGGATTGCATTATAAAGACTTGACGAGTACAAGGTAGGTTGTCTAAAAATTATGTAACCTAATGGATTTTATTTTTCAGATATACTTTGGCATACCCGTCCCAACCAAAAAAGGCGCATCCCTTGTTCGGTTCTACGTACGCCACTACATTTTTAGAATGGGCTCATAAGTATGTTTTTTTTAACTTATCATCTTTTTGTGACTTATGCTTCTTCTTTCTCTAAGTTAGTGTTTGAAGTTGATATTCCAGCTAACAGCATACTTTTTTGCTAGGATCATAGTAAAATAGTCCTTATGTGCTGGATATAAAGTGTCTTTTATACAACCATCTTATCTTCTACCTTAGACCTAACTTGATTAATGGTAGATAAAATAATCACCATCCCTTTATTACAGTTGGGCCGGCCAACTGATTCCATTGATAGAATCAGAAAGCACTAGGGAACTCTTGCGCACTGTCCACCCAAGTATGCGGCGTGACGTCAGAACCCTGTTTCTCTTCCTACCCTACGTGTTACTGCACGCTGTGAAGTCCAACAACAATGCTCAGTACATTCAAGAAGAAATATTAGCTGTTATAGGTATGACTTTCAGAAGTTTCTATTATAAAAGTAATCTTTAAACTTGGATAAATCCTATACTAACTAAGTTCAGGCTGGAAAATAGTAGATTAATAATAAATAAAAAAAAACATTTTTTTACCTACCTCCGATTTGAAGTTTTAAATCATTGCAGGTCTAGAAAACTTCGAGACAGAATATGCAGCAACAAAAGAAAGATACAGATATAAAATGCTGCGACATATTAGAATGACTCCCAACATCAACTCTGTACAGACTGAAGAGGGGAATCAGGTAATAAATCTTTATTATAACAGATGGCACACATACATACTGAAAACCAACCTCTTTTTAAACTCGTGCTGCACTGAGTAAACAGCTTTGAAGTCGAAATACCGCAACTTGTCAATTTCCATTTTTTTCCTCCACTGTAGAGTTTCTTTCAATATCCCAGGTCCACACTTGAATCCCAATTAGGCGATTCTCATCGCAAAATATGATTACTTTTTGCCGATTGGTGATTAATGTATGTTTTACTTTTAATTACCAAGGTAAGCCCATTAATTTATAATACTCATAAACATTGGTTACAGAGCAAATGCAGCAAAACTATTTATACCCTGCTGGACTTCTTAAACAGATGGCTTTTGGAGTGGTGTCACGCCAAGCAGCGGCCGTTGGAAAATGAAAATTGCAAGTCAGTATTAACATCAGCAAAACCTTAATTAAAAATTTAAAACAATTCCATGTAAAAAAACAAAAGTACTTTTTAGTACCATCATTTAAATAATTACTTGCCTTTAAAGTTTATAAGTAGTGGGAATAATGCTACTGTTTTTAGATTTACTTGTGAACATTTTAATTTGTTGCATCAAATGTTGTTTAGGGCAATATCATCGTTCTTGGATAAGTTCGACAAGCTGACTATAGCTAAAGGGAACTTCGTTTGCGGCGAGCTAGAGCGTGCGCTGCAATATTTGGAGTTGTACATGGATGAAAAGCAAGAGAGAGTGCAGGAACAGCTACCGTTCTTGGCCGAGATATACGCCTTGTTGGACGAACCGGATTCCGTCGCTGGTAAGAAAATTTCTTTTTAGTAGTCGTAAGAAAATTTACTTGTGAAATTGTTCACTAACTAAATGTTTACTGACATGTATTAATGATAATGATGACAGGCATAGAATCTCATTGAATGGAAAAACCCGTTCCATTTTAGGTATACTCTCAATAAAGAGGTCTGAGCCTTCGTTAAAAGAGCTTATCTTGGCACAAGTAGTGACTGGACGTCTGCAAGATGCCGCGCTATGCTACGAGCGTTTGGCCCAAGAAGGGCAGTTAGATAGGCATAGTTTGCAGGTAAATTTTATAAATATCTTATGGTTTTGGAACATATTGAATTTCTTAACATAGCATAATATATTTTTTAGAATTATATAGGTATGTCTAGTTTCAAAGAAGAAGGGAGGAGATATCCCATATTACTGTCTCAGGAAAAAAATGTGGTTATTTGAAATGCCATCCATTGCATGCGAAGTCTTACCGGATTATAAATATGTTTACACTAACGAAGACATGGCATCCATATTTATTGTTTCCTTGTTAGGGCATGATCGACTGCTACCTCGGTCTCGACCAGCCGTTCACCGCCTACCGGCTGTTGAGTGAACATGAACACGAAGACGGCATGCTGGAGTTATCAGCTGAACCTCTGTGGCGGCTAGGACGGTTTGACGATCTTGAAGAGATTTGCAAAAAACCTGTTGTAAGTTGTCAATGTAAAATTGTTTTAGCGTTTAATGTATATGTAAATCTTTATACAATTTTTTTGCCACAGCTTGAAATGCTAGGTTTATTTTGCATGGTAGTCTTCCGTCATCAATTCACACAGAATTTTTTATGAACATCATAGAGATTTTACTAACTATTGGTTTACAATATCTTGTGGGTGAGCGTGGCCTGGTCCTTGTCAGAAACTATAATAGTTTGATAATGACCAGGCCACGCCCACCCACAATACAGAACACTGTAGTAACAATGAGTACTTTTATCCTCCCTTCAAGTAATGTTTATATCGAAGGAATTTAAATTGTTACCCCTGGATGTGACTAAAATTTTCTGAAATTATTCTAAATACTTACTACCCTGTTATTGTTGCAGCCACCTTCTAAAGAGAACTGGGGTCTACTTATGGGTCGTATATTACTGGCGTATCGACAACAAAACCACGATGTTTTCACGATATCCTGTAAAGACACGACGAGTAGACTTCTAGCTCAAATGGATGGTGAGAGCAAAGGAGAGAGCGCCTTAAGGAGCGGGTACCAAAGTGTTCTTGGACTTCATATAATTACCGAAACTAGCCACGCTAAAGAAGTGTTACAAAAGTAAGTATTGACCAAGACCTTACAAAAACTTTTTTACTATTCAAACCTGCGTGAGTTTTATACATATTATTTAAGATGCCAGCTTTTCTCAGATGTGCATTACTAGTGATATAAAAATATGTCGATACGTGAAGAAACTTTTTAAAAACAGTTTATGAAATTATAAGGACAGTGTTATTTTCCTTTTTTGTTGGTCTAACAAATTAAATAATTTAATAATTAATTAGTAAAGATCAAAAGGTCATGTCAATATTTGCAGAATATTGTAGTAAATTGTAGATTAAAGAGAGAAACTCAATAAATAATAAATTATTAACAAAAAAAAAATTAGTTAAATTTATGTTCAAAATTCAAATAATCATTTGCAATAATATCTTTGCAGACTGAAAGAGTTAAAAGATGGTGATATTCAAAGTACAGAAGTTATTAACCAATTGTTAGACGAATGGCGCCGACGACTTTCTGTTGTACAGTCGGACGTGAGAACTATAGAGCCGCTGCTACGACTTAGAAGAATACTTCTGCATGAGACTCAGGTAACTGTAGCCCGAGGTATTTATATAAATTGGGCTTATTTATAAGAAAAATATACGTCTTTAAACTTAAACCCTCTTATTCATAAAAGAGCATCATACCGGCATTACCTAAACTCCGTATTAAGACTATTGACATCTATTATTTGATAAACAAACGACAGTGACATATAATTTAATCTTTGGTTTAAAATTGTATTTTTTATGAATGAGGATAATGCTCTTTAATTAACATCTTTATTAATGGATTAAGGTCTAATACCAATTTATAAATTTTCGAAGTAAAGGTGCTCATGTGTATCTATTATAACTTAACGTTTTTAATGGCATCCAGTCTTTTCACTACTAAGTAACTTAGGTATACAGTCTTTCACTTTTTAATATTTTGTATTTTTAATTTTAATCATGTGATTTTAGGAACTTCTATACCCGACGCATCCTCTTACAGCGAACAGATTGGAAGCGTGTGTCGGGGACCTTTGGCTACAAAGCGCTAAACAAGCGAGAAAAGCTGGAATATTTCAACAGGTACGGTACCTCTGATATCCCATCACCATGTCGTTCGGAGAAATAGAAATTTATTTGCAGAGACTAATGTTGTTACATGTTGTTAATCTTTGTAGTAGTACAGCATGTTCCACCGATAGCTAGGTGTGCAAAATTTACGCAATATAAAAAAATACGTTTATCGTTATGTGGGAGAAAAATTTAAAAGAAAAAGTAGACCTCTGATTTAAATAGAGATATAAATGTTTATATTAATTAATGTAGATTCGGTCTAGTCTCAATAATTAAATATAAAAAATGACACGTGTTTGCATGGAAAAGAAGTTGTTCCAGCCATTCCGGAGGAGTATATAGGTGACAAACACGTGTACAAAATTATATACATTAAAATGAGGCGAGTGTATGACCATGACCCATGTTACCCAACTCTTAACAATTTCCAGTCATACATGTACATACTAAACGCGGAAACATACCAACCTGAAGAGCTGTTCATAGAGAAGTCTAAGATGTACTGGGCGCGCGGTCAGCATGAACACGCCTTTACAACTCTACGACGGGGACTGGATGACACCTACCCCATGTTGGAACAGCTCAATAATGATCAGAAGTACGTATTCAATAGTTTTGTAAAATTCTCTTGGAGGCGCTATGACTGTAGGCATAAACTGTACGTACTATCAACAGTACGTGGTACCAACTAGATTTACTGTGTGAGATACACTTAATATGACTATAAATTAAATAATTCATATTTAAAAGAGATAGCAACATTATTTGAGGTAATATTACTTTCCCAATAAACAGAATACTATTTCTTGATGTTATGTAAAGATTCGCATTGATCACATATTGAAATATGATTTGGTGTGCCTTGTCTGTACTATAATTCTTATTGCAGAAAAATATGTGCTAAAGCCAAATTGCTAATAGCAAAGTATAATGATGAGACCACCAACGTCGACGTGGATGTGAACATTGGGTACTATAAGGAAGCTGTGGAGGCTTTTAAACAATGGGAGAAGAGTTTGGTAAGTAAAACGACTTGATTTGGCAAAATTTATATATTTAACACATTGCCGTGCGGTAAACACGATAAAAAAGCTATTGTTTGAGGACACCTGAGGACCGCGCTAGCAAGCTAGTTAAAACAATTTGTATCATAAAACTGTTCCTTTTTTTACAAATAAGTCGTGATGCCCACAGTTGAGGCACGACGGCTACTATTCGAAGCCAGCAGTACCTATAAAATATTTTATATAAATATAGTAGGTAATAGTATGAATGATTTTCTTGATCCAGGTGTGTCTAGGGGCATACTATGAGAAAGTAAGCTCTAGCGATGGGACGTCTCCTAGCACGATATGGTCGCGCCGGCTGTACGCACTGAACAGCTACGGCAAGGCGCTGCAGTATGGACACAAGTATCTGTACCAGAGCATGCCCAGGATGCTGTCTATATGGTACGTATACCACGACCTTGGGCTAAGTAAGGTTTAGTAAGCAATATTGATTTAGAACCTAGGTGTTAATGTATATTATATTTTATGTTTGTGATATTCAACCACTGCATAGGATGAATCCGTAGAAAGGGGTTACGTTTGTAAAAAATATTTCATGCCAGGATCGTTGTAAACAAAAATCTCTGCTTATCCTTCTAAGAAACAGGCGTGGCTTTATGTATGGCTCTATGTAACTCCCAAATGGGTATGATGTCTACATTGGACAGCTTTGATAAGTCTTTTCCTTACTGGTTGATTTGATTTTAGTATTATACCTTATACAAGAATATTTAATCATCTCGTAGGTTGGTGTCCTCTATAATTAGCTCGTTGATTTTCCAGGTTAGACGTAGAAGTAACATCGACTGACACCAGCGCTCACTCAGTGCTAGCCCAGATGACGGAAATTATCAAGACGTATTCTGAGAGACTGCCCCTATATCTGTATCTTACGGCTTTCTCACAAATCGTATCTAGAATTTGTCATCCGGTAAAAGAGGTGAGTTAGGAACCATTTTCACTGATAATGACTTCATTTATAGCCCAGAAAGGAACCTTTAAACCTAAAACCGTGTTTAGACCGAAAAAAAATCTTATAGATCTGGAATAAAAAACGAAACGAGAGGAATTTTCTGTATACATTAGAAAGTTACTCCTAGAAATCCTAGCGTAGAGAAAATGTGTGAATCAGCAAATACCTACTAATACTTATTTAGTATGGTGAATATTTAATACGCATTAGTATTCGCTAAACAGAAAAGCGCTAACCTTTTAGCACTAGATTATAGCTAAATGCCTTGAGAGAAAGTTAAAGATCAAATATGTTTAAATAACATTACGAACGCATCCTTATGAAATCTAAATGTTGTACTGGCCTAACCTAAACCTTTCAAAGAAATGCGCTGAAATGTTAACCTTAGTTTAGATCTTTTTTTTTTTTTTTTTTTTTTCTTTTTAAAAAAACGTCGCCCCACACTTGGAATTTCTCCTGTGTCGTGGGTGCGTTTCACAAACACGAAATATCACACACACAAACACCCAGACTCGGGACAAATATCCGTGGTTCGCACAAAGTTTTGCCCCGTGCGGGAATCGAACCCGCAACCCTTAGCGCAGCAGTCCAATCGCTTAGCCACTGCGCCAATCAGGTCGTCGAAATCTTATAGTAAGAAAAGTCTAATCAAGTGTAACTTTCAGGTATACCTCCAACTAAAAGCCATAATAGTGAAACTGATATTGGCTTACCCTCAACATACTCTATGGATGATGATGTGCGTCATCAAGTCAGGTTACGCTCAGCGCATCAAGCGCTGCGCCGATGTGTTGGCTGACCCGAGGCTGAAGGAACCGCGCATGCTCAAGCTGATTAGTGACTTCACACAACTCGCTGAAAAGTTGATCGAGCTATGCAATAAACCTATAGCTGGTACCTCTTCGGTAAGTTGTCGCTAACTATGTGTTTATATTATCATATAAAAATGAGGAGTACCCTCAACCGAAGAGCGTGTATGAAGAATGTGATGCGTGTGAATAAAGCAAAAGAAGTATGCCAGGATCGTAGCAAATGGAAATCCGTGGTCTCTGCTAAGTAAAAAAAGAAAAGGTAGTTAGCTTATTTTTAATGTATTCAACTGGCTTTATTACCTTCCCATTTTTTTATTAATATAATTTGCCTTTTGACGAAGCTTTAAAAATATGTGTAGTTCGAAATTATTTAATGTTGCCTAATATTTATGTTGCGTAAAGCACATTTTTTGCACATAACGTTAGTCATGTAATTTTCCGTACGTACTAAGAAAATACCCGAAAAAAGTTATCTAGGAGGTAACTCCTCGATATCGGTAACATGAAAATCTGACTATTGATAGAGTGGTCCTTCAGAAATGACAAGTTTTAACTTATCTTTCGTTATGAATCTGCTTAGGAAGTTAAATATATGTTAATAGTGTGAAGCAGGTATCACGGAACGTACCACTACACTCGTCCCGATATAGCTTTGACAACAATATCATTCTATATTTGCGATAAAAACATCTTGCGCGCGTCAACGGATATGAACGTTGTAATAATGGTGTAACACATCATATAACTTTGATGAAAATGATCTTATATCATGATGCTAAATATATGACAAACGATGTCGGAATATCCACTGTTTAAGTAAAATATTCAAATAATAGTTAATCTAAACAGTAGCCAAAATATCCTTATTTGCTTACTAATATGCCAGTACGTAAAGTGAAGTTGGGTATTTAGACACGATTTTCTTTGTAACCAATGACATTGATTGTGATGACGCTTTGCATGTAATATTATTTAAAAAGGAATGTGTTTTTTAGCCTAATAAGTTTAGTCATATCAAAGAATTAACTGAACATAGACAATACCATTATAACACCACAGTTTACCCCTACTCATGTCATATTACTTCCATACTAAGGTTGTCTGGAAGAGTCCATGGTACAAAATTTTTGTTTAACTTTTTCTCCGTATATTCTTATTTCATTTTGGTGTACAATAAAGAGATATATTATTGTTATTATAGCTAAATTGTTTGTAGGGACGTGTCTAGAATACATATTTTTTTTTCTATGTAGGTATTTAAAGGTATTATAATGCAATTATATGTGCAGTTTGATTTGTAGCCTTTTGATCTACAATAGTTTGCCCCGAGCCAACTGTTGTGAATATCTATCACATCATATGATTGATAGGAAATACGTCAATTAGATTTGAATAATCAGGAAAGTGTTAAGGTGCCTTTCTATATTTGTAAATGACGTCATAGTTATCGCCGAATCTGATTTGATGTGATCTGAGGCGGTAGTATCAGCTTTGATGTAGTACGAGAATAATAAATATGTTCAGAGTTTAATCAGCATTGATAATCTCAATCTCAGGCGTCAAGTGGCGAAATTATCTCAAGAAATGTATGTTCTGACAAGTCAAAATGGGCGCCTTGATTATAGTTGTCAAGTTCAAGTTTATAGGGGGTTTTCTTCATTACCATCATTATCATCACGCCACCTCCGTCCACTACTGGACATAGGCCTCTCCAGGCACGCCACTAAATCTTCTGGCTTTCGTTTCCACTCGCAGGGGCTTTCTTGTTTAGCTTATATTATGTTATACTTGCAACATTAATACGCCAAAGGTATGCCATTCCTACCACTGTGAACAACTAGCAAGAAGCTAAGGACTAAAAGATTACTTTAAATGAAGCCTTATTAGGAATGTAAATGTGCCTTTATGATTGACAATAGCAGAGACTGGAGAGTATGTAGGGCTTATAATTGTATGGCAGGATTAAATAACCCTTATGTGTTGTGTTTCCTATAGACTACTACAGTATCAGCTTTAGTCAGATCTTTGCCGCGTCTGCTCTCAAGCGACAACTTTAGCCACATAATGATGCCGTTCCAAGAGTTTTGCAAGATTGTGCTGCCATCCAAGGCAGCTCGCCAAGAGCGAATAGACTTTAACATACCTACTGAGCCTCCAGTGTATATCGCTGGTATTGAAGAACACATCAGTATTCTGCCGTCCTTGCAGAAGCCTAGGAAGGTGACTATTAAAGGTAATATTGAGTGTTTGTAGAAACCAAGTTGAGTGTTTGTAGTGCCGTGTGGTATCCGGCCTAGAATTGACCACCCCCTCTCCTCCCGTGGGTGTCGTAAGAGGCGACTAAGGGAAAAAAAATCCAGTAGATGGGCAGCAGCGTCTTCTGTAACTTAACCACCAATACTGCGATCCCCAAGCCGCTCGCCAAGCGTGGGGATTATGGCAACCCCCCCCCCAAATGACAGACAGAACGGCGCGACGGCCCCCAGTACCCGGCAGCTCCTCTATCCCTGGCTATGGTAGCGGGGTAACGGAGGAGCAGGGGGTGCTAAGAATCCCCGGTGGATTTCTCGCTACCACCCCCACCGGACCTTGGCCCTGGCAACACACAACGTCCGCACGCTCCGGACTGACGAGAAGGTTGTCGAGCTGGAGGAAGAATTGAGCAGGTTACGTTGGGACATCATAGGATTATCTGAAATCCGACGAGAGGGGCAGGATACGATAATCCTTGATTCCGGCAACATGCTCTTCTTCCGGGAAGGAGACCGAAAGTCCCAGGGTGGTGTTGGGTTTCTCGTCCGTAAGTCTCTCATTAACAACGTGGTAAAAGTCGATAGTGTGTCAAGCAGAGTAGCATACCTGATACTCAGAATTACCGACCGGTATTCGTTGAAGGTCATCCAGGTATATGCGCCGACCTCGACACACCCTGACGATGAAGTAGAGGCTATGTATGAGGAGATCTCTGAAGCCATACATACCTCCGAATCCTACTTCACCGTTGTTATGGGAGACTTCAACGCTAAGGTGGGCACTAAGAATGGCGATGAGTTGAGAGTAGGGTCGTTCGGATTTGGGCAGCGGAACCAGAGGGGCCAGCGGCTGGTCGACTTTATGGAGAAGGAGGAACTCTATTTGATGAACTCCTTCTTCCAGAAGCGACCATCCAGGAAGTGGACGTGGATAAGCCCCGATGGTTCAACCAAAAATGAGATCGACTTCATCATGACAACCAAGAAGCGTATATTCAGTGATGTCTCTGTGATCGGGAAGGTCAAAACCGGTAGCGATCATCGCATTGTCAGAGGCACACTGAATATCAATGTTAAGCTAGAACGGTCTCGTCTGATGAAGTCCACGCTCCGTCCTGCTCCTGCCCAAATCCAGAACCCCGAAACCTTTCAACTCGAACTGCGTAATCGTTTCCAGTGCCTAGCCGAATGCGAAACAGCGGACGAGATAAACAACGGGTTTGTGGAAGCTGTCCAAGCAGTGGGGTCCCAGTTCTTTAAGACCCCACGCCGAAGAAAACCTCAAAAGCTCTCCAATAAAACCATTAGACTAATGGAAGCCCGGAATGAGATGAGATTGCAATCTTCAGCTGATATGTCGGAATACGGCCATCTCAATAGGCGGATTTCAAACTCCACGCGACACGATCTGCGCTCCTTTAATACTAACCGTATAAAGGACGCAATAGAGCGGAACCAAGGCTCCAAAGTGTTCGTGAGGAATTCCTCTATTGGGAAAAGCCAAATGACGAAGCTGAAGATCGACGATGGCAGTATCATCTCATCAAAACCGGAGATATTGAGAGAGCTGGAGAGGTTTTACGGACAGTTGTACACTTCGACACGGAAACCCGTTGTCGGTTTGGCTCAGGACTCTAGGGCTAAACTGACCCGACACTACACCGAGGACATCCCAGACATCAGCCTGTACGAGATTAGAGTGGCTCTGAAACAGCTTAAAAACAACAAGGCGCCGGGTGATGACGGAATTACAACAGAGCTTCTGAGAGCGGGTGGAAAACCGGTACTTTTAGTCCTCCAGAAGCTATTCAATTCCGTCATACTCGAGGGTACTACGCCAGAAGCATGGCACAGGAGTGTGGTGGTGCTCTTCTTCAAAAAAGGTGACAACACCTTATTGAAGAATTATAGACCCATCTCGCTCCTGAGCCATGTGTATAAGCTATTTTCGAGAGTCATTACGAACCGTCTCGAACGCAGGCTTGATGACTTCCAGCCTCCCGAACAAGCCGGCTTCCGAAAAGGCTTTAGCACCATAGACCACATCCATACGCTCCGCCAGATTATACAGAAGACCGAGGAGTATAATCGGCCGCTGTGTCTAGCGTTTGTGGACTATGAAAAAGCCTTCGATTCTATCGAAACCTGGGCTGTATTGCAGTCCCTCCAGCGATGTCATATCGACTATAGGTATATCGAGGTGTTGAAGTGTTTGTATAGTAACGCCACCATGTCAATTCGGCTACAGGACGAGAGTACGAAACCAATCCAACTGCAGCGTGGTGTGAGACAGGGAGACGTTATCTCTCCGAAACTGTTCACAAATGCGTTGGAGGACGTTTTCAAGCTCTTGGACTGGAACGAGTTCGGCATCAACATCAATGGCGAATACATCACTCACCTTCGTTATGCCGATGATATAGTTATCATGGCGGAGTCGCTGGAGGAGCTCAATACTATGCTCAGCGACCTCAGTATCGTCTCCCAACAGGTGGGTCTTAAAATGAACATGGACAAGACAAAGATCATGTCCAATGTCCATGTCGCACCTGTACCGGTTGTCGTTGGGAACGATACCCTCGAAGTTGTCGACCACTACGTCTACTTAGGACAAATTGTTCAGTTAGGCCGGTCCAACTTCGACAAAGAGGTCGCCCGAAGAATCCAACTCGGATGGGCAGCGTTCGGGAAACTACGCGACATCTTCTCGTCCAAAATTCCGCAGTGTCTGAAGACGCAGGTCTATGACCAGTGTGTGTTGCCAGTGATTACGTATGGCTCAGAGACGTGGTCGCTAACGGTTGGCCTTTTGGAGAGGCTCAGAGTCACTCAACGAGCTATGGAGAGAGCTATGCTCGGGGTTTCTTTGCGCGACAGGATCCGGAATACGGAAATTCGCCAAAGAACTAGAGTTACCGACATAGCTCGAAGAATATGCAAGTTGAAGTGGCAATGGGCAGGCCATATCGCTCGAAGAACCGATAACCGCTGGGGAAGAAAGGTTCTCGAGTGGCGACCACGAACCGGAAGACGCAGCGTTGGCAGGCCTCCCACCAGATGGACCGACGATATCGTCAGAATTGCGGGCAACCGGTGGATGGAATTGGCAAGCTGTCGTTCTTCATGGCGTTCTAAGGGGGAGGCCTTTGTTCAGCAGTGGACGTCTTCCGGCTGATGATGATGATGATGAGAAACCAAGTTGTTTCATAACTGAATTTTAACTTGAAGAAGTTCGTGTTTTATCTGTATTTAGTTATGGTTTAAGGTTTATGTTACTTTTATTGATGTGAACTGGTTCTAGGAGTTTTTGTTTTTGAAGTATTTTAAGAAAACTGACAATTTTTTTTTTAACTTTTATCCAAACGTTATATTCGAGTTCTGTCTACATATCCATATAGTAGTCACTCAGCAGGTCTGTTTAATTCAATCTTTCTTTTAGGTTCCGACGGCAAATCCTACATAATAATGTTGAAGCCTCGCGACGATCTTCGTAAAGATTATCGTTTGATGGAGTTCAATGCGGTGGTAAACCGGTTCCTTCAGGACGCGCCGGAGACCAGGCGCCGAAGACTTTATATTCGCACGTACAGCGTGCTGCCTTTGAACGAGGAGTGCGGCTTGATAGAGTGGGTGCCTAACCTGGTGGGACTGAGGCCGATACTAATGCACATTTATAAGCAGAAAGGTAAATATAATAGTTAGATACCTCGTTAGGCTAGTGGTCGCTGAGCGCAACAGCTGAGCACGAAGTCCTGGGTTCGAATCCCTGGTCGGGAAAAGTGTTACTGGGTTTTTCCAGTAGGTAATTCTCAGTAGCAACACGTAGCCTGGAATTGTGCCCGGTGGATGGTAATAGACTCGCCTCCTATAATATTGGGACCTTTATCATAACTGGCGAAATGTGGGTGTTCTATATATTGTCAGGGAATACAGGCGTGATGTTATGATGATGATGAGTAAGATACAGTGTTGAGTTCATATAACGCTTGCCCTTTTGAGGCAGATTTTATTTCGAACTTTCCAGATATAAAAATCATCGAGAACACAATTTCAGCTTTATACAATAAAAAATAAATACTCGAGAATACCCTCCATTATTTAATCGGAACTTCTTAACTTTTAGGTATTCATACAAGTAACCGCGAGTTGAAAGAGATGATGTGCTCTAGCAAAGACCCGGTTGAGAAGAAGAGGCGTATCTATGAGGGACAGTTGTTGCCGCGACACCCGCCCGTCTTCCAGGAGTGGTTCCGACGAGTGTTCTCCGATCCTTATGGATGGTACATAGCTATTTTACAAGCTTTTATTTAACCTGCAATGTGTTGTTGTACATATGTAGTGTATATTTTAGTTTGATTAGGTCAAATCTTGCAATCTAGATCCCATTCCATTTAATTTGATCTCTGCCTACCCACCTGCCCACCTGCCTACCTGCCTAGCCTACTCCTTTGGGGAATAAGCGTGACTTTATGTATGTATGTAAATTAGAACCACTTCTCATCATCATATAGGTTTGGTAACAATAGGTACTTATGAGCTAGTCTGATGATGGAGTCAGGTGGTCTTAAGAACGCTTATAATGCAATGACGCAATTCCGTCGTTCTTGAGCTTGTTTAATTAGTCTTTACTAGTACTTTAGTCTAATTTAGACTAAATTTTTTAAAATTTAAACTTACTATTATACACTCCTTGGTTTTGCCGACTGGCTTATCTCTATTTATACCATTTTTTTGTACATATTTTTATTGTTGCCGATTTTTGAACAGGTATCAAGCAAGATCTGCGTACATTAGGACCACTGCTGTTATGTCGATGGTTGGTTACATCTTAGGTAAGTTGTAATCAATTTACATTATAAAACAAAAACGATGAAAAATGTTCTGTCTGACTATTCAGTCACAGGCTTATCTGCACTATGTTAGAAACACAAGAAATCATTTTGTAATTTTATTTAGTTTTACAGCTCACCTAGGCAGGAGGCAAATCGCCTGTCGAATCGATTGAAAAATATACCTATGGGTTTGACACATTATCATCATCACGTTATCGATAATATAGTCGAAACATTATGTCATTCCCATACATTTATCAATCTATTCGATTTCTATTCGATAAGCGTTTTGCCAACTTATCTAGGAGAGCTGAGCAGAGAACTTTTTAAATCTATATTTTACTAGGTCTAGGCGACAGACACGGAGAGAACATATCGTTCGACTCTACGAACGGTGATACAGTACACGTGGACTTCAACTGCCTGTTTAACAAGGGCGAGGCGTTTGAGTGGCCGGAGCGGGTGCCCTTCCGACTGACACATAACATGGAGGCTGCCATGGGACCGCTCAAACACGAGGGAATGTATAGGTAAGACTGGTTTATGTATATAATATACTTCGAAAGGTTTTCATTAAGCCTAGTTATCATTAGTAGTTACTTATATATTCATAAGTACTAAGAAACCCTTGTGGCCATTTGTCACGAATGATGAATTCATACACTCAAGTCAAGAAGTATAGGGCCCAGAGATCACGCTTTAATAGTAGATAGTGTCCGACAATTTACCTTAGTAAGCAAAAAAAGGGATAATTATTTAATTTTTTTCATAGAAATGACGTCACTACATCCAGTAGTGACGTCATTTCTATTTTGTCCAGTTCACTGTCTCTTGGGTCAGTGGCTATGACAGGATCTTACCATTTAAATCACAACTGCCATCGAAAGCCGTTATAACACTTCAGCGCTACGCCATACTCTGGAATGGAAATCAGTCAGGCCGGATATAGATCTACATTTTAATGGTAGTTAAAATCTTATTAGTGAATGATATTGTTTTCTTAATAATTACATTTTTTCAAACGACTTTTTTATGCGTCTTAAAAAAAGGTGTGACATTCTTTATCTTTTAATTAAAGAATAATGTATATTTTTGCATCAAACAGAAATAATAATAAAACAATAAAATGAAACACACACATTTATCTCAATCAAGATTGCATGTTATCATTTCGATCGTTATCCACGATAATTATTTTTATCTCATACCCCCATACAGTATAAATAGTTAAGTACCTATGTTTTTATTTAATAACAGATGGCCCAATTGCGATTAAGGTATTTTTTAGATCATTTCTGAGGTCGTTGTATGATAATGTTCTGTGTATGTTCTATTTATTTATTAAGGTCTTCCCACAGCTTATGCGTACAAATTTCTGTATGAAAACATACTTAGGTATCTAAAGGCACTAGCCAATTTTGGGCTAACCAACATACTTCGAAACAGGCTACTGTACACTATGAAATGCAAAATCTATATTCTATATCTATAGTAAAATAAAAATGTATTAGACTAGAAATATAATCGACATATTATTTATTGTTGTGGTTAGTATGATAAGTAATAATTTAAATAATACACAAAAATAACATTATATTCCTAAAGCATACATTGTTCTCACACTCCACTCCACTGACATTTTTTGTTGAATTAACAAAAAATGTCAGTGGAGTCAGAACAAAGACCTCAGTATTTTGGTCTATTCATTAAGCACAAATAATCTTATCAAGGAAGGTGTGTTAATCTTGAGAATATAACAACATCTCGTGTCGGTCAAAGTACAATAATAATTATTATTATTATTATTATTAGCCCGTATTATCCCACTGCAGGGCAAAGGCCTCCCTTCCCTCCTTCCACTTGTCTCTGTCTGCTGCCACTCGACGCCAGTCCTTAAGGACTAATTACAATAATAATAATAATTTATTTATAGTATGTTTTTGCATCAGCTGTTACAGTCATTGCGTCTTAAAATTGTCTACTTAAATACAATACAGTCATACACAATACAATTATGTCGTACTAACGCAGTGTAGTTATAAACATAATTATTTTTATTGAAGTAAGAAACAATTTTATTTATATAAGGCTATGACTGTTAGAAATTCCCCGTACCTACATAGTTTTTATAGGTAATTCCGTTTCTATCTCTGCACTACCTGAAGGTTAGACTGGTAGAAAATGCTTAAGGCATTAAGTCCGCCTTGTACACAACTGTACTTAAGTTTAACTAAATAATTATATTTACTACTATGTAATACTTCAATAACTATATTTCAGGTCGTTTAGGACTTCCATGTAAAGTCCCTAACTTGTGTCATAAAACTGTTTTTATGCAGTGACTTTCTTAAAGAATCTTTACAAATGCTCTGCAACAGTACGCGATATTGACAGGTGATGTGATGGCTGGCAATAGACTCGCCACATATGGCAATATGTTGGTGTCTAGACTTAAAAAACATCTCTGCTCACTTATCTTTTCAGCTTTAATATGAAAATGAAACTTCTTTTTATGCTATGGTTGATGATCAACCTAGTGTCAGAGTTTGGTTCAGACCGCCTCTAGGCCTCTGACATGGCATTACAAACCGGTGAAAAATCTCAGGTGTGCCAGTTTCCTCACAATGTTTTTCTTCACCGTTTTAGCAACTGATAACTAATTTATAATAAGCACATGGATTCGAAAAGACATTGGTGCTTGCTGGGGTTTAGACTAGCAACCTTTGACTTGTTGTTGTTTAAAAATTAACCTAATAATTGTACTGAATCATGTTGCTTATTGTACAGAAAGAGTTGCGAAGCTGTGATGCGTGCCCTTCGCGCTCAGACCGCTGCGTTGATGTCGGTGATCGAGCCGTTCGTTTACGACCCGCTTGTGTCGTGGGGCCGCGTCCGGCCGGTGGACTGCGGGGAGCGGACCAATGAACAGGCGATGCAGCATCTATTACACATCAAACAACGACTCAATGGAATGGTGAGGACTCTAAAACACAGTTATTTAAATAATACATTCTTACAGTCTAGAGTTCTTTGTCTGGAGGTTTTATTGTCGCGCTCGATGGTCCGTATTATAAAAATATATTTTCTAATAGTCCAGAGCTTCCTGACTGAAGGCCTTTTGTTTCGTTTTGCTAAATATCCGGTTAAGCATTCATAATTCTTCATAGACATAGCTGCGAGAGACAACATGGAAAAAATAGGCCAGTTTAAGTCGGATTATCGTCTTTAGAAACTTAGGACCCACTAGCATAAGGTCGGAATAATACTAATTAGAATTTGGAAGGGTGCCTTATTCTGTTGATGTTTTCTGATATAAGTGTGTTTTCGAATACTTGATGCCTTGGCTCGACAAGATAGTAATATATTTACATAGCTTACCTTAGTGACACAAAATACGTATCTACTATTTTTAATTAACATATTTTGTACCATATCATATTATTTACTTCAATTGTGGATAGATAAGTTGCTTGGCATCGTAATTGAATGACTAAATTTCTTTTAAAGGTAAGAACAAAGAACAAGCAGTTATCGCTATCATTGTCCCCCGAAGGTCAAGTGGAGCATTTGATCGTGGAAGCGACCAGCATTCAAAACCTGTGTCAAATGTATATCGGCTGGGGACCATTCCTATAAAATACTAGTGTTCTTAAATAATAATACAGAACTGTGATTTATATATTAATTTTGTGATTAAGAAGATTTTAGTGAAGGTGAATCAATCGTTAATAAATGCAAGCTTTTATATTTGTTCTTTTATTTCTTTGCTGAAATGTTAACCTATTGGTTAGATTGCCATTAATGACGAGAGTGATAACAATGGCATACTAGGTATGTCTTCTAGATTTTAGTTGTTATGTGATGATTATGGATAACAATCAAAGCCTACCGGGTTAGAAGTTTAGAAGAGGGAAATAAGAGAGAGAGAGTAAGGAAACACTACACGGTCAATGGGTAACCAATTATTGGCATGACCCCGCAACACGATATTTCTTACTCACCATGAAGATCACTCAATATTGAGGTAATAATCTTCGCATCCTTCGTTCCACTATCTTCTTTTGATAGTCTAGTCTGGCTATGTCCCACTGCTGGGTCATAGCCTGTCCTTTGGGCTTCCAATTTAATCTTAATCTCAAGTAGCTCTGGCCAGTGTCTTGAGAGGCGAGGTGTTCAAATCGACTCGCCATTCTCCACTATATAATTATACTATCACAATGTTACAAAATGTGCATGAAACATTTACCTTGGTAACCCGTACCATAGACCCATACCTACGATATGACTTATGTCACATTTTGATCATCTGATAATCGTTTCTTAGGTATCGTGCGTTTTTTTCTTCCTATCGTATAGTTGATGAACAACCGTGTCAGAGTTTAAACTGCCTATAGGTCCTCTGACACACTGCGTTTAAAAATCTCTCAGGTATGCCGGTTTCCTCACGATGTTTTCCTATACTGGTTTTAGCAACTGATAAATTATTTATAGTTCGCGCATTCGGAAAGAATTTGGTGCGTGCCGGGGTTTGAACTTCCGACCTATGACTTAACAGTCGAACGGTTATACAACTTGGCTTTTACTGCTGCTATCGTGCGTTAAATAATGTCGTCCCAAAAGTTGATAGGCACACTTACTCGGTGTTAGGAATAATTTGTTCATTGTTTATTTTCAAACAATTATTGTTTAATAAAATACTTATCGTTAATGTCTTTTACATTGCGTGTAACAAACTGCATTATTTATTTCGCGGTCGTTGCAAAATTGATTTGTTTCCTAGGTCATTATTACTTTTACTGCCATTATTATTTATTATCAATAGCTGTGATTACTTGCAACCCATCTCTAGGCCACAAACCACCTATAAAAATTGATTTAGGTAGTTTCAATGTTGATTGCCTGAACTTGGGGTTTACTTAAAACTGCGTCGTAGCAGTCATTCATGAAGAAAATTGGTTTACCATTGTGTTAATATGGTACACTGCCTGAGAACCCAACCCCTTTCTACACGCCCAAACCGTCTAAGCATATTCTTCTCGATTTTTGTAATTATATCTACATTCACTCCGCACCGCTCTCTTATCACCTTATTTTCCACTGTATCAATAAGTAGGTAGGTATTGTTAATTCATTTAAAAGTCCAGTATGCGACCCCATCCGCGAAATTATTTCGCTATACATTTATATGAAGGTATTTGTAGGCAGCAATCTAATCGCTGATAGCTGAACGGATGATAAATATTCGACCTCGTTCATTGTGAATTCTTCACGCGTTTTGGGTGACCCTTCCCTCTAGGATTGTCCTCAACGCTTTGTGGATCATTTATTTTTGTCAACCTTTACATCTCGATACTGATACATAAATAAAATATTTCTTGCCTTCGTATTTTCTTCTTTGACAGAAACAAAATATTTTAAGAGGATTTTGTGAGGTAAATGTCGAAGGTATAATATTTATATGGGCAGTTCTCTACTTTCTGTCTTGAAAAATATTAATGTCCATGTGTTTTATATTATTTATGTTCTATTTTTGTAACTCAGTAGGGACCTAATTTAAATAACAAAAGAGACTTCCTATTCTTTCAGTCCTAAGCACCTACCTATATAAAACACCTATGTAATGTGTATGTCGCTAATAACGCCTTAATTTACAAACAAAACTCGGAGTGAATATTTTTTGTTTGTACCGTACGGATATTACAAATCGAATATTAACTTAATCAGAGAAGCTCATCACTGCATCAATCAAGTCGTCGTTTCTAAAGACCGAGTACCTGTACCTTCATATTAAAATATGGAATCTCCGTGTATTATTTTAAAAGGGAAATGAAGAGGGTGAATACACATCAAACAACTCTTTGTGTTAGCTTCATGTTTTATGGAAACATTTTACCTCGGTCCAGCGGTCGACCTAGTATCGTTTAGCGCTGCGCGTGTAGGTAGCTCGGTTGACAGGCAATATCCGGATGATCCATTGTTCACCTCATTGCGGATTCTGAACGGCGATGCGGCCTGGCCTCTCTCATTCAGCTCTTACTTCAGTGCTGGGGAAATAAGAAGAACTGCAAACAGAAAACGCATTTTAGATTAAACCAGATAGAATAACAGAGGTTCAAATCCATTTGTTGAGATTTTTCTGTAGGTATATCGTATAAGATCGGATCCGGTCAGGCTTACAGCGACCCTTTTTGTTGCCATTCGATACAATCTATTTGTGGGTTGCGTAACACAAATATAAGATGCGTAATAATCCCCCGGCGATCTGGGAATCATAAAGTTGATGTTTGTCTCTTTTCGGATAAGTAAAGCTTTACTTAGATAGGTACATACATTGGTACTTACTTATGTCGTTTAGTAGATCATCCTGTAAAAATATATTTCGATGTTTGTTTATTTTACTAAAAAGAATTTACTAGAGAGAGGATTATAGAAACTACGATTATACATAACAAAACAAAAGGAGAACGCAAAGGTATAACGTAATAGTTCTGCCGATATGCCTCTTATACTTAATTTTAACTTTGAGGACACAGATTAAACTAAGTATCCAATTAAAAGTATCTATCTGCACTTATCTACCTATGAACAAAAACTGTAGGTTAGATAGGTAACCTACTTAGTAAAGATACCGATTGCCCATTCGTAGTTTATCGCTTAGTTTTAACTAAAGCTACCTATATCTCAGAAGAATATCTTAAACAAACATAAATCTATCTTTAAGCCAACTTTGTTTCTGAAATGCAATAAATTTCAGTTGTAGACGAGTCTGAGTTGGTATGCACGTAGATATAGGGTAATAAGTTTAATTCAGTTTCTTCAAGTTTTTATGCAGAAAACTGAAGTACGATGAATTTAATTCAATATCTAGGTACTACTGACATTATACACGAGTATAACTTTATCTCAGAATGGCAGAGAAGAGCGTCCGTTGCAAACGCTCTTCTTAAGCTCGTCCTCGTTGATTGCCTCGTTGGTCTAGTGGTTGCTAAGCGCGACTGCTGAGCACGAGGTACTGGGTTTGAATCCCGGGTCGGGTAAAGTGTTACTGGGTTTTTCCATTCGGTAATTCTCAGTAATAACCCGGTGTCTGGATTTGTGCCCGGTTGATGGCAATAGGCTCGCCCCCTATTACAATGGGATCAAAAAAAACATAACTGGCGAAATGTGGGTGTACTATATGCGCACCTCTGCCTACCCCTTCGGGGAATACAGGCGTGATGATGTTATGTTAAGCTTCTCCCTTTTCAATCCTAAAACTAATAATAGCTCCTTATGAAGGGGAAGTTCAAATAATCAAGTCGGCGAGTAAGTCCATCTTCAAATGGTTCGCTTGAGGCAGGTACATGTAAAATATTTAAGGTTTCTACTACTTATATTAGGTAGGTACCAAATAATTGATGGATGCTAGTGACTCTAGTAAAGAACCTGATAAATGTTAAAACAGCTAGTTATATGTATATCAAACAAGACACTTCCAAACTTAGTTATGTACTTAAGTAATTATCGGTAACTTCACATGCTTGAGGAGTGACCTCAAACTTAGGTACGAATGTAAACAACTATTTGTGTTGTTCATTGTGATGATGGTAGTTCACGCACGTTTACAGATATCTCCTGTAAATGTGCGTGAACTAACACCGTCTGTTAGAGAGTACATAAAGGCACGCTTATACCCGAAGGGATAGGCAGAGATGAATAGTACATCTACATTTCCCATTTATGTTATAGGTCGCAATATGACAGGGACGAGCCTATTACCATCAGCCGGGCCCACATCCAGATTTCGTGCTGCTACTGAGATGGAAAGACTCAGTAACAATTTTCCCGACCCGGGATTCTAACCTACGACGTCATATTCATCCGTCGCGCTTAACAGCCACTTGATTAACATGGCATTCAATCTTTAATATCTTTTAAATTATGCCCTCACAAATTGGATTTCCGATATTGTAAATGAATCAATTTCTTCCAACAATGTCTGAAATAATTTATAGTTACGAACAACTTTGTCAGCGATGAGCCGAACTACTTATTTTAAATCTGCATCCCTTATACGACTCCACCCTTTGATGGAATAACTTAATTGTGAACGCACAGATTGTTCGAAGCCTCAGTCAATTTTCTCATTTACATACGCCTCATCCCTTTGACAGGGAATAACTTAGTTTTGCACTTATTGATTATTCCATCAGTGTGATTATACTTCGCGAGCTTTGTTTCTAAAAGGTATACTAACTATAGTTATTTGTTGGAGCAAGTTGAACGAGGTACGCAGCAATTCTCTTTATTCGATTGTTTTTGTACCTTTTAAACCTATATACCTAAATGGAATATTTTGAAACACGTTATTTATACCTAAACCACAATCTATGGATGATGATTTCCTTATAGACAAATTCAAAATAAAAATGCTATACCGAAGTTGGGGGTCAAGGTCTTTTTAAATGTCCAAACATCGCACTATGTTCTAAGTGAGAATAATGTAGGTAGAGAATCCAGTGGGACTGGTATGTTTCCATAATAAAATGTTCTGGTTTTCTTCTAGAGACTACATTTGATGACATATCAAATCTCGTCTCTAGAAGAAAACAAGAACATTTTATTATGGAAACATACCAGTCCCACTGGATGCTCTGCTGCTAATTTACATTTTAATTTATTATTTTATTTGATTAAAAAATCAAAAATAATAATTTCTGAATAATAATGTCAAGTGGAATCGCAGTCTACATCCTTGTGCTACATGTCCCATATTGTTATATAACGATGATGATGTTAAATAGTTCTAATAAACTAGAATTAAGATTCAACATGGGACTGCCTCGTTGGTCTATAGCGCGACTGCTGAGCAAGAGGTTTTGGGTTTAAGTCCCGGGTCGGGTAGTGTTATAGGATTTTTCATTTGGTAATTCTCAGTAGCAGCTCGGCCTCTGGATTTGTTCCTGGTTAATGGCAATAGGTTCGCCCCCTATAACATTAAATCTGGTGTACTATACACCCTTTGCCTGTCCCTCCAGTAAATACAGGCGTGATGTTATGTAGGATTTAAGGATATAGGTAGGTAACTATTTAATATGAGTTCGAATACCGTTTAATTGAAAAAATACTGGGATATAAAATAATAAATACCTAATCTTTCCAGTATACAATTGCGTTGGGTTAATCCAAAAGGTTTTTGCCAATTACCATAATATGTACTATGTACACAGTTCATCCGTCGATTCTATGGAGTGAAGTTTTTTCAAGAGACCTTGACTTGGCAGCTAAAGAAAATGTTTGTGGTTCGAGCAAACATACACATTACACACCAAATACTTATTTAACTCAATTGTGGGTCCAATTCACGGCTCCAAAAAAATCGCATAGGTAATCCCTAGAGTGTAAAACTAAAACTGTGAATCTTAAATCCAGCCAGTTGATTACTTTTAGATGCCATAAAATAACAACGATGTGGTAAAAATAATTAGGGATTTCCGAAGTAATGGACAAGATATAGGTAACTACCAATTAATGTTGTATAGAATTACTACTGATAAGATGAATCATGTTAGCTTCTCATTTTATTGATTGGCTAAAGGTCATAAACAATGTTTACTATGCAACTAATTTATCACCTTCCATTAAACGCATCTACCTACTACTACTATACTACCTGTTCGTAAGAGAATATAATATCGCGAATTAGTTACCTTTCGGAAGTAAGTTATATACAAGGTAATTGAGTAGTTGACTAGAAAAGTGTCACCAGGCAAGTATCAATGTGACTTTTTTGTCACAGTTTTAAGCACCTTTACACACTGTTGAAAAATCTCTTACACTCTGACGACTGGTAAGAAGTAATCATGACAAAACCTGAAATTATGGTCTGAAATCGGCCACTCGCAGTAAGCAAGCGTGATCATGTGATCAATGCTAGTTTCTTCTATTTATGGGAAGAGTTAAACGCTTTTTGGGTTTCAAAGAAATCGTGAATTAGGTAGCTTTTAGTAACAACTAATTTTGGTATTAGGTAACTTGTAGTAGTTGCTTATATACCAACTTTATACAAATATAAAAGTGACAAACGAACTTAAGGTGCTATTAGCGTGAATTTGTATTATCACAATTTAAATGACGTCAGTTTGATTTAGTTTCCTTATTAGTTGCATACATATCGGTACAGTCAAGAAACGCAAAATCGTGCATACGTTACTTACGAGTTAAGTTACATTGCGAGATGCGACCTTGATGAAAAACCGCAACACGTACGTCACGATCATTTAGTGAAGAAGCGATGAATTATATAGAAATAACTACGTCATTGTGTGAAGTAGGTGGGCATGGCGCGGCGCTCGATTAGATCATTACTTTTGTGTGTTTCCCATCTAAGTACGGTTTCTTATGTACCTTTAGAGTATTTTAAAAAGCCTGTTTCTGCACTTTGTTTCCACAGGTATTCCCCGAAACGATAGATATAGGTGTGCTCTTACACTCAAACATTTGGTAAGTGTCCCACGTGATTTGAATTCCACTGTCTGTAGGAAACATAAAATACATAAAAATACCTATAAAATCGGAAATAAAGGGGTGGCTTGAAACCTGAATTTATGGTACATTTTAAGTTTATTCTGTATTCTGAGCGTTCTAATTAGGAAATGATATTAGTTCACTGATGGTTTGTAGATTTAATAACTTTTCAGTCGTGTTCATATACCTACATGTATCGATCGCGAAAACTTGTTAATTTATATAATTATGTTTTAGGAGTCGACATCCCAATTAGAGTAATTAGTCACTAATTAAACCATTAAACATACGCGTGATATAAATTAATATCTATTAAATCTAATTTGTTCTTCAAATGAAATGAATTTTCATGTTATTGGGAACATAAATATAGGCACTAATGAGAATAATCACGAAGAAATCTTTCAAATTTATATTTATTGTAGATTTGCGAGAAATATAATTTACTGAACAAAAGGTTCAGAAATGATTTGACCGCGAAACAAATGAATCACAACACAATGAATTGAATTGATTTGCGATCGTGTCTTACTGAATAAACCCTCAAACATAATTGATTTTGATTTCAATAGATTTTTACTTCCTAGGAAAATAACTTGTTAGGATTCCAAATTGGTATTTATACTTCTAATTAAGTTTATAACGGTTATTTCTGAGGTGTTTTGTATCCTGGCCTCGTTCCAAAACTTCCGTGATTTAATAATCATATTTCTAACAATTGAGCAGTACAATATTTATTTCGATAACACTGTAATTTATTTACTTTTGACTGCCTCGTTGGTCTAGTGGTAGCTAAACGTGACTGCTGAGCACGAGGTCCTGGGTTCGAATCCCGGGTCGGGCAAAGTGTTACTGGGTTTTTCAATTAGGTAATTCTCAGCAGCAGCACGGTGTCTGGATTTGTGCCCGGTTGATGGCAATAGGCTCGCCCCCTATTACATTGGGACCTAAAAACATAACTGGCAAAATGTGCGTGTACTAAACGGGCACAATAAATGTGCACCTCTACCTCTGTGAGAGTGAGGGAATAGGGAGTGCACCTGTGTTTGCGCGCACACTTGTACACTGAGGTTGTGCACTATAATATCCTGCGTGGTTAGCTAGTCTTGGCTGAGATAGGCTGCTGTGACCGAAATTCGGTCTGGAGAACATTATAATTAATTAATTTTTTCAATTGCCTAATAGAATCTACAACTTCTAGCTCGGCGGCCTAATAAACATATTTTCCTTTAAAACACAGTGCTAATAACTGATAAATATTATCCTTTATCTGCTATTGACACTGTTTTAATAGTTAGGATACAATAATATTATTGCAAGTCAATCAATATTTACTACATATTCGTAGACACTATCATATCTAGCCTTAGTCTTGGAAAACGATCGCGTCTTCCGCAGCCGATATTGTCGTCCAACTACGAGGACTTATAACTGTGGGATCTAATGTAGGATACCTATATTTTTGATTTTTCTTATTTGGGTAGAAATTTGAATATCGATTATAAATATATGCGGGAGACAGTTCAATGTATCTGGCCAGAATGCAAGAGCAATTTTTTTTTTCAAGATGAGGTTGGTGTAAATATTTGAATTTTAAGAACAAAAAACTTGTAGTGCTTGGGTGCAAGTTACTCTCGTAGCAACAAAGATGGATACCTACCAATTATTTGGTCACCCAATAATTAGGTAGATAAATGCTCCAGGTGAGAAGAGTTTTTTTTGCAACTGCAGTAAATCCTATCTATAAACAATATATTTGTATGATGGAAGTGTGCGGTTGTGGATACATGGTTAAATATATGATTTGTAATTTCCTAAAATACTATAGTAATTAGTAAATCATTTGGACCTTAGAAGTGATCAATACCGTCACGGCGCTTTCATTTGTCACCCTGTTAAATGGAATCACGAACCGTGACAGGAAAATTAACTGATTGCGAGATTGTTGTCAGTCTGCTGCCCTGAGGCAGTTTGAATAACGTCGTTGTCGAATGCGCAGGTTAAAAAAGTTTGCGACGCAAGCGCGGTTGCCAATAAAACGGCGGGAAATTTTGACAGTCAGGACTGCGAAATCGTATGTAGGATTTTGTTTTTGAAAATGGAATACAGTTTTTATTGTGCCGTGATATTATATCGTTGATAAATATTTGTGTTTATTTAATATTAATGTTTAACGGTGAGTTTAAATATTTCAAAACAGTAAATTGGATGTGAGATGCTTCAATAGCAATACTTTATTGGGAAAGAAGTGGAAGTGCATGCGCCTACAATAGATTCAGTAATACCTACTATTTAGGTCTGAACGACTGCATTTAAATTTAAGGAAGAAATGCATCTACGGGAAAGGTTGAGTATAATATTTAATTATAATTATTATTTAATCCGAAAGAAATTTTGGCTAATAAATAACCCTTTCCCAGTCTTATGAGCCATAATGGTACACGTCGATTTATTGTGTCTGCTACGCTGTCTGCGTCAAAGTGTTAATTCTCTAAGTATTTTGAGACCTACTTATCGACTGTAAGGCGACGTTGATAAACTGTATTATTAGCATTATAATAATACGACATAGGTACATTTAAATTAGTTTGGATTAAGTTAAAAATATTATACTTTTCAAAAAATCCTTTACCAAATAATAAAAATCTATTGGAGTGAAGTGAATTTTTTACTATTTTTCATAGTAAACTGCGGGATTACTAGAAGTTTGCATTGCAGGACATTTTCCGTAGTGTAAGAGAGATGCCGCTATGTAGTACTACGGCGTCTCGCTTCCACAACGGAGAATGTCCTGCAATGCAAGCTATAGGACGGCAGCTGTCTGATTAATGTAGGACTGCAATAAAGGTATGTTGCGTACGTAGGTGTTAGTTAGTTACCTATGAGACCAACGCCTTTGTATTCAGACATAATTATGATAACTTGTAGCGTAACGTAAAGCTGAACATTATACGTACTTACATATTGTAAGTAGATGTTGAATAGATGTTGATACAACCAATAGCACCAAAGTGAAGTGTGTCAATAAAAATCTATTATTTTTCGCAGAGGTACAATATTGATTCTAGGTTGGTGCTATAAGACCTTGTAGATACTTACTGTAAACATTAAACAGTAGAGCAACAGTTAAAAATAGAATACTATTTTATATACTTATGAGAGTCTCTCAGCCTGTCTGTTTGTTTGTTCTCTTATCATATCACCACAAAACCAACTAAAGAGGTTTGAATGAAGTACTTGGACATGAATGGAATCAGGAAATGAGTTTCATTTTCACTAGTTTCCACACGAACCAATTCGTGGACAATTGCTAAATACACTTTGGAAGTAGGTAACCCTCGTTATTTAAACACTCAAAAATCGTTGCTTATGTTGTAGGTTCAGAATAAAGAACAAACCAGAATCCGTGAACGCACACAATATTGAAGGACCACCAACTATTCCAAAATGGAGTAGTTGGCTAAAAGGACGATTTGACATTTAGTTCACATAGATCGCGCACGTCGTTGGAAAATTTTATTTTATTTAAGCATTTCGTAATTCGATTATACCGTTCTGCATAATTCCAATGTGCAGTAATGCAGTTGGAATTATTATGAAAACATGTCAAAATTACATTTCATTTGTACTCATGGTTACAGAGCACTGAAAGGAAAAATGGCTAAACGCGGAGCCTGTGGTTGTAGGTTCGAATGTAATAGAATTTGCATTAACGGAGCAGAAATTGAGACTCCGTGCTAGTAATAAAAATGACCTAACGTGGAAACCCCATAACACTATCCGACCAAGGAGTCGACAGTATTTCACTCTCAGCAGTCGCGTTCGACCACTAGAATAACAAGGCAGACATATTTCAATACTAGCTGTGCCCCGCAGTGTTACTCGCTACATTTTTTGGGGATAAAAAGGAGCCTATGTGTTAATCCAGGGTGTCAGCTACCTCCATATGAAATTTCATCAAAATAGGTCTAGCCGTTTGAACGTGAAGAGGTAACAAACGTACAAGCACACAAACATACTCACATACTTTCGCCTTTATAATATTAGTGTGAAGTGTCATAAACCATTTTTTCGAGACAGTTCAACTATGGACAATATACCTATATAATAGTGTATGAAATAGTATATTTTTGTATAGTATTGTTTATAATAAGAACAATCCTACAATGTCGATAATGTTTATCAACTTTGCACAGTCTCTCACGCATCAAGGACATGAGTAAAGACAAATGTGTAGCCTGTATTCAGATGCCTATTGGTACTTAATATCATTACGCTTGTAATAACAGTAGAAGTGCGCTGTAACATAACATCCGATAGTATGAATCTGATCGAAGGTCTTTATAGAGTTACCCTGGTAGTAATAGGGCTAGTTTTGGGCAGCCATTAAAAATTTTGTAGCAAAAGAACTCAATTAAACTTTCAGTCCCCTTACCATACACTCCAAAAGCAGTACAGTTCAAGTTTTTTTTTTCGAACTTTTCTCGCGCAGGTAGCTCTAAAAGAGCTCTTACTTCACTGGTCATTTGGCAAGACTTAATAAAGGCCTCCGTTTACGTTGTAGCAGCGAGACTACCTAATGTGTCATGCGGCGTCACAAACTATCCTGTTTTAAGGGTTAATGGTAAGGGGGCTGGTTTGAGAATTGGACTCAAATCCCGAGTTAACTGAATAGTAGTTACGAATCAACAGTCGAGGAAGTGTTAATGTATGTTCTTTAAAGGTAATTAATAGTTAAAACTTAATCGACTGCCTCGTTGGTCTAGTGGTTGCTAAGCGCGACTGCTGAGCACAAGGTCCATGGTTCGAATCCCGGGTCGGACAAAGTGTTACTGGGTTTTTCCGTTGGGTAATTCTCAGTAGCAGCGCGGAGTCTGGATTTGTGCCCGGTTGATGGTAATAGGCTCGCCCCCTATTACATTGGGAGCGAAAAACATAACCGGCGAAATGTGGGTGTACTATATGCGCACCTCTGCCTACCCCTTCGGGGAATACATGCGTGATGTTAGGTTATGTACTTAATCGACAAGATTACAAATTAACTTCGTTAAAACTTACCCGATACGTTTATAGAAACTCGTGCACTTTACCGGTTGTAAACGAATGTTTTATAAAACGTAAAGTGCAGTTTAATTGTTTCATTAATAAAGAGGTTTAAAAATAACACCCAAGATATGAGCAATAACAATTCGCGTTTATACTTTGTTTAATTCACCTGTACCGACCTATAAACTAATTAATAAACAGTCGCGGAAGTACTTAATAAAGTATTTTTTTATTGTTTTTATTCATCTTATTCTACCTATACTTTTGTATTTATAACACGAAGAATAAAATAATTATACTCCATTTTGCATCGAACTGCGTGGTTTTGATAGGCAAGTTGAAATTGTTACCGATAAATTATAAATATTTTATGTAGTTAATTCAGTAGTAACTAGTAAATGATCATTAAATAAGTGATCGTTTAATGACCTCTTCCTTTAATGACAGACATTGGCCCATTAACGTAATCGGCTAGTTAATCATTGTCGATCCGCAATGCCAAACCTTGACAAAGAGATGTATTGTATGCACTTTTGCTCTTAGGATAATAAGACAATACAAATACTACTTCGCGTGTACTAAAACAAGAAGTAAGTACATTTATTTGTGTACCTACGAAAAAAAGAAAAAAAAAAAAGATGTAAAAGCTGTTATTAAAAGTATGTACATTTATTTCCTACTCAGGGTACATTAAGTGAAAGACTTTATGCCTAATTATTGTATTATATTTCTCACCAAATTCTGTCTCGACACGTCTATTCAAGTTTGCAAATAGTAGTTATAATTTTTCAAAAACACAGAACCTGTCCTTATTTTACGATGCAGTTCTACGAACAGGATCATCATAGCCGTTATTATTAAGTATTATCTCATTCACTCACTCATCTCAATGTAGCTTAAAGTCGTAAAATCGAGCCAGCTGCTCTATGTAAAAAAGAACCGATTCCCAAGTGCCAATTGGCGTCTCGTAATGATGATTCTCATAGGACTACTGCATTTTAACAGTTTTATAAAATAAAGTGTTTTATCTATTATGATCACATTAAATTGCAGGATCATGTCGGATATATACTAACCTACTTGTAAACTACTTCACTCCGTTTTTAAATAGAACAACTGGCTCAGGCAAATACTGCAGCGATCTTCTGAGATTTACACTTTTCCTTATAAGATTTCATTTTTTACTCGCAAATAATTTATACAGTATCACTGTAATGGTTTCCTCAATTTGTGTCTGCCAAGTTACCTATAATATTTAAAATAAGATGCCCGTTGTGCTAGTCTTAATTAGTTTTTAGCAATGAAAGCAATCAGTCTCAAACCTATCTATATAATCGGTACCCCACTGATGCAGGCTATAGTTTTAATGATTCATTAACTGCAGGAATGTGTCACACACTTTGTATAAATAATTATTGTTATACTAAACTGATAACACTTAATCATTATTATATTCACAAAGTAATTATTACTATAGTCTTCAAGTAAACCTAAGTATCTCAAGGACGCGACTGTATTAACATTTTTGTAGAGCCAGTCCGTATTCATTTAAGTTTTTCAAGATATTTCTTTCTTTCTACATTAATCAACACTGCTACAAATACCGGTTGTCCAAAGGGTCCTTGAACTATTTCAGAAAGCGCAATTGTATATCTTATCGTAAGTCAGAAAGTTTCGGGGTTTTTACTTAGACATTAACTTAGTCTAAGATTATGTTTTAAAACTATTTAGTGCTTTATTCATTAGGTATTACTTAAAACCCACATTTAACTCTTATAGTTTGCGTTCATTGCATTAAATATAAATCATTATCTTTCTTAGATCGGCATGGAAACGACTACGTACTGAGATAACAATCTTTAATTTTTTTATCATTGGACTGTTTATTTTTCCATTATGAACACGTATCACAACAAATCATGATTTGATTTGATTACGATAATAAGTATTTTAATGAAATCATAATTAAGTATATACGTTTTCAAGCTTCATTCATACAAGTCGTAATTTTTTATGCTTGATTTATTGGTGTGGTAATTTAGAAATTCAATTGTGAAAATGAAGAAGTTCAGGTAAAATAATATTTATACCAAACTTAAATATAAAGCTTCTTTTTATTGGTGTTACCACAAAGTCTGCACTAAGAAGTTTTTCGTTCTGTCTGTTATAAATGTCACCGTCACCCAAATAATCAAAGATACTTCGAAAAAAATATTTCGGTATAATTATAATATTAAATAAAAAACCCGTTCATGTGTCGTGTTCGTGTAGTAATCTTCTGCTTTATTACAGGTTGAAAATGCTGAAATTGCCGAATCCGAGGAGATTAGTTGGGGGCGTGTTCCCGATCCTGCAATGGTCGAGGACTTACGACGCAAGAGCAGGGATAGGGGACTTAATAGCCGGTATTACCATCGCGCTAACATTGATACCACAGTCTATTGCGTACGCTTCGCTTGCCGGATTTGAACCTCAGGTATGTATCTATCTCGTACAGTTGACAAAATTTACGCATGATCACCAGCGGCATCAATCGTTCTACATGGATGAACACTTAGTACATCAAAGGCCTTGGAAATGATAATCTGATTTATAGGAGAAACTGTGTTTGAACGTTGAATTAATACGTATCTTGAAGACGAGGTAATAAATAATGTATAAAATGTCATCTTAAATAAAATGTTGGACATAATTCCAGGGAAAACGTCGATACCCTTCACGAACAGTTTTCCCATGTTATTTTCAGTAACCTCAATAATTCATTGACCTTTACTTAAACTGTCCATCTGACTCATACCAACAGCACCGATTGTGTAATAATTGATCTTCAAGAATATTTATCTTGGTTTACTACAACAGTGTAACGCGCTCTGATTTTCTCTCTTAGGATACACTGTTTTATCTATCAACTATATTGAAATACTAACAGCTGTTGTAAACGGTTGTGACCAAACTTTCTAACTGAATTTTAGATGCACTTAAATATCTTGGAGTTCGTATTATCAATTGGTGTAATCATTGTATTATAACAATCGCCTATTCAACATCACATTGTCGGTCAAACTCTGCATGTGGCATAGGCTACTTTATTCATTGATAACATCCGCTGTTTTATAATGCTGATTGTCCAACTTATTTGTCACGGTACCGAATGAATGATATAAGATTGTCAAGTTATAAGTGGAACGTACCCCAAATTGGACTTACATTCGTATCTGTGGAAGTCAGAAATATGCACATTATTATAATCATTAATAAATATAAATACTGTCCCATTGTAAAGCAAAGGTGAAAGATCGCTTTTACATCTGGAGACATAATATATATTTGGTGTAATGTCATCAATTTAGTTAGTTTGAAATTATCTGAGACCTCGCTTTAGACGTTTTTCTAATTCTGACGGTCGTGGCAGTGGTTAGATTCCTAGTAAAGGGCTGTGTTGATAAACGCTTTGGGAATTCGATGATACCACTGTTTTTGGGCGTTTATCCTTAATTTTCCCATACACCATTAGTTTTACTACATTATCGTCAGCCCTCCTGGCTATGATTATGATCGACGCATCGCAGAATTCGAGACACGCACGCGTTTGTGTTGTTTTCCGCTTCGCCATTATTTTCCTAATGATATCTACTAACGCTTGGTTGTAATAATATTGTGTGCATACACAATATGTTTGCTACTGTGAGGGATTGTTGGTGAGATTATTAAGGACGGTTTTATGTTTATATAACAATTTATGCAACAGCGTGGACTCTATGTTTACAGTTTGTGCCTTAATAATATTATGTTGAATCGGTTGATGTATGTATTATAAATTTATGTACTCATACATTTTAAACCGTCTTTTATATGAATTTCATGCTGGCATCTAAATGAAATTTAAAATAATTAATTTAGGGAGTATAAGTGATTAGTTGTATATTTTATTTATTCACGATATCTATAGGTATAAATGTATTATGTAACATTTTTAGTCAGTCAGTAATTGCGGATGTAAGGAACCTCAAATATCGTATCTTGTTTGGTTGCCTACTATGTACTTATAAAAATCCAAATCATAATTTAAAAAAATATTATAATGCCACAAATAGTAATTCCTCTACAGAAGTTTTGATAGTTAGATATTAAATATTTCTTCTCTTTTCAGTTATTGTTTTATTGATATACAGTATGTAAATAAAATATCTTTATTTTTTAAATCTTGGTACTTTGTATGATTACTATATATTTCGTTTGAATTTGGTATGCAGGTGGTGTCAACGTGAATCTTAATCTTAAAATTATACATGCTAGTGGCGCGGGTTGCTAGTAGATATTAACATTTGAATTCCAGACTGTGGCTTTGTGAAAAGCATGTTCATTTCTACTTGACTCTAAGCTGTTTTCATTGTAAAATGATTATCTCAAGTCAAAGTCGATTTTCCAATCTAGGGAGGAATTAAAACATTATTAGCTTTTAATTCATTATGTGCCTATGAGTTTACCCAAAAATGGGTTGGTATTATTTGTACTCACGGTACAAAACTTAAAATATTAATCACCACCACAACCAAGATTCACAAAATGTACACAGAAAGCTACCATGATCATGGATATACTAGGTTATTATATAATATTATTCTCATTATAAATAACTTTTGAATTTAGGTTGGTACCTTTTTTATACCTAATAGGTACTCAATTGACTGTAATGCCTACCCCATACTCGGCGTGCGCGGTACGCAAGCGTGTGAACAGCGTGAACGCCGCGTTCTAGCTCGAGCCGACCGGTTCGCACGCTGCGTTCGCCTCGTACGCACGCTCGCGTACCGCGCACGCCTAATGTAGAGTAGGCCTAAAAGTTTTGTTATATTTACACAGTTACGGAAGCAGATACATTGGCCCTCTCAATTCTAGGTATTTGTATTTGAAGTTTATGTATCTGTTAAGGAAAACAATCCGTATTATATTTATGTACTGTAACGTAAATGTAGAAATCTTAGCCTTTCCTCCATTATTTATAGTTTAAATATATTTATACTTCATAGTTCATGCAATCTGATGGAAATTAACATGTAGGTAACTAAAGCCCTTCTATAATAAAGACAGTAGTATATTAAGGCCTTCTTTACCACCAAACGTCTGGAATCCTAATCCATGCTTTCATAGCTATTATTTTCCGAGTTTGCTCCGCACTATGTAGCCTGTACATACATCCCTAGAGAATTCCCTGAAGTAATCTTCACTGTGTCTCGGAGATTAATTACCCACAGCCCATCGAGAAACAAGTGGGTGGTTGGGTTACGTTTTAGTTCTAATTTATTTATGATTATTAGAATCGCCTAATATTGTATTGTTTTTATTTAGTAAATTTTTTCACTTTTTTTATGTCTGTCTTTTTGACGCGACTTTCGATGTAAGAAACCTAGCTGTTGTTACTAGGAGTAACTTAAGCTACTTTTAATTTTGAAAATATGTGGGGCTCCACGAGAAAAAAGTAAAAACCGATAACATTGTTAACAAAATCAGATTCAAATAGGTAAATATGCTTTCTGTTGCTATGTGCAGGTAATTTTTATAGAAATCTAGTTATTTAATCGAAAGGTAGACTAGCATAAGCTAGTTATCAAATAAAATAAGTAACAAAGGCCTGCTATAAGTCATGCCATCGTCGTGTAAATTATACACGCCTGGTCGTCTGCCATTCTGCCTGCACGAAAGATGTAACACTCTTTTGTTTCGGATACGCCAATGTTAGTGATAACAAAAGATGTTATTATGAAGCATTCAGTTTTAAGACAAATAATATTTTAACATTCACTATAGTAAATTATTTTAAGAAGATTTACGTTATAACATATTTCAAAATCTTTGTTATTAAAACAATGATTGTTAATATTTGTTAGTAATCTTGATTCAGAAAGTTTATAATATAATGGTAAATCAAAGTTTTATTGTAAAGGAAATGATTTATTCGTTTTAAATTTCAAAGTGACGCGTCTTGTGACTTATATGATATACATTTTTTATAAAATCGGTAAGAACTAAAGATATCACTGGTGAATTCCACAAACTAATTCAAGAGCAAATTCAATTAAGCAGAAATGAAAACTTAGCATCTGTATAATTAAGTAACGCTGACACTTGCAACATCTATCAGCCTTGTGCATCAGAAGCTAATCCAAATCGATTCTGATTTGTATGTTTTTTCTCCAATAATGAATATAATCACTGACAACTGCACTGAATTGTTCTCTAATTATGTATACAAATACTATTAAAATTAATCGAGGTTAATAAATTCTAGATAAGGTTTTCTTGTAACCCATTTATAAGGAACGAGAACTAGTTTAAAATTATAATGTAATTCAATCGAGGTTATGTTTTTTTCAGTATGGACTGTACGCCTCATTCATGGGTCCGTTCGTGTACGCCATTATGGGTACATGTGCTCAGGTGAACCTTGGACCGTCGGCGTTACTATCTCTACTAACATTCACGTATACGAACGGTACCAATCCTGACTTCGCCATACTTCTTTGTTTCATGGCCGGTGTTATTCAACTAGTAGCCGGAATTGCACAACTTGGTAAGAAAGAAGCTTCTTTTACGTTTATCTTTTCTAATCAACATTATCTATTCCGTCAAGAACAATATAAACACTACTATATGTAGGTACCTAAGAAATATTACTCTTATGCATGCTCAGGTTGGATGTTTTCATCAAAATTTTCTTCACCATTAGTTAATAGTAATATTGAGATGTAGTGAGATAGTAATGCCCATTTATTTTAATATTACACAGTATAATATATTTCGTATAAGTTAAAATAAACAGACAACAGTAGGACTTCGTATTCTGTAACATAACATAAATAACATCACGCCTGTATTCCTCGAAGGGGTAGGCAGAGGTGGAGATATAGTACACCTACATTTCGCCATATAGGGGGCGAGATATTCTGTAAATGTTTTAAAAATGCTCTCAATTTTAGGTTTCCTAGTGGAATTTATTTCGTTACCAGTGGTGTCTGGGTTCACGTCCGCCGCCGCATTGACGATAGCCTCATCACAAATCAAAGGCCTATTAGGTCTCAAGTTCAGCGCGGATACTTTCGTGTCAACATGGCAGAACTTCTTCAAGCACGTTGGGGAGACCCGGCTAGCCGACACCATGCTCAGTCTGGGATGCTGTATTGTGTTAATGGGGATGAAGGTACGTTAGCCTATACAATATAATTATATATTATGCCTTTTATTTTTATTGTTCTCTTTGTAAAGATACGTGTAGTGCGTAGTGGTCCATAATTTTTAGCGAATATAAACTGGAAGAACATTGTGAAATCTACGTTATCTATGTATTTTATCGCTTAATTTTAAAAGCTGATGTTAGAGGTATAAATATGGCTTGCTCTCGACTTAGAAGCATGTTAAATAATAAAAAGTACTGTGTCATTACAAATAAAATTGCTGCCGAGAAAAGCCCTTCGGTAGTCGGGTTAGTAAACATTTTCCTTTTTTTTGCTAGGATACAAATATTTTGTTACTTGTAATGCTAAAGCTAACATTTATAAACGGTCGCATTACACCATATTTCCTCCGTGTCATCCGTCAACATGTTTACAAGGCTCTGTCCTATCAGTCTTAAGAATTTGCTGTGTTCTAAATGTTCTGTTGATGATACATAACATTTATCCAGTATATTGTTTTCTTTGTCATATGCCTTTGTATTAAAAGGTTAACAGAAGTCCAAATATATTCCTACATATAAATTATTATTAGGCTTTCCTCATACTAGTATTTAATGCTACTGAAAAAGAAAAATATTTTGGTGCCAACTTTAAGTTAGACAATATCGTAAAATTTTCTTCTTGAAACCCATATAAGAAAAAGCCAACTAAGTTTTAAATTTTGTGGTACGATATAATAAAAAAAAATGTATACCTAATTTAGTCAAAATTCTAAATGTTTTTATTTCACATAAACCTATTACAGGCGCTTATGAAATGTTAGGATGCTAGTTGCACGGTTCCAAAATGTCAATAGTAACAATTATTTATGACAGTATACAAAATCTTTTTGCATGGTTGTTTGATGTTTGTACGGTCGTAATGAAATTGAAAATTATATGTATCTAAAATGCAAGAACTATAATTTGCCTCCGGGCCTGAAGGCTTAAACAGCTAATAAAACATAATTGTTACATTGACATTGATCTCGTTTGAAACTAGGAAAACTAATAAACCACGAGTATCGTATTTGAATGCTCCACAGAACACAGCTGTTTATTTATCTTTGTCTATGGTAATTGGCTTTCACTTCAATAGATCCTCAAGGCCAGCCATGTTGCAATACTAATTTAATTCGACGAGATAACTGACGTGACAGTATTACGGTTAAGAAATTAAATGCTAAAAGAACAGACTAAGTAAATGAAAAGAGATAAAAATGTAAATTGAGCAATTATTAGTTTTGCATTAATGTCAAAGACAGGTTTATAATACATATAATTTATAATAGTTTATAATGTATACATGGATCAACCAAGAAAAATTCATAAACTTTATTTCCCACCGAACAGTTAAAGCTATTTTAGTAACTACAAAAAATATTTACTTACAGATAATATCTTAATGCATAGCAGAATATAGGCTACTGATCCATCGGAGCAAATAAAGCCGATAAACTTGTATCATAGTTAATCCGAAGTCTACCAACTTTTACTTTATTATTTTGGGCAAAATGAAACTTCCTGCGAACATGGACTGAAGGCTGATTAAATCCTTATTTCTTTGCACTAACTTGCTTAAGCCGATGTAGTATTAACGATAGCTACGGCGAAACTAAAAATATGAAAAGACAAAGTAAGACTTTATTAGTTACACGAATAAACTGCTTTACGTTTATGTTAAGATTAATAAATCAATCAACTAATCGTAGGTGCTTAATCAAAGTCGAATTCAATCATAATTTATTCAAGCACGTTGTTCGCAGTAACTTCCGAACACAGGCAGAATCTTCTATTGACTGGGATTAATACATAATTTACTCTAGACATACTCCGACCGAAGTTTACTCAAGAACTAATTTTCACAGCTGCTGAAGATTACTTGGTACTTTGTAGTACTCTTGTAACGCAGTTTGGGTTATAAAATAGGGCTTAAATATTAAGCTTATATCCAATGTAATCGATATTTTACATAAATTATGTTCATACCTCACGCGATTGAGTTTGACTGTTGGTAATAGATTGTTCGCTATTGTTATTACGAGGGTCAAACTGAAAGTTCTTAGAACTGGCCACTTATAAACAATATAATAAAAAAATAATTCTAAAATTTGAAAATAGAACTCTTTGCCAATATTACTGAGTATATATTTCATTAATTTGTCATTTGTTTTACGATTTGGCGGCAAATTGAAAATTGTCTGTGTCACGTCAACATGAATTTAACACGAGAAAATTTTCGTGCAATGATTTTTTATGACTTTCGATGTCATTTAAGTCAACAAGAAAGTTATGATAGACTACGATTGGCCCTTCACGATGAAGCCCCATCTCGTGCGACAGTTTACAACTGGTTTAATGAGTTTAAACGTGGTCGCACTAATCTCACTGATGATTTACGTAAGGGACGGCCTTCTACGGCGACGACTGAAGATAACATCTGTGTTGTGCGGCGTATGATAGAGACTGACAAAAGAGTGACCTATCAGCAGATTCGGACAAGCTTAGGCATCGGTATGAGTCAAGTGCACAAAATCCTCCACGAACATTTAGCAGTCAGGAAGCTTTGCGCCCGGTGGATACCTCATAATTTGACTGAGGCTCAAAAACTCCATCGTGTGGATTGGTGCCGTAAAATGATTGAAAGATTTAACGGAGGTGACTCAAATGCTGTGTTCGACATACTAACAGGTGACGAAAGCTGGATTTACTGTTATGATCCTGAAACCAAAAGACAATCTGCTCAGTGGGTGTTTCCTTTCGAGAGGTTGCCAACTAAAGTGAAGAGAGATCGAAGTGCGGGAAAAAAAATGGTGGCCTCGTTCTTTGGAAGGATAGGTCATTTCGCAACAATTGTGTTAGAGGATCAAAAAACAGTTTCTGCAGAATGGTACACTACCAATTGTTTGCCACTTGTCTTGGAAAAAGTTCGAGAGAAACGACCTCGCAGTAGGATCCTCCTTCACCACGACAACGCCTCGTCGCACACCGCTAAGCGAACGATCGACTATTTGGCGACATCAAACGTTGAATTACTGGGTCACCCGCCGTATAGCCCCGACCTCGCCCCTTGTGATTTTTATTTATTTCCAAAAATTAAAGAAAAACTTAAAGGAAAGCGGTTTATGAATGCTGAAGAAGCGGTGGCTGCGTATCGCGATGCCATTGAAGAGAACCCTAAAGACGAGTGGGCAAAGTGCTTTTCCCAGTGGTTCCATCGCATGCAGCGGTGTATTGACGTGAATGGACAATATTTTGAAAAGATATAATAAAACTAATAACTGGTTAATGTAATCAGTTTTTGATTTTCTAAGAACTTTCAGTTTGACCCTCGTATTCATTGTAGTGTTGAGCCTGCAAATATTTCTTAAGTACGGTGTTAATGTAATTAAGCATAGATATAATGTAATTAAGCATATATAAAACTAGACATATTAAGCATATAAAATTCATGCTGCAGCTGTGTATAATAAATCTGACCCTCTTGACGTTTGACTTTTCAATAAAGTATGTTATACGAGAAGTTGAATTGGAGGATTTAAATTCTATTCTTCTATTATAGCCCATAGTTTAAAACTGTGATGTCCCATAATATAAGCCAGTTATGGCGTAAAAAAACTGCTGAAATATATAAAAGAGTTTCTTAACTTTTAAAATAAGTTATTATTATTGCGATCGATATGAGTAGGATTTTACTTCATTATTAGGCAAAAGATGATTCAGGCCAGACGAGTGCTTTTTATTCTTTGGGAAATAAATAAGTGCATTTTTTTGGGTATTCAAAATGACTGTATGAACCTACCTTTTGTTAATTGTTATAAACAGTTGTTTTCTTGATTTCAGGCTTTAAAAGACATACGAGTGAAGCAGAAGCAGCATGACGAAAAGGGTTGTCGTAAAGCTAAAATATTGAAAAGGCTGCTGTGGTTTATAGGTGTGTCAAGAAATGCCGTAGTGGTAGCCCTAGCTACTTTGACGGCATACATCTTGTATGAAGATACACAAATCCCTTTTCTTCTTACGGGTAAGTTATATGAAATTATTATCAATACGTAAGAAATGTATGCTGATTTTGTCCTGCCCTGTCTAGCTTTATGTTATTGGGTATCTGCCGTTTTCTCCTGTCAAATGATGAAGCTGCGTTTAGGTAAATGTTCCGTAATAATCGTTTCTTTATCGTGTACTTTTTTTTTAACAAGCATATAGTGTATTGTGCGTTTTGTTTGTCGTCATAGTGACAATTAATTATAAACATCTCGTAAAAAAGTAAACGACTTTAAGAGTACTTATGGCATTGTCAACTTAACGAAAGACGTACTGTTCTGAATTATCGTATCTCGTTCATAATCGCAGTATTCTGCAGTTAATGAATATAATTCAGTGTTCTCCGTACATAGTTTCGCACTTGACTAGTTCTATAGTTAGCATGATCGTTCGGTCACTGCCTTTGCAACCTTGGCCTTTCTACAACAGAATAAATGTGCAGCGATTGTCGTCAGGTCTAGTTTTGCAATTAATTGACGTCCAGATGCAGTGCTCTTATATTTTATTTTTATTGCTATCGACAGGTTGGCCTTGAAATACAGTAATATTGCAGGAATATTTGCATACAGTGTTTTGTTATTGTTTGCTACTTTAAGCTTTTATGGAAACCTTAAACTGTTGTTACGCTGATTACTGTCCGATTATATTTTTTTCATAAAAGTATTTACTCTCATGAAAAAAGTACTTGCTTTTTAGTACGTATTTTCCGAATAGGATGTTTTAGGTAACGCTAAAAAGTTAGTTAAATGCTCATAGGTACTTCTCGAGCTTGAAGCTAAAACATAAAATTTATACTGTAGGGCACGCTAGACGTCTTTAAATTTTGATAAAGCATTAAAGATGTTATTTTTATACTTTATACTCAACTACTAATAACAAAATACACAATTTTACGTATAACACATTCATTCTACAGAAGTCAATTGATCCGTTTTCAGATAGTTTCTTTTGTCATTGCAGGTCCAATAACGCCCGGGATGCCGGCAGTGCGTCCGCCAGCATTTGAAACGACAGTGGGCAATGCAACCTACACCGCAGGCGAGATGTTTTCACATCTCGGCACTGGACTGTTGGTTGTCCCCATTGTGGGTATATTGTCGAACGTTGCAATTGCTAAGGCTTTTGGTAAGTTCATATTATTATCATATTAAACGTTCCCAAAGAAAACACGCTCTAGACTTAGCTCAATAAAAGTAATGCTTTAAATATAATTTCGTCGCACTCTTAGAAATATAGAAATTATTTCTCAAAGTGAATAGTCGCGGTTAGGAAAGGACATTATAATAGAGACGGATCAAACTGGAAATTTCTCTCTTTAAGTTGATAGTCGTGTTGCTCATAGCTGTAGGTGATACCGTGATAGTGAAAATAGATCAACAGTTTACCAAGAAAGCAGATATACTGAATGGCTGGTTTATCGAACGGCGTACATTTTGTTTCTGTCAACCTTTGAGGAATGGTTTTGGAATTGCTGCTAGCTAACACCAACTCTTTTAACCATATGAATGAATGAATGATTTATTTCTGTAAATAGGTTTTCACAAAACACTTTTTTTTACACGTCAAGTTTTAGTTTTTCGCGGTATGACTAAGGATTTAGTCAAGATCAATAAAAGCAAGGACTTTTTAAATTATTTACTCCTCCTTACACATATTAATAAAAAAGTGTCGATTATCGCACATATCTAAGATGACTACTGAACAATTCTGTTCCTACTATTTCTGATTTTCAAGCCGTATTCATGTTTTGCTTTGTTGCGATTTTATTGTAACCTGGACGGTCCAATTTTCTAACCAATAAATTCGTAAACGATTGCTTTTATTCGCTGTTTCCACGCTTTATTTTGGATGATAAAAGGGTTATCACTATTTTACAATAACGTAGTAGCTATTGTTTGATTGGATTTAATCATGTATATTGCAATATTGTATTTGTTAGGAATCAATGTTAAACAAAACTTTGATTCTTCTTCTTTCCTTCTTTTTCTACTTTGGTAACAAAATTATTGTAATTCATACCGTCTTAGCTAAATGCACTATAGAAACATGACGTTTAAAGTTGGCTAACAAAATCATGTATTCTTTTGTAACTTGATGTGGATTATCTATGGATAAAAACCGTAAACATTATGCCCTATCTGTTGTTTATCTCAAACAATGCCACAATGGTCCATTTATTTAACACTCCCAGTTCACTTAACAACTGTAGGTTCATTTTATTTATTGTAAACCACACCGTACATTGCAAATTAAACATTGAAACAAAAGTTTCAGAACTCATTTATACTCTCTCAGTATTGACTTCACACAAATAAATACATTTTAAAAAAGGACAACAAACCGTGATGCGTGAAGTAAAAATCTTCACGGTAAACACGTTGCATATGTTTGCTGATACGATTTCAACAAAAGAGATGTCTGTCGATCCACGTCAGTTAAGCCAATGTAAAATTTATTTAAAAATCCATGCAATTTCAACTGCCAAGTAAAAATGTATGCGAGCTTGTTTATTCAGTGTCGTTTCGTTTTAACAACATTCGTATCCTGAATCAAACTGATAGATTTGCTGACATGTACCATATACTGTCGCATAACGTTTAGTAAAATGTTAGTTTTAAACATCAATCTTTGTGTAGTCACTTGTAAACATATATATTTTTTTATCTTTATTTATTTCTAGAGGGTTAAATCTAAACAGATTAAGCTACCGTCATCGTGGCTACGGTACGGTAACTAAACATTGTAAACAAAAAAAATACACATGAAAGAAAAAAAAAACACAAAATCCTTATCTTGATACCTAAATTAACGAGTCTGTATAGCATCCTTGCAATCTACGAAGTGGGATTTGCAAACTTGTAAAGATAATTGTTTTGTTAATGTAGGTAGTCATGGTACTGTAGATATAACGTCATAAATTTTTAGGTACTTTGCGTTCTCATCTTTAAGTTCCAAGACGCTATTGGTCAAAATTTTATTCGGTGTGTACTTTTTTAGAATTTTAAGGCGTCTACATAATTATTCTAACAAGGTTATAATCAAATTTAATTTGATATTTATATTTATTTGAACTTTTTCGCGTACAACATAGGTATTATTAACTTTATGATTAACGTAAATAAACGCAGTAGAGATAAACACTAAAGCACTAAGCTCAGAGTAAAGCAAAGTTTCATGCATTTTGGTAACAACAAAAATTCTATGTTGCCTGCTCGAAACAAGCTTCCAAGAATTGTTTCGAAGTTTAAAGCACTCTCAACATCCATTTAACATGAGTTTGATACTCATAAGTTTCGATAGCTTTATTACTTTAAATGTTTAGATTAGTTTAAGATAGTATTAAGTATAGATCGCTCACGTTGAGATCGATAACTATTTATTATATCTACTATACAATTTAATTAACTTCGTAGAAGTTGTTTGAGCGTGGTACTTCTATATTTAGTTATAAAATCATAACTAAGCTTTTCACCATACCTAATTAAAACACATGAAATTACCATCGATGAATTTACTAAAAAAAATGAGACCCCCATTATCACATTTTTTTTAGTAAATTCAACGAGGGTAATCAGGCTTTACCGAAATTTCTGATAGAAGAATTATATGAAGTACCTAAAGAGTACCAGTTCAACGATATCGCTGTGAACTGAGTTTTAGTTATATAATCAATTTGCTTACACTTTAACAATGTACGTTGAACTGAAACATTTTATAACAATAATAAACAGTGACACAATGGTCGCGCCATTAAAGCAAGTCCCTATGGTTTAACAAAGTTGGTAATTCGATAATATTTCAGCTAAAGGGAAATCTGTGGATGCTACTCAAGAGATCGTGGCTTTGGGCATGTGCAACTTAGTCAGCGCTTTCTTCCAGTCCATGCCAGTTAACGGATCGTTTTCTCGCAGCGCTGTCAGCGACGCATCGGGAGTCAAGACGCCTGGCTCTGGGATCTACACGGGTATTTATACACTAGTATTTCCTTTATTACTGTACTTTTGACTAGAAAATTTATTAAATATTTATATTCACTTTGTAACACGAGTTAGATTAAGCTTTACGTAAACAAATTATGAAAGTAACGGTCATTGAAAACCCGTGCGTTAATTAGATGTATTTGGTAAATTAATAGTATCGTAGGAACTCGAGTAACACGTAAATGGCACATGTGTAAGTATAAAATAAAATGCCAAATCCAAATACAGGACCTACAAATAATAACGATATTTAGGCACACTAATAAATACCTGTATCACAAATGAATAAATTAGCTGTTAGTATATTTCTGTTTTATTGGCTTCATGGTGCACGGAAACATCATCTCCAATCGGACAATGCCAATTTTTGACTCGTTTATAATTGAACAAATTGATATTTGATATGTTTTTTTGAAAATGTGTGCATAATTATTGAGTGAATTCAAAGTTCTCGTAAAACAAATGCCTATCATCTTTAACAGACACCAGTTTTGTCTTATCGATCCATGGACATCCTCCTTGTTTGTTTCAAAGTACTTACTAATACTTAGTAACATTTTGTCAGCGTTAACGTTATTATGTTTTGACGATTGTAGGGAGGGCCACTCGTCATTTTGATGGAGCTTTTCCGTGTTTGGTGGCCTCTCGAGACAGCTTTAAGTGCAGCAGTCAACTTTAATTTCCTGAAAACATCTTATAGATGGGCTCTATATTTCATTTACGCTTTTGTTTTACAATGGAGTGGGGCGACAAAATTTCATCGCTATAAAGTCAGTTGCAATATTTAAAATGTTAGGGTTTTTAATTATGACGTTAAGGATTTTGTGCATAGAGCTATTTAATTTTTACGTCCAGTTGTGACGACTACCACTCTTACTCTATAGATCGTAATTTTGGTTTTAATTCTAAATTAGAACCTGTGATATGAACATAAGGCTCAATTTACTTTACAGTATAAATATTTACTTTATAATAATTTAAATCCTTAAGTTGAGTAGGTACAAGGTATTTGGCATTTATAAATTTGGCCAGCTTTATTTTGAATCTCATGTTCATCTTCACAAAATGTGAACAACTATTTAGACAGACAAGAAAACGTCAAAGTCTTTTCACAGCGAGTCAAATGATAATAATCACGGAACTAAGAGATATAAAGATATGGTTTTACTAGCAAGTTACCAGTTCCTTGCCGCTTCGTCTGTTCGTTACGAAGATAACAGTAGGGTTTATCGGTACCATTTTATATCGCTCCCGAATTTTTGCGTCTTACTACATTGTTGGCGACACTGCAGTCAGTAATGCTGTCTTAAACTTCAGCTTTTCAGTGTATGTATCTCTTTTACTTTTAAGAAAAATCACCTAAGATCTGACAGATTTTTCAACGGTGTGGAAAGCCATTTCAGAGGCCTACAGGCAGTTTAAACTCTGACAACAGGATTTTCATCAACCACACGAACAGAAGAATAAGACTCGCATTAGTTCACTGCACATTTTTTATGAAATTCTATCTCCTAAACAGCCAATACTGAAGTCATGCGTCTATCAAGACGTATAATTTTTTTTGCTAAATTTATCGTACCAACGCTAGCACTAAAATCATTGCGTTCAATATTTACTTGCAGAAAACCAGCTAAAGCAACGTTAAACTCGACGTTTAAAACTTTTGCACGTCGCCGTGATAGAACGCTATGTCACGGGTCAAATTTTAAAGCAGTTTTTAATACACTAGAGGAAGTATTTCGTTCAGTTTTAGAGATGTACATAATCTTTAGCTTACACGTACCATATTCGAAAAGGCAATACCGGTGATCATTAATGTCAATCAAAACTTTGTTTTAGCTACCTTACTTGTTTCACTTCATCTAGTTCACAACGCTGTCGATATCTTCGATGTATGTATTGCATGTACAACTGAAATGGAAAAGCACTCAATTAGTACAATTGATAATATCTTGCAATAGGTAATTAAGAAATCTTGAAAGCTTTGGGTCGTCGATATTAAATTTCGTATTTTTTATGTAAATTTGAAATCAATACTGTCTACAAATTCAAGTGTCGACCATCTGGCTCCGCCTTTCCGAGGTCAAACCTTGTGTGTCGCATTATGTCATCCTGCAAACTTGGTCTGTTTCGACTTTACATTATTCAGGGTCTTCCCAATGAATATTTACTCGCCCCAATTGAATCTCAATAGAGTTTTGTTAGTCCGACATTAACATTGTGGTTTGGATTATTTTGAAAATCAGAGTAATCCAACTTCGGGTAAACAATTTATTTAACTTAGTATGTATGTCAAGGTTTTTAATTCAAATAACTGTGGTAGACAGTAAATAATGGCTAGTGATACTTATATAAACTTCCAAGCTACTGAAACCACGGCAAACAATTTGTAGTATATTATTGTACACATATGAATAAATAAATTGTTGTACAGGTTTATAATTTGATCCTGTTGTACGATTTGTGAAAGAATATATGTAATTAAATTACTTACAATATTTTTTGATAATTAGCATAATGTTATAAAAACAACATAAAAGTTTCATGATCCTATTATAGTCAAAGACCAAAGTTAACAAAAACGTAAATATTTCTCTAATCTGAATCTGCCGAATAAATAAGAAAATAACAAGGATATTTCTAAATGATGATATTCTAAAATCTTGCTAAGTTTATAATCGTTCCGATTCTAAAATCAGTACAAAATCCTTCGAAACTCGTCGATTTTAAAACGTCCAACAGCGTTGATTTGTGGCTTTTCTTATGTTCGAGACGTACAAAATCTCCGGCTTTTAATCTAAGGATTAGTTTTAGCCGCAACGGGGTGTTTGAAGTAAGACAAATGTAAATCCAGCAACATAAATCATTTTTACCATGTGCGACAACAGCGCAGTGGAGTTATGTAGTAGGTACTTCATAAATCTAAAAGTTTGCATCGTAGTTTACTGTCACAGCCAAGTTTCCGTGGTTTTACAATTTCAAATATACGTCTGTAATATCAGGAGGCTCCTTTATATGTCTGTCAGGCGGATTTGTGGTTCCATTGTGTTGAATGCACTCACCTTTTGGGCGACTTACGCCAATACTTATGATTTTTTGGCTGCCACTTTAGTTCATGTCGATAGTTTGTATGCCTTTTGTAGAGCTATCGCAGCAGAAATATGTCGTGCTCGAATATTAACTTTATAAAGCTGATTTTCCCAGAATACTAAACATTTATTGCGTTATTTGTAACTATAATAAGATTTTTTACCGTTATTTAAAGGTATTATTATATACCTTTCATTTGAGAATACTTAACGACAGTATTATCTTTATGCACTAGGTATACCTAATTATTGTAATATACCAATATCTAGACAACCATTTGCATTTAGAGTAGTTATTGTAATAGAAGCGATGATACATTACTCGTACAGTCACATCTCTTGATTGTAATCGTAATAATGGTGGCGCAATTAACGTTCGTGTTAATCTCTCTATAGATCTTGTATTAATTAGGCGGACTATACAGGTGGGTTGGAACAGGGTCGCTTGTATTTAGTACTGTTGAATTATTTATATTAATTGTAACAGCTATTTGTTGTATAGAAATGATCTTGTTGTATCGTGTTGATTACATGTCGTAAATTACGACAGCGCTGTAGATTGGCTGGTTGAAACTTTATGTTGCCGTCGTCGTGAAAGGATTAGCCAATCAGCTTGGAAGGGACAAGCTGAATGTTCAGGGTTCGCAGGACGTTATATGAATACAAATTCAGCACGGCACTTCAAAGAAGCTACTTTCGTGCATTGATACCTAGTAATAATTAAATCTTCGATTGAACTGAGGTTAATAATACTATTTGTGTATTCAATTTAAAAAAAAGGTTCGCAAACCAATTACTGAAAAACGAACCTAAAACATGTTAACATGAATGAATAAAAAAATAAATTGCTAAACGAATACTGTACTTACACACTGCATCAGCTAGCCTTAAATAAATATATAAATCTTGATGTTGCGAATTTCTAGGAAATGCACGTGCTTTTACTCTCTGATATATCCTGTAGAAGTTATCTTTATGGTTAAAAGATGTAATAACTCACGTCGACTTCTTGGCTCGTGGAAGACTGCCTTAAATATTATGTCATTGCTTTCAAAGGATTTATGTAAACTTACGTGCTTTAGGATTCAATGTCTATCAAATTCACTCACTTTAAGTAGATACATGTCTGAGTTACTTTTAGAGTACATTTTTAAATGTTTAATCACATGGATTTAAATTTCTTCGTAAAGCTGAGGCTGCACTACGGTTAAATCGCCGCGGTTTTTAACCGCATGATTTTGTGACTCAAAGAAACTGATACAAGCGGCGGCTGCATTTTTCCCGTGCGGCCGTTTGTATTCGATTCCTTGTCACGCAGTAAAAAACCGCGGCGGTTTAACCGTACGAGGGTCAAACTGAAAGTTCTTAGAACTAGCCACTTATAAACAATATAATAAAAAAATAATTCTAAAATTTGAAAATAGAACTCTTTGCCAATATTACTGAGTATATATTTCATTAATTTGTCATTTGTTTTACGATTTGGCGGCAAATTGAAAATTGTCTGTGTCACGTCAACATGAATTTAACACGAGAAAATTTTCGTGCAATGATTTTTATGACTTTCGATGTCATTTAAGTCAACAAGAAAGTTATGATAGACTACGATTGGCCTTTCACGATGAAGCCCCATCTCGTGCGACAGTTTACAACTGGTTTAATGAGTTTAAACGTGGTCGCACTAATCTCACTGATGATTTACGTGAAGGACGGCCTTCTACGGCGACGACTGAAGATAACATCTGTGTTGTGCGGCGTATGATAGAGACTGACAAAAGAGTGACCTATCAGCAGATTCGGACAAGCTTAGGCATCGGTATGAGTCAAGTGCACAAAATCCTCCACGAACATTTAGCAGTCAGGAAGCTTTGCGCCCGGTGGATACCTCATAATTTGACTGAGGCTCAAAAACTCCATCGTGTGGATTGGTGCCGTAAAATGATTGAAAGATTTAACGGAGGTGACTCAAATGCTGTGTTCGACATACTAACAGGTGACGAAAGCTGGATTTACTGTTATGATCCTGAAACCAAAAGACAATCTGCTCAGTGGGTGTTTCCTTTTGAGAGGTTGCCAACTAAAGTGAAGAGAGATCGAAGTGCGGGAAAAAAAATGGTGGCCTCGTTCTTTGGAAGGATAGGTCATTTCGCAACAATTGTGTTAGAGGATCAAAAAACAGTTTCTGCAGAATGGTACACTACCAATTGTTTGCCACTTGTCTTGGAAAAAGTTCGAGAGAAACGACCTCGCAGTAGGATCCTCCTTCACCACGACAACGCCTCGTCGCACACCGCTAAGCGAACGATCGACTATTTGGCGACATCAAACGTTGAATTACTGGGTCACCCGCCGTATAGCCCCGACCTCGCCCCTTGTGATTTTTATTTATTTCCAAAAATTAAAGAAAAACTTAAAGGAAAGCGGTTTATGAATGCTGAAGAAGCGGTGGCTGCGTATCGCGATGCCATTGAAGAGAACCCTAAAGACGAGTGGGCAAAGTGCTTTTCCCAGTGGTTCCATCGCATGCAGCGGTGTATTCACGTGAATGGACAATATTTTGAAAAGATATAATAAAACTAATAACTGGCTAATGTAATCAGTTTTTGATTTTCTAAGAACTTTCAGTTTGACCCTCGTATTGCGGTCTCAGCCTTAATGTTAAAGCTTAGCATCTTTACAACGTAAGTTTAAATGTCTACACGCATCTATATTATGCTATATTAGGTCAAAATATACAAGCTTATACAAATATATTATATGTACCTACAAAGTTTAGTTCATTTTTACCCGATCTGATCCTTTTATTGGACTGGTGACAAAAAAAATTTTTTTGGCAAACTTCAAACATTACTACTATTATAAGACGGTTGATAAAGTCGACTTTTCTGTAGATGTATATACTTAACATATAATTGACTTATAATTACAATTTCCCAGGTATAATAGTGATATTGACCCTGGTGTTACTGACGCCGTTCTTTTACTTCATACCGCGTGCTGCGCTTGCGTCTGTCATCGTGTGCGCTGTACTCCAAATGGTTGACTTGGATATAGTGAAGAAACTCTGGAAAGTCAGCAGTAAGTATTTTAATTTCTTATGCTTTTATAAATTTTTGTGTTTTAACACTTCGATTGCTACACCGCGAGTATCTATGTATGTACTTAATCTATGTATGACAATGTAAGTAGTTGGTATTATAACTGGCTTTTATATCTTCTTATTCCTTAAAATGTTTCCCAATCAGACTCTGTATTGACATATTTATACATTTTGACATCAACGGCTTTCGGCGTGCTCGAGAACCCTTCGAATAATTTGAATGGGAAGAAATTCAAATATTTACCTACTATCGTATTCCATTAAATTCCATTTTCGTATTCAGTCAGATACTTAAACGTCCCCTTGTCATCCCACTAAAGATTATAATGTTATTCCACTCGGTGGTAGACAAAGTTGAAGAGTTACTAAGTTTCATCCATTGTCGTACTTGTTATCTGGTGGCACTTCGCTCTTTTGGAAAGGCAAGAAAATTCTATTCTGATATCTGTTGAATGCGATGTAGTACGATGTTAAGAAGTTGTTTAGCCTATTGTTGCATTGACGTTGCCAAAGTTCTTATTCTTAAATCGTATAAAGAATTTTCGGAATGAGACAAAGTGCCTATACGTTTTGACAAAAAACCTTAAGACCAAAATACTAAGACACGTCTATACATTGTACGGATAACAGTCCGTACCGATAATTTGATGGACGTCTAACTAATCGTTGGTACCTTACAAGATATCAAATAATATAATATAACATAATACAGAAATAGCGGCAACAGAATTATAATATAACACTTTATAATAAGAAGGGGGGTATTAGAACAAACCAGAACGCAGTTCACTGTTAAAACTTATTTTTTATTTTAATAACACAAGAGTCTTACTATTAATATCAACTCGACAGTCGATCGTTGCTGAACATTTTACGTAAGCTTATAACGACGTAAACTTCGATAACTGGGTTACGTAGCCATCAACAACTTTAAACGAGACAACATTTTTAGTTTTACTTAGAAATAGTATGATACGTCGGATAATTGGAAACTCGGAGCAAGGTGACAAAAATATTATTTGAATCTAGCATGAGACTGGGCGAAGAATTAAGTTACTGCGTGACTCGGTTTGTCATAGTACGTCAACCGCAAAATTTTGTAATTGAATTTAACCTAATATAATATATGTTCCTCACGGCACTGATGAAATTAAGTTCATTGTGGTCCCGTCACACAGACAGAAAGAAGTTTTTAATATAGGGGTATGCTTCGTTATCACGCTTACAGGCTTAAGCTGTTTTAATTAAAATGAGAACCCAAATGAATAAGCTTATGTTCGTGTTAGTAATAATATGTTTGCATGAGGTATGAACATGTTCATCGGGAAAGAAAATTGTAACTACGTCCATCATTGTTACGAGTTAGTCACTAAGCCTAAGTTTTAATGTCTATAGCCTATGCTTGCAATGTCCTCTGGAAATGCTCTGCAGGTATTCATTGTTAAAAGAATGTTAGTCACTAATATTCAAGATCGTGACAAAAATCCCTCAAAAGCAGTATGGGATCCGTAATTTGTCCTGAAATTGACGTTTGTCCCCAATTACTATAACAGCTATAATATCATGGCAAACACCATTTTTATGGCAAATTAACCTAGATAGGTACTATTTACAGTACCTACGATGCTTTACCGCTGTCTTCTTCTTCGCATGCACACAGAAGGTTGTTATACAAATGCATTAATTAAATAAATGAATGGTTCACTTGTTATAAAAAGAAATGTGAAGCTAGGTTGCCGTAATGGAAAGATCGTTAAATATGTATAAAGGTTGCGGCTTACAGTTTCAAACTTACGCAAATCATTTAGCATCGTATTTAAAATAAAATATTATGAAAACCAAAATGCAGGATAAATCTTAATGAGAAAAACAAAAAAGTTACAGTTCCATTTCGTTTGGCATCCGCGCGTGCTATGGTTTACCACGAGATATCTTTTAAAGATTCACATATTCGGAAAAGGTATTATTTTTTACCTTTTATGTTTTAAAACTTGTTTTAATGTGATCCTAGGATTGGACATCATACCACTGCTGGGCACGTTCCTGTGTTGTCTGTTTCTGGGCATCGAGATCGGCCTGGTCTGCGGTGTGGGCATCGATGCGTTGCTACTGCTCTACTACCACTCGCGGCCGCCGCTAGACGTTCAGTACGTTGATGTAAGTATATCAAACTGTATGCAGATGCGGCTAATATAATAGACAAAACTCTTTATAAGTTACCAAAAGTTAGCCGCGAGAGGTTGCTCAGTAACCGTTTTGTAACTTCTGGTGGAGTGTTTTATAGACCGGTAAAAAGACACAGAGAAAAAATTTGTATGCGTACTTATGCGGTTCTGGATTCGGACCTAAATGCAGATGGCTCATTTTTTATGACTAATTATACATCAATGGTACTTAGTACTAGTTACCTAGCACTAGTTTCGAGGTGGCCCTCAGAAGTCAGAACCAATTATTCTCCAATATTATCTCTAAATTATAGTTTTCCTGCAATGTTAACTTCTTGATTTGATACTCCTACTTTTTCTTAAACTTGTTGCCTTTAGCTTGAAACAATTTATGAAACCCTATCCTACCTTAATAAGTGATGCCAATATTTTTATAGCTGATGCCAAGGAATCAATAGTGCTTCTACAAAGTTCTACTAAGTTCAACCGCTAAATAAAGCTGAATGAAACAGCTAAAGCGTTTGAACTTAGTTTTGGTGTGAAAAGGCATCTCCGTACATAACGTGCAACTTTGCCATAAGTTTGAATAAAATTCTATCAAATGTGAGTCAAGCATGCATACGGAAAGTTTTCCCTTAGCTTCTTATATTACCGGTGCAGTGCCGTGTATTCTAAGTTATCCAACTGTTATAAATGAACAATGTATTTTCGTATTATAATTGTGTCGTCTATTGCTAATGTTCCTACTGATTTAAAATCGCATTGAAGTACGTTACAGTTAACAACCACTTGGCACAGCAAGACCACTCTACAAAAGTTATAATTCTATCCATTTTGTAGATCTTTCAGAAATGCCAATGATGTAAACAGTAAACCATTAAATTATTCTAAATTCTTTACACGTTTTACTGTCTCCAAATTTTTGTAAGGTTTATTAATAATAATAATATACACAGTTACACACATAGAGATAGATACAGTCGTAATATTCTAATATATAATTTTGCCAATTACGGGCAAAGACATTTTAGGGTGTACGTTCATGGTTACAAAACCTTATAATAACAAACTTTTTGTCCAACAGACTGGTTCTTTACCACCACACTACGCGATCCACCCAGTAGGCGGGATGCACTTCGCGGGCGCCGAGCGGGTGCGCTTCAAACTCTTTTCTCTCAAGAATAGTAAACCACCTGCCGCAATCTCTGACGGCACTGCTAGGAATACTGAGTTGAATTCAACTGATTCCATACCCAATGGCGCGACTCAGAGTGCGAGGAACAGAAGAACGGACCTTGAAGCCAGTGGTGTAAGACCAACTTCAATACTCGTCATCTACTGCGACGCATTGTACAGATTGGACTACACTTTCCTACAGGTACGTTGATTGTCATGGTTGATTTGTGTATCGAGTTAAGTGGTTTATGCCGCTTTATTTGGTTTAAATTGATTTCTTTATTACGCTGTAATCTTTTATGCTTTAATGACTGTAACATTCATTATTCTAAGCATCAGGCAGCTTCATGGTTAGACTTAATAAACCAAGATTTTTTGTTTAGGTTTTGATGATGCGTGTCTACGCGACAATCTTGTATACGATCTGAGAATTATTTCTTTCTTGAATTAAATGCAACTAAATATAGAATGTGTTTGTTAGGTTTATATAAACTACTATTGCGCGTTTCTATTTTTTTTTAAACTTCGCCCCACACTAGGTCCTCTATTGTGGGTGCACTTCACAAATATGAAATAACTCATACACAAACACCCAGACGCAAGACGATTATTTGCGTGTTACGCAAATTTTTGCCCCGTGCGGGAATCGAACTCGCAACCCCTAGCACGTCCGTCCAATTGCTAGCCACTGCGCCAATCAGGTCGTCTAAATCGGCCGGAATGAAAACAATCAGACTCTCTAGTGCGTTGGCGTATTTCTTTTGTTTATAACACTTGCCATGTCAAAAAAGGAGGAAAATGCTTTTGCTTGTTTATGTACAAAAGTTGTACTAGATTGCAGAATCGAAACTTTGATTTCATTGTTACTTGGAAAAATATTTGAATCTATAACAGTTCTTATGTTAATTTGAATAATTTTAGGCATCTACTGATTACAACATATACGTTACGTACCTACTTTTGACCGTATGTTTAGCAGAACATGTTAACAGTAATGATCGTATACTGTTTAGACACGGTTACTGGCTCGTGGGCGGTAAACGATCAGCTGTTCATTCTGTTAAATAGCTGGCTGGTGTTTTACTGATAATAGTAATTGGTTTGACTCGCATTATTTTCATTAAAATCACATTATTTTATATCACACTCAGTGCATTTATTATAAACAATGCATATTATTTTGGTGTAAGGCTTGATAGATATTTACGTCAATTTTAATATGTATTCAAACACATGTGGCATTACATTCCAACATAATTATAAAATACAAAGTTATTCCGTCCTTTTACCTATCTGCTAATAACATAAAAACATAGATATCCTAAAGAGATCTGTTATGTTACTGTTTTAGTAGTGTACGTGATCACTTTAAAGCTAATGATAAAAAAAACAATTTGAATCATAAAACAAAGGTATATAAAGCACAATTAATTTATCTAATATTTAAGCCAGGAAAATCTTATATTATAAGAGCAATCTTCTTCGGTGTCGTGTAATAAGAGTGGAAAAGCAAATTATTACGATTGTTAATATTCGTGTTTATTTTTAATTAATGAAGTGGCCTGCGGTTATTGCTTGTCGTCGACAGAATTAAGAAATTCATTTCTTTAGAGTAAAGATGTGCCTTAATTACTGTTACAATCTAATTCTAAAGGTTTTTGGTAAAACTTGCGGGCATTTCAACTTATTTGTATTACGCTCTGAGTCGACAGAATTTATCCACACAAATATGAGATTTTTGGCTAAACAAATTCGATGAATTTCAAATAATTAAATTATTGTTAGCCCTTGTTAATAACAACTTAACACGTGTACATGATTAAATAACTTTGATAGATATTTTAACTTATTTCATACTCTGAACATGATCGAAGTAGTTAAATTGTTTTAAGTACCTACGCGACTTTCAAAAGCCCTTTTCAGCTAGACTAAGTTCAAATATAATATTATAAGTGATACAAATATACAACTTAGCTTAAATAATATTTCGAAACCAATTTACACACAAAATACTAGGAAAATAGTTTAGGCGAAGGAGATTTATTTAGAAGCGGGCCTAGGGTTGAGCTTATAAGGAGCTGCCGCTCTAAGCGCAAAATAGAAAGGAAAGCAGAAATCCTAATGGACAATTGTACAACCAGGAGCGATAATGATTTAAAATTAAATAAAAAATATTTGTTGTCATATTTTTTTCAGGAACTTGTTACTTTATGTACTTTATTGCAGTTATTGAGTCACAGTTATTTTGCGTCAGATTTAATGGCGTAACAATTGCGCAAGCAAATTTTACACGAGACTGTATTCACCTTTTTCTGTTTATGGTAAATGTTACGTAGGTACTTTACGCCTCGTAAACATTGTTTTAGTTCGGCTATTTGATCCTTTTGAGGTTCGTAAATGATATTAAACGTATATTGTACGGTCAAGCGGATTTTTGATATTCAATTTTTTCGCCATATTTTCGTGACATTATACCCTTTGTGGCAAATTTTCAGTTTAACTTTTAGACCTTAATGGTTTTTTCTTATATTGTTTTTATTTCATAAAGCTGTGACAGCGATATTGTCTATTAGTAAGATGATTAAAACAAGTTTTGAATAAGTATACCAGTTTTTTTTCAAGATGGGAATAGTTTATTCGATGGATTGTGCAGTTATTGCATAATTTTGTTTATCTTGCAGGAGTCAAACCAATAACCGGAGACATATTTTATCTACCCAGCTATCTAAGCTGTCTCAACAGAAGACCGGTAAAATATTATCATGGTTCATTGACTGTGCTGAAATAAAACAAGCCAAACAAACAAGTCTTCTAATACGTTGGTATACACATATATTATATGTATAGCATATATATTATATGTATACCAACACCAAATCTGGGAAAACTTTATTACGCCTTCATTTCCACGTAATAGGGTATTATCGGTTCTTTTTGTGACGGAAAATAGGAGATAGAAAAAAGTATATTGTTTACATTGTCATGTAAATCCACAAAGTCGTATTTTATGAACAAACTGTACCTAATAGGTAACATACACATATTTGCTTAAGCTTCGGGCTTTTCGATTCTGGTGATAAAGGATTACTCGGAATACGAATGTGCGTCAAGCTCAAGCAGCACATATAATCATCTAGGTATATAATTATAAGTATAGGTATATATGTAATGTAAATAATGTATATGAAAATCAGTGGTCTCTGTCTACAACTCTATGAAACAGGCGTGACTTTATGTATGTATATATAATGTATATAATAGGTACAGCCTTCGTAAGTTCAGACAGATACGTTTGCGTAATTTGAGAAACCTAAGACTTAATCCCGTGATCGGTTTAGCATTAAAATCGTTTGAAATAATTAGAGCCTACTAAATAACTCACTCAGTTATTAAGTTTAGGTACTTAAATATGTACATTTATTGCCAGGTTTAAGATTAATTTTAGCGCAAGTCGTGAGTTTTATTGTTTACTTAAGATATTTCCATAATTTGATACGTAAACACTTTTTCCCCACGTTTTTGAACATATTGTGCAAAGTAGAAACAAGGGGGTGCGCTATTTTGCTGAACAAAATTATCCTCAAAATAACTATATAGTTGTTCTTAATCTAAAGAAAATTGGCATTATATTATAAAGGCATATAAAGCAACAATAATAAATCTAAGTCAACTAAACAAGGGTGTATAAAATTAGCATCAATTTAATATTCCATCGACCACAAACCGCAACGTCAAATCACATGCAATGTTGATGTGGCGACCGCAGCCCAGTTAAAACCGGCAATAGGCGCGCAACTTGCAACAAATATAATTAATAATAATTGTAAACAACTCCCAACGATATTATTTATCTTTTAGGCATTAAATCTGTTGTTTTTCACGCTACAGCGTGCTGTTTGTTTTCATTACAACCGAATGGAGCCAATGCTTTCGAACAATACGTTGCTATATTTGCGTTTTGTATGTTATAATTTAATGTAAGCAACGTTGGTATAATGCTACTTTTTGGCCAGTGTTTTACAGCGCCATTATTCTTGTTTTACTTGCGGCTTACTCAATGGGAGTATCGGAAAATGCCCAAATTGAGAGAGCGCTTTCCGTTGTTTTCGTTATCAGCTTGTGTTTAGTATTGTTATAATATTCACGATTAGCGTAAACTGTGTATGGTTAGATTAATTACCTGTTTTAATTTCAGTTATATAGCAGCTTTGTTATTTGTTTACATTGATATTACCTCAAAATGATCGTTGTCAAAAATGAGATCATACATATTCAAGTAAACTGAATGATTATTATATTTTATAAAGATTTTTAAAAGCTAGTAAACGGTTTTCACATTTTCTTTTATATATTTATATTACCTATCTAATTATGAGCATCTATTGTGCTACGAACTCTAACCCCAACATAATAATATATTCAATATTATAAAATGTTTGAATACCAGTAAAACGTATTTTTCTTTCTCTTTTCACAAAACTTAAGACTATTCATAAAGGGTAAAAGCATTGAATATTCAACACAATGAGCTGGTCTCGGGAGAAAACCAATTATTACATTTTATATGTTAATGTTTTCACAACGTTTGATTACATAGAGATTTTATTTAGTAAGCCATTAGCTTGGATTATGAAGACAGAGTACATCATTTTGTATTCTGTCTACATAATCTGCGCATTACATTAACTATTTATATTACTTTACATAAAATACTGCTTATAATGAATACTATATTAATTGAGCAAATATATTTGCGAATGAAAGCAAAACATGGAATACTAACGTAGCTCATAATCACAGTTGTTATCATTTTAATATTCTTGGATTTTCGCGCTCAAATACTCAAGTAGAAACTATACTACGAACTATTATATTAACATGCAGGGTATGTTCATATAGTAGTGTAGTTCGTAGTGTTGAGAATACAAAAAATGGCACTACTTGGTTTTAATAGTGATGACTGGAAACTATCCAATAGCACAGTCACTATAATTATATTCCTCTTATTGAAATATGTGCTTGATATATTCATGTATTTATAGTCTAAGTTATGGTACTAATCTTTCTTTATACGACAATACACTATAAACTACGACCAATCTCGATGTCCTGTCTTTCTGCCCATCCAAAGAATGTCTGGAAGAGATCGTTTTTACCGATAAGACCGCCATTGTACCCTAATTATAAGTTAATTTTACTTTACATGTGTGCGTATATTATATCTAAAATAAATTATTTATTACAGAGCATTAAAATGGTAGTATTGGACTGGTCGCTCACCGGCCGTGTGATATGGTGCAATGCGAAGCAAGGCATCAAAGATCAATTGAAAGACGTTCTTCAGGACCCTATATTTTGTGAAAGCAGTCAGTTGAGATCCTACCTTATAAGTAAGTATAGATACTGTTACCTCGATTCGATTGAAACACTAGCTGTGTAAGTTTCTGTAAAGTGCTACTTAAAATTTTGGTTAGAGGACCTACCAATATTTGTACCAAGTTTCGGTGTAGACTTATAAGATTTAGGTTTCCTGGTACTCATTGAGGTGTAGGATACACTTCTAGCGTAAGGTAGGCCTAGAAGTTGTAGAATAACACAAATTAGAAAGGTGTCTAGATATTTTGGTATTTTTCAAAATCTATCGTAATTAAAAATTCATGACAAAATGTAACCCTTCTTATGCTTATTTTTAATTTTGAATACCCTTTTCATTGACTGAATATTAATAATAATAACCAAGTAAATTCACGGCGTAATAAAATAATAATTAGGGATGTACCTACCAACTAGTCGTCATTTCTGTTATCGACTAATCGGCTTCGAGTCGAGTCTTCAAAACTCGATAGTTGGCCCATCACTAATAAAATCCTATCATATACTCAGTGATATATTAAATATAGTGGAACTCCCAGTATCTATCGGATTTGCATCTCATGTAACAAATGAATCTTTTTGCTTCTAAATATTGAATGCGCGATGTATTTCATCAAATACCTTTCAAAAGATTTTTGGAATATTATATGGTCTTAGACCTTTATGGTTCTCATAATATCTATTCGATATCTGTGACGTGATTTAAGCTTCCTAATATGAAATAATATAATATTTTATTTATATTGTTTTCTTTGTATAAATATTCTTTATGTTGTCAATGTTCCTGCATCGTAAAATTTAATGGGAAAACTTACAATATTTGTTAGTAGTAGGTAGGTACTATGGGGATGATCACATCACACTGAAATGGCTATGGGCAGTTTTTATGGGTCACTTCTCAATTTTCGTGCTTATCCTTATAAAAATATGAAATAGTAAATATTGGATAAGCTTCATCGTCCATTGTTCAGAGGTTTTCGAGAATTCGATTATTTTCATATAGGTTCTGACGTCTCTTAAGTCAGGAATTACACTTTCAAAATTATATAAGAGATAAATGTATTTATACGTTAAAATACGAATTATGACAATCGCATGCCATACATTAAACCCTTTAAACTCAATAAGCATAACTCATTACATCCCAGTTGAACGTGACATTGATAGTACAGTATGGTTTATTAAGCATTATTGGAATCACGCCAATCGGTGGTTTAATATGCAATCACAATAATTCGTTTGCAGACAAATTATTTTGATTGCATTCCTACAATATAGTGCGACATTTATTTTCAATTTGCTGTGATTGTTGCAGGCCCAATCAACGAGCAACTGCCGACGACTAATATAAACACGTCTTTTTAATACTATGTAGAATTAGGTATAGTGTAAGTAACTTGCGAGTCCTTATTTTATGTCTTCGATTGTGATACTGTTTGTGGTGTTGTAATGAGGCATGATTACGAAAGTTTGTGAAGAAATAGTGATGATACAATTACGAAAAGCAAAGTTACATGAATGTAGTTTTTTGTTTGTACCTTTAACCAGATTAAAGTAAATATGATCAAAGCTTTGGGTTGTATAACGTTTTTTGACATAGCATGATGGCAACATGTTTTACCGTTGTTAAACTAGTCACATATCGAAAGGTGTACATTATTGTTTTACTTTGATTTCTCGTTTTGTTTTTTACGAATAGTCGTGTGTAAAATGTGAACATGCTCTAGATGGAAAACCTAATTAGTAAGTAAACTATGTTAGTATTTAGTATAGAGTTAGTTATAATAAGACCTTTGTACATTAAACCTATTTTAGTAATTAAATATTTTTAATTAAGTTTGCAACTTTATTTTCTTAGCATAGATTTTATTAATGTAAATTACATGCAAACTGTGATTGACTTATGACTTAGCAAGCTTAATGTTGTGAAAGTAGAAAATAATTTTAACATTAGAGCGCAGTAAAGTCGTTTTATTAAAGTTGAAATTGAGTTTTGGTATCTTGGTGGCCTAAGTTATAATTAGTCTCAATATCTAGAAAGATCGATACATTATTATTATTATTATTTTTTTCTTTTTAAAATCTGGTATTGTTGCAATGCTCGATACTCATAATGAAAGTATCATAACATTAGATACTTAATTACTTATGACATTCCTAGTTGTGTAAAAATCTATGATGGATCTCTAAATTAAAGCATATTTTGTCGGTTTCCACTTTGCTTTTATATTAGGGTTTTCTATTATATAATGTTTGTATTAATGCCCTTTAAATTCAAACAGATCTGTCAATACATGGGTCTCAACATTCTTGAAAAAGTACGAGTATCTGACACCTTTGCCTATAATACCTACATTTTATATATTACCGATGTGCTTTTAAAATCTATTTTTACATCATTATTAAAAAGTATAGATACGTCATATGCTAACAAAATGAACGAGAAAAGTGCTCCGAACTGCTCACGGGCATATTTATACAACTTAACAAAGACGTGAAGGAGATAGCGTAACAATAATCAAGTGTTTGACACTTGCTCAGGCGTGTCAAACACTCAGGCTAGCCAATTACTGCTAGACAAAATGTCCCAATTAAGGTATTTTTGAATCTACAGAATGAACGCGCTAGTAACATATCCACCTCATAATTAAACATTATAATTATCATTGCTTTACACAAATTTGTTTGGTCCTGTTTTTTCATACATTATCAATGTGCGCTTTAGTGTTAAATTTACTTTCGATTATTTTGATGTTAGCATAAACTTGTACGAAACTGTACTGTAAAATAAGTTAGTGTAGCTTGTAATAAAACCAGTAAAGAAACTGATTGTTATATTTGTTATTTTTATTTTATTGTTTATTTATTACTGAAGATAAAATTATTATTATTACGAAATTTGTAGATGCAATATTTTGCATACTTTTATAAAAGCAAACGGGTGCAGAGCTTTGTCTGCCCCCATCGGGATATACAAACTTGATAGTACACAATAATTATAACAAAATCGGTTCAACGAATCTATTCACTATGAAACATTTATGGCCCGCTGATTTATATAAATAATTTAATACCATTCCAAATAGTGTCGATAAATACATTAGGCATAGTAAAATTCATAAATTGGTAGATATGATTGATTTTATAAATATGCTCTTTGATAACTGTATGTGTGTATTAATGAGAAGAGTTTTTGGGCGGTATGCAGTTCAAGTTATAACAACGAATCATTAGAGACTTACATTAATCGTTAGGGTCCTAGACAAGACTAAGAACGCTAGACGAATACAATAATAGGACATGTGTAGGGCCTTCCTGTTGAGGGGGGGGGGGGGGGGGGGCACAGCCCTCACACTCGAGCGGCTTGGGGATCGTAGTATTGGTGGTAAAGTTATAAAAGACGCTGCTGTCCATCTTCTGCATTTTTCCTTAGTTCCTTCTACAACGTCCACCACGGGACAAAATGGGGAGACGCTATTCGGGCCCGGCATTCCACGGGCATTTTTCTGAATTATGTCAACACCGTACCTTGATAAAGCTATTAGCAAACTAACGAGTGTAGAACAGCCCTTCATCATTCATTTTCCACTCATTTCATTACCAAAGGTACGAGTTACCCATTGCTTAAAAATTACGTATCATACCTACAACAACTTTAAAGTCATAGGCACACACGATTATCAACGACAAGCAAACAGTGGAGGCGTAGTTACACCTTCTACGGCAGATTACAAAAGTGAATTATTAATGAAATATATATTATACCGGAGCATAATAATTATTTAATTAAGGTTTAATGTGCATAATATTTTAATTTTAATCAAAAAGTATTAGATAGACGTATAAATAGAGAGTTCAATCAATATTGAGCTAACTTCGCTATACGGACAGAAATAGCAAACATGAGAGTTCCAGTGATTCAGTTTGCCATTTTGCTGGCTGTAGTCGGGTTCGCAATGTGTAAATACGGCCCTATATATGACATCAGCAAATCACCCGAGTTGTTCGTGAAATTCATCAAAGAACATCACAGGTCTTATAAGGATCACTATGATCTCCTCATCCACTATGAAAGCTTCAAGGCAGGGCTCGGGAAAATAAACAACTTAAACAAAGATGCCACTCCAGGTTATGCTATATTTGACATCAATGATTTTACCGATTACACAGAAGAGGAAGGTAAAAACATTTGGGGAAAATAAGTAAGTAATATTGTTACATGTTATTTTTTCCTATTTTATTGAAACTAAAATTTAGACATACGTCATACTTGAAAATACCTAGTGTCAGAACTTAGAGAAATGAAATAAATCACTTGAAGTTTCTAAAAACAACGTTAGGACGTATTTAATTGGGTATTATTGTACTTTTTAAACAAGGTTATAGGTAATATTTATTTAATTAACTGTTACCTAACATTCCATTTCAAAGAAAATATTCGACTATCCCGCGTCTATGGTACTGGTGATGTATTCTCTCATTTAAATAATGAGAATGTGTTTCGTCAAAGTCGTTATCTTCTCCGCGAAATATTTAATTTATTGTAAGTAATGATTTCAATTTAATTTATTGTTTTCAGGTATAATGGTCATGATAAACACCGTTCCGAAAATGAGTACATTATAGCATTATTATTCTACTGAAATGTGTCGTCATTCAAAATAATTACTCATGCAACATTACAATGATCAGGAATTAAATCGAACTAACCGTCGCGTTCTAGTAATCAGCCTAATCTTCAGCATATTTTTAGACTCTACAGTTTGTCAATATGAAATATACATACTTCCAAGTTTGATACAAAGTTTTATTTATAGGCCTCCTCTATATTATTAAAATGTAGTTCTTATCGCATTTGCTACCGCGTTTGATTGCCCTGGTGGTACTTGAGACTTATTTACAATCGTGAACAAAAATATGTCCTCATCAAAGGTTGGAAAAGCTTGAACAAAAATGATACAATTCAAATATAATATATGATCAGCAGGTTACGAAATGTGCACAATAAGAACTACATGAACGGTCTAGGTAAACGTAAATCATACATACTATGCTCAATTTGATATATCAAATAGGTACATTAGTATTTATTGGATGTCATGGTATATATTTCTGATAATAAGCCAATCTATGTCCAAAAGTATAGGTTTGACAACCGATTCCGTTTGCTGCAATACTATTAGACTTTCATAGGTGTTCTTACGAAATAGGTAGGTATTTATTATCGTTTTTTTTAACGTAGCCCCAAACTAGGAATTTCTCCTGTATTGTGGGTCTGTTTCCCATACATGAAACTTCACATACACATAGACCCAGACTCGGGACAGACATCTGCGGAACACACAAATTTTTGTCTTATTATCGAGACTATTAACCCAGCAGCAGTCCAATCGCTTTGCAGCTGTGCCAATCAGATTGTCAAAATAAAGTAATTACATATTTGACGTTAATATCGTTTTAATTCTAGTGAACATAAACCTTGCACTCGTAGTAAGTATGTACTTCTTACTTTTATTTAGAGACTTTTTGTTAATTAAGTTTATAAAGTGGTTCTACTGCTTAAAGGTTAGGTTAGGTTACACAACAAACATACATTTCTTTTCGCTTGATATATATTTTAAATGTATTAAATGGTTTTGTTATGCATAAACATATAAAATAATGAAATATCAGGCCGGGACTAATCAATTGCTTTACATTTACTATAAAATGGTCGCAGATACTGATGTATCTCTGTATCGGCAGTTACCAATATGAAAGTACTTGTTATTCAGTTTGGTATTTTACTCGTAGTAGTCAGCGCCTATGGACATGGTCCACAATACGATCTGAATAAAGCCCCTGAATTATTTCAAAAATTTGTCAACGATTACAAAAGGGTTTATAAAAATAATTATGATCTGTTAATTCACTATGAAGCATTTAAGGTTAATTTGTTGGATATTAACCGATTAAACAGCCTTAGCGATTTTGCAACTTATGGCATAAACAATTTTGCTGACTTCACAAAAGAAGAATTCGATCATACAAATGGATTTAAACCGGGTAGAAATAAGTAAGTAAGTAAACTATGATATAAATCATTTAGCTATAGATATATCTAATATTAACATTATAAATAAAACAGAACTACCTACACAATGCACTGAGCTTGTTCGTAGTGATTACGCTATTAGTAGCGAGTGCTGCGCTCAGTAGAATATAGAAGCTGAATCAGTGTCATTGAACGTTGGTCAATAATCTCTCATGCTAAAGCTGACTGATAGGTATTTGCCTATGTGACTTAAAGAGAACTCGCCCGTTTTCTATTAGAAGGCATTTCAGGTAGATTATATTTGTCATAAGACGTACCTGGACCCCGAGTCTGCTATTTTTTATAAATTCGTCATTCCAACACGATGCAATTGTCATTTTGCTAAAAGCTCGTAATCTGCTAAACTCATACCATTCTATGCCATTTATTTCAATGGAGTGTCAGTGGTCGACCATTGGAAAGTCATAATGACGCTTTTATGTTAGCAGATTTCCAAACTTGTCAAAATCAACAATTATGAAATTAATGATCGACCATTCTGACACTATTGTAATAGCAGAATTGAGCCCCTGTAATGTAAAAAACTAATTTAATAAGTTTTTGTGTTGTATTTTTTAAATAATGGTAACAAAAATTATTTTAGGAACAGCGGTAATCCTCAATGATGGTAATAACAATAAATTCTACGGAACTGGATCATCAGTTGAACACACAACCTTTTACCCTTTTACTACGCAGGCCCTAAACTAGGAACTAAGCCAACTACTTGTGGATATTGTGTATAGAGTTTAGCAATTTGAGTCTTGTAAGAGTGTAACATGTTATAAAGTGTGTAAAATAACGGAACGTTTGTTTAATTTTAATTAACTTCCTTTTAAATTAGGCGTCAACAGCTGTTGGTCAAGCCATTATAAAATCCCAGGATTTATGTAGATCTGATCGGTGATTACTGATAACCTGTTGGTCAATAATATAATATTCATGATATTTAGATGGTGAAGAGGATCAAGTAGTATGTGAAGGTTTTACGTACAATGCTGTATATTCAAATTATTTTAGACTACCTCGTTGATCTGATTGTCGTAAAGCGCGATTGTTGAGCGTGAGGTTTTGGGTTCGATTCCCGATCAAGTTAAGTGTTATTGAATTTTCTTGTTTGATTATTTTCAGTAGCAGAATGGGGTCTGGATTTGTGTTTGGTTAATGACAATAAGCTTGCCTCCATTGCACTGGGGGCCCATAACTAACAAAGTGTATTTGTACTATGAACTATGTAGTTGTACTATGAACCTCCGCCCACCCATTCGGGGAATATAGGATCAATGTAGATTGATGCAAATAAAAAGTTCAATATCACTTAATATTTCTACTATACTATATTATTACATTTGAAGGAAGGAGATATGGAGCTGTTAAGTTATAAATTGTACGTTCTAAATTATAACGTCAAGAATTAGGCAAGGCTAGTGCTTGACCAATTAAATAGAGCGCTCGCCGTTTTACGAAAACAAAAAAATACTGATAACGGTAAAGCCCTTTAGTCAGATCATCTAGTGCCTACCTTTGGAATAAACACTTACTATTATTAGATAGATACTACTTCATCTATGTAGTTATTAATTTTGTGACTATAATTGAATATGTTTTCAATCTTCATAAACATGTTTAAATTACTCGCCGAGAATAATCGATTGCTTTCAATTTACTATAAAAACGTAGGTTGCAGATGTATCTCTGTATCGCTAGTTGCCATTAATTGGTTTTACTCGACACAGTATGAAGGTACTTTTCCTGCTGTTTGGCCTTTCAATAATGGTGGCAGCCAACCCCTACGACATGGGACCTTACTACCAATACAACATAGATAAGGCTCCTGAATATTTTGTTAAATTCATCAAGAACGAAAACCGAGTTTATAAAGATACCTATGATATGTTAGCGCACTATGAAGCGTTTAAGGGTAGTTTGCTAAGAGTAAATCGAGAGAACATGGAAGATATTGGTTTTGGACATGGATATTTAGGGATAGGCCATTATGCTGACGCCTTGCCAGGAGAAGAAAACAAAGACTGGGTCATGACTGGGTAAGTACTCGTAAAATAAATTATCTCACTGCTCATCCAATATAATCGTTTATTCTTTTTCTAACTTTGATTTTTTTTTTAATTATTTTGGTATGTTACATTCTTGTGTACCTTATTAATTAAGCTTACATAAATAATTTTAGTTAAAGAAGTCGAGGTGACTTTAATGATGGTATTAACAAACACACTACGGGCCTCACATAAATATTCTGAATAATTCGACGGTGAAAACTCAACGACATAAAATATTAAAGACAGCATCAAATAATAAAGTGTTCTACAATGAAGTGTTTTATTTTAATCAGCTTGTGTAATAAATACTACCTGTATTAATACTACATCAGGAGCTACTGAAAAATCAGTAACCACTTGTGAGATAGCGGTCTATTCTATTAAGTAGCTCTGGCAGATCAAGATTGAATCTAAATGTACTCCCTCACAGGCCTCACCTACAGCGTTCGCGTGTAATGTAACGTTATTATGTAAGTCAAACATTACATTATTAAGGTAGGGGGAACAGAGCGTTACAGATTCAAGCATCACATAGGTGATGGAAGAGCAACTTAATACAATGTGTAATATCCTGGTGCAAAGTCTGAGAAAAGAAATGTTACATTACAAGCAAATGCTCTAGGTGAGGCAGCACCTTATGGAAATAGATCCTAGTGTTTGGAAACGGATATGCTAGAGCATATCCTCAATGCAATTTTGACTTGGCTTTACTTACAAGCTAAGTCAAGAATCTCGCAGAAAACACTTACCACATATTTTAGTCTCCAAGATACTAGAGTAATTGTGGATCTCTTAATCACCTCTTGAGGGCCCAGGAAAAGCAAATGTGAATGTAGTTACTGAGTCCCGAAAGACGTCTGTATGTCTTTAAGGACAAAGACTCTCCTCTCCCTATCCCAGCTCCCGTCCACCTTCGGTACTTCGCAGGTATTACAGTACATTAAAAACCAAGCAGTAGAGTGAGCTTGTTAAGAAATACAACCGTTTAAATCTATGTGCTAGAATCTACCGAACAGCCAGAGTGCGTGCGTTGCGCTGTTATATTATAATAGTTGCGGCGTAGGGCGGCGAATGCCGGAACATAATAATATTCACTAGGTAATGTATTTCCAAAACACGACATTTACTGACCGTCTTGTAAAACCGACCGTCTAAATAAAGTGGTGACATGTGAAATTTTGAAAGTAAGAATAATAGCTTCATTTTATTGTATGACATCAACATTAACAGTTGTGCAGGGAAAGAACTATAACTGTTTTTTTCTTGATTTATCTGGACGACAATATGTTCATTTAAGTAGTAGACCCACATACTTTTGTGTAATAGTCAAAACTTAATAACGGTGAAAAGTCAGTTACACTGTCAGAATAGTGGAAAGTATTTTTGACTAAAATCGTTGGTCTTCACCGTACGTTTAATTAAAATATAGAGAATTACTTATATTTGCCTACATAATATTGATAAAAAATCAGATATCTAGAAATTTTGCAAATTAAGAGATCAACAATCTTTATAAATTAGGATTTTGAGAGAATTACTGAAAAATTACTTTTTTTCCTGTAATGATAATATATGTGAATTTTATCGACATTTTATCGACTGATAAAGGTATGGCGGTTTGCAGTTCAATGTACATTACACTTATATTCAGTTTTTGCCTTAATATAATAAATATATATGTCATAGATATACTGCAGGCGTTTGTTCAAATGGAAGTTGTTCTCAATACCAGTCAGGGGTACCAAACCCAGATCAACGGTTTTACTTGAAAATACTTTCGATTGCTCTTGCAGTTCAACATATTTTTTATTGGTTAATAATGTTGCCAGTAACATAGGTACGACGGGATGTATTAAAGTAAATAGGTGCATTATTTATCTAGATGATGTTCTAGATAAACGTTTTTTTCCTGCACAAGTGTCAATGTTGGTGTCATACAATAAAATAATGCTTTTGTTAACCTTAAAAATGACGTATGGCATAACTTGATACAAGATGGGGAGAAAACGCCCATTCTCATTTATGTACAATAATACAATACTTTTAAGAACATAATTTTTATGATATTTTCCATGTTATAATAATTTTAAAATACAAAATATTGGTAAATTCAGAGCACAAGAATCCTACAGCTATTAACTAGATGTTTGATACGTGAATTGTTACGTCAAGTCAGGCGCTCCAAAATGTCGGACATTTAAAGTACCCGTAGCCAAAGCAGACTGGTACAATTTTACCAATGGACATTCAAACGTATTGTTATAGAAATACGATATAAATTGCTATGCTTTCAAACGCTGCCGCCGCGGGATGCCGTGGTAACACCCGACGACGGCGGCGCTCGTTGTGACATACCGCGGGGTGAGAATGCACTAAGGATGGCGACATTACATTTTTTAGACATTACTATGTGTTATTTATTAATACCTATAATTAATAGTAAGATGAATGAAAATAAAATAATAATTTACCGTAAGGTCTAAAATTAAATGTTAGAAATTTTATAAAAATATGAAGTCAAAATGTGTTTTAGAATTTTTCGTAATAATTATAAACTGGCTGATGATTACATTTATTTTACTATTAATTATAACATAACATCACGCCTGTATTCCCCGAAGGGGTAGGCAGAGGTGCACATATAGTATACCCACATTTCGCCAGTTATGTTTATAGGTCCCAATGTAATAGGGGGCGAGCCTGTTGCCATCAACCGGGCACAAATCCAGACTCCGTGCTGCCACTGAGAATTACCTAATGGAAAAACCAGTAACACTTTACCCGACCCGGGATTCGAACCCAGGACCTCGTGCTCAGCAGTCGCGCTTAGCGACCATTAGACCAACGAGGCAGTCCTGTTAATTATAAATAACACTAAGCTTACATGCTAATGTGTAATGTAAATTATTGTTCTTTGAAAGGAATCGCCATCCCTAATGTGTATCGGGCAGAAAGCGTACGGCGGCAAAATCCTTTGCCATCACGTCGGTAGGATGCTATTTAAGTATAATTTTTTTATTATCACTAAATTTTCGTTATTTGGCTCTTTTTTTTACAGCTATATAACGATGTAAGGCATCGTATAAAAAATACTCCCTATTATTCAATTGCGTGAAAAACCATCTCATGGAAACCGGCTCGCCGTGGTGTTGAGATTGACCACGAACAAGGTGGCGAGGTTGACTGGCCTACCGCCTACGGCGCATCAGACGGTATGATAACTCATAGAGGCAAATTCTAGGTGAGTTTTAATTTAAGACAATTACACAAAACAATGAATAAGTAGGTACATTGTGAACTTCAACAACCTTAGCTAAGAACGTCTTCTGTTCATTTACCTAGTCTTGCTGCAATAATTACTTATCATTATGTATTTTGTACCATTATTATTGAATATTATTAAATTGATATGTAACAGTATAAACATGTGAAAATTACTGGCCGAAGATAATCGATTACTTTCTATTTACTATAAAAAGGTAAGTGTACGAAGATATTGATCTATCTCTGTATCGGTAGTCAACATTAGTTACTTTGATTTTGACTCCACAAATATGAAAGTACTGGCTATACAGTTAGGTATTTTATTTGTGGTGGTAGCTAGCGCCTACGGACATGGCCCACTATATGATCTGAATAAAGCCCCTGAATTATATGATAAGTTCCTGAATGAGTATAATCGAGATTTCAAAACGCCATATCAAATACTTATTCACTATGAAGCGTTCAAGAGATCGTTGCACATCATCAACGAATCGAACAGATTAAGTAAATCAGCTATATTTGACATTAACTATCTCGCTGATTACACAGAAGAAGAAATCTATCCTCTTGTTCATGGGGTTATAGATATAAATTCGAAGCCCAAGTAAGTAATTATAAAAACTTTTTTTGTTTTAATACATTACTAAAATATGCTGCCTGGCATCCGGCATAGAATTGACCACGCCCTTTCCCCCGTGAGTGTCGTAAGAGGCGACTAAAGGAAAATCCAGAAGGGCAGCAGCGTCTTCTGTAACTTCAACCAATACTGCGATCTGCAAGCTGCTTGGGTATATGGGCAACCCCCCTTCCTTAAGGGGCCTTTGTTCAATAGTGGACGTCTTCCGGCTCATGATGATGATGACATTACTAAAATAATGATTGAAACTCCAATAAACGACACAAGTGACCAGCAATACCTACTTCATAAGTTGTATAGACTTCTTCAACCACTAAGACTTAAACCTTTGTCTGTTTATATTTAGCGTTTCTTCTTGAAGCACTGAAACTTATCTACGTTTGTTTATACCACCTACGTTGTACGTTAAGTTTTGACTCTGCGAACATAACTTAGTAGAAAATAATTAGCCTTACATAAACTCGGCCTACATTATATTGAATTTTTCTATTTATGCGTCTGTTGCTTGCTTCTGAATTATTTTATTTAAATTATTTTAGGCAAGGCAGTTATCCTCATCAATAATGGTTTTAACTTGAGAACTCTACAAGCCAGGACTCAGGAGCATCACTTATTACTATACACATAATTACGTAACACTCATCAAACAATAACTGTTCAGTATAAGTTCACTGTCAAAGTATTACAAGATCTACACCACTAGATATATAAAATAAAAACTTACGATTAGTAAATACTTCGTCTTTTGTTTTTTAATTAAAGTTGTAAAAGTGCATCGTGTTATAAAGTATGTTCTACAAATACGTGTTTGTTTTATTTTTACTAGCTTCTCTAACCTAGCTGAAAATTTCTTTCTTCTTCTTGTCGTAGGTTCAATGAACAACCTGTTGTCAGAGTTTAAGCCGGCTCGCCTGTAGGCCTATGACATGGCTTTATACACCGTTGAAAAATCTCTCAGGTGTGCCGTTCTTCTCCATATGTTTTCCTTCACCGTTTTCAGCAACTGGTAACTAATTAATAAAACACTCATGAATTCGAAAAGTCATAGGTGTGTGCTGATTGTTTGAACTTGCGACTTTTGACTTAGTAGTCCAACGGTCATACCGCTCGGTTATCAGTGCTTTTACCAATGTGACTATAAAAAATCACAGTGGCACGTGCCTGGATTTTAAACAGCATCCTTCCATATATGACTCAGACTAACGGTAGATGAGCATCATGTTTCTATACAAGATAGTGAATGGACTGCAGTATCTAAGAGTTTGGTGTCGATCTGATCATTGTGGTTCAAATCTATTATTGAATAGCTCAAAGCATTCGCTTTAGGCTTTTATGGACCGGGTTAAGACATAAAAGAAGTGTGCAGCTTCTGACAAAAAATGAAATGAAATCAATAAGACCGCAGATGTCCAAAAAACATTATTAATTAAAGCGTCTAATATTCATGATGTAGGAACTCATAGTATCAATACTTAGTAACCTACGATAGTCTAATATGGAACTAATACATACATAAACACAGCTATTACTCAACCGGAAAATAATTTCGTCACAGATACACTCTATAAAAGAAATATGAAGTCGCGTAAGTTTAAATTTATTGTTCCACGCTTGACAAATCAAGAAAATATGAAAATACAAATAATTCACTTATTATTTCATTTTTTAGTGACGTACACGTGTGGACTAGACATTGAATATTACGATTTGAATAAAGGACCGCAAATATTTAAGAAATTCACCAAAGACTACAATAAAATGTATAGAAATAATGATGACTTGTTGAGACACTACGAAACTTTTATGCACAACTTGGCTTTAATCAATGATCATAACAGGATTAATAAGGGTGTTTCAAAGATATTCATTGATGAAACTTCTGACTTGAAAAGCGTTACGCGTTACGACAATAACGAAAGTAAGTACCGAACTCAGTTTGTTAGTATCAATACATTATGAAAGACGAGGTGTAGTTTTCAATTAATTATTAAAGCATTTGAAGTTATCAATGTTTTTTACGTTTTTGATTTTATATTCCTTGTTAAGTTCCCGTTTACCACAAACACTAGGCGGTTGAAACTATTCGAAATGTCAGGATCGTATCCAATGAAAAGCTGCGCTCGCTCTAGCCCTCTGGTGACAGTTTTAGTCGTTCAATATGACAGCAAATTGTAAACCTTTATAGCCGTATTCATAAAAATACAATTTTAAACCAAGGATCAAATTATACCTATCACTGTCGTTTTCATATCGAAGAATAGAGATGTCAATGGGCTTAATACGAGGTTTAATAATGTCGGTATAAAATATAGTTATAAATGAAGAAACCTTTATATAATTTCCAGCAAAAATCGTCATGGTTCGCAGACACTTATGAGAATAAGTAATATTATATCTTGCTTGACTTGAGAAATAATTGAAGTAGTGTTAACAAAGCATGGTGATTGGTAATAGGTAATTATCACTACGTTGAATGTAACAACATATTATAAATTGTATGTAATACGTTGCAGTGTTGCCTATTAATTATCTACCTTATTCCAAGTAAATCTTGTTTGACTAACCTTTATAGTAATGTAACTTATATTATAAACATATTAGTTCTGCTGATAAATAACTGGTTGGAAGTAAATGGATTAGGACATTTGGCCCGAAGTGAGAATGGAAAATTCCGTTATTTCATTAGGAATTTTTAAGAGTATCGCATATACTTATATATATCGCTATCCTATAATATTAGTCTATCATTATCCGCCCTGGTCGGGATATACATACCTACAATCTATTAGAAACCACTAAAGCAATGCTAAGAAAAGAAAAAGCATTCCCACAAAATAGTGGTGTACAAAATGCATCGTAGATAGATACGAAATATATTTTTAACCTGTACCTTTAAGGTCGGTACAGGATCAAGTAAACTGTAAAATAAGACAGACGAGACGCGAAGAGGTCAGTCACCAGAACTGCAGATGTTTAAGTCTTAGAAAATGTCTGGGATGGATACTCATCCATCACTTTATGCACATAATGTATGGGTAATATATCGTAGTTTTATAACTTTTGAGAATATAGAGTTGGTTGAAATAGTTCATGTTTCATTTTAGGGCAGATTATGAATATTATGTTGCTAAAGTTAAATGTTTGGTTAGATTGCATTATGATGTCCATTCTTCTAATACTGATACCACTGATACCGGTATTTACCAATTAATTAATTGCGAACGTATTTTTCTATCTACATAGGAACAATTGAGGCTATAGTTCAAAGGTCGCGAGTTTATATCCCGGCCCGCACCAAGGTCTTTTCGTATTCAAGTGCGTATTATTAATTAGGTATCAGGAGCTAAAAACGGTGAAGGAAAACATCGTGAGGAAACCGGCACACCTGAGAGATGTTTCAACGGCGGCGTGTAAAGTCATGTCAAAGGCCTACAGGAAAGGTGGTTTAAACTCTCGAAACTAGGATGTTCATCAACCATACGATAAGAAGAAGATGCCCGAAGATGCAAGCAGAGGTGTACCATTTGTCAACAGTCTACACCCACATTTTGTCTTTTAAAATAATGTATTGACATTTATCAGGTCCTCGCCAGGCTTGTGGCCTCTTACGATTTCTTTTTCTGGATACAGAAAGTACTCTCGAATTGATAATAAGTAATATACTTAGGTACAATATTATTATCTCTGTCTGGTCGCGACAATATAGCTACAGATTCACTGTGTTTTTAGTAGCGAGTAATATGACACATTTATATGCTGCTTAAAGTTATTAGAGCGGGACAGTAAGTAGCTAATAAACAAATAAAACTGTAATATTTGTTGGTGCAGTTTTATTACAAGTAGTAAACTTTCATGGGTAAATAATTATGCATTGTTTTGTAGCCAACACTCGTCAAACGAACGGCATTACGAAGGTCCTATATTATCCTATACTAATAAAAACTAAAACTATAAGCATTGAAACTAAAGCAGTAGCAAAACTTCAATGAATGAAGGATATTCATCAGCTAAAGCAACTTAACCATGATTATGACTCGTACATTGCCATGCAATTTTATATTTTATAAAATTAGAGGGTTGTCTTTTGCCAGTAGGTTGTTTATGAAATAATAATAATCCTACTTAAGCTTTGCCTTTACCTAGTCGGTTGCGTGCGTTTCAGACATATTGTAATATTGAATACCGTAGCTCTCAGAAAAATGATAACAAAAATTTAGGATCACATAAATATTTGATTTGTGTCGTGCTAAGTTCTAACCCGCAATCTACCTATAAATTACGTAGCCACTGCACTAATCGCGTCAATACAATAATATTAATATAATACCTACCTTTAATCTTAAGTGTTTATTTACAAAAGTAATCTATGAGTAGGAAAATAATACGGTCATTTCTGTTCGTTTACACTTTAACTTACACAGGATCAAAATGATGTGAAGCGAAAAATATAACGGGTTTATAGTGAACAACTGCACCGAAAATAAGCGAACGTGCAGCCTGCAAGCGCCGGGTACAAATTGGATTGTCTTAAAAATGCTACCTGTAGTGTTACGAGGCTACTTGTACATTCTGTCTGATACGTGATACTTTTTTCTTGTATCGTGAATTATAGACATACATACTAGTTTGTTTCTTTATATCTACATGGGGGGAAGAATTATGAATATAATTGTCTTGGATCATTGTGAAGCTAGTCTTATCAGGCGAATGACCAGGTGTAGGCATAAGTGGGCTTCTATCTATTTCAATGTGGAACATGTTGAATTTTATGATAAGCGAAATATTCGCGATATTGCGAACAAAGGGAAACCTTTTGAGGACTGATAGAAACCTACCTAGGCACTTATGCAGTATGTAAAGCATAGCCATTACTCAGTATTCATGTTAATATATAAATAATCAATCCTGTTGCACTTGACTGCACCTCTATATCGAGTATCGCTGTGTTTTACGGACAATACCGCCAGTTGTTCAACCAAACAAATAAGGACATCCGCTAGGAACCGGAGGCGCCGGCTACTAGCATGAAGTTAGCTGGAATTGATTTACTGCGGCTACAACTTCACTACAACCCAGGGTGATTAAGAAGTAATACATTTATCGATTTGTTTACTTAGAATCAATTATAAAGGTACTTTAGTACGCGGGATGTCGAAAAATAAAAAAGATATTGACTTGTATACCTAAGCAAAGAACTATGAGTATACAAAGACTACAAGATTCAACATTTCTATGCAGATAGTACCTAATAATATCTTCATAAATTCCTTCTTTATATTTTACTTCAATATTTTTCCATACTTGGATTGCAGTAATCGCAAGAGTATATCTTTTCGATCTTGGGCCAACAACGGGAAAAGTTTTTTTTTAAATAATCGCTAGGAGTAAGATAATTGGTTAAACAATATGTTTGTTGAACATACAAAAAAAGTCTAATTGAGAATTAAATCTGCTCTATTTTTAATGTCAAACGTTTTTATTAAACAATTGGTAGGTTGTTTGCGGTTTTGGCGACATTTAATGTTATGTTTATAAAAATTAATTCTTATTGAATTAATCCAAACTTTGTATGAATCATTGGACTGATAGCTATGTTTTTGTTATGTTCGAGGTACTTAACCTTTTAATAACAATGAGTAAGTGTGACATGCGTTGCTAAGTTACATTTTAAAGTGTCTTTAGGGGCCTACTAATGCCTAGAACCTATTTATGATATAATATAATCTAACTTTTCGTCAAAATCTGTTGTAATGTAGGCGAGGTTACTGGAGAAAATTCTTAAAATATTTATGTAAGTAAATTGTTACAATCTGAAAACCCTGTTGTACAATAGGTATACTTTATCATTAAATGCATACCATTTATATCAATGCGTTAGTAGCCGTATTCACATGTCAGAAGACCAATAATATTTATTTCCCTATAATCTGGTCTAACTGCTTTAAAGTCAAATATGTCAATTTTATTAAGCTCACCATTAAACAGGGCCCAGAAGGTTAAAATAATAGGATTCCGCCAAATTCCTTTTACAAATTTAGATTTAAGTAATCAGAAAACGTCGTGTGACGAAAATTACGAGTTTGTTTTTTTTACAAGTAAAGTCTGAGCTCTGATTCTCTGATTGAGAAAGGTCCTTGCCTAGTATCCAGGGGCTTGTCAAGCTACAGATTATGTCAGAGTTCTCTGTGGTCAAGGTAGCCAGATTGCTGTGTTTTAAGAAATAAAAAAAAATATTGTACCTAATCTAACGTACATACTTCTAAAAAATACGTGCTAAAATCAAATTTATCCATTTTAAAATACTTGACCTTTCCATTTTAATTAAATGGCAACGCCACGAAGCAGGCCTGTTTTAATCCTAATACACACACATTCATGTCCATTCATCCTGTAACCGCGATAAACGTCATCCTTGATAATTAGTCACGGAGTACTATATAAGCGACATTGTATTTGATCATCAACAAATAGTAGCTTTGCTAACAAAGAAACGAGATGCGCTTCGTCAGTATAGTGTTGGTGTTTGTAGCCGTCGCAATGGCTAGCGCGTCCGGCAAGGAAAAAACCTATTACGAGGCCAGTGAGGCTCCCGCTTTGTTCGAAAAATTCATCAAAGACCATGACAGGCAATACAAAGATGATGCAGACAGAGAGGTGCACTACAAGGCCTTCGTTGCCAGTTTGGAGAAAATAAACAAACTGAACAAACAGAATCCCAGTGCCACCTACGGAATTAATAAGTTCGCAGATTACACCGAGGAAGAGAGGACGCAAATGTTTGGATTGCGCAGTAAGTATTTATATAATATTTGTCGTTGATTTATACCTAAGTATTACAAAATAAAATTAAATAAAAACACATTTAGATAAAAATATTATCACCAATCACATTCATGTTGAAATCGTCACCTTGTTATGTTAGATACTTGTACTTTGTATTATGCCTCTTAATGCCTATATCCTAAAGTTCAAAATTGACTGCATATGATTACATTGTTTAATAACAAAGACTGGATTCAATCAATTATCATAATAGAAGTCATTTTGTAACAAGTTAATGCGTCACTAATCACTAAAACAACTTATAAATAAAACTAACCTCACTTTTTACATCTCTGACATTTCGTATTTACATTTTGTGTTTTTCATTCGATCATGCGGTCTTGGAATCCTGTCTTTTTAGCAAATTTGTGGAACGATAAATAAATATTTATGTTACATTAAACTGATTGCCTGTTGGTTTATAACCAGTATTTATTTATATTCATTAAACGTAGCACGTGTTTTAATCTATTAAGCGATTACAGTAGTATGATAAATTGCATAATATAAAATAGTGGCTATTGAGCTGCTAAGTTTATATATTCTTAAAAAATAGTTTTTTTTTGTAATACAATAATACTAATAATTATTTTCTTTATCTTTCAGAAGTAAAGCAGTAAAGTCTTCATAATGTGATAAGTCCCTATTTCGGAAACGGAAAAATGTAATTATCTTTTAAAATTAGCTATTGTTTATTTTTGTAAATAAAAATTTGAAACTCAGTGCTGGTTTTAATTGAGTATTTTTAAAAAATGTTTTCGCCAAAGAACATTATAATTTCCTCTCATTCGTTAAATATGAGCGTAGGCTTTGTCTTTCTTTCGTCGTTGACTCAGGGGATGGTACCTACTCTCACAACTTTAGAATAGTTTACTTGCGTGTGTGTGCGTTTACTAACCACATGTGTACAGATTTTTACTTGACAAATTAATAAGTAACGGTAAGGCTGCAGGAGTTGCAGACTAGTTAGAGGTTTTAGCTATTTATTAAAACAATAATTTAGTACTAGAAAACCTTCTGTGAGCAAAGTTGTATAGCCGTCATTGTTAATTTGTCGTGCGGTCGATTATTAAACAACAAATTATTGTAACTATATGCATAAAACTGCGATATTCTTGGACTGGTTCTGAGGTGGTCTTTATCTTTGATTAATTCAAGGTCAAGGACATTAAAATAAATTACAATGACTGAGTGTTCTTAGGGATTCTTTGAGACTCTAACATCATGTAGAGCCCTGAAGGGCTAATTTTAATATATAAGAAAAAAAATGCATAACTTTGAGTTTGTTTAAGTCCAATTTACATAATATCAAGCGGATAACGAAAAATGAGATTAATTAAAATGAAATGGACGATAAGCCACTAGGTAAGTATTAAGATAGCAAAACTCTGGGAAGTAGAAGAATAGTGCTATGCACTATTATATATATAAAGGAAGTAGAAGTTTCTAGCGATAAACAATAAACTCAGAACTTGAAGGCTGTCAGTATTCTTTATACAGCTCCATGTATACACATGTATCTATTGCCAATTTGTAGTTACGATCTCGGAGGGGCCCGCGGGAATACTGTTCAAGAACTAGTCTTCATTTTCATACAAACTTGTACAGACTATCTTATTTTTCATATTACTATTTTATGTGAACCGCACAATATGTTTGTAATAATTATAATCGATCTTACGAGGAAAATTAGCATTGGTAGGTATGAACCCTATCAAATTACATCACACTATTTATGCTCATCAGGTTATTTTCTATTTATTATTCTTGTTTTTTATTAAGAGAGTTGATACTATGATCATGGAACATTGTAAATGTAAGTAATGAATTGCCATATAAGAAAGAGTTACCTCTTCAAAAATCTTAACAAGGAAGATCAAGGTGAAAATACAGACATGTTCTTTTGTAGCCATGATTCCATCGTTTAATTATTTAAATATAAATTCTATGCTAGAAGCGATATTGCATCCTCCATTCTATCCATCACTACTATCTGAGTTGAATAAAATATTTTTCTAGGATCTACACTTCTTGCTATTAGAGCGGCGAGGAAGCAATTATTTAGTACATACCTCTGGCGGCGGCGTGCAGCCCCCATACCATGAACTCGTGTAAAAGGACAGTTTACGATGAGCAAGCGAGATACCGCTATGTGCAGTGTAATGCGGCGTCTCGCTTCCACAACGTAAACTGTCCTGCTTTAAGAGTTCATAGTACGGGGGCAGAATATATAAATATGGCCCGGTTAACATATCCATAAAATAGTCATAATCATTGCATATCAACTCGTGACTAAGGTCACTGTGTATTCTAGATTTGCTATAGGTAGGTATGTGACTATCTGTTAGATATATTTGTAGCGGAGTGATGCACGTCCGTGGACCAGATTTTGTTTAATGTAAACAGATGTTAGGTATTAGTCATGAAAACAAACCGATAATGTTATTATGTTAGACCGTTGATGATAAGGCTCCTATATACGGTTAGATCCGTCGTTCCAGACAGTTCGAAACGACGGATCGACTGTGTTTGTCGACATCGTTTACCTACCACCTTCTCCTTACCAGTAAACACAAAATATATACTTTCTTACGCAGGTATTAATTAAAAAAATATATATGTGGGGAAAGAAGGACTCTGGTCTAACTGTCAAGGAACATTATAACTTTCGTTTTACTTCTTATGTTGTATATCGAGCGTAATGTTCCCGTTGAGTATACAATAGCTATAAAAATAACAACCAAGGACCTACTTGATTGTTGAAAAACAAAATGCTACGTTCTATTTGTACCGACAAACTGTACGCGGGGTAAATTGAAACGCGGGTTGGGGACAGGAATTGGCAAGTTTGAGCACCACGCTGAACCATTCCGGGGATTTGTCGGACCCTCGTAAAATGCTCTTCGGAAACGGGCGGAGTTGCCGGAGGTTTATCTTATTTTGAGAAGCCTCCGCACGAAAAGATGACGCCGCGTTTACGAGAACACCCGGCGATCGTTCCGACTGCGTTATGGAAAATTTTCTCAATGTGAGCACTCTATTAAGTCTCCGGGTAAGTCAATAATGGTTTCTGTCTGACGCGGTTATTGACGGGGACTGTCGATAATCCTATTTAAAAATTTGCATAATGAAATGTTCTTTACAAATAGATGGCTGACTTGTTCATTGAACTTCATTTGTGAGGGGATGGCAGATTATTTGTTTTTATTATGTCAGAACGCCCGATTGAATGTGAAATAATAAACAAGGAGACAACTCGACTGCGGTTCTTTTGCATGACATAACTAAACTTCCATTTGTTTACTGAAGTACCGTAAGGTAATAATTTGAAAAGCCTTGTATTATCTTTGAATAGGTTTTTTTTGCTGCATTTTCCTTAGTTATTTAAAAGGGATTTAACATTTAAAGACCTTAATAATCTAATTTGTAATGGTACATTTCGTAACAACAACATCGTAATTTAAGAGAAAAATACATTTCCAGGGTGCAGGACAAAGAAAAAGACAAAGACATTCATTTGCAAGAATATGGGTTGCAGGATTAAAACTCGATTGTGAAAACTTTATAAATTGAGGCCATCACATTCTACCACAATTAATATAGGTTTTGCAAACTAATAATAAAAAATAAACATATTGGAATAATCAACAAAATACCACAAGTAAAAAGAAAATGAATAATGTCAAAGATGAAAACAAATGTCAACAAAATAAATAAAAATCGATAATAAAACAGCTGACCTAAAAACTATTTTTTTTAGGTTATTTTTAAGCAGACCTTGCATTATACTTTGAACTGTTTCACGATAAATTTGGAAAATGGTATTTAGCTGTGCATTTTGACATTATGACGGCTTGAAACATAATATCACCCCGAAGTCGGAGTTACCCTTTTGTTTTACTCCATTTTGAATTCGTCGAACTATTGAAGACATTATTCAACTATTATTACATTACACTATGGCTTGTTGCTTCCACAAATTAGATATTCTCTTGCCTATTTCATTTAAATATAAATTGACGGGTGCCGAACATTGTAATTAGCTGTCTCATAGAGACAGACTCCTTTGTTTAAACTGAGAATAAGAATCACTCAGACCTGCAACCAGACAGTCCCTGACTGAATAATAATTATAAAACATAATATTATGCCAGTATTCTATGAATACTATATGTGCACCTCTGCCTACCAATTCGGAGAATACAGGCGTGATGTTATGTTGTTATTGTTGTTGAATTCTAGGAAGCGGTATGTTAAAAGGTCTTATGTAATGGGGTCTATAAGGAATAAACACTTCAATGCAAACTTGTCCTTAGTCACTCCCCACTCAATGCGTTCGAGTACCATTATTAGTCAACTGAATAAGCATTATTTTAGTATAGGTATGACTTGTTACCAATCATTGCTTATACTAAGTAATTACCCAGTTAGAATCGGGTAAAAACACGTCATAATTTTTGTTTCTTAGCTACGTGACAATACATTAACAGGCCCCTTACAATGAACTCTTAAAGCAGGGCAGTTTACGTAGTGGAAGCCAGATGCCGCGCGCCGCTACGTGCACTGTTTTGCGGGGTCTCGTTTTCACAACTGCCCTGCATTAAGAAACCATGGTGAGGGTGAGGGAGAAGTGTAACAATCTGGTCCATCACTCCATCCACACAAACTTATATATAAATGTGGAGCATAGTTCATAAATTACGTGGCATAGTGCCCGTCTAATTACTGAGCTTCACGCTTCAGTGTCACTGGGATGGCCAGAGGGCGCGCGTGTACACTGTACGGCTAACGAGGGTCAATGCGTTTGTTCACTATTGCAGACACAAGAACAGCTAGCCTCGGGGCTAGCTAGCGCGGTTCAAGTTTACTTATTAAGCGGCTCATGGTCACTAGTAGTGGTATTAGTACATAGATTTTAATGTAGATATAGGCTATCCATTTATTCTAAATAAATTTGAAGTAACTATAGGTATTTGTTTACGGCTACACTACTAAACCGATCTGGGTGATATTCGGAACAGAGTGAGTTTGAACTCCTAACTTATAACTATATTTTGCCTGTATCTAGCTATGGAACCCTGACCACCCTGCCAATCTAGTTTACAGCCTAGGTGATCATCATCAGCCGCAAGACGTCCACTGTTGAACAGAGGCCTCCCCCTTAGGTAGAGGGGGTGTGCCATAATCCCCACGTTAGGCAAGCTGCTTGGGGATCGCAGTATTAGTTGCGAAGATACAGAAGACGCTTCTGCCCATCTTCTGGATTTCCCCTTAATCGCCTCTTACGACACCCACTGGAGAAAAGAGGGTGGTCAAATCTAGGCCGGTTTCCGCACGGCAGGCGTAGGTATTACACAAATATTATAATTTAACTATTTATCAAGACTTTTCTATAATAGTTTAATCATAACATTTTTTTTATATTATAATGACCTAGTATGTTCACAACAACAAGTAGGTACTATAAAAGCATTTTATGTTCAAAACGATTAAAAGTTTGGCAGCGTTTTTGGTTTGGTTAACGCTAGATCAAAGTATAAATTGCGGTATCACATTGAAAATGTTCTGTTTAAAACCGGGATTTTAAAGTTAAGACTTACGACCTAACATTGTTTCAAAGTCTCTGGCATTACACATTCACGTCCAGGGTTTAATGTTATCTCTCATAACTCAGCTTATTGTAGCCCACTTTAACTCAAAGTTTGATAAAATTACGTCTTGTTTTTAAATAAAATGAACAATACATTTTCTTATAATACTTTTATAAGTAAATAATTGTTTAGAAATTTGTTTGATTACTAACAAGAAATTGCGGAATATTTTTTCCACATCTTGCCGTTCGCAGATTAGATAGATAAATAAATAATGTTGGTAAACCCTGACTACACCCATTGCATTATATACAGGTTAGTGAGTTTTATCCAATGAGCAGAATAATATCTAGTAATAAAAAAAACAAATAAAAGAAGAAACTATTCAAATCTTCAAAACAAATTCCAGAATACAATTCAAAATTAGAAAACTACGTCATAGAGCACACAAGTACGTCACAGGTTGGCAACGTTTGTCGGGACGTGCAGTCTGGCAATAATGAAGACGCCTCAGTGAGAGCCGTTTAATTAACTTCAAAGATGCCGCGGCCCTCGAACTTAGGAGTTTCGCTGAAGAAATAATAATGAACCGACAGACACCCGCGACGCTTCACCGCTCGCCTATGTGAACTATATCGTCTTATTCTTCTGAAATTAAATATTTATACACGTTTTAGCGTGAACGCTAGCAACATTATTTTTTGTTTAAATAGATTTACTCATACGTCCTATGTGTCACCAGTTTTCAGAATTGACCCAGTTGTTTTTATTTTTCTGTCAAATGCAATATGCTGCGACTGTAATAATCAACCACAAATTAAAGCATTATTTTATTTAACCATTAATTAATACTTTGTATTTGAGTCTCTTCCTGTTCGGTTTAAAGAACTTTATTTCCCATTAAGACAATCGTCACTTACATGAGAACATAAAATTTTTATAATATCATATCCCGGTGCGGGTGAAAGAAAAAACTTAAATAGGTAGTAGGTAGTTGTCAAACAAACAATAAGAAGCGAGTCCTCTGCATTCATGCGTTAAGGCGGTGGCCCAAGTTAAAAGATTTTGTTGTTTTAATAAGATTTTAAAAATAAAAATTATACGTTAATTTATTATCTATTGTAATGTTTCACTGTTGTAAATGTAATTAATTAACTTATTTTTAAAAATGTTCAAAGAAGTCGCTTCTTTTACATGTTTTGGAAGTTTGTTATATAACTGTGCTCCCCTATAGGTTAAGTTATTTTTTCCATAATTGGTTCTTATGCGAGGTAAAACGAGGTGACTGGCTCTACGTATTGAGTATGTTTTCTTTGTGAAAGTAATGTGTGAGTGTGTGAGTTTGTGTATGATTTTATATATAAGTATGCACGTGTTATATGTATAGAGTTGGTTTATGTTTAGTAACTTAGTTTCTTTGTAAATCGTTTTTGAAGGTGTTAAAAAGTCATAATTGTGTAAGATTTTAATTATTTTGTTTTGTAAGATTTGGATTGGTTTTAGATTTGTTTTGGCTGCGTTACCCCATATTTCAATGAGATACAGTAAATGAGGCTTTACCAGAGCATTGTATATCATAAGTCTTACTTTTTTTGGGATACATCGGACTATTTTATGCAATGAGCCTACTAGTGAAGAAAGTTTGTTTTTTATGTATTGTGTGTGTGCGATCCATGTTAAGTTACTGTCTAGTATAAGCCCCAGATATTTTTCTTGGTTGGTTCTTTGCAGAATTTCGCCGTTTATGCTAAGGTTAGGATGTTCTTGCACCTTTTTGTTTTTAGCTTTAAATATTATGTAAGATGTTTTAGAGATATTAATTGTTAGGAGATTGCATTGGAACCATTCTTGTAGTATATTTAGGTCATTTTGAGCTATTTTGATGACTTCATTGATATCGTTGCCAAAATAAAATAAGCACGTATCGTCTGCATATAGGGCCAAGTATCCTTGCAGACCGGCTTGGTGTATGTTGTTTACATACACTAGGAACAATAACGGGCCAAGAATTGAACCTTGTGGTACGCCACATGTTAACTGCTTAGAGCTACTCCGATGGGGCCCAAACTTTACAATCTGTAATCGATCACTTAAATATGATTTTAAAATTTTGTAGGCCGTCCCAGTTATCCCAATACTTTCCAGTTTTCTTAGGAGCAGGTCATGGCTGACAGTATCAAAAGCCTTTTTCAGGTCAATAAAGACCCCAAGTGCTACTTGTTTTTGGTCAATCTTTGTGTTTATGGTAGTTATTAAGTCAATAGTTGCGCCAAGGGTGTTAGATCTGGGCCGAAAGCCATACTGTTGTTCATATATAAAGTTGATTTTAGTTAAATGTTCGTCTAGCCTCTTGTATAAAATTTTTTCTAATATTTTGGATAGTATTGGCAGAACGGAGACTGGTCTGTAATTCCCAGGATCCGATTTCACTCCGGCCTTGTAAATCGGAGTAACTTTAGCAATTTTCAGACACTCTGGGAAGTACCCATCCACTAATAGTTGATTTAAGCAACCTGTTAGTTCCTCAATAATAAGGTTTTTAATACATTTCAGAGCCTTAGTACTAACTCCGTCGATTCCTGTACTCGTATTAGGATCAAGGTTATCTATAATTTGAGATATCTCGTTTTTAGTGCATGGAGAGAATTGGGATAGTTCGTGATGTCTCTGGTCTTGGTTAAGGTCAGGTAGAGTGTATTGGTTAGTGTCGCAAAGGGTAGGTGATATTTTGCTTGCTAACTGTGTCCCTATGTTGGCAAAGAAGGTGTTAAAAATTTCGCATACCTCTATAGGATCTGAAACAATTGTACCATTTTCTAATTTGAGGTTCGGAGGAGCACAGTTAGTGACAAATTTGTTATTTGCTAGGGTATTAATTAGGTTCCACATCTTCTTGGGCTCTTTCGTGCATTTCGTAAATTCTTCGTAAAAATATTTTTCTTTCGTGGTTTTGATTGTTTGTGCTAGTTTGTCTCTTTTAGCTTTGAAATTTGCTTTCAGTTGGTAATTTTTAGGTTCTTGTTTTAATCTTTTCCATAGTGTATTCCTCTGGTTTATCTCATGGATTATTTGTCGGTTAATCCAATCATTTTGCGGTTCATTTACTATTTTGTACTTTTTTGTTTTAGCTTTGACAATGGCTTCTTTTATATTTTCCTCAAATTTGTTGTAATCTAAGGTTTTGCTTTCATGGTTTGATAATTCAATAATTTTAAATAGTTTGTGATAGTCTATAGCATCATACTGTATTTTTTGTTTTTTTGGAGGTATTACTCTTTTTAATTCTACGTAAATATTCTTGTGATCTGATAATGACGACTCAATTACGGCCATATGAAAATAGTTTTGCTTTAGGTTAGTGGATACATGATCTATAATAGTTTTTGTGGTTGCTGTTTCACGAGTACAATATTCAGGATCTATTTTATTGATGAGTTTATATCCAGATTCACTTAATATGCTATTGTATCGTCTAGTTGGAGTATCCGAACTTAGTAAATCAATATTCGTGTCGCCAAAAATAATAGTTCTCTTTAAACGTAAAAGTTGTTCCTCATAGTTAATCAAGAAATCGTTGAAATTTGAGTGGCCAGGTTTGTAAACAACTCCAACGTTAATTGCATACTTGTGCAGATGAATACATAAAAAGTTATTTTCTCCGCTGTATATTGCCTTTATCAGCTCATGTTTTAAATTGTTATGCACATAGATCGACACACCCCCACCTACAGTGTCGGTTCTGATATTGTAGTAATGGGTGTAATTTTGTATTTGAAATTGCCTAGCATGGTCTTCAGACCTTATCCATGTCTCAGCTAACAAGACAACATGTACACATTTTTTGAATGAGTGGAGTATACAAATTAATTCATCTAGCTTACCTGGACTACATATGCTCCTGACATTAGCATAGAAAAAATTAAGGCTTGACTTGCTGCCGTGTATATTTTGGTAATTACTAAGTGCTTGAAAAGTATTGGTCATCTGCTTATTTCTGTTGTTGTCACTAGGGATAAGGCTTGCGGTGGTCAGTTTTTTGGATCATGGGTTGAAACGATTTTTGGAACTCCCTTTACATATTTTATTGTGATATCCTTTTCACCATTTGCATTTCTCAGTGCTAGCTCATTCTTCAGTTCTTTCAAGTAGTTTTGCTGTGCCGGTGTTTGATCAGAGTAAATTTTTATGCCACTCTGTAGCTTACTCTTATTACGAAGGAGGAATTTTACCGTGCGCGAAGATTCAAAGCAAACCTTGATATTGCGGTCTTTAGCGGGCTTAAACTTTCCCAGACGAAATACTCTATTGGGTTTTGGGCAGTCTTGGATCAGATCGTTTATAATAGAATACACTTCACTTGCATCATGGGAGTGACTATCCTCAGTGTTTGACGTATGGCTCTCTGGTATTCCCACTATGATGATATTTTTTTCTCTAGATGCTCGTTCCTGCAGTTCATGTATAATATTTTCATCATTACGGTATATAGGTACGCTTGCATCCGTGTTATTTTTAACTGCGATGATTTCTGACTCTAGGTCCTGAATTTTGATGTCCGTAGTGTTCACCTTCAGAGTAAGGTCAGATAGTTGAGTTTTCATAGATGTTTGCTCATTCCTCAGGGTATCGGTGGACATCTTTATGTCATTAAGCTGGTATTTAATTTCGGCAATATTGTCACGCATACACTTTATTGTAGACTCCTGAGAGTTTGTAAAACTTTGTAGCATTGCTGTAATATCTTTTCTAAAATCTTGTAGTTCCTTTGCACAGTTACAGTTACAACTGTCTTCCGGTTGCTTGCGTTTTCGGTGGGTCACATGATGCTCCATTGACAACTCCGATGTCAATGTTAAATCTGTTAACGAGCTGCTTGTCCCAGGTGGTGACCGCTGTACGTTCATGACTTGTACCGTAGCTGTTGTCGACTTCGCGTAGGAACTATGTGTGCGCTCACGCAATGTCGGCTTTAGGAAGCGAGATAAAAAATAAGAGGAGGTCCTTGTTACTCGCGGGGGTGAGCGGTGCCTCCGCCACTAAGTTCCGCGGTTTCTTGCTTGTCAATTTATGTTAAAAGGCCTCAAATACAACTGGCACACTTTTTGAAATTAGCGCTTGTTGTTTACAGTTTAATGCTTATTATTGAAGAACACAGTAATTTGTATTTCGCTAAATAACTGACTACACGTCTGCTTAGTTCAAGTGCCGACACCGAGTTACGAGACACTGTTACTTATATGGAATGCCAAATGGTTTATAATTTTATTAGAGATTATAAAGTTTGATTGTAACGATAATGTCACCCTGATCCTTTGAGTCGTGATATTAGAATAAAGCAAGTAAGTCTGTACTTCTTCTACTGATATAAAGACCATCTTGGACCATCTTATCATTACGATCATTCCTTTTCATTTACATCTCAATGCTTCAACTACGACTCCGACAGGATTAACTTATACTGAATTAAATAATATTTAAATTTAACGTTGAATAGCGTACGAACATTCTGTACAAAAATAAATTGATTCCAAATGTTCATTTGTGAATTGTTGGAAAAATATGGACGAAAGTATCTCACCCTACATAATATAAGTAAGTCGATACCTATAAGTTTTATTTTTCAATTTATGTAGTTACTTATGTATGTAGGTTTGTATTTACTTTGGCGTACATACAAAACGTAATCAAAGAGGCTCCGTTTGTTCTCTTTATTGGCTTCCACACAACACAAAAAGTCTTAGAATTTATAATTGTCGGTTATAAAGAGTTGTTACTTTGAACACAATAGCAGCGAAGGGATAAATAAGGGGTGGGGGTGGAGTGTGTTGGAGGAAGAACCTCTATTGAGCTCCCCGTTACCATGAACTCAAAACATGACGTTTACCGTTGAGTAAGCGAGATGTCATACTATGCAGTATGTATGTAGGTAGCGACGCGCCCTCTCGCTTCTACAATGATAAATGTCCTGCTATAAGAGCTCATGGTAAGGGGGCTGGTTTTTATTATTACAGGACCAAAGCTAACTCAAGAAAGAGCCTGAAATACATAATCACTAAAGGAATAGTGTTAATTTACGAAACACAAGCATCTATACTTAAATAAATCAATCACAAACGTAGACTCTGTCATTGATGAAACTCAATCACGTTTACCTCAACTTGAACTATCAAATCCAGACTAAATTTACACTACGTCATAAACAAAAAAACATACATAAAAGAATGTCATATTTATTTAACTCCAAGTCCTAACCTCATTTTACATCTAATCGTCTTTGTAATTTATTTAGATTGTAATTATCGATACAACAATTAAAGCATTGTAGCCTAAATGTATACTAATTAGGTTAATCAGTGCCGCTGATGGTGATACGGATAAAACAATACTTTATACTCAAATAAATATGGTTTAAAATAAAACGTGTGTAAATAACAAGACCGAATAAATACTTAATACATATAACAAAACCGGGTGGATATAACAATAGTGTCTAAGTATAACAAAACCGAATAATTATAATAATAGTATATTTTGACAGCTGTTTTACTGCATTATGCTGTGACGATCGCGATTGGCACAGCTGTTCGGTATTGAACGTATAAAATGCAGTGAGGTACGCGTTATTCATATCATAATGGAAATTTGCTAATTTGGGAGTTATACTGGCCTGTTGGTCTAGTGAACTCTAGTAGTTAGTGACCGTGACTGCTAAACCGGAGGGTTTGATTTCCACCCAGGACAATGGGGTCACAGCTTGCAATGCACGACGGTTTCCATTATTTAAAGGAGACGCTGCACTAAACGAAGCAACGTCTCGCTACCACAGCGGAAAATGACCTATAATCGTCGAACAACAATATTTGTTGATCGAAGTCTGCAATGCCGGTTTGTAGTAAGAACCGGTCAGAAGTTTGCCGAGGTCTGTTCCTTCCAGCTAATTACGTATAGACAGACATAGGTAAGCTATGTGTGGAAAGGTGTTGTAGCAAATTAACATTTTCTGTCGGCTCTTCTAAGAAACAGATGCTGCTTCATATATTGTAGGTACTCATGCTTATAAACTTCCTAACCCGCCTTTCTGAAGAAATTGTAGAGCATGATTAACACTTTGTTCAAATTTAATCAAACATTACGGAGCTCCTTTCTTCACCGCGATCTTAATAATCTTCCGAGATACTCGCCTTTGCTAGATGCTTCCAACGTCAGAAAAATATAAGTTTAATAAAATACGCCCATAGAGTTAAGTTTCTCATTTTATGGAATATATTTCCATCTTTTTGAATACTTAAATTACATTAGTCTAAATATGCTTGAAACATGTTTTCGTATGATATTTATGTTCAACTCTGTTGATAAAATGCAGTGAAATAATTTCTTTACGTTCATGTATAATGAAAAGTTCAGCGTTTTGATTTCATAGAACTTGAACTAGATATTATACAATTACCATATTTTGTATGTTTTATTAAATAAACACAGTTTATCTATTGTATGCGTAACATATAATACATCCTTTCAATGTATGTAATCAAGACTTGTTATTCAGAATTGGACGCAGTTACATGTTTATCTTTTAACACTGACCATATTATAAAACAGATCTAAAGTCAGTGGTTAACAATGAATTCTAATAAAAATGTGTTGGATTTTTAGTATAAAAAAAATCTTCATTAAGTTTTGACTCTCAAATAAGACTGTCCTTTGTAATGTTAATGCTGTTGTCACCTGGTAAAAGATGTTCACGGACTTTAATAAAACGTAAACCTCTGACATCTTTCTGCGAATTAATTCTTATCTCAGACATAACTATTGTCAAGTTTCATTAGGGACAGCAACTTTAATGAGAATTATCGGAGCCAAAAAAACTTCGCTAAATATTCAAACATTTCAAGAAATTTCTGCTGAAACGTTGATAGTGTTGCCAAAAGTTCGCCGCTGTTAAAACTTTATTATAATTAGTGAGTCGAGCGAGCTAATTCAAAGATCAAGCCGCAGAGATAGGAGTTTGTCGCCTGATGTAATATTGCTACAACCTCGTGTTACACTTTCTCCACGATTGTAGTTAAACAAATAAGTTTTCAACTTAACCGAAGATTCCCTTTAACCGCATTAAGTTTGAGTCAATATAATCGCAATAAAGACAGTCTTAGCTAAAGCAACACTTTCTTATTAAACTGAAACTTTAATGGTTCGATGTTTAGTGAGTTCTGCTTTGTGACATCGATATTGCAAAAAAGCAAAACGTAGGTACTGCTACACGTGTTATAAACATAGTAATATGTGAATAATTCGACAGGCGTAATTTTTGTACGATTACGGCCGCCACTAAATCTTCGGAACTCGTTAATCGAAGTTTCTGGAAGTACTTGGTGGCTGACGCCAACTGCCTTTGGCACAGCCCCGCCTCTGCGCGACGCCAATTTAAATGATAAAACTCAGATCCCTCAAAGGATAAAATTCCGATTATTCCGCCCTAAACTAAATTAAAAATCTCTTTTTCGAAAACGTGGGGCCTAGCTCGTACCTGTATACATTCACCCTTTATGAGCTGGGCCAATTCGGATTTAATTTGAACCGAAGTTTGCTCAAATAAAACTTTAAAGCATATAAAATCTATTACGTGAATGTAAGGCAAAATAATCTATTTACGAGATTCAAATTTAATGTTCAAAATGTAATTCATATCATTAGAATTAGTTTGCTCGAATACGTTATAATAAATAAGAAGTAAAAAACATCTGTTTACAATAATAATTATTTTTTCTCATAATATTTCCCTCTGTGGTATTACTAATGCGATATTATTCCATTTTGCGGTTTGAGGTTTCTCGTCCATACAATTTTTTAGTTGCTTTGTTATGAGCATGTTCAAGCTGTGGGGCAGATACGACAAAGAGAATATCCTAACCATAATATATACAATGCTGCATTAATATAAGTATGTTTTACATTATTATTGTATTTATTATGTATCTTGTATTAGCGGTTCCAATAGGTAAATAATAGTATTAGTATGTTGGGTGGGGCAAATACCTTTTCTTACATAGAGTAGAAACGGGCTTAATCATTAATGTTGGTGGTAGTGGTGAGTGATGTTTTGTTAAATTCAGGCACGATGTTGTAAGCTATGAAAATGTGTCAGTGCTTCTTCTTTGAATAAAAACTTATCAATTCCTTGAGCACCAACAAAGCAGCACTTGAACTGAGAATAACCATGAATGGGACACAGCACAGCTATTTAACCATATCATTAAGCCAACACATTCGATTCTACAAAGAGCGAGCGCAAACTCCAATCTATATGCATCTACAATCTACATATGTTCTTAGAACCTTCGTTTCAATAGTTCTATTCACGCCACCATACCGTCTGCGGTACTGAATTCAAATGTTACCTTCTACTTTCAGAATATGTTCACGTAGTGTTAAAATTCATACAGACAGGAATTATATTACTTTTGTATTGATCCGAGAAGACTTGGATAGACGAAAAAAGAACAAAAGAAAACGTAGGTACACACAACCTAGCAGGCTAGCACACTCATTTTATTTAACAATTAATATTATTTATTTACCCCCCCCCTATGAACTGTTAAAGCAGGGCAGTTTACGCTGTGGAAGTGACGCCGTATTACATTGCCCGTAGTCGTGGTAGTAGGCGTCTTGCTTCCACATCGTAAGCTGTCCTGCTTTAAGAGTTCTACTACCACTATACGAGATACGACAGCTATACTAATTACTTTTAGAAGTAAATTTCAAAATAGTTTGTAATTACTCCGTTCGAATTGGGTTGAGAGCGCAGAAACTCATGGTAGGTACTGCAAGGGTGCAAGGGTTTTCGTTAAAATATATCACAAAATTAAATAAATACATCAAAGTAAACATTTGAATATTACATTTGATAATAATTCAGTAGAGTAAGTTGTACCGAATTTATCATTTCTCGGAATCACGTCAGATACTTCGTGTAGAGGTAACAGAGCTTAACATGTGAGTTTGTTGGTAGCGAACATAAACAGCATTCGCGTTTTTCTTTTGTGCAGTTAACATGTGCTGTATCAAAAATTCAAATAAACATGCAAACACTATTCATGGTGTGCTGTGCTGCATACATTTGTGCCATTATTCGCTTGAAAGAGTTGTCTAAAGGGACCCTAATAATGACGCATGTATTTATTTGTAACGTAGGCGAATGTGCTTTATGTTCCATTGTTCTAACATAAGTTTAATGTACCAAATTGTGACATATTTTGAGCACGGTACTTTTTGATCTTTTGTGAATTTTATTTATGATTATTTCGGGTTTTTTAGGATTTGAATTCAGTAACCATACCAAAACTTTTTGAGTGTAGTATTTTGACTTGAAATTTTTTAAAGGGATTCTATATCAGATGTACTCTTGCTCCTTTAGAATAGATATGGGTAGGTATCAACGTACCCTTCCCGTTACACCGAATTTAAGTACCCCAAGACGAACGTTAGTACAAATCGTTGGAAAACTCCAACATTGTTCGAAGATGTATTATAATTAAATTCAACGAACCGGATTATTTGCAAAAAAGTGATTGAACTCTTTGTTTTGTTAACACAGTTTTGTAAAAAGCTGGTTCAAACACTTATTAACATATTCTTCAAATATAAAAGCACATACACGTAAAGAATGTTACGATAAAGTTAGCTTAAGTTTTTGTTTTTAAGTATTTATTATATTTTGTTTCTAGGCCTGCATTGCAGATTGCAGAATGAATGAATTTCCGCATCGGAAACGGCTTTGGAAGCTTTAAAAGCGAATAAATTACATGTGGTTCCATCATCGCATATTTTTAATTTGTCACATTCATTCTTTTGCGTTGTTTTTGTTGAGTTAATTACGAAATGAGCTTTTAGGGGAAAAGTAACGTGTACTCTTTGTAATGGTTGGAAAAGGGATTTTTATAATACATTCTGTTTTATTACCAAAGTATACGATAAAGATGATATTAACTACAATGGCACAGTATTTTTGAAATGACCAAAAAAAGACACTAAATTCCGTTCTGAATATTGAAATCTAGAACACAAATCACCCTTATCACCATCATCAGCCGGAAGACGTCCACTGTTGAACAAAAGCTTTCCGCTTGCTTGCCATAATCCCCACACTTGGCAAGCGTCTTATACCATCAGTAAATTGTATTAAATGCATTACTTACAAATAATCTAACATTGTTATAAGAATAACGTCACCAGTTAAGGCCCCAGTGCAGCAAGAGTACCGACGTCGCAAAGGCATTTTTTACGCAACCGTAGCGAGTTCCGTCACATAATATATGAAAATATGTGCATTCCCGTTGCAAAATTCAAATTTGACTTCCTTCCTACTTATTTGAATTAAAAAATATTTATACTGTGATGGTTTAATATACAGAGATACTTTAAGCTTAAGGTTGAAACTAAGCTGATTAAGATTGCCTCCACGAATTATTAAGACATTATAATATAATAGCAGCTAACCTTGAGCTGTAAGCTCTACTATCAACCTGCTGACTAGACTACTTTTATGTTAGCCATCTTTCTCCAACGCCACAAGTGCCAAGTGAATAACATGTTATAGTGTAAATAACAAGCTATAGGATCTTAACAATAGCCAAGGTTCAACAGGTGGGCAGTCCACCTCATGCACACCACCATTAACCAGACTCGACACAACTTCCGAAGCACCGGAGCGATGTAAGTAATTGATATTAGTCTTTTATAACCACGAGCAATATCGTTTTACACGCTATAGGTAAAACAATTTGTTTATTTGAAATGTACGGTTCATCAAATACATTTTTCAACAGGAACACATACAAACAAAATACAACAACTAATATAAATAATAACAATATAAATAATAAAGATATACGTGATAACCCTTTCATTAAACTCTCACACAGAACTTCAAACATTCGTACAAGAATACTCCAAACACTGCTGTTAGCGTTTGATCAGTAGACCTAGGTCAAAAACATACATAGTTTCGAATATGCAATGTAATATGTGTATATTGTAATGCATTTAAAAGTAAACGAAAACAATAGTTACGTAACATAACTGAAGTAATCCACTAGGCAAAACAAAATACAGTCAAGTATTGGATGATTGCTTGATTCGAATGTCATATATTTTTTATTTTTTTTTGAGTTATGTGCCTATGTATTGACATTGACCCTCTGTTAAGTCAATCCAATTCATCAAATAAATCTTATTCATTCAAAATCTTTGAGTCTGACCATGCAGTAACCGCAAAAGGATAGGAATATTTATTTAGCACATTATTTTACCGTAAAATTAAACCTATACAAATATTCAAGTGAATTCCATATACGAGAGTAATAAATTCAATAGAAATTCTATTTGCTAAAACTCCCTACATAATGATGGCGCGTTTCTACCAACAAAGACGCCCATTCAAATAGGTTTCGATTCAATCATAATTCGGATCAGTGTCAGACCTTACAAATAGAAGACGGGTAGTATTTGAACAGTTCACGTACCATACAAGAAAATTGCAGAAGTCGTAACAGAAAATGGAATTTCATCATCATCATCAGCCGGAAGACGTCCACTATTGAACAAAGCCGTCCCACTTAGAACGCTACAATGAACGACTGAATTAATAAGGACAATAATAATAGGTGTGGCTGTGAATTGCACTTATCTACGTAAAAGTCTCTAATCAGATGGGAATTAAATAAAATTCTATGAATATTTCGGCTTTTTATTTCATCAAAATGTATTCACTTACATTGACAAGGAGGATAATAAAATGTTAGGTTAATCCTAAACCGTACGTAGTATAAAGTATTGGATAATAAAATACCTAAAGAGTTCGTATTAATCGTCAGTTCTATCATAATACGAAACCATGAAAAAATGTAAGGTACCTTAATGGTAGCAATGAATATCACTTGTTTATATTATTACATAGGACCCTTGTTGGACCTTTTGCTAATATTTGTCTAGTGTGAACGTCACGCCAACACCTACCGAAGGCTGGATCTTTGCCAGTGAGGTCCGTTCCGTGCTGTTTGAAGTACCGACGTGCATTTTGCTAGATTTATTAGATAAGAATTTTATTGAAAAGTGTACGTACCTATCTCCGTCTTGCATTCAGGCATATTGCCAGGGTTCGGTTTGTTTAGGGGCGGGTGAGCCGGGTGAGAGCTCATTAGCTGGCTAGAAACGTTGAAACTACTTCATTGAAGCGTAATATCTCAACTTGTATAAGGAACTATCCGTTATATCTTTCCAAAAAGTTATTATTGTCATTTTCACAGCTTTCTTTCTGTTTTAAAGAAACATATGAAAAATACAACTTAATATTTTATAACATTACTTTTGTTGCTGTATTTTTGTTGGATTAATTTAAAGATTTTGCGGCACGCATACTGTAATTCGTGGTTTTTCGTTCGTAAAATAGTATCAACAATGAACAGTGACAGGTTAGTGCTCTTTTCGAGTGCCTTGTTCCATTAACCCAGTTAAGTTTTACAATATTTTACAATATAATAATCTGGTTTATTTGTTTTACTCTCAGATCGACATGAAAATTCCATTCAGCAGCGTATTTTGGTTGTTCAACTTTGATATACAAAGTACCTACTAATGTAGGTACGTAATCACTTCCTTTACTGAGAAATTATGTGGCGAGGGGAGCCTGGGGTATAACTTTATGCGACATGTTACGACCACAGTTGTTTTCACAGCCTTCGCTTCTTCCTGTACACCTGTAATCAGTGTTTGTTTCTTTTTAATATACTTTTATTGCTATGAAGCGGACAGGTATTGGTTCAGACTTCGTTAATAAATTTCCCATATAAGCAGAATTTTTAGGTCGCATTCCTGATGTGTTGGATTCAATATAACTGTCAGGTTCTTTGTTTTATTAAATAAAAGACAACCGTCTTTATAACAATCACGCAAATAGACATGAAAGTCTATTTGAAAAGCTCATTTTAATCGATTAGAAAATTAGGGAAATCTCAATTTCAGACTGATATTTTTCATATAAAACCTTACTTACTTAACTACTGCAATCGGTCGTGGTAGGTCCAGATTGAAGAAATATTGGGATCGCGCGAAGGATTGGATTGGGGATTGAACCGCCCCAGCGCAGTCTTCTAGATTACTACGACGCTTTCCAGTCTCTCCGAATTTATATAAAAAGCATATTTTCTTCTATTAACAAAGCTAAATTAATTACTGTCCACTTAGGAAATGCATGCGCAGAATATTTATTTTAATTCTCCTACCGCTTAGCTTGCATGTCGTTCCAATTTAAAAATAATCTGTTCACAGACAAAGTAAACAAGAAGCGGCAGAGATACACCACGCCGCACTTTATGCATTCATACGCGAATGTAACAGAAAAATCTCGGTTTAATATACATAATGTAGTCATATTTACATAAATACGTAGGAGTCTCGTCTTATCGTGGGGCATCGGACTCTCCAAACGCCCGCGACACGCGGCTTCGCTATGAAATCTGCATAAATTTGCAGTTTTCTTGTTGTTATACACAATTTATGATGTGGAAAATTGTTTATTTATTGCTATTTTTCTTTATAGCTAGTATATTTCAACGTTATAAAAATTTACTTCTCTGTCTGCGGGTTGGTCGCGCGTATTTAAATGAACTATCAAGTTGGATATTTGGGTCGCTTTGCTTTTTATTAACATAAAAAAGGGAATTATGGTTTGTTTATGTTTAGTACAAAAAACGTTTTAATAAATGCGGTGTTTATATTTTAAGAAGAGGGTTGTGTTCGTTGTTTAACAGTATTTTCAAATACTTTTTAAAACCTGACTATTTTGTCTGACGATATCGTGAATTCATGATTGCAGGTGTGATAATCAAAAGCTAAATGGTTATTTCAGTCTATCAAGATAAATAGTTCTTTGCGACAATAGATTTGCTTAAACATCGATTAGTATTATTAAAGAAATAGTTTTCTGATGATCACCCTATTATCTAAACAAAGCAGACAGTGTATTGTGTCCTATCGTAGTGTAACCTTCGATTAAATGGCTATAAGGAGACATAAGGGAGCAACGAAATGAGGCTATAATCGTTGACTAAAAGTAAACGGCCAAAAAACATATAAAATAAAAACACATACGCGCCAAGGACGCAGTAACTTCAGATAATTACTGTATTATCCAGAGATACTTATCTAAGTGACAAATAATTGAATTATACAAGGCCTGGGCGAAGGTTCTGCGACAAAAGATACTTTCATTTGTTCATAACGTTACATTACCCGTACATTCCCTTAAACTCGCACAACGTTATCCCTGCGTTTGCGTAATAAAAGGATAATAAGGAACAGAACTGCGAGGTATGCTAGCATAATGCCAGAGCTTTGACGTTTAATCTTAGCACTTAGATACATGATTGTGGGCATGGCACTTTACTAGTGTGCGCTACGTAGGCGGGACGTCCTGTTGGAATGCTTTACGTGAATAAATGGCCACGATTTCGTGCCTGGATAGAGTCACTATGACGTTAGTTGGTGAGGGTGGTTGGGAACTAGTGTACGCAAAGATTATACCAACTTATAATATACGATGTAGTACGTCTAGTGTGTTAATGCTAATGCTAATTGTCCAAATATGCATGGCTCTGACTGATGCTCCATTTCATTTATAATGAGCTGATAATAAGTACTAATGCTCAAAATATACAAGGTTGTGACGGACGCTATACGAGTCTACGTGCTAGGCCGTAGCTCGTGCTGCGTCTCCCATACCACGCGTGTAAACCGCAATAAAAAGCTCCTGAAAGGAGCTCCTCCTATTGATAAATTCATTAATAAAAAAATAGTGGCTGCTCTAATCTTTGGGCCATATTATATCTACTTACGATAAGGCAATATCTACGTGTTGGTATGGCAACTGGAATCATAAGTCCAAAATTCAATATAGTTTCTACGTCAGTTCAAGATAACGACAATTAAGGATAGTATTTCCTTTTCCATTCCACGTTTTTAGTCATCCAAGCGTATTAAGGTCAGTGAAAAGGATCTCCGAGCGAAGAGAACGGAAATAGTACAACAATAGGAGACTTGTAACCTGTAATTTGTGTTACGTCAATTATATGGGAGTATCCAATAGATTGAAATGTATTTAGTAATGTATCCAAGTACTGAGGAATATCGAAGAGCTATGAGTACCTACATCCAGTCTTACATTAAAAAAAATAAGATTTCTCCATAGCTGTGACGTTAATCTGTTTAAAGTTTGGACAGTACTTACTCACGACTAGTGAGCGCAGCTATACCATGCGTACCAAACGTCGCCCCACACTAGGAATTTCTCTTGTGTCGTGGGTGTGTTTCACAAACACGAAATATCACATACTCAAACACTCAGGCTCGGGACAAATATCTGTGGTTCGCACAAAGTTTTGCCCCGTGCAGGAATCGAACCCGCAACCCTTACCGCAGCAGTCCAATCGCTTAGCCACTGCGCCAATCAGGTCGTCAAACGTTCGTCGTCGTTTACGTTGTGGAAGCGAGACGCAGCATTACACTGCGCGTAGCGGCATCCCACTTCCGCAACGCAAACTGTCCTGTTTTAAAAGTTCATGGTAAGGGGGCAGTCACCCATTAAAGAAACTGACTTCATCAATAACATCAGACAAAAAAAACACTATATGGACCAAAGTAGGTACCTACTATTAAAGAAACTAGCCTTATGTACCTTTATATTTATAGGAATCTTTTTTCCAAGTTACTTACCGACTCGTCGTATCAATACGCCTTTGTACATTATCCAGCTTTAACTATAATCGGCTCATAATGATAATGGCAAAAGGCCTAAATTTAAGCCAGTGTTCAGCAGTATTATACTCCCACATCTACGGACCAAAACAGTTCAAAGAGAGCTTCTATTTATCCAATTACAGAAGAGTACCTATAATATGTTTTCCAGTAAGTAATTTTCTTTGAAATCCTCGGCACATTTATTCGTATTGAAATAAAAGTTTGCGTCGACTTAATTTAAGTTGAATAATAGGGTTGGATATAAAAAGAGTTTTTATAGTTTTACAGAGCTTAATGTAATTAGTTATTTGCTGAAGTTATTTAAGAACATTCACAAAAGGTAAGTTTTCAATTTGGAAATGTATTTTACTTGTCCGGTAATTAAATTTTGGTTTCAATAGACCTTTTAACCAGTCTGTGTGTAGGTTTTTTTCACAGAGTAATCAAACAAAGAAAAGGATTGCTTAGTATTAAAAAAACAATATTATCACGCCTGTATGCCCCGAAGGGGTAGGGAGTGGTGTACCTGTAGCACCCACATTTCGCCACGTATGTAATAAGAGGCAAGCCTATTGCCATCAACCGGGCATAAATCCAGCCTCCGCGTTGCTGCATAAAATTACCCAGTAACACTTTGTCTGACCCGGAATTCGAACCCAGGATCTCATGTTCAGCAATCGCTCTTAGCAACTACTGGATCAACGGGTTATTACTATTAGTGGTTAAAATAAATAATCTAAATATAATTACGTTATTTTGAAATAATTCTTTTAAGCGATTATATTATATTAATACCACATTTATAAACATGTTTGTTGATTTTGAATACCTACACTTAAATAATACCTGTGTTATTTTTAAAAACCCTTGTTATTTCCTGTGACTTGAACTTTATCATGGAATTATTTTAGACAAGGTAAAAATTAATTTATAAATACAGTAGTGTATGATAACGGGCTGAATTTTATTTATTTATTTTTCACATAATTATGTTTATATTATCTATTATTTAAGTAAAAAATAAATATATGTATACAGATGATTAGGGAAAAATAGTGTCTTTATAAATAAAACAACAAGTTGAAACGAATGGTTTATATGTTTTTTTTGTGGCTTCGAATCGTAATTTTTTGGGTATTATTAGATATTAAGTTTCGAGAAAAGAAAAATGGAGGCCTATATACCCAGCAGTGGGTGATACCAGGCTGAAATGATGATGATGAAGTTTTGAGACGATAATAATCAAGTTAATTCCTTTCTTTCTTATAAAAAATACCTAACTACCACGCTACGTACTTTTTGATTGTGAATCAGTCGACTCATTTGTTTCAATTAAGTGTCTGTCTAGAAACGAAATAGAATTGTTTAGTTAGGATCTGTACAGCGTAAATTACTGGGGCTGAAAAAAAACAACTGAAGTCGTATTGGCGCAGGAGCTAAATACTCTCCGAGCTGAATGATACAAGTTCTATCTTTGCTAGGGACTTACTTGCACCTAATTGTATTTGTTTTATTTTTAGTTTGAAATTGTTTGTAGGTATGTATCCAGGGGTGAACATAAGACTTCCTATGTTTTTCTATACTTTTTTATCATAAGGTTTTGCCAAATAACGCACAATATTTATAAACACAAGTATCAATCTGTTCATACAAAACAATGTATAAAAACAGCATTTGAATTGCATACTTACCTATGTGTAGGCTACCCACAGATAACATAACACCTAATATCAACGTTAATTAAGTAAAATTGACATTCCAAATTTAATTTATTAACTCAGTAGAACCTCTTGCAAATACTTTTGACTTACCAAGGCCACGAGCGTGCATCCAAATGTTCGAGTTTATCATGTCTTAGAAAAAAACTTTTATTTTCTGTTCTCTTCAGGTTTTACAAAAAACTAAGTAAAGATCACAAGTATCAAGACACCTCCCGCCTCTCTACGATCGCTTACGAACGTTTGTTTACAAATCCATTAAGTCCAATATTCGCGCGAACAATATTTTCCGTTGTCAATTGTCACCATACCGAGCCGTATTATTGAATTATGACTATAAACACGCTAGTATTGGAGAACAGGGACCATAAATTCGGGAGAGACTTGTCCCCGAGAATTTATGTGCTTAGAAACTTTGAATGTCCCCACACAGACTTATTCATGTACCCTCTAAGTTAATCACTTGACACAGCGGGGAATTCATAAACACGCCTAACGGAAATTGCCTATATAATAAGGAATCAATAGGCGGAAATTTTGTTGGTTCGATGTTTGATCTTCGCCTGATTTACGAAAATGGCATACTTATTTATAAATTACGGAGTTTAAGAAGTGGTTGGAGTAAAAAGTTGTTGCTTTCTGCTTGCTTGTTATGTGACGCTAGATCAATGGAGATGGTCGATGGGGGCGCCGGTAGCGGTTATGATGAGGGTGATTTAACAGTATAATTGAAGGATAAATGGTGTATTGTGCCAAGAATGTATCTATCATCAAAGATGGAAGACGTAGCTTGCCAGTATAAATAAATAGTAAGGTAAGGATAGAGACCAAATTCTTCCCCAACCCTGTAATTTAATAGCTTGAACTATCATTCGGAGGTATAAAAACGTGATAAAAAGTCACAGGCTCGGCCAAGATATAAGCCGCATCGTACTTAATCTCTTTCCAGACGTCCTAAGTGCTATAAAATACTGATAGATCCAACAACGCTACAAGCAACTTAAGGTAGTCCACAGATGATATAAACAATTCTAGCCCCATTTTTTACCGAGGAAATAGACTGACATTCAGCCCTCGTGAGCAATATGACAATGGACGATCGTAGAAATGTCAATAAAAACGTATTGGCATGACATTCACTGAACACGTGACGTTTAGGTATCTTACGTCAATTGAGAGCATTTTATTGTTGTACTTTTCTCTTAGCCATGAGGTGTTTTTAGAGAGTTTCTCAGTACAAAACTTAAAAAAAATATCCTGCATATAATTCTTTGTTTATTCGTAAAAACATCGCACACCCTAGAAATATCGCATATCGTGGGTGCGTTTTACAAAAATGAAATGTAACATACACAATCATCTGCGAATCACACAATGTTTCGTCCCGTACGTTAATCAAACCTGCAACCCTTAGCGCAGTAGTCCAAACACCTGGCCAATCATGCCTCGACAAAATAGAAAAAACAAATATTATTTACCAACTACTCGAGAGTTTTTTTTGTTTAATTGTGCAAGCAGATATTACACCCATTTTTGTCAATCAGAAACAGATTCAATAGACAATTCCGGTTTCCCTAAAGACTGTCGGCTGCAGTCCCAATAACAACCATTATGCTCATAAAAACAAAAAAGTCCTTAAAAAAAAGAACGTTAAAACCGCCGCGTAAAAATGAACTGACGGACGCCACGGAATAATGCAGGAAACATAAAAAATATGAAAGAAGAGTTCCTTATTACGAAGATTCTTACGGTATTACCTAATAGCCTCTACTACGGTGTCCATTTTATATTAAAAATTGCTGCTTCACAAAGTATCTAGCGTGGAGCGTTAAATAACATGATGTTAGCGGATAATCCTGGGACACAAAATGAAATATTCTACATCACTTCATGTGGCTTTCGGTAGACTATTATATATATTACGAGTATATAGGTAGATATCCAATCGTAACAACCTTTTTGATAATAGGTACCTACACGTCTTAAATGTCTTTATTCTCCTAAGGATAGGACATTAAAAAGAGTTTCTTCATTTAGGAAAACAATTTGACGACCTGATTGGTGCAGTGGCGTAGCGACTAAACTTCTGCGTAGGGGCCGCGGGTTTGATTTCCGCACGGGACATATTTTGTGTTATCCGCAGACGTTTGTCTCGAGCCTGGGTGTTAGTGTATGTGATATTTCATGTTTATGGAACGCACTTATTAGACTGTTGAAATTACTAGTGTAAAGTGTTTTAAAAAAATATAGTTAGTTAAAGTTGTCATTATAATAAACATTTAAATACCTAAATATTATTTTAAACTGCATGAATTCTAAATAAAGCTACTTAATATGTGGGCTATATCTTACATGAGAATACCGCTTTCAGTTCACATTCATAATAATTATTCTGTCACATGCAAATACGGAATTTGAGTTCGTTGTTAACGTTAAGACCTCAAATATTGTGTTTAATTACTACCTTTCTTAAGTCTGTTATTCAAATTAAGTACGTATTATGTACCTACATTTGTATATGGTAGTGTGCATAGGTACCGTCATCGAGTCCAAACTGATAACTAGAACTGAGTCTCTAGTGTGAGTTTATCGATAGCTAACTCAACTACCACGTTTGCGTTTCTCTTTTGTTAACGCAGAAAAACAAAAGAAAATTCAAGCGCGTTCATTAATTTAGCTATCTCACTAGACATTTGGTAACGTATAAGTCTGAAATAACCAACGCGCAGCAGTCAATGTGTGTTATATGATGGAGAAAATGCCGTTAACTTTCATTAAAACAATATAGTAAGGTAATAATTAATTGCCATTAGGTAATTCTCAGTAGCGGAGTCTAGATTTGTGCTCGGTTGATGGCAATAGGCTTACCTCCTATTACATTGGGAGTTTGGGACCTGTAACTAACATAATTATAATGTTGGTGTACAATACCTACCCCTTCGGAGAATAATGTTATGTTAAATTTGATTTGAAATACAAGCTTATCAATTACTAGCTGACCCGGGGTATGAAAAATAGATGTTGGCCGATTCTCAGACCTACTCAATATGCTCAGAAAATTTCATGAGAATCGGTCAAGCCGTTTCGGAGGAGTACGGGAGAGAACATTGTGACACGAGAATTTTATATATAAGAAGATATTGTCATCACACTAATATTATAAAGTGTGAGTGTGTTTGTGTGTTTGTTACTGAAGATATTGATGAAATTTCATATGGAGGTAGTTGACACCCTGGATTACCATATAAGCTACTTTTTCACAATTTTTTTTTATCGAAAAAAATATAGCGGGTAACACCGCGGAGCGCAGCTAGTTAAATAATATATAGGTTACTAGTATATTATATCGTGGAAATAACAGCCCCGACTCAATTGCCGAAAAAGAAAAACCCTAAAAACTTTTTCACCGAAACAAATGAGCGATGGAGCTCTTTTATTATTTTTAATTAAACAAGTCGATTACGTGTCTGCGATTTGGACGTTATCCCGTCGGATGGCCGCATCATTAATCACTACATAATATATTGTTTGGCTCTTGAAGAGCTCATCGGTTTGGCCGACGGGGACATCAATTATTTCCTCTTTTTCAGATCGAGTTGCTAAGTGTACGAGTATCTATGTATCTAAATACCATTAAGGTTAGTAGCGGAATGAGATTGATATGTTGATCAGTGTTATGTGGCTTTCAATATTTACTAATAGCTTAATCAATAAATCGTAATGATTTTTCTTACTTACAGAATGTGTTTTGGAGTGCCGCAAATAATTTCTATTATTTGCGGCTTAGATATTTACATTCTATATTAATACGTAAACATAAAATGTTGTTCACATATTAAGACCTTCTTAAGAATTTTGCTCGCATCAACATCCATCCCAGCACTATCAGTGGATATATTTTTATAAGCAATTACAAGCTGTCAAAACTACGTTGGTCCAGAAGTCGCTAACCGCAACGGCTGAGCATGAGGGTTTGGGTTCTAATCCCGGGTCGGGCAAAGTGCTACTGGGTTTCTCCACCAGGTAATTTTCACTATCAGCACGTAGTCTGAATTTGGCCCAGTTGATGGCAATAGGATAACCGGCTCGCCCCCCATTACTTTGGGGCCTATCACATAACTGGTAAATGTGGGTGTACTATAATTATATGCACCTCTATCTACCCCTTCGGGGAATACACTTCTCCACCTGTTTTATAGTAATAGCAAATTATGACGTCATCGTTTTGCCAACTCAATTTACTATTTATTAATATAAAAGCAACTAATTAAATCTGTCAAACAAAAATTCAGACAGTTCATGAAGTTAATTTGTTTAATTGTTTGTTTCATTAAACAAAGCAATGTTTTCTTAAACGTGTTTGTTTGTCACCCAACTGTCATGACCTTATTTAATTACCAATTTCACATCGCTCACCCTGAGAGGGAATTGAAAAGGGATCGCTATTTGAAAGGAAGGTATTTACCGCCGGTTGATTGTACATTTACATTAATTCTTATGCTTCTTTGTTTGTTATTTAAATTATGAAAGTTCCTGGTATAATAATGTTTTCTTTCCTTAAGATTAGTTTGTGGTTGTTATATAGAAGAACCCTTTGGGCGCTACGGTCTTTTATAGAAGACAACGCCTCCGCGCCCTCCACGCCATGAGTCTACCAGGAGACAATAATATCAAATCGTAACATTTGAGTAATATAATAATCATACATGTTACAATTAGATATTTTCTTATAAAACCGTGGCGTGGAGGGAGGAGGCGTTGTCTTCCATACAAGACTGTCATTCAGACGGTATACGCGTCTCCACATTCCTGTGTTTCTAGTTACACATGATGAAACTTAACTAGAAAGAGCTTTTGATATTAGTTATAATAAACTTGTTTATACTATACACGCCAAACTATTTATTTCAGATTCCAACATAATAAAAAAACAATCGAAATAGTGTCCAATTAACAAAATGTCTTACATTTCCCGGACAAATTGCGAGCGTGCATATTCCATATTTTACAATTTGCCAAAAGGAAAGCTGCAAGCGGCCTCTACTAAATTCTCCAAAGTAAAATACTCCATCGAAAACACTGCCTTACTTTGTCTTTGTTGTGAATTTCACTTGTAATTTACTTTTATACGTATTCATAAATCAAGTTAAACGAATAGCCCTGATGTAAGATATTAACTTACAATAGAATTGTCGGGGCCCATTAAGTATACCTAAGCATTACTTAGCAAATGTATTGGTAGCAATCTCTTTACGAGATTACACGTTTGTGTAAGAATTGAAGATAAAATAGGAAGCTGTTATACTGGCTTATAATTTTGGTTAAGTGAGTGATTTATTTACCTTTGGCTGGTATTGTTGATTTATTTACCTTCAATGCAGTGATATTCGATTTAGGTACTTTAGAGTGTTGATTTCGGTTGAAGTTTCATTTAAATAAAGTACTGTTGGAGCGTTTAATTCCTATTATAACGTTTGAACAATACAGGCTTGTTAGTAATTAGATTCACTGCTAGATTTAATTGAATGCTCATAGTGAAAATATTACGTGACAAAAAACAGGTCAGTTGAATGCTCATAGTGAAAATATTACGTGAACCAAAGCAGGTCAGTGACAAGTACTTAGGTGAGTTTGAGTTAATGTTTCAATTACATGTTTTGGATCATGAAACAGAATGAACCTTAGTAGGTTGTTATACTAGGCAAGGGATAAGGGTCAACTTAAGGGTTTTCTTATGTTGTTGTTCGTTACTGATACGTTATCCTTACATGATACTTGATATAGGGGTTTGATGTCTTGCTTTGAAACTTAGTGATTCTTAACATTGTTCTGTTTTCAATGAAGCTTTGATTCCGCTGTTTAGATTATGTTTAATAGCTGCATTCTACGTGGTTTAAAATTCCCATGTGTAAGATTTTGCTCGTCTCTCTGTCAAATAACAAATTTTCCCTACTTTTTATTGAAGCCCTAGATAATTGTGATATATAAGTATACGTAGGTACCTACAAAAATAGGCTGGCCGAAGGTAGGTGCTTACAATCAAGCAGCCGACTCTGCGCGGAATACAGGCCGTAGTTACCTAATTATATAAAACAACTGAATATTTAAGTCAGGTTCTTAATTTGATTTAGGATTACGGTCGTCGCTTGCTAATCGAGCTGGCGCCTTATCGACGTCGTGTCACGCCAGGCGACGGGATAAGCCGTCAAGTTCACGGTCACCGAGGTTAATGAAAACTGTCGTAAATGTAGGGAAGACAGCGGTAGCTAATAACGGTGACGTCACATTGCCATCCTTAGGCTGTGCCGTGAGAGCGAGACTTACAAATGATGTCCGTTTATGGACGTTTTAAGTTATTATTAGTGTATTTCGTGGCAGGCCGAGAAGATGGCGTGACGAACTAGACTCCTACCTAAAGGACTGGCTTTGAGTGGCGGAAGACGGGGACAAGTGGAAGGAGGGAAGGGAGGCCTGTGCCTTGCAGTGGGACGATACGGGCTTATAATAATAATAATTAGTGTATTTAGTATTGGCCCTTTGGTATTGGTGGTACTGGCGACAAAAAGAATACTCAGACTTCGCCAACCAGTCAGTTTTAGGATTGGGCCATTATCAGAAAACATTACTCAGTACCTAGTTATTTCTTGCCCAGTATGGAACATGTATCCTCGTGAAAACATAACGACATAAAGACTATTGAATAATATACCTACCTATGTCGTCTCCAAACACAAAATTCTAACCCTCTCTCAGCTCAATAAATCTTCTATATCATGAATGTATTTCCAGACACAAATCTCACACACTCAAATGCCTTTGCAACAAATAACTGTCGGCCATTGAAATTTATGCGTTGTTAGAAGATCGTAGCTTCGCCCCTTAAACTGCGAGGAAACCAATCAGTTAGTCACTTTGCCAATAGCATCATCAAACCTTACATACCCCATAGAAATAAAACTTGGAGAATTGCTATTGCATCGTAGAAAGGCAACGGCACTACGCGATGGCAAGTGGTGGGCTATTGCTATTGCTTTATAACATGTGATAAAAATTGGAGGATATTGCTATTGTGTTTTCGTTTATGTTTGTAATAACGTTTTATCGTTTGCCAAATTGTGTGTATCTGTATATTATTGTCTCTAAAATGGAAGAATAGTCGGTAGATGGTCTTATTATGTGACTTTAGCTTCCAGACGTACTTAGTTTGAATTATATAGGTTCTGACTTCTCAATGAAACCATTAAATTCAAAAATATAAAGAACTCTGACTCTTCGTAAAGGTTATGAAATCTATATATATAAAATGTTCGTGTCACAGTTTTCGTTCCCATACTCCTCCGAAACGGCTAGACTGATTCTCATTAAATTTTGTGAGCGTATTGAGTAGGTCTGAGAATCGGCCAACATCTATTTTTCATACCACGAAATTCACGCGGACGAAGTCGCGGGCAACAGCTAGTATGATATAATTATCTCTATTGAGAGTAAAATAGAGTAACGAATTTATGATTGAAATGACAAAGAGTAATAGTCAGAAATACACGGACCATTTTTACACGCTTTTTATTATTAGCTTCACTTGTATGTTTGTAACCGACTTCTTTGGGCGCGATTTTGACCCACTTTAAACGGCTAGATTTCGTTCAAACTTTGTAGATTTATTAAAATTGATTTCTATCAAGTTACCCTTCCAACATGTATAACGAGTACATCAAAAATGATTTCTAAGTAGCCGATTTTCTTACTGTTGCTTTGTTAATATTTATATAATTTAACAGCTACACTATCTAACAAATTGCGTAGTAGGTTATCACAGTTATACGCTCAAACGTTGTAGTGTACTACCCCTGTTAGTTATCTCGATGGAAAATTTGTGTAAAAGAAAAAGTTGGACGTCTCATCAAAATGAAGCTACTCACTGAATATTAGCTCAAAGCTTATAAAATATGCACGGGGCAATCAATGCTCTACTCAATGCTGCACCCAACTGTGATGTGTTTCACGATCGATGGAGTGTTTTATTTACAACATGCCTAAGATTCTGTGAAAATAATAAAAAGAAAATGTTAATTTATTATGTAATAGGTTTAGTATTAGTTACTGTTATTGGTTGTGCACAACCGTTGTAATTAATTAAATAAATAAAATTCCTTATTTTAAAAATGATCCGTGGGTGCCTTACTATAATACTTAACTACACAATACATATCAGTTATTAATTACTGGCTGCTGTGTACGCAAGCTTTGATTAGCAAGCTTTTAGGTATAATTACATTATCTACACGCATATTAGTGAAGTCCATTAGTAATATTGATAGCGGAGTTTCAGCTATGAACCTTTTTTAAACCCTAAAGGCCTAAATAGTAACTTTCTTTCGCCACATTGCAATCATTACATACATGTAGAATGTAGATATTAAACATAAAAACACATAAACATAACATCACGCCTGTATTCCCCGAAGGGGTAGGCAGAGGTGCACATATAGTATGTAGATATTAATACAATAACATTCTCGAATGTATTTTACTACCAATAAATTGAACTATTCCTGCTATATAGTATTGCGCATATAACGCCAGTGCCTGCAAACCTCTCTTAAGCTGAACATGCTTGAAGTAGTAGTGGGATCACTCCGCTAGTTTATGTGAGTAGAGTTTGAACATACGACCGATTGTCTTTCAATAGGTCTGCCATTTGGGTGTTAAAAGGTCCGGCAATTTAGTACTTGTGTAAACATACTTGCCCCCTCACTATTAACTGAGCAGGACATCTTCTGTCGTGGAAGTGAGACGCCTCTACGTGCATTATAGTCCAGCGTCTCGCTTGCACAATGAAAAATGTCCTGCATTAAGGGCGGCTTGTTTTAGCTTCACAAATGGCAATGCTTATTTCAACGTTATCATTCATCAAACGTGTGACCCCTGCTTTCATCACCTCCTACAATATCTTACACTTTGTACGTAGGTACGCGTTATTATTTGATAGAAATAACTTGAGCCATATATTTTATTCGGAAATTTAAGAAAAAATAAAGAAAAAAATCTATATAGATATATAGGTACTGTTGTCTGAAGATAAGCGTAGCGTATTATGATCATTTAAAAATAAAAACAAAACAAAAAGAACTTAATTCGCAAGTAACGCTTTATCTCAAAAACACCCTTTACACAGAAAAAGTAAGGTTATTGTTCAGTGTAACAGATTTATATTTTCCCTTTATAAGAGCCGTTAACTTTGCTAGAGAAATTAAAAAATAACAATAACGATAGATACTTTTCTGTAGGGAGAAACACAAAGGTTCCTTGTTAATGCGTCCCGTTTTGCAGTGGGAATTTTAATTAAAATTAAACGAGTTAGAGGTTTCGGCTTTTTGTCACCCACTTTTGAGTTTAGTAGCGTTTGACGGGTTACTTTTCCCCTCGTGGTTTTTTTGCTAATATCCTACGCTGAGCTGAATTATATTTTTTTGTTGATAAGGGTATTTGTTACCCCTACCCTACTTAAAGTTAAAAATGAGTACGACAGCTAAAGTCGTTCGTATGATGTTATGAAACATGTTGTGCGTCATCTGTTAGCAATGTTTTAAAACGATCAATTTCTTTTTTATTCGACTTTACGGCATCAGAGACAGGGTTATGTATTTTAATATCATTGAAACTTCACTGAATACTGAGAGGTCGTCTTCTAGATAAAGCTATCAATCCTTTGATAAAGACTTGCGTAGAGCACTAATCAGTCAATGCGCCAAGCAAGGAGCAATTGCACAACTTTTCAAAATAGGTGAAAACTGACTTTTTAGATTTCTAGTGCACTTTGAATTCTATCTGCGTAGTAGATAACTGCGTGTAACGTTTACACGTATAAATTAACGTTATTCGTACATAATAATTATAGTTAAGTATAGGTATCGAAGGAGTATAATTGTAATAGTCAAGTAGTCGGTGCAGCCATTTATGCACTGAATATTTTGGGAATATTTTAATGTAGGTACAGTAACGGCTCGATATATTAATAATTATACGTTAATATAGATTTATTAAGTAGAAAATAATTAAGAACAGACATAGAAAGTATTATAATTTCAATTGTCACCGAGTTTTGAATAAAAACTAAAAAGTAATTAAACAGTTCATATAAACTTACGAGCAATTAATTCACGCCTGGACTCGAGCACACTTGCTTAATGGAAATGCATTCTGAATAAAACTTTTTAGTCCTATTCAAAAATACGTATTTCTATTATAACTCGCAGTTTTTGTTAGTTAACTGATCCGCCGACTGTGTGGACGATTTTAATGAAATTCGACTCCGTGTCGAGCCCGTTCGGTGTCGTTTGAAAATTATTAAACTAAGTTAAAGTTAAGCTAGAACTTGTGCGATGTTACATTTTAAAAGTTGTGTGAAAAATGATTCTGTTGCGCGGATAGATTTAAGTTAAAATTTTTCTCTCTATTTTTATAAACGGTATGTGCGGTAAACTTTATTTGTTTTTGTTTGGTTAGTTGTTTATTTTAATTGGATATGAAGTTTTGGGGCCTGTAAAGGGTTGTTATTTCTAATAACATGGCCTACAACCACCATTGTGTTATGTCCCCGAAGGGCGTTCGCCTGTTGTCTATATATCCTAATTTAATTATCTACTCATCCCATCCCTAAAGGAGGTACCTATTAACAAATTCCAATTCGTTTTAAATGAAAGGTCCCGACAGTTTAGTGAGCTACCTAGGCACTTGTTCAGTAAGAATAACGTGATAATATGAACTCTCGTACCAAGAACACCCATCAAACAAAACTAACAAATCCCAACGTTTATACCGTTCGCTATAAAGCCAACTGTACTGAGATTTCAGGCGATTTAGACTTGATTTAGATTGAGAACTATTGAGTGAAATGCGAGTCACAGTTAAATATGTGGAGGTAGGTATGTGACGGGCTATTGTAAGCCCGGATTCGGAGGCATCCGAGCAAATTGTGCCGAATGTGGGAGATAAGTGAAATTTATGTGTAATGATATCGACTCCTGGCCTTTATATCAGTATGTTTGCTTCGATGGCGCGACTAGATACGTCCTAATTTATGGAGGTTGACAATTTGTATTAAATTGACCAGATAATGCGAGAGTAAATCATGTCAGTGTTTCTATATTGCCTTTACTGCACTAGTTATTGGGTAACGGGTTAATTAGAATTTCAAATGCCTCTATTGTTTAAATTTTATCGGCTTTTGTTTCATAAAGTATCAATGTTTAATGGTGCATAATGGGTCGCGGATTTATGTGTTTTTGGTAATTGGTTAGTTTAATTATACAATACTAGATAAGAGCGTTCTACGTGTATAGAAATGTGAATTATTCCCTAAAAAGCAACGTGGCACTAGGATACTCCTATTGATCATTTCAAATTCGAAGTAATGCACAATATTAAATCCTTAAGCTAGATCATTTAATCAAATACATTGTCAACAAACATTTTTTCCAAATCTACATGGACACTTTTCCGCAGCGTATTTTAATATTCTGGTCCAGAAAATTAAAAGTAAATACTTTTAAAATTGCCGACGTAATCAGTTATTAATGTCAGTGGGCCTATTTCAGGAATGAGGTAAGTATACTAACTCTCATCCGCTTATTTATTCGTCCCACAAACAGCGGCGGCGGAGATTAAAAATGTAAATTGAAGAATATAATATCTTAGAAGTCAATGAGTTTGGCGTGCTGCCAGCAATTACGTCAGATACGCCACTGAACGAACTTACGCACAGCTTAGTTCTTGCGTAACACGAGAAAATGAACTCCGCCTTACATTTGAGGAGCTATTCCAATCTTCCTAATGTATATTAAAAGATAATTATTTCGAGTCCCAGCCACCTGCTTTACCTGGAACATCTCTGTGATTATTATTATATAATCAGTCTACCCTTTTCCGAAATGCTTTGGGGACATTTTAAGTATAATTAAACGTGGTTGAATATCGCATTGTTCTATAAGTAGGTACTTACTAAGCTACTGGAATTTGAAGAATGCCTATAGGTTACATAAATATTTTGAGGTTTATTACTTTTATTTGGATGGGTATGGTCTTTATAGGCTGTTAATTAGTGGAATATTGACAAAAATCAAAGAAGAAATTCATGGATGGCGTAAAAGATGAAATAAAAAAATGAGTGTCTGCTGAGATGACAAATAGAAGGGATGAATCCTAAATAAGTATCTACCTATTGCCTAAACGTAGACCTAAACTACAGTCAGCGTCATAAGTAGTCGAACATTTATTTTTTTAACGTATCATTAATTTGATTCTTAAATATTCTCAGACCATAATTGGGATGTTTCTATAATTTTTTCCAATTATTGGACTTAAGGTTTATATTATTTATGATGCTCACTGTACCTAATGGGTGGAGGAAATTAAGTTTTTCGGCTTATACGATCTATTGGATATTTGTACAGGTTGCAATATTATACGACGAAATTATGGATGCTAAATGGTCGTTCATTGTCATACACAACTTCGTTCACAAAGAATATTGACTTGAAGATTCTCAGAACTTTCTATGCAAAACCATATTGATACGAGCTTAGGTACCCAGTTATAAAAATTCATTCCACATCCATAACAGCTCTTGCTCCTGGACTTGGAATCGTGCCCAGGAAAGGCGATAGGTTCGCCCCTAACACATTCGACAAACGACTGTTAAATTGTAATACTCCCTATCTAGTTATCTTCTGAAATATGTATTGCATCTAATACCGATATAGTCATTCTGATAGCTATTTTAGTAAAGGTTGTAATGATAATGTTGTAGTGGGATATAATATCAAGATGTTTTTTGTATATATTAAAAAAACCTAGCCTTACATTACTAATTTCTTCTGTGTCATTGGCGCGTTTCACAAACATAAAATATCACATACACAACCACCCAGACTCTAGACAAACATCTGCGGTTCGGGCAAATGTTTTGTCCCATACGGGAATCGAACTCACATCCCTTAGCGCAGCAGTCCAATCGCACCTCTGCGCCAATCAGGTCGCCAATAAATATTAATATAACAGTAATTTTATCCATGTTTTGTTTTTTCATTTATTATTTTGTGTGATAATTACGTTTTACTACCTACAGAAAAGATATCATCAACATCATCAGCCGGAATACGTCTACTATTGAACAAAGGCTTCCCCCGTAGAACGCTACAATGAACCACAGCTTGCTAACCACGAAAGATATATCCCCCTCAAAATGAATGATTCAAATACAACATTAAAAAACGAATGATAAAAATTTTAAACACTACTGTATCACTTAATAACGGTATATGGAGGCCTAAATTAGTATCGGCATTCCGGTGATCAGTCGGAATAATTGATGGCACCAGTTCACGAGGCAATCACATGGATTAGCTCCGCTTTGCTAAAACATATTCATTTAGGAAATCAAATAGTCGCGTCACGCCAATACTGCAGGTTATTTCGGAGCACTCATGCTCGCACTGACCTAAATATGTGCCTAGTCTTTTAAAATGTAACATGCTAAATGCAATTATGTTGTTAAAACAAACGTTGCTATTTTACATACTATTTCTATTGCCTAAGGCATTAAGTCGACCTTTTACACTTTTGTATAAAGAATAAATAAATACTTAAATAAAACCTATATGATGTTACGAAATTTTATGATATGGGCCCACTAAGCCCACACTTCGATATGGTCCCGAATCGTATCGAAGACTAGATAATTACGCAGAAGACAAGTGTATAACTGCGCGATAACTGGCGTGTGTGGGTGCACTCTCTTACAGACGGTAAACTGACAGGACCGGAGAGAGATCAGGAAAACATTTATAACAATTTTTTATCATATCCATAATTATGGTAAAGCGGACTAGGCTAGCCCTTTGTAACATTGTACAACACTATTAGACAGTGTGAATATGCAATACAAAAAATAAATCCTGACCGAGTTTCGGTCACGGTGGCTTATGTCCGAGCGGAGACTAGCCAACTACGCAGGAGATATTATAGTATGCGCACAAGTATGCGCGCAACACAGATGCACTCCCTATTCCCTTTACTCTCATAGTCCGATAGGACGGTAGACCGACATGACCGGGAGAGATCAAGCGCAGGACCTAAACTTAACGTGCCTTCCGAAACACGGAATATGCCATACACAATTTCGCTAACCCCTTTGGGGATGTAACCATGATAACACTCATACATATTAATATAAACGAGTATAACATCAGCCTAAATAATTATGTAATGAATTCTTAAATTTCATTATACACAATATAAAATTGTTGTCACACGTTCGGCTGCGAGCATCCCTCGGCGCGTAATAACGTCGTTACGCGGTACCTCGGTTAAGTCACTTGTTTTCATTTATGGCAAAATGGCCCTCATTATAGTATAGAGCAAAGTGCTGTACGCCATTACACCTTAAAACGAACATTACTCTTGGTTTCGTCTTCACTCCGAACTTTTACTTGTTCTGCTTCGGTAATATGAATTTATATTTTAATTTTCAAATCTTTTACTTTTTATGTTTCTTGCTCAGTTTGGGAGCCTTAGTAAAATGTTAAGAAATCGTTTGACTTCATAAAATGAACGTTAAAATCAAATAGATTTATGTATCAAATGACTAGATGTTGACAAAATATGTATGTCTAAACAGCGTACCGTATACCAACCCAAAATACATCGTTGTACGGAGATACTCATTAAAAATGTGTCAACCACAAACATTGAATATCTACTCTACTTGTGTCAATCTGTATAAATCGAAGATTTATCATCTGTTCCAAAATTAATGAACTTATCTAATTAATTAGACGATCGATCTGCTAATATATTACTGGAAATTTAATTAATTATAGTAACTATTCGCTAACATAACTAGATTAAGTTTCGTCTAATTACGCAGTGCGTATGCCATGCATAAAAGGAATATAAAAACAAAAAAACATAACATCACGCCTGTATTCCCCGAAGGGTTAGGCAGAGGTGCACATAATTATAGTACACCCACATTTCGCCAGTTATGTTTTTAGGCCCCAATGTAATAGGGGGCGAGCCTATTGCCATCAACCGGGCACAAATCCAGACTCCGTGCTGCTATTAAGAATAACCTAATGGAAAAGCCCAGTAACACTTTGCCCGACCTGGGATTCGAACCCAGGACCTCGTGCTCAGCAGTCGCGCTTAGGAACCACTAGACCAACTAGGCGGTCTATAAAAAAGGTAAAAGGAATATAAGCATTTCTCATTATATTCTTTTTATACCCAGAAAATCAATGCGAAGAGAAATAGGGGTATCAGATCTATACTATAATAACAATGTTTCTTAACTTTTCGTACAACTCAATAACAACGGTGAAGAAAACTTCTCATTTCTTCTTAAACTTTAATGGTTATTTCCTTCTGGTTCTGCGAACGAACGTCTCAGTTAAAAGTTGGCGTGCCCAATGAAAAGAAATCCATTAAGGCACATTTTAAATTCTCATTTAGACGTTTTCGTGTTGGTTGAAAAGGTGTAGACGCTCCACTGATTATGCTAACGATAATGCGATGCTACTCGATTTAGCTGTCGCGGTCCACAAGTGTTTTAAAAGTATAACTAAGATACATTGTCCTTAGCGTTGAGCTTCAAGAATTATGCGAACGATGTGTTTTTATTATGCAAATAAACTGTCCATAGTTCCGATTTAAATAATCTTCTGTTTTCATTTAGATTTTTTTTATACAAGAACACCGTAATGTTGATTACATTTTAAACATAACATCACGCCTGTGTTTCCCGAAAGGGTAGGCAGAGGTGTGCATATATTGTACTAACATTTTGCCAGTCATGTTTTAGGTCCCAAGGGAATAGAGGCTGAGTCTATTGTCATCAACCGGGCAAATTCAGATTACGCGCTGCTACAGAAAATTACCGAATTGAAAAATCCAGTAACTCTTTGCCCAACCTGAGATTTGAACGCAGCACCACATGCTCTGCAGTCGCGTGTAGTGGCCACTAGACCATCGAGGCAGTAATTGTTTAAAGCTTCATGTTTTCCCGTTAAAAACCTTTATCATACCATTCTCTCATTATTTCTTCCAAAAATATGATTTTGTAAATAGCTACTCGTACTTACAAAGACGTACAAACGTCTAACCCCAGCTAAACAAGTATACGCGTGAAGCCAATTTTACAAATGTACGAAAAGAAAATTAAACTAAAGCCTCAAACTAATCGCTGGATAAACATTTCAATAATCTAAAGCTTAAGTTTTTGTATCCCGCTGCGGTCATTAAGAAGCGACAGCCAGCATACATATTGTACACAACATAAAGACAAATTTTATGCAGATATGAAGTGGTATTAAAATGAAATAAACCTTTAAAACAGTGGGTCGTTTGCTTAAGCGTTATGTGCATTACCTGCACGCGCAGAGCGTTTTCAACTAAATATTTAGCATAATACCCTAATGGTCTGCTGAAACGTGAACAAACACCATAAAATTGAATAGTTGAGCTATTTCAAGATATCTATTACGCGTAAAAACAGTGTCTAATGAGTTACTATTACAAAGGAACATTCTTAAGAAAGGAACACTGATTTATATCTTCATAGGATGGCAACTTTTGTTATAAATCTGAAACTTTGTCTGCTAGTTTGTTCTTAGTTATGACGAAACGGCTTGAGCGATTTCGATGGATCTTGGCACTAGAATGAGCCATTAGCTGAACTACAAAAATGGAGTTGGGTACAGTTTTTGTCGTATATACGTTCAATAACAATAAACTTTTAGTAACACTGGCGGAGAAATCTCATTTATTTCTAAGTATCTAGCAAAACTAAAAAATACGTTCATAAGTATTGCTACTTTTATAAAAACTTGATTGCTTCATTGCTCAACAAAATCATTTAATGCAATATTCTTTCATAACGTTATAACGAAGGCTTTATACACTTTAATAAAACCGAAACAAGCCTCCAGCACCTCGTTTTTATTTCAATGCGTCTAAATTAGGTTCATTTATATTTATTAGTGATGATAATGGGAGCGACTCAGTAATTTCCAGTAGGTTTTAAGAGCTATAATCGTCAAACGCCGTCGCCGCAGTAACGGGGGCTTTAAGCCAGGATCTATTGTTGTTTGACGTCGACAGTGTAAGATTTCATGAAAACCTATTGCCCCTTTACGGAAAATGTTGAATAAACTTGCCATTTTGAAACTGGAAATATGGAAACGTTGTTTTGTTTGTAACTTTATTTTAAAAGGAATTACTCAATAACCCTTGATCCGACTTGAAATAAGAACTAAAATATTTGTTACTATATATCCCGGTTATACTTACGTGTGTATTCGGGAGGCCCAACTAGTTTCATGAAGAGTCGTGAGTCGCACCGAACGACTTTGCCGCGTATAAGCTCAAGAATAAGCTTTCCGTTCGAGTTAGAAACTAGTCGGGCATCTCCGAATACAGACATGAGTATGACCGGAATATATAGTAAATAATAATATGAATAACACCAGCGAAAGTTATTATAGCAAAAATGAAGTTAAATAGTTAGTTCTAAAGTTTTCGGTTCAAAAACCCACCAAATCAATCATTCAGTCCTTTAATAATAGTCTGAAAGGGTTAACTTTTAGGTAGGTTAACAGAACTTATATTTGGATTTATGGTACACTACTAACTATACTGCTAACTCTTATCTTCAAAAATGCTTTTAAAAGCGAGCATACGTCAATAAATACAAAAATAGTTTTGGATTTCGTCAGAATTTTTACAGAATTGTAATAACTCAAAGCTTGCAGCCCACTACTTGAATAAAATTTTGTTGAATTTCACCTGCAACGTAAAAGTATTCATAAATATAAATACGGGGAAATAAAATTATTATTTAAATGTTGAACTAGAAGTCGTACAAATGTTGCCTATATTCTACAACAGGTAGATTTAGTTACCATCAAATTTGACGAAGGAAAAAACACTAGGATTTTATACACACATACAGTATTATTGTTTTTATTTTAGTTTGAATATGCTTATAATCTAACTTAGAATATAAAGAATAATAAAATCTTTGGACCTAATGTTTGACGACTGCTCCTATGAATTGTCATAAAGTATATTCTACTTAACCCTTTCGCAGTCAATGAGCCATACAATTATGGTACATTTCAACTGTTTACCTATTGTGTCTGCTACGCGGACATTCAAAGTGTTAATAATGACCTGTTTTGTAAAATCTTGGTGGGTCAGTACCATAACCCCGACGTATTTCTGACCATATTTCGGTCCCGGGCTCACGGCGGTTAGTCTCAACTGACATAATGTAATTCAGTTATTATATTGTGCATACTTAATTCTCGCAAAGGGAAAACGGTCACCCATCACAAGATTAACCGCATAAGCAACGCCTAACTATGAAGATCGACTGGTCTGCGCTATAGCTATGTAGTTAATTTACCATACACAACTAGATCTACCTAATATACAGAGTAACGTACTAATAACTTAGCTAGATGCAAGTGAAAATGTTACTTTACCATCGCATAAGTAAGACGGGTTCATCGCTCAAAAGAACTATGGTGACCCATTTACTTTAGTATACTCGTAACTCAAAAGCAAGTAAACAGCTGTTGCATGTTTTCTCTTATTCGAGACTTGAATAGGTATAAAGTGAATAGATAGCATGGTAAACTTTGTTTTTATGCAGAGGAAAACAAAAATAGAACTTTCCTTTGATGTAATACCTAAAATAGCATTCTCTTGGTTGATTATGTAGGTACTACGCAAGGGTAAAAGAAATATCAAATCGATATTTTTCATTCGCGGATGCAATTTTTAAGCAAACAGCCATTTGCTCCCAATCAATGACATTTCATTTTATTCCGCTGATTGTGATACGAAGAATGACATCGTAGAAACATTTTGACAATAGGTTTTGTTTTGTTCAATTTTGAAACAGTAATAAGCATAGTTTATTTTGGCAAAGATAGGGGACTTCCACGTATCAATGTTAAGCCATTAGGTAAGCCAGATTATTGCTTTGTAAGGGCAACTTTATCTGAAGGCATTACTCTGTTCAACCAACTATTCCCTAGGTTTGGATAGTTTAAGAAAAACCCGATAGAAGGCCTTCAAATTCTTACCACATAATGTGGGTGTGATGCCAAAACGCCAATTTATCCGTTTAGTAACTACGGCATCAAATGATCCCCATCCCGGCTTATCCATTACGGAGAATCTCACGGCTCATTGGTGCAAAAACAAAGAGAACATTGAAATTTTCAGGCAAAAATTGCACAATTTCTAGGGTGCGAGTTTCGATTTAGGATTCTCCGGTAATCTTTATGTGTGCGAATAGAATTGACGCCTGGACGGGTTCCAACGCGGTCCGGTTTATTGCGACGTAAATCTTTATCTGAAGCCGTCCTTTTTGTAGTTTCCATAGACCTTCTGTTTCACGCGTAGATTAGAAGTTATTAACATGCTCACAGTATGACATAGGTGCGAATTACCTGCGAGTTCGAATTTTTGTTCCGAATTGGAAACGGGTTGTTTGAATAACTAGGCAGTATGCAGTTGTATGGATTAAGAGGATTATGATTTTTTTGTGTATGTTGATAACGCCGTGCCGTCTATTTTTTCAGTGAACACGATATTTGATTTTCGAGTTATTCTGTGCTATATTTCATTACGTATTGGAATGTCCTATATTTCAGTACGTATTGGAATGGTCATCATTTTGATTGGATATAATTATTTTACTTATTTTATTTCAATTTATTTTAGAAAAGTACAGCCACATCATACTTCAGATTATAATACTATACGTACCACTTTACCTACTTTATTGGTTAAAACATTTTTATCAATTAAAAGGTACTGCGCATTTAATTTAACCAAACTCTCACAAGTTAAAAGTATCACAAATTAATACCAGTTAGAATTTGAAATCTTCAGGTAGTTATCCTTCGCATGTACTAGTGGCGTCCACCGTGGGGCTTGCTTGCGTGGTGGTCATCCATAGACATATGTCAGATAGGACTAGCATGCTAGGTTTATAATACCTTACATTTCGGCAAACTCAGATGAAACCCACAATCCCACCATTCCGGTCGAATGATTTTCACCTCGAAGCTATCAACGTTTTGCTCTAAGTGCATTTTAAAATAAAATTAGGCATGCGGAAATCCTTTCGTTCATATTTCCTTATCTTGCGTAAGAAAAGGTTCGACATTCACTGTTTCCTGTTGACCCTTTCCGGGCCTTTTATTTTTGGGAACGAAATACAATCAACGAGAAACAGCATCGCCAAGATTTCCTGTAATTGTATTTAAATGTTCGGTCTGTGCAGGATGTTCTAATACCGAGATACTCTGATTGGTAATCTCATTGATTGACCGAGTTAACGACTTTGCTTGACTTTTTTTTCTTTTAAAATCGCATCTAGCTCCACACCAGAAATGTCTCTTATTTTATGCGTGTATAGTGCCACGGTACCGCGAAGGTCCGTGGCACCGTGGCACTGCTCTATGGTACCGGTACGGCGAAGGTTGCGGGTTAAAATCCCGCACGTTTCCATCATTTTTAAAATTTCCTTTATCAATTTAGATTCAAACTGAGCATGGGCAATACGCAAAAATGACACCAAAAGTCATATATATTATATCTATTTTGTGAAGGCGTGGAAGTGAGTATTAACGGAATATCATTATGAGGCCCAATAAAATTGGCGTTCGGCGTACTTTACGACTGTCTCATAAACGGATTTAATTATCTTACTTGCGCGCTGACATAATATAACGTAATTTAATACAATCTCTGTTTACATATTTATCATTGAACATATTTACTGTATGTAGATATGTATAGAACTGTTTACATTAATCCTTTGAATGAATCCTTTATTATGCCTGTATTAATGGAATACGTATTGATTTACTAAGCTACCTACATACAACCTAGTGTCAGAGTTTAAACCGCCTGTAAGCGTTTGAGGGCTTTGTAGGCTTCACACATCGTTGAAAAATCTCTCAGGTGTTCCGGTTTCCTTACAATGTTTTCCTTCATCGTTGTAGCAACTAATAACTAATTTATAGTACACACATGGATTTGAAAAGACATTGGTGTGCGCCGGGGTTTGAAGTTGCAACCTTTGACTTGGCAGTTTAACGGTCATACTAGTCAACCATCACTGCTATCACTTATTAAGAAAACCTAGCAATGAAATGACTTAGAGAAAACCTTTGAATAAGCCTGTATCAGACAACAAACATCAAACACATTACCACTTACATAATCGTTAGTAGCTAGGTAATTCAGTAAATATGCCATTTGGTACAGTCAACATATCGACAAAATTAATAAAGCTAATATAGGAACAGACGTAGAGACTCTCACTGCCTGTGGTTTTAATTCGGGAGTTAATTAAACATGCCCTCGATAGAGCGCCGCTCGAAAGGAGCGAGGCACGACACGTAATAGGCACGCCTGGTTATCATTAAATTATTTACAAAGCTTTTCGCATTTCTTGTAAATATGTTTTTGTAATCCTTTTGATTCGATGATTTTAACTGATTGCATTACACGCCTTTTAATAATTCACGCGTCAAAATATTGGAATTAATCGGCTCGTAATAAACTGAATTACTGACAATTTTCATTCGGTAACATCGGAAATTCACACGTACGCATATTAAAGTTGTTTGCAGTTGTGCTGTTCATGTTAAAGTTATGAAGACCTCGTAAAATTGGATTGGGTTGCCATTCATAAACCCGACACCTATCCTACATGAAAGCCTCTCACAATTTGTTACATCACACCAAAGTAATCCTTTCCATAGTTATATTACGGTTCACCCTGACGCGCGCCGGCTTCCCTGCCGACTACCTAAACATTACATATTTACTGAAATCCTCAAACTAATAAATGTAACAACACACATTTTGGTGCTTAAATAAGTAACGCGTGTAATAAAAAATAAACAATATGGAGCCAAGTTTCGCAAGTTGTCAAGTTTCACACGCGACATTAGCCCCAGTCAACGCAAATAAAGAAGGGAAAAAAACATTGTCGCAATGCGAGCAGTCAACATTACACTCAGTGACATGACGTATAAATATAAGAGTTGGGAAGTTATAGTGAACTTCGCAATACACTTACTGAGTGGGCTAAGTTCGCAGCATTTGACCTCCTAGTCAGCTCTCCCCGCCAAATAGCACGATGTGTGGCAGAGCCTAGCTCCCTGCCGCGCCGGGGAGCAATGAGGAAGTTCCTACCTAGCTTTAAAGTTAATTAAGTGTCGCTCCCCACTTCTCCATGTTTTGTGAGATGTGTGGTACTTGGGATGGACTAGATTGGCAGTTTGGCTGCTTCCCGTCGAGTTGACTCCAACTTTTGCATAATTGTGTAAACAGTACGTCTCAACTGTCCAACTAAGTGCGCCCCAAATAACTTTGTAAATATTAAATTTTATCAACATTTTGAAACATTTATTACTGTCTTACAATTCAAAACGCTTATCTAAAATTTACTCATAACTCAGTTATACAATTGGCGCTAATTACTTTGACATTTTGTAATTTGTCATGTTTTAAAGTGGATATTATTAGAATGAAATAACCTCTTGCTTTTCAACTTTCAATTTTGAAGTTAAGCTGAAGACATCAGAGCTAGGGTACATAAAACCCATAAAATAAATAACTCAATGACCGTGGTGACATTACTTATTGGCCAGATAAAAAAAAGACGAACAAAATAATGCTAACCGTAAAAAAGCTAGTAAATAAACCATAACGGTCTAAGCTAGAGGTGAAAAATCACTGACAAACCACACAAAAATCATTCAAGTTAACGGCATACAACGATCCGCACTTCGGCCGCTCGTGACCTGTGACTCGCCCATTTTTCCTCTCCGAAGCGACAGCTAGGCCTCTGTGAAAACAAGCAAAAATGGAGGGAAAAAAGAAAATCCAACCGCGCTCCACTGATATTGAAAACGAGAACAAGCACTCTGTGATTCTTTCCAACACACAATAGTTTGCGTTAACTGAGCTTCAAGTAGACTTATGCGATAACTGGTTACACAGTCTTTTGTTATGAGACATTTATATCGAGAGTTTGGACAGTTTGAACTAGACTGGCTTGTTGGTGTCAATTGCGATTTAATAGTTTATGAAAGGTGTTAAGGATAATATGTAAATCAATTTTAATTTAGCACTGTAGAATACATTTATTGACTTCTATTACTTCGTATACTGTTCTAGTGTATTTAAGTTTTAAAGACTCGATTTCAGTAGTTAAAGGTCTACCTCTTTATTGCTATTTTCCAAGTTTATATAACGTAGTAGTTTCCTTCATAGTTCATATCACATTAAGAGGAACCCCTGCCAATATACAGTTCTGCATCTAAGTAAATTCTCTGTTTGTTATTTTTCAACACAACGAAGGGGATGAGGATACCGATACAAGGAATGCCGATACAAATTAAACAATCGTGTTCCACGAATACTTTGAGAACCGGTTCCAATCAAATAAAAACAAATGAACACATTCATTCTGCTACCAGCCTGGGAGCACTCTCATTTTCCTTACGTGATAGAAGGCATTAAGACAATCGCATTGGTCCAACATTTTTCCTAAGAGCGGGGCACAAGTAAGTACGCATATTAGCGATACGGGGCGTATGGGTTATCTCAGGAAATCCGACATCTCCGGCGGATGCTGCCTCTGTCTGTGCCCCGATAAGCACCCCTACCATGATACAACCCTAAATAGAATGCGGGTTGTGTAAGTTACTTTGTCTCTGCGTGTAACTGATAATATATTCCAGTTCAATTGTAATTAGTTAATCTATGGTATGTAGTAGGTATTCAATATTCATATTACATAAGATATACATTTATTAATAAATTATGTATTTATACGTATATGTAGTACCGAAAGTTAAATAAAACTTTTCTGAACTCTTTCTTTTTATCCGGAATCATGTTTTTGTTGTTGTTTTAGTAAGCGACACTTTTTGATAAACATTCCTATGGCATTCAAGTTAAGGTACGAAAGATTAAATTTCAAATACAGATTGGAAAGTCAATACACGCTGCACGGCCCCAAGGGCAATCCCTGGATCAACCGAGCAATAAAAGGACAAATTCTTATGATCCATTAACTAATCAAAACTTCTAAGCGTCCGCGTCGAATCGAAGAAAATGGTGCTAAGTTATTCCATTGGACCGTTTTGGTAAATTTTGCACTGATGACAATTCTGCTCTTTGGACCATATCGTTGCTCGTAGAATCAGTATTTACTTAGCTAACGCTTATAACTGCGTAGATAGAAAAATAAAGATAGAAACATTAATCAAAGATCCAATTCATTATAGTCAGAAACTGTTCCATTACAATTATTTGTTTCTAAATATTGTTTTACTTGGAACAAATTAATCTCAATAACAAACAACTTGAAAAAGCAGCTTCAAAAGTTTTATTCAAATGGTTGTATAAAACAAAAGTTTGATTATTTAGTCGTAAGTTCGTATCAAATTTGAATGAATTGTAAAACATGAATTATAATAGTTTTCTGATTACTATACGAAACTGTTTAGAAAATACTTTGAAACATTCTTGGTCATAGTGCAAATTAATTTAAAACTAATGTTATGCGTGAAACCATTTCTGGGAAATTGGAATTTTGGCATAAAATGTAATGTAAATTAAAAGGCTGGGTAATCGAAATTCCTAACAGAAACTTACTGTTTAGTGGGTACAACTTTTGATAAGAAGCTTGATGACAAATGAAGATCACTGTTTACGTGAATTCCCTAGGCATTCTCTCTCCATCCTTTTATATTGCTGGCTACGGTAAACGCCGTGTGTTCTGTATGTGCATATAAAAATCTGGTCAGTGGAGACATCTAGTTTCCGTTGCCCGTGTTGATGCAATGACCAAAACAAGTGACGAATTACGGGGTGTTATATCTCTACACGGCCTTCTTCTGTGCCTAGTATAGTACTAGCCACACTTACGTAATATATGACATCTCACATCTTGTAGTTATTACTTTAATTAAGTATATTACTAAGTGATTATAATTTATAGGTTATATTATTCTTCTTTCGATTTTTCGAATAGTTTCTCCAAATTCAAATTTATTTATTTGTGGTATTATTAACATGGTGTTCATTTAAAAGCCAGTATCGTTATATCCTACCAAAAGAGACGTATACATTTAACAATCGCCGATTTAAAATGTAATCCTTCGAAGTATCAAGCTCTTGAGTCTGTTTACTATTTTCACATGGAATAAATTTACAATATAATAATTTGCGTGCTGCATCAAACACTTCAATAATAAAAAAATTACCTACATAAAATATGGAGGCTTTAAAATCGTGGCTACCAAAATGGCTTAAAAACGTTCGAACATATTAAGTAATTTATTATTTATTACATGCATTATTAACAAATTCGATGTTCCTCGAATCCTTTGTTCAAAAGCAGGTTGTGCTAAAGCAGCCTTATAATTATTAATGTAATTATCGGAGCAAATTTTGAAGCAACATAAAATCATCCCTAACCGTATCTACATCAATTAATTAAAACAACTCCTTTGTTAAAATACGCTATTGTATAGTGTTGGACATCAGACAAAAGTTGCTCTACAATTTTCTTCAACTTTAAATTGCTATCAAATATTCATCAACAAGCTTTTTGGTTTTGAGAGGTTTCAAAGGGCGCCCCGAGTCAGATGTTTACTATGTCGATTAAATGTCATCCTTCCAGAGCAGGACTGCTCGAATCGAGTTCTTCACTTGTTTCAGACTCTTCTGATTATCGTAACTTTGAGTTCTCCTTAAATTTTTAGTAAGGAACTTTGGCGAGGCTGAATTGATTTTCTGTTTCATTTCGTGGGTCAAATAACGTTGGCCATGAAGCGATTTGATTGCTATTAAATTGTGGGATTAGAGGTCACTAATTTGAATTCCATATTTAGCTGCCTACTGTGATTTTGAGGGACTGTATAACATTAATTAAAATTGCTCAAACAATGCCTACGAACATTCATTCCATAAACTTGAAATTTATCTCTAGTCATATTGTCGTCGTCGAACTAACGTCTACGATGTAAAAATGTGAGTATGTACAATTTGCTCTTAAAACAAAAGTATACGAATAATACAGTTGAACCAGTTTCGTTATGCACACAGCTATTATGTTGTTTTCAATCGTGAAATTGTATTCGGGCGGAATACATGAATTTCAATTTAGCTACACACACATAAAGTCGTAATCCATTTAAAAAGACATGTGTGGCCGCCTGTCTTTTGTCTTAACATGGCTATGTCGACGACAGGTCTAGAAGCACGCGTCAGCTGACGTAGAATGGCATCATAGACAAAGCGGCGATTTGTTCAGTCCACACACACTGGCTTCGCGCCAGACACCCATTCTTTGAGCTTTACACCACTATTCCATTATCCTAATAGACGCTAGTATGGAGAGCGGATGCATGGCGCAGTTACAGGGTTAATGAATGTGCTCCCGCGGTATTATATTACACAGAAACTAGGCTTGCGTTGCAATGCCTACTGCCGTTCGTTGCAGCATTCCCAAGTGATTTTCACGCCACATTCCGCTTTGTAACGAGTTTTTTTGGAGTGTCCCCAAACATGCGAATCGACTTAGCGCGAAGTGTTTTTGTTTCGTCCTTTTATTATTGTTGCGCTTTAACAGATTCATTATTTTGTGTGAACCCCCTCGTGTACAGTACAAAGTAAAACGTTGTGCGTAATATTACGCAATACTGTTATTAAGTAGATCGCTATTGTGTGTAAGTAGTGACAGGCCCATGGGCCCCAAGCACTATAAATAATTTTCCTTCGGTTGACTCGTAGGACGTGTACGGGATAATAAACAATTGATGTTTTCCTTTGTTTCTCCTTTGTACCCGAAATATCAGCATAAACTTTGTGTTTTATAGGTAGGTACGAGAATTCTCCAAGTTGTAGGGGAATCTACAATGTACATTATAATAACTGTTTGTGCTGTATAAATTAGGAATTTACAATGTATTTTATTGAACTTTATTACTCGAATATTTTACTATGGAATATCAATTTGATTGCTCAAAATCGACATGACAATAAACCGTTTAATTTAATTCGATAATGATAAATAATTATAGAGCGCCTGAAATTCGAAGAATCGTTAACCGATAACCACGTGTGTGAAAAGTAATCAACAGTTCTTATTACTAGTAGGTATACTCACTGCCTTTCCCAGGTTGAAAAACAATATGACGTAACACATATGAAAGCAAGTGTAAATGCGCGAAAATTACATTGAGAAGAACTAAGAACTTTTTACAGTAGCTGATATTAGCGATACAGCGGCACTCCCCACGGATTTGCAATACAGATGGCGTGGGTAAGTACTACATCGCGTATATCAGACCTGAGTATTGAAACCGATAGACTTAAGCCATAGAACATTTTTAAAGCCCTGGAGAGTACTACACATGTAATATAAATGTAGTTACGTTATCCTTATTACCTTTAGAGAGAGTTTTAAATTGTAGTGACGTAATGATGCGAAACAGAATTGTCACTTTCGCTTGTACAAAAACTTCATCACCTTATTATTCATGGCTGCCCATGGATGATAAGAGAAACGAGACAGCTACAAAAGATAGCAACCGTACCGTGTGTACCTATATTACGTACCTAAATCTAGGTATACGTTTTTACGTTTGGATTAGTCGGTGTTTGAACTGTGTGCGATCGTTGTTATTTCTCATGCCTTGTTAACCATTAAGTGCAAGCGTTTTAAACAGGATCGAATCCGTCTGTTTGTTAGTAATGAATCTAAGGGACATCTAGGCTACTCGATACAGCAAAAATACAAACTAAATGTTTGATGCGGCCCAATTTATTGGTAGGAAATAGTAAAATATATATAACAAAATGAATATGCTAAGTAGATTGGTGTGAGCAGTGAGTTATACTCTTAACTTCGTTGCAACTTGAGCACGCTGGACGACGGCTTAAAGTAAATAGGCGTGGAAGGCTAAGCAAAAGTCAACAAAAGTGCGCTTTTTTCTGGTGTCGGTGTTGACAAAAAATATGAAGATTAGGAACCAATATCCGTCCTTCATACAAATATTACATTTCAGTGCAGATGGCGAACCACATTATGCGCCAATCAAATCCTAACTTGATTACACGCCTTGGTTATTACGTCGCCGTTGACGATCTCATGGGACATATGTCATTATCTAATTGGTCAGAACACAATGGGTCTATTAACATAAAAAGCGATCATAATAAAGCTTAACTCATTACTACAGACGGCGTCAAGAGTAATCAGATATCTGCTCGTTGTACTCTCCTATTTTACTCTGGAAGACACTGCTTAGCAAGATTTGTAACGAGACATTCATAATCATCATTAGTTTTTAAGTGGCTGGGTATAAGCCTCCTCCCTTGAACACTGTTTTCATTTAGCGAGACCTTACTACGAGAAAAAGCTAGCTCAGCTGCAGTCAAACATACCGAATAAACATTCCCAACGAAACAAATTACCTCATCTTTGCTCGATACACCAGTAAAATAAATAACAATTCGTAAAATGTACAATTCCTTGCGTTAAACTTCGCATCTTGGCGGATCTACCAAGCATAATGACGGAATGATTAAAATATGAGCGTTCCCACGGCTGTACGGTTTGTCCTCCGTCGCAGAAATAAACGTTGTTCCATCAAGACAATTTACTGACGGAAAGGGATGTCGTCACGAGTAACGCGCCAAAAGAAAATTTTATTATCAACCGCGCGTTTTTTCCTCTTCTCACAATTCCATGTTATTCATGGCATAAAGAGTTATTATTCCATACGATATTGAATAAACAAGTCTTTCGCTCGTCTAGTTTGAATTCTTGGAAGGAATTATTTTTGTTACCTGATGACGTGTTTGACTGTATTGTTCTGTATTGAAATGTAACAATGAGATGTTTTTTTTGGAATACACTTTTGGAGTTGTTTAAAGATGAGAACAAAATACGTGGAAAAGGTACCTCATTTTTATTAACTTAGTATCGTTTTTATTTTTATATGCTATGGTACGGACGTAAATATAATATATAGGCTTAGATTATGTACCTATTGCTTTTCCGAAAGGCTTTACGCTGTGAGATATTTGTACCTAAGTAGTGAATATTATTTTCAACTGTAAGTATTATCTCAATTCAGGTACAACTTTATTAAAAAAAGGAAATTAAAAGTAATTTAACACCATGAATCCTTATTGCGTTTTATTAAGCTTTATAAAACATGTAAATATGTATATTAATGAATTGTTGTATATATGATGATTGTTTTCAGCGTGCTATATAGGCATATGCGGTTACACATTTTAATAGATACTATAATGCCATCAACTCATGACTGCCTTTAGATGTCAATATTTCAGAACATGCGTCGATATTAACGAGCGGACCCAAATAAATAGAAAGAAACCAAGCACTTGATACATTGAAAATGAAAAATTATTTCCTTCAAATTGAACTAACACCACAGGACACGTCCAGTAATTGCGGCAAGGCTCGGAAAGTGATTCCGCGTGCAACGTCATAGAAAGTGCAAAATGGAACGAAACAATTAGTGGGACCGCAGAATACATCGTCATATCAGACTAACAAGCGCTTAACTCTGCGAGAACAACGCATCACACCAAGTAATAAAGTCTTAAACATAAATCCAGTGTTATCTTCAGTGGCAAACGTACGCACAGCACTGCTATGAAACGAACCCAATCTGCATAAATTTGCAGTTGACCCTGTTATAATACTACACACAAATTTATGTACACGACAAATTTGATGCCGTTTTGCTTCGCGAATGGTTTGAAATGATTCTGTACGTGAAGTTCGTGCCAGTTGCCAAACTTGTTTACGCCGGATGAATTTTTATTGAAATCAACTGGCGTTTTTACATAAATTGAGTACTGGCTTATTGAGTTGGCTTTTCGACTTTGTCAATAACAAAATTTGTTGAAGCGATCGCCTTTCAATTGAAAAAAATAATTCATTGTGCTATTCGCAGATTTTACGTGATAATAAAAAACTTTTTGTCAGCTTTATTGTAGATTGAGTGCTGTTGATCTACTTACAGTGCTAAAACAGATATAGGTTAAAACTGATACGTCATAACGTATGTTTATTGTGATTGAAAAACTTTCCTGTATTATGAATTAACGAACATTGCTGCATATTTATATTCTTTTTATATTTTTAGTACAGAAGTTTAATTAAAATTATATTATATGGACGCTACTTTTACCAAACTTTATTTTTATAGGTACTCTTAAAACCATGCCCCAAGAAAAGTTGCCAAATATCCCGAGACGACTTTACTGTCAAAGTTCGATGTAACTTCGATAATGTCAGTGACCTATTTCACGGTCGACGTTTTTAATACCCCAAACAGGAGAATATCAGCTGAACCGCTGTTTTCTTCGCAAATCAGTCTGAGAAAACAAATAAAGAGGAAAAAGATTCTTCTCATTTTTAAAACTGAATGGTTTATTTATTTCCGCAAAGTTTTCCACCTACATCTTGGTGACATTAAAAAATGAATAAATACTGTGCAATGTATTTCAAACATAAACATATCATAACATCACGCCTGTATTCCCCGAAGGGGTAGGCGGAGGTGCACATATATTAACACCCACATTTCGCCAGGTATGTTTTTTTAGGTCCCAATGTAATAGGAGGTGAGCCTATTGACATCAACCGGGCACAAATCCAGACTCCGTGCTGCCACTGAGAATTACCTAAGGTAAAAACCCAGTAACACTTTTGCCCGACCTGGGATTCGAACCCTCGTGCTCAGCAGTCGCGCTTAGCGACCACTAGACCAACTAGGCAGTCAATGTATTTCAATATTATAAAATTATTTCTTACCCCGTCTGCATCGAATATTAAAGGAATTTGATGCACGGCCGAGTGCAGTTAGCCGTCCGACTAGATTTAATACTAGTTTAAATGATATGCAGAATGAATTTGCTAAATTGAATATTGCTAGCGTAATAATTGTGTTTTCAGCGTCAGTTGTTGCAACTAAAATGTTTGTGTGGGATCTATTTGCACGTTGTTTTGACACAATCAACAATGAACGGCTCGTAATAGTTTGATGTTGCAGCGTTTGCATTCTTTATTAAGTTACACCAGTGCAATTATTGCTCAATGCACCAATATAAAAAAATATCTATTTGGTCTACACGTGTAATCTAGGCTTAAATTTTTTGATGCGTGTACCTAGTCACCGTCACATTTTAGGTGAAATGTAGGACTAGTACCTACCTACATTGTATACCTAACTGTTAACTTTTGTCTATTGCGACTGATTCATGAACATTCGTATCAATTACCTCTATAGTTAATCAAATCAGCCCCTTTACCATGAACTCTTAAAACAGGGATATTTACTATGTGAAAACGTGACGCTGCTAGGTGCAGTGTAATGCGGCGTCTGACTTTTACATCGCAATCTGTCCAGCTTTCAGGGTTCATTGTAAGGGGGCAGGTACTCAATTTTTATCGTGTTATATTGATTCATTTTCGGTCGGAACTGTTTATTTAATTATAAGTGTTATGGACACTAATATTGTCATATACATAAGAACAATTAGACATGGAAAGTGGTATGTATAGCATTATATGTATTACCATGTGGCTGTACTTTAAAAAAAAATTAATAGATTTTAAAATACATGTTAATGCATAAATTTAGGCGGTGGTTCCACAAGATGCAAAGATATTTAGAATATAATCTCTTAGTTAATCCGAAATAACTGAAACAACAAATCAAGGGGCTTTCAAATCAACTCTGATAATCTAATAAAATAAACAGGCGCCTTAAGAAGGAAAACGAAGTTAATTTATTTTCCGTGCACAAGGTATTACCATTAAAGTTCCGTTCGTTTTTCTATCATAAACAACCTTTCATCTTTAATAAACACCCCGCTTGTAAAGATTCTAAGGAAACAAGTTTAAGTAAGAGAGGAATTAAAACCTCATCTCAAAGAAAATTAAACCGCGAATAGTTAATGGGTCTTAACTCGATTTCGAAACGCTAACTTTGTCGAGAGCGAGTCGTTGGCTTCAATAAGATTCAGGCAAGTTTGGGAAAATTTGCTTCCTTTTAAAACGGTCCGCCATTTAACCATCTCGGGAGAAAGCACTCAAAACAAAACTGGAGCGAGCTTTTATTTTTCACGAGATCCCTTTTGGATGGTTTAGCTGTAAAAAAAATAATTGTATTGTTATTGTTCAAGTTGGAGGACATTACACCTTTTGGTGCTTAAAATAAATTCGTACTGGAAGGTAATTTGTGTAGTAGGAACGCTCACAGCTTTTGTTGTGTAACCAACAATAATTTATTTTGTTGATAGCAAACGGTGTTTGAATCATATTGTGCTTGCTTTGGACTCGCCCACACTATTTCTTTAGACAGCATCAAAATATTCAAAGGCTGGATAAGATGAATGTATGTGATGAAATATGTAAACGATCCTTTAATTTTTTTTTCGCTATATGTTTATCGTAAATCCAATAAATTTAAAAGCATACTTATTAGCGGTCTCAGTCATGATAAATATTTTTAATGGTAATGTTATAATTTATGCTTTTACTACCAATTCGCTATTTTTGACTCATTCAGATTTTAATTCAATTCAATTTATTTATTTATTCGAGTAACCATGAATTATTTTTGTTAGTGATACATATATCTGTTAGTAAACTATAATATAAAAATACTAGCCGATACCTAGCTCCTCCTATATCTAGATTTTGGTAGGTTTATTATCATAATGTGTTAGTTATTATACTTATTTAAAGTAACTTTGAATTGTCTGTAAGTTGTTACTTCATTTAAAATTGGCTTCATACCCGCTTCTCATAGCTAAACTGCAAGGCGTTTGTCGGTGTAGAAACTTTTATACTCTTCAGATCAAAGGAACTTAGTTCCTTCAATTGTTTGTATGTTAACTTTTGCCTTTTTCCTCCGTCGGTCTGTTCTTCGTGCTCTTTTAAATTACGTATTTTCCTCTCTGCATTGCTTTTAATTATTACGTAGCATATTTAACGAAACGTATAATTATTAATACGTCTAAATTGTCCAACTGTAAATGATCGTATTTAATGGCCGTAAAAGTTAGTTATAAGGTAACTTGCAAATACAACATACATACATAAAGTCACGCCTGTTTCCCTGAGGGGTAGGCAGAGACCACGGATTTCCATTTGCTAAGATCCTGGCATACTTCTTTTGCTTCATTCACACGCATCACATTCCTCATACACGCTCTTCGGTTGAGGGTACTCCTCACTTCCCCTTGCAAATACAAGTCGTTTGAAAAATCAAAAATTACTTAATGAATGTAAGTTATTCAGCAAGAATTTTGACAAAAGCGGTCGTGCTGTTTAAGTATACAAATACATACATTAAGTCACGCCTGTTTCCCAGAGGGGTAGGCAGAGACCACGTATTTCCATTTACTACGGTCGATAATTGTTTTAATATTATAAGTTTTATATTGATTTCAAAATTGTATTCTTATACGTACCTACGATATAATCGCCAACTATCGTATAAGAATACGTATAAAAAATAGTGCGAGGTTCAATTAAAAATAAGTACGAATCGCGCTCTATGTTCTTATTAACTTGCACCTTGCTATAATAAGTAGGTCTCTCAGTTCACAACGACCATTATACCAGCATTACGTTAGTTTATATGTTAATTAAATGAAGTCTGGGAATAAGGTCTTCTTACAGTAGCAGTATCCTTAAGAAATCTTATTAATATTTTCAGAATGAGACAGTTTTAAGAGAGAAGTTAAGGCAAAATAGACTTAATATCCAATTGTGATGATAGCCGGGTATGACTGTTGGACTGCTACGTCAAAGTTCACAAGTTTAAAACCCGGCACGCCCCAATGTCTTTTCTTTTTTAGTTATCAGTTGCCTAAAAACGGTGAAGAAAATCATCGTGAGGAAACCGGCACATCAGAAAAGATATCTCAACCGCGATGTGTACAGCCATGTCGGAGGCATACAGATTCATTACCATACGATTAGAAGAAGAAGATTCACAACTGCATTACTATTATATTAAGTAAAAAAACTGTGAGCCGTCATGGGACGCCTGGCAGATGTGAAACACGATTAAATAAAACGCAGGTTATATATACAGTAGTAAACAACAACGTCGAACTGAGTGAGAAGCCACGCCGTACACTCTACGACATATAAAATATATATATATACATATATAAATGTTTACGTAAATATGCGTGTTAAGTATTAGTTACAAATTTGGCCAAGAGATGGCGTTGTTAGTTGAGCGCCGGTTTCTGAATCGCGGTGTTAAGATTTTCTGGCGCTTAACTAGGTCAATCATTTAAGTTTCTATTTTTTGAGGGCAGCAAGCACTGTGGTCATATATTCATATAAATATTATACGCGCTTAATATAAAGTCCAGTGTTTCATTCCTCTCCAAGTCGACCTACGTTCATGGTCCTTCGAGCCGTCGCGTCGCCACGGCAAGCGTCGCCATGCCAACAATTCGGTTTACAAGTGAGCCTATAGATGTTACACATCAAAAACATTGCATATGTCATCCATTGTTAAGCTACATAAGCTCGCTTAAGTGAACAGATGTCAACTATTATTACCACCAAGAGAATATTCAACATTTACATCTCTAATATCATAATTAACCAGAACAACTTTAGTTCTACTATTCAAGTTTGCTTTGTAAATTACTCCGCTTGTTCTTTATCAAACTCATTCCTTCAAACAAGATGTTTTAAAATTAAATATAATAAGCGTCCTATTTAAATGCTTTTATAAAGCAAAGGCAGAAACGGGGCTACTGACTACGGAACACATTAACGCGGGTTTGCTCCGAGTGGCTTATAAGCAAGCATTTGTAGCTTGAGGGTCATTTAATTTAGCATCTTAATAACGACGCGTCCTTTCAAAGAACCGCATGAGGCTTAAACAAATTAGTTTATGGGACGCCTTAGGCTTTACTTCAAGCATTAAAGTAACAATTGTTTTGTTATGGATGTCTTTTCTTTATTTTCCTAGTGTAATGTGATTTATAATTTAGGAATTCTTGTAGTTAATCCCAGATCTTTTTTCATGATAATTTGTTTTTATGTAGCCTGTTCAGTGTTCCACTGCTGGGCAAAGACCTCCTCCAATATTCTTTCACAAATCCTGTCCAATGCTATTCCAGGCCATGTCTTTCCCGAAAAGATGTCTAGCTTACCTCGCCGTCGCCTTCTCGGTCTGATAAAATTTATAAGATAAGTATATTATTTCGTAGTAACTAAGTATTCTTACGTTTAGGAAGGGATGTTAGAGTTTTTTGTGTCTATCTTCGTTGTTCAGGAGGTAATTTTCCAGCTAACCTACATTTAGTTCCTAGCATTGTTTTTAAGCGAAATACTTATGTGCCTAAGTGTAGTTTCCTTTTAAACCTCACAGAGGTTAACCTAAAAAGCATGGAATAGCTAACTTTTAAAGATACAGTGATGGTAAAGATTCACTTTTAGAATCTTATACACGTGTTAATGTACATTGTATAGTGGTAAATTTAATGCCTTGTCTAATTTATTAAAACAGAATAGCTGTAGAAATTTTTAATATATACTCCATAGTTCCTGTGAATTATAGAGCACCTCTTTTGGTAGGTCCAAAAAAAGTTAGTCTCCTCAATTTAAAAAGAAGAATCGTCAAGCCCCAAGACGTCCACTGATGAATAAAGGTTTCTTTATAGCCCCGGTGTTGCCATAATCCCCACGCTTATAAAGCGGCTAGGGATTCACTGAATTGGTGGTGAAGTTACAGAAGACGCCATACATACAAGAAGATACCATAAGATAACATTGAAGCATACCGATTGTTTCAAACGCAGAACAGATGGTATTCGGTTGACCTCAATATCGGGAAGCATATTTACCCTACCCACACCGCATGTAAAAAGCGCTTCAAAAATTTAATTTTCAACAATGCAAGGCAAAATGAAACGTGTGACGTCGTCGCCATAGGCATTTCAACAGGGACAAGGCTTAGCGAGTGTTTGTGAACTTAAAACCGAGAATGCAACTCTGTTATTCCATTTGCATTTTAAATTTTAAATATAGCGATGTCCCTGTACTCGTGAATTAAAGCTGCAATTCATGCGATGGCCCTGAACGAGTCGTGTCGCTTGCAGTACATTCAAGAGCAAATCTATGCATATAAGCTAGTATACAGTAGGTGTATTACGTTTTATTTGGTAGTAGTAAAAAAAACTTTGTGCCTAGTGGTATCCGGCCTATTATTGACCACCCCCTTTCCTCCCGTGAATGTCGTAAGAGGCGACTAAACGAAAATCTTCTGTAATTCTCCACCACCAATACTCTGATCCCCAAGCCGTTTTCCAAGCGTAGGGATTATAGCCATCCCCCCTTTCCTAAGGAGGTAGCCTTTGCCCAACAGTGGACGTCTTCAGACGATGATGATGAAAAAGTACATTGAGCGTTACATCTTACGTTCCCTTGAGCCATGTTGAAAAAGTCGTGACAGTAACCAAGGTTACTTACGTTATGTTATTTGTAAACAACATTCTCCAAAACATTTAATTTGAAGAGTCCAACCAAAGAATATCTAAGTGTTAATTCATAAAACCATGCAGCAAAAAAACAAAAGTAAATGATAAGCAAATAAAAAGCAACAAACAAAAAGTTAAAATAATAATTCGACAACGACGAAAGTTGTTTCCGTGAACTGTTGTTTTTTCCCGGTGAAGCAACAGTAATTTTATTTTCCTAACTATTTAGGGCGAGCTGTTTAATGAGTTCCTCACGCTAAAGGAGCGTCCGTTACTACTGCCCTCCTCTGCAATGTAAAACATTTAACTGAAATTGTATTACTTTTACACCCGACGTTCTTACTTTAATAAATCGGACAATTCTATGACCTTAAAATGTATTTGACTGCCTCGTTGGTCTAGTGGTTGCTAAGCGCGACTGCTGAGCACGAGGTCCTGGGTTCGAATCCCGGGTCGGGCAAAGTGTTACTGGATTTTTCCATTAGGTAATTTTCAGTAGCAGCACAGAGTCTGGATTTGTGCCCGGTTGATGGCAATAGGCTCGCCCCCTATTACATTGGGACCGAAAAACATAACTGGCGGAATGTGGGCGTACTATATGTGCACCTCTGCCTACCCCTTCGGGGAATACAGGCGTGATGTTATGTTTTTATGTTTATGTGTTATGTAAAATGTATTTCATTTGTCATTCAATATAAAGAATAACCAACTAAAATTGGTGCTTACTTACAGTTACAATGATTTTTAAAGATCGCGCTTACCAAACAATTATAGCCTTTACAATATTCTCTATTAACAAACTAAACAAACTAGTTAGTTGAGAACGTAGTTATGTCCTCTTATCGCGTTAACAGGCAGTAAAAGAACAACTATTATTTCCTAGATGAGCACATGAATAAAAAAACAAAGAACGGGTGAAAATCCGAAAAAATAAGAATCATGCAATCAGCTCCATCTATTGACGCTTTAGTCAAAAAGAGGAGTTTTAATTGAACGCGCAGTTCCTGTGCAAAAGCTTTTAGAGAAAATAAAAATGAGAAAAATTTAATGCAAGCCGGTCTTTGCCGGGCGGTTTACACGCGGTACTCTCACAAAGCGGCACTTAGCTCGGTCGGCGCTTAGTGACCACCCTACAAGCCCTTTAAAAAAACTACGGTCAATAGCGAAAAGAAATTAGAGCTAACGACGACACTAAATGAGAACATACATCGGAACGTTTAGAATTGTTCGAAAACATTCGGTAAATGAAATTCTTGTTCGGTCGTATCCTTTACCGAGTCAATTTAGGTCGTTTAGCGTTTTCTTCATTTTCTATCAGCTTTCGAAAGGTCAATTTTAAACCGAAACAATATTGAATAACTTGATGTTGAAAGTTCAAAGCTTTGAGGTCGTTTGAAAAACCCAACAGAAAATAAGTTCAAATTATTATAACAGAAAACTTGGTATCAAGATGCTTGGTATAAGGATTTCTTTAGGCTAAAATGTTGAGGTTTTAGTAAAAATAAGTCTAGTTTAATACTACTCTGAAATGGATCAACGGATCAAAACAAATCTTCAATCCAATGATAATATCAGTTGTCCAAAAATCGATCGAGATTTTAATGAAATTTCATATGCAGGTAGCTGATACCCTGGATTAACACATAGGCTACTTTTTATCCCGAACAAATGTAGCGGATCACACCGCAGGGCGCAGTTAGTTTCTAATAAAAATATGAAGTACAATCTTTGTGTTTATGATACTATCAATTTTCCATTATCTACATCGATCCAGTAATATCTTCTTAGCACGTAGGTAGCAACATCTGAAGTATTAACGCGCTGGTATGCTTCGGTATTTGTCGTTTGTCAATACAAGTATTGAGTTCCAAAGTGATTGATAGGGGAGAGCTACCCCTATTTGCGGGTCGAATGTATACTATATAGTGACGATAACACCGCGACGGGTTGAACGTTAAACTGGCAAGCGAAAAGTCGTAATTTCAAACTGTACTCTTTGCACAAGTAATGTGTAAACCTCAGAGGAATACCAACTCGTCGAAGCTATCAAATATTCTTGGAAACGAATTGATTTCGTTTATTTTTAATAGAGGTTAGTAAACGAGTATGTGTAAACGGTTTATCTGATTTTAAGACATCACCACAGTACTCTTACCATGAACATTTTATGAAGAAAGCAGGACAGTTTACGTTGTGAAAACGAGACGTCGTATTACACTGCTCGTTGAGGCGTCTCACTTCTACATCGTAAACTGTGCTGTTTTAAGAGTTCATGGTAAAAGGCAGATGTGAATTCACTTGTTTCTGTTAGCAACACTGTCTTCTACAATGTTGACAGAGGTCATAAACCGCGGTGCGCACGCAGATGGGCCCCCTTCGCAGTCTAATTCAGAATAGGAAATATTATACTGAAGTTTATTGTATTTGTCAATTATGTATTATTAATAAGTCATAACTCGACTAGTTGTTGGTTTCATAGGTTTTAATAGTGAAGGTATACGCCCAGCTTGGGTACTCCCAACATTTCTGAAAATACTTCTTTATATTTAGTTAGAATTTATAATTATTTATCTGCGTTTTCTAGGAGATTTAGTTCGTAGAAATGTACTGAAACGTTTGAAGAAAACATGGTTAAATGTAGTAAAAAGAAAAAGATGGTAAAGTTATATTCACTAAAATTCTCTTTTGCCATTTACGAAATACTAGGAAAATGAATTCATATTACTATAAAACTTAAAACGTTTTCTTTGAAACTAAACAAAGGCAATCCTGAAGATCCAACCCCTCGATTAGTTAATTACCTTCTCATGTTAATGGCTACAAATATTAGTAGCTCTACGTCACCCGTTTAGTTGCTTTGTAGGAGTGAAACATACATTAAATTAATATTACTACACATTAACATTACACGTAGATGTCGTATACGAGTCGGGTTGTGTTAAATAGCCTGCAACGTGCTTTGAATATCACCGCTGACGTAAGTAGGAAGAAGGTAAACGTCACTGGAAAATAGCCGCGTCATGTTACCACTGAGAATGTTGAACAGTTTCTGTGGAGACAATAGAACAGCTAGTTTGAATAATAAAAAAGGTTGTTCTCATGCATAGAATAGAATATAAACAATTGCCGATCTGTGTAGTGGCTGAGTGTGTTTGGTTTCGATTCCCGCACCTGACTAATATTTGTGTGATCCGTAAATATTTGTTTTAAATCTGGTCGTTTGTGCGCGATGGTGCAATTTTCAACAGACATTCAAACATGCCTACGATACACGTGATAATATTCTGAATGAGGTTTAAAACGAACTCAGTTTTTGTCGTTTGTTAAAATATCAGACAGTTTTCTGTTTTGATATTTATTTAAATTGAACTAACACAATTACACATGGGTTATTATGAAATAGATGTTAGACACCTTCTATTATTACTGCAAACACTATTTATCTAACTATCATGTTTTTACATTGCGCGTGGTAGCTCGAGCCGCGTCGGCTGTGGCCGAGCTACGCGCCACGCGCCGCCCGTACTGCTATGCTATTCTGTAAGGATTGCGCCTTGCGTACAGCGCTGCTGCAGCGGTGATACTCAGTTTCCTCAGCGCTGGACGCAAGGCGGCATCCTTAGAGAATAGCAAAGCTGGATTCCCACGGCGCGTTCTAGCAAATTATGCACTACGGCGCGTCGTACCTTTCTTCAATAGTTCCCACGGCGCGTGGCTCGGGGTTGGAGTTTTCATTATAAGTTTATTATTATATATGCTTATAATTTATGCAATGCTATTTGTAATAGTCATTATATAATACCACTTCACGGCCGTTTCCTGCAGCGGTTAATCAAGTAGTGATTGCAGTATCATTTGGCATACCTATACAGATTGCTTCACAGACAATAATGAGCATTGACGAGAACCCTTAAAGGTTCACTAATATGTGCTAATAGAGGTATTAATAAGCGTATCACATTAGTGTAATATCCGACAATTAATCTATACATGTTGGCCAACCAACGAATCCGCTTGTGGTTGTTTTATAATAGTGCCTATAATTAGTACATATCGAATTAATAATTAATTAAGGAAAAAAAATTGAGGATCCGCGTATAAATGTTCAATTATTTGATATAGAAAGCGATTATTTAGTATTGACTGTTATTATTCTATGACAACTTCACGTCTGCATTCCCCGAAGCAATATTACTGTCAGTTTCGGTCGCATTCTTCTTGTAAGTGAACTTGCAAAAGAATAAAGATACCGAGACATTAATAAAGGTTTTAATAACCGGCCACATTGATACCGGCGATGTTCTTCCAAACAGATAATACCTTTATCCGATATTTTTAATACATACAAGCAATGTACTTAGTACCTATTTTTAAAATAATCCTGTGTTACTCTCACTAACAAGCATTCAGCGGTATGCATAGTACTAGTACAAACTGATTAACAACTCGAGTGAAATGTTTTTTGATTATTTTCCGGAAGTTTTTCCGCAGCAGCAAGCTTGCAAAATAAATCGATTTAATTATGTTCTCAGAATAGTGTTTACAACAGTTTATTAACTTAGCATTTTCGTGATACAAACTGAACTGCACGATGGTATAAATATATTATCGGTGAGATCTACAGAGTGTCGTTCCAAAGAAGAATACATTAGATCGAATCGAGGCGCTCATTTCGTACTTCGCAAATTCCAAATCGTTCGGTAAGCAAATAATTTATCAAAGTCATGTCAACTAAGAGTAGGCTTCCGTCGAAAGGAGAGAGAAACACCTTTTTAAGAAAGTTTTGTGGATCGATTCGCGTGTATATGTGTGTATTGTATAGATATATGCGTGTGATTGATGCGAGCGGTAAATGTACATATAAGCATCGGTTGATTGATGAAAGTCGGTTAGTCAAGCCGCAGTGGTGACCGCTCCCAGTACATTCCTAATTTACCCGTCTTAATCACATGTGGGGTAACGGTTTTGATGTATTTTGATCTATCTAGTATTTAATTCGAGAGTTTTTACCTACCTGCCCCGGACCATAAGATTACGTTGTGGAAGCGAGACGCTGCTACGTGCAGTGTAATCAGGCGTCTTGCTTCCACAACGTAAACTGTCCTGCTTTCAGAGCTCATGGTAACGGTATTGTATTACTTTCTACAAACAAGGTAGGAACACCTATAACGCCGAACTTGTTATACGACAAGACATGTTGATGTTATTATCTCTAATTTTAAATTAAATGAAAACAAACTAAATTAAAATTTAATGTATGTGTATTTTTCAATTTATTTCGTTACTTTTATTATGTCAAATATCTTTAACTCAGGCCTCATAAAATTTTAAATGTGTACAAACCCTTTATATATCCTTCTCTGCCTTCCCCTTTAGGGATTGAAGGCGGAATGGTGATATTTTTAATATCTACGTATTTTATTTCTACTCATGACCTAATACATTACTTATAGGTACTATTACGAGAAAGTAATTCAACTCCACTAAAGGCAAGTTAGTAACAACGCACGACGTACACCTCATTTTATAAATAGTGCAACTTGTATCTCATTTATAAGTTTCCTCTCACATCTTGTTACAAACGTCAAGTAGCAGCAAAAAGTGCACAATTTAAAACTCTCATGAAAATTAACAATGCAAAAAATAGAAACAGAATATAAAACTTCCTTAACGAGGTAACGCAACACGCGGCTGAGGTATCTAAGCGTTGTTTTATGTGTAGCCAACTGTTACCCGCGTGTTTTCTCCTTTTAAAATAAATTCACATTTATACAGCGTCAGATATTAAAAGGCCATTTACGAGGTACCAGATTTCAAAAGATATTTACCGCTTTTATCGTTCTGTTGCAAAATAGTCAGCTTATAATAGCAGTACCAGCTAACGTAGTTAGATTTATTTTAAGTTTTTTTGAAATATTTCTTAGGTTTTTTTAGCCTTGACTGCCTCGTTGGTCTAGTGGTTGCTAAGCGCGACTGCTGAGCACGAGGTCCTGGGTTCGATTCCCGGGTCGGGCAAAGTGTTACTGGGTTTTTCCATTAGGTAATTCTTAGTAGCAGCACGGAGTCTGGATTTATGCCTGGTTGATGGCAATAGGCTCGCCCCCTATTACATTGGGACCAAAAACATAACTGGCGAAATGTGGGTGTACTGTATGTGCACCTCTGCCTACCCCTTCGGGGAATACAGGCGTGATGTTATGTATGTATTTTAGCCTAGCTTTTATTTTGACCACTAGCAAAAGGTTTTTCAGTAGGTATCATTTGCTTATTTAATTTCCCTTTTCCTCAAATATGTTGTTTTAAATCCATGCATCTTTTTTATGAAGGTGCGTTCAGTTGTGAGCTGGTAACGATTTTTAATGTAGGTAGGAACTTATATAAACTAGATCAAAATTGTTAGAGAATTGAAAATTGAGCATAAAATTAATGTAGGTACCTACTACCTTACTGTACCTTATTGACCCTTCTTCATTTAAGTGAATCGATAGCTATTCTTATTGACTGAACATATTTTTTCATATTATTCTCTTTTATTAAGGTTACCCACGGCTGGTATAACTACATTATTTCAAACAGAAATCAAATTCGCATTTGTACAAATAGAATAATGTAGGTGTTAAGAATAATAGTCCGCAACAAATTATATTTTATTTCAACACTTATTTTCAGGCTCAAATCGACGTTGCTGGAAAATAGCTTTGAATTTTTCCTTCTCAGATAAACTGTCCTAACGATTTTATTATTATAAGTAAGTTTTCTGCTCAAACAGTAAAAGTTAATTAACTCGAAATTCATGGCGTGACTTAAACTTCGAAGTAGGCGTAACACCGTAGCTTTTTCAAAGGATTTCTGCCTAAAGTTTATATTGCAAAACATCTCGGATGAGTCATTTAAAGAGAAATGTTGAAAACCAAAATGTGAGCGAAAATGTTTTGCCTAGCTTCTGGGCACAATTTCGTTTATTAGTTTTGTTACTCAGTGCCTTCTTTGGTGCATTAAGGTGGTTTGTAAATCTACTTCCAAGGTTTTCATTCAATTGTACTTACCTTTTATGACTTTGCTTCTACTTTTTAGATTTCAATTTTTGTTATTATGTTTACTGTCTACTTGTACCTATTACTCACGTACTTTAGTAAGTGATACATTAATTAATTTGCTACAATTTTTTTTAGGTGCCCACATAGAAATAATGTTTGGTCATAAAAATGAGGAAGGAGACAAATGTTCGTCGATTGCTGATAACATCGAGTTGATGAACGTAATTACGGTTTGTTGCAGGACAAGAAAAATAGAAAACAAATGCACAACATAATGTTTTTGGCGTTTTTAAATTCATGACTAATCGTCATCATCATCAGCCAAAAGACGTCCTGAGAACGCCATAATTAACGACAACACAAACCTAATAACTACAACATACTATTTAATGATAGGTAAACAATCATATATGTAGGCATATGTGTAAACTCAAATACGTTTACACAACGCCTTTAAAACAAACCAATATCGAGTTTCCCAGCCAGTTCTAACTTCGAACATAAATATCAGGCGTCTCACAAATAACCTCAAACCAAGAACAATTAGGCTCTGACGCTTTCATCTAAACGTTTTGACAGAACACGTATTGGCTAACACCGTGATTTACAGTGGATATCATACAATAGTAAATCAGTTGGACAATGGTAGCCGAAACAGATTGCATGCTGTCGTTCAGAGCTCAGGGCACAATGATTTGTGTAACTAGCATCTGTCAGTCGTCAGCTAACATTCGCTGCGGGGAATTACATGTCAGCTGCAAGGTAGGGAGCAGATTCAGCCTTTGGTAAGCAATCGGATTTTTTTAAATTTTGGAGAGGTTTGATTTGTTTAGCTGTGAGACAAACTGCTGGTGCTGCGTAGATATTGGGAATGCCAATTCTGTATCCTCTGTCTTTGCGACATATCCAATGCCTCGTTGGTCTAGTGGTTGCTAAACGTGGCTGCTGAGCACGAGGTCTCAAATCCCGGAAAGATTTTCTTTTTTAATAAGTTTATGGCAATAGGCTCGCCCCTATTGTATACTATACAGTTATACACTTCTACTACCCTTTGGCGAATACAGGCATGATGTTACATATTAGAAAATTACTGTTGGTTTTAAGACACGGCTTGGTGTGAAACGCCCACCAATTACACGTTCTTCTAAGACGTGAATATTAATAATATAGAAATGTATCATGAAGTTTGCTATTAAAATATAAATAAAACCATTTTTTGAAAAGGATTAAGGTAAACAGAAATATTAAATATAAACATATAATACAGGCGTAAATTAGCTAACGCGCAAGCTTCATGCATGAATCGATCTGTCAAACACTCAACACGCATCACCGTGCATTTAAATCCCACTGATACGACGCAATGCTGACACACGTTAATGTGTCAAGTGGCAACCCTGAAAGTTTAGTATATGATAGGTCATGCCAAATAACTATCAGCGATAACTAAGTAACTAGAGTAGAGATTGCTATACGAACGCGTTTAGTAGTTAGGCAATAAGACACAATTATCATTATCAGCCAGGCGACATTTACAGTTGAACAAAGGCTTCCCCCTTAAAGGGGGGGTGCCATAATCCTCACGCTTGGTAAGCAGCTTGAGGATCACAGTATTGGTGGTGAAGTTACAGAAGACGATGCTGCCTATCTTCTGGATTTTCCCCTAGTCGCTTCTTACAACACCTACGCGAGGGTAGGGGGTGGTCGAAAAAAGACATAATAGACAAATTTGATTAACTTATAATTTATATTTATGGAGTAGGCTGGGTTATTTTAGCATTGTACTATGAGTCGAATAATACCAGAATTCTATATCATATACATCACATAAAGTGTACATACAAACAAACAATATGACATGAAACTCAATACCAGGAAAAGTTACTCGTCAAATACAAGATAATGTATATTTACATACCTTCTATATACTGGCAATGATTGAGCATGTCTTATTGGTACCGGTAATGCATTCCTCAGATGAAAGGATTCAACCCTGAAAGATCTGTCAAAGACTACCTGGAATTCCTCAGCTATTTTCAATTTCAGATTATTTGATGGTATTTGAAAGGAATTTTCAATTAATGTTACCAAAACGGTGTGTACAAATATTTTAGTATTTGATCAAAAGATTTAGTTAGGTTGTGATGTATTATCACACTAAGATTATAAAGGCGACAGTTTCTGAGTGTGTTTGTATGTTTGTTACCTCTTCACGCTCAAACGGCTAGACCGATTTTGATGAAATTTCATATGGAGGTAGCTGTCACCCTGGATTAACATATAGGCTACTTTTTATCCCGAAAAAATGTATCGGGTAACACCGCGGGGCGCAGCTACTAACTTATATAAGCTATTTATACAAAGTGGTTTAGTTTGTTCATAGGCATTATAAAGTCATGAAGTCCCAGAGAATGGTTCTAATTCTTAACTAGTTTGTATGTATTATTCAAATAATGTTATTTAAAATCCTTAAGATCTTGAGTTAAGAACTACCACTCAGGATTGGTTCACTGTTAACCAATGATCGATTGATCATTACCCAATTTTTGATGAGTTAAGATTTTCACAAAAACAGTTAGGGACTGTGAATGAACTAATATGAAAATGATCCAGAGCATTATTACAGATGTTTCTTTGTCTTTTAGATAATTAACATAACCTTATTGTTACCCAGCTCTGATTAGAAGCTACACCGTGTTGTTCTACAGACAGTTTCTGGAATGCCCTTTGTGTTTAGCCTGCCAACCTGCATTATTATCAGTAGATAGTATACCTTATGTACTGCTGCACATTGACTTGGTCACACAATGAATGGTCGGATTCATGGTCACTACACGATATTATTAGAGCACACAGCCTGTGGTCTGATTTAACATCTGCGCTACACATTGGATACAGTAGTAAACTGGTGCTGCGTTTTAGGAGAGCAGCATGGTTAATTTTACTGGCGTTATTATAATTACTATTGAGCGTTCAGTAGACATGAGTGAAATTGTAGATTTATACATTTTAGCTTTTCGCACTTCTTCATAGTATAAATCTTGTTTATGCCAAATTCTATTCACTTTTCAATAATGTAGTGGTAGTAGATGTAAGGTCTACCGTACTTTACTAACGGCCAAAGTTTTGGATAAAATACCTTTTATATTACTCACATTGGAACTAATATCTAAAATGCTCTTTGATTATTTTATACTGCAATTTTTTACAATATTTGTTTGTTACAAATAATAACAATTTTACAACTATTTACAACTTAATTGTAACACAAAATAAACACAATATATACAAAAATAAATGGATAAAAAGCATCATAGAATTCATCCCCATCGATGGCAATCGGTAACGTGCCAAAAAGACTGACAACATTGCTACGTTGAATGGCAATGCTGATTCCTTGGCCAAAAAATGAACCAGCCCTTTGGACACGTGTGGAGTCGACTAAGCGCTTTGCTGAATCATTATACAAAGTGCATTTATTTTAATAGCTAAAATAGATGTGAGTTATTCAATAACCAAACATGTTAATACCTCTCTTTTCTATATGAATAGAGATCGTTTGTTTGAAAGTTTTGAAAATGGACCGAAACTATTTATTATTTCATAACAATTGTGTACACTAGTTTGCAGTTACACCACTAACAGTATATTGCATGCCATAACGGTTGGTTTGCAAACAATATTTGTTGATAAAGAAATATGATGGTTCGGTCGACAATCGAATGTCGATGATAAAAATATTTTTTGCCTTTGTAAATTGTGAACTAGTTTTCGGCATAGCAACGCGTTCGTTTGTTTCACACAACATTGTTTCAATTAATATGATAGTATGAAGCAATAAACTTGTATCGCTTAATTTTGATACAGATATAGTTATAGAATCAAAAAACGGGTTTGTGTTGTTTGTTGTAAAACTTCCATTATACTTTTTGGCGCTTATATGAAAATGTTTAGTTTTTACTCGGAATTTTACATACGTAAAAATACCTATTTCAGCGTGTGCTAACATAATAGTCTAGTACCTACTAGTGCCTTCAAATTCATCATTGTCGAACCTGCAATGCATGTTATGTTATTATATCTACGACTAAAAAAATAAGAATTGTCGGAAATGATATCGCAATAAAACGAATGAAAATCAAAATGAATATAAACCCATTATCTTAAGACTCTCAAGAAAACCACAAGGAAAATCAATTCTCATAACCATTCGCCCGTATAGATATAATCAGAGCAATAAAACGGGACAACCAATTGACAAACGGCGTCGCCTATCTCGGTACAGTGTAAAGGGGACAATTAGAGAATGCAAACTACAGGAACGGGATGGACCAACATCGTTGACTAATTACATTTGCTTGCTTGCTCTAACACAAATATTACTCTGTATTTGTGACTATATAAGTACTATAGGAGTGCTAATTGCCAGGAGAAGTTAGGGGACCTATATACGGGACGATGGATCACTTCAAAATTGCCGTTTACTCAAGTCGACGATCGGTCGTTACGATCTGTAATTTTCTTGTTTACGCACTGATATTCTGATAATACTAAACTAAACTCGGATGGAATTGACAACCTGTCGTTCATTGTGGCGTTCTAAGGGGGAGGCCTTTGTTCAACAGTGGACGTCTTCCGGCTAATGATGATGACTAAACTAAACTCACAATATGGCAGAATACCTGTAATCAATGAGACGGAACCTAATACTATAAATTCTAACATTACAAGTTTTATAACAATCATGACACGTAAAATGCATCCATCGTGTTTCCAGTTCTTGTCCCAGTTCTAAAAACATTTACCTAAATTTATATACCTTAATTCACAAATTTAAATACAGGTTTACGCGAAGAACATCTTCTTGATTGTCTATCTTAAGATAATGTTAATATGTGCGATATCGTTTCATCATCATCATTATCATCATCAGCCGGCAGACGTCCACTTTTGAACAAAGGACTATCCAGGTCCTACTTGAAAAGAAAGAAAAGGTGTTTAATCACAAAAGTAATACATTTGTCATTATATTTTACTTCTGCCAAACTGATCTACGTCTTTAACTATATCTACAAAGTGATAACGTTTGCGATGAAGTAAATCGTTTCCGATGTTGACATACATACACATGAGATCAGCCGATACGATTTATCTCTTTCAAGGGATCGTCACGACGAATTGTACCCACGTGAGGCACTTTAGTGTCTTCACAAAGTAGAGATAGAGGCGAATAGGTTTTGCCTTGCTAATTTATAGACGTGTCGATGCTAATTAACGTCGCAATTATTGAGGTGCCATTGTTTTATTGTACGTATAGTCTCGAGCGTTATATTACAGTTCTACCTACTGTTTCTAGTTAGCAATTAAGTTGCTGCAACTGACAGACAAATTGGCAGGCATATTATTGTGTGATTAACTGGTGATTACCTTTACAGATAGCTACATAATTAATAATAATAAAAACAGACTATAGCTGTCCCACTGCAGGGCAAAGGCCTCTTCTCGTTTAGAGATGGATTGAGCATTGATCACCACGCTAGCTCACTGGGGATTTCAGATAATTTAATCCAGGTTTCCTTACGATGTTTTCCGTCAGTGGTATTTTAGAATATCAAAGAAAGTATTTATAACATCAAAAAAGTCACATTGATACTCGCCCGAGTTTGAATCTGCAACCTTGTGCATACAAATCCGGTATGTTAACTACTAGGCCATCACGAATTTTAACATAATTATGTACCTTACATTAGTATTTCAATCTAACGTACTTCGTATATATGTAAACCTAGAACTAACTATTCTTGAGCAAAGTTACTATATTATTACAGTACCCTAGGTAACTGTATAAACTTACTACTTTATTGAAATCTTGTCTATTCCCTTAGACGTGAACTTATTCCGCGTATTTTATAATCCTAACGGCATGCGGCACTTAAAACTCTGCTTTACTATCAAACTAATTTATTCTTCAAGAAAAACGTAGGAAAACCTTACAAAGCAACTTTTAAATACGTAATATAGCTTCAAAAAGGTTATTATAAGAATTTTATGTTTTTTAGCCGAGTGGTATATGACCGTTGGACTGCAAAGTCAAAGGTCGCATTCAAACCTCGGCACGCAACAATGTCTTATCGAATTAATTTGCGTACTATAAATTAGTTTTCAGTTGCTAAGCACGGTGAAGGAAAACATCGTGAGTAAACCGGCACACCTGAGAGACTTTTCTACGATGTGTAAAGCCATGTCAGAGGCCTACAGGTGATTGAAACTCTCAACACCAGGTTCTTCATCAACCATACGATAAGTAAAGAATGTTCCATGTCCTAGTTGAAAAGACCTACGTCTCTATCTAAATCTACAAGGCTGTAACACGGATGCCAGATGGTTCTTGAACAAAATTGGGAATACCCATCCACTGACATACCATGACAAGAGCAGCTTAACCTTTATTGAGCAACTAGTGCGGTTGTTACATAACCACAAGCTCCTAGAAGAAATATGATCTATCTTAAACATGACGCAGGCTAAGACATAATTTTATTAATATTTTATCCTAGCAACACTTCACAAAATCCGACACTACTCAGGTGTCTCCGAAAGTCAACAGTATTCTATTTCCATAGCTTGTTAACGCCATATCCAGCTACTCATTTGATAGAGTTAGTCATCACATTACGAAACAGGAGACAATTACTGGACGGAAAACAAAGGCTCACCGTAAACGCTGGCTACCTCACTAATTACCTTATTTACCTCCATCCTTTCTACATAGCCCTATATTTTGTCCCCTTGTTTGGCGTTCATAAGTGTCGTTAACACCATGTTAGAGTCACTTCACACGGGACCTGCGTTGAGAGCTTTAACGCAAGGGAAATGTGTTCAGCTCGTGTTTTTTTTGTTATTTTTTAATTACATTTGCGCTTATAACACTTCTATTAAGGTTGTTAAAGTTGTGTGGGCCTTTTAAAATACCTTATTTTTGCTTCTACTTCTCGTCTCGTCTTGCGGGACCGATTGAGATTACCATTCTCTTCAGTCAGCGGAAAAATAGTCTTGACTCTAACAGACTGCTACTGTGTTGGCGATAGGCTCACGGTCGACTCGACTCTGTATGAATGAGCACAATGTGGGCTACTAGATTCTTTAGACTCCTTATATAGAAGAGCACACTACTGCCAACATAAGGGTCATAGCACACATGAAATCGGAAAGAGATCACCACCGTATCGCCTTTCACCTCGCCGTCAAACAGGCGTCAACTTTACATCAGCTCGTAAACACCGGATCAGCTGCTACAATACGTCGGTTCGGCTACGGCAAGGCGACGCCGCGCTTACGGCTTGCTGGTACGAGCTTGTCACGAGGCGAGGCGTTTACGTTACGATTCCGATTAGTGTACTTTGCAGTAGGAAGTTTCATACAAAGAATACTGCACGGCTTGAGTTAATGCGATAACGACTCCTTTCCGGATTAATATGTTTGCTACGACCTTAAGTTTCACATAATTTGCTAGTCTTTACCACAAGAAATCTCAATTTCATACAGCATTTACTATGACCGCAAAAACTGTAGAACTAATTTTGAACGAATTTCTTTCGTACTAATTTGATTTGTAGTTTCTCGACCAAAAAAGCCGAGGTAAGCTGGTAACGTTAAGCTTAAACTAACTCTTTGTTAGGCTGTTGGCTAAGAATTCATTTGAAAGGCTGTATACGTGTTAAAGTTAAATATTGTATCCAATTTACGTTACAATTATTTTTTGAGAGCGTAATAAATACGTATATTGTATTTTTTCACAAAGAAATAGGACATAATATCACATCTTGTTTTTTCTTTCGTAATTACTGTCGTACGTATTGACAAATTTTTATATTATTGCCTTCTGGATCAGTGAACACTCACTGAATACTTATATTGTGATTTGCGACGGAATAAAATCTCCCAATATGTATAGAAAAGGCGAGCAATAACATTGATATGTTCATTACCGATTTATAAATGAAATGATATACAATACTTCATACAACTATGATAATAATTTTTATGTTACTAAACTTATACGATTTTAGTACCTATACCTACTAAGTATCATGTAAACAATTCAAATTGCAAACGTGCATTTTGTGCAATACATACATAGGTACCTCTACCGACCTTTCCTTTCTGAATTGATATAACCATTTTTAGTTTTATCATTTCAACTTCAAGTTTAGGTAGATTATAAAAAACTACTAAGAAGCTAACTTAGGATTTTCTTAGAACCTATATGTATAGATTATACTTGTTTTTGTACCTAATTATATTAGTTAGCTGTACGTAAGTTTTGTTCACTCATAAATGATCATCATTCATTATTATGGTTTATCTCAAACAATTTCTGTTGCCGCGCTTTGATTGAACATCGACCGTTTTTACATTGCTCTTCCATATTTACTTTACCTACCTACATATCTATGTATGTTGAATCTCACTTTTATGTGCGGCCAATGTTCTAAAAAGGGATCCCCAGTTTTCGCTTCTCGTATTAATTTATAAATTCTTTGACGCACTTTAAATGCGCGTCTGAAAAGACTTTTACATAGATATCACTGTCTATCAGTAAATAACACTACTCTAGGAACAAAATAGGACTGTTGGCATTGTTTTGCGTCGCGTTTATATAAATTAGTTCGTCATTGTGGGCGTTCAGGGCCACCACCGCCCAAATTGTAGTTATTTGGCAATGTAACATTTGGCAGCATTATTATATTAGGGGTGAATTATTGTATCGTTGATATAAATCGGTCTAAAATACTAACACAAAATGTTGTTATAATCTTGTCATTTTCGTTGGAAATAACTATAGCCTAGGTAATTTTGATCTCTCTTTGACCAACGTAGGCGAAAAGTAAGCCGATTAAAGTCAAAAGGTTCAATGAATGTGTTTTTTGCGGCCTGTTTACGGTCTAGGTGCCTTTATAAAGTCTACTTGAAGCATAATAGGCCACTGACCTACTTCGGGATTTTAGTTGCGGGAACTTAAATAACGTTGTGTGGAGACTGTAAGCACGTACCTACTTCTAGGTAACAACGAAATATATGTGCAATTAAAATGTTAATTTCATTAGCTTAGGTCATTAGCTCGCTCTGTTATTTATTAATGCTCTCTTGCATTTAAGTTGTGGCTGGACTGTACGACGTAAAGTAACATGCATCGTGAATCAGACTAGTCGCGACTTAATTTGATAAGTGGGCCGCACTAACATTGCATTGTCCTACTGCTTGAGGGCACATCACAGAATTATCAGTTAACTAACAAATGTTCATAACAGCAATTGAAATACCTATCAATGTTATTTGCATGTTTGTGTTTAATGAATATTAAATTTAATTCGATGTATTCGCTTATTAGTTATTTTGCATGCTTGATTACAAAGGTATGGCGAGTATCTATGCTGTTTAGTTTGCGTTACGAACATAATATTTTAAATAATAACATGATGTTTATACAGGCTGCGGTTATGAAGATAGATATCATTCACGTTTACTGATTTACGTTTGTAGGGCATTCTAATGCCGTTACATTAAATAATATCAGCCTATGACTATCCCAGTACAGAGCAAGGTTCTCACACACAGAAGAAACGAGCGTTGATCAAACGGTTCACTGCGGGTCAGCGAATCCAGACCATAAAACTCAGGTTCCATCACGATTTTCCTTCACCGTTACTTAGCGGTATATTGATATCAGCGACACAAATACTTACAAACATTCCCTCATAAATCACCGTACAAATCACGCCCTATTGAATTCGATGTAAAGCCCCCAAAATGTAAACGGTTTTATAAAGAAACTTTGTAAATCCCCACCAAGCAAGGCAGACGTTCTCGTATGTACACAGAGTGGTACGCTCAATCAGTTCTCAAAGAAGGCAAAGGAGACGGATGCCAACGTGAGATCAAAGGCGGCACTCGTTACCTCCGTATACTTTGTTAGAGGCTTATTCTACAGCGCGGTTACGTCTCCGAATGGTGATTTAAATTAATTGTGAATATAATTTGATTCGATATTCCTCTGTTTTGAACAGATTAGTTCATGTTTAAATTATACATTACCTAGTAGGTACTAAAGGTAAGAATTTATATTTATAGATTGTGAAACGTTGGATGTCAATAGGAAATAAACCGCAAAAAAATCCGGAAAACTCATATAAAATGGAAGAAACAATTTCAAATAACATTAGATTTAATTCCAGGAAATCTGCCAAGTTATTTAGAGTTCAGTTTTATAGATTGATAGAACGAATATAAGTTCCCGCTGCTGGTTGAGCCCTATATATTATATTTTGAAGTATCATTTAAAAATGTAATTTGTAAGAATTATATTTGAATAAAGAAGATAATAATTGAAATAAAACTAGGTTTACGGATTTTATCGCGGTTTTTTAATTGATTTTTGGTCCTGACGTTTCGAATCCTTTACAGCATTCATGGCCACGGGCAGACTACTACTTTATATATATATTAAAGATAATAATTTTTTATATATAATTATATAAAGTCATCCACAGTAGCGCTATATAACATAATAATTACATTACATATACCACTACTCCGTCTTCTTCGTATTAAGTGCGAGCTAATAGTCACAGAGGAATCCGGTCATGCCGTGGAGTAGAGATTGGCCAATCAACAGCGGTGGTAGCGAGGTTGACCGCCCAGAGTGTACTGGACGTATTAAGCTGTCGTCACGCGTGGAGGCGCTCTAATTGCGCAGTTCAATTGAGTAATGTGATAAAATAAAACCAAATACATACTTGAGATTCTATCACTTTGTAATTAAGTAAATGTGTGTCATAAACCTCGTTTAAAATCTGATCAAATGACCAATGGTAGATGCTTAGCTCAGAATAAGTATTTACCAATTTCAATGAACTCAAACCTGAAATATTCCTAGCCTTTTGAAACACGTATAATATTTACCTTTTATACTGACCAAGAGAAGTAAATGCCAAGAAATAAGACGTTGACTTACAATCTATTGCGGCTCTCACTGGACTATTTATTAACAGCTCTGATACAGAAAATGTAATGTACTGCAAATTCGTTTCATGTACAGTTCTCTTTTGCAGACGTATCCAGACTTTTATAAATGAACTAGTGCTCTCAAAGTACCTACCTAATGTCGATTTCATGGACTCGATATCTGCGAGCATATCGACATTTCGTCGACGTTGCGATTTCAAAAGTAGGGTAATACGCGGGTGTAATATGTTCCAGTATCTAATTGAATGGAATTTCATAATGTGGCAGTGAGATCGGTTCTCCTATATAAGGGGGAATATTCTATCGATATTATGTGAGCGAATCGTTTCATAGTACGAGTGACTTGATGAAAAAAAGTTTTACTCTTCGCATATTCGATAATATAAGACAATCGAGGGAATCCTACAGCATTTTTACACGTTCTCGACGGATTGGTTTGTTTATTCATTTATTGTATTCCTTTGTTCGCAAATTACTGTTGATAACACGTGTGCTAATATTGTTTTGTTGCCATCTAATCAAGGGCGGAATGATTTCTTGGGATTTTACCGACTTTTAGCTTTGACTACTGCATAGTCTAGTTTCCTAGATTTCCATGCAAGATTGTTTACAATTATTGCTTGTCTAACGCATAGTGGGTGTTCGGGCCCGCTACTAACTTCGTGACTCACAATTTTTGACATAAGCTATTTATCTGTCGTACTTACTAACTTTGAAACTATCGCGGTGCATGATTATAATACAATTAAATTACACAAGTTTTAAATTTTTGTTTTGACGTTTCGACTGAGTTGCACCGGCGGTCACAAGCAGACTGAGGTTAAGACCACGGCCTAGGCAAGTTATACCTATCGAGACAATAGGTGAAAAAGCACGGTGTATCGATGAACTTTCCCTTAAAAATAATTTTATGAAATGAATTGTCTTAATTATTGTTGGTTTGTCCTAAACTATGGTCGCACTCTGATGTGAGTCATACCTCTTCCAAAATTAATATTGGCTAGATGGAATTAAAAACTAAACTAAAGATCGACACTACATTGTTTTTGGTTAAGTCATCTATTATTCTACTGTTACAATCATTGAACAGGCCTTCTCCCTCTGTAGACGTTACCTTTGTTACACAGGGATAGGCAGCAGCAATGCCTTGTGTTAGAGCAAACTGCAAGCACAACATGTTTGTTCAAGCATATGAATAAACCCCGGCAGCACTAATATGTTTTTGAATTCATGTGCGCCCTATAAATTAGTTATCAGTTGATAAAAACTAACGGATAACATCGTGAGGAAACCAGCACACCTGAGAGATATCTCAACGGTGTGTAAAGCCATATCAGTTTACAGGCGTTCATCAGCATCATCCAGTTATTCAGCTTCATCAACCACACGATAAGAAGAAGAAGGCAGAATATAAGTAAGTACAGCGGAAAGTGTAATTTTATCGATTACAAGGACTAACTAAACCAGTATTTTCACATAGAGTACCTAACTACAGTTTGTTTCTCTGTAGTTCTAATAAATAAAAAGGTGTATTGGTAGGATGTAGAGGAAGATAAGTTTTATCTTCAAGACCTATTCCAATTTGCAAACACCTAAACAACTAAAGGTTATACAATACATAATTCCAGATTCAACAAACATTCACGTGGTTTGTTGGGATATTTAATCAATTTAATTATAGATAGTTTTACTACCATGTGGAGTTTCACATGGCAACCAAGTCCTAAATAATTTTCCTTTCACGAAGCCAGAACGGCTGACAGAGTAATAATTGTAACTACCTACACGTACGTCTACTAGCTAACCAGTAACCATCTAACCCTAACCTACTCGTAATTATCCCTGTTATTGTTCACGCACAAGTCTAGCATTCTAATATTTTACGCTCACGTAACTGTTTAGGATCAGACCAAAGCTTAGCCAGACATATGTCCATTAGAGTAAAGTAACAGCCTGTTCAGAGTAATGAAACTCTCTTGCACATTTCACTTTACTACGTCTGCCCCCTTACTATGAACCCTTAAAGCAGGAATATTCCGTTGTGGAAGCGAGATACCGCTACGTACAGTGTCGTGCAGCGTATCGTTTCCACGACGGAAAATGTCCTGCTTCAAGAGGTCGTGGTAAGGCGGCTGTTTTACTAAGACCGAAATTTAGTTGCGGACATAACACGTCTACGTAACGAATGTATGTAGGTACCTATTACTCACAGCGTTGATACTCAGTAAAGAGGGAAGATTAAGGTTAAGTAGGTACGAGACTGAATTCTAATTTAGACGAATGATTATTCGATTAGTGAATCGAGTTTTACTGGAGTGTAATCGCTAATCGATTACACGCCACTTGATTCGCTTTTCCTGGAATTAGAGCTTGACAAGAGAAATAATTTAATTTCATTTGACGGTGTAGGTATTGTTTGTAGGCTTGATATTTTGGTTTGTGAGTGTGGAAAGACAATAAGGTGGCATGCAACCATACTGTCTTTTCAAGTAATTAAACACTTCAATTGATACTTATAATTCTGCTTTCAGTAAAAAGAATGGTTATGTTCTTACAAAATATGGTTATCTTTTGTAAAGGTTTTTAATATAACATAATATCATGCCTGTATTCCCTATTCCCTGAAGGGTAGGCAGAGGTGCACATATAGTACCCCTACACTTAGCTTGTAATAGAAGGCAAGGCTATTGCTATCAACCGGGCACAAATGTACAGTCCGTACTGGCACTGAGAATTACCTAATGGAAAAACCCAGTTGGACAGCCCGACCCGAGATTGGAACCTAGGACCCTACGCTTAGTCGACCACAAGACCAACGAGGCAGTGTACCTAAAAAGGTTCTAGCTTCAATCAATTTAAATTACTTGACAAAACAAACTTTACATACCCGTTTTGATTAACACAACTGCGTTGAAATAACACAGCATCAAACAACGTTTTTATGCTAAAGTAATTAATTGGAAATGAATACTGTTAATAAATAACTATTCGATAATTGGATTCCCATTCAAAATTACCATTAGTTGTAACCGCATCAGTGGATAGCGTCCAATTACATTATTCCAAAGCGATTATAACTAGCACTTAATTATAGACACGTATGACATAATAGACGGGCCTGCGGCTTTAACGGGTTTCTTCGATATCGTGATGGTGTAATCCTGAGAACGATGTATTCAGTATTCTTCTTCTTATCGTATGGTTTATTTTTATTTATTTATTTATTGGTATACCAACAGCAGTACATATTCATATATATTTAGTAAAAACATGCAATGATACAAGTTCTAATATGCACGCCCATTATAGGTACACACAGAATTTACAGTAATAACACTACTTTGTACGTCTAAAACTTTCTTATTATAACTAACATAATCTTAAAATTAATTAAAAATATGTATACATACATAAAAAGATACATAAGAAAATAAAATGTTACATAAGTTGCCATATATGTTTATTATTATTATGGTTGGTGGACAACCTGTTTTCGGAGTTTAAACTGCCTGCCTCCTTACCATGAACAGGGCAGTTTCAATGTGGAAGCAAGAAGCCGCTGGCAGTGTTATGCGGCTTCTCGCTTCCACATTATAAACTGTCCTGCATTAAGAGGACTGTAGGGCTGTAGGCCCCTGACATGGCTTTACACACCATTGAAAAAACCTTAGGTGTGCCGGTACCTCACGATGTTTTCCTTCACCGTTTTTAGCAACCGTTACCTAATTTATAATACGCACATGAATTCGGAAAGACATTGGTGCGTACCGGAGTTTGAACTTGCGACCTTTGACGTGCCAGTCAGGTCATACCACTCGTTTATCACTGCTTTGATGTATTTAGTAAGTATGTAAAATTCAAAAGTTTCTCCGAAATAAAATAATTGGAACTGCGAGATTAAACGTACATATTAAGTATATGAATGATATTTATTAAGGTAACCGTTCTGCGAGCTAATATTTTCGGTATCATTTACCTACATTTATGATAATCTTGTACTAATAGGTATTAGGTACCTATACATAAATATTTAACTGTGTGAGTTGTAATTAAGTAAATCAGTTACGACGTCTAATAAATAGTGTTGAAATTGGATCACAGTTTGTACCTAATATTTGAAATTTGCTTTACGAGCTCAATTTGTAAATGCTTTGTAAAGTTAAATATTACCTGCGATATTAACAGGGGTTTCTGTTATTTTTTCGCTGTTCTAATGGTAATCCGTGTGACAGGATAGTTCTAGTGCAAATACCAGTCTACCACAGAGGCTTAGTCTAACAAATAATGATGTAAATATATAGCTGTAAGTATGGATTATGGCAACCTCCCTCCCCTTAGCTAAGGGGGAAATCCTTCGTTCAACAGTGGACACTTCCGGCTGATAATGATGATAGGTGAGAAACCTTTGTAGAAGAAAAAAATACATTATTAGTTACTAATAGTGTGCAAAAAAATATATTCTATTCAATAAATTTAAAAAGAAAAATATGCCTTTAAAAATAATGTTACCATTTCCGTAACTGTATCAAATGACATGACATTATAATTACGTCTTGTCTATTCCGTGCCGCTGTGTTCATGTGGTTGACATCTGATTACAATTCAAGTAATTGTAGATAGGTAGCTTGTATACCTACATAATTAGAATATTACTTAAGTACCTGATCTGATCTCTGAGCTTACTCTCCAATTCAATTCCGACCAAATTGGATTGGAATTGTAAACTTTCAGACTCTTAAATTCAATACTGGTGCGAAACTTAAATATTATGTGTCCATTGAATGAACTAAATGGTATCAAAAGATTGACAGCATTTTTTAATAAAACTGTATAATGGATTCGTTAAATCAATGTTATTATTTAATGGCCTTGTATTCTAATTGAAAATTAATTGGAGTGTAGGCCTCCTGGACTGGTAGTGCCTGGTTCTCTGAATTCGTTTCGGTATTTTTGTGTTGAGTAGTATTATTGGTACGAATCAAATGTTTACACCATCTATTAGATAAAGGGGAAAATATGTTTATGGAAACCTAGATTTAGGTCAACGTATTACAGAGAATAATTTAAGGAGGAATCTATGAAGATTGATTATAATATTAAATAAATAAATAATACCTACTATAATAATGGAGATAAAATCGTTGTATCAAACATAAGAAGTTAAATATTCACGGATACTGATAAATTTTTTAGCAATGTTTTACCAGATTGTTCGTCGTTTAATGCATTTCTCACGCACACAAGCTTTGTGTTAGGTAAAGTGTAATACCTCCGTCCTGAGACGTGCGCTGCAATAAATTACGCTCACATCATCTGGTCTACCTCTCATTCTGATTATCGCAGACTACGGTTCTATTTAATGGTCGCACAGCAAGCCTTTTCTGTCTCCGACGTTCAGATTCGGCTGTGGTCAGAATAAGTGCGGGTTTCGTATGAAAAAAAATAATTTGTGTTCCCTTCCGTCATATGTTCATGTTCCCGCTGCCTGACATTATTGCATGTAGCGCAGTGTTTGTCATTTCCTTTATTATGCTACTTCGCGTTACTTTATGAGGCGCAATATTGAGCAATGACGGGTCACATTTCCGTACAACGTTATAAATTCTACGCAGCGAGACGCAAATATTATTACTGAGAAAGAACATTATTTGATGGCACTTTTCCTAATTTAATGTGACAGTATTACTAAAGTATTCTAGCTCAAGTTTTAGCCCGACAGAGGTCACTGCTCCGAAACCTTTAGATGTAATTGAGTATACTTGGATCATTAACCTTATCTAGTGAAAATATTTGTATCTATTTTATAATTCATGCTCGACGCTCGATAAGTAATAACTCTAGACCTGCTCAGAATGTTTTCACAGCCATCTTTGAGACGAAATTAAATATATTATAAAATTTCTCAAGCTCTTTCACTCTACTAGGTAGATATTTTCGGGGAAAAAGGGGCAAAATATAATAGCGAGGAGGAAGAGAGTTTCCGCGTGTTTTTACGCTTCCATTTCGTTCGGGACGTGTCTGTATCCGCACCAAGAGAATCCGCAAATAAACAATATTAACGACAAAATTACACGGTGTGTTACATTTGTGCCGAAGGTTCCGCGCAGGGAATACAATGAGTGCGGCGCTTGACTAATCTTTCGAGTCAATTCTAGTGAAAAAATATTGTTGTGAAAGCCTCGACGATAAATCCGAGTTTCATATACGTAAGAACGCAGGATATGTGGAACATTATAAAGTCGGTATGCGAAATTTTATGACTTATGACAGATATCCAATATTCCTCGAGGCGAACGGAGCGAGTGCAGCGGAACACTCATAGAACACAAATCAAGCGGGAAAAATGAAGGAAAAGAAGCAAGACAAAGCGGCTGCTCGATCGACAAGAATTTCATTGTGAAATATGTGTTATTTTCTATGAAAAATGTATTCGGCTTTTAACACAATAACTCAGTAAAAGATGGATCGCGTTTGTATACGTTCGTACATATGTAATACCGTATCGGTAGTATTAAGCTCAAATGGCTATTGTGTGGGGATTTTAACGATTTTCTCGTGTTTATATAGGGTTACACGGGTCTTATTGTGATTTTGATCGCATTGTGGAGAAGTATGGATTTTCACAACATAAATAAATTGAGATCACTGGTTCCGTATAGTTTTATCTGAAACCATCATACAACAAGAATTTCTTTAATTTAAATATCACTTCCACAAAAAGCCCAAAATAATAATAATTGAAACGAGTGCATAATATCAAAATTACAACATATAACATACTTACGAAATACAACATAATAGACTAGGACCTGATTGCACGGCTATTAGTTAATCGCATTTAACGCTAAATCGCGTTTAAGTAATGTCATAATATAAAAATGTCAAACTAAACACGATTTAGCGTTAAATTCTATGAAAAAATGTCGAGCAATCCGGCCTAACTATAAAATAGCTTCAAAAGAATCTGTCTGAACAAAATTATTGAACCAAATAAAAAGCAAAACATTGACCGTAGTATCTCGTTTCTCCGTCGAAGCTTATCGCCAACTCAATAAACATGGAACAAAACAAAGGTATGATTAATATAATTGCTTCCTCCCAACCTGTGTTCTTTCCTGGAAATGTTAAATAGCTACTCCATTGAAAGAAAATGGGAGACTTAGTGAATATCTTTGTTCTACTCTAACCTCTTGATTTTGTAATAACAAAACAGCGATTCTACGTCTACCGACGGGTAGTCAAGGGGTTTCAATACAATAAAGAATAGTGCTTTTGTTATGAATTTATAAAGAAGATACACGTGTAACAGTATAACATCAGCTATGTTACGCCATATGTTGGCCCTATGAATGGCAGGCTCGCCAACTATAGAACCTGTGATAACCTTGTTACTGTATATAGTATGATAGGTACTTCAGAACACCACTGACATGTCTTTCTACCCTACCTAGGTGATTAAGGCGTGGTTATTATAACGATAATAGAGCAACCTGTAGATATCTAATCAAATTATGTACTCTAATTATCATGTCAAAGAATCATGAATTATTAGTCGGTAGGAATCCTCTGTTGAACAAAAGCATTTGCCTTAGAACGCCAAAATGTATGAGAACTTGCTATTTGAATCTACCGGTTATCAAAGAATATAGATGCCAATTACAGTCATAAGCGATATTTTTTTATCTACGTTTATATTAAAAATAGTTAATTTAGGTAGTATAAATATTAAGTTTATTATTATAGAATCAGGTACGTGGAAATATCTATAGCACCCCATCAATTCACCTTAGCTTATTCACATAGGAGCAAGCCCGGTGGCCCATTAATCTGTGGAATGAACCGCAGATTAACGTGATCTACACGTTGGAGGTGCTAACTGCCAACAGACACTGAACATGCTGTTATGATTAACTCGGGAGATGAAGTGGGGTTAACTTGAAAATTAATATCTAAGGAAAACATGACTGGTGGCATCGTGTATAATCATAACACATAGCTGTAAGGAAATATCGTGGAACAAAATTTAAAAGATAATTCCAGCTTTGAAAGATTAGCAAAGATTTGTTTCGATACTTTTTTATTATCATTTTCCTTCTTTCTTTGAGCATTTTTGGTAACGATAACAATATTCCTTAAGGTACAATTTTTATTTGTATACCTTCGTACACTAAGAAAAGAACTATAAATATAATTTCAATACCTTTAGTGTAACTTTGAACTAGCTGAGAAATGTGGAAACAATATAATTTGCATGGCAATTACATCTCAAATTCAACGCCTGTCATGGCGCGACGGCTACAGACTCGCATCGTATTCCGATATTATTGGCACTGATAATTTTAATTGATTGGCCAACTACATTCTATGAACTTCAGCAACTTATTTTTGTAGAATGACTTGGAAGATAAAAATAATTACATGCATACCTACTGATTCTATTCATACATATAATTTGTCAATTGAGGAGTTGGTGGTTGACTAAAGTAGGTGGCTATTTTGCGCGAGTGGCCGTGTACCGTAAAATGGATTTCACCTTGCTCGTTGCTTACACACTGTTTTTCCTGTCTTTAATTTACTAACGTCCTACATATACATTTATATGGTCAGTTTATTGCAATATTGGAGACGAATAAGAATTTTATCATTACAAATCTCTCATACCTTATACACATCGGTCAGTTCTTCTCAAAACTATGATATACATTCTGTAAAATAACTTGACTATTTTATGTGCTACGATATAATATTATATATACCGCCTAAAACTATATTTCTAATAATACCTTTATTGTAATTTATAATCCTTATACGACTGATAACATTATATAATATATTTAATATACGAATAACTTTATTCTATACCACTACCTACAAACATTTTCAACACAATTTTTAATCTTCGATAGAAAAAGCCCCATCAGTCTTACACACCACAAGGCCATCTATGCTCTAGTGATTAATCGGTACACCAGTCTGTAGCTAGATTAAGAAATTAATCGCTGTGGTAACAAAATCGAGGCTCCGCAAAAAGTCTGGAAAGCAAGTGCGAGTTAGACAGGCACACTGAGGTTTAAAATATTGATTGCCAAGCTTCTTCGAGCCGAGCGAACTAACGACTTGAAGAAATTAGCCGGCAGTAATTGGTTGAAGAAAGCGAAGGATTGCGTTTGTACATGACGGAAAAGGCCTATTTTCTACCAATTTGTTATGTTTAGCGGCGATTGAATAACGGCATTTATTTAATTAATGTATTATAGGGTTACTTTGATGCATAATTTTTAGTTTTATTTTTTTCTTTTATACCTATATTTATTTTTTAACGTGTGTAAATAACCTTGTAAATGAAAAATATAATAATACTACTTACTTATATAGGGTTATTGTTTAGCTCTTTAATCACGTGCTAAAAATAAAACGCTAGGCGAACAGAAATGGCAGAATGATGCATGTTTGGGCTTGTGAGTTGACATGACATGTCAATTTCTCAATCCCATACATGTATAATTCCATTCTATTCATGTATTTATCTTGCGTTTTGCTACTTGAATATTGGGCGTAGATATATTTATTGTTTTTTTTTAAATCTTCCTAAATATGAACAGCAGAGTTCACGAAACCTTCATAAATCGCAGAAATACCCACAAAGCGTTGGCTTGAACATGAAACAATAACCAGTATAATAATAAAGGGTCGCTGGACAACAAGGCCGACAATTAAAGCGACAGAGCAACGCAACGTGAAGAATATGACATTGACGCGGGTATAAAGGACATACAATGTGGGTATCACAATGGTGTCTAAAATATTGGCTTTCCATTTCATCTTTGAACTCATATAGTAACAGCCTATAACTGTCTCGTCTCTTCTAACAGGGCAATGGCCTGTTTTTTTATATCAGACACAGTATTTTTTTTGACAACCTGATTAGTGCAATGGGTTTGATTCCCGCACGGGACACAACTTCGTGTGATCCACAGATGTGTGTCCTAAGTCTGTGTGTTTGTGTATGTGATATTTCATGTCTGTGAAACGCATCCACGATACAGGAGAAATTACTAGTGTGGAGTGATTTTTTATTAAACTAAAAAGAAAACATTTCCTTGATTTGGACATGCAACCTTGTACATACGTAATACGGTATCTGAGCTAGGTTGCTTGTTTGCTTAAAAAAGTTACAGGTTAATTTGTCAAAGAAGTGATTCCCATTACACACAACCGCACTTTCTGCCTAGGTATAGTGATATTTTTGGATTCCGTCACACGTAATATAGAGTTTCATTTATGTTAGGAATAAACAAAGCAATCCGACCACCGTTTTTGAGTACAAATAACCAAACAGATCGCTTCAGTCGTATAAAGAACTTTCATAAAAAGTTACTTGTCCTAGTTAGCTCAAAGCGCTCCTGAATTTGACTACAACACTGCGACGTTTTTCGTGCGAGCAGAAAAACAAAAGCCAAATGTGTATTGTACTAGAATTAATTTTTCATCCTCGGGATTTGGGAGTACAAGGATACGAAAATTAAGCAATGCCATCGGTAGATAATGTCCGCTCCATTCGGCCCCGCTCTATTTACCAGCGTACGCCAGAGAGGAGAGAAGGGTAAATACGCATTGTCTAATTTGATTAGTTCATTCATTGTTAGTTTTACTGCATTTATCTGCTTTGCGTAACGATCCTGTGTTGGCAGTGTGACTGTCGCTGCGTGATATTTTGTTTGCTGTATAGAATTAGAGAAGTTCGTGGAAAACAATTGGGTATCGCCATTCGAGTGTATTGTAAAAGATATCAATTAAGATAGAAGCAACATTTGGTAGGGCGCTGGCGTCAAGCTATATGGTTAATGGTGTCGTTTGTTCTTTCTTATTTTTATTAAGACAACATTAGCAAAATAAAATCGGCATATAATTTATTATGTATTATATATGTATGTTATTAAACCATCTGCTAAAAGGATGAGCTACACCTTCGCTTACCTTTTCAAAGTATATCTATACAATACACATGCGTCATACTACCAACATAACATTACTATAGCTATATATATATATGCTGTTTAATTATCTTTGTTTCCTACTATTCAAACTACTTACCAAGCTTACAACAATTTCATTAGACTTGAGAAGCGTGTCGCCGATCATACATCGATAGACCGCAACTAGAATCTGTGTTCATGAATGTTTGGCACAGATGGTCGTTAGTGCACAAGGTAATCAGTAATTGCTTCACTTGGCATTAATTAAGCACAACCGGGGTATTAAGTAGACTACTTCGAGCTTAATAATGCAGCTAATGATTTATGTAATCGAGTTTTATACAGTGTGTTAAGAAAACCCAGTCCGATCAAAAAGGAGGTTGTTTAGTATTCGACTATCGAAAATAGAGATCAGATATCAGAAGTCGACAAAGAAAACCCCATCGTACCTGTATCCTGAAGTTATATCTTCCTATCTATAATTCTGTCAAGCAAGTATACCTAACAGTTAGAGTAATATTTTTTGGACCTGTAATTTGGTAGGCACTTTGTAATTAGTCTACGTTCCGTCATATTATATATAAAATTCTCGTGTCACAATGTTCGTTCCCGTACTCCTCCGAAACGGCTTGACCGATTCTCATGAAATTTTGTGAGCCAACATCTATTTTTCATACCCCGGGTCAGCTATAAACTATAAGAAGCTGAATTGCTCTTTACTACAATATACTATACCATAGAGTCAGACTGATGCATTACCATTTAATTTCAACAAACACAAAAGACCATCTGCTTACTTAATTAATTGCAATCTATCGAACATATTCTTTAAAACAAAAAACTGTTAATGCGTGCAGAAGCCACAAAGTTAAACCCTTTAATTGATTGCTGAATTAATTACGGTGTGGTCTATAGTGAGGTTTTAGTTAGTGCTTTCATTTTATTGGCTTTATATAATAACAGACGTAAATTTAAATAATTTGATTGATTCTGAAAATGATACGAGGGATAGGGATTACAAAAACATTATGGAAATACAATACTACGTTGCACCAACTTTGATTTTGATAACGTGGAGGCCTAAGGGTTAACATACCGGATTTCTATGCATAATGTTATAAGTTCAAATTTAGGCAAGTATCAATGTGACTTTTTTAATGTCATATACATATACTTTCTTAGATATTCTAAGATACCACTGACTAACAGTGACGGAAAACATAGTGAGGAAACGTAAATTTAATTATCTGAAATCACCAACCCGCAGTGAGCTAGCATGGTGATTAATACTCAATCCTTCTCTATACGAGAAGAGGCCTTTGCCCTGCAGTGGGATACTTACAGGCTGTTATTATTATTATGTACCTATCTTGCACCACGTTTGGAAATTTCTAAAAACTTTCTGGTTATCGTGTACCAAGACTAACGATGAGTATACATAAGAAGGATATGTAGATTAAATAAATGAATATTGTTGTCTACAGCTAGGATAGTTGTAAAGCGTTTTAAAAGCATTTTGAAGAGAATGGAGAGTTCACGGAGATGGTATGGTACTTCTTCCCACATTTTAAGAACAACTGGTCTTAAATAATACGGGCAATAGTCTATTATCTTTTGTTTAGTGGTATTCAAGCTACTACAAATACTGGGGATGGAATCCCCACCACGTGCTGTGCATATAACAATATATTGTTCGTGGTAACCTAATCGGTACATTGTTTTGTAGCCTTTTCATGCGCTTCGTGATAACTTACATATATTCGCGAAACTATGTGTAGAATCTGATCAGCATTGAAATTTTATAATTAGGCCCTGTGTTATGCTTCACGAGACCAGCCCCCTTACCATGAGCTGTTAAAGCTTTTTACGTTGTGAAAGCGAGACGACACTAGGTGCAGTGTAGTGCGGCGTCTCGCTTCCACTACGGTAAATGTCCTGCTTCAAGAGTCAATGGTAAAGAGACAGCACGTAATATACATGTAGATCTACTGTGGAGTCAAACTCGAAGCTTGGATTAGGAAAGCTGTAGTCGTCTGTTTCCAGTCGTATTCAACTGAATCTTCGGAAGTTCTCGTTCAACTAGACATGATAATTCTCGTAGAAGACTTGATGGTAGTTTTACACGGCGCGTGTGAACTTCAACACGAGTCGCGTCGTAAGAAGTCACTTTTAGACGTCGCGCGTCGCGTCATAGCAACTTAGCCTTACCAACGCTATTGCTGCAGGTGGCCTGAATATCGATGTAGTTAATTACTCCATAGTACCAAAATCAGTTACCTATTTGCAGATCTGAGGTTAAATCGGTGAGCGTTGGCTGAGTAATGGTGTATGTTTACATATGAAATTAATATTGCAATTTGTGGTATATGGTAAACTGTACAACGGCAATATAAATTATATTTTAGGTTATCTGCTCTAACTTTAGTTGGATAAATATTCCATTTTCAGCAATAAACTGGATGCTACAGTTTCCCCGAATTAGGATATCGTTGAACATTTTTTTTTTATATTCGTTTCTCAGGATTAAAGCCATAATATCCCGTAGACACCAGTTATTTAATCAGACCAACCATTCATAAAAAGGAATAACGATTAAAACAATAGAAAAAAATATTAAATTCCTTTAAGAGCCTGGAATTCTTGGAGCTCCGGAAAAATTGTTCGAAGACAGCAACCGTCGTCACGTTAAATTTACCTGTCCTCCCCCTAAACTCTGTTCAAAAGTAAAGGCAATATCTTATTCTCAAGTTCAACTAATCAGCTGAATCTTAATCACCTTTTAGGTACTTTCGGCACTCCGGGCACAAAGTAAAGAAAAGATAAGTAAAAGCTCCTTTACTTCCCTATTTAAGTACCTTTCTACCCGGCGCGGTTCTATTGGCTATTCCCAGAAGGCATTATTTATTCTCGACCTGTCTTTTGACATTGGCACTCGCTTCTACGGCAATCGGCACCAAATTATGTAGTTTACAAGCTTTTGTCTCTGGAATGTGTTTATAGTTTTACATAGTGATTCTATAACTTATAACTTTACAATATTATTACTGAAACAAGTGTGTTATGTTGAAATTTTATCTCACAACTTTGCAGTGTTGGGTGTGAGGTTCGACAAATAATAGAATATGTTGTTCAGTCTAATGATAGCTCCATAATGTATCAACATACTACGATACTATATATTACACTACAACTTTATGGAGTACGGAATGTTAAATAAGCCGTCCAACAAACTAATAAGTACTACTCCGTTCCAATTAACAAACAGTATAATTTAATAACATGGCTTTAACCTAACAAGTACCTACGAAGTTACAGTTTTCTTTAATAAAATTTTACGTTTCTACGAAAAGGTTTTCCTGTATGCACTCATGCTTTGTATGCAATATAATTATGTAGTGATCGACTAATATCTACTATATTAAATAATATATTAATATCCTAATACAATCTGTATGGTTTTCGATTCAGAAAATGTCATATAATCTTCCCATAGGTGGCATTTATAGTATTTTGCGAAGCCCAAATACCCTCTTGGGATAGTGAAAATATATTGCAATCATCAATTCGGTTTATAGGATCGTAATTGTGACAATAATACTCTATCATATAGATTCTTGGAAGCGTTGTTAAGAGCTTCCTAACACGTGTTCGGCCTCATGAATATCCTGATAGCATTATTACTGAAAGCTATATTGAATTTGTGACCTAATGTACACCTACGCTGTTATGTCTAGATGTCTGGTATAATTGAAATGTTATAAGTACTCAATTACAAAACAAATATAATACCTAATTATTTGATACAATATTTTTTTATGATTGTACCCACACACACACACACACTGGTAACCCCTGAATAGGAATCCAAAAGTCAGTCAAAGTCAGTTCGGCTCTCGATTCTGCCGCGTAACCTGCTCATGAATAAGGGCTCCGTTCGAGCTCGAAACTAGTCGGGCAGTCCCGAATACTCCCGTGAGTATAACCGGAATATATAGTAAATAATATGGATAACACTCACGAAAGTTATTATAGTGAATCCAAAAGTTCTTTTCTAGAAGTTTCTACACAAAAATTTGACTCATCATACCTAAGTTATCCCACTGTTAGGGTCACACAAATAAAGATCAACAGATCAATCTATTTTACCCATATATATTTCTAAATAATGGTCAGAGAACTGACAGGAACCACATCACATGCAAGTAAGCTTCATAAATAGAATATTTTACTGGAAATACCGTTGAACAACCACAAAGAGCAAATTGCCAAACACGCCGTGAAGCATTCAAAACGATGCCAAAAGCAAATTATAGTGAAATCGCTCATTTGGTGTGGCAGGAGAGTTGCCAGATCCATCAGGATTATTCATTGGACATCCGCAATGGTACATTATTCACTGTGATTAACGTGCCCGGATCAGAACGTGATCCGTCACCGTTTTGGTCGCAAAGACAATTACAATTACTACAGTTGAATGGCGGACTAGCTCTGACGCGGAGTTTAGTATCAACGAGACGAAATTTCATTTCCAGTGACGTAAATTGTGTCGTCGTATAGTTGAATATTGACATAGATTTGATGATAGCAGGCAGTGGTCACTTGCAATTTACAGTGCGCAGACAGTTTCATTATTGAGCAATTAATTTGTCATATGCATTGCGGTAATTTAACACTGATATAGCTATTGACTGACCAAACCTAATATGTCATAATAACTTCCCTAATATGCCTTTGTATTTCAATTCTCGACATCAAAATGAGGAATGTTTATGTCAATTATTTGTTTGTAATTAATTTATTTTAGGCTGTCTATTGTTCTAAACAGTGCCGAGTGGTATCTGCCCTAGGATAGACCACCCCCTTTCCTCCCGTGGGTGTCGTACGATGCGACTAAGGGAACACCCCCACTCTTAGGGAGAGACCTTTATTCAACAGTGGACATGTCCCGACTGATGATGATGATTGTTCTAAACTGGTTGATTGTCCACGAAAGAGAACAATTAAAGGTAAATAAATAATCGCCCTGTATATGTGATAGGTATATTGGACAAAGTGATTATACTCGACACATCACTATTCTCCCAAAATCTTTGGACTAGTCCCTTAACATACCTGACAGGTCTAGCTATACCTCCGAGGCCGACTAAACGAAGTTAGGCACGTGAAGTCAAGACCCCATACAACGCTATATGCGCTTAGTCAGCATTGTACGCAAACATATTTGCTCGAGCCCCCTGTTCTGAGATTCCCTTAAGGACCGTCTACAGAAAACATGTAGAACTACACCTGCAAGATAGATATGGAAGCTGGAACCTTTTGAGGTACTTTGTTATTCATACATAAAGAAAATATAATATCTGTGTTCTCCGAAGGAGTAAGCATAGGAGTCTGGTTCACCTATTATGTTATAAGTCGTGGTGGCCTAGTGGTTAACATACCGGATTTGTATGCACAAAATTGCAGGTAAGTAGAAACTTTTTCAATGCTATAAACACTTTCTTAGTTATTCTAAGACACCACTGACTAACGTTGACCGAAATCATCGTGAGGCAACCTGGATTTAATTATCTGAAATCGCCAACCCGCAGTGAACTAGCGTGGTGATCAAATCTCGACCTTTGCCCTGCAGTGGAACAGTTATAGGATGTTATTATTATTATATATATTATTTTTATGTTATAAGTTGCATGTAATACAGGGAGAGCCTATTGCAGGGCACAATTTCAGACTCTGTGTTGCTAAAGAGAACTACCTAAGCCTAATTAATACCATTATCCAATGTGAACTCTGGAATCGAAACTAAAACCCGCACCACGACATGAACAAGTCAGTATTTTTCTTCTTCGTATCGGCAAGAGCCAATAGTAACATGCAATAAAGGCTTCTATTTTCAACTAATTTATTACTCTTGCCAATAAGCTCTCTTAGACAAGTGTAAAAATGCTTGACGAATTGAAATTGAATAGAAGGAAAAAACTGTCGGGATGACATGTCATAATGTTTTGTCTATGTAGTTAAGGACATAATTCGTTCTATTCGATTTCTATAAGTCTTTTTCCACTTGCCTAAAGCCCAAGATCAACCAATCGCCCACAAAAATGTACATATTCAAAACCAATATCATAATAATCTTTCTGTATACGCTTTTGGACTGAGGAAAGGGAGTTTTCATATTGTATATAATTTCATAATTTCCATTCATCAAAGTATATAAACGATCTCATCAACCCGAAGCTCTTTAATATGATGAATGCTCAACCCTCAATCTTTATACGTCTTTATATCTTCCTCTATTCATAAATAGCATTCAAACGAGGTTAATTAGAATATTTTAAATTGACAAATGATAATTTTATGTTTTGAAATGTCTGTGTTTATTTATACTACAATATTATAAATTCGTATATTTGTTTGTATGTAGGGGTCAATCTCCAGAACTATCGAACCAATTTCTAAATTTCTTCAATATTTGGAATGTTCCTTAATGATGGGCAAAGGCTACTTAAATCTCTCAAAACGCTGGACCTTAATTTGAATTTGATTAAAATTTGCTATAGAGGTAGCTGAGATCCTAGACTAACACATAGACTTCTTTTTATTCCGGATAATGTAGAGGGTAACACCGTGGGCCGCAGCTAGTTTTGTTATAAATTTAAGTAATACTTAACTAAGAATATAAAGAATAAATAACGTAGTAGGTACGTTATAATAACGAGACCTTGTCACAAAACAATTCTCAATTTGTTTTGTAAGTACACAAACTACTATACTGGCATTTCGACAGTCATTCTGATTTGTCAGAGAAAATACCGAAATGAAAGCTAGACTTGTTCCGTTGTCTATTATTTTGTAATTCTATTGTTTTCTTTGTCCTTTGTATACGATACTGTAGGTACGTATTACCATTGTACTATTTCTAACACTTAATGAGTTCTTCAAATAAATTTATATAAATTGGTTCGATATGTAGACTTCACCCTTGATTGTTATTCTGTGGTGAAATTAGTTCGTGGTATGTTAAAACTGATTGTAGCGCTACCTATAATATATGTAAGACGTTAGACGCAATTCACGGTACGTTTTCACTCCTGACTTAACTCATGGATTGGCAACATCAGAATATTCTATAGATAAGATAATTAACAGCTTTCTGTCTTAAAGTCTTTAGAAGTATAAAACTTCATAAAAAGTGAGTATAATAAATATTGGTATGGAGACACAAGTTAAACATGAAGTTGTTTTAGCTTTATTTAAAACATCATACATATTTTATTCTATTTTGACTGCCTCGTTGGTCTAGTGGTTACTAAGCGCGACTGCTGAGCACGAGGTCCTGGGTTCGAATCCCAGGTCGGGCAAAGTGTTACTGGGTTTTTTCATTAGATAATTTACAGTAGCAGCACGAAATCTGGATTTGTGCCCAATTGATGGCAATAGGCTCGCCCTCTATTACATTGGGACCTAAAAAGTAACTGGCGGAATGTGGGTGTACTATTTAAGTGCACCTCTGCCTACCCCTTCCGGGAATACAGGCGTGATTATAACATTATAATATACAGATAAATTACAATAAGCTTTCCGCGGTCCGTACCGAGGATTGGCAACGGATCACGGCGCTAGTATACTCTACAATCTTTGCAATGACCACAGCATGTCTCACCAGTAAGCCATAATCTTCCCGACACACGAAAGAGAACAACTACGGTTCCTCCTCGGAATTCCACTCATTACGTCAGAGAAAACTAATGTTGTCATTGTACGGATGAATGCTTATGGTCGCGCAGATTATATAATGCTTCACTGTGTAAGGAAGTGAGAAACAACGAAACAGGAAGATAGGGAATTTGTTTTGTTTGCTGAATATCTTTTGACTATAAAGATAGGTAGGTTTATGTACCGTACATTCGTAGGTATAAAAGTTTGATTTAATAGAAATATTAAACATAATCGAATATTATTATTGTTTTTTTTACGGAACTAGCCCACTACTTATTCCCATCATAGGAACTCCTGTAAGCCAGGATCTACAATGAGAACCATTAAGAACCATCGAAGCAATGAAGCGCGAGACGGCCCAAAGAAGTGACTCAATTGTACTCAACCCGCAACAGATATAATCATAAAACTATATATAGGATTAGGAATATAAATTATTAAGTGTTGTTATTAAATGTTAAAAATTATCCCATTTCACCGCTCATTATAAGCCCTATCGCATGAAATATTATCTCTTGTGACCAAAAACATTACGTAACATACGTGACACCGGTTTTGCCCGAAAGGGTAGGCAGAGAGGTATAGTACACTTACACCTTACCAGTTTTAAGTGAAATTATAAACATATTATCCAGAAGACGGGCAGCAGCGTCTTTTGTAACTTCACCACCAATACTGCGATCCCCAAGCCGCTTGCCAAGCGTAGAGATTATGGCAACCTCCCCTTACCTAAGGGCCTTTGTTCAACAGTGGACGTCTTCCAGCTGATAATGACGATGATAAACATATTACAAGCTTTTATATAGTTTCACCTGTCCCGTTGTCTGTAGGTATGTCCGTAATAGAATCTTCTTACAGCTCTCATCTTATACTCAGCTGACATGTTCGTTCGTTTACTTAGTATTGATGCGACGATAATCTGTACACAAAGGGAGAAAAACATAATGTATCAGCCGTTAATTTTCTCAGATGGTGCCGAGTATCAATGGAGGAAAGTGGGCTATTACGAAGCTCTTAAGCGACCCAGGAAATATATGTTTATAACTTCATGCTTCTATCGCGTAAGTATGTAGACAGGGGTGCTTAGTAATTCGTACTTCATACTGTCATTTTTTGAAATCCTATAATTATATTCGGCGTGGAATTGGGATATATTAGATCCAGATTGCAATTCAATTTTCGAAAAAGAAATGCAACCTCTTTTTAACAGACTTCAAAAAGGAGGATGTTATGTATTTGGCTTAGAGCATTTATTTGGCTCGTATTACTATTATTTTTTTGATGTATGCCCAACGAGTACATTCAATTATAGAACGATTTCGTTTTTTTTATGATTCTATTCATTGTTGTTGGTACGTTTTGCACAAACGTCCAAACTTAATAATGTGTGATTTACGTCAATATTGTTGATTCATTGAATTGAATCAGGTAGCTACGAAGCAAGAAGGTTTATCTTTGCCACTTGATATAGTTTATCAATTTCGTAATGGTATATTATTCAATATATCACTATATCATATCTCAAGCAGTTAAACCGCTATGTAATGTTATCTATATTTAACATTAGTATGTAAAAAAGTAATATAAAGTAATGCGTACCCACTTAAAATAAACATCCATGAACACTAAAAGTTCCTACAAAATATTTTACACAAGCCAAGAAACTTTAGCAAGAATAATACAGCGTTTCACGCTCTCATATAGCCGCAGAAACTGGGCAAAAGCAATATAAGGCGACAGAAAGAATGGACTGCCCCCGGGTATCATGAATTTACGGGGCGCGGGGTCCTATCGCTTCCCAAGCTATCCCGCAACTAATCCCTGGCAGGGATCACTCCCAGTGGGAGTTCACATGATAATTATTATACCCCAGCGGGCGGTATCCTCGATTACAGTGGTTGCGGTAACAGATCGTTTGTTACTGCAGCAACTTGGTTTTAATTGAAAATAGATGACGCATACACGAATGCTTTGTGAGAACAAAGTTTGTTTATAATACAGCGCACAAATTGACTTGTTTATCAAAGCGTAGCGGGTAGTGCTACGGTGCGTAGTAGATGCTACGAAATGCTACGGTAGCCTACGTGTTCTAGCAACGAACACAATATTTGAACTCCGTATACAATATAAACTTATCATCAATCTTAATTACCTCGTTCATACTTCTGATAATTAGAAAAATAATTTTATTGTCAAAATTCGTTAATAAAAGAGTTTTAATTGTCAATAGCGATAACCAAAGTTTTCTTAGTTAATTAAAATATTGTTAACACTTAATTTTTTTCTTAATCTTGGTAATTTATTCAAAGTAGATTTGAAACAAAAAGTATATTTTAAAGTGTATAATAATGTTGTTTTGTATTTAATTTGATGAATACTTCGATGCATAATGTTTTGATTTTTCATTTGTATGTAATCGCCGCGGCTTTGCCCGTGTTAAGTAGCCTATGTCCTTTCTCGGGTTTTAAACTTTCTACGTACCGAATTTCATTCAAAGCCGTCCAGCGGTTTAGTCGTGAAGGCGTAACAGACAGTTACTTTCATAATTATAATATTATCATTAAGTATGGATTATTTGTTTTTAAAGTATCATTATTATCAGCCGAAAGACGTCCACTGTTGAACAAAGACATCCCCGGTTGCCTGCAATGTATAAGTAATTGTAATGTATATATAATATCAATGCTTAAAAAAAATAGTTGTGGATTTAAACAAAATATAGCCTTAATCACATTCCTAGACCATTTAACAAACGATTTGAAATGCCTCCTATTGTTTTTCTAAAGTTCCACCTTTTACGGGATATAGTATTCTGACTTTAATTTTAGTAGCTTTGTTTCTCCCTGAAAGAAATGTCGGAACATAACAATAATCGTTAGACGTTTAGGGAACAACGGACTTAACATTAAAAGTTATTTCAACACAGATTACAACATTAACATTACGTTTATTTTTCACTAAATACAGTTTTCAAGTTTAGTTTTTAACCTACGAAAACACGGAATGCGTGTGAATGAAGCGAAAGAAGTATGGACCGTAGTAAATGGAAATCCGTGGTCTCTGCCTACCCGTCAGGGAAACAGGCGTGACTTTATGCGTGTATGAAAAAACGGAGGTTCTCAAGTCGACGTGTATATATATTTTTATATATGACTACTCATAACTTTATACAAAGTAGTCCGATTTTGATCATTTTTTATTGGTTTAGAGTACAACTCGAATTTGGTCCCATATAAATTTGAAAAAATACTCTACCCTAAGGGTGGGGAAATAGGGGGGATTTATTTTTCACTTACAAATTTTTGCTTTTCAGTGTTTTCGGCGGTTTAATTTTTTTTAGAAATTAATTATTCCAGTATGGGGTAATATGCACATGGCCCATGTTATATTCCGCTGTATAATAATATTCTGGTAAATAAAAGCTGCTTTTTTTCTTTACCTTTTGTTCTTGGCGTGGCTTTATTATGCCGTGCATAATCTTTGTTTTAACAAATTTCAATTTCAAGCTAAATTAACTAACATATTATAAATGCTCATTGTTTTTGTCTATAACTCTAGCATACTGAACCAAAACAAAAACGAGTTCTCTAAACATCACGCCTGTATTCCCCGAAGGAGTAGGCAGAGGTGCACATATAATACACCCACATTTCGTCAGTTATGTTTATAAGTCCTCTATATATAATTAAAAATAAACTTTTAATTAAATATTATTATTACAGCATAATTTCCGGATCCGTAAACGAATCCTATAATAATTTTGTTTTGGTTATGAATAATTAATTGGAACTACACAGTTTCATGTACGTTCCTGAATACCGGGAAAGAGGATTTCATCATACAGTCATACATATGTATGTACACGTTTGCCGCGTAATTGCAGACTTTTGATTAACAGCTATAATAAACAGTCGCGGGGGAATATTGTTGGCATGGTCGTCAAATGGAGTAGAAACTGACAATTTGCGGCATTGTAATAGCAGTGATAGCCGAGTGTTTGACCGTTCGACTGCTCAGTCAAAAGTCGAAGTTCAAACCCCACATACCAATGTCTTGTCTAATTCATGTGCGTATTAAAAATTGATTATCAGTTGCTAAAAACGGTGAAGGTTCACATCGTGAGGAAACCGTTACACCTGAGATTTTTGAACGGTGAGTAAAACCATGTCAGCCACAGCGACAACGACAACGAACAACAACCTGTAGGCCACAGGCGATTTAAACTCTGACACCAGGTCATCAACTATACGACAAGCAAAAGATAAACCGGCTGTCAATATATTCTTCTCAATATGAAAAAATATGTTTGTGCTGCAGTGAGATATTTAATTATTCAGTTGTACGCTTGTACGCTGCCCGTGCGGTGGCTTGTTCACAAACTAACGTCTGAGCCACAAGTTTGCAAACTCTAGCGTGGTATTTTCTTTGTCGGTTTTATTTATTCAATCTTCGTCACTCCTATTTGTTTATTGATTTACGAACGTAGGACGGTTGTCATACAATTTGAATTAAAATTTTTGAAATTAGGAAAAATAATAATAAGGTAACAGCTAAGTTAGTGGCCACTGCAATGAATGAAAGCACTGATAGTGGAGTGTTATGACCGTTGGACTGCCAAGTCAAAGATCGCAAGTTCAAATCCCGCCACACACCAATGTCTTTTCGAATTCAGGTGCGTATTATAAATTAGTTATCAGTTGTTAAAAACGGTAAAGGAAAACATCGTGAGGAAACCGGCACACTTGAGAGATTTTTTAACGGTGTGTAAAGCCGCGTCAGAAGCCTACACGCGGTATTAACTATGACATCAGGTAGTTCACTAACCATAAGATAAATAAGACTGCAATTAATCAGCCCCCTTACCATGAACTCTTAAAACAGGACAGTTCACGGTAAGTGGGCAGGTCTTAATCGAAAATCTATGCTAAATACTTTATTTACATTTAGTTTTATAAATGGCTAAACGAAAACTGAGATTTTAGTGTCGTCTTTAGTCAGTATCTAAGGATAACCAACAAACAGTAAGGTAATTAACAGATCAAGAATTTTGTTATAATATTGTTACATTGCGCACCGCGGGACTGAAAACGGCTAATGATAGTTTTCCAATACGAAAACTACGGCACTACTGATTTATTACCTTATAAATTATACTTTTAGTAGTGGATACATCTCACTAAAATCACCATTAATCAGTCCAGATGGCTAACGAGCTATGAAACGGGTCATCGGGCCTTGTAACCTAGAAATTCTGGGATATTTTAGCTGGTAGAAAGAATGAGGTTATGCGAAATGAAAGAAGGCGGCCGCGATATTAGACTTGTAATGGAAACCATTTGTTAAAAGATTTTATAAAAGTTTTTGTAATATTTTAATAGAATACAGTTTTAGTAGAGTTATTTATTTAATAGGAGTTTTTGGGTGATGGTCTTGGCTGTGATTTAGTCAGATTTTATAGTCAGTTCTATTTGTCGCCAGCAACAAAGTGAGGTAAGAAATAGGAACAGAAATCAAAGCTCTATTTATAAATAAACATTTATTGTAACAAAATACACTGTGAAGTACTTACAATCATATTATTCGTGTGATCGGGAGATATTGTAGGTATATAATTTACGATGTAATGAAATGTAATAAAAATGTTATGTTAGCTTTAGAATATAATATTAAGGTAAAATTTTATTTAGATTAGATTAGATTTTATCTTAACACTAGCGTTCCCGGCAGACGTCGACCTGCTCGAACAAACAGTATGACGTGAGCTGTCAATGGCGAAATATGGCGGAGTATCAAGCCTAATTTACTTAAAAAATAATTAATTGTTTAGATAGATAGAGTATACTTTATTGTACACCATATAAACACATCTGTTTAATTTCATTTCGTAAATTATTTTTGCACAATTTGATAGTCATTCTGCTATTTGGTGCGGCGACCAGTTCAACTAGTTAAAAACCATAAAAATCGGTTCAGCAGTTCTGACAAACCCGACTTTGTTTTATACATATAATAAAATATATACATCTATATTATAAGGTACTTTGTGTACTTTTAAATATATTATGTAGAGTTGAAAGGAAATTTAATCCTAACTAAATTAACGTGCACGTACAAACACATTTCCTAAGGTGAATAGACCGAATGGAATGAATGTCGGGTATGAATGGGTGCACTATCGGACGTCGCGACCCGATAGTTCATGCTCAACGGGACGCGTACCACTATCTATTACCATTCCCGGGCATTACACTCGCACGTATTATAAAGAACGTATGGTTACACTCATTCTGAAGTATAAAGGAGTTCTTTCTCATTCATTTAGAGTTCTTTCTCACAAAGCGAGCGCATCGTATGGTTTCGTCTTTGATTTACCTATTGCGAAGAATTTGTATAAAAAATCTATTTATATTTAGGTCTTTGTACTCTTTGAGTATTATTTATTTCTTAATATATTAAAGACCTAAGTATTTTAATGGAAAAAAGTGAGTCGAGTTGAGAGTTTAGTGTTTATAATAATATATTGAATTAATATTGAATTCTAGATTTTTTATAGGACACCCTGACACCATGCTTGCCAAACATATGAATTAAAAACGTGCTTTTTTTAAACATAATATCGGTTATTGTTTTCCAGGTTTCAACGTTAAAACGAATACGTTTTCGAAAACACCTGAAAACGAATACGTTTAAGGCAAATGTGTAGGTTACAAATGTTTATAACATTCGAGAATATCAAGCAAAATCGAAACTTAAAAACCGAAATAAAAATGTAATGTTGCTAAAACTATACACAACAAAAATAGTACAATCTCTAAAATTACATTAGTTTAAACGGTTGGAAATTTGTTAATTAAGTGTATTATCATAGAGCTTTAAACTGAATTAGTGCCTCGGTTTAATATGCATCATAATCTACTCTAACATAAATTTAAACGCAGTCTGATAGTACCAAAACTAATTCATACAAGTAAACTATATAAATGTATGACTTAGTTTAGTGAATAACTGTGCAGAGGGTTAAACGATTTTTTTTAACTTTTTTTTTAACATTCGGGTAATTCGGGATATATGCCCAACTTTTCGAAAGAGCCTCATTATCTTAATACCAAATATATTGGCATAGTTACATTATTTAGCCAGTTACATTTCCTAAATGTGGGAGTGAGTCCATTAGCACAAATCAATAATGTGTAACATAAACATCGTGTCCTATACTAAGCTACCTACTTGTATCCTATAAATGCCGTGCATGTCTGTCTGCTTACTCCCTGGCTGGAGGCCTTTTATTAGGTCTCGCCAAACGACCGGTTAAGCAGTAACTGCGAGAGACAAGGTAAATAAAAAGCTTATTTGTACAAGACAAATTATGTAACATAAAATATATGTATAACCTAATTTGTAACTCAATTGTTGGTATGCTTGATAATAAATAAAAGAAAAACCTGATTAATTCGGGCCACATTCTTCCATTATTTAACTATACCATCAATTTATACAGTAGGATTAAAAGGTAATTTAGAAAGGCAGTTTTAAATCCTCATTTATAAACGTAGAATGAAAATGTATTACCTTCTAATAGCTATGATTTAATTTTAACTTCCTCGGCTCTCTTTATCTTTGACTGATTGCTCTGTAATGAGGATACGATGAATTGTGCTTTTTTATTTCTAGCGAGATTATTTTGTACTGGGAGCTCTCTATCGTATCGTAGACATGGAGTAACATGGACATCGTGGGTGGTAGACATTTTTTTTTTTTTAAAAACGTCGCCCCACACTAGGAATTTCTCCTGTATCGTGGGTGCGTTTCACAAACATGAAATATCACATACACAAACACCCAGACTCGGGACAAACATCTGTGGTTCGCACAAAGTTTTGCCCCGTGCGGGAATCGAACCCGCAACCCTTAGCGCAGCAGTCCAATCACTTAGCCACTGCGCTAATCAGGTCGTCATGCTACATTTATGTAGGTGTCATATTCATCGGGAGTATAATATACTCTATGCTTCTTTGCCTATACTTATGTCATCTTGGAGATTAGGCAGTTTTAAAGAGAGTGTTATTCAAGTATAAATCTCTTCATGCTCTAGTGGTTGCTGAGCGCGACCGCTGAGCACGAGGTCCTGGGTTCGAATCCCGGGTCGGGCAGTGTCACTGGGTTTATCCATTAGTTAATTCTCAGTAGCAGCACGGAGTCGGGATTTGTGCCCGGTTGGTGGCAATAGGCTCGCCCCCTATTACATTGGGACCTGAAAACATAACTGGCGAAATGTGGGTGTACTATATGTGCATCTCTGCCGATACAGGCGTGATGTTATGTGAATTCTAAGGGGGAGGCCCTTAGAATTCACCCCCTTTGTTCAACAGTGAACGTCTTCCGGCTGATGATGAAGATGATTTACTGAATGGGTAAGCAGTTGTGTGTTATTACCACATTCAGTAGCATATCCTTCATGTCATAATTGGTTCATAAATTAATTTACTAAGTAAGCGGCTTGGCTCAATATTGTTCTACGTATCGTACAAAATAGCTTAAGGATATGGAGATAATGGAATTTCTCATTTCTTAATTGTTAGAAAAAGTAATACACTAAAACCTTTCTCACGAAAACTTCCCCTTCATCTTCAGTAGATGATAAAAGTTGAATAAAAAACGAGGAGAATATCAAAGAATCAGTCAAGTCATTGAATGAAAGCAGTACTTTATAATTCTTATATCAATTATAAATTAGTCTCATTATCATCATTTTTATCCTCAGCCCATGTCAGTCCACTGCTGGACAATGGCTTCTCCTATGGCACGCCACTGAGTAAATTCGCTTATAATGCAGATTTAGAAACTCTAGGATATTATGTTATCATTACTGGCCTATCTAAGTCCACTGTTGGGCAAAGGCCTAGGATTGAATACTCGTACTTATCATTTGTGTAATAACTATAGGTACAGAAATATGCTGTAAGTAAGTAATCGATCACCCTAGACAAATGTCAAAATGAATAATAAATGTATAGGAAAGCCATAATAGAACATCATGCCTGTATATCCTTAAGGGGTAGGCAGAGGTGAACATATAGTATGTAATCCTTGTTATGTTATAGGTCTCAGTGTAATAGGGAACGTGCCTATTGCCATCAACCGAGCATAATCAGACTCTGTGCTGCTACTGAGAGTTGCCTAATGGGAAAACCCAGTAACACTTCGTCTGACTCGGGATTTGAACCCAGGACTTCATGTTCAGCCGTCGCGCTTAGCGATAACTTCACCAACGAGACAGTCGATGCATGGAAATGACATAATGTTTTGACTATGTAATTTATAAACAAAGTCAATTCCATATAATTCATTCTACTCGTCAACTGTTTGCCACTTGTCTGGGGCCCCTGTGGTCACCAAACCGTCATTCAAACGTCACAAACGAACGCACAAATATGTTATGTCGATTTCTACCTCCATATTCAACCGTATTTTGCCGAAAACTGTCATCAGTGCGTCATATGCGGCCACTACAGTAAATTGACTACATTCGAGGCGTAAGACTAATTCTGTTTGAAATGAATACATTTGAGATCAAATATAGTTCGCAGAAACTAAAAATTACTTAGGCAATGTTTTTATGATCTTCCATGCAAATATTAAACCTACATGCATATAACTGGAAAGCATCTTGTGCAAGTATACCAGACAAAGATAGGATGTAACAGTCATGTGGTCGCAAAACATTTCTTCCTTGGGTGGTGAGAATCTCAGGTTTCTCGGTCAAACAATGTGTCTCTAAATTACAGTAAGAACGATTCGATGTTGATTTATTTCAATAAGTCTTAAGTTGGGAGTTCATGCTATTTATAGTATAAGAATACATTTGGTGTATTTAGAATCTATATTGCCCTGGCTACTCATTATTTTAATTTAAACCGTATTTGTTTTCGAATATCTATTAATTTTTAATGCTGTCCATGACTAGCCGTGGTTTAGAGATTGGCTGGTTAACAAGATAGTGGCGACATCGATCCCAGGGTGCGCTAGACGTACTTATTAAGTATAATATAATTATTATAATTCATAGAGTCTTTCCACTGGCAAACCATATAACTTCATGCCACAGCACATTATCATTACCCTTAGGGATTTAAACAAACTAAAAATGCTATAAAAATACGGCCAATTACGTTTTGAATATGTAATCATTATGTAAAATATATTCCGTAAAGTATTAGTCATGTTTCAGTAATAAAATGTAAGTTCGATATGAATACGACGGACTTATATAAATATTATTCTAGAATATTTTCAGGGTCAATTTGTAAAGTGCCTAGCCTAAAAACTTTTACAAATAACAGTTTATTTTTACTTCAAAGTTCTCTTTTTGTACCCAAATGAACCCTTAATGTACCCTACTTTAGTGGTTACTTTGAACTAATTTGTAAAAAAGTAAACCTACTAACTAAAATATTGTTAATTGAACTTTCACAGATGATTTTTTAAAGAGTCTTCAAACTTTATTTCTTGTACTGATGTTGGAATGACTAGTGAACAAAAGAGTAAGTAAAAAAGTGCGTATTAGCATAAATCTGTAAATTAAGAGACCAACATTTTTATGAATTTGTGTCATTTTAGCATGTTCCCCATGCTAAGCTTGAATCTAAATTGATAAAGGAAACAGGAAAAATGATGGACACGCTCGGGACTCTAACCCGCGACCTTCACGCGCCACGGTACGCCGAAGGTCGCGGGTTCGAGTACCGTTCGTGTCCATCATTTTTCAAGTTTCCTTTATCGATTTAGACCAAATTTTGACAAGTGAGTAGAGTATGTATCTTCAAAATTAGACTGTTATATTGAGAAAAATATTTGTCCAAAGCACTACTCAGTAAGTAAGACAATCAAAACTAAAGAATTTATGGTTATAGTTATAAAATAATATAACATTTGGCCTTGAGATCATACAATATTTTGCGCAGTTACATCCACTGCGTCAGTCGAACCCAGACTCAGCACCCCAGTGTTGGAGGCACGGACACTGTATGACGTAGGCACATTTGTGATCATTTCCTACCTCGCAACGTGAGGATACGTAACTATGTAATTTCCTTTGAGCTCGCAGGCTTTTGTAAAGATCTTTTTAGTTTTTCATATAATTACGACTCCTTTGTTTAAGGTAGCTTAGGAGTGTAGGTTCCCTTTCACTAAGATGCTGTAGACTTTATTTTAATTGTCAGATTTTATTTTAAGACCTGAAAATTGAATCATTAGTTTATTTACTCATATGGCGTTGTTAGTTGAATTGAAGATTTAGTTTTCTCATAACTGTAATGTGCTTTACCAAGTAGAAATTATATATTAAATAAAAAGTGCAGATTAACAATATGTGTATATTGAAGTAATATAAGTTACTATTAAAAATATGTTTTTAACACAAGCTTCTACATCAAAAGTGCCATACTATTGTATTGTAACTAGACGTATTTAAGTATGCAAAATTCAATTTCAATTGGGTGTCAAAAAGTGGTTCTAATTTAGATTGCAAGATTTGACCTAAACTAACTCACATACATACATACAAACATTGCAAGATAAATAAAAGCTTGTAATAAAAATAAAGAAGAACTTTGAATTTTCTTATAAAACTGAAAAAATATGTTTCAATAAACGATTTAGGTATTATTATTTTAGGAGTAGGAAGGCCGGCACGTGTTTCATGACGGGGCAAGGAACTTGTCGTCGGTCAAGCGTTGTATCTCGTCAAAGAGAAAAACTAATAACGTAGAAATACGATTATCTAGCTAAAATACCAACAAAGTCAAGTAAAACTATGTCTAGGTACCTATTAGAATTCATGGACATAAAGGCCAATGTTCTGTGAAAAATATATCGGTTATAACTTCTTCCTTAATTGTATAATATTAACAATTAGTTTTAAAATAAAACTTCTTAATGTTATCTGCTATATATACCGGTTATACTCACGTCAGTTCAGCCCGCGACCCCCCCGCGTCACCTGCTCATGAATTTGGGCTCCGTTAGAGTCCAAAACTAGTCGGGCATTCCCGAATATTGACGTGAGTATAACTGGTATCATCATTATGAGCCGCAAGACGTCCACTGTTGAACAAAGGCCTCTCCCTTAGAACGCCACAATGAACGACAGCGTATTAACCGGTATATATAGCAGATAATATGAATAAAACTTACGAAACTTCTTAATGCTATTTCATTTTCAAATACAAAACACAAGGAGGAGTAATTCTGGAACGCGCTGAAAGTGTCCAAATGCACTAGACTTGAAGATTGAAATAGCATGAATGTAGATTGTGATCGCAAACAATCTAAGGGGTTATTACTCTCTGAAGCAGTGTTCAGTTTGCGCGAGACGACGTCCTTAGATCAATATGAATATTTCAATAGAAGATATCCTAAAACACATTTGGTTTTAAAACATTTTATTCAAGACACGCACTACAGTAATACAACTGTGGCATGAATAATGTATTAGTTAACAGTAGGTATAATATAAAATTATCAATTTTTTTTTTCTTCTGCTTATCGTATAGTTGATGAACAACCTGGTGTCAGAGTTTAAACCGCCTGTAGACCTCTGACATGGTTTTTACACACCGTTAAAAAGTCTCTCGTGTGCCGGTTTCCTTGCGATGTTTTCCTTTACTGAATTTAACAAATTTAGCATTACTTTAAAACCGAAACGCCATTGGATATTTTCCTATCAACGATTTTCCTGTAGGTACTCTTTGTATATGACAAACAAACTAAACCAATTCAATACGCGATTGGAAATCATTTCGTCGATCCCAAGATTAAACCAATACCAAGCGACTTCCAAACTCATCTGAAACAAAAAAGATCACAACAATACACATAGTTTCTTATTACAAAAATACCAGTTAATAATAGCGGTTTGATATCCCTTTGATCCTAAGTATTATCAATAACTATTTCGGACGGCGTCGTATACCCGTCGATAGCTCGGAAGAGTATAACAGTATTATGAAGTTCCTGAAAGCAAGCATTTCCTCGTGGTTTATAGGATTACCTGACGGAACCGTGGCCATATTGAATCGAATACCGAGCCGGTACGGTAAACGTGTTGAGTTTTTAAACATAGATGAAATATTAGATCCGTAGTCGGAGGTTACGAGGTTCTTTGATTAAGTAGTTTTAAAATTGGTTTCACTTTACTGAGAAATTGAAATGGGATTAACGTTATTGGGAATTATGTATTCAGTTCAGGTTATTAATGTTTTAGGAGTAGTTTATTCGCTTTTAGTAGCCGGAGTGTGGACTGTTATTGACTTTGTTTTTAATTAGCTTGATATACTTAAGTTATTTATGCGTAATTGGTACCTAACTGTCATTAATGAATATCTGATGCGTTAGGCTCTGATTGCTCAACGATTATTTTATAACTATTATATGTACTCATAGCTTTGGATGTATAACAAGATACGATAAGATTCAACTATATTTGTGAAACCTGGTAGGCAAAAGGTGTTACGTATAATAATATTTTGGGGCAGCCTGTTCTTCCAATAGGCATACAAATAATACATTTATATTTCAATTTACAAGTAAAAACACTTGAAATTTCAACCAATAATTTGACATACTTAACTCTAATATGTACAAGACTCACTAGTATATCTAATAACGACTAGATACGCCAACTTACGGATGCATATCTAAGAAAAACACTCGTTGTCCATTCCTGACAAACATTGCACGCTGAAGCAACTAATTTAAACTGCCTTAGTACACTTAATCATCAGAATTTAAGACCTCGATCTCGGACTGCCGCTGCTGGCCACCGGAGTAATGTGGCCAAGAATTCTGCGTTGAAAATGAGACACTTACTCTCAAGGGACAAAATAACAAGATTTTCGTCGTACATATATCATTCTTTATTTTTTGGAAACTTTTCTTATAGTTCCTTAGCAGTAATGTTTACTACTTATTTATTATTAGGCGATAATAAAAATTCTTGTGGTATACGTAATTTTGTAGTATTAGGCTCGTATATATTGATATTTTAATTTATTTGACTGCCTTGTTGGTCTAGTGGTTGCTAAGCGCGACTACTGAGCACGAGGACCTGGATTCTAATCTCGGGTTCGGGCAAATTTTTACTGGGTTTTTTCATTAGATAATTCTCAGTAGCAGCACGGAGTGTGAATTTGTGTTCGGTTGTTGGTCTGATGATGATGTTGGCAATAAGCTCGTCCCCTATTACAATGGGACCGAAAATCCTAAATGGCGAAATGTGGGCATTTCTGCCTTTCCTTTTGGGGAATACAGGCGTGATGTTTTGTTATATGTTTAAATGTATTTAGCACGCTACAGTGTAGTGCCAGTTTTTCTCCAACACTGATCGTAAAACGTTGTTTTTTAAAACGAAATATCTGAGCCAAAGTTTGCATAGAAAGACACTGATACTATCTTGTTTAATGGTTAATAACTCAATGATAGCCTGTCAACTTGAGTGGTTACGTGGACCTAGTTAACGAAGCTTTGAGTGCTGTCAACTGGCGTGACGAGTTGAACAGTCAAAGTTACCGGTGATAGAGTTATAACGGCTTTAAGCTCCGGGTTGCTACCCTAAAATATTATCGTTACATTTTTTTCTTTGAGGTACAAATCTCTCTATGAAATTACAGTGAATACTTAATGAAGGGACAAAGTAGGTTACTGCATTATTCAGTTAGTGGTACCACCGATTCGTCAGGAGGATTGGGTTTTCAAGTTAAAATTGATGGTATAAAACGATTTAAAATTTAACTATTATGGTTAGAAATGCTTCCGGATTGGCTATATTTCACCACGTTTGATCTGTTAAATAAATTAACATAATCGTGTTAATTTATCTAAAATAACAAGTCAAAAATTAATTACTTTACAAAATTTTGTCAGACAGACATCGCCATCTTGGATCTTGATCGTATCTGGGAAAAATCAATTATTATCATCGTGACCCGTTGTTTATGAATAAATAAAAATGCAAGACACGATTTTAATAAAGAGCAAGACAATGAATTCCTATTAAAATTCAAAGAACAGAGATGTTGAGTAAAATTTGAGAGCTTCCATCCGAAAGCCGGACGTTTGGCCCCCGAGCAGCGTCACAGGAAACTTCTTGAACTAATGCAATTAGACACAATTATCTCGGAATTTGGAACTTTTTGAAGTACAATTCAAGAGCGTAGTCGCAAGTTCTTTATCACTACTGAAGAGCCGAGTCTCGGGTAAAGAGGTACGTCTACTATTGCAATTTGTACAAAGTGAGCTCTTTCCACCGCCCGTATTTATTTCCCGTGGAGAAATGGCCGTGTGCATTCCCTACCACGTTATTCTAACAGGAGATTAAACGTCAACATTGTGAACAAAACCTTCACGTTCTAAGCTTTAGATCATGTGGTTTATACCTATTATCATATTAGTTTGCGTATATCTTGAGGCGCCTTGGATATTCTCGTTGTTATCTGTGTGAATATGGTGTTCACGTTGCATTATTTCAATGTTTTTAGAATTATTGTTTATATACATACTTAAATTAGAATAATTTATTGCATAACAATACAAATAAAGCTAAGTTGCACAAGTGATCTGTTATTAAAAATATTTTTCTTATATAATTATAATTGTGTGATTCGCAGATGTTTGTCTCGAGTCAGAACGATTGTGTATGTTATCACATAAGCACGTTTCATGTTTGTGAAACGCACCCACAACACAGTAGACACTCCTAGTGTGGGCGATGTTTTTTTAAAGAAAAGTAAGATCTTCTTGGGGAAAAACATTAAACTAGTTTAGTTTTTACGTAACATTGTTAAATCATTGATTAATAAACTATATTAATACTGATCTCACAGTCAAACAGTATGTACTGTTTTGTGAGACACTGTTTATTTCATAAGTTAACTTTGTACCTTTTTAAGAAACAAATAAATAAATAAATAATCACGTAAGTACCTAAACATCAAGCAAGAACAACGAGAAAACAAAAGCCATTACGTTACTGTGAATAAAATAAAGAAGATATCCTAAATAATCTTATTAAAATAGATTTATTTATACTAAACAAATGCATCGCGCAACAATAAACAGAAGTTTTTCTTTTATTTATAGCTAGAATAACTCTTTATGTGGTTTTGTTGGCTCCGTTCTGCAATAATAAATTTACTGAGCATAAATTAAGTACGTCACGCGGGTTGCGCTGTAAACCTTCCTCCAAAAACCATTGGGATTCGTGTTAATTTGTAACTAACCATATTTCTTTGAGAACTTTTTGTCTTTAATAATGCATGCATAAATTATGAGGTGATTAAGGCTGCGACAATTGCTATAGCTGACAGTTAGACAAACCATTTTGTCTGAGACTCAGTTGAGAAACGGTTGTTTTTATGTTTTGGTAGGTCTCTCCGGTCGTGTCGTTCTACCGTCCCATCGGACTATGAGATTGAGGGAATAGAGTGTGCACCTGTGTTTATACTACGGTCCCCATGGTGAAGATGAAAGTTTAATTGATATTGATATTTTTGTTTATATCGTCGCCCACACTAGGAATTACTCCTGTATCGTGGGTGTATTTCACAAACATAAAATATCACATACACTGATGACATGATTGTACAAATTTTTGTCATGCGCGGGTATCGAACCCGCAACCCTCAGCGCAGCAGACCAGTGGCTAAGCCACTGTGCTAATTGGGTCGTCGCATATTAATCATTTAGACATAGTATTGTTTACTACAGTTATGAAGAACTTCAATAAATATTCTATAACAATACAAACATAAATATAAAAGTTTTGGCGAAATAGCAATCTGAGTGTAGTTCAGGTGTGTGTAATAAAAGGCCAGCATTAACCAGGATCAGTCCCCTTACCATAAACTTTAAAAGCAGGACAGTTTAAGATGTGCGAGACGCGGCTACGTGTATCGTAATGCGGCTTCTCACTTTCGCAACGTAAATGTTCCTGCTTTAAGAGTTCATGGTAAAGGGGGTTGTTCTAAACATCTTTTAATTAATTTAAGCAAAAAGTTTGGTTAAGCAGATCTAACCCTGTTAGAGCTGCGATGGTAAAAATCAAAAGTATAGAATGAAAAGTATACCGAGTATAATATACCTAAAGTAGGGTTAAGTAACACAATTTTTTTTTATTGTCGAAGCAAAAGTAAAGTATACACATTCTACATTCATTCTATGCCATATAAATACCATATTTGACATCTAATCATTGAAAAAAAACTGAAACAATACTTTAAAAGCACGAGAATAATTCTGCAGATTACGTAAACCGTTAACGAAGAAGGAAAAAACAATGGCCGTTAATATTTAATGCTATCTGCAACCTGTAGGATAGGTACACGTATTCGTTTACGTAAATTTAAATAATAAAAGAGATACTACAGAAAAACAGGTAAAATAAAATAATATTTCCTTTTCTTCGGCGTCAAGGGACGCGGTAAACACCGTAGGTGGCAGAATATATTGTGTACATGTTTTTTTTGTCCGTGTCTGTTACGTACACAGTTTTGATGCTTATTCCTAAATAAAAACATACAGTGTCAGCTGTTTTTCTTTTCATGGTTGTCGTAAAAGTAGGGTGAGGGATTACTCTCATACATTTTATGAGGAACTCCCCGTGGTTACTGAGAGGGTGCAGACAAATTTCCATGCTGATTTCGTGGCTAGGAAAAATGAGGAAAGATTTTATATAGCCCGTAAGTACTAATGAAGTATCTTTGTATACTTGTGTGTACTGTATCTGCTTATAACGTACTACATTACTGAACCATTGGACGGAGGTTTTCCTGCATGGTTTTATACTACTTTTATGAGTATATATTTTTGATTTTTTATATAATTCAATAACCTACTGCCTAAGCAGTGTTAAGTACAATAATCCGGCCCATATACTGGGACTATTTTATTCTGCTTTCTACGACACCAGTATTTTTCGGGACAAAAATTTCCATTTTAACAAAATTTGTTAGTATCTGTTGTTCTTATCGCGCTTTAATTAAAAACAAGTCTCAACGTTGTATGTTTCGAGGAAAATAAAAGACAAAGATGCGGTTGAATTTATAGTTGAATCGTGCGCAATAGTTGTGTCGGCTTCGTCTAGGGGAACCGTGGCATTGTGGCATGCAAATTAAGCAATGTATTGCATTTTGCAAAAAATACTCCTACCTTTCATTCTGAGAGAAAAAGACTATAATTTTCGTAATTATTACAAAATACTGATGACTGCCTCGTTGGTATAGTGGTCGCTAAGCGCGACTGCTGAGCACGAGGTCCTGGGTTCGAATCCCGGGTCGGGCAAAGCGTTACTGGGTAACATGGTATAGGTTTAAGAAGAAGTCCATTTAGGATATAACTAAATAATTTTTGTAAGTCAGAACTACACCTTTAACAATCTATTTTTTCTTCTCTGTATAAACGTACCTATAACAAGTCGGTTCACATATATTTCACGTGCGTCTACCAACTGCAATAACGTTTTGAGAACTCTTTAAATCTAAGACTTTACTCTCACTTGCGTATGGTCTTTCAACCTAGCTTAAACTCGTATTAGTCATACCATGGATCAAGTACACTAGTAGGAGGAAGTACTTATTTGATCTAAGATCATTCTTACCTTTTCCTTGCAAAAATAGATGCACAGTGCACACAATAGAATCAAAGTGGTTCTGCTCTAAATAAGTTTATAGGCAAAGGTATTATACTTTTATACTCAAATGCTTGTCTTTGATTGTTGTTTTATCCATTTTTCATACTTTTTTTTTAAGCGTATTTTACGCCCTTATTAATCATACCATGGAGGACACACAACACACAACATCACGCCTGTATTCCCCGAAGGGGTCGGCGGAGGTGCACATACCGTACACCCACATTTCGCCAGTTATGTTTTTAGGTCCATGGAGTAAGTATACCACTTATCTGGTCTATGTTTCATTCACCTGACATTTTCGTTTAAAAAATGTATGCATACCATAAAATCAAAGCAGTTCTGCTTCAAATGAGTTTATAGTTAGAGGTACTTCTATAGGTACTCTATATTCAAATGGTTGTCGTTAATAAATGCGGCGAGAGTTCGTCACTCGCAGAATACCTAATTAGCATTCACGTAAGCAGTCTTATACAGTCCTTATATCTCAATGGCTCACTTTCTCGTAAATGTTAATGATCAGTAATGATTGCAGTCTCGCTGGTGAACGACTGAATGAATGAATGACTATTTTACACTGGCCTGAAGGGCTTTTGTTTATGTTTTACGACTAATGGAAGTTTTATATAGAATGGTTAGTTCCGAATTCTTTTGAGTTCAATTTACTTTTCAAATGGTGGTCGCTCTAAATGTCGTTGAGTTCGGTTTTTCGTAAACGTAAATTAAAAGATTAATTGTTTAAAAGATCTTGGAGATAGATAAACAACCCATTTCTGTTACCTTTGAATTGAATTTAGAAGCAAAACTGATAAATTATAGGAGTTACTGTATGTATACTGATTACCTAAATACATACATAACGTCACCCCTGTGTTCCCCGAAGCGGTAAGCAGAAGAGCACATATAGTATACCCAGTTTTCGCTAATTATGTTATAAGCTCAATGTGATGGGGGGTGAGCTTATTGCCATCAACCGGGCATATATCTAGACTCCGCTGCTACTGAGAATTACCTAATGAATAAAAAACCCAGTAACACTTTGCATGACCCGGGATTTGAACCCAGGACCTCATGCTCAGCAGTCGCGTAGGCGTCCACGAGACCAATGAGGCAGTCGTAACGTAGTTATACTGATAACATAAGTGAAATAACATAAATACAACTACATAAATATTTCTTCTGGTTCGCATCCCTCCTATAATCGTTATTTCACACAAATAGGGGTTCAAAACTCACTTCATCATAAAATTCATACATCACGACACAGGCATGTAGTCATTATATTATTCTGATGTAGATTCCCTGAAGATGTTTATTAAAAAACATGCGAAGGGTGAAATATAGGAGAATTTACGAAAACATTATACAAAGGAATTACACGGAGATTTACGTGTCTCTGTAGAATCAGTATGCGTACCGCACATTCGTGCTTTTAGAGGCGAACAGACGATAAGTGCTAAGAAAACGACTGCTATGAAAATGTGTATGAAACTCATGCGAATTCTTCAAGGCTTTAAAAGTTTAAGGTAGTCTTCAGAGTTATAAATGTTTCGCCTTTTATCATTCGACATAAACGTTAACGTTCGCGATATTATGAAAATAACTATTTTTATTGTTAGTTATACTTCCAACGGTTATAGCAAATAGTTTAAATTATAAATGGCGAGATTAAAGTGCCTCCACTACTTTAAGTTTATGGTCAAGATGGACTTTTATGTTCAATCTGAATTTAAAATCAAGATGATATTGCTTTGATATTTAGAAATGTTCTGGTCAGACGGCAAGGTCAATTAAGTTTTTATTATACTCCTTTATTAAAACATATTTCTTATAAATTACATTTTGTAAAGAATTTATCTATAAAAATACAATATTTACAAATATAAAATATACGGCCCAACTAGCAGCGGGAACAGGATAGGGCTGTAATCAGACTAAAAAAAATGCGTAATCAAACAGCGCAGTGCGTGCGTCTCGGTCGACGAATGCAGCACAACTGACTTCTGTTCAGTACATAAATTAATAAAGAGGTGGGGATGGAGTTCGCCGCACGTGCGTCTAACTACGCCCTCTGTCGCTCGTTATGATGCCTCCTCTAAACAATGATTGTTGGAGATAAAAATATTTCAGACGCCGTATTGCGATGACTTTACTTTATTTTGTTAGTCTGGCTGTAAATTGCAAGTGTTCACGTATAAATTAAATGAATGTGGACTTTACTGGACTACAATTTATTGCTATATGCCTTTATAATTTATTACGTTTAAGTCCAATGTATGCAGTGAATGTATAATGATACAGCTTAAAATATTGGGTAATATTAACTGACTGTAGTTGATAAATTTATATTTAACGACGATGCCATGTGGCAAATGTAATTTGATTCAGACGCACATATTCAATATCGACTCAGCGTTTCTTTATAGTTTTAAAGTTTGATCTAAAAAAGAAAGCTCACTCAACCTCTTTTGACAGGAAAAGTTTAAACGTACTTGGTTTGTCTACCAGAACAGATTCAATTCATGAGTTCAGTTCAAAACGTCGATTACAGCGGGCGCGTCGAAGCGGAGCGCAATTTTAAATGCTTGCGGTTGGCACAACCAGTTTGTTCTATCTACTATTAGTCTCCTACGATTTTGGGCCGAATTTCGGGAAAAGCGCTCGCGTCGACCAACGCTGCCCATTCATTTGGTCTTCCCATTAAAAGGGAGCTTTTAACTACAGCTAATTTATGCAGCGCACGGTTTGCCGGGACAGATTACAGAGTGGCGTGTCCATTCTGTGCTCAGTTTGGGCCTGAATCACGCCTGTCGAATGTGTTACGTCTCGTGGAAAATTTCTGGCTGTTTATTCGTTTGATTTGTAGCTGCGGACATCATTTGTACCAGTGAATATTTTGCAAAGCGAAGTCTGTTCTAGATGCATTTCCTCTCGTGCGCTCGACGATTCGCGTGGTTTCATAGTACTGTGCCGAAGCTGTGCTTTAGTAACAATATCGAAGCCATAATTTAAAATAAATCAGAAAAGTTTGACTGGTTTGCGAGCTCGAAGCCTCTCTGCGTTACATGATTCATCAATTATTAGTTGCCTAGCACGGACTAAGTTAAGATCGACAAAACGTCAAAAAGTATAGCGTAATTGACTGATAGCATCCTGTGGAAAAAATAAATTAAGAATCAGAAAATTTGATGGCATTTATGATTGATGTACGCGACTAATTTGAAAGAGAAGAGTCACAAAAGATAAAATGATTTGTGAACTGTACGTTAATTTAATTTCTAAGCTCAGTAACTGTTTTATCTTTAGGTCACTTTATTACCTGTTTATCTAAATTAGCGATTTGTTCATTATTTTTAAGTATGATTTATTTTATCAATATCTCTGTAATCTGAGCCAATCTAGTTAGGATTTTGAGTTACCATTTTAGTAAATTTGAAGAATGATTATTTAGTTATGCTTGTTTACATTTAGGAATCGTCATATTTGGTATAGATCCTTATCATACAACCTAACAAATAATTTGACGTTCTATTGGCGCGGTGACAATGTGATTGGCTTCGCGCTAGGATTGTGAAGCGACTACAGTACCTACAGTTAAAAATTTTATATATTCTAGGTATTATTGCGTTGCTATTAAGGAAATATCAACATGTTTATGTAGACATTGATTTTTCCAGAAGTTATCTGTGAACCCATCAAAGCAAGAAGACTATAAAGTGACCTGGTATATAACGAAAATAAATCAAAGGTCATCTTAAATTTTTACCTTCTTTTAACTAAGGAATAATATTGATGTTTTGACGGGTTTTCTGAAGATAAGTCTAAAACGTAAAATTTATATCGTCAGTTAGGGCAACGGTTAGGGCTTATCGGTTCATTTTATGACTGGCCTTAAAACAAACGATATTTACTGTTAGAGCTTTAAGAAACTACTTGGTCCAATATTGGGCTGAAATGAAGACCTTTCAAAACGAGGTACATATTGGATGCTTAACCTAAAAATACCAGGAAAAAAATGTGTGTGTTTAATGGGATCTTAAACAAATAAATACAGTGTGAAAGGCCCTTTGCTCAGATGGACCAACGACAAACAAATTGGCCAATATCCAGCACTGGACTGCGGTATAGTGAGTTATATTATCGGGTATTCGGCCCAAATGGTCAATTGTACGCTGATATAGAACCTACTCCAAAAATTATATACAATCATGTAGGTATTATCTTTTTTTTACCCACGACGGAACAGAGAAGGTATATGCATTTAGGGTGACAGGTTGTTTGTTTGTTGCCAATTTTCTCAAATGGGTTGACCGCATGAAAATCGCTTAATTAGAGATGGTTTATACCTATCATTCGTATCTTTTTTCTACTAAAACGTTTATAACCATCGAGGGTATTTTCAAAAAAAGTATTTAGTGTTTTTTTATCCAATCAGGTGTTTATATACCTACTTCTTGTCAGGAAGTCTATACATCAAAATTCACCGATCATCATAAAAGCCCGTATAAATACTGTAGGTCGCAGAAAACTAATAGATTTACTCAGCCTCAGACAGTTTAACCGCCTCATTGATCTTGTGGCCGCAAATGCGACTTTTGAACGTGAGGGTTGAATTTCCGGGTCCGAAGACCTTTTACAAACACAGTGGAACATTTGTAAAGTTTCGAGTATAAGTAGCTGCCGTTAGATAAAAACTGTGTGATAATGTTGGTAAATAGAACTGGAGGATAGTAAAACGGGGTGAATCGAAACTTAAGTGTGAATAGAGACAAAACTTTGAAACTGATTTTATAGCATAGGGTCCACAATTATATCAATAATAGGTACTCGTTGTATTATTGATATCATTGTGAACCCTATACTTTAAATTGTCTCTCTCATAACTGCCTCGTTGGTCTAGTGGTTGCTAAGCGCGACTGCTGAGCACGAGGTCCTGGGTTCGAATCCCGGGTCGGGCAAAGTGTTACTGGGTTTTTCCATTAGGTAATTCTCAGTAGCAGCACGTAGTCTGGATTTGTGCCCGGTTGATGGCAATAGGCTCGCCCCCTATTACATTGGGACCTAAAACATAACTGGCGAAATGTGGGTGTACTATATGTGCACCTCTGCCTACCCCTTCGGGGAATACAGGCGTGATGTTATGTTATGTTGATACTTTAAATTGTTTAAACAACAATCTAAAGTCATTTTTGACAACTAACTGTATAATGATTTCGACATTGAAATAAAACTAGGTTTACGGATTTTATCGCGGTTTTTAAATTGATTTTTGGTCCCGACGTTTCGAATCCTTTACAGCATTCATGGTCACGGGCAGACTGAGGTGTTAAACGTCAAATTTGAACTATTACTATCAACTAATATACACTTTAATTATTATTAACAATCCGATTTACGCAAAACTAAAACATAATGTTAAAAACAGTTCCAAAGATTTTTCTCTATTCACCCTTCAGTTTCGATTCACCCCGTTTTACTAATAAAAAACGTTACGTAACACACATAAATTTAAAAAGACATTGGTGCGTGTCAGGATTGGATTTTGCGACCTTTGACTTGGCAGTCCAAAGCTCATACCACTCGGCTATCCCTGCTCTATTAAACTACTCATACATAAAGTCACAATGTCGCAGAGGAATTACTCAAATGAGAATAAACTATGAAATTAAGTAGCACCGTGATAGGACCTTTTGCGTTACCCAGACTTAGAAGAGATTTTCACTCGTAGATTTTGCACTCACACCCTATGTGTTTTGAATGTGCGGCTTAGGTTTTTGGGTCAGAAGGCTTTTCTGCTACCACGCTATTTCATTTGGAAAATTTTCGCTACAGTTGTTGCTGTGAATTAGATTAGTGTAATAGCATCTTTTTGTGTACAACCGTTATATCTGTATTAATTGGAATTACACCAATAACTTCAAATTTTTATTTGTGATTTTTTGAAGATTAGGTAGTAATCGAATTTCAACTTGAACTAGTAACAGTTGTTATAAATAGAATGCAGAAAATATTATTCCATTCTGCCTTATGCCGAGTTATTGTATGTCGGCGCATTATATATTTTCTCTCCCAATATCCTTTCCAATCCGTATCCGTAATCTCAATACTCAAGTCTATATTCATATATTTGTCGCCTGTAACACAATACTTTATAAAAAATAAATATAAAGCCTTCATATAAAATATCTGCGACATCCTAATTAGCAAGCCCTAACGCCTCTATCGACGTTGACTCTTTATTTAATTAAGATAATATTAAGTTAATTAAGGTTTTATGAATTCATCTCTCCGATGATTTAATTTGAAAACACAAGAGCCTCTTGCTTTCGCCTAAAAAGGTTGACATTAATCAAACAACTTCAACAAACAAGTTTATAAATTACCTGTAACGACCAAGTTTCATAAGTAAAATACTCAAGAGTTTGAAACGAGAAATGGAAGTTCATTATTATTTTTGTTTACGATGCCCGCCAAATATAAGTTGCACCTCTGAAGTTTTGTGGTTCTAAATATGTTTTAAATTATAATTTACTTTTGCTACGTATTTTGTAGGATTGTAAGGAGATCTATACGAGATGACTTTAAAATTGAAAGCATAATAAAACTACTTAGTGGGTTGAAAACGTAACTGGTTTCTAGCTTTTGTGATAGGTATTGCCAGCGGGGGAAACAAAAATGCAAACAGAAACAGCATACAACAGAATTGGCATCTTACAAGGTTTATTTTCGATTTATGCAGAATGTACGAATAACAACTCGATTTGCGGCCACGACCGTTACTTACAATTTCATCCTTTGAAGAAAAAAAGTTTAAAGGGGAAACAACGCGGTGCTAGCGCGATCACCGCTCTGCCTTTCCGTCAAAAGCGATCCAATCGTTCTCTTTATTGAAACAGCCGTCTGCCGTCTTTGTTGCGGGAATTCCCTTGAATCCAATTTATGCAAAGTATTTACGAGTGACAAGAATTTATTTGACGTGCCAATTTTGCACCCCAACGTTCCAGCTCACGAGCCACATTTTAAAAGCGCTCGGCATGTTAGTGATTGAACGGTTTACATGATATTTTGCTACCAAAGTGGAAGCGAATATACATATATTTGATATCGGGAAATAAAACCACTGACAGCCCTGATATTTCACTTTAAGTTGAATAAAAGTCTGGGACTTACAAATCTAGTCTCAAAACGACATTGCGACTTGTGTACATCACGTCAGTTGGTATCATTACATTTGAGGCAGGGTTATATGCTGGCGCAGCGACAACGCGGCAGCAAGTCGCCTCGGCGCTGATACAAGCCCGTAAACAACAGATTTATGGCTTCTTGTAGCCGCGAGTTGACGAAGACAGATGGCTCTATTACACGACTAGCGGCCCTTTACCCAATTCAATAAATACAGCGTCCACTACGACTGACCGTGATAATCACTCAACTGTTCCAATATTTTTTATAAAAAATGATGTTCTCCCCCTGAGTAACAAGCATTAAAGTTATCTCGAAAAAACATTATCATCTAGCGTTCTGTTCATCGTACAGCGCTTAGAGGGTATTTGATTAACGATCCGTATTAATTTCGTCCAAAATCCCCGTAACGAGGCGAGCGGATGTATAGTCGGTCGGCGCAGAAATATCGTCGTACCTATAATACTCGTTATTAATGCTAGTCATTCAGCGACTAAGATGGCTATCAAAAACCTCCCAAGTTCCGCTCTTATTCGATATTATCATTAAGTAAATTGGCTGAGTACTCGTTGCGGCTGTTCAAATATGCGTTCGATTTTGGTTAAAGCACGATTTAATAACAATGCCGACTGTATTTGTTGTAGAAAATGGATTTAAATTAATGTTTACGGTACACGTTTATTTGCGGTGGAAACTGTCATCGGTGCGGTGGTGGGCTTGTTAGGCAACCGCCGGAGTTCGTGACCGGCCGACGGGCAAATGAATAACAGCGTACAAGTATGAATTCAATGTGCAAGATGTAATCCGGGATTCGATCGGCGAACGTTTTGGGAATAATTATTATGTTCGTATAATCCTGGTCGTGTCTCTGATGTCGGTGATCCCCCCGCCCCTTTGTCCTCACCCCTCCCCTGATTGATGGCGCCGGAGATTGCATGTCAGGATTACATCTGCGGAGGACGTACGGATTACTTAGTTGCTGGCAGCGAGTAAATAGAGCAAGCAATATTCTGAAAAAAAACTTATAGTAACATGACGTCAGATAGACGGGTGCGAACGGGGCGGTAATCTCGTTTGTGTCTTTGGTAAAATTTCATCTCGCAATTTTATCACACAACAACATACAACTACAAGTGCGCCATATATTATATACACGAATTGCCTTTCATAATAAACACTATTCTCGTCTTTATCGTCGTATTCGTGTTACTCAAACTATTCTCTGTCTTTGGCTTAAAGAAATGATATTGTGTTTTGTTATTCTTTACATTTTCAGTGGATAATACAAAGGAATACCAAACACACTTCAAGACGTGCGTATAAATTATTTCCCTAAAGACTCTCTGGCTAGACAAAGCACTGCTCATAGCCGAATACATGATCGTTAACTATTCTAATTGAATAAAACACCAAAGCGGTCTTCCAATAACATAGCTCTATCATTGAAATAACTATATTTATTATTATTAAAATTATAATATAAGTTTACAGTACCTACTAACGACCAAATATAAATAAGTAGACTAATAAACCAAATAGGGGATGCCAAAGGCCTTGTTAGACAAGAATAGCAAAGCGGCAACTTTCCATTTTCCCCACTGCTTGTTTACGCCACGTCAAAGAAACAAAACTTAAATATTCTTAAATATTACTTCTTTTATGTGCAAAGGTCTAAAAGGGTGGTTCAAACGCAACCACGAGAACACGGAAAATATTTTTCAAGTTGAATACACTTGTATACGCAAATCTTATTTGCAGTACACAGACTCATCGATGAAAGAGCGGTACCTGGTTAGAGACAAGAATTTTTCAATTACTTCCTTGATTTAGCACGGAGATGGTTCCTTTTATGATAAATAGGGTGATCTTTGTCTCATTCGTACGAGAATTTTATTCATATGTCCAATATTATTTCCGTTTGAATAGAAATATTTTCAATAAGCACCGGTCCCAGATTTTACATAGTGTCGCCGCGATTTTCTTTTGAATATCAGTTCGAGAAAGTGTCGGTATTTCCTATACACTACTGTATTGTGTTCGGCTTTTGATGTTAGAAACAATTTCATTATTTCGTATGGAAATGGGGCGGTGGGGATCTGTGTGAACTGTCGGTGTACTGTAGCGATAGTTCTGCTAAAGCTTGCCGTGAAATATGACTGCTGGCATTTGCCGGTTATTGTTTTACACATTTGATATTATTAGGATAGGGAAATGAGGAGGAAGGGTAAGACCTTACCAAACAATCTGGTAAGATCGGGGATGTTCTACAGACAGGCGAGGGAAGGGTAGGCGTTCCAAAAACGGACAACGATTATTTTAACCTTTAAAATAATAATTATTACTATTTGAATCATATTTAACCATGTTTTAAAATGCAATAAGTTTTTTTTTTGAACTTGTCTCTCGCAGTTAGCTCTGACTGCTTAACCGGTCGTTTGGCGAGACCTAATAAAAGGCCTCCAGCCAGGAATTTATTTATGCATAGATACCTCTATATATACCTCTGTTTTTAAGTAAAATTATTATTATTATTTATTTCAGCCATGATCGTCCCACTGCAGGGCAAAGGCTCCATCCTCCATTTCTGTCGGTTGTGAGATATTTAAGTAAGATAGTTCGGAAGATTATTTTAAAGGTAGAGCCATAATATTAATATTTAACTAGTTCTAATAACTCGTTCCTGAAATATATCAACCATGCAAAAAGCATCCGACAGGTAGGTTAGGAATCTTTTAATCAAAGCGATATTTTAATTAAATCTACAAAGGCTGGTTAACAAGCGTTTGTGCTATTAAAAAGTTTTATGAAATAATGAAGGTACACTCTATATAGTATATTTTGTAACATAACTATTATGATAAACTTACCTTTCTTAATCATAAATGATTTTATTTTTGCAAATAGGTTTTACGTAAACACCTTTACACGTATTTTTTTTTTAACTAGATGGTATCGGTATTTCCTAACTGACTACCTTTGAGAGGAAATAACGAAACAAACTCAGGGGTCATATTCATATTCATATTCATATTCATATTCTTTATTGCAATCCATAATGTACATTAATGGTGGTAAAGGAAATCTAGAAGTAACAATTATGGACCCTGATGGGCACAGCAAGTAGAAGAGAGGAAGGCGTTTTATGTAGATATAGAAATAAATTATTTAGTTATGGAATATAGGTATTATATATGTATCATTTATATGTATTTTATTCGTAGTTAATATTCATATTGTATTATATATTAATTTGTAATTTTATTTACGATGTTTAAGTAGGACTATATATTGTTAAGGCCTGTTTGTAGATAGTAATCTATCATAATAATATTATTTTTCAGTTATTTGTTTATCTATTATATATTCATTGATTGAGTAGTATGCTTTTTTTATTAATATTTGTTTTAGGTTATTTATGAACTTTGTGTCACTAGTTTCATCCTTTATTTTGTTGGGTAATTTATTAAATATTTTAATGCACATCACGTATGGACTAGTAGAGTGTAGTGTCATGTTGGAAGTAGGTAGCATAAGCATGTTTTTGTGTCTGAGTGATCTGTTGGTGTGTTTATCTCCGCGTTTGGTAAAGAAGGTAGAGTATCTCCTAACGAATTTACATATTTCTAAAATGTAGATGCATGATAGTGTAAGGATTTTATGTTTTTGGAAATAGGGTTTACAGCTGTCTGTTTGTTCAATGTTTGTTAATATGCGGATTAGTTTTTTTTGTAGTAAAAAGAGTGATGGTGTGTCGGTGCTGTTTCCCCACATGATGATGCCGTAGCTGAACCAGGAGTGAGCGTAGGCGTAGTAAGTGCTCAATGCAGTTGGTAGGTCAGTGGTTATTTTTACTTCACGAAAAGCGTAGATAAATTTGGCAATCTTGGATTTAATGTTTTGTATGTGTGTCTTCCAGTTGATGTGAGTATCTATAGTAAGTCCGAGCAGTGTGAAGTCGTCAACAACATCTATTTTTATATTATTAGTAGTGAAATTAATTGTTATTGGGGATTTTTGGTAGGGGTAGAAAGTCATTATTTTAGTTTTTTTGTAGTTTATTTGTAGATTGTGTTGATCCATCCATTCTGTAGTTCTATTAAGTATTGTGTGTAGCTGAGTATTTATATCTGTTTCGTTATTGCATGAGGTGAGAAGGGAAACGTCGTCCGCGAACAGTACACAGGGCTCATTCATGATTTTCGGAAGGTCGTTTATATAGATAAGAAACAACAAACATCCAATTACGCTCCCTTGTGGAATAGATGAGTTTAGAATTTGCCTTTCTGATCTTACATTTTCTATTTCGTTACTGTCTAGGTTATAATATTCTATTTCTACATATTGTTCTCTATCCTTAAGATATGACTCAAACCATTGATGGGTGACTCCGCGAATTCCTATTTGATATAATTTGTCTAATAAGATATTAAATTGGACTCTATCATATGCTTTAGTCATATCAAGTAATATTCCTACTGCATATTTTTTACTATTTAAAATGTTAATTATTTCCTGAATATACTTATAAACTGCTAGTGTCGTTGACCTTTGTTTACGGAATCCATTTTGTCCCTCATCAAAAATTTTGAATCTCTCACAGAAGTTATATACCCGATCGCACATAGCTCTTTCGAAGAGTTTTGAGGCAGTCGGCAAAAGTGCAATAGGGCGGTAGTTGCTAGGATCTGTTTTCGAGTTTTTCTTGTGAATCGGTTTTATAATACCTTTTTTTAAGAGATCAGGGAATGTACCTTCTTCGAACGACTGGTTTATTAGTACGCAAAGTGGTGGAGTGAGCTCATCAGCACAGTATTTAAAAAGGGAGGGAGGCAATTCGTCTATTCCATGACTATTTTTGGTTTTTAGGTTCTTTATTAATTTGTTGGTTTCGCGGTAATCTACTGGTCGAAGGAAGAATGTGTTCTCTAACTGATGAGTCGTGGGCAGATCGCTTGGTTGGTGGTTAGCTGGGTTCGTATGGTCTTTGCCAATTGATGTGAAAAAATTGTTGAATATGTTTACTATTTGTTTAGGTTCAGTATTAAGGACATTATTTATTTTTAATTGTATATTTTGCTTTTCTACTGTACGATTTTTGTTCGTACGTTCTTTTATTATAGCCCACATAGTTTTAACTTTATTTTGAGACATTTTTATTTTATTTATGTATTGTATTTTTTTAGCGGTAGTTATTGATCGTTTTAATATTTTTTCGTATTGTTTATAATATTTTTTTATGACTAGATTGCACGATTTTAAGCATAGTATTTTTAGTAATCTTTTATTTTTGCATGCGAGTCAAGGCTTTTAAAGTTCAGTTCTTGTTAAAATAGTAAAATAAAATGCATTAATTTCATGTAAACTACCCAGTATCCATAAAAACAATAGAATGAGACATTTAAAACATAAGTATATAAAACAGAAAAATATTTAATATGTTAAACACAACAGCCGTCATTATAGTAAAGTAGTTATAGTATGATATACCCTTAACCAATCAAACAATGCCAATTCTTTTGATATTTTTTCTGTAAGTAACCTAAAATACCAATATCTTAAACATTTTATTCTGTATGTAACGTTATTAGTAAATCAAAACATGAATAAAAAATTACGATCACCCACGAGAGAATGTTAGTGTGGGACAAAGGTTTATAAACCACTAGCTGCGCCCCGCGGTGTTACCCGCTACATTTTTTCGGGATAAAAGGTAGCCTATCTGTTAAACCAAGGTGTTAGATACCTCCATATGAAATTTCATTAAAATTCATTCAGTAGTTTTTACGAGAAAGAGTAACAAACATCCATCCATACTCACAAACTTTCGCGTGTATATTATTATATTAGTAGGGATGTAACGTAACAAGTAAATCAAAACATGAATATTACGATCACCCACGATGCAAGAATGTTAGTTAGTGTGGGACGAAAGTTTATAAACCATAGAAGCTTCCAAGAGCATAGTCCAATGAAAGTAGGTTTTTATCAACAATCGCTGTAGCAAAGTTTAACTTAAAGCGAAACATGAGATATTTCTGCTCTACAAACCCTTGCAGTAGATACAGTTGATATATTATTATCTGGTTTGATCCCACCCGCAGCGTTTACGTCGCACGAAGTTTAACAAGAAGTTTTGTTTAAAATATACATTCAAAGGAAAGGTGTATCGTTTTAAAAACCTTGTCATGCTCAACCGCCTGTAAAGTACTTGTTTCATAGCATGCTTAACAGCTCATATAAATAAATATATTACCATCCATCGAACATAATCACATAAAACATGATTTTAAAATAAAGCTGTTTTAGCTAATGTTGTGAGACCTTCACAACCGCTTTTGAATTAATAGGCACGGTATGAATACTGCCAAAGGTCGCAAGGGTAAATAAGATTTCTCTCGTATAATTTTACTGAAGATTATGCGGTAAAAATAAGGACGAAAATTATTCGCCCATATAAATTACCTTTTTTAAATACAGACTCTTTTATGCCATCCTTGATTCAGAATTTGAATTTTATTACATAATATACGTTACAGCAAACACTGGTACGTGCTTAGTAGCCTTAGTACCACGTTATATAACATGAAGATACTTTTACAACTTGTAAATACTATTCTTCTTCGCATATAATGTCGCAGTACATGCTCACGCCGCCGCATCGTGAGAAAAACCTGTCTGGAGGCCTTTTATTAGGTATTGTCATTGGACCGTTTGAACAGATAAAACTTGGTGAGTGACAGCCTGACCCGACACTACACCGAGGACATCCCAGACATCAGCCTGTACGAGATTAGAGTGGCTCTGAAACAGCTTTAAAACAACAAGGCGCCGGGTGATGACGGAATTACAACAGAGCTTCTGAGAGCGGGTGGAAAACCGGTACTTTTAGTCCTCCAGAAGCTTTTCAATTCCGTCATACTCGAGGGTACTACGCCAGAAGCATGGCACAGGAGTGTGGTGGTGCTCTTCTTCAAAAAAGGTGACAACACCTTATTGAAGAATTATAGACCCATCTCGCTCCTGAGCCATGTGTATAAGCTGTTTTCGAGAGTCATTACGAACCGTCTCGAACGCAGGCTTGATGACTTCCAGCCTCCCGAACAAGCCGGCTTCCGCAAAAAGGCTTTAGCACCATAGACCACATCCATACGCTCCGCCAGATTATACAGAAGACCGAGGAGTATAATCGGCCACTGTGTCTAGCGTTTGTGGACTATGAAAAAGCCTTCGATTCTATCGAAACCTGGGCTGTATTGCAGTCCCTCCAGCGATGTCATATCGACTATAGGTATATCGAGGTGTTGAAGTGTTTGTATAGTAACGCCACCATGTCAATTCGGCTACAGGACGAGAGTACGAAACCAATCCAACTGCAGCGTGGTGTGAGACAGGGAGACGTTATCTCTCCGAAACTGTTCACAAATGCGTTGGAGGACGTTTTCAAGCTCTTGGACTGGAACGAGTTCGGCATCAACATCAATGGCGAATACATCACTCACCTTCGTTTTGCCGATGATATAGTTATCATGGCGGAGTCGCTGGAGGAGCTCAATACTATGCTCAGCGACCTCAGTATCGTCTCCCAACAGGTGGGTCTTAAAATGAACATGGACAAGACAAAGATCATGTCCAATGTCCATGTCGCACCTGTACCGACAGGACACACCGGACCAGGACCGGACAAATTGTTTAGTTAGGCCGGTCCAACTTCGACAAAGAGGTCGCCCGAAGAATCCAACTCGGATGGGCAGCGTTCGGGAAACTACGCGACATCTTCTCGCCCAAAATTCCGCAGTGTCTGAAGACGCAGGTCTATGACCAGTGTGTGTTGCTAGTGATTACGTATGGCTCAGAGACGTGGTCGCTAACGGTTGGCCTTTTGGAGAGGCTCAGAGTCACTCAACGAGCTATGGAGAGAGCTATGCTCGGGGTTTCTTTGCGCGACAGGATCCGGAATACGGAAATTCGCCAAAGAACTAGAGTTACCGACATAGCTCGAAGAATATGCAAGTTGAAGTGGCAATGGGCAGGCCATATCGCTCGAAGAACCGATAACCGCTGGGGAAGAAAGGTTCTCGAGTGGCGACCACGAACCGGAAGACGCAGCGTTGGCAGGCCTCCCACCAGATGGACCGACGATATCGTCAGAATTGCGGGCAACCGGTGGATGGAATTGGCAAGCTGTCGTTCTTTATGGCGTTCTAAGGGGGAGGCCTTTGTTCAGCAGTGGACGTCTTCCGGCTGATGATGAGTGACAGCCTTGAAAAAAAACTGTGAGTCTAAAAATTGCCAGTCAGCATGTTTAAGGCAGTGCCGACTGCCGACGATGCGACGTACGATCAGTTCCACATCATCACTCGTGACAACTCTTTTAATGTAACCTTATTATGTTTATACTACAAAAGGCCAGAATACAATACTCGGTATTATGTTCGCACAGCTACAAAAACTACGCAAACTTTTCTATTATATCTATCATTCCACATTAACTGCGTCATATATGAATACATACCAATAAACTTAATAGGTACTAACTTTTTATCATAAACTATAGCAAGTAAGCCGTATACTATCAAATAATTGGCTTCGGGAAAAGTTATAAAGATATGACTCGACGTAAACGAACGACATTGTTTTGTAATCGGAATGACAACGGAGCTATAAAACATGGAGCTAATAAAACTTCAACGTAGGTACCTTATTCTCCAACAGTGAGATAAAATACATCTGTTGTACAAAACGTGGTGCATTCAGTGCCGAACAACCTCCCAATGAACTGCAATTAACAGTTATGATACAGCGCTGGCAGTTTCAAAGCTTTTGTTGTTTGTTTTCTTATCGCACGAAAGATTGCTTGTTTGTTTATTCATGCTTCGGACCTTTTGGACGGCTATAGCAACGTTGCTTGTAGCAGTTGTAGCGACACCAAAGATAATTCACGAAGAAGTTAAAAATGCATATTCTTATTGTCATAATTATGTACATCATCATTATCAGCCAGAAGATGTCCACTGTTGAACAAAGACCTATCCCTTAGATGGGAGGAGTTGCCATACGCCGGACGGTTGGCAAGCGGCTTGGGAATTGCAGTATTGGTGGTGAAGTTACATAAGACGCTGCTGCCCATCTTCTGGATTTTCCCTTAGTCGCCTTTTACGACACCCACGGGAGGAAAGGAGTGGACAATTCTACGCCAGATACTACACGACACAAGATAATTATATTACATAATTATACCTAATCAAAAAAAAACAATGGCATTGTATACCATGTATACATATTAGTCGCGACTGTGCGACAAACTCGTCGATAGATATCGTTTTTTCTTGCTTTGCTTCAAAGCAAGACACAGTACCAGCCTAATAATTTCAAGTTGCTTCCAAATTTGCATCTTGGATTTAATTAGTACACCAAACAAAATTTTCCAAGTTTGTTTTTTGTTGTTAAATTATTTAAAAGAAACATACATTAAAGAAAAATATATCAGGAAAATCTAAGTAAAGAGTAAGCTTGGTAAATAAAAAATGGTAAAAAAGGTTTTTCCTAGATCGTGTAAAAAAATATTACCATAAACATTGGTAAAAGATTGAAGGTAAAAGTTATTCGGCGGTCACCTTAAGCCACTAGCGGAAACATATACCGTCTTTAATCTTCTTACAATAAGTAATCCTCTAGACAAATCTAACATTTCCTACAAGGAAGACTTATTTTTAGGGATTATGAAGCAACAAATATAACCAATGTAATACATTGTTTGTATTTGACTCTAATATTATCGCTCTATAAATGACGCATGGATTCAACAACTAAGTAGTAGTTTTAAAAATCATTTCGGGATGTTTCAAAAACCTTTAACACAAACCATACATAATATTATTGTCTTAAATAATCATAGCATTGTTTAAACCATATTATACGCTTATGTAGCAATTTTGGAATTATTGTACTTAAGAAGCCAAATTGTCCAAATGACAATTCGTTCCTCGGTTTTCATGCTGTTTTTACACCCAATGCGTGATGTATGTTAAATTTATTTCCCTAATATATTTCCTATACGGGTTTCCGCAAGTTTCGAAGTAGAACGTGGAACGCGAAGTCTGTCCGGGATGCCTAATGTGCGGAAACCTACGGCTCGCACGATCCTTCCGATTCAAATGTATCGATACTACTTGAACACGCGTAGTGTAGGTAGCGGCTTTTGTTGAACGTGCGTCGTGCACATCAATGTCTGGTCAAAGAGTTTTCTCAAGGCAAATGGAAAAGGCTTCTGTCAATTTACTAGATACAATTTTGGACATAGATATTTAGAAGACAACAAAAGGTTAAAATTTCCTGTTATTAAAATTATATTGAAACAAATTGAACTACACATTATTTTATTATGTGCTAGCTGCGCCCGCGGTGTTACCCGCTACATTTTTTTCGGGGTAAAAAGTACCCTATCCAGGGTATCAGCTACCTCCATATGAAATTTTATTAAAATCCATTCGGTAGTTTTTACGTGAAAGAGTAACAAACATCCAACCATACTGACAAACTTTCACGTTTATAATATTAGTGGGGAAACAAAAGTTTTTATCTGGCGCCAATTATGGTGCACCACAGTAAGGTTTCTTTATATTTTTTATTTGTAAATCTGTTTTACTTCACTTCAATACAGTCTCTAGGTATGTATCAAAAATATCGAAATCTAAAAATAGTATAATTTTCCACTAAATATGTATGAAAAACTAAAACTACTATTTTATTGGCGACGCTCAGGAAACAATAACTTCCGCGCAATAAATTAAACTGTATTAATTATCACAATAATCCCATAAAAGAATTGGAACAGCAAAAACTCTGTGCAAAGCGGCTAATAAATGCGTCTCTCTATTTAATAAATATACCATTATCCGGGCCCACCCCACTAGAGTAAATAGAGGAATGGGCGATCATTCGCTTGAGAGAGAGGTCGCATCTGGCGCTTGCCAGATTATGTTGGTAAAATTCAATAATCTTTAGAGAGCCAACTGAGAAGGACGGCCATTGCAACTTTTTTTCGGTGGACGAAGGAGTTCTTGCGACTTTGGTAATCAAATTTGCGTATGTACAGTCCCCCTACAATTGAGTTCGGTACAGTTCAGCCGGACGTTTTTTGCATCCTAAATAAATAGGTAGTACCAGGATATCAATTTGGACATATGCGCTTCTCTTTTCGTATTGATGTATGATATTCAATCCCTTATGACCCCTTATTGCCCAACGTATTGGCTTGGGTCTTACTTGCTATCGATATCATATTTATTTTATTTGGAAAACTCGATCAATGTGCCGGTGGCGCTGAGGGAATTTCGTGCATTATCCTAAATGCAATAAGACGATAAGAGTAGAGTGTATTCAATCCCCGCTTATGTGAGTCATAACGATGTCGTAAGAAGACATTTCATTTTAAAAGCAATATCTTGGTCCGTCGAATAAAATTTGACGACCCGATCGGGAAAGTGGCTAATTGGAGTTTGCGCGTGGGTTTTGATATGGGTCAAAAGACATTGTGATCCACAGATATAATGTCCGTAGCGTATGATCTATTTCATGTCCATAGAAAGACTGAGAAAGCCTTTAAAATTTCATGGATTTCCAGAAACGAAAGTAAGCTCAGACATCCGATTATGTTCGCTTGAAGCGACGGAAAAATCATAACACCGTTTCGTACCGATATTAAGAGCAAGAGACTTGGTATCGCCTGATGCTAAGCGATATTGCATCCACTAACCTATCCTAATCGATTGCTAGTTCAACGTGAGCGTCGTTAGGAGCCATTTGGCCCTTCTGAAACACATAAAAACAACAGAGGATCTTATCGTTACCGTAAATTATGAGCCGGATTAAGTTGGAATTATAGCTTAAAATAATTGGAATATATTTTTAATTTACTACCAGGAATTTCGGGTTAGTGTTAAATACAATTTGGCAAAAAATGATTATTAAAGAAGATAATACAGAGAGGACTTGGTACAACAGATTTAGTTTGCAAAATCTCATTTAATGAAAATAATAATATTTTACTTTGCGTACGATAATCTAAGACAAAAGTGTCAAAGTCCTTGTCTTTCAGACAATATGCAATATTCAGGTAACTATGGTTGGCTGAGATCCTAGCAGGCAGCCTGGTATTCAACAAGCACCCTTATGTCCGTATTCTATTGGGTAGCCAGTGGGTACTTAATCAAGGCAATCATAGTGCATGCTTCACTCAATGACGATATGAGCGGACGTCAAGCATTCACTGTTATTAATATATCCCAAATATCTTTTAGGGCATATTACATTAGATAAAGTGGGTCAAATTGCTATTTTGCTGGTTTATAGACGTAATAACGAGGTTATCACAATATTGATAGCTTGGGCGTCTTGAGTATCAATTACTTTTTATGACTCGCGTATTTATTTTTTGTAAAAAACGTGGTGAAGTGCGCCATGTCATGTAACAGCTACTTACTTTTTATACTTATTCCCTCCATGCTTATGTCTGAGGACCTCTGAATATTTCATGTTTCATTTGCGTTTCTTTAAATTTAGTTTGTAAGCGAAGATTGTTCGTGACTTTGAACATAATATACACTTTGTTTACTACTGTTAAAGTAACAAACTTCAGCTGCTTGATTTTAAAATAACTAACTTCCGACCGCAACATCGTCCGCTAGCTAGAAGATCCTTTCGCTTTGTGGGAAAATACAATCTCGGTTTTTTTGTCTACATTGGTTTCGACGTTTTTGTCATTTTCACACTTATCGTTCCACAAAACTACATCCATTGGTTGCTGCGATTAATGAAAAGGCAACACCACATCACTACCAAGACAAAAATTTAAATTTGGAATTGGAAGACTAACAGATGAAGCAAACAGGAGTATAAAAAACAGTACAGATATAATTATATCCATTCAAAAAGTAAAAACATAATTATAATAAAAAAACTCAAACAAAAACGTCATGTGGTAAATAAGTATCCAAATTGACAACTTATTTAATTGAAAAACGTAACGTAAATTAAGCATCTTCTGTCTTTATTAAATTCATAATAAAATACAGTGAATTTTACCAAATCTCTGCAATATAATATAATTTGGTCTTGCACTGTGCGGCGATGTGAGAGAGTCAAGCCGTCACTAAATTGTCGGCAGTGCATAATTCATACACCTATTATATTCGCGGCATTGCTCGCAGGCTCCGGATAAATTCAGCTTTATCATTCGCTTGCGTTTTGTGTTGGCAAACCATTGACTGTGAATTATATTAGCTGCATAATAGATTTTTAACTAGGTAGGCATGGAGCTTCATCTGATGATACGTAGGTTAAAGTTGCCCGGTACCCTTAACAAGCCTAGCTACCTTCCTTGATGGCAGGTCACTTTATACACTAAGGCCTTTTACATACATGACCATTTAAATAACGTAAACTGTCCTGCTTTAAGAGTTCATGGTTAGGGGGCTGTTTCCATGTGGTAAATTCCAACTTGTACTTACTATTTAAGAATTTAAATTAAATAATGGTTTAAATTAACGTAACTACAAAGCTCAAGCTAGAAGCGTAGTTAAGTATTTATTTGGATTGCGACTATCGCAATCAATTTCAACACTCGATTATCTATACAATTCGTTATTTAAATCTCTTTGCTTTATTAAATTCAGAACATTGTCTGAATTTGAAGACGTGAATTCAAATTAATGTAGCGTTGTGTGCAAGATACACAGCGGCGTTTCTAGATCATTCCAGACGGTTGACATAAATATGTAATTTATGCTGTACCTAGTTAATAAATTCCTGTGTATCTGCTCTGCGAGTGAGCACGTCGCGTTCTGTCTCGTACCTCTGTTAATATGATTAGACCTTAGCCGTATTACTGCAGTGTAGGCATTGTGTAGTACATACTTATTCCTTATATTGTTATAAAGCATTCAAATGGTTCTTAGAAGTTTAAAGCAATCATCGTTCATTTAATATAACAAAACAATAATCTAGTTAATTTTCTGAAAATTCGAAATGGATTTAATTACACTTTACTTACTTTCATTATTAAATATGTGTAGTAGGTATAGTTTGTAGTACAAATTATATATGCGTTAACGTTAATAAGAAGAATACACTATTTTGAATTCGGAGCAAAGTAATTAGTCATCTAGACGAAACTATAAACGCTTAAATACTGCGAAGCGAACGCTAATCTTCTTGGATAAGGTACATAAATAACTCAAAGATATGACACCGGAGGTACATTTTATTTGCTCGCTCATCAAAAAGTGTTTTGGCCTAACGACAGACCCCTAAAATCGGATTAACGGTTCCGCGCGATCTCGTAATTTATAATATCATGATAGGTGGCTGTAATTTCAAAGAATTATCGTATTTTGCAAAAATAAATCTCTTGAATCGCATTGAAGCTTAAATACTTTATAGATTATTATATTATCTGATGACGTATACTGTGATTTATTTGTAGTCGTATTGGCAATACATATTTTATCAACCGCTTAAAAAAAGGTTATTTTTAAAACATTTTTTTTGGCGTCATTATTTTATGTTAAGTTTACAGTAGTATGGAAACGTGTAAGAGTAAAGACTGCCCCCTAGAATAGTGGCAAAAGGCCTGACGAAATAAATGTATGACGATGACATAATGTTTAGACTATATTATCGATGACACATGTCAAATCGATATATTTTACATTTTACTTGAATTCTGCCTCGTTGGTCTAGCGGTTGCTAAGCGCGACTGCTGAGCACGAGGTCCCGGGTTCGAATTCCGGGTCGGGCAGTATTGCTGGGTTTTTCCAGGTCATTCTTAGTAGCAGGACGGAGTCTGGATTTGTGCCCGTTTGGTGGCATACTGTATGTGCACCTCTGCCTACCCCTTCGGAGTATACAGGCGTGACGTTATGTTATGTTTATTCGATTTCTAATCGTCAAACAGGGGCTGAAAAGGCAATATACCAATGATGAATATATAGTAAATAATATGGATAACACTTACGAAAGTTATGATAGTAAAATAGATGAAAATCTACTTTATTAGTCCTAGTGTAACGGTAACTCATATATTAAAAACTTTGTGTTTATAACCCAGTGTATAATGTTTAATGAACCATTGAAAAGTGTAGATGAGCAATAAAAAACTAATGATATTGCACTGGGTGTTAAAACTTTTTAAACACACTAACGAAGTAATTAAATTACATTATTACCTATAGTTCTTTGTTATGCCAGTATTTTAACCATACAAACACCAATGCAGAATATCTAAAAATAAAGTCAATAAATATATTGGTTTAAAAACTAAAGCCGGATTGAAGTGTTCCGAAATTTTTAATAAATTGCTTTACAAGTTATGTTAGTGCATGAGGTTCGATATGCAATTAATTTGATGTATGGCTCTATAGTCACCAAACTACGTACAACTATTCGTATCTACATAATTTTATATAGAATTATGAAACCTCTAAAAGAACTCAGGGTTTACCCTAAGTTTGTGTTGGTATCGGTATATTTGCGTACAGTCTTGTTTCCAATAGGTACTCCAAGGAATATAAGCTTCAGCAGCTTTATCCAAACCGCCAGTCATTCTTTTAAAATGCAATATTTACCCGAGGAAAATGTATGACGATAAAATGAAATGCTGATAACGGTCATTAGAGTGATAGCCGAGTGGCATGACCGTTGAATAGCCAAGTCAAAGGTCGTAATTTTAGTCCCCGCACGCACCAATGCTTTTTCGAATTCATATGCGTACTATAAATTAGTTATCAGTTGCTAAAAACGGTGAAGGAAAACATCGTGAGGAAACCGGCCCACCTGAGAGATTTTTCAACGGTGTGTAAACCATTACGTTCATCAACCATACCATAAAGAAAGAATGCTAATACTTAAAAAAACCAGGCTTGGTCTAAAAGTAATATATAAACATGCATACTTTCAACCCTTATAAAGTTTTTAGTATTTTACCAATAACTAGGTGACCCGGCAAATTTCGTACCACCTTCTCACCGTTTAAACCTTCCCTGGATTTCCACAGATATTTCAAGACCAAAATGAGCCAAATCGGTCCAGCCGTTCTCGAGTTTTAGCAAGACTATCGAACAGCAATTGATTTTTATATATAAAATAATCTTGTATAATATATAATATTATGTTTGTTGAGGTACAATACCGGTAAGGTGTACAACAGTTGGGGTAGATTTTAAAACACACTTGTTAGTGCAGGATCATGCTCGAGTGACGTCGACGAATTACGTAGTTAGGTGGTCCCGACGTAAGCCGGTATTAGGTAGTGAAGGCAAAATGTGTTAGCGACACATGCACCAGAATATTGTGCTGCCACCTATATTCTGTTTTATAAACCAGCTGGTGAGACGCTAAATGTAAATATACGTGACAGTTTTAGGCGAGTTTCTAAATTCCTAATTTTGATTAATTTGTATGCGAATATTTTGACAGTAACGAATTTTGTGCTGCCATATTGTTTCTACTTTACATTATAATATTAAATTAAATTATTATTATGTTTTAACATAATAATACAATTAAAATCTGAAAAAAAAGATTTATTATTATGTTATGAGTATCTTGGGTTACATTTTCTTAACGACCTCCAACTGAAAACTCCAATAATACTGTCTAAGAGTAAAATGTGGTTAACTATTGGAACTCTCACTAGCGTTTGCTTGAGTATATAATGATATGGGAGTTTCAGTTCGTCATTATAGTTATAATAATTATTAATTAATAATAATTAATGTAATTCGATACTCGGTATGTGGTTCGTTGTTATAATACATTAATTAGTAGTAGTAGTTTAGTTCCGTTCGATTAAAGCTGTAAGAAAATTACTGATTATTTTACACCTGCACAAGTTACAGAACTCAGCCTACAACATTTAATATAATATCCTTGTGAATGTTTAAAAATACACGGGGTGAATTTAGACGCCTTTATTTTTGATACTCCCTCTTACACCACGTCCCTTTATTTATCCTCCTGTCAATTTCATACTTACAGAGCTCTGTTATTAGAGAAATTGCCATTTGCCATGCGTGCTCCTCCCACGCCAGCTTCGGGAGCTTCGAAAATTGACGGAGCACGTATCAAAGCGACCATTGTATAGAGTATTGGAGGCTTGATTGACAGTTTAATTAATGCCTCTGTTATGTTCACCTTTGCCTACAGCGATGTTTCTGTTAGACGATTTTAATGGCTTCCACTGAATTTAGAACGTAATCACCTTTAAATAAGATGTTCGGGATTGTGTGTTATTAACGATGTGGGTAAAGAAAACTTGTATGTTTGAAGTGAACAAAGTAATTACAGAATATGTAGGTGTATTTATATGAATGAGCGGGAAATTACTTAGTTCAATGCACGTTTATACCTACTAGTAGGTAAAATAACCTGTGTGGGTTACGATAAAACGGATGTTTAAGCGATAATGCCAATACTATTCGTTTATGAGTCATTCCTGGTTGCAACTTGCATGTCGAGTAATGCATAGTAATTATTATTACGTGTAGCACTAACATCAGTGGTTTTTTGATCCCATGTGGATTACGGTTAGCAACAAAAATGCCGTTTACAATTTGCGACCAGTTTTAATAAGTTTAGTTTTTTTGTATTGGAAACTACGATGAGAATGAATTGTAGAGGGGCAGCGACGAGAGTATATCCATCCACGATGACATAGGGCATATCGCTCGGAATTTTATCTACCGCAATACATAAAGTAGAAAGATTTATATATTCTTCTGTTATACTTAATAGAAAGAAAATAAACTTGTAAGAGCCCCTAAAAACGTTATATTTCTTACTAGCTGACCCGGGGTATGAAAAATAGATGTTGGCCGATTCTCAGACCTACTCAATATGCTCACAAAATTTCATGAGAATCGGTCAAGCCGTTTCGGAGGAGTACGGGAACGAACATTGTGACACGAGAATTTTATATATAAGAAGATTAAACAACAAGAAGCTTAATTTGTAAGAAATAACAATACACAGTGCCGGTAATCATTAGCAGGTTTATAGTTCCGTTAACTGGTTAGTGTGCGCCGTACGACCATTTGAATATCGTCACTCAAGGACGACCTTTTCATGCACCTCTATACACCCTAACCTACCCTAACAAGCAAATGGTCTTCCGAAGATAATAGACCGAAGTCCACAAACATATAGGACAGCATAAGTCACTGTAGTCATTGAAACTGCCGGGCTTTTGTACTGCCTCTGAATACGAAGCAGCCTGTATCCGAGGAGTTGGATTGGACTTTCTATTCTATTTACCTACTCAGTGTGCCGCAACAACACATGGTTGTACATCAAGCCGAGCGGGATGCACTTACTGGAACGTGTTGTAGTCCGTTATAGCAACAATTTAGAAGACACGATAAATAGCTCTTAAACAAATGGGAAAAGCACTGGAATAATATAATTAACTATATATGTGATTGAGATGTTTCGTAGGCGAAACATTACGTCAACCCAACATATTTGTGACGACTTCATTGGTGCCGTGGCTAAGCGATTGAACTGCTGCGCTAGGGGTTACGGGTTCGATTCCCACACGGGACAAAAAATTTTTGTTTCGCTGATTTTTGACCCGAGTTTGGGTGTTTCTGTATGTGATATTTCATGTTTGTGGAACGCACTCACGATACAGGAGAAATTCCTAGTGTAGGCGATGTTTACAAAAAACATTCTATTCGATTTCTTTTTGTCAAGTTTCTACAACAAATTCATTTGGACATAGCTATGATATTCTAAAACATTAACATCATCTCCTACGTCATCTGGCTAGTGACTTCGATTAAATGTACATTGTTGATCGAAGGCTAGTGTCGAACTCACAGCGGTTTTAGAAGTGAGTTCGTAAGTGATGTCTTTAGTTGGAAAAGTTAATATTTCATATAATATTACTAGCTTTAAATTACAGTTTTACTCATTCCGTTTTAATGCTACAGTACGTTTATTAATATCTATCCTGAAATTATTATTAAAAGAGTATTTAACCGCAATCGACCACAAATATAACTGTTGTTTTATTTATCAAACAGATATAAAACGAACATTGATGTTTGTTCCATGATCTTATTAACTGACTTCAAAAAGGAGGTTCTATGTTCGTTTGTATGTTTTTTCTTGGTTTTAATTAATTATGATCGTAACTGACTATTTTCATTGGTGTCTTCAGGTAAGTATAAGACATGAAAAGGCCACATTAATTTACTCTGAGTTTGAAGCTGCATCCTTCTTCATGCAAATCCAGTCTATTACCTACTACACCACCAAGAAAACTTCTACTTAAAAGTACATCAACCGACAAAGTAAAACGTCGCAACAGACTCCCGCCTAATAATTTATAAACCCGAGAACGGTGATATGGCGTTATCAATCACTTTGGACGGCGACTACCGGCGCCACGTGGATACATCGAGTGCCGAACACCACACACGATTAATTACCGTCGCTGCTTATCCTTCGGGATAAAATTACACGTGCCACAAGATTTGTTATGAGTTTAGCCTGGCTTTAATGAAACAAGCCACTCTATATCATTAAATTTTAAGTTTATTGCCCGTCTACCGCGAAACCTAAAGGGGAGGTTATTTTTCTTATTTATTTATTTCTCCTACAAGATTACATTGTGAAACATACTTATACTTACACATTATCTTCATCATCAGCCAAATAACGCCCACTGTTGAACAAAAGCCTCCCCCGTAGTTATGGAGGGGTTTGCCATAATTCCCACGCTTGGCAAGTGGCTTGGGGATCGCAGTATTTGTGGTTAAATTACAGAAGACGCTGCTGCCCATCTTCTAGATTTTCCCTTAGTCGTCTCTTACGATACCCACGGGAGGAAAGGGAGTGGTTAATTTTAGGCCGGATACCACTCGGCATTAATTATGATTATCTTCCACAGTTTCGATTTATTATAGTTTAAAGATAGGAGACATGACCATACTAAGTAAACCACGGGTCACCTGGGTAATGGGTATTGACTATTAACACGATATTGACTTAATATTGACGTAGAAATTTCCTATATGTACCAGTATACCTACCTACAAAATGTCTTTATTGTCTATAATGGTTTATAATTACATTATAAGCAATACCGCTGCTAATAGCACCCTAGGAAGGGCTCGAGGGAAGTGTGTTGATTGACACTCATATTTGTCAACGTATTATATACCTACCTATAGAAATCCGTGGTCTCTGCCTACCCCTCTGGGAAACAGGAGTGACTTTATATTACGTATAATGTATATAGTACCTATATACGTTTTATAAGTATTATTTAACCATTGTCTGGTTACTGTAGACAAAGCTTGACTATAACTTCTATAAGTGTGCACCACTAGTCGCAAAGCCTACCTCAAACATATCGAATCATGGTTATTGAAAAATATACGATGGCATACGGATGCTATAGGTATTAATTATTAATATTTCCATCTATAAGTACTTGAACGTGTTAATTTAATTAACAGGTTCACATTTAATTAACTTATCGTTACTCGTTTACGGGCCACGCACGTGTAAATTTAAGGATTCTTAGAAATTCTTGGGTTCAGCTTCGTTCATGAATATTTTCCATGTGCACCTACCTTACTAATCACCTATCATTATACAATATCTTAAATAACGCATAAGGACTAATAATAATTGACTTAGTAGTTTAGTAAAAATAGCCTTCATACCTTCGTGATTAGTCTGCAACTTACTTAAAACAAGGACATAATATCATACCATGTTTTTCAACTAATTAGCTAAATCTAGACACGGCTATGTACCGACTTAGTTCAATATCTTATTCGACATCGGACACACTTCCACAATTTCCACATACTCTATTTTATTCTATCAAGCATCTTATATATATATAATTTTCATGACGCTTGTAATCACCCTGGCTGGAGGCTCTAGCAGTCTCGCCTTTGTCCGGTTACGCCCAATAAGACCCCCCTCGGGGTCGCCGGCATAAACCCATCACGAAAAAAAAAGCTTGTACTCACTGATAGGGTGCTATTAGGTCCACATTCACATTTTTCACAGCTACACCGGACTACTCTCTTGTAATGGGGCGCTAGCCTATTAGCATTAATTCGACCCATTTATTAGTTAACTGCATAAGATACTTAACAAAATAATTTATGTCACAAAAATATAATTAATATAAGTAATAAATATATAATTAATATAAGCCCCCGTGCATTTGAGTCCACCACAGTGATATTACGAGACCTATTTTTTCGACAAAAATCGCCTTCTTACAGCAAAAGGGTAAAAAAATAAGAAACAAGAATCAGATGTGACGTCGTACTTCATAATCTATCACAAAGGGACTTTCCTACACGACGTATATTTGACGTATGATATAATATAGTGACAAGTCGTGGCTCGTAGAATTAAACGTCATAACGCCGACGGCTTATACGACTTAACTGGAGCAGCTCTTATGTAATGATTATAGTGTGGGCTGTGGCATCTTGTGATGGATAATTTTGTTCCTTAAGCTATAGAAGTTCAGGCTTCCACCTTATCTTATTATAATTAAAACTGATTTATATTGCATGTTGATTTCTTTATTTAAAGTGGTTTTTCTTCCAATTTTAAAGCCTCAGTGGCCTGTACCTACGTCTATTACAGACGATCAACGGTCATATCTGTGAGATATTTCTTCTTCTTGTAATTTGACATCACAATTTAATAAATTAGATATTTCTAGAATAGGCAAGTATATTATACTTTTTGTTTCTACATACGTAGCAATTAATTATTCGTTAAATTTATTAGATATCCTCCAGAAAGTGTCACCCAAACAATGCTAAAAAAGACATTGAATAAGTTTACAGATCTCGTTACTCAACTCGAAATATTGTATCCCAAGCAAAGTCTTCGTTTCATTATCCTTCCACGAAGTCTTAACTTCACTGTGACGTTGAGAAAAATCTTGATCCTAATAACATAAACCATTGGCACCGCAACTTCCTCTAGCCCCAAACCTCTAGTTCATCGCTGGAATATTCCGGAGATTGATCCGTTGAGCCTCTAAATTTTAATTTACTTCCGTGTACCTACGGCCGTAATTATTTCAAACGATTTAAAGCCCGGTAAAGTAAATCCGTGTATAATGCTTTAGTAAAGCCGTGAAATCTCTAGAGTGTTATTATACAATGGGTCCTGTGTCTGTTTATTTGAATTCTGCGGTATCTTTATTCATTCTTGTGATATTTTAAACCTTGCAGGGTTATATGTCGGGATGTGGGGTTAAAATGAATCCAGAAGTATCATTTATAATATTAAAATAAGGTTTTTTTTAAACACCTCAGCGGCGAATATTATTTTTTATTTCGCTTTATCTAAACAATCAATAATAACCGTAGAGCATTTTAATATTTATCAAGAGTTATCGAAGTATATTTATGCTAGTTGAACATTTTTAGTTAGGTAGATACTAGCTTAAACAAACTCCAAAGGTACTCTGCACCGACTAGATATCAAGTTGCGAGTCCGTGATGCATTAGCACCGCCGACGTGGAGACAACATTAGACGAAAAGTAAACCTTCTTCAAAGTCAAATGTTAAAATTCACCTTTAGCCGTCGGTCTTGGATGTCTTGTGAATACCATATATTTTGAAAGTCGACAGAGAACCTTGCTTTTACATCATTACCAAAGCTACTTTCGTGATTTGGCCATGTAACTTTACCGTCAGTTCTAAACACAAATTTGACTAAACGAAAAAGACTTTCTATTGGTGAAATGGCATAATAATTGGACTGATGCGCTCAAGATCGCGAAAATCCCTACTGGAGACTATTTATGTCCACAATATTCGTGCATGTGATATTTTATCGGGTCATGAAATCCCTAGAGTGAGATTTCTTAAAACAAATAAATCTTTTTCTTTTCATATGTCAGAGTTTAAACCGCCCTCAAGACTCTGAAATGGCTTAACAAACGGGCGAAAAACCTCTCAGGTGTGCCACTAACAAATAAAGGTTGTTAGGACTGGTTTCATATAAGCACAAGACATTGAGAGAAACCAAAACACATACACTACAATATTTATACACGAAACAACTGCTAGTGGCATCGTAAACGCGCTTCCCATGAATGGTTCATTCATCAAGGATAAACATTATTCTCGTTAAGATTTGTATTTATTTTAACATTCAAGTCACTGGCGCTGGGAACTGCGGCGTTCCATTTGAATCTCTAAAACTGCAGTGTTTGCTGTAAATTGTAGCGGATGCATTTCGTACAGCACTCGTGGTTTATCTTCGTCGGCTGATGTCTTGAATATGTGATGCAAAACGTTATCATGCAAATGTCACTGGTTATTTGTTATATGCGGTCGGAGTGTCGGGTGTTCAAAGAAGTTACTGTTTATTTGCTCTTCTAAAACAAAATTGTGGTACTGTGAATTGTGTTTGTTGTACTTTGGCTTTGTTTTGTTTTTCTGAAATGCAGGACCATGTGGAATGTTCAGAGATAGTGTGTAGGTTGTATATAGGTACAATGACAATTGATATTTCCTTATACTAACATTTCGCAGTTTGCTTATTTAATTTGAAACAAATATACTAATCAAACCTATCTCAAACATTTAATTAAATATTTAGTAAGTACTTCTCATAAACAGAGTTAAGGAAAACGGTGGGAGATTAAAAATACACAAAATTTGTTCCAGAGCAATTACAGCCTTACACTACGAGCATTAAATAAAAAATGTTCAGAAATATAATTTTGGCATTCACGGCTAGTTTTTAACATAACTGCAGAAATATTCCGCCCCGCATACCGACATTGGATGCCCGGCGCGAGACAAAAAACTATATTTTTCTACAATTTAAATGCAAAGCTAAATCTAAAAATAGTTTTTGGTACCGTGATAGCTTTTGAGATTATAATTTATACCTAATGTGAAGAACAAACAAAACATAATTTCTACACTATGAACTATCTAAGTATATGGATCATGTATTGTTCTGAATAAATTCTGTTTATGGCCTGAATAAATAATGCGAGAAATTCAATTTTATAATATTTTCCTACTTTATGTACATTTTCACAAAACAAATGTTGTTATATTATTGGATTATTTATTTTCTTGTGAGCCCAAGCGCTATTATAGAGAAAAGCGTAGCTATATTTAAATTTTTTTCGAACTTGTCTCTCGCAGTTAGCTCTGAACGAGCTCTTACTGCATAACCGGTCGTTAGGCAGACCTAATAAAAGGCCTCCAGCCAGGCTATATTTAAATTTTAGTATCTACAGTTACAAAACGATCAACCCTTCACATTCTCTGAGATACCTTAGTCACTTTACGACTAATGACGGATACGTCGATGCGTGATTGTGGCACCCAATTTGACGGAGCATGGTTCAAGCTACCTAGCCTGGTCGCAAACTAATGGTGATTGAGGGCAATAGTTACACTGCAACTAACATGCTATTGGACGTTTGCAATCAAGGTAATGTTGGATCAATTTGCAGCTTGGCCTCTGCTTTAGACCACCCTAATGTTTGTCTGAAAGGTATCAGTATACTACTAACAGATTGGTATGTTGAAAGTTTCGAAATAGTGTTTTGAGATTAAATTATAATTTTAGACTACCTATTGACCTACTACTACCATCCCTAATCCATACTTATATTTAGAATGGACAAAGGCTACTTAAATCTCCAAAAAGATAAGAAAAAAAATCATGCATACGAACTCGCGGGCTGATTCTAGTTATGAGTATGTTTAGTTACCTCATCACGACTAAACCACTGAACTGATCGGAATGTAATTTGAGAATCCTATGGAGTTAGCCTACCACCTGCTTGAATACCTACAAAGGTAAAAGCTAATTTTAATCCTAGAAAAACATGGTAACATTTTCAACGCAGTTTGGTAATCCAGTAACGTATAAAACTTACTACGTAAAAAGTGGCAAAGGATCGGAATGAATACTTTTTCCATGCCAAAATAGAAACCTCAATACGTTATCGCACCGGTCGTATACTATACGATTGAATTAATAGCATAGTATTTTATAATACGCATAGACCCCGTTTTCGTTTCATGAATCTTCAGTAAAACTTATATATAGGCACCTACGTAAAGTATTCTTGCTCCAGACTTGAGCCAGCTGTATAAAGATGATACAATATGACTTTCAGCGTAGCTTATTTTAAGCTTGTTCACGTCACAACTACCTGAAGTTTGGTATAGCCAGAGAGGCGAGTGCCACGTATATACACATAATGTAATGTGAGGAAGGAAGTGTAAACGGGATCATGGAGCAGACCGTACTCTTTTTATAGTTGGCCGGAGTGCATACGGGGGCTTATCCTTTACACATAGAAAGGCTTACAGCTAGTATATGTGTGAATATTGGTTATGAGTTCTCGGAAATGTTGGATTTGTAACAATTGTAACGTACTTATGCTGTAGTACTATTTTAAACTGTGAATATACACGGGTTAGTTTTTCAACCATTTTTATCTAAAAACTAAGTTAAGTTTGATACATTTTCGACTTAAAAAGATTAAAGTGCAATACAAAAACACCTAGCAAAACAGATAGTTTTGGACATTACTATTTTATTTTAATTGTAATACAAATAAGTATCTACATACCAAGGCAGCAAACAATATATTTTAGGGTTTCACTTTCTTATGTATTTATGCAGTGATAACGTGGCATAGTCGAAGAGATAAGCTATAAATAGGCGAGGAGATAGATACAGCATTATTTTATGACAGATAATGTATTTTTGATGCGCCTGGCTTTAACGTCACCCCAAAGTGTAAGACGGAGAAAACTACTTTGCAAATGAGATGAAGTTTTGTCAAAAAATATTGTTTAAGATAACCTGTAATGTTTATGTGCATAGTAAAAAAAATTTAAAACGCATTTTTGTCCTACAAACCTACTACACTAAATCTAAATAGGATTGATATTAAATATTTGTAATAAGGCATTTTTTTTAAGATTTATATTTTTTTTTTGTAAGTTATTGATCTTTCTTCTTTTCTGAAACTCTTTTGGGGTAGTGTCTTAAAGATAGATACTGCGCGCTAATAGCTGTAGGTCGAATCAAATATCTAGGGATCATACACATTATTCTACCGTGTGTGAATAAATTCAATAATTCCCCCACGATAGCTGGCGAAATCTCCTAGTGGGTCGCAAAGATTAAAAATAAAATCTTTCCTATATAAAATGTACATATGTTTCTTAGATCTTCGCTATTGATAAGGCCGGGTGCACCCTGGCGGTTGCTGACCAAGGACCGGCTGAGGTGCCAACGCATCTTTATCTCGCCCGTTTATCAAATAAATTCACAGTCCCAGTGAAATTTATTAGTTTTCGAATGGCCACCTCTGCCACGGTGACTTGGCGTTATTGCGGTTAGAAGAAATCGCTCGTGAAATGCGACTTTCCTATCCTTAGAGTTAAGTTTTCTTGATTTATGTAGGCGGTGTATATTTATATGAGGTAAGGCATTATAGGGAGGCCAAATAAAATATCGTTGTAGGACGTAGGTATTTATGACTATGAAAGAATTACGTGGAAGCTCTTAAACTCAATGACGTATTTTTTTGGATCCTTAAACATGTAAGTCTAGTGTACCATGATTGACACAACTAATAAAAAGATGCAAAACTAGTTATTAAAAGTATAATTACTCCATAAGTACCTACATAATTACATAAATAACATTAAGGTGAGAACACAGAATGAGATAAGATGGTTGATAATATACCTTCCAGAATTCCCGTAGACAAGACTGCACTCTAGATCGCTCAGATACTTAATAATGAATAATATAATTATTTGCTGTTGCTGATAATACTGAAAAAATATTATAAAAATAATATTTATAAACCTATTTAAAACCATTTGAATACATGTCTTTTTATAGGTTTGATATGTATCTTCATCCTCTATAAGTTCCTATTTTCCTGATCCTGATTTCCAACTTTCAAAATAGTTCACCAGTATGCATAATTTTATGACAAACTTGCCGTAGCGTAGCGTTTATTTAAGTAAACATATATTTGAATACTACTTTTAATGTTAATTGTTACTTTGAAATATTTACAATTTATTTAATTAAAATCACACTTTTACGGTTGCAGCAAACCTTTGTTACCGCTTTGTGTAATATTAGGGACTTAAAAAAGATAGATTTTGCATTTTGCGAATTCCAAAAACAATGAGTCTGCTATGGCTTGCGCTTTTGCAATTAAAGTTAAGAATCCATCCAATACTGCGCTGTCGCCTCAGCATTTCAACCTCCAATGTAGGTTTCACTGCTCCAGCGAACGTTACAGATCCGGTCGTAAACTTCTGCATCCGTGTCCGCCAGAATGTAATATTAATTTTAATGATATTTTTATGACTTAGAACATAAATATCAATGTTAGGCCGACATTCAAAAGGAGAGCGCGGAACAGAAAACATGAAGGATCCGCATCCATATTCAGGCTTCACCGCCCACATAATTCAGTGTATCCAGGATTTAGGTGGTACAAGTGTAATATAACAATATGACACCTAATGGCAGAGGAACGTTAAGGTGAGATGCAAATAACCTCTGGCGCTGAGACGTGCTTCGCGAAGTTTCAAAGCACGAGTTGAATACGAAAGTTACAGCGCCCGTGCACCAGGATAACTGGCGCAAGTGACTACAATATACTTTAAAGTCAGTGTAAGCCAGGGAAGCGGTGGCCCTTATCGCACACGTGATTTGAATTCGTCGCACACTTTTATTCGACCAATATGACAAAAATGTTTGCGACGTCTGCGCTTTGAATACATAAACACACTGATTTTAAAATAAATTTTCCTTTTTATTATATTTCTCGCGGCAATAAAGTGCGACAATTTTATTGTCTAGCTTTGTTTTCTCGAAGGACGGAATATGCGAAAAAATAAAATCTTCGTCGTATGATTCGGTTGTGTTGGATAACGAGTCGTCTATATCATATTTATGGTTATGGCTTGATACAGAAATATGGTCCCAATATGTGTAAGTATATAGCTACAGCCAACTTTATCCGACGTAGACGAAGAAAAATAAGATTACTAAATTAATAATTAATTGTTTTTATTATTGGTTTCATAAAACATACTATTTTACAAATATATACAACTTAATTCTAATACAAAATAAAAACAATATATACAAAAATAAAAAGTTAATTAATTGTTGGTTTACAATTCTAAGTAATTGTTTACCGATATCTACCTTGAAAGTTAACTTAACCGTTTTGAATTTATAAGCACCGAGACCATTTTAGGTGAAAGATAGATAATAAAATAAGAATCGACGATGGTGAATTTCAAATAATAAGTCAATCGGAATCAGGGGACTCAATGGACTATACACGCAAATTGATCCCAAAAAGAGTAATTTCTTTGGGATGGAACATAAATATAATCTTCGATGGGGGCCGGGGTTGGCAACCTTGGATAATAGGGTAGGTACAGGAATCACTTCGGCGTTCGTTAGACTGTCTGAGACAGGCTTTTATGAGAAACTATTCTGCAATGATAATTTGGCATAACATAACATCAAAAAATATTATCACGCCAATATTTCCCAAAGGGTTAGAAAGAGGTGTACCTATACTACACCCAAATTTCGCCATTATGTTATAAATCTTAACGTATTGGGCACAAATTTACTTCGTAATGCTATTGAGAGGTACCTAATGGAAGACCCAATAACACTTTACCCGACCTGGGATTCCAACACAAGAGCTCATGTTGTCCTAAAAATATTGATAAAAATAAAAAAATATAAAATATCAGGCAGTAATTTATAGGCACGACATTTAACAGAAATAAAAACGATGAAACTAAAAATATACTTTGACAAAGTAAAGTAACTTTTATATTTCAACATTAAAGGAAAATAATAATTAATCGTTCCATAAAGTAAATTAGTATAAAATTGAAAGCAATTTTAACAACTCTTTGAACACTTTATATATAAACTCAATTTAAGGTTTTCAAAAATATTTTACACGTAATATTTGCCGCCAAACCGAGCTCTGTTTATTAATACTTATTTCAGTATTTGAACAAATCGATTAAGCTTTTAATTTAACCTTTTAGTATTTATTCGGCCGTGAATTCTCAAAGGCAGATTTTTATAATGCAAATACTTTAAATACGCATAATTAGTTCGCAAGGAGGTATTATTAGAGATGCCGTTTTAACGTTTCATGATTCGTCATGAATATTATCTTATAAATCACGCACCGTTTAAAGTAAATGAAATCTCGGAAGTATGACATCTTTTTGCATATGAAGTAAACTGACAAAGGGGAGCTGAGATTGTGACTATCAACGAAATCGAGTGAACCCAAACGGAAGTATAAAACTTGAAAATGTCTAAACTTGCTTACTCATAGTTTAGAATATTTAGCTTAGTTATTATGGTCAGATTTTTTAAGGCCGCAGTACTGCTGTGAAGTGTTTCGGTCCTAGTTCACGAAACATTGTTTTAATAATAATAATATAATAATAATTTTTAATTAAAGTAACAAGATTCAATAGGTTAGTAACAATGCTTATAACTATGTTAGTAAATCACTTCAGGATTCCCGCCGAAATCCTTGAGCAACGACCCAGTACGTGGCTATCCAATTTTATTACAATTTTAATTTTAGCTGCGAGGTAAATACAGATTGGTAGGAGAGCAACATATTATACACCCAGATACCTTAACCGAAAACTAGGAATTATCATAGAATCTCATTTAGTTTATAACAGTGATAAGTGGCTTACTTTAACTTCTTCATTTTTTAATGAAAAATCATAACGATACGCCCGAAAGGCCCATAAACTTGCCTTTGTATCTAAGATGTCTCTGATCTACAAGCAATTTGATTATCCAACATCATTTTCTAAACAGTGAACAATTGAATTTAAACATATTCAAACAATCACGGTCTTTAAATTTATGCGTAGGTAATAATATGAGAACGAAGTGGGGTAGAACTGGAGTATCTGAAACACTTAATCTGTGCTTCCAATTCCCAAAGTACGGAAACTATAAATCATAAAAGCAACAATAAAACGAAACAAATAGCTATAAAACCATAATAAAGTCAAAACACGAGTTATATCAAAGAAAAAAGAGTCCCAAGCGATACTGAATGTAAACATCATACGATTCAGTACTGACGTATCTACATAGGTTTCATAGGAGAGTGTTTGAATACAATGCCAAGTCCCGAGGCGACGAGGGAGTGCCCACGGCTTCAACGGTACTCGGATGCGAACGGAACTACCACCGTATCTCATAAGATATGGAATTCCTAAAAGATGTAGGTGAATTGGATTTTAAGATTACCGTGTAGGGAGCACACTATTCCTCTGCCCCGTCGAATTCATTCTATTTTCAGTTTTGATACGCTGGAGTTAGAGAATGTTTAAGTAGTTGCGTGAGTTATTATAAAATTTATACTGAAACAGTGAGGTTCGCTTTTGTTTGAATTTTGTTCAAAATTTAGTTGCGATCTAGTTGGTGTTTAGTTTGACGTATTGGTAACGTACTTTTAAGGGTCCTCTTAACTCCCTAATATTAATAGTAACCACATAGTTTCACGGCGATAAAGAAGGAAACAGTGATGAACCTCAATATTACTTAAAAAGTAATTAATGATAAAGATAAATGATTTTATTTCTGTAAATAGGTTTCAAAAAAACACTTTTACACGTCATTTTTTTAAATGCAGACGTTGAGTGGTTCATTAAGGGGTAAAGTTGTAGTTCTTCTGGTGGGTAAAAGTAGTGCACGTATTTGTAACAATGCTTTAAATACAAGAGGAACTTGAAGCCAAGGAACCACCCCTACAAATCGTCGCCGTAATAAAGTCAAAGGTACGAGTTTCATAATATTCTCATTTTCTGAAAGCGAAACATGCGATCACGCTATGCCAATAAGCAATTTAACTTTCGAACTAATTAAACGCTTGATAGGTTAATTTGAACAAACGAAGCGAAGCCTGCAAAATGAAGTGCTTTCGCCACCCAAACAATTCCTAGTCGGCATGACAACAAAAAAGAGTGTGACAATACACACTCCTCCTAAAAAGCACCATAGATTCATTGTCTATGTACATGTACAGCTATTTACATCCGCATGACGCGGGAAGCGCAAGTTAAGACGAGGATGATATGAGTGATGTTTTGAACTGGAACAATGTAGACGAGTATCGTGAGGCACAGACAGAACCGCACTGCACGATAACAAGTGTTCGAGCGAAATTGTGTGTACGTTTTTAGGCGAAGTCCCTAGAGAAAGGAGATATAACAATGCTTTTGTTTACTTTCATCAGCCTTTGAGTGATGTTTGGATCTGGTATTATGAAATTTATACGAAAAAGGAAACAAAGTGAGTCGAGTCCCTTGTTACGTAAAGCCATATAGTGGTCAGAGTGGTGAGACAGAATCCATTTACGTATAGTAGGTACTTATATTGTTTGTGTTCTTATTTGTTAGAATATACATGTAACAACGCTAAAGGCACATTGTATAAAGTAGGCATTGAAAAGACAAACAAACTTTTTGTATTTGCCAGTCGACATGAAACATGATATTTCGCTGTCTGGCGTTTTTGTGCACGTAATAATAATGTTTATCTAAGGCCTATACCTACTGAAATAATTTTATGAAGCCAATAATAATACGGTTATTTAATGCATAGATTTATATCCATTATATACAATATTATGCATGATAATTTAGAAACCAAAACAAGAAAGACATGGCAATTGCTCCCCTAAAATTTGCAAAATTCGTTGTCGGTCTGAGATACCGACGCGCGAGTTTAAGGAGGTTAATTTATCATGATGGTTTACGTTGGATAAACCCCTCAGCTTAGCTTGACGAAAAACATATTATATTCTTTTAATTAATCTCATAGTAAGCAGTGATAACACAGATATGTTTGTCGGATAGGCAACCTTTCCGCCGTCGTACCCTTTTTAAGGGCGTGCGAATCCTCGACATGAAAACTAGGGGCTATCTATACTTCAAAAATGATTGAACGAACTAATATCAATCTTAATCTAATTGAATAGAGTACATTTTTAGTTTTCGGAAGTCCAAAAACATGGACAATTCCTCCAAAAAACACAACGTGACATTCTTAGGATTACGTATTATTCTTTTGTTGCAAGTCCAAAAATAAAGGTGCGTTGTTAACTTCTTAACTGACCCTCAGATTTGTTATTTCTTTTGTGTGCTTTTAATGGTTTCTAAACCATATTTCGTGGTTTATGTGCGACTTTATTTATATGCTTTTAGGGCCGTTATTTTTCTTTTGTGGTATATGATATTCATCATTTTTGGTGGAGCATTGGTCTTGTATTTTGACTGTGTAGGAGAAATGTTAAAATAAAAGCCACTGTCTACTCATTTTAGTTGCCTACAACGTTTCTTTAATTATAATTATCGAAACTCAAGAAAAGAGCTTGAACTGTTATTTGTAAAATTATTCTCACTTCTAGCAAACTGATACATTTAATCACAACGACCAATGAACAAAGTTTTCAGCAACAATCTTATCTGCAAGCAAAGTTAGTTCTTTATCTGTTGGGTGTCAATAAAAATTCTCTTCGTTAGAAATTCAGACATTCACTTTTACGGAAAGAGTTATGGGCACTTGATCTTAAAGTTTGAAATATTTTAACGAAGCAAAAATTTTATATCCGTGTGCCGCTGTGGAAGATAGCTTTCGATCGAAGGCAGTGAGATTAATTCTGACTTTGTTGAACCATAACACTGTTACTCTAGTAATAAAAGATTTGTTGGAAATAATTGTATAGTATTCTTTTATTTCTGGAATACTTTTGTTTTAAAAAGCGTTCCCTACACTTGTAATGTCTCCTGTATCATGGGTGCGTTTAACAAACATAAAATATCACATACACAAACACCAAAACTCAGAATAAATATTGCGGATCACACAAATTTTCGTGCCGTGCGGGAATCGAACCCTCCTAGTGCAGCAGTCTACACTGTATTTTTTTAATCGTCTTTTTCGTCTCTCTCCTGCATCTCCTGACGCGGGATAAAGATCTGCGTATCACACATATGATTGTCTCATGTGGAAATTGAACCCACACCCCTAGCGTAGCAGCCCAATCGCTTAGCATCTGCGCCAATCAGGTCGTGATTATATAAAGAGTTCTCTTTTATATCTTCTGATTTTATTCTGTGACAGTTTTATACAGCTTTGTCATTCAATCATTCTCAGAAGCAGCACTAAGTATAGGTGGCCTGCTCAGTGTAAATAAGCTCACCTTCTATTCAAGAGACAGAACAAATCTAACTGATGACATATTTGGTTTGGGTACTATACATGCCTTTCCTTTCAGAGAAACAGGCTTATTTTAGGATTACGTTCATTCGAGTTAGTCCATTTTCCTTGTAAATGTGATGTAAATTCAGATAACTCGAAATATAAACCGGTAGTTCTCGATTATTCTAGAATGTAGGTTTTCTGTTTATATTGACTGTCCATTACACTCGCGCTCGCCTTTTATTTTCTCTTCTCTCTATACTAAACCTCCATAATTGATACCTACTACTATTTGATGATTTCGATTAAAAATACCTGTACATACTGCTATGTAGCATGCAGTAAGCAGATTTACCTATTTGAATCTGGTTTTGTTAATAATGTTATGGGATTTTATTTCTTCCGCGGAACCCTAAATATTATCTAAAATAATGATGGCCTAAATTACTTCATAGAACAATATAGCTCTTATTTCGATGTTACAAACAGACACTCCAACTGTATATATGTATATCGATAGTTAGTATGTTCATATACAATATTCCTTGTTTTGGATGCAACAAAACACCGAAATCAAAATCCTGGGAATTGAACATTTAGCTTACGGAAAGATTAAATACTAGTGTAATTAATTTATTACAGATTTATGTTGTTGGACCATAAATAATAATTACAAGTTTTTGAGTGATTGTCTGAATATGACTTTTGGTGTCATTTTTGCATGTGTGCATGCTAAGCTTGAATTTGAATTGATAAAGGAAAATTGAAAAATGATGGACACGAGCGGGATTTGGACCCGTGACCTTCGCCGTACCGTGGCGCTGCTCTAACTAACTGAGCCACCGCATCGCTGCTTGCATCCATCAAATTTCAAGTTCCCTTTTAGTTTTGTCTGAAGTTGTTTTCGTAGCCACTTAGAAAAACAAAATGGTAATGATATGAAATATGAAAAAGAATTTAGGGCATTTGTAATTATTATGGCACAAAGTTTTTGCGGAAAAAAAATCTTATTAAAAAGATTCTAAGAAAACAATAGTGAGGGTATTCGTTTTGATTACAATAACACTCAATTTACCACGCGCCGTAGTTAATTAGTAGCTACCGACGGCACAGCAAGAAATACAACAAATTGTCCCACAGCACCCGTTCAATTCACGTTTACCGTAAACGTTTTGAGGGTTAATTATCAAAGTCCTTTTTCCTTATCTCCCCAATACTTTTAGGGCCCGAGTGTCTAACACAAAGCAAATTGCTAATACTCGATAGCTGTGGGAAAGGGCGCGGAATGGCCCATTTCCTGGAGGAGCTTTATCTTTTTCTTTCCTTACAGTAAACTAGGTATGTAATGTATAGAGACGTCAAGGAATCCTTCGCCCTAATACGAGTTTAAGTTTTACGACGCCAACTCGCTGTGTCGTTACGATTTTATTATTATGCTGATGGCAACTGAACCGATATCGGGATATTGCTATATTTTGCTATCACTACATCTTGGGGTCCGCGGGTTGGGACTTAGAGGGAATAATAATATTGTTGCACGTCTTTAACTGTTCTATCGAACGGCTGGTTTGAGTTTAGCAAAACGCGTAAAATGATGCATATGTAGTATAGGTACTTTCTAATACTGTTTACTCAATATTTCTAGGTAAAAAAGTTGTATACGCCTTATAAAAATCCATGCAATAGATATAGTCCTCATTTTAATTCCATAAAAATAACGACATAAAGCCCTTTCAAAAAATTAATTATTTTAGAGATACCCAAATCCAAAACGACTCCACTCGGTAGTAATCCAGATGGTAATCTAAAGGTTCGGCCAACTAATACTTATTTAAATATACAGATTCTGTTACATTGTTCAATAAACTGATACGGATACGGGACCACTAATGCAAGCGGTGGGACGAACTGGAACTTTAACTGCCAAACCCATATCAAAATCCCGTGAAGGTTCCTTGTGTCCCAACCTTATCTCCCAAGGTTCGGTATCATTATTACCGATGACGCAAAAACTCCGTGTGTGTGAGGTACTTGTTGCTTAATACCAATAACTGTAAATAATGTTACGTTCAATGGGTATTTATTTGTTACTGATCTCGTGTGGGAGAAAAATAAAGGATACTTAGAAGATTAGAGGGAGATAGACAAATTGTTTGCCGTTTTGTTTGTGTATTTATTGTAATACTAGCTGCGCCCTGCGGTGTTCCCCGCTATATTTTTTCGGCATAAAAAACCTATGTGTTAATCCAGGGTGGTAGCTACCTCCATATGAAATTTCATTAAAATAGGTCTGGCCGTTTGAGCGTGAAGAAGAAACAAATATACAAACACACTCAAAAACTTTCGCCTTTATAACATTAGTGTGAAGTGTGATATCAGCTGTTGATTAATCACGGCATTGAAGGGGTAGGCAGCAAAAGCTCGGATTTTGAATCCCACGTTATAGGGGGCTAGCCTATTGCCATTTATCTAACTTTTAATGATTATAGATCAGTAGTAATATATAATTCTGAAATTATATTGTTTTGTTATTAATAACAATATTTCAGACTGGAATAAATTTAAAACTTAGATCTTACAAAAGCCACTTAAAGGATACACAATAAATATTCAACCTATCTTATAGTAGGTTTACGGTAGTTATTCATATTACAGTAGATAACATAATAATAACGATAGCAAGTCAATTAACCGTACAGCGACTGAAATACCGATATGCAGCCTGCTGTCCAAATTTCATATTCCAAGCTACAGAAATTGGCTTTGAAATTCCGTAGTCCGTAGGCATTCGTAGCTTAGCACTCTGTGAAAAACGTGGCACTAAATGGCATCAATACCGATAGCGTTTGTCACTTTGAGTGGTCCTCTAGCCGTGGGGAATAATGGATGGTAAGTTATAAATGAATTCGTTCATTCGTTCTCCACCAGAACATAGATTACTCCAAAAAGGTTGTTACTGTATTCCGTCAGTGTATTTTTTGAAGCTGGCAATGTGTCCATTAATAAATAAAAGGTATTATTCGGTCTTTGTTTTTTTTTATTTAAAAGCATTTTTCAAAGTTTTGAATTTGAAAATCGAGTTCAATTATTTAGAAACAATCCATCTTGTCGTTGTCCAATATGGGTGACTAGGGAATCCTGGGGAATCCCATTGGTTTTTTCTGAAATTAATAAAAAAATATCTAGTTTGGTAGAAATGTACTTTTAGACCCATATATTTGTAGTAAGTAGGTATCTTAATTTATATTGTGGTCGTTTTGAAAGAGTAGTAAATTTGAATTATAATTATGGTAGTATTGCCAAAAAAATCACCGAAATGATGTTTTAAAAAAGTAAAAATAAACGACCACCAAGTTGCAAGATTTAAAAATACATAAACACCTCCTTGTTTGAAAATCATGTTCAATGCTCATGCTCTTGGTAGTGATACGAATTTATATCGGTACTAAGAAGGTAAATTGCAATATACATTCTACGTAATGATAATAAATTCTCACTTTGCTACGACAAAACTTGAAGCATAAACTTTGCTCAGTGAAGCAAAGTGATATCTCGTTAATCAGTCTGCACATCACATAAGTGAAATTCTCTGGAACATTCCGTTTCATTTGTAATTGTACCAATGTTGTAATTACGAAGCTGCTTAGAACGTCGTGTGGCGGGGAAGCCGGTAATGTATGGGTGATATGTCGCTAACTTACCTCCTTTGTGTTACCTCCTCTATGTTAAGTTTTACCTACTGAGTATTTTCGATATGACATAATTATAGTTAAAACTAATGTAGTATAGAAGCCGGTAATGAAAATCCTAGGTATTAGCAAGTATGATGTTCTTAGGAGGAGGTTTAACAGTGGAAGTCTTTCGGCTGTAAGTAAATAGGTACAAGACTTTAGTTTCCTGTGTATAATATAAAACCTTATACTGCTTAGGTATAGTGTTGTGATAGGTAGTTTTACGTATGTTTGCCAGGTGGGCAAAGGCTAATAGGTTTACAGGAAACTCTTTTACACGTCACTATTTATTAAAGACTAGAATATGAAGGTAGATAGGACTATAATTATTTCAAATTACGTAAAACATTGGGTTTGCATTTGTTGTTAATTATCCTGAATAATTAATCACATTTTTGATTTTCTTAGCCACAAGTGGATATAAGACACGTAATGAGTAAATAGACGTTAAACAATGTCTCGTAAATCTCTCTTCATTCTATTGACAAATGAAGTGTCATTCGATTTATCTTATTCTACCTCCTTGTTCAGAGCCGTGAAATAAATGACGATCAAATGTTTTCCTATATTAAGATTTCGTATAATTATTTTTAATGTCACTTTACTTCAGTTATCATTAATAATAAAAGTTACAGAAACCCAGACAATTATTAATGTAAATCTTATAGGTGCCCATATATCAGTTTGTATTCATTAAAAGTTCCTTACAATTAAAATATTCGTTACTAAAATAATGCATTTAAAACCTTAAGCCACACCTCGAAGGATTATTATTATTCATATTGGATACTACCGCACTGCACTGTTTAATTTCGAATAAAAAAATTATGAAGATCATTTTTGTAGAGAATGTTAAGATCTACAACTCTGGTTTGAGGTTTTTTATTATAAAACTTAGCGTTTTCGAGAAAAATCCATAAAACCTCAAATTTTGACCTTTGACCTCGAATACCTTTTGTAGCACACATAGGATCGATGGGGATTTTAAACTTTATTTGTAAAAATACACCCCAGCTTTCCACCAATATTTGGCTCTCCGGGATTTTCGTTATTTTACCACTATATTTATGTCTAAATTGACCGGACTAGACAGTATAATATACCCTTCTAATGAAATAATCACGACTATAGATGATATGACATATTAGGTAACTCATTCATGACTAGAATGCCAATTTTACTCATTTCGCTGACAACATTCACACAAAGGTATCACAATCAGCATGACAACACATTTCTTTACCTAAAATAAACAGTATTAATATGTTCTATTATCACGTGTTACGTAACAGCCCCCAGTTATATTTGATAAGAAAGAACAGCAATACAATACGTTAATCTAACATAACACGAAAAATAAGCTTTCCGCTTCAAACAGCTCACATTTATCGCAGTCTTACATTATTCATTAGAAATTTAAACGTTGGCTGATCTCACGTCAGAATATGGCAGTGGCATGTTATAATTCAGCGATTACAAGAGAAACAAATAAATATTCCTAAGAATTACACATTCAAATGCAAATTGCACTTTCCATACCAAAAATCATTTATAACAGCCTTTTATACTCCCATTGCTGGGCTTAACACCAGAGAATAAGAAGCTTAAAGAAAAATTGTTAATTATTTCTAGTGTACTCATTGTTAAATTGCAGAATATTTCGATTCATTGCAATTTACGGGATTTTTTTACTAATTTTCTCATAATTTTAAGGTCGGTTTAAGGGAAGGCAGTGTAAGAAGAAGTAAGGGTGGATGTCTTTTTATAGGCGCAACGTCACAACTCGTAACTAATCCACAGTCTCAAAATAAAAATGACAATTAAATTCATCTACTTAAACGAATTGTTATCACCAAGTTAAACTATGTTCTAACCTCCATTGGACCTTGTACCCTTGCAAAGATGAATCCAGTTCACAAACGTCTTGGACTCCAAGACATTAAAAATTAATCTCAAAAGCACTCTAATATTACATAAACTGTCACCACATCCAAGTAATAAATAACAAAGCCGATCTCTATTCACGAACTTGCCTCATTTATAAATAAAACGGCAATCGTCGAAGTGTAAAAACTATAGACATAGTGATTTATTTCGTTCGATGTAATCTGTCAGTGAAGTTTCTTGTTGGCCGCAAATCTACGGCCGTGATCAATCTGCCGCAGTATCGGCCTTCCTTTTATACTTGTACTTATTAACAATCGTCACTGCTTTTGTCTTTGATGTTGATAAATTTAAATGGAAGCTCCCCGTTTTACATCGGTATTTGGCGTTGGTAATTTATTTAATGTAACTCACATTAAGTGGATTGAGACAATGATTCAAAATGCTTTGAGTAAACTGTTTCTGTACGTAGGTTTTCCTTCTAGAATTTAAATAATAATGAGACAGCTTTTATGTCTTACGTCCTTCCCAGCAATAACAAAACATACGGTTCTAAGTTTCATTCGATCCTGAGAAGAAACGTCAAAAGAAACCATTTCTAAGTTTACATTAAAATTAAAGAAGTCGATCGAAAATTGGTACTAAAAAATCTACCGCAACAATATCGCTGACGTTCGTACTAAAATAAGCAAACAAGAAAATAAGGAGCTATGGTTGGTAAAGAACCTCCCAACACTACGTCAGAGATATGGAAGTAGCGTAAGGCTGTATCCGCATTTAATCCGGCAATCAGTACTGCAAATATTGATATTGGTAACTCTCGCTTGCCGAGCCACTCTCGCTCTTGGCCGGTTTTGATTTCATTAACATTTATTTACGTTGCTTATTTTAATTCAGCATAGGTGTTTGTTTTTATTTGCAGATATAGTTGGTTGGGTATCACTTTTCGTGTATTCAATGTTCCAGTCATAATACGATTCAGTATTTGTTTTGACGACTGATCTTATTTTGTTTCTTTTGTTTTAGGTGACCTAGTATTTTTTTATTGTTTCTAAAACTTTTTCTTTACTTGGTGCAAATAAATATGTTTTCTGTGTCGTCTTAATAAAAATGGTTTCATACTTTAATTTTAATTGGGTGTATTTTTTTATATCTATCTACTTAAAAAATGGGTTTGATATAAGCAAGGCGTTAACCTTAACGTTTTCAGTGACGTTACTAAAAAAGTTATCTGTTGAAATATTACTCTATAGAGACTTATCTGTAACGTATTAAGGGGCTCAAAAATACAGTATTTATATACAAACATCTTGGTATTTCCGCCCTTTATTAAAAATAAATATTTCTGTATTTGACAGGGTTCGTACCTGTCAGACTTTCAACTCGCGAACATTTTATAACCACGTTACTTTCCCAAAATAAAACAATAAACGTGAAATGTAACTCCACCTCTGCCATAGCTGTCCAAAATAATAATATTATTACAAAATGAAACATTTTTTCGTACTCATATCCATACATTCTGAATTTTTATCAAGGGCTCGTATATTGGAATATAATATACGCTACGTTATGACAACTGGGCTGTGACATAATAATATCTGAATGTATAAATACAATTGTGCTTGACAGGCAGGCGATTCCCATTACAAGTTGTAATGTAACTTGTAGAAGTATTACCAAGATCGTTTGTTTTCAAAATTTGCCAAATATTTCAGGTGTTAATGTTTAAACTATCCTTATATCAGATTCCGTAGTTCCTGGTACGGGAAAAGGATAACAGTAAGGATTACAACCACTTTAGATATTCAAACCCGACTGTTCCTAGGCTGTTACAATTTCAGGCTATTGTGTCAGTTTATATGTAGTAGCTAAATAGAGTGGTCGAACTGGTATGATGGATTTGAGAATCCATTAGGAAGATTGAATACTATATTGTGTAGGTACGAAGATATCGTGAGCGGTACCAGTGTTGTTTCAGATAAACTTTGGTTTTAGAGTTTATATTGCTAAAGTTGTCGCGACGTCGAGGTATCTGCCTCTTCATATGCACAAAGTTGTGGGATCAAATTTAGGGAACTTGTTCTCTATCAATGTCTATCGTATTAATATATCTAATTATGGGATTTAAATATTTAAAATGAGGCCAACTAAATAAGGCATAAATTGCATTTCAAATTGAAATTCAATCGCGCCGATTCGTCGGGTTATTAAATTATAAATATATTGTGGATGTAATGTGGAAAATTATATTTAAGAAATTGGTACCTACTGCACATTTTACCCCAAAGGGAAATACAAGCGTGATGGTTCATGTGCTTGCGTATTTCCAAAGTGACAGTCTAACTGATAATATCCGTTACTTCATCGTTTAGTGAAGGGAAGAACTGGATACAATACTCGTAAACTTATCTAATATTATAAATGCGAATGTAAGTTTGTTTATTATATTTTACGCCTCAACCACTGAACCAATCATCATGATCTTTTACAAATACGATGTCAGGAGTACAGCCAAGGACTTTGAGTATTTTATCTAACGTATATACATATATATTCGAGTTTCGAGGGTTTCTATAAATGCAAATTTTACACCGGTGAAACCGCAGAGCAAACCTTGTAGTGAAATAATTTTATTATAATTGAGAATTAGCATCTGAGTTAGTTTGGTCTATAGACTAGTCATCATTTTTATTAAATACTTGTTGCGCCCCGCGGTGTTACCCGCAACATTTTTTCGGGATAAAAAGTAGCTTATGTGTTATAATCCAGAATGTGAGCTACCTCCATATTATGAAATTTTATTAAAATCCATTCAGTAGTTTTTACGTGAAAGAGTAACAAACATCCACCCATACTTACAAACTTTCGCGTTTATAATATTAGTAGGGATCATTTTTATTAAATACCTTCATAACTATTCCATGAATTTGGGCCTTGGTTCACCCTAATTCTTCAAATTTCATTACACATTTATATTTAAAAGCTATTAGATATTTCAAACATAAATCTGATTAATATTTTCTTAAAACTGTGGAGATGTTGAAACCATTATTTGTTGGTCTCCAGCCACTAAGGACATAAACAACTTCCTAAGCTCACTAAACAATATATTGATGAAAATTGACCATACTAGCAATATAATAATTACAGGAGATATTAATATTAATATAATATCCAATACTCAGGACCCTAACAAAGTAAACTACCTTACTCTTCTGGCTTCATTTGGTTTACTACCAGCGCACACCCTTCCCACCCGCCTAAATAACTGTCTTGACCATTTCATGCTCAAATCCAAACTCCCGGCTAAAGTTCTTATTGGGCACTCGGCCCTCACCGACCATGAAACAACCATGCTATTCCTTTCTATGATTAAACCTAAACTCAAACCTAAGAACTCTATTAACCGGGCTAACTTTGATCAAATTTCAACTGAACTTAAGCTGTTCAATTTTGACGCAATTTACGATATCCAAGACCCTAACATCGCGGCAAATTTCTTCATCGAGTCTATCCGTAATATAATAAAATCGAACACCAAAGTAATTAAGCTCCCCAATCGCAAAAAAATTATAAAACCTTGGATTACTCCCGGCCTAATTCGCTGCATAAAACACCGAGATAACCTACACAAGAAAGTTAAAAAGGCTCCCAAAGACGAAGTTCTACTCCTAACCTACACCCGTTATAGGAATTTCTGCAACAATATTTTGAAAAAGGTTAAAAGGGAATTCGAAGAATCAGAACTAAAAAATGCAGGAAACAACAACAAGATGTTATGGCAGGCAATAAACAAAATAACAAACCGATCTGCAACCAGAGATAACCCTTCAAACTTACTTTCTCTCGCATCAACACCTGATCAAGCTGTAGAGGTTGTTAATGAGTACTTTGCCGGAATTGGCAAAAACCTAGCGGATAAGATACAGCCGTTACGAACTGAAAGAACAAGCACTGTCTACTCTTCTCGGCACTCTATGGTGCTACTTCCTACAGACGAGGACGAAGTGAACAAAATAATAATGTCCCTCCGTAGCGGTTGTGCAGTGGGTTGGGACAACATTTCGGTCGATATAATTAAACAAAACCGACTCACCCTAGTCCCACCCCTGACTCATATCTGTAACCTATCCCTCTCAAAGGGCATATTCCCGAAAATATTAAAAAAAACACTGATACACCCTATCTATAAGGCGGGAGACAGAGACCAAGTCAACAATCATAGACCTATTGCTATACTGCCTTCATTTTCAAAAATTCTCGAACGCATAATGAATGCGCGGTTAACAAGCTTTTTAAATAAAAATCAAATTCTATCTCCCAATCAATACGGTTTCAGGCCAGGCAGGTCCACGAGCGACGCAGTTCACGACCTCACAGACCATGTTGTTAGGAAACTAGATGAGGGCCAGAAAGTAATAGGCATCTTCCTTGATCTAGCTAAGGCCTTCGACACAGTCTCTGTCTCCATCCTTATAGAAAAGATGGAAAGGATCGGAATCCGTGGAACTCCCTTACAACTTTTTCTTGACTACCTGAGCGATCGCACACAGAGCGTTAAAATAGATAAACACGTAAGTGCCGAAAGAGTAATCACTCATGGAATTCCACAGGGCAGCGTGATCTCTCCGACTCTATTCTTGATCTATGTTAACGACCTGTGTGCACTCAACCTACAAAACGGTAACATCTACGCATTTGCTGACGATACTGCCCTCCTATTCCACTCCGATTCTTGGGCTCATGTATATGAGTGCGCTCAATCGGGATTCGATACTGTATCCTATTGGTTACGGAACAATGTCTTAACTTTAAACGCAGAAAAGACTAAATTCTTACCATTTGCCATTAAAAACATCAACCCCTACCCGGCGTCAAATCACTCTATCATTGCACATTCATGCTCTCCATGTAACACTGGATGCAATTGCAAGCAACTCCAGAGAGTGGATAGTATTAAATACCTCGGTGTAATACTCGATTCCTCCCTCGGCTTTCATCTGCACATTGATGCACTTGCCTCAAGGCTGCGAAAGCTAATTTACGTTTTTAAAAACCTCAGACATGTGGCGGATGAAAGCCTAAAGAAGTGTGTCTACTACGCTCTCTGCCAATCGCTGATTACGTACTGCATAACGACTTGGGGCGGCACACACAAATCTACAATCATACATGTAGAGCGGGCTCAGCGAGCTATCTTAAAGGTATCGTCTTTTCTGCCTTTTCGCTATCCAACAAAAGAACTGTACAAAAATAGCAAGGTATTGTCCGTACGTCAAATATTTGTACTTCACACCATACTAAAACAACACGCACTTCTCTCATATTCCCCTACATATCCAGTTAAAAGACGCTTCCGACAAAACCCCTCCGTGCGCAGTCAGAACAATTTCTCCACCCAGTTTACAAACCGCTTTTTCTGCTTCCTTGGGGGCTACCTTTACAACAAAATAAACCAGTTCCTCTCAATCTACCCACTTAAAAAACACCTTTGCAAACAAAAGGTCAGCGAGTGGCTTATGTCTCTAGATTATGAGGAGACTGAAAAGCTACTCACTGTTCCGAAATAGTCCAATCTCCACCAATATATTAAAAAAAAAAAAAAAAAAAAAGAAATAAATAAGAAAACACAGTTACATTCACTACACACATACGTCCACACACACATTCACTACACATGCTCAGTTACACACTCCTCAAAACACTGACACAAACCCTAGTTCTTATCTCCCTTCCTTATTAAAATAATATTATGTTTGATGTTTAATTGATTATGCTGATTGTAAACACTTTCTCTCTAGAGCTAGAAATTGTAAACTATTTAAACGGGGTGAGACCTGGTGACCTGAAATACAGGATGTTACCTAGCTTAGGCACCAGTCTCCCACAATAGACTGTACTCTTTCTTAAACAACCAGACTTTGTAAAATTATATTGTGGTGAGAAAATAAATAAATATTATTATTATTTCCTTTATTCATCTTCATATCTTATTTTTTACATTTTTAAATAATATATAAAAAACATACAAAATTTAAAAATATAAAATATAGGGCCCAACCAGCAGCGGGAACAAGGTCCAAGCTACCGGTGGCTAGGGCTCCAGAGAGAGGAACCTCCTCACAATGCGTGCCGTGTCAAGGAGTACTGCTTTCTGCATCAAGCCCTTGACCCAACCGCCTAACGTGAGCCTCTTTAGGTGTTGGTCGAGACTCTTAGCCATGAGGCCATTGGCCGAAACGACTATCGGTACAATGATTGCTGAGTTCACTTCCCACATGTCGACAACCTCGTGCGCCAAATCAAGATATTTAATTTGTTTATCTTTTTCAGCCTTCACGAGATTCTCGTCATGGGGGATTGTGATATCAACAATCATTGCACGGCGTTCTAATCGATCTATCACCACTATATCAGGCTTATTGGCAACAATAGTCCTGTCAGTGATGATAGATCGATCCCAGTACAATGTGATATGATCATTTTCAAGAACTGGGTCGGGGACATACCTGTAGTATGGTATCTCGGAATCCACAAGTTTGTATTTCAAAGCAAGTTGCTGGTGGATAATCCTGGCCACTTGGTTATGTCTATGCAAGTATTCGCCGTTAGCAAGACTAGAACAACCAGAAATAATATGTCTCAAGGATTCACCCGGACGGTGACAAGCCCGACATATGTCAACCGTGCCATCCTTAATGATATATTTCCGGTAATTATTCGTCATGATAACTTCGTCCATAATTGCACAAACAAACCCTTCGGTTTCTCCAAAGAGATCACCGAAGCGTAGCCAGGAGACGGACGATAGGAGGTCTACATCGGGCCCATGAAGAGCCTTGTAGAACCGGCCGTGTAGCTCCTTGCTTTGCCATACATCCCTGCGGTCGTTAACACTCAATACCACAGGTTTGCACCAGTTCTCTTTAGCCAAGGAGAGCGGAGTGAGTCCTTTATCCACTACAACTACCTCTCGGTGCATTCCCACGTCAGCATGCAGAAAATATTCTCTGAGGCTACACACCTCACGATTATGAAGAGTCTTGGCGTTTAAAAAACCACGACCACCACATTTTCGTGGGATGTATAGCCTCATTACCGACGAACGTGGGTGATGCATCCGATTTGCAGTTAGCAGTGTACGGACTTTCCTATCCAAGGCATCCAATTCGGTCTGAGTCCACTTGAGTATACCAAAGGAGTACATCAAGATTGGCATAACCCAACCATTAAAGGCACGAGCCTTATTACCACCTGATAACAGACTTTTCAGTACTTTATTCAGGCGGCCAAAGAAACGTTCCCTCAATGATTGTTTTATGTCAACCACGTTGATGCCTAACGCCTCTGACATACCCAAGTATTTGTAGGTTTCCGTTGCGGAGAGTGACCTAAGGTTTATAGAATCCGAGAGTTGAATTCCCTGGGATTCCATAATCCCCCCACGTTTTACATGCATGACTGCACATTTGTCCACACCAAATTCCATCCTGATAGAGTTACTAAAAGTTTCTGTAATCTTTAGTAGCTTTATCAGTTGGACTCTGCTGGGGGCAAACAATTTAAGGTCGTCCATGTAAAGCAGGTGGGAAATTACCTGACTCCTTCTCCGCAACGAATAGCCTAGCCCTGAATTCTCAAGTAAAGTACTAAGAGGATTCAAGGCCAAACAGAACCACAAAGGGCTCAGACTATCGCCTTGGAATATTCCCCGCTCAATCCTGATCGGTTCACCGTCCTGTTGGATATTTCGACATCCTGGATAGTGAAGAACCGTCCTCCACTGCCTCATACATGACAATAAGAAAGTGCGTAGAGTTGCATCTATTTTGTACAACTCCAGCACTCTCATGAGCCATGTGTGAGGCACAGAGTCATAGGCCTTCTTATAATCTATCCAACATGTCGATAGATCCTTTTTTGAACGACGTACCTGTTGGCAAATGGTCATATCTATGAGGAGTAGCTCCTTCGTACCACGGGACCCTATCTTACATCCATTTTGAGAAGCAGACATAATAGTGTTATCATCAATGTGTTTTGTGATCTTTGCCCTCAAAATGGATGTAAGGAGTTTATAGATGGTGGGTAAACAAGTGATAGGTCTAAAGTTTCTTGGGTCCGTGGTACTACCTGTTTTGTGGAGCAGGTGGGTAGATCCTGTAGTTAAAAACTGCGGTAGCGATCCTGCTTCTAGGGCTGCTTGAAATTGAGACGCCAAGCAATCATGTGAACTACGTAACCATTTAATCCAAAAGTTGTGCAGTCCGTCAGGTCCATTATTCCATTATTATTATTATTATATTATTATTATTATTATTAAAAGTGTCTAGTCGTCCAATTAATGTCAATATACTGATGGAATCAATACGTCACTATCAGAAATATCAAGACATTTTTAAATCATTGAATGTGTCTATGGATAAATGAAGAAATTAATTAATCCATTATTAGATCAAGCTTAGTGGCATGCCATAGGAGAGGCCTATGTCCAGCTATGTCCAATAGTGGACTGAGATAGGACGATGATGAATCCATTATTTTAATTAGGTATGCCATGTGTTAGAAGCAGACATTTCTATACCTAAGTTAACACTGCTACATAAACATAGAAACACCAATAAATAAAGTTAGAAGTGCTACATTTAGTAATCACCGCGCTGCGGACTGTATTTGTTCGGGTCAGTATTTGTTACCCCTTACGTCAGCCTCATACAAACATTTGAGTTGAGAGTAACTACTAAATTCCATTTCGCTGTTATAATATCTTGCGATACGAGTTTTAGGTATTTGCGTAGCGGGTTTTAGACAGACGAAAATTATTTTGTTTTAAAAATCATTGCTAAAAATGACATAAAGAAGTCTTTCCCCAAGCGGTTGGTAGAGGTGGTAAAAAAGTACACTTACAATCGCCAATTAAAACATGAGTGTTTAATTTTTTGTTTAAATAGATACAATAATTATAATGTTATTTCCATCAAGGTGTATTTGTAAAGGTTCCATTTTAGAACCGCAATAGTTCAAAGAACTTTCTTCTCTTTTCACCTTCGTAGTTCATTCCACATCGAAGCTCCAATGTTAATTGTATTAATGAGTTAGGTAACACTTATTTATTCATACCCACGTCATTAGTGCTAATAGATTTGCCTTTCGATGTCATCTTCGTGAATTTATTCATAGTGTTTTCAGTTGTTGACTGACAGTAATATGAACTTTAAAATTGACGCCAGACTCAAATAATGTTACTCTTCTCAATACAAGGTCTTGTAAAGCGATTAGGCTTATTAATATTTTCGTTAAAATTCTGAACAAGTCAAACTGATTATGGAAATAATCATAAGTTAAAGATGATTAACTAGGCATCATAATATTGTGAGGCTAATACCATAGAATAATCTTAGAATAATTTAATCTTATCACAAACAACAATATTTGCTCGGTCGTATCGTCTACCGGCGGCGAATGCGATACCCTCTTCTTTTCTTAAGGTATTATAAAGGCGATTAAGGAAACACACCAACAGCATACTAAGATCGATAATACTCAACCGGTAGATACTACTTAATGATAGATGAAGTTTATCTTATACCTAGAATATGCAGCAGGTTTATCGGAGCTAGAATATCTGGGCTTAAAAGAAAATACTTAATGAAAAAAGCATCACTCAACTGCGATTTATATTAAAATATAACAGTTCCCGTCTAACGCAAAAACAATCTTTCAAAGATTTGTCTTGCAATAAATTGTGACGTCAGTCATTGTCAAACAAACGATGCTCAAAAACTACGACCGCTAATTATCAAACCCGGGAATTATGAAAAACAAGACTGATACAATTTCTGACATCAGTCAAGTCACAAACAAGATTACAATGTAATCAATCAGCGAGGGGACGAAGACGTCGACGGCAATTAATCAAGAGACGAGCATCGCAGTCTCTTGGACCCAGATCTGGGCCGTTAAAAATGTAAGTGTATAATGGCCGGCGATTACGTCATAGCATGTATACACTGAAGGGTGATATAAAGACAACTCCGAAACCATGAGATAGAAGTATTTATATTGAAAGAAAAAATCAAATTGTTAGGTAGCTAGACTAATTTTAGGAGACAGATATAATATGGTAAAGACGGGTTTTTCCGATGGACACAATGACCAAGTGATTGGAGTGCTCTTAGATTTCTTTATACTGGCCAACTTGTACCTAATCAGTAGAAGGTAGTCAATAGAGATATAATTTTACTATATGCCACTGAAGGGTTTTCTCAGACCCGTAGGAGGCGAGCCCATTGCTATTCGTCGGGAATAATTGTATGTCGTGACATTTGACTCCTCGACTATCATTATTCATTGGTGTATCTAAAAACTGAATAGAAAATAAAACTTGCTAAGGAATGAGGCCGTTAAGACACTGCGAGATGCAAGCTATTTCTGTTTTTGTTCATTATTTCTAAGTGGTGTACAAAACTTCAGTGATGTATACATTTTTACCTTTATTAATTGCTTTCTGTCTGCACTTCTGAAACTTTTACTGGTACTGAAATCCTTTGTAGATCACACTTCACGCCTGGAGCCGAAAATGGACAGAAATTTGGCGATTACGTATGACGTTATTCCATATATATGAGAAAGCTTTTGACGGTTATTTTCGAAGTCTGATAAAATGTTCTTTATTTGAATGATTGCATGATAAGGATTTATTTGGCCATATTTTTTATGGCCAGCGCTATTGGGCGTTGACATTATAGTATTTTATGAACGATAACTCTTTGTTTCCTGACACAATCTTTAATTTTACCATCGTCAGCACTCGCATCGTAGCTGGTCTATAGCAATTAATCAGGAATATTTCGACTAAATGCCATTGTGATTGTATTCACTTTTAACCAACTACAATTTTGTTTGGCGAATTCATGCACTCGGTAATAAATAAACAAATAAATATATTTGAACTAAAGCAAAATATTTTTGAATTAAATTTGCGGTGGATATTTTAAGGCTAAATGAAAATGTTATTTGGTATAAAGTAGCGAACATGTTAATAGGCTTTAAATCAGCTACAGTACAATATCGTCAATAACTTTATTCTAGTAAGAATTAAACATTGCACGATCTAGTTTCCGAGCTCAATATTAATGGTTACCTAACTAAATCAGCTAAACATTGCTGCCTTTGACACGTACCAGGGGCAATAAGTTGAAGAAAAATCTGAAAATTACTTTAGAAGCCGATCAGCGAGCCAGCGACATTTAAATAGGAATAGAATGGACGTTCTTATTTTAAATAACTTGAAATTACTATTTTTTTTTAATATGAATGTCCCTTACAGCGGCTAAGGTCAATTTAAAACTGGCACTACACAAGAGATATTGAAAGTTAAATGTATGAGAAAACACTGTTTGAACACATTCATGGGTTCGTATATATAAAAAAAATTAACAATAATTATGTCAAATACTTGACATAATGGACATTAAATTTGTTTTTTGTTTTGATCTTTCTAATAATTTAATCTTAATAATATTATTTCTCGAATATAAACAGAGATTAAAGTACTCAGAAGTAACATAATTTTAGCTGCGCGATACGCTGAAACTCGAAATCCAATTTTTTGATAAAATTGATTTTCAAAGACATTCATTAAAAGCAATGTTATTATATATACATAATAAAAATCTATGTAATGAAAATAAAGTAAAAATAATTTAAGTGGAAAAGCATCACAAAATTAATAATCAGCAATCACAAATTCAAAATGTAAGCCATTACCTATTGCAAAATGGTTATCGCGTGGTTAACAATACAGATAAGCATAATGACTGAAAATATTCGCATTGCAACGTCCAAATACAACCTTAATTACGATTAAATGAGCTTCATTAACGTGGCCAAACAATACGTAATAAGAAACTGTTTTAGTTCAAACAAAGCGCTTCTTCAATTCTAAACAAATGAAGGTTGGACTTTCAATAAAACCTTAGAGTGAAGTCTAATGATGCCAGTCTGTCCAAACCAGGCAATTTGAGAAACCCAATTACGTACTTTTATTCGGGTTGCGAGGAGCCCTTTAATATAGCATGCACGACTCTTTTATAAAAAACACGAATTCTTTAGAAAAATAAAGCATTGTTTGTTAAATTCCAATTGGGAATATAAGATTTAGGTAATTCAAATATTTATGATTTGTCGTAAATCTGGTAACTAATCGATGCTACGTTCTGTGTGTATAATTTTTGTTCCCAGTAGTCAAACGAGAGAAAAAGAAGCGCAGTGGTGAATATGGACAATACTTTAGAGAGATGACAACCTGATTGGTGCATTGGCTAAGCGATTGGACTGCTGCGCTAAGTGTTGCAGGTTCGATTTCCTCACGGGACAAAAATTGCTGTGATTCACAGATGTTTGTGTATATGATATTTCATGTTTGTGGAACGCACTTACAATACAGGAGAAATTCCTAGAGTGGGGAGACGTTTTATAAAAAAAAACAAAGGGAATTCTAAATAGTTCATTGCAAGCACTCTACTCCAGATGGTTAACTATAAAATCCAGAAAATCTTCCTTCTTAGTATGAGCTAATAGCTCCATAGGAATAAGTCATGCGGTGGCATAGAGATTGGTCAGTCAAAAAGAATTCTTTAACACTAACACTATGGATATGTTATATATCAGTAATAAATGATTTGAATAAACAACCTTCTACTTTATCCTACCTATAATATACATTTAACAAAAAATCCTTTTGGACGTTTTGTCCCAATTTACCCCCTTTGTCTGTGTTATAAAACATCCCTCCCCCTAGTAGAAGACGGCAAGGTATTAAGCTAGATAATGCTGCGATAGTGGCAATACAGATCTATTGCTGTAATTACGAGTCTTCGTAGTAGAAGTTTACAACCTGATATGAAATGTCCTAGACAAGGTACCCAAAGCACATTCTGCAATGTTTGCAATCTCTGCTGGGAATTTTAACAAGGTATTTTGAACGCCTGGCAATTTTCGTGGCAACACAATACATTTATGTACGAGTTGCAAAATACAGCAAAATTTACCAAAAAAACTTTTGGCTTACTGATTCCATTTGGTTTGTCAAAAAATTCAGAGTAAATAAGACGTGACTATTAAACAAAAATAAACAGAAACCGCTAGTTTTAACAATAAAAAAATCACGCCTGTATTCCCAAAAGGGGTAGACAGAAATGACTGTAAAGTATATCTCACCGTTTTGTTATAAGGGTCCAATGTAATAGGGGGCGAGCCCAATGCCTGCGACAAGACACAAATCCAGGCTCTGTGCTGCTACTGACAATTACCTAATGTGAAATCCCAGTTCCACTTTGACCGACTCAAGATTCAAACCCTGGACTTCATGCTCAGCAGTCGAGCTTAGCGACCACTGGACCAACGAGGCAGTCTTTATAATAATAATGATAAGATAAATAAGTAGATACATAACATACTGCAAAGTCAATATAACACGCAAAAACAAAATATTCAATCACTAATATTTGAACAGAAATATAATATTTACGAGAATTACAGAGAGATCTAATGGTTTTTATCAAATACATTAAACAAAAATGTTTTGCCCAAACTAGGATTACCTGGAACAGGGTCGACTGCCCTAAGTACTGGTCCCAAAATAAACATACTTATCAGTATTAGATCGAACCAACCTCACTGCCCTTATTATTGCATATTATGTAACTACAAGCCTTTATAATAAAAAAGATTACGATGTTGCTTTGTTTTATCAGTTCACAAAAATGTTACGTTCGATTTTTGTTTTTTTTTGTAAATTGTTATAAGGGTAAGCCAGCCAGTATCAGTTGTTATAGCGGCACGTTTCCTTCTAATTTCGTGTATGTGAAAATGGGGATTCCAGTTTGTTGTCATTTTGTTTCACGCGTGAGAACAATGCATAATAAACATGATTTTTTATAACAATCAGTCAGAAACATCTGGGCTAGGACTTTTTAACTAAAAAATATAACATACTAGATGTTGCCCGCGACTTCGCTCGCGTTAAACCTATGTCCTTTCTTGGGTCTTAAACTTTTTACATGCCAATTTTCATCAAAATCCGTCCAGCGGTTTAGTCGTGAAGGCGTAACAGACAGAGAGACAAACAGTTACTTTCACATTTATAATATTAATATGAATTTTACTGCTATAATAAAAGCCAAGTTAATTTATTAGAAGGTTACCGGTAATATAATCAATTAAAATTATTTCATAAATTTAATGTATATACCTAACACTACATTTTACTCTCGATCACCATCAACAAATTTGCTTACAAAACACTCCAAAACTTAAAAAACATCGACTAACAAACGCCTAGGCTTAATTAACTTATTACGCTTCAAAAAACAAATACGCTCGTAACAAGATTATCATAACAAGAACAAATAACAAGGGGTAAGGGCGAGTTTGTTTCTGTAAACGTTTTAGAATGGCACTGTTAGGGACTCTCTTCACAAGTCAAGGGTTTGCCAAGTCTCCAATCTTTGATATCAGAGTTTATTTTTCATAGATATGACATAAGTTTGGACGTCGACTCGAAGAAACAGCTTTAAGAGAACTAGTATGTGGTGGTACTAACGTAGCTATGATCTCTACGCGACCAAATGTATATAGAGGCTAGAATTGCTAATCACTGTAATAGCACTCGGAGACAAATCGTCACAAGACTCGCCCATGGAAATGGTCCTTTAAGGAGACCGAGTCTCTCATTATCCTATTTCGTTCATTTTCGAACGCAGCTGGCTCGGGAAACCACCATCTTGCATCGACGGAGTCGAGTAACGAACTTAAGTGAAGTTAATGACTCCCAACTTCGCTACTTCGCTTCCTCGGTCGAAGAAGGCGATACGGAATTGGTCGGTAGAAAGTTAACCCGCAATCGGGGATGTATTCGTGTGAATTGTTCTTTTATCTTTTCGTTCGATTCTTTTTCTTGTTAGTGTTTTGTTTTGAGTCGTACTGGCATGCTTATATACCTGATTAGACATTTAATCGATTTGAGAATGTTTTTTTAATTGGTTTGTTGCGGGAGGAAGTTTTTATTGAAGACTTTAAATAATTTGAATAACGTAAATGTAGGTAGGGTTGCCCGATGGACCGACGACCTCTAAAAGGCAGCTGGGTCGTACTGGACGCGGAAGGCGCAGGACCGAATGTTGTGGCGTAAGTTAGTAGAGGCCAGCAGTTGGCCGCGATAGGCTGAGAGAGAGAGAGACAGGTAGGGTTAGCTTTGGATGATTGATAATTTAATTTAAATTATATTCTTTGTTAAATTTAGTTTTAATTATACGTACCTCTGAAACAGTATGTTTCTCAGAAATACGTAACGTTCCCAACCCAGACCTCAACCTAAACAATGTCAAATTCGTAACAAACATAAATACAGCAGTTGCTAAGTCGATGTAGACGGCAGTGAATTATACTTCGGACCAACTAAACGGTCCCAACAACGTTGTTACATTATAATCTTTTGTCTAACAATAATCGTCAGGCGCCCGCAGTATGAAATACAAAGTTTATTCCGCTTAACCGAGCAAAAGATGCACGTAACAATGCAGTAGCGGGCTGCTCGTTAATTAGCAAGGAAATGCCGCTACGGCGCTAACTTCGCCGGCTTCAAAGTGAAAACTTTACTACTAAGTACGCGAAAAGTGATAGTCTGAATGAAGAGGTACTATATATACCCTTTATAACTGCCAGTTTATTGGTTGAATAAGTCAGCTTCATTGGTTTAAACTTTAATTAGGTTTGCTAGTAAACATGCATGCACGTTTCGCGGTCGATTTCAAATGTTTGTTTATTCCCTACATAAATTTTGTTTAGTGTGCGTCGTGCAGTTTCATTTTATATTAAAGCGGTGGTAGTGCTTCTACTTGGGACCACTTTAAACTTTTACTTTGGTAATGAAGTAGTATCGGAGCGCAGGAACTTACAATTTTAGATTTTGTCGTTAAAATGTTTTGCTTTGGCATTGAGGTTTTGGCAATAGATATAGCTAAGTTAAACTTGTGTCATCCTCTTGTATAAACAAGAATATTATACCAACATTTTAATTTTAAAGTTTCTCCTATTTTAGCAATAAATTGGATTTTGAGCAGAGCTTTCTGCAAAAAATACGTTCAGCTTCACAATAGCTTAGCATAAAAAAAGAATATATTGTACGTCTTATATCCCTCTGTCTCTGTATACCCACGCATTCTTGAACGGATTTAAGGCAGTGACAGACACGCGATCCCAAAAATTCAATTTTCGCGCGATTCCCTCCGAGCCACTTTACTGTATGTTATCGTCTCAAAAGAAAAGTTTCTGTTTGTGTATCAGCAAATAAGGCTAAATCGATTTATGTAAATTAAGAGAAATATCCATAGCATTCCGTAAATTTTCGTAATCCAAAAAGCCAAGCTGGCGCATATTCTACATTTGTTTTATAAAAATTGGAAGTCATAAAATCCTGATGCTTTCACTCAGTTCGATCACATAGCATTACAGTCTGGTACGTTTAATCTGCAACTAGAGTGGTTCAGTCAGCCCCACTTAGATTTAGCTGTCTGGCTAGTCTTGACACAGATATGTTATTTCTTTGTAAACCTCATACTTCCATCCAAGGAACACTATATCCACCCAATTTCTCAATACACCACTGACTTACGATTAAAATATAATTGATTGGCAATGCGCTGGACCGCAAGTGTAAATAAGAAGGTGACTTGGCCCTGCTGGCGGACAATTACATGATGGCAATAATTATATTATAGTGCCTAACAAAAATCTTTAAGTAAGTACTTACATAAAAGTATTATCTTATAATACCACGTAAAATATTATAAAGTACATCTAACGCTTTATGAATGCTATAATATTCAGAATGCATATAAAATGTGAATTGCAGGCTAATATAACGTAGTGGTTCATAAAACAAAATGTTAACATTCTCACATTAATATCATTGTAAGTAATAACGTTTTACTTTCACCGCTTCAGACACTATTTGCTGTACATAAGCCATTTTATTTTAACTCTATTTACCTTAGTAGCTACATATTTTCAACTCCCACTTTCACTTAGGGTTGAAAGCTAGGTAAATATTGTTTTTTGATATGGATGTCTGCAGCGATGTGGAGAAGGTCTAAATATAATTGTGGTTACGGCAGTCAATTATAATTTCTTGCCAATTGCGTAAGAAAACGTCTAAGTATGAGTGCCGTTACGTGCAGTGTCAGCGGCACGGCGTCTCGCTTTTACAACGGAAATGTCATGCTTTCAGAGCTCATAGTAAGAGCCCAAGCACACTCTATTTCCTTGCACTTCTATTCTATTGCGACAGCAAACTAAGATGATCGAAGAGAGAGAGAGATGAGGCGTAAGACCAACTGGCTAACTTGCCTTTTTTGATGTGTGAAGAATGAGGGTCCCCTAAGAACCGATCGCAACAAGCGCTATACCTCGCAGATCGGCTAATCTACGTAGCGGCTATGTACAATATGTATGTAGACCTTTTAAAAAAATAATTCAACAACAGGTTTTAAAATTTTATTATTTTTACGGTCAAGGTTTCTCGCTAGGTACGCTAAACTAATACCAGATCAAAAAAGTTTATTTACCAAGCTCATACAACATTATTGTTAATGCAAAGTCTCCGGTTTATAATTTTATTAGTCTTACATTGTTTAGTTTATTTTACAATGAACTGGTAACAAAAGAATAAAGCAAAGTGTTAAGTTAATTAATAGAGACCGTTCACGCGATTTACTAACTAAAATTATATGAGTTGAGCTACAGTTTTGTAGAAATTAAACATGATTTATTTACTCCTGTTGTTTCTAATTCTTAAAAAAACTTTAATATTTGCGATCTGTGGTCGTCTTACGACAACCTATATTTATTGATTTACTAAAAAGTTATTATAATAATTATTCTATGAATGTTGTATTGTATTTAGGAATTGTCTAATCCTCTATTACTTTGTAATTATAGTTTATACCTAGGCAAGCTCTTTCTCCCATGTTATGAAAACGTCTTTTGTTAAATCAAATCAAAGTCGCACTTTATAGCTAAGTTAGTTGATCTGAGTTTAGGAAAAAGCTTTTTTAACTACCATATAGCAATTGTTTCGTGTTAAAACTCGTGTTGAATCTCAGACAAAACGGCAACGCGACGTGTGTAGTTAAAACATAACTAAGTTGTATTCAGATAATATTAAATAACGTGAACGAAACGAATATGAACGTAAGCGATATAAATATGATTTATGATTTCAACATTTTGTTTCTAAATACAAAAATGTTAAGCACATGTGTACCTACTTGTGTCTTATGAATGTCACGACGAACCGAAATATTTCCACGAATGTCGTCGTTTTATCGTCGAATATATCATGTTTTAGACGTTAGAGGTTGATTTATAACTCATAGCAATACCATTTCAATAACGTGTGTTTCTAGTAATGTATGTTTACTATCACGACTGTAGTCCACGATAGTTGTAGTTCAGTATAACAATAATTATGTAATACTAGCTGCGCCCCGCGCTCGCTACATTTTTCGGTATAAAAAGTAAAATGGATTTTAACGAAATTTCATATGGATGTAGCTGACACGTGGATTAACACATAGGCTACTTTTCATCCCGAAAAAATGTAGCGGGTAACACCGCGGGGCGCAGCTAGTAGATCTCATTTATGCATTACTAATCTTGTAATTATAATATATCGAACCAAATTGTTGTACAAACAACAATCAAAACTGAAGTTATCATGTAAGTTAATTGAAGTCTCCTTTAAGCACAAGTATGATGTTATTTGCGTGTACCATGTTGTTCCAGTGACTATTCAGGTCACAAATTCAACACACGAAACTCGAAGTTCGTTATGTTTGTCTGTTCAATTCGGTGCCGTTTGCTTTACAATTTAAATGCAGTTTACGACGCTCTCGAGAATTCTGGGTTTATACTACACACTGTAACAGTGTTGGTACCTGCTTGTAATCAACGAATATACATTCAAACGCGACGGCTTTTGAGAATCAACTGGACTGAGTACGCCAATACTATCGGCATCGTGCTGAATACACAAATATAAAGGTAAGGTTTGATGTTTGGCGGACTTAAATAATTTGAAATTAATATACTTACATACATAATTACAATCACGCCTGCGGACCAATAAGGATAGGGAGAGGATGATATTATAATTAATCAGGCAAGCGAATTTTCCATTGTAATGTGCGTCTACCTACACAGGCCTTATTAAATCATGCTAAAAAGGATTTAGTTATACCATATTTACGATAATCTATGTAACTAGGTAAACTAAATAGTTTACCTATTTACATATGGTTATCGTATAGGCAAATACCTATGTATAATTAATCTAAGCTACTTTTTAGCAGCCCTTTAAAAAAGGACTTAACAATTTGATCGTCGTCTTTCTGGCAAATTAATCTCTTCTAAGACATATACATCGTAACTATTGCGTTTAAGTTTACTTTAACCACATATATACTGCACATTCAACTAACTGTAATTGCAATCTCATCGGTTGGCGCTGTCACTTCGCACACTCCACAAACTGAACTTCTTGGTTGCAAAATTACAATCCTAATATATTTTAGCACCTAAATTGGCTACTAGCCCTAAACCAGTAGCAAGGTGAATATAATAAATAAAATAAAAGATATCTACTTTCAAATTTAAAAATTTAAAGTAGAAAGCGAATAGATTAAAAAAATATAGGTTGGACATAATTATTTCATAGATTACATAGCCATTACGTCATCTCCATGTTATTCGAATTTCATTCTACAAGCGTTTTGCCATTTGTTTGGCTGGTACAAAGTACGTATGATTTTATTTTTGTCATCCTAAGGACTTGAGGGGTGGGTCGAACAAATACCTTACGGACCGAAAAATCGAGAAATAAATCTCAGATAAAATATCACTCTTGCATTACTAAGCTAACCTTTTTCGCTTAGGCTTGACTCCAGTCTAAGAAGATGCTTTCTATGAATAGACGGAGCTCGTCGGGTCGAACTGATACAGAATTATCTACAAATGTACACTGTACAGCGAATTCCGTAACAAAAAACCAATGAGCTTCTAAAAGCTTAACGATTGCATTTGAAACTATGTCGCCTTGTGGCACTTATTTGATCAAATACCTCTGAGTTTCCTATACATCAGCATCATAGCGCGTACCAACATTTATTGCGAAGTCAATAATAATCCAAAGCGCTTTTATCTCGTTGACAATCTTTTTCACACTTGATTGCATGTCCAAAGCTTCTTTTATTCAGCAGGGTCTATTTATTTTCCCGGCATCATGGCAAGTTTTTTTCAAATTGATTTCTATATTTCTTTTAAATGAATGTCATGACTATGAATAGGAGCGGATATAAAGGATATTAATATAAAAAATACTCAATCTGGACATTCTACTACAGTGTCATGAATGATTATTTTCTGTTATTAACGTTATACGTTTCTTGCCCAGCAGTGAGAAATGAAATAGGCTATAAATAAAAAAATACAAGCCATCCATTAGGCTTCGTTTATGTATTACTAGTTGCGCCCCGCGGTGTTATCCGCTACATTTTTTTGGGATAAGAAGCGTGTTAGATAGTTAGTTAGATAGTTAGTTTAATAAGAATTTCATCAAAATCGGTTCAGCCTTTTGAGCGTGAAGAGGTAACAAACTTACAAACACACTCACAAACTTTCGCCTTTATAATATTAGTGTGATTGCATCCACGTTTTTTACGTCGCCCCACACTTCTAATTTCTCCTGTGTCGTGCGTGCCTTTCACAGTCATAAAATATCACACACACGAACACCCAGACTCGGCACAAATATGTGTGGTTCGCACAAATTTTTGCCCAGTGCGGTAAACGAACATGCCTTAATGCAGCAGTCCAATCGCTTAGCCACTGCGCCAATCGGGCCGTCATTATGAGCAACTAGTCACTCAATCACCTTATTAAACGTACTACCTACCTATATGTTATGTGTCAAAGTGTATGCCAATGACAATGTTTACTTTCAGAGATTTGTCGCTACATATAAGTTGACTGTACACTATACAGCGTATAAATGCCAATTCACCAAAATGTAATTGCAATCTCGTCAGTCGTAGCCCGTCACTCCCGCTCACTGCTCAGCCGAATACAATACGGTTGGTAGAATAAAATAAATGTGTTCGCTGAAACTTTTATTGTATTATTTTACATTTAATGTATTTACAAAATATGTTGAAAAAAATCTGAGTTTTGACGAATAATGCATTCTTGGAACAGAAAAGCACAGAGTAGGTACACGTAATAAGAAAAAAAATGTTTTGATAGAATTTCTGTCACGATGGCTTGTTTCTTTTTACCCTACTGTGCGATGCGAAGAAGGATAATGTGTTTTAAGTTTTGTCTTTTTCAAATATTCTCGTATTATTATGCATGAGTTAGAGCACCTATTAACAAATTCCTACGCACTGCGCAGACGTTGACATTGAGAAGTCACTCTGTCAGTCCGTTAATAGAAAATGTCTATTCGATATGTACCTTATTTTGATTGGATTAAAGACCTTCGAGGGTCGTTGGAAAAACACAAATGATGTAGGTATGTATAATGAGAGAGATGTGATAAGATATAATGTACGCAAGATTATGCGTACAAATCCAGACATGGTGACTTTTCTATTTATGTCCTAACTACCTACTTTTTTATATTACTTAATAAATACAATGATAAATATTGTACAATAAACTTACAGATAGTAATGTACGATCTAAAAATACAAAAAGTATTATTATATAACAGTATATTGTTGGTATGTTCAATGCACTATACAAACGAAATGACGGGTTCGTGAACAAAAACAAAATAAAAATTATTTAATTGAAAGGAAACTCATCCAGATTTTTACCCCAAACAAGAGCAACGGGTCGTTAGATTGAAAAAATCGAGGTATCAAAAATTCTACGTTAACGCAACTGGCAGCTTCAAAATCACACAACCAACCGGTAACAGAATCAATCGAAAAAGATGGATTGTGAAATAGAAAGTAACAATGATATTCACGTAAAACCACGGTAACTAAAAATAATAAAAATATTATAACAAAATAACTCAAATTTTATCATTTTACTAACTTCTTTCTGCTTTCTTACAATCTCAATAGTCAACATGAATTTCTTGGAAAATATTTTATAAACGTTCTTCCAAATTATTTCAAAACCCGCAAAGAAATATGAGACAAAGATTAAAAACAGAGACGAGGGGAATAAAAACAATACGAAATATTAATTTCTTTTTTAATTCGTTGCTACGTTAATAGATCGTTGACCTAATCCGGCGTAATACACAATAATAGGGTTTGCCCTAAACCGGCAATACCATTTTTAAACCGGGTCGTCCAATTTTCTCTGTATTAAGCAATGAAAATTCAAACGTCAATTCATCCTGCGGTCGTTTTAATGCGATTTGTATAGATCCAGAACGGTCCAGAAATGCATTTACGTTATTGACACACAGATACATCGAAGCAAACAAAGCTACAATTGAAAATCAAATATTAATGACCTCTGATTTTGTGCCAACCAATAAAATAGCCGAATGGATGTTTGAAACTACCTATAAATAATTTCAATTGCATTTTACTTTGTGAATTTGTAATGACCAATTTTAGTTTTGTTTGGAATTTATTTTACGTCATAGCTATACCTAGATATGAATGCAGACAGCGTTCAGACTATCCGGCTCGCATACTTCTTTGGCATGTGCGCAATGCGCATGCATTTGGTTTTTTGTTTAGGTACACACGTTAGTCATCTAGTTGCAAATATTTCGTTTGGATAGGTAATCTTGCTTGGGGTTCATATTAAACGTTGATGTCTTATAAAGCGACTTACACGTCTTACACAAATATTACATGTTCCTTCAGGGCGAAGAGCTCACTTTTTCTCACGGGCACAACTTTTATAAAATTAATTAGGTTAAATTTGGATATGCGACAACTGTGCTGCCTACTCTTATGAGCATTACAGGCGTGATATGTGTGCGCCTGGAATTAACCTTCAGGCATCAAATTATAGATGTTTAAAGTCAAAAAAATCAAATCATGCGTAAGTTGGTACTATTTAAGTTTATTCTTCAGCAAAATCGTGTTTTTATCCAATATAATATCTAATATCTGTATGACCTTTATCAGAACGAACAAACCTCATTCTTTATTCTCTCTTTATCAATTTTCCTTTGTCCCCGTCACGTCGTGCGTCCGTCCTAAGCTAGCCTGTCAAAAATGACCGAAACGACAGTTGGCTTACCATATAGAATGCATTTGTGATTTGTTAGGAACTAAAGTTAAAAATTTACATATTTTTCAAACGAGTTTTGTATTCCATTTCTTTTTATATCGCTTAAATATGCCTTTTTTACAAAAAATTAATATGTTTTGTGACGTGTCATAGGAGTGCTATGTCCAACTGTGGACTGGGATAGGCTGATGATGATGAAATATATTTTTTATCGATACAATATTTATGATCTATGCTATTTACGTACCCATGTGTAGCGCCAGTAGACAGTAGTAATTGTTTTATATTAGGTATATAATCTAGTGATGGTATCCAATTAACGCGTAAAGGCCTAATAACTATGCCTATCGTAAGTAACATATTGTGCTGAGAACAATATGCTACCTGCGATTGTATTTTATCGTTTATGAGAATTCTAGCAACAATTTATTTTCTCTCTTGCGTCTAGCCTAGGTTTTAATGATTAGCTTTGTTGTGATCTTCATTATTTACAAATCCCTTACCGACACAACATACAACAATACAATTCCACACAACAGTTTGCAATCATCTGACAATTCGAAGCCGTGATTGAAAGGCAATTTGCTAAACTAGAAGAAGAAATCTAACGGAACGTTGCCTTAGGGTAGGTACATTGCGTGTGGAAAATGTGGACTACAATAATTGGAAACATAAATGTCCAGGAAAGATAATGGGATTGTCGAAAACATTCACGAAGAAGTAAAGCAAAGTTTACCGTGATCGGCGAATTGTATTCCAATTAAACTTTATTACAAGGTTTAACAGGAGGCCTGGAGTGCTTAATTAAAATCGACTTGGTTGATTTTGCCATCTGCGTTGGATTAGTGAACTCAAATTAATTAAAAGTATAACATGAGTGGTTTCATCTATATCGTGGCTGATACGCGATTAGTTGTAGATTGGTTTAGTATGGCTGCCGACGCTAATTAATATTGTGTAAAGTGTTTTGTTACCTGTTACAATAATCCTAATTTAATTAAAATAACGTATACTTTTAATCGATTTTAGCTCTTATTTTTAGAATAATATCACACGAAATTATTATTAGAATGTCGTAAAGACACGTTTATAAAACACAATAAACATAGTTCGCATAGTAACAACATAATTCCTGAGAATAGCGTCAATATCCCACACAAAAGATGGCCGAATTTTCCCCGTAGCAACGATATAAAAGGGTGCTATACGTACGCTATATTCGATGTATAGTTGGGATGCTCGTCAACAAGAATAATCAAGACAATAGTTGTGTTAATGTAATGAGAGCCACCACACAATTAACGAAGCGAGCCGCCGGGTAACAACCGGGAACACTATAGCTGTAGCTATAGGTAGGGCTGTCATTTGCAACTTGATACTGTGTAGTGGGTTTTATTCATGTATATGAATCAGCGCGCATGTCTTCCCGATGAGGTAAACAAAAGAGCGCTATTGAAAGAAAATTTATATTTAAGCGGACTAGCGGACCCGGTAGACGTACTGCGGAAAAGTAGCGTGACGTGAGCTGTCAATTGCGGAAAATAGCGGAGTACCAAACCTATTTTTTTTTATTCTTTCAGCCTATTGCTTATATTTTAATATTTATTCTGCTATTCGAGGCAGAGACGAATCCAATAAATCAGAGATCAATAAAATTGGTCCAGCAGTTGTCGAGTTATAAGTGTGTATAATAAGTGTGCTAACAAACCCAACTTTGTTTTATGTACATACCTATAGATAATTATTAAAGGATTAATTGACAGTTACACCTGAGGGTGTAATATATTATTATTATTGCACTTCCATATCTTCTTTGATTCAGTGATTACTCAATAGGTAGTTAATATAATTATAAAACTCTTTTTTGTACTGTTATTTTTTTACTGTGGTTAGATAGATTGATAATTATTTGTTAATCAGAAAGCACAAATAAACCACCAAACTTTTGAGGATAACACGTCAATCTCTTCATAAATTGCAATATAACAAATTGCAATTTATGAAGAAATGAAATTGATCAATAATTCGCACGCAAGTATTTCTCAAAGAAGTAGTCAAAAGTTTGTAGTGCACCCATATTTCGCCAGTTAGGTTTTAGGTACCAATGTAATAGAGGGTGAGCCTATTGCCATTAGCCGGACATAAGTTAGACCCGGTGCTGATATTGTGAATTCCTTAATTAAAAATCCCAATAAATTAAAATTAAATATCCTCCAGCCAAGGCTGGAGCCACCATTACGAGAACTTAAGCGAATGCAACCAGGCAGCCCAAGAAGCAAAATATTTATAGCGACTTAATATTACACGAATGTGACGTTGACATCTCTAACTAGAGGGGGGACGAGGTGGAATGTTGAATTAAACCAATCCGTTACAAAAACTTGGTCGGCTAGGTAAATAGCACCAACAAATAAATGTGTCAGGCGTCCTCTTAAAGAGCGTGTTACGTGCCACGGTGGCTAAATTAGTACCGCACACTAAATACTGACCTTAGGGAAATATAAATAACGGTTGCAAAACAGCTGTTAGATTTTTAACCTCTTATTTGGTGTGATATGCAAATAAATATATTTCGTGCTGCATTAATTATGCGGTGTAAATTTTACCTGGTTGCTAGATGTAGATAATCAAATATGTGTAGTATGTCTTGTGGATTCCGTGCATTTAATGACAATTATTCATTTTATATTGACGTAGTAAATCACATTCAAAATTCACCTACGATAATGTATCTCTTACTTTATTTAAATCCTTACATTCGCTATGCTAGTTAAGTCAAATTAATTAAAGGTATGTTTGATTTATTCTTTTCGAAATGGTTTAATGCCGCCAACCCCAAGAGGGGTCTTATTAGGCATAACCGGACAAAGGCGAGACTGCTTGACTCTCCAGGCAGGCTAACTACCAATGAATTTAAGCGATACTATCAAGGGTGCCCCATGCGGAACTCAAACCTCGACTGCATGCCTATACGAAAAAACAACAGGGATATAATTATATTCATGTATAAATGTTAGGTAATATAGATGACTGGTACTTACCGAGTGGTATCCAGCCTAGAATAGACCACCCCCTTTCCTCCCGTGGGTGTCGTAAGGCAGCAGTGTCTTCTGTAACTTCACCACACCACGAATACTGCGATCCCCAAGCCGTTTACCAAGCGCGGGGTTTATGGCAACCCCCCCCCCCCTCTTATGAAAGTGGGAGGCCTTTGGTCAACAGTGGACGTTTTCCAGCTGATGATGATGATGATGAATATGAAGTTAATTCCTGTAATATTTGTCCAAGTAAGCACATATTTTCTCAAGTAATCTTGATCCATTCGTGCGTAATCAACGGTCAATAAAAGGCGACCTCTCCCTTTTCCTATCTGATTGGTTTTGTAAAGCAACGGCCATTTGTATATTTCGATGTATTCGCTACTATGGTATAAACAGGGATGAATCCCTCGCACACTTACGTTATAATCTACCTTAAATGTATTTATTCGTAGCTAGTCTACTAGAAAATGTCTCATACATATATAAACACTGTAATTCCTAAAGGTTATAATTATCAATTCGGGAGTCTTTATTTATACACACATTTTGAAACTCATCATAAGTCCCATGTTTAGTTGTAGAGCCTAGGTATTGCCTTTTATAGACGCCGTATTGGGATCATTGGTTTTAAATTGTTGAAAACTGCCCAGATGACATGTTTTCTGATAATATTATGTATTAAAAATAAAACATTGTTTTTTCTTAGCAGTTTCAATGTGTATTTGTGTAATGCTTTGAAATTCTATAATTATTATTTTTACAGATTTTTGTATTTTTTATCTTTCTTTAATATATAAGCGTTTTGGTATCTAGACTGTAAGTTTATATTGTTGAAAATGAATAATAAATTAAAAAAACATCCAGTGACATAACCGTGACTTTTTTAAGAATTTTATTTCTGATTCCCTACGTACGAGTATTTATTTTCCATGATATTACAATGCTGTATGTTATTTACATTTAAATGACTTGCCTTTAACAAGCAATGTTAATAACTCACATTCCACTGCCAGTAATAAAATCAGAACACATTAATTAATTTTCAATATATTCCGATCCCAACGGTCGCCAACAGTTGGCCTTTTGGAGATGCTCAGAGTCACTCAACGAGCTATGGAGAGAGGTTTGCTAAGAGTTTCTTTACGCGCCAGGATCCTGAATACGGAAATACGCCAAAGAACTAGAGTCACCGATGTAGCTTAAAGAATATACAAATTGAAGTGGCAAACTATAGGCCATATCTCTCCAAGAACTGATAACCGTTGGGGAAGAAAGGTTTCCGAGTCGCGACCAAGAACCAGAAGACGCAACTTTGGTAGGCCTCCCACCAGGTGGACCGACGCTATCGTCAGTTACGGGCAACCGTTAGATGCAAATGGGAAGTTGTCGTTGATTATGGCGATCTAAGGAGGCTTTCCAATGTCTTCCGGCTGATGATGATGATGCAATCCCAACTGTTGATTCAACTATTATTCACTATCAAGCATGTAAAAGTAATATTTGTGAAAAAATCCTATACATGAGTGCGACAGAGCATTTTTGCAGTAAAAGGAAATAAAAACAGACAACTGTACCAAAAATGAACATAACGTTCGTCGTGTTTTATGTCAGTTGTAAAAATAACCGAAAAAAACATTCGCGGGTTTAAAACGAATCTTGGTCGCTTTTTCATGAAAGTTCTGTTATAGACTGAACCTCCTTCCATATCCGTGTTGGAGTAAAACTGAGATACAACTTTTAAATTAATGAAGTCGTTGCGAAAGCTGTTTTGATATAAAATTATGAAGAGTTTACGAAAGTTGTTAAGAGTTATCTAAGAAAAATAGTTTTAGAACCATTAACGTAATGGGCTTGAAGCTATTTTCTTATTGAATGTTTAATGCCTTTGCTGAGCGTATTAAAATTAACATATCCTTTTTAAAATTATCACTATGAAAGAAAGCCTCGTTGATCTAGTGGTTGGACTGCTGCGCCAGGTTGCGGGTTCGATTCTCGCATGACAAACATTTTTGTGTGATCCGCAGTTGTTTGTCCCGAGTCTGAGTGTATGTGATATTTCCTGTTTGTACAATGTACCCTCGGTACAAGAGGAATTCCTTGTGTTGCGCAACGTTTTTCCCCAACATTTAACCAATTATTATACTGATGCACGGTTTTAATAAGACGGTACAAATATATAACTAGACATAAAGATTCTAAGAACTACATAAATTAAAAACTCAATGATTTTTTGTCAGTCTTGACAAATAAACCTATAATTAATAAACTTCTAGAAAACGTACTAAGTAATAGTACTACTACGGAGACAAGAGATAATGGTAAAGATACGGTAGGGAGAAATGGTTGCCATTAACACACATATAAACTCGGAAAGGGATCGTCGCCGTATCGCCTTTCGCCTTGCCATCAAACAGGCGTCAACCTAAGTGAGCACGTAACCAAAGCTGATCAGCTGCTCTTATATGTCGACTCGGCTTCGGACTCGGCCGCGTTTACGGCTCGAGCGTGTCCCGAGGCGAGGCGATTACGTTACGATTCCGATTAGTGTGCGTTGCAGTTGGGTGTTCATACACAGAATACTGCACGGCTCGAGTTTATACGGTGACGATCCCTTTCCGAGTTGATATGTGTGCTACTTTAATCACAATGTTAGTTACTATTGATAGTTGAAGCTCTCTTTTATTTATGTCTTATACATAAAGTAGGTACCTATTTATAATTTCTAAACAAAGAGCCGAGAAATGATAGTCAGGTCTTTGTTGTAAATATGAAATTCCTACCTTCAATTCATTTAGGATGACTTCGCCAAGCCTTTTCTGTTAGGGTTGGAGATGTTCTTCAATTGTTCTAGTATTGAAAGGGTCAGGTTTTGAAGATCCCTTAACCGACGAGCATGTACGAAGAATGTGTGATAAGTTTGTTTTTATGTTACCAAATGGAAATCCATGCCTACCCCCTTAGAAATCAAGCATGACTTAACATAAGTAGTGCCAACAAAACAAATTTTATCTAATAACTCAGTACGCTATCTGAATACTTTACGGCAAATTGTTTTAGTACATAAATATAAATAATGTAACGGCACCATAAAAGGGTAGAATAAGGAAAAAGTATGTTAAATGTGCAGAACATTATTTTGAAGCATTTCTCATCCTGTAATTCGTTTCACCCTTTATGAGAAAAATGTGTGACAATACGAATAAACATCGCGCCACATATTCATGTTGATTTACAAGTCGTAGAATCAGAATAGGATTTTTCCTGTGTCAGGGGAATTTAATCAGATCTTTACAAACTTCGTCGGTCGTGTATAGAGAGCATAGTAATAAAAACTAATATTATGGAAGAGATACCTACGTCATTGTGAATTTATAGATACGCAATTTATCTTACAATTGAAACAATGGTTATGGTCATGTCACATTTAATTTAGAAACTGGAATTCATTTCCGCTTAAATGACAATATCTAAAAATTACTTCTTCTTATCGTAGTGTTTATGAAAAACCTGGTGTCAGAGTTTAAACCGCCCGTAGGCCTCTGACATGGCTTTAAATTTACGTTTAAAATGTTGAATTCCATTATGTTGATTTAAAAAAAGTTCATGCTAGTGTGTTCGTTATTTTTTTAAATAATTAATATCTCACAAAGCATGCCTATAAAGGTCTAGTCTTATAATAAACGTATCTATCGAAACCATTTTCAATGATATTAACCCAACTAAGTACTAACAAAGTTGTACTGTAAGATTAAGTTTGTCGACGCGTTGTCATGTTTATAAGGAGAATACGCGTACTCAAAGGGGCCACCTCAAAGGTTCAAACATTTGACGGATTGTTTTGATGATTCAGCCTTCGCTAATTGTGCCGAATCTTTCTGCTCCATTACGTCAATAGTGATGTAACGGATACTCGTGTTATTCGAGTGTTTTCGAGATTTTTATTTTGGCTGTTACCTTTTTATCGATAGCTATATTTAGAACTATAAAGGGCAAAGGTAGTATTGATAATTTCATTTGCAGGTAGGTATAGTTTGTCCTCTTACACGATTATCCCTACGTTCTTATGTGGAATTCCCTGCTCTTCATTGATGTACAATGTCACTATAACTTAGGCATTATATTATTGATCATCATTCATTTATCAATCGATCATTTATTTTACATAGTATTTTTAAAATTACTTTATATTTTAAATACAATTTTCGAAATCATTTTATTCTATATACATACCAGTAAACTTCTACTACAATTATTAACATAAAAAGCAAACAAATTATTCCTATTCATATTGCTATTTGCAAATACTAATAATTGGCATTGACGAATATTGGGAATGAACATTGGTGACATCACTAGTCCTAAGGGAATCAATCACTTGATGGATTTTGTGAATTAATCCGTGTAATATGAATGATTACACCCGTTTCCATAAAGCAAGACTAAATGATAAATAGCTGGTGGAGACTGACAATGGATCGGTCACGATGTGTGTTTATAAAGGTGACCCATCCATTGCGTGGTAGTAAGAAAACTGGTAAACATAACCCAATGAAAGACGTACACGATATGTTTATTGTTTATGTGTAGATTTTATAAATTTGGTAAAGGTCGCAGTATATTTTTGTGCTACGCTCCTATATAAAAGCAATTTTTAAGAAAAACTCATTAACATCATCAGCCGAAAGACGTCCACAAAGTCTTCACCTTAGAACGCCACAATAAAAGGAAACTTGCCATTTGCATGCACCGGTTGCCCGCAACTCTGAAGATATCATCGGGCCACCTGGTAACAGGCCTGCCAACACCGCGTCTCGCCTTTGTGGTCGCCACTTGTGAATCTTTCTTTCTCTCAAATTTCGGTTCTTAGGGCGATGTGGCCTCCTCATTGCCACTTCAACTTGCATAATATTCTTGAGGCTTTTTTAGTTCTTGGAAGAATTCTTGTATTCCAGATCCTGTCGCGTAAGAAAACTTCGTACACAGCTTTCTCCATAGCTCGTTGAGTGACTCTAAGCCTCTCCAAAAGGCCATCCATTAGCGACCACGTCACAGACCCATACGCGAAACTGGCTGGTTAAGGACCAGCGTCTTATTATATATTAGAAGCTTAATATAATATACTGGGTATTTAACGACACAGCCAGAGTAATATAATATACCCAGTATATTGTATTACTCTGGCTTCTAATATATAAAAGAAAATACGTGACATTCACAGGTCCTAAATCAATCGACGATAGATCTTAATAAATATACAATGACAAAGATTTTCACCAAAATCCGTAAGAAATCCGTTGCTACAAGAAAAACTATCTCGTGTACCTACTATATTTACTTTTAAGAAAAAACAAAATATGACGTCATGAACACAAGAAGGTTAATTAACTTGTCCGATCTTTTGTCTGCTTACCTATTCACTAATATAATAAGGAGGAAAGTTTCTTTGTTTGTTTCCAATATACGTATAGTTTATGTAGGAAGGTACTTACATAGAAAGTAATCTTGTAAAAGTCAGTTATTTTTATTGGGTGTAACATATAGGTGCGTACATTATGTTCGTATATCTTATTCTAAGAATATATGGAATATGCGATAGTTTTATCATTTAATTCTTTTTGTCTTTTCAAGACAATGCGCGTTGGTATTAAAGTCAAAATATGGTTATTGTGCGAACAAATAACCAATTTTTTGCCTTTAATTCCTAGACTTTGTTTAAGTACACAATTTCCTAAGTAGATAGTTTCTAGGTATGTAAAAACATTTTGAATTGTTAATTACGCCCAAATTACAGCAATTCATCTACCACACAACACACAGTCAGCCAAGGAAATAATAAGTGAAACATTACTATATACTACAATCCTTCTAGGTACATACATACATGACATCACACCTATATTCCCCGAAGGGGTAGGCAGAGGTGCATATATAGTACACCCACATTTCGCCAGTTATGTTTTAGGTCCCAATGTAATAGGGGGCGAGCCTATTGCCATCAACAAGGCACAAATCCAGACTCCGTGCTCCTACTGAGAATTACCTAATGGAAATACCCAGTAACACTTTGACCGACCCTGGATTCGAACCCAGGACCTCGTGCTCAGCAGTCGCGCTGAGCAACCACTAGACCAATGAGGCAGTCTATTGAGTATAAAATTGATGAAATATATTCAATAAGTAATTAATATAGAAAGAAGCTAAAGCTATTCTATAATTATTCACCATTATTCGACTGTAATAGGAACTAATCTAAGTTAATCTGAGAAATAGTTCGTAAAGTTCAATTTGATTCTATTAGACAGGTATTTATCATGATTATGTTAATCGTAATTACAACTTAGTTAATGACTTTAAACTTTAATGGAGTCGCAGGAGATAGTGTTTTGTTTCCTAGCAATGTGAAATTAAATTTACCCATACCAAAGTTTATGGAATGTTTTCCTTTATGCGTTTTTAAGGGTTATTATATTGTAGGTAAATATATAACTTAACTACTATCCGTCTTTAAATGTAGACTTAGTTTTATGGTAGCTAGGTTTATGATTCCAAGTCCATTTATCGGTTTAACTAGGCCGACTGCCCTAGCATAGACTAAAATTAAATCGTAGATTATCATCATTTCAGCCCGGTATCACCCACTGTTGGGTACAGGCCTCCTTTTTTCTCTGCCAATCTTCTCTATCTTGAGCGTCTCTAGGTATTCTTAGTGGAGCTGTTCATGTTATCAACCCAACGTACTTTTGGTCGTCCCAGGTTTCTTTACCCAACCTTAGCCACCATTTGCTCAACGCTTTGCTCTTATCCATGCCAAATTATAGATAGCTCTCTGATCATTATTTTGTACTAAGGTTCTATTCAACGAATATAGTGCGCAGTGACTGTTAGAATAGCCTTCTACATAATTGTTCAATCCCGCACCAAACAAATATTTGTGCGATCTGCAAACAACTGTTTCGTAGACATTGCATGTATTTCATATCTGTGAAACGCTCCAATACAGGAGAGGAGAAATTCTTGGGGACGGTTGTCACCATGCCTTACAAATCCAGTTCGTATATAGCTTTGGTTGATACACAAATACCTGTGCTAGTCAGTACGTGTGCGGGATACCCGATATAATTAAGTTATCAATAGCGTGTATTTACCAAATAGATTGTAGGCATAGTATTAAGTTAGTATAATTATTTGTAAATCGACAGCGTAACCTGTAGAAACCTGTAGAAACCTGTAGAAACCTGTCTGACTCCGAACCGAGAGCCGAGCGCTCTGATTGGTCAGACAGGTTTTGACTGGCCGGTTACGCTGGCACTACGTGTGCATCTGATTTGGCGCTATAAATAGAGGACCATTGTGCGCTTAGGTCAGTTCAGTTTTAGCATCAGTGAGTTCAGTTCGAGCAGCGGTCCAGTTAATTCAAGTGCGATATAGTGCAAGATCAGTGCAAGTGTAATACAGCTCAGAGTTCCATAGTTTATAGTTTAGTTGTGTTTTATAGTTTATTTCTGTTTTTAATTAGTGTTAAGTTATAGTTATAATTTAGGGCTAAGTTTTAATAGTTTTGCATAGTGTTAGGTAAGTTTTAAGTTGTGGTGTAAATAAAACAGTTTAAACAGTGTATCATTCGGTGTTTTTATTGCGAACCAGTTATACTTCCTCCAATCCAGCAACTTAGAGGTACGGGTATAGACAGGAACACACCAGTTCGATCCGATCCCGTACATTTTGGTCCTTCGAGCCGGATACGAGGAAGATAACATCTAGAGAACGCCAGCGAACCCTGTTTAAGAGAACAATGCCGGTTACGAGGTCTACAGGAAGGCGAGACTGCCAGGCGTCGACTACGGTTACAGAACACACTGAAACCACGATAGAAACCGCCACAGAAGCTACGACTGAAACCAGCGCGACTGAAGCGACGGGAACGACGGCTAATACGTCAGAAGCCCCGGCCGCTACCGAGTCAACAGTGAAACAAGCCGCGCATGACGTCACTGTCGTAATTAAAGAAAGTGGTCGCCGTAGCAAAGCTACGTCACAGAAGAGTAATAAATCTTCCAAAGCACGCCGCTTAGCTAAAGCCAAGGCAGAGCTAGCACAAAGGTTAGCTGACTTAGCCGCCGCACGTCTCGCCGAAGTAGAGGCCGACATAAGTGATGAAGATGTGTCCTCCGTTGCCTCGGAAATCGGTAACGATCATCGGGTGACTACTTGGCTCCAGTCAAGTCAACTACTCGACACCACTATCAGAACACATCAAGCTGAAGTAAAGTCGTCGACCGATCCTGCTGTCCCAGTGACCGCCGCCGTGTCATGGGACATCCCGGCGACTTTACCGGCGGGAGTCAGCAGCGCGCTCCCGCAACTCGAACAAATGAACACTGAACCTGTGAACACTGAACTTGTGAACAACACGTTGCCAGTGAGAACCACTACCTCCTGGCAACCGAACTTCGCGACTGAACCGCCGCGCCTGAACCCACCGCCAGTGATTGCCGCCGCATCCTGGCGATCGAACTTCGCGACTCAGTCGCACCTGAACCCGCCAGTGACCACTGCCGCGTCCTGGCACTCGAACTTCGCGACTGAGCAGTCGCACCTGAACCCGCCAGTGACCACTGCCGCGTCCTGGCACCCGAACTGCGCGACTGAGCAGTCGCACCTGAACCCGCCAGTGACCACTGCCGCGTCCTGGCACCCGAACTTCGCGACTGAGCAGTCGCACCTGAACCCGCCAGTGATTGCCACCGCATCCTGGCAATCGAACTTCGCGACTGAGCAGTCGCACCTGAACCCGCCAGTGACCACTGCCGCGTCCTGGCACCCGAACTTCGCGGCTGAACCGCCGCGCCTGAACCCGCCAGCGATCGCCGCCGCGTCCTGGCAATCGAACTTCGTAGCTGAACAGTCGCACCCGAACCCGCCAGTGACCACTGCCGCGTCTTGGCAACCGAACTGCGCGACTGAGCAGCCGCGCCTGAACCCACAGCCAGTGATCGCCACCGCATCCTGGCAGTTGAACTCGACGCACGAGGCGTTGAAAACAGCATGGCAGCCAATTTACACAACGGCGCCGCACCATAGTTACAATTCAAGGCCTACTACTACGCCCTGGGTGCCGCCGTCTATGCCATCAATACCCGTCGGGCAACAGCCTACGACAATAGCCGTCCCAGAAGCGAGGATGGATACAAGAGAACTGGCAACTGCGATAACACAAGCTATTCAAGCAGCACAGTATCAGCAGCCGATGAGAAATGCTGAACTACCAAGTTTCAACGGAGCTCATCAGGACTGGCTCACCTTTCGCGCCGCCTATTGCGAAACAGCCTATCGACTAACGGCGCTGGAAAATATGTCAAGACTACGAAGAAGCTTGCGTGGAATAGCTAAAGAAGCAGTCCAAGGTCTGCTTATAGTGAATGCAGACCCGGATGAGGTTATGAAGACGTTAGAACTACGTTTCGGCCGGCCAGACTCAATCGCTATGGCCGAGCTGGAGCGTCTGCGAAGTCTACCTCGTCTCACAGAATCACCGCGGGAAGTCTGTACCTTTGCCACCAAAGTGGAGAACATCGTGGGTACGCTACGAGCACTGAACTGCGGACATTACCTCTTTAATCCGGAGGTCACAAAATCCATTGTTGAGAAGCTCACACCGACAATGAAGAGGCAATGGTACCAATACTCGGCAACGCAACCCAGAGCGGAACCCGACCTGTTGAAATTCACCAGGTTCGTTAAAATAGAAGCGGAGCTATGTAGTCCGTATGCGCTACCAGAACACATCGCCGCTGCGACTACAAACGATCATAATGCGAAGCGCCGTCAACAACGGGTACACACTACCCAAGAAGCGAACAAACCAAAGTGTGGATTATGTGATCGTCAGGGGCACAACATCGTAGACTGCGAACAATTCAAGAAGGCAGCTACTGATGTAAGATGGGACATTGCGAAGAAGCATCGTCTGTGCTTTCGGTGCCTCAGAATCCGAACGAAGCAACACAGCTGTAAGCCGAAGAAGTGCGACATAGACAACTGTGTACACTTCCACCACAAGATGCTGCACTCCATCAGTAGAGCAGCGTCTAAGAAAGAAGAAGTCGACAGCGCTAGAGAAGAACAAGAAAAGGTCCATTCAATGTGGACACCGAAGGTATCATTTCTGAAGATTATACCAGTACGCATCTCCGGACCGGCGGGAGCCGCCGACACCTATGCACTTCTCGACGACGGCTCTACCGTAACGCTGATCGACGAGAGCCTAGCCAATCAAATCGGGGCAGAAGGATCCAGTGAGCCACTTCAAATAGCGTCTTTTGACGGTGAGCCCACGGTTGATGCGTCATCACGAAGGGTGAACTTTCGCATAAAAGGTCGTCACACATCCGAACGCAAGCTGCACGCAAGAACGATCAAGCAACTAGAATTGGCTGCACAAAAGATTCCCAGGGAGGCGGTCAGAGAATGCAAACATCTCCATGACATCGCCAGGGATATGGTAGACGAAGATGCCAGACCCAGACTCCTGATTGGCCAAGACAATTGGGATCTACTCATCGCAACTACGGTCAAAAGGGGAAAGAGAAGCCAACCAGTGGCCTCACTTACACCACTGGGCTGGGTCCTGCATGGCAGCCATACGCGAGCGCTTGGCCATAGGGTAAACTTCATCAGAAACATCAATACCGATGACGAACTACATGAGCTGGTGAAGGAATATATCACAATAGACAACATACAAGTCAGCCCAAAGAAACCCATCAGCGATCCTGAAGAAAAGGCACTTCAAATCCTTCAACAACATACGACCCGAACTCCAGAAGGAAGGTACCGAACTGCCTTATTGTGGCGAGACGAAAAAGGGAAGATGCCAGACAACTACGGCAGCGCCCTGAACAGACTCATGGGCGTAGAGAAGAGACTGGACAAGCAACCCGAACTAAAGAGGAGGTACGCTGAACAAATGGAGGCACTGGTATCGAAAGGATACGCCGAACTAGCTCCATCCACGACGTCGAAGAATCGAACGTGGTACCTACCCCACTTTGCCGTGTTCAACCCGATGAAGCCGGACAAGTTGAGGATTGTCTGCGACGCGGCAGCCAAAACGGGAGGAGTCTCATTGAACGATCAGCTGCTCACTGGCCCAGACCTGCTACAATCGCTGCCAGGAGTATTGATGCGTTTTCGTCAGCATGCAATTGCAGTGACCGCTGACATCACCGAAATGTTCCTGCAAATTGAACTGCGACCCGAAGACCGAGACGCACTAAGATATTTGTGGCGAGGGGATCGGAGAGACGACCAACCCCCAGAACAATATCGAATGAAATCTCTGATTTTCGGAGCTTCTTGCTCACCAGCGACGGCGATTTACGTAAAAAACACGAACGCCGATAGATTCCAACAAGAATATCCAGAAGCGGTCAAGGCTATCAAAATGAAACACTATATGGACGACTACCTGAATAGTTTCGACACGCTTGAAGAAGCAGTGAAGGTATCCCAAGCCGTACGTGACATCCACAGAGAAGCGCATTTTGAACTGAAGAAGTGGACGTCCAACTCTACCGCCCTTCTAGAAGCGCTGGGGGAAGTCACCAAGACCGAAGACACAGTCATGCTGGACGACAGCGTTAAGACAGAACGAGTGCTCGGTCTTATCTGGAAACCTGTGGAAGACTCGCTTGCCTTCAATTTGAATCTGGCACGCATATCGCCGAACATTCTACAGAACAACACGCCGACTAAGAGGGAAGCTCTCAGGATAGTAATGTCCCTCTTTGATCCACTGGGACTTGTGTCACCAGTCACGATCAGAGCCAAGCAAATACTGCAAGAAGTGTGGCGTCGGGGAACAGCGTGGGACGAAGCCCTGGACGACGACTTAGCTGTGTGTTGGGGTAAATGGCTGACACATCTCAGGAAGCTAGAACATATGTCCATTCCACGAACCTACCCAGGCTTCAGTGCAGCGGAATCAATACAGTTGCACGTATTCACAGACGCGAGTGAATCTGCCTATGCAGCGGCAATATATTGGCGAACGATAACAAAGGACGGAAGAGTAAATGTGTGCCTGATCACAGCCAAGGCCAAGGTAGCACCACTGAAACTCATGTCGATTCCACGACTGGAGCTACAAGCAGCAGTACTAGGGGCGCGCATGGCGTCAGCGGTAAAAGAGGAGCATGAACGAACGCCAGTGTCGACTACATTTTGGACCGACAGCAGAACTACGCTATCATGGATCAGAACTGGATCTAGATCCTATAAGCCGTTCGTCGCTCACCGCATCGCGGAAATCGAAGAACATAGTTCAACCAAAGAGTGGCGTTGGGTACCGACAAAATTAAACCCAGCAGACGACGCCACGAGGGATGTGCCGGAAAACTACAACCGGGATCATCGTTGGTTCAACGGCCCAGAATTCCTCCTCGGGCCTCCAGAAAATTGGCCGCCGGACGAGAAGAATCCAGATTTAATTACAGGGGAAGAAAGGAGCTGTAATCTGACCGAGAAAAACATAAGTATCATCGAAGGCATACCAGACGTCAATAGGTTTTCCCGCTGGGAGAGGTATCTACGAACTACAGCTCGAGTCCTACAGTTTGTACACCTTTGTCGCCGATCGAAGCAGACAATTAATTACCGGAGAACAAAAAGGAACAGTAGCAACGATCCTGATTGGAAGACAAATAAACGAGTGTTGCAAGCTAAAACGATTGAGAGGCATGAAATTATAGAAAAGTATTTACCCCTCAACGCCGAACTTCTCCGCGAAGCCGAAAATATAATCCTGCGAGCATCGCAGAAGCAATCCTTCCGGGAGGAGATGGAAGTCCTAAAAAACCAGGAACCCTTACCACGAAGCAGTCGCCTGCACGCACTAAGTGTAGAATTTATTAAGGGAGAGATTCGACTGAAAAGTAGGGTAGCGGTCATGACAGACGTCACGGAAAAGTTGAAGAAACCGATGGTGCTCGACGGAAACCATCGCACGACCCAACTATGGATCGAACACATACACCGTCAATTGCATCACGCGAGTACCGAGACAATAGTAAACGAATGTCGCCAGCAACACTGGATACTCCGTCTGCGACCTACGGTAAAGAGCATTATAGGAAGATGTTTACGATGTCGCATGAAAGCGGCATCTCCGCCGCAACCGATGACCGGGGATCTCCCTGCCTGTCGACTGGCCCACCATCAAAGGCCGTTCACCTTTGTCGGTCTAGACTATTTTGGACCACTGATCATCACGGTAGGACGGAGTCATCAGAAGAGATACGTCGCTCTATTCACCTGTCTCACGACGCGAGCCATCCACCTCGAGCTCGTGGCGTCGCTGAACACGGATTCAGCAGTCATGGCATTGCGCCGAATGATTGCGCGCCGAGGTTGTCCAACCCAGCTATGGTCCGACAACGGGACCAACTTCCACGGCGCGGAGAAAGAACTGAAGAGGGCCGTCTTCGCAGCTACAGCAGACGAAGCGTCCCGGAAAATGATTGACTGGCGATTCATCCCGCCAGGTGCTCCATTCATGGGAGGTGCGTGGGAACGCATGGTGAGATCAGTAAAGACAGCACTGACCACCACTCTCAACGAGCGCTTCCCGAGCGAAGAAGTGCTCCAGACACTGCTCGCCGAAGCCGAGCACACGGTGAACAGCAGGCCACTCACCCATGTATCGGTGAACCCTCACGATCCGGAGGCGCTGACCCCAAACCATTTCATTTTGGGTGGCCCAGGTCGCGTCGCGGCTCCCGGGGAGTTCAACGACAATGACGTGCGCCTCCGAGCAAGTTGGCGAGCCTCACAAAGACTCGCCGATGTATTCTGGGGGAGGTGGCTCAAGGAATATCTCCCAGAATTACAAAATAGAAGAAATCCACACACCAAAGGCGTTTTACCTGAGGTCGGTGACCTGGTGCTTATAGTAGATGGCAATCTCCCCCGAAATATGTGGGTCAGAGGGCGCATTTGCGCCACTTATCCCGGCCCAGATGGGGTGGTACGCACTGTGGATGTGGTCACCAAAGGAGGAACACTACGGCGTCCAGTGAAGAAAACAATAATACTACGAGTGGAACGTGACGATCCCGCACCATCTGTAACTGCGACACCAGCGGCCGGCGTCGCACGGCGGGAGGAATGTGCGGGATACCCGATATAATTAAGTTATCAATAGCGTGTATTTACCAAATAGATTGTAGGCATAGTATTAAGTTAGTATAATTATTTGTAAATCGACAGCGTAACCTGTAGAAACCTGTAGAAACCTGTAGAAACCTGTAGAAACCTGTAGAAACCTGTCTGACTCCGAACCGAGAGCCGAGCGCTCTGATTGGTCAGACAGGTTTTGACTGGCCGGTTACGCTGGCACTACGTGTGCATCTGATTTGGCGCTATAAATAGAGGACCATTGTGCGCTTAGGTCAGTTCAGTTTTAGCATCAGTGAGTTCAGTTCGAGCAGCGGTCCAGTTAATTCAAGTGCGATATAGTGCAAGATCAGTGCAAGTGTAATACAGCTCAGAGTTCCATAGTTTATAGTTTAGTTGTGTTTTATAGTTTATTTCTGTTTTTAATTAGTGTTAAGTTATAGTTATAATTTAGGGCTAAGTTTTAATAGTTTTGCATAGTGTTAGGTAAGTTTTAAGTTGTGGTGTAAATAAAACAGTTTAAACAGTGTATCATTCGGTGTTTTTATTGCGAACCAGTTATACTTCCTCCAATCCAGCAACTTAGAGGTACGGGTATAGACAGGAACACACCAGTTCGATCCGATCCCGTACAGTACGTTTCGACCCGTCTTTACTAAGGATCGGGTACTCCAAGTAATTGGGTTGCGGGGTACACATAGCAGTCGAAGCGTGTATTACACTGATATACAACCGCTTTTGGCTGTGGACAAAACTGATTCAAACGTTAATAGGAAAAGGCAATAGGTACTGATGACCTCTCTAGATGACTCAGATACGCCTAGATCAGATGTCAACGTAATCGTTACCTTTGATTCGTCAAACTTATCAGTGCTAACGTCAATCTTGCTATGCCACCTCATTTTGTTTAATAAAAGTTATTTTTTAAATTTACTGTTGCCTTTAAGTTTAATAGCTTATATCTGAGAGATAACTTTTTATATCCAAAACAGTTACAAACTATGTTACAAAACTACCAAATACTTTATGTGCAAAACATTGCTAAATTAAAAGTTTAATAATATAAAGCTCTTTTTAGTACAAGAAGATATTATTATCCTTCTGGAACGCTAACAGACCGACGGTGACGTCTTAATTAGCAAAAACACAGATCATCCAAACTTTTAAAATTCCATCATCATGACTGCGCAATTTCAAAATAATTAAAAATCCCTCTGTAACTCTCATTGAGCCACACCCATTCTCGAAGTGTAATTAGCAAACAAACCACAGTTCGTTCTAAACAAGTTACAGCCATATATCTTGTGATCTCGCCCCAACACGGCCCGCTAATGGAAAAGATGTAATTACAAACTTTGTACAAATTCCAAGGGAGAACCTCTGCTATAAGGTGTTGAAGCAGATATTAATTCCATAATACACTTATGCTGCACGTCGACTTCAATTCGACACGTGTACGCCAGAGCCTGAAGAATTTAAATGTGTATTAGGTATTTAAATATTTCTCCAGTTTTCTATATGCGCCTTTATAGTCATGATGGACAAGTGTTAGTTTGATTGTTCATATGAGGATCAGAATATTTTTATCTGTCCCCAGATGAGGAAATCTAACATAACATAACATCACGCCTGTATTCTCCGAAGGGGTAGGCAGAGGTGCATATACAGTACACCCACATTTCGCCAGTTATGTTTTTAGGTCCCAATGTAATAGGGGGCGAGCCTATTACAGCCTGCGCACAAATCCAGACTCCGTGCTGCTACTGAGAATTACCTAATGGAAAAATCCAGTAACACTTTGCCCGACCCGGGATTCGAACCCAGGACCTCGTGCTCAGCAGTCGCGCTTAGTAACCACTAGACCAACGAGGCAGTGAGGAAATGTAACCCTTAAAATATTAGCAAAATACTCAGACTCAGACTAAGGTATAATAGTAACATAATGATCAACTATGAGACAAAAGTACCAGGATATTACGATCGAATTTGGGTTAACAAATATGCAACTTCGAAACGCTATTTATAGATACTGTACCATTATTACTTCCATTTAAGGAAACTTTTCGTGACTTCCTGAGAGCGTGTACACCCACATTAAATCCTCTTTTAACAATTAACGCCAACATGAGAAAGGTACTACATGGCTTTGTTTAGAGTTAATTAGATAACTCGGTTACGGTTGAAATTCTTTGAATCAGACTGTAGAAAAATTACATCCACGTAATTATTTTTATAATACTACTAGCTGTTGCCCGCGACTTCGTCCGCGTGAATTTCGTGGTATGAAAAATAGATGTTGGCCGATTCTCAGACCTACTCAATACGCTCACAAAATTTCATGAGAATCGGTCTAGCCGTTTCGGAGGAGTATGGGAACGAAAACTGTTACACGAAAATTTTATATATATAGATTAGTAACTGGTAAAGATTATGTATAGGTAACTATGAACATTAATTCAAATCGATTTCTGATAAATAATTATGTTCCCTACATATATTTTAAAAGACGAATTTGTTTCTTAATATTTGTTCTTCAAAGTCTAGAAGTAGTTCAAGTTGTAGTCATCGATTACCTAATACCATAGCTCTTTGGGTTTCAATTTTCGATTACTTAAATATATCTATATTTTATACATTGGTTTATTAAGGATCACAGAGTAACAAGATCAACTCACTGCGACCAGATTTTTACAATAAGTTTCAAACATGCAAATCTACTGCAACTACAGAAAACTGTGGAAGTGTGTATTCTGGCGCATGGTCAAGATGCCAGTTACAGATGTAACACAAACAGTGAGTAAAGTAAGGAACACAAGCTACTATAGAATTTATGTATAGAGCTCTACGTAGTCACGCGGGTCCTTTGGAAGTTAGTTTGAAATACTAGATACGGTCCAAAAATGAAAGGAGTTTGATCAACCGTGATGTAGGTACTATAACTACCTATTTATTTCTAGATTTTAGTTTTGCTCACCTTGGCCTGTGATGAAGAAAACAAAGGCTTCTGTTACGTCACACTAGGTAACCAAAAAGGTCCGAGCAATAAACACGGGCATTACGAAAATTACCGACGAAGTTGACAGAAGTTGTATCCAACAGGTTCTGGCCCAATATTTACTATTCGCCTTTTGTTAGTTACATGACGTGGATAATATACACACAGACTTACCAAATATTGACCCTAAAATGTTAGCGTCCAGACGAAGATAATGGCTGAGATAGGCATATATGAAAGCTACAATATACTGCGAAGCCGTTTGCAAAAAATATTTAAAGTTACTATGTCGGTGTAAATATCTATATCTTGATCGTGTAAATCAAAAAATTCCCTAATCGGAAGCGGTAGCAGGAGTCTACTTCAATTCTAATTAGTCAAGACTGTAAAGACTGAAAGAACACATTGTAAGAATTTGTAGGTAAAGATTTTTATCATAGGTATCAATTTTAGTCCAAACTGACCGTTTAACAAGAGATAATGAGATGGTGAGCTATACCTACTGACATCAATGATGATATCACGTAAAATAAAAAAAAACGACATCTTCAAACACCCCTCGGAAGAGACTACCTACATCACACTTATGTAATGTAGGTATATAATGTAGTAGATAGAAACAATCAAGACGCCTCCTTGGATTCTGAGTGACAAAGATTAATTACGAGAAAGAAAAATAGGAATTTAATTTCAGTAACCGGGTGACGGTATCCAAAAAAGTGGCGCGTTTTAGGGAAGCAGAATAAGTGTACGATGTATGTGTGGTTACATAACTGTCTATGTTACAGACGACAATATAAAGTCTTTATCTACTATATAATATGAAAAATTATAAAATTGAAGTCTGGTTATAGAGGTTTGTGTTAACTGTGTTTTATTTTGAACGTCTATTGAGTTTTCTTGCACAGTCCTATCGATTCTACCTAGAACGAAACATTTTCAAATTTATCGCAACTAAGCCTAACTCTTCTCCTGCAACAAACAACTAAAAAAAGAAAGGCATTTCGAAGAAAAGTTACCAACAACAACGATATTCTTTACTAGAATTCAAAAGAAAAATTACAGTTGGCAAAAGCACATAACAAATCGACGGTCCCTACGTATATAAAGTCATGTCGAAAATGGCATTTTTTTTTTATTGTATCATTGGCTTTAGATTATCTTAGCGCACATACTGACATTTGATTTTTTTTTAATTTTATTTATTTAACTTGTTTTAAGAATCGTATAAAAGAACAAGTATTATAAATACAACGATTATGTGTCGTAGATGCGGACATCTATAACATATCTTTTTGTACGGTGTTTTAAAATGCGTGCCACTCGGTGCGAACGCGGTCTTGTCAGACTTATCGCCATTTACGGGAGTTCCCCGAACAAGACAAGTCGTTTGTGCGATGAAAAAATGTAATGTTTTGATACAGTTTAGATTTAGTGGTGTGTTATTTAGTTATAAGTACTCATATTACCTCCAACAATACCTACTATAAAACATGAATACCAGCAGATCAAAGTTATTGGTGGATATTGCAAACTCCAAAAACAATGTTATGTGCTTTTCTGAAGCACAAGATTTAATTAATTATATCGATAAAGCTAATGAGGGTAAGTAGTAATTCAAATAAGTATACATTAAACGCTTAATAATGTTAAAACAGTTGCTAAACGTGGCGCCAATGAAGTGGCTAGTTGTTTATTTTCTTTCGTTGACAACAAGGTTAAAGCTGGAGTCAAAGATTTTAGATTCTGGTCAGACAACTGTGCTGGTCAGAACCGCAATCGCATTGTTTTTTTAATGTACTTATATGCGAGCGATAGATTTAAGGTAAATGTGTCCCATCGATTCCTAGAAAAGGGCCACACCCAAAATGAGGCGGATAGCGTTCACGCATTAATAGAGCGAACAGCAAAAAATAAACTAATTTACACACCAGATGAATGGTACACACTGGTTCGTTGGGCTAAACAGAATAGTCCGCCATATACAGTTGTAGAAGTAGACCAAGACTTGGTCTTGGATTTTAAAGCTTGGCTGCATAGTAAAAACTGGGCAAAAGATACAAATTCAGAGAAAATTTCTTGGAAAAACGTAAGAGAAGTAATAGTGCAAGGGCACAATCCAGACATAATAGAATTTAAGTACGACTTTTCTGTACAAACTGTAGCAATCATTTGAAATTGACTAGAGGGAGGAAAAAGAAAGAACAAGAACTAATTCTAGAGAAGGTATATAATAATCCTATTTCTATCACTGAAGTTAAATATAAAGACTTGGTATTAAAGATAAGGCACATACTCAAACAATGCTGTGATGATTATTAAATTTTACTAATTAAGTCGATAAGTAGTTAATTTAGCTGAGGTACCTATGTAATAAAACTGTGATTATAATTAAATACTAGGTACCAATTGCATTGCTAGAGATGGTTAGGCTGAGGCACATGCTTAAAATTTTAATTTTTAATTACTAATATTAGACAACAGTGATTTTTTATGTTTAGTTCCTACTTCAGTGAGTCTATAGATACCTATTAATTAGATGCTAAGAAGATTGTTTTTTGATAATAAATAAACAATTAAATAATAATTTTGAATTTATAAACCTTGTTTAATTATTATAAAAAACAAACCTGATAATTTTAAAAGACATGTCTTTATTTACATTACAAAAACTATAGTCCTACCCCGAATGACGAAAACCACGTATAAAGTGATATGTCTTCATTGAAGTACTTTTTATATCCATAGGTGACGATTTCAGGATGTTTAACGTATTTATTTAAAAATGGTAACATAATCCTACATTTTCATAAAACATTTTATTTAATTTCTATATCAGACACTGTTTTTTTGTTTCCTGCGTATAAAAAGGTATCATAGACATGACTGACATACTTCTATTTTATTATCGGCGTAGAAACGGTCATCTATCAGTTTTTTCAAGAAAACGTAAAAAAATAAAATATATGTAAATAGCATTATAAAGCTCTTAAAACGGTTAAAATATTGTAGAAAGAAAATATTTATTATTGGTCATAGAATTATTTCTAGGGCGTGTTGAACACAAATTACGCTCTCCTGTAAACGTCGGTTTTTGACTTGACCTTATGTACGTAGGAACCGTCGAAATACAACGAGCCAACGAACGAAACAGAACTACATTCTTTTAAAAGTCATTTAAAACCAAACTGTATCTGACCAGTGGGGTGGACGGAGACGACGTAAAATAAGCGTTCCATTTTCTTGGCCCTTTGTTGGAGCACTAGAGAATTGTTACCACATTGCGCTAAGAAAAGTCGTATATCATCGAGAAAATGCAATTTAAAACCCAGTATTATCGAGAACCGACATTAATAAAGAGAATTATATTTTCCTTTACAACATAAGGTTTCGATTAAGCTGTGGTCTCATTAAAACTGGTTCGCAAATTTAGGTCAGCTAATGTTGACGGGTTTAGATTATTAAATGTCCATCGATTTAGGAATTAGGTCAGGTTGCGAACTAGGAAGCAGGACGTTATATATTTTAATCACTCATAATAATATTATGAACGCTGCAGAGTTCAACTGAAACAACGAGGAAAACTTGTAAGTGTTTTTTTGGCTTCTAAATTATGTAATAGCAATTAAGTAAGGGTGTCTAAATTCTTAGATTTGTCAACAAAAATATTATCTTCTCTACTTACCATTTTTTTTAATAAATTGCTTTACATGACACCTAATAAATTATCATCGTTCACTGCAACTGCATGGAAGAACCATTATTCAATGCTGCATTCTAATTTCAAAAGGATTGCTCATTTCAGAGTAAAACCCATCTTGCTTTACATTAAATTAATATAGGTAAGTATGGATTGATAAGGTTTATCTATATATATATAGATAAGTATTCCTGGCACCAATGTTTTTATTATAGAATCTATTTTGATTGATAACTAAATACTTACGTCGGTAAAGTAGACAAAAATCTTATAGGTAAGCTTGTTATAAAAGCTTATTACTCTCTTTTCACTGAAGAAATCTCTAAACACATTTAAGTTTATTTACTTTAGGGCTATGAAGTGTCCACACTAAGTTGTCACGTTTGGGATTCAGCAAAAAAAAGAACTGTTTCTAAAGCCAGCCTGCCAAACAAAGATAGACAAACCTCTGTAAATAACGTTGGAAATCAGGTCATTGTTAGCAAGTAAATATAACACGTGTCATGTGAGTCGACAGGTTTCGTAGCGTATACGTTCATCTCCTTCGTTCCGCTCGTCTCTATGTTAGACAGGCACTCTGCAGTAGACCTTGGCAACAGGCCAAGAGCACGCACGAAAGGATACAAAAAACCTCTTAAAGTAATCCAGAATTCCTTACGATGCACCCAATATGTGTATAACTGTAATGTGTAAGACATTCCAGACGTTTCCAATATGATGTGTATTGCTTGAAGCTATGTGCCGCAATAACGTATTGAGCAGAAAGATTAAAGTCGTGCCCAAGGAGTGTCAAGTTGGGTACACAATGTGTCTTATATTGCAATACAGCGTTTAGTTTATTAATTGTAACTGTTACAATAACTATGGATCTAGTGGTATCTGCAACTGCGACTGCCTCGTTGATCTTGTGGCCGCTAAGCGCGACTGCCGAGCACGTAGTCCTGGGTTCGAATCACGGCTTGGGCCAAGTGCTATTAGGTATTTCCATCAAGTATTTCTCAGTAGCCGCACAGGTTTTGTGCTTGGTTAATGGCAATAGGCTCGCCCCCTATTACATTGGGACCTATAACATAATTAGCGAAATGTGGGTGTACCTTTAGGCATACCCCTTTTGAAATTGCAGTTGTAATGATACGTTTACGTTTAGTCCCTGAAAACTAGTACCTATGGTGATGTATCCAAATTCCATAGTAATTTAACCAATCCTTTTGGGGAGGGTACCACACTACACCTCATTTCATACAGTTTGGTTTGACTAATAATAGTTCAGAGAAAAGCAGACAACGAAGTTGTTATAAAAGAAATTAAGTATGCTAGGTTCCTTCCAAGCTGGTTACCTAACTGAAAGCGATGCATTGGAACTGGGCAATCGGTTATAAAACGGCAATTTTGCATAAAATTCTTAGGAAACTGCATCTTAAAGCTCTCATATTGGTCGTTTTCCAATATCAACCTTACGGTCGTAGATTCAAATAGCCTTTGAATCAATAAATAGATTATACAGTTGGCAAAGCACGTTTTAAATACATTTTTAATCAGGCCGTTATTTCAATGGCTGAGTGGTATGTTTAAGAATAAGTACGGACTCGTTGAAATGTGAATTTACTGTTGTTGTTTACACTTTAGCTATAGAATCTATTAAACTATTGATATAGGTGTTCACATTTATATTTCCAATATAATGCCCTCCTGACCAAATTTCAAACTAGGCAACTACGCAGGAGATATTATAGTGCCCAAGTATGCGCGCCAACACTGGTGCAACGGCTATAACGGCTTTACATTATAATCTTTACTGCTAAGTATACAAAATAATCACACTATATGTGACATCACAGTAATCACTCTAATATGATAAAGGCGAATGTTTGTGAGTGTCTTTGTTACTTCTTACTTACCTCTTCCCGCCCAACGGTTTCACCGATTTTAATCCCGATTGATAAAATTTGGTATGGTGGTAGCTGACACCCTGGATTAAAACATAGACTACTTTTTACCCTTAAAAAAATCAATGGAAAACAGCGCGAGGCACAACGAGTTATTTATAAAATAAGTAGGTACTTACTTGTGTTTCATAAGATCTAGAAAATGTAAAGGATGTAATAATAATTTTGGGGCTAACTCCCTGTTATTGGGTTAACAATATGAGAATTCTCGGTAGCAGCGTAGGGTTGGAAATAATCTGTGCTTAGTCCGTGGTTTCTATGAAATATGGCCTAAAGCAGTCTTCAGGGAAATTTTATAGAACGTCAGACCTCTGTCTCTTTGAGAAATCTAAGATAATAATTTTGTGGAAAGATAAGGCTATAGAACATTATCATTTAATAGTTCCAATTTATAAACAAGTAAAAGAGGTCAGGTTTTTTACCGAACTACGTTAAAGCCAAAAGAAAGGGGTATGATTTAAGCTGTCTATGTATGTAAGTAAGCATGTACAAACCTGGATGCAAAAGGCCCAAACACAGCACAGAGTGACGTTCAAGGGAGAATGCCTATACCTAGCAGTGTGGGTCACCTAGAGACTGGTGATGATGATGAAGTTTTTATGTATGGGCAACCAATTGATGCAAATGGCAAGTTGTCGTTAATTGTGGCGTTCAAAGAGGGAGGCCTTTGTTCAACAGTGGACGTATTCCGGCTGATAATGATGATAATTATGTATGTTATTTTTACGTGTGTAACACCCGTAACGCTTGAGACACTGAACCAATTTTTCAATGAACAACCTCTATATATTACAGCTAGCATTATGCCATGTATAGTAATAGTGGACCGCTTCTTTAATTGTAGGTTTGTATAAAGCTCTTGGAGGTTATTTATGGTAAAGGCAGCTGTAGAATTCGTAGTTCTGCGTTGTTATTATTGACAAAATGTTACGTTTTACGTACTAAAATGGAAAAATGAAAGAATTACACATTTTCTTTCAAAGTTTCGCCTAATCTGTTGAGTGAAGTCTTATATTTGCTTACATTATATTGACAACGTATGATTAAAATCAATTAAAACTTTAAACTGTAAATACATATATGTATGAAGTGTATTAATTAAACAACCTGAGAATTGTAATAGGTTTAATAGGCTAAAATAGTTGTAAGGATACTTTTTTCTGCCTATGTCATAAAACAAATTATTGATTTTACAGTTACTCAGTAGTCACCATAGGTAATATTTATGTAATGACCCATATATCATTTCAACCTTCCAATTAATGAACTGAGGCTTCCACAAAGACCGTTACAATCAATGGTCGTGAGGCATTATTGCCACAATCAACACGAACGGCATAATATAATTGTTATTATCGCATGATGGCCTGATCAGCGCAGTGATCTTCTGCGCATGTCGGGAGATTACTGCAAAATGTTTTCGAGTTTGGGTTTTTGAGATCCTCGATGTGCAATATGCACAAGGTTACGGGGCACGAATTTAGGTAATATTACCTAAGTTCATTTGTTTGTTAGTGTGTTTTTATGTTTAATACTTTAGCACGCACAAATAGCTGGATCAATTTTGCTATGTATCAAACTTGCTAGGTAGGTGACACCCTGGCAGTCCTGGCACAGATAGGCTACTATTTATCCTGATGCAGCGGGCAACAACCCCCCCCCCTTTAAGGGGGAGGCCATTGTTCAACAATGGACACCTTCTGGCTGATGATGATGATACGATATATAATTCTGTCTTCTAGAAGGCTACCATTTTACACACAGCACTTTTTCAAAACCCATTAACCAAAATAACATCTACTTTCGTCCACTTATTGCCAATTAATTAACCCATGCAAATGCCTGCTTATAAAAAGCTTATAGAAATCTCTAAGGCCGCCACTTAATTTTCTAATGAACCTAGATTGACTTGGCAAAGTTTAATAACAGCTGGTTCTGACTTCATAGTCGTAGTTACCATTCACAGCAAATTAAAAGTCAAGCTTGATTGACCTACCCCTTAAGAACTCTGAGTAGTATTGACCTACTTATTATATTGGAAAATTCTATTTGCAGCTGCATTTTATTTCTAGATTTCAAAGAGGTCAATATTTTGGCTTTTTATTTAAGTAACTATTGTCTTTTAATCGAATTCCATATTTAGGTGGCCAGAGGTGTTAAAATGTTTAGCTAGCAGTATTTGTAATAAGCGATATTTCGATAACCGTGTTTCTATCTCCATAACTCATGTAGGTTTACGAAAAGATGATTGTACAGTCCAGATCTTACAATGGTTTTAAAGAAACAAAAGTCGTCTACACAGACCGATCTCAGGGTTTTATAGGAATGAAATGAAAGAATGCAACCCTGATTTATTTATTATGATTTGACGATTGGCGCAGTGGCTAAGCTATTGAACTGCTGCGCTTGGGGTATCGGGTTTCATTCCCGCACGGGACAAATATTTGTTTACAGATTTTTGTTCCGAGTCTGGGTGTGTACGGCAACAGCTTTTTAAAGAGAAAAGGTATACCACAATAGAATACTATGTTTTACCAAAAAAAAGTTTTTGTAGTAAACTAGTGCCTGTATGTTAGAGTATTATATTTCAAATTATATTCTGTAACCTGTTTACGTAATTCCCACCAGCCCAGTCTAGTAAATAGTAAATTTCGCCAACGAGATGGGCTCGGCACATACATTATTCATCAACTATCTACAGTAAGTTGAAAACCTACCTCTTTTACAATACTTAAAGTCTAAACAACTCAATCTGATAAAGGTTTATTCACTTCAGCTCTTAGTCTGTTCAACGTCGCGTGTGCTTACCAAAGAAGAAAACAGAGCTTTTTAAGATGACAATAAATCATTTATTCAAAATCTATCTTATATATAATATTATCGTGTCACAATGTTCGTTCCCGTACTCCTCCGAAACGGCTTGACCGATTCTCATGAAATTTTGTGAGCATATTGAGTAGGTCTGAGAATCGGCAAACATCTATTTTTCATACCCCAGGTCAGCTAGTATATGTATATAAAAATGCATTGATGTTCGTTAGTCTCGTTGACACTCGAGAACAGCTGGACGAATGGGCTAATTTTGATCTTAAAATATTCGTGGAAGTCCTGGGGAGGTTTAAATGGTGTGAAGGTCGTACGAAGTTCGCCGGGCTAGTAGACTATAAATGTACTTTTTTGAATGTCAAATTAAATCAAGACAGCCTTCAAAACGCCCACCCGCAGCGGTTGTCCCTTAGCACAAACATAGGCCATAGTTTCCTCATGTTATGCCACTTCAGGCAGCATAAGTGTGACGACAGGTCAACTTCCATACAAACGAAAATCTTTAAGTACCTACCTATAGTTTATTTAACTGCTTAAACTTTGTTCAGAGACCTGAAGTATTTGGTTTTCACAAAACAATTACATTGTTATTATTATCTGCTCCATTTCCGTAAATTAAAAGTTTGTAAAACAACCGGAATAAACCGAGCCAGCTTGTCAACTCATTGTACAAAGGTACAACATTTTTTCTTGATCAAAATTACTTTATGAAATTGTCCCCACTGCTCTTGGATTAAGATTTTAAGAAATTAGCTTTTGCTTAACAATTGGCTCACGAAATTGGTTTCTCAAAGGATACAGTAATTTCTTTTCTTATTGTTACCTAAATAAATACTTTTTGATGAGGTTTTGAATTTATTTGTTGTTTTTGAATTGAGAAACTCCAACTATTTGAGATTAGGTTTTGATCTTTGAAGGTAGGGATTATTACCTCTGACTTAATAAACTTATTTACTTCAAATGTAGTCGACTGAAACGTAATTTTGTAATTGTAGAGTGGATAATTACTGAGAATAGATTACGGACCAATTAAGTGAGACGGCCTTTGGATCTGAAAATAGTAGAACGATTTTCTAAAAATGCTATTTTTGCTGTTCTATTTTGGCTGTGAGAGATGGTTATGTACATACTAGATACTGATAAGGATTAAAGCCAGGAACCATAATGGCTAACGGATCAAATATTCAGCCAACGAACGCTGCAATGTTACCTACATAATAAATACGTATACCTATGTCTTAAATGGACCTTTGCACGGATTGTATGTTAAGCCAGAATGTTACTTGAATTTGTGTTTGTTTGATGATCCGATTGGTGCGGTAGCTAAGAGCAGCTTTCTGTGTTTGAAATTGCACCAAAACAATAGATTCAAATGTATGAGTCAATTTGTTTATGCAAACCGACCAATCGAATTCTGTTTATTTGGTAAGTAAGCATCCGCAGTGGCGTGGTATTTTCATAAGAATAGTTTACAAAACTGAAAATATACACTTATATGATCCAATTGGCACAGAGGCGGTTCCTGCAATAAACAAACATAATTTGTGTAATCTGCATACATTTATATATTTTAGTCTTGTACTTTATGTATATTATAACAAGAAATATTTATATTTATGTTTGACGCACCTTTTATTATATTAATTTTTGTGTCATTTTTTTTTTAATTTTTTTGTCTTAGACCTAAATGGAAACTTGAAAAATGATGAACACGAGCGGGACTCGAAAGCGACTTACGCCACGGTACAGTATATTTATTTTATATGATAAAATTGACTAGTTGATGGCATTGTTGTAATAGTTACAAAAACAGATTCGCTTAGTAAAATACTTTCTATCATTTTATGTTATTACACTGACGAATTTTATTTTTCAGTTTTGTAAGTTACTAATATAATTATTTCCACTGGTAGTCATCAGAATGAGAAGGACAAAATTTACCCGTCCAAATGAGAAACCTTTTTCTCTAAAATGAAATTCAACAAACAAGAGCGAAACTTTGCATAACCATAAGCAACACAATACGTCATCTAGCTTTCAATCGCCACTAGCGAACAACGAAAGCAATGTTTATTTAATCGCATCGTTCGTAACAGCCCTTTGTTTTGAGAGGAAACACTACCTTCAAACGGTGAAATCTAATTTTGGTGAATGGAGCAATCGAAACGGCGGCCACTCGAGAACATTGGAGTTGTGGCATTGTTATGATTTCATACGCGTTCGCGTTTTGAGCACCCATTACCACACACTTCACGTAATTATTTCTCCTCTTAACACGTATTATCGGGAATGTAGGATTATCTTGACATCTATTTTAATAGTTCATGTTTACGACATACTTGGCTTATTTCATAGTAACTGTTGGGTTTATTAAGAGATAACCTGCTTCACCAAATGTGCTAGGTTCAATGAATTTCAAAATAAGTTAAATTAAAAAATATATTTTTAACACAAACTTTTAAATCAAAAATCCCATAATATTGAATTGTCACCAAACCTATTTAAGGATGCAAAATTTCATTTCAATCGGGTGTCAAAAAGTGGTTCTAATTCAGATTGCAAGATTTGACCTAAACAAACTCACATACATAAATACATACAAACATAGCAAGTGAAATAAAAGCTTGTAAGAAAATATTATTTTGAAATTATTTATCAAAAAACTCAAGAGCTTTTATTAGACTGGTTTCGCGTTAAGAGACTTATATCTTGCTTTTTTGCGATTTATTTCATATACCCTGAGCTATACTAATACCTGCATGGCATACAAATGCTTGTCTGATGCAGGATCAAATCAGGCCAGTCAGTCAAACACTTATCCAGTGCGTCCATTGTGCCGTTAATTGCCACAATTACTATGCTCGCGATGGATTTTCAGTCTTGCTGTTATTAGCGTATCAATTGCCAGGGGTTGACTCCGTGCTGTGTCGTTTTTTATTAACACAGGCGCCCTCGTTCTTCCTGTGTTTATAAATTTTCAATTAGTACTATTTCGGCAGGACTCGAATATAAGTAAAATTGCAGATGAAAAAGTATTTATTCTCGTCAAAAAATATGAAAATTATAATCCTCTGATTACCAATGAGTATAAAACTACTATGTTATATCGAATACCACCACCAGCAGATTTTTAATCCCTGGCACTATAAGAAGTTTTAGAAACAATACCAAACCAAATATAGTTTTAACATTTCTCTTTCCTTTTCATATTAACGAAATGAAATAAAACAATATCATTCTATTTGTTTTTCGACCTTATTAAAGTTGTCCCTCTGAAGGACACAATAGTGGACGCTCGCGGTCTACTACACCCAATCAATAGAAGCTATTGGAGATAAAGTATCTATTAATGACCAATAACTAGAGTATAGAAAGAACATTCTGGAGAATGAGAAATATTAGGTATACATCATAACACTTTTATATTTTACTAGCTGCGCCTCGCAGTATTACCCGCTATATTTTTTCGGTATAAAAAGCCTATGTGTTAATCCAGGGTGTCATCAACCTCCATATGAAAGTTCATCAAAATCGGTCTAGCCGTTTGAGCGTGAAGAGGTAACAAACATACAAACACACAAACTTTCGCCTTTATAATATTATTCTAATTACAATATTAGTAAAAACTAGGTACCCATTGAATGTTATCGCAATAGATATGGGTTTATTATTATTCTAAAATATGGATATTTTGAAGTATTCATTTCAGTGTTGTCTGATTCTTCAGTTTTGATTAGTGTAACACAAAACTTATTGATCGTCATCTATCATTATAAATAAATTGCTTTAAAACTAAAAAGACGGCCTTTATGCAATAGAGAAATATAATAAAATGATATATTCACATTGTACCCTCTACATAAATATGACGTAAACAAGTTAGTGTTACTATGGTGTACAATAAAGAATATTTTATCTATCTGTCTATAGCGACGACCTCATTAGCGCAGTGGCTAAGCAATTGGACTGCTGAGCTAAGGGTTGCGGGTTCGATTTTCGCACGGGGCAAAACTTTGTGCGCACCACAGATGTTTGTCCCGAGTCTGGGTGTTTGTGTATGTGATATTTCATATTTGTGAATCGCACCCACGACAGAGGAGAAATTCGCATGGGACGACGTTTTTTTTTTTATCTGTGGTCATTTGTCTGGATAAACCTTTAAAAAAACATACAGATTGCAATAGTGAAGATAACATACGTCATTCTGGAGGTGCAGGTACCATCCACGTAAGCTGCGCGGTAATGGAATGCATGGCTTGCTTCAATAGATAAGCTGCGCAGCAAATTTACTGCCGCATTTAAAGGCCGGAAAACTGTACGTGGAACCAAAAATATTGGAGGTACAAATAAGGTTTCTTTTTAAAAAAATTGATTCGCCGAATCAGTTTCGTTCATGATATTATAAACATACATAGGTGACACGATTGCTAAGTTGGTTAGAGCAGCGCCACGGTACGGCGAAGGTCGCGGGTTCAAATCCCGCTCGTGTCCATTATTTTTCAGATTTCCTTTATCAATTTAGAACATACATAGGTACCTACGTAGGCAGAAACCGCGGATTTCCATTTACTACGATCACAGTTTATAAATAATGCAAATCACCACTAATAGAAACTAGTTTGTTTTGACTAGTTAACTATGAAACTATAGGTAATATAGCTTTAGTTTCAGTTCGTCGCTTCGTTTGTGTGTTAGAATTGGGTTTGGGCAAACTACGGTGAGCAAATAAAACTTTTTACGATCCCAAAAGGCAACACTACGCGAAATATGGATATTAACCAAAATCCAATACATCTAGGATCCTATACCATACTTGCTATATAAAATTAGAAAATTAAATTTATAATGTTTACAAATAATACGCTTGATACCTACACTTTTAGGTAAAACAAGCATGCCTATAAAATTACTAACAAATTTTATTTTATCTGGTATCTTTACTACATAGCGAATTGTTCACAACGAAGCAGGAACCGCGCACATGTTTTTAATATTCACAAAACGAAACAAAACGGTCGTAATTCCATTCATGATCTCTTTAACACAAAAGGGTAAGAATACCAAAAATAGCACTCCCGCCTTTCTAGGCTACGCACAAAATAGCGGGGTTAGGTAGCGTTCTCACCCGCAAACCCGATGTTTTGTGTCGTAACAGCCCAATGAAATAGTTTGGGCCTATGTTTTGAATTGAATGCGTTTTCCCCGTACCCAACCGTTTTTCCTTTGGAGTGCGGTCAATCCTAATGTAACTGGCTCAACTTGTACTGACTAATTGTATTAAGCTTGTGGTCGTTAGGTTTTGGCTTTAAGTGTTTCGTCAACAAGCGAGAGGAAATTAGATGAACAGTTTTCGTTTTATTTGTTTAATATATTTATAATAATAACAAGGTATCGTGTTTTTACTATAAATACAACAGGCTATAGGTACCTACATGTTGCCAGTTTCCACGTTCGATTGAATTTGATAAATTGTACGGTACGTAAGCAAAAAGCGGTTGTTTTTTCGGAATGAAATTTTAATCAACTAGTTCTACGATACAGGAAATTCTGAAAATGAAATCATATCCTAACTGTATATTTCAGTTCGATAAGAGTCTATGAACGTTGCTCAGTTCTGCTCTATGAATACCTATTCAATAATATTCATATCTATAGTTTATCCGCTAAGACCATTCCATCCATATTCCATCCAAAGAATACGAAAACGGATTAAACGTTGAAAATATGAAAAAAAACCCATTAACCGTTTCAAACCGATGAGATTAATATAATAATCATCATTATTCTAACATAATAAACGACCGAACATGAGGCACTAGGTTCGAATCTCGGGTCAAGCAGAGTGTTACTGGGTTTTTCCATTAGATAATTCTTAGCGCAGCACTGAGTCTGGATTTGTGCCCGGTTAATGGCAATAATTCCCCCTATATTATGTTATGTTTATAATCCGTACAAGGATGTTGAAGAGTGTATACCGTATCCCTTTGTTAGTAAAAAATGACAATTTAAACCATGATTGTCTGTCTGACTGTCGTTTGCATATCAAAGAATAGAGATGTCAATAGAGTTAATACGGGGTTTAGTTAACGCCGGTATGATCCTTGTTTATGAATAAGAAGGTATGAGATTGTCTTTTATTTACCTGCTCTCATGTAGCTTGAGTCAGAGCTATGCAGAACTGTATTCTTTAGTATTTTTAAAGGCGTCTACTGTATTAGTGTCAAGGAAACCGTCGTCGGCATAGGGAGATGACGCGTCGGCGCCATTGCTTTCACAACTATCTATAAGTAGGTAATTGCTATTTATAAATGAGCTCTTTTAAATTATTTGTCCATCTGTATGTTTGTTAAATTATCACTACTAAATCTCCGAACCGACTTTAATGAAATTAGATAAATAAATAGCTCGAACCTTAGGAAGGGGCATCAGTTGTTATATAAGCGACATTTTCTCGCGGAAAAAGCCTAAAAAATTGTTCACGCGGACAAAGGCATGAGTTTAAATAGTAGCATCATCATCAGCCGGAAGACGTCCACTGTTGAACAAAGGCCTCCCGCTAGAACGCCACAATGAACGACAGCTTGTCAATTGCATCCACCGGTTGCCCACAATTCTGACGATATCAATCTGAATCTGAATTTAGATTCGATTTCGTTCAGATTATATTGTATATGTAAGTTAGTACTTACAAATACAATATAATCATTTAAACATAGACAGGTGATTTAAGATTAAACTCACTGCTTTTAAACACGAATACTCTTTTACAAGGAAAATTAATATATTTTGATAGAAGCCCGCTTAAAATTTTAATAACTGGGAAAGTGGAATTCTGTTATCAAACTTTAGCCTCACATGTCACATGCAACGCGCGAGTTAAATTAGGTTTTATAGTATTTTTAGAAAATATGTAGAAGGAGAATGTGGATTTCTAAGTATTTGAAGAACTTGGTAAAGAAAACTGGTTGAATAGAACAATATAAGAGTACCTATTAAGGTTTTATTTTAGACTTGAAATGGAAATACATGTTTAGCTTAAGAGTTATTTCTATTAGCTCACGACACAAACATAATGAAAATATTAATAATATAGTAATACTAGCTGACCCGGTGTATGAAAAATAGATGTTGGCCGATTCTCAGACCTACTCAATATGCTCAGAAAATTTCATGAGAATCGGTCAAGCCTTTTCGGAGGAGTACGGGAACGAACATTGTGACACGAGAATTTTATATATAAGATGTCAACTCTTATATACGTCATCTATGTGATATTTTAACAACTTTTGGAGTTTCCTGGATACCAGTAAGTCTACATGGAAAGACAGTCTGACTTCCATAAACCAATGAGTATACTACTTAATAAACTGTTCGAATATCTACTTACTATAACTTCTATGCACTACACTGATAGCCAAGTGGGACGACCGCTGGACCGCCACGACAAAGGTAACAAGTATACATCCCGGCTCTTACCAATCATCAGTCCTTTCGAATTCATGTACGTATTATAAATTGCTAAACAGAGTTGCTATCATGCATATGCATGTAACATATGTCATCAGTTGCTAAAAACGGTTAAGGAAAACATCGTGAGGCAGCCCGCACACCCAAGATTTTTCAACGGTGTGTAGAGCCATATAATTATAGCATGGCCTACAGTAGATGGATTAAACTCTGACACCAAGTTGTTTATCAACTATATGAAAAGATGAAGAAGATCGGACTTCTGGGTACCCGTAACACATGTCAAAGATGTTAATTAAGTTAATTTATGTGTTAGAAATGACTAGACAAATTAAAACAATAACTACTACAATTTTATCTTGAGAACATTTAAAAACAATTGCCAGCAATAGTTCTAAAAAAAGAACTGTGTCAGAATAGTACGGCCAAAAAATCCTGGCACATTATAAACAATAAATAAAGTCACTTATACAAAGTCTCTTACAACTCTCATTGCAACAAACCGCTCATTTGTAACTAGCATTTTCCTCAACAGCACTCAATTAAATACAAACGGTTCTCATAACGAAATAAAAAATTCATAACACATTGTAAGTTGAATTAATGCAACTATCCGAGCTTCGTGCATTCGTTAATTAGCAAGAAATAACCTCGGCTGCTACTTAGCTTTTATGTTTAGTGCAGACAGTGTGAAGTTTAAGTAGGAAGTTTATGCTGCTGTGTATATTAAAGACGAGTCGACTTTCAAGTAATACATTTATTTGGACAGATTTAAAAATTATACTGAAAGCATTTTTAATTTTTTTGTCAACTTTTTGATTTGATCTTCCGTTACTGTCAATACTATGATTAGGATGTTGTCATCGGCTATAAAATGGCTAATCGACTTAACGTAATATAATTATTAGTATGGCGATTAGCGGTATTCCGATGTAAGGCTGTGCTTAGAGCTGATCTAGATGTTCTCAATTTTAAGTATAAAGAGCCTACACGAGTGATCATACTTAAGTAGGTACATCCGACGCAGCCTGGACGGTCAACCTCGTTACTATCCCTGTTGACTAACTAATCTCTACAGCACGGTATGACCTATGTGGCTTTTGGCTCATGCCGAACGGAGAAGCTACGCTAAGCTAGCTATTATGGGTGGTGATTTTGATAAGAGTGAAATGTGGAATTACAGACTTCTGATAAAGGAGTATACCCCTACATACCCCTTCAGGGACTAGGGGCATGCATGGTTATGTGAATACAATAAATAGTGCAGTAAATAACGCAATATTTATTTAATTTATACTTTTTAAATTGTAATATCTAATAATTACTCACAACGTAACATTCTATAAACTATTCAAAGTTCTAAATCTTACTTAAGTCTAACTAACATTCGTTGCGACACATTTACCGTTCACTTACTTGTTCATAACTTCACTCCAGACCTAGCCCGCTAGTTGGAATTACTTTGTTAACAACAGCCTGAGTAACCACTTTACCTGCTTTTAGCCTTATTCCGAACTTGTCCTACTCATAAACCTATTTAGTGCACATACGTCTGTTTCACACAACGTTACTTTATGTTTATACACAGTCTGCAGAACAACTAAAAGGTTTCATTTCATTCTGACGTTACTTTTAATACGAAAACATACAGAATTTTGGCAAATATTCTACGTTTTTTATCCGCATGAAACACTGGCTTCTATAACGGAAATTTTGTTTCTCTATAGAAACAGATTATGAAATAAACAACGCAGCAAAATAAACAAATAAATGTGTATCATCAAAACATAGTACCCAGTTAAGATCAAGGCGCAAATAACTTTCATGTCAGATTTCATTTCGTATGCAAACAAAATTAACAGTTCAAAAGGCTCTCATTTACCAGCGGGTCACCGCGAACCCTCAGCTCATTTTTTATGTAGATTGCGTCGAAGAAAAGTTTTACAATATCAGTCTACGACGGGAGAGCCCTGCACCTCTCTCTCGGGACCTTCCTTGTATTAAATTCGGCTGTATTCTACTGTCTTCCATTCAAATACTTTGCAAGATGGTTGAGTGTCGTAAAATCCTTTAGAGAAGGCGTTACGACGATACAGCAAAGATTTTCAACAGTTTTTTGAGTGGGTTACCAATTTGCGAATGTAAAGGAGAGCGTACAATAAGTACTGCCAGGGTAATTTATTTTGCCAAATTTATATTGTCTTGGCTGTTAATTTATGAGCGTGATATGCTATGAAAGGTATAGGTATACCTTATAAACTTTTGGGTAACCGTAAACATTTGCGTGCATTTACATCGAAGTTTAATAACGGCAGCCTTCTATTTATAAAATGAGACCTATTTAACATTATGTTCAATGCAGTAGTAATTTAATTAAATAACATATTCTATTATCGTTAGTTATGGACAACGCAGCTTAATCTAAGAAGTAACTTATATTTGAAGCAATAAAAAATGAACTTGCCGTATCAGAACACAAAGCCGGCCAAAATGGAACACGTCCAAAAAGTCTTGAAGTCTCAGCTACCAGGAACAACTAGTACTAGCGTAGTAGAAATGGTCGCAGTAAATCATCTTATATGCTGTGTAATGAGCATAATTTAAATTACATACCATAATACAGCTAATTTTAAGCCAAGTCTCAGTTTCAAGTAAAATATACGGTTGGCCATTAGCGTGAGCGGACAGTATGCATTGCATCGTACCAGAATTTTGCATTTCCATCTTATTGTTGCTCTGCCCTCGTTTGGATGCAAATATTTTATAGTTCAAGCCCGAGCAAGCCGTCCCGCATTTTAGTTTCTTTCGCTTCCTGTAATTTGCTTTCGTGATGTTTTTTCTCCTTTTCATCTCGCTTATTCCAATTTAAAATGGAACGTGCATAAAAACCTCGGATATTATTCGACGCATTTGTGTATACTGGACTGTGGCATTTATCATTGTTGTAGTAAAATTCATATTCGTGCACTCTGTGTGCTCGCGGTGGTTTTCTTGCGGGGGTTGCCAGCGAATAACCACGCAACTGTCATTTTAATTATTCATTTGTAATTCTCAGTTAGGAAATATAGTAGCGTTAAAATGCTCATGTTTAAAGAGTAGATGCGGTTTGTTTCATACATTATTTGCGGTGAAATTCGAAATAATATTAAGTGTATTTTATGCTAATTTTTTGTTCAGTTAATTAAACATACAAATTCATAATGGTTAGTATTGGCTATTCGATTAGTTCGGTGGCTAGCGCAAAATTGATCACCGACCGGAACGAATATTTGTGTGGCTCACTGATATTTAGTCTAATATGGGATTCATTGTTTAATACAAAATGTAATGTAGTGTTAGTAGTAAAGTTATCATTCATATAGTACAATATCATTCAGCGCTAAACCTGTAGTGGCAACAGTCACTACAATATCATGCTAATTTAGAAATGAAAAATAGAGCGGCTTATCACCCGACGACGAGTGAGAGTCAACTGGTGGAAATAGGTCAGTAGGTGGCTGTTTGTGGCGATAGATTAACAAACTGTCTCTACTCGTGGCCGACTGAGGTCTTTAAGCACAACATTTGCTGACAAACTAGTTTTGAATTCGCTGGACGTTCGGCTTATCTTAAAGGGAATCTTACCAAGATGAAGACCGAGTTAGCTTTAGTATTAAAAAGTGCCTAGTATGTATAAGCTAAACCAATATATAATCAAATTATTAACTGTAGGATGGACTGTTGCTACCCGTTTTTAAGTCTGAAATTTTTTAACGTTATCCAAAAATCTGATACACATTAAGCACGTAGATATAATATTATGTAAATAATAAATTTACTAACACTTTTATACATTACAATCAGATTTCGATCGTGAAGTAGAATACATCCAATATTTCCAGTTGTTTCTTTGTTCAAGCAAACTGTTTAAGTTGTTGTGTGAAAGAAAATTCCACATCAAAGATTCCGGTGAATATAAATGTCTGAATAATATCCATCTGTGTATTCAGCTTATATCAGGTTTATTGCAAGTCTGGCAAGCGAAACATAACTCGAAGATACATCTTCCCGTTTTTATACGCTAGAATATTTTTACATTACATATTTTTTACGCTTCATCTTTTCTAATATTAGCTATTATTACAATTTTCGTATTTTGGGCTCCGGGCTAGGGTAAACTCATACCTTTCGATGTATTTTTATATCCATTTATGCTTTATAAGCCATGGTGGGTATAAATCGAAACAAGTGGGTATAAAAGCAATGTAAGTTTGAACATGATAATAGGACCTATAATGAAAAATCATGTAATATGCAATGGAGATCTATTTAAACAATAACATGAAGTAATTGTGAATATTTGGAACATTATTATAATACATATGGAGATCTTTTTTAATATTTTATCAGTTTCAATGTCTTATCCGACGACCTGATTGACTAAGCGATGAAGATGACTGAACTGCTGCGCTAAGGGTTGCGGGATCGATTCCCGAGCGGGACAAAAATTTGTGTGATCCGCAGATGGTTCTTAGCAAAATATGACACATGACACGCAAAAACAGATGCACTTACTATTCACGCTTTTATTTACGCTCCTAGTCGGGACACGAAAAAGACTGAAGAGAGATCAGGAGTAAGACTATCTAGTTACGTATGCCTAAAAAGGCAGAGGACTGAATTTGTGATAAGCAGTAACCTATCCACAAACTCTACTAATCTGCGCTGTACCTCTGTGAACCCAGTAGATAGGTAGGTACAATATAAAGTAGACAATAATTTATAGCCTATCATAATAACAGTCCATTTTCTCCTCAAACGAGATCGTCGAGTGTTACGAAAAACCTCGTGGTCGGTCCCAAAACAAATTAGGGATTTTCTTCTCATTCCAATATTTTAGTAACCGAAATTGTAAAATCTCTGAATAATGTCTTTATTCATATTTTTTGCGGATGGGTAAGTGCTTTTAAGGATCGCATAAAACGGTACTTTAGAAGTAGCGTTTTATATATTTCATTGGGTCATGGGGAAACGCACTTGAGAAATAATTTAATCGGTGTCACTCCTTCTTTCAATTCTTTCAAAAACCCCACTCTTGGAGTATCTTCTGTATCGTGGGTTCGTTTTTTTCTGACTTGTCTCTCGCAGTTAGCTCTGGAGGAGCTGTTACTGCCTAACTGGACGATTGGCGTGACCTAATACAAGGCCTGCAGCCAGGCTGTATCGTGGGTGCGTTTCACAAACACACATAAGAAGTATCACAAACACAAACACCCGGACTCGGGACAAGCATTTGAGAATAGCACATATTTCCATCCCGTGCGAAAATCGAACCCACAACTGGCGCAGCAGCCACCACGCCAATCAGGTCGTTGTAATCAATTTTTTAACTTTGTAACATTTTCTTTTATTCTATACTAAGATTTTTTTCAGCTTAAAATTATTTAGGTTTCAACGTATCGAAATAAATTTAGTTTGTAGTCGATCTTGTCTAATCCAATTCAGTTGAAAATAGTGTTTTACTAGAAGTGACCTACATCGTCTGCGCTCGGAAACTCAAATTATTTTAGGCGTCTGACTCGTATTATTGTCATAGTACCTATTAGTATGCAAATCGGGCCCGACAGCTTAACGTACTCTCTCGAGATACAAATGAGTACTATGTCCCTAAAGCAGTCACCCATCAAAGATACGACCGTGACAAACGCCGCTTATCCTTTCACCATTAGGTATATTGAGAAATCTGAGGAAATAATCTGTGTGTATATGTATTTAAATAATATTCATACAGCGCTTAAAAACAACTCATAATAATAGCTGTGTTTTCAAATACAAGGAAAGGGAGAAACTTTGTCCCTACAACAAGAACAGACATTCATTTTACAACAACTTTGAGATAATTTATGCGCTGTAATCGCTTAGTGTAATCTACAAAAAAATAACAGTTGTTAAAAGGCTTTTACCACTCTTTTAGCTCGCACAACGAACGTCGGGCGAACTCAATTAGCAGATAGTACATATTATGCTCTTTAAAAGGTTAGGACTTCTATTTTGTGTCACCTTTGTTATTGTACCAACGTGCGTGTAAAGTGCGCACTAAAATAATTTCTTTGTAAAAGTTGCAAACACCTGTCAGGGGTGACATTAGCATCGAATTACACTCGCATAAATGTTACATGCTAACTCGTTTGTTCTCTTTATGACGTGCACGTTTGCCCGCGCCTGTAAATTAGTCCAAATTTACAAAGTCTCCCCTGCGGGAGATACGACCCTTTTATTTCGCCACTTTAACAAGAACTTGATAAAAATCTATCGTGTATGGTCTCGTTGACAAGCCGCCAGTCTGGAGGCGAGCCAGGGCATACTACGATGCAGTTTTTTTTTAAATACGCACCAAATTTCCTACGAGAAGTATACTTCGTTTTAATTTACCCATTTTGGCACGTCCCAGCGGAACTGCGGATCATTTGTATTAGGAATACGGATAATATGATCCGAGAGGCGACGACTAAATTACTCGCCGCCCCTTGAGAGTTAGTCGTTGGCGTATTATGAGCCTCCACGAAAGCCTTTAGTTCCCTCTGTAAACATAAAGCCACTGGTGTATTTCGGAAAAATAATTACACAGTATGAATATATTATCTTTATTACCGATTCCTGTTGTTTTATTTTGTTCGATACGCGTTTTGGCTTTTATTTTTAACTGGAGTGCGATTATTACGTATCGGTTTTATCTCGTCGCATCGATCATCTGTTTGATTCAATGTCAATTTAATTTGAAATGAGTGATATGTTGAAAAAAACAATTGAAAAGACAACTTCGGAGTTAAAAGTAGGTATAGTATTTTATGTATAAAGACGGTACAATGTATATTTATACTACTCAATTTTACATTAGATCTAGAACTAATATGCTGATAGAAACGACATTACGTTCCTGCTACTAAGCGACTGATTATAAAAGAAGCCAGTCTTTGCGTTTTAAATTACATTAATATTTATATAGCAGCTTCAATTTATTTAAAATATAAAAAATAACTAAGAAAGTCGACCTAAGATTCGTTTACTTAAATTAAAAAAATCAATATGCATTGATTAGGTAAACATGATTGACCGCTTAGAACGTAGAGTCCGAGTGAATTAAAAACTGAAAACTGCTCGTGGAAATGTAGTTCTAGATAATCAAGAATATTTTTCCCAGATTTACTATAAATATAACGAACTAGTAAAAATAATAGGTAAATACTTATTACGTATTTAAGTAAAGGGTATAATAACGATTCTTAACTTGCGTTATATTTTATAAATAATATACAATAATAATAATAACAGCCTATAATTGTCCCACTGTAGGGCAAAGGCCTCTTTTCGTATGGAGAAGAAAGTGAGCTAGCGTGGTGATCAATGCTCAATGGTTTACATTGACCACGCTAGCTCACTGCGGGTTGGCGAATTCAGATACTTAAATCCAGGTTTCCTTATGATGTTTTCCGTCACCGTAGTATATTTTATGAAAGATTTATTTATCTATTAAAAGTAACAACATGATAGGTTTTTGATCTTTACACTACCCAAAGATTCCTACGCCATTAAGCTCAAGTTGTTCAGTAGATACTACGGTATCTAATTAATGTGGCAATGTTATTTGCGATCATTAATTAGATAGTTTTATTACTAGTCTTAAAGAACAGACTAAGCCATAGATTGAAGCCAATTTTCATTCTAACATCGCTCTTAGACGCTATTCATGAAGAGCTGCTTCTCGTGTTTTCTGTAAGCCAAATCTCTGCGGGCTTTTTAAAGATATTGTATAAAAAGTAATTGGATTGGGTGGTGAAAGACCGGTGCTAGTAGCTTCGTGTAAGATACTGATATTCGGCTGCATCTAGTTAGGCTTGGAGCCAAACCTAACGCAGTCTGGTAAAAGCTAGGCGAACACGATCACCGACATAATTTGGTAGGATTTATATAATAAGGTTATTTTTTCCCTATTAAACTAGACAAGCCTAACAAATAAAAATACCTAAAATATGTAGGTAATAAGAACTAATACAATTATCAACTATTTAGTATTAGTTCTCGCTTCATAAAACTATAGGTATTAGTACCTAAATACTCTTTCAATTCAATCAATATTCGACACTAGATCGACGAAAGAAAATTAACCGCACAGTAAAATCACACACAAACCATTCACTAGTATTAAGTTTATTAAAAAATCTATACATCAATAGAACAATAGGCTCATCATCACGTCGCAGTGATAACGTATGACGTCACAAAACCTCACATCTCTACAGAATATAGAGGTGCGATCATTACACAATTACGCTATAGATACATATAAATAACGGAGCTATTTAGTTGAGAACATTCAGCATTATGTCGGGGAAAGTACAACAGTTTTCGTACAAGGATCGAACCACAAGGGACCACTTCCTTATTCGAGCGGCCAACAAACTGTAGCGAGATGTACACTGTACAGTTAATTTGTTCCTGTAATGTATAGGCTTTTTAGAAGATTTCTTGGAGGAATAAGGTTTTATCGTTCCCAGATTGCGCGATTGGTGTTGAAGGGTTCTTTATCCACAAGTGACTGTTATTTATTGTTTTTCATGTAAATGGTAGAGACTGTTTCCCACGTTTCGCTTATATTGTATTATATCTAAAAGACCAAAGACTTAGAATTTCCAAATACTCATATATGGATAAAATTATTCGAGGAAGTAGGTTAAGGTAGTAACGAGAGATGTATGTGTGAGTTTTTGATATATTTCATCCCTTTTACACATCAAACCATCAAACTGATAATATCAGCATGTCATTACAAAAAAATAGGTTATGTTTCAATTTTTTATTGTAATAAATCTAATCCGACCCCTATCATACCTAATATCAGTAACACGCAATGACCTAACCATGACATAAATAAGTGCTTTAAAAACGACTAGAATTATATTTATGTATTTATAATAGTAACAAATATTAAACTATTCTATTTCATATTATAATTAAATGAGAACTTTATCAGGGGAAATGAATTAGAATCTTGGTAGTAGTCCACATTTTGTAGAAATATACATATAGCATCATTGGTGCTGTAAAAATGGCGTAATGATACAGCAATTTATTGCCGTCAGTGCAGTAGATATAGTTGTTCTGCGGTCGTATGTACGTTCACCCGACCACCATACCAATGAGGCATCCAACAAATATTCCATCAACGCAAATAGCTAACATAATACTACAAATACTTACACAGGTACACACCGGTAAGAGCGCTGAGCCCAAAATTCCGGTAGCAGCTAGCCAAATATAAATTACACGCCTCGATACGCTAAATGCTGTCCACATCACCTCAAATTATGTATTGGATATCATAGACCTGTGAACCGAATACCATACGATCTGCAGCCCAACCAGCCACAAGACCAATAATGTGGTTGAATTTCAGGTAGAATACCTTTAATCTACACCATAACAATTATGAAGTTAATCCCCACGGCCAAACTAATGTCACTAATGTCAGCAGTGACAATGAAAACGCCGGGTCATCGTAAATAACGCACGGTTGAACTAACAGGTTCATAGGGATTACTAACTACGGGTAGTCATTACAGCGGGGATTAACTAAGCTGCAATTGATTTCGGGGGCTTCCCGCCGTCTATCTGTTTGTTCTGACTATTTGATTTGGTATTGATTTCTTCATGTTTTGTGTTATGATTGCGGTCAGGATGTTTTGTTGTTATATCTTGGTGGGCCAGTTTATCGAATCCTTTTAAAATGAGAATAAAATTGATTCATAATATCGATATATTTTAGTATACCATACCCAAAATATCGAATTCATTACAAGAGACAACGTTAAAGTTAATGTAATGAATCTTAACACAATATATTTTCTTATGAAAATAGCAGAAAATGCAATTTTATAAGGCTATAGTAATAAGTACCAGGGTTAAACGTTCTAAGTTAAAAGGCTTCTAATGTATAGTCACACCTTTTAACGGGTTCTTCAGGGAATAGTCTTGTTGAACGCCGTTTCAATGGGGTTCTAAAGTATGGTTTCTGACGTGCCAACTTCACTATGTGAACACCATTTTGTCTAGTACCTACATACCTAAGAACATTTGAGTCCTAAAATGGCGGAATGTTTTCTAGGTGTAATATTAGTTACAACGGAGATGAATGGAGGAAGGAAAGGGAGGCCTTTGCCCTGCAGTGGGACGATAATGGCTTAAATTCATAAAAATTAGTTACGTTGTCGATGACTACGATTCATGCTCTTATTGGAATAATAATAATACTTTGGTGTACCTACCGATGTTTTACTTGCCGTCAAAATATAATAAAGAAATAAAAAGTAAAATCCTCTAAAATTTAACAATTATCAAACAGTTCCTTAGGCAACTTAAAAATGTTCTCTGACCTAAAAATAGTACCTATTTGATATCGGGAAATAATATTATCCCTACACACTCGTTAGTATCTATTATTTAGATACCTCCAGCATTTCTGTGTTTCCTATCTATCTGTGTATGTATAAAAATGAATTACTTTTCCAGTCTCGCTAAAACTCAAGAACAGCTGTCCTGATTTGGCAAATTTTGCTTTAAAAATATTCGTGAAGGGAAGGCTTAAACGGCGAGAAGGCGGTACGAAGTTTGCCGGGGTCAGCTTGTATATTATATAGATAAGCAGCCCTAATCGAATCAAGACCTGGATGCAAAAGGCCCAAAACAGGAATCAGTGGCGTTTAGGAGAGGAGGCTTATGCCCAGCAGTGGGTCATTTAAAAACTGATGATAATGATGATGAATCGAATCAAATATAGGTTCTACGCATATTTTTCAATATTGCATTCCGAGAAAACATCTGTAGGTACCTATATTAATAGCTTAAATATTAGTGAGCTTACTAAAAAGCTTTTTAATAATAACAGACGGCTAGACATTAAATCATTGTTTACACGGTTTTGAATAAAAAATAAAGCTAATCATTTTCATTGGATATTTCATACATAAATTCATGGGAGCCAGAACTCGGGAGGGTTGTTTTATGTAGGTATACCTATTTATACTTGAAATGGTTTAAAATTGCAAACGAATTTACATAGCTACGAACAAGTTGGAACGTTTGTTAGCAGGTTAGTTAACTGTCCCAAGAGTTATTAACTTGTTTTAGCACTTCAGAAGTTCCGCTTAATCTTGTAGGGTTAACAGAAGTCTAAACAGCATTAACAATTTAGTACATCTGCATCGTGTTCCAGGTCATAGTCAAGACTCTCGCTAGTCTGACGCCAATTATAAATGTTGCTTATATTAAGCTTCAGTTTAATGCATTAATTTTACCAACAGTCTTATTCTTGGGAAAGTATGGTATACCTACTCGCGATTGTCACGTGTTATTCATTTGGTCTAACTGATTTTCTGGCTGAATTTTGTTTCTCAGTATACTTTACCTACCGGATTTTTCTAGAATTGCAAAGGTAAACTTGGATGCTTATTAAAATATTGATTATAGAGTAGTTGTATGAGACACTCGCACCGTAGACCTTACTGATATGAACCTTTTACATTGATGCTCCTCTATCCTAGTTATAGAACCAGTCTGCGCTTTACATTTACTTGTATGAGTTGTATGTTAGTAAGACGATGTATGTGGTTACCGTTACACAATTTTGCGTTGTTCACAATGTACTAGCGGGCCAGCATGCCCTCCCCATGTTTTGTTAAAATAACATAGTATATGTTCATTTTCATTATGTTGTTGAGCAAGAAGATTGCATGTTGCCGAATGCGAGCGGTCTTTGCTGCCTTTTCTGGTATTTCATGAGACCCTATATTCAAGCTTCGAGCTAGTACCTACCATCTACATACATGATACAAACTGAGAGTTCCACCTATTCTGCAGATAGGTAAGCAGAGACCACAGATTTTCATCCATTACTTACCTGGCATAATTAATTTGTCCAATTCAATCCAATAACATTCTCCATACACATTTCGTCGGATTAGTAATCGGTTTAAAGAAAACATAGTCATACAATTTGTATCATAACTTTATTTACGTATCCCATTTAAAATTTACAATGAATACAATAATAAAACAAAAGAAAAAACAAAACAACAATTTCGTGTCATTGTACATTTATATTTAAAAGATGATGTCGTGCAAAGAATTGACGTTACCTTAAGTGAAAACACAGCCATAGATTAACGCCTATTATTAAAACTATTAATTTAATTTTTATGTTAAACTAATTACCTCGCGGAGAAGCGAGAACCTTTGTTTTCTTTTACTTGGTGACGGTGAATGCAACAAAGATAATATTTTTAATAGACTGCCCCCTTACCACGCACTCTTACAGCAGGACAGTTTACGCTGTGGAAGCGAGACGCCGCTATGTACAATTGTACAATGTAATGCAGCCCTCGCTTCTACAACGTTAACTGCCCTGCTGAGTTCATGGTAAGGGGGCTGATTGTAACAATATCGTTTTCTTTGCATTGCTCAGGCATAGAATTGACAGTCGTTTGTACAAGGCTGGTACTGTTCTAGTACACTATCTAAGTTAACCGAGGTTTTTTAAAGAAGCGCCAACTGCTGTGATTGATGACCTTAACAAAAATAAATAGCCTAAGCTCGTTCGATGAGATGATGTCAATTATGTTCAGCTTCTTTCTAGAATATATGCAAATTGAGCGAATATCTAGTCAATCATCTGCCTGAGCCCAGTATGGCACATACCTATTAAGTTTCGTATTGTGCGCACAAAACTTAATGAGCTCTCGTTGCGTAGTAACCGTTTTGTAGGTTTTGTAGGACAGTGACAATAAAACAAAGATAATTGGTTTATATAATACTTGCCCCTCCTAGACATATGGCACACGCATGGCGAATAAAACTCAAATTGACAGAAAAATATCTGGATTTGTTGAAACATTATGACATCTCCATACATCTGTGGAGAAAAGGATGTGAAATTCTTCAAACGAAAAGGGCATACCTTCCAACCTGGCGGTGGTATGCCTGGTGGGCACTTCGCTCCGCTATTTAACTCAAGGCGGCTGTGTATATCGCTAGCGAATGTGATTACTTCGCTAGCGCGATGCAGGATTACCATCGTCACTCGTCCTTCGACGTGTAGATGTCGCTACATATCCATCATTATATTCAGGCGTTTTACCATTTGCCTAGGGAGGCTGTGCGGTTATGAATTTGGGTCAAATTTCAGAATGCTCAAAAAGTTTTGCGCGTCGAATACCACAATTAATGCACCGACTATAGAGTCAGGAAGTAAAATTACGCATGTGCTGATCAATGACCCAGCTGAATGTTTTGTTGAATTCTTAACAATATTTTAACTTCATTTGAAATAAAAATAAAGTTAAGGTCCTTTCTTGCAGTCCGCGCAAGGAATTTTCAGTTTTATTCCTTAGACATAAATACCGTATGAGAAGCAAATATGTATTTACAATACTAATCACTATTTAATGCAGTTATAGTTTGCCATGTCCTTTACGGAATAGAATTCAAATTCGGTTGCACGGACTGTAAGCAAAGATTTTCAAAATTTCGAATGTTTTCAAATTGAGTATAAATATGTCTATATCGATGGCAATACCGACAGTGAGTGTTGCACTAAACAAAATAATTATTCTTCTAACAAAAAAGCAACGATGAAAAAAACATATATTGCATTACAGCCTATTTCATATTTATAATTAGTTATCTATCAACAAACTCACTTTATACATTTTTGATGATTCGATTAACGTTTCAGAAACGTACAAAAAATAATTATTCTCCCGTGATACATAAAGTATGAGGTCTATGGGTATATCTTTATTTGTTTTACATTTTAGATTTGTCTACAGTGTTTCATTATATTCTAGCCATCTTAGCGATTTCTTCCGATCAGTTTTATTTAATTGAAGCTCGAGAACTGAGTTTTTTTCAAAGAAACTATCTTTCTGGATTCACTTTCTTTCAAAATATATAACAACAGAGTCGCACAATTAGTTCAGTTTTGGTATTTCTTTTCTCTCCTAAAATTAAAGAGGTATTACAAAAGAAGAATACAGGTATTGTATAAAGGTCTTGATACATTATTGGGGTAACTGCCCCCTTACCACGAATTCTCAAAGCAAGACATTTTCCGTTGTGGAAGCGTGACGTCGTTACGTGCACTAGTACGATATATCGATTAATCGATACGTAATATCGATTTTATAACATAAATTGTCCTTCTTTAAGAGTTCGTGGTAAGAGGCTGGTAGTTATAGCGATGGTAATGTAGACTACATCAGCGTTGAAAGATCCCAGTTATAGTCCATAGTGTATCAAAACCGGGATTGGTATACATACGTGTTTTACAGGCCGTTCTCGATATTATCTACACTTAAAACTAATATCACCAGACAATATTTCACACCGAATCTCATAAGCTCGTAAACCTTGATATTTCATTAGTCAGTAATAAAACTGTTGCTATTAACACGACTGTATTGACTACTTTTGTACCTGGAACAATTAAAATATTAATTTTATTACCACACTTAAAACATTGTAAAAATATTTATTAAAACGTCGCCCCACACTAGGAAGTTTTTTTGTAACATGGGTGCGTTTCACAACCATGACACATCACATACACACAAAAAACCCAGGCTCGGGACAAACATCTGACATCTGACAAAATTTTGCCCCTTGCGAGAATCGAACCCGCAACCCTTATCTCAGCAGTCCAATCGCTTAACCACTGCACCCATCGTGTAGTTGATATATACACACGCAAAGTAAATATTACACGCCAATATATCTACCAAATATTTGCATACAAAAGGCCGACCAACTTTCAAGCGTAGAAACCTCACAACAAATATGAAATATGATTTACTTTTAAAAGCAAACATTCTATGTTTGGATAGTTAAAATTTGGGCAGATAAATTCATTGTGTACAGCCCCCTTACCATGAACACCTAAAGCAGGACTGTTAGCCGCATTACACTGCACGTAGCGACGTCTCGCTGCCACAATGTAAACTGTCCTGTTTTAAGTGTTCATGGTAAGGGGACAGATTAAACATTTCCATTGCATTAACTAGGCATAGATGTAAATGACCTGTTTTAAAACGTTAATGTTCATGCATTTATCGCATTTTCACGCTTTTTCCCTTGTGATTAACTCACGGACATTACGCAGATAATCATATTTAAATAATTAAATAGCGCCGATAGTCCGATACGTTACTTATACATGATTATTTAATCTACTAATCTAGTTACCGTCGATGTTGTAGGTAATATCAAAATTATATTCCGTTCATAGCGTTAAATTTTAACATGAGATTTAAGCAAAACTGTATTTCAATAATTAAAATTATTAGGAAGGCAGATATTGGCCTTCCATATTTTAAATATCTAGTTAATATTAAATTATTATTACCATACTTTACTGTTTCCATACATCACTTGATATTTACATGCGATTTGTTCTTGGCTTATATAAATTGTATAATTATCCAAATTTTTACAGATTGTGCTGCTGGGTAGTTTGTCTTGCTATTTCTTCTACCCAGTTATAGCACTAGGAAGCAGTGACGGGCAGGCGTTTTGGGTAATATACTTGATGTAATTTGACTTTCAAAACGAAAATATTAAAAAAAATCTTTTTATTGATTTGGTATTGCAATATACCTACATAAATTTTACAACCACACGTCTTTTAAACTAAAATAAAACAGAACAATGTTAGAAAAAGCTGACTGAATGTTACTAAATCGCTGTATGAACGCTTCGAACTTATGTCCATGAATTACAACAAGTTTAGTTTCTCAGACATTTCAGCGTATCTGATTAAAAGAAAACTTTTAAGGCCATTATACAAACATCGAATTCCCAGCGGCTGTATATATTTTACCATAAAATATTTTACATCTATTGTAAGATTTTATAGGGGAATATAGATGACTGTTATTGTGTATTTTTATATTGTATTCAGGCCTTTAACTATTGTAGAAACACGGAAATTAAAATCGTCTACTTTATATTTAATGTTTCGGACAAAAACTGGGAAAAATTGGACAGGAGAGGTTGTAAAAGTAATTGAAGTGAGAAGTACTTATGATCGTGGACTGTGGACTCGTACAAAGAAATATCTTTAAATAAAAGTCTGATCACTTCGTAGGTCATTGAATTTTAAATGAAATCTTTAATAAGGTTGGAATTAAACTAAGGTTGTCAAAAAATCCTTCAACTATTTTGTAGCATTTAAGTAAATATATAAATATTTGAAAAGATCGTTTTTGGAGTCGTATTTCGAGATAGTTAATTTTATAAAATTGTGTGGCCTACAATCATGAATAGCGTCAAATTAACTCGTAATTTAACCGTAGATCATAGAGGTTTCTCATAACTATACAACAACTAGACTTTATTACGTAAATGAATTTGTTTGTTATGTGCATGTATATTATATTGATTGCGCGACTGCTGAGCACGTGGTCCTGGGTTCGAATCCCGGGTCGGGCAAAGTGTTATTGGGTTTTTCCATTAGGCAATACTCAGTAGCAGAACAGAATCTAGATTTGTGCCCGGTTGATGGCAATAGGCTCGCCCCCTATACATTGGGACCTAAAACATAACTGGCGAAACATGTGGGTGTACTATATATGCACCTCTGCCCTACCCCTTCGGGGAATACAGGCGTGATGTTATGTTATTATCCATTATTTCCCTCAATACCACCCTACTTATACCTTTTACTAAAATCATCAAGAACATAGTAATTACTCACCACTATTATTAGACACATATTTAGAGAGTTGTGTGCGCGAATGTATAGTGATGATAGTATTCGCATCCCTCACTACGGGCGGATCTACTTGCAGTATGGACTCGCATCGTACGCGCATGGAGCCACTAGCTGTGGGTGGTACGCGCACGCGCAGTACCCGCCATGAGCGCCGCAACCCTCCCGGCTGGTTGCCCGTTACCTCCGTCTTCTGCCAGGTCTCAGGCTGTAAGGAAATTTGTTTGTTACAGTAATTGGAATAAAATTACTTTTAGCTAATTCGTCTTTTGTAGTTAATGTCTGTTTTGATCTAAGACCTTGAAAACTAATCTCTCTTTAATCATTTAGCAATAGAGACGCCTTGTTCTTGTTTTAGTATAATAATTAATTTGCTTATTACATCAGTCAGATGATAGCTTTTAACCAAATAAAATTTATTATTAGTTATAAATTACGACGAGCATAACTGCTGCTGTGCGATCCAAAATAATATTATGAAAACAAAATAATTTAGTTTATATTTGGAAGTATTACAATATAAAAACTCGATTAATTAGAGTCACAGTTCAAAAGTGGTATTATTTTGACTATTAACTGAATAGCAGTCACTTCAGGAAGTACTTACCATAATAATTCATTTGATGGAGCTCATTAGTCTACAGGTAAACTATTTATTAAAAATATCATTATAACATCTTTAATGATAGAATACAACCAATATAGAGCTAAGAAAATAAACAAGGAAGCCTCGAGATTAATAATAAATTCTATTCCGTCTAATAGCCAGTGATAGGAGATCTTATTAAGCTCGGTACGGATTCCGGGCGCAATTCGAATGCATCTGATGCAAATAATTATACCGGGAAATGCCTTCAGTTATTCTCAATAACCAAGAATGTATGCAGCACATGTGGTATTTAATTCAAGATGCCATCTCCAAGGAGCTATTTCCATTAATTATTGATAGATAAAAACGAAGCAGCTTTTATCTATCATAAATGTTTTCATACTATGAAGTCATGACTATTTCTCAGAGGAGAAGGCAGAGACCACGGGTTTTCATGTCCATTAATGTATTATTCAAAGTCAAGCTAATTATGACATAAAAGGATATTTTGCTGTCAAATTTATCGCTCCTTATAATTATTATTGTAAATAAGTATAACGGAAACTCAATTTTTTTGTTTCTTTGATAAAGGTAGATCTATTTACTCATTATGTTTTAAGATAGCCGGTAGATGATAATAAATAAACCGAAAGACGCAGCATTGGCAGGCCTCCTACCTGGCGGACCGACGATATCGTCAGAGTTGCGGGCAGCCGGTGGATGCAAATGGCAAGTTTTCGTTCATTGTGGCGCTCTAAGGGGGAGGCCTTTGTTCAACAGTGGACGTCTTCCGGAAAATGATGGTGAGATAATAATGGGAAATAGAATATTGGTTTCTGCAGCTTTTTGAAGTGTTCAAGAATGTACTTACACAGGTAATGATGAAGTCCAAATGACAATCATGATGTCGGAGTTACTTTTATTGCGGCAGTAGTCAGTTACTAACACCAAACAGAAAGCTTAATATAATAAAAAAGTAATCAACATACATTTTGGTTGACTCACACTATGATTTACCAATTATTATTAGCGTTAATTATTGGAACATCATTGTAAATCTGATAATTGTTGCATGGTGTAACTATTGTGATATAATTAAATATTTGGTATGTAGGTACAATTTAATTGTTAATGTTGTTTTTGAAAAACGGATTTAAATTACAATACGTATTATTTGATTGTGAAATTAAATTATACTATTGCATTTTGTGGCGCTCTAAGGGGGAGGCCTTTGTTCAACAGTGGACGTCTTCCGGCTGATGATGATGATGATTAGGTTTTAGGTTTAAAGAATTTATTCTCATAAGAACAATTACAGTTCACTTAGAATGAGATACAAATAGTTAAATTATGATAAGTATTTTAGACGTTCGCTTCTGGTGCGTTGATGACGTCATCGGTTACAAATATGTTTTCTTAATTTAGATTTAAATATATTAATACTTTCACACTTGTTTAATTCTTCCGGTAAATCATTGAACAGTCGTGCTCCTTCATGTACCCATTGTGAATGATTGCTTTATGTACCCATTGTGTATGGAAATGTAGGTACATAACTAATCAAACAGATGATAATTTATAAAAATACTAGCTGCGCCCCGCGGTGTTACCCGCTACATTATTTCGAGAAAAAGTAAGCCTTTATATCCAGGGTGTCAGATAGATTTTAATGAAATTTTATATGGAGGTATATAAAATTTAATTAAAATCTATCTAGTAGTTTGTACGTGAAAGAGTAAAAGACATCCATACTTACAAACTTTCGCGTTTATAATATTAGTATTGATTTGTTTTCTTCCTTAAAGATATTACTACCGCATATAAAATTCAGATTACGGATTTTGGTAAAATATTGCACAACAAATGTACTCCAGTGAATAAAATTTAATACTTTGTACTTTTCCACCAAGAGCAACCGGCGGAAAACAAATTAGTGCCTTTCGTAGAATACCGGTACTTTTGCATGGATGCTTTTCAATTCAGTGTCCTTCACGGAAAACGTGTTTACAACGTGCGCCTTTTCCCATTAAATCGTATTATGTAATTTATAAATGAACTTCAAGTTCCATACGAACTGCTTTGTTGGTCGGTAAGCGCGACTTCTGAGCATGAGATCCTGGGTTAAGATCTCGAGTCGGACAACAGGTAGTACTGAGTTTTTCCATTAGGTAATTGAGTTAATAGTGGCTCAACACTTTTTAAGTGTTAAATTGACTCTCCTGACAAACCTATTTTAAAATATTATTATTTTACCCTTACCACGAACTTTTAAAATAGGGCGATTTACGATGTGGAAGCGAGACACGGCTACGTGCAGTGTAATGCGGCGTCTAGCTTCCGTAACATAAACAGAACTATAAGAGTTCATGGTAAGGGGGCAGTTGTATCTAAACGTACCTAATTTGGAAAACGACGTCATCTGTAAGTCACGTGTATTTTAGTAAATGAAACATTCCATAAGCAGTCCTTATATTGAAAAGGTCCTTTAGGCTAGGCTTAGAGATTCTAGTGCCATCAGCCCAAAAAACCGGAACAAGACTATCAAATATTACGTCTAGAGACATCTACACAGCATCATATAAACATGGACACACTGATAAATAAACGAACGTTTTTATTACCAGATTGTACGTGAAATACGCAACCCAACAAGGATTAAAATAAATGCCGAAAACCCAGCAATGAGAACAGTGATTTTTTACATTCTCCAGCGCTTTTTAATTGAGATGAATGGGACAACATTTATCAAAATACGTATTTATACTTGATAGGTGCTTTCAATTTAAACATTGATAAAATACCTAATGTTGAAGAATGGTCTACTGATACTTATATGTAACTAGCTGACCCGGCGAACTTCGTACCGCGATCTAAACCTTCCCTGGGCTTTCACGAATATTTCAAGATCAAAATTAGCCGAATTGGTTCTGCCGTTCTCGAGTTTTAGCGAGACTAACGAAAAGCGATTCATTTAAATATAGATAGATAGTAGCTGATAGTTTAAGTATTAAATATTGATTAAGTATTACAAATTAGAGGTAAAATTCACAAAGAAGACACCACCGGTTTACCTGTAAAGACTAACTACCGGCATATAATACATATTATACAGAAATAGGCAACAAACACACTGATACTTCATTACCTACTTACGCTTTGACCATATAAACTGTGCCGAAACTGACCTACAGATGGCCGTTACATTGAGCGATCAAAATAGCTGAATCATTCAACATACATAGCTTAGCTCAGCTGGATGGGGACGAATGCTTACTGTGTTATATAACATGAGCATTGAAAGCTTCTACTTGGTTGATTTGGTTACAAAAGCCAATAGTATTTTATTTCCCTAGCTATTTCTTGAGCATAATTAGTTACGTGAGTACATGGGTTGTCGTCATTATCAGCTGAGAGACGTCCACAAAGGCCTCCCCCTTTGAACGCCACAATTAACGACAACTTGCCATTTGCATCCACCGGTTGCCCGCAACTCTGGCGATATCGTCGGTCCACATGGTATTTGGCCTACCAACGCTGCATCTTAAACGCACACAACTAAAAATTGCTGTAAGGCAAGCTGATAAGTTTTGAATTTAATTCCTAAAATCAAAAGATAATAAAGAACTGCTGCAGATAGTTATTTATTTTATTAGATATTCCAGAAAAAGCGATGCTTGCTCGTAAATTCCTACGTGCCTTTTTGTAAAAGTAGCTACCTACCAAAATAACCGTGCTGGATAAAATGTACACCTTCTGAAAATCAGACTGAATGCAGCCTAAACATTGCCTGGTCAACACGGGTTACACACACAGAATCTTCAGAATTATACAGCTGCACTACTTGGTTTGTAGTTTTAAGCTCTGATAGTAATATAATAATGATTGATAAAGAGAAGTTATTAGGAACTTGTACGTTGCAGTCTTCAGCAATAGCTGTTCCACATTGTCATTTGTAACAAAGGGATTATTCCAGAAACGGGCGAGCATAAGCTACACCCTGAACTAATGAAATCACGGCTTAGCCTACAAAGACCTAAGACTTGTGGGACATTTTTATTCTCTCTTGTTTGAGTATTAAATTGTCCATAATCGGATAAGTTCCGCTTAATTGGCATTCTGAACCTTGCAATTTGAAAACCTTGATTCTAAAGTCATTTTAATTCAATTCAACAGATTTTTTCGTTCAGTAATTCAATAATCGAGTAAAAACTTACTAGTTTAGAGTAATTAAAAATAAAGTAATAAAAAGAGCTTACGGCTTACTGGTTCACGCATCAATCTGTCTGCGCTTAAGCGTTATAATGTCCATCTTGACACGAATTATAATGTTGAAATTATACACATACATCGATGGTTGCAAAAAGTCTGCTGCCAAAATATATAACAGGGTTCAACTATTATACAAAAAACATTTTCATGTTCTTTTAAAAGTAATTAAAACTAAATAAATACACGAAAGGTATCAAAAAGGTAAATATCGGACAATTTATATTCGACGCGTGTGTTTTTCGTTTCAAATGAATTCAAGTAAGTACCTTTATATTTAATGCAGTAGGTAACTTAAATTGTCAAAGAGAAATACACTGAGGCTACTCGTAAATAACAATAGTTGATACTATTTTACTGTTTCCAGTGAACAGGGATTTCAAGTTAATTGATATATTGCTTTTTAATTCGATTTTGAAAACGAAGTCGTTGCATTATCAACTTTGTTTGTAGGTGTTACTGGGAATTTAAGTAAAAATAGCATTTATTCATTAGTAAAATTACTTTCTATGAAACCAGTTCTCTGATTTGCTTTTTCATAAAGAAAAATAGAGTCGTTATAACACAACAGGCCATTTAAAAAACAGCAAATCCTTCTTGGCAATTCGTAAGAAGAGAATCGAAAAAGTTTTCATTCAATATATTTACCAAAATTTAATTATAAACATTATAAGGTTTTCCTGCCCCGAATAAAGGAAAAGCATTTTGGCAAAATATACTGGCCGTTTTAAAAGGCCATTAGCGAAGATTTAAAGAGTACCTCGGCTGCTTAGAGTCGCTTAACAATGAGCCAGCGTAATGGCAAACAATGCAGGAGTACTTCATACAAAGGCACTAGGTCCGTGAAGTGGGAAGTCATAATAATATGCAAGGATTAACCACCTGCATACCTAATTATAATATTATATTAATAAATAGTGTAGTACATAAGATTATTTTAATCTTGCTACCGAATCGTTGTTAGATGTTTAAGACGTGATGTATACGCCTTCCCTATTCTTTTTCCTACACTCTGTGTAAGTTGGAACAGGATAGGTATACTCTAGAGTTCTAGACCCGCATTCATCATCATCATCGGCCGGAAGAACAAAGGCCTCCGCATTAGAACACCACAATGAACGACTACTTGCCATTTGCAATCCATCCACAGTAGCCCCAGGTCTGACGATATCGTCGCTCCACCAGGTGGGAGGCCCGCCAACACTGCCTTATTTGTATCAAATCCGACTCGAATCAATAAGTAGACTTATAAATACGAGGTTTTTGGACGTCGACTCTGTATGTTAATTGTTACGGACGAAGGGAGTGTTACATAAATACTCCTCGAGTCACAATAGAAAAATCATCGACCGTTCTATTCTGAGCCCGCCCCGTAACCAACCTAATGACTGGCTGATCTGATGCTGATGGTTGGTCAGAGAGGACTTAAAATTGTGATTATAAATATATAAATGAAATAAATAATCGCAAAAATAGACAGGATACACAATCATCCAAAGAGACTAAAGTCTTTCATCGACTTTTGGAACTCCTTAGCAAGATTATAAAAAAACAGTATTGAGGATAACTTAATTAATGCCAGCTAGACGAACTTTGTGTCGTCACTAATTTAAAGGTCGCAACCAACGTAATTTTGTAATAAGAAATATTTTCAAAGGAAAACAAAATATGTTTTAAAAAGTTTTAATGGATTACTAGAATTTCCACTTGTTCTGATTATGTGAAAGAAAAAGTAAAGTGAATATTTTCAGCTTAGCAACATTGAAAAACATTGTTTGAACATTGTTGAACTTTGTCAACGTTGTATGTATATGTATATTCGAAAATTAAAAAATATAATAAATCGTGATACGTAGGTATATTTATATTATGTTAATTAGATTAAACCTGCGAACGAAGCTGATTACAGTGTGCAGACTTGCATGAAATTATGGCAACTCTAGTCTATTTATAAAGTAATCCTGATTAGTGTAATCAGGATTATTTTAAAATTGTAAATGAAATTCCTGAACTGGGTTCTATTTATTTATTTCTTGGTTTTATGTTTTAAATTGTTGTAAGATTTGCGGGCTATTAGCGGATGCAATTGGCATGTTGTCGTTCATTGTGGCGTTCTACGGGCCTTTGTTCAACAGTGGACGTCTTCCGCCTGATGATGATGGTCTAAATACCTATTAAGACTGCCTCGTTGGTCTAGTGGTTGCTAAGCGCGACTGCTGGGCACGAGGTCCTGGGTTCGAATCCCGGGTCGGGCAAAGTGTTACTGGGTTTTTCCATTAGGTAATTCTCAGTAACAGCACGGAGTCTGGATTTGCGCCCGGTTGATGGCAATAGGCTCGCCCCCTATTACATTGGGACCTAAAACATAACTGGCGAAATGTGGGTGTACTATATGTGCACCTCTGCCTACCCCTTCGGGGAATACAGGCGTGATGTTATGTTATGTTAAATACCTATTCCATAAGAATATATTTTTTCCCCATAACATTAATATGTAATTTTCTCATTAAATAATAATTGTTGTTTAACAGCTTAAGCTTGTAATTGGATGTGTTAGAAAAGAAAATAACAATTTTCATTGAGCTTCTGAACTTGAAAACCTTAGTATAAATTCGATTATTCTACACAACTTGAGCCACGTTTAATAATATAATAAGCGCTTCAAATATAAAAAATCTGTCGAACACACAGATTAATAAGCCGTGATACGATTACGGTGGTGGCGACCCAATGCCAAAGTAAACAAATTATAAAAATACTAGCTTCCGCCCGCGACTCCGTCCGCGTGGATTTCGAATGTGTTATAGCCTATAGCCTTCCTCAATAAATGGGCTATCTAACACCGAAAGAATTTTTCAAATCGGACCAGTAGTTCCTGAGATTAGCGCGTTCAAGCAAACAAACAAACTCTTCAGCTTTATAGTATTATAATAATTATATAATTATATAGTATAGATATTGTATAACTATGTATACATAGTTTTCTGTGCCTACAAGTCCATAAATTTATAATCCAAGCAATCTTCCAATCAGCCTATGCAAACCAATATTACTTACAAATCACAAAACTTGTATTGAGATTTATTTGCAAATTAGGTTTTCTCTGAATCGAATCAGTAGGTAGTTAGGTACTTTGACTTGATGAATATTTATTATAAGTAACATGTTTTTATACATTACCGATGAATTTGTTTATGGAGGCAATATATTTTAGAATTAATTTTGCTTGACCTTTAGTTTGATTAGGCGTTGAATGATCTAATAATACCGCGTTTTAATTTAAAACATAAATAATTTTCTTTTATTAACCTGATATAGATTGTACCAGACGATAGGAAGCCGCAGAAACCGTTTCCACTGCAATATAAGATCAAATTCTAATAGAGCAATCCAAACACTATTAAATTTGTTTAAACCGATTTCGGGCTTATGTCGACGAAACTAATACTAAACTGAAATCGTATTGCAACAGCCATCCTCCATAACGACAGGATTTCGGTCCATAAACCCAATACTGATTAAATTAAGCAAATCAATGGCAGGATTGTTGTATACATACCTTTTGTAACTCCTCGTCGATATACCAATTAATTTCCGACGATGGCAATGAGAAATCGGACGTGCAGTTCAGGAATACCTGCTCCCCCGGTTTCAACACTTTCGGAGCTCCAATTATCACGGGATCCGCCTGCGGCATAGCTGAACACAAAATAGATTTGAATACATCATACAACTAACCATCTAGGTGTCGTAAGTTGGTTACAAACTTACGCTAACCAAATACGTCCGATCGCCAAGGGGAATCGAGTATCACAAAGTCCTTTGCAATCGTAGACGGGGATGCTGAACTTAATTAAAAGCCTTAAATTTTAGTTGTCGAGTTACGCTATTGTTTGGTTGAGGCCATATTGATGTCGGCGGCTGGCGGTTTCTGCTGTTCAGATAATTGCGCCGATAAAACTTGTGGTTTCAGAGGCGAGCGTGGTACGGCTATTATCGAGAGCTCCAGCTAGACGCTGTTAATGTCGTCGATGTGCCTTCAAACTCAAACGTTATTTTACGATGGGAGACTTTGTAAATAATAGCAGTAATACTTTAAACTGCTTCTAAGTATACAACAGTCTGTGCAATTTCATCAGTTGTGTTCTAGAGGTTAAGTAACTCTGTTCCCCTTCTAATTAAAGCCTTCCCACTTGTATGCGAATGGGGATACGAGTAACTTACGTCTTAATGAGTAAGCTTAAGGACAGCTAATTAGTGCAATATGTACCTACTTGAAAATTTAAGAGATTTTAACAAAACAACTTGTCTTTGTCAACGGAAACTAGTAACTAATTCAGTTCGTTATTTGTACTTCATTCTAATTAAATGTAGTGTTTTTATTGCATATTTTATTATGTTTATGCCATACTTTACTAACGAATTTACCGCCATAATTTAAATAACAAGCGTCTTAAGTGAATGGGTATAACTTACATTCTCACATTCGCAGGTAAATGGTTATAAGTATAAACCGTGAAGCTTATACCACTACAGGATTATAAAATATTTAGGCAGTTTTTAGTAGTCAGTTTATCAGCAATCAATACTGGAGGTATACTCCTCATATGTGACAACTTGACAAGACTGTCACCAATGTCACTATTTACTGGGCTCACGTCATATTCGTCGCTCGTGTTCCCCGAAATAACGTGGTCTTCCCACAAACTACAAATAAAACATTAAAAATGTTTTATGTACTAATGCAAACTGTGGTACTATAATCGAGTAAACACTTTAGCTTGACATGTCCCGACCTACACCCCATTTCGCTATCAATTATCTTAATATTATTGCGCTGGTAACTAATTAGCTCAATTGTGAAATGACATGCGTAAATGACCAATCAAAATTAATTTGTATTATACTATTCCGTCAATGAACTAAACAGTTTGTGGTTGATTGATTTTCAACAAAGTCGTATTGTTTCCCTCAATCTACAAAATTAAATGTTCTATTGATTTCGAAGATAGTTATTATTAAATATTAAAGGTTGGTCAGTTGTGATGGTTGATTAAATTATTCACACAGAGGCCGTGTCAGTTTGGGCAGCCAATAAACCTCTACCGAAATCTCTATCTAAATTCTTTCCTCGACGTTTTTTCCTTTATCTTTTAAACTACTTATTAGCTAACACACTTAAGAAAAGAAGTCTTGTTTACTTTGTTAAATGTCAGGTGTGTGTAAACTTAATAAGTCTATACTATATGTATTTTTCCTTTTTATTTTAAATACAAGATTAAAGGAATACATACCGTAAATTCTGCTTATTTTTATATTAAGATATGAGATGGGCTACTTCTCATTATATAATGCGATCAGTAACTACCTAATTAAAATGAGCACACAGAATTCAAATCTACGTAAAATTATGTGTAAAAATTTCAAAGGCAAATTTTCTGTCACTCATTCAGGTAGGTATATGAGTTATGATTGAGATGTGTATGTTTGCCCGGTTGGGATATTGACCTCTTTACTTTACATTCCTAATGATGGGTGGGTGAGGAAGGTATTTGGGATAGGATCCGCTTCCATCGGAATTTCATTATAAACATGTTGTCTCGTTTTTCGCTAAAAGTATTTGCGAAAAACAGAACAATCTCTTAATGAAGTGTACTTGGTGTACGATAGTAGGACCTATCGGTAACTGGGTGGATCCAAAGGTAAATATAGCCTGTTGACGTCACATGTTCAGGCTAGGATTTCATAACAATATAACATTATCGGGAGTATAACGCAAAGATTTCTTTGATATCATGATGTAAATGTGCGATGCTACTAGGTATCTCTGTTCCATATTACACGTCAAAATCAAAACGAAATTCTCAAATATTACGAGAGTTGAATATAACCCCTTCCTAAAACACGAAGAACAACCCTTTCCCGTCATGTTCATGTTAGAATAATGTACTAAAATTCGGGATTTAATAATGAAATAGGTTGAGAGTATATAACCTGTGTAGTATGAGAACAGATACTGTTTAATCTGTGCTAGTACGGTATAATGGAATGATGAGGTCATCTCGTGAGCGCCTCGCTCTATTTTACTCTAATGCCTCTCAGATGCTTGTGCTATTGAGGTAGAATATTTGGGGATGTTTTGCTATCATTTATGCCTACTACGTTACATAATATGTTAGTGTAAATTATCTTGGCATAACTAAAACGTATTATGTAATGTAGAATCAAACAAAAGAGAGTTATAAGGAAATTCTACGTAGGCTTAGCTCTGTATTTTTATCTTGTAGGCTAGGTTTATATAACTGTCATATTTTATGAACCCATTATAGGCTAGGCCATGGTTAGCCAGCCTTATTTTAATCTTGTACCGCGCGGTCGTATGAACCTAGCTGTATTCAATTCAATTCATTTTTTTAGTTCAGACCAAGGGATCCATATCTACAGTGTAAGTATGAATTTAGTCTTTGTTAGTAAAGTCAATAACAACATAACTTAATAGGCACATTCATTGGCCTCATGAACAATAAGTAATAAGTTTTGGACCTATAGATAGAATTAAAATAAATGTCAATAATATATTTAACCTAATACAGTTATCAACTTGTTATTCGACAAATTATTTTATTATTAAATTAATTTTCGATTTCCGATGTCGTCACGTGCTTTAAGAATATAAAATCTAAATTCAGAACCAGAAAAATATCATTTGGGTCATAGATATCTACCATTGTTATTTAACTTCTGACCCCTATGTGGCCATCTCTCTCTGCGCTAATTAGGTCATCTATCTGACTTTGACCTAACCGGACAGCGCTGCGCAAGAATATCAAGTGACGATAGGCGTTTTAGCAAACCTGACATTGTTTGTGCTAAAGCTCGGAATATCACGTTCGAGTTATACCTAATTGTTTTGCAACATTGTGACTGTTTTTATTTCTCTGTTGTTTGGTATTTAAACAATATAAGGTCTTCTCTGTTATGGCATTACATTTACATTCGTCTTTTTACCCGTGAGCGAGACGATTTCAAGCCTGCGTTTGCAACTGATCCAGATTGCCTAACGAGATTGTTAGAGCAACGGATTGCTCCTATAGGTTGTATGTATTGTAGAAATTAATAATGAAATAAGAATATATAACCGTATTTTTTATATATTATCTTATGCGTTATGAATATAGACTATTCAAGTTTTCATAAATATCATCATAACAACGGCTGTGAGGACAGGGTAGAATAAAACTCCTTTAGGTCGAACGTCCGGTAGAAGAACTAGTAGTGATTGGCCATAACCCCGCGGCTACCGTATGCATGGCAATACTCGTGCCACTTAGGATTATGACTAGCATCAAAAGCGGGTTTAAAGGGCACGTTAGCGGTGGACATCGATGGGGATGAATTTTGGTATATATTGTTTTTATCTTGTGTTCGAATTAAGTTGTAAAATAGATATTAATAGTAATATACTATGTTGAAAATATTATTGACGATAAGCATTATTAAGTAAACATTTTACAAATCTATACATATTATAATAAAATCTTAACGAAGTCAAAACTCTGATAAAAGAAAATACCATTGCCTAGGAGTAACGGTCATAATTTTATGAATGACCACGCCTTCTACCAATCAAATTACTCAAACTTTTAACTCACGTCAAAAAAAATAAGGTTCTAAGTTGTGCAAGTTTTTTATAATTCGAATCTTACCAACGACAGTCATTTGTTTCGTCTTCCTTGCTATCTGGAACCTCGGTCCTTCGGTGGACACTTCACAAGTGTAGGCAGCCCTCGTGGATATGGGTGGGGGCATTACGCGGACCAAGCAGTAGTCGGGCTGACATTCACCGCCTTGCACCATCACGTCTGTTATGTTGAAGAGACGGATTGCAGGCTGTGGACAATAGGTATAGTTAGGTCATGGTATATAAAAAAATATGCAAAAGGCCGAAAACAGAAAACTGTGGCGTTTAAGGGCTTATACCTAGTAGTGGGTAACTTAAAAACTGATGATGATACAGTAATAATATATTTAAAAGTAACATAGACTCAAATTCTTAGCAAAAGACAAAACTTAAGACTATGTAAGCAACATACTAATAATAATTTTATGCACTACTAGTTGCGCCCCGCAGTGTTACCCGCTACATTTTTTCGGGATAAAAAGTAGCCTATGTGTTAATCCAGGGTGTCAGCTACCTCCATATAAAATTTCATTAAAATCCATTCAGTAGTTTTTACGAGAAAGAGTAACAAACAGCCTATCTATACTTACAAACTTTCCCGTTTATAATATTAGTAGAGATGAATCACCGCTGTACTTTTACTTCATGGGAGATACCACAGCGGTAATTCTTATAGATGTATAATAATATAATAGGTTGAATTGTAAAAAAGGTATTTCTCAAGGAATAACATAAATTAAGCGATCGACACCTCTGAGCACATTTTTTCTAATATTGTAAAGATATTATTCTCAGTAACAGCACGGAGTCTGGATTTGTGCCCGGTTGATGGCAATAGGCTCGCCCCCTATTACATTGGGACCTAAAACATAACTGGCGAAATGTGGGTGTACTATATGTGCACCTCTGCCTACCCCTTCGGGGAATACAGGCGTGATGTTATGTTATGTTATGTAAAGATATTATTAGTAGATACGTGTATTTTGCGAAAAACTAAAATTAAGCCATTCAGTATTCATTTATCTTGTTGTGAGAACATTCTTAAGTTGACTTTTTGTACGAATAAGTTCCAATTACTGACAAACATTTCAAACAAAAGAAGCAATGCGTATTGGATGATATTTTCGCTTGATTTCAGTGAAATAAAGGAAAGTGTAATTTAAAAGACCATATAAAACAAATCATGCTGTACTTTAAGACGCGTGGATTTTATAGCCCCTAAAATAAGGACTCACATAAATATATACCTAAAGTTGAGTGCTGTATAAATAAGAAAGTAAGGAAACAATGTATACAATGTTTATCGTGTACAACGTACGCGACGCATTTTATTCTTCTTTTAAATGTGACATTAGGTAGGTATTGATGACGTCAGGACGTGAGAAGTCGGTGTATAATTAACCGTTCTTCCTCTTATGGTATGGTTGATGAACAACCCTAGTGATGTTGACATCACCTATTATTTGACATACTTTTTATGAGCTGTCAAAACGCTATTCTCCATATATTTTGTATGTCAATAGGAACAAGTGACGTCACTTCTTCCAATTCATCATCATCATCAGCCGGAAGACGTCCACTGTTGAGCAAAGGCCTCCCCCTTAGAACACCACAATAAAAGATAGTTTGGCTATATAATATCACTAGTTCGCAAACTCAATTGATTTATTTTATTTATAATCAAATATAAATCGTATTCTATAGTTAATTAAAAATAAAAAAGGTATTAGGGGCTAAAATAAAGCATTTCTTTGAGAATTAGAGTCTTGGAATTATTGGTTGATGGTGACAACATACCAATTAACCGTTAATGAATAAAAACACTCCATTGAATGCAACAAAATTCACGCATGCGCTATATAAAGCATTTGCGTTTTGTACATATACATAAATAAACATATACAATATATCTCGCTCGTTTACGATTGGTTGTTCGAAACGACTTCCATAAACCTCGAATACAGATTGTATCGATAACCGGAACATCTGGTGATAACTGCGCGATTCATACTGCATTTTAAGCGCAAACAATCACAACTAGAATTACTTTGTATTGCATTTTACGACCTATATTTTAGTGTTAAGAGTTAAGTATATGAGTTCTAATAGACAGAATTAGTGCACACTAGACTATTAACTAGTTTCCATGTGAGTTAGCTCAAAGTTTTTTTTAAATTATTATTATTAAATACCTAGCTTGATTCACTTTATTTTCATTCATCTAGCCTTGAGGCTCAAGAGTATTTGTTTTCAATCTAAACTGCTTAATTAACATATTACTAAGAATGAGCCCAATAACTTTATCGTAGTTTCTCATTAAGGGGGGCATACTTTGTTCCTGCATAATTGGTCTAGTGGTCTAACTAAGCAAGGCTGCTGAGCACGAGATCTTAGGTTTGAATCCCGAGTCGGGCAAAGTCTTACTGGGTTTTTCCATTAGGTGATTTTCAGTAGCAGCTCGAAATCTAAATTTGTGCCCGTTTGATGGCAATACGCTCGTCCAGTATTACATTGGAACCTAAAACATAACTGGCGAAATGTGGGTGTAATATATATGCACCTCTGCCTACTCCTTCGGGAAGTACGTATGTGTTGTTATGTACTTTGTTTATGTAGCTTTAAATGATACGAAAAAGAATACTGTTATAAAACAAAACAATGTACAGTGCAGTAGATTTACGGTGTTGTTATAATCTGTCTGATTCTAGAAGTCACTAGCGTCGTACAAACGTGCCTCTCGAGGAGTCTCAACTCTAAGATTTTAGTCTTAGTCTTATAAATGGGTCAGATTTATGGGAAAAGCCACGCCCCTTTCTACTTCTAGGCCTTAGTTCTATGTTGGCAAACTTTTGAGGAATACAAGAGTTATGACGTACAGTATACTGAAGAGATAATAACGTATGTGTTTACTGGTACAGTCTGCAATATACGTAGCTTAATATATAAAGAAAACTTATGTAAAATAATTGAAATAAATAAACAAAAATAAATATCAAAACGTCTAAATGATGATCTGCATGATTTTTTTTATTTTTTTTATAAAAACGTCGCCCCACACTAGGAATTTCTCCTGTGTCGTGGGTGCGTTTCACAAACATGAAATATCACATACACAAACATCCAGACTCGGGACAAACATCTGTGGGTCGCACAAAGTTTTGCCCCGTGCGGGAATCGAACCCGCAACCCTTAGCTCAGCAGTCCAATCACTTAGCCACTGCGCTAATGAGGTCGTCAAATTTAAGACGTTAATTTTGTGTATACCTATAATTAGGTATTCTTCAATTAATGGTATGATTAAAAATTTTAATGTTCAGTTCCTTATGTCGCTGACTGTACCTAAACACGCTGCAAGTGTAGTCTTGGCATAATTAAAAGTTTAAATAAATCTACAGTTCAAATAAAACGTCGCCCCACGCTAGGATACTTTCCTGTATCGTGGGTGCATTTCATAAACATGAAATATCACATACACAAACACCCAGATCTGTGAAGCCGTATTATAACATCATAATGTAAAATGTCCGCAGAGATCTAATTCTGCTCTTGAAGACTCTAATACTTATTTTCTTAAAAAACGCTCAATTTGTAGATAAATTAATAATAATTTTGGTTTTCCTTGTACATAATGGTAAGGTGACACCAGTTTTATACCGCCAGCCTCTGCGCTCCAAGGCAATGCTGACGTTCAGGGAATACAGGTACCGCCCCCTTACCATGAACTCTTAAAGCAGGACAGTTTACGTTGTGGAAACGAGATGCCGCATTACACTGACATAGCGGTGTCTCGCTTCAACATCACAAACTGTCCTGCTTTAAGAGTTCGTGGTAAAGAGGCTGGTACCGTGCGTTACTACCGTCGTCTAAAAGTAATTACCTGAGACTAAACAGAAGAAATTACTTCCTTCACTTCTTCGTATTTACCCAGCAAGGGACACCTCGAATTTAAGATTGCCGTGGGAAATCAAAATACGTTTAGTATCTTCTGGGGATAAATAAAAGACTGGTATAGAATAATAAAACGTATTTACGACACAGTAAACAGGCTTTATATTTTTTTTCTTGCATTAAACCTTGAATGAAGTGTTTACTTTGTATTTCCTTGCATACTTCTAGGGAAATGAATTTGCTTATAACAAAAAATATGGCAGGGACTTGTAAGTTAATGATACTCGTAGTCTAAACGCACGAATAGCCTAAGATTTAATCTGCTTTAATAAGAAATATAATATGGTATATCGTTGATAAATAAAATTAATAAATAGGTAACTTGAACATAAATCAATTTTATGTAAGCTTCGACACAAAGTTGGTTACATAACTCATTCAAAAGACGTTTCCAATCCCATCTAAAATTAATCCATCGATCGCCAACAGGATTCCATCTAATCCAGTCATTCGTCAATCTGCAGCTTAAACTTGAATAGTTAATAACGGCCATAATTCATAGGTGCAGGTGCATTATTGACGTCCAATATAATTGATTTTAGTATAAACTGTCTTAGTTTGAATTGACAAATAATAATTTTGCCTAACTCAATGCTCTGCGAATGCATGGAGGAGAATGAGTATTTAGGGATGTCCAAGAGGATACACAAGGACATGAGAGGAAAAAATAGAGTTATATGCATATATAGATATGTTATATATAGAACATTACCATGTTTCCAACATGGTAATGTTCTTAATTTTCAACAAACTTATCCTTCGTTTTCACTAGGAGACATGTCGCAGGGATAAGTAGATCAAGCCATCCACATTCACATGATATATCTTTGCGACTTTGTGGGACAATGTTACTCGACATTTGCCTTATTCACGCCACCCAGTGAGCAAGTTAGTATTGTTCAGTGCGTCCTCACAATGAAAAACTTGTCGGGCGACTTTTAAGGACACTGATGTCGCGCGACCGATTTGCGACGAACCTGCGACCCGTAGATGTCGCAAGTGACGTCGGGCGACATCGCGCGGGACACGTAAATATTGTGTCGAGCAATAGAGTCGCGGGACAAATATTGTCTAGTAAAAACGAGGCTTTTTAATTTAACCTACAATTACGCCTGTAATCCATGATAGGGGCAGGCGGAGATGATCCCCTTTATCTAGACTATACGCATATTTCGCCGCTCATGTTCCAAAAGCCTTTTGGCATTTGTCAGGCCCGCACCGGGTCACTCTGCTAGCTACAGAAGTGAATTGTATTTTAAGCCGTTCATGAATACACGTTATCATTGTAAAATACAATAATGTAATACGAACTACTTTGTGGCATTAATTATAATGATCCAACAAACACAAAAAAATCGCCATTCTCTGACGAATGTCCACATATTTACTTTATGTAAATAAGTAGATAATAAGTACATATATACATTACCAAAACGTAAAGGGCAGACGGCCGACAATCACTGGCCCTCTCTTTGTTGGACCCTATTATTACATTACTTACGCACATCAACCGCAAAAAGTAGGTTTTGCAAAAAATGGTATCATTCCGGCCAACTGACCAATAATGTCAGCACGAGGGAATTTGGAATGGAGCCTTTAAATGAGAAGAAAAGGAATTGTTGGAATATTACGGGACACACAAAAAAACCAAAGCCCTTTGTGAACGTGAAATTATAATCAGAATTACAGACGTATTCAAATATGTAACGAATTGTATGGGATTTTGCAATAAGAGCGCTCGAACTTTGACAATCCTTACTTCTAATAAAATGAGAAATAACTCTGTCAGTCTGTTTGTCGCTTATCAGGGCCAAATTATTGAATCATTCGTAATTAAATTTGGTATGGCAACAACTTTATGCATAGCGAAGGATATTTTCGTTTATAAGTATCTACTACGCACCATATGACGACCTGATTGGTGCAGTGGTTAAGCGATTGGACTGCTGCGCTAAGGACAACCTTTAGGGTTCGATTCCGGTATGGGGCAAACATTTGTGCGAACCGCAGATGTTTGTCTCCAGTCTGGGTGTTTGTGATAATTCATGTTTGTGAAACGCATCTACGACACAGGAGGAATTCCTAGTGTGGGGCGACGTTGTCTTTTTAAAAACATAACTAAAACATATCTATCTGTAGTGCAAACTAGAAGCTAATTAATGTAACTAATTGGTATGTAGATCAAAATTATCTCTATATACAAAGCGAACCAACGATGTTTCCTGACCCTTTCTTACTCGAGTATAAATACAGCCTACGGCTTACAACCTCCGCATAGTTTACTTGTACATGGTACAAATGTATGCGCGATATTATTACTGGCAGCTGAGTTTCTATATAAACTAAACAGACTCTCTGCTCCGTGAATAATTCGTACAGTGTACGCGAGGGAAAGGAATTTTATTACATAAGCCTGATAAGATGAGTGTTAGTAATTAAATTAAACACAAGTTAGATTATAAAATTGAGAATATTACCTGTATTATCTCGCGTTAAATAAAAGCATAGGGATTATGTTGTACATAATATTTGTTATCGATAAAAGAGCATGGCCTATCTCGACTTTTATAAAAGAGTAGGTATTGAGATATAAAGATTAACTTGTAATAAAAGTGATGTTTAGATATTTGATGGATTTAGAAGAATACTGATAGTAAGATAGCAAAGTTAGTTAGATAGATTAGCACATAATAAACGATAAGGCTGTCGAGCGATTCTTATCCGCTTAACCGACAAGCGTGTATTAGGAATGTGATGCGAGTGAATGCAGCGAAAGAAAAATATCAGGATAATAGCAAATGGAAATCCGTGGTGTCTGCCTACTCTGAGAAAAAGGCGACTTTATGTATGTTTTTAACTGTCTGGACCCAATTCTAAACCAATTAAAATCGCTGGCAGAAAGGAAAATAAAAAAACTCAAACTTTCTATCTTTAGTATACAAAACTGTAAGTCACAGGCGCAACGCTCACCTGCTGTGTGGGATTATATCTGAATATCTCGTTAGTGTCTCGGTACCACTTGACAGAATGAAGTTTCTGCTCGTCCATCTTGAAGTGGCAGCTGAGCTCGGCGGCGCGCCGCGGGTCTGCGTACAGCGGCACTTTCAGCTGAGATATGTCGTGTGCAGATGTTATTGCTGCGAACAAATATACTGAGCTATAAATACTCCATATACATTAAGACGTAGTGAAGTTATGGCGACTAAAATAAGGTAATAAAAGTGTGATTGTCAGTTTTCATATTTCTTTTTGTTATAAAACGGTTTTATGAGTTTTAGTAGATTTATTTGTTCTACCGTATTTGTATACAATGAAATATGAATATATTATGGACTCCAAATAAAAGACATAAAAGGGGCTCGTGTACATTAGCAGTCACAGAAAAATTAAAGTAGTACAGTTACCGCATTCTATCACGTACTCTGGGTACTCTAAGACTCTATGTTATAATAAGAATAACCAAAGCTTTTGGGATTGTAAAAAAAAAACATAATATAACTTTTGCAATTATCTGTAATATTGCGTGAGCAACACAATGCATATTTAATTTATTAGACGTTACTTATTTCCATATTAAAATTACACAAAAAGCAACGAGTATGAGTAGTTACGTCTATATTTTATTCTGGCGCCAAAACACGTAGCGAAAGATGTAATAGTCTTTTTTGTACGTAAACAAAATGCAACAAACATTGAATAATGGTAGAGCGTTTAAATATTCAGATAGCTGTACAAAATAAACAAAAAAACATTACTTAAACACTTTTCAGTAGACTAGGACGTATACACGGTTTTGCAATAAAAAAAGTTCAAAAGGTTGGGTGGCCGCGAATATCAAATAGCGCTTGTTTTTTTATGGTAGAAAAAACATTTACCGGGTTCCGTGTACCATAATTAATCGTGACTATAAATTGTGTGATTTAAAACTAATTGGCGAAGACCTGATTGACGCAGTAGTTAAGCGATTGGACTGCTGCGCTGAGGATGCGGATTCGATTCCCGCATGGAAGACAAATTTGTGCAAACCGCAGATGTTTTGTCCCGAGTCTGGGTTGCTGTGTATGTGATGTTTTATGTTTGTGAAACGCACCCATATTTTCATAAAATCACTGTGTCTTAGACGTTGCGGTCTAGTGCTAAGCCTTCAGCGGCAATAGTTAAAAAATGTTACCAAATAAAATACTTACAATATTGTTATTCTGTTGATATTTAAGTTATGTGTACAATAAAGAATTAAGAAGCCTGCTCTTCTCCCTTTATGAGGTAAAAAAATGAATTAAATTTTTCGCGTTCATTCATATTTCTTCTCTTGTGATTTTCCATCATTAGTAGTGTCTAAAGGTAAGTAAACATTAGACCATTTACGTCTAAAGTAACACTGCAAAGTTCTTTGAGTGAAAGTTTATACAATACCTACTGCAACAGTCTGGCGCACTGACTAAGAACGACTCGAGTATACTTTGGAGTACCTAATGCTATCTGAACTATCACGCTTGCGGTGCAAACTCTCCTTGCAATTAACTAAGAAACTAACATACAACGTTACAATCTGTAATCACATCACTGTAATAAATATCATAAAGGCGAAAGTTTGTATTGCTTGTATGTTTGTTACCTCTTCACGCTCAAACGGCTAGACCGATTTTTATGAAATTTCATAAGGAGGTGGCTGACACCCTGGATTAACACATTTTTTTATCTCGAAAAAATGTAGCGGGTAACACCGCGGGGCGCAGCTAGTATTGTAATAAACCCGTTAACTTAAAAGTTGATTTCTAAAAACAATAAATTAAAAACAAAACAGTATTAAGATCGTTGATATTTCAACAAAACCAACCTCTGTCCAATGTAAATTAACATAATTACGTTTCGTTACTTTACATAAGTATTTAGTTGGGAGTGACAATACTGTTTCTATTTCCATTAAGCCGGCGCCGCGTGTACATCTCAATTAACCCACGTTTACGCAAAAAGCATATAAAGTTGAAAAATGGGTAAGTGCGAGTCGAGTTTGTTGAGAATTACCCGCTTTGTTTCGCGTTCGCTCGAATATTCAAAATTTATGAATGCAGAATAATTTACGTGTACTCTACATTCGTGTATCTACAGCTTAGCGTGTGTATGTGTGTGTGTGCATTAGAAATTTGTGTCTCTTACTGGACATGCAATGTATTTAACAATTTTTTACAATAGTGCTAATTGCCTCTTTAGTCTAGTGGTTCTATGAGGTTCTGGGTTCGAATCCCGGTAATTTTTAGTAGACAGTACCTGCTGATGGCAATAGGCTGGCGAAATGTGAGTGTGCCACACACTCCTGCCTAACCCCTCAGGAATTACAGGCGTAATATTACCTTCTGTTATATTTTTATGATATTTTTTTGTGGGTAACGCGAAGTCAAAGTATGTCCTTTTTGGCACATCAAAAAGTCTACAAGTCTTATAAAAATAATCCGCCTGGCTGGCCCAACTCCAGCGTGTAGTGTTTGAACACTGTTTCAACAGAAACGACATAAAAGGATTAGATTTGTAAAATAAATATAGGTACTTGCAAAGTGTGGCAGACAGGTAATATTGAGAGGTTTAAGATAATAATAATAACTTTATTTTCTCACCACAATATACATTAATTATTTTACATTGGTTGGTCAGATTCGACAAATCGACGGTCCCTACTTAAAACATCGAAAGTTAAAAATGGTACTTTTCAGGAGAGCGATTTAAAGTTTATTTTTTGCATAACTAAGAACTACAGTGTTGTGTCTTTTATGCTCATTAACGTACGTAATATTTATGTAAAATAAGATATCCATACTACCATACTGCATAATGCGAAAGTAAGTTTGTGTTTGTTACCTTTTCCACTTAAACCACTGAACCGATTATCATAAAATTTTGCATAACATTCTCTAGGGAAGGAACAATATCATTCGACGGTAACAATCGCGTTTGACCGCTAGATGGCACTACGTGCAAAAGGAGAACAGGCTAATCTGTATGGGCGCTGTTCCCAGGTTGTATGAAGTTGTGATATATATCGTTTTACAGTCATAATCATAGTTATTTAATATGAAACTGTTATTAAGACCGTTAAAATGACATACGTCACGCTTACATAAAAGGTGGATACAAAATTCCCATTATTATTTAACACGGGTAAAACCCCGGGGCACGCCTAGTTACGTATAGCAATGTGCAAAACGTAAACGGATTCGTTTGTTTTATTTAAATCACTGCAGAATAATATTAAATTGATGAAGCACTTGATGTCTCGGTGGTCCTTATTTACGGGCCGAATTATGAATTTATTTTGCAAAATATTATCGGATTAAATTCAGATATATTTTACTCTATATAAACTATATTATAATATGACGGGTTCGTAATTACGTGGCAACTGCACAGATTAATCGATTTGCTGAGCTAAGCCGTGCTCGCCGCGGTCGGTATTGCGATGGGTAACCGCTTTCGCATTTCAAAATTCGTGCTTCGGAGGGCACGTTAAGCCGTTGGTCTTGCGCCTGATCTCTCTCCAATCATGTCGGTCTACCGTCCCATCGGACTATGAGAGTTAGAGAATAGGTAACTTGCACCTGAGTTTGTGCGCATACTTGACATATGCCATACACTCCTGCGTAGTTGGCTAGTCTCAGCTGCGATAGGTCGCCGTGACCGAAATTCGGTCAAACAATTATTATTATCACAATGACATGTACAAGATGTGAATAAATAACTTATACAATCCTGCTGCTTTCAATATTTTCATATTGAGCCCTAATGACTATTACTATTTTTGGAAAAATACTTGGTTTTGTATAAAACATACATTAAATGTGCTAGAAATACATAACTAAAAATATCTTGATAAGGAAAAATGTCAATACATTTCGTAGCACTTTTTAAGATTATTGGTTACGTCGTAGAAACCTCTACGCCGTAGAACACATAAGCTTAATAGGATAAAAATACCTAGATATAATTTAACCTCAATATGAACAAGTTTTAGGACTTATACAATGTTTATCCAATAAATTAATACTAAATTATTGCGATAGTAAGATGTAAGCATGGAGATGTTAATGAATCTGCACTTGAATGAACATTTTTCAATGTAAATAAGTAAATAAAAGATTGACATTTCTACCGATGTAGTAAAAAAAAGTGTTACAATTATAAGGCTGTATGGTCTTTTATTTATTACGATAATGATTTGGAATAACCAATATAGGGAACACCGATAGCAAAAGTAAAACGCTTACGATAAATGCTTCAACATTCTAGTTGTAGAAATACATATAAATATATTTTACAAAATGTTCAAGAGACAAACAGGGTAAACCCAAGGGCAAATGTTTGAGTGGGCGGAGGCTGCGCCCGTAAACACGAGGCTACGTAAAATTTGCGTCAAACCGACACGCTGCTAGAAAAGTTTCAAAGCTGTTTTGATAACGTTGTTTTAACTGTACGCGAGTCGGCGTCAATGTAGGTGTTTTTCATAAGTAATTAAATGTACGTTGGCGGATTAAGAGTTCCGAGAATTCCATTTGGACGTTTGAAAGTCGTAAGATACATTGACCCGTCGGCCTCCTGACCTGTAACCTAGGATCTATGAGTAATGGAGAAGAACTATATACCTATATTGTGTCCGAGAAAAAAGATCACCTTTGCCTCCTCCTTCAGGGACAACAGGCGTGTCTGTACGTATGCAAATAAATTAGTACGGAAAATCATTGTTTTGTTATCAGACAAATTGATTTATGTATTGTAAACATTTTGCTATACGTACCTACTATAGTATAATGTACCGTTAACTGGAAGAGCTTGCGCCTAGCACTGCGCAAGTAGATTACTGCTTGTTGTTATCACAGACTGCGATATAGATGTGTAAGCGCTTTAGGAACGCGGTTTGCTTATCTAAGCTGCGAACATTAGCTTGCTGGTAAATTATGGATATGGTATTGCAAAACTTAAACTATTATTTACTTAGTTAGGTTCGTGATATTTGTGATAGTGTATAATTGACGATGTGCGTAATTCGTTGCTTCATGTTTTCTGCGTCTAATTTTTAGATTGGATTTCTTAAACAATTGATGTATTTGATATTTCTATAATACTAATATTAAGAGTAACTAAACATCTGTTGGGCGTTTTTGTCCTTAAGTATCATAATTATAACCTTGCGTAAGACCTTAGAATCGAATGATAAATCACGTTTATTACCACGATATTTTTTTGTTCATTTCGACCACATAAGCTTACAGTCTAGACAAAACAAAACACTTATACGCTAAAGACATGGAAGAAGTCCAAAAATCAGTTTAAATAATCGTGGAATATTACACATCGAAATGTCTGTTAGGAAACAACAATTTTAATACATTATTATTATCAGAAGCTGAAACGAAATAAGATGTATGAACGATAGATGTCAACGGCTATCGGCTCGATATTTAAACTTATGGACAGATAATAGTCGGCAAAGCATTTTTTACCAAAAAGTTCCACGATAATTCTATCAATATCAGTTTTAAATTGGATTGAAGTACAGCCTATACGTGTGTAACACGAGGCATAAAAAAGTAATTGTATAAAGTCAGCATGTGGACATAGCGTCCATTACCCTTTGCTTTTTTCTGCTAACTTAGTAAAAAACTTGACCCGAACAGAGCTGCGCCGAAACAACTTTATTTGAAGGGACTTCGGTCCCTACACTATTCCGTGGGCTCAAACCGCAAACCGTCTCGACGGGCCCTTCTTAATAAAACACGGCGTTGGAGAAAATGGTGTAAATATATATAAATTATGTATCTTGTCAAAGATGCACAGGATTGAACAAAGTCGTAAAACTTTTAGCACTCCTTTCGCCTGTATAAACCCAAGTAACAAATAAGGCAAAGGATATAGCTATACTTAGGTACATGAATTAATAACGTTGCCTGTTATTTTTTCGTAGAATAAGAAGAAAATGTTATTGAATTTGTGCGGAAATAGGAACGGACATGGGATTTACACATCGCAGCACAATAAAGCTTGAGGCAGTACCTACATCTCTCCTATAACGTGGGCTGATGGATTCCTATGTCCAAAAGTAATTCTAATGGATGGATGGAATGGATGTTTCGAGACCATTTTATTCACATCTAGAAATCTTAAGTACTTTGCTTGTAACTTTAATGTAATAAAGATCCATGAGTCACGTGCCACTGCTTTTGCACCCATGCTTCACTTGCTATTATTTCCTCATGATTGAGAAAGACACGGATTAGACGTAACATTTTGCTTGTGAAATGTACGTATGAGGTTATCCTATTGCTTTTCAGATAGACAAGATAGTGGCAGATGTTCCTAGATAAGAAAATTTTTCATTAACTTAAAAAAAGAGAGCGTTCTTAATTTGAAACTATGTTTTTGTACGGCGATATTTAAATGGTATCTATAGAATATTCTTTAAAGTTAAGTATACGATAAGTTTCGTGATACCTCAAGAGCAAACTAATTCAGATCATTGGAACAATGTAATACTATTGAAATTGCAGGGTACTTTAAAAAAACAAAGGTCATACTTCCAGGTCTTTTTTTCCGGATAGTATGTTAGTTAGCTACTGAAGGCAAGAAGCATATTTTTTTATAGCAAGTAAAAATATAAACTGTTTAGTGAGTTAACGTAAAATTCGACTAACGTTGTGGTTACGATGTAAACAGAAAGATATTCTGATGACGAAGCTTCCCTCGTGGAGCATGACGACCTTACCTAATGTACCGTGCGTTATTAAGTAATGCGCTCAAGATGGATTTATGTCTATAAAATGTGGTTCACATTTTCAAGTACGTACCAACCTACGTATAATATTGACAAGTTCTCGGAAAACGTATTAAAATTAATTTCGTGTTGAGGTTAGTGATGTAAAAAGGAATGGAAGAACTTAATTTGATATTATACATACATAACATCACGCCTGTATTCCCCGAAGCGGAAGGCAGAGGTGAACATATATTACACCCACATTTTGCCAGTTATGTTTTTAGGTCCCAGTGTCATAGGGGGCGAGCCTATTGCCATCAACCGGGCACAAATCCAGATTTCGTGCTGCTACCGAGAACTATCTAATGAAAAAACCCAGTAACACTTTGCTCGACCCGGGATTCGAATCCAGGACCTCGTGCTCAGCAGTCCCGTTTAGCAACCACTAGACCGACGAGGCAATCGTTTGATTTTATGGTTTCTGAAATTCTCCTAACGCTGTTAATATACTCTTGAACGCTAAAATTAGACCCTAATTAGTCTATCAAACAAGCTTATCAAAGTATTTCGATATCCATCTCAAATTCACAACAACTAAAAGTTAATTTTGGTAGGTCTGAAACATTAATTTAATTTCAGCCTTTGTGAACAGATTGTAAATGTTATAGTGGCGGCGTCAAATTTACCGAGAACAGTCCGTCAAGTTTTTCGTAGCCGTCAAAATTAATCAATCGGTACCTTAACGAAGTAAAACATTAAGTTTATTAATTTACCTGTTGCGGTTTTATTCCTGTTATTTTTAAGAAACTCCACAAAATCCTACATCCATTTTTACAGCCATTACTGAGATATTTTTAATTGTTACCCTATTTTAACAATATAAAGGCACATAATCATAAACTGTCAATAAATGAATAGCGGTTGATACTATTGATAGTAAAGCGTTACTTAGTTATTGTCGACCCCAAATTAAGTATTGCGAATCATAATTATTATCAGCCCATTGCAGACCAGTGCTTGACATAGGCCTCTCCCAAGGTACGCCACAGCACCCGGTCTGGTGCTTTATCGCGTATTGCAAATACTACTAAGATATTTATAAATAGCTGCGCCCCGCGGTGTTATCCGCTACATTTTTTTTCGGGATGAAAAGCCTATGTATTAATCCAGGGTGTCAGCTACCTCCATGTGAAATTTCATCAAAATCGGTTTAGCCGTTTGAGCTTGAAGAGGTAACAAACACACCCACAAACTTTCTCTATAATATTAGTGTTATAGTGTTAAGTGTGATACCACTAGAGGTACTATTAGTAGGTATACCGACTAAAGCCCGTCTCCGTTCGCGGTTAATTTAAATTTGATTATGCAGTAACACACGGTGCCTAACCTTACTAGATAGAATTAGATAGCTGAGGGCTTGATTAAGAAGAGATAGAAGTTTGGTAATTACTAATTATTATACAGATGCAGCTGAGTAGGTTCGAAGAACGTCCTAGGTTCGAATTCCGGCTCAGGCAGTGTTATTAGCTTTTTTCACTAGGTACTCAGTAGCAGCACGGTGTATGGTAGTGACTCAGTTAATGGCAATAGGCTCGCCCCTTATTACATTGAGACCTATAACATAACTGGCTATAAATGTAGGCGTACTATATTGTACTATGCGCACCTCTACCTACCCCTTCCGCAAATATAGACTTGATGTTCTGTATGTACGCCGAAGAAAAATCGTATCTTTTCTATTACCTTTGAAGGTACTTCTTAGAAGTGATGTTTTCTTAGAAAGTCCTTTCTTATGCCTAAAGAAATAAGGATTAAAGTGTTTTCTTCATGCCTTGGTACTTCGTTAGGTAAGTATGTGAGTGAATCACTCGTGTTTATGAAAACGTACACAAATATTGATATTATATATTATTACGACTTGAGTGAAAACAAAGGTAGGATCAAAATCCTAGCTAATCCAACCTCGTTGGTCTCGTGGTCGCTAAGCACGACTGCTGAGCACGAGGTCCTGGGTACGAATCCCGGGTCGGGCAAAGTGTTATTGGGTTTTTCCATTAAGTAATTTACAGTAGCAGCACGGAGTCTAGATTTGTACCCGGTTGATGGCAATAGGCTCGCCCCCTATTACATATAAACCCCTATACATAGTGTACTATATGTGCACCTGTGTTATGTTAAAAAAATGAAAGAATTTATTTTAATTAGTAAGATACCAATAGTATAAACTGTCAATTTACAAAGGGCTCGGTCGGGGAAAGTTTTCGGAGCAAATGACAAGCTTAGGTACTTCACTAAATAATGATGACGTCACTCAGTTCAATATTCTGAAACGAGGCTTAGTTGGGAAAACTGAGATTGGTCCGGAAATTATGATAAAGTAACTAAAACTTAGGTAGCACAGTTGGAGTAATTATACCTAGGTAGATTCGTACCTACTACCCGTACTATACATACAATATGTAATTATGTATATATACATAATTATATTTTACATGTATGTATAATTTGTGTTACATAAAAGTACCTACTGCCACAATTCATGAATGTATGTTTACGTTTCTATAATTATTTTGGGACTGATCCGCAATTTTAACAATCTATATTATTTTAACATTACGAAACAATTTTCTGTGGGTAGGCACTTTTAATTCGATAATTATTGTTACTCGCTGAGTAGGTAATTACGGATCTGATACAGAAAGTTTATAATAGAACCTTTCGGCTTGGCAACATAAAACCTTTTTGTTCCAGAAATAAAACTTTTTGATTTTGCCTGTTAATGTATTTATCGTCGTCTCTAAAGAGTTATTTACTATAATATTCTCATGTAATTTAGGTATTCCTGAAACGGAAATTCCAGTCCATTTACTCTACTTTAGCACTTTGGTTCGACGAAGGGAAAGAAATGCTTTTAATAAAAGTAATTTCGGAACAAATTTACTCGATTTGCGTCGGATAAAGGTTGAATAATAATTATGGAGGAGGGTTCCAACTAAGTAATTTGCTTAAGTTGCTTTGCAGCGAGCGTCCTGTCGAACGAAGCGACGCGAGGCCCCCACTGACGCGACGTTGGCATTCAAAATATCAAAAGTTTTCAACCAGCTCAGGTTCTGCTGAATATTCATTGAGGTAATTGTTTCATTAGTTCAACTAACGTTTTTATTAATCCACAGGGATAATAATTATTAGAGCTATTTGTATTATTACTGGCAGCTCGTCGTTTTGAATTTTCTTTGAAATATTGTCAATCCCCCTGGGTTGTATTTTAATGGACCAATTTTATTTTCCCACTTGCGAGATGAAGTTGTCAAAATAATTAATCGATTTGAGACAGGACTACGCTTATAAATACTCAGAATAGATTGTTGATTTTTAAGACAAACATTTATGTCATTAGAAAACGCCTTTATTGTAATTTCTTTGTGTGTGTGTGTGTGTGTGTGTCTTATTTTTAATTCTATCAGGGTTTTTTTGTTGATGGGTAGGTAAATGATCTTACCCTCAATATATTCTATTTCTCGATGAAAAGTTAAACAAATTCGTTGTATAATCAGCAACCTCTCAGGTTCCCTAAGCCCTTCTAGGAAAACGCGTGTTGTTTACTCAAATGTGATTCGATATGAAAATAAATAACGTGTTTATTGCGTCAAAATAATTATATTTACCGTTTTCAATATTGGATTGATGCGAATTGGATAACGGAATCAATTTTTTGTGTAAATATGATAAGCCTTGAAATGAAAAATATACCGTGCCTACTCCAATATGCAGGATTAACCAAAGAAATGCTTTTGGTGAATACCCACATAAATGATCATATTTTAATGCATTATTACGTCTGCAGATTTTATAGGAAGGTAAATAAAAACAGTTATAGTCGAATGGTATGATGAAATCATAAGTAAAGTTAATTGTAGGTTGCGTAGGTAAAGTTAATTACTTTATTATTTGTGTGTGATGAAATCTATATAAGTTGAGGTATGTTAGTGGCCTAATTTTAGCCACGCCACAGTGCTTACTTTTAATCATTATCATAATAATCATAATTTATTTATTTGTGGAACATAGGTCAATTTCAGGTCCTATTGTTACACTATGTTCTACCACATAAAATGATGTATACAAATAATATTAAAAAATCATCACCGATACATCTACTCTTCTATTTATATTTATTATCTATATATATATTATAAATGAATTTTTGTTCGTTAGTCTGGCTAAAACTCGAGAACGGCTGTACCGATAGGTATTGCTATATTGCGATATTTTGATCTTGAAATATTCGTGGAAGTCCAGGGAAGGTTTAAACAGTGAGAAGCTGTAGGTAGTTCGCCAGGCAGCTAGTGTTAAATTCAAATTAGTCCTAATGGCATAAAAAGATATTTCCAACAGAAAACCCTGTATAGAAGGCTAGGCTTTTTTCCAGGAAAGTATCATATTTCAGTGTTATAGTTAGCACGCGATAAAATTATTACCTGTCGGCCTGTTTTATGTACTGTCGTAAATATAATTATGTCTATTACAATGAATAATACTAGATCCCATATTCACCTACTCGTTTAGTGACGTCATAGAGAGGTGCGATTGAGTTAGTTACCAGGAAGTAGTGTCCCAGTCGCGTGTAGACAAGCCAACCCACCCCCTTTGGGACTTGCTAATAAACTAATTTCGCGACAAACGGAACAATTTATACCTCAGTACCAATACTTGGCGCTATTGTTTTAACCTAATTAGTTTTTATATTACCTTTTATTTATCGGAACAGTTTTGCATGGTTGATTAATACGAATTGAGGGAAAGAGGGTTGAGCCTTTTAAAATTGAAAGTAATTAATATTAGTTATTGTGTATGCAATATTATTGTATGCAAAGTAATTTAATTAGGTATATACTACAATAAAAAAATTATAATAATATGACAAATATTTAAAATTGATGGAATATTAGTAGATATATAGTAGGTACCTGCAAAACAACATATCTGACACATATCATAATCATCAGTCGGAAGACGTCCAATGTTGAACAAAGGCCTCCCCTAAGAACGCCACAATAAACGACAACTTGCCATTCGCCACGTAGCCTAGGACATATTCAAAGCTCTTACATGATCTTACATCATACGATTTAAAAGTTCATACAAGTATCTGTAGTGTGGTATAGATTACTATAGAATATTATTATTAGGAAAAACAACAGTGGCGAGAAAAAAGGAGGCCGTGCTTAAATGATGTAGAAATCTCATTATCACGTCAATCTGAGGGTCTCAAGCATTGGGGGCGAGGGAAGGTACTATACCTGTAGTGGATATACCGTAGGTATGGAAAAGGGAAGATATATGTATGTGAGCATTTATTTAGACTGCAAAAAATTGGTTCAGGAGTATGGGCATGAAGAATGTGATGGTTTTGGTTAAGTTCCCAATGTAGTGGATATCTGTGTTACGTACTTCATTCATTTTATAGTAAAGGACGTAGATAGCCATATAAGCTCCGAAAGATGCACGTTACTAACTTAGTTATTTCACCTGGACTCGGCTGATCTTTCCTTCACCCTCGATAATTACCACAAGCCGTCCTATTTCCACGAGTCATTAAGTTTGACATTAAAATATATACCTCTACCATTTACGTAAATATCTCCCTACCTCTTTTTACTTATAATATCAATATCAGTCTGCAACAAACAATTTCTGTAGGTACTACACTATTTATCGATGGCTACCCAATTCCGCTTCGTGAAATTAATAACCGCTGTCCATTCCACTCAGTAAATAGAGTAGTTATTGATACAAAAACATTAAAGTCTACCAAATAAACTTACTTCACAAGCGATGAAAATTAAAACAGTGCGACGGAGCACGAACAAAGTATGTAAATCGTTAAAATTTTTCGCATGTCATATTTTACGAATCCAACCGGCAATTGTTTTCGTTCGCCGTGAAAAATAACAGCCGATGTCAATGAGAGGTGTTTGACTCCACTGTTTGTGTTGTTGAAAACAATGGATAGGGGATAGACTAATTATGTCAAGTCTCATTGTAAGTAATGAACGATATTTACAACTTTTCTTTGTTTGTGATAAGTATGACTCAGCAGGATTAGCTTATTCAAATTATGAGCCTATTTTGCCTTTTTCGGCCTTAGGGCAAATAAAAAAAGGCTAGCTATACTTAGGTATAGCTGGATTTTATTATTTTATACATACTTAGGTATAGCTGGCTTTTTTTATTTGCCGTTACTCAACTATTACTATCATCAGCCAAAAGACGTCCACTGTTGAGCAAAGGCCTTCCCCTTAGAACGCTATAGTGAACGACAACTTGCCATTAGCTCAATTATACCCTGACTTTGTTGGCATTAAGTAGAGCTGTAGATTTTGTTGAGCCCTATACACCTACACAATACAAAAATAGGTGATCCATTCAATTACAAACCGTGAGGGTATCTTATCGTTTTAAAAACAACGGGCATTAAGTAGTTGCAACGTAATTAGCCTCAAGCCCCTGCAGACTCACACATTATTACAGTTTCCTTGTAAAATTGTCGACTAAACGGCTTTTGCTTTTGAACTCGGCTGCACATCTTATACCTACCTACCTAATAGCGTCCCGTGGGTGTCGTTAGACCACTTATGGATTCTATCAAACGTATATTTATAACTAGCTGCACCCCGCGGTGTTACCTGCTACATTCTATGGTTTAAGACATTTATTTCTCAAACAGAATACAAATAGTCACTGAGAAACACTTGATACAATAAAAAAGTAATTCTCGGGATAAAAATAGATTTTGTGTTAATCCAGGTGGCCAGCTATCTCCGTATCTATTTTTTTTAGTCTGTCAAGCCATTTCAGTGTGAAGAGGTGACAAATATACAAACTCACAAATTTTCGCCTTTATAATAACAATACTGTGAAAAACTACCACTAGGACGGAGGTAAATTTTGGAGTTTCTTTTCTATTGTAATGACATTTATGGAACTAAGCAAGTAGGTATTGAGGAAATAATTTTAGTTTGAAGAATAACTCGTAGTCTATGTCTAATTAGGGAAAACATGTAATAATAAATTATAATTTTTATAATTACTCGCCAATCACCGTTGATTCATCACAAAACCTAACATTATTTGAAGTATGTAAACTAGTTGTACAATTTACATAATTCAATTAAATAATGGCAAATTGCGTGCCACAAATTTATATTGTGCATGTTTGTAATGCGGTAATGGAATGATAGCGATACCAACTCACATTTTGATAATTAATTTCATCAGACACAAAACTGATCAAACATAAATGTTTATACTATCAACAACGAAGTACCCATGTTGTTCAATATACCAAGAATTCCGTTTTCATGATTATATTCACATGTAAAGTAATTAACACTGAAATAATAATATAGTTGGACACCGAAAACAGTTATCTTTGTAAGATCTTAGGTACCTACTAATTGTCAACGATCTCATTGGTCTAGTGGTGAAGCGCGACGGCTGAGCACGAGGTCCTGGGTTCGAATCCCGGGTCGGGCAAAGTGTTATTGGGTTTTTCCATTAGGTAATTCTCAGTAACAGCACGGAGTCTGGATTTGTGCCCGGATGATGGCAATAGGCTCGCCCCCTATTACATTGGGACCTAAAACATAACTGGCGAAATGTGGGTGTACTACATATGCACCTCTGCCTACCCCTTCGGGGAATACAGGCGTGATGTTATGTTATGTTATGTTATGTAATTCTCAGTAACAGCACGGAGTCTGGATTTGTGCCCGGTTGATGGCAATAGGCTCGCCCCCTATTACATTGGGACCTAAAAACATAACTGGCGAAATGTGGGTGTACTATATGTGCACCTCTGCCTACCCCTTCGGGGAATACAGGCGTGATGTTATGTTGTTTGTGTTTTTTATGAAAAGTTGAGAACCCTTTCTCATCGTACACTAAGTATAGTTGACACTTTAGACAGTCAGTGTGACATTCTTACACCAAAAAATTAAATACGATCAGAGTTCATCGATTATTACATATTACTAAGAACTCTCTAAGTAATACAAATCTGTATAATCCTCTAGAGAATCATAAACAGAAGATACTCGGTATTTTTGCATGCAGTTGTTTTCTCCAATACAAAGAAATACTACAAAGCATTGATCGAGAGTATAAGACTCGATCAATGCTTTCTACTCGGATAGAATCAAGGTGAATAGGTAATATCGATATAATAACACTTTATTAATATCATTCAGTGTATCGATAGTCGATTACCACGCAACACTAACCCGTCAGTGACCTACTTCTCTGACCACTTACTCGATAAGATAAGCAGGCTAAAGCACTACTATTGCTTCTACACGGCTTCGAATGATGCCAGTATAGGGTTAATGCTATTAGAAATCTGGTTTTCGCAAATCTTGTAAGGGATCCGTAAGTAGTTTGACTGCGTTCTATTTGAAAGGAGCTTATACTTAGGAATGAAATAGGTTTAAAAGAAAATATGATTATCCCTTTAGCTTAAGCTTTTAGCTGTCTAGTGTAAAACCTTGAGTTAAACTTTCGTCTGACAAAGATTCCTGCATTAAAACAAATTCAAAATTATGAGAATACAGCAAAACAATGCGGCTATTTTTGTCTTATTTTTCAATTTATTCTTAATCACTACTGAATTGCATTGTAATATCGATATATATAACCCGAATTGAATAGATAAAACGACAAAACGCAGTCAGCATAGGGGTCAGTGCTCTTTCGTCTCTTTATAAGAGGAATGTTTCCGTGAATGGAATACAATCCAGATATTTTGTTACAGAATTAGTAATAAAATAATGAGAAAGAAAATCAAGGAATGCTGAACCTAACATTATAGGATTTATAGATGAGAATAATAATCAATGTATAGTAATGTTTATTTGTTCTTTAGGGTAACATTAAACATACGTACATGTATGCAGCTTATTTTCTACCTGTATTACCTATATATGCAACTATGACTGCGTCTTGAAAGCATATAAAGCCATGTTTCTATACTAATTTTGCCTCTTTCACATTCTCTTTCAATCTTTTCACCCATGCGCGGCAGCGAATGCTCACACTTGACCTTTTCCCTGTTCTTAATATAAAATCCATTTGTTGACTTTCATAATAGAATAAGGTAAATCGGAATCAAATTCTTTAAAATATGCCTAAATATATTATCATACGCCTTTGTGACGTCAAGTCATGTATTAGGACCTATTTCGCAAAATACGGTAGAATGTTCTATATAATTAAATTCCATTGCGATACGAATATTCTAGATAGGTACTGTCTAGAACAGATACGTCTGGAATATCAAGTCTCTGCGTCACTTGTGTTTGTACATTTTAAAGAGCGAAGGGCCATAACTCGAACCAATGCCAAGCCATATTGTTTCATAAAAAAATAATGGTTACATCAACCGTTATCGACAGGGAAGATGTAGAAGTATTGTCGCTAGTCCTGGCTTCCAGCCAACGTCTAACTGTCATATCATAACGCTCATATTGTCTTTGTATCTGTCTCTCTGACCAAGGACATGACAGAAAACGTTTAATAATATATGTTCTGTTATTGTGACTTTTCTAATTACGTTCCGGGTGTATGACGTCACTCGCTTCCAGACTTAGTCTGCATGGAAAATGTTCAATCATCTTTTCCGGATAGCATGTCCTTTCTAGGCATTCAAACTCAGCCTGTTGCAAATTTCATCAAAATCGGTTCCGTAGTTTGGCGTGAAAGCGTAATAGGCTAACAGCCAGACAGAGTTAATTTCGCATTAATATTTGTACGGGTGTATAAACAATTGAAGAGAAGTCGAAATCTCTTACAACATATTTGACGATACCTTGAAATGACACTAGTCTATACGATAGATGTTGCGCGTTTGACAAATAAATAATGCAGCGCTCTCAACTAAAAGAGCTTCCGAACGTCTCGATTTCACATCCAGCCCGTAAGGCTGATCGAATCGATTGAGGTCGGGACGTCCGCAGAGTTCATACGTAGAGGTGCTGGGTCCACCGATATAGAATTAATCACAGCTCGATATAAGGGTCAGCTAAAAAGATCCCTATTTTATCGCGGATAATTTGATTTCAGATTTAATCATTATGAACGGGTAGATATTGATACCTTATTGCCTTATGCCTACAGATATGCATAACTACTTACATTTCAATCATGATCGCCACCAGATCGTAGATGTTGTAGGTTGCCTGATGACGTAGGTTTTCTTCAAAACTTAACCAATATTCTTAAAGGATTTATTAAGGCAAAATTGCCTTTCCCTGCCTTATCCCCTAAAAAGCTAGCTTAATACTTTCTGAATGTATTGCTAAATATAAGACGCTATTTTTACTATTAGTCAAACTTACAACAACGTTCTGCTTCTAATAGCTTTCGAACAATATTATTGTCGTTTTCATAACAGCATTATAAAGAAGTAAAGTTAACGAACGCGAATATAAAGATACTTCATAAAAAGAAAAGCTTTGGGTTTAATAAATGTGTTTGCGGTAAATATCCCTCTATAAACAATTTTATTACGAGAATACCAACAATTGTTAGCAACGGAATCGTGTAATTTGAGAAATCGTGCAATTTTAGTACCGCATAATACGAAACTCGGAATAATGAATCAGAATTAACATTTATTAAAGTATTCAAGGATATTCATGCTTGATTAATCTTAATTGGAATAGGTATATTATGTTTATTGTACAGTCATATAATCACACCCGTAATATGTGAAGCTGTTGTCAGAACTGTATGTCTTTATTAGAAGATTTTTTTGCCAGTCATCCTATGTCCCGTGTCCTTTTGAGGTCCATTGTCTTAACATTTGGACCGATAACATAACTGGCGAACGCGGATTATGTAAATCACGTTTGCATACCAGCTATGCTATTCTGAAACACTAACATCACCTCGAAAGTCAACTCGCTCGTCACAGTGCTATGCACTAGTGTTAAATCTCACCGCGGATTTATAAGTGAGTTGGTTAGTGATGTCTTTAGAATAACACAGCTCTTCGGGAAATACAGGCGTAATGATATCTTGTGAATGTCTAAAACAAAGTACAGTCGTCGCTAATTACATTCTCGCCCTTCCTCTCATAATTGAAATATTCATACCCAAACCTTTTGATTACAATTCAAAGAATAGAAAACCAATTATATAGCCACTATCTATCCGTACGCACTTATCGTTCCATTAGAGGAAATTGGTAATACCTATGCTTATGTGATTGGACTCGTCAAAGGTAGCGAAAGCTGTATTTTACACGGCCGGAGTAATTACGACAACCTAATGGACGGAATGATCGCGAAGGGTTCCTAACGGTAATAGATTTACGTATCCAAAGTACGGGCCTGAAGAATGCGGCGGTTACATTGGCTACCGATTAAGGCGTAAGCTACACTTTCCGGGATTAATAGTTTAATTAATCTTCTATACAAGTTGAATAGGTAAGGTCGAAGCGACGGTAAAAGGCTATTACTACGCCTATATCGTTTGTAAAAGCTATATCCTGACCTTAATACTGGGGTTTGTAACAAATAAGGTGGGTTATTATGACGTGCCCTTTGAATACTTGTTAGTTAAGACCTATCTTGTATATTCTGAATCAACTAATTTTAGGGTATTCATGAATTGTATATTTACTGTTATCAGATTTCTTATCTTGTTTCAGATAATTGAATATCGACTTTGATGGAAAGGCGCTGAAGTTGAGAGTCGAATAACACTCAAACCTCTTCAAATCGATACGTTTTCATCTTTCGTAGGTAAAGATGATATTGTATGAATAGATGTGGAATCTCACTGTTTGTGGAGACCTAAATTTAGAGTTCTACATAACAATAGATGTAAAAGTATGTCAACCTGTTAGTTGGATTGCCTTTTGTTTTAAAAATATAAAACTGGAGCTGTTGTTTTACTTTTGAACGGTCTTCTTTTAAAATGTTTTGTGTATTGTGCCTAAATAGGACAGTGGCGGGCTAATATTAATGTCTGTTAGTTGAAATATCACATACACAAACACCCAGACTCGGGACAAATATCTGCGGATCGCACTAATTTTTGGTCTCGTGAGATAATAATCGAACAATCAACCTTTGGCGCAGCAGTCATATAGTAGAGTTACTATAATTTTTATAAACTTAACAATTGCACTTAGGTACATGATATTCTGGAGGATACTTTTGTTACTTTTAAGTAAAAAAATAATATCTATCAATGTAAAATTGAATCCCTCCCTTGGTCACGCTGTAACTCGAGAATGGCTGGACCAATTTGGCTAATTTTGGTTTTAAAATATTCGTGAACGTCCAGGGAAGGTTTAAAAGGGACAAAGTTTGCCGGGTCAGCTAATTACACAATACGAGGGTCAAACTGAAAGTTCTTAGAACTGGCCACTTATAAACAATATAATAAAAAAATAATTCTAAAATTTGAAAATAGAACTCTTTGCCAATATTACTGAGTATATATTTCATTAATTTGTCATTTGTTTTACGATTTGGCGGCAAATTGAAAATTGTCTGTGTCACGTCAACGTGAATTTAACACGAGAAAATTTTCGTGCAATGATTTTTTATGACTTTCGATGTCATTTAAGTCAACAAGAAAGTTATGATAGACTACGATTGGCCTTTCACGATGAAGCCCCATCTCGTGCGACAGTTTACAACTGGTTTAATGAGTTTAAACGTGGTCGCACTAATCTCACTGATGATTTACGTGAGGGACGGCCTTCTACGGCGACGACTGAAGATAACATCTGTGTTGTGCGGCGTATGATAGAGACTGACAAAAGAGTGACCTATCAGCAGATTCGGACAAGCTTAGGCATCGGTATGAGTCAAGTGCACAAAATCCTCCACGAACATTTAGCAGTCAGGAAGCTTTGCGCCCGGTGGATACCTCATAATTTGACTGAGGCTCAAAAACTCCATCGTGTGGATTGGTGCCGTAAAATGATTGAAAGATTTAACGGAGGTGACTCAAATGCTGTGTTCGACATACTAACAGGTGACGAAAGCTGGATTTACTGTTATGATCCTGAAACCAAAGGACAATCTGCTCAGTGGGTGTTTCCTTTCGAGAGGTTGCCAACTAAAGTGAAGAGAGATCGAAGTGCGGGAAAAAAAATGGTGGCCTCGTTCTTTGAAAGGATAGGTCATTTCGCAACAATTGTGTTAGAGGATCAAAAAACAGTTTCTGCAGAATGGTACACTACCAATTGTTTGCCACTTGTCTTGGAAAAAGTTCGAGAGAAACGACCTCGCAGTAGGATACTCCTTCACCACGACAACGCCTCGTCGCACACCGCTAAGCGAACGATCGACTATTTGGCGACATCAAACGTTGAATTACTGGGTCACCCGCCGTATAGCCCCGACCTCGCCCCTTGTGATTTTTATTTATTTCCAAAAATTAAAGAAAAACTTAAAGGAAAGCGGTTTATGAATGCTGAAGAAGCGGTGGCTGCGTATCGCGATGCCATTGAAGAGAACCCTAAAGACGAGTGGGCAAAGTGCTTTTCCCAGTGGTTCCATCGCATGCAGCGGTGTATTGACGTGAATGGACAATATTTTGAAAAGATATAATAAAACTAATAACTGGCTAATGTAATCAGTTTTTGATTTTCTAAGAACTTTCAGTTTGACCCTCGTATAATACTACTTCTGATTAGTACTATACATATTTAACAATATTATTATCTATAAATAGAAGTGACTGCCTCGTTGGTCTAGTGGTTGCTAAGCGCGACTGCTGAGCACTGGGTTTTTCTATTAGGTAATTAACTCAGTAACAGCACGGAGTCTGGATTTGTGACCGGTTGATGGCAATAGGCTCGCCCCCTATTACATTGGGACCGAAAAACATAACTGGCGAATTGTTGGAGTACTAATGTGCACCTCTGCCTACCCCTTCGGGAAATACAGGCGTGATGTTATATATGTATAAATAGAAGTAGGTATATGATAATCGTATGCCAAAGTCACGTTTAAAGGAAAATTAGTGCCTACTTCCTTATTTCCTTATTGTTTACGAGATGATAAGAATATTCTAAAACAACTTGAAGCCTTGATTTCAACACGTCGTATTTTTCCTGTAAACAAGTCTGTAGGTAGATGTTGTTATTAAGTTAATTCTAATTAGTACAGCAATGTAAATACCTTAACCTCCGTAATTATTCAGATAAAATACTTAATTATTTTAATGACATCATGAAAATTAATTATACACTAGTTATATAAATATACATAATATTGTGTTATATAATTATTCTGAAATAATTTAGGACCTTGATTTCAACACGTCGTATTTTTCCTGTTAACAAATCTGTAGGTAGATGTTGTTATTATGTTTATTCCAATTAAAACAGCACGTTAAATACCATAATCTCCGTAATTATTCAGATAAAGTATATAATTATTTTAATCAAAAATTCAATTATACTTACCTACCTAATCATATAAATTATATATAAATATATAATAATAATATTATAAATTCTGAAATAATTTGAAACCTATATCAACACTTCGTATTTATCCTGTAAACAGCTTTTGTAGGCATTGTTAATTATTTTATCCTAATTAGAACAGTACATAAACACCTTAATCGTCTAATTTATAAGGATAAACCATTTAATTATTTTAATTACATTAGATAAATCAAATAATAGTTGTGTTAAACTAAAGTAAATAACATTGCAGTTCTGTCTATAATATTTATTAGGACAAAATAATATTAAGACTAATTATATTATAAGGAAACTCATGAAACCACTTTAATCTATATCATGCTTTAATATTAATAAACTTACTCTCAAATATATGTACCGGTCTCATTATAACTGAGAGCTAAACCTCGTGTGTAATCACCAGAACATTGAACCAGAATGGTGATTACGTCAGTAACCTCCTGTCCTGATAACTTTGAGACCTCTCCCAGATAGCCCATTAATATTAATAGGTTTTTACTACGCTAGGTTCGTACCCTACTTATTATCTTTTGTTTCTGTTAACTTTAGCTGTCTATATAGGAAGGGTAATTTATTTGTAATTAGCATAATGTGCTAGGTTAAAATAACAGATTGAGATCGTTTTAAAATTAAATTTTGCTTTTAATTTGTGTTATTTGAGTAAAAACAAGGGTAGGTCTGTGATTTTGTATGTTTAGTGCCCCGTTTAATGTGATTTCTGTGTGGTTTTTAGTATTCAATATTTGGAGAACTTACCATGTCCGTACCGAAACACAAGTCGTTGTGATTCGGTACGGACATGGTAAGTTCTTTATGGTAAGTTACGTCGGTAATAATAATGACAATATGTACTTAGGCACAAGTATAGGGCGTAATTTATATTTATCTTCTATTACTAGTTATATTGCGAATACCTACCTAAAGAAAAAAATACACAAAGCAAAACAGAACTAGTCCTCAACGTGAAGACCATTGGAAGGTAAATTTGTTCAACTTCAATACTTTACTGGAGTGTATGTGTATTATAATGTATTAAATGTTAATATGTATGCTGATGTTGTTATTCCGGTACCCTACATATCTTACGCAAAACAAGCCCAAATCTACACGTACCTAATTTGTATCATAATACGAATAAATTATGAATCAAACTAATAGTTTCAGAATCTCTAGCGAGCGCTGGAGGCACCTTAATGATTCTACGAATAGTTTTGATACAGAGCTGCTAATTAACTAGAATGAGTCACAGAGAATGTTTGTGGAAAATAGAACTGAATTAGGTTTATGTGCAAAGATCTAAATAAGTTAAGCCATTGAAAGCTTACTAGTTATTTTTTAAATTGTAGCGTGTATGAAGAAAGTAATTCGAGTGAATGAGGTAAAAGAAATATGCCAGGCTCGTAGTAAATGGAAATACGTGGTACTGCCTACCTCTCTGGAAGACAGGCGTGACTTTATCTATGTATGTAGTCCCAACTGGCTTAGAGGTGTTTTACAATGCATTTTTTTATTTCGTAAAGCCTTGTATACATTCTTGGTTTGTTTTACGTTGTCAATGTCTCGCTCTCACTGACGTGCGAACTAACGACTCTACCTTTAATAGTTTTGAATAAAAGCGTGATGATACGTAACGTTAAAAAGGCTTAACTTATTTTTGGACGAACAAAAACATAGTATTGATAAAGGAAACTTGAAAAATGATGGACACGAGCGGGACTCGAACTCGCGACTCTTGCCGTAACGAGGTGCCGCTCTGCTAATAGAACCATCGTGTCACTGCTTGCATACATCGAATTTCAAGTTCCTTCATAGTATTTACGTCTTCAGGTTGAAGTGACTTTTCAAGTTTCCTTTATCACTTTAGATTTAAGCTTAGCATGAGCAACATGCAAAAATTACACCAAAATTAATATATAATTATGTGTTTCATTGAAAATGAAAAGCATTTTTTATTACTGTGACAATGTGGCCCAAAATGCTGAAACAGTGTAGAACGACAACTATTCGACGTTCCCGTTGTTCTAGAAGGAATTCAGTATTGTTAGACGAGACGCGGAAAGGAGTTTAAACCTGAAGCAGCTACTTCGCTACTCATTTCATAGCCAAAATAACATGCACCCACGCTACCTACGAGTACATGATCTTTAGAAACATCGCCAAAATATATTATTGTCTGACGGTTTATCTGAGATATTTATATAGATCGGATTACCTTTATGAACAAAATTGCTACTGATTGTATTACGTAGAAGATCACTTATTTCTAGATCAGTATGAAATGTAGGTAGTAGTCACTTTAACGAGGTATTTATTGTGTCTAGAAAAGCTTATCGATTTTAGCTATATAGCTATTTAGCTAGTTTCAATATGGTGGGGAAAATAGTAGGAAACCTACACTACTTGTCTATATCTTATTTAACATTCATTTGTTCTTAACTTTAATACTGTATTTTATAGAGAAATCGTCGAAACAAGCTGGTGTTTTCTTGAAAACTAAAGTAATCGTTGGTACGCTTCTTATAAAATTTAATTAAATGTAACATTCGAATTTATCATAGTTACTGTTTTTTAATTTCAATCCCATTCAATTTACTCACTTGCGACATGTATTGTACCTACCGGACCTTAAGTTCATTAAGCTAAGAAGCGGTTAGAGAAGTAAAGGTAAAAAACCATATCAAATAATATATGGTTTATATGTTTTATTACTTTGAGTCGACTAACCGCTTCTAGTCCTAAAATTTCTTACTGAGATAGCAGAACACACAAGGAACAAAGAAAAGGCTAAGCTAATTAACAAACCATCGAGAACTCAACACCAAGCCGACGAAACCTACATCAAATAGAATACAGCCAACAAATCCGATTACTAAATCATTACCGTCGTCTAGATTCTCGCCTACCCGAGACAAAAGTTAGAATTATATTCAATGTTCTGTGTATTAATGTAACAAGTATGGTCACTTCTGTGTCCCTCACGTCGTTCCCACTGTGTATATTCTTGACACGTTCCGGAGACGCGTTATCATATCCAACAAAACACCCTTCTATGTAGGTCTATTTGTATACCAAAATGTCTGACAAGGAAATTCTGTTAGAGAATTGATAAGGAGTTATTTGATTTGACCTCTTTCATGTATGGTGTTAGATGGAGTCTCAATTTAATTGGATTTAAGTACCTACTCGCATAAATTAGGTACTAGACTATACTAGCATAGTATTCGGAGACCGCTTTGACGTTAACGCTGCAAAATAGTGTATAGTGACAACGAATAAAAATTGGCACGTAATAATACGATACTTTCTAGATCCGTTTTGAAGAAATATTGTTTGCAGTAACTAATAAATATAACCCTTAAATATATCTCTCAATAAACAAACGAGAAAAAAAAACAACTACTTAACTCGAAATTCAAATTTGAAATTGACGGCAAATAAACTCTTATTGTTAAATCAGTCACGTATAGTGTAAGTTTAATACCTACAAGAATATACTCCAGGATGCCATATACTGCCAGTAATTCCCCCATGGACAAAAATAGTTACTAGATACGTTCGATACATCGCGTCGCGTGTATCTTTCGTTGCAAATAAATAAAAATAGAATTTTACAATATAACAAGCTGAACGGCGAGCACGTATCAGCAACAAAAACGCATTGTGTGTGCGGTTTCTACCGGGCACAGACGAAGCTCACCAATGCGCGAATATCGATATCGGAAGCGCTCTTGTGTTGGCAGAAACCCCACATAACTATTTCTGGTATATAATGCTGTTAAATTCAGAGAAACGGAAGAGGACTATAAATAAAATACAATAGTGTTTTGAAGGTATTCAATACGCTATTGGATTTTATAGTCTTGGCGGCTGCTCGATTGTCTGCGTAATATGAACATTTTTGAGAATTAGTATAGAGCGGACGGTGGAAATGGCTGCGATGCATATGAAAATACATTTAATAAATACATTTGTAGGTCGGCAATACATTTAAAATCTTTTATATATGTAAATACAACTTTTGAATAATATTTGCCTGCGTTTCTCAAACACACTGGCAAAGTCTGTTACATTATTTACTAATTATACGTCAGTTTTACTCAAGTGTGATGTTTGGGAATGCCCGACTATTTTCTAACTCAAACGGAGCCCTTATTCATGAACAGCTGACGTGGCATAAATCCACATAACAACCTACAGTCCAACAAAAACATTTGCCATTTTGCTGTTAACCTTCTTAACTAACCGTTTGCTACTAAATCTAATATCCCGATCCAATAACATTAAAAATTCGATCCAAACTTTCGACCTCACGTTCTAGCCGCGTTCGCCAGAATTAATGACCTCTCAGATTGGGTGACACTTTCCTATTAATAGTGTTATCAGTAAACAACTCCGTAGCAATTACAGAGTGTTTTAATACTGTTAATACCGGTGAAAATGTAGAACTTGGGAAGTTTGCAACGCGTCTGCAAATCAGTATTCATTTTGATTGAATTTCTGCTTAATAGCCCAGTGACATTTTGCCTGTACTCGTTGAGTGCACGTTAGGCATCAACTGGTCATTATAACCCGCCAAGCTGCCAAATAGTCTGTACAAAAAATGTTCTTGGGGTACAGCCAATGAGACATGCAAGCTACGCGCTCATTTCCAAGTCAGCGTGTCAATTATAAAGACATTAACATGTCGGAAAACAATCATTTAGAATTCGTCTCTAGACTATTCTAATGAGAATTTCAATTCGCTTCAAAGTCACAACTTGAACAACAGCTTCTTGAATATTAAACGGGCAACTGTAGCTGTATAGTAAGTACCTAAAGAGACGAGATATGTAGGAAACTAATTAATTTTATCTTAGGCACAAAGTTTCATTTCTTCACTTGCCCCGCGGGAGGAACCGTAGTTTCGGGGTTTCATCTTAGAAACATCTGTCTTTTGAATTTTATCATCAGCAATTTGTTACTCGTATTTATATTTTATCTTTTTCCTGTTTCATTCCTCAGCTTACAAGCTTATAATATTATCAGTCTGTTTATAATAAAATAAGGACATTTAGTATAGTTACTCTTTAGGTATAATTTTAGGTCCCTACTTTAAACCAACCAATGCAATGTATAGCTTTTGTCCGCAGCTTCGCTCGCGTTAAGTAGCGTATGTCCTTTCTCGGGTCTTAAACTTTCTACATGCCAAATTTCATCAAAATCCTTCCAGCGGTTTAGTCGTGAAGGCGTTACTTTCACATTTATAATATTAATATGGGTGGATAAAAGATCTTTTTAAAATGATTAAGTAGTATAATACCTAGGTATTTTGAAATCCGTGCAACTACGGATAATATTATAAATTCTTGATAAACAGGGATGAAGCCCTTCGCTTGCAATACAAGGTGACTCAACCGGCATTGCGGAATGTCCGCCTGGAGCCGACGTTGCATTGTCAGAACAAACATTTATATGGCCTGCAGGATAGTCTCATACCTATTTTCTACTCTTTTATACGTTGGAAAACCTTCAAGACATTAGAAATGATTCACAAATCTAGAACTTAAAAGCCACCTCCAAAAATTCGTAACTTAATGATTTCCTTTCACACTTCTCACTGCGGAAACAAATTGTTTCCTTTCTCAAACTCAGCTTATCTCGTCTCTTAAAGGACCGGCGACGACTTATCCATAATACCTATATTTTTATCCAACAAACGTACCAGCGTACATAAGATTATTGTGTCGCAAACACGATCCATCATTGTTGGTTTTTGCCACACAAAGCTCTACACAGTTGCCATCCGCAAGTCTTTGTTGTGATGACGTAACGATACTGTACTTAGTACCAGCCTCTATGGACGTGTGAAACAAAAGAACGATAAAACGAGTTTTAATGGACCCTAATATTTTCTGGTTTCTTTGTTTAGAGACTATTGTTGGTATAATAATATTATCAGGCCAGCTTGCGGTGAGATGGTTGCGGCTGGCGACACTGCGTTCGTAAACATTTTGGAGCGTCAGTCAGGGACTCGTTCTAAGTTTGTTCTCATAAGATAGCTGAAGTAAAACCTCAAGAGTAGCCATAATTTAAACTTGCCAAGCCAAAGCTACGTACTTGAAACCGTTTGTATCTAACGGCGTGGTATACATAAAAACCTCTCTTTACGTCTTTATGACCGGCAGTACTAAGACTAGTTTTACAGCGCTTAGCTCCCTCTATAGGCACTCATAGCAATATGTCTGAGAATAAAAAAACTAAACATTTTTGTTGTGTTTATCTTTGGAATTATGTAAATCTGTATATAGATATCAAACAATCTGGATAAACCTCTACCGATAAACATTCACACAAATCCAAAAATGGTGTTTTCACTGCAAAGGTCTTATTATTATTAGGTATTATTTATTATTCTAGCCGTGATAATCTTACTGCAAGGCAAAGGCCTTCCTTTCCTTCCTTAATTCCTGTCGGTTGTGAGATGCAATAGTCAATTTCTCTTTAAAGTTTCTTCATTTCTTATAACCTTACCAAAAACTATCACATGTTGTAACAAGTAGTTCAATGAAGAGATTAAATCCACAACCCGCACACCCTGTACAGTAGAAACTCCTTTGTTTGCTTATCCCGGGACGGTGGCGGTAAAATTTCATACAGCCTTAAACCCATTCGCTTCTTAACTTGAATGAACAGTAAGTATTCAAACTAGGAAAGGTTGTAATCGTTTTCCTATAACTGCGCAATATAACCCTTTCCCTAACACGAATATAATGCACAATAATGTTATGTAATGAGCAGTCCCTGTCGGCTTGGATCGTAATTGTTTTTCTATACAAAATTTGTACAGCATTCGAGAGCAAACTTCGTTTTACGTAACCCTATTGAGAATGAGAAGATTATTCCGGGAAAATCAACGTAGAAACGTATTGTTTGTGTTCTTTTATACTTTTTTCATTGGTATGTATTCAATACGCAAAATTAAAATATGTAAAATAATATAGGTAAGTATTTATTTTTTTGAATAATACTTCTATGATTGCAGATGCGTACCAACTTTGCTTAGTTTATTTTGGAAAAGATTTGAAAGTTTAGGATATTCCCTTAGTCGCCTATTTCGACAACTACGGGAGGTAAGGGGGTGGTCAATTCTATAAGCAGGATACCACTCAGCAAAGAGCTAGTTCTACTGTCAATATTTACCATGTTGAATGCAACCCTCTTCCTTATAATTTCCCTCTCCAGTATTCTATATACCTAGGTACTTACTAAAACTACAGCTTCCAACTTAATGATAGTGTTTCAGCTTATCTAATTTGGCTAGTACCAAGAATTTAGCATCAATGAGCCGCTTGGCACGAGCGTCTATAGAGCCTAATGCTTCTAGCATAATCATCTAGGAACGTGGATAATATAGAGCTTGGATTGTAATCATTGTAAAAGTACATAAACTTATTGAGAAGGTTTAAGTTGCTCATGTTTTTTAGAATCTTATATCCAATAGAAATATTTGTTTTCATAATTTTTTAAAATTATTTTTGTATTCGACCAGTGACTTACGCAGTCTTAGGTTGACTACATCATTTCGTATTTTATCATCACTGAGATAAATCTGTTATGAAACTATGGCTACTGTTAAATGTTCCTTAGAAAGAGTTTTGTAAGAAATTGCGTTGCTTATTAACTATCAATTAACGTTGACTTCTGATATGCATTTCAATAATTGGATTATATTCAAAGTGTGAACGTCTCCTAATTACACTTTAATGGTAACTTTTACCGGCTACTTTTAGTGGCAAAATTGTCGAGTAGTATAATGTTTTAATGAAGCTTCACTTTATTATGATTCATTATACATTAACTAAAGAAAACTTAGTTTCCTTTTAGGAAATTTTTGTAAGTAGGTACGTAAAAGTAAAAGAAATAAAGGTAAACGGAATTCTTGAAAATTCAAATACGATCGCCCGTTCCTCTAAAATAAATCTTTGACGACGACAAATTGCAAAGAAAATTTTTTTTTGCTCGGCCGCTCATAAAATAACAATTGTAAACAGTTCAAAGGGGAACTTGATCGTCGTAGCACCGGTACTTTATACCTATTTACGGGTTTCCACCAAGCGTGTTTCAAAGAATAAACGGTCATTACAGTCGGTCGTTGCACACAAAAATTCTTTCGTGTCTATTCAGTCGTATTCCGAAGCAGTTTGAATAGTGCACCAGTGAAAATAATCGCCATAGTAAAGCACAATCGTTGACTGGAAGGGTGCCAAGTCGCAGCGTGCGCGGTGCTACGCTTCCTATGTGTTTCGCTCCAATAGAATTAACAATTTCCCATGCAATCGCCGGGTAGCGGCCGCCCGCTGTCAATGAGTATCCGGTTATTTATAAAAAGATACGACGTTCAGCGTGTAGGCAGAATACGTTAATTTTTAACGACATGCATGTCACCAGCTTTTTTTATTTATTGCTGATTGCGATTTTAGATCCGATTTATACAACAGCCGTAGTGTGAATGAATAATTAATATTTTTTATATTTAAAACAAAACATATTTAAATGTTTATAAATTTCCATAAAATAGAACTACAATGATGATAGCAATAAATTGTCGCTCCTAATTAATTCTTGTTCAGAGATAAGGGTTCTATTAAAATTTTAATTGGATTTCCCGAATTCGACGCCTCGGTCATGTCAGTGATCTTAAAATTTACTATATTATCATTTGTACTCGTATTCACAAGCATGTTGCCGCGGCCACGTAGACAAAGAAGAAAGTTCTGTGTAAAATAACGCCTGGCCGCGAGCCAGCCGTCCCGCGTTGTCAAGAAACGACAAACTTCGTTTAATTTCGTCGGCAATTGACAAATTTTAAACGAAAATTAATTTAAGACGTTAACGAACTTGTCAGCGGATGTTGTTTCAAGTTCCAGGCTTTGACGGGATTAAAATACCACGCCTTTGTAATTACGTCCACAATAACCCTCTTACATCTAATCCCTCTGAAAACCCCAAAGACAACGGGCCTATGATAAATTATGCCTTATTTTAATGATACAGACTTCTTTTTGTATTCTTTGTGCTGTTATTCGCTTGACTTGGTTTGTTTTGTTCGCACAATTTGATACGTCGAAGCACACACCAATACAAATACACACATTGTAATATATCGCGGTAGTTTTCCGATTGCTACACGCTACTTCAAATGTCGGGTAGGGACTTGCCTCGTTTTAAGCCAAAAACCTTTTTATGATTTTCTGAAAGGCGTTTTTTCTTTGTCAATTCTATTTAAATGTTGGTATTACCTGCCTATATTTAATTTGTTTTAAGTACAGGTACATGATAACGAAACCCAATGCTCTGAGTAAGAAAATCAGTAATTGCCTCACAGCTCATATTCATTAAAGTCTCACGCTTGATGTCTTTAGGGAACATTTTATCTTTTCTCAAGGTGTCACAAGGGGCGATTTAATGATTCTATAAATAAAGTTATCTTCTCAATATACATCAAAGACAATTTACGAGTTCTTGAAAATATATGACACAATAGCACTTTTTTATAAAATAAAATTAAGTCTTTTAAGTGTACGTGTATTTGACCCCATGTAAGCCTTTTAGAAAACCGATAACATACATAAGAATTGTTGGTAATAGTTAACAGACTGAACGTTAGAAAACATTGGTATGTGTTACATAGTGGGTCGAAACGTGGCTAGTATAAAAAACATAAATAATAATAACGTATCTTCTTCTTCGCATGCGCTAATTTTATGAACGCAGGCCCTGCCGAGCGTAGAGATTGGCAAGTCAGCAATTACGGTACCAAAGTAAAATCAAAGTACTAAAGTACCATCACCCGTTATGGCTCTGACTGTACTTATACCAGAGCCCACCGTATAATCAAATACATAAATTACTAAAGTAAATGACTGGTTTACTTAAGAAAAGCGTAATATTGTATCACATAGTGAAGGAAAGCTTCATCATAACATAATAATTAAACATCAAAATACTAGAACAGTTACTCTGATTCAATTTGTACTTATAGAACATTAACCAATTATCGTCAGAGTTACGGGCAACCGGTGGATGCAAATGGCAAGATGTCGTTCACTGTGGCGTTTTAAGATGTAAGGCCTTTGTTCAACAGTGGACGACTTCTGGGTGATGATGATAAACCAATTATCCAACTAATATTAAAACCTCGAAGGTTGTTGGAAGTATGGGTATCCAATATCCACCCTTAATAAGCTTCTCTTTCAGCGTTTAGTAACAAACATACGTTTGTTACTTCTTCACGCAAAAACTACTGGTTAGATTTTGATAAAACTTAAGATTAATATAGATTATATCTACATAAGAAAAACACATAGGCTATAGTTTATAACGATACTAGCAATAATGCAAATTTAATGCTGGTTAAACCACGAGACATTTCTAGTGGTAAATACAATTAATATGGAAGCTAAAAGGTTATCGACATTAATTAAGCGTAACAGTTACAATAATAGTATCAGCCTATAACTGTCCCACTGCAGGGCAAAGGCCTCTTCTCGTATAGAGAGGGACTGAGCATTGATCGCCATGCTAGCTCACTGCGGGTTGGCGATTTCAGATAATTAAGTCCAGGTTTCCTCACGATGTTTTCCGTCACCGTAAGTCAGTGGTGTCTTAGAATAACTTAGAAAGTATTTATAACATTGAAAAAGTCACATTGATAAGGCCCGGGTTTGCCCCTGCAACCTTGTGCATACAAATCCGGTATGTTAACCACTAGGCCACCACGACATTATTATTAAGCGTAACGGTTACAATAATAATATCCCTGTACATTAAGTACTACACCACACTAACTCAAGTCTCTCATCAGACAAGGAAAAAGATGAACTTGGGTAATTTAATAAACGTCTAAACAAAAGTCTGTCCGCAATAAATAAAGTTACGAAATATCCTCACGGCTGTAAGTGTACGTCTGTATGAGACTTATGAATCACCCCCTTAATAATTAACTTAGTCCCAACTTATTATCGCTCACTCGCTATGACTATAAGTGTTGAAATAAGTTTCACGACTATCTATGTGATATTGTACGTAACTTTTCTTAACTTATAAGTAACTAATAGTAGTAACTAATTAAGGCATCGGATGCATCATAAAGTATACTCAATATTTAGGAATTTGTCCTGTACCGTGGGTTTGTTGCACAAACATGAAATATCACATACACAAAACACCCAGACTCGGAACATACATCTACGGATCACACAAATTTTTGTCCTGTGCGGGAATCGAACCCGCAACCCTTACCGCAGCATTTGGAACGCTTAGCCACTGCCCCAATCGTTTTTCCCCTGAAAATGAACTCTTTAGGTAATTTTTTACAGTACTAAATAATACAATCTTGAAAGTGAAACTACTGAATATATACTCTTTGAATTGTAGGTTTTACATTAAACTACACGACACATAACACGTTCAGAGAATTGAAAATCTATAAACCAAGTGCATCAAAATGTGCCTACACCTGAAAACTGTCAGAAAGGTAAAAGCTAGAAGTCACGAATATAAAACTCAAAGCGATGGTCGTTCGGATCCTTGAACTGCGTCACATGCCAACCGTCGCTAAGCGCAGACCAACTGGAGAGGATACACAAGTGGGTGATGCTTTTTACCCGACTGCGCCAGAAGGAGGATTATGTTTTTAATGTAGGTAGATATTATGTATACCTAGTAAGTTTAACGAAGCTTCTCCTTACGTAAGCTACCATCTTATACATAATTCGATGAATAAAAATAGTTTTTTTAAATTTTGTATAGCTAAAGAAGGTACCTAGTACATATTAGTAGATTCTTTGATTGACGATATCGTCAGAGTTATGGGCAACGGGTGGATGCAAATAGCAAGTTGTTATTCATTGTGGCGTTCTAAGGGAGAGGTCCTTGTTCAACAGTTGACGTTTTCTGGCTGATGTAGACGAGGTTGCTTTATAAAATAAATTAATAAACATGTCTTAAAACCTTCTTATATTACGTACTTAAGAACTTCGGTCGACTAAATTCAATGTGTTTTTATTATGCAAATTTTATTCAATCCGATTACAGACGCTTATAAAACGTCAAGAAACTAATGTCATCTAATTTCAAAAAGGGTTCTCTTTAAAATAAGTATAACTTTGCAATACATTCTTAACTTAATGAGTCAACCAATTCGTGGGAAAAGGAAAAATTGGTTGCACTACAAGCATGAAATATCTCATGCCCAGACTTTGGACAAATTAATATCTGCAGATTATATAACTATTTGACTGATATTACATCACACTGCACACTAATATTATAAAGGCGAAAGTTTGTGACTATGTTTGTATGTTTGTTACCTCTTCACGCTCAAACGGCTAGACCGATTTTGTGACCGATGAAATTTCATATCGAGGTAGCTGACACCCTGGATTAACACATAGGCTACTTTTTATCCCGATAAATGTAGCAGATAACACCGCGGTGCGCAGCTAGTAGGTTGTATAACTATCATAACCACTAGTGCATCAGTTGAATTACTAAGGATTACGTCAATCGGGTTGTTATTTTTCCTGGAAACTTTTATGGTAATCTCCTATCGCGTTCACGTTTTTATATAGCTAATGCTGGTATAACGGATTAATAAGAGCGCTTTTGTATCCGATGTTGTGGGCGGTGTATGTATGATATCTCGCCTTTGTTCACCAAGATAGGTAGAAGAGTGGTATTGAATTTCACGCCAGCATTTCTCCACAAGAATTCGATGTTACTCTTAACGTTATTGTGCGCTAATTTTTGCGCGAAGCCTAAAAATCATACACAGAGTAAGTATTCTCTCCTTGGACAAACATATTGTTGCTATTATTGTAAGATAAAAAAGGCAAAATTTAACAACTCGATCGATTACTATGGTGCAAGTATTGATGTCTTTTAACTGGTCGTGTTTAGGATTTGCTAAGTAGGCAATAACCGTTTTGGTTCTGGGTGAACACCATGACATCTCGACACCGATTTACTTGGAAACGAAGTCGTGTTCGAGGGTCGCAAGTTGATATGTAGAGCCAAAAGTCATATTTATGTCAGTCTTAGATAGACGAGAGTGCAGGCCGGACACCTCCAGGGGATCGTTGGTTCACTGAACTCCGTAGACCGTTATTATTTAGTTATGTCTATTGGAGTATACCTAGATCGTTCTGTTGTTAATATTTACTCTTGATGCCTGAGACCTACGCCATGCGTCCTGATCGAAGTAACCCTAAAGATGACGGCCATCTCGCTACGTTACGCGTGCGCCGATACAGCTATTCGCACATTGGCTCCTAATTGCTCCCTTCATTCGTTATAGTTCTAGATCATTGACTGACTGCTTCGTTGGTCTAATGGTCGCTAAGTGCGACTGCTGAGCACGAGGTCCTGGGCTCGAATCCCGGGTCGGGCAGTGTTACTGGGTTTTTCCATTAGGTCATTCTCAGTGGCAGCACGGCGTCTGAATTTGTGCCCGGTTGATGGCAATAGGCTCGCCCCCTAGTACATTGGGACCCAAAAACATAACTGGTGAAATGTGGGTGTACTATATGTGCACCTCTGCCTACCCCTTCGCGGAATACAGGCGTGATGTTATGTATGTATGTAGTTCTGGATCACTTCAACATAAGAATGGGCTTAATTATTTATCTCCTATTATATTATAACTAAGTATGATTATAGTACAACTGTAATAAAATACTTATTTCGTCTTACATACCATTACATTTATATCAATGACAAATATTGGGAGATTACCTATGATAAATTCATGTTTTGGGAAATTACCTTTCAATTTCTGCTGGCGAAGAAAATAATAAATATTGAAGACATTTTCTAAGAAATGTTAGAGGTGGAAGTAAAAACGAATACATGTATCTCTATATTACTTTTATTCTAAGATACCTTGCGGTCAATGTGACGATTATAAAATACATTTTTTTACATTTTTACTAAATCAAATTGTATAGGATCTCCTTAGTGTTCTTGCAGTAGTTTAACAGTTTCTCTAATAAATAATTATTAACACACTAGACTATCTAGAAGTATATAGACTAGCTAGAACTAAATTTATTTGAACTCCGAAATATATTTAAAAAAAAAAGTCGTATTCATTAATTGTTTTCAAAAACATGTCCCCATGGTTTTATTTTGTTTAATCTTTGCTCCCTTTGCCTCACAGTACGATGACACCGATTCCAATCTCAAACATTTGCCCTTATACAAGCCAGTAGCATCTAGGGGTGCGCGTGCGTGGGAAATGACATATGGCAAACGTCAAACCCCACCGCCCTAGCATTAAAAACGCACCCTGCCAAGCATACATCACAACACAAACAACCAAAAACAGTTGTTTTAAAGTTTAAATGGCGACAACCCTATTATTTTGTGTAGCTGTGTAATAATTGGGCAGCCGCGCTAACAGTCGCTAATGTTTTACCCGTACGGTATTTTTTTGATGATTGGGTGTACTCAACGTCTCTTTTTAAACAATATACTGTTTAGATGTTATTATAATGTATCGGAGTTCCTAATAGAAAAAACATTGTAATAGATATTTTTAGTTTGTACTTCCTTTCTCTTAACTTATAATATTGTACACCCTGTGGGTATGCTACAGTGATACCATATTTGTTTGTGAACCATCTGAATGTTATATTTTCTTTACCTGTAACAAACAATAAACATAATTCTAATTCTAATTTAGATATGTTTAATAAACGATTTGTTTATAAATTATAACCACTATTATTAGTAGAAAGCTGAAATACATTCTATTTGCCGAGAACACTGAAGAAAAATGTAATAGGTATTCAAAGCCTTAATGAAACCAATTAGGTACACGAGCTTATATTATGTCAATTTTAAGTTATTAATCAACAAACCCTTTGGGGGGTACCTATATTAAAAATGATTGTATTATTCTAGTTAAAATATCTACTAATAAAACAAAGCTAGCACAATGTGTACGACAATATTATGTAACATCAGTTAAAACTACTTACACGTTAGTCGTTCCAAAATTAAATAAAAACGTCAAAACATTTCTATCTCGCGCATTCATTTTTTTTATTTCATAAATAGAAAGGGGTCAATTTCAAGTCCGACGTTTCTTTACACGCAGCTGTAGTCAGTTAATATAAAGAAACAGTGAAACGGAACGTTGGTTAACAAAACCGTCGTTATGAGAAAAAACGAGCTTTAAAAATTTACCGAAAAATGAAGCTCCCTAGTAAAAGTAGAGGTCAGGGAGAAGCCTTCATAAAATACAGCTTTCCTTATTACACGCTCTGAAACATTCTTCATTGCATATTTCCGCGCTAAACTAGAAAGTCTTCAGAGAAAAACGGTCTAAAAGATTCAAGAGTAGCAATAATGTAAGATGTTAATACAGAAGAGTGTTTTTTTATAAATATAATCAAATATTTTCTCATAGTTTATACGTCTACTAATTAAAATAAACAGTTTATAGGTTAATTAGAGTGATAAATTAGCTGCCTAATTTAGTCAAAATCTAATTGATGTCCTCATTTTGGGCTCACTCAATTAACTTCAATATACACGTGCCCTAAAACTACTTAAAACACATTATTTAAAAACAATATGGATACAAAATAAAGTACAATTTTGCTGACTGTACAGTACTATGTTAGCAAGTTAAACTATTTGGATATTGTTTTTGCGCTGTATACAAACAAACTTGAGTTGAGTACCTATATCAGGCGAAGTTTTCAAGTAGCAGCATTGACTGTAAAGTTGAGAGGGAACGTTTATCGTGGCACAGTTATGTTATAAGGTACGGTAACCAGCATGTGAGTAAATGTATTAAAAAGATATAAAAAAATTGTCGCTCTACACTAGGAATTTCTCCTGAACCGTGGCCGCGTTTCACAAACATGAAATATCACAGACACAAACACTTGGGACAATTTGCGGTTTACACAATTTTTTGTCCCATGTGGGAATCGAACCTGCAACCCCAAGCGCAGCAGTCCAATCGCTTAGCCACTGCTGCAGGCGTCTAAGTAAGTAAGAGTAAAGAAGTGATGAATATGACGGTGCATCGGAATGTGGTGATGAATGTAAAAGTAGAATTAATGAAGGATGATATGAATAAAGAAATGGAACTGATTGAATGCTGGGAAGATACAAGGAATAGAAGGATGAAATATATACGATGAGCTGACCACAAATTATGAACAGTGGAGACATTTTTAGAGCCGTCTATTTTGTCAAAGATTTAAAAACAAACTGATCACGTATTTTTGATTTTAATGTAATGGCAAGTTGCCATTCATTTAAGTTGTGTAGCATTCTAAGGGGGAGGCCTTTCTTTAACAGTGAACGTCTTCTGGCTGATGATGATAAATAAGGTAATTAAATATTAAACGTACCTATTACAGATGAGTAAGTTTAGAGACATAACAAAAATAAACAGTTATTACAATCTAAGCTAGTAAGGAAATAACCTAAACTGCATACATTTCTCATCATATTTACAGAAAGACAACTAATAACATTTCAAGAAAGCAAGTAACATAAAATACAGCATCAAAATAGCATAAAATGAAATTACAGAGTCAGAAGTGGTAAAGAATAACAATGCAATTCCGTTTATTACATTACGTTGAGATGAAAAATATCGCGGCATCTGGATTTTTCTCGGTTAATCTATTTACAAGAGCAATCGCTTCATTGTTTTGAGATATAACTGCCTCGTTGGAGTTGTGGTCGCAAAGAATGAGGTTCTGACTTCGATTCCCGAGACGAGCAGTGTTATTGGGTAATTCCCAGTACTACCAAGGAGTCTGAATTTGAGCCGGAATAGTAGCCATAGGCTCGGTCTCCAGCTATGTTTATAGGTTCCTTGACATTGGAACCTATACACATAGCTGGGGTAATGTGGGTGTATTGTTTCTTCTTTTCCTCGTCAAGGCTAATGTTATGTTATATTATAACTGGCGACAGTTTATGTAGATGCTTACAAAGATTATTTGGTTTGCCACTTATAAGGGACTTTTTAACAGTATATTGGAAATACGCTTAATCAAGATCCCGTTTGATGGTAAGTGGTAATATGATGCGATGGTCCCCTTTAAGAAGCCTCTTGATTTTAAGACCTTTATGCTGTAAAGGTTCGGGTGGTTATCAGACATGGCTTTAATGTATGGAATTAACCTATTTTAAAACGTGAAGTCGATATTAAAGAGCTTTAAAATTGTTACCAAGTTGTTCGACCTTGGAATTAGATCCAGCCTCTTAGTCTGGCTCTAAATACCTCAGTTTCCATATTAAGCTCCCAATCAGTTGCGTCAACAAGCCTTATTACGATTGCTTGAGTCATGAACGGTAAAAAAGTGACTGCATGATATCCATTACGTGCTATAGAATAATCATTTCAAATTAGGCAGCTAGTGTCTTTAGTGTGATCATAATTCCCTGTATGTGGCTTAAAAATACTTCACAAACATAATCAGGACCTAAATAATGTGCATATTAAGCTATAGGATATGAATACATATGCCAGCTGACTTCAGCCCACGATATACGCAGAAGATGTAAAGTTGAGCTAAGTTTGAAATCTTGGATACCTACTTTGCAACATAATAAACTTAATCTATTTCTGGATTCCTCAAGGAGAGAATTGAAACTTCTCGAGAACAGATAATTATATGTTACATATAACTTTGATGGTTAAGCTCATAACTTCGTCCCCTTGGACGATGATTAAGTGAAATCTCGTCATCCTACACTTAATTATCTACCGACTGACTTGCACATCATAGTAATTTTGACTTTGACAAATAATGTGTTTTATCTGAAGATATGTCGTATAAAATAGGGAACAAATTGACGACCCAATTAGCGCCGTGAATCAGCACTTTGGGTTCGGTTCAAAGGGTCGTTGTATCGAAGCCTCCTAGGAACAGATATTCGTAAATTCTTCTGGCATTTCTGAATTGGCAAGAAAGGTCTATGTTTAGTCCTGCGCAGTACTTGGTCAAATCTCTAGAGTGAAATTGAATTTCTTACTAAGACTTCCAGAATATTATGTTATATACACATTTGGAAGCTGTAATCTACCAAAAGCGATGAAACTACAGTGACTTAATAATAATCGCCATTGGACGTGGTGCGATTTTAGTTTACCTCCACAATAAACCCACTATAAATCACCTCGAACTCGAAAACATTAGTGCTGGCTCTCGTTCCAAAATAATGATGGAACTGCTCTTTTACGAAGTAGTTAAAGTCAAAGTTCCACGAAAGTTTTCTCCCCTTTCGTCGCGTATCTTTTCGTATTACAAATCTTTTTTCACCTAGTTTTATGTACTGTTAATATTTTGATAATGCAATTAAATTATTCATCATTGTTTGTGGCCAACCACTGTTAGTGATTACTATAATCCTTCTAATTTCAAAACCACTGAATCCTAACACTGGATGAACAAGAGGTATTCGAATCCCAATTCGGAGCAGTATATCCTTTACGGTACACAAAACGATTCCAACCTTTAACCTTTCATGTTCCCTTACTGTGGACTATTCCCTTGGTTGATTTACGTTCACAAAATGGGTGTATTCTAGAAATATTTTATAATAGTAAATATGGGTAGTATTGACGGCGGGTTAGCAGGCGGTCATCGGGCCCCTACTAAAACTTTGGGTCGTTTATTGTGGGTATAATCATAAATCTCACGCCACGTTATTGGCAACGGGCTAGGGGTTAGGTGGGTGGATAATTATGATAACTTAGGGTTAGTTTATACTGCCAGATAGAAAAAATATATGAGCACCCTATATCGGTGGATTTTTACCACATATTTCACCAGGCGATCGCTTCGTGTTTTGTTTTGATTATAAGTTTTTTTATTTAGGTACTTCATTTTCAATCAGGTTTAAAATACTATTTAAAAATTTGGTATTTTCTATTGTAATTATGAAATATCTTAAACACCTACACTTTATTAAATACATTTATGTTTCAAATCGGAGATGTTCTGCAAAAAGGGCAAGTGAGGAGTACCCTCAACCGAAGAGCGTGTATGAGGAATGTGATGCGTGTGAATGAAGCAAAAGAAGTATGCCAGGATCGTAGCAAATGGAAATCCGTGGTCTCTGCCTACCCCTCAGGGAAACAGGCGTGACTTTATGTATGTATGTATTTATGTTTCAATGTTTATAAATCTGAAATTCGAGTGCAGATATATTATAAACATAAATAAAATTAAAATGATCACTTCTCTACTCACCACACAACGCAATAAATGCTAATAACTTCATCTTCACGTTATCAGAAAAACGCATTTACATAATTTGATTGTCTAATTCCACAGTATAATAAAACAAAACTCAGTCACATCATATACCATTTGAATTCGCACTGTTTACCGCATCTCGATATTATCAACAAACACACAGCAGCACTTTTGCCATAATCCTGGACAAAATTGTATCACAGTGTTTTATCAATGTTCGAATGTCCCGAGTTAGTTTTGTAAGTTTACATTTGGTTCACACCACCGTTCGCGCGCGTATTCCATATCTGAGTGTCGCGGCAACTGAGGCGTGCTCCCGGTGCGCCGGCTGTCCGCCTAGTGTCCTTGGTGTTTCCCGCTAGGGCAGAGTCATGCGCACTGTGCACTCCCCTTTAAGGGCCCTTAAGTGGATTAAGTTTTAAAACTTTGACAATTGATAAAATGAGATCCAGTTTGTTTTGATGAAATCGTTAAGTGAAAAGTTGTAATGCTAGGTCTTTACTTGATAGATTAATGCACCCCGGAAGATTGTTTGGGTTGTCCGACCAGAATACAAATTTTTGTTCAATTAACTGGTTTCGTAAGATTTTTAACTTAAAGCTTGAGTTGATGAGTTTTGTTAACTTCATTTCGCAGTCTTGTTCTCATCGTATGGTTGATGAACAACCTTGTTTTGGAATTTAATCCGCCAGTAGGCTTGTGGCATGGTTTTACAAATCGTTGGAAAATTTCTCAGGTGTGCCGGTTTCTTCACGCTGTTTTCCATCACCGTTTTAAGCAACTGATACTTAATTAAATTATAATCTCTACAAATATTATAAACGCAAAAGTTTGTGGGTATGGATGGATGTTTGTTACTCTTTCACGTAAAAACTACTGAATGGATTTTAATGAAATTTCAGATAGAGGTAGCTGACACCCTGTATTAACACATAGGCTACTTTTTATCCCGAAAAAATGTAGTGGGTAACACCGCAGGGCGCAGCTAGTATGCACATAAATTGGAAAAGACATTGGTGCGTGCCGGGGTTTGGGCTTGCGATCTTTGACTTGGCAGTCCAACGGTCATACCAATTGGCTTTCAGTATTTCTTAGTAATGTATACCTTTAAAATAATGCATATAACATTAGGTATACAAAAAACCATTGTTTTGATTTAGCATTCAGTTCTAGCAGATGTAAATAGGTACTTTTGAAGAACCGGCTTGTGATGTTGAGCTGTTCGCTGTGTCGGGGGTAGTTCGCTCAGAGTCACAGGGTCCAAAAAAAAAGTTCCAATAAATCCCATGTCTCGGGTGTGTACTGCATTCGATCTTATTCAAAACTGATTTAAACAACCGTAAGCCATGAAACTGCTTGTGTGAGAGCAACGTCGAAAGGAGAAAATTAAGTAATCAAGAGCTTCAAAACCAGTTCGCCAGTGCTTTGGCTAAAGTTGGGCTATGAAGTTGAGGGCTATAACGCCTCTGCTCTCGTCCAGCTCTTAGAAACTTGCTTGCGACTTGTATCTTCCAGTCTTTATAATATTCCTTTATTGAACATACATTGAAACTGTTAAACTATCTTTTTTTTTCTTTTATAAACGTCGCCCCACACAAGGTATTCCTCCTGTATCGTGGATGCGTTTCTCGAACATGAAATATCACAGACACAAACACAGGCTCGAGACAGGCATACATGATACAAATGTTTGTCCCGTGCAGAAATCCAACCAGCGACCCGTCGCGCAGCAGTTCAATCGCTTAACCACTGCGCCATTCAGGTCGTCAATATCTATAGGCAGTTATTTAAAACGTAATTTAAGCTTCTTGGGATAGCCTGTATGCTCCATCGACTTAATAAATTGAAATGTAAAATATAAGTATCACGGAGAATAAAGTATTAAGTTCGATTCATGATTCAGAGTAATTATAATAGTGCAATTAAATAAAAGGTTTCTTATAAATTTAAAATGAGCCACAGTAACCATCTGCCCACCCTGTCCAAGAATACTAAAGTAATGATACTTATACAGAAATACAGGCTTCTAAGAAAAATGAACTTTACTATTCGCACCATAATAAGATCAAAAATAATATTGAGAATGACATTTTTAAAGTAACAATCACTTCCTACGTCTGGTCATGTCACTTTTTCATACCATTATCTGATAGAAATTTGACTGTCAAACCCTTATCACTTGGAAATTTTCCATGGAGATTCTTATTATAATGTTATTACATCCTTGTAAGTTTATGTAAACATAGGTTTTGTAAAGAACTGAAATATACTGGGCCTCATTCTTTAAATAAGCCGTTGTTATGCAGACGTTTTTGAGGAGAAAAAAATGAAGATGCAAATGAGGATTTCGGTGCCTAGTCTACGTTACTGAGAGTTACTACGTACGCTATTCAAGACCCTAAAAGGAAAAGTATTATATTTTCAAGGATAAAGTGATATAGACAGTACTTCAATTTTTATCTGTCATTCCCCAGATGGTGCAATGGCTTTGACAAATTTTGAGACTTACACAGGGTTCAGTTTTCTAAAAGTTCACGATAATATTTTAGTAGATGTTATGCTCCAGCTTAGACTAAGCTTTTAGACTGAAATAATAAATTATGAAAATATTAAAAATACATTATCTTATCGCTTATATAGCTAAAAACTATGCAGCAGTAGGAAAGCAAATCGCAAATAACGAAACTTTGCGCAAGTACACGATAGAGGAGGCTAATTTACAACTCACATAGTACCTACTTTAAGTATAACAACAATACACCATAACTCTAACATCACTCGTATGTAAAACTCTAATACAACAGAGTGGTAAGCTATCAAACTACAATATTTTCCTAGTAACACCCAAGTAAACAATTCGGGAATAGATAAAAAAAATGTTCCAAAACTCGGAACAAACATTTGACAAGGAGAAAAAAGTAATTTATTCGTCGTACGTCATATTTTGCGCCCGCGGCCCTCGTAAAGTTTGCCTACATTACGCGATGTAATAGTGTATTTCCTACGTGACAGAACATTGGTAGACTGGAAATTTCTCATAAATTTCTGTCTCTGAGTCTAAAAAACAATGTTAAACAAGACATGGTGAAAATTATCTATACAAAGTTTACAAATATATATATGTGACGACCTGATTAGCGCAGTGGCTAAGCGATTGGACTGCTGCGCTAAGGGTTGCGGGTTCGATTCCCGCACGGGGCAAAACTTTGTGTGAACCACAGATGTTTGCCCCGAGTCTGGGTGTTAGTGTATGTGAATATTTCATGTTTGTGAAACGCACCTACGATACAGGAGAAATTCCTAGTGTGGGGCGACGTTTTTTATAAAAAAAAAAAAAAAAAAAAAAAAAAAAAAATATATGTAGATTCTGTAAATCTGCAGAATGCATGTGACAGTTTTGATGTCAATTTGAAGAGGAACGAACATTGATCTCCACTACACAATGCGTGATAGCCCTATAAGACCAGCACATTTTTTTCTACGGTTTTCAATTGTTTCCTAATAATAAACTTTAGACATAATGTTAACTTAAAGCAGTTTCAAAATAAGATGTAGATTCAGTATAACGTTCTACAAATAGATATATTAGGCTTCCCTTTGCTTTCTTTAAATTTGTAGATATTTTCATGATCGCGATGTTCTGTTGTTTTTGCGTACCCCCTGAGAAAAGGCCGACGACAAACGTCGAAAAAGTCATAAATTACATACCTTGAGGAGAATAAATAAAGCGCAATTTATTATATTACTGGAGGAATAATAATTTCTTATCTTTTGGTGAGCGAGTACGGTATATACTTCTTTTAATTAATTACATTCATGAAAGCAACTGAAATAACAATATGAATAATATAGTCAGTGAGTTCATTTGTGTCAGGGTTCATTTTTTGTTTTTGATATTAGTTACTTTTACTTTTCATGTCGTGTACGCTTGTAAAAAAGGTTAACCTTATTTTGCTTCTTGCCTCGTTAGTGGTTGCTTAGCGCGACTGTTGAGCACGAGGTCCTGGGTTCGAATCCCTGGTCGGGAAAAGTGTTACTGAGTTTTTTCGTTAGTTAATTCTCAGTGCTACACGGAGTCCTGCCCGGTTGATAGCAATAGGCTCGCCCCCTATAACATTGCGACTTAATACAAAACTGGCGAAATGCGGGTGTACTGTACTGTGCACCTCTACCTACCCGTTTAGGAATAAAGGCGACGTTTTATGTATGTAACCTTGTTTTAGGTTCAATTCCAGAACGACCGGTATTATTTATCAATGCATTATTATGGTAATTACAAATAATGTAATCATTTGTAAGAACCATGATGTGTAATCAAGATTTTGCACTACTTTTTGACTTTATTAGCTAAAGCTATGTCACAGTGAAATAGATTGAGATTCAGTCCAATTTTCTCGAATGTTGTTTTAATATGAGACTAGCAAATGTGCAGTCCAGAATACGTACCAATTTCATTACTCCGGTCTCCTTCTCTTAATGAACTTTTCATAGTAATACCACGCGATGTAAATACGTTGATCAACTTCCTAAGCTATTCCTAAAAAAATGGTGACCGAATCTCAATGTTACCAGACTAATTTATTAGTCGGGACCAGTATATTAGTCCCGTGGGGTGCCAGGCTAAAATAACACTGTCCATTTCGTTCCGTTGGGAGTCGTAGGAGGCGACTAAGGGAAAATCAAGCAGATGGGCAGTAGCATCTTCTGTAACTTCACCATCAATACTGCGATCCCCTAGCCACTTGTCATATAGGATATAACCCACCTCAATATTGTTAAGATCTACGAATCCTATCACTGTTTAATGCTACGCGACGTTTAGACTGTAGAAGTTGTAGAGGGCACGTAGCAGTGTTGTAGAGGGCGTGTAGCAGTTTAAACTATTTAGTTTCTTCGTAGCTAAATTAAGGGTCCTACATTTCTATGATAGTCCATTATAATATAATTTCGTAGTAAGAAGATAACAATAATATTGTCTGTCAAGGTTAAGTTATACCCAATTCCTATAATTACCTGTATATGTACTGTGCTGCGCCGTAGGTCTCTTTGTCGCTAAGTGCGACTGTTCTTGTCCTAGGTTCGAACCCCTGGTCGTGTTACTGGGTTTTTCTACTAGATAATTCACAGTGGCAGCTTGGAGTCTGGATTTGTGCCCGGTTCGTGACAATAGGCTTGCCCTAATAACGGGACTTATACCGTAACTGGTGAAATGTGGGTGTCTATACGTGCATCTCTGCCTAAAAATGTATAAAAAAGAAAAAAACTCGTTATACGTACGTCGTTATACGTTTAAGATTTAATTTGGCAATATACATAATACATTTTCCGGATACGTTGTTAGTTCTTGTGTGCAAATAGTTTCGAAGGCGACAACCAGCATTCAATAACAAAACTAGAGGTAGGTATACTTAACCATTACGCGGGTGTATTTCTATCTAAATATTTCTAGCAGTTCTACCTGAAAACTCGCGTAAGAGCACAAAAAGTTAGCACTTTGACTTCGCCATGAAGGGGCACGGTTACCCGGCTACCCGGGTACGGCGCTGAGACCGGTCCGGTTACGAGTACACTTTACACCAAAGTTAGTGCCCGTAAACCGTCAAGTGCCCGGTCTCTAAATGAATGCGATACATACTGTAATACACCTGTCCGACCCGCTTTTTATGTGTCATGAAGTTAGTATGGGAAGATTGGTTGGGAATTGTCACGGGATGGTACAAAACATTTTATTAATGTGACTTTCGGATTTTGAAAGTAAGTTTGTATTGACTGATATTAGTTTGGGTATTAAATGGCTATTGACAGCAAACAATTCTGAAAAGCGACGAGGCTAAGACATTTTTTTACAAGCTTTTATTTAACTTGCTATGTTTGTATGTATGTATGTAAGTATTTATGTGAGTTTGTTTAGGTCAAAGACTGCTTCGTTAGTCTAGTGGTTGCAAAGCGCGACTGCTGAGCACGAGGTCCCGTGTTCGAATCCCAGGTCGGGCAAAAGTGTTACTGGGTTTATCCATTAGGTATTTCTCAGTGGCAGCACGGAGTCTGGATTTGTGCCCGGTTGATGGCAATAGGCTCGCCCTCTATTACATTGGGACCTTAAAACATAACTGGCGAAATGTGGGTGTACTATATGTGCACTTCTGCCTACTTCTTCGGGGAATACAGGCGTGATGTTATGTTTTCGTTTAGGTCAAATCTTGCAATCTAAATTAGAACCACTTTTTGACCCTTTGAGCAGCACATTAGATCCTTTTGAAATGAAATTTTGCATACGTAGGTTCGGTGACAATACAAAATTATGGTACTTTGAGCAGGTCTGATGATGTAGGTGGTCATAAGAAGACTGTAACGAAACCCATCGTGTTTGGCGTTGTTTCATTCGTCTTTACAAGTATTTTGAGCCTAGTTGATTTAAAAGCTTGGGTTTAAAATTATAATAAATAGCGATAAATTAAAATACTAAGTATTCCTTTTGTCGTAAATCAAAGGTATCCAGTAAACTAATCACTGTAATTTTTTTTATTATTACCCTCCGATAATGTATTTACGAGTGAATAAGTAAGTTACCTTAATCATTATCGATACATACCGATACCGAGAATACATTGAACGCCCCTTGTATTATCATGGGAGCATCTACATAGCCTTTTATAGAAGTACAATATGTTGTTTTTTTTTATTGAACTAGGTTTTTGGATCTAATTAAACTGTATACGCCGGTACAAAGTAATGATAAACACAATAATTAGGTACTCTTTTTTACGCGCAGTCGGGAAAATGTTGTCTACATCAATCCCGTTAAAAAATATATTTTTCTTCCTCTCTTATTTAACTGATATTAAATAAACACAGGTTACAACCATTTCTGTAACAGACATCAAAGAAAATACTTATCTCAATAAATTATATCAACCAATATTTATTTATTTTATTTACTTCCTGTATACACTGTTTGTGTCTACCTTATTTCACTTACTTATGTTTTGTTTTAATTAGTTACCTATTGTAATTATAGGTACATAATATTGTATATTTTTATGCTGTATATTTCTAGACTCCGTTCTGCTTACCACTTTTGCTCTACCCGGGATTCGAAAAAGCGCTTGGCGACCAACGATTACTTCGATACGACCAAGACTTAAAGCCGTCTTATTCATATCCAGGTACACATTAAAACGGTTCCCGTTAAACAGTACCCAATTCATTAGAAACAAGGGTGTTTTAACCGATTTCAGAAAAAGAGGATGTATATTCGGGGTGTATTTTTTCGCTCCCACTACTTACAGTATTAAAAGCTATCACCATTCAACGTATGCCGAATCCACTCGTGAAACAATATCGGAAGAGCACTGTTTGCTGTTTTGAAATGGAGAGCGACAAAAAGTCCTTTGTGTATATATTTTTCGTTTAAATCCCAAAATCCAGGGTTAAACCGTACCAACTAGACGTATCGAAATCCGGCATCCCTTTGCACTGTGTTGTTTTATTGGCCTCCGCTGTATGTACACATACGACCGAATTATCCGACACACTTCAGTTGGAAAACTCATAGCGCTGATAGTGACACTTGCGGCTGCTTTAGTGTCTTTCTACGTATTGATGACGCCGTAAATTTCTATATTGACCCTTACGCAGTTGTGATTCCCTTGCTTTTATGGCGATGAATAGGTGGGCTTTACTCTGTCTTGGAATATTTATACACTATCAAAATATTCATTTTATGTTGACAACTTTATAGATGGACGAAAAATAGTAAGGATATTTTTAGTTAAAGATTTACCTACAGTGTTTATCTACTTTATCAAGTATTATAATTAAAATTGACTGCCTCATTAGTCTAGTGGTTGCTAAGCGTGACTGCTGAGAACGAGGTCCTGGGTTCGAATCCAGGTAAAGTGTTACTGGGTTTTTGCATTAGTTAATTCTCAGTAGCAGCATGGACTCTGTATTTGTGCCCGGTTGATGGCAATAGGCTCGCCCCCTTTTATATTGGGACCTAAAAACATAACTAGCGAAATGTACTATATGTGCACCTCTACCTACCCCTTCGCCTAAAATAACGCCTGTATTCCCCATACAGGCGTATGTGCGTATAATTAAAATCAGTGACCTAGTGAAATTATTCTAAAAATGATACGGTAATTACTAACCAGTGGACCAATGTCTTATTATATGTATATACCTATTATTATAGGAAAAGAGGCATGGTTTGTTTCACTAATATCTACTAGGTAAGCAATTAAAGCAGCCCACGCTTGTTTTTCATATTAGATCTTCCGGAAACATCATGTAGCGGACAGTGATACCAGTCTAATAATAATGTCCATCGATATCAGGAATTATCTTTATTGTGTATTTGTTTATAGATGTCGGGTATAATTGCGCTCTTCCTCGTATTTATATTGACTAGCTTAAGGTTCTTTTGATACAAACAATGGTACCAATTGTTTTATGTTCATCGACTTACACAAAACAACTTTACCAAAAAACCTTTAAAATAAAAGCTATACCTACCTACAACAAATATTCAAGTTATTTCTTGTGTAACATAACATCACGCCTGTATTCCCCGAAGGGGTAGGCAGAGGTGCACACATAGTACACCCACATTTCGCCAGTTATGTTTGTAGTACTTGTACTTGTGTAGATAGATAGATAATATTCTTTATTGCACACCAAGAAACACAGAATACAGACAATCCTTAATACTAAAAAAAGTGCAACTGGCGGTCTTTTGCTTAAAGCAATTTCTTCCAGACAACAATGAATGGATTGTTATAAAAAGAATAAGAATATATTAAGTTGTTTTATCTCTGAATAGAAAACCGAATGTAATAATCATCATACACGTCGACGTCCGAAGTTAATCGGATGACAACGACTAAGTTGGACGTTTTCGCCCATCTGTCTGACAAATAGTCATGCCTTACGACACCCAAGGGAAGTGGCGGATACCATTCGTAGCGCGCACACCACACTGCACACATTCTTCCACACATTCCATTAAAACCGTTTGAAAACACGTAACAGCCAATGAAAACCTGCCATTTTTCTTACGAATCGTGTTTGGAAACTAACGTTTACATACAGCATTCCGCATTCATAAGAACCCGGGCACGAACGTTAGATATTTTGTCTGAGTCGAACAAAACACTTGCAAACGTAACGACGTTTGTACGTTGTTCAAGCCATCTATTTCGGCATAGATTCATCCCAAGAGAAATTCCGTAGTGGCAGAATAACGTTCAGTGCAAAGCTTTCAATCCGGCGCTCACTTGAATGGGATCAAACATAACTCCCAGCTATATGCTTTTGGAGTTCCGTGATAAATGTAAAACAATGAGGTCAGTCATTTATTTATGCAGTACGTCATACTGCCCCGAATCTTTTTCCCCGCCGTATTGAATTGAAGTTATTCTTTTTCACGAATTGATACGTGTCAATTGTGCAGCAGCCACCCAATTTTAAGCAGAATGGATCTACAGTCGTCAATAAAATTTTATTGGGTTGTCATTTTAATAGATATCATTATTATATAATTGTTATTTACAAATAAAAATAACAAATTTTATACCAGGCTGACAATAACACAGTGAACGCAAAACGTATCAACATCGCTACCTGCCTGTTTGGTCATACTATGGTGCTAAACTGCACTAGTGTCTCCTGGTTTAGTTTGCGTTATAAAGACCTGTAACATCACACACACAAACTCAGGATGTATACGTGGATCACACCAATATTCGTTCCTTGGGGGAACGACGACTAAGTCTTAACAGTTGTCCTATCACATAAAAACTATACCAATCGAATTTTTGTATCTCCGATTTATATACAGTTTTCAGCCCCTTACCATGAACTCTTTAAACGGTACAGTTTCCGTTGTGGAAGCGAGACGCCGCTATGAGCAGTGTAATGCGGCGTCTCCCTTCCACAACGTAAACTGTACCGCTTTAAGATATCATGGTAAGGGGTCACATTGCCTTCAACTATCAGTCTACCAACACAAACATGTCAAGGCACTCGCTCTCACCAGTCCCCGTACATTACTACCACCACTTAACCCAAACAAATTGCAAGTAAAACACTGCAGTACAATATAACCTTTGTTTACGTGGCGTCGTTCCTCTAAAAAGTCCGCAGCACGCCGCCCGTGTTCAGGCAAACTCCTTTAAATCCGCGGACTGAGAAAATAGGGGCAGACGTATCGTATGTTACTTCCTTGTTTCCATTTTAGACAGCTTAAAGTGAAATGTGCTGTTATGTTTTATTTTACTTAAGCATAGTGTGGGAGATCTTGATGAGATGTTGCACTTAATATATTATTCATTATTATTATCTCGCGTAACAACACTTAACGTAACATCACGCGTCAATTCCCCAAAGGGTAGGCAGAGGTGTGTGTGTAATACGTTCACATTTCACTAGTTATGTTATCGTACCGAATATATTCGTGTGCCTATTGCCATCAACCGGGCACGAACTTAGACTCTATGCTGCTACTGAGAATAACGTAGTGAAAAACCCAGTAATACTTTACCCGACTCGGAATTCGAATACAGGAGCATTAGCTCAGCAGTCGCGCTTACCACATGCAGGCAGAGGCAGCATTTTTTATCATGAAAGAAGTAAGTAAGAATTATCCTTATAATTACATAATTTATCATTATGTAAGTGTACATAGAGGATTTTCCTTTATTCATTTAGAATAATAAACGTTATTTATAAAAATGCTCGCTATAGCTTTTCTTACATACCTATTATAAAAAAGCTCAGGTCAGGCTACCTATGATTTATTTATGGATTCGAAATAAAAGATATCTCCACAGACTACTAAATTAATTAAAATATTTATTATTAAACTATACCTACTAGCTTCAGACAAATAATAATTTTTCATGATATTCATTAGATTTGGTGAAATCGTCGTTCATATCAACGAACATCATCTGGACCCAACACTAGTTTCTGTTTTAGATCCGCAACAGATTTCATAAAGTTTTTATTATGCAGCATCTGATTAAATTGTTTGGTGAAATTCGCCTTGCCCCATTTACGAACCCATAATTTATATAAATCTTCTACTTCATTAAGATCATACAACTTCATTTGTTTAAACACTTTTTGTCTCTTAATCCTCTTTTTCATTTCGTCTGTTCCATTAATTACGTTATCATCTGTAAAATAATTTATAAGTATTGTTTATTTTTTTTAATGTTGCCCCACACTAGGAATTTCTCCTGTCGTGGGTGAGTTTTACAAACATGACATATCACATACACAAACACCCAGACTCAGGACAAATATCTGTGGTTCGCACAAAGATTTGCCCCGTGCGGGAATCGCACCCGTAACCCTTAGCGCAGCAGTCCACTTAGTCACTGCGCTAATCAGGTCGTCGCTATCGTGGTCTTATAATATTCCTTAAACAAGATCAAGCTCAGTGGTGCGCTATAAGAGAGGCCTAGATACAACCGTGGAAGTAGGCTGATGATGATGATTAGGTATTATTGAAACATAGACCTTGTTAATGAACTCGATAAGATATGCAATAATGTCATTATAAGAGTCTGTGTAGGCGTGGTTTAGGAATACAATAACTTTCCATCGCCGGGATCATAAGATGCGATGAAATCGGAAACAGGTGGACTTGATGAATTTATTGGCTCACCATCGATTACCATTAACCACAGTAAGCGGAAAAATATAGTTGAAGCGACACCTTATACAGAAGAACTCCCCTGCCTGCATTACAGGATGATAGATCCTGTAATGCAGGCAGGACGATGTATAACACCGCCTCACATGTACACTGTGAACAACACTTTAATAGGTACCTAAAAAACCTGTAAAACCTAAAAATATACAATGTATGTTAAACAAAAGCCTGCCCCTTGGAGTGGGAATCGCAGTATTGGTGGTGAAGTTCCAGAAGACGCTGCTGCCCGTCTTCTGGATTTTCCCTCAGTCGCTTCTTACGACACCCACGAGAGGAAAGGGGGTGGTCAATTCTAGACCGGCTACCACTCGGCAAACCCGGTTTGAAATACTTACATGGTAGTATATTGACTCGAAAATGGTTGCTTATGTCGTCAGGGTTGAGGTCTGCGTATCTATTGAGCACATATCCATGGTGTCCAGGAACACGCGCATTGAGCTCAGCAACTGTATTCATATTAATTTTAAAATTATTAAATCCTTCTCGCTCATTTTTTTCAGTTCTATATATTCTGTTGTATCTGGTTTTGTATAATTCAAATAACTTAGCCATATTTTCTTCATCACTCTCTACAAAACTGTACAACAAGATAATATTAAACGTAGTGATAACGTGGTATAGCATTTTGGAGAATTTATATTATTCTATAAAATACATTGGAAAAAAAAATTATAAAACTTAGTTTATTGCCCCTTTCAAAACGTTCGAATTAGAAACAAATGTATTGTTCATTGTAAAAACAATAAAAACCCAATCCGTTATCAGGTATATAAATTCACCGTGAAGAAGTCACATTACTACATCGTACGCTTATTAACTGACATTGGATAAAAACCCAACGATTTCGAAACGGATCATAATATTAATTGTCTTATAACTACAATTTCATTCTTTTATAATCCTTCATTTCATTATAAACTCTCTCATTGCTTACCATCATTCTCTCGTCTAATAGAATAGTGAAACTAACGCATTTCATGAAAAGACGTTATTTGATAAAATGACCAACGGACTGGGCTGCTACAAAGTACAATCATTATAGCAAATTATCAATTATTTGAGTTCCAGGCCATAAATGGGATCGTAAATACATTTTCAGCTTAATGTTCACATACATTCGGAAGCTAAGACATGATCTTAGTCAGGTTGAGTATGACTGGATAAGAGGTAAAACTAGTGATCTTACTAGCCTCTAAATACTGCCATACATTTAAGCTTTTGCAGATCCTGTCAGGGTAATAAGAAGTCTTAGGAAGTACAGTATCCCAACCAGAACAGAAACTCAATGTTGACCATTGAAGGTACTGCATCGAGTTTTGCAGAAATTAGATGGATAAATTGCTCGCCGCACGTCACGTAATTATAATCGAGAAATGTTATATATTGTTGTAGTAGTACGTACAAAATAAATGTTATATACCTTGACTTTAGTAACCAGCTAGTGCTGTGACAAAATTTATTTCAAAAAAAGAGTAGTTCAGTTTTTTTTTACTTGTATTTGGACAAGCTTATGTTGTCTAGAAAAGTGATAAAAAATGTCAAACGCTAGCCAATAGGCCAATAGAGTAGAAAAGTAAATGAGGTTGACATAATATTTCAACTATTTAGTGGTAACATTCTCAAGTTTAACGTTTCGTAGCATATTTTGTTCCACGTGGTTCTAGAGGAGTTGGACATAGACAATGATGACTATGATTTTTATATTGATATTCTGAAATTTGGTGTAGACTAAAAAAATATAATACGGTAAAAAAATACTAAGTTATAAGCATTTTAAATTTATTGTTTGACAGAGATAGCATCTGTTTAGAAATGTCGTCACACCTAAATACAGGGCGATCCGTACATTTAGCGTTTTGCGGGAGAAGGATAGAGAATGCACTACAAACTTCAAATCACTGTATTACCGCCATTTTTACATGGATTATAATTATTTATTAGTTCAGTTCTCCTATCCCTTTGGAATATTTTTTGTTTTTAATTAATTACTACGATTTCTAGTAGTCTTCATCCCTATTAAAGGGTTTAAATAAAACAATGCAATGTCACTTCTAAGATAGTTTTATCCGTAGAAGTAGTCGTCAGGTTCGTGTACAATATCGGCATCTCGACCTAGCGTTACATTCTGACCCTCAGCCTTCTTCCTATTGATTTCCACAATGGTTTTTATAAACCTATAATAGTGGAGTTCCCGGTCAAATTTCTTCGTATAGTTCTTTTTTCCTTGTTTCTTCATCCAATCTTTATATAAATATGCCACGTCATTCAAATTGTACAACTTCATTTCTTCTATAGATGGATGTTTTTTGTTTCTTTCCTTTTCGCTGTCTAAAGCACTTGTATCTGTAAGTGTACAAAATTCGTAGGTATTATCAACCGATAAAAAAAGAAACTTGAAATACTCCTAAAAACATGTTTATATTAGAAAAATCTAAAAGCAACCTGATTTTTATTTATTTAGCATTTATATTACGTATACATATTCATTATATTATATGACAGTATTTATTTTAAAGGCGATTTGGTAAAAAAGTATTGCCTACTCACATGGTTTGACGTCTATCCCATAATCTTCATTGATTTGCTCGGGGTTGAGATCTGCGTAACCATTAAGCATGTAAACCAAAATTTTGTTGTTGGTCTTAGCATTGAGAGCAACGACCTGGTTCATATTATGAACAAAATTGTTGTACGCATCTTTCTCAATGTTCATACTTCCGTACTGCTTGTGGTATTGGTTTTTAAACAAATTGAACATTTCATCAACATTTTTGTCTGTTATCACAAAATGTAAAAAAAGGGTCGCTATAATCCAGTATATCATCACACTCAATTGTGTTACATAAATACAATAAACCGTATACCTTAAATTTTCCAGTCGGTTTGTAAAATACAAAGGGTAATTGGATTTCAACCCTCAATACGAACCAAACATTTCTTTAATCGGAACACAAATATAATTCTGAATCGTCTGAGCCTCGCTTGTAATCATGTAATACACCATGAAACAGATGAATTGAAATTCTTCACGGTTATAAGTGGCAAACAGTCGACTTTATTAAATCTCCTGTTATCTGACATTGTATCGATACAAAAGGAGAGATTCCGACGAAGATCTCAACAGAATGAGGAAAATTTACATTACAAACAAAAAGAGAAAAGGAACATCCCAGACGTGAAATTACAACCGTCGAGATCGTATCATGGTTCAGTGAAGCCGGCGCAAAATAATATGGCCTTAGAGGGCCTATGGAGCATCTCAAACGAAAGCTTTATTTATCACTGACTCCTCAGCTCCACCAACCTTCCTATATAAAACATATCATTGGAAAACTATAAATAACGAGATCTTTATAACAACAGATTTTTTTGTCTATTAGAAATTGTACTGTCTGGATCATCTCCAAGTATTTTGCACCCTGACAATCCTGTTGTTCGGTTCATGATATTGATGACAGTATACCTATAATACTAGCTTTTGCAAGAACTAGTAATCGTAAAAATGTAGACGTACATACTGGCATATTAAGTTGCATATTCGGTCGAAATTGCAATTCATAGATAAACGCCTGGCGGCACTTACGGCACTTTAGTGGGATAGCATGGGGCATTATTTTCCTTGATTTGTTTGAGGAAAACAATGATGCGAAAGATTTCCCTGTAGCGTAAGTGTAAATATAGACAATTATTCTTACACGTGGCAACATAATTTCGGAACTATTAGTTGGTCATGTTTTCTATTATGTTTTGGTTGAAAGGCTTATTGTGAAGGTATGATCTTCAAGTCGCTATTACAGGATTCTGGTAATCTTTTGCCATAAGGTAAATCTTATTCCTATAATATTTCAGTCTCATTCTTTTATATAGAAGATTACTAAGAGCTCTAATGTGCATTCCAAAATTGAACATAATCATCAGCCGGTAGACGTCCACTGCTAAACAAATGCCTCTCCCTTAACATTGAGCATACTCGTATCAAAATAAGGATAATCAAATTTATGCATATATATAATATTCATAGGGAAGTCCTATGCTATCAATAGTAAGGGCACGAATTCAATTTTGGCCCTTTGATCCAATATAATATTCAAGGGTCTAACTTTAAATGCGTTAGACCCATAGGTAATCTGCCCCAGTCCTTGCGATTAAAATTTTCCCGTCGTTAGGACTGCCTAGTTTATGGAATGTGATAATTAATCGTGCAGATAACATAGGTATATAAAATTATCTCTGATATTTTTTAAAGTTACGAGTACTCGTAGGTAGGTACTGTTTGTCTGTTGAAATTATTATTTTATTTCTACCCATAATTCTGATGTAATCTCAAACACACTTAGAGAGACGACGAATTCACTTTATTACACTAACAATAAAAGCCGAATTACAACTGATAAGTGCCAATAAAGCTTACAAAACTTGTTCGACGAACTTGACATGTAGGCGATGTCACAACTAATAGTCAACTAATCAGATAACAAACAACTTGTAGTCGCTAACCAAAGTTTGTACCAATGTTTTCTGTCACAACGTAATGTCCGTGCCCGTATTGATTCCATTTTTTCGTTCGAACGAACTTATGTACGATGGATTTTGTTTACATTCCTTTTCAAATACCATCATACTCAAACCTCACGGATGATTTATTGCTACATTTCACTGTATGAGTTACCCGCCGCAAAACGTTTCGATGCCCAAAAATATATTGCTCAATATTAAAACCACATAAATAAATATCTATACAGTACAACACAAATTAAAGAACACCATCGAATCAAAACCGAAAGGGATCGCAGCGGACGAGGTCATCATAATTATTTGAGCTTAACGAAATCGGGCCTATGCTTGCGAATGTCCAACCTTAATCAAAATCCCTTTGGTAATCAAAAATTTTTGACCTCAGCAAATTAACGCGAAGATGAAAACGATTCGGTATAACGATTGGACAGGTAGGTATGTTTATAACCTGTCGGTACACGGGCCTGGTTTATATTTAAGCGTTCGACATGTGATCGCGATCACATCTTATGAGGCTATTATTCTTTTAGAAGCCGTTGAGCGTCCATAATACGTGACTTTTTACACAGATGGGAAGACAGGAGCTCACAGCTAACACTCTATCTGCGAAAATTGATTTTGTAGAGGAAATATTGTAAATTTTCTAGCTGCGCCGAGATGAACGCAGTGTCAGCGAAACGTCAGGGTGTACTTTGTGATGCGATAGTAAATACTTCCGTATCGATTTTAGATGTGTATCCAGAAGGTAAATCCTGCAGGGACCTGCTAAATTAGTTCCAAGAATTCAGGACAGAGGAAAATACTGTGAGTTTGTGATAAATTCTATTTGTATGAAAAGTTTTCTTTTTTCCTTGATTTAAAATACTGCTCACGATAAAAGATATTTTAGCTATATCCGGTTATAGTTTTATAAATGACTTTATCTCCTAAATTTCTGAAACGAGGCACAATCCGTAAATATTGCGTTATTTCGACCTTCATAATATTTATTGAATCTTACAAATTTACAATAGTTGCATAATAATAACAGCCTAGAACTGTCCCATTGCAGGGCAAAGGCCTCTTTTCATATTGAGAAGGTTTGAGCATTGATCACCACGCTAGCTCACTGCGGGTTGGCAATAGGTGCTTAACGTAGTGGAACCGTATTACTGTATACGGTATAACCTATGTATAGAAAGGATTTAAAAGAAAAGTTTTGTATTGATTAGATTCGTAGAAACCTTTAGTTTCTAAAACAGATCAATGTTCTTTGAAAACCTTTACTTACTTACCCACTGTTGATGTTAAATAAAATATTAAAACGGAAAAAATACAGCACTTTATCACTGCCAAACTCGGTTAACTAAAAATAATATTTATGAAAGGTTGTTCTATAAAGGCTTTCTCTGAATGTCTAGACAAGTTCTATTTATACGTTTCTGAAGCTATATTCCTACACAGTTCTCGTTATGTTGAAATGACTATTTACTTTCTGAGAAACCAGGTTTTGCTGCATCGTATTCTATTTAGTTGATCTCCTTCTGAAAGACAAAACACAAACACGAACTAGGTCACCAACGAGAGAGACAGAGCTGTTCGTATTTTGACCAGTCAACTTCGCCTGGTACGTAATAAAAACGAGTGATGTACACAGTTTGGCAGCAAACATGTTGATGCTTCTTGTTTAATCACCTTCAAACTAGTAACCGAAGTTAACCCTTGGACACTTAGCCCAACCAACCGCAACATAGTACTGGGGGCTAAACAACTTAAGTGCTTTGTTTCTAGAATTTAAAGCTGAATTTAGAGTTTGTCAAGTTAGTGCAGGGCTCAAAATAGGACTTATGTTACTTAGTAAGCGTTTTATATGTCCCAAAACTGAAGTATTATTAAGATAGACGAGAATACTCTCTTTTATCTATGTTTCTACCTATCTAACTCAACTTGAAGGTAGTACTTACGAGTCGATAAAATCACTGTTAAATGAAGGCACAGCGCAAAATTTTTCGACGGGATGTTTCATAATTTACGTGAACCGTAGTGGCTATAATTTATTTCAAACAATGGCGATCTCAAAATAATATCTGGAGGCTATAAAAACATGACACAATAGCCTGCGGACGGGTGTGAACTAAATCCCAAACAAAGTTGCGCGTATTAAATAAAGCGTTGATGTATGGCCAACGTGATTAACCCTCGAATTTCGGCGCGGAATTACGGCAGTTACAGACGTCGCCAGAACTTTTCTTTAGGTGATAAACGTTCTCGCAAATTGCCCACATTTATTCGAAGCTTCAGGAAACCGCTACTAATGTGGACCGGGAGAAATTCCTCTTTGTGAACCACCATACCTCTTTATACACTCATGTCGACGCATTCATTCATACAACATTGAACTTTACTGAACACTCGTTGCAAATGAATTGAGTTGAAATTGCGCTTTAAAAGCGTTTTATGGTTCAACGCGAGATTATTGGAAAATGTTTCCGTGGAATTAAATTAATTCATTCAATTATAATTATCGCGTAAACGATACGTTGTCGTTGTGGTGTACACAGTTTCATAATGTGTTAATTCTTTGTTGTGATTGCTTTGCGGGACCATCAAAGAGGCTGTTCAATGAGTATTAAATTATCCATTTAGTTGAAAGATGCAACGAACGAACCTACACGGGAGACTTACCACGATTCAGCACTGTTGCACTCTATGTGAAAAAGATATAAACGCTTTACCAAGGAAGTTGTTTGTCTTATTCCAAGAAGTGGTGTACCTCAACGTGGGCTATTAACCTACTGAGATGTTCAAGTCGTGTTTGTAGCGCTTCAAGGACCTTAACGTTCCGAGTGGACATTTATATTTGAAGAAAAGTGTTTATTTTTGTAAACTGAACTAACGTAAAGTCTTAAGATCTTAGAGCTCGATATAATTTGAGGACGTTATTTTATTCGTGCAATTCAAGATCTCACCTATCACGCCTGAATTTCTTGCAGAAGTAGTAAGTAGTAAAACTACTTCTTCTTCTTCGTATTGGCATGAGCCTAGCCAATAAATATATTTGTGTATGTTACATTTAATGTTTGTAAAACGCACCCACGATACAGCAGAAATTCCTAGTGTGGGGCGAGGCTTAGAAAAAATAAACGATATTTAAGCGGCAATTAACTATTTTACATAAACCGTTCTTATATCTACATCCTAAATACATTTTCGCATTATATCTGTCGGTACATCTGGCTGAATATTTGTCTGACACCTGATAATTCAAGACAAGATTGTGTTAATTTTCGGTACAAACCAAGGCTAGACTTATTGGATAAGCGGCGCTGAGTCGCAATCTGTATTCGGCGGTTCTGGCTAATCTTGTTTTTACTCGTCAATATTACTAACACCTGGGATTGGTTGAATCCCATTTGCTTGTTCTAGATTACTGTGAATATTTTAGGCGGTGCGGTTTGGAATACATTTTATTACGGCCTGTCTGGATAGGATTTGCTTATTTGCTATGTTAATGGCATCTATCAAGTTTATGACGTGTTTTGTGCACTTCAGTGATACGATTCTGCTTCTATAATTTTATTTCTGCAAATAAGTTCTACAAAAACACTTTTACGTGTCATTTTTTCTAGATGGCGTCGGCATTCAATAATCGACTTCCTCTGAGAAGAAACATCGAAACAAACTAAAGGATCAAGGTCTCTTTTAAAGTCCATCCATACATAATAATATCTGTCGCAAATTCGCAATATTAGCGATCCCAATCTCACGTGAAATGAGGGAAGCAATCAACTATCGAATATTTCTCAAGTCACCGCTACGGCGCGTGTCGGTGCCCTGCGCTGTAGAAATTTGCAATTTTTCCTCGCGTAAAATCTATTCCGGTGAAAAATGCATCGGGGGCTGCTTTTGTCTTCTAACGGAAAAAGTCACGTACTATAGACAGTGATGGTTACCGAACGGTTATCGAGTAGCTGGCACACGCAGACCTCATAAAACTGGAACGTTCAGATATATTAGCGTTTTAAATTTGAATTTCGTTTAGAAATAATAGTCGTTGCTTGGGAATTCTAGAACAGAATTGAATTGTCTATAAAAAGAAATTGTTTATCAACGGTCATCTCTTTAAATTGAAAGAATAGCTTAGGTAATATAAATTGAAGGACAAACTTTTAACTAAATACTTCCATAATATCAACAAAGGAATGTTGATGTGCGCTATTGCACCAAAGCAGAAAGAATAATATCATTTATCTGGGAAGGTCTTACCCAGATCCTCACCAAAAGTAAATGGACAGGTTATCACACCCTTGTACTTTCGTTACCAGGTAAAAATGTTTTAAACATGCACAAAAAAGACAAAGGAGTTATTGTAATAAAATGATACTGCTTCTCGTTAACTCATTGAAGCGAAAACATATCATGACGTGGTGTAAATGAAACCGCAATTGTTTCATTAATTACATGAATATTTCCTTTTGCAAAATATTTACGGAAACTTTTATGTCGGCTTGTCCATCATATTCTCTCAGTAAAATAAAAGGAAACAAATGAACAAAGCGACGCTTTTGCACTTCGTTCAGGTCTGTGTTTAAAAACCTTTTGTCCTTGAAACGACAGCTCTTGGGCTGCTAAATCTGTGGCGTGACCCACCACAAAGACATTCCGCAGACAACCCATCCTACGCGGATTATGTTTCTCCATTTCCAATAGAACAAAAAATGCCTTAGAAGTTTTTGATGCCTCCCCTTCTCGTATATTTCCAATATATTCGAGCATTATTTACAGGGCTGGTTATGATTTTCTATTAAATTCTTGTGCAAGCGAGATGTTTTTCAAAATTTATAAAGCCGTTGATTCTACAAAAGTTTCAAAATAAAAAACAATTTTGATGTGATGTGAGAAAATCACGCTAATATTATTAAGGGGAAAGTTTGTTAGTATGTTTGCTAGCTCTTTACGCTCAAACGGCTTGCGATTTTGATGAAATTTCATATGGAGGTAGCTGACACCCTGGATTAACACATAGGCTACTTTTTATCCCGAAAAATATGTAGCGGGTAACACCGCGGAGCGCAGCTATTCATTAATAAAACCTTATCCTTTGATGTTTGTTTTAGCTATAAGAGTTATGGTTCATGTATTTAATGATCATGTTCATGTGACTGTTCAAAATCTTACCGACAAGGTTCTGCAAATCGCCAAAATTAAATCATCAAAGGCAGGCGAAAGAAATAACACCCTATTATCGTAAACAATTACTTGGAGGCTCATAATCGCCTACTTTACGAGGAACAGGATATTGAGCTGCCTAACTTTTGCGTCAACAAAGCAGTTTGATGTAGTTCGTCCAAGTTAGACAAGCAGAGGCTCCAATATTTATGACAACTTCCCCGCTTGAATACAAACATAAAGTTCAAAACTAGCTTAACCCTTTGGGAGAACTCTCATCTAGCCGGAAATCCGAACAATTTGGTAGGAATTGAACAGTTCTGTTTCAGTCTTAGTGTTCCAGTCACTTATTTAGTGGCCGCTTCAAGCCTGGCTTTGCGTCTCATGCTGAGTTTGCAAGTAGTTAGAAAGGAATTCGTGTGGCTGGAATAGGTACACTAATATTATTTGAATCAAGAACAATCGTTCTGTTGCCGTACAGCGAATCGAGTTTGCTATTAGCAAGTTCCTCCTCATTAAAGATCAACATAAAAACTCGAAGGTACTTGCAACCTGATTGGCGCAGTGTCTAAGTGGTTGGACTGCTGCGTTTAGGGGTTGCGGGTTAGATTTTCACATGGTACAACATTTTGCGTGATCCGCAGAAGTTTGTTCGGAGTCTAGGTGTTTGTGTCTATGATATTTCATGTTTGTGAAACGCACCTGTCGATACAGGGAAAAATCCTAGTATGTGACATTTGTTTAAAAAAAAAAGTGATTCAAAGAATACTTAATGATAGCTACTATAAATACAAAACGCCGTCTCTAAGAAGTTACATACTACGGCTACGTTTAATGGTTGGATATAATATAAAATCATATTGCATATAATATACTTTTGATGAAACATATAGGTAATAGGCGAACTACTGCTGAAGCAATTTATTACCCGCCATTATGTATGTCAAACGTGGTCATACGTATGTTACGGCGTTAATTGAAACTGCTGAGGCGTATTGTTCCTCTCTTTGTTACCCACACTCTCCATAATGGATTTAGTTTTTTGTTTTCACCCTGAAAAATACATTTAAGTGCAGCGTATACCATCGTGTGTTACAGAAAAGACCAAACAGGACATAAATTATACTGAGCATTATAAAGAAAAATTAAATAAAAAATTTAAACCGAAGTAAGTTAAATATAAGCGAAGTGGAAATCTTTGCCAAATCGGATAATAAATGATAGAGTTTTAAGGGACATACATAAAAAAGGTTCTATCTAATACATTGAGAACTTCCTCCTTTTTTTGAAGTCGGTTAAAAATTATTGTACGTAATGAATTTCACTTATAATCATAATACCTAACGTAAACTTACCTACTTCTTTCTCTATAGTAAGTTTAGTCGCATCCTTTAAGAATTTGGTAACTTAGTTTGAGAGTTGCATCGTAATAATCTATACTTGAAACCGATGACGTTCACTTTTGTATGGTCACAAAATCACTTTGATATCTTCCATGGAATTCCAAGCATTCATATCAGTAATAAAATACATTAAACGTTTAATTATTCGTGGAAATTATGATTTTACGATAAATCAAAAAATATTTTCATTGTTTAGGTTGCCGGAGAAAATAAAATTGTTGGCAATTTAAATAGAAAGCAGCTATTTCATCTACATTTCACACCGAAAACATTTTGTCTCAATTTTGACTGAAAAAAACTAGGTACCTTGTTCATCAAATGCACAGTTTCTATTTAAAATGAATACATATTTAGGTTTTATTATATTTATTTAAATTACAAATGAATAGAATATAAAACTGTTAGACTTGTATTTAATTCTTTTAGTTTTCACTCATACATATGAACGAATACCAGATGCAAACGGAGAAGCCGAAGGATTGTCGTGTCTTACAAAGGTACCTTTATGGCTCTTGTGGGTGTTCTGCTTCAACCTAAAATGTAAAATTGTTTAGTGCACGTGTGAGTGCCTCGTTGGTCACTGGTTATTGGGTTTTCCATTAAGTAATTCTCAGTAGCATCACGGTTAGTGCCAGTAACATCGCCCCCTATTACATTTGGACTAACATGACTGACGAAGTTTGGGTGTATTGTACACCTCTTCCTACCTCTTTCTTGCAACAATATTTAGACCTTCAGGTCAGTCAAGAGTTACTTTAACCCCGGAAAATATTTAACACGAATAAATATTCCGTAGGCGTAATCGCCGACTAAAAGAACTAACCACAGTAACAATTTTATCAAGCAAGATAAAAACCAGGAGAAACTGTACATACCGTTTATTATTAGGTTCGGGTTCATCGTGTATTCTCAAAATAGTTTTGAGTTCCGGATCCATGTCCTTAAGTTTAGTAGTTTTCTTTAAAACTGCTCTTCTTTCATCGTTGGATAGGTCAGCAAATTTATTTAGCATAACCTTTTGCTGCGATTGTGCTTGAGCATTTATACTATTTATGTACCTCAGCGTCTGTACAAAATGATCATATCTCTCTGTATAATCAGTCTCATCCTTGAATGTTCTATTATATCTCTTTATAAAATCTTTATATAGTTTATTCGCATTTTTTAATTCGTACATATTGACAGAACCACCTAAATAACAAGAAAATGAATAAAACAATATAATAGCTGTCACTGCAAAGTAATAACCCATCTTGCGGGCGTATAATATCTACCATGTTAATATCAGTTTTTATTCAATGTCTAGCGTAACGAAATTGCGTTGCTTATCTGCTGTATGCGTAAAATTTCAATGAAAATACAATCACAAGAATTATCTAGAAATGCCATATAAACGAATTGGGACGGTTATAGTAAAAACTAATACTGAATGTGGAGTTTCTTTTGGGATATCATAATTACCATGATAACACGCCTTCGGCTACGTAGGTCAACCCTTACCATGTCGCGGGCTTCGGCGGCCGACAGGGACCGACCTGCACCCGCCCACAAAACCCCGGGATTACTTGGCATTTTAATATATTTATCAAGATTTAAGGCGACCGTGTAGATGTTAGATTAGTTTATCATTCTGTGAATGTGCGACTATTTCAACTGAAATGGGGTGTACCCAGATTTTAGTTTGTTTGAATACGTGCAAAGCATCGTATTTGTCTGCAAAAATTGCTTATATATAAAAAAAACCTTTGTTTTATATAAAATATTTTGACAATATAATACAATTTTAGATATGACAGTAAGGAATACTGTCTGATAGCGTTCAACAAAAGCCACATTCAATGTGGACGCAATTTAGTCCACACCAAGATTCGATCCCAATGACACTGAGGCATTCGCATTTGTAAAAGTCAATGAAATATCTCAAAGGCAATAGAAACGTACCCATCCGTTCTGTTCTGTCGTTGGTGGCTCACAGCGAAGGATATTCGCCAAATAAATGGATATAAATGTATCGTCGTAAAGAGACTGAAGTCGCTCGACTGTGACCGGAATACGTCCTCAAATATAGTGTAATATGTATTTCAGACCTTGTGATTTATAACCTTGTTATGATCTATATATTTATTCTATTTTTTTTACCGTTGAGTACCTACCTACCACATGTATGACGCGCATTATACACCTTAGCCTTTACCGCCTTAATTATTGCTCTGTAGATAATGCTCTGGACAATATGACCAAGGACCAATCGTATTTAAAAACATTTTACTTTCATGTTCCGAGATTAAAAGAAGGAATACATCTGAAAACAAAAGATACGTTTCACATTTCACATTTTCATTGTTATCGCACTAATACCGTCCCAAGAATCACCTCTACAACGATCCAACGCAAATACCAGTTAAATTCCGTTCTCCAACAAAGTTCCAATCAAATCCACATATCGCCAAAAAATACGGAGCGAAATACCTTTTGAAAGACATTACGTTTTACGAGCCGCTGAAACAGCTCTGTAAGTGCAGTTTTGGCGGGTCAGTGTGAGTGGTGACCAGTTAATGGTCTCTCTGTTCGTCCCCTTTCTTGTACCTGTGACGGGACACCTAGACTCGGTTTTTAGTTCGACTCCTCGTTACGTTGGCTCACGTCTTCTCTTTTAACAGCGCACTGGGAATTGTTGACTTTACAAATGTACAGCGAGTCGGTACAGAAACATGATCAAAATATGTATGTTAGCAGAATTTTAAGTAGAATGTTTGAATAAATATGAAGTTAGATGACTCCGTATACATGTATGATTAATCAAATAATAGTATATACTATAGTCTTCAGGTTATTTGAATTTAAAGATATTAATAAGGTCATTAAATAAATTGATAAATTACTGATATTAATTCCGAAACACCTTGATATTTTCTTAATGTCCACCTAAAACAAAGCCGCTTAAATAAACCAACGACAGGATAGTTATAAACAACTTAGCGGAGACCAAAGCTTATCACTGGCTTGTATAAAACATTATTTTTATGGGTCCTTGCAAAATGGAAGTTGAATTACGAATTCTGGCTGCGGCGAAGGAACATTTACAAGATCTTTAGGTGGAACTTCGCTCGTTATCTGGAGAGTACCCGGGACGGCGGCTTACATGTCTTACCTAAGGTTCAAGGGGATCGGTCGCGGCCGAGATTAAAATCAGTGGCCGGCGCAGAAACCGATACCATTATTCTAAAGAAAACTGGAGCCGTAAGATTTAATTAGGTCATATTAAAATAAAATATAAAACTTTTACTTGGTATTATCTGATCGGCTTCTCAATAAGCTAGCAAATTTTATATTACTGTCTAAAGTCATAATGGTATTAATTCTATTTGATTATATTATTTGACCTTTATCATCGCACTTACAGATCAGCCACAGTAGAAACAACTAGGTGCCGTTTCGAAGATATTTACGGACAACACTTTGTAAAACGCTGTAAAAGTTTACCTTACAAGCATTTTACAGTCTTTAGTTACAATGATTGAAAGCTTAGTATTGTATACTCATTACTTATAAAGAAGTCTCTTTTAAAATAAATACATTTACCAGGTATTTTATTCGATTTGTCTTATTTAACAACCACTAACTCCCAGACTGACTTGGCTAATCGGTTTCTCAAATCAAACTCTAAACCAGATAGAACTGGAACTTTTAAAGACAACGACCGAACATCGCATGTCCGTTATCTTGGTCAATGTTTTTGTGTTGAAGACCACTGAACAAAGATACCCGAATATTAGACAGTCCCCCTTACCTACCCAAAAATCAATAGACGAAAAGGAGCGCAATCTATCGTTTTGTCGATCGCCCGCTATCTCCCAGTCGAGGACATGAATGATGCGAGGTGAAACTACCTCGGAAACTTTGTATTGGATTCTTACCTTTTGATTCGTATTATATCGAGAACGTTTCTTACTTTTATTAGAAATTCTGCGAAGCTCTATTATCTGTTGGGTCATCAGTATTGTTTTTGGAACTATTGTTTCGTAAGCAGTTTGTGAAGGGGCTAAATTGACGTAGTGCGACTACGTAACATTCTCTTTCAAGTGCTAGTCTGTGAACATTACCGATTTTTCTAGAGGCTATTGTTTAACCATTGTTTCTGCTACGCTGACAGAAAACTGTATCTATAGACTACTATTATTCATACTTCAACCTTCATGGGCATCTTTGATTCATATAAAGAAAAATTAAAGATTAACAGGGATGCCTATTACCTGTAATTCTTTTTTTATAAATCGTTGCCCCACACAAGGAATTCCTCAATGACATGTATCATGGGTGTGTTTCACAAATCACATACACAAACAGACTCGGGATAATCATCTGCGGATCACACAAATGTTTGTCTCGTGCGGGAAACGAACCCGCAACCCCTAGCGCAGCAGTCCAATCGCTTAGCCACTGCGCCAATGCTCGTTGACTAGTCATTTATAATTTCGTCGTTTGTCTCGACTTATCTTTGCAACTTACACAAGCATTTGTTTTTATGGACGGTTATGACGTATTAAAAGACATTACAAAACTCCATATGTACTACTTAGGTATAACTTAAATAACAAGTTACCCAATTGACGATATACGCTCCACAAGACTAACCAGCAACACACTTGACAAAGAGATGAGAACATGAAATTTTAATAGATGTCTCACATTTAACTACCTGTCGTCTGAGCTAGACAGCACTGTGTCGGGCTTTTAGTGAAAATCATTCCGTTAAACAAGGACATATATCGTCGGTGCACCGTGTTTAGTCGTGAGGCATTAAGTAGAGGTGTATCCTAAAAGCTGTGTGTACGGTAACCTATGTGAATCCCCTCTGAGAGACGACTTGCCTTAAACTTAGTAGAGGTACTTTCTATTTTTGGTGATTGGTTATGCTCCACAATGTTGGTTAAGTTTTATCTACATATAAAACAAAGCCGGGTGTGTTAGAAACTTTTAACTCGAGAATTGCTAGCCCGATTTTCATGGTTTTTGGTTTGATAGATTTGGCTCCGCCCCGAATAGCAGAAAAATCTTTTTTCGTATAACGGCAAATTGTTCTAAAATAACAAATATGTTATTAGTATTTAATTTGAGTATTATTTCTCATTCGGTTAGTTAATTATAGCCAGATGTGATCTACACCGCCTCTCTCGATGTTTAAATTGTGCGAAACGCAAAATATGTTTGTGTATTTTTATTCAGTAGAACCTTATTCCGCTTTCCTTTGTAGACAATGCGCTTTACAACCCAGGCAATCTACCTAAATAATGACGTCTTTTCTTAAGTCTGCTACAACCTCTGAAAGTACCTTTAAAAGCAAGCCGTATCTCGTTAGGTTCGTAGTAACGTCTGCATACAGTTTTATACTAAACTAGGTGTGAAAGTTTCTTGTTTTTCTTTTACACGTCAGTTTCAAACTTTTACTTTACTTAGTTCATACGTATGAAGACTGCTTAAACTTTTATAGTTTCCAGAATATTCTAGTCAAAATTCTGAAAGTTATATAGGTTCTTCCAGTAGTGTATTAAAAGCGACTGAATTGACTTGCTCATTGGTGTCGTTGATAATTTTATGTAATACCTAGCTGCGCCCCGCGGTGTTACACGCTACATTTTTTCGGGATAAAAAGTAGCCTATGTGTTAATCCAGGGTGTCAGCTGCCTCCATATGAAATTTCATTAAAATCCATTTAGTAGTTTTTACGTGAAAGAGTAACAAACATCTATCCATACTTACAAACTTTCGCGTTTATAATATTAGTAGGGATTATGGCATTGTATCTTAAAGCAACGTGTCAGAGTTAGTGTCGTCTGACACGTTAGCACAAGTAAGCTAACATTTATTTGGCAGTACTTATGTTTTTTTTTGTAGCAGCGTGAAATTTTAAAGTCTGCAGTATATCACCTCAAATCACGTTATGTCATAGGTGTTGCTGTTGAGCCCTCCATTAATTTTGGAATATTTCTTACAGATGAAGTATAACAACTCAATGGGACTGCACACCATTTAGGTGTAATAGGGTATGCAGCACCTACAGCATGATTGCAGCTATATCAGCGGGGTTACTGAGCTTGCTTTGCAGGTCATATTCCGCTGTAGAAGCAAGACACCGATATATACAGTGTAGTGCGGCTTCTTGCTTCTACAATGGAAAATGACATGATAAAAAGGCTCCTGTTTAACGTACTGAACCACTCACCATATTTACCTCTTTAAATAATATCTCGATAAAATCTTGAACACACACATTGAGAGTAAAACACTAAATGGGCTCTATTTTTATGCAAACATAATAGCTGAACGCTCGTTACTTTAATTTTATGCGAGCATCTCCACTTAAACACTAATAGACGTGTAATGTACACAGTTAACGGAGCTTATCTTTATTCTCCATTTTTATTCGTACCGTCTTAGAAATAATAATGTAAACCAACGACATTACACACGTTCTTAAGCTACCAACATGAGCCTTTCTTATTTGCATAAAGGAAATCCTCGTGCGTTAAAAATGGCGGAGGAAACTGAGAGAATGTTTTTATGTGGTCCTTGTAAGTGCATCATAAATATGTCTATATTCTATGGAAATAGAATGTATTGTCAGTCTGTTCTTTTAGAATAACGGGGGGTGCGCCGTTGGGTCTTTTTTGTGTAAAATATTTTACGGTGCTAGCAATTTAGTGAGAATGTGTTGGTTGTTAAATTGCTTGCACCTAGTACACGCAGATTCTATTCAAACAATTTTAAAAATATTATGTGAAAAATGTTGCATCAAACTTGCAGTTTTTGGAGTTAGAACAATAACACATAGTTCCACATTAAGTTTACTTAAGAACATTGTTTCAGACTCATAAAATTATGTATGTAATGTAAAAATACATCTTAGGATTTTATTAACCATAGAAAGAAGGAATATTTTATAACTTCGTGTAATATTTTTCAAGTAAGATGAGTAATAACAGAACAAACAAAAGCAAATTCATAATATCTACAGGCAAATCCTCTGAGATACCCAAGCATGAAACGCTCTATGAAAATAGATGCCTACGTTCTGACATTACCGCACTGTCGACTCATTAACTTCCAAGTGAAAGCACCCGCCTTTGATAACTTTGCTTTTTATGAGTCCACTGCCGCGATAATGCTAATGCAAACTTTAGTCACTGCCACTGTAATGGATAGCATATTAACGAGGATTTAGATACTCAAATTCGGCTTCTTAGAGTTGATTAAAAACTGAAAAGGGACTGTTAAAATTCTGTCAGAATATTAAGACGTCATGCATTGTGAATTGTAATGAGACCAGAAATAAAGGCACGAAAACTTCCTTATCTTATTTGTGACATCATTGTCAAAAATATTCGACTGGGTAAAGCTTTGACTTATGCATTTATGGCAGCCCACCAGAATAGTTTACATGATACGATGGTACCATTATTTCACAGAGATGTAAGTATTTAAAATAATCAAATCGTATTTTCAAGTAACCCACTACATTGACATCTACATTTTATAAATCCATTCTATTGTACATATTTGGTTGTTATACGTACAGATATTGTACCAGCCACAACATAAAGATACCGCGGAGTTTATTCATAAACAAGACACACCAAGCACGTACGTGGCTATATTTTAAGGAAAAGTTATAGTCAAAAGAGGGAAATTTTATTACACAGTTTGCCGGAGAAGTGTTAACTTTGTTATAAACTTATAGTGTGACAAAAAATAATGTGGATGGATGTTGAAAGCGAGGGTCGGCCCGATAAGGGCCAACCTTAGAACCTGATGAATTCTCGTCGAGGATTAGCCCTTACAATATGAGCACAATTTCACAAGTGCCAAGGGTCTAAGGGTGACAAATGCTGTCGTGGAAGTCGCGCAATTTATTCGTGGTATCCTATCTCGTATATAGCCCGTAAGTATATTTTCTAATAAAAATGGTAATATGAAGCATTTTTAACGATGTTATTTTTCCCAGCGTGTTACAGGCGCTACGTTTTGCCGCTGAATAAACATTTTAAAATAGATTAGTTTGTTTGAAACACGTACGCTTTCTACTTCTTCATTTGCGTTACCTACCTTAAATTCTTTGTGAAGACATGATGAACGGACGGTAGTAGATACAGTTTTCTCATATATTTTTTAAAAGTATGTAGCCTTGGACAATATAATTTGTTTTGTACACGAGGGAATTTCCACAACAAATTTACTTTGTAACTGACTAAACCAAGTTGAACTACTTTAATGAATAACGTTCTTAGTATACCTACTGTTGTTTGTTAAATAATGTAAACATAACATCGAGTCTGTATACCCCGAATAGGTAGGCAGGGCTGTATAATACACAAAGTTTCCAGTTAAGTATTCGATCTTATAGGTCCCAATGTAAAATGGGGAGAGCCTGTTGCCATCAACCAGGCACGAATCCAGAATTCAAAGGAACGTTATAAAAAATCTCGAATCGGAATTCGACAAGACATAGTTGAAGTCAAAATGTCATTTAATTCATGACAATGCACTATTCGATACTAGCACGATATTTTGTAATACCAAAATTCAGTTTAACTTTGATATTGAAACATACATCTCTAACTACCATAAGCACAGAACTAAATTACATTATTATCCTAGTAAAACTCTAAGGTTCCCGCAGGAAATCAGTATAAACGCGGAGCGAATTAATTTCTTCCATGAACAACAAGCGTTTGTTGTTAAAATGCTAATAATCTCCAAATTAATTGAGTCAGTCTATTCGTGTAAACAAAATATTTTCAAAGGAGATATTTAGCTTAGAACTAAAGTAAAGGGATTTAATTACATTAAGTTTAATCGAATTAAATGAACTTAGACATCCTAGTGTCGTCTGTAGAGATTTCTTGAGACCAAACATTGGATTAACCATACTCTGTTTGAAGCACAGTGATGAGATATATATTTGGGGTAAGTAAAAAAACTTTTTTTAAAGTACCTAGAAAACCTTATTTCTGTTAATAAGAAAATTATAACGTATTTTCAACTTTTTAAGACTACCTTACTGGAGTGACCCAAGTTTTTCCCCAACTCGAAGTAAGCAGTTCACGTAAAATAATTTAATTAATATTTTAACCAAGTTTTCGCTGATCGTGTTTTTTGTAATAATAACCAAAATTATTGAAAAATATAAAGCGGAGGGTTAAACAATGTTGACGAAAAATAATGTTACCTATTTTGCCAATTAGTACTTATTTTCGCTATTACAAAGATGCTGAAATTACTAAAATATAAGACACACAATTACATGCAAAGGTGTCGTTGCTTGATACGTCCCATACCAGTGAGAACCTTCTATAGCAGAGCGATAACGACATACCGCCTTCCCATAGTCACCAGCATCAATTCAAAAAATGTTATGTTTTTCTAGAATACGCCTAAAATAAACCGTTCAAGAAACCATCTGGATTTTGAATATAGGTCTACATCTGTTTGTTTATCCGCGATATTCATTGGAATATTGTTGAGCCCGCGCACTGCAGACAAAAAAAGAAAATACCCGTAACAGGGTTGATGGAACACGGCGTGTTTTTGCACCCCCGAGACCGGCTGGCTGTTGATCTAATTTGTCGATGTCCGTAAAGTTGGGGCCAGCCCTAACCGAAGGTTTAATTGATTAAGAAAATTTTACGTAAATAGGTTGTTATTGTATTTGAAAGATATCTTTATGAGTATCATGTTTTTTGACGTAACATAATTTAACACTATGGAGAGACACGAACGATATACAGTAAAATATAGTTTTGAATTATTGTCATCCCGATAAGGATGTAATAGAAACAAAAATGAACTTTATAATAAACTATTGTTTTATTAGCAATAGTATATCTCCTTATCATGAAAACATCATAGAATATGTTACTTGAGTTTCAAAGACAGCTAATAAGATAAATATACATAATTACATAAACTACATTATATACCACATTCCAAGCCCACATCTTAGTCTAATCTTATCAGTAGATATACATAATATATAAATAGGTTTAACGGGATCCATGCGGTTTTGGTTAGTCCGATCAGAGGTGGGTATGTACATATTATATCGCTATGTAATCATGTCTATTACAAACCTCAGTTTATGTAAAATCTATACAAGTTAGCTGTACTTTAAATTTGATCGTCGTCTTATTATAATACGGGTTACACATTTTTACCTATAATTTATAACTGTATGAATTGTGTGTATGTACTGTGTGTATGAATTACATAACTTGATATAACAGAGATAGCCGACTGCTTTACCGTTGGACTGCCAAGTCAAAGGCTGCAAGTTTGAACTTGCAACGTTTGGCTAGGCAGTCCAGCGGTCAAATTCTCAATCAATCTCACGGTCAACAGTTAAAAATCTCTGCCCGGATTTAAAGATATTTCAACGGCGTGTAATAGTGTGCAATGTCACGTCAGAGGACAACAGGCGGTTTAAACTCAGACACCAGGTTGTACATCAACCAAACGATGAGAAGAAAAAGATATAACGTAACAACAGACAACACTTTTCAAAGTACATGTAAATGAAATTAGTTTATCAAAATTCATTAAATAGAAATTAGTTTATCAAATTTAATATTGCTAAAACTAAATCGTCAAGCAATCAAATAGATAGTGACTTATATGACAATACGTTTCCAGATTCACAAAACGAATCATCCAACAATTTTAATTGCCGTTGCCAGTAAATTAATGGAATTTCTGGCCATAATCCTGCATTTGATTGACAGACAGATAACGACAGACAAAAAGACCTTTAGGGCATCAGTTTTTGCCGCGCACGCAGAATCTCGAAAAAAGCTGAAGTAATTAAAACAAGCCAATCTGAACGTGGAGACGACATGTTAATTAACAGCGCCAGTAATAATCAATTAAGTGCCTCTTTAGCACAATTAAAATTAGCTTTGTACTTGGCAACAGTAATTAATAGGCTCTTTTTTCCACCGTTCGCTCAAACGTTATTCGTTGGTTAATTTAAAATATTTATCGTGATTGAAACGATTACCCGTTAATCGAAATTATAAAGTGATTTTGATTTTGTATCAAGCCGAGATTTTTTTCTTTTGAAGATCGTGGATACATTTTTGTAGCGAACAGCACTTTACCGAGAATTACAACAAAGAACTTAAATCATGTTACATAAAATGTAGCAGCTAAAAATTTTCGTTAATTTAAAATTCTATGGTGAATAAATTTTGATCTTATCACCAAGTAATTGCAGTTCGTCAAAACTTTGATATAATTTTTTAATTATTTTTGAAGCTCAAAGCACATTTTTTCAATGAAATTACTGGTTATGCTGTCTTTTACAACCCCATGTTCTTCAATTTTTACTTTAATAAAATTTTTGTTTTTACCTTATTGTAAACAACTAAGAAGTCACATGTAGTCTAACACGCAGCTACTTTCAAGTTATTCTGTTCCTTCGGAAGGCAAGTTTATTACTAACTCAATGTTAGCTAACTTACTATATTCGACAGGCTTCGAAACCCAGACATTGTGGTCTAAACTTGCGTGTAGGCGTATAGATAGCGGAGTATGTGTAGTAAAGAAAGTTTATGGTCTCCGAAATCACTGAGTATTAATATACTGACGATGATATTACGTGCGTAATCTAACTCATAACTATTGGTAATGCCAGAAATAACTAATAACAAATTCTATTTCAAAAATCCTTAAAGTAATAGTTTAATTTATTCACGATTTGAAACCTACCCATCGAAATTCTAGCACATACATTTATGTTACAGATCACAAGCCAGCTGTTGTAGCCAATTATTTAAAATTCACGCAACGCAGTCACCGAAAGGCAATGAGAGCAGCAAAGAAAATATTTACAATAAGGAGACATTCAACGTACAACGGCAAAACAATGAGATGAAATAAATGTTAGGATCGCGCACGAGATGAAGCGAAATGATGGAACGACTCCCAGTTACGTCGCTCGTATGAAAAATATTTCTACTGATCTTGTTTACATTGACACAGTAATCCGTGCCGGGTGTAGGACGCCCGTTTTTACGCTTTGCCGAGCAGATGTGGCACAGGGCTGGCTCTAAATTACAGCGCCAATTTATAATATTACGACGGTCGTGACGACGTGTGGCTCAGTAAGTTCCGGAGTTTACAAATACGAACGTGTGAAATTATGTGTTTAACGTATTTTTGTTAGGGTTTGTCGGGGATCGTAATAAGTTTGTATTTGGTTTGTGTTGGAATAAATTGGTCAATTATTTTAATTATTTTTTAAAATATGCATTTTATTCTTTTCTTAGATTTTATATATCTAGTTATATCACATTCAGGAAATCGAATTACATTAAAAATTTTAGGATTCTGCAAAAAATATTACTAAATATCTTAGATATACAAGAATGTATGACATGTATTTTATATGTATAAAGAATGCGATGCGTGTGAATGAAGCGAAAGAAGTATGCCAGGATCGTAGCAAATGGAAATCCGTGGTATCTGCCTACCCCTCAGAGAAACAGGCGTGGCTTTATGTATGTATGTATTTTTATTATGTATTTTACTTTTATAAATACCACCATAGTAGTATCCGTATCCTATATACATACATATATATTATAAAACGTAACTATCGGTATATAATATAGCAAACAATATTTGTTTGGAGTCGGAGCGTTTGTACTTGAGCGGTTACCATGAGATCAAAGACATTTGTAGATAATTATGTTGAAATGAATCAAAGTAATAATGCGGTAGAGAATTCAAGGACCTTATTTTCCTTTCTACGGCAGCTGTACTGACCCACGCGTATTTTAAATATACAGTACTCAAGTTAAGGGGTAGTGTTGCCGGCACGACACCCCTGCTTCTCCCCTTTTGTTTGCACTATCTTAAGACTGCTGGTGACACCGGTGTGACGTACATCCACAGGGGATAGTCATCCATGAGTATTTATAGAATGCAGCCCTTGGTTACTGACCTATTATATTCTAAATTATAAATATACCATGTAGTAAACTATACCTACGCTTGGAACCACTTCCTAAAAGATTCATATCAACTATAAACATAATAATGATATTAATTGTAGATTCATCGGCATTCAACAGGAACTAGATTATTTATCTATCTGAGTGCCTAATTTCATCTAAATCATTTCAGCTGTTAAAGCGTGATTTAAAGATTAGATTAGATTTCAAATATTACAACAGATTATTTACATATACAGGTACTTATCTAACTTTATAAATGCGCACAAAGTAATCCGTTTAGTCGGTTTTGTTAGTAACCATCACACAGTGACAGCCCTGCATTTATTCGGAAAAAAGGGACGCGGAAATCAAAATCCTCTTATCGGCCGGAAGCATAAAGCTTAAAATTGAAATTTAATAACTATACGCGGCGCGATCCTGACGTTTTTTAACCCGTCCCGCACTGTGCCCGATGCATTTCCTCGCGTATGGGAAATCAATTTGTATAAACCTTCACTTCAATAAATTTATTTGAAATACTTTATTGGAATCATAAATTACTGGTTTTGAGATTTTGTGGGTAATTTATTTTAACTCGTAATTGTTTTTTTATTTCAACTTTTGAACAATGTAATAAATATTAATCATACTTAGCAAACTGATTGATATTGCAAAATATTTTGCTGCTAGCTCTTGGATATATAATCGTGATCTACAACACTCATAGAAATACACACCTATACATGAAACATAAACTAACGAATAAATGTAACACTAATGCGTAACAATCATTGTCGTACACATATCAGATCACGGGCTCACGGTTCAATCGTTTACAACGGAAATGTTTTTGACACTAGCGTTTGAACTAGCAGCCATGTTTAAGTCGTACGTATCGCACTGTCAATCAGCCATTCTGCGGTACACTGAATCATATATAAGTAGGAGCATCACAAGGCACACATCTATTTTTAATGATACAGGCCGGGTTTGTGCCCCGCTGTATGAAGAATTCAGACTGCCTAGAATATAGTAACGAAATCGGCCAACTATAACATGTTTCGTCCATATTTCTAGAAGCGCCGTATCAAGTGATATATTGCCTATTTTAAAACCAAGTAGGTGAATGCACGGTTTTATTAAAAACTAGCTTTTGCCGCTGTTACATTTGGATGTTGAATCGCTGACATTTTAAATTCTCTCTACATTTTTGCGGTTAAGGTTCATGCTTTAACATTTTCATTTTAGGTTCTTACCTACCTATTGTTTAAGAAAGTTCGTCGAGTTCCAATCAACGATAATAATAACTCGCAAAACATTTAATATTACCACCTATCCTATATAAATTTTCTCTTGTTTACTTTGTTTTTCTCGGTACTTTCGCCACCAGTAAATAGATTTCAACTTTATTGTCAAATCTGCAAAAGCAAAATAAACACTGAATTCAGTGTTATGCTTTAAATATAACGTTATATTCAATAATATGCGTTTACGATAAGTAATAAACAATTTAGCTGACTAGCTAAAATATTACAAATATTGGAATTGAATTATAAAATTACAATGCTAAATTCAGATAACAAAAACAGCAACTCAAACCGATGAACAAATCACATTGAATATTTTAATGTAAAAAGAGACGACCCAAACAAAATCAAAATCAAACGTACCAAAGGTTCAAAGCAAACTACCAATATTAACTAACACTCAACGATATCGAATAACCTTTACGTACAGGTAGGTATATAGTAACAATGACCCATAAAAAATTCATTTACAGCTCAAACAAGTCACGTCAATTGATACTTTATTTCTATTTCGAATCGCTGCATAATATGGATTCTTCGAACTTCAGGAACGCAAGCAAGGCTGTATTATGGGATAATTTATTGGGACAAATTTGTAATAGTTAATACACGTATGTAAAAAAGAGTAGGTGGAGATGCTCTCTTTTATAATTACATTTCGCATAATAATGGAAGACCCTATTGCCATGTATCGTTAATTTTTTATCAGCCCTATTAGTAAAACTAACCAAGTATTTCCCTGATTTTGAATTTGTTTCCCCATGTAGTCGGAAATTGTTCAGATCATCCCGATGGGATTTATATAGAATGCAGAAGCGTCATTAATGGTTTACAAACTCAACACACAAAATGGCTACCATTTAAATTCTAGGAAAAGCAAGCATTAATTTTCGAAATCTTCGTATAATTATCGTACAGGAACGCATTCTCTCAGCGGCCACACCTTAAACATAAATATATTCTTTAAAATCCCTACATAAAGATTCGTCTACAGTCTAGGCTAACCAAACAATTTTAAAGCCTCATCTCTAAAATTGTTGAAACTCCACCGACGCGATTTTTCTCGGATATGTAGTCCAACATAAAGTTAGCTGACCAGCCACTAAGACAAGACAACATTAAGCAGTATTAATGCACCTTGCGATAATATTTTAGCCATTATCTCGACACGGAAAAGGGCTGTTACTTTAATTAATTAAAAGAATGGCAAATAAGTCAGCATATTTTCATTTATTCGCATACTGTATTGTGGGAGTAAAATGAAGCACTCGTTCATTTGTGTGTACGAGTCGCCAAGAAAATGTCGTAAGAAATTAACTTATATCATCTACCTACGAGGAAGGATGTGACAGATTGCTTGCAGGCTTGTCAATGGTACAGCTAGCATCATAAGTGGAAAATTTGAAATGAAATAGTACACATTTTTAGATCATAAAAGAGAGAGAGCCAATAAGACTAATTTCACTGTTAGCATTCAATTGTTCTTATATTACTGGTATGTTAGACAAATACAATATTTATTTAAGTCTGAACTACTCATGAGGTCTTTATACAAATAAATACAAGTACTCTATTGATAATCCTTCAACATTGTTTTGCCATACAGAACGAAACCACAAGAAAAAAATCTGTAACAATAATTCTCCATGACTAGTATAAAATGTATAGTTTTTGTAGGTAAAACCTGTCAATCATTACTATGTGAAAAATACCCATTTAAACTTATCAAGAATAGAAATTATTTACTCTAACATAACCCATTTCCCCCCAGATAACAGAATACTACCTTAACACCATTTTATTCGTGACTACAACCAAACTTAACGGCAAAAGAAAACACAAAACTCGGGCTAGTTGGAATTAAAACTAGACTGTACCAATAAGGAGAAGTTCGTAATAGTTGTGCCGGACATAAATTATAGGTTGACTTTGATTAATTAATAAGCGAGCGCGAGTTTGCTCTAAACTTAAGCTTCATGGAATTTATTCCTTGATAAGTGTACCTTTGTGCGTAAAGCGCCTGTCAATCTTGCTATGTAACAAGTGTCGACTTTAGCATGGAATTTTATCAAAATTACGCCAATAAGTACTAGCTTTTAAGAAATTTTTAACTTTATTACGGATAATATGCCTGCAACATACTTAGGCCTTCGTCAAAAGGTTCAGGCATGAACGTTTTTATAAATTATCCTCTTATACAAAAGATAATAAAAGTACCTATAGGTAGTTAAAAACACGTGGATAAGAGACGTTTAAAGCAGAAAAGGATGGCAGAGAAAAGGGACGCCTATGCCCAGCAGTGGGTTATACCAAGCTGAAAATGATGATGATGAAGTTAAAATGCAATTGGCAAGCTGTCGTTCGTTGTGGGTGTGTGTCGTTCCAAGGAGGAGGCCATTGTTTAACAGCGGACGTCTTCCGGCTGATGATGACGATGAAGTTAAAATAGATAATAATTATATTTTTTAAAGTATATGCAATGCTTGACTTTTCTATTTAAGGACACAGTAATTAAGGTCAAAAGAGAATAACGACCAAACTGCCGATGCTTAAGTACTCTATAAAACAACTGATAAAAGTAAAACTTTTAATAACACAGACGGTAACAATACACTAAGGCTTCATTTTTCAGTAATTATCTAGACAGGCTAAATTAAATAAGGGTTTAGTGACGTCTTAAATTTGAGATACGTAAAATCCTTACTTATCCTTAGGCTGAACCTTAAGGCAAGGGTATGAACAAAATATCACGTTTCAAGCCTCAGCGGTTTGGACCAGGCGTTGATTAATGAACGATCCTTGGCTTTTAATTAAAAAAAGTAAGACATACCGGCAATTTTTTTGGAAAAGTATGTAATTGTGGAAATTTAAACACCTTAACGAATTTTTTTATTTATCGTAGTGACTTTGGGAGCTTATAAATTAGCTTTTCGAGGACAAGATTATACCCCTTATGTTGTATCTTATTATTACGTCCTACTTAATGTTGTCTAGTGGATATTTTAAATAACGATAAGACAGTTTGACATAATTTTGTTTAAAATAATGTTAATTCAAGATGGCAAATGGTGAGATGAAATGAGATGTGATAAATACATTTTTTCCGAATACCAAGGAAGGGTTATTTATTACTTCTACATCTATACAAGTACAGTAATCTCCAATAACGTAATCGACTTAAGAAATCCGTACTACCATGCACCGCTGATTAATATAATTAAGAAATGTAGACCTACGTCTTAATGAAATAATAATTTTCCTACGTCAAACTGGGGTACAGAATCATTATAATTGTCATAGCGTATGATTATAATTATAAGAAAAGTAATGGTAGGTACATTTTGCTTCTGCGAAACTGGAAATTTCTTATTTCCAGTTTCGCAGAAATCGTCTGTCAGATGATTGGCGAAACAAAATTTAATTACGAATTGTACCTTCTAAGTACTATAGGAGCGAGGTACGTGTATCGACAACGCCACATCAGATAGGTGTTTGGCCAATTTTAACAAACTATACTCCCAACTTCCCAACTAGCGCACAGAATATAATATGGATAGAAATTTTAAAAATGTAAGTTTGTTTTGTGTTATTGTGATTGCTTTACTTCGTTTGGTTGTTACCGAAAAACTAAAGTTTCAACTTCGTTATTGTTAGGTACAAAATTGTTTACGTGCTTATGTTTAACTAGCTCAGTCTGCCTCACCAAATTCAGACGTATATCTATTTGCAAAATTGGAATTTCTTGAAAATATAAAAAAGATATGTGAAATATGTCTTCTATGTAGAACGTTTTGGGGATCCATTATCGAAGGCAAGACATGTGCTTCACTGAATTTTCCCTATGATATAAACAAACTCCTCTTTAAAAAAACATAAAATAACATCACGTTTGTATTCCCCCAAAGGGGTAGGCAGAGGTGCACATACAGTACACCCACATTTCGCCAGTTATGTTTTTAGGTCTCAATGTAATAGGGGGCGAGTCCTATTTAACTCCTCTTTAACAAACAAATTAGTGTAACTTTTGCTTAGGTTATAAATGAACAATTTTATATGACAAATAATTCAGTTCTACAATTTATTATTTGGGAGTTCAATAACCGACTGCCCACATACATAATAATTAATCCGTACTGTAGGTTCACGTTAAATACTTGAAGCGTTTTATTTTTTAATACGAGTATTATTGCCTGCCGGCTCTTTAATTTTTCCTGAGAGCTGTCTCTTTCCATGCCATAGTCAGTTCATTTCGTAGAAATCTGGCAATGATTGGGTCTGAAATATAAATATACAAGTATATAAAAATGCTTATAGAATTATACATCTCTATCTATGCCTAATACAAGCGTTCAAATGCTTTTTTTATTATAGAAAACAGTAGAAGTAAACATAAAACCATCATCACGCCTGTATTCCCCGAAGGGGTAGGCAGAGGTGCACAAACAGTACACCCACATTTCGCCAGTTATGTTTTTTAGGTCCCAATGTAATAGGGGGCGAGCCTATTGCCATCAACCGGGCACGAATCCAGACTTCGTGCTGCTACTAAGAATTACCTAATGGAAAAACCCAGTAACACTTTGCCCGACCCGAGATTCGAACCCAAGACCTCATGCTCAGCAGTCGTAATTGTACCTACTTACAAACTCGCTTTTGATCCGCGAAGAATATCATCACGAGATTATTTGGTTTGAACCAAAAATAAATAATAATATTTATAGAAAAATACATCTAAAAGTGCATAAAGGATAAGGTAGCTTATAAACTTAACAATACATGCATATCCGAATTTACAGAAAAAACTTAATATTGATATTATCACACTCTTAACTTATCACTCTCACCAAAACACGCTAAAGTACCTACTACATATGTATGTAATTCTTCTTGAGATATACACAACTTGAGACTTGAAATGTGAGTACTTCAACTGGCAAAGGTAAACTTCAACCAACAAGCTAGTGCGTAGTGGTTAAAGTTTACCGTTTCATCTTCTCACGTAAGTTGTAATATTCGACTGAGTGAAATAAGATGGTTGTATATCTTCAAACAATTACTCTCGTAGGCATACAAAAGTAAAATAGGTATTTGACATCAAAAAGCTGGTTGGTGAAAACGCGACGCAGATTATATTATATTTGAAACACTGTATTTTTTATGCGTTATAGCACAGCAGCTGCTAAACTCTGTTTAACATAACCATCATCAGCTCTTAGGTGAGCCAATACTGGGTAATTGGGCATAAGCCTCCCTTGTACGCCATTGTCTTCCTTAGGTCAATACTGTTGCTGACACAACTACATAAATGATTATAAGTGAAGTCAAACAGGATAATAGATACACTAAGTAGTACATAAATAAAGATGTGTTACAATTTAAAACAATAAATAAGATCACATAATGCAATCAAACAAATAAACTAATCGAATAAACAAATCTAACACAATTATTTTTGGATCGTGAGAACATTTAAATCAGATCTCCAATCAAATCTAAAGAAAACCTTCAATCAGTTTCGACAGAGATTACGCGTTTATATCCACGCCAATTCTTTCTACAGTTGAAAAAACAAACCTAAATTGACCAATAACAGAAAACATTACACACAAACGTCTCTTTTCCTGAACCTTTAAAGTCCGCACAATCTTATATTCGCATCGGTAATGCTTAGCAAACACATTAGATACCCTACGGAAACCGCCAAGAACACTCGAGTTGCTCCGAATTCTTAGAACCCTCCGAGGGTAACATTAAAGGGTCAAGGATAACTATTTAAGATTCAAAGTGGACCTCCAGAATAGGATCACTAATTACAGAATGTGTGGAGATCGATTACAGATTTTAAACAATGAGAATGTCGAAGTTCCTAATATTGAAAGGCATTGAGAGGTAATTTTTTATAATGATTTCAAATAAAATATTTATAATCATTTTATTAATTAACAAGAACGAACAGCAACGCAGTGTTTTTTAAGCTTTTCATTACGTCTAGCTCCGCTTTACACAAATCGTCTACCAAGCAGACAGTGACTAGATATTTTCGTGCGCTCAAATAAAAATTTCCAATTTGACGCGAGGGACTGCAGTTAAACCTAGAGAAACTTTCTTAATTTTACTAAAAACCATATTTAGACTCCAGCTCTCGGTTCTAATTTCAATTTCCAAGCACAAAAACTTTATTTGAACGAATAAAAAAGTTTGCAATTGCTAAACATGGAATTTTTCGCTTGATCTCGGTACGATTTACATTTTTAGAAGCCGCATTGCTGTGCTATCCACGTCGTTACGTGCCACTATCGGTCCCATTGCGCTATTGTGGCCAGATACTCACAAAAACAGGCTTACGTTAATTTTAAATAAAAAGGATTAGAGTTTTCGGTGATTTGAGGCGTATTCTACTGCGGAATGGTATGAAGAAAAAAACGTCCGCTTAATCGGTGTTGAAAGAATGTCTGGTTACTACCTGATTCTGACTTTAGAAATAAGTACATATTATACCAGTATATATTGATTAAATCAAAATATGAAGCCATACTGCAAATGCCTTTAAATTGTTTTTACAAATTATACAACGCCTAAGTGCTCATCCATCTTTCGATTACCTTACCAAAACCCATACACACAAATCTCTTAATGATATTGTAACCAAATGCGGGTATCTAGAACCCTCTACTTATCTTTAACAGGAAAAGGAATACAGTACAACCTTTGAGAACACAAGTAACATTGATATCTTTAATTTTAATACAATGCGGGATCGTTTTGTTTGCCTTTTTACCTGTCTAAATTGTACCCAAATACGGTATGTACGGGCTATTTTCTTTTCCTTTCTGATATTCCTTTTTTGTTTCAGAATTGCCATCACGCTTAAATATTCTAAAGATAAACACTCTCATGTAGGATACATGAGAGTGTTTATCTTTGTGTGTGAGTGTGACAAGGATCAAAAATACTAAAATTACAATTTCACGTATTATCAATTTGTGGTTAGGTTTCGATTGCATAGTAATATACTAGTGGGAGAGGATATAAGAAGAAATCAATAAAGCCTGTATTGCTGTGAAATCAATCAGTCGATGAACTAATTAATTAATGTTGGTTGCAAGGAATTCACTTGGATTTATACTTCAATGCGTACAATAATATACACCCTATTGTGTAATTGAGGCTTCATTAGCCCTAGTCTTACTTCCATAACTACCTTCTTGCTATTAAACGTTCTATGTTTGTAAAGGTACCTAATTATTTGTGTTCTTCTTTCAGTAAAAATTACTTAAATCGAAAAGAGATAAAGTCGGTGTGTATCTATAGTTCGTTAGTATTTAACGTCAATATAGACAAAGATTAAAAAAATACAGTAGTACACTTGGAATTCGAGTACTGACATTTTAGCCCCATTAATTGGTAACAATTTGTTGAACTTCTTATCATATAATAAGTAAGGAAGATGTTGACCTAATAAAATTGGCGATTTTTAATTAGCTCCTACTTCAAATCCATATCATAAAACAGTTTTAAACTAACAATACCGTATTAGTTCGATATCAAAATACGGTAAACTAGAACACACAAAAATTATTTAACTTTAAAAGTCAACAGTTTTTAACAGACATCGATGTTGACTTCCAGAACTTCTGTAAGATGTTTGAAGCTACAAATCGATGGCGCATCCGTAGCTGACACGAACTGAACATTGCAGAAAACAAAACTTAAATTAAGAACATCGAAGGACTAAAGTATATTCAATTTATTTAAAAATATGTTTATTTTATTAGAGACCAAGAGAGGTGCTTATGACACGTTTAAAGGTGGTATAATTGCTAGAATAATATACCTAAAAAACAATCATCTGTTATGGCGGGTTTAAGCTTTGCTAATATTAAAATGATTATTGAATGAGACGAACGCAGTATGCCAGGATCGTAGCAAATGGAAAACCGTGGTCTCTGCACCCCTTTGGGAAACAGGCGCCCGCCACCATTCGACTCCCATTTTGCGACTTTATGTATGTATGTAAAAATATTATTTTCATCCCTTCAGAAGTACCTATTCAGAATAATACCTATACCTATATGCTTCGCGGTAGGAAGTAGAATGTACGGAAGCTAAAAGTGCTACAAAATTATAAAGTCTGAAGACTAAGTTAATTCATATACACTTTAGTGAATGTGCAAAGAAACTATTACGTCATGCCTTTACCAACGTTGCAGTACTTTGACGATTTATTCTCGGTTGATTTTCCTTTTACTCGGTCACAATAGTTCGCCTGCAGCGTATCCGTGTCCCGTAACCAAAGAATGGAATTCATTGGTCGTATTATTGAAACTTTGAGAAGTTCTTATAGGTACCTGTTTATAATAAATTCTTTGAGGAGCGCAGTGGAAGGACGGATTTAGAGTACATAGGTACCCAACATCTTCAGCCGAAACACTTGAAAGGGCAAAAAAGATACCTAACGCATTCACAAAATGGCTCAGGCTCGCCAACTATTTAGTTCATGGGACAAATAAATAAATCATTGACGGAATGAGTGTGTACAGACGTAATAAAGGAAATCACCTTTACCTACCCCTGCGGGGACTACAAACGTGATTTTACGTACCTATGGCTATCCCTGGTCTTAGAAGGCCTCATGGGTTCCGCCATAACTCACATTAATATACAAATTAATAGGATAGTGCCATAATTATGTCAAACATAATGTATTTCACAAAATTAAGTGTGTAACCGAATTTTCATCATGATATACAACACATGCAAATAAATATAGTTTAAAGAATTGCACATGTCAATTTCACTGCTCATAACAATGGAATCACAAAAAGAGTTAAAATGTCCTTTCACACTGTAAAACATTCCTCATATTATGAAACAAGAGGGCTGGTTGGTAATTAAATTCATTGTTGCATTGTGTGGCTATGTACATAAGTACTGTCCGATTCGTCATTTATGCCGCATTCCTGGCGCTAGGTCATCCGACGAGCCTTCATAAAGTGGAACACAGGGAGCGCTATTGTTCGTATGTCGATCGATAAATAAGCCATCGGCTTTTCCTATAGCGTTACGTATATTAGAAAACCGTTTACATATTTGTGTGCATGGTCTTGTTTTAGGATCGTTGATAGTTAGGTAATTGCTTAGTGTGACAGATTTGGAACTAAGTAATCACGCTTTAAGATTTATTTGTTGTGTCTTATACATGGGATATTTTATTATAATTCTTGAGCATCGCAATCAGCCCCCTGTGATCTTGCTGACTGGCCAATCTCTACATCACAGCGTGAGCTGTTTCTATGTGTTAAATATATACGGCCACACGCAGCAAAATTTTGAACTATACATACGCATACAGTGCTGTATATATTTAGATGTATACCAGCAGATGGCCCGTTGTGACTTGTGACATAATGCAGGCCGGATTCAACTCCGTGACAACTCTACATGAAATCACCACACAGACTTATGCGATTTATGACTGCCACCTACTATTGATTGTACAGTTGCAAACGAAGCAGGTACCAATGCTTTCGCGTCACGTTTTGCAGACACACAATAGTAAAACAATGGCCAGACGCCTGTAGAAGGTGGATTGACAGAAATGGAATGACTATGTTCCTAATAGAAAATGGTCTTGATGATCGCGCTAGAGTAGTTTTTTAGGTTAAACAATGAAGATGAAAAAATTAAACTGCAATTCATATCTAAGTATAAATGTTAATTTCAAGCACTGGGTTACCCTACTTAGTATGGGTAACCTCCTTGATACTTGAGCTTACTAAGTCAAATTTTGAAAAAACATTACCATCTTTAAGTTCAGCTAAAAGATCATGACTGCAGAGGATTCTTACAACAAAGTACAGTAACGGTAAAAAGGTAAGTTAGATAAATAAAACTAGTTTGTGAATGTTCTAGAATGATGCATGCTTCTAAAAGTTCTGGCCGGGAAAACTAATTTAAAGTTTGGAGGGCAACGTTATTTATTTGCATGCGAGTTAGTGTCTCGCTGTTTAATTTCATAAGGATGTTTAAATGTTTCTGTTTCATTATTTTCTTTTGGGTCGTGTTTGCTCTGATCAGAATTTTAATGCTTGCGCTGCTGCTGAATTTATTTATTTGTAGAGCTGTGTTCCATAGTTTTAGGCCGTCTATACCAGCAGTGGGATAGAAATGATGTAGATTATGTTGTGACATGTGATTAGCTAGACACTGATTACAAAAAACGAACGAACTGCCCACTTACCATGAACTCTTGAAGCAGGAAAGTTTCAATTGTGGAAGCGAGATACCACATTACACTGCACGTAGTGGCGTCCACATCGTAGACTGTCCTGCTTTAAGATATTATGGTAAGGGGTCTGTATTCAAAAGTTTACACTGTTAAAGTGTAGATACATAATAATATAATACGCAATAATCATTCAGATTTCAACGTTTTAGGTCAATGAATTCCAGGTGTCTTCAGATAAAAAAACAGACAATAAATCGAATCTATTGCTTCCTAACTGCAAAATAATGTACACAATATAAATAACTACATATCAACAAATAGTGGAACTTGCAAGACTCGGTTTCTGAACTAGCAAGTGGAGCACTATCAGGCGAAGCAAGTACAAGACAAACGAAACTCAAGTAATTAGTGCAAGCGATCTGTCATGGCGTCACACGATGCACGTTTATCTTCACTCCTAGTCCTATAGACATTATAAACTAGACACAAGCAGTAGCTACGTTTCCAATTTGTATCTAGTGCTAATAAAGCTGTTTGATTTACTGGCCATGAGCAATCATCATCATAATTTCTGCCTGGTACAGAAAAAAGGGTGGCCTTATCCCAAAAGTGCACCCACTTTTGGGAAAAGGCCACCCTTTTTATCTGTTATGAGCAATAGTATGTGTTAATTATATTAAAGAAAAATTTAAATCCATTCCAATAATATAATAACTGTCCAGCAAAAAAAATTATGGAATTAGTTACTAGTATCAGATATCCGTATAACCATCCCGTCCATTTCTGTGTAAAGAACGATCACCTTCCAAAACTTAGTAAGCTGTAAGTACAGCTTACTAAGGTGATACTGTACTGTACTGTGCCCCCTATATTATTGCTGCTTTTGCTTGTTATTTTATCCATATTTTGTCTTTTGAAGCCACGCCTTTAAGCCTACTGATTTTTCTTCCAATCGCCTCGGTTGTAGGCACAATTAGGTAATTTTAGATGTTTTAGTGCCTACGCATTGTTTCCAAAAATAAACTTAGAAATTAGGGCGTTCTTGACGTTTATAATTAGAAAAGTGTCTGTCTGTTCTATATCTATCTGAAAGGTCGTTTTAAACTTTTCAATTAAGTAAGTATCGAATGTCGGATCGGGAAAAAGTTAATCGAAGTTCCGAACTCGCTGCTCTGTTACGAACAGAAAGTAACGTCGACTCCTTTATTTTAACTTGTTAATAGGTTATAGCAACCTCTATCGGTATAATGACGATACAAAATGTTATTCATGGCCTGATAGATGGCAGTACCGTTGACGATCAAGGAATAGACTAGTATCTTAATATAGATTAAAGCGATAGGTACCTAAGGTGAGAACATTGCACCTTTTTTATGTAAGATCTTTTGATGTTTTACGTCTGAAGATGAATTAGTCGATATCCTACCTCAAATCAAATCAAACGCTCTGAAAATGCTCAAATCTTTGGTCTGAAATTATAATTGATTGTCACGCTAGCGCCCTCAGCGGTATCTCGGGGCTCAAAAACGAGAAATGAAATGGTATTCCAAAAAAAGTTTTCAATAATGTCAACCAATAACTTCCCTTCAGGTTACATGTTTATTTTTTTACAATAACAGGTTCTTGTAATTAAATTTTAATAAACCCAGTTCAATTTTAGCTATCTTATTAAATAACATTTTCATTTCAGTTTTCCTCTGTTTGTAGATATAAAAGTGACGTCACATCAAAGTGAAATTCTACTGATAAAATTCATTTTGCGGCCCACGACATTGACGGCGTGACTCGTATTTCAAGTTGTTATAGGTACTTGGTAATATGACTAGGTCAGAATAGTTAAATTACAACCATCATCATCATTGAAAACTGATCATAATAAGATAATGATAGTTGTAATTTAATTATTATAAACAAGTCTTATTACCAAATAGGTACCTAATAACAACTTGAACACGGGTCACGGGTCATGTTCGCAGCGCAACGTGAGCCAGTTCTAATATAACCTAGTAGCTCAGCCAGGATTATTAATAAAGCTTTAAAAACCCATTAAACTACCATAGATATACCTATAATTTGCATTGATGAGCTCTGAAATCTCATCAGCGAAATATGACAAAGTAAAACTAATAACTAACAGCGAGTCGTATAGTGATGTCCCCGAACAAACAATATACGGGCCCCAAACTTTAAAATGTCATTACTTTCGCCGGTGCCCCGATAGCAGCGCGGGCCCCAGGACCCACGTTCCTACAAACGTCACTGATTCCGGTCATGTTTAAACAAGTCGCAAGTTAACGTTGTTTTAGGACTAATGAGCTCTTTGAATTTTCGTCACGATACCCCATCGATGCTGTGGGCCTGCTAAGAAAACACAAATCACGAACTTTGAGATTTGGAAGGTTTGATTGTGTTTAACGTCAGCATCTGTGATTTTACAGGTCACAATGTTGAGAGCGGGTTAAGGGGAAGTATGCTCTCGTATTTGTTGTGTCTACTGATTAAACTTGCCGTACGGAAAACCTTTTTGACTATTTAAACGGTGGTCCAAAAGATGGGTACTGGACAGCAGGGTCTTCTGTAACTTCACCACCAATATTGCGATCCCCAAGCCGCTTGCCAAGCGTTAGGATTATGGCACCCCCCCCCCCTTATCTAAGGTGGAGGGGTTGATCAACAATGGACGTCTGCCAGCTCACGATGATGATGATGACTGTGTAGATGGATATACTGCATTATGAAATAAAGCATATTATTTAAATTTACTTACATTAAAAAATATTCTAGCTAAAAACTGGAATTACCGATCAGTTAAGAGGTTACCGAACACTTTTCTAATTTTCGGTCAACATCGTTACGACTTTCTATGAAACTCCACAGCTTAGTAAATACAGACTAGTCTGTATTTGGTCATACGATAGCCCTTGGTAAGGTTCTATGACTTTCAGACATCTGACTTGACCCACAAACTTGTCCGTACGAATCTTGGATTCCACACTCGATCGCTACTACTACATAAAATATTTTCAAAGCTACCAAAACGCACAGCACACTACTACAAAGAAGCCCTTTGCTATTATCAGATCAACGCGCTCAGTTATTAATATAATAAGGAACAACAGATAAGAGTAAAACATTTTTTACCTTGCAAACGGCCAACTTCCCGATCAAGCACGTCATTGCTTTAATCACGAGCGAATAGTCTTCAGTAAGTTCTAGTTTCCATGTGCACATAGATAGTATGGTTCCCCCTTTTTATTAGCTCCAGGGTTCTTTTATAGACGATATACAATACAAGTGATACTTAGGTTGGTATATAAAGATATAAACAAAAGAGAATCTCCTCTTTAGATGCTTTTCAATCATGCAATCTTTAAACTTAATTAATGCATGCATGCTGTTTCTGCAGTACGACATGAACATTGCGAGTTATGATTCAAAAGTATAGTTTTAAGTCGATATCAATGAGCCAAAATAGTTATTGAATTGAAAATTTAAACGCTATGAATTCTTCAATATTTTCTTAAGGTCAGAATATCTGCGCAATTACAAAGTAGCTTGTCATGTTCTGCAGACACAATAGTAAAACATTGTTCATACTCTTTTAGAAGGCGTCTTATAACATTACAGAATTGTACATGAAAGAAGGCTGTATGAAATACCGGACCAATAAATAGACTTAGTTACGCTAACAGTACTAAAAGTGGAAAACCTACTAGCTACTTACGTCATAATGTTTCAAACTTGAACCAAACAGAGTGCTGTTGAGTAAATCACACACAAACAGTGATTGTTCGTGTTCAGTGGAGCTTACATTTTAAATCAAAGGTGTACTTACGAATGGAACTTCTTGGACAATAAAAATTAAAAATCTCGTCGCGTACTCAGTAGAAATTTTCTAGAAAAGCAATGTAAGTACAATGTAAATATGCAGACGCTTTGTGAAGGCACCTTTATGTTTACTACTTCTATATTAAAAACTCTTTTAACTAAAAGTCGTCGTGTATATTTTTAATTAATATTTTTCCATAATGACTACCACCGACTCACTATTGAAAATGACCCAACTAACGAATATATTTTGTAGTTGGTAACAAATTGAAAACCTGATTATTCTTACATTTGCAGTGCACAAAAAGGGGAAGAAGTTTATACAATTATAGGAAATACATGAAGTTCCATCATGACTAATCATTTGCTACGAAAGCACTGCATCGTGCCCGATTACAACTGCGACAAAACTACGACGCGAATTTCCAATATCGTCTTTAATTAAGTAGGTTAGATGGGCGTAAATATTCACTTCGTACCACATTTTTAACATACCAGATTTGTATGCACAAGGTTGCAGGTTCAAACCCGGGCAAGTACCAATATGACTTTTCAATGTTATAAATACTTTCTTAGTTATTTTAAGACACCACTGACTAACGGTGATGGAAAACATCGTGAGGAAACCTGGATTTAATTATCTGAAATCGCCAACCCGCAGTGAGCTAGCGTGGTCAATGCCCAAACCTTCTCTCTAGAAGAAAGGCCATTGCCCTGCAGAGGAACAGCCATAGGCTGTTAGGTATTTTTTTTTTTTTTTTTTCTAACCATATTTTTCCATTGAAATGAACACATTATTGAAAACACGGAGCTAAATTATAATGAGAAAGATTTCATAATAAAACCACGAACATTTACGTCTAGTATCGAACGTTCCAGATTGTTTGACACCCTGATTAATTGTTCCTGTTTAACCGTGAAGATACTTACTTAGTGACATGTTACTAGTTAGTCGTACGTTGCTAGGATCAAGTTAGTAACTAGTTTCCTTCGCTCGACTTCCAACTTCCGCAGAGTGATAAAGAGCGCATGCATGGTATATTATTCTTCTATCAGACGTGCTGCAACGGATTTTAAGACAACTTTTATTTGATTCAATGTTTTATTAATTAATAGTGTATGTATGCGTTGGAAGAGTTATGAATGCTGACTAAAAATTGTACTACACAACTACAACAGTGCAGCTTTGATCATATTCATATTCATATTCATTTATTCATAAAATATAAGCTTACAGTATATACAACCAAATCGCTTATATCTATACTAAATATACAAAAAAGGAAAACACAAACACACAAGAAACAAATATTAAAAATCTAAGTAAAGAAAAGAATTAATATAAACTGTATAAATAATAAACTCAACAATAATGTAAATAACAATAAAATCTAGTAATTCTAACTTATCCTATTTAAATAGTTTAATTCATCTCAGTGATGGCTAGATAACAAAATGTATAGAACGTAGGTAAGGTTCTAACCTCATCTATTAATATTTATCTCTCATCTTAGGTAGACCTATGTATAATTTTAGTCGATATAGTGGTAAGTTTTGGTAATACGCCTTAAATTATTAAATCATCATTTTATACATTTAAAATCACAAGACCTAAAAAGATCAAGCCACTAAAGATGCAAAAACAGTCGTACATTTTCTTAATGGCAAAACGCCTAAGTTTGCACCAACTTTCAAGTGCAGAGTTTCCTACGCGCGTGAAACATAAGGATTGCTAATTTTATAACAATGTTGTCATTGCCCTTTACTCTTACAATCAAAATATCATATTTGATAATCGATTTGCAAAATATCTTACGACACTCCCACCCAATAGTACCTACTTAGGTATAGCAGAATTAATAGAGAGATGTAAATTTTTTTTTCTTTTTTTGACGTATCTGTAATGTTGTTTCATCTGTGTAACAACGATATATTAAAATAAAATAACTAGTGGTCATTATTTTCCTTTTAACACAAAACACAACTGGGTCCCGTACAAAACACGCTGAAAATAATCTTTATTCGAGGCTTAAAAAAGACGCACGGCTTAACGCTTTCCCTTTTATATAATATAATGCCATTCAGTTGATTGCAATTGCTTGTTTCGAGTGTTGTAGTTATATAGAGGAATTCCGCGCGACCATTAGTGAATTCCTTTTCAGGCAACCGCGCAAATTACATGCAATTTGCGAAGCTGTTTCCCACGACCAAAAGGTTTCAGCATTTGATATTTCTACGCTTCCTAACTTAAATACGAGTATTAGTGCTACACTTCAGCTAACTTTATGTTATATAAATTCCTTTATAATGCTTGCTTTTTGTTGTTTAGTTTAAGTTGTTACCTGAATGGGATTCTTTCTCTTTTATGTCAATTACGAGTTCGCTAATGTGTTTTCTTCAGCCAGACCTCAATATTTAGTTGCAGAATGCTATACCTGAATCTATATGACCACATATACAATACATTTTACTTGCCTACTACCTACACATTAGCTATACACATCAGTAACAGATGTTTTCCTGATATTAATAACAGATATAAAGAGACATAATTTGGCCAAAACTGTCATTAGGTGTTAAATATTTTAAATGTTTAACTTAATTTGTGTCATCCTTTAGCAATAAATGCAAAATAAAAGTTATAATAAGTGCCTACTGGTATCCGGCCTGGAATTGACCACCCCCTTTCCTCCCGTGGGTGTCGTAAGAGGCGACTAAGCGATAATCTAGAAGGTGGGCCGCAGCGTCTTCTGTAACTTCGCCACCAATACTGCGATCCCCAAGCAGCTTGCCCCCGTTATCTAAGGCTGATTATAAATAGTTATAAAACACGTAGTTATTGAAACTCAAATAGAAAACAAAAATATCACTAAACAAGTGTGACTACAATTTGTCTTTACAATATATCGTTATTTTCACATGGAAATATTTGGCAAAACTAAAATTGTTTGCACATCCACCTACAGCAAATCCTTCAAAATATTTGCTCGGATTTCAGCTTACAATATATCGATATTACTTCTATTCCGGCCTCCTTATCTGAAATGGAGCCGTCCCCGACCGGCAAACTGTGTCATTGTCCATATAGATACTATATTGTCCATAAAAAACATTGTATTTCTACAAAATATTGGGTTACAATGTGTCGCTCAATTTCTGTATCATGGTAAGATTGAAACGTATATTTACGTTGACATTACTTAATTTATATTGTTTTTGTCATGAGTTTAGTGCCTATGTCTTTAAAATTTCACGTCTATAGATACTTATAAAAACGGTTACTTATGGTCTATACCTATAAACATTTGTATACCAGTCTATGTGTCTTTTATACATAAGTGTAGATAATTGGTACAGCATGAAACACTATGTAGACAAACATAATGTCCCTATCTTATCGATTTCCTTTTTAATGATCCAAGAATCCTTACATTCGTTTGAAAAAGCACTGATTTACATACTATAGAAAAATGTTTAATAGTCGGACTTCTTTTATTTCTTTCTTTTATCAATTCCATCATTTTAGCCGAAAGTCGTCCACTGTAGAACAAACACCTCACCCTTAGGGGGATGTTTCCCTAATCCCCACGCTTGGCCAGTGGTTTGGGTATCGCTGAATTGGTTGTGAAGTTACAGAAGACGCTGCTGCCCGCCCAACTTCTGGATTTCCCCTTAGTCACCTCCTATGATACCCACGGGACGAAATGGGGAGGTGCTGATCTGGCCAGGCGCTCCACGCGAAATAATTTCGTCAATTGAATCGGATCTATTTTATTAAAACCGAATGCTACATTTTAAAGTATACACTTGTACCATTTTCAGAATAAAGGATTGCCAAAAAGCCAGCGCGTTTCATTTTTCAAATGCTCTGTCTACTTTGTCACACTATGTTCTCCGAGTAATACATGGATTCATGGCTACCTTATCCCGCCATTTTGGTCATGCACACCCATAAAACTATTCAACACACATTCATCACTATGTAAGACACCCGATTTGGTGTTACCGTTAAACTCGTAAACAAAGTTTTCAATTTTAAACTGTTCCACGTTTACATGTTGACCACTAAGGTGATTAGTTGTAAAACATTTGGACGGATTTTTTTTAGTTTCCCTATAAGAGAGTGATTCGTCTCTCTCTAGGAGAGTAGAGTATACAACTAATTCTTGATTTAATATGTGAAGTTCTGAAAATACTTGTAACATTTGTCTTGCATTATTTTTAGTGCGCTTGAATTGATATCTTGAAGTGTTTATCTAACCGAAAATATCATATTTTTTTAGAAGAATAAAAACAGTTGATTACAGTCGGTTTTTACCTGCAGGACGAAATGATTGTAGAGGCCTATAAATTCAACCTTTTACAAAGTTTTACGCTAGAGGCATTCTGTGCTCGGCGGTGTATCAATGTCGGCTAAATGTTCAATCAAATTTATGTTATTACTGAACAAACTAGGCAGTTTCAACACTAAAGCACCACAATACAAGTCGTAAAAGTCTAATAACCTATAAAAAGTCAGACCTGTTTTTCTTTTATTCCCAGATCAGTATGGCAACAAATATTACGTATTGAAGTTTCACCAGTTTTTTGCTGGAGATCGGCCATTCCATTATTCGTCGCGTCCATATCTCGAACAGCCCCAATAGGATTAAACCCCACTCCATTAGATACTGTTTTACTACTCTTTTGTTTTATGATCGTATTTTTCCGATAATTTATTGAAAGTGGTCACAAAAGAGTCCTTGTTCACTTATAAAGATTAGCATTTATAAGAAAGGTTCGTTCGGATATCTTCTTAGAAATAAAAGTATGTTTAATGTTTTATGAATCAGAAAATCTTTGAATACGTATCTTCTAAGAGCTGTCACTAAGTAAAGTATCCATGTTCTTAAAAAATGTTTTAGAGATAAAACAAATGCGGAGCACACAGGGTTAAAAAAGAGTAAACAAAATGTGTGTATGGGATAAACATGCGGCAATAATTTGACAACAAAATTAATTGTTGAAAGATCACGCGAACATTTTCATTATTCGGCATAACCAATCAAATGCGATTGTGGTTTGCGAAATTCAACCAAAAATGTTGCGGCTCTCATGAATTCCAGCCGGCTAGCTACTGATATATAGGTATATTATATAGGTATGTGTATACATATAGCGTTCCCTTTGCAGCATGCGGATGACGTTGTGACAACAGCGTGAAATCACACGAATGCTGAAACTTATTATTAGCCGGTTGTATGCGTGCATCAAAAAAGGACTGGAAAAAGAAGTGTCAACCATCCGAAGGCGAGTTAGGTCGGAGGCATTGGCTACCAAATTAAAATTCAAGTATCGTGGATTGAACTCGGATGAGGTTGGCCCAGAAGCGACGGGACTGGCACATCCCTATACCCAGCGGTTGATGAGATCACACTGCAGAGGATGCTGACGAGTGCAGATGTATGTCGAAGTGTCAAATGACGAGGAATTATTGAATTACTAATCCCATTTAATAGGCTCGTACTTTACTACATAATAATCAGACTAACACTCTTAGGTACAATGTTGGTGTGTAAGAATACATTTAGGCTAAGCCTTTGTGGAATACAGGTACATTATGTATATACATTTAGGAAGCTTATATGCGGCGTGTAGCATTTTGTTTTTGTATAAAATATAGGATTAATCTTGTGACAGGCAGACGTTTGGGAGTGCTGCGCCGTTTCTTCTTGCCAGCTATAAATAACATTAGGACGCGGTGAAGGGTGGGTGGATTAGGGTGCTGTATTATGTTAAGCTAGCGTTCTAAACGTATATTATTACATTTATCAAAACCACAACACACCGTCTTTGTAAGGTAATTTTGTTAGTTTGTTTCATGTCTTGTTAGCTGATTTAGAAACCCTTCCTCAAATCTTACGGACTTGAATTTAGAATAATTTAGATTGGTTCTTCATACTAAGTATTTTTATGATAAGCCCAAACTCCAAACGACGGAACTCCTTAAACATTGGTAGTACTTAGGTAGACTCGAAATAAATGCTTATTAAAACATGATAGCAGTTTATTAAGCCCAACATGACCTAAAAGCATGACTTTGAAAATAGACCGTTTTTACTGATATTTTATTGTTTGGTAGAATTTTACCCTGAATTGATTCGGACATGGCATTGATTTGTTTTCGCTACCTGTCAGCTTCCGACAATCTATCTAATTCATGTTGGTACAGATTTATTTTAAACATTCACGTTTTACAACACTGAAGTATACGAATCCATCATAATATATCTAAAGCGCTATCCTATCAAATCGACGCGGCGAACCATTTATCAAGCAAGCACTTTGTATACATACGAGGTTACGCATTGCCGCTTCGATATAAATGTGCTTAATGATACAATCAAACAGCTTTATGCATAGAGCTTTTAACTATACATACATGTATAGTATAATAAACAAAAGTACAGTACCTACTGTTTAGTAAAATATTTAGTGGCCGGTTTCCGGGAAATCGTGAATTATCATAGACTGACAATTAATAGTACAACATGCTGCTTGAATATTTAGAGCCGGACTGCAATTATATAATTATTTTCGCTCGTACATCCTACACAAACTTAAAGTCCAGAAATATGAGTACCTACAAGTAAGTAATACTTAGTACCTGTAGTATAACGTCACTTGCACTGTTTTGTGGTTATTTTGGTTTTTCTTTTAAATTTTGATAACCATATTATGATGGTAAATAAATAATAGTAAATAAATTGAAAATAGTTTTAAGCTTATTATATTTTCCTCCTTTCCTTTGAAAACGACGGAAGTATTAAATATCCTTGTTGGTTTTACAATAGAATATAACAAGCTGTTATACCTACAACAGAAAGTTTACACAATGATAATAAGCTACTTTGTTTCCGAAGCTCTAATTAGGCACAAAACTGTCCCCTTGATAACATAACTATAACAAACTATGTAATTTCGTATTTACATAAAAGATAAACACTTTTAGTTTCATTTAAGGACAGAATTTCCTTTTATGCTAATCCTGTTTATTTAGATTATAATAACGCTCATTTCGACTACGCAGACTTTATTAGTACTTAGAGTTAGCTAGATAATTAAAATTTTGGTCCCGTAGTAATTCTTATCGTACAACTAAACAATAGTGCGTACAAATCGAGATAAGGTAGTATCAAAGCAACGTTAAGGGGTAGCTCTAATTCTCTTCGTGAGTTTTGTTTTATCATTTACATTATGTTTGAGGTTAGATGTAAGAAACGATGAACTTAGATAGGATTTGCTATCTATTTTGATAATTGTAGATATTCGGAGAATTCTCATAAAAGAAACTGTTGTGTTACCTTCGCTTACTTCTTTGAAGATTGCAGATCATTGTGTATCTACGATAAGAATCAAAAACGAGCTGGCTTATAAAAAGAAATTCGATTTTGTGATATGAAATTCTACAATTTAGCGCTAGAAAACAGCAATACTCAGCGTCACAACTAGAAACTATTGCTAACTTACAAAAGACATAACAAAATAGTTCTACAATTACCTTTAGTAATTTAATAAAATGCCCTACGTGTCTAGACATCCCAAATGCCAGGAGGTAATATGCTAAATGGCACCCAATCATTCCTCAAATTACACTCATAAAATTAGAATTTATGTAACATACTTTGACGTGAGCTTACAAAGTAATTTAATATATGGATCATGTCAGTAGGTAGTATAAATGATGTATAAGAAAGATAATTTAATGCTTCTATGTTTGCCTGTTTGGCTTTGAATCTTTTATAGGGCAGGTTTAAATTACAAGACATTTTGCTGAATATTTTGGAACATTTTTGAGCATTTGTAAATAGGAGTTTTATTTAATTGCTATGAACTTATTATCACACATATTAAAACCCTGACGGTCCAATAAGTCCATTGAGTCGCTTACTTGATTTTTTTTATTTGCTTAACCGCCTCATGAGGTTATCCCACAAAGTTATAACAAACGAAATCAAATACCTACTCATCTGCTTTGGGAGCGAGGAATGTCAGGGTTGACAATGCGCGGAGTACAAAAGGGATGTTGGGAAAAACGACAGGGTGGACAAGTACCGCTGAGGGTGCGTCCTGATTGGCGTTCGGCCGGCTTCGGCACTGATTAACGAATTTCGCGCATGCCACACGTGTAGGGTTGGCAAAATCAGATAGCGCTGGCTTTCAATCCGATCTCACACATCAATATAGCCAGTTACTCTTTACCAGTGCCAAAGACCCACTGCCTCGTTGATCTAGTGGTTGCTAATCGTGACTGCTGAGCACGAGGTCCTGGGTTTGAATCCTGGGTCGGGCAAAGTGTTACTGGGTTTTTCCATTAGGTAATTCTCAGTGGCAGCACGGAGTTTGGTTTTTACCTGGTTGATGGCAATAGGCTCCCCCCTATTACATTGGGACCTAAAAAAACATAACTGGCGAAATGTGGGTGTACTACATGTGCATCTCTGCCTACCCCTTCGGGGAATACAGGCCTGATGTTATGCAAAGACCCACTAATTTATTCATTATGATCGTTCCGCCGACGATAAGTCGATTGACGTAGTTCTCAGCATAGCGGCTTATGCCTTACGTCTTAGTTATCGCGAGTTCGACTCGTTTTTCTGCCTGAGCATATTTATTAATTATTAGACACCTTGTTGTGAGAGGTTTATTACATTACAACAACTTAAACTTTAACTTATTCTTAATTAGTATACAAGTCAGTAAATTACCAGATTAGAACAAAATACGCTACTATATATCTTGATTGTAATTTTCCTTTGCGTTTTTCTTTTTAGTTTTTTTACTACAGAATGATAATTATAAAAATAAATAACATTTGTATAGAGCCTAAAAAGTATTTAATGCAAAATAAATCTTGAAACTACTTTGAGGCAAGTAACATCAAAGAGGCTTTTAAAAAAATGTTTTCTTTTCTCAAGTTCACTTATTATATTTTTGGCTGTATAGAAACTCATATGCCCGAAAAATTGTAATTTAAGTGCAAATTGCGGGTCTCAGATTACACATTCTTACGTCTGCTTTATAATATTGGCTGTATGTACACAAGAATTTTATATTCACTATTAGGTTTAAGTTACATTTTAGTTGATACCTAAGTAAAGAATTCAAAAAATATGGAGCTGAATTTACGTGGTAATATATATCGTATTTCTAAATTATATAAAATACCACTATGTATAAAATTATTCTAAATATATAAAATTCATTCAATTTTACCATATTCCACTGCCTCGCTGGTCTGGTGGTCGCTAAGCGCGACTGTTGAGCACGAGGTCCTGGATTCGAATCCCGGGTCTAGCAAAGTGATACTGGGTTTTTCCATTAGGTGATTCTCAGTGGCAACACGGATCAACCGGTTGATGGCAATAGGCTCGCCCCCTTTTACATTGGGACCTAAAAAACATAACTGGCGAAATGTGGGTGTACTATATGTGCACCTCTGCCTACCCCTTCGGGGATTACAGGTGTGATATTATGTCCACGAGCATAAAAACACAAGATCATTTTATAGTAGGTTTATCAACCATTTATGTTTCTTAGAACTATTTTATCTTTATTATCTACAAAGGAGTTGTTATTTAGTTAAACATTCTCGTAATTAAATTTCTGTTTTATTGATAACATGGTTCTAGCTAAGCCCAAGTTAATTTGAGTTAATAGAACAAGGACTTCGTGAATTCAAACTTTATGTTTGTCAATAAGGCTAATTTGCTAGCCTATCATCTTCATAAAGTAATTAGTTGTTTCATAAAATTCATTTAAAGTCTATACAGACAAGACATACAACTACTTAAAGTAAACACATCGTCCGATCTGAAAATTCTAGTACCTAATTAAAACTGCAACTTACTTGTATTTTTACAACCAATACAATCAACCATGATTGTTAACTTCTTCTTTTCGTATGGTTAATGAGCAACCTGGTGTCAGCCGGGTTTTGAACGTGCGAGCTTTCACTTGGCAGTGCAGCGGTCATACGACTCGGCTATCAGTGCTGTATGACGATTGTGAACTGTAGTTATTTATGTATACGCCTGTAATAAGTGACCTTACTTCAATTATTTATTATATATGTAAGTACGAAGATCGTTCTATAAATGAAGAAATTTAAATAAAAAAATAATTAAGTGTCAAACTAAACGATTGGTCCGTAATTGGTACTTACAATACAAAAGACATTAGTCATCTGCATCCGAATAATGCAAAAATATAGACATGCTAGAAAGTTAGTTTTATATCGGTTAGTCTAGAAAAACATTTTTGTGTTGGCAACCCTACGTTAAGCCCCAGAGTGGCTGAACACCATGCGGTTATCGACAAATATGTTTGATTGTGAAAATTTTATATCGAAGCAGGCGACGTTTATTGACAAATGTATCACAGTTGCCCTGAACTGCGACGCTGTCATAACATAATGCCAATGCGTAATTAATTAATAACCGCGGATATGACCCTTTGTATAACCTCAGCTGCACTGTGGTAAATAAAAATCTTAGGGTATTGCTATGCTTGTTTACATTATTTTTGTAAACAAGCATAGCATGTAACTGTATGTACCAACGTTCGTAACGGTGTTTTCTTACTGCAAACCCTTTAAGTTAACTTCTGTACGTAATACTTAATTACTTACTATTACCCATAATCGCGATAAATGTGTATAACTTGGTACATATTATGATACATAATTTTGCTAATATTAACATAATTTAAATAAACGCTTTCATGATCGTAAGAAAACGTATCGGGTTATTCTGAAAATAAAAATAATAAATACATTCGTAGAGCTGTAGTAATCCTTCTGTTTTACTACGAAAACCTAGCGTGGCACCTCTAGATACGAAAGTGCAATGCGATACTCGCAGCGGTCGGCGCGTACGGCTCAGATAAGTGTGCAGGCTATCAGCTAAGGGCTTGCACAGACTGGCTAACGGGACAGCAGAAGATTTCATATGTATCAATTGAATTCAATGCTAAACCAATCGAAATAAACAACACCGAGCATTGAGATATATACTTTATTTAGATTGGATAAGTATAAAATTCAAATTGAAAAGTTTAAAATGGTTTGTTGTCCTGTGCGCCAGTCTGCGCAGGGCCTAACTCGTTGCGTTCAAAGTGCGGCAAGGCTCAAAGGGCTTTTAGCTTTAATAGCGCATTTAGCTTCAGAAACGTACGAAAATCCGTAGCCAAATCCAGTTTACACGATATTCAACATGCGTTTTAATAAATATTAGGTATGCAAAAGCATAACAGATATTATGTTTGTTTGCCATCCACGTCTGCTGGATCGATCCTGATGGATTTGGAGATAACTTAAAAAAATTAAAAAACCCAAATGTTACTTTATGCTTCAAGAAAATTACATACTCAAGTTAACTACCAAAATAAGAATAAGAAACCTACATAATAACGGATGGCTCAAACAAAATTATGGTCAAATTAAATTATAAACTAAACAATAAAAATCTTAAAAGAAATTGAACGGACTAAGTACTATTACTCACTCCGTACTTAAGCCTAATTGTCTTAATTTTTCAAAGGCTCTACTATTAGGCAATAATGGGTTTAAAAGCTTAGAAATTTGAATAAACAATAAATTCCTACTAAATCCAGTTCACGCTGTATTAAAGGAACTTCGATCGCTATTCACTGTGATTAACGAACATTTCGTACGCCGCATTGTCTTCACATAAAACATTCGAAACAGAAGTCTAACTTTGGCTAAAACTTGTTTTTATGCTTGCAGTTCTAAGCGGTTCCAATACTATGTAAATCAGCGCCGTTGGTAACCAAATGCAGAAAACTTTAGATAAAAAGCGTACGGTCGTAGACTAAAGTTACATTAATGTGAGTTCATCGCTCCTTTGTATTAGGAAAGTTAGGTAAAATATTTTATGGGCTAACACGTGTCTTGTATAAAATGAGTTATCTAGATACTTTATTGATAAAATATGTGTTGTAGTCATGAGAATATCAAAACCCTGCTCTTTATGAGTTATACATTAATTATATCTAAGTACTTCTGCCAGATAGTTACTATCTATTATCAGCGTCCATAGATGGTCAATGAATATCATGAAGCTTCATAACGTCTACCAACATATTGATAATTTGTTACCCACCTCTTAACAGTCCCAGCGCGTTTCAAGTGCTCTCCTTGTAAAAGGAAGAGCATTGACCACTACGCTTGCACAAAATGCACACTGAGTTGGTTGGCAATTACATTTTTATTTATTTTATTCCACATCAATATAAGTTTCCCTTAATACATTTATAATGTAAATTGTCAGCTAATGCTCTAAATTTAAATAAAATTGTATAGCTTCTGCTCTCATTCCTATAAACGTTACCTTTGCCAAATCTCTGACTCCGCGCAAAAAATGCGCCACATTATTTTCTGTTTACGTATTATATGATTATGCATAAGAACCCTAAGAACGACTCAAGACGAAACTACTGAATTTCCTGCAAGTACTTAGGCGAAGGAGTAGAAGACGCTTGTGGACAAGTGACAAAAGACCCGGTGCGGTCTCCGAGCCTCGCCGACACAGATTTACGGCGGAGACAATCCTGTCGAGCTTCCATTAAATTGAACCGTTAAGAGCGATTTATTACAAAAACTGCAGATGCAGTGAATAACGTTTTATTTAATGGAAAAGGTCTCGGTGCGTTGTTTACCTTAATTAAATAAATATTTAAAATCCCTCCGTAATCTCATAAGGAAAAGTTTGCAAATGTCTCAATCATTTATTTTTTTCCTTTTAGCTCAGGTAGAAATATTAAATCCATCTTTTGCTGGACTACGTCTGAAAGACTTCTTTTCATTCATAAAAGTTTTATGAAAGCCTTTTATGTAGCTATTTAAAAAAGATATTTAAAGCTTTCATATCTAACTCATTTTATCAATCATGACAAGAACACATATTACTAGGAGGAATTTATATAGCATTCGCAAATTTCAGGTTTAAGAATATAACCAAATAATGAGTAAATATTTTATTTATCTCTATTTTTATTAAAATACAGCGTATTAATTAGGACAAACTCAAAACTTTGACAACGGGAATCGGTTTGGCAAAAACTGTTTCGCGCGCGGTCGATTCATTCATTAGCACAAACACAAAAACAAAAGCAAAGTTGTAGTCTGTTGGACCGCGAACTAACTTGTGCTTTGTTTCGCGGAACAATTAAACAAACACGACCATATTATTTCCAAAAAATACTGGTAAACACAAGTCAGTCTCTCAGAACGACGGCTTTTTCATCATAACATTTTGTATACATATAATTAGGTTACGTTAACGTTTATAATTAGATTACATTACACGATTATTAGTTTATTAAACTGCTCTTTGGTCGACTGCCTCGTGGGCCTGCGGTCAGTAAGCACGACAGCTAAGCATGAGGTTCTGTATTCAGATCCCGGGCTGCGCAAAGTGTGACTAAGTTTTTCATTCGGTAATTTACAGTAGCAGCACGGAAGTTAGATTTGTGTGTACTATATGTGCACCTCTGCCGTCCTCTGCGGGGAGTACAGGCATGATGTTACTCGCATACATAAACTCTTAAAACAGTGGAAGCGAGACTCCGCACTATACTATACACACACGTAATGGCTCCTCGCTACCCCTTGCGATTACATAGAATATAATAAAATGTAGGTATATGTTGTGTGTATGATAAAAATGTCTGATGTGATTGTTTCAGCAACAAACCAAGACTATGAGGACTTTCATGACAACTGTTCATTAATTTTATGCAGAATTTCTTTATCTTTAAATTTTTTTTTTATTGTTTACAATTTCCAAGTTTCACTTGATTTTTTTCTTTTACATTTAAATACTTATTATACTGCCGCAACTATAATAAATCATATAGGTACATTAATAGTATGTACTAACTATATTACACAATGTTATCTATTTATTCGCTATTCTATTATTGTACTCCAGTATGCAACCAAATATTTGTGAGCGCATAAAGCTGACAATGCTTCGTCGGTTTCAATATTAGGCGATAAATTGTCTCTCTAACCAACTATGTAGCAAAATGCTAAATATATACTGAACACTATCTTGTTTTGTATAGGGAATGGCTCTTGGACTAGTGGTTGCTAAGCGCGACTGCTGATCACGAGGTCCTGGGTTCAAATCCCGGTTCAGGCAAAGTGTTACTGTGTTTTTCCATAAGTTAATTTGCGAAATGTTGGGATACTATATGTGCAACTCCGCCTACCCCTTCTGGGAATACAGGCGTGATGTTATGTTATGTTAAATTGTCTTTCTAACCAACATTGTAACTACTATTTTGTTTTGTATAGGGAATGGCAGGAATATAATTCCCGATATCCAACTTCCCAATAACACTTAACTTACCCGTTGAGTACGTCATCATAATAAGCCTGTTGCTGGACATAGGCCTATCCCAAGGTATGCCACTGAATAATACCTAATATTCAAATCATATCCATGACGTTCAGCTCTCTGATATGACTGCAGCTATAGCTCATGACATTCAGAGAGATATTACTCTTCTGCAAGCATCTCAACCCAGCAAGAGTATAATTACAAGTAATACCTACAGTCTTAAGTATAGCGCTAATAAAACCTCCCCTTCTATTAAAATTCACAATTTACTTTTACCCAATAAACGGTTAATTAATGAGAAGATCGTTTGTAATAAGTAAATTAGCAATCACCACAGGGCAATTTAGCTTGTGGACCTAGCTCCCATTATTGTCTCCGAAGAACAGGGCCAAGCCACTCAATTAGATCGTATTTCAGAATAATGGTATTGAGAAGTCGTTCAGTCTCCGTTAACTGCAATTTTATAGTTCTTCCTGCGGCCACCCCTCGTTTGTGGTCAAACTTTTCCAATTATATTATTGAATTAATGGAAATTTCATAAAATTACTCAAGTCTCGGCTTACGTTTATTATATGGGCGTCTCTTGTTTATTCCCGTCTTCATAATGTATGTGGAACGTACACAGAACTTTTGATAATGGGTTTAGACTACTGCTCTTAACAGGAAAGCTTTGAATTGCTTTACATCTTAGAGGCTTAACTTGAGTATTATATATTGTTTGAGTCGGTTCCAGCAACCCTCATGGTAATATCATTTCGGAAATGAGGTACCAGAGCAATATACATTTATTGCACGATATTTCAAAATGTTAAAACACAATTTACAGAAAACCTTTGAATGACTATCACACAAGTAAGAACCGTAAAAAAGTCGCCAAGATCCTATTCTACACATTTCCTTACATTTAATTGACCAATATTTCTAGAAAAGCAGAAAACGATAAAACCGCATAACCCTAGCACGATGTAAATATGAAAGTGTTCAAAACCCAACGTTGTTACGTAGCTGAGGAATAGTTGTAGTTCTAAGATTAAAGAAAAGATCGACATTCCCATGTATATAGTGTAGATAGCTGCGCTACTCCCGGCGGGCGAAACAAAATCATTTCATAACTGTGCCAATGTCTGCGTTCACCCTTTTTATAGCTGAGATGAATTATGACATAAAATATTTATCTTCTTTCGGGTATATGTAATGGTTGCGCTCCTTTTTAGATGATAATGCAGTAAATTCCCTTTTCATAACATGGTAACATTGACAAGTCGTCGCTTTGAAGTAACTCCTAAATTTTTTCTAAGAAGACTTGTTAATGTAGTGTTGCAACATTAATTTAAGTGGCTGTCTGGGACAAATTTACTTTGACGCTTACGAGCAGAAAGCTTTCAATCTGCCATTAATTGGAGCTCTATTAGAATATTGATATCAAAAGGCTATTAAGCTACTACATTTCAATAATCATTTTTGGGTTTAAGCTATTTTCGTGAACCTGATGAAGTATAATAATTAAGTTGTAGTGACTAATTAAGTTTGTCTGCCTAAGTAGTTCCCAAATGCATCAGTTATAACATTTCGTAGATATCGTGAATCATAGTATCTTAGGGGCTGCGCAAACATAAATACTTTTTGTTACCGACACGGCACACCATCACAGGAAACCGCAAATAGTAGCAGGCAACTAGTATGAGCCGAGTGGAAGCAACTGGACAAAAAATATGTTTACTTCTACGCTGCGTGGCTGAATTCATACTGGTAATATAGAAATCAAAATATTCATTAGTAGCATGTGTCCGACATAAGACACATAAATGCCCACATTTGCGCAATGCCTTAGCGATATCTTTCAGCAACAGAGAAAATCTGTAAAACAAATCAGTTTAAATGTTTGCTGAGAAGTTCACTCTCAAATGGCTATCTATAGTTAAGACCCCACCACAGTCCTTACTTGAAACTTTTAAAACACTATCTTTCCACGTGAACCAGACAAATCACATGATACATGTCCAGCATGACTTTAAACGTAACTAAGCAGCTAACTTTCTGACACTCCAACAATTTAATAAAAGAAGGAGTCGCCATCAAATGCTCTGAATGACACTGAAATCGTTCTTTATCTTTTACCAACTTCACGGCAAAGTGCCCCGCAACGTGGAGTTTCAAAAGGTTTAATTCCCATTAGAGAACTGGCGTTTTATACAGTTATAGGGTAATGGAGTTACGTTCTTGGTGCCGGTGAAGGGGCACTTGGAGTTCCGGCAGCAAGTTATGTCAACATAGAAAGGGCTTACAATAGTTACAATGGGTACATCCTGGAGGAAGTTTTCTATCGCGAGCTCAGGTTGCTGAATGTATTATTGTTGTGGCTTCTGTATTGTGCCACAAGAAAATTGTTACTTACACGACAATACGTAGATACATGTATCTATTATCTGAATGGCCAACAGAACGCAATTCTTTTCATAATAGATCGATCAAAATATTTCAAGTAATTTTAAAAATAAAACGTTACTTACAACGTGATCAAATCTCATGCGTATTGCAAAATAATATTAAATAAAACTTATCACTCAAATTAAGTAAAAAACGTAATAATTTCTGCCAACCCTTTGTGGGAATATTGGCGTGACTAGTCATTGGGTACTTTACTTGGAAAAGACATCTGATTTTATGAAATTTTGATGGACTTCCTTGCTTCTGTTACAAGTTCTAGGCCCAAACTTTTTAATAGGCTTATTTCGAAGAGGGTTGGGAACGGAATTATGTTTAGCAAAGTCATTACAACCTTAATACTTGTATTTGATTTATTTTTATGAATACAAAGTACTATAAAAATTCTTGATAGTTAATATTGCAGCGGCCAATTTCTTTAAGTCCCTAAGGAAACTGTTCAATTACCAGCTATGTAAACGAAATTCACGATAACAGCGAGACCCAAAGACATTGATAAAAATATGCAAATAAGAACATTACACTCAATTAACTTCGAACGTTGTGATGTCTGTATAAATTCCTTCAGTGAAATGAACACTTATAACGTGGGGTAATAACCTTTAGCTGATGCCAACGGGAATTCGTAAAAATTCGGTAGTAAATTTTTTAGTATTTTTTCCCTTCTTTTATTTAGTGCTCGGCGATTCATGCCAGCAGTGAATTTCTGTGACACATTACTCTTGCTTCACAGACGATTTGTAATCTTTCTACCGATATTTTTCCTGTAGTGCCCCAGTTTTTATTATTCAGGGGTTATTTAGTGCGTAAGAATGAATATATGTATGCTATAGGTTCAAATTCAGTTCATGTCGGGTCAGTTTACACAGTGTTCATATTATTCTGTTATTTTTTTACCACAACCAAGAGTTCAATTCATATTATTTTCTCTTTATTTGAAATGTAAAATGACATATCTATCGAAACGATTCTCTTTCTGAATCTAAACTATTGAAACTACAAACTTATATCAAGATTGTGAAAAGAATATTCTTACAAAAGTGTGTTTCCGTCTATCTGTTGCAAATATTCTGATAAAACAAAGTAACGTTCCTCGGAGACTAAAGAAATATGTACGCAGGCATGTATTATTTACTTGTATCCTATGCTGGCTGTACTGAGCTAGAATTTGTCAGTAACTCAAACCATGTCCTGACTTGCTTAGTAAATGCAAGACACAAAGAGGTCTAAAAAATAAAATAAGATTCAGTTTTTCCATCTCTAGCGTCGAAGTTATGTTTATTTTTAACCCCCGACGGAAAAAGAGCGGTATCATAAGTTTGACCGGTATGTGTGTCTGTCTGTGGCACCATAGCTCTAAAACGGGTGAACCGATTTGGATGCGGTTTTTTTATAATTCTATTTGTGGTTAGTGTTGAGTAGGTAGGGGAGTTATTTGCTTTTCAGTGGGACAGTAAAGGCTAATAATAATACTGTAGTTGTGATTAAGAGGAGTCGTTAGCCCAAGTGTGGAAAGTAAAGTCTCCACCGTGTCCGGATAAGATAGTCATAAAACAAGGCAATCAATACAGAACTTACAAACTACTATTTACGAAGTAATTTAAGCAGAGTTCACATAAAGTGTCGGAACAATCTAATTGTTATGGTAACGGCTGAACGGTTTTCACGATTCATTGAACCATTCTCATTCTGACAACGTTGGGTCAGCAAATTAAATCGTTTTCGTATAACATAAAAACCTCAGATATATTGATAATATTATCGTTATGCTCACTGCGGTCTTTAGGGCTGGAACAAGTGCCCGATAAATGGCAAAATGGTGTGCCAGTATTACGTTGGACTTAGTTACGACACTAATGCATGGTAACCATGTGACTCCTAGTAGTAGATAGATATTTGGTATGTAGATAGTCCTACATAATACTAGCTATCTCGACTATACAACAGCACTATTTTGTAGTAAATTCTACTAAGACTTTTACTAATAATTAAAATGGCATCAAAGCATTTGTTTAATTTTAATACACATAACATCACGCCTGTAATCCCCGAAGGGGTAGGCAGAGGTGCACATACAGTACACCCACATTTCGCTAGTTATGTTTTTAGGTCCTAATATAATAGGGGGCGGGCCTATTGCCATCAACCGGGCACAAATCCAGACTCCGTGCTGCTACTGAGAGTTACCTAATGGAAAAGCCCAGTAACAGTTTGCCCGACCCGGGATTCGAACCCAGGACCTCGTGCTCAGCAGTCGGGCTTAGCACCACTAGACCAACGAGGCAGTCCTTCCAAATTGTTTAATTTTGGTACTTGATATTCTTTTAGGTATAACCTTGGATTGGAGGGTATAAAAAAAGTTGGTCAAACAATCTTACCGGCAACATGCAGAATCTTTACCTGCATTTTTTCCGAGCTTAAAACTATTATTAAAATACATTCCTCACACTTTACGACGATATCGTCATAGGTACGGGCAACCGATGGATGCAAATGGTAAGTTGTCGTTCATTGTGGCGTTCTCAGGTCTTTGTTTAACAGTGGACGTATTGCGTCTGATGATGATTCGTCATATTTTGCAGACAAAAACACCTGTAGCGCCTGCACTACTACAGGTTTTTCCTACCGGCCAATAGGTAGAGCGGTGTATATTCTTAAACTATATTTATTTTTGTTGCTTATTGACAGTTAGTGCCACAGATATCGTATTTAGTAGGACAGCAGTGCCAGCGGCTGTCAAACCATATTAAATGCACACCGCTTTGCTACAGAGCAGAAGCTCCAAACAATTTGAAAAATGCTATACAAATAGAAATGGAATAGAATGATAATTGTATGGGGTTGGGGATGACAAATTGTATTGACTATGTCTCAATATTTTTTAGACAGCCTTTTGGGCACCCTACCTGTCGACAGCGATGAGGAGGAATACTTTGATGCATAATTTTTAGTTAAACTTTTTCTTTCGTATATATTTATTTTTTAACGTAGGTTATAGTGAGTAAATAAGCGTGTATATTGTAAAATATTATATGAATAAAAATATTTTTCATTATATTTGATTTCCATTTGTCAAGCGTTTTTCCACTTATATAAACCCCCAGATGGGCCACACAAATTACTAAATGACAATAAAAGTTTTTGTAATCAAATATAAATAAAACATCATTAATCGTACCTACCTAGAATTTTAATTTACCTCTAGGTAAATATTGTTTATTGTGTTTGTCTATTAAAGTATGAAATAATTATTAATTCATTCTGAATTCACGTGATTAAAATAACGTGTCAACATTCGACAGAACAGCTATTTATTACGAATTCTCCGAAATATTTTATTGGAGTGGTATTATTGCAAGCCTTTAAATATTTGAATGTACCAGCAACTGTTTGTTAAAGTTTAATTTTAATAATTAGAATACATGTTGCCATGACGTATTTTATATTTTAACTGGCAAAATTTTGTAATCTTTTGTGTATATCACTCTAATATTATATTTATTTTTGCGAGTTGCATGAATGAATTTGTTAAATAAAAACACGAAAAAGTGTTGAATACTAAACGCTGACGCCGCCGGAGCGCCCGACCTGATTGTTACAAACATAATTATACAGTCACGTTTAATTAGCTAATAGTGGACCAGGACAGCTTAGCACAAACATTTTAACAAAAGCTCGCACTGAGAGGGATTTTTTTAAGCAACTTATTCATCAAAAAACTGCACTTACTTTAATATACGCACCAACGTTTTGTTCTCTTTAAATATACAAAGAGCAATCACAATATCTACTTGTTAACACCGCTGTGACATAAAATAATACATTTGAGTTTATCAAAGGGGCTTAGTTTCGGGCTTGGAATCTTCGCCCGGGCCCACCGACGAAACGTTGAAATTTTGACAAATTACACTTGAGGATTACTCCGAGGGAATATGAAGAAAACCACGCATTCCCACAAATTACTGACTTGTGACGAATGTTCCCGCAGATGACCTGCAATTTATTCGGCTCGCTGAGAAATCTAGCTAATGTCGGAGCCGGGAAATAATAACACTGCAGTCGTAATGAAGATCACCGAGCCTTATAGAGGAATGTGTGGGGTCTCGTAGATGTACTTAGGTATTTTATTTTGAGTTTTTATTACATTATACTCAGATTAGCCTATATGGCTTCGTTTACAGACTGGACAGACTGCCTCGTCGGTCTAGTGGTCGCTAAGAGCGACTGCTGAGCACGAAGTCCTGGGTTCGAATCCAGGGTCGGGCAAAGTGTTACTAGGTTTTTCCATTAGGTGATTCTCAATGGCAATAGGCTCGCCCCCTATTACATTGGGACTTGTAAAATAACTGGCGAAATGTGGGTGTACTATATGTGCACCTCTGCCTTCGGGGAATACAGGCGTGATGTTATGTACAGACTGGATTTAGCAGTGGAGACAGTTGAGCGTTCAAAATAGTAACTAAATTCTAAATTAATAGCTAAATGTAATATAAAGTAGATAGCATCCAAATAAATAATGTTCTAATGGCAATAAAACAAATGAAGAGGCCTAAGTTATAACTCTAAATTTATAGGCACACTAGTGTCAGGTACCTACATACATCTAAATTCGTCTCGAGCAGTAAATTTAAATGGCAATTAAACGAACATTGTAAATTACATTACAGTCTTAATATCTTAGTTAGTACGTGTTCAGCGATACCGGTTTTAAATTATTTATGTGCCCTTAGGCATAAATTTACGTGGTTTAACTTGGAAGTTCGAACTAATTAGCCAGTGTTTATATAAGAAACATTTTCTACATTCTCAACTATGTTTACTCAAACTAGTTCACAGTTTGTTTAATTTCAGGCCAGTCAAGTTAACACCTCTAACGGGTTATTAAATATGACAGTGAAAAGCCATATTCAACCTTGTGATATAGGCACTTACCCTGATCTCATAGCAGGACATTTTTCCGTTGTAGCGAGACACCGCTACTTGCAGTGTAGTTAGGCGTCACGCTTCCACAGCGGAAAATGTCCTGTCCTGCTTTAACAGTTCGTGGTAAGGGGGCTAATGATATTTAAACCTAGATCATACCACTAAGTCTTTTGCTATCCATAACTCATTAATTTTATACTCTGTGTACTATACTTTCATCAAAACTAGACATACTACAGTAAGACAGTAAGTCTCTATTTCGTATTTATATTCAATTCATCCCCCCACAAAACCACAATACAAAACCCACGCGAAACTAAGGAAAAAACGTCTCTAATAGGGTACTCGTTGTTAGGGAGTCCAAAATATATTTTTAAAGAAATCTCATTAAAAGAAGACCAAGTACGTAAAAACGTAAAACTTTGGGATAATTTCGAAAGTTCAAAAGTCTCCTAAGAGACTCCTCTGAGTTTTTATCGGTTAGATAACTGTGGTACACGTTCACATGTCTGCTATAAATTCACTGAAATGTTTCATAATTTTACACAAGATTTTGTTAAAAAGTAATAACTGCGATTCTTATAGCCGCTGTAATGTATTTATACGTTGAAAAATAATCGGACGAACAATAAATACAGTCAGTAATAAGATAATAATAATACTGTATATTTATTTTATAAATTAAAAAAACACTTAATAAACTCACTACCATAATACTAGTTTAATAAGAAGCACTCTGTTAAAATATTAAAATATGTTTAATTTTAGTCATAATACTGATCTCACAGTCAAACAGTATGTATTGTTTTGTGAGACACTGTTTATTTCATAAGTTTACCATGTACCTTTTTAAGAAACAATTAAATAGACTTGTATGCCCTTACGAGTTATGATTCCTAAGTAGTTACTTGGTACGTCTGACTCACTCTGGGCAGTCATCCTGGTAACAAAACCACCGATCAAGCCAATATAATGAAGAACAAGAGCTGTATAAAGATTTATAGGTCCAGTAATAAAATGCTTATAATCTTTTCTGGCCGTTTTTACTATATTTTTTTACTTTAATTCATGTACCCGCCTAGGCCTACTGTAAACGATTTACACTCTGACACTAGGTTGTTCATCAACCATACGATAGGCAGATATTCCATTATATTATGGGGAGAAATCAATCATCATACAGTCTACATCCTGGAGTTAGAGTTGAAATTTTAGCAGTAGATACATCTTATTAACTTGTGTACCTACATTATCATTCGTAGCAGTACAAAGTCTAAAAATCCTTAACCATCGTGCCCACGTTACTCTGTATCACCTCAATTAACAAGTAAAACCGAAACAAACTGAGTACATTAAACGAAACACAGCGTGGTTATGAAAGCGTTATCATATCAGGGGAAGTTTGGGCGAGCCGCGGGCGTATACAACTTGGAGGGAGAGTTGAATCTTATTTTGACACAGTTGTATTTCCACTGTTAGGGGAAGCTTCGATGTAGCGTTGATGTGTTAACTATTCCCAGGATTCTGTTTTAAGTATGTTCGAACTTGATGTTTTGGTTTGATTGATTGTAGGACTTTTGATGCCTTCGAGGTTTGATGGTAGGGGTGACACTGTGGGCCTCAAGTATTTTATTATTAGATAACGGATACCAGAGCTTGAAATAAATGCTTTGCATGATTTAGGCAACCTTATCCTGCTACGATCTGGTGATCCAGAAGTAGGTATATAGGCTACATATTATACAAGACAGGTGAGTTATGGATGATCTCTTTACATTTCATCTCAATGATAAAAATTGCACCCGGTGTAATTATTATTTCATACCTAAAGCCTTGAAAAAGGGGCTGTGCTAGGTATAAACAATTTACATAAGTCCTATAAACAAACCAAGTTAACGTTCCTATAACCCATTATCTCGAAGCTCTAACATCCAGAACTAAGAACTAGTCTAATTCCCGTCTGTTACGTCGTAGTATTCCTAAATCGTCTGAACCAAGCAATGTTTTGCAGTCGTGTATAGTAATAGCCCATCGTGATTCACAGGAAGGAACGAAATATTACTATTTTATAGTTGACGTGACTAATTTAGGTAATGGGTTATATAAGGCCCTATACTCTCTCGGTTAAAGCAAGGAAAATACGAGCAAGTTTAAAAATGTAGATTAAAAAATTCGAGCTAAATCTCCTGAATAGCTAAGGCATTAGATGCTGTAAAGGATACTTCGTCTTCCAAATAGACGCGTTACTTAAAATCTCCTTTGGTGTACGGATAAACTTCTACCGCTTTTTCGGCTGCAATATTTTTGTGTAATTTGTTGGAGAATAAACAAAATGTGTAAAGAATATAATGATTAAAACTGTGTTTTACGCATTTAGTACTTACAGTATTAAAACATTGCTCCACTTTATGAAATTTTCCTGTATCGTGGATGTTTCATATAACATACATAAAATATCACATATCACATACACAAACACCCAAACATCTGCGGATCACAATTTTATGTCACGTGCGGGAATAGAACCCGCAACTCCTAGCGCAGCAGTCCATTGCTCGGCCACTGCGCCAATCAGGCCCCCAAATAAAAAGTATACACGCTTGTATCTCCTGAAGGGGACAGCAGAGACCCTCTCTTTACTAGACACGATCTTTACAGGCATATTTTGCCACTCCATGCCATGTAGTTTACGAGCCTAATGCCATTTATCGAAAACTATCTTTCTTTTACATTGTCAGACTAACTTGAACGCACACCTGGCGTTGACATGGTAAACATTTTCATAATACTGCAAGCTGCATTTCAAAACCAAGAAGTCCGTAACTAAATTTGTGTAAGCGTATTCTTTTACATTTCATAAAAGGTTCGCTAAGGAGCGAAGTAAACAATAAAAATCCAAGGCAACCTTTAAACTTATCTGTGAAAGGCGTAAGAATAACACTCTGAACTTTATTCTCTTTGTTTGTTGGCTAGTATTTTTGTGTTGTGTCGATAACATTGTCAAAGGATCCCCCTTTGTCCCGGAGGGTTTACGGAGATATGATGACAACAAAGTTCAATAAAATATAATCTATTTTTGCGGGCGTTCAGTTCTCGACATGTTTTCTTTCGAATTCATGGCCACTTTTACGACGCGATAACGTAGAATAAATGCGTAGACCACATTATACCAAAACACTGATAGTTCTCAACAGTCTATAATATTTTGCTTCCAAACTTCATATTTTAGTTATTCTAAAAGTATTTCTATATATTTCGCTACCGTGTCTTCTTCATTACGTAATCTAAATTTAATTAACTAACATTATCTCCCACAAATCACCCTTATGCAATTAAGAGCACCGGCCACGACTCTTTTGTTCATCCCCGTTGTCAAACAAATTTAATTTTAACTTTAATTAGCATAGCTAAGTTATAACACTACTAACTTGAACAAGTAATCAAAGATTCATCTTACCGAACTCGACATAATATTCCAAACATTTACATATCAAAGTATGCGGGTAAGTGTAAAAGCTAACTTGATAAGCAGACGGAACAACACGCCCCCAGCATAATATTACACATTTACGTAATACATTTTCCAATGTAAACTATGTATAGGTATATCGAGTTTAATTTAAAACGTGTTGACGAACTACATTGATTAGGTTTTGTTTATGTATCTACAATGTTCTACAACAATGTACTGACACACAATTAACCGGCAAATCCTTTAGAAAATCCAAGTTCCTGACAAGAATACGTTTTCGGGGACATTCGGGACCCTTACCCCTTTTCTTTGTTATGTAAATATCAGTGTCTGGTGAAAGTTTGCCAACAAATATTCCTTCAGTGCCGATCCATTAGAAAATGAAAGAACACTTGCTTGAAACGAAACAAGAGCTCACGAGCGACGCCCGCGCGCCCCTCTGATGATATTAGAGGTACACCCCAAACTCTTTATTTGTACAACACAGGTTAATATTAGTTTAGGACTAATGATTCATTTGCCACGGCTTGAATTACTTGTGGTACAATGGCCTTACGATTTGGCTTTCAATTTGCTTGGCGTGCTATAAGACAACGTTACGAAATTAGTAAATGTTCTAGGATTGCCTAATCTATTAACTAATTAGAAATTGAATAGTGCTCATATACAGGGTACTTTAGGGTTTACTATCAAATATTACCTCCTGCCTCGTTGGTCTAGTGGTTGCTAAGCGCGACTGCTGAGCACGAGGTCCTGGGTTCGAATCCCGGGTCGGGCAAAGTGTTACTGGGTTTTTTCATTAGATAATTCTCAGTAGCAGCACAAAACATAACCGGCGAAATGTGGGTGTACTATATGTACACCTCTGCCTACCCCTTCGGGGAATACAGGCGTGATGTTATGTTATGTTATTACCTCCTCTTTTCAAGTCTCTAAATTATTTATTAGACGTAACCACTTTCAAAATTCGTATTTAAATAGTCTCATGTCATTGGCATCGTCTATAATAGTGATAGACGACATTTCACTAATTAAAGTATTTTGATGAATACAAGCCACACCTATAAATACTCATTTATGTCAAAGTTGTTTGAACTAGTTGTTTATATGTACTAGACGGCTGTCTCAAAAGGCTCATTAATGACTAACCCAAAACTCGAAACATAGAAACATGAAATACGAGAAGTGCGTACTGTTGTGCCCTTCCTGACGTAAGCAGGGGAATTGTTTAGAACATTGCCGGGTCGTAGAACTCTCGCAAACTAAAATAGATATTAAATATTTTGATGTTCAGGACAAAACAACAGTAGGAAGTGTAGTAGGCGTAAATCCGACAAAAGTTTTTTTTTTTTTTTTATAAAAACGTCGCCCCACACTAGGAATTTCTCCTGTATCGTAGGTGCGTTTCACAAACATGAAATATTCACATACACAAACACCCAGACTCGGGACAAACATCTGTGGTTCGCACAAAGTTTTGCCCCGTGCGGGAATCGAACCCGCAACCCTTAGCGCAGCAGTCCAATCGCTTAGCCACTGCGCTAATCAAGTCGTCAAAAATCAAAAGTATATAATATCCCATATTATTTTTGTAAAGAAACAAGCCCGTAGGAGTATCTTGCAATCAAAGTGGATTCCTAGACATAACAATTTAAGATATATATCTTAAATTGTTATGTCTAGATATGTAATAACAACAGTTATTTATATGTTTAGTCCCGCTAATCGGTTCAATAACGTTGTTTAATTAGTTGGTATAAGGATTTTAAACCTAAATCCACTGTTATTATACTGCTATATAATGTAAACACTTCAACATTACATCCAATCAACAAGAATCATCCATCCAACACAACAAAAAACTAGGATTTTTCGTCAATAGAAAATTGTGGCAAGCAAATTATAAGTCCAATAGTTTGAAAATGTACTGTACAATAATATAGGTAAATCCTTCCCTCTACAATATTCTGAAGAACTTCTAGAATGTAAAGATAATAAAAAGAGTTCAAAACCCTTTTATTTCTCTTATTTTCCGTTGGTATATGGGAAAAAATGTTAATAGCAAATTGAACAGACAGTCACATTTCCCAGCAGATTCATAACAGTATAGAGATAATAAGTTTTGCAATATAACGCGAATGATATGAGTTGTTTAATTGTTTCCGAAACAACTATACAGCCAACATTACGCTATTCCGGCGCCAAACTCCGGGTACTGTCGCATACAGTTCACTGGCAACACTGGCTTTTATGCGATTGCTGTGGTATAGGTATAATTAAGCACAAATAGCGTATGTATATATCTACGTTCTGCGTATCATGCGTTGGGCTTGGCACCATCATTGTACTTTACCGAGCGCACTTGGGATCTTGAAATAAATAAACAATAGCAACATGCATGGGCACCACACATCATTTATTTATTAATAAAACAAATCACCAATAAAGTTCCGTTGTGAGTATATCCCTACTAAACAATACATTTTATATAGGCCATAAAAACTCAATAGGATATTTATTGTGAATTCAATTTTGAATAATAAAAGCCCGTGTTTGGCGCCATCATACTCAATATTTTAATGTCGTTCAGTTTAATATTTTTTGGTAGTGATCGCCTCTTGTTAATAATTAAATTAAAAGCCACTCGTAAATGTTATTTACGTTAACGTTGTATACAGAACAGTTTTTCAATAATATTGACGTATCTGGTCCCAAGAGATAAGCCTTATTTCCAGACATAATTCGCCTGTTTGCGGCAATAGTTGGATTAAGGAATCGAGCTGAAGATTGGGGTTGGATGTTAGGAGCCCGACCTAATCCTACCCTAATCCAACCATGTAAAAGTATATTTAATGATAAAATCTACATAGGTGATATAGAAATCAATCAACTATGAAGAATTCGAAATACTTAGTAGAACAAAACATGGTAAGAGTTGAAGCGGTATTACTATGGAATGGAATGGAATTCTTAAAGGAAATAAAGTAAAGTTACAGAAAGAGTTAATGCTAAACTATTTTGTTCACCTGTCAGAAAATTAATGGAATCTCATTCACGGCCATAATTGTGAAGCCAGTAAATGTAAAGACATTTGTATCGCTTTACAAGCCTAACCAAACATTTCAAACTACCTCTACAAAGTGCAAAAGCATCTATGAGAGACCAAGTCAAAAAAATAACACCACGCGTAGATGACGTGGGAGATTGCTCAGAGATGATATCGGGGAAACGGGCGAAATTCTTCTTTGAACTAATAACGTCATACTGCGATAACCAATTCTCCAGCCAAGTGAACATAACCCCTGAAATGCTTTTTAACCTTCTGAATCGGTTGGTGTTTCAATAGCAACTTTTTGAAGTCAAGTGTTATTTAATTATTCGTTTTGTTAGAACGTAACAGCCTTTATAGACTGTAAAAATTTACAAACAAGAAAGAATTCTGGTATAATAGTACCTATACATAGTTTAAAATTTTGAAACAATAATGGTAGGTAATCTATTTATATAAAAAAATACATTTATTTTTAAAAGATCAGACGACTGGATAAAATCTTTCTTCTTCCAAATCATTATATCCTTTCCAATTAGTGACCACGCGCGTCTCGCAGTTCACCAATAACTTACTAATACATCATTTAAATAAAAACTCTAACATAGTAGTCCATGTGACTAATAACGGAGTCTTCAACACGCGTGAATCAATTCACTTAAAGCATGCTTCACCGCGATAAGTGGCTCGGGAATATCAGTCTCGTTTACAAGAAGCCTAATGTTATACATAAGAGTTTAGAATACAGGCGGGAGATATAGACGCTATTGTTTATGAACCAGCCACGGAGGACGGTTGGAGCTCAATCCGCTATTCAAACAAACATGTACTCCGCTTTAAAGCGCTTACACATGATATTGTTCGTGTTAAAGTTTTGTAGATCTCGACGTGGAGATAAAATTAAATGTTGCTCCTTGTGCCGCTTTTTGTTCTGGTTATTATTATTATTATTTCAGCCATCGACCCACTACAGGGCAAAGGCCATTCTCTCTCTCAAAAGGCCTTCCTCCATTCCTCTCGGTTTTGAGCTGCGATAGACCGTTTGTCTTTAAAGGAGTCAAGCTCGTCGCCATGTTCTGGTTATTAAACGTGCTAAATATTTTCAGAACTGTATTTGCTTGGTTCTGTGTTGAGGTTTATTTTTAGATGTCAAATATGAAATCAGTGATTTAAGTTTCGTTTTGCTTTTTATTACTGTGAGCTTGAGTTTATAAGCCGTAGGCAATCAATCTAGGAATTAGTGAAAGAAAGAAAATAATATTATTATGTTGAGCAGACTAGAAACTTTGCCACTACTGCTAATATATTAATGTGCTATTCTCAGTTTACAGAAAATACACAAACATACAAATAATTTAAGTAGGTAACTTCAAATTCTAAAAGCGTATTCAAAGGATTGATTAATATTTACTCCTTAAGAAAGCTTTTGCATTTTAAAACATACACGAACAAGACTTGAGACGTCTTCACTACCGCGGGCTACCGCATATCCATCGAAGAAACGAACATTGACGCGTTGTAAACAAACAAGCCAACACTTCACGCGTTCACTTAACGCTATGTGAAAGATCTCTTACAACAACTTCAACACAGAACATTCCTAATATGTTAATTTCAAATCCTGGATAATCAACGCTGAGACTGAACGCCTTCGGGAATTCAAGATTACGACGTTTGTAAACTTATCTCGTCTCTCGTTAGCGGGTGGGGCGAGCCTCCTGAATACGTAAACGTGTCATTCATGATTAAGCAACCGTTCGCGACGTGACTGTTGACAAAAACACGAACCAAGACAATCCCGAGCCCGATTGGGGCCAAAAATACAAATAGAGAGCAGTCATCTACTTAGATAAAACCCGCTCCGAACAAATGATGCGTTCGTGTAATCGAAACTACACGCTTGATGAAGCTTGTCTTACACAACGTAGCGCTACGATGCTACGAGATTGTAATGCCCCCATAAGGTTTCATATTCAATGGTTACATCTTTTATTTTTCTTCAGGGAATGAGCAAAGTTATATGCTACAACTAATTCGTTTTGTTTTTTATGAAGCAAGAGATTTTGTTAATAATAATTATGTCATAAGAATTACTTACCTGAGCTTAGCTGTTCTGTCAATGATGTACATATTCAGCATAAATCCTTTAAAAAATGAATTTAAATTCTCTACAAACACAGTAGTCAACGCCTAGAAAACCTCACAAGAGTAAAGAAACGGTCGATTATTATGTGACACAACAAAACGCGTGATTCCATATAATATAAATTGTGGTATCAAACCATTTCTAGAAATTCGCCAAGTATAAATATGTGCGGGATGAGTCGAACGCGAAGTTTGAGGAGCGTATCATCGGCATCCCGGAGCGTGGCAAACGACCCCGAAAATTGCTCGCAATTTATTCGGTTCAAGGGTGACCCGAAATAAAAAGGAATGAGACGTTTGTCACTTAGTATATTATTTACTCGCGGACATTGTGGAAGAGAGTTGTAAAAAATTGTCCGTCACTTTGTTATCATAGTTGAGAGTTTTGGTGAACATCTGCTGCGCGGGCCATTCACCCGTATTTCCCTGACGGCCAATTTTAAAGATACTGCCACACTTTATTTCCTTGTGATTCATTTAAAGCAGACGCCTCAGATTTATTGTGCGCCATTTTAGTTTTGTATCGAAACTTTGGAAAGATACAAAAGTTTTTATACATACAATAATGCTATACAAGTAGGTTACTTTAATTAACTTTAGCAATAAGCAATATCCAAACAAAGTTTTCATTATTAGTTCACAAATTCGAATAACAAAAAGTTCGATTTGATCTTTGAATGTTCTGCCCAAAGAACGAAGAAATGGTTTGCCATTATACCAATAGAGATTGTAACTTTGTCATCTAACTGCGAGTCCTTTGATTACAAAGAGAATTGAATAAACTCTGGAGAACTGAACAATTTTGAAATTATTTTAATTTTCACAAGAGACCGAATACTTTTGTCCTAAAATCTACTTCTCAAGTTAGTTTTACGCGGTCGCTTGGCGCTAAGCTTTGTGCGGTGGCTCTACTCCCACATGGGACAAATATTTGTATACCCTGCAGATTCCAATATTTGTTCGAAGTTTAGATGTTACGGCTTGTGATTTTTGTAAGTTTACTTACGCAACGTTTAGGCAACACATTAACCTTTAAGCACTTAAATTTAAGGTGGAACTATAAAATAATATATGCCCTATCTTTATTATACTAAACTATTTTATAACGTAGCGTATCTGCCTATTAAATTATAAGTTTATAAGCAATAAACTTAAAACTCCGTTTAATTACCCGCTTTACTTAATAAAATATACAATTAAATTTAACCTTTAACCTCTTGAATAAACAATATCCCACTAGACAATTATCGTACATCACACGATCCCTCACGTACGCTAAAAAGTCGCAATTGAAAGGTCGACCTTATTTATTAACGCGCACATCAAGCAAACCATTAGCGGGCAATCCTTTTATCTTATTTTTCACCCTTCTGCTCAGATTATATCGGACAGGGTGACGTGGCCGACCAACCCTCGGAAGCGAACGACTTCACAGTTTATTTCAGAAGTTAGGGCCTCGGCACGCCCGGCACAAGGTAATCCTTTGTCCGCCCCACTTATCTCCAACAACAAGAGCAACTCACTAATTTATTAGTCAACTTATGCAATACGGACGGATGCCCTGCCACCGGAGAGTCGCATTTACATAAAACTTTCACGTTTATAGCTGAGGGTCACGTTTGAATGTCTAAACATTGTGTTGTCTAAACGATACACCCGAGACGCAGTTGCTAAGAGGTAAAAATGTTTCAATTGCATGCGGTGGAACTAGAAAATTGTTCCGAGTTCGCAGTGCCGTGTAACGGACCCAAAATGTTTTATGTTGTGGGTTGATTTTGTCTGAGTGGGACACGAAACTTTATATTACTTTCCGACTGCGGTAAGATAAATGTTCTCGAGTATTAGGTTTCAACTGGCGCATATTATTTTAAGATTGTGGCCGTTGTTTAGTTGTGGACGTGGATTGTTCTTGTCAGTGTTTTAGATTGTTTCTTATTCTTCGTCACTCGTCCGTGGCTTAAGCCTCTATATTGTGAGCCTTATAATTGAACATTTTGTTGTGTTTATCTAGCAATTCTTCAGTCAGTCCTTGATAAGAGACTTACGTATCATCCCAGTCTCAATGTCTGCCTCACACTAATATTATAAAGGTGAAAGTTCTTGAGTGTGTTTGTATGTTTGTTACCTCTTCACGCTAAAATGGCTAGACCGATTTTGATGAAGATTCACGTGGAGGTAGCTGACACCCTGGATTAACATGAAACAATGTAGCGGGTAACACCGCGGGGCGCAGCTAGTACTGAATATATTTTTTTATTACATACTGTAAAAACTACGCTAGGTATTAACAACAAGCAAAGTGTGGTCGTGGTATTTTTGCCGATGTTCAAGGAGTAAGCTAAACTACATTCCAAGCGCGCTGAAGTGCATTATGAAAAATGTTCCACCGCTTAGTCGAACAGATTTAACATTTTCTTGGATGAAGAAGTAATTGAAAAACTAATAACCTTCTCAGTGAACTACCTACCTGCTTTATTATCTACGTTATTTTCAAATCCCAATACTTTAGAGTACTCAAGAACGTGACTTGTCCAGGATTGGAATCAAAAACCCAGGGGATTGACAGCAAACACCGACGGAACTAAGCGAACACAGTACCCAGACTAACACGGGCTGTGTGCATTTTATATTAGATCTAGGTAAAATGAGAACTGAACTTGGTTTATTCCGTTTGAGAGAAGTAACTACATGGACTATCACGTTTTATTAGATATACACAGACGTTAAACCTAATTTAATAGTATTATAATTGGTTTTATTAAAAAAAATACTTTCAAACCGAATTTTTAACTTCAAATCGGTTACCTAGTTCTAAATTGTGTTATTGTTTAGTCGACTCCACACAGGACCAAAGAGCTGGTTTTTTTTTTGGCTAAAGAATCAGCTTTGCCATTCACTGCAATTCAGCCAGTCTTTTGGGCACATAACCAGTTGACATCGATGGGGATGAATACTATGTTGCTTTCTCTTTAAAGTTCTTTATACTGAAAAGTTGTGTCCCTTTATAATTTATGACGTAAGACTTATATTCGTTTAGTAAGCATATACATAAGGTATACAGGCTTATAGCATACGTGCATGATTTAGGTTCCAAGTCTACAAAAAGCCATAAATCGATCAATTTCAGAATTATGTGCACAATTGTCAATAATTAACTTAAATGTTTTAAAACATACTCAAATATGTATCTACATCAAAATACGCTGTAGGTATACAGTATATACCTTATACTGCTTTTGTGAAGGTCGAATAAAATGAAACGATCTTCCAGTCCACTTTCTTTTCCCCCAGGTTTTGGTCTAGCTAGACTTGATCATAAAACGGAAACCTTTTTTATGAGCCACTTTACGCACAACATAGGTACTTGTTTTATTTTATTTTTAGTTTACGTAGTATCTTTTCTACTTACCTTCGGTAGGTAAAACCTGGGGATCGATGGCGTGAACTAACAGAGGCACAGCAGCGAAATACGCTTCATTTGTTTACCGTAACGAGTAGCTCGAGAATTAGCTAGAAATATGTATATTATGTATGTGAACGGACGTATGTATGTTGTATTAAAATTAAATCACAACACGTGAATCAACTCGAACACAAGTTTTTAATATTGTTTTGACGTTTCGTGTGTTTTGTAATTTAATTTGATTATAATCATACAACGCGATAGTTTAATAGTTCTTATGTTATCTTACGTTACTTATATTAATTATCGTTAACCATTTCGCACGTTTTAGTCATAAGCAAAACATGTATGATCTTTACCAAATGTAACACCTTTGTATACCATGTTTTATGCGAATAAATAAATCTTAAATCTTAATAATATAAATACTTATTTTGTCTATGGTATTATAAAGAAGAAAATGCACGTTGAAGTGGTAATGGGCAGTGGGTAGGCCATATCGCTCGAACAACCGATAACCGCTGGGGAATAAAGGTTCTCGAGTGGCGATCACGAACCAAAAGACGCAGCGTTGGCAGGCCTCCCATCAGGTGGACCGACGATATTGTCAGAGTTGCGGGCAACCGGTGGATGCAAATGGCAAGTTGCGTTCATTGTGACGTTTGTAGGAGGCCGTCGTGCAACAGTGGACGCCATCCGGCTGATGATGATGAATAAAAAAAAATTGAATTTGAATATGAAAATAGTTTGCATCTTTTCGTCGGTCGCTTCCCTGGATGCTGAATGCTTCAAAACAGCACGGACGGAATCGCGGTCAGTATCGAGTTATAAAATCGAATGGAATAAAACAAGTAGTATCATAAAATGCTATAGACTATTTACACAAACAAAACAAAACTATTCATATTACCTATAGAATACCTGCATTATAAATTGCTTATTCCTATGTATATGAATAAATACATAACATTACCATGAATTCAATTTATAATCGAATTAAATTAAATTAACAACAGACGCGGATATTTAGAGAGATGGTTTTTATTTACATACGTAATGGTTTTATAGTTATAATAATAAAGATACGTTTCTCAGTTTATTATTAGGTACAAGTATTGATGTCTGTGGATTAAACTACTTTGTTACTCAAGATGTATTTTATTGCATACATTTATTACCTTATAAAAGACCTTGACTTTAGGGGTAGCAAGCCCGTGGACTTTTAAACAGGACTTCTTTTCTTCTTCCTTTTGCATGTCTTTGTTAGAAGGTGAGGCAGTTGAGCGAAAAGCGTTTAATTTAAAATTAAACCTCGAGCAACCTCTGAATCAGCGCAGTGCCCTGTGAACGCGATAAGTGTCGCCATTTGTCACGACTAACATGAACAATCAAGCGCCAACACTGATGTAAATCCATTCAGCCCGCTTCCCTGAATAACAATACAATTTCCCTATTATTTCTTTTGTTATAGACTATTTTCGTCGTGATCGTTCCGATTTAGTAACATCAATTTATAGCGAATAACAAAAGAAAAATATCTTAAAAGGTGAGCCTTACCTGTGTTTTGCAAATAAACCATAGCTACAGGTCGCCCTGAGGCTAAAATTTGAGCGTAATTATGATCAAAATTTTAGCTTTCTGCACTTCTCCATATAAATGTTAACTATGCCATGTCTCGCACTCCTCCGTGCACACAATATTCTAAAACTTTTGCTCTACATATTACATGCATATACGTCATATAATATTAGATACACTTACCCCTTTTTTACTTACCATCCATGAAGTCTGTACCCAAGAGGCATTCAAATCGCAACTGTTGGTATTTTAGCCGATTCCCGCAAACTCTCTAAAGACAGATCACTGATCACATAATGTAACAAGTTATAGTATTACAAATATCATGGCTTCTATTGTATGCCCCTAAGACAAAATGGTAGGAAAATATAATATTTTCCTGTTTATCTCCAACAGCCCCATCCCGTTGACATCGTCGCCAATAAGAAAGATTGCGTAACTGCGAGTAAATGTGACGAACACACATTATGTCTCAACTCCACAACTGTTTGACACCAAACTAGTTGGGATATCATTTACCTTGTCCTTATTATACGGAGTTACAATATCACTCAACTTATTTTTTGCAAAACAGTTATTGTTAATGATATTTATGCCTATTTATTGTATTTTTACATCCAAATTTATACTTAATTGTAATATTAATAATTTAAAATCTCTTGACATGTGAAAACGGTCACCCATCACAAGACTGACCGCGGCGAACACGGCTTAACTTCGCAGATTGACTGCCCAGCGCGGTAGCTTCGTAGCTACGAATAATCTAATAATGTGCTAACTGCGTGAATGTATCCTTTTTCTGTAAGTTATTTTTTATTAAACCCCCGATATAACGAGAAACACATCAGTTCACAAAAAGCCCTGTATAACAATAACTTCTTTATCATCTGTTCCTTGAATGGGAATCATACAATATTTATCTTACCATGAAATTATTTTATCCGTACATAAAGTGTGCCCGTACCTTGTTTGTTTACTTTATTATAATACTGCCTATTTTGACGATTTCCTGCACATACATTGATGCGCTACCACGTGCGGAAAAGATTACCATGATTTCCATTTCCAGTAGTTGAGCATCTACCTAAACTAGTATGATAATAACATATAACTATACATCCGGAAGGGGTGGGCAGAAATGTAGTTGCCCCTGACGAACGTCCAAAAATCAAGTAGAGCGACTTAAAACTTTCATATACATTACCTATTATTTACATTGTTTTGTGTCTGACTGCACTTAATCACCCTAACTTTCAACAAACAAAGGCTTAGGTCATTCACTACGCATGTCCCCAATCTAGCCAAAGCAGTTACACAGGGCTGGCACTAACTCCCTAGAGCGTAATTAATAAATACTTAGTTTATAAAGTTATAATGAACAGGTTTTAAATAGGCCAGGTACACGTGCCGAGGCAAACTATGTGGCGACCTTTGGCACAAACGCCTGAGGAAAATTTACAAACGTTAAAAATCTTTCCTACTTTTTCATTTTTCTTTCATATATATGAAAGAAAGGAGCCCTAAATATTTCATAATTTATATTAATTCTGATTATTGAATTTAGATATACTTTTAATACCCATTGACACGTTTTTTATTAGTTCGGTAAAAATAATACAATTAACTAATTTTTACTTATCAAATCTACTTTAGACACAGTGGTATATGTACTAAATAGAACTTTTATTTATTTGGTTAATCATATACGCATGTAATTATGTAGATGAATGCTTAGGCAATGCCTCGTTAGTCTAGTGGTGGTCGAGTGCGACTGCTGAGTGGTCCAGGGATCGAATACTGGGTCGGGCAAAGTGTTACTGGGTTTTTTCATTAAATAATTCTCAGTGGTAGCACGAAATCTAGATTTGTGCCCGGTTGATCGCTCTCTATTACATTGGCACCAGTAACATAACTCGCGAAATGTGGGTGTACTACACGCGACTGCATATCCCTTCGGGGAATACAGGTGTGATGTGATGTTATGCTTAGGCACAATGCTCCAACGTTATAATATGTAGGAGCTAATACAACCCATATGCTATAGGTAGCTCGCTAGGAACGTCCATCGAAGTACCCGAAACATCGTCGGAATGGGGCATGTAGTGTCAGTATTACACAACCCAAACTAACTTAACCCAATTTACAATGCTAACATGTGCGAACGTAATGTCGACAGAGTACTCAGCGGATTCCTCCTGTTACTTAATAACATCATGCGCATCAATAATCTTTAGGTTCCTTAATTCACAACCGGATTATTTAAAACAATTAATTTTAATTACTCGCGTCTTATCCACTTGGATATTTTTAATTTCTCTGGTTAACAAGTAAACCGAAGTCCGTCTCTACAATCCAAACTATCCCTATTTAATTTTATTACAATCGGATTGGTGGATTAGTGGTGTGAAAACAAATAGATAGGCAGACATCAAACCTGAAAGTCTAAGCGCAGTAATCCAACACCTTAGCCACGCAGCCACGGCACTAATCGTTCCATTAAACATTTTCTCGTACGTTTCCATTACAACCTTAATTACCTTGCAGGCTGCGAAGTTGCTGACAAATTAATAACATGCTCCTATGGCTTGATTTTACATACATACATACATAAAGTCACGCCTGTTTCCCTGAGGGGTAGGCAGAGACCACGGATTTCCATTTGCTACGATCCTGCTTCTTTTGCTTCATTCATCACATTCCTCATACACGCTCTTTGGTTGAGGAATAGGCTTGATTTTATCGGTATAGATACCAGAGATTATTATTACTAACAACATTTTAATGATTAAAAATGCTTATTTGCTGGCGTAACATCATAGTAATCATCGGTATCCACTTGTAACATAATAATATCGTCATCAATTATTATCTACGACTTCCTTACTACATTACTACCGGGTTTTTAATAACAATATCTATTCACCAAACTAATATCCAAGTGTTTGACCTCGGAGAACAAACATGGCAGACGGTTAAACGACAACATACATAAGTTAAGACGATACATTGACCTTATTGAGTTTTAATTAACTATTGATTCGCGCACTCATCTCGTCATATAAAAACTAAACAATAACATAAGATTAATTAAAAGTATTGAAAAAAATAATAATGTGGCAAGGAATCGCGTATTAATCATGCTTAGCACTGGTTTTTAGCTGGGTCCTACTTTTGGGTAAAATTTAATTTGATGTGCTCAATATAAAAGATCACCTAGTGATCACTTAATTATTTAGTTAATTGAATTATAATCCATTTTAATTTCATAACTAAGATGGGTCTTATGAACAGTTTTATTAAATAAAATATTGTCAAATACATGTTTTTTTCTCTGTTTCATTTTAATTGCTCCTATCACTTATCACGATTGAAACTAAGCCTTAGCCATTTTCCACCTTCGCTGGATACCTGGCTAACTGGTGTTTTGTTGATAGATAAGCCCGAGCCAAGTCTGCGCTGGCCACGTAATTCACAGGCTTTTGGCGGTATGTGCCTACTGCTGGCCACTGATAAACCTTTGTTTTCTCCTTATCGCGACCCGACAGTAGCCGTCTTCGCCGTCGTCACACTTAAATTGTATCTGTTTACTTTTTAATGGAAAATTTTATCTCGTTTTGGCTTTACTTTTGTTTTTATAAAAGGCTTGAAACTGACAATCATATGGTTTTTTTTTAATTGCATTTATCTCAAAAATACAAATCTACTGTAGATACCTACCTATAATTAAGATGCACAATAAATTGCTAATTGCTAACACGTAGCAAACTATTTACCGACATTCGGAAAGGGTAAATTGTAACACTATCTTAGAAGTTCCGAAAGCTTGATCATGCGGGTACTATTGTCTAAGTTGTATCAAAAGGATTTGATTCCACGTGGGGTCTAATTCGTATGTAGGTGAGTGCGACAACTGTTTGTTTAAAGTCTGCATGTTTGTGAACGTGGCTTGTATACGGAATGACACGAGGAATCCTAATTTAAGGCTTTCGGTAGATGTTAACAAGAACTTTAACTCATGTTATGTACTATGGAAAAACTTCTTAATATTTATTTTTCCCATTACAGTTACGTTTAAGTCTCTGATTAGATACTTATTCAGAAAAAAATCCTAGCAGTGTACCTCTAGAGGCTCACGGTACTAAAGTGATACCATATAAAGCTGCTATTAGATTCTAAGCAAAGTCAGCATGACTACATAATTCAGTATTGATGCTACATCGTTTTTCAACGTTCACTACTTAATGTTAATTCCTCCAAAAGCAATTTCACAAATATAATCAAAGGATCATTTGGCTTTTAAACTATAATTACATTTGAATACAGTTGCGATTGACCGTGACTCTCAGACAAAACCGGTGCAACCGCCTTCAGAACATCACATAAAGACACGTCATACTTTATTAATTCTTAGGATTATGATAATATTTCTATAAAATCAACCACGTGACCTTTATTCTGATTGTTGAATCTCTAGAAATAACATGCTACCAACCGGATAGTAAATTAACTGCATCGACATATAAGTAGTGATCATAATATTTTTAGTTACATAATAAGTATTCTACATTGGAGTTATTGTATCTAGGCGTTTTATGTTCTTAGTTTACAAGGCTTTAAATGGATTGGTTGGAAGGCATGAAATAAATAAATGACAATAATGACATAAAACATCGACGGATTGACTTAAAACCTAAATAATAGTTACATACCGATTTCGGACCAGATCTCTTTATCAGTTTCGATTGTCAGGTATTTTTATTAAAAAATTGAGCCATTATACAACCGATATTAAACCTTTTTCTTAGCAAAGGTGAACAAAATTGTCTTGAACATCTTAGTTGTTTTCGCATATACATAAATATATTTTAATGTCAACGAAAAAGATTAAAAAATAATTGCAGTTTTAATCTAATATTGGAGACCGGTCTGGTTTTCGTAAAGGATTTATTTTTTGGAATCGCCCACGTTTGCTATATCGATATCTAGGAAATTTTTGAACATTGTTTTTAATCCTCTAATTTCTCAACAAATACATAATTATTACCACTCCACACGTCTGGAAAAAATGTAGCCTTATCGTAAACAAAGGATCACGCTATTAAGGTGGACCTGGAAATTAAATCCAAGAAAAGAAGGACATCAGTCGGTGTCTGAACCAATTTAAAAAAAATAATGCCATTGACTTTTCCTAATATTTCGTCGTGAGCTTATAAGTAATATTTTTTGTAACGAACGCAATTTACCAATCGCATTGCAAAAACATACCTATTAACTTATAGGACGGGTTCTCGAGGTCACGCATATAAATCTAACGCAAAACAAAAACGCTCAGACGTGGTCTGTTCACCGTGTGTTTTAGCGTGTTTCACAATAAAATGAAGTATTTTATTATAATCGCATTGACGATAGCTTTAGTACAAATAACGGTATGTCGTACAATGGATAACGATGATGAATTATCAGAAGATGTAGAAGCCAACTATGGTGATGACGGTGGATTGTTTGATCTAAATGAAGAGGACCGATTAGAGGACGAAGCAAAGCCAATTTATGACTTAAAAGATGCCCCGACTTTGTTCAAGCAGTTCATTAAAGATTACAGCAAGAAATATAAGGATGCCAAAGATTACCAAACGCATTATAAAAGCTTTGTGGAGAACTTGAAGGAGATCAACAGGATAAACAGTGATAATGAATACAGTTCGACAGTTGATATTAACTTGTTTGCAGACTATACGCCAGAGGAAAGACGATTGTTTCTCGGAGATTCTTTTTAACTTCTTTGAAGGTAAGTGTTTATGAACTGGAATTCATTCTTCGTATAATTTGTGTGTTTTTGTGTGATCCATTTAATAATAATAATAGTTAAATCATAATTCGTTAGTTTTGTTTGGTGGATTGGTTTTAATTTTTTTTTTAAGTTAATTAAACTTTTCTTACTTGAAATCGGTACAGAAGCAACTGGATTACCGCTTTTATGTCGTATTTTTGATATTTTAATGTGGAGCAGGCTTACTCAATACTCAACAGTATTTATTCGGTCTGTAAATAATGGTCTCAAGTGCCATGTTATATCAAAAATATTTACCTACTATATTATTCTGACTAACGGTTTTATTTGTATTTACGTTACTATCCCCTTCTCTCTTTACAAAATTAGTTATTGACAAGGAGATACCTAATACGATCACTAACTAAATATGACAAAATAGCATCTCAAGCCGATGGCTCATAATCACTACCATTTATATCAGATTGCCAAAATGTGATAATAAAGTTTATCTTTCCAAATACGACTAAGCTCACTAGCTATATGTTAGTTGTAGGACATTTTCTGGAAATCCAGGCCGGAAAAATGGAACTGCATTTTTCCATTAGGTGATTCTAAGTACCAGCACGATATCTGATTTCTGATGGATTTGTGTTTGATTAATGGCAATAGGCTCACACTTTAATAAATTGGGACCTATAACATAACTGGCAAAATTTGGGTGTACTATACACCACTGCCACCCGTTCCAGTGGCATATTATTATTTTGTAATGTTTCATGTTCTGTATGTTTTGTTTGTCGATGTTAAAGGATTTTATTAATGTATAATGTCGTTGCTGCAAATATTAAATAAACTGGTTTTGACGAGATGCAATGTCAATAGAACACGATGATGCTTGTGTTTATTTTTGTAGTCTTGACACCTTGTGTCGTTTAGTAAATCTATATCTATATAGTAATCGAATTTAAACACTTGTAATAACTCGAAAACTGCTGGACGGATTTTAATGGCTTTTGATTATTTTGTTGGATTTGTCTCCGCCACAAATAACTGAATAACAATTAGAATAAAATGTCGAAAAATGTCATGAAAGCATAATTAAACAAATAAAATATTATGAAGGTGAAGAGTTTGTTTGCTTGAACGCGGTAATCTCAGGAACTACTGGTCCGATTTGAAAAATTCTTTCAGTGTTAGATAGACCATTTATTGAGGAAGCCTATAGGGTATAAAACATTCGAAATCCACGCGGACGGAGTCGCGGGCGGAAGCTAGTAATTCATATTTAACTAAATAAGGTTTAGTACTCCGCCATCTTTCGCCATTGACAGCTCACAGCATGCTGCTTTTTCGGGCAGGAGGACGTCTGCGGGGTCTAAAATTATTTTTTCATAGCAATCAATATAAAACCAGTTTCTTACTAATTATTTTAACCTCTACAACATAAATAAAGGCATTATAGTATGCAAAGGAGCCGGTTTAGATCCGTATAAATAATAAGCGTATTTAATGTTAGCTATAAATAAATCATTTCGGCATTAACTTTAGTATTTATGAGTTATGTTCAGCCGCTGTCACTGAGCTGACATTCTGATTGATAAATCTGAAATATTTAAAATAAAAACTTCAACAAGACCTTTTGTAAGTGTAAGATGGTTAGTAAAAAGTAAAGTTAACCGATGTAATTTATGAATCTCTCGCTTTAGTTGTCTGTGTTATCTATCAAGCCTGTATTCCCTGTGGGGTAGGGTGAGAGGTGTTATTGCACACCTACTATATATTTACCAGACAGTGAAGGTCCTATAAGGGCGCAATCCTAATTTAATCAGTGTTGTCTAAAAAGTACGTACGACTTTGAAAAGGTTATATTTACATACATAAACTAACATGAATACTGTCGGTTTAAACGCACGCCTGTGATTGTGGTCCGTGAACATTAAAAAAGGTTCATCATGTTTAAGGGAACACTTGAAAAATAATAGGAAATTGTCTGTAAATGCATTTAATTAAAAAGCGTCCTAATATAAATCACCTCTACTTGTAGAAAACTATAGGATAATCTCTATAGAGAAGAAACAACAAGATACTTCTCTCCGTTTCGGTTTTACACTCACGCACGCAGTTCTTCAAGATCCGTAATCAATGATCCGTCACCGACCCACGACCCTGACGGCGATAAATGTAGCTACATCTCATGGAACGACTGATCTTCACGATAACCATTCTTCCCCATGCTCATATAATATACTGTTGACGTTTACAGAGTCTAAAGGTGTACAGACACCAACGGCTATTTCTGTTAGCTATGTACAGTCATAGCTAACAAAAATGCCGTGCGTGCGTTTTTCTTTTGTTCATCTGTCATTTAACAAAAAAAAAATCACGCGGTGAAGTTAACTGCTAACAAATTCACACTAGATTTCAGTTCTCTTTACATTTAACACATGTATGTATTTTACTGTTCATAGTACAGTGTTGAAGTATTGTGTTTTATCGTGAGTAATAATTGTGTCAAATATTAAATTTAAAATATGTTAACGATGATGTGCGCTAGATAGTATAAGGTACTAGGAATCATTCACGATGAATAAGAACTATTCACGATGATGATGATGATGACATCCTAGCCGATTTCGGCCACGGCGACTGCTTCTGGGGTTGGCGGCGCTCATGCGCTCGCATATGGCTTGTGTAACCAATCTTCAAAATTCACGATATTGTGTATCTAGCCCAGAGTTTTGTAGGCACGATCCATTTTTAAAAGGTTGTCGGTTAAAACGAACCAAATATCTGTGGGTTCAAACCAATAAAATATATACTTAAGTGACTTTGTCTAGTACGAACTTTCTAAACACGCCTATTATAGTAACATTGACATATATGCTTTTACTATTTATTTTACGATTTTAGCGATATCTGTGACACGCATCAAAACATTTGAACGACTTTTTGTATACAATTAAGTCAATTAAGTAGAGATGTTATTTCACACAAATGTTATTATATAAATCAAATGCGGAGACTTTCTAAGTCTTTCGCTTACCAACTATTAGGTACGACTCTCCATTTTGCATGTAATCCTTGTTATTACCAACTCGACAGATTGTTAGGGGTGCATTATACAAGTGTGTATGTACTTGGCGCTAATAGACGCCATATCTACAGACGTTCAAGCCAATTCATCACGTACATCAAATTTAGTGCTGTGGTTTCTGAAATTAGTGCGCGCGTGCACTGATATACGAGATATTCTGTCTATCAAGAACTAGAATACCCCAGTAATGAATACTAGCATTCGTAGGCTTCATGTGCATTTGTAATTTGTAACTGAATTTGTTGAATGGATATGAATGATATAGGTATATAGAGGAATTGGTAATAGGTACATCTATATTATTATGTTGTTCTTACGTCAAAGTTTTAGTCTGAAAAGTGTAGAGGTTTAAACACTGATCGTAACTGTAATATAACTGTAATATAAACACCACTAGTGTATTGTAGTCGTTTCTTTTTATATATTTTTCTCAAACGGACATCGTACCCGTAACTCCTAGCGCAAAGCGTTGGACCGCTCCGCACTGCTCTGCTCACATACACATGCCCAAAAGGCGAAATTGCTATGTTGGTTTTAACATATTTAGAACCGAAAAAACAAAATTAATCCAACCAAGTTTATAATTTTTTCAAGTGAACAATAAAGTCTTAATACGGCCTCATTAGTTTTTCAATTCCCTAAATATTCATTAAAAGCAAAAAGCGTATGGAAATAAGGGGCTGTTAAATTTGGTCACATTAATAATCCCGGTCAAAGAATTTTGCATAGGGACATTTTCGCCTTGTCGTGGAAGGGTCGACACAAGGCGGGCCATAATGAATTAAATTAGGTCCTACTGATAACCTCTCCGCACAATTTTGGGACTGGGACTAGGGACGAGACATGGACACGTATACACTGGATGAGGTACTTTTGTAATTGGATGTCATGTCACAGACGTTGAGAACCCTAAAAGTTTGTATCCGGTGATGTTTGCGGTGCTGTAAGAAGATTGTTTAAAATATACAATACAATACAATACAATCTTTAGCTCCATAATATTATAAAATAATTAAAAAAATAAATAAATTTCAATTATAGAACGCACTTTGAAGTAATTGGAAAAAAACATGATAGTCGACAAAAATAAATTTGAAATGTCATAGATGGCCACAACACAAAAACACTGACATAATGTTTATAAAAAGCTACTCAAACTATTAAATGTTTCGATTCAAGTAGTACCTACCTAATCAGTTCCTTGTTCCGTGTATTTTTTATTTTGGTTTGAATATTTAGTGGAAGTTGACAAAAAGTAAGTTTACCTACTTAGCATATCTTAAAAAATCCAGTTTCGAATGTATTTTAATTGAACGTTTAATGTTATTTTATATGACCTTTGTAATAAACACAATGACGGCACTGTAGGTATTCCTATTATGTATATATATTAATATAGGCAGATGTGTATAATTATGAGTATAAAATTTATAGAGATCTTGGGCGAGTAATTCATACATAAATGGACGAACTATATACAACGACTTATTTTTAGAGAATGATTTAAAGTCTTAACACGAATTTGTGTTACAATTTTATAGTGTATTTGATTTACCTCACACGTTTTGGCCCATCTAGTCATAAAGGAACGCCAGAACTCTTTGTCGGGGGACAAGACCTTGCTAATGTCAAGTGGTCCGAGTCCAAAGCTGAGAGTTATGTGCATAACGCCTGCTCTGTGATTTATCTCGTTTCAGATTCGACCCACATACATATGTATGTATGACCACATACATTTTAACAAACCGTTTTGGACCGCCATACTCGTACCACGTGCCTCTTTTTAACGGAATTTATGTGAACTTCGGTTTTTTTTGCTGCAGATTTCATTGCCGTCGTGTTGCGGAATTTCATTTGACTACAAGAAGATTCTTCCAGTAAAGATTATACCTACTACAATTATTAAATTAATATAAAGTATTGTTTTGATTTTTTCTTTTATACCCAAAGTGTATCTTGATCATAATTTACTTACATCCACAAGTATCAACACCAATTCTGCGATCCCCAAGCCGCTTGCCAAACGTGGGGATTATGGCAAATCCCCCCGTGTTCACCAGTGGACGGCTTCCGGCTGATCATGACAAACTTGTATACTATATACACCAATAAAATACACCAACGCACATGAGATAGATTAACTTTATACATGACTTAAGTATTTGCAATCATATGATATGATATAAAAGATGGATTTAGGTATTTATAAGAAGATTTCCATTTCCACCTGAGAAACGTAAGGTTCCATTGCCAGATCAGGATAATAGGTAGTCCGGTTGCTCCAAATTACATATTATAGTATGGAACCTATTCAGTACCTACATTATATACCACCTTGACAAATATGGGTGTGAACCAGCACACTTCCCCCGAGCCCTCCGAGAAATACAGTGCACTATAAACCATGGTCCGAACCCCTTTGAAGGGTGCTATTAGCCGCGGTATTGCTTATAATGTAATTGCGAGCCCTCAATTATAAAACCTTCTACGTCTCTCCAAACCAATTCAAAATATAACAAATTCTAGCGATATGACTTTAGCAATAACCGAAATTGTCCCCAGACATGTTACAGTTATCTATCTTCATTCACCATTTGATTAATCACCTAACTGTTACTTATCTTAGTGGTGTTTAATTGCCCGCACGTTAACTACAACATCGTCCATAACTGGGTGGCCATGTTTAGTAACTTGAATATTCGCTTTAATATAAACCTAATAAACTCAGTCCAGTAAAAACATGACACAGTTTTTACAGTCTATTATAGTGACTGCTATTAAACTTTTAATCTGATAGAAAGTGTAAATATCTATATAAAAATGTGATGGCATGTGATAAAAATGTAATGATGAGATAACCAATAGGTACACTACTTAACATGACTATAAGTAGATATATAACTTAATATAGGACATGCGTAAAATATTTATTTCGTCTATTCATGAGGCGTTGTTATCGTAAATCTACCTAACTGTGAATTTTCTTATTTCCAAAGCGTCCCGCAAAAAACATCTTCGAATATTGCTACCTACAATGCCTCAAAGGAGATGATCCTTAGATTCGATATATGTATTATGTAACTAACTCTTTCCTGTGGCTTCGCCGCAAGGACTACATAATGAGGTTTTGTACCTTTTAGTAGATGTCGTAGATACGCTGTGATAATATTTTACCTTGCTAGAAATACCAAATCAATAAAAATGTTTGATTTAAAATATTATATTGATAACTAATCCTCCTACGCAAATTGAATAGCATGAAGATGTAGTGAGGTGAAACATCTACAAATGTGAATAATTAATTAACAAAATTGAGTAGTATTTTTAACAGTATCTGTATAAATCATGAAGTACTTAAAATTAATTTTGCAGATTCTCTTAAAAATACTGTCCGCAGTCGAAACACGAAGATCTACCAACGGGCCTTAATTAATATGCTTCTTCTATCGTGTCGATGGCACGTCTTAAATTACGTCAGCTCGTAGACTGGCCGGAAATTATTAATTATACTAAGCAACATCAGAAGGGGCGCGTGGCTACTGATTACCGCGCAGATTGTCCGATCTTAAGATATCGGTTTCGCGCAGTAATTGGGTTGTGGAGGTCAGAAGGCAGGCACCTCATGTAAAACACAGGTATTCAGTCAAATTAGTGTATTTGTTAGAACCCGATCCATACTCTGTGACGATCTCTTCATTCTTGGGACATTGGTACCTACTGATAAGAGGAGAATGATGCACACAGAGCTCCTGGTTCAATCCTTAGAAAAGAAAACAACAAAAATCATGCACCATACAAGTATTAAGTACCTAGTTAAGTTTTATTGACTAACACAAAAATGGTAGATAGTACATACATTAGACTAACAACTGATTCTATTCCAACCAAAAACAACAATAACTAATAAGAAAGAAAGCCAGCAAAGGATAGATATCTAGAGCGTTCGGTCCAATGAATAACAAAGTAGACACATGTTTAGCAAGTTTTGTCATGCGTAATACTGTGGGAGCTGCTCAACCGGGTACGATGTATACTTTTCAAAAAGTACGGTCATGCGTAACTATTGACATTGCCCTTAACGCATGAACGTGACGAAGATGTTCGAGCTTGTGACAATTGTATTAGTGGGCCACTAAACTAGAGGATAAAGACGGAGTATTAGTTATTATAAATATTTTCTTCGACCAAGACTCAAAATGTAGATACTATGCTAACTAAGAGCCCAGACTACAGTGAGAGAGTACCCAGTACTGGACGTAAGTAGGTATGATGATGATGTAGATCATTACCCACTACCCTCCATCCCTACCCAAAAAGATGACGAGTTTTATTACAAAATACTTACCTATAAAGCAGCAACATTAAAGTAAAATTAGTCTGAACTCATCTGCCCAATACAGTGACGATGAATGGCAAACTTTTAGCTAATAACAATAAACATTACATAATATTATGCTTTTATAAAAAATACAACGAATACTGTAAAACAATACCTGATAAAAATTAATGATAAAAAAAATAATAGATAAAGAATAAAAAACGTACAATAAGCTTAAACAATAAAATATAAATGTAAACTAAACGCGATTGACGCTGTCATAGATAAACGTCAAACTTGAAAATGACAGTAGCATAAATTTGTCAACATTGGACATTCAACACCATTCGAATGTGATTGTGAAAGAGTTATTGGTAACATATTTTGTATTAAAATAATTCTTCCCGTACAGAAAAATTAAGCCATTAAAAATGATAGTTAATTATTGTCAAATTTAATTCAAGATTTCACCGCCGGGTAAACTAACTGCTTTATATTCGGTGAGTTGTATGTTATTTTTACCGTAAAATTTAGCTGATTGGGTTGTTTTATACTGTCGGATGAATGAAAATACTGTATTTATTCATTATTAATTATATTTTTCAACGTATTTCCAACGTGGCATCGCAGTTACCTTGTTAAACCGATAACATCTGGTGAAACATTGGTCCGTCGTCGAGCGTAATTTTAAATATCTGCTTTCACTCTATATTATTAATATTTAATTAAGGCTATTTGCTAACATAAAGGCATGTTGTAGTCCATTGTAAAAATACATGCAGTAGCTATGTGTTGCTAATACCCATGTAATTTCAATTAGGCTCATACTTTTATGCCTCTTGTATAATAGTTACATAGAAATATGGCACCACCTGTATTCATTTATGTACATTACAATATGAGAATAGAAATAGTGCTACCTATAATCCCTTCTTAGCAATCAGCACCACCTACAAAAAAAAATATGTTGAGGCTTCATGATGTTCAATGCCGCAATACACACACAAGGTGATGTTTATTTCTAACATATGGTACTCAAATATATACAAAAGACTTAAGTAATTCATATCTTGAATGCATGAAGTTCTTCAATAAATAATATAATGTTAAAACTGTTTATTTGGAAGATATTCTCATATATCTTAAGTGTATGATTTGTTATATAAATGATACAATTTATATTAGCTTTATTGTTTATCCTTAGTAAGAATATTAATGTTGGAACATCCCGTCACTCAGCAAGGCCAGCTTGCATGTTATCTCAAGTTCATTTTAAATCCTGTCAAAATTATCTCTTGTTTTCAATAACAAAAAAGTCTTGATATTTTTCAAAATAACTCTGGCAACTAAAATTGTCTAATCTAATTTTGTTTTAAATTTGGCTACATGAACAGAATGTTTTCTTGAAAATTTTGAATGTTCAGCCACTATTAAAATTGGATTTGCTAACGGATTTGCTATTATGCACCAGTGTAATTCCTTTCTTTTCCTATTATATATTATGTACTTATAGGCATACCTGATAGTATTTTCCATGAGATACTTCAGAGGTTAAAATTGTAATTGCGAATTAAATGTTGAGTTTACACTCCCATCCGGGATATTGAACCACCATTATGAATGTAAATGTTTAATTAATTATAAGTTTGAGTCTGCAATCCTCTGTCTGCTGACTATGCTATAAATATTTTTATGAGATCTAGACTAACTCATATAAAATGGACTGTTCACCACACTTTTAAGAATTGACCACTTCAACCAATCCATATTTTATATGCAAATCTATTTAAGTTAAATAATAGAACGATTTTAACAAATGACAGTAGTAAACTGTATATATTTTTTAAGTCAAAAATAAATAAGTCCATACACCATACTCAACAACACCAATTAAAATCATAAGTCGTTATTTAAAGGTAAATAAAATGCTTTGACGTGACGAACGAAATCGAATGTTTTACGACTAATAGCGCAATAAACGTACATAGGTATGTGGTACCTAGTTAATACTCGAATCAATTGTAACAAGCAACTCATGATGCAATCTAATCGTTTAAATGTTTATTATTACTTACAGTTTAACAAGCTGTTGCGCCCATCTGTACTTAGAGGCAATAACATCAATTGCTATACGAAGAAAAAAGTAACGCCGGGTTTTTGAAAGGCTTGTCATAAATAATCATAATTTATAAAGCGACTAACAGACACGTCGATATAACAGGGCCGTCAAATCAATTTAGGTTTCTGAAAGCATAATAAGAGTCAAAATCATTTGGCTTGTGAAATGACATTACACTTACGATTTAAAAAAATACTTATGCGGTGAATGCTACTGTTGTTGTTGTTACTGGCATTACTTGAAATCGAACCTACCAATAACAACGCAACTTAGCTACAGCCATTTGTACAGTCCGATCATTATGCGTACCTCGGCATCATTTTCAGACCACGTCACTCTGTACTATCGTACTGCTGTCTAGCCCATTAATTTATAATCATCACCCAACATCTTTGGACAGGTACGAACCTACTAGGTACTGCAGAAACTGTACTATACTGCGTATATAGACTGAAAACTGCTTTATTAGTTCCTTCTTTAACATACCAAAAAGCCCAGACTCAAAACAAGTTTTCGTCCCATGCGGCAATCGATCGCACTTCTCAGCGCAGCAGTACCGTCCAATCACAGCCACTACGCCAGTAAGACTGCCGATTCCAAGAAAAAATAAATTATTTATATTTAAATAGGTACATCTATAATTTACGAATTATTTTTCTCTTTACGTAATTTCATTTTGTATACCTTAGTATGTATAGGTACCTACTTGAAACTCGAATTCATTGTCGTTCTAGATAAAAAACTCTATTCTATTTACTCGATTCTATTTTCAAGCACCTCTACTGTTAAATAAACATAAAAGTTAAATTAAACCACTATCATAATTATCCGTTTACAAAATATAACACTTAATCTCGGATGTCCCTGAAATTATCTTGTTATTATTATTATTGTTGAAAGCTATTCTTCCTCTTCCCAATTCTAAATTGACATTCGGATATTTTAAGACATGGAAATGAATGGTATCCGAAACAAAGTGAACATTCACCGGAACTTTTGTTTGTGAATCTAAAGCCCTACGCACACTACACGGTAATAATGAAAAAAATGCTTAACACCAAGGTCCAATCATCAATATTATGTTTTACTTACTGGTACCTACGCGATGTTCCTAAATCCTAACGTGCCCGAAATTTTTTGTTAAACATAAGAGTATGAAGTTTTATTATTTTACATGTTTACAGGCTGATTTCAGTATTGGAAATATTAACATAATATACCAATTTTTTTTAAATGTCCTCGGAACTTGAACTATTTTTTTTCTCGTTTCTGTAAACTAAAACACGGACACGTTTATTTTCGATATGTATATAATGGAAGTAACAAGGAGCAAGTGCTCACGCGCAAATCGACAGTCGTTTAGCTTGCTCAGTCTGTGAGTGTCCGTTAATGTGGAGTGCCCGCGCAACGCACACACGCTTTTAATTGCAATGTGGTTTTAAATTTTGTTATTCGATTTTTTTATCTTTAGTGATAGTGATTGTATTTTATTAAGTTGTGGTAAGCTATTATAAATTCAGTTTATTGTTTCCATTAAAACAATTTTTATCTGTTATCTTATATTTTTGCAACGTTATTTAATCATTCAATTAAATGTATTAGGAATATTTTATTGACCTAGGTTCCGCAGTCTTATCATATGAACAATAAGTTCATCCATTGTATATTCCCTCCTACATTATTTAAAACAATGAAACCATTTCAATTATTAAGTACTATAGACTATTGACTTAACAAAGACATGATAGACCCCCTGTCAAAAATATCCACTTTGGCGGTTTTGTAGCGTTGAAGATGCTAAGAACAACATAATAGTACTTATAATCCATCACGATCATCATCTGCAGCCCGATCAGCCACTACTAGGTAAAGCCTCTCTCTTTTGTACCGAACTCTACGCCAGCCTAAATAAAAGTATAGGTTTCAACTGTTAAATTTTCTATAGCTTATTTACTGTCCCACTGCTGGGCAAAGGCCTCTCCTTAGAGCGTCCAAATCCCCCTATTCTCTCAAATTATACAAACTGATTATAGGTACCTATCGGTCTTACAACATGTTTATCAACTATTGGGCTAACCTTTTCACTAATTTTATCGATAGTTGAACTTGAATAAGATCGCTGTCGGAAACGTTACACTTGATCGACCAACATTAATACCTACTAAATTTACCCAAATATTGGACAAATGTTGTGGTATTTGTGTAAATACTAAATTTCTTGTAGGTTAAGAAATGTAACACGATTTACAGAAGATCGATACTAAACTCCCAAATCAACAAGTAAATATACCTACCTATACCTAAGTAAAATAATCAAAAAAGAAAACAAGTTTACTGCAGTAAAAACAAATCTGCTTTTAGAAATATACTGTTATAATGCGAGTACTGCTTATATACGATCATGGCTGAACACATTTCCCAATGTACTCATTATAAGTTCAATAACCAATGTACCTGATAAAAAATAGATAATTCATGTACTTTTCTTCAGAGTGATTGACGTATTATGAGTTTTTGCAGTATTCAGCAACTGTATCAAAAGATCAGCGCAGGTAGGCTTCGATATGCATTAAACATTTAAGATTGTTAATTGAATTCATAACTTTATTATCTAGAAGCACAATAGAGACTTGTTAAGTCATCAAGCTCAGGATTCCGAAAAGGTTTCATACCACCCAGGGATAGTATTGTTATCACGAACTTAATAATAATGACAACACGTCGCGTCGTCGCGGTTATACATAACTTAATCAACACCGCAGAAATTATCTATTGACACGAGCAGTACCAGTTTTAAAGAATAACAAATAAAACATATTTCAGAATGTTTCGCGGTGGGTGTCTCTTGAACATATTACAACAACACTTATCTTCAGTATTTTATACAGTTTAAGCCTGGCTATAGGACTTGTTTTAGGGTTGCCGAAAATTACTAAGTATTTAAACCTCGCAAAGAAACTTGAACTAGACGATGTAGATTAAAAAGCTGTTCTAGTTAGTACTCACAAATAATATTCTCTATAATTTAAATTTTGTTTGATGATTACCAAGTTGATCCACATACATGTTACTGAAACTATGTATATTGTAATTTGTGACCCCTGTTAAATTAGGTTGGAGTTCATCATCGTCCTCCTCTCATTCCCAATAACATATAGGTATTGTGGTACACATTTCGTCCCGAGTGACATTCCATTTCTGGGACAAAATTGAAACTCTGAGTTACAACTGTATTTTTTTAACAAATAAACCCAACGGGGCTGTCGACCTGACCATCAAACCATAACGAGCGGTTCACATTCTAGTTTTCTAGACTAGTCTAGATTATTTACTGTTTATCAAGTACCTAATTTCTAAATTAAGAATGTATTTTGAAGCTTTCATTATCCCCTGCCCTTTATAACGCGGTATTGTCTTTTCTAATTGTAAAGTTTGAAGTCATAGAAGACGTCAATGCAATTAGTTTTTATTGTGTACTGAAATTATTCGGTATTATCTAAAGCTGAGCGCTCTCTGCGTAACTATTAAAAGCCAGAGCGTAATCTGTTTTATAAGTTTAAAGCGGAGGCCAAATAAGTTTATTAAATTCAAGTTAATTAATATTAATTGTGCTCTTTTTGATTAACCCATTGTGTTTTGTCATCCACATTCATTTTGATGACTCCACCATGCATGCCGACTTTTTATTTTAAGACAAGTGAATCCTAATATTGTTATAATCATTTGCAATTTTATTTGACATTTATTATTTATGTTTTAAGTAATCTTTAAGGCGCGTGAATTGGAACTGAGTAGATACCCGCTACATATAATGTAAAACGACTTCCAAAGATCTGAATTCAAGGGCTGAAGTGGTTCAGTAAGTACCTAAGCATATTTTCAGTCATATTATTTTCGTTTTATCGCCAACAAATCTAAAGAAAGGTGTTTTATTAGGTGTTATTGAGCATCGGGTTTTGGTTCAGTCCACAACGAGATTGGGGCTCTCAAAAGTCACGTCTCAAATGACAAACGCTGGAATGTTCTTAGGCTACAGAAACCGACACCTAAGAATGTGGGTTCACAATAAAATTCTTATTCGCTTTGTTGCCCATTTTAGCCAATATTTTTCACAACATTCGTAGGTATATATGATAGGGTTTCTGCTATAAAAGTAAACATTTCAAAGGAACAAATTTTTCTTTATTTTCTTTCTTCATAAATAATATATTGCGCGTGTAGGTACAATTTGAAATCATATCACGTAATTATTAGGTATGTTACCTTCAAAACTTAGGTACACTACACGCGAAATAGCAACTTTTTTGTTTTTGATAAAAGCGGCGAAGCGTTTGCAGCATCCCAATTATGTTTAACTCAATATACTTTCGTTAATAAAAAAGGAAAATATTCGTAGTGTTTCATAGAAGCTTATAACAAATTTTAGCACTAGACATTATTCTTGTTAACGAAGGAAGAAAAGATATTAGTAGTAGAGAAAGTTAGTGTTATATAATTATGTTAGAACATAAGTTTGAGCGAGTATAACAAACAACGCGCAGATAATCTGATAGGCTAAGAAAATTATCATCTAGTTCATCCTACACTTACTTATTCAGAATACATAATACCGGTTTATTGTTCTAAGTGATTAAATAATACCAGTCGTCTTATCCTTTGCATAAAATACCTAACGTTAAGGACAGAATTAGTACAAAGTACTAACGATTGTTAAATAATATGACTATTGACTATATAGCAAAGTAAAATATTTAATTCACCATTGTAAAAAGAACTATATCGTCATAATTATTCAAATGACTTTTAATACCTTTGATAAGAAAACCTGAAAGAACTCTTAGTGTTATGTCTTGTATGTATTACCTATTGTTTTATTTTTAACTAGCTGCACCCCGCGGTGTTACCCGCTACATATTTTCGAGATAAAAAGTAGCCTATCCAGGGTGCCAGCTACCTCCATATGAAATTTCATTAAAATTTATTCAGTAGTTTTTACGTGAAAGAGTAACAAACATCCATCCATACTTACAAGCTTTCTCGTTTATAATATTAGTAGGGATCCACTTCACTAGTATTGAGTAGACCAATGATTATTGTTAATGTAACAGATTTGGTACTGATAATTATAGTTAAGTAATTTCACTTTCATAATTGTTAGTTACGATTACTAAACCTATCCAAGATATCGGCGTCAATGCTTTATCCATATAACGTACTAGCTACCACTAGATAATTTTGAATTATAGCAAATAAATATGCAAAAAAGGTGAAGAAATAACATACCGAACAATGCGGCATCGCCACCGCTTTCGCTGAAAATTGGTCCAATGATATTCGAACACGATTTTCCCAATACTTACTGTCTTTGTGTTGAACGTTTTGAGATCATGAGTACATAGAAATTCATAGAATGTCTTTGTGTTGAAGCACTATTCGATTTGACTTACAATTTATGCAGTTCAAATGATGTTTTTTTCTTGCGTTTCTTTGACAATTTGTTAGAATAATAAATGCAGAGAAAACATAGTCGAACGTAATATTAGACTAGACACAACACGCCGTTAAGTTTGATAACATAGAGTTTACTATCAATAAAGTCATAAACATTTTTTGTTACAAATTACAGTATCGACAAATGCTGAGAGTGCCAAATCGTGACATGACTGCGAGTAATATTTTTATCTGTCGTGATCGGGCTATTTTCTAGAAAATCGCGTAATATGACGAGACAACGGTGCTCTACGCCAGTTACTTTGCCAGTTTTACGAGTTCGTCAATATATTAGATACATGCTTAAATCTATACACAATATCGTCACCAGACAAGCATGAACACGTGGTCAACTTGCAGCATCCTGATAGTAGCCGTCCAATGCACTTTAGTATTTGATAAAAGGAGCTCGTAACATCTAATTTTTTTACTGTTGTTAAACATATTTTATAAGTAAATTGTCAAGTTCTGAAATCTCTACAGCTCCATTATATTTCATAATAAATTGACTTTTGTATATTTTTTTTTGGAATACGTGAACCCTTCAGCCTTTTCTAAAATTAATTTTGTTGTTCATTGAAGGCGCGCGAACCTGTCGTCTCTGACTCCCGATAACATTGACTGATCGGACGTTGGACGGGTGGAATAGATGAGAGAAGTACGTGCTACGTCCGAAACTCGGCGTGATGAATCGGCGACTTGTAATCGTTGGACTAACACGGGTCCTGTAATTTGTTAAGGGAAAGTTCATTGGGTCCTCGGTCCTGCAGATGTGCACTATCATCTATTGTGAACGAAAACGCGACATGTTTATTTATAAGCTGTGAAATTGACTTTGTATTTTCCTTTTTAAGGTAGCGAAGTTATGAGTGGTATTTGCTTCAAGAAATAGTGCCCTTTACTCTTAATAGTGAAAATTGCATCATCACTAAAACACTTATGCTGGACGCATAAGTGTTTTAGTGATGATGCAATTTTCATAACTTCTAGGCATGTTGTTATAGGTTTTAGATAAATAGGCCATAAATCTGCTGTTTCCGTTTAAGGGTAGGAGATAGTTACAAGAAAAACTGCTTGCAAGGTCTGTATTAATGAGGAAAACGTGCCGCGCTTGCGATGAGTCGCAAACAAATCGATGTCTCGTAATCGACGGACTCGCATTACGACCAATTTGTTCAAGTGAAAATATCACTACTTTTTATATCGCTCTCTAGTAATTTATCTTAGTCATTAAACTTGACACGCCGTCATACAAGGAGTCCATCAGTTAAATCTGGGCTTAACTTTTGGGCAAATGCTTTTGATTTTTTACTTAAGAAACTTTCACATGTGCTCGCTGTCTATCTAAATTCGGACAACATTCACTTCTCTATAAAACAATGTTTAATTTATTACTCGCATGGGTTAGGAACTTTATTTATTGATAAGAACAAGGTTGCATCTTTGCTGAAAACTAAGCAAACAATGGCAACTCACGTCAGCTTTTTATAATAATACACCGGAACTATTGATACCATCTGAACCAATAGAGTAAGTTGAGCGACTGCTGTACAACGTCTACTGTCCGAATATGTTTATCGATATTTTTATGTATTTACTGAGTGGTTTCCTGTTCGCTGATGACCTGTTATCTCGTCCGCCACAGATTTACCCACTTTTAGATACGCCACGAATTTATAGCTATTTTAATTATTTTGAACTTCGAACTTGGTTGTATTTAGTAAGCTACTTCTCTATTACATATTGCTTCTACATTTTAAAGATTCTCTGTCGCAATACATACGGCAGATTAAATATGGCCTTAATAATAATAAATTCTTTATTCGGATTACTGAGATCCATCACAATAAGCATATAAAATTAATGCTTTCAAAGTTTATATTAGTTTACTTAATATGGTTGTTGCAGATGCTTTTATTTGATCCGAAACCAGGAAATCGCACGCCTGATTTTAATTAGCACTGATGTGGCCTTTGCTTACGTCAATTCCGTTTAGACGTCAATATGATACACCATCTGAGTCTGTGATTCTACGCGTGTTCTTTTTATGGTTTACAAAAGAGATAAAGTAAAAGAACCCCACATGTCGATGATGGAACACTGATAAGTGATAAAGACGTCACTTAAATACTTTTTAAATGACCTACGCCTTAAAAATTTATTATTCGCGTTATCATTATCAATTCGTATTAGCCTATTACGGTATCAGTTTAATTGGTTTATGAGAACATTAATACTTAATAGCATCAATTTCGCCAGATATCATTTACGTGTAGGCACGACTTGTATAATGAGGCTGCAGAAATACAAAGAATTGTGTACTTCAAAAATGATAACAAAGTAATTATTATGCAAGTCTTACTGACTCATATTTCGATTGCAACATCGAAGACAATAACTTACTTATAACTACATATCTACGACTTTCAAATTATTGGTAAATAAAGCTAGGTACATACGACCGCGTGATACAAGCTCTAACTAAATACATACAATCGTTTACATTACCGCGCGGTCATGTAGACGATTAACACTATTTAGCTTGATCTTGTACCGCGTGCTCGGTAGTTCCGCGCTATCATATGAACTTAGCCTTAATGTGTAAAATCGATAACACCACTAATTTTTACTTACAATAGAATAAAACAAATTGTTTCAAGAGATTGTCGCGGAATACTGATTTCTAAATATGATTAAATGCTGGCAAAGTAAAGCCAATTACAATGACGTCTATAAACAGCTATATTATTATCTAACGTCATATATTTATAATTTAAATAAGTACCTACCTACTGTTAGTATGATAATTTGGTTAATGATTACCCTAACGCTTCGAACGGAAACAATATTATACTTAGCAATAGTGATATTCAGTAGCGTGTGGAATGTACTTTACAGTTAGCAACTTTAGATACCTACTTACTAATTATTTTAGTTTACTAACTACTGTTCATTTGATAACAGTGTAAATTATATTAGATATTCCTTTAAAATTCTTCACGGTAAGTACATAATTATTTATTAATGTTTTGATAAGCTGCTTGGGATTTTTAGGTGTCGCAAAAACCTAAATCATCTTAAAACAATCCTACCAGATTAACCCTTGTATTCCAACATCAATGTGAAAATATCAGTAGATACATAATTAAGTGTTATTCTAAACTTATTACAAGTTGTATAATGATATTACAAGATGGAACGTTTGCAGGCAGCAGTCGCGCAGCTGTAAGGAATGTAATATACGAGTAGATGGCGGCAGCTATCATGTGTACTTCCCATAGGAATGTTCATTGGATTATCATTTCTGCGGGCACCTACCACCTCGCATTCGTCACGTCGTGTCGCGTGTGACGGATCGCACCACACTTCGTTAGGGCTGCCGTAAAACGCGTATCATATTAACAATGATAAGACCATTTTTATTGCCACCGAAAATTGCTTAGTATTATTCGATATACATAATATGATCTGACATTGACACATCCTTCGCCTTTTGATAAAAGCAATCATGTAAATGTTTATTGATCGAAACATTGCTAAATTCTATTTTTAAGATTGGTCTTGATTTGTTATACGTTCGTTAAAATATACTCGCGACCCAAAAAGAAAGGAAATCACTGAAGAAACCTAGAGAGAATACGAAAACAAATGCTAAGCCTTCGTTGAATAGAAGCTTAAGCTAAGACGTTTGTAGATATGCCCAAACGCAGACCGTTTTAAATAGGTCGGAGCAGCCCTATATACACTGGGCTCACGGGTCGACGGATTGATCGAGGAATTACGTGGCTAACATCCACCAAAATGATTGATAACCGTCTTGGGATAGGGAATTATTGTTGGATCCCTGATAGGCGTTTAGTGCGATAGTTGATTCCGATGCTCGTACGCCGTCGTTAGGGACCCTAATACAGTGCTACCTCCTTTGAGGCTCCTTCTGATTTATGAACGATATTTAGAGGGAGCATACGTGTGTTATCTCTTTCACTGCTTTTTTGTCTATATATAATGGAAAGTTTAACACTCGTATTTCCTACTTACGGAAATAATAAAAATATGATATTCTTGTCTACGTCTGCATAAAGATATTAGTAGTCCTTAGTAGTAAATTCATTTAATAAAACATACGAAACTTACGTAGGTAATTAAAGGAACAAGTATCGCGGCAGTAAAGTCATGTTTACATGTATTGCATACAATCAGTTTCAATCTAAAAGGTATAATATCATAGATGCCAATACATTAATCGTGAGTATCACATCAACCGTAAGAAAACGATTATAGTTATTAACGTAAACGTAAAGTGTGGAAATATTTAACAATCAAATTATTTAATAGGTCAGAAAATTGCAGAATTTTTGATTGGCTGCACCTCTCGACCTTAGGTAATACTCTTTTTTCATTGGCGTATTGGTAACGCGTGCCGACAGTAGCAATTTAATAGTTTTCAAGTTGGTTAAGATTGTGAACTCTGTGTACACTAGGGCTCTTGGATAAGTGATAACGACCGAAATTAAACAGGTTCCCAAATATTCTTAAACTAATACTACGACAACAATTTTTTTTACCACATATTTACGCTAGCATAACTTTAAATAGCCCAAACTTTAATTTTATATAAGTATAGAAGTAAATTTACTATCGTGCATCAATTAAATAAGACAAAGTTTCATTCTTATCCTGATTTTGCCTTGGGTTGGCATATTTTGCGCACTAGCTACGCTCTATCTGCACTACTCGATCTACATAACACTTGATATTTGTTAAGTTCGAATAATAAGTTACGTAGTTTTGCTAACAATAAAAATTGATTAAAACGAAATATGGTTCATATTACAAAAGAATTATATCACAGTTTTATTTATAGTTACGTGCGTCAAAATCGGTTTACTTTTCACGTCGTTTTCACTTTTGTGTTTTACAAGAATGCAATATTTCAACTACTTGTAAAAAAGGTAGGCTACCTCTATCACAGTTTCTGTTAGGTTACAATATTAAAAAAAATATCATATTCCAGAAAAAGTCAGTTTATTTCTAAAACCGTTAATTCCGTGTCAAAAACACCACATAAAATGCGTACAAGCTAAAACAATTGCGGTTTTTGCTATACGAATTGCACAACTAAAAGCCGGTTCTCACAATATTACGCACCGTATGATAAATTCGTCCGTTATCAGTTCATGGTCAATATCTTTACTATCGATCGAATTTCGACGGCGCACATTACGTAAACAATAATGTATTATTTTTAATCGTGTTATATTTACATCACGTGTCGCATATTACGAGTATTAAATAACAATTACTCAATCAGTCGAATTGTTATTTTATAGCCTCTCATTGTGTGTTATTGTATTTATAACCACTCAGCAGTAAACAAGTTTAAATAGTCAATTACTTTTCAGGCTGAATCAAGCTAAAATTCCTTCTTCTATATCTCAAAAGCCTCCTTTAATGTGGTAATAGTAACAACGTTCTAAGATATCGATCATAATTAATAAGGAAGTGGTAATTCAAGGTTGACCAATCGATTTGCTATTTACTAATCAGTTTCATACATTATAAAGCTACGTTTCATACAACAAAGTTTATCTGATTGCATCCAACAACCTCGTTCAAGAAAATTAGAATTCATACTCCGCTGGGTTGATAGCGTATTTCATGTCGTCATTAAAGAGATTACACGTTTATACGCAGAATGATGCATTATTACGTACGACATCATGTATTATCTGAAATTGTGTATTACGTAAACAGTATATTACAGAGATAACATTTCGATCACAGCCGACATAAAACCGACAATGTCAAAGATGTACCAACAAACACAAGGGTTAATGGAAATACTCAATCCAATCTGCCCGAATAATTGGTTAGACCCACCTGGCCGGGAACAAAGCGCAGGCGACGTTGTTCACCGGAGGTTTATTGGCAGCCGATGTAACATACCATCGCAAATTAACACAGCCGACCTCAATATTATCGAAGAACACGCCCACCGCCTTATGTCCGAACGCACTACACACTAATAACTAATTTTCTCCCTGAACCCACCACTCAAGGGGTAAATTGACAGTAATAGATTTGTTCCCTCCCCGTTCTTACTCATTTGTAGTAAAATTGTTACAACACTGTTACGTATAAGGTAAATCATAATGTATACTCGTCTTCTGTTCGTAGTTTTTTGAAATAAAGGATACCAAATTCCATATTTTTATAAGGTAACTTATTCCATGAAATCTACTAAATCTTGATAAATCCACCGAATCTGTCTGTAGGCTTTCAGTTCATATACTCTGGAGGTTTTGTATAAAACACAAAATAAATTAACAGTGTGGTCTCTCGCAACAATATTTGTTATTTCAACAATAATAACCATCGATTATTTTCGGCCCTTTATACGTAAGATCTACATTTGGCCCTTTGTTTTTCGGCGGCCATGTTTAGCGGCCAGCCTTTATTAGGGAATTGGAAGTGTGCGACACAAAGGGTCTTAAATTAAATCAACTACCCCAATATTCCCTGCAGGAGTGCTTTATAGGCTGGGGAAATGTAGAGCGTTGTAACCGCCGCTTTACCGACTCCATATTGAAGTTTGGCTTGACAGCACTAAATAAAACGTGGAATCAGCGGTTGACGTTACTTCTCAAAACTATTGTTGCTTTTCTATCAAAACGGGAATGGAACATTTGCGCCAGAGCAAATTAACTTGAATTCTTATTTTTCAAATGTGCTCTGTTCCATTTCTCCGTTAATACAGCGTCGCAAGCAAACTATAGACAATGTTGCAAAGTTTGTCTCCCATTTTATTGCTCTATCATGTTTTGAGAAAGCTACAGTACATCCCTGTATAAACTGTTTCTTTTACTTTTGTATTGTTTTTATATGATTAAAATGTAGGATGATTTATAAAAGTCGTGACTCTTTAGTTACTCGTAATAACCACTAATTATTTCAATACGCACGTTAAACGCACTACAAAACTAATTATAATTAAGGAAAACACATACCTACCTACTTTAGTTAGCCTGAACTTACTTGCGTAACCATCAGATAAATGAAGAGTGAATTGGACAACTAACCTTAACATATAAATTAACTTATTTTTCTAATTATATTATTTTGTTAGATTATAATGGTTCCGTTATATTTAGATACGGGGGGTCAGTCGTTGACCAATCCTTAATGTTGATTAGGTAATTATTCTAACCTTGTCATCTAGTCATCAGCAAATAAAGGCGAGACAAATTGTGAAACAAATAACGAGTTACGTGTAACTTATAATTCTTTAAATATTTATATTCAATTGTTTTCTCACCAGGTAAGCCGGTCAACAAAATGTCATCACCATCAAAACATCGCTCTAAAAGACAGACTCGATGCAGACGATTGCTACACAAACGACTGCCTATAACGAAATGGCTACCAGAATACAATTCAGAGAAGGCTCTAGCAGATTTGATTGCTGGCATCACTGTGGGGCTTACGGTGATACCGCAAGCTCTAGCATACGCAACACTGGCTGGGCTGAGTCCACAGGTACAGTGTTATTTGTATGTTATAATTATAATATTGGTATCAGCGTAAATACTCTGATTATCCAATTTATTGTAAGTATTAGTAACAATGGCTAAAATGTTATTTCTAATACTGACTGAAACGCATCGATATACATACACTCCAAGATAACATACATCTAAATGAAAACGTTATGTATTTATCGCTGCTGAAATGTTTTTCCATGTCAACTTGGATATAGAAGAGCTAAAAGCAAAAATGTTTTCAAAAATCTGATTTTAGGGTAAACGACCGTACAGAAGGCTGTTTACCAGCCCTCAGAAATACAGTCCACTGAGCGCGTATTGCAAACACAAGGTTTACGTAATAATAAATAGTGACACTTTAAGTTCAGAACTCCCTAAGCAGTCATATAATATGGTGCTGGAGATATCTTAAAGACTTCTCTTGGACTAAATAGCTTTTAATAATAAATGGCTTTTAAAATTTTATATTAGTATATTCGCTTAGAATTTGACAACATGAATGATCGCCACTCAATCTTACCTGGCGCAGTTCTAAAATATTTACCAGTCGCTTTTCTCGCGGCAAGTTGACATTGTAGAGTTTTAGCTACCTAGTATGAATTTTACTTACTACTTATTAGGTTGTAAAAAAAACATTCAAATAGTTTAAATATAATAGGTATCCACATATTTCCGTGACTGGTTCCGTGAAAAACATACTAGGTATACAACAAAAAGTCCAATTAGGAGCATTGTTCTACACACCTGTACTTCAAAGGTAGTAAACGAGACATTAACAGCCGTACATTTTGCAGGACGGTCTCTACTCATCGTTTATGGGGTGCTTCGTGTACATAGTTTTCGGATCCTGCAAGGACATTACTTTGGGCCCGACGGCATTGCTGGCCCTTATGACATACCAACAAATACAAGGCAGAAACAGTGACTACGCAGTGTTACTCTGCTTTTTGTCGGGCATAGTACAGCTCATAATGGGAATATTACATTTAGGTAAGTGTCGTAAACTACTTTGTTTTGAATGTCGGGTTTGGTAACTTTATTTTTCTGCATAAATGATAAATGGAAGCTCTGTAGCACTTATCGCTGAGATTATATCCTGACATTACGTATAATTTGTCCGCTTCCAACAGATTTTAATATAATTTAAGAGGAAGTCCGTCCTTTGCTTATTTATCTTTAATAAACTGAGAGATTTCGTGAATTAATTTTATGAAATATGAAGACAAGCTGTACGCTGACTAGTATTTTAGCTTTACCAACGCGTTCAATGGACGTATTGAACGCGTAGAAGACACGATACTTGCATGGCATTATACTCAACTGTATACGTAATTATTATAATTATATCCTGTACTAACCAAGGCCGGCGTGCAATAAACACTAGTTGTTAAAAGTGAGAGTAAACCTTTATTAGTATATAGGTATGTTGGAATCGTAACAATAATACAACACTAGCGATTTCTAATGTATAGTAACGGAACTTGACCTAATATTAAATCTAATGTAGTCATAAAACCAGCCATTAAAATTAAATTGCTTTGTCCTCAAAATCGCACACTATAGCATCATAAACGTATTATTTATCGCATTCAATGTGTTTGTACGAGTTGTTACAAAGCCGACTCAATGATTTTCCCTTTGTTATCTCCAAATTGAAGTTCGCTACCTCGGCTGACAGTACCATACGTAATGGTTACATTTACAATGCGCCCTCAATTATCCTCACTAGCTAGTTCATAACTAGTGTATACTTTAGTTTGCGAGCTTATCTCGCTATCATTATCCAATTTCCATTCAGCGGCGGGTATGGGTTCTGTTTCATTATTCACCGGCGTTTGCTTAATTTGATCTCCTCTTTCGTAACAGGGAGACGGTACAACCTTCCTTTTAATTGTCACTCAGTTGTGTTCGTGGATTAACTTCATTTGTTGTTTTATTATTAAAGCTTTAATTATTCTTGTTAAATGAGGCTAACACCACAGTAATTTTGTTTATGATCTTTAAAGTTTAATTACAATTAGTGTCAAAGACACAATTTAATTTTGTTATTGGACGCTTAAAATTCAATTCAAAGAATTGAATTACTTGTGCTTAAGTTTTAGATGACGCACCTAATGGAGATAATTCAGTTAGCGTTATAAGAGCAATTAGATTTGTCTGAAAGTCAAATGTTAACACATGTATTATATTTAGATATCCCAAGTTTAAACCATTAATGCAGTTACCGAATCGGTTTACTGAAAGATTAATTCTGCGTCCGTTTTTACCTACTTGGCGTAGTTAAAATGTAGGTACTAATGCGAAAATGAAAAGTGGACTCTGTGAAATGTGCGACGAAAAATATGACGCCAATCTTTTTGCTATTAATTTTGTTTTCGCTTCTCAACGGTTGGTGAGGCTTTGTTATTTAATCATGTTTGTTTATCACGCAGGTGTTCTGATTGACTTCATATCGGTGCCGGTCACAGTTGGCTTCACTTCAGCCACCTCTGTTATTATCGCCGTGTCTCAACTCAAAGGACTTTTAGGTCTTCAGTTCAGATCTGGCGGATTTATAGACACCGTGAAAAAGGTAATGATAGATTTCGTAAAACAACGGTTTATCATGATTTGTGTATTTCCTCATCTTCATGACATTATGTAGGGACACACGTACAAACACATACGCCTCAGTAAATGTGAGTAAAGAAATCCTACTAATTCTTATAGTCTGGTCAATGAATAGATTACAAAAAGTAGTTCGATTTATTTTATAAAAACCTATTAAGCCATTTCAAGATATTGTCAGTAAGTTGATTGACCCGATGCAGTTTTCTCGATTGAAGTACTCCTGGGAGTGTATCAACAAACATAATGTTAAACACAAAATGGGGGATTTTGGTTGACATTATACAGCGCACATTTTTTCTTCGACACTTTTACTCCTGTAACCCATGTTATTAAACCTAGCACAGATGACAGGGTTTCACATAATTGTACCTAGGTACCTGTTTTTATTTCAATAATTTTTATTTCTTTAAGGACATTGTGTCAATGCTTAGACTGCTGATAAATACTACTCATGCGTATACTTTCTCTATGCTATATAAAAACAAGTCTACCAATTTCAATTCTAATTCAACAATCACTTGTTTCAGGTGATAACGAATATACCTAACGCAAGACTTGCAGACAGTTCGTTGGGTATATCATGTATTTTGTTACTTCTAATAATGCGTGTAAGTATTGTTCTATATATAACATATTTACATTTAGTATATTTAGTTCGTGGCAGGCCGAGAAAAAGATGGCGTGACGAACTAGACTCCTACGTAAAGGACTGGCGTCGAGTGGCGGCAGACAGGGACAAGTGGAAGGAGGGATGGGAGGCCTTTGCCCTGCAGTGGGACGATACGGGCTTATAATAATAATATTCGAATATTTGATATCGGTACAAGCATTTTTAGGGTTCCGTATTTAGTCTAAATATAAAATCATTCGAGCTAAATAAGTTGGTAAAATGAATGTGACCTAAGAATTTCTCCAGATTTATTAGTGTTTTTTGGCAAGAGAAGACCTAATGTGTTCTGAATATAATAAAAACCTGACTATTTACTTGGTTAGATTTTTAATGTAGATATCGAGATTCAACTCATGAATTTTATTATTTGGTTAACACTTTGTGAGACGGTTTTGCTGACTGTACTGAGGCATTAAACGATTAAGGTCATGTGCCAATACAAGGGCTAAGTCGTTTGTCAATTTTATTACCTCTTCAAATAACATACACCTAGCCGTCAAGATGCAGCTAATACATTACAACAGGCACTTAATACATGTTGCGTAACCCAGATGTTAATGTCTTTCAACAACGAATAATTATTCGTTATTGAAAGACATTATTCGTTTGTTTAAAAATAAATAAAATTAAGATATATATAGTGCCGTCATCTACTAAATTAAATTTATTTTTATAATATTAAAATTTTATTTATCGACGAGTTATTCTGGGTAATAAACTTAGACTTTCTTATAATTTTTTATATCCAAAAGTTTAGTATAAAAGTTTTATTTGACTAAGTATACCGATAGTTTATATAGGTATTTCTTAAACAAATTCTGTAAATCATTTTCATACCAAATACGTATTGTGTATTTACTTAATTAAACATATTCCCTCTTACTTAAAAACAATAACAATGTTAAACAATTGATTAAATTACTAGCTGCGCCCCGCGGTGATACCCGCTACATTTTTTCGGGATAAAAAGTAGCCTATGTGTTAATCCAGGGTGCCAGCTACCTCCATACGAAATTTCATCAAAATCGGTCTAGCCGTTTGAGCGTGAAAGAGTAACAAACATCCATCCATACTTACAAACTTTCGCGTTTATAATATTAGTAGGGACACAACGACAGTGACAGGTAGGTACCTGTCACTGTCGTTTACATGCCAAAGAATATACATGTCAAAAGACTTAAAAAGCGGTTAACTTGGAACACATTTTACCATCGTTTATAAGTAAGTGGGATTATGTCTCATGATATGTGGCGCCAGCAACAATGTTTATGACAGTATCGAACCGTTAAGTAACACACAGTCATTATCAAGGCTTGTTTAATCAACAGACAATTGATTTAGATGATGTTTTTTGTTCATATCTATGTTCATGACGAACACCGTCGTGAGTCACATTTTACAAGAATATAATAGTTACAGTAGATATAAATCACCATCCTTACATTCTCTTTACAAATAGTTTCACGTCAAATGCTTTCGAAGTACATTGAAATTGTTAATTTTAGTTAAACAACAGCTAGCCGTTGTTTCACGATCAATGTTTTGTATTTGCATTCCTTTGTGGTGTCTACAATAGCACTTAATTTGATGCCAGCGAACTTGGCGCTTGTTGTTTCATCCACAGAACGTGATATCGATCTACAACTGTTTCTATAACTCAATTCATATAAAGTTCACGATTCTGCGATAAACATATGAAAGACCAATTGTTGTATTCGTAATAAAATGAATTATGTATCATTAGCTACTAATAAAACTAAGAGGTATAATAATACGATAAATATTTAATTATTTTTTTATATTTATGATGTAAACAGAGTTATCATGAATATTCATGCGAATTACCATGTAAGGTTTTTCGTTCCAAACAGTTCAAATATTTATAACCTGACTTAAATGATAATCTTGTGTATTTAATATTTTTAATTACTTGTACAAGTGTTTATAATGTATTTAATAATATAGTTATAACTATTTCCATTTTATGTATGGAACGCGCAAGTCATTATGCTAATTTGAAGAACTTTCGTTAACTTTTCACTTTATATCTCGTTTGCGTCTTTGTTTTAGTTTCACGTGAATATTGCAGATGTCCATTGTTCTTGATGAATAACCTACAGAAAATACACGCTTTTTAAGAGAAAATTTACTTGACACACAATTATTGTTTTTATAATTACCTGAGTAATATAATTATATAAACTCGAAGATTTTATAATCCTTTATTTTTCATGGTAATTAATTTCATGGTCAACTGTTATTTATTTGGGAAGTCGAAAAACATGCTTACATACGCTCGTTCATATTTACCACTTCTCTTACTCTTTAAACACGGTACACACTCAAATAGTTTTAATTCCACAAGAAAAATAAACCCAAAACAAAATTTAGTTTGTAATATCTCACTTTCATTTCAGAAAATCAAAGACATCAACCTTCCTCCGAGTCAAAAAGGCTTAAAGAAAACTCTTTGGTTGTTGTCGACGTCGAGAAACGCCATTGTAGTCATAGGATGCTCTTTAGCAGCATTCTTCTTTGAGAAATATTCTACTCAGCCTTTCAAGCTCACAGGGACCGTTAAGTAAGGATTTTGTATTTAATATTATTATTACGTTTATTAATGTCTGTGTTTGTAAATAGAAATTATAGAAATGTTTTCTATTGCGCTTGTTTAACCTATATTATATACAGTATGTTATAAGTACCTATACTATAGGTATTCTACTGCTTCGTTGGTCTAGTAGTCGCTACGCGGGAACGCTGAGCATGAGGTCCGGGTATTAAATAACGGGTCCGGCAGTGTTACTCAGTAGCAAGACGGAATCTGGACTCGTGCCCGGTTGATGGCAATAGGCTCGCCCCGTTACATTAAGATCTACAACATAACTTGCGAAATCTGCCTACCCCTTCGGGGAATACAAGTTATCTTATATTAAACAATACGCCTGTAATCCTCAAGGAGTAGACAGGGTTGTTCTCCTTTTTGAGGTGTCTTTTGCGACGCCCATTGAAATTCACATTAAAATAAGGTGACGTGCCTATTGTCGTTTATTGTGTCTACTCTGAACCTGTTGCATCTAACGGCCCGCTTTAGGGAATTTAATGCTGAATTCTTTCTGCCACCAAAGAGCTAGACTAAACTGGAATAACATTAGGCAACCCTAACTTATAAGAGAGACAGTCGTTTTAAACAGCCCTAACAATAAAGGACAGTCTTGTGTTATAGGTGCCAGTTACTTCCACGTAAAACAACACCGATATTATATTTTGATCTCACTTTAAACAGTAACGTTAACAAAGGAATACAAAGGATATAAAGTGTGTGTATGTGTGTGTGCGTGAACATGCTCATTGAATAATCTCTATAGTTACTATGTTTAATCTACGGTCAGAAAAGATAATATTTTTGTCTAAGATTCAAGGATTGCCTCGTTAGTCTCGCTGTCGCAAATTACCTTCGAGATCTGAGCATGAAGTCGTTGGTTCAATTTCCGGGTTGAGCAGTGTTAGCTTTTATAATTAGGCACGTAATTACCCGTAACAGTCTGGACACGATTCCAGTTAATGGCAATATGCTTACTGACGAAATGTAGGTGGACTGCACCACTGCTTACACCTGCGGGAATTACAGATTTGATAACTAATGTTTTCCTAACCAAATTTCGGTCACGGCCGCTTATCACAGCTGAGACTAGGCAACTGCGCAGGAGATATTATAAAGCACAAGTATGCGTGCGAACACAGGTGCACTCCCTATTCCCACTCTCCATAGTCCGGTGGGACGGTAGACCTACACGACCGCAGACAGATCAGACTCAGGACCAACTGCTTAACGTGCCTTCCGGATCACGAAGGCGTCTCGACTTGTGAAAATTGTCTCCTATCCCAAGACTGACCGCGGCAAACACGGCTTGACTTAGAAGTAGTCCCGACCCCCTCAGATGTGATTCAATGTAACAACCATACCTATACTTTAATTTGGCTTCGCATCTGTTGGCCACTTTAGCCAATCGTATCGCTAGACCATTTATAACCTATACCATATTAATTATAAATTGGCTACTAGTGAATCGTAATCGTTTTGTTCAATGAGATATTTCACGCAATATTTAAAAATACTGTTGTTTCGCAGTTTATGTTTAAACTTGACCGATATTCGCCAATATACTGTAAGGCCATTGCTTCTAACGTCAATTGATACGGACTCATGTAAAGGCCGATCTATTAAAACGATGTTATATCGATTAATCTCTTTTTTGTTCCATCTGGCGTTCTATGTGGCCTATTGTGAATTTGTTATTCCATTTTATAAATAGGTATTAAAAAAAAAATCCTGGTCGAAATTTGGTTATGGAGGCCAAAATATGAAAATGATAAATGAAAATAATATGAAGTTTTTTCTGCCTTACAATTAAATCATTCCTCATCTATTATTCTTCTGACCGAACTGGGACTACAGCGGAGTGTAACGAATTACGTCTAAAGTATTTTAGTGTAGATGTGTGTGCGCAAACATAGATGTAGGTACTACTCTTTTTACTTATGGTAGCACTGCCAACTTTCTAAATTCGAGTCTGAGTACCGAGAGACCGAGTCTGTACAAAAAGGTTTTAAAATTTGAAGCTTATAATCCTATCCAATGATTATATCATATGAATTCATATTAGTATAACCCAATGTAATATAAATTATAATTTTCTTCATAACTTTACAAGGAAAAAGTTATTTTGCTACAAAAAGAACAATTTTAATAAACCATTGAGTCATAGGCCATTATCAGTTTGTTACTCAATTTAGGGGCTCATAACTACAAAGCTTCAGCGCATACTGGCCGGTCGGCGAGGTTATCAGTGCTCGTCAGGGTCAGTCTCTTCGGTGACCATTTTTCTCATGGACAGGAGGACATTATTATTAACTAGCTGCGCCCCGCGATGTTACCCGCTACATTTTTCTGGGATATAAAGTAGCCTATGTGTTAATCCAGGGTGTCGGCTACCTCCTTATAAAATTTCATCAAAATCGGTCTACCGTTTGACATAACATACAAACACACTCTCAAACTTTCGCCTTTATAATATTATTAAGTAGTAAGTAACAAGTATGAGTATGATACTCTTTTGCTAACAAACTCGTTCTCTATTTCCAGGGACGGACTACCCTCCATAAGGCTGCCGCCGTTCTCCACAGTCACGGAAGATGGCCGCGAAGTGGGCTTCATAGAGATGTGCTCGGATCTCGGCTCCTCCATATTCATAGTTCCTGTCATTGCCGTACTCGGCAATGTAGCTATTGCTAAGGCTTTTGGTAAGTTTATTAGTCAATGTATTTACTACTTACAGCTGTTAATATAAGGTTTAATTTACCTTGTCTTCTAAAGCAGTTATTTCCAAACTATGAAAAAGTTATTTTTATTTTGCAATAAGCTCACTATAATAATAATTTATTTTAGTCCTCTAACATCCTCTTTAACGGTTAATGCCATTTATTGATCATAATTCTTTACAACAGTAATTTAATAAAATAATTACATCAATGTATAACGAAATGAATACATCTAACTACGCAATAACAACAAGGCCAATTAATTTATTAATATAAACGCCATGATTGTATAAAAATGATTGTGCTAATATTAGATACAGCAATAGCCTTGATATTTGAGGTTTGGATTTTTTCTTGCTATAAAACATATAAAAAGGAAGTCCAGGCTATTTATAGTAGAAATTCTGTGTTTAAAACCTGTTTATTAACTTGTCACGCAGAAAACAAAAGTAAATCTGACATTCTATAGCTAACCGCACAAGAAACAAGTTTGTGATGCTTACGCATTGTTTTTACAATAAATCTCTATGGGAATTCGACAATTCACTTACCTACTCCAAATTATATATTGTCATTCATCACTCGAAATACTAAAAAATGTTAACCATCTTCATCCCTGAATGTCATGCCCAAATTGGCATGCGTTCGGTAAAGTTGAAGGCGGAACGAGATGTGGCCTTGCAGTGGGACACATATAAGCATACATTTAATATTATAATAGCATGAATAAGGAGCCGTGATGACAATATCTCTGTATTAATTTTAAATTAATGCCAAGTAGAGATGTTCTAGAATGCTTCTTTATTCAACAAAGCATAACATTGTATAATTATGTTAAGAAAAGTGAAAGACCTACAAGACTGTGTTACAGCATTTTGAATGTGATGTTCGTATTTCAGCAAGCGGTGAATCAGTGGACGCGACGCAGGAGTTGATAACCCTGTCTCTGTCGAACATATTCGGTGCGTTTGCGGGTGCTATGCCCATCACGGGGTCTTTCTCCCGGAGCGCGGTGAACCACGCTAGCGGGGTTGCCACGCAATTTGGAAGTGTATACACAGGTAAATTTATCTTAAAACAAAAAATATATAGTAAATATTTTTTCTCGATTTTCTCCACTAGTGTACTAGTGAAAGTCCTTGTCCCGCTTAGTCCCGCTGTAGCGAAGGACTTTTTTATCTGCTAGGCTTTACACTAGTGGAGAAAATCGAGAAAAATAATTTATTATACATTTTTCTTTATGTGTCTTTGCCATCCTCATCGAACTTCCACTGGGGTTTGCTGCAACCTAACTCAAATAAACGCAGTGTAAATTTAAATAGAACCTTGTAAAATCTGTTATTCTATTAAACAGCTAAACACATACATTTACATACAACAGCTGTTCTAAACAATATCATAATCATTATATATAAATGGTATTGTTCATTTTACTTAAACATTTGTATGTATACGAGGGTCAAACTGAAAGTTCTTAGAACTGGCCACTTATAAACAATATAATAAAAAAATAATTCTAAAATTTGAAAATAGAACTCTTTGCCAATATTACTGAGTATATATTTCATTAATTTGTCATTTGTTTTACGATTTGGCGGCAAATTGAAAATTGTCTGTGTCACGTCAACATGAATTTAACACGAGAAAATTTTCGTGCAATGATTTTTTATGACTTTCTGATGTCATTTAAGTCAACAAGAAAGTTATGATAGACTACGATTGGCCTTTCACGATGAAGCCCCATCTCGTGCGACAGTTTACAACTGGTTTAATGAGTTTAAACGTGGTCGCACTAATCTCACTGATGATTTACGTGAGGGACCGCCTTCTACGGCGACGACTGAAGATAACATCTGTGTTGTGCGGCGTATGATAGAGACTGACAAAAGAGTGACCTATCAGCAGATTCGGACAAGCTTAGGCATCGGTATGAGTCAAGTGCACAAAATCCTCCACGAACATTTAGCAGTCAGGAAGCTTTGCGCCCGGTGGATACCTCATAATTTGACTGAGGCTCAAAAACTCCATCGTGTGGATTGGTGCCGTAAAATGATTGAAAGATTTAACGGAGGTGACTCAAATGCTGTGTTCGACATACTAACAGGTGACGAAAGCTGGATTTACTGTTATGATCCTGAAACCAAAAGACAATCTGCTCAGTGGGTGTTTCCTTTCGAGAGGTTGCCAACTAAAGTGAAGAGAGATCGAAGTGCGGGAAAAAAAATGGTGGCCTCGTTCTTTGGAAGGATAGGTCATTTCGCAACAATTGTGTTAGAGGATCAAAAAACAGTTTCTGCAGAATGGTACACTACCAATTGTTTGCCACTTGTCTTGGAAAAAGTTCGAGAGAAACGACCTCGCAGTAGGATCCTCCTTCACCACGACAACGCCTCGTCGCACACCGCTAAGCGAACGATCGACTATTTGGCGACATCAAACGTTGAATTACTGGGTCACCCGCCGTATAGCCCCGACCTCGCCCCTTGTGATTTTTATTTATTTCCAAAAATTAAAGGAAAGCGGTTTATGAATGCTGAAGAAGCGGTGGCTGCGTATCGCGATGCCATTGAAGAGGACCCTAAAGACGAGTGGGCAAAGTGCTTTTCCCAGTGGTTCCATCGCATGCAGCGGTGTATTGACGTGAATGGACAATATTTTGAAAAGATATAATAAAACTAATAACTGGCTAATGTAATCAGTTTTTGATTTTCTAAGAACTTTCAGTTTGACCCTCGTATGTAGGTTATCTGTACGTTCATTCTCATCACAGGTATACTGGTGTTGCTGGCGCTCAGTCTTCTGACCCCGTACTTCTACTTTATACCGAAGGCGGCCCTGGCTGCAGTCGTCATTTGTGCTGTGATATTTATGATAGAATATGAGGTAAAAATATATTATTATAGTGATGTACTTATACTGAGTGACTTTAAAATGTTGTGCAGTATTTTAACAAAATATTTTACTTAACATTATATTACTTTTATTATGCGACCAACCCCGAAATCACAAAAATGTTTCAGCTGTGTACGATACTATACTATATACGAGGTCATTGACCTTCAAAATGTATATTATATTTGTTTTGTGATTTCGGTAACAGTTGTTCATAATGATAATTAGAATTTTGTATTAAAATAATGCTCACTATTATAAAGTAACCCCGTATAACAAATATTTGGATTATTTTAGCTTTTTATATTCACCCATGTACCTACTGCTACATGCCACCACCAAAGGTAAAGTTGAAGCTAACACTATAATTGTTTATAATTGCAGGTAGTGAAACCAATGTGGCGCTCCCGCCGTGCGGACGTAGTGCCTGCGTTGGCGACGTTCGCGTTGTGCCTGTCGGCCGGCGTGGAGCTCGGCATCCTGGCCGGCGTGGCCGTCAACGTCGGGCTGCTGCTGTACCCCAGCGCGCGCCCGCAGCTTGACGCGGAGATCGTGACGGTAACGGCAGCTCTATGTTATGGCGGGTGTGGAGCTCGGCATCTTGGCCGGTGTGGCCGTCAACGACGGGCTGCAACTGTACCCCAACACATTCAGTATTGTTTTTAAACCCAACTAAACTTTTCTCCTCTCACATTTCAGAACGCGTCAGGCTTCAGTTACGTGCTGGTGACGGTGGGCAACAGCCTGTACTTCCCCGGTGTGGAGTACATCAGGCAGTACGTGGAGCGCGCTGCTAAAAAGCAGGGCGGCTGCAGCATGCCTGTCGTTATTGACTGCAGATACGTGCTAGGTAAATGCTTATGTATTTAAATGTATACTTACTAAGTAGAGTGTATTCTTACGATGGTATAGTGTATGCATACTGGGATAGGGTGAATGCTTACTGGGGCTTTGTGTATACTTACTAGGATAGGGTGTATAGGTATACTTAACAATAATATATTGTTACTTCCAGGCGCGGACTTCACGGCGGCGAAGGGCATGTGCGCGCTGTCCAGCTCGCTGTCGGCGCGCGGGCAGCCGCTGGTGCTGCTGTCCCCGCGCGCCTGCGTGGCCTCCGTGTTCAGCGGCGCGGGCTCCAACGTCGTCGTCGTGCTTACGCATGCTGAGCTGGACTCTACGTTACATAGTATGTATAATTAACATGAAAAATAAAGGTTTATTTAGGCAGCAACATGTACAACTTTAAAAAATCTTATATAGGGACCTCCTTTTAAGTAAAAGTAATACATGTAATCACTAACTTGGGTTATCTAAATATTCCTACCTTATTCGTGTAAATAATTGTAATTAAATTGACTAACAGATGGCGTTGTATTCACCTAAGAATATGCCTGCGACTTCATCTGCCTTAAAAAAAATGTCATGTCTTTTTCGGGATTAAACAATTCTGTATCCACCCTAAAGGTTAATTTGAAGTTACAATTATAAAAGCAGGAGTAAGAGTTTTAAAATACTAACGTACTAAGCTTTACACCTCTGCCTACCGCTTCAGAGAATGCAGGCATTTTATTATGTTACATCCAAATAATAACAAGTTTACGAATTTAAAATACTTACACATAAACACTTGTAACTCTATTGTAATGTTATCAAAGTCCACAAATAAAACACAATCCATTTATTTTCAGGTCTCACAGGCCAAATTCCTTTACCAATACTGAGTTCCAAAGAGCTCACGCCGCCTCCCAACTACGCCTCTCTGAAACAGAGCGACGATGACGTCACAGAGATCGTGATCTCCGCAGAGCCCAACAGCGTTCCCCTGCTGAGCAAGAACGGGACCCTCAGGTCGCACCACGACGACCTCCATGACACGTGACGGTAACGTGAAAACTTTAGGCTTCGTGTTGTACGCACTCAAGTTCTAATGGTTTTGAAAACGACATCCGCTTCTTATTATACAAGGAGAATGTATATTTAATATTTATATAATATAATTGTTGAGTTGATGGCATTAACTTAATTCGTGTCATTTAAAATATAGGCTACTTTTCATACTTTGGATTCTTAAATTTGAATCTGATGTAACTTTCGAATAATACTACCAGAAATATTCCTTACTATTCAATTTAAGTAATTACAATAAACATTATCATACAAAGAAATATTTTAAGAAAGTGCATCGACTTTAAAACCATTATAATTTCAGCGTGTATTTGTAGATATAGCGTACAAGTTCGACAAACGTAAACTTTTTGTAGATAGTTCCTATGTTAAGTATTTTTTTGCGATTTGAGAGTACTTAATAGGTCTTTGGATGGTATTGGAACTTACGTAAATATAGATGTTCTATCTCACGAAGTCCGTTTGACTAAGAATATTGTTAGGCTGTTGTTTTAGTGTGTATTTCATAAAGAACGTTCCGACATGGTTAGGACTCGGCGACTCACAAGGGCGCCTATCAGTGAAGGTTACAAATACAGTGAGAACCGAATGAATTTCGTGATATAAAACATCTGTAACAATACTATTTGAAGATGTTGTTATTTTAGATAGATAGTTAAAATTAACTCGTCTTGAATATAAATATAGTTTAGTGTCCTTCTCTTGCCCAGATGTCTCGGTTTAAACTCTCTTACTCATAAATGTGAAGTATTTTTTATAGGATTTGTCCATATTTTTTATTGGCTATATACTATTATGTATGTATTACAACTATACCCTCCACGCCTTTCTTCAGTAGATTAAATACCTCCATTATTTAACATTCCTTATACGAATATTAGGACCAAATCAAGTCGAACTTTATTTGCTTACTAAGTGTACCTACATAAGGTCTTAATCTAAAACTTGGTACTTAAAACTTAGCGAGCTTTTCCAGGAATTGCATATTGTCAAAAATATATTTATATCATTGATTTAATTGAAGACCAAGAATTAGCTTTAACATCCATGTACGCTTTATTATTTATACCTCATGAGTCCTCCATGGTAACGACGTCTCCCAAGCCCGTCTTTCCAATTATATTAGTTGTAAGCTATTGTCGATCTTGTGTATTATTTTGTATAAAGTCAGCCCCCATTATTATCAGTTGTAAAATAGTGATTGAATAATAGCTTAGGGTCTTAAATGCAATATTAGATAAAGTAGATAGTAATGATTGAATATATGTACTGATATTGACGTATCTAGCTAAACTGTGTTGGTTAAAACATTAGACAAACAAACATATTGACAGTTTGTTTAAACGATTTTGAATTCTATGTTATATGCAAGGGATAGCATTGAAAGCTAAAACTTTAAACAACACCATCAGTTAACTGCAACTGGCAAGGGTCTTATGACCTATGCAATAGAATTCAAAATCGGATAAACAAACTGTCAGTAAGAGCTCCCCAACCCCCTTATTCATAAAAAAGGATAATTTTAAACCATGGATTAAATTATACCTGTCACTGTTGTTCATGTCAGACAATAGAAATGTCAATAGATATTAGACGGGTATAGAGGTACTACCATCGTTTATGAATAAGAGATTTAATGTCTAAAGTATTTCCAATGGAGTAAGTTACGTAAAGTTTTGTAATATTTGTATTACAGGTTAAGATTGTAAGGATGTGTGTCTATAATAACTTAATATCGATAAATATTTTTTACCTTATTTATCGACTTGTAACTTTGTCAAAATTAGCGAATAGTTTTGTATTTTTTTTACTGTGTCACGCCCATTACGACATAAAGGCATAAAAGTAAGTAGTACCAAAGATATCAGAGTCTATTATACAATATTTAGAATGTGCTAAATTTAAATCAACAGTAATGTCTATGATATATCGGATTTTACACATTGGTCATTTAAACATTTCGTTTATACCTAATTATAATTTATATACTAACGACCTCATTACGTATCTTCATTTCATCGCCCAGTCACATCTGAATAAGAGACACCTCTTGAATTTAAACTTTACTTGTTAGACTATCCTTTTATTGCAGTGGTTGGCAGGATAAACAATATAAACTGGAAATGAAATATATTGTTTATCAATAAATGTGTACTACTTAGGTACAATTAATTAGTGGTTCTTAAAAACAAGTGTTGAGTTCTGATTGGTTAAGAAATATTTTATAATTTGTGGTCAGCAACAGAAGTAGCTTACCGAGTTAAGAAACTTAATGTCAAATATTTAAAAGATATACATCAATTCAAGTAACCGTCTTAAATATACGAGAGTCCAATGTTGATCTGAAAATATTGTCTTTACTATGTAACTAATTATTCTTCAATTAATAATATGTTTGAAAATTTAAATATTTACTTTTTTTGATTACTGTATGTCTTAGTAGATATATACACTGTCGCCAATGCGAGGGATTACATAGTTGTAAGATGTGCTTATAATTTCATTTTTTTTACCGATAAATATTTCTACATAATACAGTGTTATGTATAACTTTAATTAGTATATTATTTAAAAAAATATACCGTCTGAAATATAATTGTGATGTGTTGTGAATTAGATTAGAACAATAAAACGACATAAAAGTACATGGAAAAAATATGTACTTTATACATTTGTCTTGCCTTTTAAATGTTGCTACGTATTACAAGTAGCAAAAGTACGTAGATATCAACTTAAATTTTCCTTTATTATTTTCTTAGTACATAATTGACTAATTGTATCAATTACACTATGTTCGTATTATAAACAGTTGTTTTGTAACTTAAGAGTTATTTTGTCGTCCTTTTATTTTTTCTAAATCAATGCCTGTTACCTGCCAGTGAAAAATTTCAATACTATATGAATCTGTGCACTAATTTAAAAATACATTTTTACAATCCAAATTTCTTGTCGTTTAATTTCGTCTTTCACACATCTGTCTTCCTAAAATGCTACAGTAAACCGACAAAATATGGGAATAAAATAAAAACAAAATTCATAAATAATGTAATTATGTATTCAAATAAATAATGTACATTGTATATAAAAGTATAGACCTACTAGTAATATCCTATAAATCTTAGCACCATTTCATTACAACGTAGTAAATGCATTTTCTGACTATCATCTAAAATAATGAGTATCATACGTCTTAAGAGTGAAATATCTCTCAAGAACCCATTAAAATAAATAAAAAATAAATCGTAACTAAACGTATCAATCAGTCAATTACACTTACCGACAATCCAAAGGCGTATGTTGTATCTTTACGTAACAAAAACAATGTTTACACTCATTTGCAAAGACTAAGAAATTCTGTAAATTATTGAATCATGTGCAATAAATTGATATATAACTACGCATCTGACGAGTCGGCTGTTAAAGTGGAATACCTATCCCATCACCTGAACCCATAGCTTAAAGGATTATAATCATCTATTGTTTGACGACATTTTGATGGTGGAACATGGGCTTGGACGCAGTAAGAAGCTGCTCGGAGACCACGTGAGCTATCCTAGCGCTGCGTTGCCAGACCAACTCTCGCGTGCGTTCGTTGTTGCTGTCCACTCGGACCTGAGAAGCAAATATCAGGTGATGATAAATTACGTAAGTAGAATTGTTGTATTTTAAGACCACGCTTACTTAGTTATTCTACCTTTTGAAGTGCAGGCATCAAAGTCATTAATCAAACAGTAATTGATATAAATAATGCCACAATAAACGTATTAAAATTTTATTCTAACGCATCTATCCGTATATTTACCTGTTTAGGTTGAAGGACCTTGATTGTGTGTAGAGTCGCTACTCCCTGGTTGTTAACTCTCAGAGTGATCTTGCCCAGCATCTCAGCAGTAGTCGCGGTTGCGGATCTTATGTCTTTTTTACCCCCACGTCCAATCTAAACATAATAATTCCCATAAGTACAAATTAAATGGATAAGAAACCAATATCTGATATATCAATTAATAAACTTTCCATACTGTCATCGTAATAATTACACACCTCTTTTTCGACTCTCAATATCAGCGGTCCAACTGCGAAGTTACTCTTGACTGTTGTATGATCAGCCATGATGCTGACTGAAACATCACCGTTCCTCTTCAACGAAGACAAACCGTACAAGGTTCCCTTAGCCCGGGGCTTACTCTTCTGTGAAGTTTTAGTCTTATTCTTGTTAGTTGCTGGCTTCTTAGTCGTGGTCTTCGTCGGCTTAGGCTTGGTCTTTGGTTTAGTCGTCGTAGCCTTTGTAGGTGGCTTAGGTTTGACCGGTGTAGGCTTAGCTTTCTCAGAGCCAACCTTCTCTTTGACCGCTCTAGATTCTTGCGCTACGGGCGTCTGTTCAACGACTGCTTCGTTAGGTTTAACTTCATTGATTACTGGATTCTCTTCTTTCACTGTTTCTGGGATGTCAGACACTGGTTTCTCTTTGTTTTTGTTTACGTCGCTACCGCGTGCAGAATTCTTTTTCTTGTTTGTGCTTTTCCTAAAATTGAAATTAAATTATACAAGGACATTTGTCTTAGTCTCTGAGTCAGTCTACGTTGGTACATTTTCACCAAATATATCTCTTAACATTGTATTTTAAACTGTACGTTTTCATCCCCAAAAATATACCTAAACTTAAGTGCCTTACCTTTTTGGTTTCGGTTTGGTGCCCTTCTTTGGCTTGGTAGTCTTCTTATTCGCATCTATGGGCTGTAACTTGACGTTGACTGGATCGTACGATTTGCTGAGGATGTCATTCATCTTCTCTAAGATGTTGTCGACAAAACGGTTGTACTTAACAATATAGATAGCTGGCACTGTTGGCTTCTTCTCTGGCTCTTCACTGAGAGCACCTGTTAAATATTGAACTATGGTATAGGCACTACAAATACTTCAATCATCTTTAAAGAGTTATCTGAGTTACTATAAAATATACCTACTCAATGACTGGGACATTTTTAGTTAAATACTCTGATCCTAATTCTGCTAGAAGACAGTTCATTGTCATTTAGAACGCGATTTAATAAAGTTGAAACCGAATTGAGTGCGTTTCTAAGTTATTTCAGATGCCTATCTACTAAACTAAGTAAGAACTAACTAAAATAGATAAATATTTTACGAACAAAATTCCTCATTTCGTGTTAAAATATGTTAAGTTAAGCAATAAGGCTATAAGCGGAACTTGTACATAAATACTATCTTTCATACCAGTAAATGTTACTACGGTAATACTGTTCATATAAGTGAAACATTTTTTGTTCTGAATCTCTTTGTAATACTCCAATTATTTTCTAACCACGGTCGGCTGCAACGCGTATTGCAAGATCAAATAAATAATTGTCAGTTTTCGTGATTTAAGTATTGAACAGTTGTTAAAGCTGGCTCGCACCGCATTTTTCCTGCATCGCACGAAGACAGTCATGTTGACTTATGAAAAACAGTTTTTGTAAGAAAATGTTGATTAAGATTTACCGCTACGCTACGGTAGAAGTTGACTTGATTCATTCAGTTAAGGAATCGTGATCTTCATTTAGTTTATGATGAGATCAATTCTTCAAGATAACTATGCTAAATGTTAAGTTCTTTTGCATCCACATTAACGATCATCCCACGTATTTTGCTAAATCTACTACATACTACACACTTTTCTTCGAAAGTCTACTAATCAAATTTATGTTGTAGTTAAATATTGACAAATGTCGTATGTTATGCCATACACTATTGTAGGCCATATCCCTCTTTAAAAGCAAACAAATTTAAACAAACAGAAAGCATGTTATACCGCAAGGGAAACTTCATAAATAAGTTTCTCTTTCTACGGTTACGTTCATATCGCTTTATTTAAATAAACCTAAATAATTATTTGTCTGCATATCAGCATGCAAGTGTACCGGTACGACGCACACTGGATAATTACTCAACTGAATCCTACACCTGATTCTAGCCACGTTATGTTGACACGCGAGCTAACTGTATCGGTCTCTCGGAGCCCCACTTGAATTCTAATCGCCGTTCACAATTAATACGCCCAGTCAACGGTGGATTTTCTATTTTCCACACGTAAAAGAAACTGCGTGCCGTGCCACGCACAGTCGAAGAAATCTAATTACGGCATACATTGATACGACCGGGACCGCTTGAGACGTACTGAATCCTAATATTCTGCTCTAAAACCATCGTACAATTGATACAGTGAGTTTCTTGTCATATGCAACCTTGTTATAACTATTCATATTCTTAGTTACGATATGAATATTGCGTAACCATTAGTTATGTCTTTTAGCTAATGGTAATTCACAGCGACATTATACATTGCTAACGTGAGCGATAAATTTGTTATGTCCGTGAAAGGAAACTGATTTATTCAGTGATCGTACAGGTGACTATGTGTAACCGGCAACAAACTGGTTCCATTCAGGTCGCATATGACTCCTCGCGACACACCCAGCATTTCACGGCAGCAAACATTTTAAAATTTCTCTTTTCGCATCTCATTATGTTGTTTTCACTGTGCCGGACGTTTGGCACGCAAATTTCGCGGTAAGTTTCATCATAGAGTGAGAGTACATTTTTATTTATGTTTACTTTCTATAGGTTAATTCAAAATATTAGTTAGATATTCGTCAAGGTCATTCCTGGGAGCGGCCGAAGCAAGGTCAAAGAAAGTGTCAAGGTTGTAGAAGAAATCGGGCGGGTTCATCGCTCGAGCTCCGGTTGGGAAAGTAAGCGCGCGTTGGACTCCGGCCTCCTAACACACATATACCGAACTAGTTCCTCGTCGAGCGCCCGTCCGCTGCGCCCGCGTCGATCAATCGTGGGATTTCTAGATTTTTATCAGCGAGACTACCCTTATTATTTTCATTTCGATCGTAATTTAAAATGCTCGTGGATTAACAGATAAGGATAAAAGGAATGGGAATATATATTGGGAAAGAAAGGATATTTGTGCGTTATATTACATACATAATCGGTCAAAAGGCTAGTTATTTATATCTATTTTTAATTACATACAATACTGCTACGTAAATGTACTATGGAAATAATATGGGACATAAATATATATGCATATTGTTAAAACATAAGTCTACGAGCATATGTTACAGCTATGGATCAGGATAGGAAGAGTATAAATAGTATAAGCTGACTAGTATACAAATTTATTATTACATTAAAAATTAAATTAATATTACTAGATAATGTCACTCGATTAATGGACACCGAGATAGAATAGGCAACTAGTTTTCTGACCGATGTACGACAAACAAACTTGATAATGTACAACTTTCAATGTATCGTGTACAATTTAGAATGACGCACAAATCGTCGCAGAGGTAAGATAAAGAACTTCACACATAAATTAGAACAACAGATTTATTTCAAATAATTTGCCACGAGACCAGTGTGACATGATCTAGACATTAATTTAACTTTAACTTTCTCGGTACCATACTTACACTTTCACACATCAAACACACTCACATAATAAATAAAATAAATAGAGTAAATAAATAGTCAATAAATAGCTAAGCTAAAGGAGGGGACCGCGGAGGTCTCTCAGGTGGATGAGAGGGCGTGGCTCGCCCGGGATCTCGCCGCCTACTCACTATCTGAACTTTTTGTGTTCAGCGGCGGCTGCCGCGGCGGATGTTGCTTTGGTTTTCTTTACTTTACCGAGGTGGTTGGCTTTTTTTCCGGCCTTTTTCGCATACGCCGCGACGCTCGCCTTCAGCTTTTTGGACTCACGTGAGTGCTTGCCAGCGATTTTCCTGCCGAGCGCATCGGTGATGTCGTCATCGTCGTCGTCGTCGTCGTCATCGTCGGCGTCTTCGTCATCATCGTCGTCGTCGTCATCATCGTCCCCGACGGGGTCCAACTCGCCGATGTCATCGTCCTCCTCGTCGTCATCGCTCTCAGTTTCAGCAGCTACTTCCGAGCTTACGGTGGGTGTCTCGACTTCGGCGCTGGCGGGCTCTTTCTGCGCCACTACAGCTCCTTCTTCGCCTTCTGTGGCTTCTGTTTCTAAGTCAGCTTCCTCCGCAGCTCCTGCAGCATCTTCCACGGAAGCGGCTACGGCGGCTGGTGCAGCTGGAGCGGCCGCAACTGTATCAGCGGGTGCGGCTACAGGCTGAACTGCTGCAGGCTCGTCATCATCGTCATCATCATCTGTGGATGTTAAATGCGATCGATTTAATACGTTTATATATTTTTAACAAAAGTATAAATTATGTCATGTTCAACAGATGAGTATTGCTTACCTCCTCCTAAGATATCACCGAGAAACCTGTCTAGGTAATCATCGTCGTCATCATCATCAGCTTCTTCATCATCATCGTCATCGTCGTCATCATCATCGTCGTCGTCGTCACCTGAGCCAAACAACGCTAAAATTAGGACAGGCGACCAAATATAAAATGATACTCAGAAACTGTACTGTTTGATACCATATAACTGCCTTGGTATATTATCACCTGTCACGTATCCACCTAGTTTCAATACGAATTATTAACACTTGAACACAAATGAACTGTTAAACAAACAGTAAATGTAAGAATATGCCGCCGTCTCTTGGTGCGTGACGTCCAGAGCGAGGCTTTCGTGGCTAGAAAGCAGGGGAGCATCAATTTCTCTGATTGAGTCTTACTGTTTGAATTAATTAACTATTGAGAGCGCCTGTCACGCTGTTCGACTCACATTCCGCGTTGGCCCGGCCGTGTCCTGATTCTTAGGAATTTTTATCGATAACTTGTTACACTTATTCTGTAGTACTGTATATTGCCTTAATTTTATAAATGATAACTTAATAATCACTTTTACGACCTGGTTACTAAATAAAATCGTATTTCTTTCATGTGTATGCTTCACACTAGACTGTATTAAAATAGCATCTCAAAGAACCTGACACCAGAATCGATTTAGAACTACTGGTGTTACTGAAGTATTTATTGGAGAACTAATTGCATTAAGTCGTAAATTATAAATGTAAATTGCTTCAAAGTGTTCAATCATTCAACAAGCTATTTGCGGAACAAGTATGCAGGTGTTTTGTAAAACGCAATAAATTTTAAATCGATGATTTACCATCTAAGCTCGAGTGCTGTTAACTTATGCAGAATTATCGCTACAAGAAATTGAGCGTACGAGTACATCTCACGAGATACATTCATTTATCGTGGATACCGTTAAATTGAACTGTAATCTTGTTGGTTTAAACAGCATTTACCATTTCAGTCCCTGATTGGTTTATATTTTTTTGAAAAAGCTTTATATTACGAGTGCAATTCGGCATGTAGATACTTCTTACACTAGCACTGCAATACTAGGTTTTGAAACTTTATAATCTCATTATTCTCGATCTTCAAGCAGTTTGATTTTTTTAATCGATATAATAGTAATTTTTTTAACGATCTCAATACCCATTTTTGCCCATTTACGCAAAAGAAATTCTTTTTAAGCTGATGCTTAAAGTATTTTTTAAAGCTCCCCGAAACCTTTAATTTCCCATTCATGCCTGACGCTGTGGTTACCTGTTAACGCATCATCCAGATCAACATCGTCGTCATCGTCATCGTCGTCGTCGTCATCATCATCGTCGTCGGCGGCGGCCGCGGGAGCTGCGGGCACTGCTGCTGCCTGCCTGCCCACTTCCTTGTCTTCCTCTGGCCGCGCGATAGGGCTACCGCACGCCATCAACACTAGGCAGCACAAAGCCGCTAATAAGAACAACGACCTCATCTTGTATCTGAAACAAACACAACCTTTAAATTACTTCACCGGGAGCATCGCGACCGCGACAGCGACCCGACCACCAGACCACTGTTGCTATCACGATATCACAACACTATCACGAACACAATCACGTGCACTATGTCCTTGACACTTCACCTTTTATTGAACTGTCACTGTTGAGTCCGTGTGGGCTCTTGCGGAAGAGGTTCCGCCCGCGTCCTTCTTTGCCGGTGTTTGGGACGCTATGGCCGAGCGTGGCGAGCGGAAACGATATAGCGGCGGCGTCTTCACCGCGCACTCTTTTATAGAGTTACGTCACACACGCAGGGAAGGAAAGTAGTGATGGTAGTCGACGAGGACACAGATCAACCAACACGCAGACACACTCCTATTTATATATGTTGGTCTGTGGTGCTACCATAGCAGCCCAAGAGGTTTAAATAGCAATGGTTATGAACTGGTATTTTGTTTTCTTAATTAATTGTGTAATTATGCTCAGATTATGTTAAATACTATGTTTAGGTTTATAGATTTTGAAAGAATGTAGTAATGTGTTTATTACATAAAATTATCTAATAAAGAGTAAGAAAGCTCACACTGGTAATTGTGGGTCATGCGCGATATTTTTAGAAGAAAATGTACAGTTTGACCTATATAGTTTTTCCTTAATCAAGTGTCTTGCATGAAAAGATAATTCATTTTATCCGTTTTACACTCTACCCTACAAATTAGGTGTAAACATCCTGAAGGTAATTTTGTATCTTTTTACTGAATATTTTCAGTGAAACTTGTTTTGGGTAACAAACTAAATTAGTCACAAAAGCTTTCACTTATTCATATAGCGACCTAGAGGAAAATAAATTGTACGAGCAGTTAAACATGTATTTTAATTTATTATCGATTGTAGAGTCCAGTTTTCCTTAATTTTATAATCTATGGCATTCCGAGAGGGGTTGGTTAGGTCCGATTAATTAATTTATTCAGCTTATTTACGGACTCGTAGTGTCTCACTAGAGAAATGCGCGCCCAGCCTGTATTGTGTCAGAATCTTAAAACATTTTGAGCATTAGTATGACGGGACCGGCCCGTACTTTCACTTAAGGTTATGTGTAAACGCGCTTTAAGTGCTATTGATAACGTGACGTAAAAATGAAAACGTGGGCGACCGTTATGGGCATATAATAAGTTTTGCAACACTACACACATATTACCCACATATTTGAGTGACCGAATCACTTTATATTATAAGCTTTTACGTTGGATTTATTTTTAGGGATTAGTTAACGTAGAGGTAAATTTTCTCTCCTATCCTCCTACTACCTACTTTTTCTTAAACACAAACCGTCTGTATCCCAAAAGGGTAGGCAGAGGTGGGCACCCACATTTTTCCAGTTATGTAACAGGGGTGCCTGCCACTAACCCGACACAAACCCAGACCCCGTGCTGCTACTGAGAATTACCTATGGGTAAGACCCAATCACACTTTTCCCGACCCGAGATTCGAACCCAGGACCTCATGCTCAGCAGTTGCTTTCAGTGACCACTAGACCAAAGAGGCAGTCAAAAATGTTCAAAAACATTTACTTCTTGTCCAAATATATAATTATTTTTCTTAATGTATGACATACGATGAGGTGTTGCTTGATTTTCTTATGTATTTAAATACATTGTGAATTTGCGATAAGCAAACTTACTTACCTATGTGCATTAAAAGATCTAAAAGTACTACTGATGCATTCATGCATAATTAGAATCAAATAAAAATATACCCAGTGTTGTTATTGCGGGTGTATTTATTTATATTAGATGGTTATTCGAAACTCAAATAATTGAAACTAATCATACGATTTGTTGTTCATTTAATATACGTGTTTCCGGTTGGTAGAAATCCTGTAGAAATTCTCAAAATTCACTGAGTCACCAATCTAAGATAAACATGATAATGTAAATGACAAGTCACGACGCAGCATACCAGTTTATCTACATTACTAGAAAGTTCAGGAAGTATTAAGAAAAAGTGTAGACATATTAAAAATCTTATTTTATATGTATTTGGGCAAAACACCAAATAAACAAACAGTTTTCTTTTTACAGAACATTTTTAAACTAATATGCTACGTTAAATGTTTTGATGTATCAATAATAATAGTACAGGAATATTCATCCGAGTTTTAAGTCGTAAGTCGAAGTAAGGGACTTCTAATAAGAAGTCTCAGTCATTTTTGTAAATCATTTATTAACGTGTCGTGTTGAGTTTTACAGCAACAGCCGTCTTGGTGCGAACAAACTACCAGCGCACTTGGCCATGCAGGTCGATATCGCGACATCGGCTCTGAAGGTAGAAAGGTCTAAACTCGTTTTTGGTATAGCAGGCGTCCACAAATATTTGTATGCGCCTTGTGAATGGACTCCGAGGACTTTCTCTTGGACAAGCGAGTCTCTAACACCGGCGCGCGCAGGTCGTGTGTGCACGGTGCCTCTGTAGCGGAGCAGGTGTGGCATTCGTATTTCTGAAAAAGTTTTAATATGATGCCATTACAACTTTTTCATATTACATTTTACAAAACAATGAGTTAGTTACAAATTAAAATCAAGATTAATTTTACGGGCTTAATTTAACATGAGAAAACTGTTAACAATGATGGTAAACAGAAATTAGGGCCGCCAGTGATAATAATTTAGAACACATTGAAAAAAAATACGAAAGTCAACATTTTATACTAATGCCAGCTTCCAAATATAATCTTTTATGTGTAAGAAAATTTAAAATAAAAATGTTTTGTAGACATATCTCAACTTTCCAATTTGTAACTGAGCCTACAACACAAAGCTGCACACACAGTCGCTAGCTAGTCGGACGCGTCCAAATCGCGACACTTGCTGTAAGGTCAATGTATTCGCATACATTGTGACACAGTTACTGTGAATTGTGTTAGTCGTCCTTCACTTCCTTTAGGACTCACACATACGGCTATCAGCTTTTTTATATCAATTTATTGAAATAAAACGCAGTCTTAAAACTTGACAGAGCTTACTGGAAATACGAAAACTATTTCTAAATAATGACAAAAAAGCTTGATGCTTAAAAAGAAACCAACACAATGATACTACGCATAAATAATATTGTAAGTACTCAGCGGTATGTTTGATATTAAGTAACACATATGACAGAACTGATATCTCTTTGTTAACAATATTAAGGTCAAGACTAAGCTCAATATTCGGTCAATCTCGTTACGTTGGATGAAATAACTAAGCAAGAAGCAAGTTCACGGTTGCTTGTTACACATCCGTCTTCACGGCGCATGTGTTACATTCATAAACATCACTTTTATACAGTTACAAGAAAAATCTTTCTTTTTTATATGTACGTATTATGTATGTAGGTATTACGCTTAAATTATTTTTAAAATTGATGCCTATTATTTGCTTTAAGATTAAAAAAGAATTATTATTACGGTGCAATGTTTTCTACATCTCATGTGTGGATTGTTTATCTAATATGGTTGTAAAATATGTTCTCATTATCTTGTACTTTCAATAGAACTAAAGTATAAATGTTGAGTAGAAGGCTGTTAAACTGTTTTCGTAGACGATTAGACGAAATCAGAGTGGATATCGTTAGACGATTTCACTTCACAATTTATGACGTGTAATTGGTTTTATTTTCTCCGATATTACGCTTAATAGTCAATGCTTAGTGAACGTTATATAACTAAAAGAACTTTTTATCCATGGACTTTCTTTTATTAGGCATTTAATCAGCCTGCTGCTTATCGGCCTAAATTAATTGTAAAACTTAGTGAGACGATACCATTTAACATGAATGTTAATGGATCGTATAGTAATAAATGTTCGTAAGCGATATGACTTACTTTATAAGTAGTTACTAGTATCTTAAAAAATATGTTTTTAAATGTTGTACTACACCCACTGGCAGCAAGCCAGTGGGTGTAGTACGTATTATTTTGACGAGACATCAAGCTGAATTGTAATCAAAGTTTATAAAAAGAAGATTGCTGAACCGAAGTTACTAAAAAAACAATCTATTCAAGATGCTTTGTTGTCGGGGTAGTGTCGACGTAGTCGCAGTCTACAACGCTTAGAATAAAATGAAAATGAAGATATCATAGTCTGATCTGTAGAATCGAATTATCAAACTCAGCATATAAACTTTGCACATTCGATATAATGCAACAGTCACCCGTTACGTTAACGGGATAATCATAGTATGTCAAGTTTTGACGTTGATAGAAGCGAGTGGCTAAACGCGTCCGCCGTGAACTCTTGTGGCCTACAAACACGACCGGTTGCCGTCGAGTACTTTCTTTCGGGCGTTCTCACTTCCGCCTGCGCCCGCGCGCCTCCACGCAACCGGCACAGGACTTGTAGCGCCTATATAGCGCCCCACATCCAATATATCATTACATACGTTATCGACAATGTGTACCATTCAGGGATTCTACACAATTGCCTGTCGCATGTATAATTTCAATAGAAGAATGTTTGCGGTCAGAGAAGTAACAAGGAAGCTATATATAAATAAATTTTACACGCTATTTAAATGTCGTATGTACCTTAATAAATGCATAAACGATGTATTAAATGCATTCACGGATTTTACACATTATTCGACCCGCACAACATGTATAATGTGTTAAATATCAATAAAATTAATTTCTAAATTTCGGAAATATTTAAGTTTGACTTTCGAATATAAAAGTGAAATTGGAATTCATATTGCCGAATATTAATTTGGCATTCCGTTGATGTTCACGATTTCACGTTTATTTATACAGATATATGTAGGTATTAGCTTACTTACATAACTTAGAGTAGAATCCTATTCATTGCCATGCTAATAGATATCATTTATATGTGTGTACATTCTCCGTAGTTGGCTCGGCTACATACAGGTTTTCATAGTCTAGGAAACGTTAAATAATATAAGTATTAAGTACTTTTTAAAGTATGTATTTATTTATATTAATTCAAATTACTTCTAAACCTAGTGCTTTAGAAGTAAATTTATTTTTTTTAATTAAAAAGAACAGTTTAAGACTAATGAATACGTAAACAAAATGAAAGTTCTAATTCTTTTAATTAATTTTGCAGATGAGTAGTATATCTAGAATATAATATATGAAACGTCTTCTAATCTCATTTTCTAATATAAATTGTATATAACAATACAGTATATTATCTAGGTATGTATTTCGTTATATTGGAGAAAGAATGCGTCGTATGTAAACCTATTTTTAGGACGTCACGAGTCACGACACACGCATGCCTAATGTATGGACAACGACAAGTTTACTCACATCAAAGTATATATTAATTGTTTATCTATTGATGACTTTTAAATTTAACTTGACGTTAAACCTTAATCATTTGACTATGAGTAGTTATATAAGAAGATACAATTTTGTGTCTTCACAGAAATTTGCAGACATAGCTAAGGAATACCCATATTCCACTGCAGGGAAAGTACTTATATGAGACGTTAAAAGAACATCAAGAATTCTCGTTGAATTGGCACTTAAACACACATTTCCTAAGATATGTGTGTGAACCAACAAGGGTGTGAAAAATAAAAGGAAATTGTGTCAATTATTCAACTTTCAAAGTGCCTTTGACTGCTCATGGGAAGTAGCGCTACTGCAGCTAGTACCATGGGTCATATGAGCAGGTCTTACTCAGTTTAAACAGATCGCTACTTAAAAATACATTATAATTGACAAAAATCATAAGCGAAGGTTTCTTATGGAACGCTTTCCCAGAATTTCCAGGCGATCCAGTACACTTGTAATACTACTACAGAAATTTATGTTATTAATGTCCTAAAAAAAAGATAACCTGTCGAAGTAAACAAGTATTCTTATGTTGAAATAGTACATTATTGTAAACCGATACATAAGACATCAACGCGCCGCGCGTTGATGTCTTTTGTTAGCACAAATCGTTAAACTATCGAAATCATAATCTGAAATGATATCTATTGTTTCCAAATGGTTTTTATTAGTATATTACTCAATTGTTTAGCACATATAATATTTTGTCGTAAAATATCTCGTATAGTTTATAATGACATTATTTATGTAGTATAGTGTTAGTGCATAGCGCCATCTACCGAATAAGTTTGAAACTATTAAACTGGGTAACGAAGTACAGCTGTCTTGTTAACTTCTATCGTCGTTTTCCTAGTGCCGTATCGCTGGCAAGCTGTATTGGGTGTCAATAACACCTTAATACCTAGGTAAATAGTTAGATGTCGCTATTTTGACATAGATTCTAATAAAGTATACTTATAATATTAGTGTGATTTCAACACCTCATTTTTCAGCCTAGATTTACGTAAATTCTTTATTAAAATTGTGATTATGATTATGCAGAATTATGTTTCAGACTCGATCCCTAGGTCGAATAAAATTATTTTCCTCTTAGTATAATACAATATTAAGCTAACAAATATAAGGCAATGCGATAGCACTATTTTACATTCATAAAATATTGGTTTTAATTAACATAACATAAACATAAAAAAACATAACATCATGCCTGTATTCCCCGAAGGGGTACGCAGAGGTGCACATACAGTACACCCACATTTCGCCAGTTATGGTTTTTAGGTCCCAATGTAATAGGAGACGAGCCTATTTCCATCAACCGGGCACAAATCCAGACTCCGTGCTGCCACTAAGAATTACCTAATGGAAAAACCCAGTAACACTATGCCCGGCCCGGGATTCGCACCCAGGACCTTGTGCTCAGCAGTCGTGCTTAGCAACCATTAGACCAACGAGGCAGGTTTTAATTAAACTCCCTTTATTTTCTTAATTTTTTTTTAATAAATACTAAACGTCGCAAAACTTCAGCTGGTACATTAAAGACAACCGGCACTTGATTATTATTTATGAACAATAATCACACATTTTGTAATATCACGGTTCTATTTATAGTGAAAGTAAGGTAAAAACTCGAAGCAGCCGAATACTGGCAAGTTTACTTAAGTAGGATACATAATGTCCTGTAGACACTAACTGAAGTAGAACTGTCCTATCTGGAAAGTGTACCTGCAACGTTAATCGAGTCTTAATTGCAATAAATATAACAACAAGTGTTAAAAAAATTAACCCAAGTCCACCAGTAAGGCGCCTAAACTTAACGAATAGCAAACTGTGCGTTACTGTGTATGATTGCAGTAACAAATTATAGACGAGCTTATCAATAACTTTTTGTTGTACTCTAGCTACGGCTCTATGAATTTAATTTCTAACATTTGAAATACGACTAAACATTTGCTCGTATTCTTTCAGTGGCAATCTAATCACTTATTGTGAATATCATTAAGTGGTTTGTTTATAATAATTTTATCTTTATAACTTCTTCATGTTGAACTTGAAACGCTTAAATAGACTCATTAAATCATTTTCTTATTGACGATAAATTTGAAAAAATTAAAACAGTAAATTAAATTTGAAATTTATTTTCAATATCTTTGCTCAATTGGTAACCAAATAGGTTTAGCCAAAGCTATATGTAATACGTAACAATGCAAACTGAACACGTGTCTGTAAACCCTAAGCTACATTGGCCAATTAAAATTCATCTAAATACTAATAATAAAACCTTGTTCGTCTAATCACATGACTGTTTAAATATAACAGGGTGGGAGGACGCGGCGTGCCATCGAACATAAATATTAGCGATCGTCATGTGACCGCCTGTGAAACACAATGACAGCCTTGACATTTTCCGACGAGGACGATGCTACGACCGGTTGAGCTTACACGAAACGATGGAGTAATACTGTGATGATATTGTTTTTACATTTTCGTATGCTAGTTTTCTTGTAAAGGTGACGCTTGATATTATATACGTATATTAATGAGCTAATAACATTGGTATAAAATTCATGGAAATCATAATCGTTTATAGATCCATACTTCTTATTATAGGTAAATGATTGCCCTACGTAATAGATACAATAAAGTCTCCTCTAATCAAACCGTTTTAATTCTGTTCACTATTCACCCTTAGGGTTTAGCAAAGTTTTGTGTAATTTGCTCAAAAAAGCTCGTCTCAAGTGTTCAAGCTCGAAAGGCACGCAACTAATAAAACGCGAACAATATTTACTCAGTAATCCACTGAAATTGAGGTTGTTCTCAAATAACTATATTGTCATAGGTACTTAAATACAATATTTTATGAAAAACTTTGACAGTCAACTCCGACCGTGCGCATAAACTTTGATAGCGTGATCGCTCGCCACATCCGCGGTACTCCACGGCGGGATCGTCTTAAATTGCCCACGAACGGACGTTTCTAATAATTACCGTCCTATGTAGGTAACGTACTAATAGTCAAGTGTAATCACACATTTTTTGTATGTTTGATAATAGCCAATATGCCTATAAAGGATCCTGAGATGTTCTGAGAATCAAAGTACCAGTTGATGTTACTTCCAACCTTGTTTTCCAAATACAATATTTATTTAAGGAATTCCAATTCATATTTAGAATGAATTTCTGTATCATAATATGACATTTGACATTTTTCTGCCGGATAAATGAGGTGATCGTTTGTTTGATGTTAATTCAACATTCTACTGGTGGAGTATTCTTAGCCTAGTATATTTGCATCACAAAGCACTTTGCTACATTTGAATTCTAGTGATAGAAACATCCGCCATGGAATGCCGGTTAAAGTTTTGTATTACTCTGCTACATTGGAATACATTCCCTTGCTAATCTGGGATTAAAAATACTTGTTTAAAATAGGAATAAGTATAATTACCTACAACTAAATATATTTAAACAGATGACCTAAATTACACTCTATTTGACGAGAGTCTTCACCACAATTCATCAAAAGGAATACAGGGGAACATTCTATTTCTAGCAAGTGATTTCATATATATCAAAAGCATTTTAACCCGTCTAACAAATCAACAGTCTATATCTATGATATGACCGACAACAGGTTATTGTACCTCGCATTACGGATATCAAAGCTTCCCGACACACGCTAGCGTCGTCGGCTCTAGTCTGTTGCTACCTACGTAAGCTTGACGTGTTTATCTCAAGTCATGTGATGCGTATAATATCCTGTTACTCAACTAACGCCCACAATTCGATACACCTATCAGACTATAGTTTTATGTGATGATAATTAGTGTTTCAAATGTTAAAAACCTAAATGTTAAGGAATGATCGAAAATGTTTGATAGATTTTTAACTATGTCGTATTATATATTTTTTATTAACACAGACCCCAATGTCTCGGTTTTCTAAACTCAGTCGTGTAGACAGACGGACTACAAATTAGCATGAGATCGTGAAGAGTTTTTCCTATGATTACCCATGAAAATAAGTCTAGTAAATTATAATTGTCGCTTACAGGTTTTTTATTAAAACTTTTTACTCTGAAAATTATTGCCAATCTCAAGGCGAAGGCGAACTAGCTGAAAAAAGAGGTCAATGGCATTTTCACTCTAGACACCCGGAAAAATCCTTCACATTAAGAAAGCGCTGACACAGTTTTAAAATTTAATTCGCGTGCCATTAAAGATATGCGGTAACGATTGACACCAATAAAGGTACACCGGTCAAATAAAGATTACCATGATTGTATTAGACTGTTGTTTTCTTTTTCATTCATTGTTACTATATCTATCTACTTTTAGGCTGTTCCTTTAACTAACACAGTTACCTACTAAAACCGTATGTGTAATATTTACTCAACATCTTATTTAAAACAATACTGCATATATTTTTTGTTTCACTTTCATTTTTTTTGTATTTTTAATGGACTCTACTTTTAGCATCGCTAGCTAATTATTTAATTATCTTGAAAGCTTGTCTTTATTTAAACGTGACATATGGCTGCTATCGTAATGGTTGCGGGTTTGATTACCGCAAGGGACAAAAAATTGTGCGATCCGCAGATGTTTGTCCCAAGTCTAAGTGTTTGTGTATGTAATATTTCATGTTTGTAAATCAAATCAAATCACTCGGATTTTTAATTTTCAAATAAAAATTACACTTTTATTAAGTAGTAGTTTAGTTAATGCTCATGACAAATGCGTACTTTTAGTATCTTAAAAAAGTTTTTTCAGTGTAAAAAGTGGCTCCTCAATCTAAACATCTGAATTGAGAAGCGAGCAAGTAACTCTGAAAGTAATTGATCAATATTTTTGACAATCACTTAGTAATTATAGTCACTAAAAATCTGAATCCTGTGCAGCTGAAATTAAAAAGAGTACTTTCAGTGAGGTTTCTCAATTCATACACATGTTTGTAACACCAAAATAACAGCTTTTTACTCAGTGCTGAAGATAGTACATATACTTGATACATAATAATGAAAATGCATTTAATTTTTTTTGTCCGTCAGTCTTTTTGATCTGGCTAATCTTCGAAACGGCTAAGAAAAATAAAACCAGTACAAGTATTTAACGTTTATTTTTACAAGCTTTATATTTTATGATTATTACGATTTATAACATGTTTAACTAGCTTAACTAGTAACTAATTAACTCTCAGTGTGATGTGTATGTTTATATTCCTAAGTTATTTTTCAGTATTACATACCTCAATACTACAATTTAATTTTCCTCTAAATAAATGGAAAACCAAAGCTTGCATCAAACACAAGAATCTTAAATTAACATTTCCACTCATTAAAATAAAGTCTAGTGACTCGTCAAGAACAACCTGATTGAATATTCAACAACAAGCACCCACAAAGACACATCCGATTCCGAAATAGTAATTTTCAACAATGTAAGACAGGCATGTTGGCATGTTAATTGCGTTGTGTAATCGTTTTTATTTTGTCAATAAAAACATGTTAGAAATACAAAATAACTCGTAACGCAAACATAATGGTGGTAGCCCAGTTTACGTTGTTTTCGCAATGTATTGTGAGCCCGCGTGCGCGTGCGCGAGCCCCCTGCCGCCTGCCGCCTGCCGCGCCCCCTCCCCGGAGTCACATGAGCCGCCGTCACCCGCTCCCGCTGATGTTGCATTCGCGGAAGAACGTCGACTTTCTCCCGCCAGTTCGACGCGCTTCGTGCTCTGCCCCACAACAGTTGCATCGCATCAACAAGGGCATTCATGTGTACATAATTATTTTGTATTTATTTTTATGTAATTTTTAATCACATTTTATGAAACCAACCTTTTTAAAAGCCCATTTTTTTTTTGCTTTTATAAAAAGCACCCATGTGTCGCCTCACACTGGGAATTTCTCCTGTAACGTGGCTGCATTTCACAAACGTAAAATATCACATACACAAACACCCAGACTCAGAACAAACATCTGTGGATTATTTTTTTATGTCCCGTGCGGGAATTTAACCCGCAACCATTAGCGCTGCTAACGAATCGCTTTGCCAATTCGTCAATCAGGCCAGCAAATTCTTTTTATTCAATTACTATTCAAACCAGTTTAAAATATTTCTAAGAAGCCCTCATATTTATAACATAAATATAAAAACCCTAATTATAAATTCGTGAAATTCAAACACTTGTAGCCACCGCATACGTCATCAAATTAGAATAAACACAAAAACGTTGCGTGTTTCTCAATTAGATGGCAAATACCAAAACTAATAGGTCACGCCCGACCAACAGATCGCAGTCATGTGATCCAAAGTTCTGAGAATTAAGTTGAGCAATCTGAGAAAATAGCCGGCTTAGCGAATCGCTACTTTATGTAGATTGTATCCAACGAGTACCTACCACCGGGGTTTGCAAACTGAATCCATATTGTTTTCTATTGGTTAGTTTTGAAAAACCTTAACTTAGGGTATAAATAATTTAAGAATTAATATGACATTCATGTTTAGACAATGCAACATATGTTGACAACATTTGATACATATAATATTTTAAAATGTTTTCGTCATTCCTCGTTCGTAATTTTCTTCGAATAATATCCCTTAGCCTTTTTCGATACAATAAAACGTATTCAATTGAATATAATTAATACTGAATGCAGGAAAACAATAACTCACTCTATGTATGTGTGGTCTTCTGAATTTTCCTTGATACTAAAAAAGCAATTACAAAAAATGCATTCGTCATTACCATGAATATTCATGAACAATCATGGTAAAATATCAATCAATATCCTTGAGGATAAAATGATTTAAGTTTATACTATGTATAAACCTAATTATCCAATACATATTAAGGTAAGGTGTTTCAATACCCACACATACATACAATTTAAATAAAGTTCCAGCAATTCTTACGTACATAGTACTTATACCTATATACCTAGGAGTAGTATTTAAAACCACACTTTTACCCTTAAGTTCTCTTCCGCTCCTTACTCGGTAAAAACATTTTCACAAAACTAGCATAGTTGTTTTTTTTATTTGATCACACGAGCGATCGTCGTCTACTATAGCTGTCTAGCTGGCACAAGGCTTACTTCATCCTACAACTCATCTTTCATCAGGTCGTCGCACTATCACCTCAGAGGTCACTATTCATACATAATGTCCAACAAAAATAAACTTGTTTATCGGCAGATATATCGTATTTGTTGCTGGGTATTACAATTCATAACTTTGAATTCGATATGATTTAAGTAAAAAGGTTCTAATGATAGTCTATTGTTAACTTACATACATACATTTTCTTAACTATAAATTGTACTATAGGTATTTACACTCAAAATATCTACTATCTGCCATGGACCACGGGTTTTCAATTAAGAACTTAATTATAGCTTATGAGGTACTTTCCTCATGAGTTTCCTCACTAAAAACATTCATATTATTTGACAGAAGTTGCGGTTGTGCAAACCCTTGTCTTTATTTCCTCTGAAAATAAAAATATTTTGGTTCGGCAAAACGAGCCTTTATTCGCACCAAAGTGTTACCCTTGACAACCTTTGTAGATCCTGTCACAAACAGTTTCAGGATATATGTAAATTAGTCGCTCTACATAACAAAGGATATACTTATGACTGTACGAAATGTAAATTCGAGAGCAGCATAGTTTCGCTAGATTAAATTTACATAGAAACACAGCAACTGCAGTGTCGGCCAAGCCTCGCTATTACATAAGTTAAAGACACTTTATTGCCGGCCACAACCGGTTGGTGAATTAGAGGTGTCATAATGCGAATCACATGCCTCGCAGGTAACTCGTGGCCGACTCTAGCACGGAGAGATGTCAGCCCATTTGATATTATTACGCGTAATGTTTTATTAGAAAGGAAAATTCATTAAATGTCAATATATGCAGATGAGTAGTAATTACTTATACAATGTATGCAAATGAGCGCAAAAAGGTACATTATTCGTTATTTAGGAACTTTCCCTACGAACCGGTGTTGGAAAATATAATGTATGTGACGCAACTATGTCGTCGTATACCATGTAAACGTATGGTTATAATTAAATATTTATAGGATAATGAATGGATGAGATATTATATCCCGAGGCTAATAAACAAATAACAATGAGACTTTTTCAATGCTCTCGTTGACTAATTCTAAAATAACACTAACTATTGGTGTAGAAAATATCGTGATAAAACCAGAATTTAATGGACTTAACTCGCCAACCTGCATAGAACTTGCGTGGAGATCATTTCTTTACAGTATGAGAAGCGCCCTTAACTCCAATTAATATAATTCAGTCTACAAAGTTCAAATAACTTAATTTTGACTCACAGCAAGGAAAAATATTTTATTTTTATTATAATTATTCATGATTGGTATTTAAAATTTATTGGCCACTAAAAAAACATAACATAACGCCTGTATTCCCCGAAGGGGTAGGCAGAGGTGCACATATAGTACACCCACATTTCGCCAGTTATGTTTTAGGTCCCAATGTAATAGGGGGCGAGCCTATTGCCATCAACCGGGCACAAATCCAGACTCCGTGCTGCTACTGAGAATTACCTAATGGAAAAACCCAGTAACACTTTGCCCGACCCGGGATTCGAACCCAGGACCTCGTGCTCAGCAGTCACGCTTAGCAACCACTAGACCAACGAGGCAGTCCAGTTGGCCACTAAATGTCCGCATATTTAAAAATCATAAAATATTCATTTACTGACCAATTAAACAAAAGGTGGTAAAAAAGCCGCAAAACATAGTTAGTCACTTTTTTTCTATTCTTAATTATTTTTAAGTTTTTCTATTGTTACTAACTAACCAATTCGATAAAATTCTTATTCCAGTGAAATATCTGGTCTAAATATTCTACTGGAACAAAACATCTCGTTTGTTTTCATGACTAACACATTCATCAGTAGGTATTGTTTTAAGGTCAAGCAGTGGCATCCTATCAGAGTCTCATAAAATGCAAAACCTAGCTGATCGAAGGAGTTGTTTTATTTGGTCTAAGCAACATTTTTATTTATTTAAACAAGCTGATATTTACCAAACAGATAAAAAATGATCAAATCAACAACAATAAATAAACGGTCAAGTGAAAAGTTTGTATCACACATAATGATAAATCTATTATTAGTTCCACTTTGACATCCTAGACAAATTAGTTCGTGGATCTTTTATATAAATAGGTGTCCACCATGCCAAATGACATTTGAGTCAAAGAATAACATGAATCCGGTTCAATGAACTAAAAACAACATAAAAAAATGAACTACGACCAGGTTCTACCTGATGGTTAACAAAATACTTGTATTTTACGACACGACGCGGACGGTAAGCTGAAATCCTTCCAGTTAATATACCAATGTAGCTACATTACAGCACACATGAATTTGAAAGAAGCAAAGGATTATTTATGTAAGGACCGTATTACGCGGCGTTCCATAGGAGTGGTGTCTAGCTTTCAAAAAATAATCAAAGTATAATAAATAACTATATCATACATGCAGGCAACTTCAAAGATATACAAACTTTTCCTGGATTTCTAAAAGCCTAATTCATTGGGACGAACCCATGACGCACCTATAACTACGTCATGTTAACGGAACTAATGCTTAGACATCAGTTAATCACAAAATGCTTAATATTACATATTCCATCGTGTCGACAAAAGCTCAACAACTATAATTTATATCCCGAGTCGTGGAAAACCCATTTCACGAAAAAACTGTTCCTGGTAAATAGTTATAAACCAACTACTTTTTCGTCAACTTAGAGATGTTACTATTTTAGGAAACATTATACATGGACATGTTGTTTATAACGATGAACAAGATAACCTTTTATAAACGCATCGGTTTTCCCGAGGGTTAACGAACAGTTGTGAATTCCAGACCCATGAGAGCCGGAACTGTAGTTCTCAAGGTTGGTTTATCCTTAATCAACAACATATTATGTATTATGCAGAGCACGGTGAATTTATTCATTTCTATTGATGTCAGTGATGTACTTTTCTTATTACAAAGAAAATAATTTCATAATATAAATTTTATCTTCTACGATAAATAATAAATGTAAAAATCAAGTGGCAGTCGCCGGGTGTTTGTCACCCAATCAATTTACGTTTTTACGTAGGACTTTAATTTAATCTTAAAATTTTAATCGATTATGAGGCGTCGGCCCATGTTGAAACAATTGACTCAAAAACTATGAGTAAACCAACATTGTAGTAACCACAGCCTAACTCGTGTATAGATCGGAGGAACAGCGTTTGTATGGCTACAATGATGGTTTGCGCGCACGACGGAATCTCACGCGCATCCTTGGTGAAGCTAACGATTGTCCCTTCTCCAGCACATAGGTTACTGACCCTGACTGCAGGCAACTAGACAATAACCTATGTTTACTTATATTATTTTTAATGAGATGCATTAAGTAGTTAAAGCTTCATGCATGGATATTCCCAAGATATAAACGCTGTAAGAGATTCCCAGTGACGATCGTTGTTGCCTAGTTAAATATAATGCCCACGTTCAATGAGTTACAAACTTTTGTAGCAATTAAATTTATTTCATCAAAGCATTATAGTTATTTGACGTTTTCAAGTTAACCATACATAATAATTTAACGCATAAATAGTAATGCTTACTTTATACAAATTGGTGAGAAAAGCTGTAGGCTTATTAGTGTATTAGCACTCTCTAAATGTATTCTCATCAAGGGTGAATGTTGTTATATTCAACGAAATATTCAAAAGTCATTCATATACATCATATTTTTTATTAAGTAGGTATTTACTCAACCATAAACAGAGGAATTAATGGGTAGCAATATGTTCATAGGTGTTACCGTTTTAGGCTTAATAATATCATATTTTTTACCATCGATAAACCTAACAGTGTTGCAATTTGAAATGACTCACGAGCGTAAGCTTTTTGAATAAAAATGTAGACGTCAGCAGTGAAGCATTTGCGTACACGCAATGTGCACTTGGCCGGTATTGGATAGAACTATTGGCTAACATGACTCACATCAAGATCAAGATCAATCTTAATATCAAGTCGAAGTCAAACAAAATACAACCAAAAGTTATGTAGTGGCTTATATAAATGAAATATTTCGTGACCATTATCACGCAGCCATTCATTTTGTGATTCACACGTAGGTCAGTGGACAATGTGAATCGCCACCTGTCTTTCTATCCATATTCATTTCTTTGTAGATTTATGCATTTTGAGTTACATAAACTGATAGTCAAAAAATGCTGAGACCTAAAAATCATTTTCATATTTTTGCTAACGAATGTTACCTTTTAAAAATACCAGTTAAACGAGTATCATGTTAGGAAATTTTATGGGGATAAGCTGCGGTGAGCCTTATATAATTAACACAATTTATAATTTGCTATAAAAATATTCAATTATGGAAATCGTATGGCATGTCAGATTCAGACGTATGTTTTTAGAATAAAATAAACTACTTGAAAGGTAGAATCGTTTCAATAAATCATCGGTTGAACAATACGACACAATATATTGGTCAAGCTTAACAATGTAGGTGGGTGTTATTTGTTAAATACAATAAATAAAAAAAGAACTTAATGCTATTGGCCGCTGTTGGCATTAAGAGACAAGTCTGTAAAATATCACCGAGATATTAAACAAGTTAATATAGTAAAACCAAAATCCATTCTGTTTCAAGGGCTTAATGTAAAACACTAATAATAACTTGAAATATTATTCTACATCTGCTGGGACTGGTAAGGCATAGGTTTAAGACTTCTATTGCTTAATATCTTCGTGTTGTATCAGTTTCCTGTCGTTACACTGTTTTTTGTCGAGCACGAGATGGTTTTTCGTGACTTGCTGCTGCTTTTATTGGCCATATAAACTACCAGTCAAATGTTAGTCTAATTAGCTCGATTTATCGATCGTTTAATTACACTTAATTACCTCGCCTTAATTACCCTACTCTTGATTCAGTTGCAAATACTACTAACGAAGGTACTTCTTTTTATTAATATATTAGATTTATATGACGAGATACTAAACATTTTTTCTAGAAAAGAATTACAAATCTAGTTAATAAAGTAAGAATACTCATTATACTATACTGCGTTTGCAAAAGTCTGCGCCAAGATGTCTAGAGATCGGCTTCCTGAAAAATAATTGTACGTTAAATAATTTAGTATTCGAAGCCAATGTGACTTTTTGAATGTCATATAATATAGGAGCTTATGCAAAGAATTCGATAGTTTGTTATTATGATAGTAGTAATTAACAATTAGGTACTTCTAATGTATCTCCTGTGTATGTAGCTATATAACCTGTAATTTCAGCAGTTACCAGGAAGCTTGACATAAATAATATATTTTTACAATACCTATTAAGTAGAGTAAACTTTATATTTTCAAATAAAACAAAAAATCTGCTAAAATACAACAACAGCTCGTAAAATTCAAAACTTATTTGTACGAATTTATGTGCTTTTATTTACTAATAACCCTTTTGAAAATATAGACACATTTAAATACTAGTAACTACTTAAAACAGCTTCAGTTTAGTTTAAACATATTCTCTTGTTCACTTTCAATTAATTCCTGACGGTATAGTCCATTCAGACCCCTAGAAAACAATCAACAGTTTCGACATCTAAGCACTAAGATTGTTGTGAAACACCATACAGTCGTCGGTATCAATCCTGGTTTGTAAATGAGACCAGTCATAAATCACGACGCACCAGTTACTAACACGAACTGTATTATAGGGTCTAAGGTTCCGAATTAATATCACGTTATGAAACATATTATATATACCTTATTATTTTACATCGTACATCGATAAATTACATAAGCAATTCTGAGCTATTAAGCGTTTAGAAATAGTTTTGGTCCTAACAACTATTATTATCTTAAACGCTGGGATCATGATAGATAATAACTTTATATCATACATCAATATTTTGAACATATTAAGTTTAATTGCCTATGAGGTAGAGACGCTAAGGCTAAGTGGAAGTTACTAAAGAATAACACAGATAGGTATGTTCTGCACCCATTTTGTAGATTGAATTTGTAAAATCAGTAATATCTATTTTAATTTTATCTTTAACAGATGGAAGGTTTTCTTCTTAATTAATTAAATACCTAATAGTATATCTTACACTACAATTCGAATTGCATCTTCACGTGATTTATCTTTAATATAACTAATTAGATAAATACACATATATCGCCTCGGAGCCCCTACTATCACGTGAGAATGATAAAAATAAACAATGGATATATTTCTCAACGTAACCCTCGTCCTTGCCGTCTGTGTCCACACAAATGACCTCTTCACATTGAGGTACTAATATAAACGTTGATAAAACGATAAGAATTGTAATTTGAATATTAATAAAGCTACTATCCACATCATATGAATAAACCTTAAAAATGGTACCTGCAGTTCTGAATATGAAATAGAAAAATGCAAAGTTGGCTGTTGCTTTAATAATCCCTACTAATATTATAAACGTGAAAATTTGGATGACTGTTTGTTTCTCTTTCACATAAAAACTACTGAATAGATTTTAATGAAATTTTATATGGAGGTGGCTGACAGCCTGGATTAAAACATAGGGTACTTTTTATCCCGAAAAAATTTAGCGAGTAACACCGCGGGGCGCAGCTATTATAATATTTGTATTCGATCAGCAAAAAGATGAATATAATCTTTTTGCTGATCGAATACAAATATTTGTACTAGATACATTTTTGTGATAATTTATGCCCAGGTAAAATGTATTATTTTTTATAATCCTATCTGGATAATCTCTTTACTATTTCATGTACTAATTTTATGAAAATACTACTGGCGGCTCAACGTTTTAAACGAGAATATAAAACATAAATACAATGTTAAGAATAACAATACGGAGAGTTTGGCTCTTTGTCAAACAAGTGAACAGGAAAGCTTGACTAATCGTACCAACCCGTACGCACACTATGCGATATCTTCGTACATACACTAACAGGCAACGTTTTGTCCGTAATGTCCACACGTGCTACGAAAGTGAAATTTTGGTCAATGTTGTGTTAAACCAAATACATAATGACGGAAAGAATCGAATATTTCATCGGTTCCGATGACTTTTTGTTATTTAATATTATGAAATATCCAAATATGTTTAGAAAATGTAAACATAAAACGTAAGAATCAGAGTAAGGCGATAATATCTCTAAAGTCTAAATGCCAGGTAAAATTAAGAAATAGTCATGCACCATGAATTGTTAATTTTTCTTTACCAAATTGATCTCTAAGTTCTCTAACTTTTAAATCACTCCATCTGGACTTTAAACCAAAACCTATATAAATTTCTACAACCTGATCCAGCTACCTTGCTCGATTTCTTGCAACACTTGAAGGGGCGTATTTTATTGCCTATTCGCCCTGTTAACAGAATACCGGTTTAAGTAGCCAGAAACGAAGTTGCAATTAACCAACAGTAAATACGATTTCAAAATAATTGAAAATCATTGTTTCTACTTTGGCTAAAAACATCATCTGGTAAAATTAATTGAATGCATACACAAGAAGTGAAGTCTTCATACTTTAATAAAATTCCTACTGGACCCAGGTGCTAGAAGTGTGCAGAAATATGAGGACCGCAGTATGATAATTGTTTTGAGTTCATATAAGCCTGCAGTTTAAGATTCTAGACTTTATATTATTTATAGACTGCGGTCCTCATATTTTGCTGTCATGTGCAATTGTGCACCTCTGGCACCTGCACTATACCATTACTAGAGGAAAAAGGAGGTATTTTTCAAAACATATTAAAAACAATTCCTTTAAGAATTCTATATTCTTATAGAATAAGATATTTTGCTCTCACTGGCTGAAGCCTACGTGGTGACACGCATATAATGGACGTTTGTATATCGCCATATTGACCGCGTAGGCGATGGTCCGTGCAAATTTCATTGTTCCCATTGTTTGCAGTTAAGATAAACTTGTGATGTCATCAGACAGGTTTGGAAGCTCCAGCCACTTTCACCCAACGATCACATGGAGTGGACACTTGACAATTGTGTAACAAGACCCGAGCTTAAATCAGATACTAAAACGACCGGAGGAGTGCACGAAGATTTTATTATATCATTAACCTGAAGTGCAAAAGTGTTTTATTTAATTAACCTTTTTATTGGCAACGAATGTGACCACAGAAAATCATACCTATATAGATACACTTCATTAAGTTTTCTTTAACTTAGGTACTGTATAAAATGAGCTCAATTTCTTTTACGATGGTCGCATATGCAGCCTTTTGAAAAAGCTCTAGATTTTTGTATCTGTTTCACTTAATCCAATAACAAAACACTACATATGCATATAACAAATTCGTACGCATTAGCTGTGGGAAGACCTTAATAAATAAATAAATAACAAAAAACAAGCAGTACATATATAGGTTACGTTACGTGTCTACTGACTGCTAAAATGCATGCCTGTAAACCTAATTCTAGATCTAATATATAGATTATAACCTGCTACTATCATCAACTAGGAAGCATTCACATCACACCTTTTCAGAATAAATCTGGGGTTGCTTTACGACTTACCGATTGTTTAACTATGAGCGCCCCAGTCAACTTGTTAAACTGAATTCCATACAAATAATTCCACTAAGGGAACATAAATTAACTACCAGACTTACTATAGGCATAATTAAAAAATCCTTTTTATTACGTTGCACGTTTTCAGTGCAATATTGAACGCGTGCTTCAGTTTTATCAATTTATTAACCTAAATGTGTTATTAACCACTTTTTATGTGCAAATTAATTTAAATGTCAGAAAAGCAGTGGTTTAAAAATATCATTTGACTAAATGCTCGATAGCATTATTTTATTATTAATTGGGCTAATAACAAGAATTGCGTTAGAATTAGAAATAATGCTAATGGTGCATAACAATGGAGTGAAAACTTGCGGTCGGAAAATAACTACTTAATGACATTTCATACTGATGTCACAATTAAGGCCTTGACCATCCATAACAATAACAACTATTTATACCTTGGTCTTTACTAGCCTCACACAATATTACAATTTATTATTGTAATCAGAGTAAATTTAGGGAATCGTCTCACGGCCTCATATCTCGTATGCAGGAACAAGTATGTAAGTACCTATGTTTATCATATGACTTTTCTTAACAACCTATCCACATTCGCAAAAGTGAAAGTTGTGCGGTCACCACTTACAATCGAATAAATATTAACCCGTGTATTACATAATAACGATAAATATAATACCCGGTTTTACACTCAACATTCAAGTTTATGGATGACATAAATTTTATGTACCAAAACCAGAGGAATTTACCTAAACTCTCATTCAGGTCTCATTAGGTTGATGTGAAACCTGTAAAAGTTCATATGAATGTAGTTTATTTACTACGTATCCGTTGGTTTACTACAACTTAACGCTATTTATGATGTTTTAAACTGTAAACGTCTAGTTAATAGAATTCCCGTGGCACATATTTTGTATACATAAATAATGTAACTTTATGTATTAACATTTAATTATAAAAATGGTTTGAGTAAAGTTTGAATCTAATTGATCTTGAATGATCGTAGTTGTCGATTCTAACTTAAAAAATATTTAATTGTTATCTATAAAGTAAATAAACAAATTGACCCGTTTAAGTGGGACGCTATAAACGTTGAACGTTCACCGTGTCAGTAGCGCATAAATTGTCGCGGGTACGCGAAAATTTAATTTTGTCATCGAATACGCAACCGCTTGGGAAGATAGCGTCATCGCCGAACGTAACCGCGGAGTTTGATAACTTAACTTTCTCTCTGGGGCGCTGCGCTGGCGGGCGGCTGCTGTACAGCTGAGGGAGCCTCCAGCAAACAGCCTCATTCCGTCATCACTGTCGAGCCAGCACGTTCGCGGCGAACGGAGCGCGCTCGCAAACCGCTCCCGCGAAAACCGCGATTAAATTAAATTCAAAAATTAACATTCGACCGTTCGATTAAAACAAAAAAAGTGATTTCGTTCCAACTAGACGTGTTCTTCTGTTTCGTTTGAATGAATGGTTTTTTAAATAACTTTTGTTAAGTTGTCTATTGTCAGCGGCAGCATGGGAACTTTTAAAAAGTAAGTTGGCAATTTTTCGCTATTACATAGACTTAGTGTTTTCTACATGATTATAATTGTTTTAGCATAGTATAATTGATATTAATGTGTTTGAAAATGTACCATATTCCGGTATTAGGTACGTAAAGTTAAATGGGTCACACCTGGACTTATTAACTCCTTCGAAAAACTGTTTGGTACAATCTCAGTACAATTTCGCAAACTAAAATAAGAAGTGTCAAATCAACTGCTAAATTCCTCTCCTTTATCGAATGTAGGACAATGCCAACCAAGGCTACAAGTTCAGCTCGCTAGAATATTTAAATGTTAGCTATAACACGTTCAAAGAGTATTAGCAAGACAAATACTTATCGAGAATAAATTCAAATAGGACTGCGTTATTAATTTATATTTCTACTTATCAACTTTATACCTCTGGTCTATATTAAGGTCACATATAACCTCAACAAAAATCACGCTAATTTACATAGACAAATAAAACGTTTCGTCTAAAGATAAGATAGATCTAATATTGGTCGAATTGGTCGGCAAATGGTAACAATCGTTTACAGAGTCAATCGTTTACAGAGTCGACCTTATTGAGATAACCTTGCTAGTTAAAATCTTTTAATTTTAGGCTCAGTAACAGTTGAACTTTAAGTACAGTGTACCTATGACCTACGACCTAAATAATAAGGTCTACATTCACAAGCTTATCGTGTAAAGTCGTCTTTAAGGATGTGTCCTACATTATTCAGTCAACAAACATAATATTTCCGACTTATAGACGTTTTAAGTGGTCGATGTATAAGTATAGTATCAGATACTTATGAATTATATAACTTTATTTCCTGCATATATTATTCAACAGAGAATACTCGTATTTGTTAAGCAGTAGTGTAAATTTACATAGCTATACCTATTAGGTGTTACTCAAACAAGAAAAGTGCGGTGTAACAAAAACAGTAGGTACCTAAAGTTACATGTAATATAAATGTTTAAGTGTAACCAATATTATTATCCGGTGAATATCTGACATCTTAAGAATTCTTTTATCAATGTTAGATTCATATACAAAGTCTCCCAGAAAAGCCTTTTGTCTATGATTATTAACAATTACTACTTTTGAACCCTTAACCTCTAAAAGTAACGCGTTAACGGTATGATAACAATAAAAGCCAAATTTTTGGAGATAAAGAGTACCTAAGTTTTAATAGTTTTATCAACCACACCCCATGTTCCATTGATATTTAACTAGATTCATCTACACAAGATACTTAGTGGTGGCTCTTTATAGTTTCATCCTCTTCTTATTAAGTAACCTATATTGTATAATAATGTCATCATCTTAGTCCTCTGCATAATTTTACAAACGTGAACCGGTACACATCGTAGTTTCCTACTTTAACAAAACGATTTATACTGTTGTTTACCATTCATCCTTTCGTTTTACGTGCGAACCTTTAGAAATGGAATGTTGTTCTTTGACGTAATCAAACATCCGTAATGGTTGCTAAAAGCTTTATACGAATGTAAGTGACGAAACAAATATAACCGAATATGGTTTAAGGATATTGAAGTGGATATTATATACTACATTATTTTAATCATGGAAGGTAAGTAAACGCCCTAACAAGGTCAAATTAACGTTTTTAATAAAGAGGTTGTTAAGCTTTTTAATGTCTCACAGCAACAGCCATAACGACTTTTTAAACAGTGTTATATTATACCTAGGATAATAACTAATTATAACATATTGGACCGAGTTTTAATATAATAGAGTTAAAATGATAAAAAACGTTTTTTATCATTTTGATGGTGTCTGTACAAATTAAATATCGGGGTACCTATAAATATCTAGATGTTTTATTTGTACACATACATACATAGCCTAATTATCACCCCTAAAACGGGTAAGTGCTAATATATGAATGTAAGCCAAGGATATAAATATAAAGTGTTAATATAAATTATAAATAAACATACATACGAATCATAGAGTGTGTTAAAGCAACTAATTCTAACTTTTGTTATATTTGGTTGAGGCTAGGTACCAACAAACTAAGCTATATTCACTTAACCTAAGAAAATTCCGTAAAGCACATGATATAATATAAAGTCAATACATTTTAACGCCGGGTGCCTAATACCGTTTATAAAGTTTAATAACTTCATTCACACTGGAATGTAATACCAGCAATGATTAACTTGTAATTTTATACGATTGCTTATAAAAAGGCAGCAATTAATATTTTTAAACGCATTTAAAAATATACCTATTATAGTTTAATTTTAAAACCCTTAGTTTAAAAAATGGTTATGGGTGAACATATATATATGCGATAGAGGGGGCAGCAGCATCTTTTATAACCTTAACAATGGTGATCACATACCATGATCACGAATTTTAGACGTGATATAAATGGCAAAATAGAGTAGAATACAAGACATATACGAAACCAACCCAATATTTATGCCTCAGCCCTCTTCTTCCTTACCAGTTTAGTACGTGTGTAGTTTAGTAGTGTAGTACAGTTTAGTAGTGTAGTTTGTGTTGATAATACTTAACTATGAAAACTAGCTACCTACCTACCTAACTGGCCTTTTCTATCAGGAAAGTCTTACTTAATATACGTGAAAACTGTGTACGAACCGCTACGTAAGCATATTGCCGCGCATGGAGGAGTGTAGAAAACTAAAACTATATTTTCTATACATTGTAACTTGTTAAGAGCAGAAGGTGTCTATTAATTTTCCTTTTTGTAAGTCATGGATAATAAGGTACCTACTGAAAAACCTGTATAATATGTATCACTTTGTATAATAAGTCATAGCATACTAAAGTCAATATCAATAAATTATTTCTGACACAAGAGTTAGACATTCAAGTTTAGTATTTTATAATGTACATGTTATGTGAATAGGTACTTGACGTCGGATCATTGTAATTAAATGTAGATGCCTGGATGACATGTCTTCCTCATTGCGATTTGTTACATAATACGTGTTAAGAATCTATTAAACGTTTTGAACCGTAGTTTGTACGTTAAAATGTTAGCCTTCATTTGAAATTGGTATGCTCGAGTACATATTATTTGTTCTTGTACGTTATTTTATAAAAATAAATTAGAACCACTTCCAGACATCCACTTGAAATAATTTTTCGCATACTTAAGTACATAGATTCGGTGACAATACAATATTATGGTGCTTTTGAGCTGGGCTGATGATGGACTCAGCAGGTGGTCATCGGGACTCTGTAACGAAATGACGCAATGCCATCGTATTTCAGCTTATTGTACTCGCCTTCACTAGTACTTTAAGCCTAGCTGATTAAAAGCTTTAGTTAAAAATATATTATTAAGTCGATTGAGCCGAGTCTGGTTGTTAGTTCAAGTAATATTTCTTGTTTGTAAAAACCCACCATACAGCAAAAGTTCCTAGTGTGGACGACGTTTAAAAAAAAGTTTCATATAAGGGAAGTGCACTATTAAAATTAAAAGTTCAAATCACAATTGTCTCAAACGACAATAAACAGAAACGTATTTATTTAAAGATCTATTTAAAGAATTAAAATAAAACACACTTATTATTTTTAGACAAATAGGTGAATAGGCCCTTCATGTATCTCAGAAATCATATACCATAATTTGAATATCATATTTATTCAACACTGATAAAGTTTTCCACGAAGGATGAACTCATCATCAGTAATACACATATTTTAATAATAAATTTATAATTGTCATAAGGAAAATTCATGTTTAGATTTATCCTTTAAGGCGCAGAGCGTATCGTTATAAAACTTTTTTGTTTCGTAAAGATTAATAAGTTCTTACTTATTACCTGCAACTAAATTCTGATTAAATGTTGTGAATTAATTAAATAATAGCATAGTACAGATTTTAAACTTATTATTTTTGGACTATACAGATTTAAGCATGGTATAAAAACCCATTTATTATCTTTATTCTAAAATGAAATCTAGAGTATAACATACTCACAATTTATTCCACCTAAACACTTGAACGAAGCACTAGAATGTGATAAGCCAAAAGTTGACGCAATGTTGCCGTGACACAGGCAGAAATGCAGGTCGCAATTGAAACATGGCGCACGCGCCATCGCGTCGGTCATAGAAGTCGTCACTACGCATTATTATGTAACCATTTGCCACCGGATTACGCACAAGCATGAATCTAAGCAAAATAAAGATGACCAATTTGGCATCTGGCGAAAGTTATGTGGTAGGTCAGGGCAATTTGATGTCAAATTTAACATACTACGAATAACAGAGACTGACAAACACCACGTGCTACTTACATAATTCTTTTTATTTTAAGACAATGTATGTACCTGCCTGATAGCTATATAAATTATATACTTTTGCATACATCAATCCAAATACTAAAACGAATCTAAATTAAACTAAATTTTGGGGTAATCTAACTTTTGCTAGTATTGGGCATAGCCGATAAATCCTTATTAATAAATAATAATAAAACCAAATATTGGAATGTTTGCCTAAGTGTATCATAAGAAATATAATCTTTTTTTAATACCAAGGGTATGCTATCGCGCATTATACATTCGTTTCTAATATTCTTAAAAATGTACACCGATTAAAATTGTTTAGTTAATAACGACCTATTGTTTATCCGAATACAGAGGTCAGCACGTGTCGCCACCAACTCGTCCCGTGCACGCAAAGCCGACGCAACTTTACGCAACTGTATGGGACCCCAGCCTTTGACTTTCCGCTTACGTAACACAAGTTTTCGATTTCTTCCAGCCCCGGGCGCATTCGCTTTCGTTCTTACGCGCCTTTGTCGATGAGTAATGAGCACGGATTAATGTGCGTTGCTAGACTGAATACCTTTTTTTAAGATCTGTTCTGTGTAGCTATAATTTAAACTTAAAATTTTAAAATATAGCTACACGAAATACGGAAACTAAGCTGTATGCTTGAAATTATAAAGCACAAAGCTTAGTTTCCGTAATAATGTAGGCTCAGCACAAAGAGGCGGTAATACTAAATGTGATGACACCATTCTAAGTCACGTTTAACACTGAATACTAAACTAAATATGCGTAGAATAATGATCATCGAATATTGTTATTAACACCTACCTAATCAAAATAAACCTGTATTATTCAAAATTATTAAAAATGCCTAGCGGATTTTGATTTTGTCGAAATAGACATGAATGCACAAACTGCCGCTCGTTCAACTCATTCATAAAAATAATGACATATAACATAGAATAGGAACCTGTCTAGTATCATTACGACACGCGTTACTTGGAAAATGTCATAGAGTATCTCTACCTTGCAAGTTTTTGCTTTAGGTATCCTCGATAATAATATATTTATGTATGACCTACGTGTATTGAAATCTCTGTACAAATCTCTCATTCATAAACCGTCGATTACACAAGCACCTGACGTAGCTTAGATACTGTCAATCACTACGCTCATGCCAGTAAAAAACATTAAAACAACGATTCGAGTTCACGGAAGAACATGTATGTGCAGCCGGAACTCCGATAGGATTCCGAGTAAATATATCGGTAATGGCGATTGTAAATGATGATGCGTTACCTTTTATGATCACGACTAGATCTGTGTGAAGGAATACGATTTAAACATATTTTTATACACGTTCCAATATTAAAGTTCTTGGAATTTTGTGTTCATTTCAAACTATAAGATATGATGCGACTTATCGTGTGACGCCGATTATAAATCCCCCGTGCACATAACTCATGGCAAGAAAAGTACAAGTAGTAAATTCTAGCAGTAATTTATTCGATAATCTTATTAAACGGAGTCTAATAAGTGTTAAGTCTAACATTAACTATGTTAGACTTAATGATAACTAAACACGTCGAGACCTAACTTGAACTTTTTAACTACCTGACTGCCAATCAGGGAATAAAAATAACCAACAAGAACACCTAGAGCACCAAACTAAAATATTGATTAATATTCTTTGTGTGGGTAATCCTGATAATACTTTTCACGTCAGTGCTTAGCAAAGTGGTATCTACTGCTTGCGGAATACCTTATATATTTCAAACAATACAAACAGATACACTAGCCGCGAAGGTTATTTAAACCACAGAGACTTACTACCAATACCCATACCCAAGTCAATTAAGAGCAACCACTACATCATTTAGATTTTAACTATAACGGCACGTACTAAAACTAAGAACTTTACGCTCACATAGGCTACAATCATCATAATATAATCATTTGTTGCCGGCAGTAACATATAATTACCGACCAAAAATATCATTGATTAACTGACATTGTCCTTTCTCTTAGATTGTTAACAGTGCATAACAAATGCGTACAGTCATAAACTCTATATATACGGCAACGAAGGCCGAATGACCGACTGCACTAAGTGTTACGGTCGCTTTACCTACAGTTAGGTAAGAGTGCGCGTGCTCATCATTACGGCATAACAACCGAGTAATAATGAATTTTCTTCCTTCCTTACATATTGCACAATATTACTGCAGCATGCCAAACTGACATAACATTTTTTGTATCTACACTGACATGCGTGTATTAACCGATTGACTTCACCTATGATTACAAATATAATTTTAGCCATACTAAGGTCAGATTTTAATGCTTGCAAGAGTTTGCAGATGACGACGAGACCGAACGAACACAAGGTTTATTGCTTCCGGTTCAATCTTTAAATGTGATATAACGTGTTCATGTTCAAATACAGCAATAAAAACATATTGCAAACATTTAAAAATGATCTGATAATACTTTATTAACGCTCATCATTTTGCAATGTTCATACTTAATATATCTAACAACGTGAGGCTTGCACCTGGGCGGAACTATTATGTTCTGTTTGGTAATAATTATATTTTCCTTATCGTATAATCTACTGAATAGGCCTAAAGACACAACCAAGTTATCAAGGCAATAAGTAATTCAAAGCATGAACTTGGCCCTTGAAAATTGACAGGTTAATTTGTATTGATTACAAAACTGTAATTCAACAGTGTACCCTGTTCAATTACAATTTTGTAATCACTACAGTACAGAAAGTTTTACGATTTAGACTACTAAATCGTAAAGCTTTCTAATGGTAATTGGTAAGAAAAGTATTTGGTAACATTTGATTTACGGGTTTAACGCCCATTGATTAAATGTAGAGGCCTGTTTATAAAAAATACTAATCCTAAGAAATTAATTAATTCATATTGTTTATAGTCAACAGGTTTTTACACTTAAAACGAATTTCTTATTTTGCAAAATTTTGAGATACACAAGGTGCATTTTCCAAGAGTGAACGGAAAAATGTAATTTACGTTTAATTTGTTTTTATATATTTTGGACTGCCTCGTTGGTCTAGTGGTCGCTAAGCGGGACTGCTAAGCACGAGGTCCTGGGTTCGAATCCCGGGTCGGGCAAAGTGTTACTGGGATTTTCCATTAGGTAATTCTCAGTAGCAGCTCGGAGTCTGGATTTGTGCCCGGTTGATGGCAATAGGCTCGCCCCCTATTACATTGGGACCTAAAAACATAACTGGCGAAATGTGGGTGTACTATATGTGCACCTCTGCCTACCCCTTCGGGGAATACAGGCGTGATGTTATGTTATGTTATGTTATGTGTTGTTCTTTTTCGTATTCGAGCTTATTGGCGGAGCTTATGGCCAGGGTGCGCCGTACGTACATACTTAGGTGATATTACTCGTAGAAGCTCTCTTCATACATACCACATGGTGTTGTAGTAAAAGTAAAGTAAAATTTTGCGTTTTACCTTCTTCATTTATGCCAAATGTTAGTAAAGTAGTCTGATTTCGTTAAATTCAAACCTTGATCTCTAATTTTATAGTACTTTGAACAAAAATTATATACTAATGTTAATTCATTTACTTTTTCAATGACATTACCTGAACTACAAGTCTGCGAATAAAACGCTCACTTCGTGGGGGCCGGTCGTTTTGCCCACAGTTGCGTTATTTATGACGTCATTTATAGTAGATTGGACAATCTGTACATACGAAAGGTTTCTTATTCCGAGTTTATGACCTCACCTGTAGAATACTTCCTATTTTTTATAGATACACCATTGAACGTTCTTTTGTATAGTACAAACAGACGCATGAGAACTTAGTGATTTCAATGACCAGCATCAGCCGAAGGCCTAGACTAGTGAACTTTTGTACACTTACATTTCCTAGATAACTGATGATCTTTAAGGAATCAAACATTTACCTATATTAAATACGGATAAGTTCAGAGCCACAGAAAATACCTCTTTATCAGACCTGAGTGTTTATAATAAAGAAGTTCTGACTCGCAACTAAGTACATAACATAATGGACTAGGTAGGTACATAAACTTCACCGCTTGTTACAAGCAAGTCAAAATGTTTATGGCTTTTAGAGCAATTTAATGCACTTTATTGGCTGTAACAGTGCTCCACTGACATTTTATAACATGCACTAACATAGTTACGAAATTTGAGATAATAAATCACTTCTGCTTATTCTATCAATAGAACCTGTAATGCCTTCGACGATCCCAATGAGCCTATAACTCTAATACAAATACGGTATGACTTCGACGCTGTAACAGATACTTGTGAACCAAAGGTCACGACTGCGATACACATGTTAGGAAGTAATCAAAGGCCAATCAACCTCTCTTTAACTATTATCGACATTAATTACACTCGCGCGGTAGTAAGACATCCAATAAAAACGTCAAACAAAGGAACTGTGCTGACGCTTTCCGCTGTTTCAATTCATTGAATCTCGTAAACTTCAACTATTTATGTTAACAATATACAATATGGAGTAACTTAATATTAATTTAAAATACAAACAAGACTGTATGTAGCATACTTATTAGTTATTACATAAGAAACAAAGATTCCATGAGATCTTCTGTCATTATTCAAATACAGACCCAAACAATAGAGTAGCATAATGTTATCAAATTCATTTTAATTGTTAACTAGTAGTGCGTGATCGAGCCATTAGTGTTTTGTTTAAAAAACTTAAAGCTGGATACATTGTGCGATCATCACTTATAATCGCTGTTGACAGTTCGATTAAATACGTGGTAATTGGCCGGTGTAACGCAGATAAATGTTATGTCTACTTCTATTAAAGTTGATAACATATTCAGAACACACTAAGACACGAGCTGTATATTAAGACGTACGATTTCGTGAAAAATATTCTCTTTGAAATTAGTTTGCGCTCTAGATGACCCTCCTTTTCTTATTTTTAAAAAAAGTTTCTAACCAAAGATCTTGCCAAGACTGATTAGCAGATTTAGTTAGACGAAGTTTTAATTAAATGAAACAATGTAAGTCCTTGCATATATTAGTATCTATTGCCTACTATTCTACGAATTTTACGGTGATCATTATGAAGCCGTTAAGATTCACTTCACAAGTATTATGAAAATGCACTATAAATACATCATAAAACATCATTTTGTTTCCGAACCTAGACTAAAGATTGATGATTTCCGTCTCCAAATGATCGGTAATTGTAATAGCCGTGAGAAAGTATGCTAAGTAAGCATATTGATGGGGTATAGTGGATTGTTAAGCAGAAAAATAAACTTGAGTATAACTAATAACGATTGTTGTGAATTGGTGTTGCGCAACACGCCTAATCTAACTACTAAGAACAAGATACTACGGCAATAGTCAATGTAACTCCAGCACTGCAACTTAAACTTCGGCTTTACTTTAAATACACCTAAATGAATCATTATAATTTAAATAAGTAGGTATGTATAATAATTGAAATTAACAAACAATTTATGAAAGCTAATAGAACTTTTGAATTCATGAAACTTACCAAAAATATATTCTAACCTGGAATTGAATTCGTCTTCTCGTAGTGAACAAATCACTACCTGCCAGTTCCTTTTTCCTGCAATAGGATAATAAGAATTTTCTTACTTATTTTTTTATCGTTCCGGAATCAAACCGCTGGGTACATTACAAGAGTCGAGGACCTTTCGGTACCAAGGTTGAGTGCGTTTAGCTAATTCTGTTTACAAAAAGCTAAAGACGAATTCATTATTAATATATAGAATTCTACATATCACATACACTTACGGAACTGCAAATGTTGAAAATAAAGCAAGTATTAACATTTTTATCATACCGCATAGCTTAGCATACATAAAGTTTGGTTCATTCAATTATATACGTTGTCGTTCATCCAATCTGAATATAAAACCAGTTTTCAAACAAACGTGATGTGTATATTGTGTTGATTGGACTAGACAATAAAATATCTTCTTCGTATCAGCGTGAGCCATATCTAAGGAAACAAGTCATTCATGCTCATACCGTAATGTAGAGATTGCACAATCAACTAAGATGTTAGTGACGTTGACCGACCGGGGTGCGGTGGATGTACACGTTGATGCATTTTACTTGCCCCCCAACCAACCCTGTACAATAAAAGATTTAAAAAAACAAAATAGACTATATATTATGTATAATAGTACTTTCTGGCCCTAGAACAAGCCATAATACAGCCCTAAGCCATCACTGCGTCCTAACGATATAGCCAGCAATTTTACCTTTTCAAAGGCACCACTTTTAAATTAATTATACACCTATCTTTAAATTTTTTTAATCGACCTTTTAAGCGAAAAATTATTTCTATCATTTATAGGGTAATCTGTGTCATTTACGGTCCAGTTTTTAAGGACTTGCCGTGTCTACCTTTACGTTGCTGATGTGTGATGTGAATCAATCGAATTTTGTATTTGATGTGAGGTAAAACGAATATATTCTTTTTTTAATATAACTACTTTACAAATGTTGTACAGAACGAATATTTGCGTAACCCAAGAGCACTTATTAATCTTAAAAAAAAACCGATGTATAGTCCATGCCATTTTATATGGTAAACACTTTTTATATTATCTAATACAAAAAGCAAAAGCTATCTTACATGTTTGTCTTGGCTTTACGTGTTCAAACGAGAAGGCACACACACCCATCTTCAGTTTATGAATTCGAATACTAATGTCTATTAATTATTATTTAAATAAACAAACATTAGTTACATAATAATTATCTAATGGGCCAGATTTTAAATAAACACGACCTTAAAAAGTAATAAATTTTGACTTTTGTTTATGAGATCGCATGTAGTGTTTTAATATTCAAATAAATAAGGCCCATAAGTAGGACATTCTTAAAATTATTTTACGACAACATTTTCCAATGCTATGTAAATAAATTTTGAAAATTGGGTAATAATCTAAAATAAACAATACTTAAGTATAGTAATAAGTGCTTCGTGCCATACAACACCTTGTTCCGACAAAAGCGTGTGATAAACACATACGTAATTTTCAATACTGATTTTCACTTCTAAATGTCTACACGTTCGAACTAGTAAACTAACATCACATTGTGGGGGATTAGGTAACCGTTTTTCCCCGAGCTCGGCAAGGTTTTCGCAAGCGCGTTGCTACACCGAGAGTCAACGTTAATTGGCGTGGCCTAAGCATATTTATCGGATAACCACACCGTACGGGAGAGTTAATTTTAATTTCGAAGGGTTATCGTCACGTGATGGCGGTTTAGCGTTAACTTGGTCACCGCGAGATGATCGACCGTGCAGATCAATAATTGTGGTTACGATTAAGCGAATATTCACTTTCTGTTTCTTACTGATTATTATTAGGTAACTTAAGAATGTGTCAGCTTGTTTATTGTTAAAATAACACAACTTACTTGTAATTATCCGTCCACAAATAACAGCTGCAACTTGGTATCATCAGTGAAATTTCTAGTTGTTTTTTTTTACTATCTAGATAATTACAAATTAAAAGCATACAATTAAAAATAAAATAAACATTACGAAGAAAAAACAAAAGAGAATCGTCTATCTGCAGATAAGTACATGTTTGAATCGATATTGGTTTTATTTTGAATAAAAAAGTGGCCAGCCACAAATCGACGAAAGAGTTTTTATTCATTTGAACTTTTGATTAAATGCCTATCTACGCGTCTCTATTTGCATATTACAGTCATGCATAAGAAAAACAAATAGTATTAGGGTGGGGACTCACGTGATATATACGAATGCTGTTGCCCAAGACCCGCATGCACGTAAACACATTAACTTACGTCATCGTAACATACGCATAATGCGGAAACATTAGCGTGCTAATCAGCCTATTTGTACGAAAACATATACAATAAACGATAGTAATTAATGTACTATCGATCATATATCATCAAACGAAATTACCATAACAGGTCGTTGATTTTCACAACAAACCAAGACATCTGCATAAAACTATATTTTTTCTAGTTTTGAATAGACCCAGCAAAGGATCTAAAATCAAGGCTTTTATATCTGCAATGTTTAAGTAACATCGATTAGGGTAATATGATTAGAATAAAGTCCTAAGCAATATTGCCCCATCAGGCATAGAAAATACAGTTGGTTGATTGATTTATCGTTGTATAAGTTTTCGTACGAAATAACATAAGGTTAGTAATAATAATGCAAATAAAGAAAGTACACAACTCATATCTAAGGGTTTGGTTTACTCATATAAAATTAAAATTGTAATAAGTTAAGAAATCAAGAATCTTTAGTGTTAGCTTATGGGCCATTTTATCATCGTAAGAAAGCATTACATTACTTGTGAGGCAATTCAATTTTTTATGAATTTAAGTACGTGAAGTTTTTCATGACTAGGTGAAAAATACTCTTTTCAACTTTGTTCTCAAAAAGGCCTTTGCCCTGTGATTTCAGGCTGATATTATTAGAATGATATATAACGGACAATCAAAAAATTCAATTTTTCCCAATAATAAAACGCAGAATGAATAAATTAAATAACATGCTTCATAAATATGTCGATATGTTTAAATGTCAATGTTTAATTAATTTATGATCTAATACGCAATGGAGTTCAACGAGTCCGTATTTGGTATATGGAATAGTAACATAGTTGTACAGCATAGTTTCCTGACATTATAATTACGATAAGTTCATACGCGACTCACATGTGTGTACTGAAGAAGCATTCAGGATGTTGTCTGTCTAGCGACGTAAAGGTCGGCAGGTGTCCGGCTAGTGAGGTCATCTTAGTGCGTTCCGATCTCACGTTTGCTTTTGGTATTTCGATTACACATTCGATTGTAGGAGGTAAAATGGTCTCAACACTAAGCATTTAAAAAAAGATTTATAAAAAAAATACTATGGTCTTATTGGCATAAAATTTAAAAAAGATTTTAATATTTTTTAAAGCATTTAAATAGGAACATTTCCATACACATTACATTCCATAGGTACGGTTCATTCCCCCTTTTGCATGCACTGTATTCTGAGGCATAGTAAAATCATTTGTTGCAGTAGAGATCAAAATGCTAGTATAAAAGAAACATTATTAAGCACTTCATTGATGTTTGAAATCATGGGGAAAATGTTCAAGACATATTTATAATCAAATCTTTAATAATACATATTAGTGATCTTAATGAAAATAATGGATAAGCTTATTATATTTAATAACTAGTAGTTACAATGACATTAAGTGTTCAATGACCCGTGCTTCGTTTGTTTTGATTGAAACCTTAACTTTTTGCTTAATTATGATATAAAAACAAAACATATTCAATAAACGCCATCGTAAATTATTATTTTAATAACGGTAGGTAAATAATGAAGGATCAGAATTGTTAACGTACACCTTCCGTCAGTACCTACCTCAATGAAAGGTCGCGAAAGAACATTTTCGTAATGACCAATCACCGCGCTAGATCCGAAATACGTTAAGCACTGAAAGGCCAAACTGAGGCTTACGAGAAACCGAACCAATTCGTACTATTGTCTGACTTTTTGTGAAATATTTGCATGTTGCCCATGCTAAGCTTAAATCTAAATTGTTAAGGAAACCTGAAAAATTATGGACAAGCGGGACTCGATCCCGCGACTTTCGCCTGCGCCACAGTACGGCGAATGTCGCGGATTCGAGTCCCGCTCGTATCCATCATTTTTGAAGTTTCCTTTATCAATTAAGACTATTATTGTCCTTAAGATTTATTTACCTTCATTTGAAGATTTATTTGGTTTGGAGATTGCAATATAGCTTTTTGGAAGTGAAATAATAGATAAATTATTTAAGTAATTGCACCATTTAAAAAAAAAATCATTCTATCGTAAATAATCCACGTTAACGGTTCACATTTCATGCTTTAAGGGCTAGTACTTAGTAGCTTAGTTATGCAGGGGTTTTCAAGCTGTAGCACATGACTCTCTTAGTAAAATTTTAAAAATACACTATCACTCAATGCTTTTTTTGGCGTTTTTGGTATCACACGTTGCTAGCACGCAAGGGCACAACTGGGTAGAGCCTAATCATTTTAAGGACCTAAGACTTGAATTAGGTAAGTTCTTACAGTCCAATCATATAAATAGGTACTCGATGGAATTATTTATTGCTCATACGTACTCTCTTTTTTTAAATAACGTTAGTTTTTATCAAGTCACGGTTTTAATTTAATTAATTGCTTCATTATCTGACATAATATGGTCACGGCCGTAATAATTTTGATATTGTGCTGTTTTGTCATTATTAAATTATTTGTTCTTTATTTACAAGCACTCTTGTAAGATTAATATCAGATGTACAGCAAAATTCAAATATTTTCTTATGTTTAGAATGATATACGTAAAGCCGAGTCACATTAAAATCATCATCATTCATAAAGTTTACAACTGTAGTGTAGTACAAAACATAAGTCACATCTTTTACATACATAAAGTTACGCCTGTTTCCCAGAGGTGTAGAGGATTTCCATATGCTACGATCCTGGCATACTTCTAGAATATACATATTTTAATTAATATAATACTGTCTACCTACTTACCGAAACATAAATAAGTAAGAACTTGCGTGTTTAAAGTTTCCCATCTGCGGCACTGTTTATGTTTTTGCACAAAAACTTATAATTGTGCAGGAAGTAAGACCCATTTAAAACTTAATTAAATCTTTAGTGTTGAAATTCACAAGCTCATATTATCGTTTATATTTTGCGTAATGACATTATGGTAGGCAGCGACAAGCTTGCGTAAAGTACTAATTGATTCGATAAATACTATTGTACAGGATTATATATATACATATACCTGTGATTTCACATCAAACACAAATCAAGTTTTTATAATAATTGATGGCAAATATTATGAACACAAACAGTTTATGCTGGGCCAGACGTTTACCGGACTCATAAGCACAAGGTCGTAGGTTCATATTCAGGCAAGTACAAAATGTGCCTTTTTGTCATTAGGTTACGATACATATGATTCCTTTGTTTCTATTTTTATAAACAAATATAAAAAGAGATAAAGCAGTTCATCATCATAGTTCGGACGACTCTACTACCCTAAGTTGACAAGTAAAATACATTCCAACAAACACGAGTGCAAGTTAAATCTGTCTTTCAGTTCATTTACAAATGCATTAGTGTGTCCTTAGTCATAACTTATCCGTTTGCCAAAATCGAGTCGAACTTAGCTGAACACCTCATGCGTGGTTGTCTCATTCTGTGCAAATCACATGACTATTTACGCAACCTTCTCAAACGAACAATGGGTGACGGAATAAATCTCTAGTATCCTAGACCACTTACGTAGAGATAAATTATCTAGATAAACCGCATGAAAAACTTTCAAATTATGCGAAAAAATCAATACCGTAAAAGCTTACTTATCGTAAAACAGTTCACTATAAGAAAAGATAATAAAATTATACTGTTTTTCGAAATATACCATATTTTATATCAATGTCAATTTTTGAAATGAATTTGGAAGATGCAATATTGCACTATCATTAACGTTTTTCTAAATGTCAACTGCCTCAATGCAAGGTCTTTGCCTTTTCCCATACAAACAAGGAAGTAGCAAAAATCAAATCATGTTGAGAAATACGACTTAACATAAGCTCACAACTTTAATTAGAAAATAATAATAGTACCTAATATTTGTCAAATCATGTTTTTGTGTACGCGTCCCATCCAGTGCAACTGATTTCGTTTGAGTTTCACCACATTTGACCTTGTCCAACATAGTCTACAGTAGCGATATCCAATTTAAGTGTTTAAACTTTTCGGTCACGTAATTTTGCCGCACTTTCGTTTTAAATAGATAGGTCGATAGTGTCGATACGTAACGTACTAGAGCATGCCCAAGTGACATTGAATGTTCTGGTATTATTTAGCTACAGAAATCATTAAAATGACCTTTATAAAAAGCTCATTTAATTAGTAGGTATTAAGTCGTCCACTTCCATTGGGAGATTCGGAAGCAATTACTTTAAAGGATAATAGTTCATTAATTCATTCAATTCCTTTTAAGATATTTAAGAATGTGTAATGAATTTTGTATGAAGATAGCCAAGATGACTACTCGTTGTAATGTAAAAAATACTAATAGTACTACCTCAATTGCAGTGTATTAAAATAAAATAAATCTGTTACCCATAGGGATTCCTGTTCTGAGTGTGTACTCGTATGTATTGTGGTTAATGTGAAGCATAATAAAACCAAACCATACAATCGTAAATAAAATATCTTATTTACCTAGGCATATTATAGATAGGTATAGGTTTACCACGTTGTTACGTACGACGGCAACCGGCAACATACATTTTGAACAATGTGAGCGGACATGTTTTTATGCTCGGTGATGGCTCAAGTCTGCTACAAGTTGTCCACATATTAAACATACAGCGAATCACTGATGAGCCACTTGCACATTGTTCACATTTATGTAATAGTGTTCGTAAAATCCGGGAGTGTGAAAGTACCAAGTTGACATTTAGACATAACGTGCACATCAGCTGGCTGCGACCGGTCGCTCTTTTTAGGCCAGAAGAACAAAAAATAACTACCTACTTGCTGTAGTATGTTTTACATGTAGTTATATAATTAAAATTAAATATACAAGAACAAGTTTTGTACGAAAACGATTTAGGTATTTAATTATAATTGGTAGTCATGAGATACAAAAAGCTTACCTACCTACATTATTATAAACGCATGACATTGTGCATTTTAAAAATGGATGAAATTACCTCAAGATCAGAAATGAACAATTATTATAAGTTGAAATTTTGTGACTGTAATTGCTTAGTCCCTTGAATTGAATCGTGTCTCACGAAAATGTCACTTACGTGCTTTGTACAATAGTCGGCTTTGCACAACATTTCCCTTATGAAGCGTAAGCGTACTTAAGGTAGTACGTATTAGCTTTTTAAAAATGTCAATACTTAATACCTACTAAATGTGCTGTATAAAGGTTTAAAACACTAGGGGACACTTCAAAAAACTAAGTTTTGAATAAGTATGGAATTAAATAAATATCGAATTCAGTAACGTTAAAACGAATTGGCTATGACAAGAGTTAAAACGAATTGGCTATGACAAGAGTTGAATCGAGCTTTACATATTGTATTAATCTGACATTTAATTTGTTTTAACGTACAGGCCTATGCGGACTGCGGAGTACAGTAACGTAGGCACTATTGATCAGGCTTAATAGAAACTTGTCAAATGCTTTGAAAGAAGAAGAGTAATAAGTATGCCATTATACATTCTAAATAGTCAAAAAGCCCAAGTGAACGGTGAAACCATTTGTTTAGAAACACGTAAATAATTGTTGTGTAAATTAGATAGTTTCTCACGTGTAATTGTTTTACTTTCTTTCCTGTCTAATCATCGTTGTTTGCTAGTACTATGTTGTATGAAAGATGACCATGATTCGGCTTAAATCACTTACAAATGCTCGGAATACCGAGTACCTGCGCCATTGTATAAATAGACATCATAACGATAATAATAATTAATGGACGAAGTTATCATGACGAATAATTAATGGACGAAGTTATCATGACGAATAATTACCGGAAATATATCATTAAGGATGGCACGGTTGACATATGTCGGGCTTGTCACCGTCCGGGTGAATCCTTGAGACATATTATTTCTGGTTGTTCTAGTCTTGCTAACGGCGAATACTTGCATAGACATAACCAAGTGGCCAGGATTATCCACCAGCAACTTGCTTTGAAATACAAACTTGTGGATTCCGAGATACCATACTACAGGTATGTCCCCGACCCAGTTCTTGAAAATGATCATATCACATTGTACTGGGATCGATCTATCATCACTGACAGGACTATTGTTGCCAATAAGCCTGATATAGTGGTGATAGATCGATTAGAACGCCGTGCAATGATTGTTGATATCACAATCCCCCATGACGAGAATCTCGTGAAGGCTGAAAAAGATAAACAAATTAAATATCTTGATTTGGCGCACGAGGTTGTCGACATGTGGGAAGTGAACTCAGCAATCATTGTACCGATAGTCGTTTCGGCCAATGGCCTCATGGCTAAGAGTCTCGACCAACACCTAAAGAGGCTCACGTTAGGCGGTTGGGTCAAGGGCTTGATGCAGAAAGCAGTACTCCTTGACACGGCACGCATTGTGAGGAGGTTCCTCTCTCTGGAGCCCTAGCCACCGGTAGCTTGGACCTTGTTCCCGCTGCTGGTTGGGCCCTATATTTTATATTTTTAAATTTTGTATGTTTTTTATATATTATTTAAAAATGTAAAAAATAAGATATGAAGATGAATAAAGAAAATAATAATTATATTATTAAATTTTGTATGTTTTTTTTATATATTATTTAAAAATGTAAAATATAAGATGTTAAGATGAATAAAGGGAATAATAATTAGATAACTGAAACATAAAAAAAACTAATATTGTTTAATTCTTGAACACTATTTAAGTAGATTATGTAAGGTAGTATCCAATTACAGGATATCTTACATCATAGGACAGTAAATATTAATAAGGTTTAAAAACTCAAAAAAGAAAAGTAAATAGAGCGTTTAAAAATACATCATTAACATTTCTGACAGCTTTCATGATAATATGACTTTAATGAAGGTGACAAACATTTTAATTGATTTTATGTAACTTGTATGTTATGGTACCTGTTCAGCAAGATATATCAGTAGTTATTCTTTCAAAGAATATAAGAGCTACAGACTTACATTACACCTTTTATTATGCAGCATAAAGGAACCTAAAACCTATCTGTACTAGGACCCTTTATTTTAAGTAATGCAATATCTTCCAAACTCTAAATCATTGTAAGCCTCCCTATACTCGGCGTGTATCAGTTTATTGACCCTTTGTTGCCCAGACACAATTTAAATAATATACATTTCGGGTAAAATGGCTAACCGCAAAATTATGCTAAAGCTCTATGCCAGCTTACACTAATGAGACTTTGTGTCTTAAACTGTGTCATCATAGGTTGTTACTTGTAAGATGCAATTCGACACGGTAGGATGTAAGAATGTAAAGTTGGTTGGTGGATTTATTTTTATTAAGTTATCTTCTTTAATATCAATAGTAAGTGTAACTGTATACATTTCAAACTAGGTAATGTCTAGCATAGATTCTATATACCTGCAGGGTTGTTTACAGCTTACATTTGATCTAAAAACAAATTAATCCTTCAACTGTACTAGTCAAATATAACTAATGAATAATACATTTTTTATTGATCACATTGTAATATTTTTACTGCCCACGTGTTTACAATATCGTTCTTCATTCAATAAACGCAATATTTCGTAAACGATTAAACTAACCTTAACCCGTCATTGTAACATGTAACAAAATGGAATGTTGATTGATCGATTTCGGGCCACCGAACCCTATTTGAATAGAAAGTAAGATGTATGGTTTAACCGGTAGGATGTCATAAGAGATCATAGATAAAAATGAAAGCATATTGCATACTTGAGGTCGTTGGTTATACTGCGGTCTGATGGCGGTACATTACTAAGCTTCCTGTATAAATTGATATTGCTGCATACATTTTATCTGCAGATTTAAAATACAAGACGAAATTCAATCTAGAAGCTTAGCAGTAAAGTTACAGTTACAGAGATTTTATAGCATCATCTATGACAAGATTGCATGTTTTCTATGAATAAATTAAAAATGATGATGACAGACAGATACAGATGCAATAAAAATAACTTCGGATAACATCCATAAAAATAGTAACAAACAAATCACGTCCAAAATTATTTCAAGAACAAGCATGACATTTCTTATCTGTCATAACCATAAACCAAGTATAAGATACCTTGAACTCAGACGAAACGTCGACTCCTAAAATGTAGGTTAACGACATATTAATACCTACAAGTTTCATCCAAGAGGTACTTATCAGGACGTGACGACTTATGGTGGCAGACGTAACTTTAACATATTTTCACGGTGACTGTTTTATTATTATTTATACAGCGCTTATTCTTTTATTGGTATAAATTTATTCCAATTACACCTCTATTCGTATTGGAAATAGACGGATTTATTAGTATAGAATTGTAGATACACATAGTATCTATATTAGGGATCTTTCTTTTTATTTCTGTGGAAGTTAAGTATACATAGTTTTTGCTTCCGACAAAAGGTGTAGCGTTTTCGAAGATATTGTTGGTAATGTATTCGCTGAAATCGGACTTACACATTGTTTTTATTGCTGTAATTTGAATTTCGAGCTCTTTATAATACTTTTGTCACATTATTGTTTTACATAACTGTTCTACAGCAACTTTTTAACAAATGACAAATCATTTAACTTAAAAGAAACAAATAATTTCCAAGACAATGTCATCATAATGCAAGCCTGCGCAGACATGAAACACCTCCAAATAAAACAATATGTCCTAACCAAATGTTACAATTGTTGCAGGTTACGACGAAGTCTGCTGCTTTTGGCGGCTGTGCTCGCCATACAGACGAACGCACAAAAAAGCAAGCAAGACGACAGCAACGTGCAAGCAGTGCCGAGTGACTTACGACGGGTTGTCAGCGAAGCATACGCTTTAGAAAAAAGATTCTTATTAGGAGCTAATGATGTGTGAGTATTTAAGAATACCAGCTAATATATATAAAAAATATTCATTGAATAATCATAGTGTCACTGCCGTTCGCATGTCGGTGAATATTATGTCAATAGATTTATGAAGTTCTAAGTTTAGATTATATTAGCACCACATTGATTATCATGATACCTTCGCAGATACAACTGCTCGTCAGAGGAGGATGAGTTCAGCGGGATACCCTGCCCGCCGAGCAAGTACCGCAGTGCGAGCGGGGAGTGCAACAACGTGCGACACAGACCTTGGGGCAGAAGAGGAGACGTCTTCCTCAGACTTCTGCCTCCTAGTTACGCCGACCGTATGTATCTGTTAAAAGTGAAATATCTCGGCAGGCTATAGTGTAGAACATAAGGGCGAAACTTTTCTTTTTTAATTTGCATGGCATGGCAATGGCATCCAAAAATAAAAAGGTTTACTATTATATGTATACGAGTATGTTATTGATTGTGTGATAAAAAATGAAAACTATACATTTACTTTTAAGTGTAATTAGGTATATCAAAATAAGTAAGTTTCTATAAAAATAATTAAATTTTGTTAATAAAGAATTTTAAACCAAACCGTCCCATCAGTGTCATCCTTTAGTATAAAGAATTACATTACTTATAGGTTTTACGATAACAGCTAGGTATTACATGGACCATCATTATCGCAAGACAGTGTATTATCAACAGATACCTATGTTCAAATTGCCCACATTAACTGAACAAATCGCTGCATTCACGCAGGCCGCTAAATATGATGCAATTAGATATACAACACTTAGCGATCAATGACAAAGCCTCCAATTATTTATTGCACATTGTAAGAATAGGCAGAGGTTTAATAACGCCTAGCATTAAACGCCTTATTGCCCACATGACAGTTATTTACTTACAACACTATGTAACTTATCTTTTGGCATTAAACCATTGTTTAATTGTAACTATAGACTACCGAAAAATATGTAATCTGGTTTCATTTATAACTGTAATATATTTATAGTAAATTTTAGCTTTCTGCACTCCTTATCCCTATTACCTAGGCTAAATCTAAAACTCCGGAGTGCGCGCTGAGTTACAAAAATTCCGATATATTCTTCAGCTCTATCGACTACTCTACTACTCTAGAATAGTGTAGGGCGCAGAGTCGTTGTAAAATTAAAACCAGTTTTAATATCGAACTGTGAAGGATGAAGTGAATGAATGTAATTATATCAATATTATAGTAAACGTACTTGTCCTTGCAAATGCCTTCCGCTCTATCAAGCATTAATTTAAACTTTCACTTACCTTTAGAGAAGTTAACAAACCAGGATTTTCACTTTATCAATGACTTCTAACTTGACATTTCTAAATCAATTTATATCCTTGTTCATTTAATTAGTCTTACTTTGCTGTATAAGGAAAACAATTACTTTTTATATCACCATTTTGAAGTAAGATGCTAAATCCGATTTCGTAATGGGGATTTTCAAACGAAATCGGAAATACCGATCTTGGTAACAATTGCTTTTTGTGAATTGGTCATACTTTGGTTTGGTCATCTTAACACATTTCAACTGTAAGATGACGTAAGTAATATGTAGGTACTTTTCATTTGTCAGTTACCCTATCGTTTTACCTAGTAACAGATTAAATACGAGACTAACTAGAAGATACCACGAACACACTTGCGATTTGCAGAGACACTTATCACCCTAAGCTTAAAAAAATCACTTAGTATGAATCATTATTTTTTTAAAGTCAAATGCTCGTTTTGATTTCGTTTTTCCTATTGGCAAGATAGGATAGAGTTATTAATTATTTTCTCCAGATTTTGAAATTGGCACGTTTGAACATCGTAGGAACTAGATTTAAATACAGTCACAGACTTTCAGTTAAAACGTTTCAAATTCTAAAGGTGCACCTCTATGTTTATATAATTTAAGAACAGCTACTTGTTGGTATTTTTATTGGAAACACAAATTGAATACGAAATAAAAGACTGCAATGTTTTATGTAAAAGTCGGTGATCGCGGAAGTAAAACAGTTAGTACCTCCTCAGTCAACCTAAGATGACCTATTCACAATCTCGATGAAGTGTATAAAGAAGCAATAGTTGCTTTATTATTCTTTAGTCTATCTAAATAAAAGAGCATCAGAGCGAAACTGATTAAAAGTAAGAACAAAGTTCGAGGTTCGATGCACTCTAGCTGCTTTGTAACGACGTCTGTTATCCAACACCATCTTATAAATAACTTCCGATCTTATGGAGTTGCATAACCAATGTTTACATTGAGTTTGTGAATTAGGATATTTACACTATTCTTAGAAATGTCATCTGAATATTAGAATTGTAACTCGTAGATTACATAATATCGAAAAGTAAGATATGTATTCTAAAATGATGAACGACTGCTCGTAAATGTCAAGTTGAACTTTCTTTAATCACGACATCTATGATAAGACCTCTGGATGTCACAACCTTGCGTCGCTGATCCCCTTGAGGGCAAACAAAATGAGAAAACACACTATAATTTACAGATCAACCGTGATAACTATTTATTAAACGTGGGTGATTTGTCTCGGTCGAGACACGGAAACGAGCTCATCACAAACAATAGAATCTAACTGTTTCCAACTACTAAAGCAATATATTTAACTCTGTACTATGAAATAAATTAATTGCTGGTTAGCTTCTACCGAACACAGCTATTAATCTATCAACGTTATTTTTTCATACAAAAATTAATGGTGTTCGTAATGTAAAATCAATTTATAGCCACTATTTAATAATCATTTCGATTAAATTACGGAATAATCTGTTCTTAAATTATATATCCGTTCTAACAGCGTATGGTAATTAGTTGGAAAAAAATACATTATCTATCACTGGGCAAGTACAATGACACACAATATAAATAAAACATTTTCTTTCCAGATATAGTAACGTATAATCTGTCAACGAATAAAAATCGTATAATGTTGTAAATATTCTAAATTAAGAAATAGATAAACGGCCATTTATAATTATTTGATGCACAAAAGATAGATAGGTGCTAACTAACGATGTGTACATCTAAATGCACTGAATTGCATCATAAATGGTGATCTCAAATTATTTTATAATTATTAGTTTTACACTTGTACATTTACTGTTACTTCATATTAAAAGAATTTAGTTTCATTATATTATTTACAAGCAATAGATGCTGCAACTACATAGTAATTATTGCCTATCTAAAATATTCTCTTAAGCAAGTACAACTTTGTACCTATTTTACCTTGTTGTGCAACCACATAATCCTACGCCTATAAATTATATTTCCAGTTTTAATTGTCGATTACATTTGCATCTTCATTTATCGGCCTGTACAAGTGACGACACTGCATTATAGGCATAAGTTGTTCCATTATGAAAAGGATCTATGATATATTTTATCTCTCTACGTTAAACTACAGAAACATATTGAAGCAATATTTATGATTTATGTAATATTATAAAGAAATTACCTAAGACACAATTAAATAACATTTAATAATTCCAAACCAAAGTAATGCATTACGAAGTTTGAATGTGTTTTGAAAGGAACTGTTTATCCATGAAGATGTTAATAGCCAGTATATAATCTCGATTCCCACTATATTATATTATTAATGCTTATTGCCTGAAGTTGCCGACATAATTACCCATTTCGCAATATAATCTTTAAATATCTTTAGTAATACTTTTAGTTTATTATTAAAGTTGTAGGTACATGATGTATTAGAGACCGTTTAAATGAAAGAGCCCCTTTAAAATTTCTCCAAGTCTATATTATTATGGTAGTGTATGACAAGCAACGTCGTCTTACATTCGTTTTGTTTTGTCCAAGGTGTGTCACAACCTCTCTCGGCTCCGTACCTCCCGGAGCCAACACTGGCCGTCCACGCCGCGGCACAGCTGACCCCTTCAGCTGACCATGACTACGTGACCAGCATGCTCGCCGCTTGGGGACAGCTCATTATGGACGACCTCATAACCACATCCAATGGCAATAAGGTAGGTTCATAGTCTTACAACAAAAACAAAAAGGGCAACACAGTACAACCTTGTTGTACTCCTTGAACTATGTAATAATTAGAAAACGTGTTGTGTGTCTGAATACAATTAAATATTTTGCTAAACTAAGGCTTTGTAAAGCCAAACAAATTGCGTAGACTTTCATTACGCAGTTACAGAAATAACAAAAGAACTATCTTGTTTCGGTATGACTGACCAATTCTAAGAAGGTTATTTCTGAATGTTAGGAACCTTAATCATTATAATTTAGCACTTTTAAAGGGTGGTAAGGTATAACTGAATTACATAGTAACAGTAATGCTGAAAAAAATATTTTTTATAGTCAAGCAGAATTTGATTATTATCCCGCATCCTATGTCTTCGCGTCAAAATTAAAGAATACGTAGGTGTAATCGATTACGTGTATAAGACTAATTAAGATTAAATCACACGTCGTGTCTAACGCATTGAAGGTCAGCGGACGCATGCTTTTTGTTAAGAGGAACGGATGGTGTCGCAACTTGACACCCATTCAATGTCCGTAATCATCCGAATAAAGGACTTTCCGTTTGCAATTTTATCCCACAACTCAATTAGAATATATAGAACTGATTGAATCACTTGGTACATACCACATAATCAACTTAGTACCTTCTGCGGTGCATATTTTATGACTCAAAAGCCAAAGTATGTATAATTAACTTAATCAAATACTAGTAAACTGAATGACATTAACTTTCTAGACCATTTTACGACTGATATCAGACGACTACGAAGGCATAATTGTCTAACCAATATCTTGTTAGCAAACAGACACTTGACCAGCCTTTTAATGTCTGCCAACTTGAACTTGGCCGAGACTTATCCAAATAAACTTGATTACAATATTATGTTAGCAACAATAACAGCTTACTGGGGCATCATTACGATGATTCTATTACCAGCCGTGAACTTTAACACTGTCCTTGTCATATACACAAAGCCGCTAATGAACTGTTGCATTCGTTGAAAATGCTTACCATGCTGCAGTGCTGCTATTATCAATAGGTCACGTCTAGGCACTACCATTAGCACGATATAGACGGGAAAGTTTCTACGTCTTTGTTTCGCAACAGGACCTAAACTAAATATTCGATGTCATATACCTACCGATAAATGTATTATTTTGAGTAAAATTAAAATAATTGTTAATCATTCACACGTCTTTATTGTTTCTAAATTACACCTAACTATATTTTAACCATTTATGATTTTGATCATATTAAAAATCATCTTCAAAAAAACTTGAAAACTAACCTGTTCTTAGAACACACTAAATTAAAAATAAGTTAATTTTCAAGTTTTTGTCGACGCACATACTCGTCATGCATCTTGGGTACCATGCAAAGTTTTCCTATTGGCAAGGACAATTATACAACATAATTATTATTGCACTTTGATGTTTATTGTTTCGCACGGGTGACGTGAATTTCGGTCCCTGGAAGTAAACTCAGCTCAGACTGACTAGTCTACCTATACTAGAGATATTACAATACAATGCAGGGATGTGAGAGTATACACACTTTTCATCTGTATTCCTTAGCAATCATAGTCTGATAGAAAGGCAAGTTAACATGATCGAAGAGAGATTGAGACATCGAGTGTATAGATGTTCATCTCTAATACGTTGTAGGTACTTCATATTTATATTAGGTACTTAGTATATTTCTTAGAACTAAACAAGTGATGTCAGTATTAAGTTCACACGGTTCAAACATAAATCGTGCCACAGAAAGATGGGTAATCCATCATGAACTGGGCAAATTCTAAAAACTATGTTTTTGTAATAAACGGATCGATAACACGTGAATTGTGTTGCGTAACGTTCGTGATAGTTCGCGGGGTCGCTCGGAAAGGTTACGTATGTAGCGATCGCAGTGAAAGCCGCGATGAAGTAACAGGCTAGCAGGCGATCTCACAGTTCCTTATAGGCTCACTTTTCATGTCACTGTGATAGTTGGACAGGAAATTATTTTGATTGTCAGCTGCCGGCGGATGGCAGTAGCTATTGTTTTGTAGCGTACGTAATTATTACTATTAGATATTACGGTATTACCTTGAATTGGCATTAAGATTAACAATAATTAATGGAAGTCAATTAGTAATATAATATTTTTAATAATATGTATGTATGTAGATAACCTGTTTATAGATACTCAGCAACTGAACTATTTTACCCAATAAGATGAGACCCAATTATTACTACTGTTGCTCGAAATCTTGCTTGACGTAGGTATAAGATGAAGAAGAGACAAGTCAAAGCTTTTCTTAAATTACTTTAAAGCCATTGTTCTACTGTACAACTATGTAAATTGTGATGCGTCTCCTAAATATTAAATTAAATCTATTTATCAGTCAATGATATAAGTTTTCTTATCACAATATCTCCTTTCTGAGTTAAATGGTATTAAATTACTTGTTAATGGGAAGTTCTAGCTATCGACAAATTCTTATAGATATGTAAATTGGAACCTAGAATAATTTTAAAATATAATTGACATTAATAGGTATATTCTCAATAAGATGTGGGATTAATTAAGTTATTCAAGGTTCTACTTAAAGCGTTATCCAATTGTCGTAAGCTTGTGCAGTTTGTTTGCATAGGCACTTATTCAGTCATATTTTATTCACGGTATATCTTCCTATTTAATCACCTACGTACCACTAATTTAGAAGTTCAATTAACACACATTGCAAAATAATTTGTATAATCACAGACTGACCCAGTCACTAAACCGGTCTTTATTAAACTATAATTTAGAGACGCGTGTAATCTGATTACTTACTCGAATTCTTATATAGAGTGGGTAGGTACCTACCACCTGCAAGTGTCTAATAGACCACAATCTAATGCTCGTATGTCATATCTAATGTTACATAATTATCAGATAGTTCAACATTACCCTAATTTATAAGCAGGTACAGTAATGAAAAAATCCAAAAATAAATAATTGCTATCAGTACAGATTCTCTTAAAAGTTAAATCTTAGTTTCGTTTACGGATTAGTGAAAAATTAAATATTACCATAACCATGAGGTTTATGTGTGTTGATGTCCCAATTGATTTGAAACAGGACAGTCTGTAGTTGACTGTAGGAGGGACTGTCAATCTCGGTCTCAATATCAAGAAAGGTTACTACAGCGATAAACCTTTAAAAAACCTACGCTGTATGTTTTTACTGTAATAATAAGGATAAATAATTATTTAAGGATAAGAAACAGAAGATACTTCTAGAATTAATTTAATTGGATTCAGACAGTAAATTGTAAAAAAGTTAAACATTGCTTGGTAACCTGCTGACTGCTGTGCACCTAGGCAGGTTATTGAGCAAGTGTATTTATTTAGGGCAGACACTCCATCCTTAATTAGGTATCAATAACATTTTGTGTACACGTTACCTGCGTCTTTTAAATTCATTTGACTTAAGCGTTTGTATAATTTAGCGCATTAACTTCGGAAGATACACCTTCGAACGTGAAATATTTCAAATAATTTGTATTAGATGTGAACTATATTTTATCCCAACTATTTAAATGGTGTATTTATCTATATTAATTGAATTGGTATTTCTTTATAATTTTTGCCTAAAAATATAAGTTTGCATTGTCCTTCATGCTCGCAGATTTCAGAAGTAAACCTATGCTAAATTAATAATATCTTAAGTGCGCTAAATAGGTACCTATAGGTACTGTTAGATACATAAGAGATTTTGGTTTTGTTAGCCAAAGATAAATTTATAAATAATAGCCATTAACTTATTCTATTTATTTACAGGATTGCAAAGGAGCCACTTGCGAATATGTTCGCTCTGCGCCAGCAAGGAACATCGACTCATGTGGCTTTGGTACGTATGCACGTACAAGCTTTTAATATTAACATTACTTTTAGATTAAATAATGATCGATTTTAATTTGAATTAATACAAAGATTTATCAATTTAACAATTTAGATTAATACAAAGATCTCTTTGTATTATTTGCATATTGTATTTCTATTACAATATTGTCCAACGTTCTATTCAGATTTATAGTATCTAAGCATATAGATAGCGACTTGAAAGTCTACTTCACGGGTCATACAATATCGTAATAGTACTTTATGAATATTCATAAAGAACTATCGAGTTAAATTCGTGGACCAAGTAGCAATGACGGGCCGAATATGTAGTTTGAAATGTTGCACTTCACTAGGAAGTGTTCTGACAAGCAAACTGGTTACAGTGAACGTTTCTTATCGAAATTAAGTCACGTTGACATAATCTTATAGTTGACTCGCTTTAAAAATCTCGATCGACCAGTGAATTGTTTAAGGAAATATTGCGATCAAGGCTATTCTGAAAGCGGTCTCTTTTCCTAGTTCATTAACTTCGTAGGAATTAGCAATTGTAAACTGCCATATTATTACCATATCATTATGTCAAAGGATTTCCACATTGCTTCCATTATTGTCATTTTCGTGATTGAGTATATTTTACGCAAAGGCAGGGTCATAAAAGAGCAATGATAATAGAAGCAGTTAATTGCTATTATCCAAAATTCGTTATATTATAATTTGTATGTCCCGTGGAAAATTATTAAGGCCCTAAATGCATCTATTCCATGCATAGCGTTACTAAGGTTGCTTGCGATAAACCCTAAAATATTTTTCAAAATTTCCTTACTATATGTATATGAAAATCCTTTATAACCAACAGAACACCGTGATCAAATGAACATGGCCACCTCATTCCTGGACGGCTCCATGCTGTACGGCAACTCGGAGAAGGAACTCCGCTCTCTGAGACTGTACGATGCCGGCAAAATTGATGTGCACTCGTGCCGCAAGTAAGTTCCATTGGTTATTTATCAGAACAGTGGATTGGTGTTAAATCTAGGGCTTTGGGTATTGATACAATTTAAATCCCTCTCTCGACTGAGCACTAATGCACCCAAACCTTATAAAAAAAAAAACATTTTTTCTTCATAAAAAAATTACAATTTTAAACCATGGATTGACTTAGGTACTATATATACTTGTCACTGTTGTATCCATGTACTTTAGAATAGAGGTGTCGATATACTTCATACAGGTTTAAGTTAATGCAGATATTATCCTCGTTTATGAATAAGAGGGAAAAATCCTATAATATCCAAGACGTTGTACAGAAAAACAAAAAGACGACATGAAATGCTATATTGTATACAATCATTTGTTTTCCTACTGTCATATATATAGGACGGCTATTTTCCTTGAATCTTTTCCAAATTTAGGATCGGAAAGGTAAAATTAAATATCTCGTTATTTGGTTTATTTATAGGGTTAATTTTTTTCGACTAACCACAATATTAATCCTCATTTATTCATTGATTAGAGCTCAATATCGAGAGTACAAACACGGAAGAAAACAAAGCAGCAACGATTGCATCATTGAATTAATTCCCATACAATACCGATCACAGATATTATAGAAACAGTGCTTAATGTGTGAACTATTCCCATAGTTTTGTACTCAATCAAGTCAATTGTACAGTCATTGTCTTACTATTGGGTGCAAATTGTATCCGTGTTAACGAAATACGCCTATGAGTTGAGTAGGTACCTAAGTGGGGAGTAATCACGGACTTATTTTACACAACGATAGCATGTAAAATAGTCGTATACTCGAACACACACAATACAAAAGCTTAGTGTTATTTTATAAGTATTTGTCTAGACTTCATTAGATATATATTAAAAAACACATACCTACATATTATTAGGTAGAAAGAATTTACATATTTATCTAACATAGACTTATAGAAGATCTCATCATTGCGATAAGAATTATTTAGTCATTTTGTTAGTATTAAACTTGAATGAAATAATACAATCATAGGCATTCAAATAAGAGGATTTATTGAAGGTTAAAGGTGGGTTGATTAATAAATCTACGTTTTGCTAGTCACCAGAAGCAAAATTACCGGCTAGTCAGTATCTTTTGTTTTTATTTTGTGTATTCAAATATGGTTCCTAAACATTTCAATCATGTCGAGCTGTTTTAAAAACGATCAGAAATTAATATTTTCGTGAATGCATTTTCCGTTTAATTCTGTCAAATAGCCTATCAGACACAACAAAGATAGGATTCCTAGGTGTCGTCATAAAATGGATTGTATGCAAATAATGCCAACAAAAACCTTGAAATGATTTGCATTCTCACATAGTGATTTCAATCTTTTTACATATTTGCATTGGCATCTATTGACTCGATAAGTGCGTGAGATGCAATTAATTCAAGTGACTGTTTGGAAGTCTTTTGTCAGAGAATAGGTGAGCTCGATTTTAGGTACCGGCACTACTTTTTTTCGGCATCCTTGATAATAATGATATTTTACAGACATGAAAATTACACGCTCTGTCACCTCAACCTAAATATAGTAGAGCCATCTGGACTTCAAACACAACATCCATAAAGTGCAGAGAACTAAACATATAGTCTCTGCGTCAGTAGCCGCCGAGTGCGATTGCTGAGCCGGTCTAGATGCCCTAGGTTCGAATCTCGGGTCGGGCAAAGTGTTGCTGGGTTTTTCCATAAAATAATATTAGTAGCAGTACGCAGTCTGTATTTGTGCCCAATTGATAGTAATAGGCTCGCCCCCTATTACACTGGGGCTGGAACCTTTAACATAACTGGCGAAATGTAAATGTACTATACACTTTTGCTTTATTATAAGTTCCTATAATATCGTATATTTGTGTATTGTTTTAGATGCCGAGATGGTTCCCCCACCGCGCCGCTATACACAGCTTTGTTAGCCGAACACAACCGCATCGCCGGTGAGCTGTATACTCTGAACCCGTTCTGGGACGACACCACGCTGTTCCTGGAGACCCGACGTGCTGTAGCTGCCATCATTCAGCACATTACTTACAATGAGTTTTTGCCTGTTTTATTGGGAGAGGTAAGTGTCGGTTATGTGTGTGCCATTGCTTGTGAAAGTGAAGTAATCACATCTATGTGTCAACACTATAGCAATATTGCTAACCCCATCTCATTACTATCATCTGTCTTTCCCAAGAATATAGTAGAACATTATGTTCGTTTATCGCTTTTGCAGTCACAAGACTAAAATCAGACTCTTCTATTCTATTACAATACAAAATTACTATGTTATCATCACTTAGATATATATGCCGACGTGTATTGTGTACTGCTGCTAACTCATTTCGCAATAGAGTTTATTTGAAAACTCTATGCAATATTAGTGAGTAAACGCATCTTAATGCACTGCAAACACTCTACTTCGACCGACTAATGATATTTTACTAAGTACATACCTGAATCACTTAAAAAAAATATTCTATTTCAGGTTGGTATGGCAAAAGCGGAGCTAAAGCTGACCACACTGGGTTTCTGGCGAGGATACTCTAGTGCCGTTAGAGCCGGTATTTACTCCGAACTAGTGGCCGTTGCTCCCATCTTCCAGGCTATGATGAACGAGAAATTGGTAAGACCAAACGAAACAATGTTAATATCTGTTAGTTGAATACAGTTCCGATGGTTTTGTAATTGTTACAATTATGTTCTGTTAAACGATTAAAATACAAGTTTGCAGTCGTTACTAGAATATTTATCCTACTATCCTACTAATATCCTACTATCCTACTAATATTATAAATGTGAAAGTTTGTGAGTATGGATGTATGGATGTGTGGATGTTTGTTACTCTTTCACGCATAAACGGCTGGACCGATTTGGTTGAAATTTGGTATGTAGATAGGTTATACCCTGGATTAACATATAGGCTACTTTTTATCCCGAAAAAATGTCGCGGGTAACACCGCGGGGCGCAGCTAGTAATATTATAAATGTGAAAGTTTGTGAGTATGGATGTATGGATGTGTGGATGTTTGTTACTCTTTCACGCATAAACGGCTGGACCGATTTGGTTGAAATTTGGTATGTAGATAGGTTATACCCTGGATTAACATATAGGCTACTTTTTATCCCGAAAAAATGTCGCGGGTAACACCGCGGGGCGCAGCTAGTTTGTAATAATTCCTTAAATCAGTTATTTTTATCGAGTCTCTCGAAGAAAATTCTTAATAACAGCGGTATAAATAATATTTTTCAGATTAACACTACAACCAGCTTACAAAGCTTGATACACACGAGTGCTCAACGAGTCTCACACTTCCCAGTATCCGCTCAATGGGACTTGAACAGGTCACGTGACCACGGAGTGGCTGCCTACTTGAGGGCTCTGCGCATGTGTGAGCCCACCTCAACGATTAGGTCTTTTGGAGACTTCAGCCAAATGGGCTTTGACAGGAAGCAGCAGGAAATGTTGGCCGATATGTACAGGTTAGTAATGCCTTCCATCAGTTTTAAACTAAGTTGGTAGTTTCTTTCGTAAGTTGCCGTTTTTAGCCGAGTACATCTGAGTAAGCTTTAGTCCAGCTTGACATTAACTGACTTCTCTCGAGGTGACTGGCCCCAAAGTAGTAATCAGTAAAACCTTATATTGAATTTAAAAACTTGTTGTAACAACACTTGGATATTTTACTATAATCACTTTCGTGAGTGTTATCCATATTATTTACTATATATTCCGGTTATACTCACGGGTGTATTCGGGAATGCCCGACAGTTCGGCTCGCGACTCTGCCGCGTAACCAGCTCATGAATAAGGGCTCCGGTCGAGTCCGAAACTAGTCGGGCATTCCCGACTACACCCATGAGTATAACCGGAATATATAGTAAATAACACTTGGATATTTTCTGCTTTTGTGTACACAGGTAGAATTCATATTTTTGTAGCTTACGACGAACCAATTTTTAGACGAACTCCTCAATTTTCATATATGTATCGCCAAATAATCCTTTTCAATTATATAATTCACTTTTCCAGAAACGCTGATGACGTAGAGCTCATGATTGGAGGTGCTATGGAGAAGCCTGCGTCCGGTGCCGTTGTTGGATCAACCATCGCCTGTGTGTTGGCAGTCCAATTCGCAAATTTAAAAAAGAGTGACAGGTATAAATGTGAACTAATCGCTGAGAAAATAATAATAATAACCTCGTAATTTACAAACTTGCTCACAATATATCACCTTGCTAACATGTACTAGGTTTTTCTTAAACACCAACATTACATAGTCCATATGAGGTTCTGAAACCCTCAACTACTTTCAAATCATGATATAACGTTTGATCTTATTACAGATTCTGGTATGAAAACGACCTGCCTCCGTCATCACTGTCTCCGGAACAACTAGGGGCTATCAGGAAGGTGTCACTCGCGGGAACACTCTGCGCCGCTCAGGATACACTCACTAACATCCAACCTAAGGCCTTCGTTAAGGAGGATCCCTATTTGTAAGTACAACTTAATTAAGTTTATGGTAGAGTAGAGTTAACGTCCTACTATTCTAAGATCAAATTTAGCTTACAAAGAGCAATAGGTTGCAAATATTATGTATTATTCACTAATGTGTGCCTAATCGTCCATCCATGTTCATTATTCTTAAAATATCTCACTTGCACTCTGAAAGTTTTTCCTAACTGATGGGCGTGTATTACAGATTTGAGACAGACATAGGGTAAATCCTTGGAAATTTATTTCCAAACTATCATAAATATCTTAAACGACCAATAATCAAAACTGCCCTTATCAATCCAGGAATGCGGCTCAACACTGCTCCCAGCACAGCCGTCTGGAGCTCTCTGCGTGGAGAGACGAGAGCGGCGCTAAAGCTGCGGAGAGACTGTCGCAGGACATGCTGGCAACAGCGCTCGAGAAGGCCAAGCAAGAGATGGCTGACAGGAAGAAGTTGGAGTACATGCTGTGGGAAGCCCGTGAGTTCTTATTATGACTACGATTTTCGTTTTAAAATACCAAAAGGTCTTAGATATTTTTTAATAACTTTTCTGACAATGAGTTTCATTTAAAACCTTGTAATGTAAAAAAGTTAAAAATATAAATCCAAGGATATTTTTCTGTGACATTTCAATCATAGTAGTTTACGGATATCTTTAAATTCCACCTTTGACTGATTAGCTTTTACATACAGTCTTACACTAAGCCGCGAAAGCTTAACTTGGGGATGATTGCACCCCAAGGTACTACTATTTTAAATGTATTATTATTAACAAAGTTAATTTCCTTGCAGGTGGTGGAGCTGACCCCAAGTCACCTGTAGGAACAGCAGCATCTTTCTCCAAAGCCAACAAATACGCTCTGAAACTCGCCAATACCTCTCTCTTCTTGGAATTTGCCACAAATGAACTTATCAACTCCATCAATAGTGGGTAAGTGAAGTTTAAAAAGATATATGTTATTTTAACATTATTAAAAACATTATCTTCTAACCTAACGTTATACGAATAGTACTTATGACAGTCAAGAATTCCTGAATACATCATAATAAAAACGTTATTTCCAGACACCGTCGCAAGCGTCAGATTTTCGACGACTCCCTCGGATTCGGCACTACAGACTTTGTAGACTCTCTCCAGTCGGTGGACATCAGTGGCTTCCTCGGCAATGACCAGTCTGGACCTATCATCGAGCCCCAGTGCGACGACAAGGGAGCTTGCAGCCCCGACAGCCCCTTCAGGACCTACACAGGATACTGTAACAACTTGAGGAACCCGAACCTTGGCAAGGGTTTAACGACCTTCGCTAGATTGCTGCCACCGGTATATGAGGATGGTAAGTTTTCTCAACTTTGAGTGTTTAGTCTTTATTGAAAATATTTTTAGTGTATCTTAGAACACATAAATGAAATTTCAAAAAACCTGTTTTTATAGTATAGTGCACCTTCTTCTACTTTGTACCGTTATGTGGCAATAAGCAATAGCAAGTTATTCTCATTGAGATCTGACGGATAAATTGAAACGAAGTGACATTGCGTCGAAAAATGTGTAAGTTTAATGAGACACATTGTGCCCCCTGTGCAGGCGTGAGCCGGCCGCGCATCAACTCTGTGACGGGCACGCCGCTGCCCTCGCCGCGCGTGGTGTCCACGGTGATCCACCCGGACATCTCCAACCTGCACACACGCTACACGCTCATGACCATGCAGTTCGCGCAGTTCCTCGACCACGAGCTCACCATGACACCCATACACAAAGGTAGGACAAGCATTCTTCAAAGACGACGTCAAAGTTATCAAGCATTTGAAGATTCCGAATGAAAACATAGAAAAATATGGACTACATAATTATTTGAAGCCATTTTTTAGTTCTATTTAGTTATACGTATAATTGTTTATTTTCTCGCATAAGATTTTTGACCGTTCATTTTATATTTTCTCACTTTTTGACTCAAAATAATTAGGCTTCATAACTCTGTGTTAATAAGTCAAAATTTAAGCACAAATAACGCTTCGAAAAGCAAAACAAAGTAATATTCGCAACATATTTCAATATAAAAATGTTCCTCCTCCCCAGGTTTCCACGAGTCGATCCCGGACTGCCGGTCATGCGACTCCCCGCGCACGGTGCACCCCGAGTGCAACCCCTTCCCCGTGCCGCGCGGCGACCACTACTACCCCGAGGTCAATGTCACCTCCGGCGAGAGGCTCTGCTTCCCCTTCATGAGGAGCTTGCCTGGGCAGCAGCAACTTGGTGAGATACTATAATTAGATGTTACAACTAATAAGCCAATGACGTACGAAAGATTTACTTTGAGCTGATGAATTTAAAACAGCTGAGATTATGGTTTAAGACATTGATTATTACTCATAATAACTAACATAAGTGCACTATCAAGTTCGGGAACGACACTAGATTCAATTACTTTACGCCACACGACAAACCAATGATAGCCGAGTGGTAAGACCGTTGGATTTCCTGGTCAAAGTTCCCAAGCAAACTAAAAATAAATTATCAGTTCCGACAAACGATGAAGGGAAAGATTGTTAAACGGCATGTAAAGCTATGTCAGAGGCCTACAGGCGGTTTAAGTTCTAACACCAGTTTATCAACCATACGTTAAGAAGAAGAACGAAACATAAACATTATTTTAAAACCTATTAAATACCATCAGGTCCCCGTGAACAAGTGAACCAGAACACCGCTTTCATCGACGCCTCCGTCATCTACGGAGAGAACCCTTGCATCGTCCGCAAATTGCGTGGTTTCAACGGTCGCCTCAACGCTACCAGCAACCCAATCAACGGAAGAGAACTACTGCCCAGGAGTGACAGCCATCCGGAGTGTAAGGCGAGGAGCGGGTTCTGCTTTATTGCCGGTGAGTTCAAAACACAAGCTACATACCAATACCTTTTTCTTAAAGTTACATAAATATTTTATGTACGAAATCTGACGTCATCAAAAGACAAAATCTGTTTCTTGAACATTTGATTCCTCAGTAAAGTTAGGTAGTTAGAAATGTGAGCTGTGTTATCCGCAGGCGACGGGCGCGCGTCGGAGCAGCCGGGGCTGACGGCCATCCACACGATCTTCCTGCGCGAGCACAACCGCGTGGTGGAGGGGCTGCGCGGCGTCAACCCGCACTGGGACGCCGACCAGCTGTTCGAGCACGCGCGGCGCATCGTCGCCGCCACCTTCACGCACATCATCTACAACGAGTTCTTGCCTAGATTACTTTCCTGGAACGCTGTGAACTTGTACGGACTGAAGCTGCTGCCTTCGGGTAATTATTAACTTTCTTGTATGCGATGAGCTTACTTCTGTTTAGCTCACATGTGACATCTAAAAATAAGATGTATCTTGTTTCATCTTCACTCATTCCCACTTGGAAAAATCATCATCGTAATATTATTTTTTTTTCAAATAAATGAAAAAATAAACGTACTTATTTACTTTTCATTTATATTCAAGGCTACTACAAGGAATACTCGCCGACATGCAACCCGTCCATCGTGACCGAGTTCGCCGCGGCTTCATTCCGTTTCGGCCACTCACTGTTGAGACCGCACTTGCCGCGTCTCTCGCCCAGCTTCCAGCCCGTTGAACCTCCAATTCTACTCAGAGACGGATTCTTCAGGCCCGACATGTTCATGTCTGTGAGTAATCAAAATGGTTCAATTTCTTCAAGGAAAAATGGTTTAAGAAACATTCATAGAAGATAATTCCGTTTTAACAGTGCCTTACTATAGTGCATATAAAATAATTTTGTTTTCTTATTCCAGCACCCACCGATGGTAGACGAATTGATGCGCGGTCTCGCCTCTACTCCCATGGAAACTCTGGACCAGTTCATTACAGGCGAAGTGACCAATCATCTGTTTGAGGATCGTCGTATACCCTTCTCTGGCATCGATCTTGTCGCACTTAACATTCAGAGAGCTAGAGACCACGGAATACCGAGTTATAACAACTACAGAGCACTCTGCAATCTGAAGAGAGCGACGTCCTTTGAAGACTTGGCGAGGGAAATCCCTGATGAAGTTATTGCAAGGTAACAGTGAAATACACAAAAATTCATGTAGCATAATTTATTATTTAGCATGTAGCAATATTAAGTAATAGTAGACAATAATCGATTTATATAGTCTATTTCTTTTTTCAGGTTCAAACGTATCTACGCAACCGTGGACGATATCGACCTGTTCCCGGGAGGTATGAGCGAGAGGCCACTACAGGGCGGTCTAGTCGGACCCACCTTCGCCTGTGTCATTGCCATCCAGTTCAGGCAGCTCCGGAAGTGCGACAGATTCTGGTGAGGATACATTACTCTTAATTACTTTTTGACTGATGTTTTAGAATCTTAAGGCAGTGATTTCTTATCTCTTCTCGAAGTCAAATTCTTTGTACGTAAATTCTAACATAGAATATTAAGGGAACCGTCCACAAACATAATATATGTAGTAAATATTATGTTTGTATAGTTTGGGATTTCAAAAACTAATTAGATACCTACCTACTTTTAGGTATGAAAACGATAACCCAGCAGCGCGGTTCACGGAGCAACAACTAGCTGAAATCAGAAAGACGACGTTGTCTAAGATGATGTGTGATAACTTCGACGTTCCTGGGGAAATTCAGAGGGCCGCTTTTGACCTGCCCAGTAACTTCTTGTAAGTACCAAAGATTTTGACGTCCACGACATTACTCGATAAGACGTCATCATTATAGTTGATTATTATCGGATAAGAGATTTATATCCTAATTTTTATGATCGATTGGTTTTAGGAACCCACGTGTATCCTGTGCGTCACTGCCACAACTGGACTTATCTGCATGGCGCGAGAGTTCGGCGCAGGGCTGCCTCATCGCGGGCCGCTCCGTCGCCGTCGGGGAGTCTGCCTTCCCATCTCCTTGCACGTCGTGCATATGCACCGTCGAAGGGGTAAGCTTAAATAAAAGTATTGAAACCATGGATCCAAACGTTTACAATTATAATAAATAACCCTTTTTTATGTGCACTCATACTACTGGCGACCTCGATAGATGGTGTTGTGCCCCGAGCCCTCTTTTTTAGATCGCGCTAGCGTTGTTCTCTCAAAGTATAAGTCATCGAATACATTTGGATATATTATTAAAAAAGATAACGCTTGCTTGCTTATTTATGTTTTTGGTACTTATACTGCGCTTCTTTTTATAAAATATTTACTGAGCTTTATTGTAGCGCCTACAACGTAATCTCTACACCACTCTAAGACTGAATAAAACACGAAAGCATTATCATAATATTATATAAACTATCAGCTATAGGTCCTTTAGGACCTTACTCGACAGTGGCGCCGGCTGGTGAGCATAATAACGTTAGCCTTCATTATTTTCAGTTTAAGGTGAAGACGTAATAACATAGTGACTTTAGCAGTCGGGAGCCGTAAAAATGTTCACTGTGACTGGCTGTGGCAGTGACATCAAAGTGTTTAATATAATAAATAGTAATATGTCCCCCCTCCCCCTCCAGGCGCAGTGTGCGTCCCTGCGCATCACGGACTGCGCACAGCTGCACCGCGAGTGGCCGCGCGAGGCGGTGCAGCGGGACGACGTGTGCACGGCGCAGTGCGGCGCCAGCGCGGCCGCGCACGCGCACTCCTCCGCCGGCGCCGCGCATGCGCCGTCCGCGCGCGCCCCGCGCCGCCCCGCCATCAACTTCAACTTCCCGGACCTGTCGCCCTTCGTCGCCAAGTGAGCAGCCGGCAACTCTCACGGACTTCAGCGAGTCATTTTGTTAATATATTGTAAAGAGGAGCTTCAAAGAAATACACGACTGTTAGAGCCGTGGCTTAGCAGTCGGTCATTAGATGGTTACTATGATAGAGGAATTCGCATCAAATAAAAAGAAAACTAAATAATTAATAAATCAAAAATAAACAATTGATGACAATCATCTAGAAGTAGCTAGTAGAAGTAAGAAAAGGCATAATATTAAATTAGATATTTTAGGACAATGAAATGATCCAAAACTTTCTCATCGCCAACGGCGCATATTTATTCCAAAATACAAATTATATTTTAAGTTATTTGTACAAAATGTTTAATTACATAAAGACAGGATCAATAACTAGTCGTATAAGTACGGCGCTTTTTAATTACCATCTAGTTTCAAACATGTGTCAATAATGATAACAGCTTTCAGAGTTACCATAAGATTACCAGTGTAATAAGAGAATAATAGTCACAATATTTAAATATTTCAAGTATCTTTGACTGATTGTCGTGTCTCATATACTTTGTTATATAATTAGTTTTAGTATTCGTAAGGTCATAATACTACTCGTAATCCGTTATGGACGTCTGAGGCCGACCTAAATCTTCAGGTCGCGACAAAACAAAATATGTACAAACACTGTAAGCTTAGAAAATAGTTTATATAATTATAAGTTCTATTTTCTAAAATTCAGTAGTTTTGTTTCGTCGTAAAATCTTATAATAATTATTTCGTTTTCTATGTTATACGATTAACATGCAAAGCGTAGTCCTAATAAGTATGATTATAATATTATTTAAGGTTCTTATATATTCTATCAACATTTGAATATTACATTCCCTGTAACTAGTAGGTATCTTAATAGTCGTAAATGTGGAGTCGTATATCAAAATCGTGATAATGAATTGTAAAATATACTTCCGAGAAAACATGTGTGTTACAATATTATTATGTAAGTTCTTAATGTAAACAACTTGTTAGCGGTGACTTTAAAAATCTTAAACAAGAATACTAGTAATGTAAAGCCATTACTAATATTCTTGTTAACCTTTCGAAGCATAATGTGCCTTGTGTACACGACAAGAACTCTGCAAGGTCGGAATTCTCTTCGGCCTTAACGCAGAGTAATGAGTAATTATATAGACAACGATATATTCTTAGTAATATTATGGTAATATATCGCACTGTTTCTAAATGTTGAACAAACATTGAAAACAACGGCCATCGTGAGCTTTAATTGACGAAATAATGTTCAGACAATGTCAATAATCGTCTTACTAACCAAAATAAAACCTGTCCGTTTTAACTAATGTTACCATATTATTAATCTTAATCAGATTCCCTATTGTGGGAAGAAAGCTGAGACCAAAAGTTAGTCTCCAATAATTATAATAGTTGTCTAACTCACTATAATAATTAAATTCACTGCCTAGTTGTGCCTAGGATTGTAGGTCTTGTAAATTATTTTGTAATATATTGGAGTTATTAATTAAGCGTAACACATTTAATAGTTGTAATATTTTTTTAGTTTTATGATATGAATCTCACCTAGACAACGAAAATTGAATATAAATATTTTTTATTTACAATTTCGTTTTATTTTGCACTATATTTGTTGAACTTTCTATGTTGAGTATATTTTAATGTTTTATATTATGTACATTATACACATTGTTTGGCTTGCTTGTTATTATACAATCGGAAGACGGATAACGATGATAAAGCTTAACTAGAATACAATAATTTTAAAATAAGTAAGTACACATAGTATGACATAAAGAACATCATTTATTAGAACAATAAACTTTATACAATAGTATCAGAAACTGTTACAAAGGGCTCTCAGAAAAACGTTCAACCATAATATTTCGTAACGTGTTTCTGTTCGCCTGCCTAACTATGACAAAAGTGTCATTGCGTTTGGGTTTGTCAAATAAAAATCAAAAGTCGTAAAATATTTACAAATCACTTTATTTTGTTGCATATCAAGTCTATTTAGTTTCCTTTTTACAATAAATACATTAGGTCTGAGTATAAAAAATCAGTGTTGCAAAAAAATAAACAACACAAACTCTTAAAATTTACCTTGAATACTTAAAGTCTTGATTTTTCAGGCTAGTCCCCCCTTAAGTTCATTATACACATGGCCTGGTGACAACTACTCACCACAACACAGTGATGCCACCAAGTAATCAATTTTGATTGCACTGTCACTGCTCCTTGACCCTGGAACCAAGAAATTATTTATGAGGTATTTGTTTTAGATTCAATTCCAATCTCAGCCTTATTTTATTATAAAATGGCGGTGTTTGTAGCTATCAAAAAGGTGACCATGGGATAAATTGAGCTAGGTATAGCTTTCATTGAGATAAAAATTTGGTCAAAACATAAAAGTCAATTTTTATTTTTATTTTAACATAACTGGCGAAATGTGGGTGTACTATATGTACTCCTCTGCCTACCCCTTCGGGGAATACAGGCGTGATGTTATGTTATGTATGTTGTATTTTAATTCGTCGGACACGACCGACCGACGCTTAGGTCAACGTCAGCCCGGTCGATGACTGTTTAACTAACAAATAAAAACTTACATGACTTTTTGTATTTTTTATGCATGTTGCCATGCTAGGCTTAAATTTTAAATTGATTAAGGGAACTGAGATAGGCTGATGATGATGATGATGATGATGATGATGATGAAGGGAAACTTGAAAAATGATGGACACGAGCGGGACTCGAACCCGCGACAGTCGCCGTACCGTGGCGCCACAGTACGGCGACTGTTGGCTGACTGAGTTGGTTAAAATCCGCGTGCGCAACGAATACGAAGGTATCCGCCGCGCCGGGTGTGAAGCAATGTATAGCCGTACCGACATCAGTTGGCCGCGACCTCCTTGAACCCGTTGACGACGGGCGCGTGCTCGCTGCGGCGCCACAGGCCGTACACGCGGCCCGGCACGGCCTGCCACAGCCGCACCGTGCCGTCCTCCGACCCCGTGGCGAACAGCTCGCCGTCCGGGGACCACCGCACGCAGTGCACCGGACCGAAGTGGCCCTTGTTTGACTCTGAAACGTTCACTTTATACGTCTTACTTTCGTCAACTATTACTTTCGTGAGTGTTATCCATATTATTTACTTTAAATGCCGGTTTTAATCATGAGTTTATTTGGGAATTGACGAGTTAGTTTTATTCAATTTTATTTTACTTGAGACCGCACCATATTGGCCACATAATTTGAACTTGCTTGAAATGACAAGACTGCTAGCACGATTTTTTTTAATAATATAGCGCAAATAGATAGCGTCACTGAAACATTTCATTTAACCATTCCAAAATATAACTGCTTTAACTGAATCACATCATCACTTGAATACTTATAATACAGGGCAATAAAAATAACATTAAATTAACAAACTCACCGAGTTCTGTTCCAGTATTGTAGTCAAACTTATAGACTTTCAAATCTTCACCGCCGCACACAAATGTGGCTCTGCTAGGTGCTAGCGATGCTGAGTAACATTTCGTTGGCACTGGGAATTCGCGCATTTTGCGCATTGTGTCGGAAGAATAGAATGATACGTTTGTACCTGAAATTAGATAAAATGTCCATCTGACTGAAGTTCGATGATGGCCGCAAATCTAAACTAAGCCAAGCCAACGATGCATATATTATAGTGCCACAAGTGCCTTTTCTATTTCTTCCCACTCATAGTCCGATGTAATACTAAACTGGCACGATCGAATAGATTTCAGGCGCAGGACCCACGGCTTAACCGACTTCGGAGCCCCAAGTGTCATAATGAGTAAAACACGATGTCTCCATTTACTGGACGGACCACACAGCTTAAACTCTCAGATTAGTTGATTTGCGAGATTTAGCAGCCCAGTTACAAGTAAAGTACTGCGACATAATACATATTCAAGCAAGTACAATAAAAATAGTATACAGCCTATTGAACATATTAACTCAAGCAGGTGTGGTATGTTTTAAGGCGTCACTCGATCTTGAACTGAACTTGAATTTAAACATAAATTTGTATTGAGGTCACTCATGAGCGCTACACATAACATTTCACAATAAGCTTCGACGTCACAGAATAAATTAGACATGAACTTACCGTGAGCTACTGTCAATATAGCTCCGTCTCTTGATAACTCTAAACTATTAGGAATTGTTGGGAACTCTACTTTCTGGACTTCCTGAAAAAATAATGTAATATATTAATTAGTTTTCTTTGAGATAATAAGGAAACTCAATTTTATAGAAATTATACCTATGTGACGTAAGCGAATTCTAGACATGAAAAGCTAATATTTGTATGGGTTTTATCGCGGTTTTTTTTTTGATAACCGAGGTTATCCTTTGCATCATACATGGTTACGGGCAGAGACAAATACTATTTCAACCAATGTAAATATGTAGTTAATTTTTTATACATTAACAAAAACACCTATTGCATACGTTAAATGTATATTGCGATTCAAAATATGATTTTAAAGATTGTAATTTTTATAAATACGTAAATAATTTGGTTGCGCATTTTAAACTACTGTGATTCGCAGGCTGACGCAATAGCGATTCTATTTACAAAAGCAGGCGCGATTCAATGTAATCGATATAATTCAATTATGTTAGTTACCTGTCCACTCGTACGATCCCATACTCTCATCGTGAGGTCATCACTCACACTTACAATGCGTGAGTTGTGAAGGAACACTGCGTGTCTGATACTGCTAGAATGCGCGCTTATTTTCTCCAAAGCTGAAAATATGAATTAAAAAATATGTAAGTTACTAACGACAGACCTCAGTGACCTGCCGAGGGCAAGTATTGAATAAACATAACATTACGCCCGTGTTCGTATTCCTGGAAGGAGTAATAGAGGTGTAGGACACCCACATTTTGTTGGTTATTTTATGGGTCCGAATAACGAGCGCGCCTATTGGCAGACTCCGTGCTGCGACAGAGAATTGCCTATTGGTAAAACCCAATAACACTGCCCGACCCGGGATTCAAACTCAGGACCCCACACTGTAGTGACGACCACTAGACTAACAAAGCAGTTCTATCTGTTTTGATCCTAAACTTTAACAACAACAGGATACAACCCAGACATAATGTGAATATTTTATACATTATGCTTATTGTATTAATATGTAAATAACGCCAGATAAGAGTTATCACTTGTGCTTGTTACTAGTTTAAATTAAATCATTGTGACAAGCGGGATAAATAGGAAAGATATTTATTATAATATCAATTATCAGATAAGTGCAGCAATCAAGGACCTTATTATAAGTCGTATTTGTATAGAAATAATCTGAAATTGTAGATCTCAGCAGAGTGCACTCATTCGACCGCGACAAATCCAGTCGCCGATAGTTGTAGTGACAAACATATAGCCATAGCACTGGTTTAGAATCTGACCATATCCTGTATACTTACAAATTTACAAATGTATGGAATCATTTAATTTTATTATTGCCCACAAATAGTTAATAATTATGTATAAAATATACAACTGTATTACCATTTGGCCTGGACTGGGCTCTGGGGTATGCTGATGGTCTACAAATATGGGACACTTTGAAACCCCAGATTCCAATTAATAACTCCATAACTAAATTAACCAATATTTCCTTTTAGAATCAAGCCAGTCTTAATGTTCGGCAATCATGTAAATTATAAGCAACTAGAAAGGTAGGTAGCAGTTATGATTATGTTAAAGTATAATAAATACTAACCTCCTGCTTCAGGTTTGTTGAGGTCAAATACTCGTATGAGTTTTTCATTGCTTGCAGTGAGTAGCAGTGTGTCGTCAGCATTAAAGTTAACACTCTTAACTATGTGCTCGTGGTCAAATGTCTGTACCACTTCGCCATATCGAGCGTCCCATATTTTCGCTGAAACATTATAAAGGACTGGATTAGATAAGGAAATTATAATGAGTAGTTAAAACTTAGACAGATTATTTTTAAATTCCATTTTATGTTTGAATATTATTCACACAAATATGATAACTTTTATAATCCCCACAGTGGTAGACAATGACGCCTTTATTCATTCTACCCGCATTATATGATTATATTAAGCAAGAATACCCACATTTCACCAACCATCATAACTCTCAAGGTATAGGTTAGGTTGGGCTTTTTCCTAATAATCATGCCCACTCCAGGTATGTTGCCTCCTATGGCTTGTTTTCCAGGTATTGGTAACCTTATGCTGTCCCCAAAAAGTATTTAAATAGACAAATAATTGCATTCGATTAACTGACATAACAACTATTCTGAAGTCAGTACTACGATACAAAGTAATTAGATACAATCTACTCTTTTTTGTGGTATGGATTGTAAATATATTAATTAATGATGCAAGAACCTTGTTGTATTGCATGTCAATTATTATGCACCATGGATTAAATAATTGTAGTCTGACTTGTCTTAACCTAAATACACCACATCCATAATTGGGTTTTTTATGCTTTAATAAACAGGTTTATACAGACAGTGTATCATAAACAAAGATCTGCTTTCTTATTGAAGCTTTGTTTTAAATCCTACTCAAGGCAAACAAACCAATCAGTGCTTAAAATATTAGCATGAAATACACTAATATTAGTATATACAGTTAACTAATTAAGTTAACTGAATTATGCTTTTAGTGATACAACAGCCTATTATACTTTGTATTCTGTTACAAATGTAATTACTTTGTAAAATATTTCTTACTCTTGCACATCATTATGCTTTTGCATAAATAATAAAGAATATTGAATTCTAAATATCATTTGTTTACCTGAGAAATCAGCTGCACCACTTGCAGCAAGACTGGCATTTTGTGTCAAAGCTACCCCCCACACAGCTCCTTTGTGACCCTCAAATGTGCCAATCCAGTCACCTGTTTCACCTTGCCGCAACATGGGCTTGCCATCTAAAAAGGAATTCATTAATATTACAATCTGTTGCTAAGAAAGTTTATACAATTTACTAGGAAATGTATACTATGTCTTATAATTTTGCATTTGATAGCATACTTATTTTATTCATTATTTTCAAAAGATCAATTTCAATAGGCAAAATCCTAAACAAAATGTATTAATATAGGTACAGGTATGCATAGAAGAACAATAGTGAACATAATGTGTCATCTATTCAAGTACTCTCAACAAAATAATGAATGAGTGTTTAACATAGTATGCAACAACTACCTACTAATATTCCTTCTAAAATATAACTGAACAGTAATACCTTTTTTAAACAACCTCATTACAATAATTGTTTTACCAACATTACCATCTACACAAATTCAAACATGAAGCTTTAAAAATAAGATGCTTATTAGAACTGTTAAATAGAAATAGAATACCAACTTTCCATACAAAGGATATAAACATCTAGTAAATTATAATGATAGCTAACAGAAACAACTGTATCAGATTCTAATGATAAATAGTGTACATATTATAGGAGAACAATGACAGGAAGGAACAATTATATCATTAAATGTTATTGACTATTTTCCTTAAAGAGACACATATTGAAAGTAGCTTAGTGACATGCTCAAGCCCTTCCATAAAGTAAACATTAATGTCAAGTACTCTGACAAACCTTGAGTGAGCACAAGGTGACCCACAATGGGTGAAATGTCAACATTCAACATAGGAACAAAATTTACTGTCTTCAACAATCATGTACACAAAGGTAAGGAACTTGTATGTCATGCTGCCGGTACGTGAATAAAAAGCACGAGCGTAATCATCAAGGCGAGCAGCCGAGGAAACATACGAGCGGATACTCAAGGTACTTCCTGCATGTCCGGAAAGAGAAGGTCACAACATGCATAGAATGCACGCCGGACAAGTCCACACAAACAAGAAAAGTGAAGGCCTTTCGAACACATCTCGTCACCAACATCTGTCACGCTAAAGCACTACTAACGCACACTAACACACTTGCAAGTCTTCCCCCAAATATAAGTCAAGGCGATAGGGCACACTGATTACAAATTAGTCGAACGAAACTCACCTTTGCAAGCCGAAATTAAATAATAACCATCTTTTGTAACGTCACTAAAATCCAAATGCACGACTGGTCTAGTATGGCCACCGCATGTGAGAGGAACTTGCTTGAAAGTTGTCATTATGTTTCTTAATTTTGTTTGTTGTACTTTTTGAAAATAAAACTAATTACCTTTGTTGTTAACTAAAAATTAACCTAATGAGTCTGATCGTACTGAATGTTGACAATCGACTGACGGTAAAGTGGTAGGTAGTATTGCTATAAATGTCCCGATTACCTACCTTTTTTATTATAAAAGTACGCCACATTTGTTTTTATTATAAATTCGAATTTCATTTTTGAGAATTAAAAGCTTAAATTTATAATTTAAACATTACTTAAGTTTTTGTTTATTTGATTTATCTGATAATTTTCTTAGTTGAAACATTTTTAATTCAAATTTAAATTAATTGCCTATCCAATTGAATCTTTTACCTATCACAACTAAATAATCTAAATATTAAAGAAACGAATTGATTTAATACTTAGAGCATTTCACCTTTTTTATAGCGTAATAAGTCCATATCTGATTAGAGTTTAAAGTTATGAATAATTACAATGCAACTAAAATATTAATGTGAGTGTAAATTTCACTTAATTATTGTGCATTATATTTTTAGTAACTTTACTAACTGATTGTGGACAATTAATATATAGTTTTTTAATCTCGTGTCTCGAATCGAATAATCAATGTACAAAATAAGGATCCTAATTCTAAAAAATCATCGAAAATTATTGTATACTACCATTTTAGTAGAATTACAGCAACGCAAGCTAATTTTTATCCATGTTTACATGTAAATTAATTTAAAGTATTTTAACATTCTAGGACAAAATAATTAAGTGTATGGTGATATTATTGTCTACCATACTATTATCATGTGTCAATGACCATAATAATAGCAAAATAATCCTTGGTTTATATTTCTATATATTTCGTTTAAAATCTTACCTGGTGTGATATCAATATGTTCTTAGCTTTGGAGTTGCATTCTCAGTTTAATTACTGACAGAATCTTTTTTCCAATGACGTGTCATTTGACGTTGTCATTTTGTCAAATATAATTTGTTGTGGTGGTGTACCAGTTTACTAGATCATTCTCTTGTAAAATTAATGTTAAATATGGATTTCTTCACATCTATACCGACTCATATAGACTATGTTGGCCAAGCTAAAGCAGAGAAACTATACAGAGCCATAATAACACTGTTCAGTATAGTTGGGTTTGCATGGGGCTACATCGTTCAGCAGTTCTCACAATCCGTGTACATTTTGGGAGCCGGTTTCATCCTAGCTGCTATCCTGACTGTTCCACCATGGCCAATGTACCGCCGCAATCCATTAAACTGGCAGAACCCAAGAAGCAATGAAGAGAAACCGTCGGGTAAAAAGGGGAAGAAATAGATGCATTTACCCACACATTCGTCCTTCATCATGACCAGAAGTGTATTCTAAACAGATGTGTATTTCACTACTCTCAAATAAAATAGTTTTTAAGGTTTACAATGGTTTTATTACAATATTGATATACATGCTTATTAATTTATTGCTGCACCTGGCAGACTTTTCTAAATACAGGTATTTCACAGATTAGATATTTTAAATACATAAACAATTTAACTTTCAAAACGAATTCTATTGTCAGTGAAAGTAAAACAAAAATTTGAGAAACCCGGTTAATACATAATTAGGTGACAAAGATTTTTTTCCAAATTATACCTACCATATTGAGTCAACTATGGTGGCTTTATACTAAAGCTCCTATTTGATATGTGGGGACTATGGTAATTGGAAGTCACATTTATTTAATAAGCCATTATTTTACCTCTACATTTAACCTGATTATAGAATAAAAAAGAATGATGGACTAGTATTTCTTAAACTATTACAAATTATTATGTTCCATGCTACACATTATAACTGTATCATAAAGTACCTAATTAATTATAAAAAATTGAGATGTTGTGCTTGCTTAGTAGGTATAAATACTATTGGATATAATTTGACTAATCGGAAGTTATCATTAAATTATAATGGAAGACAATGATATGAGGTTGAAATTGCAAAAAATTTAGGGGACGAAACTATTTAGTTACCCTATGTCCCAGATAAGCCAAAAAGTTATAAAATGATATACAAATTACAATATTACAGTCGCATCTTGAGACTTGATATAAAAGAGATTTGTTTTATGAACAATTCGTAGGAATTTGCTGCATTTACCATTAAATTGTGCATTTAGCAAGATGGGCATTATGATTATTATGTACTTATACAATTTGATCTGTTCTTAATATATTGTTAACCCTCAAAGGCATATTTTTAAAACAAAGCTCTCTTTGATTTAAACGTCAATTATTGACCACTTGTCCTCATACTCCATGCAAACCTATGTTACAGTATAAAACAATAGCATTCTCACTAACAATCTAATTACTAATCTCACATAGGTTACTAGGTAGAAAATTTTATATAAAAAAATCGCTACAAAAATGGTCCTAAAACTTACTTGCTAAATTTAACTGTAACATTTGTATAAAATAATTATAAATATACATAATATATAAATATATTATTTAAAATGTAAATTCAAAGACACTTTTCTAATTTTATAATAGTTATTGGTTCTACAAATCCTACAAGTAGAAATTGAAAAAGATTTGTGATACAGTAGTATTGAATAATTGCATATTTTTACTAATAATTGAATATATGAAACTACACTAGTTAATATTAGTCGGAAGACCTACACTCTATGAGAAAGTCAAAGCTAATAGCAGATTAATGTCATAGGGAGGTAAATGTCCTCCTGTTGAAGCATATGGCAAAAATATACTAAAGCTACGCACAGCAAAATTTGTTTAATAGGTACTCAGAGTCACCATAAGACTAGTGCCAACTATTAGCAGATTCGATTATGCTTTTCAGATGTAATTTTAATATTTTTATGTTCTTTATATAAAATAATACTAAAATCATAATGCAAACAGCCATACTTTGATTTGGTATGTTGTATAATGATAAAAAAAATATTATGTTAAAACTTTCCAAAAGGAAATACACAATTCAGTCGTTGGGAAATTGATGAAAATATACTATAAGAGATCGAGGTATCCAGGAAGGAGATAAATTGTGCGCTTACAAATTTTCACTAACGCTCAATTTTTCTCGTAGGTTTTTGAGCATGTTATATATTTTATTTTCGTTGCACACATTACAATCATCTGTCGGTATCTCTGCAGTTTGTTCCGGGCTGTCGGTTTCTTGGCTCTTGTCACTTTTTTCATTTTTATTTGGTTCATCTTCTTTTTCCTCTGTCTCTTGTGTACTGTCCGGTTCCTTAGTTCCTTTGTCTTTGCCCTCTGGCGGTATATTGTTCTCTTTTTTTATTACAATATTCTCCTGCTTGTCGCATACTTGCTGCATAGTGATGACTACAAACATCACCGTCATTCCATAGTTTACGATACTGAGTGATAAAGGACCCAGTACTAAGATTACAATTGCCATTGTGTATAAAAAGGCCGCTACGAAATCGTAGTGTATTCTGAAATAAAATAATGATTATAAGTACACGGTTTACTTCTGTGATAACTGTGTTATATACTATTTTAATTGATATTCTTAAACTCGGACAAACCATATGCAGCCAAGATCAAAATGTTAGAATAGACGGAACAAAATATAGTAATTTTTTGCCACATTATAACTGTATTGTAATCCCTGCTAATATTATAAACGCGAAAGTTTGTAAGTATGGATGGATGTTTGTTACTCTTTCACGTAAAAACTACTGAAAAATGTAGCGGGTAACACTGCCGGGCGCAGCTAGTTATTTATAATTTAGCTTCAACTCTACTATTTTCAACAATTGGTTCTTACAATAATATTTTTGTAGTATAAATACTCACAGGTTTTTCCTTGGTAAGTTCATTTGCCATAAGAAGGTAGAACAAGCTGACATAACAACTCCCGGGTGATAAGACGTATCAGGTTTCAATATAATGCTGTACCTAAAATAAAAGCAAATATGATTTATAATGGCTAATTTATAATTAAAAATCACTTATACATTATTTTATTACAGAGTTGGAAATCAAATTATAATAAAAATAATAGCCTATATCTGTCCACTGCAGGACAAAGGTTTTAATTACTAAACATCTTTTATCAGAGGAAACGAAAATCAAGTTGATATAATTAAGCATAACATAACGCCTATATGCGGGCGAGCCTATTGCCATCCCTCGGGCACAAATCTAGACACCGTGCTACTACTGAGAATCACTTAACGGAAAAATCCAGTAACACTTTGCCCGACCCGGGATTCGAACCCAGGACCTCAGGTCAGCAGTCGCGCTTATCAACCACTAGACCAATGAGGCAGTCATGATATAATTGAGATAGTAAAGAATTATAGACAATATAGACGTAAATGAATACTTACGAAAAGTTCCTAGCCCAAGTCAATAGTGCGGGAACATTAACGAGAGTCACAGCTAGCCACATAGAAAACATCATCATGTGGAAATTCAAGCAGCTAAGGTCCTCGTCAACCAAATTCTTAGCCTTCTTCTTTTCTTCTTCACAAGTCTTCTCTGCTGTCACTTCTTCATTATTTTTATCATCATTCACGGGTTGACTGTCTGTGGAACTAGTTGGTTCCAAAGGCTGTAGCGGCTCAGTTGATGGACTTGAATTAATAATATTAGTTTCAGACTCTTTGGTAGGTTTCTTACTTTTGAATATGCGGCACACTCTCGAACCAAATTTCGCCATTAATTTATACACATAATCTTCTAGGTATTCTTCATACATCTTGGAGAGCTGAAAGAAGTGTCATAGTATTATATCGACGAGGATATGCATTGTTTCTTATGCCAAAGTGGTATTACTGAGGAAGTTTTAGCATGCAGATAGCTCTGGCCTCAGTTTGTAGTTATAGGTAAGTTTTGCCATAGATCTTTTAAGGTAACTCATGAGAATCAGAAAGTACAAAAGTTATAACTGGCAGTTAGCTAGTTTATGGAACTTGGATATTTATTATCCGTTTATCAGAATAGAAGTTGAGGAATAGGAATTTGTATCCAAGAAGTTTATGGTTTACATTTATTTTTGAATATATTGTTTTGCAGGATCTAGGATTTTGTGATAAGTTAATGCGACTGAAGATGTACGAATTAATGAACCAGAAAGACAGAATTAGAAATCAAAAGCATACTATAAATGCGTAGAAGGCAGAGCCAGCAACGAGCGAGGCCGCCCCGCAGGAGAAGGGCGCCGCCGCCAGCAGCCCCGCGCTCACCAGCATGGGCACCTTCTGCAGGCCCGTCGCCACCTTCTCCGCCAGCGCCGGTCCGCCGCGCCACACGATCCTTACAACAATGCAGAATTCATGATACATGCCTGCCTTCGCGAAAAGAGGCCTTTGTCCTGCAGTGAGACATTTGTATAGCTTAAAAGGTAAATTTCAGTAGTGAGTTCGGTCAGTCGAAGTCATAACATACCGGTGTGGTGCCTTGAATCTCAACAAGGTTAGTTTTTTTAAGGTTAGTAGACAGAAAATACCTAGGCGTTAAACGTAGTAAGATTTTGACACCTTTCAACAAGGCTGGCCAACTCGGATGGAGATATTGAAACTTCAGGGAGAGCCTTGTCGAATAATCTAATTAAAAATGTATAGAGTAAACCAGAGAACACATAATTATATTAACAATTATTTAAATATATTTTTTAAGAGTTTTAAGCATACTACGGAACAGACTGACACACTAAAGAATAATATAAATACCTAAAAAGCAATCTATGTGCTATTTGCGAGGAGAACACCATGCCGGCCAGCACAGCTGCAGCGGTGATGTTTAGAATACCCAGGGCGGCCATGTAGGCTGGCAACACCAACCACGACCGCACGAAGTACTGCATCTCCTGGTTGTTCTCACCGGCGCTCTCAAACAGAAACCAGAACATAGGGGTGGAGCTGAAAAATATCGGTAATCCTAAATTAGTGTTGGCAACAAAATATTCATACTAACTTACCATAGGTGGGGTAGGAAGAAGGTGTAAATATTTTTAATTAATATTATATATTTATTATCGGAAATCCTCAAACACTTGTTTCCTATTATACAAATTATGTTAGTAATACTTTTGCAGTTAATCATTAATTGAAAAACTCGAGTCTATTACACCTTCAAATAAAATCTGTATCAGTATTGTTATGGAGAATTCAAAAATGCATGGATGAATAAAATGGAATCTCGTATATAACTTACAGTAATATGACAGTGCCGAATCTTCCAAACACTAACGAGTAATAGGGCTTGACACCTTCGCTCATCAGTGCACTGTGCAACGACATGCATGCGCCGCGCTCCATCAGGTGTACGACGTTGGTTCTAGCTGCCAGCAACAAGATGGCCGCCATGTAGGGCACGAGCACTGGGCTGTAGTTGCGCACTAACTGTGCGAGACGGAGGTACCACGATGTGGATATGCTGAAAAGTATTTATTACTGGTATAGCTTAATCATTTTGATCGATATTACCTTTTTTATTTCTCTATAGGTACATTTTTGAAACGGTTTCATACCAGTTTAATTTAAGCCTAAAATATATGTTAATTGATGTAATATACATTGATCATATGTCAGGTTCAACTTGTTCGAAACTCACCTTATAGTGTAATTGCACTGTGGATCTAACAATAAAGTTATCTTGACATCTTCTGTCACTTCTTCTCCAGTCGTCAAGATAGGGTTAGTTTTAAACAGCCTTAATTTCATTGGTGAATGCTTCAAGTGCCTGAAATTTCAAATAGAAATCTTATTCATTTATATCACACTAACAATCATTGTATCCAAAATGAAGAGACATATATACTCAAACATTTGATATACTCACGTAAAATAATGATAATATTCGTGATTTTCTGCCCACGGTACGTGCATTTCAGCGGACACGTGATATTGCGCTGCCTTACAACTCGAGGTAGGTTCTACATACAATAAGTACGCTTGGTGCAATGTATTGAAGTCTTTCAACGTGAGTTCGTAGTACAAACTATCTTCCTCAGTCTCTTCTATTATAACGTCTTTACTAAATGAAAAATCAGATGGTAGATCAACTTTGATCACTCGCGATGCATGGTCGTTTATATCCACGTTTAAAACTATCTGAAAATGAGATTGAAATGACAGAATATTAATATCTATAATATTTTGTTCGTATATAAATATATAGATGAATCAGTTATGAAAAATAAGTTTCTAATTCGACGTTTCGAGGTGATAAGTATACGCCAACCCTATTGGAAATCTTAAGGTATCTTAAAAACAAATGCAACGATATATTTGGACGTACTTTTGTTATTTGCACGTCTTCACTTGAGCAGTGAGAACCGTTCATAGTTTATTCGTATCAGATACATGCCTATAAAAGATCTTAATAATACATAAGTAGTAATGGTATCAAGGTTTATTGTTTAGTGTATTTACTATTTTCTCACCATTAAATCAATCATACAACAAAGGAAATTATTCAAATCAGTAACACTGAATTAATTTCAAAAAGTCGTACTACAATATTTTTTTGGAATATGTCCAAAATGTCTTTACCTTCTAAGATTAAAATAAACGCCCTTTCCCTTACTCACCGATATGACGGAAGGTCTCGGCTACGAATAGTCTTACTATATATATTTTGTATCAGTGCCAGAGATGATAATACCAGGAAAAGAGAACATGATGATTTATAATACTATTATACTGAATTCCAAATTGCTAAAGTAATTTAAGCTAAATAATATAGTCATTATGCCGAAGTTTAAAAACCTGACCACCGTTTTTTTAATACAAGAACAACCTAGACTTTTAGTAAAATTAAAATAAATCTGAAACTGTAAATTACCTATAGTTTTCTAGTTTTTAGTGGTTTTAGGCATGTTTCGAAGTGCCTACAAAAATGCTCAATAATAATCCGTAGCGGTAACTCACCGGTTTCCTAGTAGGAGAAACTTTGACAATGACGTGCGTCCAGTCAGGGTACAACTCCTTGACCGTATGCAAGTTAACTGTTGCCAGTTTACGTCTACCAGAGTCTATGGCAGCACCCGTCCAGCGGCTGAGCTCGGATAACGATGTTGCGTCTTTACTATAAATTATAAATACTTATAAGATTTGAGGTAGTTAGAATCTGTGATCAATATGACGTGGATGAAGAGGTCGTCATTCTTGTGGCAATATTGCCTCTGGTTGCCTACTATATGGTATTTAATGATTCGCCACCATGGTGATAAGCCAGCCAATAATGCCCACAATGTCTAAGACCAACAATTTATCTAAAAAATAGTATTTTGCATCTAAGAAGATTAAATGGAACCTTCAATATTTAGGCAAGTACATATTGCCAATAGTTAAAATTGTACTGTTATCAGGGTCAGCCACGCAAATACCGAGGTAATAAAATTGACCAAATAAAGCGATAGATTGCCAGCTTATCATCGCATACGGGGCACAATTAATAGAGCGTTGTGCTATAGTTATGACTTTAGCGTATAAATGTTAATGCCCTTTGTCATTTTATAGCTGTAGCAATCGAAAGTTCAATGTTTATTCCGATAAAAATAGTAGAATGTACGTGAGAAAAGGATGACACTAGAAAATTTGTCCTGCACTGTATAATTTATATAAAAGCGTTAATCTCAATTCTTCAACAATTTTAACTTCTACCTGCGATGTCGTCGACGTGAAAATCGATGTTTTTCAGGACAAGGAATACTTTTGACATTTAATTGTCTAAAAGGGAATGGAAAGTATAGATATCCAAATTTTAATTATAATACAAGTTTTGCTCTTACCAGTATCTGTAGGTACCGTAGGTATATTTCGCGTTGCATCCAAAAATCCATTCCTTATCATCGATATTGACCGCTTCAACGGCTACGAATCGATTCTGTGGGAACCTGACGAGCCGGATCATTAAGTAGGTAGTTCTGAAAGTAAGTCAATGCATATAGGCTACATAATGATAACTTAAGCGGTGTTCAAAGGTGAGTTTCTATTTATAAAGGTTAACATTTTTTAGATTAATTTAGGGTATATCGGCAAGATGAGTCATAAAGTTGAATATTGTAAAGGTTAAGGTATTTATACATACATACACGGAAACTAAGAGGGTATGAACCAAATAAGATTTAATTATAAACACTCTTGAATGTACATAATCCAGAATACAATTAATTTAATGTTCTACCTTAAAACTGACTACCTCCTTAAATAGCGGTAGTTGTAAAGTACGCCATAATCGATTATCTTAAGTACCTATACAATATAGTTACAGTTTAGTTCAAATAAGTAATTTCTTGTTTTTACAGAGGTATTAAAATTATATAGCGCATCCACCTTCCATTGTTGCACGTTGCAAATGCAATTTTTGTCATAAAACGTGTTCAATGAAAACGAAAATATCTATTCTACTGACGTAATATTAGAATCTTAAAATATACATCCTGCATCTCTGGACCGGAGCCAAAATACAGATCTACACTTGTATTAAAAAAACGTTAATGGCCTAATGCCGTTATAAACTGCATTCGAATCGAATAACTGGCCTTCTCTGGCATAAATGAATTCTAAATTCGTGTCACGGACGACTGACTTGTAGGGACTTGTAGGGAATCTGTACGAAATAGCCTTATGGTGGCAGTACACTTGGCGTATTTGTACAAATATTGGCGATATTTACGAGTACAAACCTTATTGCATTCAACATACGGTGTATTTTGCATTAGTAAGATGCCACGAATATTTGGGCAAATACGCCAAGGGAAGTGCTAGCATTAGAAGTAGCTGTCAAACTCAAATATGACGTCATCATTAAAGACATCCAACACATCGCTTTTCTAATGATCATGCCATGTTTATTGGCCTAATAATTATGTCATCTACAGTTAAATTAGAAATGACAAATATAAAATACGTAGTAAATATTCTAGCTGAACACATCAAGCAAATATTTAAAGACCTATCACAAATAATTTAATAATAGTTTATTGAGTCATTAATAAGTTAAAATTAGCAACATCGTTAATCAATTACGTTTACGCTCATCACAATATCTATATCACGTCACGTAGGAACTAGAAATTGGCAGGTGCAAGTGGCAGAAGGCTAGAAGTACCTAGTAGCTAGGTACTATACGTATAATTTGCTTGATACACTCCAATTCCAATATGTTTTTGGGTAGTGCGGATTGCACTTATCTGTCTCAGTTATAAGCATATCTGATGACAAAAAAGACGGCCTTGACCGATCTTAATGTTTTAATAACTAAGTTTATAATATACTACGCCGTCAAGAGTTGTAGGTAATATTATTCAACTGATGAATCAGGTCTATTTCAGGGTGTGTGCCCGGTTAATAGCAATAGGCCCGCTTTGATTTTATTGGGACCAATACCATAACTATTTAAAAGTGTAGGAACACCTCTGCCTATCCCTTCGGGGAACACAGGGGTGATGTTATGTTACATATATTTATGATAATTATTATCTACTAGAATTGCTCGATTATTGTTATTAGCAACGGATTTTACAATACAGCATTTAACGTGATGTACACTTAGAATAGTTCAGATATTTCTTCAACAATAATCAACACAAACACTGTTATGCAAATTATTTTCCGTACCTATTCTTCCAGCTATGGCTTTCAAGCAATGTCTGACGTCATGCATCATTGGAGTGTATGACAATCATTAAAGTATACAATACCTTCTTCTTAGTTACAAGGCTTCGTCACGTGACCTATCTCATAAAATCCGCGCCCGGTTGAAAAGTGCCTTATTATTCTGGCCCGAATCGACCTCTACGTCAGGATTGTCTAATAAAAAATCGTTCTAAGGACAAATTTACTTCGGCGTATGATATAATATTAGAAAACTACTTACTTATCGACCTGCGGCCTCGATATTTGATAGATTCTCCTATTATCTTCATACCAGAAAGCGTCAACCAACATAGTCATGGTTGCACGAGGGATCTCCGGACTCAACGTAGTTGAACGATTAGCCTGAAAATAATCTTAGTTATAATCGAATGATTAGAAATTGTCAAGTTATGTTCCTTATATCTTATCACGATTATGATCTCTTTGTAAATATTGAGTGCGAAGATACGTCAATGGAATAACTAAGTCAAGTGTTACTTAAATGCATTTTCGATAGCAATAATTGTCTCGAGGATGGCTGTTAGAGACATACGGGTAACAATATTTTATTTTCAGAATCGCATGGCAGAATGCTGCCTCCCCTCCTGTTTATAAATGGAAACCTATGAAGTCATTACCTTTTACATACCTTCAAATTCGAAACCTTTTATCGCCGGTATTTATTAAACTTAGGTACTTCGTAATGAAGTTCACAAAGCCGGCTCTTATCAAATCAAAAGAAAATAAAATATACGACTAAATACGCGTATCATAAAAATCTTTATGGTGTTTGAATCAATAAAGAAACCGACATCCAAACACTTGTGACCGTTTAATGACGATGTTCCTTAAGTTTTGATGTGTCCCATAGAGATTTACACTGCATTTCTCTAAGATGGTGGACGTTCTATAAAAAAAAATATAGGTCAATGCCACAGGCCATTACCTTAAAATACTGTGCAGCTCTTGACATCAATATTTGACTGTCTTCAACAACTTGTTCTGTAGTTGGATCCACGATGGAGAAGAGGTATCTGTTTATTGCCATTACTAATTGCTTGCACCAAACTATGCATACATGATCAGGGGATGCCCATACACCAGGCACAGCAGTAACCTGGAATAACAACACTGATTAGGATACAACATAACTTTAGGATTCCCTTCATGTATTAAAAGTATTTTAAATCTTATGATACTAGTTATAAAGTTCAACTTGTAACTTACCAGAGCATTAATATAACTATCGTTTGATGACGTCAAACCAGAAGGCATTAAAACATCGCGAGGTCCGTTCCCGAAACTGATTAATATCTTCTTTTGTTTCATATTTATGTCGTTATTGATGTTTTTATTCCATTCCTGTTCCATTAACATGTAGTAGTCATCCATTGCTTTATCCACATTGACTACTGGGGCTTGTAAAGGAGCAGCCAACGTAATGGCTACTGATGTCGAGTGGATGGTATTTGGGTAGGCCAATAGACGTTTAGCTATAAGTCCTCCCTATACATAAACAAAAGAATAAACAATTTGTAATATCATGGGGAACAGCAGATTAAAATAAAATACTTTAGCAACCGAGAACGCGAGACATAAGAGGCGAGAAACCCAGTGTGGGCCCAATGAATGGAAATAACTGGGCCACCTATTTCATAGAAATTCAGAGAGAGATAAAGGTCTATTCAAAATAAGGACCTTTTAATAAATTCTATTGGGAAATGCAGATGTGACATAATCTAGTAGACAAATAAAAACAGCTGATATCTACTACTTTTGCTGCTTTGACAGGGCATGATAATACATTTCTCTGTCCAAACATGTTTCATCTAAGAGGGTTTAGGTACTTCAAGAGAGATTTATATCATTCAGTTTTATCAAGAATTTATTGGCTCGTGTCTCTTGATCCTGTCATTAGAGACAGCTAAAGATAAGTCATAATTTACGTCAGAAGTTGGTAATCTTAAACTATATTAACTCCACCTGTATGCACCATTCAGCAACCTATCAAAACCTGGTAAAAGCAACAAGGCTTTGAAACAATGAGATATTAGCTATGTGTGTTTTAATGAGTTCCTATCTGTCTAAGTAAGAAAATTATGAAGGGTGTAATAAAGGTTTGCCTTGAAACCACCCTACTTTCCGACTTATCTTAAAAGCATGATGGTTCTTCCTTTTGTTATGATATGGTAGTATTATATATATTTTTATATGGCTGAGATATAATTTTTTTTTAATTGAGTATACACTTACCATAGAATGTCCAATGAGAATAATGGAAGTAGGCACAGTTTTGGTGTATGTGTTACTATCATATAGACTCAAGATTTTTGTTATGCATGCTGCTGCAAAGTTGGTCTGACTTTGTAGCACCCCACCATAAAGACCAGAAAGTTCTTCATTGTAACTGACTAAAACAATAAATAATAGAACAAAATTATAGACTACCTCGTTGGTCTAGTGGTAGCTAAGTGTGACTGCTGAGCACAAGGTCCTGGATTAGAATCCTGGGTCGGGCAAAGTGTTACTGGGTTTTTCCATTAGGTAATTTTCAGTGGCAGCACAGAGTCTAGATTTGTGCCTGGTTGATGGTAATAGGCTCGCCCTCTATTACATTGGGGTTTAAAAACAACTGGTGAAAATGTGGGTGTACAATATGTGCACCTCTGCCTACCCCTTCTGGGAATACAGTTGTAATGTTATGTTCAAAATTATAGAAGTACATATTTCTGACCATTTGTTGGTGTATTTACAGTTAATTATGATGACTACATTATAAATGTTTATTGATTTACTCATTACATATTGCATCATTAACTTATGAATGAATTAGATGACTTTTAATAGCATGTATTCTCATTTCATATCTGAACAGTTTTCATATTATCATACAGATTAATTAACTGATTTTAATTAAATTGGTCTTACTTGTGAAGAAGTCAAAGTGGTACTGATATTCCTTTGACAAAGCCTTCCTTAATGCAACAGAAGCAAGGGACCTGGCCTGCATATGGCTGCCTGAATTTCCAGGTAAAAACAACACTGGCACACCATCAAACCTGTTGAAAAAAAAACATTTTAATAAAAGAAATACTGTCCCTAAAGCATAGATACATTGTTTCAAACTTTCTAGATTGATTATTACCATTCTATTCTATATCAATCTAGAGGTAGACAAATAAAGATTTACTTATGAATCTGTCTATAATTATTATTTGTTGTGATTTTGAAAGTACAGATCCTATATATTATGTGTTTGTTATATTAAAATATTTCTTAAGTATTTACAACCTTTTCTCCTAAAGGATTAGTATTGTAAATGAAGGAGCCAGGAGTTGAAAGGCTCACACACATAGTTTTATGAAGTCAGTTAAATAAACAAATTCACAAATCATCCTAGTCCCTGGTCATTAGTTCCTGTGTTATGAGTGGCGGACTCAAGACACACTCTCATTATATTTTGTTATAAACATATAAAATTAAACACTTGAAGCTTAATAAGAGTTACATTCAATATTTCGATGATGTAAAGTAAAATATAAGCTGTTTTTATTTCAATAAATACTTACCACATTCTTCTAGCTCTCTCAGTGAATCTTCCCTCACTATATGCATACAATCCATATTGGGGGTAAATCTTGTTTTCAGGCACGGATAACCTCTATAAACAGTAAAGATTTTGGTCATTGCAACTAGTCTAAGGGTTTGTATTAAAAAAATAAGACAGTAATTAAAATAATCTCTGTTTATACTAACCACGAATTGTGGATACTCGAACATATATGTCATAAGACAGTAATTACTTTTGTCGCTAAAGTGCAAGTTCAAAAAACCAAGAAGATATCCCAAAACAAATATAAACGAAAGAATTTGAAAGACACTAGTACTCAAAATACTTAGAAGTCTCATTTTGAATTAAATTATTATACAAAACACGCTAATATGGACATTAAAATACAACTTTCATTAATAACATTATCACACATACACAATTACACTGTACAAATTAATATAATTCGAAACTGTTATCGCTTTTTACTCGTCGTCGGCAAAGAATTTGTTTGCAATTTTCATTTGGTTCGTATGTCAATGTCAAACTACCATAGAGAATACAAATTGCTCAGACAAATTGATTGAGCACAGACTACGTAACTAGTGTATTAATTTTATTAGCCGAAAGTAGAAACTATAGTACGTAGAACGTAAGTTACTTAGTAAGTACATTTATGAATTGGCAAGTTTGGCTTGGCAAGGCAACACGAACAGCAACACTAGACTTATTTAGATAACCTCAAACAATGTTTATTATTGAATATTGGTATTGAGATTGATGCGAAAGTACTGTAAAGATAGCAAATCAACGTATCTTTTCTAGCAATAAGCATTAAGCAGCAGTGGGTAGCATCTTATAGCTACCGCTATGAATAGAGAGTTAAATCAGAATCATAGAAAAGTTTTGTGACATTACCAGCTAGTGAAAAATCATGATGTTCGGATTTATCTGCACTTTATGTTTATATGTTATTATAGCATTCCTTGTTCGAATGATTTATTTGATCTGGGATATTAATACAGCAAAATGTACCTTGATTAGAGCTAAATCATTAAGGACTGTATTTTGCATTGGCTCCGGTGGCCACACAACGGAATTGTTACGATTTGTGAAGAGTATTAACATGAAAAAATATCAGCCACGAATGTATATCTTAGCTGATAATGATGCAAGCAGCGAAGTCAAGATTCATGAAACCGAAAACGACAAGAACTATTGTCTTTCTAGAATACCTAGAAGTCGAAATGTTCAACAATCATATTTGTCATCAGTGATTAGTACTCTGTATGCCACTTTATGCACATTGCCAGTAGTTTATAATTTTAACCCAGACATTATATTTTGTAATGGACCTGGTACATGTATTCCAGTTTGTGTTGTTGCTTTTCTTTTAAGATGTTTATTTTTATTAGATTGTCGGATAGTATTTATAGAGAGTATATGCAGAGTTCGCTCGTTATCACTGACTGGAAAGATTCTTCAATATTTTGCAGATGTAATGATTGTCCAATGGCCCAGTATGACTGAGACTTGTTTCAGAGCAAAATATTTCGGGAGGCTCACCTAATAACTTATGTCAGTAAAATTAATTTATACTTTTTAAATGTTTTAAGTACTTAACATGGATAATCCAGAAATTTATATTTAATGGAGTGATGAGGTGTATGTAAATAAAAAATAATAACTTGAAAAAGTGTATAATTAATAGCTCTAGGGAGATCAGTAAACAATTTTGAAGCAATTACATTCTAACCACAGAGTGATTAACAATATATTTGTTAGTACTTAGCCAATAATACCTATGGTTTTTGTCATTAAGTATAATATCATAAAATGCAGTTATTAGCAACCGAATCCAAATCTATCAAAGAAATAATTTCTCAATTATGCATTGCATTTATACAGTAAGTACTCTAAAACTTGTGCTATTAATTTTAGAAAAACAAAATCTTCTTTTTACATAGGTCGAAAATACCTCCGCTGAAGCTATTATTACAAACCTATTCTTAATAACACAAGAAGCAATTTTAAATAACAACTTATTTTAACTACAACTGTGTATACTTCACGGTACTTTAAAGTGAAATATGATTCAACATAAGTAATTTATAGTATGTCATGTAGAATATTTTACTATCATGTAGATGTACAATTGTATACAGTTATCAAACAGGTTTCAATTGCTTTCTTTGTAAAGGTATGGCCATCAGTTCCGCTATAAAAATAACAACATTGGCGATTTAGATGGTTGCATAGTAAAAGAGATAAGGTTTGTTTATTTTCTTATCAATGTTAAGTAGCAAAATTGTATGTTACCTATCATTCATTTTAAAATATATTCCTATATTTTGTTCAATTCCATTAAATCAAAGCTATCCTATACAAATAGATAGCAAAGAGCACTTGTTAAAAGAAGGCACATGACTTGTTCATCAAGAACAAAATATTGGGTCATGTTTGACCTTAAAAGTTTAGTCTTTTTATTAAGTAAGTACTTTCTTAGCACTGACTATGCCATAAACGAAAAATAAGACATCCTAATTCAAAATTGAATATACACTGTTTAAAAATATTTGTGTTCAGTAAATACTGAAAATGCTTTGTTAATGCTTGCTTGCAAAATTATTGTATCACAAATAAAAATATTTTTCTTACACTATCTGTTTTAGTGGACAATTCCTCTTATAAAATGCCTATTTGGAATATTTAACATATTCCTGATTACTTGGCCCATGTAAACAAGGCTCAAGTATATAATAAGGTGCTTATAATTTGGCAGTACATTTTTTTTATTTTAAGGCCGCAATATATGAATATCAGATCAAAATTTATGGGTTATCAGGCAACTTTATAATTATAAATGCATCAGTCTTCAATTATTATCAACAACTAGCATTGCTCAATGCAAGAATAGTGGAGTTTTTAAATACATGAATAACTTTCTCCCTAGCTCATTACACTGGTGTAAGCTCCTAGTATTTGATCTTTATAAATTAGCATTTTAAAGAAAATAAATTGCATTTTTGGATTAGACACACCTTACAGAGTAGAAAGAACTGGCACAATAAGTACCTTGTCACACTAGAATAACACAACAATGTGTGACCACCAAATGCTACAAACAAATAATACTATGTATTTAGACATTAATCTTCTCATTTGTCACAATAAATACAATGAATTGGATTATGTATCAGGATACATAAAAAACTTTGTTATTATCTATTGTAGATTGTTTAACCACTTTTTTAAATGTATGTTTAAATGCTACCAAGTGTTATAATGGTAGAAAAAGAGGGACTGCAAATTCAGGGCAGCTATACAATTATAAAACACTGCCTTCACTGATGAGTAATGTAAAATGCCTTAGCATTGGCTACATTTATGAGTTTATCCTTATTGTTTCAAATGAGCATTAATGGTATTGCATACAAACAGATCTAAAATAATCTTCCATTACAAAAGGAGATCAGCTTGCAGCACTTAAGAGTCAACACATTACAAGTTCATAAGTTTATCTTAAACTAGATAATTATTAAATTACAAATACCCTTTACATTGAGATATATAACAATATTGCTGACAAACCAATATTTTAGGCACGTCTGAGAATACTATACATTAATAGTACGTGACTATGTATCTAAAAATATAAGTACAAAAGGAAGAATTAAGTTTTTCTTACATATCTAAGTAATAACCAAGTACTCATAAGTAGTTTTCACATGTTTCAGGGTTTGCTAGTATCTATGTTAGTACTAGGCATTTGATTGCTAGTTTCTTGTTTGGCACTGTCATCAGTTTTGTTGTCCATTCGTAATTTTTCATCATCTATGAGGTACATAGCTTCATCATATGTAGGGGGTGGTGGCTCAGAACTGGAAGGCTGGGGTTTACTAGTAGCTGCATTTGTTATTAAGGCATCATAAGAAGGTGGTAATGTTGCACTAGAAGCAGTGCGGGGCACTTGGCCACTATAGGCTTGTTCGGCTTGGACAGCTGCCATATCCTGTAAAGAAATACATTTATCAATAATTATAGATTCTCTTTGTGAAAGTGCAAAACCAATAGTATTTGTCTTGTTATTAAATGAATTACAAAGGCCATCTTAGGTATTAACCTCTTAGCTTTATCTCATATCAAACAGTTCAGTCAGTAGTTCAAGGTGGGATGCAAATAAATGATATGATTATATATCAAGTCAAGAGTATAAATCCTATTAACCACTCTGTTTCACCTCTATGTCATAAAAATGTACAATGGTAGATGAAAATATCTAAGCAAAGAAAACTGAGTGAAAATGTAAACAAATGTGAATTATCACATTTATGGTTGTGACCTAGTAAAAAGTGCTAAGTACATAACAGTTTGATAGACATGTCCTACTTGTATAAAACAAATAACTTTATACATATACACAACTATACACATTTAATTTTTTTTTTTTTTTTTTTTTTTTTTAGTTAGCCTGATTAGTGTCCCACTGCTGGGCAAAGGCCTCCCCATTATTTCTCCACAAAACCCTGTCCGATTTGCATATAATTATAATAAATAAATAAAAAATAGCAACCTTGTGAACATTAACTTTCTATTTTTAATGCATTTGATATTTTCAGGTAAATGACGGACTTATCAGTCAAATAATAAAAGATAAACACTATAGAACTTGTAATGTTGTTTTGTTTCTAATTGAATTATAATCGTATTTAGGTATTTAAATAACCTGTTGTTTGTCAACATGAACTGTTGAAAACCAATTTAGTTAGCCATATTGTGGCCACTTTGATTATTACGGAAGGCACAGTATTCGAACGAACAGAAAAGAAAAATAAGTAACAAATAAAATCTGACGCTAATTTAAACTACACTTAGTTTATAAACTTTAATATCAAAGACGAATAAATACATACCCTGATAATCGCCCTTTGATGTAATAACATTTGAATAACACTCTTTCTTCGTAAGTATAACATACTTTTTACAGCAACCATCATCCCTGAACATATAAAAATTGGCCCTACTAGCCACATGTGTCCTAAATTGCTGAGTATGTAACCATCGGCGTCTCCCAATGCTAGCACAGTAATCACCGTGCCCACGGAAAATAACACCATTGAAAGTACAAAATATGAATAGCTCGTGCAGTCGCATCGACCAAATCGCTGATCTACATCAAAATCGTAATCACGACGCCTTAAACGATGTAAACGTTGTCGAATGAAAGGGCTATCGAACACGGTAGCCATTTTTTTATTATATTTAAGTACACTTTTCACATCCAACGCATATTTTGTTTTCGAATAAAATATCAGAAAAAACACGACAAAAATCACTAACTTTCTTTACTTGGGAAAGTGTGTGAAAAATTGTTAGGCGAACTGAAAAACAAGTCTGGCATAAACTGCCATAGTGTAAACTGTATTTTTTTTACTTTACGTTTATCTTGCCAGAAACTAGAAAATAGACTTCCGTATACAGCCACGGTCAAGAGTGCTATTGTTATCGTGAATAATTGATTTTATATTTTTTATTGTGATTTTTACAACAGAAATGTACATAGTGTTGTTGTTGCCTTACATTCCCGTGTTACTCGATTAATTAAGTATTAACGTAACGCTATTGTTATTGTAATAAATCTAATATATTAGTGTGCCACATTAAGCCTCGTCAAAGAAGGTATTTGCAGTGGTCGCCGTTATAGGAGTCGTTAGGGAGGACTAGGTAGACTTTTAATATAGTTATGTTCATTTTTCTTTTTTCATAGTGCAAGCTTTTTGTCTGTCAATGTCATTAGTATAAACGTCAAAATTGACAATGAAACGTTCATGTTTTTGTGACGACGTACATATTCAATATTAAAATTTGATACGATTTTACGCAATTTTACCCCCTTGTATTATCCGGTTGTTCTATCGCGAATGATTTAAAAGATTGTACAGAATTATTGACGGTTGATATGGTCTTTGTGTGATTAACATAAATCGGTGGTGATTTGTTTGATTCGTTATGGCCCCTTTCATTTTATTTATCGTGGCATTTATCTTGGAAACAGGTATTTAAAAATTTTAACATTACCTTTTAAGTGTCGGTAAAATATAAGTTTAAGTTTTTAATAATACTTGCCGTATTTTAGGGGTGTCAGCATTACAGGTATCTCTAACGAACAGTGGGCCTGCAGTGCGCGGTGCCAATGTGACATTCACAGCTGCTATTGTATCGGGTTACAAAGGAGATGATTTGAAGTATGTGTTTACTGATGATGCAGACCCTCAACACAGTCAAGAGGTAAGAGTTCAGTTTACCTCATAATCATAATGATATTGTAAATTGTTGAATGAGTTATTGTAAGATGGAGGAAGAGGGGCTGAAATAGGTTACTTTATTTTTTAAGTGAAATACATACATACATAAAGTCGCACCTGTTTCTCAGAGGGGTAGGCAGAGACCATGGACTTTAAGTAAAATGATTCTAACAAAAGGAGTTATTCAGCAGTATTCAATATTAAAATCATAATGACTAATCAAAGGAATGAAAAGTTATTTTAATTAAATGTTAATGTTTTTTTTAAATTATGGTTTACCTGATAATTATAATAATACTTATGTGTTGGAATAAATGATGGTACAATAACATGATAGCCAGAAATGTTAATATAATAGTTTATTTGTAGTATTATTACTTTCCTCTTTCCTGTCACTGGCCCTAAATGAAATATTTATTATAACTTCAATATATTATAACAATGCAATAAATATTATTTTCTTTAATCATAATATTAACTGATAAATTACATTTTTATTATTAATATTATTATCAGCTTATATGGTCCCACTGCAGGACAAAGGCCTTCCTTCTCTCCTTCCTTTGAAGATAATGTTAAAAATAAATTGATGACTTATTGTATTGAATATGTTTACTTTCACCTTTGTACAACAAGTGCATAATATAAGCTGTGTTAAGCACATTGCACTTAAATCCTATGACATAACATAATGTACAATATATATGTGTATATACAATGTGGGTTGGGTAGAAATTAAAACCCCATGGTTACTAAAGTTATTAAGATAAATGTAACATAATATACCATTTTATGTTTTTACAATGGATTATTTTTATGGTCTCCATAAGATGATGATATGAAGATAATTATATGATAACGAATTAACCTCTAAAGGTGTATTAAAGAATTTATGTGTTATTTATCTTTTGATAAATTTTGAAGAATGTTAGTTAGCCTGTAATTGCCTAATGCAAGTTGCAGTCTAGTATGTTTAATAAGAGAAATTTGTACGCATCAGCTGTGGGAAGATGTTAATAAACATGTATCATTTTCCCAATATTCAGTTTTCCTGTTTAAGAGAAGTACATTTCTTTTTGCTCTGCAAATATAATATTAAGTGGGGAAAACCCTTATCATAACATATATATAGATATTACATCTAGTCTATATTATTTGTCCTATAGATACCTGTTAATTCTTAAAAACTCATTAAAATCTTGTTAGAATTTCAGTTGATTATATTAGGAATTAAAATACTGTGGAAAATCTTAATTTAAAAATTAGGAGGATAATAGGTTTGTTATATTTATCCTTCCTCTGATTCAGCAAAGTGGTGTGAATCATGATATTTAATATACATACTATGTATCTGTAAAATCAATAGAGATAAGAATCTCTATTGATTTCAGGTAATGTGTTGTTTACCTTATACTACATTCTCTAATCCAACTGTTAAAATTGTTCAATGACGTGATAAAGTGATTGATGTGCTAACAACACACACACACCTTAAAGCAGTTTAAAAATGAAATACCAGTCTACTAATTAAAATAGGAACAAGTAAAAAGCATCACAAATTTAAAAATGTTTTTATTTCATGTAAACAAGTTACAGTCTAATTGATAACATAAATAACATTATAAGTAGCACTTAGTTTATTTAAAACATTTCAATGTTTATAATTGTGTGAAACTACAGTCATTGACCTGTTGCTCCACACAAGATAGCCTTGAGTGTCTACAACACATACATGTAGCAGTCTGATATCTAAAAAAGAGGAAATAGAGTGATATTTTCATGCATATATTTGCTTAGACAGTTGAATTGACCCCATTTCTCTCTTGGTACTTTTAAACAATTCGCACCACTAGACTTCATCATCAGCCGGAAGACGTCCACTGTTAAACAAAGACCTCCCCCTTAGAATACCACAATGAAAGACAACTTGCCATGTGCATCCACCGGGTGCCAACTACTCTGACGATATCGTTGGTCCACCTGGTGGGAGGCCTGCGAACGCTACGTCTTTCGATCGGTGGTCGCCACTCGAGAACCTACAACCACTAGACTATTTTCACATGAATCTATGCTTAATTTATTTATTAGTGATTTGCATAAACTTTTAATTTAAAAACTTTTACGTTCAAGAGTGTATAATCTACATTGGGAACTAAGAACAACTTCTGTGATATTTATCCATATTATATCACGCCAGGGTAAATAGTTTATTAGAAGGATTCCTAAATCCCGTCTGATTCTTGTTTTTTCTACATGAGTGTGAAGAGATAATACTATATACACACTCACATGAATGTAACTGGTTGTACATTTGATATCTTGGGCCGCGCAGTGCTATCGAAACAGACGCGATGCATGACCAACGACTAATACAGCGATAAGCGCGAATTGAAAATTGCTGTGACACTGTATAAAGTACATGAGGCATCTCGTAGGTCTCTGTTAAAAAAATGATATTGAGCCATCTTGGTAGTTACTGTAGAAAAAACAATTAATTCGCCCTCTCTCCCTTACCTTGGCGCATTAATTTCCCCGAACTCCTGAATGTTAACAAAAACATATCTAGTACTGAGAGGACACCACGCTTCTTTATTTAAACTACACGTTTAAACTCCTACCTAAATTCCTGAGGTACCTAATCTAAATTCTACTTTTCAGATCATCACTTCTAATAAAACTGTAACTTGGAATATAGAGTACGGGAGGGGTACTTATGAAGCGGGCCAGTACGAAATTACGTTGGTAGTTAAGATAAACTACTTTGATATCTTGTGGTCGACCGTTGCTACAGCCTTCACAGCATTTAACTTAACAGGTATGTACAGTTGTAAACATGCTAGTCCTGCATCTCAGTTTGATGATAATAATGTAAATTGATTCTTACAAATGTTCAACACTGAATACAGTCCTGCTGTGTAAGCTTCGGTAAACAAACATACATGCTACGTGTTTATGTTTGTTATCCATATACCATATTGCAGGCCAGTTTTGAAAGAGATAAGTATTTGAATTTGTAAAATACATATCTATTAACCTACTCGTATCTTAAAAAGTTGAGTAGCATTCTAAGTATTAATTTATTCCGAACAAACTAATTTAGGTACCGGGGCGTATTATTTTAAATGGTTGAATTAATTTAAAGATACCGAATAAAATTTTCCGGTTATTGTTAAGCTAAATTAATTGAACTATCGCAGAATATTAACAAGTAGGCAAAGAGTATAAACATATTAATCAGTGCTAACAGTTTTTCCTGTATGGGCACATTTAGCCATGACTGGGACTTCATTACCTAATACCACAGTCTATATACAAAGACCTAATACTTTGTAAAGTAATAGGTACTTCGTATATAGTAAATAAAAAATTGTTATTTGTTCAAGATAACAATTCAGACAGATAGGTACATACTTAATGTTGTCTGTGCAGATTACTTAGATTACTTATAATTCCATGTATTTGATTGCTCACGTGCTTTATTATAAATCCATATAAATTATGAGGATCAGTGGCTAAGCTATTGCCTGTACAAAATAAAAAAAACTGCTGTTCTTAGTTGGTGCATAGTATACTTAACTGGAACGCTCTTTGGCATCTAACATAAAATTTAAAAACTTTAGGCAGAGATGTATTGTTATACCCGCATTTCGCCTGTCAGATATGTTATAGGTCCCGATGTAGGTAATCCTATTATCACTAACCAGGCACTCATCTAGACTCAGTGCTGGTACTTAGGATGAACTAATGGAATAACGTAATACCCCTTCGCCTGACCTGGGACCGCTCAGCAGTTTTAGGAACTTGTTATTTTAAAATCAATAAGCTGCTCTACTTAACTGCGTTACATCATTACATTACACTGGTATTTTTTTTGTAGTTGCCTAGTTGGTTCCAGTTATCTTACGTGTATATTTCATCAAGAATACAAAAATACACATAGTGTCGATTGAAAGTGTTTTGCAATGGACGAGCTTATCGCAATCAGCGGTCAGCGATCTCTTACAGCCTTTCACTTGTCCAACCTTTGGGACAAGTGAAAGATAGTATAGACTGCTTAGTCATATTTTTTGGTTACTTAACATGCTAGTTTAGACGTCATTAGCAAAATCGTATTTGGGTACCTATACATATCAACTTTTTAATAGGTTGTTTAGCATTGAGACTTATTAGGTATAGGTACTACATTTTCATATTCGACCGAAACTTAATAAACAAACGTATATACGTATTAGAACCAGAACCAGAGATAAATAAAAGCCGTAGCAAACACAGCAGCAGTAGATATATTTAATAATCAGGTGCATACTTACAGCTTGGGTTAAAGTGTATCTTTAAGTCTTTCAGACATAGGTAAAGCAGTTCCATAACTAAAGATACACTTATACCTGATAATCAAAGCGCAATTAGCGTAGTCGGCTGACGAGCAAAATACCATGCGTTTGACAACCCACTACTTAAAATAACAAATAACTAAGTAAGCAAGTAAATAATGTTATACCGTTACTATAATAGTTTATACTACCTACCACTCGCACGCTATTCAACATCTGTGTAAATACAAGATCGAGTAAATATTAATTGTTTCCATTGTTTGAATATATTACTGAATAAAATGTACTAAGTGGGTATGTACCTACATTGTATGTTGGTTTCGATGACCTTCCTTGACGTGTCAGACGATAGCGGGATATACGAGTCTGACATTATAAAAATATGTATGCACAAAGCTATTATACAAAGGCATAAAAGCGGGAAGAGGTAAATGTTTTAAAGGGGGTTTTTATTTTACTCAATATTCTGTTATGAAGCATACATCTGTTTCTATATTTATTGTTGCTTATTATGGTGAAATTTAGTTGATATTAGATTTTGTACCGGAGATGAACGCGTGATACTGCGTTTCTTTGTTTAATAAACGCAAAAATAAATAATTGTCCTTATAGTTGAAGCAGACGTACAGCGATGTCAATGTCCTGGTATTAAACAATAACATTTATTTTTACTGTAGGTCATCTCGTTCACATATGAATAGGTAGGTATAGTAGCTCTGCGCAATAATTATCTTAATCTCTTTTCTATTATGACCAAACCGAACCAATCACATAATTATACATTTATGTACCTATGTACATAATTGGTTATGCAAAATTTAATGCTACCTGTATGTAACTATTTACAGACACACTGCACGGTAACATGGTGTTAAGTCAAAATGAGGTGCAAAGGCCCAACAACTTCGTGATGGTCAACAAAACTGTCAACCACTACGTGAAACTGCGTGACACTGACCTGCAGTTCTTGAAGAAAAACTCGTCGTCCATACTCACCTATTGGTTTATAGACTGTGTGCATATAGATACGACTGCTGATTTCGCTTTAAATTACACTTATGAAGATAATATGAGTAGTCACAACGTCGAAGCGATAGTTGTTGCAAACAACGAACCGTTACCGCCAATCACGACTACGACGACTACAACGACTACTACGACTACGACAACAACTACTACAACAACAACAACAACTACGCCAAAGCCAACAACAACAACACCATCGACGACATCAACAACAGTCCCAACAACAACACCTAAGAATGTCACGAACGCGACAGACAGTCCAGCGCATAAGGTGGCGAAAAGAGCTATCTCTAATAGGACTACAATGAAGGGTTTGCAGGGTCCGAAAGATTATACGTGCAACAATAGCATACCTATGGGTAAAGGGTATACTTACGGCCGCTACGTGGAAACTATATCTGTGAGAGGTAAGCTAATTTCAATGTTACTTAGATTAGTTCGTTTTCCATTATATCGTCTTACTATATAGTGACTTAATAAATAGATGAGCTAGTCAACAGGTTAGTAGCAGAACGGACTTTCAGGACTTCTGCATGACTATCATTTAAATATCTTTCTAATCGCGTAATTTATTTTTTATTATTGCACATAATTAGCTTTAGGGTGTGGTGGTATACAGCTTATGTTTAATTCAAATAAAACGTTAATATCCGTTCCAAAAATGATTAAAAATGGTGACTTCCTAATGATAATGAGTATTATTACCCTTGTCACGAAATGTAAGCGTGGCTTCATATGAGTCATGAATAAATGTTTCATTTGCTTTGGCATGTGCCATATATGTACCTACCTATTTATCTGTTCATAAGTAAATATTTGTTACAAAAATAAGTTCAGTAGTAGTTAAATAAAAATGTTTATGCTAGAAAGAGATTCCCTTAGATTAAAATCGGTTTTTCATTTTAAAAGAGTATTTAACGATACTCAATCCATTGTACGGTATACTATAAACAGTAAGCTTCGCTACAAACCTGTTGACTGCTCTATCGTATAATTACGGCTAGAGCTTTGAAATAGTTAATATCAATAGTATAGAGTATAGACGAAACATTTTAAAGTTACGATTCGCATTGATTCTCAACATGAGTCATTACCAACTTTTGCGTCATCTGTATCATCCAGATAGTTTTAATGCGGGTTTACATGACTTGCAGCATGATTTAAGACCAGTTCTTGATATATCACAATTAATTTCCAGAGCCAATATCCACAATCAACATCACAGGCATGAACTGGCTGCAGCACGGCGACTTGCTGAACCTAAACGTGAAGTACACGGGCTCCCCGCCCTTCGATTACTGCGTGCAGTACAAACTCGGCCAGTACAACGTGACTGGCAACGAGACGTGTGCAGCTACCGAAAGAACGATAGGCAACTCATTCCCATTGGTCCACTACTTCTCCGATAGTGACCAGCATACTGTAGTTGTCGTCATACAAAATGAAATTGGGAAGAGCGTTTCTAGAGCTACTATTAATATTTATAAAGGTTTGTGTCTTTTGGTATATTTTTTAAATGTTGACTTCTTTGTAAATTTATGATCGCTGTTAAATTCTATCCCATGTCATTGTATGTTAAGATATCAATAGACTTATAGACGTGTAAATTGTAATCACCCTTTATATGTATAGGTTAAAATCGAGCATTATTCACGTAATTTGACAAATCATTCGTTACTAGGCCAATCGGGCCGTTGACTGTTATGGTTGTTTTAAAGGATATTTGTATTATTCACACTAATTACGTTGTAATTATACGGTTTTAGACTGTGTTTTCCTTATTAAGCAATTGTCGCTGTTGTACTTGCTCGTTTTGCATTAAATCGTGTTTAATTTACTTACTTATGAAGACATCGATGGATGTACGGTTATGTTTAACATTCGATAAGGCAAGTTCACGGCTTCATAAATGCTGTAAATAAATAAATAAACAAACGTCATTGTAGAGGTCAAATCAGTCAAGTCGTCGCAGAGAAGGTGTAACTCGCGAATTTTACGAGTTTTTCTTTTTTCCCGCTGAACCCTAAATATTTTAGAAATTTAATGTAGTCTATTTAAGACTTTGTACCGTCAGCTGTCTGCCAGTATATGTTTTATACTTAAAGCTTGGGTGGATTAAAGATTGTTTTGAGTGTGCTGATCCACCACCAATAAAATTCGACTGTCTTTTAGTTACATCAAAATATCAGCTTTTTACTCCACAGAGTGCAGCACCCAAGCTTTAAGTATAAAACATTTTTGTTTTTATTATGTGTTAAATATATTTATTCGTATTTTATACGTATTTTTTCATATAAATACGTAATTGACATGACACCATTAAGACTATACTGAATCCGTTTTAAACGTCAATAACTATTATTATTATCATACCGTTCACGATGGTTATACAAACATTTCTAACAAATATGTTTTGAATTTCCAGCGATTGTGCACGCGCAGTTGTCGGTCATAGTAATACCGGTGTTCTTCTGCCTCGTGGCTGTCATCCTAGTTGTGTTTGGTATAGCATATTACCAACATCGCTCGAGGTAAGTTTGTTTTGAATTTATTGTATTATTATTATTGAAATAGGCAAGGAAAGAATAGAACCACCTAGATCAGGGGTCGGCAACCTTTTGAGTCGAAAGAGTCAAATATTACAATTTACAAAATTTGAAAGTTTATGAGCCACAATGTTTTTTCTTGCTAATAATAAATAGTACCTACTTGCATAAATCAAGTTTTGAAAAAACCAAAAGCTCTGGACCGATTGTCGTGGCAAAAGAGTTGGCTGTGTGAGATGATCAGAATGTCTCTCTCGAATAAACCTTGTTATTTTTACCTATTTTGTACCAACAGGACATAGCTTATTACTGTGTTTCTGCCATTTCATTTATCGGTAACTTCATTTTTTTTAATTTCGCCCCACTAATAATTTCTTCGGTATCGTGGGTGCGTTTCACAGACATGACATGAAATGTCACATACATAAACACCTAAACCCGGGACAAATTTTTGTCCCGTGCGCGAATCAAACTCGTATCCTTTATCGCAGCAGTCCAATGGCTTAGCCATTGCGCCAATTAGGTCGTCGTTTAAAATGTAAGTCTGAATATGTGACTTTTCGGTCAATAATGATACATTAACTAAGTATAAATTACAGGCACACGATAGAAGTAGCAGACTTCGACTTCGGTCAGGCGCACCTAGACTACAAAACATTCACGGAGCGACTGCGGGACAGCTTCAGAAATGCGTTTAACTTCCGTCAGAGGGACGACACGGATCCTCTAACCACTAACACTAGATACGACTCGATGACGTAAATATTTATTAAAAACTGGAGCTAGTTTGATCGCCGACGGGGAACTGGAAGTCAAGCCACGGAGAAGGGGCGTTCCTGATCAATAGAGATCCGTACTTTCTGGAATAAACCCGGAGCGTTAAAAGGAAAGTAATTTATGTTTGTTTTAGAACAGTATAATGTTTATTTCAGATTGTTTGTATCGGTTCCATTGAAGCTTCGCCTTAGTTTCAATTGGAGTCATTTTGCTTGTTCGTCTTTTCGAGCAAGATTGGGTCTTAATTGTCTCTTTTATTTAATTTGAACAATTAGACGCCAGTCTTTTAAATTATGGGTCGCTTTAAATTTGTATAATATGAAATAAACCGGGGTGATTTTTAAGTAAGTTAATACATTAGATTCAGCTTAATTTTTAACTATTTTTGAACTTTTGTTAGAAAATAAAGTTATTATATTTGTAATTAAATAAATTTAACATGACTAACAGCGTTTGAGCATGTTGAGCACAAAATCTTTATTGTGAAGAATTTACGCAAAAGAAATTTGGTTATGCCGCCATTGTGAAAAATAAACTTCACTATAAATACATATGATTAGTATTAGGTATTTGTAATGACTACCCTTAATTTTGGTAAAATGTTTAGTTATCAGTATGGGACACATCCATTCATCTATTATACTATTTTGCAAATTATTTACTGAGAAACTTTAATAAGGGGAGATTATATATTAAAGTTAATAACTTGGATGAATCAGCTAGTCGTTTCGAGTCGATGAAGTCCGGCGAAGAATATTCCTCTGATAATATTTTGTCAAGTTATTCGTATTATATATTTACAGTACTGTTTGATAGTCTTACGGAACATAGCGACCCGTCCTGGATGTCGGTGGTCAGACTCAGCCAATGCATTATGTCTGTGTCAAATATAAACAAGTATTAATATATTTATTACCTAAATTTTTTAATTAACATTCATTCCAATTTTAGTACTTTTATTAAATGTAAAATAGTAATGTATATTTTTTTCAAATAGATTATATCGATTGTTGTAGCAATTAGGGGCATTTGATGATAAATAGTACTGACATGGAATTGTTTAAAGAATATGTTTGCGTTTGAAAGGGGTGTTGCCTATCGTAGAGGTGACCCTATTTGCTGCTGAATGATGAAGAGAAGTTTTATAGCCATCGCAGGTATGTGGCCATTGTAATGCTGGTGGATGAAACTTGTGTGGGCCATGAGTAGGACTTTATACTGCAACATTTCTCAACTGGTACCATCAACTTTGATTGGACGTTTCTGTATTTGACGCTAATGTTTTAGTATATTCTGATCGGATAATTTCTAGAATATTTCTCAAGTTAGCCTTCAGAACACTGTAATCTCTACTTCTGGCTTTAGATTGTTTAGCTTTAACTTTCCAGTGTAGACAAAATCTAAGAGCGAAAAGCAAATAGTCGTCAAGTAGTTTGGTTTGAAATGGCCTTTCAATTAATATCTAATTAAGTATATGTGATCTCTGTGTCTGTCTTATCTGTTTTGTGTGTCATTTAATATATTTGTACCAAAAATATTTGATTATGTTGTATTTATAAAGATTTTCTGACAGACTGACGCGTATGAAATGATAATTCTATTTTTTATTGTTATTTTTGTTTGCATTCATTTTATTTGATTTAACTTTTGTCTTTTGCACTATTTTTATTAAGGCAACCATAAATATGTTAAAAAATAACAGATTATAGCGGTATATGAAGTAATTTGTAATGAGCAATATTGTATAAACAGTGATATGCGACAAATTGTAAATATGTGGTATAATTATGACGTAATAACATAAAGCGGTGTCATATTATATTGACTTTTTAAACTGGATCGTCGTCTATTCAAATTTTTATTTCTCTTCACGATATGCGAGAGCGGACCTACTACCATACAAAATTATAATATAATATGTATATTAGAATTAAATTGTTTTAGCTAACAGAAGTAGTGCAAAAGGTTGAAGTATTTTTATTATTATTTTTTACTATGGAACTAACTGAACTAGTGCTATGTTAGGACTGAGGCGCACTAACGTGATCAGTCAGGTTTGTGATATATTAGATTTAATCAGATTAGGTCTATAATTATTAATCACGTATTAATTATGTATTTGCGTCATTAGTGTAAAACTGAAATGGACACAGATTATATTTTTGGGAATTTATTTATTAGTATCGAATAGTTTTTTTTGTTTTTCTGTGGTCATTGTACTAGGGTTTACGTATTAGTGATTGATATATAAACAGCCCTAAAGACAATTATTTTATTTTTCTACTTGAGCAAATGTTGGCCGTCTCTATGATTTGTATCACTTCAGAGTTATACTTTTGACGCAATGAGTTTAATATTAATTTGTAGTTACAATAAAATGTTATTTAAAATTGTTGTTTTGGTTTTCCTTCAACTTTAAACACATGGTTTTTCAATTCTATTGTATAAGGTACAGAAATACTCGACCAATACAGGTCAATCCCAAAAGTTTTCCAAATACGAGACCCTGACAAGCTGTTCTTGCATAAATTCAGTAAGTATAGTAGAAGTTCTAGAAATTAAATGTCACATACATAAGTATCCAGCCAGACTCGGGACCATTATATGGGGGTCGATAGCGCATCAGCTCAGTCCTATAATACAGCCACTGAGTCAATGGTGTCAACTTACATTCCCTACAAAAAGCCCTCGCACTATCTTTTATAAAATGGTAGCTTTAGAAGGAAGAAGAAACGAATGACCATTACTTGTCAGAACTTCACAATGAATCTGCATGACTACTGTTTAAACTCTTTACTCTCTTCTCCCACTCCCTCTTTTTTAATTCTTCTTCTTTTCCCGTAATAGAGAATGGAGTTATGATCTGTAGTAAACCGAGGCTTCTTTATAAAACCTAACAAAGAACTGCCTATTCGCAAACTGTAGGTAATTGCTGACCCAAAAAGATTAGGCTGGCGTGGCAAACAGGATTAGTCATCACACTATGTTGTATACCTACATTGTTGTATACTTGGGTATATAAAAATTTCCATTTACAGTGAGCCAAATCGAACAAATTTCTGATACCCTCGTTGACCTTTCAGTTATAATGAACTCGTTATACACAAACAAAAAGTGCGCGTAGTGAAATTAATACTTAACAAGAATTGAAGAGGTCACACTTGTAAATATAGGGTTAATGTACAACAAGAGCATGTGATTATCTTTTTATACACATTGTCTCTTCTTTCTTCTAAGAACGTACCTACACGATTGTCCATCACACTTATTATAGTGATACCTTGGACTTCTGAGACAAGGGTCAAATTCCACTTGTAATCAATGTAGATTCGTATAATTATTTATTAATTACTTATGATTGAATTCTGCATTCTCCTTTACGTCCTACATTAACAACTCCCTATGTACTTTCTCATAGAAAATGACGTAAACTATTGTCAGCTGTTTTTATTCGAATGCGATTATACAACGGTTTAATTGGATCATTGTCTCCGAACAAATTGGGGCAATTTGAACATACCTACCTGTATCATAGTTACAAGCCTGCGCGTTTTGCGTGTAGCTTTTGTGCTTCAGTATCTTCGATAATAACTTCGATTTTGACTAATATGAAGTTTGACAGTTGTGGATCAACTAGAAGATATTTAATTAGGTATGAGTGAAATGAGAATCAAATGAGTGAAAAGTAGATATTATTAAGTGTTTTTACACGCCTGGCATATTGACCTGATGCACATGAAACCATAACAAAATCTTGGTGTACCTACCGTGCACCTAAATACTACCTGTAAGAGGTCACGTCAACTGTGACAGGGTTCCAATCAGATTAACCTGCTTAAGTGCCTACATACTATGTCTTTCTAATCAATAATTAGAACTTTAGACATTGACTAATTACCTACGTACCTAGTGTGTTAGTGCCGAGGTCTCTTACCTCGGAGATCCATTTGCTCAGTATGAATGAGTTCTATAACTACTAACTTGATTAGCATGTTCCCCGTATACTTATGTGTGTACAAATCTATCCTTCTATAAGGAAATGAACCATTACTTTAGGTACCTAATAAGCCATTTCCTACAGAAAACAATAACATAGCACACAACATAACGCAATCGACACCATCACATGGAAAGTGTTTGCTCTTGAAAACGAGTACGAACTTAAATTACTCGACTCGCATCATTCATATTTATGTTTCCTGTCAAATACAAACGTACTTTTAAACTTTTCATCTCACATTTTTAAACGCGCCGACGCAAATGCTACATTTGCATTCATAACCCATAAGTTATATCCACAACACTGAACTTCTGTACTAATTTAAACTGAGCCCAGTAAAGCCGACTCAGACATTAAAAGTATTCGTTTTTCGCATTTCATTAAAATTTTAACTCGGTAAGCGCGGTCTAGGCATTTTAAGTGCCGCTCGGGTTAAGTCGCTTTAATCGTGTAACGAATACATGACGACTTGTTTAAAATAGCCTACTCCCGTGCCCCTAATGAACCACGGCTCGCGTTAGGCGACAACGGTACAGCTTAATTTTGAGCAACGTAGAGCACTGGACCTAAATTATTGTTACTTTACATGTAGGTAATTTGTTGTTGGACAAAGTTCTGCGTACTTGCTTTGTTTATTTGAACTGTAGTCATTATACTTATGCTAAACCGCGAACTGAATGTTATATAAAAGTTTAGTATTCAATGTTTTGACCGTAAATAATGATCTAATATGTATTTGGTACAGTAGTTGAGCGCTTGGTCCTTGGGGTTGCGGAATCAATTCCACTGTTCCTGTAGCCAAAATAAGTTAAAGTTTATTAAGTTTCGGAAGTTCTTCAGGCAAGATTAAAATTAAATTAAGTAAAAAATACTTTTATAATATACACTGGCCAGCAACACTAATTAGATAGGTACTACAATTTTAAAATTTTTTTTTTTTCTTAACAACGTTAAACGTTGAAACGTTATACATATAGCGAATGTTATCAACTTTCAGAGTCATTTCAGTCGTCATACTTAAAGAGTTATTGCAATTTCAAAAGTGTGATAACTTAGTTCTGTAGGCCAATGTACATTTTTATGTTGCTCATATTTTTAAAGCATGATTGCTATTTGTTTACGTAATTCCCTATGTAGGTTATCAACTGTTACGGAAGCAGGGGATTGAAGACTTGTACCGTAACCTAGTTTATTTATTGCTTGAATGGCGAATCATCCTGATAATCTCATTTAGTGTGAGCTATTTTGCCGTAGTAACAAAACTGGTAGAACACAAGCGGATTATATAGATTTGCGTCAGTTTTTCAACCTTTTGTCATAAAAGCCGTACTTAGAGTTTTATTTATTGAAACTTTATACTGCTATTTCATCTTTTATTCCGTTATATTAGGGTTGTTTGTTCGTTTATCGGCCATTAACGCCTAAATGCATGATTCAACTCTTGTTATTTCTTTCGATATTTTTGCTAACCAGAATTAATACTTCTTCTTATTTATGTTCAGTCCAGCTCTTTCATTCAACGGTCGTTCTGTCCATTATATAGCTGTGACCTAGAAAACATTGTCGTGTCAACAAAATCTATATCTGATCTATTTATATAGAAATACATTAATACCTATAGAGGTAGGTAAACTTTTCTGGATCAATGTAATTTGCATTTGGCCTAATTGAGATTTGCTGAACCAGCGCGCGTAACAATTTATATGAAGTACCTACCCACATAATAGATACTACAACTTACAGTTGAATTAAGAAGAAATCGATGTATCGTGTGACCTTGTAGTAAGAAACGTCGATTAATTGCTGATTTGAATTACGAATGCTAACCTGCTTCGTTACTAGTAGTATTTGGTGCCTCTAGTAGGTACCTACCTACAATACCTCAGGAAGTACTCGGTATTTAAAATTTACGTACAAAATTTATAACAATAATATTTTTTTTTGCAGATTTCTTGTTTTTTAAGTTTATTACTACTTATACCATGACATACAAGGTATTAAATCTACCCCTCTGGGAAACAGGCGTGACTTTATGTATGTAAATTATTTTTTGAAATGTTATATCTGCTAGGTATCGATGTTTTATTTCCCGAGACGCATGAAATCTATTCAAGTATAAAAAAGGTAATAAAGAAGAAAAAAAATCTTGACGCGTGTCATTTTCACTGCACACTGACAATTGTTATAATATAATTAACTATTTTAATTGGTACTACAGTGTCATTGATAACATTAGTGAGAAAACATGTGGAATTCTAGATAATTTTATGCAAAGATAACAATTAATAAATGTATCACATCTCACATGAAATGTTTTATGTTACGGATGATTAAGTTAATGCTGACCTGTGTAGTTAAGAACATTTAATAAGATCCGTAATGCAGAGACTTTTTTGGAGATCTTTTGTTACAAAAGTATTTGTATAATCCCTACTAATGTTATAAACGTGAAAGTTTGTAAGTATGGATGGATGTTAGTTACGCTTTCACGTAAAAACTACTACCATAAATGGATTTTAATGAAATTTCAGATAGAGGTAGCTGACACCCTGGATGTTAATCCAGGGTGTCAGCTACCTCCATATGAAATTTATAGCCTATGTGCTAACATAGGCTACTTTTTTCCAAAAAAATGTAGCGGTAACACGGGAAATTTGCACATTTTCGTTATGCATGTTTCCACGCAGACATAGAGTAGGTACTTAGTTCTATAAGTTTAGTTCCATATCAAACTAAATTGTTTGTTAATACATAGTTATATTTATCTTCCTAATGATAACAATACTAGCTATAATAGCACAGTCTGGTAATCTTTTCACCCCATTATTGATAACGTGAAGACGTAGGTCTACAGTTTTAATAATAACTTAAAACTTATTTAAACTCCCTGGACGATATTTTAACTAAATCTACCTTAAATTCTACATTTATAGGTTGACGTACCTTTGTGAGGTAGCCTCTAAATAAATGAAGATTAAAAAAAATACTTCATATATCATTTAAGGTAAATGTGTATTTTTATTCTACTAGGTACAGGATATTTAAATGACTGTAAAACTTGTTATGGGAATCCAGATAATATATTATCGAAATCCAGGTAATATAGCGCTAAAAACCCAGCAATGGTACACATTGTATATGGATGAAGATACCTACCTACCATATTAAAAAGAAACACAACATTACGCCTGTATTCCCCGAAGGGGTAGGCAGAAGTGCACATATAGTACACCCACATTTCGCCAGTTATGCTTTTAGGTTCCAATGTAATAGAGGGCGAGTCTATTGACACCAACCGGGCACAAATCCAGACTCCTTGCTGCTACTGAGAATAAAATTACCTAATGGATAAACCCAATAACACTTTGCCCGACCCGGGATTCGAACTCACGACCTCGTGCTCAGCAGTCGGGCCTAGCGACCACTAGACCAACGACGCAGGCATAATATTAAAAAAAATACTACGTTGAAAAAGAAAACAAATGTATATTTACATACTCCACAAAGTTCATGTTTCTACCTATAATTATACCTGTGAAGTATTTTAATAATAATTTAACAAACGGACCCCAAAGAAAAAGGCCACGAATATTCTGTCTATAGGCGAGTCAGCGATGTTCTCATACAAACAATACAATTGATTTCATTCATTAGGTGTTTCGAGAAATAACGAGTGTAAACATTAATAAAGACAGAGACATCTCAATTCAAAACTCATGATTCGTAATTATAAAATATTTTTTTCATTAATTTTATAAATAATAATTACCTTTGGAAATTGTGAGTTATGGTAGGTAAACACATCTCATCTAGTAGCAGTCTTCTACGCAGTGTTCTATAATTGTACTTATAAATAAAATACAGTCGGGTTAGCTACATGACACATATCGTACCTACCTAAGGAGTTATCGTTTTTTTTATCACAGGCCACTTATGTTATTGATTGTAGGTACATGCTATTATTACATGAGATCAATATTCTCATGTTCCATTATCTGCTTCCCTTATATATTCTTGCAAGACCTCTTCCTCTCCCCTATCATGAACTCTTAAAGCAGGACTGCTTATGTTGTGGAAGCGAGACACAGCATTACACTGCACTGCACGTCTCGCTTCCACATTGTAAACTGTCCTGCTTTAAGAGTTCATGGTAAGGGGGCTCGTCGTCATCGACTTTTACATAAGTAATACCTATTAAAATCTATAAAAAGAGTTAATTCGGTTGCGGGCTGTCAACGTCGCATTTTTTTTTTTTTTATAAAAACGTCGCCCCACACTAGGATTTTCTCCTGTGTCGTGGGTGCGTTTCACAAACATGAAATATCACATACACTAACACCCAGACTCGGGACAAACATCTGTGGTTCGCACAAAGTTTTGCCCCGTGCGGGAATCGAACCCGCGACCCTTAGCGCAGCAGTCCAATCGCTTAGCCACTGCGCTAATCAGGTCGTCGAATTTTAATTAATTATAATATGTTAGTTGTCTATGAAAGTTGTAATTTTTTTGGCAATTTCATCCACATTAAACAATTCTAAAAGAAGTATGCCTACCCTCCTAACTCTTAATTTAAAAGATAATTATAATGGTACTTAAAGTAATTTTAGCTTTGGTCATAAGCTTTATGTGAGGTTTGTCTTAAATCATAATAAAAGTAATTTTCCTCCTGTTATATAAATAAATATCCGCTACATGATAACACAAAATGTTGTTATGGTTCCGACTAGAAGTAAACACAATGATTTCCTTGTAGTTAATAAGGTAAAACATAATTATAAGCTGGTATAACATTTTCGATAAATAATAATAATTAAAGCCAACATCGTCTCTCAGCATACCGCGGTCCACTGCTGGATATAGGCCTCTTCCAAAGCCAATATATTTTATTGACATTAAAGTACGTTTGGTCTGCTGGCTAAGACACTGGAAACGAATGTCTGAGTTGTGAGTTCGAATCCCACTGAGTCAGTTAAATTTTATTGACATTAAGTAAGAATCAAACTTAGCTTTATTAACCTAAAACGATTATGCAACGCCAGCAAAGCGTAAATCTATCACATGTTAAAAATAATTTTAGGTAACGATGAGCTGATGAAGTTTACATTATAGGAAAGTAGGTAGGCTTGAAACATTTGTCAATGACAGTTAACTATTGAAAATATTTTTAATTTTTAAGATAATGAACCCTTACTTCGATCTTTGAACTTTGGATATGAGAATGATATGCGAGACTAATATTGTACTGACACTGCCTAGTGTTGATAAAACTACATACTACAATAACAATTATTGTTGTTTAACTTATCAGAATAATTAGTATTAACCTAAGTAAATACTAATTATTCTGATAAGTTAAACAATTCCTAAGAATTGTATGTATGAATAAGAAGTGCGATAAGTGGTTAATTAGCAAAATAGAAAGAAAATAAAATACATTTAGATATTAAAACTAATATTTATTTTGGTACAAAATATTTGGTTAGAAAACATCGTTGCTCGCATTTATAGGTAATATATTGACTAATTATTTGGTACAATACCAATTTGACGTAGAATATTTACAACTACAGTGTTATAAACTAGTTCACAATAAGCGGTTCACCGGCAACAATAGAACTTTCTATTCCACAATGGTCTTCGCCTCGCAGAATTTTAAAGAATCCGTTGTCACCCCAGTCGCTGTTCCACGAGTTTGCGATGAGCCAGTATTTGTTACCGTTCTCAACTCCCCAGCCTAAAATTTTAATAGCATGACCGCCGAGTGCGTCACCCACCGTGTGTTTGTAAACACCGTTTTTATAGTTAAGCAAGTCGGAGTACACAGTGAACGCAGCTTCAACCGGCCCGTTCTTGAATAGTTCAGCCTTTATGTGATCCTCATTACTAGACACTGAAAAAATGTGTTTTCCGTAACGCTTGTCTTTGTGATAGTCAACATTGTAGTTTGGTTGACAGGACTTTTTGCATTTTGGTGTCCTAGAGTCGCCGTTACAAGGCAGCCTGTTGCCGGGAACGTGATGTTCACACGGAGCGATTTCATATGGCCTGCAGCCCTGGGACGAGTTATAGCTACCTCCTGATACAAGTCCAATGTGTTTCCAGTACTCCCAAGCCAACGTCGGCATACCTCCATTGCAACCAAGTCCACAAATCGGACAGCAGCTTAAAAGATCTTCAGCGGAGAAATGAAAATGTTGTGTTCCATTTGAGTATGTACAGTACCGGTCGGTCATTGCCTCCACAGCTCCGAACGCCCAACAACTGCCGCACGAGCCTTGGTCTCTGATTTCGTTTAAAGTTGGACAGTTCGGCCATTTATCCCTGGGATCAAAGTTCTCTGGAAGGCTCGCAATGAGTTCCACGGGATGTTCGATTTTCGGTAGTGACGCCAGATGGTCATCTCGCAAGACACCAGCTAATTTCTTAATGTGTGCAAACGGCGTGTGCAGTGGGAAGTTTCTGCCTGCTCTCCAAGAGTTTTGCTTTGAATTGATTAGATGGATGAACTCGTCGGTGAGCGGATTCTGTATTTCGGCGGCGGTGAGCGCGAGTGCGCACACGAGCGCAACAACCGTTGCACGCGATGCGGCCATTATTCGCTTCTTTATTTTCTTTTTCACAGTTGAGTGGTTAATGGATGTGTATTCGGAGCGAACGTGGCGCGACGACTGAGCGGCGGGCAGCCGCGGCGGGTGTAGTTGATACCCGTGCTCGTACGCCGTGTAATTGCATCGGAGCGTACGACACGGGGGCGAGACAGCGCTTGACCGCTCGTGTCGAAGGTTAACGATACATACAGCTAGCAATAACACTTGGCAAACAAATATTATTATGGTCGAACGCTTTACAACGATTAGCAAACATTTGCTTTGTATCGGTCGGAAGTAATTAATTGGGGATCGGAGCGAACCCATGTTTGTTTCTCAGCCATCCTTGTGTCAGGGTGGAAGTAAGTCTTGATAGGGGTTTCGCTTGCATTCGTGGTTAATTATTTGGTTTTAGAATGAAGGCTCAAGCATTAGAAGTAAAATTAGGATACTATCTGATGGATATGATTGTTCCTTAAGGTCATTACTGCCGTTGTATACTTATATAGGTACAACTACAAACTAATACATAGGTATCGTGTGGTTAACTACCACACCTGTTTACATGTTTGGTAGATCATGATTCACTCGACAATTATTATGACTAGGTAATTATATTGTATTGAGGTAAATATTTATATTCCCATCACTAGTAAGCAATTGCGCAACAGTTCCATCTCATAACTTCTGTACTTGTTTTTGGGTATTTTTAAAGCGATCTTCTATGATCGTGGGTATGTATATCACATGCCCCTACTAACGTCAAATGTTTGCTGATCACACAAATTTTATTAGTTTCGAGTACGGATTCGACCCGCAACCTCTAGAAAAGATAGTCCATGTCTTAGCCACTTTATACCTACCTATAAATTCAGTATATTTCATTCGAAGCATAATATGGGAATAATAAATAATGTACTCCTGACCGAATTTCGGTCACGGCGGCCTATCTCATCTGAGACTAGCAATACGTAGAAGATATTATAGGGCTCAAGTAGTAGTACCACAAACACAGGTGCGCTTATTCTCTCACTCTCATATTCCGATGGGATGGTAGACCGACACGACCGGAGAGAGATCAGGCGTAGGACCAACGGCTTAACGTGCTTTCTGAAGCACGGAGGAGTATGACATGTGAAAACGGTCACCCATCACAGGACTGACCGCGGCGAGCACGGTCTAACCTCGCTGATAAACTGGGCAGCAGCCACGTAGCTACAATAACAGAATACACTGTTAAAAACACAATCATTATTCCAAATGTGCGATCTAATTATAGTCACATAGTGTATTGGAACGGTTTACTGGAATCAATTGAAATCAATACAAGAAAGTACAAATTAAAAATAATTTGTTCTACCTAAAGGACTCTATAAAGGCGTCAAGGAGACCATTCTTCTCGTCTTTTTATCGTACTGCCCTTTTTATCTCTTTATTACCTTCTTTAAGACAATCCTAAATTTTTAGTGGTCCGCGGTGACAGAGCGGAACTGTTCTTTTTATCTTATACTCATTTTCTGTTATAAAAATGAACTTAATCTTCCATTTTATATTTCGCAGGTTATGAGCTAAGGAGCCGTTTGCCGTCAAATTACTCATTACTTGATAAAACTTCGAATTTAAGTATTTGGACACGTGTTTCTTGCACATGGTATTCCTTTGGAAAATTGTGGTAATGATAATGTTGATGACGTTATAATTTTCCAAAGGTTTAACCAAAATTGTAATCATTGTGTTCTAACATAACCTAAGATATGAAAACAATAATATTATATTCTTTGGATAATATTTAATTGTTGGTACATGAATTAATATGACGAAATTATCCCATAACCATTACTGATATCCAGCATTCCAATCCAGCACTTGTATATTATAATTTGGCGCATATTGTTTCAATCAGTTTTCTTAATTTCAGATTTTATAGGTTCTTTTATTCTATAAGAGGTTCTCCAGCTACAATACTGCTTTCGATTCCGCAGTGGTCTTCTCCACGTAAAATTTTGACAAATCCATTATAGCCCCAATCAGGATTCCATGAGTTTGCTATTAACCAGTATTTGTCACCATTCTCCACGCCCCAGCCTAGAACCTTTACTGCATGCATACTGAGATGTTCACCTTCAGTGTGTTTATATACTCCATGTCTGTAAGTCACAAAATCTGAATATACTGTAAATGTAGCCTCTACAGGCCCGTTTTTGAACAATTCAGCTTTTATATGTTCTTCACCAGAAATTTTGTACACTGATTTTCCACGACGTTTATCTTCTTGGTAGTCCACATTGTAGTTTGTCTCGCAGGACTCGACGCATTTCGGTGTAGGAAGTGTCTCAGTGCAAGGTGGGAACTTGCCCTTAACGTGATGTTCGCATACAGGTATCGCGTATGGTACACATCCCTGTCTTGAATTATAGTTGCCTCCTGACACAATACCAATTTCTTTCCAATACTTCCATGCTAAAGACGGGTATCCTCCATTACAACCATCGCCGCAACCTTCACAACAGCTTGTGAGATCTTGAGCAGAAAAATGGAATTGTTGTGACCCATTTGAGTATATACAGTATCGGTCTGTCATTGCTTCTACTGCACCAAACGCCCAGCAACTACCGCACGAGCCTTGGTCTCTGATTTCATTAAGAGAAGGACAGTTAGGCCATTTGTCCCTAGGATCGAAGTTTTCTGGTAAGTTAGCAATAAGTGTAGCATCGTGTGTTACAGTTGGCAAATTTTCCAGGTCATCGCCTTCAAATGAACCCATTAGATTCTTGATATATTCAAGAGATGTGTCCTTCGGAAAGTTTCTTCCCGCTCTCCAAGAGTTTTGTTTTGAATTAATCAAATCGATAAATTCGTCGGATAACGGGTGAAGGGTTTCCGTGGCACATACCGTTGTGCACCCATAAAGGATAAAAATTGCAATAACCCCGCTGCGTAAAGTGCCCATTTCTTAGACCCTATGATCCTATTATAGATAATATTCTCCCAAACTAATTGTTGCGACTGTTCTGTAGTGAAGTTATAGGTATTTATATTGAAGTTGGTGTATGAATTATTTTACAAAAATGTATCGTAAAAAAAGAATGTTATTCAGATATATATTATTTAGCAGATTATATACCATAATTATGTATAACCATTTATTAGAATACATATCAAAAAATATTTCATTACATAAGTATCTGAAGTATTTTCAATATTACTATTTTAACGATTTTCTTTTTATTAGAAGGAATGTGTATAATTTCTTACAATATTATTATTAAAAAAAAACATGCGCAGTTATCACATTAGTTATGTTATATTACATTAGTTTATGCTAATTGATGTATGTCAAGTTAATGACTTATTGTTTTGTAAAGTTTACATAGTCAATTAATTATTTTAAAGTTTCAGTTGAAATAATTTTTAATTATTACATGCCAAACTATGTAAAGAGTTTTCTTTTGACCTATTTAATACTACGGTAAGTAAACATGTCAATTTTAGGTTTTACTAAGATTTAGTATCCAGCTTAAGTTTCACTGTAGTGCTAAGTAGTAAGTGTTTATCATTTTATTCTTAAGTAGGTGTTACTACTCGTGAGTACCTATAATTAACTTTATAAAACATGTTGTATCCTACATTCTAACCTAACGCTTGAAAAAAATGGGTTTAAACATTAAGCAATACAAAATCAGTCGGACACGTCTCGGGGGATTTATTTCGGAGTACCGAGAGGTCGGAGGGCATTTTCTTTGACCACGGCCAGGCATGTGACACGGAACAGGCGGATTCCGGCATTGTAATGAATTTCCAAACCGATCGTCCTGATTTTAACGGCTATGAACGTATTGTATATGGCCGACTAGGATATAGCCGTAAAATGATTTTGACTATCAGAGAATCTGTACTCTTATATATTATTTTATTGTTATTATATATATAGATATTATATTACATTAAGTTATTATTTACACATTGTATATTTGTATTGCAGCTGCCTTTCGAGATTACCTAAATGTCCTAATATAGAGGTGTTCTCGTTTACTGTAAAATATTCAGAGTAGAGTATTAAACACTGTAATATTCATGCACATGATACCTTTTGAGTTATCCTTTTTTCTGGCATCATTGGAATATATATAACTAGTTTTAGCTTTACATATCTCTCTTTTGAAGCACGTTGAACACAACACAAAGCCAACAAATACGCCCGAGTCTCATATAGAGAAGACCATTGATTTCTGCATTTGCGATATAAGGCCCCGTTCCATACTATCATTGTAAAACTTCTGATTTGTCTTAGATTAAGTGATCTATTGCTCATTAAGGAATCATTTCAACCCTCGCTGGCCCTCTAGATTTTATCCACCCATCGTTACTGTCAACTCAGTTATTTATTGCAGTATATTTTTACAAAATTCGTTTCCAATTACGAAATTCCAATATCTCGTTTTTTGTCATCGACAAATTGAAATTTTATTGTCTAAGCGTTAAAAGGATTAAGCGATATTGATGGCTTTTCGTGGATTATTGATGTCTCTCGAGTGCCTTAACAACAGCATTTATAAGCCTGCAAAAGTAGGGGTCTCATCAAATTATTGATTGAAAAGTTTTTTTATTCTTATATCTTTTGTTTGGGTGGAAATTTGTTCAAGCCGATTTTTGTGAACCAAGTTTTAACTTCTGAAACTTTTTTACTCTGTTATGTCTGGCTCACAGTCTATGCAGGGCTGAATAACAGAAGGTGCCTTAAACCTTTCAACTACAGTAGAATTATTCTACTGGCCACCTATCCATACAGCGATTAACCAGTTACTTTATAGTCTTCAAAGTATTTGGCTTGAAATGTCCCCTTCTTGTGCATGATATTCTTTTTTATTATAGTCTACAGTAACTCGTGTATCGTGTGTATACTTATAACAAACCATGTTTATTTCGTTTGTTATTTAAATGGTGCACAATAAAGTCAGTCCTATTTTATGTCCAACGTCCACCGGAAGAGAAGGGAGCCCATTCTTTTCAGGGAACCACACGGGACAACCAAGCTTACTTGGGTCCAAATATACGGCGTTCCAAATTCATTGGGTATAGGTGAATAGACCATGATTTTAATTAAAACCAACAAGGGCTCTGAAAACCTCCAACAGGGAATGGTCGGAACATCTATCTGTTGTAATAATTACTGAGGTAATTATTCGTTATCCGTTCGTACTGTATTCCTGTGTGGTTTAAAATAAATTGGATGCATGTTTTAGCCTTTGTGTAATAATTATATTAATATTATATCACTTCTATTGTTATACAGAATACTATTATTATATGTTATCGAAAAGCAGTCATGAACTTTGATATTTATTGTTTTATAGTATACCTAAATACTTTGTAAACTATCTTTTAAAAATAAGAAACAAAACACTCATAATAGTTTCCCAAGTATCAAAATTCATTACTGTTTTTTACTTTTTTATGTGAATTTAACTTCATAATGTCTTCCTAGCCAGTAGAGTAAGTATATTTTGATGGATTCTTTATATTTTAGCGCCTACCAGCGACCGGTTAGCAATTACATGTAAGATCAATGGTATAATAATATACTGATAAGGAAAAAGTTGGTTGAATTTGAAGGATGATTTTACAGGTAGTTTTTTCTTTATACAGGTAAAAGAGCAATTATATAGATTTGGGAAACCAGTTAAATAACAGAAACGTTCAGACAGTGGAAGTTCGATTTTACTTGTGACCAATATGTCATGAATGGAGTCTCCTTTTTGTTATCATGCCTTAAATACATAATCAATAAACACCCAACAATTATATACTATCCAAGAATAACGCACTACAATTCTGCAGTGTAAAGGTTCTAGTACTAAAAACGAGGGAAAGAAATTCCAGAAAATTAAATTTTCGCTCAACTTAGCGCAGAAACTCTTAAGTCTACATGATAAAGGTTTATATCTTTGAAAAGCATCTGGCTTATAGCTTCACTGGTCTAGAACCGATAAAAACCACCCCTTAACTCTAAAGAATTTGGGAGTTACTTAAACTTTACGATTATATTTATAATCTGTACTTTCTGTCTGTATTTTTGTGTTCCAAGGTCAACGGCTTAGATACTTTTTATGGAAGGGTGTTAAAGCTTTAATAGGAATTACAGTGGAAGTCTGTTTCACGTCATCCTAGAATCCTCCAGTACTGATTGTAACAGTTACATTTATAGACCTTTAACCCCTTTAACATAACTTTTACGGCCTCCCGTTTATTGGCGGCACGCGAAATGTTTTGTTTGAGGTTATAGCCAGCTGCTACATAAATTATTCCCACATAAAGTATCTTTAGGACCTGAGTACTGTGGAGTTACTTGAATTCATTAAGCAGTTCTATTAACTGACGCATGACACATATGTTTGGAATAGTTATGATGAGAGCTGTATGTTCTTCGGCTGTGTCTTTTTGGATACCCAATTTAAAATTGTGCTGACCACAAAAATATGCTATCCATTATACAGTATATCGACATTAAATCAGTACGAATAAAGATTTTTCTGTTTCTAGTGATTATTTAGCGAGTTTTCATCGCCTTCTGTTATTAAATTTATGGCTTGTTTTATTACTAACACTAAAATTTTCCTTGCTTTCTACGAATTATAAGGTTGGATATAAAAGTTAACATAAGGTTTCATACTATTGACATACTTTATTATATTTAAATGTAGAGGAAGAAAACATTGGAGGACTTGCAGAAGCGAAATAATTAAAAGTAGGTAGTTAAAAATAATATTACTCCTGTGATCCGTCTAAAGTTTTGAAGAAAAAGGAAAACAATCCGAATATGGGTTGGCCTAACTCATATTCGGATTTTTTTTTCTTTAATCAGGAACAATAACTACTATTATTAACTGTAGACAGGAACAATATTATTTAGAAACAATGTTGGACCTAACATATTTTGATTAGTGCTTTTCCGTTGTCATGTCATTTAACTCAGAACTCATCAAATTCCTTCCAGCTACATTATGTATCATGTTTAACGTACATTTAAATAACCAAAGGCCTAAGCTTTCGCAATTATAAGTAGATAGTGAGCAACTACGCAGGTCATTAAGCAATAGTGATGGCCGGCGACACAGATGGCAAATTATCTACGGAACCACTTTGCTGTACGACGGGTGTATCGCTACGCATCTGTAGGCCGTCTAAAACGTTAATGTGCTCGTATTCAACCCTAAAATGTTTCCATTTTGTGAGAATGAAGATCCTTTATAGTGTGGTGAAATCTTCATTGAAATGATAAGTAGTAGCGACATAAAAAGGTACTCTTCAAAAATGAGAGAGATGTTACTTGTTTCAATTATTTCAGGAACAGAATATTTATTAAATGCATAGTACCTACTTACTTATGCTTACCTTTTTAGGTAGGTCATACTTTCATCTCGATTACTTTTGTGCTTTATGAATAGAAAGTGCTTTTATTGTATCCAAAAAATAATATTTTCGTAAGAATAAACAGATGTACAATGTACCTACGTCCTTCGTCACAACATTTATTTGAAAGGTACTTTTCTTTTCTGTTTATTATATTCTACAGCTTTGCCTTTAAAGTTCAGTCGACATAGTACAAACAACCGAGGGTATAATTATATACACCCGGGTGGACCGCTCTGTTTTTATGAATATACTATTTTCATACGTAAGTGTAGATATTATGTGTTAAACTAAAAGGTTGGTGAGGTTTTGCTAGAGTCCAGTTTATATTTAAACGTTGATTTAGTTAGGTAAGTGTTGCCTTAGTTAGTATAGGTGATGAATATGTCTCTAGCTGACGAAGTTTAGGTGAAGGCAAATAAGACTTAGATAGTAGGGTGACCTGTTGTATTCTTAATGGAACATAATGCTGCAATTACCTATTTGTTTACCGAGAGAAGAAATTATCATAATACTATAAATAATAATGTCGGAACACAGAATTGTTTTCATTGTAATAGTATTGTTTGTAATTCGTGCTCTTGTACCTAGTTCGTAAAATTGTGCTGTATTCCTTTGATAGAGCTAGTTCTAATAGAAGCGTATTTATGTTTGTTCATGTAAGACTTATTGGCTTTGAAGCTGGTACGTCTTTAATTACGATGTTCTCATTCGGAGCTAGGTTCAATGTATTGTTGCTTACATTCGCTGTTTTGGTACATGTAGGCATTGGTAGTATTTATTCTAAATTTGGTTACGAATGACTAGACCAAAGTGAGGAAAAGCTTTTGTACCACATTATCATGGATTTTTCCATTTGCAATTGCAACTAATTGTGTAAACCAAAGCTATCGTACAAAATACAAAGATTGGAAAACTTAAAACAAATTAGACGAACAAAGAAATAGAACACACACCACTCCGGTATTTTCTCACATAAATGAAACCAAATATGAAGTCCTTATTTTGATAATAACACCAAGAGTTTATAAAGAGACAAAGCAAACTCAGGCAATTTGTTGTTGGCGCGAATTTCGCCCAGAGGGAATCGCGTCTAACACTCGGATAGTAAGCGGAGTTTTCCCTCTTGTTGCCTGGTAATTATTATTAGAATAGGAACATTGTCCTCCCTTGCAATACACTGCAAGATTTATGATGACAAGCGTTGTAATTATGTGTTTTAACAGTTGTTTCTCTGTTGGTCAGAATATATTAGCGCTCAGATGATAGCTTTCAACGCGTCCAATTCCAAAACAAATTGTCGAAAACCGTTCCTAAAATGATAAATTGTAAAATAATTTACTAGAGTTGTTTTGAAGATTAATCTGACCATACATGGTGGCGGCTTGGCTGGTAAGTACATTTTGATTACCTACTAATATTATGTCTATAACTACAATTTTAGTTGTATTAGTGCATTAATTGGATTCGGTTTGATGAAAAGATAATCTTGTGGTTTTGATGGTATAAAAAGTTACGTTTTATTTGAAGAATCATTATGTTATTTAAAGTCCAAATCTTAAAAGGTTAATATTTTATTTAGAAAAGACGGTCATTTTAAATCAAAATTATGATTCATGAAGGTACAAATATTCACGAAAAATACTTTGAATGAGTCAAGATGTACTCGTTATATAATAGGAACTGCTAGGAATATGAAATGCATTTCATTCGAGGAATATATTTTGCTTAGCGAACGAAATTCAAAGTTCGCCTCTCGTATCTATTGTTAGTGAATTCAAGAATATACGAAGTACGGCTGTCCGAGAGTTCATCTCATGTTATTCCAATGAAGCTAAGTTATAACACAATGCAATAAAATTGATGAGGGCTACGTTGGTTTTAGAAATGTTCAACGTTCAATGTTAAGAAATGGAAGCACGGTAGCGGTACTGGAAACTCTGCACCTTTCTTCGATTTTCGAGGAGCTGGATCGAAATAATATTATATTCATCGTCGTTAGTTATTTTCCATGTCCGTACCGCAGCTTCGTTCACATTTTTCCATTTTTATGAGTAAATAAATCCAGAATTACATTCTTATAAAAATATTTTGTCGCCACATAGTCCAAAAATTCCGAATGAAGATAGTATTAGCCTATCGACCAAAAAAAAAACTGCACGTTTCTGACAATACAGATGCACTCTTTCCATTTTCAAAACCAATAGAAGTACAGACAGTATCAGTTCATTAGGACAGGTCAACTCATGATGACGTTGTTTATTCATGTAACATTGGCTTACGTTAAACTTACGTTTCATGAGTAACAGTGACACGTGCACGTTCACGTAATGTTATTTCAATAATAGGATTGTAACCTAAGGCTTCTGCTTTGTAGTAATATTATGTGGTACGTTAACTTTCCGGGGTCATACGATCTATGTATTTACGATTTACCGACCCATAGAAGTAGTTTGGAGTATTGCTCGGAAACAGGATCAAGGGATAATCCCGGTCCTCAGTAATGTGTTTTGTTTTTAATTTATTTTATCGTTGTCGCTTGTTATTCTCTTATTCCGGGTTAGTGTCCGCTTTCTGTATGTACAGCTTGCAGTCTATTTAAATTGTTTCAATTTATGACTTCATTTTCACATTTGAGAAAACCTATTTGATCAAAATTACAAGAACTCTGTTTTCGATACTTGTGTTTCATCCTAGTCCATTAAATTATTTTAATTCGCTTAATAATAACTATGTCATCTTTATTCAATACTTTAAAACGTAGGAATAAGTACAAACAAACCAAATGGTTTTGTTGGTTTAATTGATTTACTAGTGAGATAATTGTTTGAAAACGCACGACCCAAGAGAAAAGTTTAGTGTGAGGAACGTTAAACAAATAACGAAAATTCGCAACAAAACAAAACAGGCCTAGACTTGTTCCAAGCTTTTCAGCATCCGCGGTATTCGACCGTTGTTGTGTTTGGCTTTAGCCAATCCAATTTACCCAAAGGACTGCTGCAGGTACCAATGTTATTTCGTTTCCTATCAACAACTTTTCACAACAATCAGATTCGAAATCGTCATCATTATTCCCTTTATTTTTTTTCTAAAAAGAACAGGAAGAGATGTTTAATTAAAACGGTTTATTTAATTACTCTTCCTACCTATGTTCCCCGGCGTAACAATACTAACAATGTCGATTGTCCCGGATAAACCTGAAAATATTAGAGTCGTTTTACAGTGAATTTTAACAATGTCATTTCGTGTCCCATTTGTAGACTTCACAGGTGATTGCGGAAGTTTTGATTTTTGTTTCTCCCTTTAATGGATCCGACCCAGTTCGAGTTTTTATAATTATTTGTTTTTAAATTCCACCGCTCATTCCCAGTCGTATTGTTCCGAGGGAAATATTTTTATGAAGAGGTCGAGTCTTTTGGGAATATCTGTTGGACTCGTTTCACTATTGCGCTGTTTTCATTTACAAAATAGTTGGTGAATGGTTGGATAAAAAATTGTTGATATGTGATTAACTGTTGTTTAAAACTGTAAAGCATTATTAGACTATTTTGTTTCTCTTATCTAATGTTATTTAAGTATTTTAGCTGTAAATTTGTTTTCCCGCCACTTGTACTATTTTTAGTATTAAGGATTTTTCGTATTCTGCATTTCTTGGTGTGCAATAAAGAATATTATCTATCTCCATAGTTAATGTGTCAATCTTGAAAACATGTCTTGTTGGTTTTATGGTCATAATACTTACCCCTGAGCTCTTCTCGTTGATTACTAGGTAGATGTATTTTTAGTATTTCTGCGGGAACATTCTCAGTATCACCTTAGGGCTGGGAATTGTACACTTGAAAAAGGTTCAAATAAAGCCTTTGCAATTGTTTTCTATTTGGCCAGTACATACACGAATGAAAGCCGTCTTAATTCAACAGCACCTAACAATGTTTACGTCTCTATTTAGTATGTTACCCGCGACTGCATTTAAATCTTGTTTAATGAGCACAATTCGAGCGCTCGTTTAGTATATTTAGGTAACAGAACATTATGTGGTTTGAAACGGTGAAGTCCATTCGCGGTGGCAAATGACCCATATTCTGTAGCGCAGTTTAAAACGTTCCTGTGTTTATTTACGATGTCAAACAATGTGTTTGCTCAAACGTATGCATAGTTTCTGATGTCTGTTTCACTTCATAAAAGGCTTATTTACTCATTTGTTACTATTTGTTGCGTTCACAATCCGTTAGATGGTCAGGCTAATCTGGGAATGCATAAAGCTTTGAATTAATAAATGCACTGCAAATAAAGACGGTCGCAATTTAAAATTAATCTCGTACATTCCGTTTTCCTTGTTTTAATATCCTTTTAATATTGCAATAATAATATCAAAGAGAGAAATTATTGCTGCAGAGACTTGGAACAAGTTGAAATTGTACTATAATTGGCCACAATGTCTGAGAACAACAAGCATAACGATCTTAAGATGTCAAATAAACGCACTTTCCCGCCGCGTTGTATCTTCCCTCATAACGACAACGCAGCGTTTTGTCTGGTGTTTGACATCGATCTGCGGTGTCGCCGACTTACATCTACGCTGACGGTACAAAAATAACAATTGCATAAAAGAAGGGGAACTTTTGCCCTCCCCAAATGGCTTTGTTCGCGGGAAGATTGGCCGATGCACCGCTCGCCTTATTATCAACAAAAGAATTTACGATTTCCTTCCTCTTACATTTGTTTAGGAACTAATGGAGGAAACCCTTCTTACAAAAATTCACGTGAAAAAATCTTTGTGAAAGTAACGGTTGCTATGGCAACGCCCCTGTGAGCGAATTCTAGTTACATAATTAGATTAGCTCCGAAAGGATTAGCGGAATTAAAATTAACGGATAATACCTTGTTGAGCAAGTTTTTTGAGATGAAGATTAAAAGGGAGAGACTCGTTCTCCCGGTCCTATATATATAAGTATTTTTAAGCTTGTGTTCGTGTTCCTTTGAGTAGTTACCCAATATACCTTCAACATAAACATCTTCAATTTAGAAAGTACGCAGGTAAATATGTGGATTGGATTACGATTATATCTTCGTCTCCATGGTAATCGTCGTTTGTAGGCCTATTTTTATAAACATGACTTAGCAACGGTAATTTTCTTTTTAGGCGACGCAATAGAGATCCTAGTTAAGAGGAATTCTACATGGGCTTAACCCCTCAGCCGGACTGGAACTAATATTTGTATAGCCTACAATATGGCTCGAGTCAGGCACGCACTGCATTGCGTATGATAATTCATGTTGATACTGCAACGGGACTTTTTGAATTGATTTGCAGTTTGTTGTTTGTGATAGATTTTGTTTTTGACGTGAGTTTCTCGCACAGGATAAATAAACATTACATACATATTTTATATCTATAAAGACCTGCTGATAAGAAAGCCTTGGTCTATGTACAATTAATAGGTAAACATAGTAGGTTTATTACAAAACTAGCTGCGCCCCGCTGGATAAAAAGTAGCCTATGTGTTAATCCAGGGTGTCAGCTACCTCCATATGAAATTTCATCAAAATTGATGTAGCCGTTTGAGCGTGAAGAGGTAACAAACATACAAACACACCAACTTTCGCCTTGATAATCTTAGTGTGATATAAGAAATATCGCCAAAAGCGTATACGTCTAGCGTAGGTACATATGCTATGATGTTCTGATGAACTTTTTCCTAGAACAAATGTCAGGTTTTATGATTTTAGTCGCTGTCGCTATATTAGAAACCGGCTATAACAATGTAAAATATCGCATGCCACTATCGGCTATTTAACGAAACATGTTCGTTACGAACTCTTTTCAATCTGCTATGAAACAGTTTTCAGCTGCTATTATGGTGTAGAAACACAAAAGTAAACAACTATTGCTTCTGGCATTCCCGGTTCGTTGCCTCGGGCGTGCGTTTTGTGGGAATTGCTACGTAGCTACCTATATATATCGCATATGCGATATCTCAGCCATTTACGATACCAAGCACACATATGCATATATATTGTGGTGTTAGCATACTCTAAGCTACTAAACGGCTTTATCTTGCAGCAGTGCTTTCTATTTAGAAATACGTGGTAAGAATGTACAATGAGATAATTCTACAAAAGAGAGCATCAAATGATATTTTTGAAAGTCTAGCAGAAAAATAAGTTTTCTGTAGAAGTAAATTAAGTAGAGCTTATTGAACAAATTATATTACAGCAGTCTTAAGTATATTCCTATGAGGGAATATGTTTGGTTTTTTAATACTAACATGCACAATACTCTACTATATAAAGCCAGGATTTTCTACGCAATCATAACATAACTGCAAAATGCCAATGAGATTTCAAAATTCCCCTCGAAAGCGCTGCAATGATTTGCGAGTTCATGATACAAAGACACACAGAGGTGCCAAATCTTATTATATAGCGATGATGCGTGCTTGAGTTGAAGTTTGAAGCTTACCAGCGGGTAGATACGGTATGATTGATGATGATAGTCGCGGACTTAAGGACTTGTCCTTTTGGTTAATACACATGCGTGCAGTTTTAGACGAGATTTAGATCTGAGTCATACTATGATTAAAGACGTAAATTTCTGTGATGGTAATAATACGACTTGTGAAGTAGGTATATGCTTTCAATATTCCTTAAAGATGTTGAATCTATGTCAAAGTAGTTTTGCTTATTTAGTTTTAAGGCAAATTGAATTTACTGATTATAGTGCCAAGTACATTTCGTTTCTAATATAAGATTTTACGTAGTTTTTGATTTAATTAGATACCTAAGTTGGGCGTTTCTCGTGACTTGTACTAGATTAAACAACGGTCACGACTCGTGTCTGTAATCATATTGCTTACTGGATGTGGCTTACTCAATGTATATTTACTATTCTGCCCCCTTACCATGAACTCTTAAAGCAGGACAGTTTATGTCATCGAAGTGAGATACCGCAGTAGGTATATTGCACGTAGCGACGTCTCGCTTCTACGTCTAAAACTGTCCTGCTTTAACAGTTCATGGTAAGGGGGCTGGTGTATCAGGTGCTTGTGCACTAGATATAAGATTTTCTGTGTGTCGCATTCATACATAAAAAGTAGCCTAGGTACAGTAAAATTTATTGTACTATTTCGAATACGTGTAAAAGTCCAGAATTTATTTCAGTTCTTACAATCTTGACTTTTGGAATAAAAATCTCTCGCTATCTTTGTTTACGTCTACCAAGCTTTAAGATGATGGTGTAGAATTGTTTATAAACATAATAAAATCACTCCTTTTTTCCCAAGTTGTAGGCAAAATTCTACTAGAATCAGCTACATGAATCTCTACACTCTACGATCTTGAAGTTTCGCCTTAAAACGATTAGGTACCTGCGACATTTTTCATACAAATATTTACGTAATATTGCGGTCTATTAAAAGCTAAGTATCAAGTTCCGTTGTGTAATAATTGCTTGCCGTTTAATTACATTGATAGCCGACCGGATCTGTAGCAGGTCTGTGGTGTGTATCAAGGTCTTAGTGACTCACTGGAGCTATGACTGAATGCTGAACTTAATGTTAAAGTAGGTGTGTTCTAACTTGAGAATGTTTTATTGCAGTTGGCTTAAATTCTTGGAAATAAATTCGGGTTTACTTGTGTCATAAACTGCGAGTTTATGTTTATAGTAATGTTGCACCCCTTCTATATACCGAACTTCAACATCTGCCTACCCTTTTTGGGGGTACAGACGTGATGTACCTACGAATATGGCTTAAGCAGATAGTTGTGTATAAAAAAGTAGGCGAGAGATGTGACTACTTATTTATTTAAGTACTCGTTCTGTAAACACCATATTTCAGGCAAATAAACAAAGCTTTTATCATAAAAGCTTGAGCTTGATGTGGTGTGATTATGCACAAGTTAACTGGGTAACATAAGAGCCTCACGTAGGTCTACACGATTGAAGTAGACACCACGAAACAATACATAGCTATACGACCACAAACAAATAACATGAAAAATATATTTTACACAGTTTCACTTTCGAATTAAGAGCAATGTAGTAACGATCGCATTAATAATAATATTAATTAATCCATTTATGATTTGTTAAATCGATTTTTTGTAGCTACTAGTACCAGCCACGCGTCTTAATTTTTTTATGGAAATCGACGTCGAACAGTTGCCGTAAATACTCGGTGTGACCAACACCCGAGCACTCTTGGTTACGAAGGATTGACTAATAACTCGTGCCGACGTCTCGTGGGCTCTTTTGTCACCACTCTATTGTCGTAAAACTCGAAGCAACGTTGTAATTTCATCAATTAACAGAAATTGTCCCTAAAAGTCGTCTTCCAATTTGTAATTGAGTAAAACACTAAGACACAATAGCTAAAAGGATGGCGGAACCCAATTTAAAAGTTTTCATGTTCTTCAAACCCTTTGGTAATCAGATGCTACCGGAAGAAAGATCGATTTACCTAAATAACCACGATGGTTGTTTTTGTATAGTGCTTATTATATAACCGGTTATGTATTATTTAAGAATAAGGTTGTTGGCCATAGGGAACATGCAAATATGCAGAAGGCTGAAAAAAATATGATATGTACAGAGGTGAATTGTTTTGTTTTCAAAAAGTCGTAACTTTTGAGCTTGCAAAGCATCAACAGAGGTAAAAATATTCGTTTTGCTAAGATTATGCATTATAATTAAATTTTTTTTAAATTCCTTAATACTGTTCTGTAACACGATTAGTGATTTCTTTCATAGGAAAGACCAAAAGTTATTTGCTTAATTAAATTAATTATTAAACAAGACTGCAAAAATTTTTTTGCACCCCTTTCCTAATCTTGGACTTTCGAGTTTCTTACTCGAAGAAGCCAAGCTTATCCTAATAATTGTGTTGAGAAACAAGACATTTGCGCGGATACAAATAGAAATTGTTTCGTTACGACTGCTATGCTTCCTCTGTGGGTGAACACAGTTTTAAATGGTATTCGTACCACTGGGATCGAGTAGAGTACCTCAAGATTAAGTTAACTTTTGTTTCTATTTGACTCCACTATTGCGTTTGTGTTGTGAGAAAAAGGGAATTCAATTCGGTTGGTTTAAATATTTATTTCTAACATTATATTGCTGTTGGAAGCCAGTGTCCATTGCGTTTGTAGTACGAAGTGTTAAATTTTTTTTGAGCAAAATTGCTATGGTTTGTCCATTTTTCGGGTTGTAGGTTGTACAGGAAAAAATAACATAACTGGCGAAATGTGGGTGTACTATATGTGCACCTCTGCCTACTCCTTCCGGGAATACAGGCGTGATGTTATGTTAGGTTGTACAGTCAGACGCCTATACTAAAACATAAAGTTATCTCTGCGGTATCAGGATTCATGTGAGCATGGGTAGGCTTCCCGCTTGTGGTCTCTATTTCCTGCGATACCGGAAATTTCAGATCCTACGTCCAGAAACAGGAAATTCCAAGTTACATCTCTATGTAATGTTAAACGAAGGATATCTGTCATATTTGTTTTCAAACATCTATTGACATGTACACATAGATTTTGTATCAAAGTAGTTAATCATAGCATTTATGTATGTTGGTATTGATTACAGCTTTTTGTTAAATTCGAAAATCTCAATATGAAAAAAGACTTTGGACGGTCGCATTGCTCTGATCTTAAGACCAATAAGACAACTAATGAGTCTGATTTCTCTTGGAAACAAAACCGCAAATTACCCGCCGCGTAGGTATACGTTAATACTTTGGTAACGTTCGCAAATCCCGCCGATGATATCATTAAGAATGCTAAGGAACTAATAATGACTTCACTTATGTTTGGTATCCGTCTCGACATGATTGCATTAGAGTATTTATTGTACAGACATGTGTAAACACATGTAGTAATCTGTATTACGTACCTACTACATGCTGTAGTCACGAGAAAACTCTTCGGTTTACGTTACAAAGGGTTCTGACATCACATCGTTTATAGTGTTTAAACCATCTCTTTTTGAGTTTCTTGTGATAAAATTGGGGTCAGTCGAAACGAGAGATGTATTTTGATAATAAAGAAAAACCAATTATGCAAACTAATAGATCTTGTAATAAGGTCTATATAAAACAAGTTGATGGCAATAAGGACAGTAGGAAAAATTCAAATACCATGCCTTTTACCTACGCAGATGTTATTCGAACACATATGACAGTCATCCGAAATTAGATTCGCCGACGATGGAGCGAAGTTTGAGGTTCGAAAATCTGGAAATTGGTCTACCGGCTACGACAATAAAGGACGGATATTGGTTCCCTCCAGTAGCAGAGTTGAGATATTACTTGATCTATTTATTCTACACGTTAAATGTCAATGTTTCCAAAATAAATGCTATCAATAGGTACAGTCAATCAACACAGTCATTATGGACTTACTGTCTATCTTTAAAACGCCTAGAACACCTTAAAGAATTCAGCCGAATATTTGAGGATGTTTTATAAATATTATTCACATACACAGTCTGTATCAAAAAGTTCATCGACCTTTCCAAACCAGATAAACAGCAAAGAGATACCGCCTTATTTTTGCTCCTCCGAGCCGTTCAAATCAAAGCTCGACTGAGCGCGCATTACGAATAATATTTCACTCTCAGGATTATTCCCTTCTAATAACACTGTTGCCGTAAATTGACGCTGAATCTGAGCCTTATTAAACTGTCTTGTAAATCGTGTTCGCGCTGTACAAAGTGCTGATCACATAAAAAATAACAGGCCCATAAAAGCGGCATGCCTCCCCGGCCGGGACGATCGTATAATCAGACAAATATATCAGGATAACTATTGATTTCGTGTCTTATTTTTAGAAGGGTGTAGCGGGATTGGGTTATTAAATATCATGTTTTGTTTTCTTGTAGGATTTGCGAGGATTTTGACATCTGTGTTTTGTGATTTAGGTATTTTGCTAGCCTAACTAGAATTTCTTCATAGGCAGCAAAAATGTGGCGTGGTATGTGGTATTGTCTTGTATAAGTAGGTTAGATGTTTGAATAAATATAAAATTAGTTAAGTGGTACTGCCGCTTCGCTGACAAAGCAAACAAAATATACGATTACCATCAGTTTGTTAGTGAATGTAAATATGTAGATTGCAGACGATTATATGTAAATGGAAATGAAAGAATTGATTGATCGTTCGGTAATGTACACAAGTATTCGTACCGCAGCCTTTTTCGGACTGCACGCTTGTTTTCGCTTTAATTAAAAATGTTGTCCATCTCTGACTTGACTGACAAGCTGACGTAAATTTGTATGTAAATATTGTATTAATCGATGACATGAAGAATATTAGTCCGTAAACTTGTTGATTTAGGCATAGCATAGAAGAATAAGAATATAGTTCTTCCGAATGTAAATGAATCCAATATTTATACCACTAAGATTTTCTAATACGTATCTATAGATCGATAAATCAAATCTCTGAAGTCGCATGTCAATAAAAGTAAAAAAGAAAAATTATGAATCTGCTTTGTTTAGATGAAAAACCGCTTCAGTTATAGTTTACGATTATGTGTCTGCAATATTTCTTTATTGCAAAATTATGTTAACAAATCATGTTTTATTCATTCAACGCGCAAAGTTTGCAGGAACACCTAGACTCACGTAAAACATATAAAAACAATTGACAAAATACATTATTACACGAAATTCAACTTTTCTATTATTTATAGAATGGCTGTTATTGATACTACATTCGATTCACGTTTCATTACGTTTTATCAGTTCAGCAGTTCGCTCGTACAATATAATGGTACTTGACGAAATTTTATTGGTTTCCTGTGAAGTATGAGAAGCTCTTGTATTGCCGTCAGTCATCTAGAAGTCTCACATCGCATAGAGATCGGGTCGCGAGATGTCCCAGTGGGCAGCGCAACACTCATTTCCTAAGGCCATTTACAAATGCAAGACAAAGGAGTATCTAAATCTTATTATTGTACCTTTTTAGTGTACTCGTACCCAATATTAATTTGTAATTCGAATCATATTTATTTTTAATTTACATTTTACAGTAGATAATGTTTTTCTCGGTAACTGGTCTGTAAGTTTATAATGATATTTCGGAATAGTTCTAACTTGCAGCTGTATCGTTGGGGAAAAAAGGAAATACCTACTTATTTATTTTGTAAGAAAAAATGACTTTCGTTTTGTAAGACTTATTGCAGTTTTTTCTTCAGCAGCTATTTTCTAAGCAAGTAATTGCGCTGCATCTGCAATTGTTTTACACAATATCACATTTTTCACAAAATATCCCATTTTTAGGTTTATTCGAGCGATTATTAGAGATTATTTCACTGTAAGTCCACACCATTTTTTACTTATTTAATTAGTAGATACTTTACAAAATTCTAGGTACTCGTAACTGTTATTTTTCTTCAGGTTTCCAAACAAATAAATAAGTAGGTATTTTATATTTCTCGATGACAATTTCCCCAGTAGTTTGTCACGTGAATTCATCCTAACGTTAGGGGCGGTGCTGACCCAGTTGCGGATCGTCGCGGGATCACTCCAAAGGGTTTACGGTTTCAATATTTGGAAGCCTTTACATATACGCGCACTTAAGCCATCTTATATAATGCACTTCGTTTCGAGTTACGCCGACTTTTATGAAGTAAACAACTCAATTGATGTTCGCGACCTATTTTTAACTGCAAGATTAGTCGCAGCCTTGCGTAACAACCGACAGCCTTCACAAGGTAGTCTAATCTGGTTCAGAGGGCTGGTATCCAATTTGCCGCCACGTTATTGTGGGGCTTCGACCGCAGCTCGCGTAATTGACACCGAAAGTATAACCGCAACTTATAAATCGTAAAACGTAACCTAGACGACAACCGCACGGTGCAAAAACCACCTGCGAAATTACGACACGTACCACCACCACGCCGCGACAATCGCCGGCCGGTATGTCCAATCTACTCAATGCTTTATTATTATCGTCCCGACTTCCAATAAAAATAACGTAATTTACCATCCGAATAGAGCGGTCTTATAGGTTTAGTTTAGAAAGTTGGCATCTTGTCCATAGCGGTTATTCCGCGTTCCCTACATAGACTGCCAGGCTGCAGGTTGTACAAAAAGAAGGCTCTATTTAACGGGAACTGATTCGGAAAAAAGCGCTCTGTGAGTTCCATGACGAAGAACCGGATTACTATGGCCAGGCCGCAAAACAAATCCACTACGATTTACGTACCGTAAACTCGTTACGCGTTTCGAACGAGACGCGTTCGTGGTGGCGTTTATAGTTGGAATTTGTTTCTTGTTGTTAGTATAGGAGAGTTCAGATCGGGTGTCGCGGGGCGCGTTAAGTACCGCCGGGCGGCGAAAGAGAGGCGAGCTTACAGTCTATGGAGAGGTTCGCAGGTTCATTCGTAGGAAGTGTCGTTATCACAGTCGCTGTTCGGCGGTCGGACGGCGCGGTTCGTTGCGGACGGTCTGCGTGCTCGCTGCGTCTGTACTCACTTCGCAGAAGTTTTGCGGAGATCGTATTCCGATACTGCATCGGCTGCAGCCTTTCTCAGCTCGTGACAGATCACGGACGCTTTATAGAAAGTGAAACTGTATGCTTGAGACGTGAAATATTGTGTAAGGACATCAAAACTTTGTGTTGGATTAAGTGTTTGAATTAGGACAAATCGGTTTTCAAGTGAAAATCTTATTATACCGGGACTCGTTTCGATATCAGCGCAGTTTACTCAATTAAACTGTGCCTAGATTATTGAACCACAGCTGATATTTCCAAAAACAAACGGTAAGTAAAATAAAATAGCTCCTGGTACACTCATTGAGACACATTATATAAATTAAAATGTTCTACGAATTTTTGTGAAAACATCTTGGGTTACTGTAAATAAATGTTAGTCGACACAAAGCAAAAAACTTTAATTAATGAGGTTGTAAAGAGAACGCAAAATTTGATAAAACCTACTTAGTCAGTAAACCTTGGAGTTTTGTTCAGTGCTTGTATATTTCTTAGAAGATTTAACCAGTAATTAGGTATATTTTCTTCGACCGTGAACAAATCTAAAGGTGAAATAAAAATTAAATGATGAATATAAATCGCAGTGTCATCAACCTTTTGGCAAGCGGGTGCTGGAGACTCAAGTATTCATAAGAACGGAAGTACGAAAAAAATGCTAATATCATTAGAGTAATATCGCTGCATCGCTTAGGGGATATTACTTAGAAACGACGAAATAATTTAAGGTAATAATATGAATATTTTAAGTACATTTTCGTGCCAATGCTTTGACATTAAATCAGATTGCTTTTTTAAAGGAAATATTTTTTGCGCGTAAGATGATTTACAGAAAGCCGGCCAGAGTCTGTTAGCTTAGAAACACATTAACACTGACATATAAATCTTGTTGTATACTTACGGATATATATGTATATATCATTCTAATTAATGACGAGATGAGACTTTATCGTAACTAATTATGTTATAATTTAAATCCTTGTATTTAAAAAGTACTAGGATCTCAATTAAAACCATGCATACAATTTGCATAGCAAGGAGATGGATATGGTATTTTCAAAGGCGAGCAGGGCATAAACTCAAGAAAACACATGGTAGGAAGACATTTAAAAATATTTATCTGACCAAGAATCACGGACCGTGAAATGCATGCATTGCATATTTCAGCAATATAAAAGGGTGACGGCCTTTGATTTGCTAGAGGGTTGGGTTAAGCGAATTAGTATCATGTAATGTTTTATTCATTAAGTACATAAAATTATACGTATTCGATATAAATAAAGATAAAGCTCCGTAATTACCGGACGTGAGTATCGGTGAGCGTACGTTTTATTAGGTAATATATAAAACAATGCGTACTAATAATTGCGATTTCAGATTTGCAACATTTAAAACAAACGAGATACGAGATAATATAATTGGTATAGTACGTTTAAATATTGAATGCGGTTTTGAAGTATTTCAGTTATTATTTGGACATGTATAGGTACTTAGGTACTAATATTATAAAGCTGAAGAGTTTGTTTGTTTGGTTTAACGCGGTAACTTCAGGAACTACTGGTTCGAATTGAAAAAAAATGTTTGTGTTGCATAGTCTATTTATCGAGGAAGTCTATAAAATATTCAAAATCCACGCAGACGAAATCTCGGGCTGAAGCTAGTTCTTTTTAAAATAACAGTTTCTGTATAGTCACAATATAGTGTTATAACTTGGTACTGTCTTTAGATACAGAGAAAACGTCAAAAACAAAAAATGTGAAGCAGCCTATTTGGTGTTTCTGCATTTTTTCCTCATCAGTACATAACTGTACCTACGTTAGTTAGAGAGCTCTAATGTTTAATTTATATATCCACTTAAATAAACTTTTTTATTAGCGTATTATCAAGATGATTACAAGACACTGGCCACATATCGTCTAGTTAATTACATCTCGAACGAGTCTTTAACAATGGACCGAGTATCGACAATATCGATCGATCAGACGAACGCACGTCATATCAAACGAACACTCATTCTCATTTACTGTTCAAGCGTAACAGAATTCATATTCATCCGGAACAGAATTCAGAAAAAAAGTTACATTGCAAAACGTGACATAGATGTTACTGTCTACGGCGAAAAAAACATAAAATCTAATAAGCTCTATTGACACGGCCGATTAGTATGCAACGGATCACGCGAAAGACGTGCTATATCTTTATATATTTTACTGGGTAGCGAAACTACTTAAAATAAACGGGAAAAGTCAAATAAAGGTACAGTTTCGATGACTTTATTCTCTTTGTTGCTAGGAAAAATTTAATTAAGGACGAGAACCTAACAAGAACTGCCGTTGAGAATAAAATTACTTAGTTTAAATAGATGCCTTTTAAGTTCAACAAAGAAATCTTGGGTCAGATTAATCTGATGCCTACTTAGACTGGGTCCACAAAAAAAAACACATTGAATCAACTAAGTACTGATGCGCTATGTATGGGAAAGTTTTTTTTTATAATTTAATTGAAAACAAGATGGATAACGATTAGCGTATGTGGAAAACATGAAATTTTTATGTCGGATATAAAACCGTACAAGTGCCGCATTTCGGGGACTGGAACCGGGTTTGCCGGCCATTCAGACCGGGTGTGCACTATTCAATAAATTCAGTAATGGCGCTTCTCGGTCACGTTTTAAATTCGGATCGGATAAAACCTACTCCGAAATAAAATTACTGTAAATAATCTTGTTTTTGTCCTTTAAAAGAAACCTTGTTGCTCTCTATGAATTTAGCTACAGTAGCATAGGATTTTTCATACACACCAGCGTAAAGAATTAGGACAAAATATCCGCAGATCGCAAAAAATATTTGACCCGTACAGAAATCGAACCCGCAACTCTTGGCACAAAGACAAAACACAAAGCCGCTACTAATTGGGTCGTCAAGTATGAACGATAGCATTACATTAGCTACAGACTATCATTACACCAGCGCATAACTATCGCTCCAATTGGCTACAAATTATTATAGTGACCGACCTTGTATATTGGTATAATTACCCCATTTTTCATACATGCAATCATTTATATGTAGCGGAAAACTACATCTTCTAATAAAGTAGCAATGGAAGTACAATTATTTAAATTCTCTCTTAAAGTTCGAGACTATGCAATTACGATGTTGGTTCTAGTGAAGCAATTCTGTTAAGTAATTCGATATGTAAATATAATCCAAGGGGATTTTTTTGTTTCCCTTACATTTCTCCAGTTTAACATTATTTGCTGTAAATGACTCAAATATTAAGTAGTGCTTCAAATATACGTAACATAGTTATTATTGAAGCTTATATAATGTTTGGCATGTAAGATAATAAGCACCCCACGATACAAATATTCCTGCGGTAATTCGTGGAGGCACCTAGAATATTTCTCACAAATACCTAACTTCAAAGTTATAGTGGTTTTCATAGACAGTGTAATAATCCAAGTTAGATATATTTCATGAAAATTTACAAGTTTTAACCACTGTTAGCAGTATGACATTACTAAGGCAATAAATATAACTTAATGTTACAAAATTCGGTACAATCAGGAAATTTTTAGGGCAAAAATTATCCTATCTAAGTCTTAAGTTTGTACGTTCTCTAACACCTGAAGAACTGGAAGAGACTTGCGGATTTAATCAAAAGTTTTCATTACGTTCTATGTAAAGTTATAGAAGTTAGTAGCGAAGTTCAACAAACCTTTTATGCCGAAGGTTTACTTGTTTCATCATTAAACAGTGGTAGATGCTGCTGATAAATTCTCTTAATGCTCTTTATTACATTACACCTAAAAATACACAAGCGTGATATAGAATGTAGAGCCCCCTTACCATGTACTCTTAAAGCATACGATATAGAAGCGACACACTTCTACGTTTAATGCGGCGTTTTGCTTTCATAAAACTAAATAAAAAATAAAATTGTCCTGCTTTAAGAGTTCGTGGTAAGGGAGCAGCAGATGGTCGTATATCTTAAATATATATTTCTTCAACATATAAGATCAGTAATTGCCTATTCCTAGCCACTTAAGAATATTTTTATTACATAGTTGAGCTCCATTTATTTCTAGTTTTTCAAGACATTTACTAGCCACGAACGGTAAGGTTTTTTGCTGTGGTCTGCAATAAATCCAGTGAGCAGTCGTTAGTATAAAATATGACACTACATTTTACGTAATAAACCTATATATTTGTCCCTCATTACTGTACCGACGGGTATGTGCCATAAACTTTAATAAATTAAAGCCACATAAAGATAATTGCACGAACATACAGGCTTGAAAAGGTTCTCTTAAATGATTGATTGCCGCTTAATATCTGCTACGAGACGTTTTCGTGTTTACATAAGCTGATTGCGACAATCTCGTAATTAAAATTTCACGTTTAAATAAGAAACACGGCGTGAATTAAGCGCAAATCGGTTTATAAAACTTAAGATGAACGAATTCTTAAGATTGAGTTGTGATGTCATTATTATGTCATTTAATTGTAATTCAATTTAAAGTGTAATCATTTGTTTACGTTATTGTTACGATTACGAACGTTAGTTTACATGTATGTAGAATAGGATTAGTGAGTATGACGTGTTACTAAGTGTTGATACGTCCTTAACAATGATTACACTTTGTTTGTGCGCGGCGCGCGTCGTGTGAATCACAGACAAAGTTATTTAAGTGTCACATAACGTTCTGTACCCATGTTAGACGAAAATTAAATAAAAAAAGATAAAGTTACGTTACTGTTCCGCGGTATACATAATTAATATATGATAATGTCTGTCCGAGCGGGGGTTAGGTTGAGTGCCCACTTATGGAACCCATTTCCTTTTACATTTTTATCTACATTTATGATTAGATGGTTTCTCGGATAGGTTTTTCTAGATTACTTGTATATTATCTGTAAAATGTAGCTGCTTTAAATTCTGACGTCTTGTGATAAAATGAAATGAAGTAGTATTAGTGTAGAATATGTTATTTTAGACGAGAACGCCACGAGAAAACTTTGAGCTTAATTTGTTCTTTCATATTTGTTTTATTTTTTTAGTTGAGTACGTAGTTGTTGAAAGAAAATTGATATGTATAATTTATGAGTTATATAAGGATACAAATAATTCAATAATTTCATAAATCATCTCAGAAAACTTGCCATTTGAGCGCGTGGCACACTGAACGCAATAAAAATCGAATTACCAAAAGTAATGCTGCACCATACAGTATGCGCTTCTTTTCTAATAGTTTTACATTGTAATTGACCGACATTATCATTAAATTCGTGAGAGTGTATAAAGACAATGGAATGAATATTATAAATGTTTTGAACAATACTTTGGGTGCCAACCTTAACATTGAGAGTAGCCGGAGATGTTCCACTTTGATATCACACAGACTTTATATTTTAATGACTGACAGTCGTATAGGTGTAGATTAGCGACTTATTTCTGCGATTAGTCGTGAAATGTGATACCTTATCGCATGTTGTCATTGTCAACTATTTACGATGTCTTGAATTACAGTTATAATATACAATAGTGAAGAATAAAAGCACTTTAAAAAAAGAAATGTAAATATTTAATGCTTTTAAAGATCTAGAGAAATCATATTTTTATTTTACGAAAATATGACTACGAATTTGGTAAAGCCGTCAAATTAATAAAAAATAAATGCTTGTAAAGTAAATATAATGTCGTTGGTCTGCACGTCTGTCTCGTCAACGTCTGAATGATAGAAGGTAGGTTTTTGTTACCTCAGTTTTTGCACGGTGATGTACTAAATAATAAACAGTCTATTAGATGCGATCTATTTCGCTCGCAGCGTGGCTCCTCATCCAATTGATATTTAATTCAGAACGTGCGCTCTATGTGAAGTAGTTATACGTTTAATTGCTTATACGACGAAGCGGGCTTTTATAGTCATAGTATTGCTTTTTGAGGTTATATTGAGTGATGTGCTAAAAGTAAATTTTATGCTCTGATTTTGCTGGTCTCTTTTGATCTGATAATTGATTTTTGTGTGTTGAGAATAAAACTAAAGTTTGTGTTTAAAAGGCGACAATTTGTAATAATTGCACTACTTATATCTTCATTGCGCAATAAATAATGATAAGTAGGTACAATATTGGTATTATTATACGATGAAAATTTACGTAAGCAGTTGTGGCATTTCCAAATACTTAATTACTGCAACGCCAACGATATGATTGTCAGGGGAAAAACAAACGAAAATTCAACGCGCAATACTCCGCAGATATCAAAACACACTTCAGGTCAGTGTAATTTGGCAGACAAGCTTTTTTGGAAAGTCGTTTTACCCGCCGTTCCCCCAAAATGCGGCGTGACTTGGCTAGCGAAAGAGATGAGATTAATGACAGGGGTGGAACTACTTACATCGGGCTACAGTCACACCGTTGTCCTCACACATGTAAGGCGTAATTTAAAATAAAAATAACATTTGCCTTTTTCGAAAACAAGAGGAAGTTTATGTTTAACATTTATATAATTAGCTTACAAAACAAGTTTATTTATATCATTGGCGTATATTTTTTCAATGCGATGTTTTGTTAAGATTTGTTTACGTACTTTCTTATTTGATCTCATCAATCATTTTTATAAATAGCTACAAATAAATAAACATACTTAATTTTTGGATTGATTTGATGGTAGGAAAACGATTTGAAAAATATTTGACTTCAGTCAGGATCTTAAAGAAATCATTTTGGCAGCGGGTAAACCACCACTCAGTTATCGCAATGATCGATCAACATAGTCTGTCACTGTCACGTTTTTAATTCACTCTGGTTTATACTGTTACTTTTAAAAACAGTAATCTCGAAAGTCGACGTTTGTCGACTACCCGTAGATCGAGATAAAAACTTTCCTCGCAACTTTTCTTTAACCAGTTTTCTTCCACAAAAGTCTATGTAAGTCGATATCAATCGAACGTTACGTGACGGTGTGATTGGAGGAACTTTATCGCATGTCTAACTGCCGATAGCTTCGATTGTTCCGATGGACTCTGACTCGCATACATTACGCCTGACCTTTTGTCAGTAAATCGGCCCATCCCTTCACTAGCATTCAAAAAATCAATTCATTAAAGAAACCATCTTGATAAGAATGGTTGGTAATTAAACTTGTTCGTAATTAAGTTTTGTGATCTACGAGGTCAATAGTTGACTTTAGCTTTATAAATGTGTTGGTAAGTCAGCTTTTGGGCTCAACTCATAATTAGTTAGATGAATGAAAGTGTTTTGTTCACTGGCGCTCCAATGTAACATGAATAGCTTGGTTTAATAATGAGGTAGGTAGTGGCGAGGGAAGTCTAGCGTTCTTTGATGGAACTGAAGCGATCGCTATTTTCCTGTGTGTTATTATTACACACTTTGTGCAGAGTAATGAGAAGACTGAGTTACTAAGGAAAGATTTATAGTGCTTTGACGTCTTTGTCTTGTGAAGTAGGTATGCAGTATCTTTTAAATGTATGTCGCGATAAAGCTCTTAAGCCCATACCTTATGCAGATGCATGTTTATGGTAATATAATTCAAATAATACATAAAAATAAGTGGCCTTAAACTATTGCGGCCATTATTTATGTTGTTTAAATGCTAAGTTGTAAAATAACAAAGACTAACTTAAATCCCATTAAAGTATTTGCTAAACTAACCGATACAATAAGATTAACAAATTGTGCTACTTTTTCCCTCACTTGTAATGCTATTTTCAGCGTATTTACTAGACTTTACGGAGGCATTAACCGAAGCTTAGGAAAATTTATTTCCTGAAAGAGTGTGAAATGGCTTATTCAAATGCAAATGCAGAATCCTGTCCGGTCAAAGTGATTTCGCTCACTGTATTTATTTTCTACTTCTTTTCGTAGAGTTTTCATTTTAAATGTTGTGAATATTAAAACAGGTTGACATCGTCGTTTTTATTTGTGTTAAGATAACATACTATGACCATATAAGTATTATTTTTCGGGCAGAGGCAAGTAGCGTAATTCCTAAATATCTTCTTCTTTTTCATGGAAGCATGCCATCCCGTGATCTAGAGATTGGCCAAACAAAATGGTTACTAAGATAACAATGTTAAAACTAGCAATATGCAATAAACTGATTATATCCAATATTAACAAATCAGAGTAAACAGGGAAAGTTATTCAGCTTTACTTCAGAATAGTAGCTAGTGGATATCCGTGGCCTATGCCCCACCTCTAACAGATAAGGTGTTACGTTATATGCGTACCTACACTATGTACAGGTTTTATAACAAATCAGGAAATAAGAGGTACTTAAATAGATTCTAACGTCTTAAGTAAGTGACATTTCCTTCGTATCCTTGACAGTTCCGCTTAGTAGTATCAGACTTGGTATTGCCTATTTGGTAATACACTCAAGTCGTCAATCTAATAGTTCCTGCTTATAATACGAAGAATTTCTGGTTTACCACGGAACATAAAAGCTTTCAAAGATGTTATCAGTGTGAAGTTGGTGCTACTAGGTATTCATGAATTCATGATATAAGCCTCAGACGTGTCTCTCACACCATTTATCAGTCTAGCCATTTTCCAATGTATTGGAATCGGCGTTTAGAGCCAGATGTGACTAGATATCAGTATTATACAGAGCTATCATAATTTGCGTTTAGCTACGAAAATATTATGGCCATAACAAGTAACCTTAATCAATAAACATATAACTACAGTCTATAATGTAATGTATGGATAAACAGAGGACACGCAAAGTTCAAGATCAAGTCATTATAATCTACATTTGACCTCACGGAAGCAAAGCAATTCTAGTATCTTTGTTCTACAGTCATTCTGACAAACAAAACCTAAAAAAACACCATGGTTGAGCAACCAGGTTCTAGGTCAATGATGTAATATTTCTGTAATGTAAAGATTTTGGGATGAATATATGACATCACTTTGATTAATACAATTAGATAAAGATTAGGTGTATAAAACAATGTGGCAATAACCGGTGGATCTCTGTCAAAGATGGTGGATGGCGATAAGGTCATCCATTGTATTTGAATAGATACGTCTGGAACTTTTAAGTTTGGTGTGTAGTGGTACATAACACATTTTTTTTATAAATTTTATGTCCCATATTTTTATGAACACAAGATATCTCCCCTTACTTATAAACAATGCTAACATGTGTTTCAAGATTACAACTTATTACGTCTATTGACATCTCTATTGTTTGGCATGCAAACGACAGTGACGGGTATAATTTAACACTGTCAATTTTTATAAGTAAGGAGGATAATGTTTAACGAAATGCTGAATAAAGCTTTTTATTACGTTCTAAAAGGTATTAGTCTTGTCTATTTGTGTATCTAAAGAAACATTCCTATTAGTAAATAATGAGACAAATATAGAAATAGAAAAACTTGTCCCTTCAAACGGATGTCGTTAAAATTTCCGCTGCAGCCAGTCTAGTGGCAGGTGCTATTAGAAATTCTCCAGAAACATACCGGTATCACTCTCGCTTTTCGTTATATCACGACTCTGATGTCTCATCTTGACCCTTGCTCGTGTTTTACACCGAATCGAGTAGTTTTATATCGTTTTAGAATCGATAAAAACTCGAGTTACGATTACGAATGATTGCAGCGACGACGCAATACTTGTCACGAAGGACCGAGAAGTCCGAGTCACGATTGAACCTCGATCGGTCGCTGTAAGACCACTTTCGGTTTTACGCGTCATGGGTGGTGCAAATTTTGGTAATTTGTTTTTGTTTTGTAATTTTGGATTTATTTGCTAGGTTGCGTTATAGTCTTTACCTTGAGGCAATTTTGTATAAATAAAATAGAATAGATACTTTTATTGTTATTTTGAAGGTGAGAATATAATTATCTACTAATTAGTCGTAGCGATTATAATATTTTTACATAGCAAAAAAAATTTGCAAGTCCAATCCACAAATTTAAAAATAAACTGTGTAATAGGAACTAAAATCGTAAGTTAAATTGACTTTTTCTTTACAACTGTTAGATCCATAGTTACGTCAGTATTATTATATATATTCTGTGCTATAGTTCTCCTGATTCCTAGCATCTTATTTCATTTTAGAAATTACTCAGGGTTACGAGACTGCAAAATAAAACTGACATGAAACTTTGCCGTCCTCATTCTTGGAATTTATTGTTAGTTACTCCGAGCTGCGCAGTGAATTTCTGTGGAAGCGCACCTATTAGCGCCATGTTTGTAAGTACCATGTACGTACGGTCGTCGCACAGTTTGATGCAAGCTGTTAAAATACTTGCTATGTAAGGCAGACGGTCAATATAAGCGCGAGCAATTATAACTATTGCTAAATAATTCACGCTCCACCGTTGTAGCGATTACCACATAAAACAAGAAAACTGTGGCCCCCTTAGACAGTGGGAAATGATTTGTTACATATTTAGTTTAACGGTTGTAGTGAATGTTCAAGCAATTAACTCATCAAGCAGCTAGATTCAGATGCCACGCAGTCGGCCGCACGCCAGTTTACCTGCTCGCCATTTGTTTTTCTCACTAATCCACTTCTAGTGACGAGATCTAAACAATACCTGTCATGATTGTGTCACCCTATCTGATGTATCATCGTTATAATAAAGTGATGCCACTAGCTTTAGGTTATAATTAACACGTCAATGTGAATGGACATCGACACTCTTTTATTTATGATAAAAACTTAATAGATTCTATTCACGCGAATCGGATGAGCGTTCGAGATGCAATGACAAGTATTCTGTGGAGACAGGAGGGTGGACCGTTAGTGGACGTGCCGGAATCCGCCGTGTGGGTACCGTTACCGGGCCGATCGATGTGCGGCGCCTTGGTGGACCTTCGTAAACAAACGTCAAGTGATTTTTGTATGGCATTAGCCTTATGACCTCAAACCAGTTTGAGGAATGATCGATGATTCGAGCTGTAAACTCGTGCCGAAAAGAATTTTTATGAGCAATTTATTTTTTTCCTGAAATTCGGAACAATTAGCGTGGAATTTATTGCTCACTAGATTTTGATTGTTAATTGACACGAATAACAGATTTAACTAGATATTTGGGTCATTTAATTAAGACAATGCTAGCCGTATTTTCATTATATAAATAGGAGAAACTGGATCAAGAGTTAGGGATAGGGAGTCCCGACATTTCGACTTTTGACCTCATTGCTCGTAAATCCTCTTTAGGGAAGAATCTGTTTATACGCCAAACTGATAATAGTAGGTAGGTACCTTTATTAATATTCAATGACAAAACAATGTCTATTAAGGAACTCCTACAATTTGAGCATGAGCAAACTTCATTAATTTAGTCAGTTAAGTTTACGGAGTTCAATAACGCGATTTATAAAATGAAACATCAAAATGTAAGAGGCTTCTGTGTACTGCCAGGGTCTTAATTTAATTTCCTTTTTGACCATACATAAAAGATTTCACTTAGTTCGTGCAAATAAATTTAATTAGGCGACTTCCTTAAGTTTTTCCTGAGTTTCCTTGATGTCTTGAGCTCACTTAATGTTGTTGAGATTTCTTGGTGATTGTATATCAGTTATTTCAATAATCGCCATTGAGAGCGACGATGACGGATACCATTACCAACTGACCGTGAAAATCTGACGTTTTCTCTGCGCACGAGCACTCTTAATATTGGGTGGCCACAACGTTAGAATTAAGTTAGAAGCGGATCAATTATCAATAAGCGTCTAGGACTACATTTAGTAAAATATTTAGAAGAACGATATTTACAACACTTAGAAAATGTTTTCTTAAGGACAATTCTTATTATTTAGTTTTCCTTACCTTAAGTACCTACCTCAGATTAACTTAAGAAGTTTAAGGTTAGTACCCGCAACCGAGTATGTAAGTTAATAATCCAATTTATTCCTGGCCCATGAAATTGCGACTGACGCGAAAGGGCTTTTGCACTCAGAAGCGACGGCGGGTAAAGAATCGATACAAATCGATAGCAGTTGTAGGAGCCCAACACTGGCATTGGTCCCACTCAACCAACTGAACAGGTGATACTTTCTTCTCTTGCACGACTGGTCCGTAACGAAATAAATCGGAAATATGCACTTGCAATCAATAATAAAGAATTATGAGTTATCGATTGCGTAGCACAGTTGCTCATACTTTAGGAATTGGACTTTGCGGTCACGCTATGTATTTATAATTTGACAGGTTGCAATTAATGAATACCATTTGTTTATTTAAGTACCTTAAACATGTTTAGAAAGGTGTATTGACAGTTTTGCATAATTTATTGCAAGATTAACTAATAACTTGGTTTATGCTTCTACAGTTCAATTTATAGATATTTTGGCATTTACGAATGCTGAAATATACCTTTTTGCGTAATTTAAATAAGTAAGCTATAAACGAATGAATGAACGGGTTGGCTATTATTTTAGTGAACAAGAGCAATGATCCAAAAAACTAACGCAAATAAAATACATGAACAACAAGCTAGGTATACTTCGTAGCTATACATTTAAATTATAATTAGCTATCGACATTAAATGTTTATTCGGGTAATCAATGTGCAGACTTAAAACACGTTTCAAATTAAACTTAATTTTGTTTTCAAAGGAATTATATTTTTCCATCAAAGTAATGGCAGATAAATGGGCGTTCATCTGAGATCCTCAAAATTCAAGATGAAATATTAATTTTGAAGGTTTATGCGAATATTAAGTTGATTAGTTTCCCCCATTTCGATTTAATACAACATAAAAATATACGATAGGAGCAGTGCAAGCCTATTAACGGAGATTTACGACGGTATTAGTCAACACGAGGAGATCGATATTAGGCCAATATAAATTAGATGGCTCGGCTTCTGAATTTTAATTACGTACTAAAACATGCATCTGCTAAAGAAAAGATATTAGATTGCTGTTTCTATATTAAATTGAAAATGTCTTCGTCTTCGATTTTAAGGTTTATTTGATTAGCAATTAATAAATGTAAAACTCTTTTATTTAGGTACCACAATAAGCAAAATCGGGTTGAAAATACATCCAGCCTTGGAAAGAATTCTTTGTAAATACAGTCTGTAGTTACAAAGAAATCCATTGATTTGATACCTTTGATGTGAGATACCTGTCTAAGCCTGTTTGTTCATTGAGTTAGGGATTTCTGCTGACAATAGAATACCGAAGACCCACATGATGAGAAATGAAAGCATTTCCCTTTGTGCTTATTTTTCTCAGTAAACGTACATCGTCTTTATTTATTTGGTCTCCCGTTTACTAATTCGGTTCACTGTGGGTGATTCCTTTTATACAGCGTTAAGCTTCCTTTAAAAGTTTAACGTTCACGAACACTTAAATATTCATATGGGTAATGATATAACCTACATGAATTTATTACTTTCTTTCTTAGTTATTGTACAAACTTTACGATCGCTGTTCTTATAATAATTGTAAGGCAAGGTTAGAGTTCAATTAAGACGTAAAATGTTTCGTGTTTTTAGGATTCTTCTCTGACAATATTTGTAACATCACTTAGGTACCGTAAAATAAAACTTTACTCATTATAAAGGCGAAAGCTTGTGAGTGGGTTAGTACCATTGTTTGTTAACTCTTTACGCTTAAACCTATATTAAGGTAATTTTAGTAGTAGTTAGTATTAAGGTATTATTAACTAATTTTGATAAAATTTGCTATGGGGGTTACTGGAACCCTGGATTATACATAGGCTATTTTTTATTAAAAAAAATGCTGTGGGGAACACCTCGTGGTTCAGCCAGAGGTCTAAAAGTAAGTCTGTATTTCGCGGGTAGAGTCGCCTCTACATTAAAACTTCCATTAACATATTCTGCCATAAATAAATGTTCTTAATTACACCAAAATAATTCGATTTGTTTTACTGCTCACGAAGTTGATGGGGTCATGGTGTAATGAACCTAATTACGGCTATTAGTCAGCCTTGACGCAGCTCGAAATGTTGCCAGCTTATAATTTACTTAACGAATGTTAATCACACAGAAAAATGTAAATAAACGAAAGATTATTGGATCGTGATTTACTGAAAGCTTTGATTAGAACTTATTTTTAATTATCTGTTGGCCCGCGGCCTCGCTCAACGAACTTGGGAAGTTAAAACGGTGTTATAAATCTTTCTCGCTTATTTTAGAATCAGTAATTCAAGATAATATGTTTATTGGCTTAGCAAATCTTTGTAATCAATATAAATGTGTGTAATATGTTTGACTGGTTTTTAGACATCTTTTATTTAAATACTTTCTTAGTTATTCTAAGACGTCACTGACTTACGGTGACGGAAAACATCGTGAGGAAACCTGGATTTAATTATCTGAAATCGCCAAACCGCAGTGAGCTAGCGTGGTGATAAATATTAAAACCTTCTCTATACGAAAAGAGGCCTTTGCCCTGCAGTGGGACAGTTATAGGCTGTTATTAATATTATTGATTCTTTTATTTATGGTGAACGCAACAACAAGTTTGGCGTTCTTCCTTTTTTGACTGAGTAGATTTTGCCAGACTCATATTACGATAATTATGTTGATTATCATATTATTTAACTTATCTTTGAAGCGAATTTACTGTTTCAATTATAATAATTAACATTAGCGAGGTTTTGTAGGTCGTTGACCGCTCAAAGATTTAGCGTAGGAATGTAGACAAAACCAAAGGAAAAATTTACATTTAAACTCCCGAGTAAATTGGCCGCTTTCTAGAAAACGACCCGTGTCAAATTATTTGTTGTTGTCGGTATCGTCTCACTTACACGCGGATTAAAGTGTTTACTTGTATAGGTCGACATCAAAGAATATATTTATTGTTAAATTTACTCAAAAAATAAAATAGTTAAAGTTTTATTAAGATAGAACTTTCTCCAGAACATTTCAGTCTAGTCATTACGTTGTGTAGCTTTATTTCTAGACAGCACTGACGCGATCATTTTTCAGCGATCAAAAATTTCCACATGCCGCAACAACAAGGGACAACAGCGACTTTTTCTCACGTTATCCACAATACATGTTCGTACCGACGGTATAAAAGATAGTAGTCTCACTTATTGATATTTGATTCTCGACACGCAATAACCTAGCTGTATCTATATCTATAGGTATGTGACACTGCGGTGAGACCCCGGCTCATCGCTTACGCATCACAATTTTTATTGTAACCCGAGCGGTCGTTATCAAGGGGTGTCGCTTAACAATGGAATTGTCTTCCTTACCTACATACACGTTTTCTAATGTTTTTGATACCTTCAGAATATTCCACACTAATGTTATAAAGCGAAAGTCAATTTCATTGATCCTTGAAATCCGTTTGCAATTAATTTTTTCCATGAAATCTGTAAATCTGGAATGGGTATACGCCATATTCGGTAAAATCTAGATCATAGCCGAATAGGCCTTTAGCAAAGAAGTAATTACATTTTAATCATAAAAGTCTGAATCGAAATTAAAGTTCTATACGCACAAGACCTGAGAGGCTGGACAATTGTTATCCATAGTACTGGAAACCAAAGTCGTATGTCCGAGTATAATTCTACATTTGGACAAACTGTGTTTTCAGTACTTTTCGTGAATGAGTCACAAACATGTAAACATCCAAAGTTGCGCGTAATCGTTTATTTATGCATTTAGGAACACGTAGTCACAGCCGCAACCATCTTGTGTGAGGCATGCTGCACACGTCGCAACGATCTTTCATGGGGGCGATACGGATAGCTCAATTTTATTTTAACTTTTATGCTCCTTACAATCTGTGCATGATGCTTGCCATTTGCTGCCAGTTGGTCTTGAGGTGTAGGGTTTACAAAATTATGCTCGACAATGAGCTTCAAGATTCATGTTAAACGCTTTATTTATCGATATATTTATAATATCAAATTTGTGTTACAGAAAGGCTTGGAAGCTAGATAATATTGTTTTTACGTCGTAGGTACTCCATTGCTTACAGGTTTTTTCCTACATATAAGTAAGAGCTTCAGAATTCGAGTACCATCTTGAGTAACATTTGATATAAATAAAATACTTTTGGATAAATCGTAGATATTAAATCTAAAATGGTATTACAGGTATATCGTTTTATAAATACGTTTATACCAATTAGGAATAACGAGACCTTCGCAAAATAAAAATCGGCGACGTTTTTTAGGAAAACATATACCATTACTTGTTCTTGAAAGGCCACGGTCACGACACGGCACGTAACTTATTCTCAGAGTTCTGTGAACGAAAGTGACGGACAAATCGTCGAGTCGTGATGTTCGCAACAGGCGTAACGTGTTGCGTAATACATTGATTGCCAACTATAAACTTACGAGTAATTCATTCATTGATTACTCAATGTAACCTACGCAGTCACACCTTTGTATTTAGAGTTTGCTAATAATTATTGTATTTTAATATCATTTTGGGCATGGCTGTATATATTCCCGTAGGTGTCGAGAACAGGTGAAGGGCGCCTTTAAAATAAACAATAATAAAAATCTTTCTTTTATGCCAGTTGTGTAAGACTAGATACTGGCATAAAGCAAATTATAAAACCGCCAGTATGTTTGCTGAAGAAAATACAAAATTGAATAAAGAACGTTCTATTTCTATATTTCATTGCGAGGAACACTGCAGGTTTATTCCCGTGGGTGTCTTGTAAAGGCGTCTGACTTGCAACATTGGTTATGCGCTAACGCTTCATATGCCAACATCAGTACGATTGTGACGCATGACAACTTCATTATAATGTAATAATATTTATCATATGTATTTGTATGAACATTACGCAAGTGTTTCCCTATTACGTAGAAAATACGTATCTTTCTGCATTTAAATCCAGTACTTGTGGAGACAATCAGACCTGTACAGTAACTGTAGAGAGTCCAAAAGTTTTCTATTCCTTAAGCTTACAACGTATTTACGAAATATTAGTAGATAGATTTACATATAATGTCTGGAAGTTACCGTCCACACACTAATGTATATAGAAACTATATTTTATAATGTTAGAAATGTACAAATTATAATTTATTATACTATTTTAATTATCATCCTGCGCAACAACCAAACTGGTTATATTTAATTGTGTTCGTGGCGTGCTCTTTGCACTATTGCAATATTGAAATCGGATACATTATTGGTTTTCGTGGTACAAACTTTAATTATTGCCAATAAATTATATTATCAACATAGGTATTTACGATTATTATTTTAAACAAGGTATTCTAAGGCCTTTGTTCAACCATGGACGTTTTCCGGCTGATGATGATGATGATATAATCGTTTGTGATGCATTCATTTCTTAGGTAGGTAAAGGTAAGGTTAATATTTTTGAAAGAGTTGTTTTAAAATCTGTGACTGCGTTTGCTTAGATCTGTAATTGCTAAAAGTAATAAAGATAAACTCAGAAGACCCAAATCTATGAACATATGTTACTGCAAAATACAATTAACTTTATTTAAAGAATATGAAATGTATTTTCTTGTCAGCGTAACTTATTCCAGGTTTTTATATTCCTGAAGCGCTTTAACAGATACAGCGAGCCGAGATTCATCACGACTATTCATTTCCTAGTCAACGCGTGCTACGCTTTTCGTGCTTAATTTAAATATACGACCGCTTAACATTTATTTAAGAAACCTAAACCCACATCCCGTTTTATTGCAGTCATTAAATGAATAAATAATCCAAAAACTGTCTAGAAAACGTGAAAGTGTAAGGAAATTAGCAAGTTAAATAAACTACTAAGCGATAATGTGATTTGGGAGTCCGCCCACGACCCTTTCACTGTGGCGTAGATTCTCAATTTGACGTGATATACATACTATCACTAAGGAGTATTCATATATTTTTTAAGACTTCAATTCTACACAATTCTATAATTTCGCCTCGTTGGTATAGTTGGTTGCTAAGCGCGACTGCTAAGCACGAGGTCCTGGGTTCGAATCCCGGGTCGGGCAAAGTGTTACTGGGTTTTTCCATTAGGTAATTCTCAGTAGCACAACGGAGTCTGGATTTGTGCCTGGTTGATGGCAATAGGCTTGACCCCTATTACCTAAATACATAACTGGTGAAATGTGGGTGTGCACCTCTGCCTACCCCTTCGGGTAATACAGGCGTGATGTTATGTTATGTCTATAATTTTGTAACACATATAGTTTACATTCTTCTAATTACAAATATCAGAAGATCTGTCCTCTACAATATTAAGTGGTTTATTTTAGTATGGCAACGAAATAATAAATTGTAGTATTTTGAAATTTGTGATGCAATTTAAAATTCAGCGGCGCATGAAAATACTCATTGACTTAACTAATTAGCTAAAACAATAAATTACAAGCGCAATGACGTGTCCCAAACATAAAATTGTTAGATAGGTACTAACCATGTAAACTATTAATATTAAATTTCGACCAATAATTACATAAATGGACTAGTTTAAAGAGTGGCGGAAATTGATTTAATTATTGGTAAGCTTCAAGCCTTTATTGCATCAGCCTGTGTTGGTTAACGTAGGTCAAGGACAAATAGGTTTAATAGTTTTGATTCAAATTGAAACTAGTGCTCAATTCCAAAGATAATGCTCAGTTGCCTCTTAAGTACGAGTCGTGAACTGGAATTGGAAATGACATGACTGCCGCTTGTCAAATGAGCTTTTGGGTAATAGAACAATTGAGTGGGAACTCTGAGCGACATCGCAGGCGAACTTGACTCCTAAAAAGATTTATACAAGCACTAGAGAAGTATGTGGAAAAAGAAGATGTAGGTCGTTTTTTATTTATTCTTTTTAGTTGTGGGCCTTATCTTGAAGTGGGACTGTCCAGGCTACATATATCGTTAAAACTTATTTGTACATTATTACCAGCATCTCGGTTTTATACATTAGAATTATTGTTGTGAGAGTTATCAAAAACTTGTAATGACATTATTAAATTAAGTATTTTAAATATAAGTGCAAAAAGTGTTAAAACGATATTAAATTTATTTACTTAAAATTCTTGAGTGGTTGAATGCTTTTTGACCACGCTTCAATTATCAAGTTCAACGACATTCTCTCGCTTTATTAAACACTATTTAAAAAAAGTAAGCATAAAGTTACATTCAATTGACCCGATAAATATAAGTTAAAACGACTAGCATTCGCTAACACCTTTCACTAACATTTATGGAACATTGGTTCTGAACACATTTTTTCACATAAGATGCCAATAATAACGTTTCTTTCGTTTTATCACTTCTAAACTTTCATCTAATGTTATGTCTTATAATAGTTTATACTTCGTTTGTTTTTATTATTAAACTAAACACCAGACGTGAGCCTATGTCCACTGGATAGTGATGTAATTATCCCCAGGTACGTGTTGTACAGACATATTTTGATTTACGCGTTTCTCTCAATTATGTTGGCATTTTCACTACAGCTTTCTAGGCAATGTAATTATCTACTTACCTTATACACTGGTGTTGGAGTTTATGCGCGATGGCTATTAGCTATCTAAAATCGATGCGATCTAAATTTTGGGGAGCAGCAGTAAATTCGTGGCTCTTAATGGAATTTCCGCATCAGAGCGCGGCGCGCGGGCGGCGTGCGTCCGGCCGCCGTCCGCGGGAAACACGGGGACTGCCACGCTCGAGTTCTGCCATGTCGACATGCCTTCAACCCTCATATTAATCCGATTAATTTCTAAATGCGCCTCCTAAAGGTACTGACTGTAAATGATTTTTGCCATTGGCATTTTGACATCCCCTTAACTCAACACCTTTCGCCTAAGGGCGGGACCCTACGTTTTGTTTTGCAATGAGCAATGAATATTAATAAACAAAATGGAAGATGGGTGCATAATTCGGATTGGATTTAGATGGCAATCAATCTTCGCTTCTTACAAGATTTTAACAATTTTTTCTTTAGACAAATGAACTGAGAAGCCGGTAATCTTCGATGAATTTTGAAAGAATTTTTCCTTGACAATATTGTCTTTAAATTATGAAAAAAGAATAACCTCATAATATAACGTACTTTTTATTGCAATGAAAACACGTAAAACTCTCGTAAAATATAAATTGATACGATGACGCTTTGATAAAAAACGTGTGGGGCTCAATCAGAACGATGTGCTCCGCAATCGGTTAATCGATTGTATAAACATTGATTTCCAATCTGAGTTCCCCAATCTGAACATAACATACGGAGCTCAAATAAAGATATCCGCGTTCAGTACGAATCGGTGCACACAGCTCTTGGTTTGATTTTAATCAAAAGTTTCGATTGGACTGCCAACCATCCGGTCGAGTGCAATCGCGGCGTACGTTTAGATCGCGCGGCTGCCACTATGATCGGGCTTTAATGACTGCACCCGAAATGTGTGTTCAATCTAATGCGTATTTGCAGTTCCATAATTGTTGAAACTTTCAACGTAGCAGTGCGCAGGACGAGCCGCGTTTCTATCTGCTTTCTGACATACATGTAACTCGTTATAAGTTTAGCGGCGGTGCTTCGCTCAGTTGGAAATGCCTAGCGCTGCGACGATCCGTAAATGAGAAAAGCATAATAAGTTTCATTAAGTAATAATTATCATTCATAACAGTTGTAAGTCGGATTCGGGAACTCATTTTAATTTCCTTGGCGATATAACGAGTATTTTCAAAGAGAGTTTTAATGAAAAGTGAAGGTAAATCTCCACGGTCTCTGAGCCCACATTTAAGTGAAATAAAAATAAATTGTACTCAAAGTGGGATAGCCGCTCAAATTAAGCACCTGAATAAATTGTGTGATAATCCGTAGCAGTCTTTTAATGCTTTACAGAGCCGCCGGCGACGAAGGCGTGCGGAAAAGAATAAACGAATGAGATAATGATTACTCTCATTTCATTACTTCTCTTGATCCTAGTAATTGAGGAAATTGGGTCGAAGTGTGATAAGAGAGAGAGTATCGGGTGTTATTGGGCCGGTCCCATTAGGGACCTCTTAATCGTATTTAACGCCTTTATCACCTGGGGGTGCGCAATGGGCCGTAACGGGCGAACATAAGGTGCAGAATTTTCGGGATCCGTAGTTAATAGCCCTGTTCGTACGCTTATTTTCCAAAATGCTTCAGTTCTATTCACAAAGTATATTTGCATAATCACACCTATTCAACTATTGTTAACAATACAGTACGTATGGATCCGCACTAGGAATAGGGGTGTGTTGTGTACCGCTGTGTTGTCGTAATATTTTCGACGCAGACGGAAAGTGGAGGGTTCCCGGAGCTAGTGGTGTTTTAATTTATATATTTTTTCTTCTCGTGCCCGCGGCTGGGCCGAGAGTTCATAATGGACAAAACATTAACTCAGTCTACTTTGGTTGAAAGCTTTCAGGGCTTTTTGACTCATCTTGCGTTAACATTTTCGTCCGGTTTCTATGCATTAAGTGATCCATATACTCAGATTTTCATACAAATATTTATTAAAATATCTTACACAAAAAACTTAATTATTTTGTACGTAATTATCTAGGCTCTTGGATTAATAGCCTGACGAAAGTTTATATAGCATGATAATAGTTTCTTGTTAGTAAAATGAATTAAGATCTAATCGGTTTCAATTAATATTAACGATATTATACCAGATCTTAAACTAATTTGTATAGGTTGATGCTATTAGATACTTATTGACTGGTGGGGCGGCAGAGAAAGTGGCGTAAGAGTGAAAACCGCAAAAATGCCACCGGTTCACTTTCCTATGAGGTGTGCATATGGCCATATGTTAGACTGGTTTTGTCATGACGAATTCTACAGCTCCTGTCTATGTTAGACGTGTGGTAATGAAACGTGGGTAAACAAACAACTTTCTGTTTATGTCATTATCGTGTCATATCAGTGCGTAAACATTAACTGCGGCACATGGGCTTCTGTACACCGCTACAATAAGCTATCAAGAGGGTTCATTGCCATAATCAACACGATTAGATAACCGATTGGCGTGGCAGTCGCTATTATGGCAAAAGACGATACTTACCATCAAGCTTTCCATAATCCCATTTTAAAGAAATCAGGTAAAGTGATAAAGATTATGTACTTATGTTGTACTGGTACAAAATTCCAATCTAAGGCCGATCCTCTAAGTTCTGTTCTCATAAAAAATCTTTAGTGTGTAAAAGTAGTGGATAACATATTTAGCTTGTCTAAGATCATGTGCCCATGATCTTAATAGTTAAACTTACAACCACACTTACAATTATGGTTGTAACTTGTAAGTGTGGTTTGGCTGACAAAACGCTACGAAGAAACAAAACAACATCTCGAAACTCTCCATTCCTTGAAAAGAATAACAGGAGAACCATCAAAAACTTAACCAGGATTTTTCTTTGAATTCTAGCTAATTTGCATTTTAGCTAAACAGCGTTTTGACCTCGGCCGCAATTCACTTTCGGCCAATGAACTTGAATAATTAATTTTATTTGTAATCTTTCCTATTTATTTAACTTTAATAAACGAGGTGTTATAAAAAAGGTGAACAATTCGCAATTCAAAAACAGAATCTGTTACAAAATTACTTTCGTTCTATATTTCCGGAGTTCGTTTTGAAACACACAAATGTATTCTCTATTTCGAGCTTATACAGCTGGCAATGCACGTGTACATTTATTTAAACCTAATATTGTTCATAAAATAATACTTTAACGACTTTGGAACAGTGGTTTTAAAAATAAAATGTAGTAATAAATGTTTAATAGGTGAAAGAAGTATCAATACCCATCTTAAAAAGAGAGAAACTCGATAAAGAGAAAATAGCTTTTTTGGAGTGATCGTTTGTGCTGGTTTTCAATAAGAGTTTACAATGACGATAAAAAGTTTACAATGACTGCACGATACCACAAAATACTAATAAAGGCGACTTCACATCGATTACAGTCGACGACACCGATCATAACTTTGCAGTAGAACCTGTTGAAAGCGCGACAATGAGTATTGATGCTATTATGTGTTTGGTTCGAAATGAACGACCGTGCGGTTGTGATAGATAAACTGAGAAACTATGGTGTTCTAGTCCAGTAAAAGTCAGCGATGGTGATTGAATGCTTGTAAAGAAAAACAATTGAATTGTAGCACATGAAACAATTTTCGGATCCAACTTTTTTTTACCGCCAAATGTTTAAAAACAAGTGAAAAATTAATAAGAAATAATTCGAATAATACACAGACACACACTAGTTGCTGCAAAGTTTGAATCTAATACTAATGTAGAACGAGCTTTATACATAATAACGGAGTCTTGCGGCATTAGGCAGTAGGTATACAGGCAACCGCAGCTATGCGGCTAGTTGCGACACTTGCATCGAAAGTGCACACTGATGTGGGACATTGGGCCTGCCATACCTAGACGTATAGTTATTTGTATTGCTTATTCATATATGGCTAGTTAATATTGTGAAAATTATAAGCTCTGGTAATGATGGCACTGTTAGTAATAATTTATATGGACAATTTGACGCTTTGATCTTAACTTTACCTCTTTGATAAGTGTACCTTAGAGGTATACTGATTTGAGCAGGCATAGCCGAGTGGTATGACCTTTGGACTACCAAGTCAAAGGTTGGAAGTTCAAACCTCGGCACGCATCAATGTTTTTTGAGTTCATGTGTGAATTATAATTTAGTTATAAAGTGCTAAAATCGTGGTGAGGAGACAGGCACACCTGAGAGATTATTCAATGGTGTGTAAAGCCATGTCAGGCCTACAAGCGGTTTAAACTCTGACGCCAGGTTGTTCATCAACCATACGATAAGAATAAGAAGACTCATACCGAGATCAATTATAGTAATAAAAAATATTTCGCCTTTGCTTAATATGCCAATTATTTCTTTGAAACTAAATGTTACGATATCAATATGCAAAATAACAAAGATTTTAAAAATATTGACCATGTGGTTGACTGTCACGGTTATACCAATAGCCTCATCGAAAAGCAGAAGATAATGCGAAAATTTGAACAAGATTAATGTAGCTCTCAGGTGAATTAATAATATTGAGCGACCGTTAATTTTGTGTCCAAACGGCAATTTTCTTGATAGGATTTTGGCTTTAGAGTTATGGCCTTGTTGTTTGAGGCGTTGGGCTTAAACACCTTGTCATTAAAAGTTAAAGGTTTGCTATTAGACAAACATCTCCACAAATGTACATTAGGTACATATAATTTATTCAATCAACAAACTAAAACGTATATGATAGTGTCGCTGGTTGAAAATGAATTGAGTACACAGACTACAAAAGCCAATACAGGCTCATTCTTATAAAAAAACCTAGATTCCGTAAAAAACAAATTACATATTGGAATTGCTACGATTTGGTCAGTTGGCTTTTAGTAAGACGACTGATATACATCTTTCATTACTATGGTGATACAATATCAAACGCCTTTGATCCTGTGGTTAGTCGTAGGAGCTCGACATTTATTGCGAAAGTTTAAGTGCCACGAATTGAGAAGTTCACGAGACTCAAGCATTATTATATGTTGTACTCGGCTTTATCGTTCACACGTCTTCGTGCATAACGACACGTATTTTATTACTTACACACAAAAGTATTACATACAAAAAATACTCGGTAACGGTGACTCAAGATAAAGAGGAGGCAGGCTTTTGCACCTCAATGTCGAACAATAGAATTCATTATAGCGACTTGTAGGTGTAATTAAAGGATTCACCTCAGGCAGGCAAACAAATAGAGAATAGTGAATAGATCAGAAGTCGGACTTGTCTGGCCAATTTAGGGGTTCGTTGTTCGCTTATTACTTGCCGTAATGTGCCCTTTAACTTTTATGGGGCGAAGTTGCGGAATGAGACTGGCTCGGGCTCGCAGGGGACTAATATAGGGCAAGAGTTCGTACTTTTGTTTAAATTTGCACAAATTTTATTGTTGTACCTATGTTTGGATGATTGTCTGTGGCGATAGTTTTGCGTGGGTTCTGTCCTTCCATATTTTTGAAAAAAAAATTGCCACAGGTAAATATTAGAACGAAACTTTATTTAAAATTGTTTTTTTTAGTCATTGTTTTAGCTAATGTGTTATTCTTATTTTTCAGGTAAGTGAAGGCGAATTCATCTCAATAAGTAAGAATAATAATGTCTAACGTATAATATAATCGTTTGAACATCAACCACGTTTCCAACCCACTCCTACTTTTAAACTGGCCACGCACCGTTGCCCTTTAAGAACTGAATTTTAAATCAAAATTATGAGAGCATCCAAAGAATTTCTAATCACTACCTTATCGAGACGACGTTACTTTGGTAAAAGTAATTAAGAAGATTTTATCACATAAAATAGTGTTGAAAGCAGATTCGAGTGGTTTCAACTTGCTCTATAAATCTAGAACCCTTTACACTTCATAGAATAGCAGTGAGGAGGGTCTTGTAGAACAATTACTTGGGAATATATTACGGGACAAGGACGAGGCAGGCGGTCGCGAGTAATGCCGCGATATTAACTTATCTCAGGTGCGTGAGGCAGTAAATATACAGAGTGCTTACTTTGGGAGTGTCAACGGAGCTGAAATAATGTAACTGGGAGGACCTTATCTTGGCACATCCACAACCGTTACCCTGCAGTAAGGATGTCGGAAGATGTGGAGTGGGTAAACAATTTATTAAAAAAGATGGCGTGTAAGCCGCATGATCATCTATCATTAGATTTATTGTTGTGCCAAAAGAATCTGCGCGGTTCCTGACATGGTTATTAACGAATGGGACTTGACGTCATACTTTGTTATTCCCTATAGTGTTTTTCATCAATATTTGCTTTGTGTAGGTTTTGAAAGTCTTCCAACATAATGTTCCATTTATTTTCCTATTCACATCATATTAGAGTCTCTGAATAGAAGGTGAAGTGAAATATTTTACTTATTTCTTTTCCTAGTATTTTTGTAAGTTTGTATGTTCTTCATTTTTTCTCACCTAAATTGCTTCTGCGATACACATTTTATGTATAGGCAGACAAGTCTGTGACTCTAAAAGCTTTGAAGAAGGCGACACGTATCGAAATGTTTTAGGTATTCTCTGTTTGTCGTGAAACCGCGAGCGTAACGCATCACGTGCTCGAATCTCGCTATCACTTTGAAGATATTACTTCTAACACGTTTTTATTTGTATACGTACGACGGAGTGTAATACATACCACTATGACAACATTACAATTATTTCTTAGAGTCCAATCCAACAAAATATTATTTCAAAGCAAATGTTTAAGCGTATATACGTCGCTGTTCTTAGCGGGCTCGAGGTGGGACGCCCAAAATTATTGCGAATATATGCGATAACGCAATGCCTCGCTCCGAGAAAGGAAGACCATTGTACGCTTGCTCTCGCATAAACTTAACTAATTACACGTAATTTATATGAGTTTAAAGTAACAGTGAAGGATACTATACAGTAGGCACTTATTCTGACGACTTATCACCTAATTGTTGGGATTTCCTACAACTAATCTACAGAAGGCGACGTGACCTTTAATAGAAATTATACGCATTCCTATTTTAACTTAAACTGAAATGGATCTGACAGGATCGTGGTTCTCAAGATATTATCTCTAATCTCAGTTTAACATAGGCTTTGACTTAATGATTTCGGGACATTTCGAGGCAAGATCGATCTCCAGATCTGTGGCACTTAATCCTTGATATGAGTTTCTGTCGGTTGATCGCCAAGTCTATTACGCAATGTGGGTCGTAACCCCTAACAGTTGCTACGAGGCTTACATTTTAGTAATCCGCTTGTCGACAGGGACTTCTCCCAACCGACACTACGTACAAAATTGAGACAACTTTGAAAATACCGACGTATGTGAAATTCTGGTTTCAATTAAGACGAGACAAATTGAGTCGTGTTTAAAATCGGCAAAGGGTCGCGTATTACGATGGGAGATAAAAATGTCTTCAAGTAAGCGTAATTTTATTTTGAAATGAGAAAGCGCACTTAAGGAAAAGCCATAAAATAACTAAAACGAAAAATAAAAGTAAATTAAAAAAACGTACGGTATAAGTCCTACTAACATATCTTGAGATGATAGTCCAACACAAAATAAACACAACTACGATCTCAGCACCAAATCAGCGAAAGAGGTTTTATCAGAAAATGGAATCGTTCGACAATTTAAAATGCAAATGCCTTCAAGACATATTTATGTAGAATATAAGCAAAAGTTGTTCGGCCGGATACCGCAGCCGGCTAGATAAGCCTTTTCAGTTCACTTTAGCACCCTCCCGCTCCCTTTATTTTAAACATTATCTATTTGAGGTTGGGAGCGAAAAAATTAGGCCAATTTAGGCGAGCCAGTGGACCATTTTATTTATGTTGTTCGAATTGTCTGTTTTTTGTATAAAAAACCATTTAAGTAGAAATGTTTTTTGTTCTGTAATAGCCAGTCTGTGCCAATTATAAAATTCAGTTTTTTTCGTAATAAATTTGGATATGGTCCACGAGTTTTTATCATGTAATTTTTTAGTAGATTTTATATTGCTCTCGCGGTTTTATAAATCTTACATCAAATATTAAACAATAACTAAACATTGATCTCAGCATATAATTATCGTTAATTCAAGATCTAGAATTCGCGACTGACAAAGATATTTGTATTCAGATATATAAATGCTAATTCAAAGATATCTGTTTGAGTAATAAAACTAAGAGCGAATCACACGGAGCAAGTTTGGTATCAGATAGCGGAGTAGAGGCTATATGATTTATTTTCCTTGATAACACTTCCCTGGGAATGTTTTGTTGACTTACACAAAAAGATAAAATAAGTCTCCTAACTTTCTATAATAAATCCTTTCATCGATTACATGTCAAATTAGAGTCCTAATTTACTCTTTTATCGAACTCAAAATTCAAATTTGTAAAAAGAATACTTTAACCTGAACGGGTTTGAAACCAGCGGGGTTCACTAACTTTTTTTATTACACCACTTGATGGAAATTCAGAGATGTGTTTCTCTATGGGATAGTTAGCTGCGGGCCCAACTTGTTATAGTGTTCAAAAATCGATTTTAAATGCAGTCTCCAAGAGACTACATTTCAGACATGATTTCGTATCGAAACTACTCTTTTGTCATCTATAATTCAGGTCAGGTACAGCACATATAACATGTAAATGCACTAGTAACAACAACATACGAACATAGATCAGTAACAGTGCGATAAGTACTCGGTGTCCATTGCCTAATCGGGTATCACTAAAGGCTTTTACTGTTACTATTGTTGTGTCAGAAGAACGCGCCGCAAAATGCCACCAATGACATGTCTTTTAAGTGCTCATTCTTACTAACATGAACAATGACAGAGCTTCCTTACAAACGTACACTGCCAGTTAAGTAATCCAGTGTCGTTTGAAAGAATCCTCGAGAGATTTAAGTGCTATTGTGCAATTGATTTCTGCACTCGCGTTGGTAAATTGCCCGATGCTTCTTTGTCATAGTTCCTGTTTGCTTAAAAGTTTAAGTAGTGAAAATCGGTCAAGCGCTATAGGGGCGGGTTTCGCATCATTAGATTGAAGATGGAAAAGTTTGTTTTGGTTTCCGTGTTCGATATGGTTTAAAAATATCTAGATGTTGTTTTTATTATAATATAATGGTTCATGTTTTCTTTCTATTAGCCGATATGTTGTATTCTCATTTATCCGAACATCGGTGGTAAACTACAAAACAGTACAGGGATGTGTTAAATATATTTGGGTAAGTTATATTGCTGAGTGCTACCTAAAATTATCATTTTCGTTTGCGTTGCATTTGAAACAGCTATTTACTTAATCAGATTGAATATGCAGTGCCCTATAATTTAGTTCGAAAGCACTATAACAATGAACTAATACAATGAAACGTCATTTGGCAAGTGTTAATATACTCGGGGTTGTTGTTTCACTCTTAATTGGCTATAAAGTCATAATTCACAGATAACAAAAGGCGAACGGCACACAGGAATATCGGCGTGATTCCAATTATCATCGCGAAATTGAGTCAAGCGGCTCTACTGCCGCACCAGTACCGAACAACAAATGAAGATTCGGTGTCTGGTTGCGTTCCATTGTCGTTTCCTCGTAGACGTTTGCATAACAGCCATCGACGTTATTATACTAACTCCGCAGTGTACTCCGAAGTATAATGGGGTATTTCGTGCCCCGTATTCGCAGTAACACCGAGGATTCTAAACAACGGACTTGTGCAAACAAAGGTTCATTGCTGGCATTGTTACAGTCGCGACCAGACAACGCCGACTTAATGGTGACATTGTAGGAAACGTTAATTAAACCAACAACGATTCAACGAATGTGAGACTTTGAGCCCCACAGGTTTCTGTTTAAGGCTAGGTAGTACCTCAAATGCCGCAATTTTGAGTTTTTTAAATGCATCTGAGACAGTGAAAGTAATGTTTTAAGTTCTGAAAAAAATATATGTACTAGTTAAGGATATGGTCTAGTGAAAGTCGCTGGCAGTTACACGATCCGATGAACTTTACTCGATAAAAAAAAATCCCAAAGTTACCTCTTTTTGTAATGATTTTTCAATCTGACGACTAAATTACTGCGATTTTACATTAAATTTTTGCACTCAACTAAAGACACTAAATATTTCTAGGCAAATTCGCTGAGTTTGACTTGATAAAATGATTCCCTCATTACTAAAACCTCGAAAAATCGAAATCTTCACTACCATCCCGCGTGAAGCACCCCCGCTGGGCCTGTTGCGCATACTCGGGGCGCATACGTCAATGTCAGTCAGTGTCCAGAGGACACTTCGGACGGGTGGGTATACATGCGTTATTTTTAAAAATTATTTTGAAAAATTATTAGTAATGAATAATTTTTCAATTAAACCACATTTTAAATATACTGAATATACATATTCCTCAAAATAATAAAATAAAATATGGTATGCATAAGTATAAAAACGACTTCGTAATTTCGTTTTGATTTTTGTATGTGTCATAGAGTAAGCTGCAGATGTGACCGAAAGTAAAATACCTATTTACTTAAATCTAAATTATTGAGACAGTTTATCTTATATTTTGAGATAGAAAAAAAAATAAAACATCGACATTTTAGCTGTCTCGAAAATTTCGAAAAAGCATTCAAAATAATTATTCCTTGCCTAAGTCTTATTAAAATAGTCAAGGTTTAAAAGCCGATTCACACATATCAGTAATGTCACAGTTCCGCGTCCGCACAGGTCCACATCAATGCTGTAGTGATTCAGTAGTGCTACAATTTACACTGTAATGTCAGTACTCAGATCTATGAGCATCTTCAGGCCAATAGTGAGCTGACGTCAATAATACGAGACTAAATAGAAGAGCAGCATTAAGATAGCTAAAAAATACTTAATTGTTATTCAGTACTTCACTCATTATTTTTTACACACAACTGGCGGGTGGACTATTTGTTTTATTAATTTTCGATTTTAACATTAGGTATATTTTATTTGTTTATATATTTATATCTACATATTATTATTACATTTCCTTTTTTGTGAATGGTTGATTGTGATGTGACTAGTGACAGCGATAGTTTTGTATCAGCATGTAGCATCAAAGAAAGCTTTTCCAGTATTCCATCTCTTGTTGAATTACACGAGTCTGGATTTTCTGATGTTCCGAAAAATCCTAATGTAGTCCATATTAATGCCCAAAGTATGTCGGCTCATTATCATGATATCCTAGCAAATCTGTACTACAAGATATCGACGCAATACTCGTTGCTGAGTCATGGCTAAAACCGTATCTCCCGTCTACTTCTTATTCTTTACCTGGATATCAATTCATCAGAAATGATCGCACTGGCGGTGGTGGTGGTGGTGTTGCCATATATTTACATGCTAATATTCCTTTTTCAATTGTTAGTATGTCACCACAGCCACCACCGTCGAATGCAGGCGAACATCTGTTTAAAGAAATAGGTATGTCATCTTTCAAAGGTTCTGCTTGGTGCCTATTATAGTCTACATAATATCTTCCTTGCATATCGATTATATTTCCTCCTTCCTTTTGAAAACATTCCTACGTACGTTATTCCGTTTTACGGTCGTATTATTATGGGGGACTTCAACACCTGTCTCCTCAAACAGGACGAATTTGAAAAGACATTGGTGCGTGCCGGGGCTTGAACTTGCGACATTTGACATGGCAGTCTAATGATCATACCACTCGGCTATCATTGCTGCAAAGTTACTTGGTGCTTACATTATTTCAATGTTGTTTATTGTTTAATGGCTTATAGTTTTCTTGAGGTAAATAAGGATTTTGATTGACGTCGGATGAAAACCAAGACTCTTAATGGTAAATTTTAACATTTTGGTAACGGACATTATGTAAAACCATAATGACGAATGAACGATTTGATTGAAAATCGAAACAAGGCAAGATTTTCTGTCAAGAATACACGAATGTGTATTTTAGAATTGAATATTTCGCTATGTTTTACTTGTTTATTTGGGTAGACTTCTACCCAACTCGTACAAAATGCCTCAAAAAATCGAAATAATTTAGTTTTACTGAGAGGAAGTAAAATAGGCAAAATGTAGTCATTATTTTGTCACATCTGTGTTCTTAAGTGATAATTTAAATTCTTCAATTCAAAATACTGTAAATTGTGTTTGACAAATTCGCCGGTCCCCCCGCAGTGGGCGGGGCTATGTACCCCTGCTTCACCCCCTCAAAAACGTGAACATTTGCATCTCACCTGGCCTTAATAACAGTGACACTGGTATTAATGTCGTGTCCGAAACTGTTGTCATAATACTTTAACACGCTTGTCGATTTTATATTAAACTTTCTGTTGGGTTTTGTATCTCAAACGGGGTTTAGTGGGTTTATGAAAAGATTTACTTAATATTAAAACAGTTCCGTTAGGTTAATGTTGACACTATAATATCTTGTATGCTTTTTTCTATCGTCCTGAACTCTAAAAATAAGATTTGTCGTCTTTACTGCAGACAAAACTTTGCAAGAAATTGGCTAAAGACGTCATTGTTTTCAATAACCATGCGGTTCAAATATAAGCCGGAAAACACTCAATTCATCCATTTTTAAAAGTCAAAAACTTCACTTCGCCTCTATTAAGGCTTCCAGCATAACAAACGCAGTGTTGCCTGCCACAAAATGTAGTTGGATTAACAAGGAACAATAAAAAACAAAACAACGTAAATAAATGGCATTTGGCACAGCGCTACACTTCGAAATCTGTAGCGAACCGAACGGACAATGAATCGACAAAAATTTGCCCCACTTGCATAATTATTTGTGTTTTCGGATAACAGAAATCTATTTTAACATTATTAAAAGTTTTGTGTGCGACGTTCTAAAAAACATAGTTATAAATATTTCGATGACATTAAAAATCAAATAATTATATTTACTGCTTCTGCGAATATAAAAAGTAAGAATTGCAAATTTCATTTTTGAAAAGATGAACGCAGCACTCCTTGGGCTAACATGTAGAATACGTCGCAAGCTTTTAAGTTCTAAGCACACTTTACATAAACATGCATATTTTATAATTATTATACTTCTATGTACATTAGAGTGAAGGTTATTTCAGTGTAATATCGTGCCACCTACAGAAAACCCACCACGTTGTTTAGCTTATATTATGTAAATAAATAATAATTATATTACCTCACTGAACTCTTAGTATTGTAAGTTTTAGTCTGATAAAAAAAAAGTTAGTGATTAATGGGCGTGGCTTATCTCCTGAGCTATCATATTCCAATTACGGTATAACATCTGGCCTAGTGAGTAACAATCAATTTTGAATGTTGCTTTACTATTTCCATAGCTCCAATTTATTAAGATGACGTAATATTATTACAATCAGCCTATGATCTACTGTAGCTATATTGTATACAGTCGATCATAAGATATTTTGGTATTGTTATGTATAAGGCTGTAGAAATATACGCAATATAAGGCCGCTGTCCGGGCTGTTCCCATGCCATCCATCATTTCCTTTCACTTCATTAGGCATAACGTTCAAAATAAACATGTTGTCCGCTAACCATCCAAACGATGAATAACCTCGCTGTGTTATTTACTTATAATACAGTATACATTGGATACAATTATTGTTATTATTTTCCTGGTGAACCCCACAATATTTTCGTTATTCAGCCTTAGTTCTATGGCCTTTGTGGTGAAGAATTTGATAATGTATTGTATATAGGGATACTATTTAATGATATCTTTAATTTTTTACTCGCAACACGACCGGATTTGAAGTTTAAACCCGCTACAATTTTTTTGTGAAAGTTCTTTCCAACACGAAACTAAAACCTAACGAATATGTACAAGCACCCAAAATTTCGTTCAGCCAGTATTTTACTACTACTGAACAGTGAATTGTATGCAAAACTTGTGGAAGGCTATAAAACGTAGGAAGAGACAATACAATAAAGCAAGCAACCGATACCCGATGCATGGAAGTGAACTCGATTTCATATAAAAATTCATTGGATCCAGTTCATATCTTTTGTTTAACTTACAGTCACGTGACGTGTAGTTTGGATTTTTACGGTTATTTCATATTCATGCCATAAAATATAGGTGATAGAGTTCTGCTGTAAACGTGAATACCTGATAATTTTTTTACTACAGTTACCTTGCACGGTTGCAAAGAGAAAAGAGAAACAGACCCAGTTGAAGCAATGACTGAAGCGTGCTTCGAAAATATTAGTGTTTACGCAGATATTTCTGAAGCTTATGAAAAGAGTTTACATAACGAGTCCGAACGTAACTTGTTTTTTTAAAGCTGAGTCGCAAGGTTTCAGATATCACGATAGAAGAAAATAGAAAATTGGTAAACGACATAATATCCATAAACTAACAAGAAGCTGCGAAGAAACAACATAAACACAGGAGTATATGAACTGTCTATTGCTCTTATCATTACTTGAGATTCAGGAAATAAACAAGGAAACGTAGGATGTTGTGGACGGTGTAAACAAAACGTTGGAGGTGAGGCGCCAAGTATTACTGCTGTCGATTCCCACAGTCCCGAAGATCCTGTGTTGTTTGTCTAAGGCGTTACGAACAACTTGCGTGAAATTGATATCAAGCTCACACACGATCCTCTGTTTGCGCATAGTGAATCGTTATTACAATCGTGATAGGATCTCGTACGATTTTATTTTTTTATGGAATATGCTTTTGTTTTGACATGTGTTATGGTGAATTTCGGAAATGATGAAGTGAGCAGTTTGAATACTGTTTGTATTGGATTGTTTTACTGTTGAGTGTATTGTATGTTTGTTGTTTAAAGTCAAACCAAATTATTTACCTTTAAACTCTGTATGTTAATTTGTGGGTTGATTTCCTTAATTTGTGCTTATGTCGTTAAGATGTAGGATCAAAATCAAAGTAACGATACACAGGTTTTCATATGAAAAAACTATCACTTGTTACGTTATATAATAACATTTTTAAACTTGTAACTGCGAACGTAACAGGATTGGCAACAGCCAAACTCCATTTAACTTTAATCCCATTGGTAACTTTACTCATATCATTAGGCACATAAAACACAAAGAAGTCAGAGAATCGGAAACTTACGAGGTGTACCCGAAGCGATATAACGCGAGATAGGAAAAGGCGCCCTTCCCTTCCGAACCATATACTACCTATTCATTGCGAGGGGTAACAAAATTTTATTTCAAGTTAAATTGTGTTCGCAACTCAGCCACTTCTTATTTATTAGGGTGGAGTATTGACGCCTCTGGCACATCACACGTGTACAATGCCGTCTAATAACAAAGTCAAAGCACCCTTTGTCATCACTACACCCAATTTTGGGATGCATTTGGTTTAAGTGCCTCTATTATTTCATGACTTTGAACTTTATAATTAAATCAAATTGTTCGCTCTTAATAATCTTTTGCATATTATTAACAAGGGTGCGTCTTTATAAAATAAATGCCTTATTAATATAAATATACCCATATTTGATGGGTGATTGTTGTGGAGACACGTCTTAAGCATTCCAGACGATTGCTTATTTGAGCCCCGTTTCATGTTGTCATTTTATGTCGTCTTCAGACAAAAAACGTAAATGCTTACATGAAAACATGTCAAAATTAATCGCTTACTTCCTTGTTTCTAAGAATATTATGCGTCTAACGGCAAAATGGTAGTCAGATTCGTGCCCCGTTTTCGCGTAGGTACCTATTTTAATTAACTTTAACAATAAAATGAATAAAGTTAGGGCGGCGGCGGTAGGACATCTTGCGACGTTGGCGTATCGGCGTCCCCACAAGTGTGCCTTGTTTTATTCATAGGCTTCTTTGAATAAAGATGAAAATATTAAGTCTGACCAAGGAAAACGCCGACTGGGGGCTAATGTGGTAGGGGGTTAATAGTCATACATATTAATGGGAAAAATAATATGTTGACAGGGTTGTTTAAGTTGACGAGGTCAAAATTGCATGCGTGAAACGAAAAAGGTATATATCAAGTTCAATAGACCATCTCAACTTTTAAAACACTTTTTTCATTATTAATCATAACTATGCGTCTGAGTAATATAAAACAGTCATTAAAATATTTTGAGGTGCTTTGAATACTAAAGCTAAAAATAAATTTAGAGGAAACGGTCTACCCAGACGTGACTGCTTTGTTAAAAATAACAAAAAACAAAACGCTATTGCGAGGGAGCCTAATTAGTTACCGGCCGTATAAAAGCTGGTGCTGCAATGAAACGGGGATGACGACTTAAAACCGTTATCATTTGTTTTGCTATTCATAAAATACAGGTTGTGAAACTGCAGAATCGTGAAAAACATTCTGCAGTTGTAGGTACAATGATATGCAATCTAGTCGAAAATCAGATAAACGATTTTGTCTCATATAGCGAGGCAAACAAAATATACTTTTGTTAAAATTGTCTACAGACGTAGCCCATTTAGAATAAAAAATATAAAACATCAATAAAATGTGCCAGCATATGTCAAGCCCGGAGTATGTAAATGGGCAATCATTTTAATGTCCGGATCATGCGTTATAAAGTAAGCGGTAATTGGGGATCGCAATAAACAAATTTCAAGCGAAAAAAGAACCTTCCCTCTGAATGCTGACTGACTTGCTCTCTACCTAATACGTTGGATTTTTATGGCAATTATTTTATAAGTCATCGAGTTTTTTATACAAATCAAGCGAATTATGTCCTTTTTTGGGTCGAACGAACGAAATAAATTAGGCATAATCAAGAAATTTTTGTACTTGTAGATACGGTAAAATTGTGACTCTAGTATTAGGCAGATATTCATTATTAAATGTTTTGGTATGTTTATTATTGTATTTTTACTACTACTTACAAACGATAGTATTGTAGCATGAACTGAGCTATTAATAAAGTAATTTAATATTATATTAGTTTTTATAGAACTTCGTGTGTCTTCAATCAATAGTGTGTTGTTCAGTCTAAAATCTTAAATCTATTCTTCAACTTACTACTTCTCTTTATAAAACGCTTTACTTACCAGTACTCTTAAATAATTGAATGATATTGCTAGCTTTCATTTCAGGAAGTGGTTTTTTTTCATACATTACAAGTTTCCTTTATTATTATTTTATTTATTGAAATTTTTTATTATACCTACAAAGTATATTCGCTGTAAGTGACATAACACACAAGCCGTACAACGGAATACGTCTTTTATAAGTTCTAACAGGAAATGTTCCAAACTAAAAGTTGTTAACATCTTGTGTGCGGTGAACACCCTAATCCCTAATGTCGCGTCCGCACGGCTTGATTTAAGTTGACGACCACAATGTGGATATCAGTAACATAAAAGTATAAAATATACTAGCACCTGGCACATCAATCCTCGTTTATGAAAAAACAACATGGTGGACTTAACTGGGCGCGCGGGCAACACTTTTACAGCTACTTATGCCTCTCATCTCTCGTGATAAATGAGTGTTGGCGGAGTTTTAGTGTGCGCCGCGTGCACGTTACGGTCGCCCGCTAAGATACTAAGTTGTGAAGAGGTGGGGCGTAAACAGTTGGTGCCTTCACTTGTTTCAACATTATTGTGGACCAGTAGGCGCACAGTTTTGACTTTCCCGAATCTTAGTTGGGTAATGTCGTTTTCTACTATTTCTGTAACTCTTAGCAAAACAACGGTGAACAGATGTTTTGTTAACTCAGTCGGTAATGATTATGTAGGTGATCTTTCTACAGGTTAAGTAGGGCATGCAATTAGACCACTGATAAAAATTTTTGTTCGATATAAAAAAACTTATTTCAGTTCGTGTTTCAGTTCAAATTTGTGTGTATGTGTCAAGGAATTGTCGAAGCATCTAAGAAGCTAATAAAGTTTTCTTATTCAAATCGCGAATTACTCGAAAGTACATAAACAGATATCGTATAGAACTAAAAAAAGCGTACAATAATATTTACATAAAAGAATCGACTAACGAATCGTATTTACACGCAAAACAAGGCGCTTTTCCTTTTCATTTTCCGCATCTCAAAGTCAACACGGAGTGCGTTGCTTCGCCTGTCGGCTTTTCTCCCACTTTAATGGCTTCATCTTTATTCGAGGCCTCGTGAATATTACTGGGTGCCTACGTCGGCATTTGTCCTGTTACTATTACAGACACCATTCGATCCTAAGTGAAGCCTGAACTTAACCTACTTTAACTACTGTTGACAAACGTATTTGCGAATCGGTAATGAAAATGTATTGAAATGTTCGAAGAAAAATGGTTGCATAGGTATAATATTTCATCCTTTGTATCTACGCCTTCAGGTATATTATGTGATTGTAAAAGCTTATTTAACACCATCTTTTTAAACTAACATAACGTCGTCTGAACAAGTTCTTAGGGGCGGCGTCCATAAATTTTCCACTTCATTACAGATTTGAGACCGAAACTTAAAAGAAAATTATCGATAAAGGAGAGTAAAGGAAACACTGAGAAGGGGTTTGTTTTCTATTTTCCTTAAAATACTTCGAGGCAATAATTTCTCGCTTAGCTCGCCCTGAAGAGTCATTTTGTACCTCACGCACAGTTCAAGATTATAGAGGTATTTTTATCACAAAATACAAAGAATAGATTTATTGTATCAGATAATAACTATTATTTACTGAATCGGAAAAAAGGTTGGACGGTAGTTCAATGAAACGTTATTTATGACGCAAATAAATTGTGATATAATTTAACATCATTTACTTTTGTTAAAACGCCTTTTATATATTTACTTTATTTATGTTTGAGAATAAAATTGCGATATAATCTTGCTTTGATGCTACAAAGTTGTAGCAAAGATGTAGGAAGCAGATAACTTAGAAATTAAGACGGAAACTTTATAGTTCAAGTATCAACACCGAATGCGACGGCCCGACGCGCGTCGCGAGCATACTTGTAAAGTCAGAAACTGATTTTAAAACTGATACCGTGTGTAAAGGTTCCAGAAGTAGTTCGACGTAACGGATCGTTCATCTTTATTCAAACCGCGTTCATGAATAACACAGCAAGGGTAAATACAACTCCCGGGAGGACTAGTGATAACACACAGAGCCGTCAGGGAGACGTTAAGAGCAATTCAGTTCAGGATCTTTATTACGCCCAAGTTTCTTAAGTGGAGGATAAGATACGAATAATACGAGATTAGAGAAGTTATCTCTGGTGAATTATTAAATGCATATAGTTTCTCAACTACATATCTCATTGTTTTCCGGCTTGAGTCTCAACTGGGATTATTTGTGAGCTAGCTAGCTAGTTATAATAACTTATTACAGTTTCTCTAGGTTTCACGTTTTGTTTAAAACGCTGAGTAATGTAATATTAAGAAAAATAGTTTTTTTAGTAATACAGTCATAAAATGTCAATAGTAGATTTAATAATGATTATAAATATTGCATATAAACGTATAGTTTTAGTTCTGGATCCTTGAGGTATGTGTTTATTCGCAACCAGGAAGATTAAGGAGATATTTTGTTAGCAACACCGCGGGGCCTATCTTAGAATAATATTAAACAGCTTTAGTGCTCGTGTCGCGTGTGATAGATAAGGCTAAGGCTTTCAAGACACATTATGTCAGAAGTAAAACATGTTGGAATGTTTCATATAGGTATATACGTTTACTAGGCTTACCGCGCGATGCTATTGGGTCAACCTATTTTGCACTTAGATGAGATAAAAGTACAAGACATATACAAGTTTTCTGAATCTTAACAAAAAGTTTTTACCTAAATATATAAATATGTTATTTGAATTAACTTAGTCTAAAGGTAGCTAAATAGTTTATTGTTTCACTTTTGAATCACTGCTAGTTAAAAATTATACTTCATTATATTATTATAGTTTGGCCTTAATGATCTGTTGTTTGCTCCTGGTATTATAAAATTACATTGATTATAATGAAAGAAAAATGTAGGTATCCTAGATATTACGCTACGAACTTTATGTTATGCTTTGATAAGCATTTTATAAACAAATGTATTAAAACAATTGCTCCTCAGCTAGTTAGTATTTGTTTCATTCATTTTGGTACTCGCAATATGTATTTTACAGTATATGAGGCTTTCATAATGTGTGAAAGGAAATTGCATGACATTTTTATTATAGCGTATTTCACACACACTGATTTCCAATTTAACACACAGCACAAATGCGAACTTTTATCCGTTTAATTTAAATGTTAAAAATGTAGTTTTAAATAAGTGTAGGTAGGTACTATTAATTCGCTGCAAGCAATTACACGATGCAATTCGTTTAGCTCTGAAGTTTATTAAGCCCCGTCTGACTGCACACATGTGCTAGGCATTTCATTTTGCGATATAAATCATGTAATACCTAACTGTACAAGCCTTATTAAATCGCTTTCGCGGAAAAACGGGGAGAGATCTCTCCCTGATGCGTTTTCAATTTCACTCCTATTTTATATTTAATCCTGGAATTTTTAAATGAATCTCGCATTCGCGTGTTGGAAAATATTAATTTGTTAACGGATTTCTATAGCAACAGATTTAATGGTTGAATAAGTTTTATATTTATATTGAAGTTGATATACCATTTCAGCTTGCCTTTTCTGGCGTCAAATTAACCCCCTGCTGTGTCTGAAAAGTTAGGAAGCCTGTATAAAGCTGTTCGTAATATTTACCAGCTTGATGTAGAGGTAAAACTGAGAAGCGGTAGAAGGTAGGCAATTGTTCTCGTAGACTTTATGTTCATAAAGTAAGTACCTTTTAAAAGCTCTATATTTTTTCATTTATTCTCAACTTAATAAGCACTGATAGCTGAGTGGTGAGAGAGAGACTGCTAAGTCAAAGGTCACTAGTACAAACTCTGGCACGCACCAATGTCTTTTCAAATTCATGTGTGTACGATGAATTAGTTATCACACCTATGAGATTTCTCAACGGTATGTAAAGAGGCCTACAGGCGGTTTAAACTCTGACACCAGGTTGTTCACCAACCATACGATAAGAAGAAGAAAAACTTAACTATTTTACTTTTTCTATCTTTTTTATACCGTATCGCAAATAAAAATATCTTTTAACCCTAAATTACGGTAATAATTGCCAACACATAATAAATGAAGTTGATGATGCCTTTGACGTTTTCACACACGATTTCACCGATACATCATAGTTCGGTGGACACATTACCGCGTTAGTTCGCCATTTAGTTATTGTTTCGCACATGTTGTGGACATTGTGGTGTGTCAACGTTTTCTTTTGTTATAGGATATTTGGTTAATGTCCTGTCAAGTTCGAAGGAAGAGAGATAGCATTATGAAATGTAGGTATACAAAAAACTACTATGTATGTTTTTAAAAGCAATCGATCACAAACTGTAATTTGATAACATTTCTCAATTTTATTGATTTTTTTGCCATCTTTGTAATGTTTTTGTCAAAATAGATTTAATCCTGATAAAAAGATCTAATACCTCTATTTATTGACAAATGTAAGTATACCTATATTAATATAGTTTTAAATTAAACAGATAATATACACAAGTGGCCGATAACATCACATTGCATTAATATTCAAAGAATACAAGATGTAATGTAATATTATATCTAACATCGTTTGAAAAATATTAACAATAGAGTTATAAAAACAAGACAATTAGGTTTAGTTTCACACGATAAGTATTTGTAATATGTGTAACAGGTTTGGTTACCTGTTTGTGAACAACCGCAGCATGTAAGCTAATTTATAACTTATTTGGATACTCTATATTACCTGAAAAAAGACCTATACACACGTCAGAATACCCACAATATATTCATCAGAACTTTATCAAAGACTAGTTAGGAGTAATGACCATGAAATAAAACTTAAAGGATTTTTTATGTAGAGTATCTTTTTTAAGCTTTTAATGCGAGAAAATGTAAGGAAGGAAAAGGAGGCCTTTGCCCTGCAGTGGGACGATCAATGCTGAAATAGTAATAATAATGCATTTCATACTATATAAGAGTTTCAACAAGGCATTCATAAGGGGTATAAAATTTAAAGTTTAGTGTAGTATCTTCGTGAATAGACTAAACCATGACGAGGAAACTACTGGAGATTCTGTAGCCAATCATAGAGGAGAACTAAGTTTCTAAAACCAATTATGTAGTGTAATGATAAACAATTAGTACGGTAACAGGGTGAAGTCGGTAAAACTCGGCTAACTACTTCAAGTATCGGGTGTAGAGAAACACTACGCTAACTAGGTGCAGCGCTAATAAACGCAGCTATCTAATACCGCCTTACATCCAGGTACTAGTGTAACACAATGGAGTTCTGGAACTGATACTCAGTTCTATGACTATGACATAATAAATGGCGATAAAAAAAGAAAATACGGTTATAAGAGAGCTCATGGAGTAAAGGTCTTAAGGATATGTTTCCAACTAACACATTATTTGGTTTTAAGCGTTTGTCATAGTGAAATAACGAGTTTGCTTTTCTATAAATCTACGTAGGGGTACTTAATTCTCTCACTTATCGAGAATACTCTAAGTTTTTTATTAAGAAAACGTCGCCCCACTCTATGTATTTCTCCTGTATCATTGGTGCGTTTCACAAACATGAAATATCACATACACAAACGCCCAGACTCGGGACAAACATATGCGGATCATACAAGTGTGTCCCGTGTGGGAATTAAATCCGCAACCCTTAGTGCAGTGCAGAGTCCAATCGCTTAGCTACTGCGTCAATCAGGTATATATATATAGAAACCCAAAGTTTGTAATCATATCTGACGTTTGCCATCCATTATCTCCACTCTGTGTAATGGTAATCTCTTCACAATATTATTTAACGTACGCCAATCTCAAAGAAAGTTTCCACGTTATAGGTCAACGCTTCTGATAAACGACACTTACGGCTAGTTGGCTTGAAATTGCAGAACAGAGAGAGGTTTTATCTCCAATTGCAACCCAGATCGGGTTTTATTAGACACTTCAAACTTAAAGAAAATGTTTAATGGACTCCATTTCTATTGTCGTTGAACTTTGACTAGACAGCAACCCTAAGGGAGTTTCTCGGAAGAAAGAGTGCCAGTATCTGTTATTCGAATTAGTAACGCTTTCCATTTTTAATACATTTATAAAAACAAATTTCTCAAGACTTGATTGGGGCAGAGACGGAGTTGTATACCTAAGCGTTGTGTTTTCTGGTCGTGGGCTCGGTTTCAGTTTAAGATCATTTTACACCAACGAGCTTATTTTAAAATATGAGAACACCGTGCTTTTTTTATTTGTAGTTGTTAAACTGATTATTTTTATTTGACAGGACATTAAAAATCTGAAATTAGGAATTTAGGTCCTCTAGTACCTATTTACTATAAATAGGAAGTGAATTTTTCCCTGTAGGGGACAGTGACAACTATAGGTCAATTCCTGTAAGTAAGTAAGCTAAGGAATTGGATTGCTGCACTGAGGATTCGATTCTCGCACGGCACTAAAAATTGTGCGTTCCGCAGATATTTGTCCCGAGTCTGGGTGTTTGTATATTTAATATTTCATGTTTGTGAACGCACCCACAATATACAGAGCAATTCCTAGTGCAGGGCGACATATATAAAAAAAAGTTGTGCTTGCTTGAGAACGTCTGAAATTGTAAGAATTGACCTACTGGTTCTAATAAAACTTTAGAGCAAGTAAGTAAGGCTACTATTCGAATATACTATACTATGTGAGTAACTCGAATACAAACAGCTTTGGCCTAAGTGCCTGTTACCTACAAACAATCATAATACGATGCCATTAGTTCGTCGGCCATTACGACAGGCGAAGTTTAATGCTTCAGTTGGCTGTAACAACGAGTTCCAACCAAACTCCAATACATTATGCTATAAGTTTGTTGTTAAGCTCCAATTGAAAATTAATTAAACACTTTTGTTTCACATTACGAAGTTAAAACGTGTCAATCAATATTCTAAATTCTCTTGAACAAGATTATTTTGATCTTAATTGACAGTTTAGGAATAGAAAAATGTTTCTTGAAAAACAAAAATGTCAACGCAAAGTCGTGTCACGTGCCATCAATAAGGGCAATTATTTGTTATTCGTTGGATGGATTAAGAATAAAATTTACTTTCTTTGCCATTAAAGTCCAAAAGTGGATAGGAAAACGACTTGATATGTGGTGAAATGTGGGTGTGTTGTGTGATTAAGAGTACTTTTATTCAATATTACCTGAAATAGTTATTGACACTTGTGTGTGTGTGTTTCTAACGTGTAGGATATTAAATCTCTCCGGCAAGTTTATTTATAACTCTAACAAAGCTACTAAAACATCAATCAAAGTTATGTACGGGCGAAAGTGTAAGGTAGTAATGTTAGAAGTCAATAAAAGATGATAAATGTATGCTATTATCAGTTAATGTGTTCATTTGGCACACGAGATACAAAGTTGCACTTGCCATGTGACATTAGCATGGGAATCTTGTGTCGACTCGACATCAGGCGATAGCTATCTACCATTACGTTATCAAACGTTTTGAATTATATTCTACTGCCTTGTTGGTCTAGTGGTCGGTAAACGTGACTGCTGGACATAAGGTCCTGGGTTCGAATTCCGGGTGTAGCAAAGTGTTACTTTGTTTTTCCATCAGGCAAATCTCAAAAGCAACACGGATGAGTGCGCGGTTGATGGTAATAGGCTCGCCCCTATTACATTGAGATCAAAACATAATGGTGAATGTGGGTGTAAAACACACCTCTGCCTACTCCTTTGGGGAATAAAGGCGTGATGTTATGTTTTTTTCTCAATTTCGGCCTATACACAGTATTAAACTGAGGTCGCTATTATCGCCATCGGTAGTTATTCTTATAATTTATATCTTAGCTTAACTAATTCTAAGAAAATAGTTAAGATAAAATAGTGTGCCTAATTAATGGTCATAGACTGATAGATGATCTTGTTACATGAAACTATAATTCCAGCAAATAATTTATATTTCTTCCAACATAATAGGATAGCAATTAGACATCTTTAGGTACCTTTTCGTTCGGTAATGAGGACCTGATTAGTTAACTTGATTTAGTTATCTAAAAAATACGTTATTCCTTTAAATCTAATTTACGGGCTGACGTATCTATATATTTATCTTTTTTTTTATAAGTTATCCATTAATTCCTTTAGTTTATGAATAAATAATTTATGTCTAAAAATAAAAACTTAATTACTGCATAAAAGAAATTCAAGGTGATTTTTGATGGAACTCACGATTGTTTATTGGATGTCACGTGATCCGCCACTAAAGCCGGTAATAAGCCCAGGGCGAGCTTATACCGCTCGGTGCGTTCCCAAACCACGGCCAAACCCGATAATAATGTTTGTGCACCGGCAGCGTTTGTGACTACGATACCGCTTGGTTGGGTGGAATATATCTACTGACCGATATGATACTAATGAGTATCAAGTGTTGGTATATATACCTATAGAAATAGAAACGTATACTACCTTAATTTGCTAAGCTTTTGCGACATGTAGCATTCATTAGAAAAGAATTAAATAATCTATGAAATGTGGCTTTGTGACGCACCTGTGGAGGCCTAGGCCTAGGCCTCCTATGTCCAGCAGTATAGCAGTTACTGCAACGGGCTGATGATAAAACAATGAAAGTATAACACTACCTTATTACTGAGTGTGTGGATAAATGCATTAAGATAACAACCTAATTAATATTAGATTAAATTTCGAATGTGTTTGTAACCCCCAATTAATCAAAAACAAACGAAAGCAACATAATAACAAGATAGAAAACACAAAAGTAAACAAAATATAGGTAATACTGGCTGAATAACGTAAGATCAAATTTTAATTTAGATGTAATCGCTCGGATCTGAAAGGTTACCCAAATAAATAAGCCGCCTCCTACTAATGAAGACGAGAAAGTTCAGATGTTTGAATAACAAAATGTTTGTTAGTCAATCACGCTGTAATCGTGTAATGAAAAGGAGTTGAATGTTTTTTCAATTAAGACCATATTATAATATTAATGACAACATTATAATGAGGTCTTAATTGAAACAATTTTACTTATATGAAGCTATGCTTGCTGTATATATGTGTGCAACTAACAGCTTTTATCTTTAAAACCAATAATCTAATTTCATCATCATCATCAGCCAGAAGATATCTACAGTTGAACAAAAGCCTCGGGATGATTAGAACGCCATCTTGCCATTTTCGTCAACCTAATTTATGGCAGTTTGAATTGTTTTTTATGTAGCCTGTTCGGTGTCCCACTGCTGGAAAAAGGGCCTCCCCATTATTCCTCCACAAAACCCTGTCCAATGCCATTCCAGGCAATTAATTAATTGTTTTTTTTTAATTAGGCGATTTTTAAAAATCATCAAGTACCTGTGTGCTGTCATCTAGTATTACAGAAAACAATTCGAGATCCGTACGATCCGTTTCGTTAAAATGGAAATATTATAAAACATTATGATTTACGGCCTACAGAGAGGATCGCTACAGAAATGATAAATGATTCGGGTAATATTTTAATTTCAGTTAATATTTAGTATCGACTAAAATGTGAATAATATTATTTATAAGCAGGTGTTAATTTCCTATGGCGTAAGCCTCTTGCGAACATTAATAAACTCATGCTCCAGTAGATAAAGTTTAATGAGAATCAAAAGTACCTAATGATCGTGAAGAGTAATGAATTAACAAAATAAACGTGTTAAAACATTGTTATTTCCCACTGCATTGGTTGACAAATATCACGAATGAAACAATGTAATTAACATGCTCTACAATAGATGTGTAATCAGATTTAATGCTTTCGAATATTGGACATTTCATTTTGCCAATATTGTGGATAAATATCAGCCGCGCTGTATATGTTGACAGCTTATTTAAAAGCTTATTATTTGTATTCATAAGAATTTTAACAGGCATATTTCACACAGTGATTCGAGTATTTTATGCGAACTAAATCCTATTATTGAAGTTTTGACTTTTTATACACTCCTTAATTCTCAACCACCTTGATTTTTACTAACATCACTCTACCTTTAAGTAAATTAAAGTAAATTCTAGTCGTAAATTAGACTTGCACCAATTGCAGTAGGTCAGACAATCATTGATTCCATGTTGATATCAACAATGTAATTGTTGGCGCGTGACTATCTTACATTGATATTCACAAAGTTTCTTATAAAAGAATCCAAATGAAAATCCCAATAAAACAAGTAGTGCAAGCAAAAACATTACTAAGAGGAAGCCTTGTCGAAGGGAGCAATCACTTCTTTATTATATTTTTGTTTGAATCACAAATAAATAGGTCACGGGGACGCTTTCACAGGGAATAACAAATTGTAAAAAATGGCCCGGTCAAGTTTGACTCGCTGACAGCTCACTTTCTAGTATCATAACTGAAAATGATAAGTGGAACGTACGGTACGCTGCGCCAAGGGGAATATTCACATGTTGCCTTTTGTTCCTACAGACTAAAGGTAAACATGTTCTGTTAAGTTGCGTTTTACATGAATAAATGATTGATTTCACGCTGAATAGAAGAGCAACGTGACATGTAATTGTATAATGTATTGTGTAAGTGCAGAGTTGTACAAGTAAACACAACAAACTGTATCTTATTGCTCCGGAAGACGCGGGACACTTCAAACGTGAGGTGCATTATGAAAAATCTAAAATTTTGCTATCAACTAAGGCGTGTGTGTCTTTGTGGTTTTACGGCGACTTCGTCAAGTGCGACCACGGCAACACTGGAAAACTTTCGCCCGCGGACGCCGAGTCGTTTGCATAGAGAAAGCGCCCGTTTTGTTTAAAGTTTTCCTTTTGTGAATCTAAAGTGGTATTTTATTTTTCACGTCGCAGTTTTTGGACTTACAAACGTCTCAGGAAAGGCTTTTCTTTTCCCCGAGGCCAAATTTAATAAAGAAAATCAGTTCACGCGCGGTATAGAGACGTTGAGACGTATTGTGTGAGTGGGAGTCACGCACGGGAGGTGTTACGGCGAAGTACGCAGTACGCACGATGTTTCATTTCCTGAGATGTTGGCATCACTAATTAAATGTTAGGCGAACTTGTTGCCAGATTTCATTTAAATCTCGTAAAGCGTCCCGAACTTGAGACGGAAATTAAAAATGCTGAGCGTTTTATTGTAAAAGTTTATCTTAGTTTTGTGTGACGACGAGTCTGCGCAGCTGAAAACGTTTTGATTTTAATTTGTCCCAGATCCTGTTCACGGAATTTTATTTCGTTTTACTTTTATATTGCATAGCTTGCCACTTAATTGAGGGGCTTATAAAATATAGTGCTAGATACTCTCTATTTTTTTAACAAAGGTACAGTTGCCACAACCTAAAGCTTTTTGTGTGTTAAAGTTATTTTGAGACTGATAAGTTTATAATAATAATTTCAATTTTGAATATACAACAGAAGTTCGTGTTCCAAAACCCATTTTGCAAGTTCACATCAAAATCTCGTCTCAAATACAGCAGCTTGGCGCAGACAGCGTTTGTTTGTCGAAGCTCAAGTCGACATTGTGAGAGTCAATAAACGATTTTATGCACGAATAACTATGTTAATGGCGCCGGCAACCACAACAAAAACATTCGGCGTCTTGCGCGAAACTTGGTGTAACTGGGCACTTATTATGTATAGAGGTTTTATATGACTGCTGTATGTATGTATGATATGCAAAACGTCCCCGCACTATATATCACTGTCTTGTGGAGTCTGAGTATCTGCGTTTGACGGTCTGATTGTTGTGGGTTATCGCTAGACTTCTTGTTGTCGAACCGAAACCCTCGGATACCCGGATCAAATATTTGTATAGCTCCTATTATTAGCTTTGGGTAAAGGTGTTTGCACATGTGAGATTTGTGTCGTAGCACACACCTACATGAGTATCTCTCTGTGTTGACGGAACAGATACCTTTATGATTGTTTTTGTCCAATTCGTAGCAATTCTGTTTGTATACAATGAGCCTTTCCTTTGTCTCTTTGTTGCAGTTTTTAGTACGGTTGTATCGAGAACACATTGAAAGTAGAGCAGTATTGGCTTTGCCTTGTGAACTTATATTGACAGACATGCCAAATTGGTTAGATTTTTATCAAATTAGGTAGACATTCTATAGCCACTTACGATTTTCAATTGAATCTATTGTAAGCTCAATGTTTCTAATATTAATTCTCTTTTTTTACAGGTAAGTTCCGGCTCTGTTCTCAAGTTCCCGAATCGGGTATAAGGTAAAAGGGATTCATTTTATTCAGGTGTGAAGACAAAGGGTACCTTCGATTGTCGGTTACACGATTGTATTCTAAGAAAGATAAGTTTCCGCGCTGGATTTACCCGATGTAAGGATGGTAATTTCTTGGTATCTAATATTATATTATCTGTTATTTCCGTTAAACGGAGATATTGGTAAGGAAAGAGACTTTCGCTTTCACTAGATGTATTTGTGTATGTAAGTTTACTTATTATATACCTATTGAAACTAATACATATACATATTTGCACTTTGTTTGCTACTTTAAAGGTTTTCATAATAACTTTTTCTAATAAATATTTAGATTGCATTGAAAAACATAGGAAAAACTGCGGTTAGAGGTTAATGGAAAACTGTGAGTCGATCAGAAGAATAATAGCCGCGTGCTTGCTTCGAGCATATTTAACTAGTCTAGAGCTTTGCCTGGAAGTTTGCCTACAGAGTAGTGTGAAGATAACAATTAAACTACGTAAACATCACTTTGAGAGCTCGAGCGCAGCCCGCGAAGCCAAGCAATGAGGTTTCCATGTAGATCACAAATAATGAATTTACGGTTCGATAAATATGTAAATTTCTGCTGGAAGGATAGCAAATTAATGCTTAATTTCTCTGTTCTGTTTCGCATAAATTTACCAAATATATTCCTAAAACCCTTTTGATAGGCTACGGGAGCATTAATTTAGGAAAACTGACAATAATTTAAAATGCTTCAAATATGAGAAAAGTAAACTTGTTGCCTGTACGTCCGACTTGTACTGAAGAACTTTTAAAGAGATATCCGAATTAATTTATTGGCTCACAAGTTGGACAATTTAAACTTTTGAGTGTACACTCTGAGGAAGTGGGTTGTTTAGATGTTCTGCTTGTTACCGCGAATTGATTTACGATTAATTTCTATGTGAATTATAAGTTGTTTAACAAACAAGTACCTACCAAACAGTTTAAAACAAATTCGGGTATATTATTACCGCAATACGATGAGCTAAGTTACTTTGCAGAAGTTATCAATATTTTAGAAATATTCGATAATTATCAGCATTATAGCGTGTAGTTTCATTATTGATCATACCGAAACATTTTTTTTCCCTAAAAACAACAGGTAAGAACGTAGCAACTTTTTTAATTAATCATATTTTATTTAAGGGTAAAATACACATGACGTGAATTAATCTACCTATTACCTACGCGGAAGTCCAGACACTTATACGTCCGCAGACGATCGTAACTCTACTTCATAAAAGAACACAATCCGTGGGAGACCTATATAAAATTAAACGTTCAACTTTTTCGGTTGACTTCCACAGAATTTCACTTTTATTGGGTACTTTATACATTGTCGTGTTCACAAAAAATGGTAGGTATTTAATTTATGGTTCGTTAATCAAGCCATTAAGTGCTTGACCGGGAAAAGTGCGTCGCCCGGTACTTTACGGAGACGTTGTAATTAAAGTCAACGGCCACTTTTATTATTCAATAGCCACTTTCCACAAACTGAGTCGCACTGAATGGCCTTTTATTTGACCATTTAAATTAGCGATTTTGCTGTAATGTTAAGTTGGAAGGCTTTGATGTAAGCTAATCCAAATAATTATCTGCCGTTCAAACGAATTCGACTCTTATTACATTAGTAACACGATTAATACTAGCTGCAGCAAACAGTATTGTTATGTTAATAGAATAAAATTCAAAATTGGTTGAAACTTGAATGATCTGTAAAAAGCCCAGTAAAATGTCTAATGTTATAACAGATGGCGTTTAAATAGCTTTTAAAATACCAACATCTTTAACTCGTAAACGTTTGATGTCGTGTAATACTTAAAGTCGATTGTCCCCGATCCGTTACTTTGAAGATGGTAACAATCAAGTTAATTAAATAAAGCTTAGTTCTGACACGATTTTGGTTTGCTTTAATAGAAATGTAAACAATTGTATCAAGGGAAATTGGGTGTGGCATATAAGATATAATAACTAACAACAATAGTTATTGACGGTAGACGGTACTTACCGTGACCTGTACCACAGGTTTTCAATGAAAACCTACATCAGGCACCAGTCTCTCACATAGGTAAAATTTAGGAAAAGTCATAAATTATCTAATTTTAAGACCAATACCTATTGTGAAGAGAAAAATAAATATATTTTATTATTATTATTATAATGTTTAAAGCGAAGGTAGATAGGTTTTACTTAGGTTTCCGAGTTTTTATTACAAAGCACATGTTGCACTTAAATTTATTAATCTTTACAAACAAAAATATATTAAAAAAGTAATTTAACTTAAAAATGTAGACCATTTGCAGAATTCATGATAGAACTTCACGTAAAAATGAATAAATTACTACCAACTAAAAAGCGCCATTCACAGCTCGCAACTAACGAAACTCTTTTATACTTTAACACTATGAAGCTGACTAAATACGTCTATAGTAATTTTTTATAAAATTTGGTATGGAAGTAGCTAACAAATAGGCTTTTTATTCCGAAAAAATGTAGTGGGTAACAGTGGGGCGCAGCTAGTTTTAATAATAAATACAGATACAAAAGTACATTATCATTCCTCATAGAAAATCTGTGCAGTTATCTCTGCTTGCCCTACAAGTGAAGTAAGCGAGATGATACCTTCGTTTCAGTTCCGCCGGTTGAGTTGGTATCACCTTGGGAGGCAGTTGGTGCGGAGCGCGCAGGTTAACGAGTAAAGTTATAAGTAGGATCAGCAGGTTTTAAATTAAATAATCCTTTATAGAATAATCTTTTTTTTATGTATTTTAGAGCCTGCCTGCGGGCACCGTGGTATAACAGATTTTAAATATGGAGTTTTTCAGTTACGTCATGTTATTTTGAATTTGAGTAACCATAGATACATAATATATATTTTTTTGAAATGACGATGAGTTATGAGTATGACTGCATATGATATCGACTCTACCATTAGGTATAACGAACAATACAAAATGTTGTTAAATCTATTTATTTATTTTAAAATCAGAATTTTTCCAAGCATTGCAATAAAAGAAAATACAATTACAATAATCTCGTTTACTTGTGGCATCATCTTAATCAACACGGTGACTTAAAATACGACGGCCATTCCATAATTTTCCCAAGTAATACAACCCGAATAATCTTTAAATACAAACCCTTTGCTAAACAGAATGTGGCTAATAACCTTGTTATGAGGCTTGATTCATTCGTATCGTTTTTAATAAGGTTCGCCAAATGGGAGCCCTCTCAACAAAGCGAGGTTGATGAGCTGAAATTTGTCAGAGCCACCGTCAATTCCCCGGATCCAATTATTGCCACATTGTTGATCGCAAATGCAATATTACCCTTATGTTTACCCCGTTTTGTTAACCAAAATTATATTTCGGACCATTTACAATGGTATTTGGCCTTATTTAGATAAAATACTTTAAGATACACAACCTGTAAAGTACCAGTTAAAAGTGTATCTGCCTACTTTCATAATTTGTTAGATTTTCTCGAGGGATCTAAGTATTGAATAAATGTTTACGGACTAGTGCCCCAATTATATATCGGGAAATAAATCGTTGCTCTTTAAGCAACTGCTTTTTATTACGATTAAAACCCAAGTTCTCATGTTGGACCATCAGCTTGAAACAACTAAATAATTTGGCAGGTAGAAGTGCCTATACGTCTTCCAAAAAAAACTGCGTATAGCCTTATCGATAGAATGTAAGAATTAAGGAGAATAACCTAAGGGTTTATTTAATACACCAACATACGAGCCAGTAACCAGACTAGTCGACCGCGCTAATGAACCTGGTAGAAGAATATTGTTGTAATCAACACGCTTGACTGGAGGATACGTGATCAAGAATGGATATTATCGCACTAGAGGTTGCTGCCAAACCCTTTCATATAATCTTATAGTTTACCTCCCACATTTCATCGTTCTTTTTCTTCTTTGTTAGTTTACTTATTTTCGCCATACTTATTTTCTATTTGTTTTGCTACATGACGGTTCTTGTATATGAAAATCATAAATGCTACCCAGACTTTGAAAATCACTATTATTTTAGTCATCACATTCGAATTGTAATTTAAACAGATTAGAATACATCCGCATAAACCGTTTAACATATTCTAATAGATCCAAAATTAGTATTCTATTATACGTTTGCGTGTAACCCACATCACTGATTGATGTAAATGATGTCTGATCACCAAATAAACGTATACATTGATTACAAAGCCATTATTTCCGTGCTTTAGGCGAAATTTCACTCCATTGAACACGCGTTGCACATTGCTATACCTGTGTTCTGTGTGTTGTGTACTGACCGGTTGGTTACTGTCGATACGTGACAACGTACTGGATAAACAATTGGCATTTGACAAAACATTTAAGGTCAGATTTAGATTTGCTTTAATATGTCATACTGATCTAACTGTTATGAGCTTCTGACATCCACTACGTAACTGAATATACATAAAAATATAATATAGAATTCTTTTGGAGAAATAATATAGCAGCAACTGATTACAACCGTTCCCTGACTGGTCTCCTATAAAAATCTTTAACATTTACAAAAGGCAATTTTAAATGAAATTAATACCTATTTTAGCCTTACCTTATTGTTTACTAAAACAAACGAAAATACCGACTTATGTTAATACAAATTGCGTAAATATCAGAATTATAATCTAAATATTTGAATCCCTATTATCCCTTATAGAAACTTTGGGACTGAACAAACAACAATTGACCCCACTTTTACTAAACACAACAAGATAATTAGCATTATTCAAATTCAACAGTGAGTCGGTACTTATTTGGTTGGTCGTGATTTCCTAAAACCGACACTTACATCAGCGGACCCTCGGATATATTAGTGTCAGTCCAAATTGGGTTATTCCCACAATGTGGGACTCAATTTTGCGAGTCGTGACTAGTAATTTTGAAGGACCATGCGCCCTTATCCGAAATGTCAAGTACAGGTGCTGTGGTTTCCAACTTTTGTGTTTAGTCTTTCACAGAAAATTGATTTTTCGATGTGCTATCAAAAATTCGTTTTGTTACCGTGCAGGCTAATTAGCTTTTGTGATTGCCGACTTTGTTGTTAGTTTCTTGCCGAAGGGGTTTAGCTTTACTGTGCTCTTAGTGCAATCTTACTGCCTCAGCTGCATTTTTATTGCTTTTGTTTGAAGGTAAGCCTTGTTAATGCTTACTTAATTGAGAATATCTATCTTTTTAAGCTCTTTTGCACTTCTTTTGAGTCTTTGGTTTTCTTTTATTTTCTAACTTTTATCTTTGTCTCGTCCCTCCATCGGTGGCCGTGCTAACTTTGGTGTGAGATTCTTTAATGCAGAAAAACATAGGTAGGCAAACTTTGGTAGGTTTTTCCGAGGACGCCCGAGAGGCTTTCTAGCTCAAAAAATCTATATAATTGTTTCCAAAATTCGCGACGAAGTTGCGGGCATCTTAGGACATTTTGTCGTTGCATCAGGGTAAGAAATGGTGCTAGATGAATGTCAATAGAACTATTACTAAGAAATTCTTGGGTATGTAGAAGCAGACCCGTGCTTACACCTTTGAGAGTCTGGACATTATGCTACACTCAATAAAGGTCTCCACATTATTCAATGAGGTTATAAAGGTCGCACAAGCCTTTGTAGGTCTTGTGGCGGGTAATGGGATTACTTTCCTTTAATTAGAACTTCAGTAAGTACCTAACAACCGACCTAATATTTTAAAAGCTCGAAGGTAGACGGCGGGTTATCAGTTAATAATATTTCAGATAATAGCTTAGACAAATAATAATATAACAATTTCACGAAATATACTAAGTACCAATTACTTAATAGGCAGGTATGTTATATATTTTGGTTCATTTATTAAATTCTCTTTCAAAACTTTAGTTTTTGATCGCGTCTGAACTTTTATAAATAACTCGAGATAGACGTCTAGACAACTAAGTAGATCCGTGAAGAATTTATAAAATCGGTTCTGGAGTATTTAAAAACATATTTTTTGTTGTTGTAGCTACTTATTTAATTGTTGACGAGATAGTCACGGCCTGTGGTACGTTGATTTGATTGATGAACAGTTAGGTTAGCCTTTTATCTATAAATAGACAAAAAAATATCTTTTATCTTTCACTGTTTTGTAACCAATTTTTACTGCCCAGTTGGTAGGTATATCTACTGGTAGCTAAGCGCGACTACTGAGTTTGAGGTCTTAAGATCGAATCCCAGGTAGGGCAAAGTGTTATTGGGTGTTTCCATAAGGTAATTCAATAGCAGCACGGAGTCTAGATTGTGCCCGGTTGATAGCAATAGACTCGCCCTCTGTTACATGGGATCTATGAAATAACTGACAAAACGTGGGTGTACAATACACCTCTGCCTACCCTTTCAGAGAATAAGGGCGTGATGAAACGAAATTTTAAAATTGCTTAAGTTTTTTTGCTACTTGAATATAGGTTTGAAGTAGTTTCTTTGCTAGTATAACAACCACCCTTAGCAGTATCTACATCAGTTGAAGAGAAATCCTCGCCATATTTATTTATCGCTTTCGATACCAATAGCGAGAGGCTACAATTACCGAAGACCCCACGCTACTGCAATTTTGCAAATTGCTGATTTTACTTCTGCCGAAGGCAAGACGTTTTAAATTGCAACTCGTTATATGCATTAAAGAGTAACATCTTCCACTCTCGGGTTTCGACTTCACTCAACCTTTGAGACACGTTCACGATTCTATAATTATGAATAACACATACATATTTATAAGTTGTACATCTTTTGTTTATTCGGAACCCCGAATTTTGGTCATCGACATTGTCGGAATGTTAATGACTTGTTGTGATTACCGCCGAGGCTTCTTATTCTTGCGTAGCTTTTATTTTCTGCGGCGGATTTAAGTTTGTATAAACTTCGAACAAGAACAGAATTGTTCGAGTAAAAGTAAGTCTGCGGTGCGGAGAACGGTGGCGTCTTTACTTTCTTCCAACTTTATGTACAGTCTTATATATGGTATGTGGGTGAAATAGGCCTTATACGGAGGAGATGAATAAGTTTGTTCCACATCTAAGACATTTCATTTAATATAAATAACGAATGGAGGTGTTTTGTTATTAAAAGTGCCTCGTATCAACAAAGGTATAACTCAAGCTTAATAACTAGCGGATAAAATCGTGCCAAATTGTATAAAGTGTAGTGAATCAACATAAATTATGAGACTTTACACGAGAGCTAGCAGATATTGCGATAAATAGTTCGTTGTCGAGTTCATTAACGAGTTACTCGCACGCGAGTACAAGGTGTTTTTCATAACCGTTGCAGACGGCCTTATGCATATTTGATGGAGCGTGGCAGTGCTTTAAGTACCTGTCAACGTTTGCTGAGGCGGCAGCGAGCCAACTAATTAGTGTAACAACTCGTTATAACGCGTATAATGATAGTGATAAGGTCTTATTTACATTGTTAGCGAGCTTACAATAACGCGGTCCTACAGTGGAACGCTCGAAGAATATGTCAAGGGCGACAGGGCTGACTTGCATACACGTTTAACATTGCACCGAGTTATTGATGATGAATATGTTGCAAGTAACCGTGAAATGGTTAAGTAGTTTTTTTGGAATGCAAATTTATTTTTGTACCTAGTCGCACATTGGTGCTTGCTTAATTATTTGGTAACCGTAATGTCTGTGAAGGCAACGAATAATAACGTTATAAGTTTCAGTCCACTGAAAAGTTGCTAAATGTACATCATAAATTATATGACGCCTGTACTTTCAGATATTATATTATGTATACTTTATAATGAATGAATGAATGAAAAATTGAGCACAGCTAACGTGAGAGCTTTGCGCCGTCTTGACAATGTACGTTACAAAATATATAGAATGAATTTAAGATACGAGTAGTAGTGATGAAGTCAATAGTGTTGAAAAGATTAATAAATGTAATTTACTATTTTCCATTCAATACTTAGTGGTAGAAAATTCCCAAAGGTTTTATAACAGCCTTTATGCTAAAATGTGCATCAAGTATAAATGGATAACCAGATACAGTTATATGTCCTATTGCAAGCTCCATAATGACCACGATATCAATCCACAAACTAATTCCCTACCGATAACTGACCTTACATATGTACTTGAATTTCATGCCTGACAGTTGTTTAAAAACAGCAGTAGATTGCAAGTGAATTAATCAAGAAAATTTACGATCAGCACGGTGCCTTAAAATATGTTATGCTTATCTTTAATTAAAGCATAAAGAACCTGTCTCCGCTAATCAATCAATGACACGGATTTTATGAACTGCTACTATGTATGTATGTACAGACAAATTGGCATAAAAATAATTGAAGATGGCCATTCACCTTCGAGTTAAACAGCCCAGTATTCTGTATTTAATAGTACTGCCATTACGCAAGAAGTCAGAACAGGGGCACGCGGCTGCCTTATTATAATAATTATCATGGCAAAATCATAAGTTGTATTCGTACAACGCACACTTAATAACAAAAGTAACGCGGGGTAATGACACAAGAACGCCAGAGCTGCGGCTGTAACGCAATGCGAAAGAATGCAATTTGCGTAATTAAAAGCGAAAATGAGGTCCATGACTACATTGTGATTAAATCAGCAGGGCCATTCTCGTTTAAGTTGTTCCGACTTAGTTTTGATCTAGGCTTTTTTATAAAGTTTTGCCTACACTAGGAAATAACTATGTATCTCGAGTGAGCTTTGCACGGGTGAAATATCCCCTGGCGGGAGGCCTTTTATTAGGTCTCGCCAAACGACCGGTTAAGCAGTAAGAGCCCCATCATAGCTAACTGCGAGACAAATCAGAAAAAAAAAGAGTGAAATATCCTGTGCGCTAAGATCCACATTCGGAATAAATATGTGCGGATCAAAGCAATATTTGTCCTACCCTCTAAATCAAACCCATATAGTAGCGTAGCAGCCCATTCGCTTAGCCAAATTAAGCCGTTGGATATGTCATGTATGAGATTACCGTAATGTACCTATGTAATTTTTGACATGTATATGTTTAAGATCGTAAGTATATTTTAATAAAAATTTACAGAATTGCCACAACTATTAAGTTTACAATTACATTTAATTCACGAAGCGAGCTTCCATGATACTTTTCTCCTCGTAAGGCCGCGTGTACAATGTGACCTATAAAAAACAATTTAGATTCCAAATCCCGGCGAAATCCTGCCTTCCGCCGGTTTATCTTTATCCAAAGGGACTCTATTTGATACATTTTGTAAGACCACGTTGTCCCTTAATGTTTAATTCTTTTTATATTGTACAATAAGGTTTTGATTTTGTGGAGATTAAATTCAAGTACGAAACGGAATGAGGTCAGGAGAATATAAAGGCAGACATTATTCCGAACAGAAGATATGTATATGCATCTTGCGAGCTTCACAATATCTGAGACACAATATCATATTGGATCCACATCAAACGCCAGCTAATCTGCCAAAACCAATAACATGATACGACAATTTAACAAAAATACAATCGCTATAAGCCCAAAAGATCGTGTGCAGTGAATCAAATGAAATCAGACTACAATAACACCGGGCTGCGAAATCTCGAAGGAGAAAATACAAATTTGGAAATCGGGTAACAATAATGTCTCGTGAATGTCTTATCTGCTTTACTTTCTATTTGTTGCTGTCAGGATAAGTCCCACATTGGGTCCATACACCATTAAACGCAAACGTTGGCGGTTTATAAAATACACCAAGTACGTGGATCACGTGATACATTTGAAGCTTGGTTTTTCCTTCAGCAGTTCGGATTAGCCGTGGGAAGATTTATAAGTCCCTTAAAGCAAGTTTAGCAGGTGCGTGCGTCACCCTGTCGCTTGGAACAGGGAGAGCGTTGGTGCACGTTCAAAGGGGTTAAGTGGAGTAATCTGTTCGATTTAATTTGTAACGTGACTTGTTTATACTTTCAATGGAAGCTAGTAAATCAATGAGAAATTTCATGGATGGATATCGTAAAACAATTATTTATTAATAAAATATCGACAGTATATTTCTTCTATACAATATTTTTTTTGTTAAAATTAATCATTATTGTTATAGTTTATTGCAGGAAATAATAAGAATTCATTACTGTTTTAGAATAACCAAGGTATCTATATATATTTTTTTAATTACCTTTTAATAAGTGTAAATAGTCACAATAATAAAACATCAACAGAATGTGTATTTAACCTCTTTCCTAACATTTTGTAGCGGAAGGAAGTGTTTTAAAGCTTAGTTTTACAATAAAAGAGTCTAAAAGCGCCCACTGGCAACCCTAACATGCATTACACAATCGACTAAGCACAGACATTCTCGTAAATGCGCCACTATATTCTCATTCCGCTTAATTAGTACTTAGGTGCACTTTACTTTTAATTAACAACCGACGTTTTTAAATGAAAACAAAGACGCGTGATTGCCAATGAATCTGTGGGGCTTAGCCAAATTGGTTTCCGGGACATTTTAGATCGCCCTCTAGCGTACAATGGACAGGGCCGTGCTCTTTGTTCGTCGATCTCTATTGGCCGATAAACAAACCTTACTATAAAGAGATCCGACTGGGAGTCGTAAGAACATCCAACTATTTTGAGGAAAATACAGAAAAGGAAATCGCTTCGATTTCTGCAAGGGTCGGATAAGCACGGGCTTGCTCGCAATGGAAATGAATCTGTGACCGACGGCTGAAACAACTTTATCTAATGTGAGCAGTTAGATCATTTGATCGTGTATTAAATGCCAGGGTCGTTGATGTTTCCTGTTTACAATGAGAACTTAGAATTGTGGTGACTGTTTGACCTTAGTAAAATTAGGTGACACAACTCAAACACTAAGTAAACAAGATTGTAGACAGATAAAATGTAGGTCGCAGTTTTTGCTGACAGACATTCTACTAATATGTTTTTTTATTACGTACAAAACTTTGGATTTTAGTGTTGTTACCTCGCCAGGTTGTTTTTCAACAACAAGAACTCCTAACTATAAGCCTGCTTTATAACTAGGTATAAAAAAAGGTCAAATGCTAATCACACCAATCAATCCTTGCCAATCTTGGCCGTAAGCACGAGGCTTATTTTATTGCGAGCCTAGATGCTTTGTTAGGGTTCAGCTGATGTACCTAATCTTAGTAGAGAAAGCGAAGAACAATGGTATACATTAGATGCCATTAACAAAGTTCGGACGGCCGCGGTGTAGGTCAAGTTCTCGCTTTACTTGTTTCGCAGACGTATAACGTAAATAATATAATTTCATATCATGGTATACGCACCTGTATACCACGAAAATGTGTTAGAGGTGTTTTTGAACGTCCAATCTATAGTCCAATCCAGTCTATAGCTATTTATATGGCGTAGAACCTTTTTGTTCTCAAAGAATAACTAGGAAAGCATTTATGGCCTTAAATCCATTTAGCAAACTTGGCCACAATGACAAAACGACTCATTCAAAATTTGTCAAAGACTACTCAGGGAGTCACGTTTTGGGAAGAGTTTCTACTAGAAAATTCACGAAATGCCTTTCGTTTAAAATATTTGTTTCATAAACTTTAGTTATGATTTAAAGTATAACGAACATAAATATATAACCGACGATGCAACCATATTTCTACAATAAAATTAACTATTCTCACACAAAAATTAATTACAGAAAATAAGCTTCAAATCTTCTAACGGAAATTATTAAGGCTAAATAACCATCTACTAAAACACATTAGAATATTAACGGTAATCATCATTATTACTGGTTATATATTACTGCTGATCAAGGGAATTCAATCGAAGACGCACGCCTTTGGCAGCCTCCCTGAATATTAATGGAATGATATGTTTTAGTGCGTGCTTGACGGCTGAAACATTGCCAACAGCAATTCAAGGCAGACCGTAAACATTCCCTACTGAAGCTTTGTATATTATTGAATAACTTCCACGAAGCAACGACATTAAAAGAACGTATTAATTCCAAGAATTGGCAACAGGGAACCAGACCGTTGAATAGGTTTCAGAAAGCGACTGACCTGCCGTAGACTATTAACTAGTGCAGAAGATAGAGAATGTCTGATATTGTTGTAGCGGGTGTACCTTCTAAAGGAGTAGGTAATTTACGTTTATTACTGTTGACTACAGTATTATTACTGATGTCTAGTCTAGCTCATTTTGACTTGGGTTAATCCAAAACTGAAGATCCATTGTAATAACGGATGAATAGTTTCAAAGATTAGTTGATTGGTTTTCGATCAATAGTTCTTCATCATTATTACAAGAGCTAACATTGCAAAATATTTTAAGTTGGAAATTTAGTTAGAATCGAATGAAGTCGACACCATTTTAAGCGACAATATTGACTTAAGTAGTAAATAGGTTATGATCAATGAAATTATGTTTGTAAAGAACGTATTGTGTACCTGTACAACTAGACGTGGCAGTCAAGTCACATTGATGACTGTCATTGTTCATAACAATGCGAGAATTGATTTCCCTCCTCAATTGACTGCTAAAACTAGGGCAACGATAATTACCGTGTGACAAATTGCTAACAACTAAGTCTGTGTAAACAACAAGTACCTTTGATTACAATATTGTGACAATTTAGAAAGTGAACATAACACTAAACGGAACAAATCGATTACGATATAATGTGTTATTAGAATTTGCACAACATACTTAATTATTTATTGGTAAATCAATTAACATACTATTTTACAAATATATACAACTTAATTCTAATACAAAATAAAAACAATATATACAAAAATAAAAAGTTAAAAAGCATCAAAGAATTATTTATTTAGAGAACTCTTACATTAAGTTTGACCTACTTATTAACATAGGTACCAATTAAAACCAGGTGAATACTTGCGACTAGCACGTTAGTTACTTTAAAACAAACGACACCTGATATGATCAAGTAATTTGAGCGGGAACTTGTTAATTACATTAATTCGACGATATGATCTTAACAAGTGTAATTGGAGTGGATCACGACATGTTCGTATTACAGCCAGAAGGCGCCCTAATCGACGCTAATTTCCCCTCACATTAAGTATAACAGCACGTAATACCTCAACGGACGATTAAATTAAATACTACAAATTTGCTTCACAAGCATTTCAAAACCAGCTTACAGACAAAATCGCCATAACTGACACTGTACCCTTCAGAGAATTACCAAAACTCTAGCGCAGTGAAGAATCAAATTGACTTCTGGACAATTCAATTAAGCTGCACGTTAAGTGCAAGTTTGCAAACAACCGTGCGAGAAGCTAGCCAAGTTTCCTAGAACAAGTTTATCAAAGAGATTGTAGCAGAACAAGTTAGCCTTCGTCGAACTGCCTTCATGTTTGTATATACGTGGGGCTATGTTTCTTCGCATCTCCGTACGGGAATGTAAATTCGATTTATATTGGCACACCTATGCGTAAATATACAAGACGTGTTATTGACGATCAAAGAGGCTCACGATCGAGATATGTCAACTTTTTGCGGATGCGTTGAGCCTTTGAAGTCACTTGAAGTTTGTCAATTTTTGATACTTATGTTTCTTTGCCCTTACGTCGCCGTCGGTTGATAAATATTTGGTAATTTATCTTTTGATACTCAAATGTCATTTTGTCAGATCTGAGCTTGAGTGGTACCTAATTGAATAACGACTGTTGCTTTATTTTTTATTTGATCCATTTTTGTACTTTGATACATTTAGTACTTTTTTTTTTTTTTGCATGTCAGATGCGTTGTTTTATTTATAAAAAAAGTGAAAGAAACGTAATAATTTTGTGATTGGAAATGATTTTCAAGATTTTAGTTTCTTACGGTAATAGATCAAATAAACTAGAAAGTTAATTAGGTTATGAATAGAGACTATTATACATTAAGATGTCGATCGATATATAATTTGGCCTACATAGGTAGGTACTTTTATACCTACCTATATACCTTAATGATAATACCTACCCGGAACCACTTTACGTTTCCTAACTCACAACTATGGGAGGAACTAACCTAAATTCAGTTATGTAAGCAATCTTCCCAATGTCTCCGAGTAGGCAAGTGAACCGACGAATTAAATTATAAGGTTACCCTCACTGTAACTCCATCGAGATTATTCAATTGGCCTGCTGAATATCAATTGGGTAGCAAGTGGGTACCAAGTCAGGTAAAACAGATTCGCAACTGAAATAATATCCCTAACGTTGACACGGTCTGATAGCGGTTAGATTTAATAGAAATATTTGCTGTGCCGATGAATGGACTATTTACATTGGATAAATCTGTTTAAATACCGAATAAATTCTCGCCATAATCCCAAAGAATTGCTTTAACCGGCTGAAAATACCAATAGATGAAATAAGGAACTCAGAAGTCTGAATTTCATCATCGCTTATACATTTTCTGAAATAAAAAGTTATTTTGTAGGATTTATTTGTGTACCTATTGGTTATATATGCCCAGTACAAACACTGGGCCATATAATAACCAATCGGTACTTGATTTTTACTAGATATTTGATACTATTATCCAGCAAATTGTCTGTATACATATATATATATACATATATACTAATAACATTGCCTATCCTTTGTATGTGGTAAACAAGGTTATCTGTTCCACTTTACCTTTTCTTTAAAAGCTGTAAAGTAACATTCTCAAAAATAATAAATAATGTGGCCGACACTAACACGTCACTACACAGTAATACTTTATGAGGTGACTACGTCACTAGTTTTACGATCGTCCTGTGACACGTCCACTTAGGCTTAGGGTACATTAAGTAGTAAATGTCATATTCGAAGGACTATTAGCCATAAAACATCGTCGCTAGGGCATTGTGAACCTTGCCTTGTTAGGCGACGAAGCGTCGGCATAGCCGTCGCTCCAGATTCTGTATACATGATTTAGTATTCCCCAACACAATTCTCCACGGACTAGAGGTGTAGCTCGGATGCTTCAGTTATGCAGACAGTAATAGCTGCTAGTAAACCTCCGATTTGAATTGAAACCTTTACTTAATAAGTAGTTTGTGAGATATCAAAATGTATAATAAATATGATGTATTTATTCGAGCTTGGAAAATTTGAATTGCACTCTAAGCTACCATATTATATGCTTTGTACCATTTACTAATATATCAAAAATCATTACAGTAAACATTAAAATATAGTATACCGAGACCTCCAAATATCGTAGAAATACTAAGAAAAGTTTTCAGGCAGCAAAATGTTTAAAAGCTGCACCAATAGGTAGCCAAAAATCTGTTAACATCATGCTAAGATGCCACCAAATATGAAGAGACCATTATTAAGTGTGATGCAAAGCATACACGTGACTGGTAAAGTTCAAAGTTCATAAGAGCACATTATGAAACTTTTCCCTTACATAAATTCAGTGCTCTTTCGACGAGAGTTAAGTGAAATTTCAAATTACCAGCGATGCACCGAAGGGAAGACTTGGCGATAGTTACTGCGTTGTAGGTATTCTGTAGAGTAAAAAGTTTTGTGTTTAAAAGGTGCTTTCAAAATGTTTCAAATTGAGTGATCGTTGATGCTGTGGCGCCGCTGCAGCGCGTCGGTTGTATCAGTTGGAATTTGAAATAATCTTTTGTTCCGAAGCTTAGGAATTCAGTTCGTATTTTTTACACTGTCAATATAAACGCTGTAGTTTGACGGGCTATCTGTGGACTTAGGACAGACCTTAATAACTTATTCAGTACGCTAAATTGTATTTACTAGACCCTTTTTTGCAGATACTTTCCCTTCTTTGTGGCGCATAGGTAACGTCGGGTTCTCACGGCTCCCTTGTATGATCCAGATAACAGATTTCCCACTGATGAACTGCAAACGAAACGATAATTACTGAGATTTTTAACTATTAATTTATTTCTTTAAGGTTAATTGTGTGCTAAAATTAAGTTCAGTTAATTAGCTTGTTAACTTAAACGTTTTATTTCAAGCAAACACTTTATACTGCATTTGCATTAAAAACACAAAATAAAAGGCGGTGATTAATGGTTTTTACACATTCAAAATGCGATCAACTTTAATTAACTTTGTATCACGGAGTCTTTTAAATATTTCTGCTTTTCTTTAAATAAAAGTCAATGAGAAAATTGTGTAGGTACCATTTGTTAGTATTCTGGGCAAGGTGTCAAATAGTGTAATGTATTGTTAAAGGGATTTGCAAAAGCCATGCAGATACTACGGACATACGAACTTGCAGGTGAATTTTTAAATAAAACTATTGCCAGCCTTATTATTAAAATAAAAAAAAAATAAACCAAGAATTAAATTATACCTGTCACTGAAAATATCAAAGAATAGGAATGTCGTTAACTTAATAAAGGGCAACTTAATTAATGCCGGTATGATCCTCATTTACGAATAAGAGGGTTCTGATATTGTTATGGATAACAAGATATAAAAAAATATAAATTAATTTCGGGTCAAGCTAGGCGCTTGGCATACCATGATTAGATTTATAGCTTACTAGCTGTTGCCCGCAACTTCGTCCGCGTGAATTTCGTGGTATGAAAAATAGATGTTGGCCGATTCTCAGACCTACTCAATACGCTCACAAAATTTCATGAGTATCGGTCTAGCCGTTTCGGAGGAGTATGGGAACGAAAACTGTGACACGAAAATTTTATATATATAGATTATAAGTAAACTGATCAAGGCTTCATAGTTCATATTTCAACTAAACAATGTGTGACCTACATATATTATCAGAGTATTTGGTAGCTAAACAGTACTTATAAGCTCATTAAAACGTTTCACCGCAACCCGCTTGCTCAAATTAGATATTTGCACCAATGCCGCGCAGTAATTAAATTTTGTGTCATTAATGTGCGACCGATCATGAAGCATCATAGGTTATACAAATAGTGTTCTCGTGCTAATTCAATTAAAAATCATGGATTGCGAGCATCGCTATCATGTGCCCGAGTTACATCGTAAAGGAATGTTTGTTTCTACCATTACTATACTTACTACCTGACAAAAGATTTTTTATTACCTATATCCCATGATATAAAAGCAAGACTTTCTCTGAACACGCAAACAACCTATTTTTGTCTTCCATTGTCGTTTCCATCTTTGATTCAACTGATATCACAGCATTGTTTCAAGCAAATTACAAATTTATTTCAAGATTAAATTTCTTAGCAGCTTACGTAGTAAATTTGGAGTGAGACTCGAAATTACCGGAGGCATTTGGCGTAATGCTCAATTTGTTGGGCGAACGACGGAGAGCTGTCCTGGCTTCCCGCGGTGATAACAATACCCACTGAAATTACTTTAAAAATATATCTTTTTATTGTTATTTTTTCTGTATTTATTTTTATGAACTTATTCAATCTGTTCGAAAGCTTCCCTTCGTATATTAAATAACTTAATAAAAACGCGTTTTAGATCTTTATTGACTATAACGAATAAAATGTAAATCGACAAGAGATCCCTCTTTATATTTAGTGAACAATCTTCAAAACCCAAATCTGCTATCGATAGCGGCCATCGCTCATGAAATTTCTCGAATATTTGCAGTTGTCAGAAAAATGAAGGCTGGCGGAACCCTTTTCGTCATAACATAGAGGTCGAATTGTCTGTAACCCAAAGGTTTTTCTAGGGTAGGCCAGCCGGACGGAAAGATAGTACGATAGTAATGAGTAAAAAGGTAGCCGAGCTCCAACGTACTTACATCAGGTCTCCCAAACCTCACTCAATTTATACTAATCCTTACTCAGTGAAATCTTTGAGAGCGTAACAGATAGGATTTTGCACTATTCAACTGTTTTTCACGAACTGTCTTTGTCTGTAGAATTTATGTTTGTAAATGTTACCTTTTCCGAATATAGGGTTTTATTAAGCAAATTGAATGACCAAGACTTTACTTGTCTAGAGAACTGTTTTTTTTTAAATATTTACTATAAAAGGAATTATTATTTATAAGTATCGATTCACATTCCCCACACTTCAAATTCAGTATAAAGTATTGGATCATTTTGTCTTTTTCTGTTCTGTTTGTGGTATTCCCAACATTCGTTCATTTATAGTCGGTATATGTGCGATGCAGTTAGTGTAAAGCCAACCGTCATTCACTAGTCACACGCAGTAAATTACGCCGATGCGATCAACTTCAGTGTTTTCATCTACGTTGGCACGCACTGCACTGTCTACAACTCTACGCATGTATATTGTGCGTTATAATGTATTAAATTCTGAGATAACCTCTTTGATAAATAAAATTAAACTCTACAGAAAATCTAGCTGAGTTTAGCATCCCATTATATTTAAAATACAATCCCGTAACAGAGCTTTCATCACGCACGAGTAGATTTTGGTCTGATTATATTTTCGTTTAAGCGTAGGCGTAGTACAGCGGGTCTCAAAATTAGTGCTTTTCTGATTGGATTGTTGTCAGATGGAGGCCAATTTAGTGACTAGAAATAGGATAACACTGTAAAACGGGATTAGCAGTATCTAAAGCTTATTTATCTTTGATTTTATCTAAATGTTTATAATCGGGTTATGATTGTTATAATAATATAATAATAACAGCCTATAACTGTCCCACTGCAGAGCAAAGGCCTCTTCTCGTTTAGAGAAGGATTGAGCATTGATCACCACACTAGCTTACTGCGGGTTGGCGATATCAGATAATTAAATCCAGGTTTCTTCACGATGTTTTCCGTCACTGTTATGATTGTTATGAATCTCTTATTATTTTATCAAAGGAGATGCTCTGTTCTAAAAATATAACGCATATCATCAACATAATTATTATCATAATGTATTCATTCACGAACTAAAGTGTTTCTATGTTTAACACGTAATAAAATCATTCTTAATTCTTTATTGTACACATAACTTAAATAACATTAACACTGCGACTGTTACCGATAAAAAAATTGAGAGAATATCGTAGTTATAATATATATATATTTAAGCTACCGTCATAATTGTTACTCTGTAGTAATATTGTATGTAATGCAATTGCCTTTTAATTCCAGAACTCCCTCTTGTTCCAGAACTTGTTAATGCACCTACGTGAACTTATTTAAATATTAATTTGTGTTTCTTAGGCAAGTGATTGTTATTCTTATGAGATGTAAATGTCTTAAACCATCATATTCCTTAGGTTATTACCTCTACTACAATAAACGTATCTAAATGCAAGAAACATATTCCTTCTTCCACTGTACAAGTTTTTTTAATCAAAACTCATTCAATCACGGCTTAATCCCGTCGGAGGGCGGCAGACAAGGGCTGTCAATAACAGCACCCGTTACTAATTGTCGTTAAACTTCCTACATCGAGTCTTCCAGTCTTCGTAAGCCACTGACGTAAAAGGTTCGCTCTTACTAACTTGATGCTTGTTTATAATGGTTTATCTGTACAGTTTAGATAGTGAAATGTTCGTATATTTTCTAAGATAAAGATAAAATATTACTCATTCAAAATAGACTAAATAAAAGTACTTTTTTTGAACGTTAAATTAGATGAAGACGCCCCGAAAACGCCCGTCCGTCACCGCTTCCTATAGCTGGGTAGAAAAAATGGCTCAACAAACTAACTAGCAACAGCAGAAGCCTTCTAAGAAAACTTTAAGACGATTAATAAAAAGGATGTTTTTTTAAATATTACTCAGAAATATACCAGAAAGATTTTCATTCTAATTTCTACTATGGACAAGAATTGGCAATTTTTTTTTATTAAATTTCAGTTTACAGTTTCGTCAAAATACATTATTTTGACATGGCTACATTTCGACATGCGTCTGACCTAAAATATTGTGACGCATAGTTTAATTCGTATCAATTAAGTTATCAATCCTGCCTGTAAGTCACAGATTAATTTAAATTGTTAATCAATCAACCATTTAATTACATGCGTTATGCTCGAATGCAGTGGTTACCTTGTAATCCACAGCCTATCATTACTTATTCACTCTAACGAAAGACAGTTACAATATCGAACGTAACAAGTATGTACATATCTAACGAGGTATGATTATCCAATTATCACAGGTGACATGACATGTGTTCTTTAGCAATTATAATTAAGCTATCAATCAATAACTTCTCAATACTCCAAGCGGTTTTGACCGTTAAGTTTTAAAGTTTAGAGTTGAAAATACCGTGATAGGATTCGGGAATACGAACGCATGTAGCCTACAGTAAAAGTGACCGTGGTCGCACAATGTGTAGCTGGGGATGTAAAAATGTCCAGTATAATAGAGAATGTGAAGGGGCCTTTAATTAAAAGTCCACCCGGCAGTCCTTGCCGAACAATAAAACCCACTCACACTGAATTGTTAATAGTTTTTTTCTCTTTCATTAACAGGCACTTTAAATTTCTAGACTCCTGTTTGCTTGTTTTGACATAAAGTGTTTGGCTTTTCATAATGATCGCAATTCAATTATTTTTTGTTATTGTTTGCTTAGTACTGTAGGTAATTCTCTGAGTTGGTATGAAATGTTTTTATTACTAATTGACTTTAAAAACTGTCGATATTGGTAAAATAACTTCTAGAATTCGGTTTAAGTCGCTTAAACTAGCCAAAAAAATCGGTTATTAAAATAAAAATATGTCTTTGGAAGTATCTATGTGTAGCTACGCCAGTCTCCATCGAAGCCTGAATTGAATTTCGAAAACAAGGTGCAGTAGTTGGCAGGAGTAGAGCGAGTGCGTCGGCAGGAACTAATTGTGCAGTGGACGTCTTTCAGCCTGCGGTACGCGGTTACAGACGGTTCTGACACACACGGCAAGTCTACACGTTCAGGACTTAGTATTGATTTCCATCAAACATTAAAGCACCTTGAATTTACTTTCTTCACAATTAATGAGGGCTTCTTCACCTGGATTTTCTAGAAGGTTCGTTAAAGGTAAATGTGACAACGTTACCATATTGTAGCGTCGGTGCCTGTATCGGTACTAAATCCTGTTTTACGGAGGCGAGTCTGTTGTCATTTATTGGGCAAAGCTCCAAAGCCCGGGTTAGTACTGAGGCTGCTAGAATTTTCCTCACAATATTCTCGCTCTGATATACTTTAAACAGAATTTAAAGAAAGAAATATTTTAATGTTTTATAACAACGTGAAAGCTCCACTAGCCTACGATACACCACTAAAACCTTACTTAAAGATACAATAACCTAGTGCTTCAATGAACCTTCAGCTTACGTGTATAACAGTCTGAGAAACAAGCTCGCTTTATCCTAACAATGCTAACTTAAACACAAACATCCAAGATGTTCTAGAAGTTTCGTAAGATACCCCAGCGCTGTACACCACGCAAACAGATAATATTGCTGGTCATATTTCACGAGAGCAGAGCCCCGATGAAACAGGGCATTACGTCGACATATCGCTTTGATTTATGAACTGTTTAAGTACCCTTAAAACTATACTAGGAAAGCCGATATTCTATTCGGGAAAATTCTAGATGTAAAGCATCTTAATGCGGATGTGTAAAATAATTTGAAGTTGTTATTACCGCTTCTTTGTAAATTGACAGATATCTACTAGAATACGTTAATGTGTATAAACCCAGTACCTGATTTCCTTACGTACATAATGTAACACATAAATGTTTGGTACAACCCTAGGCGAATTAAAAATGTAAGCACATAAAAAAAGAACTTCGTTACTTAATACTTATTACTTACTTTACTTGTCAAATTAAAATAGAAAGCTAAAATACATTTCAATAAAAATAAAATTTGAAGTAACATCACAAATATTTTCTTTTCTATTTACAAGGTAATTGACAAGTTTATGAAATAACTTCACTTGTCAAAGATTACTATTTGATTTCGTAACATTTTTAGATAGGGACGTAAATACTTAATGACATCAAACGCCCAGTTTCTTGGAAGGCGCGGATATAATAAGCTGACACAGGCTTCAGATCCTTCTCAACTTCGACGCGACTGCCTACATCCGTGACAGATTGCATCTTAATTCAAACTGATTAAATCAAAATAAGAGTGGAACACTTGAAAAGTTTCATTATGTACATATGTTGAATTCGTCTGAAACATACATGTGCGTGGCAATACTGAGCGGAATACATTACTGGCGGAACGCAATTTGTCCCAACCCTACAATTTATGTGTACAACCTACTTTATGCAAAGGAAGTGACGAAAAAAGGAAGAAACCTTTCCTGTTTCGCATAATGAATACACATCAAGGACTTGTTATAACTAAGTCGATGTACATAATTAATTTTTGTGATGGATGCTATGGCGGAACTTGAAGGGAATGGCTGAAAATCTATCATAAGTTTAAATAGCATCCCCACGGTTAGAGAGAAAACTCGTTAAAACGGCGCAGGCTTATGTAAGATTATAACTTACTGGTGAGCATGCCTATGTTCGCGAACCTTATTTCTAACAAAACGAATTGACTTATTGTCTAAAATGAAGAGGATCAATAACACTGAGTTCCCTAACTTATAACTGCTTAAGTTCTTATTAAATGTGGTCTGTTTTCGCTAGCTGTTGGAGAATATTCTGAGAGTGTCTTGTTCCTTCTCGGAAATCTAATATTCTACAAGGCATAAAAGCCCGTATAAGATATTACATCGTTGTTTGATGGTGGAGTAGTTCGATGTTCATCATAGACTCCGTTTGAATATTCCCTTATTACTTTGACTAAGTTATGAAATTAATTCCTTGAGCAAAATAAAGTTGTAACAAAAAATCTTCTAGTGTTATGTTTAAAATATTACTAGCATATTTTATTTAAGTATATTATAGAGACCACACAAGGCGAGTATTACAAAAGACATTAAACTAAAATATATGAATTTAATATTACCAATTTTACAATTAAATAACAATTTGCAGTACAAAATTGACATGGTCGTAGTGTGGCCAATTGCAACATTAACGCATTATATCTCCTTCCAATTTATTAACGTAGTATGTTGTCAATAACAAAAATACTCTTCTTATAGTCGCTGAAAGAGTAGGTTAACTTTATAATAAACTAGCTGCGCCCCGCGGTGTTACCCGCGACATTTTTTCGGGATAAAAAGTAGCCTATATGTTAATCCAGGGTATAACCTATCTACATACCAAATTTTAATCAAATCGGTCCAGCCGTTTATGCGTGAAAGAGTAACAAACATCCACACATCCATACTCACAAACTTTCACATTTATAATATTAAGTAGGATAGCAGCGCTGGTTACGCGGCTACGACGTCTTGATAAACGTAGGTATGTGTTGGTGTTATACTTTATTTTACACTCGCTCTACATCTTACGAGACCATGGGTATTAAAGCGTGGTTAATTTCTTTTTACAAGCCAGATCTTGCCTAATTGGGAGACGAATTTATAAAACGCACGTTTTTCAATCTATCCTAGAGTTGTAATGTAGATAGGAAGATCATTTTCTTTATTGCACACCAAGAAACACAGAATATAGAAAAAACCTAAAAACAGTGCAAATGGCGGTGTTATTGCTTAGAGCAATTTCTTCCATGCAACCATTAATGTACAATAGTTCTGTTCGGTTAACATTTAATATACGTTTATACTTTCAATCATATGCATAAACAAAATGGATTACGACTAAACCAGGATTTACAAACAATAAAGCCAAATTCAATAAGATAAGTATGTATATTCCCTGGCTGTACCAAAAGATATCAGTTCAATCTGTTCCCTATCCAAAAATTAGCATAACCATATAATAGTAAGCTTATGTAAACAGTTGAAACGTTCATAAATAACCGGGAACGATTAACAGACCGACACATAGTACGGGGGACCGTAATATATTCACTGGCTGATCCCAATTTGTCGGACCTAACGCAATATTGGGCACTGCTGATCCATCCTCTATAACTTTGCATATCTATAGAGCATAAAACTTTATCTGCGAAACAGGACAACTTGGGTTGTGCAATCTGTCCGCTGTATAAATATGCAAGTTGGATTTTTCACGGTTTAATTAAATCTGTGTAGTTTCAATACATGTTGTTTATGTGGATTGATGGAAGTGCTTACATTACCATCAATACGCACCATTTGCAATAGTAATAAATAAAGGTTTAAAAATATTTAAATAAGATTAGGGTTGGCATGAAATTTTGGCTATTAACATTTTGCAGTCGGGGTTTTTATTTTTAAACTTAGATAATGAGTAGATTATACGTAAGTATAAGGATCCTATTTAGGCAATTTATCGGATGATCTATTAAGAAGAGGAACTAGGTACTTTTCTTGCGTAAAAATGATTGCAGCTAAAAGCATAAGTGAGCAAACAGTACACTTAAATAAAATGGAAAATGATCGTTCATAAAGCGTGGTAAAACACAACCTATTGCATGAAGTATTCAGTAGCACATAAATGGTTGACTGAATTTTCGATTTAAAACAAATCTGGATAAAAAGCATGCGGCTGGCTCATAAATTCTGCGCACTGCGTCGCTAAATGGGGCCGACGCACTAAACAGCAAACATTAATACTATACTTTTATTGTCAGATGCTCAAAGACACCCAACAAAACGTTTTTCTGCATTCTCGCCTTTGTACTCCGGATAGATTTTCAATTAACTGAACTGAGGAGTATAAAAAAATAGATTCAACAAGTATTAAAAATAGTTGTGCAATTGTGTTTGAAGCACAATCGCTAGTGCGGCCCGATTGAAGTTTCAGGCGATCCAGTTGGTTAAATTGTTTTCCCATTTGGAAAGCGGGCGGCACATTCCTTGCCCCTAACATCGGCATATTAAGCGAATAATTGGATTAAAACTTGTTCATTGGATTATTTCTTCCTCTTTTCACTGAGAAATCTTAATTTAATCGTTGTTGCATTTAGTATTATTTTTGACGTCCTGATATTGGAATTTGATGGCAATCGGTAGTTTAGATTAGGGGTTTAGAAAGATTTCGTAAACTAAATTGAGTACACCTTTTTTGGTCAAGTTGGTACATAATTAACATACCATGGCATGTTTCTTTCCCAAAAGATCAGCTATGCTGCGTAAGCCTCAATTATGCAGGGATTAAACCAAAACTTTGAAGATTCTATAGGATTTATGAATGAAGAGTAATGAAGGCTAATATTGCTTTGTTCCCTTAAAAAACTTTGTGTGATAAATATTACATTAATAACAGGGCCAGGCCAAAATTCTGCTAATCAGCGGTTAAGTAAGTTTTACTTGTCTGATAGAAGGCACAGTTGGGTATATATAAAAGTATTTTTTAAATATATTTCTTACTTTTTTATTTTTTACATGAATATAATTATAAATAATTTATATTATCGACTGCGAACGACTGCCTCGTTGGTCTAGTGGTTGCTAAGCGCGACTGCTGTGCACGAGGTCCTGGGTTCGAATCCCGGGTCGGGCAAAGTGTTGCTGGGTTTTTCCATTAGGTAATTCTCAGTAGCAGCACGGAGTCTGGATTTGTGCCCGGTTGATGGCAATAGGCTCGCCCCCTATTACATTGGGACCTAAAAAAAAAAAAAAACATAACTGGCGAAATGTGGGTGTACTATATGTGCACCTCTGCCTACCCCTTCGGGGAATACAGGCGTGATGTTATGTATGTAATTTATATTATGGAAATAATATGAATATAAACGTAACCTATGCTTATATCGTGGAAAAAGATAAGTCAGTTAGTCGGTTTGTAAAAGGGCTAACTACCTTCGGTGCGCAGTTCGATCAATTGATTACCGTCATCATTCAAGGTAAATTTTACATTGTACTTTCAAACGTCGGGCAAAAGTTCATGAACTATGATAGCTCTCAAACATGTCAGGAACTCAGGAGGCACTCTGGAGAGTTTTATTTTCTGTATTGCAATTCTAAGATAAATAGCCAAACTAAATAACGATAAACCTAACAAACTGCCGCAAGTCCCAACCACAATCCAACACCATTTTAAAGCTTTATATTTACTCTGCAAAGCCGCAACATTTTTCCCATTTAAACGATTCAAGGCACAGGTATTGTCTACCAGCCGTAGGTCTCCTTTATAAATTGGAAGACATTTACAATAATTTAGTGGGCAACTGCCAACTTTTACGACGTACCTGTACAAATGGACGGTGAATAAATATGTATGTATGGTAGATATTAAATATAATGTAAACGGAAGGGAGTGAGTTAAACGTGGTCCCTCGTAGTGTAATTTATATGGATGGCGTTTGTTTTCTCTTGTTATTATACTCATAATCTGAAAGTTTACACAGTCCTTTTGTAACAAGATATGGGTTTACAATAGACGATTAAATCTTTTGTATTTGTCATCTGATTATATTAAACTAGCTTCCACCGCGGGGTTATCCGCTACATTTTTTCGGGATAAAAAGTACTGATAAAAAGCCTATATGTTAATCTAGGGTGTCAGCTACCTCCATGCCAAATTTTATCGAAATCGGTCCAACCGTTTGAGCGTGAAGAAGAAACAAAAATATAGAAACACACAAACACACTTACAAACTTTTGCCTTTATAATATTAGTGTGATAGAGTATTTTTATGTAGTACTTATGTTTCCGTTTTCATTGTCTATCTGAAGTGGTATCTTTAAACATACTTCAGGCACATAATTACATAATATTATAACAAAATCGCAAAGGATTGTTATTGTTTTCGTTATAAGTGAGTTATGAAGTACTTAAATGTTATCTTCTTGCTCCCTTGAACATTATTTTCTCCGTAGAAACAAACCTCTCCATCTGTTAATAATACGCTTAGAGCAGTGTTATTTTTAACCTAAATATAAAAATCTAATAAAACTTACTTTGCTCTGGCCTTCAGACTTAAGTAATATATTCTGATTTAAATAACAGACATAATTTGAAGCCTAGTGTTCAAAATATTTCAATGTTGATTTTAGTTTTATTGGCCGCTTAAATTAACTACATAGTTTAAGATACTAAGAGTACGCACAAAGAAAATATGTCATAATATCTCGTGTCTGTTCATTGAATAATAGGTACTTGGTATATTACGCTTTCGATATCTGTGTTGTATTCTGCAATACAGATAAATGTATAGTTCTTTTTTGATCGCAGCAGAGTAAAAAGGAGGCTGAAGCGTTTGTTCCCTGTCAGACAATGAGTGGCACGGGACAGCGATGTATCACGTGGGAAACATTGGACAACGATTGACACTCGTTTCAAAATCTCTGCGTTCAAAGGAAACAGTGCAACAGAACTGTTCTGCGGGACAATTTCGCCGTTTGATGAGTAGAGAGAAATTTCGCATGAAATTCGGGCAAAACTTCTGATATCGTGCGTATATAAGTAATGTTTGTAAAACTTTTACTGCGAGCCAGATGGCGGGATCACCAAGTTTCTCTAGGTAGTCTAAACACCGGACGAGGGTCACGCTCGAGAATGGGCATCACCGGTGCGAAAGGGTTAGGTCTGCGGTCACCAACTCGCGCACTCTGCCACGATACATACTGTTTTGTTAAATATCTCTAAAGGCTGATTCTGTTTTTGACGAAATTAAAAATTTTTTTACCCGTAGAATTTAACCCTTACAAGGTTTTCCTTGAAAATAAATAAATCATATTTCAAACTACCCGTGATCTTTTATAGAACGTAAAATAACTGCTGTCTTTATCGAGTTCCAATTTCAAAGGAACTGTATCGATAGTTTCCAATTCCCAGTCCAGTAATAAAGTGAAATGGCGAAAGAATTTACACAAGTCTGTCTATCGGTAGGATGACTAGAGTTTTCAGTTACAATAGTCGTAAGTCACCTGGGACAGTCCTGTCTAACGGCGGACACATGGGAACACAGTAATTCCGAATCATCGGCCCGACCACAATGAGATCGACGCTTTTAGCGGAATTAAAACGTGCGACGGACGTTGTACATGTTTTATTGATATTAATGGATGCACGCTATCACTGTTGGAACACAAACTCTTTTGTGGTCGAGTTTTTCGCATCGAATATATTATAGTGTCATCGGTGGATGTATCGTATATAAACGTCGTGTCGTGTCGTGTATCTAGTGTTAGCGCATAGAAATCTGAAACCACGGATAAAAAGCAACGTTTTTAAAAATAATGTTTTTGTGGTGTTTTGTTTTTAATTAATTGACTGTCATTGCTTTGATGCGCTGCTCATTAAAATTGCGAATTATAATATAGCTATAATTACGTCTCGATTCTGGCGCAAATTAAAATAGGGTTCATTATAGTTTTTTATTGCATTTTCTCCTCATCTCTGAGCTATAATTAAAAGTTGTGTATGCAAAATCATTAAAATTTAAACAGAGTATATTGCACGCTCGGTTGATGAAACGTATGGCTGCTCGTTTGAGTTTTAAACTGATTAACGATGAAAATTCGATTCTGAATTGAGCGCTGGACCTCCCTTCGCGCCCGATTACCGATTCTCATTGGACAAACAATAAATACCGGCATTTAGGAATTCAATATATTAATCGAAATGTAGGTACCTACCTATACGATATTAGCGTAGGTATGTCGTCTCGTTCAAAACAATTCCTTGAACGTTCTAGATAATTCTAGAACAAGAAATACATTGAGTGAATTAGTATTTGTTGCGCGGTCCCGTGACATTTGTACGAGTCAACTCAAGTAAATGTGTTCGTAGGATTTAGTCGTGCTTGAGAGAACAAACGTTTACTTCCTCGTGTTTATATTACGAGCGTTGTGCACATTTAACTTGTTAATCATAAATTATTATAGTAGCATTGCAAATGTATGTTTCTACCTATAAATATCTTGAAAAAATACTACAGCTTTACGTAACTTTAAGTTTAGTATTTACTTACGTATACCTGCTATCTGTAACTGCGGCATATTATGATTTAAGAACTGATAGTGTTAATGTATTTAGCGTTAAAACCAAGTATTTACAAATAAGACTAATTAAGCTTCCATTTGTTACAGGTATCTCACAATCTTGATCAACATATACAAGAAGTGACTTGCTGTAGGAAACTAATATTCTAATGGTAAGTACCAAATATCTTTGTAGGATATAAGCACAACACTTTACTAGAACTGGAAATTAAACTCAATAGCGTCACGCTTGGCTGACTTGTCAACTGTCTAAAAGTTTTTACCTACTAGTATTTTTTTAACTTTATTTTTAACATTATTACCAGAAAAGTATAAGGTAAAACTTTGTAAATAGAACATTTTCCCGGTGTTAAGCAAAAAATCGTATTCTATTAGATCATCATCATCAGGCGGAAGACGTCCACTGCTGAACAAAAGCCTCACCCTTAAAAGCCACATTGAACGACAACTTGCCATTTGCATCCACCAATTGTCCGCAACTCTGACAATATCAATCGATACTTATGCCAAAAATCTAAAAAATATTATTGATAAAAAAGCACCTACCGGTACTAGGTACTATAAAACTTTAGAAATACATTTGTATGAGTATTCGCGGGCTTTAGTACCTACATATAATATAATAATTGCGACGGTGAAATGAGAATCTATATTGATTGTAAAACACGATAAATTGCGTTAATAGCGATCGCCCGCGGCTTCACCCACGTAAATCAGACAGACCAAATTTGAAATCATAAAACATTGCGTAATTTGTGTAAACAGACTTAATGTATGATATAACCTGTCGCGTTTTATTGACTTTGGGTATTATTTTATTAAATTATTTGATTGACTTAAATAGGTTACAAATATTTCAAATGTAAGATTCAATAACCATTTTTTTCCGTAGCAAACATTTTATAAACAGTCAACTGTGCCAATTTTTATTTCTATTTTCTCCAATCTTCTATTTTTCCGGAGCAGGTATTTTAAAAGTAGAGCTCCTTTAAAAAGGGGAAACAAAATAAAGGGCCGTAGTTACTTAAGCGTGATGGCACCTGAACTTATAAGCTGACCGCCCACAGCTGCACGGCGCGGCACCTCGCCGCCGAGCACCAGACCATGGCGGGTCACGCTCTGCCACCGTTCAGTTATAATACCTACAATTATTCCTACAATACACTCCTAAATTACTCTATTATTATTTAAGTTTTGTTTCGTCAAAATGCTTAATGTGGGCTAAGTTTCTATGTCAAAAAAGTACTGCTTACTTTTTGTAAGTTAAGAAAGTTTTTTTGTTTACTATTCGAAACATAAAATGCTCTACATTAGTACCTTTGCAGTGTTGTCGGATCTTTAATGTGAATTGGATAAGTTCAGACACTTACCTAAGTGACTGCAGATCCAACGCTATCATTTGGAACAGTTAAACGTTTGTCATTAACAAATTGGTCAAACCATTCTTGAAAACAGCTGTTGACTAAAACCTTCTAAGAAGCAGTTTTCTTGTTCAACAAAAACTATTTTTTTCATAAGTAAAAATTATTGCACGGTCCTTGTAGCATGAAAAATGGACAATATATTAGGTTTTCCGAGATATACAAACATAGCGGGGTGTTCAGACAGAAATAGTAGAACAAAAGGGGACTCGGAAAGTATTTTGAGCACGTACGTCGTTCGCCCGAAACTGTGGCCAACGGTGACTTTTAATTAATTTTGGAAAAATCTATCGCTAATTACGATCCAAACTGAATTCAACACAGTTACGGTTTAACAAAGTTTATGTTTTGTTTTACCTCTAAAAATGCTCATTTTCACTGTTCCACTTTACAGCAGAAAAAATATTGTAACATTTTTTTTATCCTATATTCTGCCTCACTGATAGAGTACTATTGGTTTTTCCGTTTTTATTGTTTTGTATAAAATTTTATAGGCTATTCTAAACAAAAATGTTCGTGAAATCAAACGATTTTTTGATATGATAAAAAAAGGAATAACCTTATTCAATGAAATTAGCCGGTAAACAATGAAATTGAAAGTTGTTGTTCGATTGAGTGGAGCTTGTGAAATAGGTCCATAATATTTCTACCTCCAGAATAAATTTCGTATGGAATCCACAAGAGCTTTTCATTAACTATTCATCCAAGCGCATTCATCCGGTTACCACGAACGGGGAAATAATGAAGATATCGCATAAGTCTTTATTAGGGCTTCCACCAGAATTTAAACATGCAGCAGTGTACCACCCGTATTAATTAGTAAACAAGATTGAATTTCTACAACACCCTTCATTAGCTTAATGAAACAAGATATCCTTTATCAAATAAGACTTGGGAATAGGAATATAAAGAAAGTGTCTTCGGGTCTGGGTTTACTTAAATGAGGCAGACGAATTCGTATCTAATTTATTTTCTACAGCCCCGAGTTATAATTCAAAATAATGGAATTAGGTTTGCGTATACTAGGTACTGTAACCTTAATTATGGTATGTCTATAGCCGTTATCTGAGTTTTATGCCTAGATAAAGGCAAATTTATGTTCTTCATTTGAATAAACTTAGATATTATATTACCAAGCGAATACTAATTATACTATTAGTAATAACTTATCACTGGCTAATAAACTTTAAGGTATTATTACAAAAAAGGAGTCGTGATAGTGGTAGCAGTCACGAACTGTCAGTTTATTTTGAAACATTGGTACTTATCTAACGTTGGTGTAGTAGTCCATTTATATAATAGGTATTCACGATATACATAAATCCGTTTCAATAGTTGTTCTAACACAATATATTCAGGTTTCAAATATTGTGTTAGAACAACTGTTGAAATGGATTTATGTATATCGTGAATATAAAAATAAATCTATATATGTATATAAAACTGAAAGGTCATTCATCACGAAATATTGAAAAAAGCTTGAAGCTCAAAGTTGAGTTTAGGCAGGGAGGTAGTTTATAGTTAGTAGACGTCCGCTAAGAACGGATTTTGCGACAGGGCCGGATTAAGAAGGTCTAAGGCCTCTCTCAAGTTAAACTTTATAGTTTATATCTTCATTTTTTCTTCTTAATGCATGGTTGATAACCAACCTGGTATCAAAGTTTAAACCGCCTGTAGGCCTCTAACATGGCTTTACACACCGTTGAAAAATCCCTCAGTTCCGCCGGTTTCCTCGCGATGTTTTCCTCCACTGTTTTTAGTACCGGATAACTAATTTACGCACATGAATTCGAAAAGATGTTGGTACGGATTTGAACTTGCGACCTTCGATTTGGCAGTCTAACGGTCATACCACTTGGCTATCAGAACTTATGCTTGCGCCTCCCACATATATCTTGACTTCTAGGTACGCGGACAGGGTCGCGGGCAACAGCTATTAATTCATATAATATTAACATCAAACCATGCCATCCATTCACTGTCCTTAACGTTTCAATATCAAGCATAAACCAGTAGAGATGATTAATTAAGATTACCCTATTTTATTTTATTACCCACTGCACTAGTCTACGAGTCCGAATTTATAGTTGGGTAGGGATGTATCTTGTCGGTTACTATCAAATAAATGAGTCCGTTCGGTTTGATTCATGTGAATGGGGATCGGAAAATACCCGCCAACAAATAAAACGAATCAAACAGTCAAACTACCAACTATAAAGGCAGCTACTGAATCAGTGAGCTCGCAGACTTACGGGTAGCCAGTATACACGACTAATTACTCTAGCTAACTTTTTGTGTTTGAATCGAGTTGCTTGTATGTAAATTGACAATAAATACTATGGTTTTCTGATAAGTAATGTTAGTTAGTTGTATTCCCACGTTGGGAGGGAGAAGTCACTTTTGGATTATTTTAGTAGCGTAAATGATCAATGAGTCGTATTTTGTATGTTTATAAAGTAAATAAAATACTTCATATTTTATGCAATGGTTTTTGTAAAGTAATTGTATGCATACCCAATTTAGGGAAAGCAAAATTGAGAAATAAATGTTCTACAGAGCTCGATGCTCCAGACCAATTTAATCCAAATATATTCAACTGTAACAGCGTTGAGTAACTCAGAACTTTCGCATTCATAATATTTGCAGGAATACATTAAGTTATAATTTATTTGGCCGACTGCAGATGTATCGATATCGGATTTCAGTTACGCCAATTGCATTTCGCATACAGCACATCTCTGGCTACGTTCACGCAAGGGTTATCGTGATCAAGTTGTCTGCTATAAAACCTTTTTGTTCACAATTTGTCACGTACTTCCTTATTCGAAAGTTCTTTACGCTCTATTAAACATTGATTGCAAACTTTAACTAAAAAATAATTATTACCAAAGACATGGCACCTTTAATGACTTTATACTCCACATTATCTTCGTCAAATTGCGACATTCATATTAAGTATGTCAATTGTTATCTAAATTAAAATACGATTGAAATATTCATTACAATCGTTTATGATAAACACTTTGATAGTTATTTAATTTTATATTATAATTAAGCGTGAATTGGAGCTGGACGGAAACAGACAGACGGAACTGTATGAAAGAGAACGTTATATAGAAACCATAAAAGTGAAATACTCTGATACGGTTACACGGGAAAACAATACATTTTATTCCGACGTTAATTTAATTTCGCACGAAATACTTCATACGATTTGCAATTTCCGCCCCTTGGCTTCGGGATTGCGTTCTAAAAAGAGGAAAGCCATCGACAAAGCCGGTTGGCAATTAAGAGCACTATTCATTCAACCGGTGCGCGTCCATAAGTTTGGACCTAACCCTTTATCGCCGCTACGTTTGCCGGTATTTTGCACACGCCTGCCTCATAACTCTGCTCAAAATACTGGACAACATATTAAACCTTATCTTACTTTAGGAAAACTTTATTAATGTCTTTGCTTTTCTTTTGCTGCTTTAGTTTTGCCAAAGACTAGTATAATCCAGAAAATGGGATTTTAATATGTACCTTTTGACTACTTTGGTTTTTTTGTCAGCCGGAACTCGGTACGGATATCGACAACCCTACGTCTAACGACAGTTCTCTAGAACAGTTGGCACAAATGTGTAACTCGCACATCAAATTAGGAAACGTGTGTTAGCTTTAATTTTTGGGTCCAAATGTAATATAAAGTTATTGGACGAAGGCCGTAATAAATGCAAATAAACTATAGTTGGGCGGTGTGTGTGTTGGAAGTCTTATGTAGTGCGATTGAAAATAAAACCGACCGACTAATTTATTTGCAAAAAACTAATACTTAATATAAATAGGGCTTGAAGGATCGCGATCGTTTGTTCAATAAAATACGCGTATTCAAGCAATGTGTTTCTAACTTTACATATAAAACCTTATTGGTTGTACTTTATAAATAAAATATTATATATATATAGATACTGTGTGGCTAAGTCGTTTTATTACGCAAATAAAGTTAATCATTCTCCAGATTGGTTCGTCAAAGCAGGGCTATTTGACTACGCCTCGTGGGACCATTAGGTTTCACTCAATTACCGACCCAAACAGAATCTAATTTCTTTGCCTACCGATTATAGATTATAATTTGAAATATGATATTTATTGGTCTATTGATTTTGAATGATTGGGTAAATGTTTCTTAAAAATCACTGCTTAATAACTAAAGAATAAACATTGCCCTGTAAAGTTCTAAATAATTATAATAAGATATAATTTACACTAATATAAAAACGGTTCAATGGGTCTGGCTTTACCTCCTGTTGAAATGTTCAAGTAAATAATAACAATAATAGAAAGAACTAAACAGAAATAAAGAAAAAAATAAAACTATATTCTTTTAAAAACGAGAACTAGAAGAACAGTTTATGAAAAATTGCATTTTCCATTCACCCATACAATTTCTTTCATTTCATCCCGACACAGAATACCCGTCTGAAATGTTCATGCATTGCAAAACGTGAGAGCATGCTCGCTTATTCCCAACTTTGGACCACAAATAGTTGGGGCAAATCGTGCTCCCGACATGGCGTTATTGCGTATTGCACATCGCGACACCTGTATCTGACACCACAGAGGACTGGCCCGACATCACAATATTACACTTATTGTAAACACATGCACACACACGACCGTCTGCGGGATTTGGAGGCAATTGTAAAGCAAACGTGTGTGTGAAGGGACATGAAAACTAATCATTCTGCTGCAGATTGCACACCCATACAAAGGTAACAAAATCTTATATAGGTTTGCTTGCTACTAATAAAGCATAGCCATAAGCAAAGTAAATAGATTTATTGTCTACGGAAATGAAGTCGAGAAAGCCGATAAAGTCGCAAAAGTATATTGATAATCTAGCAAACCTTTCAATACATAACTCACAGAACACCAACAAATATAAACAGTGGACATTCAATTAAAGGCGTATTGTCGCAACCGGATAGCTGCTTCAGCCATAACTACGCTGACAGGCTAATAATACTGGTTATTAGGTCCGCCGACTTTATCGCTACTGGACACACAGAATTCTAAATAGACGTAGAATAGTTAAGGAGTATTAGATTGTACTGTAATAGCCAACTAAGAACATTACGATAAGATGGTATCGGCTGAAAGCATCTTAGTTTTTATGGGATACGCATTTACGTAATTCAGGGTTTTAATTAAAGTTTCTTGTTTCTAGAATTTAAATGAAGATAAGGACGTTTATTGTAACAGTATAATTAAAATAATAACATAATTTTTAAAAGGCAAGCGGAATAAAGGTAGACCATTGTTAGGATGCAAAACGAAAACCTCAATATTGATCTCTAAGCTAACGCAAAATGTTGTTGACTACCGTCATTGGGTATTAAAATATTCAATGGAAAATTAGTTTGAGAAACATTTGGTAAATACTTAAATCTTCTATGCTAAAATTAAAGCAGATATAAAATATTCAAATACTTGTAAAGTTATTTCAGTTACTGATTTAAAGCATTTTATTGGGATTTATCAACACCTTAATTACTATCGTCGAAGGAATAATTTATGATATTCCCATAATAATTTTAAATACAAGATGGCTTAGTTTTAAGTTAGCGAGCGTCACTTGTTACAGTTGCCGAGTAGCTCTTTTGCTTCGTTGACAATATTAATTGGATTTTGATTTGGAATCCAGTATCGTCTTAAGCTCGAAACGCTTCAAGAATTTCGAACAACGCCTCCAAGTTTATTGATAAAATCTACAGATAAACTCATGATCATGGACATTATTTGAAATATGTTTCTCTTCCTATAACTTAGTCGACTGTTTTTGTTAAAATATTTTAAGCGTTGAAGGCTAGAATTAGTATGGTATGGATTTTCTTTAACAATTGATATTATTTTTCCATTTCGTTAGAATACAAAATCTTTTCGTCCTCTTACACTTTATTCGTCATTTTAGCTTTATAAGAAATAGCTGTAACTCCCTCTTCTGTTACAAACGTTAGCATTTTAATTGGATATACTCTATGGAGATTTGCAATCTGAAAAACACACAGTTATTTGTTCAACTAGAAGCTGGGGGTAAGATCCCCGGGTAAAGGCGTTATTCCCATGAAAGATGGGGGACATTTTCTCAAGCGACTTAAAGAGTCACGTTGCCTATTCTTTCTTGTTTAATTTTACCTTTGCTTTGTTCCCCTTCTATTGTCTTTTTATTGCATACCAGCCCGAGGGCTTACTTACCCGTAATACAGATAAGTTTAAAATAAGCACTTCCTTTAATCTCATTATTGTTCAAACAGTTCAACTCCCGGCCTTTAGGTCCGCAGGATATTATTATTGGGAGAACCTGCAAAGATCTCGGTAGATATCAACTTACTTTCCGCGTATTTTTTACAAATTGCCTAATTTTGGGCAAGTTTTCTCTGCCTCAATGTAATGAAGAAAAGTTAGGAAATCGGGAACATAAAAAGTTATTTAACATTTAAGTAAGTCCAAGGGGCTGTGTGTAATATCTAGTTATAACGATGTCAATAACTAATCATAATAAAAACGCAATGAAATAGATTCATGAAGATATCACGAGTCATGACTTCGTTTGCAAGTCCCTAGCTCAAACCAATGTTTTTAATGATGGTAATTTATGCGCGTAAATTGATGTCTAAATGTTACGTATTATGTTTAAGCTGTTAACTTAATAGTATCATGCATAGTGACCGGTCGCTAAGCTACTAAATATGAAGTAATCCGTTTCCCACAGTTGACTCTAACAAATTGCGTGGGAAGATAAATAGCTGATACGTTTTATTTGTTCTTTCTTTTCCAGTTCAACGAGCAGCCATTGAATAATGTGACTGATCATTTAAATAGGACATATTTGGGACAAAATGTTGTGCAAAAAACAAAGGACGGCATTCATTTACCAAAATAGACATTAGAAATGCTTCGTATTTTGTTAACTGTGTCGTGGTTCGTGGTGTGTTCGTTAGTCCGTGGTAGCAACACGTATTCACACAGTGGGCTGGTCTGCGAGTTCACCATGCTCCGATGCGCTGAGTCCCGCTGAGTGGGCAAGTGGTTCCGCTTCCGATTCCCTTAATTGGTAAATCTTAGCTGACGCGGCTCTTTGCAATTAAGGCGAGATTCTATGCAGCTTGTGCGGATGAGCGGGATTTAATGCATCGCCTCGCAGCATCAGGAAATTAGAGAGCATAGTTAATTAATTAAAAGCCCTTACATGAATCGAAGCTGGTTCGGTATTACGCTGTTAAGCAAATCCTGGCATTGTGGTGGATTAGATATTACAGTTAAAGTGGAATGAACGGTATCGCTCGGTATTCGCTGTTGCTGCGGCCCTCAATTAAGAAGCTCGAAGTTCTAAGCGATAGGATTGTAACCAGGTTAACAGTGGCCTACTATAAACGTCTGATTGTTCAGAATAACAAACGAACCTGTCAAAGGAAAACTTTGACCGAGACCTTTACGTTGTTTGTGCTATTGATCGCGTTGGTAATTGTAACGGATCAAGTTTGTAACATTCGCGTCACGTCGCGAGTTGTCCGGAATAGTACGTGTTTGTTCGCGAACCTATCTCGGATACTCAATACATTATAGTTATCAAAGGCGTGAAATCAATTATCGGCACGTGGTACACTTACCAACTTTGGATTTACAGGGCTTCTATCAGTTTAGATTTCGCTTTTGGTAGGATGTGATCTTGTTTCAGGAGTTGGTAAATGTTTGAAATCTAGAATCTACAGCTAGAAGACCTCATTAAACCTTTTGCTCTATCAAGACGGTGATTTCAGAACATTAATTATGTTTGTTGTTCATTAATAGAATATAAAGCAGGAGTAATTTATGCGCCACAAATACACTCCTAAATAAATAAATTAAAAGGGTTCGACCTTTTTAATTAAAGGCGGTTACATACCAAAGTTTGGAACAAGGAAAAATGCGTAAGAATTTAGAATAGGATCGGCATTATCCTATCTTCCCTTGGTGTATCTCATCGTTAAGCATGGGAAATTCTTCCCGGAATAAACGAGTTAAATCAACCATAAATTTGGCCCAAAACGGGCTTCTCGAATAAGTTATCATCGGCAGTTAAGAAGCGGAGTGGCGAATTTTATCTATCGATAATGCCGTCTTTTTGTTACACGCAAAATAACTTTGTTATATTGCAGAGGTGCCGTATACTTAATACTCTGTGTTGTTGTATTGTGTATATCTTGTGTGTTCGGAATGCGGTGAAAGGATTTTGTCGAGTCACTTAAAGCGCTTTTCGTACCCAATACAGATTTAAATATGGTTCAAGTATCGAGTGTAATCATGTATAAATTGATAAATGTTTTTGATTTGTGTCATTTTGTGAATCCTTGTTTCAATATTGTCTAGTTATTTGTGTACTATTTAATACAAGATGTCAAAACGAGTCGTGTAACTGAAACAGCCAGAACGAAATAACATTTTCCCGACCCAGTAATCGAACCGAAGTCCTCACGGATTCGCGCTGGAATCCACAAGACCAACTATGCAGTTCACATGGAAACTACTTAAACAAAAACAATAGGGAAAATCCTAAAAATGTCCATCATTAGTCACGTCTTTGCCGAATCTGGAGTATCCACACCAAATGATCCATGTTGTAATGTATGAGTTACAACGTTCACCACTGAAACGGAGCATAGAAGAGAGAGTGGCGAAACAAAAACAAATACAAATGTAGACAAGGCTTGTTGTGAGCTAACTAAACTACAGCCTTTGAGATCTCTAGTGATAAATTATTATTCTGTCCTTTAACAAACATGCAAAGTTATTGCTAATATCATTAGGAGAGTTACGCCGAATATACTTCCTACCGAATCCAAATATTCGGTCCAAGAAGACTGCACATAAAAAAATCTATAGAGAAATTTATGAAGTATTAGTGTGCCTACATTCAAATCCTAGCTATCCCTTTTAATTCTAGTTTTTCTAGTTTTTAAAAAAACGTCGCCCCACACTAGGAATTTCTCCTGTATCGTAGGTGCGTTTCACATACATGAAATATTCACATACACAAACACCCAGACTCGGGACAAACATCTGTGGTTCGCACAAAGTTTTGCCCCGTGCGGGAATCGAACCCGCAACCTTTAGCGCAGCAGTCCAATCGCTTAGCCACTGCGCTAATCAGGTCGTCAATTATTTATCAAAGTAGTAAAAACCTTACAGAAGACGTTATAATAGTGATGTAAATTTGTGCAACAGCCTCACTGATCAACATCATAGCCGTGTGAATAGTGCGTAACTCATAAAAACAATAAAATGTTCTCAACATAGGTGAGTTACAACGCGTGACAAAATGTGAAACTATATTGTTATAGTTTAGTAGAATAGATGTTAACAGATATTTACTGTTACATGTTATAACACAATACGACGTATTATGGAATGTATCGATAGATTATTACGACGTGTTCTTCGCTTAGAGAACAAATGAGTGATATCGATATTGTCAGTTGTCACATTACCTACCACAAATACTTAGTATCGGAAACAATAAGCACTGAATATCTCCAATTAAACGCTTAGATACTTCCTATCATTACTATCGGCATGACCTACATAGGCTGGTATTGTTATTGCCCAAAATATTGTTATTGTTAGATTGTGTAACTTAAGTACAAAAGAAATACAAGTATGACGCCTTCAACGGCTTTTTATTTGACTCAGGTACTCACGTAACATAGTGAATAACACGATGTGACCAATTAAACTCGTGACCCGTGATTACGTCTCTGCAGTAAAAAGACCGCCGACTGAGGAAAGAACTAAGTTATCATCTACTATATATACCGGTCATACTCACGTCGATATTCGGGAATGCCCGACTAGTTTCGGACTCCAACGGAGCCCTTATTCATGAGGTGTCGCGGCAGGGTCGCGAGCCGAACTGCTGCCGAATCACCACGGCACCTGCTCAAGAATAAGGGCTTAGGTGAGTCCGAAACTAGAAATATCGACGTGAATACAACCGGTATATATAGTAGATGATATGGATAACACTCACGAAGGTTATTTTAGTAAAAAAAAAACTAACTTATCTGTTTTTACGGTTGAGGACGCTATGTTCGAACCTACGTGCCAATGGGCTAGTCCCAAACATGGAAAACTAAGGACTGACAAAGTAAGAGGCATAGTCTATTCGAAATCATAGGTAGGTAATGTTGCAACGGCATACATTAGCAACCAATGTCGAAGCTTGTTTCACTCGCTATGGAACACAAACGAATTGATTTCCATTTATCTAACGACCGTGAGCTTAAAGTCAAACAATCGCTAGTAAGTTTGAAATATCCTCAGTATTACTCCACGTTATTGCATTGTATAAAATTGGTAAAAATTCAATTTGCGGTATCGCTTGATTCGAAAAGTTTTTATATCGTAATAACGCAAATTACATTGTTTTGGTGATGGCAAGCTCAATAGTGTTGTTCGGTGTGGAAAATATATTAGTTACTCCATAAAAGTACAAGTTCATTTATAAGCTGTTCTTTTATAAAAGCCCATTGTCCTCACACTACTAACATACTATCCTTCATAGAGAGACTACAAGTGCTGATAAACTAGAGATTGAATCTCCAATGCGCGCATGTCTAGATGGAAAGCTAATTAATACAAGGAACGACGAAACAAATCAAATCTCAACGCAAAATATTATGTTCTGTTCTCTCTACCCTTTTGCACCTAACTCGAGCAGATTCACGACTGTTAAATGCTACATTAAACTGAACAACAGTGCAAATTAAGTCTGTAACAAAACATACAAGTTTGTATGTAGACGCAATAAAAACATGGAAGGCAATTATGACAAACTTACATTACAAATAGAAGAAAAGCAAGACACGAGCATGTAACACATAGTTACAGAATGTTTGCCAGAAAACTTGGATATTACGAACAACAGCGAGAGCAGTCAAACTTCCCAGTAAAATTAAATTCACCTTCCGACGTGCCATAACACGCGTTCTAGTTTCTCTCAAGTTCACAGCGTTTACGGGTCTGTTGTTACTTCTTACTTGTATTGTTAGCACACGCTGTTACCGGTCCTACGATATTCGCCGGTTACTTTCACTTAGGCAGCGCATCCAGCTCTCATTCGGTCGCCATGATGTGAACACGATTTCCTCATTAGCGTGCTTTTGTTATATACGTCCGCGTGTTACCGGTTCAGTTCACGCTATCGCAGGAACATGCTCCAATCAAAGCTTCAAGGTGTCTCGAGCATTCGAACTGTGTGCATTAAATTATATCCCGAAATCTATCACACGATTTTCCGCCTTAATCCTGAAAGCATATTGTCTATAGTAGCGTATGGTGTTGTGACAGACGATATAACCGATTCCACCGGTATTTGTAAGCGTATTAACCTATTGTATTGAATGCCGACGTCTACCTCTCTACGATGATTCACGGTGCAGCCGGCCGTTTCGCATATTGTTTAGAAACTGTCTTCGATTGTTTGCAATTAGAAATCGGCATACAAAACAAGATTAACAAAACGTTTATTATTTTTGTTTCTAAAAGTTACAACTTTACGACCTCCGTGGAAGATAGTAATATGAATGTGGCTATTTAAAAACTTGTTTTTTATTTATATTATTAATGTAAGTAGATATTTAAAAAACACATATAAAAAGACACGTGTCTTATTGCCGGGGATTTTTTGCTTTTCTTATGTTTTTTAGTAACAACACGTGCTTTACATTGATAAAACTATAATAACTTACAATAATAGATTTTTATTTATATCATATTTCTCAATAAGCAATTGAGATAGAGTACACTATCTATACATTCGTATTTAAATAAATAACATTTACACATTCCTACCATGTGTAAATAAGCTATATTTAAGATGTTTTTATACATTTGATAGGCATTACATTTTGTTATATATAGTTGGTTGTGTTAGGTATTCATTTAAATGCTTATTTCTTAATATATGTAATTCTATGCCTGTAATAACAATAATAAAATAATATCTCTGTTGAAACATGTAAACTGCCTAATAGAGACCCAATATATTTATCTCAAAATATGTATCTAGTATCTACACCAAACGTTATGGCATTTAAGTTCCTGCTCTACGGCCTTCGCATACCAATGGTTCATTTTGACATGTTAGATGTATGAATGAATGAATGATATCTGGTTACAATCTCACTCCTATTGCTCGGGTGGATTTTCTTCGTTCCGTCAATTGAATTATCATAACCTCTTGATTGCACATACATAAATATATAGCGTATCGTATTCTATATAGGAAGTGATTGACATAAGAATGTTATTCATATGTCGGGCTATTTTGTTTTTTTTGGACACCGAGGTCAATGAAGGGCGGTGTTATGTTTGACGTACGCCTCTGGCAAGGTTCTTTTTTTTAAATATTTTTGTTGTATGTAGGTGTTCTAAATCAGTGTTATTACAGTTGATTAATTGTTGAGGCGTGTGAATTCTACAATTTGTTATGTTGTTAATGTTGTCCGGGGGCAACGTTAATTGTTACCTACCCAATTAGTTGCGTTAAGTTTATTGAAAGATAAAATTAAAGTTTGAAGGACATAAAAAGTTGTGTTTAATTTTGAAAATTGATAGTTTTAATGATTCAAATTGGTCGAGGTACAATCAGCATAATAAATAGCTAAACATTTTTTTTTTAACATACCATGTTTTGTTCTATTTTGTTTCATGTCATTTGTTTTGTTTACTAACATTAGCTCTTAAGTATTCTCGTGTTACTAACACTGTATGGAGAAATCTGAAATAAATTATATTATTATTATTATAAACTAAAGAACGATATCTTATAGTTAAAAAGTTTTAAATATTCTCTGTTTATCATGTGGACGTTTCTATAATTTGGAACAATAACTTGAATAGATTTGTGTTTTTGTTTCAATTGTTTGACGTAAGGTTTATTTAACATGTCAAGCTAGTTATGATGCAAGACATTTGTGGGCAAATCGATTGGGAGTTATCCATACAGTAGGTACACTGCTATTTTCCCATTTTGAGAGCCTTTACCAATGATAAGAGCTTTTCTATTACATTTGAACAATAGCGAGCTCAATGATGCAGTGGCTAAGTGATAAGATGTTGCACTAGGGCTGTGCTGCATTGGTAATATTTGTATCTAATTTACAGATTTTTGTTTAGAAAAGGTTATAAGAATAACCAGTTTAGTAGTGGAGTTGACTGTTTAGGGTGCGGGCAATACATTTTATATCTACCCACTAAATTAATATACTTGATCCGTAATAATAAAACACGTTTAAAACAATATATTTTTTAATTTAATTATTTCATGTTTGCGATAAATAAGTATGTAGGTAAAATCTGAATTCAACCTTGAATTAGCTTTAACGTGTTAATTAATATAAGAGGTACAAAGCATGAAGGGTGAAACAGGCTTTGATTAGACTAAAGGTAAACAGGTATACATAATATATAGGTCACATACTATGTGTATACAGTCGAATCTGACAAATGCTAATCTGATTGTGGGTTTTGATGAAGCTAAATAGAATTTATAATATGTACCTAAGGTTTGAGTGCTTTAAAAATATTAAGAAACTTATGCATGGTTAGGTATAATACCTATATTAATAAATAATATCTAATCATAAAAAAACTTTATTAAATTAGAATCTGACATAGAAAAGATAAATAAGTTTGGCCTTTACAAATATAAAGTCAATCATTGTCAAGTAAGTACTCTTTTATACAAATTAGACTAATTATTTGAAAAGCGTAAATATTGGCGATAATTCGCATTCACATTCGTGAATATGAAAAATTTGACAAAAAATATTTCGTACCTACTCATACGTACAATGTACATACTTGTAAGTACTTATGTACTAATGAAATAGACCTCCTTAAATACCTAAGTACTTCATACCATTAGCTTTTAAAATATTCTTCGCCTGCGAAATATTCTGAGTAACTTGCGTAAGTAATGTTTATTCTCGCAAGGCCGTGTGGCACTGAGACATTCGAGCTTCATTGCTTAGAGTCAACAAACCTCTTTAGTCTCTTCGTGTGTAATTTATATCAACATACATAGGTCGTATGTATAGGTAGATAGAGTAGTATAGTAATTGGTTATTTGGTAGGTACGGAACTTTTATTTTTTATCGTTAACATCTAGTTCGTACAAAGATGCATAGTATCAAGCTTGTAATGCTCGAAGATATAGACAGCAGTGTCTTTCGCCACCCAATGTAATAGTAGGCGAGCCCATTGCCTAAACCGGGTACAAATTCCGACTTCGTGGTATTACTGAGAATTACCTAATAGAAAGACCCAATAACTGTTTAAACTACCCGGACCCGATTTACCCGGATTCGAACCCAAGACGGCTCAGCGCTTAGCGACCAGTAGACCACCGAGTATACCGATAATACAGTGACGATAAAAATTGATCATAACGACGCAGACACATTTTCTATAGAAAGTAGGTCGGCCTGATGAAGCGACTCTAAGAAATGTTAGAAATTCACTTTCAATAAGCGGTAAGAGTCAACTACAATGTCATTAACAAACCATAAGTGCGATGGGAACACATAAACAATATAATTTACAAAGCATAAACTATTCAAACTTTCGTTTCGTTTTTAATGTATGGCTACCGTTTCTACGGTACTTTATCATAGGCAGATATTGAACGGAAAGCTCACTATAATTGCTTGTAAAAAAGAAGAAGTACTTATACTTATGTCTTGACAGTAAATTCCATGATTTAGAACACGACACAATTGTAAGCTGCCGAGTGGTATCCGACCTAGAATTGACCACCCTCTTATCTCCCGTGGGTGTTGTAGAGGCGAATAAGGGAAAATGCAGAAAATGGGCAGCACCGTCTTTTGTAACTTCACCAACAGTACTGCGATCCTCAAGGCGCGTGCCAAGCGTGGGGATTATGATACCCTATCCTTACCTAAGGAGGAGGTCTTTGTTCAACAGTGGACGTCTTCCAGCTGATGATGAAAATTGTAAGAGCACGTGCTTTAATTTGTCCAATATAAACAAATAACAAATATGATAATTATGTGAAACAGTAGGTAAGTATACTAGGTGGTAGTTATAGTTAATCCATTGGACATGGGTATCACGTCGCAATCGCAACGTCAGTCGCAAATTAAATTATAATGACCAGCCATTATCCCCAAATCTGCGTGTTAATCAAGCTATTATGATTGATGCCGCGGCTTAAGTAATACCATAAATTACTAATTATAAGATACAGATAATTAATCCGCGGTTAATTATACACTGTAACGTATGTATAACACGCCTCTATTGTCAGGGATAGGCAGAGTTGAAATGTGAACGCACTGAACTAATGTTAACGTATGTCTGATGGTTTAAAGTCAATAGATAATGTTTTAAATGAATTTGCCTATTACCAAAAATGTATGTTTTTATTACTCAGAATGATTTTTTTAGGTCATCCGTCATACGACAGGTACTGAAAATAGAATCTAGAATTTGATGTGAATATACTTTAGGTACACATAAGTACTCAGTCTACATGTATAGTTGCTCTATGTAATATTAAAACCATTATAAAATCAAACACCACCACCACCACCTTAGATATGGGGGGTACCATAATTCCCTTGGTATATCTACTAATTACTGGCTATATTTAAGGTTATATGTACAAAATCAGTGTATCCGATACATTATTACATTATATTAGACATTAGTATGTATTATTGTTGTAGGACTCAGTAGTAGGCAAAAGTTAATCTGAGCCAAAATAACCGCGCAACGACCCACCCCGGAATACGGAGACGCATGATGCCTAAAACATAACATAACATCACGCCTGTATTCCCCGAAGGGGTAGGCAGAGGTGCACTTATAGTACACCCACATTTCGCCAGTTATGTTTTAGGTCCCAATGTAATAGGGGGCGAGCCTATTGCCATCAACCGGGCACAAATCCAGACTCCGTGCTGCTACTGAGAATTACCTAATGGAAAAACCCAGTAACACTTTGCCCGACCCGGGATTCGAACCCAGGACCTCGTGTTCAGCAGTCGCGTTTAGCAACCACTAGACCAACGAGGGAGTCAAGCATGGTGCCTAATAACGACTAAATTAGTTTTCTTTTAAAATAAAAGGCTGCTTATATCCCGGATAATTCGGGAAATGTTTCTTTAATTAAACGTCAACCGGCTTCTAGGCGCTAAACATTAATGTAATGTTTGTAGAGCCCAAGCTTCGTTTTTATTTTATTCTATATAAAATACCTAAACTTAATTATTGTATTAAAAACTTAATTAAAACTCAGAATCTCGGAACTTAATGAAAAATAAAACTGGTTGTTAAAGTATAATACTTTTATTCTGTTTTACTTGTTTCATATTTTCGCAATCATTATTTTTTGCCAAAAGTCTATGAAGTAGTAAATTGCTACACATTTTGGTACCTATAGCTAAAAGCATATTTTCCGGAAATCAACAAAATAAACATGGAGATATTTTTTGTGTGTTAAGCTGATTTTAGTTAGCCGTATATTTCAATTAGGTAACCCTTAATATAAAATTAATTATTTTGGTCATACGAACAAAATTGCTCTTAATTGTACTGCTTGATTAAATGAATGTACGCTTGATACTTGCACTGTAAAATACTTGTATCTGTGTATATTCACTTAAGAACTTAGTTCGAAATATAAAATAATTTATGACTCTTCATTTTTCTATTTGGGATGAACGTCTTTGTTATATAGGTACCTACCGACATAATATGCTAAAGCCGTGGATATCACGAGGCAAGGCCTGCTGACATGACATTATTTGAGCGCGGCCCCTCCGTTGCAAGTGACGTGTTATTTGCAATATGTTACACTGATTTTAGGGTACACGCAGGGTACAGAATTAATTTGATCTTTATATTTTCTTCTAAGATTTATCTTGACTTACTTTAGATCTTGGAATTAGTGATATGAAAATAAGTTATTAAAAATTTGTAGCGTTATCAAAAATGATACATAAACCTAATTATATTTCTCATCTGTTTAGTGTTCCAGAAAACGCTCATAAAAAGTCACGGTAAAAACGACCATCAAAAACCACCCAAGCATATACTTCACATGCAGTCTACACATACATCTAATTTAATGCCTTTTTGCTCCTTAAAAAACCGCCTTCTTTGGCGGAGAGTAGATTATTCCTAACATTTCCACTGCATCCGTAGTTACGTGTTGCCATAAAACTCAGAAAGAGGGACAAAACTCTCTCCCTGTGTTTTTATCAAGTAATAAAATGTTAGGCAGTGCTTCAGGCGACGCAATTTGGCCTCAACACAAAATTCCATTCTGTTATGGACACTGTAATGGAAGCTATAAAATGGATATCTGTTTTAAATGAATGTTCACTAATATGGGATGTGGGTGTGCGATTATTACTTGAATCTATGGTAAATGATAGAATTTGCGTATTGCTTCTTCGATATTCGATATTATACATAATAAGTATGAATTATCAGTGTTCATAAGTTCAGTCAAAAGCTGACGCCTTAATTTATGTATAACAAAAGAATAATAATGTTTGTTTTATTAATCAAAAAGGGAGCATTTTATCCAAGAAACCATGTATCAATTTTCCTTTTTCCTGAATCATCAATCTAATGAACTCAATTTTTCCTGATAAAATTTCAAAAATTCCGAGCCCTGGGGCGTATAAAAATCAATATTTAATTTGTGTATCAGGAGTAGCGAAGTTATCGCTAGGGCAGCAGAATGAATGGGAAAGACAAAAAATATCAACAGGCACCAAAGGGGCTTGTTTGTCGTTCTCGAATTGATTTATTTATGCAATAAATCTAACATCGGATTAATCAGGCTAAGTTTTGTCGGCGCAGCAATGTGTTGTCGTGAAAAATATGGTTGGTGGAAAATGCGATTGCGTAAATAAAATACCGACTGTTTTGCGGTATTGTGAATTTGTGACCATTGTAACGGCATAAATATCGTGGTTACTGTGCCATAGATATCGGGAACATAACGCTTTCTTATATACGAGTACATATAAATCTATTATCTTCTGTTTTATACGTATGAATATTTGTATTAATATTATTTGTATTTTGTTTCAGGTAAGGATACCTTTGACTACAATTTAACGAAAGAAAAAAATAGTGTTCTAGAAACCATAGTAAGCTGAATAAACGTCATGTCAATCGTGTCTTGAATTATAATCAAAATATTTTTTATATAAATATTAGGCAGGCACTTTAACTTTTAGAAACTCACAACCCATTTTTTAATAACATTAACAGTCCTACTGAAATAAAACTAACTGTCGCTTTAGGTACCAGTAAGTTTGAAGCAAACTGTCCACTAACGGCAAAGTAAAATTTTTCAGAGTTGTTTGCAATGGTCTCTACTGGCTGTGTTATTTCTGTGTCGCATTGCTCCAAAAGCCCAGTCCCATTTCATTAAAACGGTCTATTTACATTCTGATAACATTTCTATAGAGCAATCTTCGATTGAAAAAAGAAACTTTGCTATAACTTTATGTAAGAAACAGGCCTCGAGATAAAAGAAACTTTGAAAAAGCAATGGACAAAAAATTAGAATAAGAATTCTCGTTTGAAACTGCGGAACAAAACACGGCGGTGGAGCGGTGGCCCGTCTCGATGCCTCTGCGATAACACGTAAGTTTGGCAACCCATCTTTTTAATGTCCTGGCCGTCAATTATCATTAGGATCGGGGAAGGTCTCAGGGAAGTCATCGTAAGTCAATATTAGTGGCTATAAAGGTGAGCGATAACCGAATATCCGCTGCGCCCTTCCTTTATGCTTTCAAACTACAATGTAATAGGGAAATAACCAATCACCTTTGACGAATGAAGGGTTTGAAAAACATGTTTGTTATGCGGTAACTAAGTAAAGAGTATGAAGGAGACATTTGTGGGTACCTACAACTTGAGGTTATTTGAATATAAATGAAATATTTCATTTTCTTTTCCAAAGCCGTTCATTATGCTTTGTGCGTGGTCACAAAAGATAAAATGTATATTTTAACATAACGTGAAACATCAATAGTGGTGGTCGCAAAATGTATATTTCTAGAACAATACGACTTGGACCAGATAAATTGGAAAAAGTTTGCAATTTCTTAGAAAGTTTTAAAAGTCAGTGTAATAAACTATGGTTGCACGAGTATTGTACCTAGTCATAAATGTCAAATAAACGGTGCATTAGCATTAGAGATATAGTGGTATATTTATAAGCATACATTGGTGTTTACAGCTAAATATAATAAGGACAAAATGGGTGTGCGTGCAAGCTTGCCGGGTCTGGGTTATTACAATGCAGTCCGTGTGAACGGGCTCGCTGCTCGGAATTTGTGATGTCGATAAACTGCCCCTAACACGGTTATCTTTGCTATTTTTGCTCCTTCATTTTCTAAAGAATTTTAACTTTATTTATATATAGTAGTTTTATTATAAATCCAGGACACATCGAGTTAACTATTAATATCCTTATCATTTGAGCGCAAAAACATAACGTTTGGCTGACCTAAATAAAAATTTTCAAGCAGCAAAAACAATTATTATAACGCGAGTAGGTAAATAAGTAAGGTTGTAGAAAGTACTAGAATGTAATAGAAAATGTTAAAACGCTGCTAGTGCCGTGAGTAGGGTGTTGTGCGAGGCAAGCTGTCAGCTCCTTGACATTTTCCACGCGAATGCACTTAAAGTCTTTAGTGCGTTGCTCTAGCGAGGCTCCGCCATTGTGTCACATTGCACATATTACATAAACAAGGATAATAAAAACGAAAACACGTCCATGAATCACTGTATAACATAATGTTTTATTTTTATTTAAAGGATATCCTTGTAAACGTTTGTATAACGTTATCGTAATAAAATAGATGTCTTATAGTGGTAACTAACTGAAATCAAGTGAAACATTAATTTACGCACATACAACGCACATTGAAGTTACTATAGTAGGTACCTAATACAATATTTATATCAATCCTTAAGGGATTTATATCTTTTCAATCTAAATAATACTTCAATATATCGCTATCAATACCTGTGTATTAATCACGCACAAGCGGCCAAACGGATTTAAATTGAAATTATTTGAGTTTATATAAATGAATCCGAGCTTATCGTAAATTAATCAGTTTATTCAAACCACTCGTAAACTATCTATTTATACCATTAAGGAATAAATATCACAGTAGTAGGTACAAAGATGATACCTATCTAATATCTATCCTAACCAAAGAGATAGCAACTTTTTTGCCGCTTTCCTAACATTATGTAGTACATCTAGATATTATATAACTAAAGGTAGAGCCTCAGAGATGACCTCGAGCGACGTCGGCCCTGTAAATTTAAAATTGTAGACGACCAACAAATTTTTAATTATGACGCCCTAAAGCAATTTATTATCCAACATTTTTAAGGACGTTATAACTAAAAGTTACAAAACGAAACATTAGGCTGTACATCATCATCCCTTTTTTATCTGAGGTCAAATAGCAAGGTTACTATGTTTTTAACGTAACTAGTTTAGATCTGTATCCCCAGTAGCATTAGGTAGAGGTGTACTCATATTAATGCCCAGGCATATAGGTATGTTAAGGTCTCATGTAGTTCTTGGCTCGCCAGCAGCCTAGGGCACAAATTTAGAATTTCTTAGTGGAAACACTCAGTGACTCTGCCCTACTTGAAAGGACTAGGATCTCACGCTGAGCAGTCGCCCTTTGTGACCACTAGAACAACGAGGCAGTTAAAAAAGATATTAATAACGATTATAATTAAAGTCTACTTTATATTAATTAAGGTGAGTTTTGTTGGGGAAGTACACAGTGGAAGACCAACGATTTAGTTGGGTAGCTAATGGCTTGGGGAGATGATAATTTCGGGTGCGTAAATTTTCCCAACACTATTTGTCGAAACAGAACGAAGCATCGTGTCACTATATAGTGCGCCGAAATAATCCGTATTGCCGGACAGTGTACGGTAAAAATACCGTTTGGGTGGCTTGTCAGCTGTCTTAAAAGCCTTCGCAATGTTGAAATGTTAAAAGAACAATAATTTTCTTTGAAATTTCATCATGTACCTACCGCTGAAATAAGAGTAATGGAGTATGGTTATTTTTGTGACGCATACTTGTAAAACTCTCGATATAATCTACCAGATTTATATTATACTTTTATTTCAGTATAACTGAATAACTGCAAAATACCTAAAAGTGGAAAGCACCTACCGAGGCGTGCTTCAGTAGTCGCTCGAGGATACTGGAAACGCGCGCCGCTGTGGGATGCACGTGGCTGGTCGCGTCCTAAACCTATTACATCCACCCGAAGCGAAAATAAAGTTACAAACACAAATTAAAGACTCGCCGCTTCCAGCTATAGGCATGCGTTGCATCCTTAATTGTTTTAATTGAATCTTTTTAACACTTTTAGCCGCCTTTTTATAGGAAAACGTGGGGGTTTGGCTTTGAAAGCTAGTTAGGAGAATCACAGTGTGAATCATTTATAGAATGGATACATATTCAATGAGAGTTTACTTGTGTATTTGAGGTATATTTCTTAACTTAAAAGTTCTTACCTTCTCCTAATTTATTGAATTATAAACTCTTTTGAATGATGCAGCTAGTAAAGTATCTACAAAATCTATAGACATACCTTTATTAAAAAGAGTATATTGGTTTTAAAACGTAAGCTAACATTAAACTTTCATAACGTTTGATGAGTAAGTTTGATCGCAGAGATAATCAAAGCTTTCCCGTACAGCTTTCAGTAACATGTATCAAAAGCACACATTGCACGTTGCACTCACGGCGTGTGTACTTAATTTAACGTACACAATTTGTACCAAATGTGAAATGAAATCGATTTCAATTACTATTGTAGTTACACGATTAGTTTGCAGATTTGGTTGGATTTCAACCGTTCTAATGTTTGAGCTAATTATGATGAGCACACAGTCGTTGTATGGTTAATTACTGAGGTTCAGTAATCTAATTGAAATGGATACTGGTCAGCACATATAGGGAATTCGACAGGGTACTTCGTAAAAATACAATTTCTTAGGGGATCCTATGACAGTTGTTTGACAGTTCGTGGGAATGTCTCATACTCATTTCACCAAGGATATAATCTAGACACGAACCTTACTAGTAAGTTATTTCCTCAAACTAATCCAGTAGATAAATATAAAATCAAATCATAAAAGTGTATACTTAAAAGAAATATTTATTTAATAAACCTTGATCGCAGCATTCCGTAAGAAAAATATTGGACCTAAAATATATGTTTAGTTCAATATTATTGTGTTAATATAAAAAAACTAAACCATCCTGAAGTAAAATATCAAAAGCTTCAATATAAAGAGTAATAAAACTAAGTAAATAAAATAAATTAGACGTATTTATTCGCTCACATACCAGAATGCCAATAACAAAGTAAAAGCAAGCAAGTCCTAGATTTTTTGTACACATAATTTACTATAGATTGAGTATTCCACATCAGTTTCGGGCATAACAATGATCGTGTGTCGAGAGAAATGAGCAATAATAAAACACGAGCGACTTGCCTACATCGAAATAGGTCACGTTTTCAATCTAGTAGGTACCAATGCTTTCGTTTCACAAAAAAGGGTACGGGGTACGTCAAACATAGCGCTCAATGCAATCATCTTATGTTAGGTAACGAGTGATTTGTTCCGTGTTAGATAGCCGTATGTAATCAGCATCAGGTACTGTTGATAATTGATTTACCGGCTGATATTATGATTGTGAAACATTGTAGTTATTTGCAATACAATTTTTAGCTTCGTAATTTTTTGAGCTAGTAAAACTTTTCAATAAAATAAAAAGTTTTTTGAATATTGTGATCGGATACGGAGCTGCTGTGTTTATGTGACAGTATCGAATACATGACTATTTTAAAGGACGATTAATAATCCAAAGTGGTAAATGATATGATCGCTGCGCTAAAAGCTTTGACTTCAATTATCAGTATTTGAGCCGAGTGTTTTTACACTATTTTACTTACAAACTATTTTACTTTAACACATGCCAACATTTCTGTTGACATGTGTTAAAGTAAAATAGTTTTTAAAATTTCAACTAAATCCTTCAGCACGCTGCAAAAATATACATGCGTTTGAGTGACTCTGACTATAATATGTAGTAGTAGTGTATAGTAATAAATTGTCTTTAATTAAGACATTTAGCGTACCTCTTGTTTAACTAAATTATTATTCAAACATTGCATTTCCTTTGAATCTGAGAAGCTGAGGCAAATAACATTGAATTTAGTGCGCGCTTAACTCTCAATACAAAGTGCGGTGCACCGTGTCGTATTCAATGGGCAGATGACACCCGCGCCGGCATCGTTCTCAGCGTATTACACACTGCGCAAATTCAATATTTAAACGCTTCAGCCTTTAATATTGAATCCATTGTCGTTCCTGTTTTGTTTAGTATTGAATTAAATTAACTGTCTAACGGTTATTGCTTTACAGTCTGTTGCAAGAAAAGATGTGGCCGTATTGAAATTGCTTGTCGACGTTGATTTAAAAATCAGCTTTTTAATAGGCAAAAGGATGCACTATAGTGCTGGAAAATTGTACTGACTATTTTTGTCACTGAAAGCAATGTAGAAGTTTTGGGACAAAGAGGATTTTACGTTTAGTACTTAAGTATAAATTGCGCAGACTTCCATTAAAGAGTCCTTTCACCTCTGATCTCAGACTTTATGTTACTATAGAGACACCTTTTCATTGGGAGCTCTGATAAATCTTCGACTTATACAGTCATGATTTCCTTTTGTTTACGTAAATTAATCATTTTGTTTTTCTTTTATAAATCAGTTTTTTTTTAACTATTCTTAATTGTTCTCTCTTACATTTAAATACCGAATACACGTCTTGAACTTTAGCATCTTCCTAAATTCTATTAATTTCACAGTAATTTCAATCCCTATTCGCAATTACATTTCCTCGCAATAGGTATCGGATAATCTCCAGTAGTACCTATCGTACAATAACAGCGTTACCTCATACAGTATTGTCTGTAATTGCATTGTGTTTAATTCCATTGCTGTTTGCGCCCGATCAGCATGCAGTGTCGTCCCAATCCGATTAGTACCCGCTTTAAACAATCGCATCGCTGAGACCACGGCGTATAAGTGCGATTGGACGTTAATTATTTATGTACGTGCAAATAGTGGTGATTGCAGAGGTTTATCACTCGTTAACTAGTCGCAGATCGATTGATATGCGAGCTCGATTGGCTCTGCCGGGTCTTAAAGAGACGGTGGTACACCAAACTTAAAATGCACAAATTCTTATTAGGCAACAAACACGTCTGGTACATATTTTTACCGTATGTGTATTAAAAGCCAACGACGGATTGTCACACTATGTCTCTTGTATCAAAGGCAGATATTGAAGGTAGGTATAATATGTATAACTAATTTGTCTGCCCGATAAATGCCACCAGGCCCTCCCAAATTACATGCACGACCTAAAATATCTGGCAAAATGTGGATGGGCACAACTTTGCCTAGTAATGTATTGGTATGGTAACGGAGAAAGGACACTATAGAGTTTTACTTACACTTCCTTGTAACCTTCGTACGATTTCCTAGCAGAGTCAATTTGTTTTTTAAAGCATCAATATTTAGTAACATAATTGCATGTACCGTTCTATTATACCTACTATTGAATTGGGATCTTCACCACAACTATAATTTTATCAACAGAACATAGTTTTGAAGTTAGCAACCCTACTGAAGTGACACTAGTTCCCATGTATTGTTCGAAAGGGAATATAGTATATTGGGTGCTTATCGTAAGTTGTAGGCAATTGAGAGAAACTGTTGGGTGCGGTTAGTACTGGTAGTGGAAGTGATGTGCGAGCTTATCGATACATTATTACGATCTTGTGGCAAACAAGTTGGTGTTGTATGACTCCTGGAGGTGTATTGTAATATATTGTAGGGTTAAAGCGTTGTGATATTTATTGGATTGTATTGCGTCCGAAGGTAGGTCGACTTAGAACCAGAAGTCATTTTACTTTTGACTCCTACATTAAAATTTTCCTCTATTATTGTTGGATTTAAAAAAAGTATAGGGACCTATAATGTGTGCATAAATATTGTAGGTATGTTAGGTCGTAAACGAATTATCAATGGTACATTCCATAACAAGAAAAATAAACTAAACTGCTATTATAGCAAGAGTTAATAAAACCTATAAGGATTCAGTTCTGTTGTTTCAGAAAATAGTAGGTATACAGAAATAAAACAGTATATTTTCAAATCGTTTTAGAATTCGGTCTGAAATATTTAATAATTACTGTTGCATAACAATGAAAAATTGTACCTGTAACGCTGAAACTAAATCATATTTCCAGAAGAATAAACCCCTGGGTGCCGAATATACTGGTGACGGTAATTTCCGCCATAGTGAGCACAGCGTCACATAAGCGCAGTTTTAATTAACTGAATACGCGTCGACTGAAGCATTGACGAATAAAATACATTTTGATTCGGGATTTAAAGTAAAATAAAGTTTTAGCGCCTTGTGTAATTTGTTCCTAGTCTAATTTCATCGCCTATGCTTTGGATGAATATTCTATAGTAGAAAACCAAATAATTTAAACGCACTTTAACAACGATTTTTTGTATCAATTCTTTGATTGTAACTATACAAGGCTACAGGTACAATTAAAGCAGAATTATCTATTATTTCGCGATTGAAATCCGCATGTTACAGTTTAAGTACATATACAGTGGAGGAGTTTTTATCTATAGGTATAACTGCTGTCGCAACTGTTTGCAAGCTGAATGCATTATACACAACTTCACGCAGTAGTGGTGCTACCTTTAGATACTACATGCATTAGGTTTCCTTGCAGTCAGCATGCGATTCTTAGACACTTCCACTGGTACTGCTAAGATTTGGAGTCACAACCTCTTATCGTCCCCCCTAGGCGTTCGTCTATTGTCGAAATAATATAACAGGGACGCTCCCACGTGGGGTCGCTTAGAAATGAGGTGATTCCGAATAGATAGAGCATTATAATGCTCCTGGGACATCATTGTAGTTACTGATGCCGGTTATAGCGGGCCAAGTTATGGTAATGGCTACCTTGTTTCATTTTGAATACGTTTTGGGTAGTTTAGTGGTGTTACAACCAGGGAACTATCGGGCGACGTTCAAATTATACGAGCGTTGGATCTAATTATAATGGGATAATGTCATTTTTTGATGGTTGTGTTACTATGGTGTGGTTATTTAAAGGCTGGTATTAATGTTATTTTACGATTATATGATGGTTACTCTGTGTAAATTTTCCAATTTTATTTACTTACTTTGTGTTAAACAATTAGTTTTTCAGCAATATGATAAGTTTGTCCTCGCATAGGGGACACATTTCTAGAAACTAAATTCGAAAGTTTCAGTTTAACATTTGGAACTAAGGATCCGTGGTCAAAACTAATTTTAACTTTAGAATTAGATCTCTGAACGCTGGTTCCTAGATATAAATATAAGCATCAGTCTCAAAAGTAGTAGATACCTACCAATTAAATTATCAGATATATATCTATTAAAGACCCATTAAATATTTATCTATTTCCCAGAATGTTGCCTGTGGGAGTCCAGAAAATTGAAATAAGCATTCTTTTGGGCACACAACACTACAGTCGATAATTAATTCGTCTAGATGATGGTTAGGGCAATATTACTCTACTATCGTTAGAGCTCAATGCAGCCCATCTTCAACAGCTGTTCACGTCTAGTCATTATCACTATTAACGACTACTGAGAACTGCACTGCTGAACTCAGCCGGCTTTATGCACTTCAATTTATCTCTCTAACTATACTTGATAATATTTTATCAATTAGCAGCTGTGCTTCTCCCAATTTTTCTTTTTATTCCAAAACGTCCTTCAGACACAGGCACACATTGGGTTTTTATATTTGTATTATATGAAGCCCATAAAGTTATTCGTCAAGCTGATTTTTTGACTGTTGCTTAGTAAATATTTATATAATTTAATAGCCACATTATCTTACAAATTGCGTGGTATGTTATCTCGGTTCTACACGCAAAAGTTGTAGTGAGATCGGCTATCTCTGTTAGCTACCACAATCAAAAATGTTTGTAAGAGAAAAAGTTGGACGTCTCAAAAAAACGAAGATACACACTGAACATTAGCTTGATAGTATTTAATTTTAAAATGGACCGTGGATCCCTGACTATAAACATATGGCCAGTCAAAATAATTTACTAGTAACACGCATTTATACCATAAAATATAACTCGGACTAAGTTTCATCACTGATACGTTAAAAGACATATTTTAAAATAACTTGCATCCTTTAAAAATATACTGTAGTCAAACTGGTTAAATCAAGCATCTAGCTAATAAAGGAAACTACAAAATTGCATAAGCTACCGTAAAGTTCAGCGGGTTATTATCGTCCCGCCAGCAAGTTAGCATAACACGCACGTCGCGACACATTACAATGACTCTCATTCGCTACAAACTTTACCAAGTAATCTCAAGTTTAATAAGAAACTTTAAGGTATTTTTAGATACAACAACTGTTAAACAGTTGATGTCCTATTCTATGCTTCGGCAAAGAAATTATATTTACAAGGCCTTCTGGGTCATATTGAAACTTATGATCAAAAATAACTTAGCCATGCATCATAAAAATCATCGTAGCTGCATCTAATTTGAATAAACACCAACCCTCTTATTTATAATAGGATCATACCGGCATTAACTAAACCACGTATTAAGTGTACTGACATTTCTATTTATTGACATGCAAACAACAGTGACTGGTATAATTTACTCCTTGGTTTAAATTTGTATTTTTTTATTAATAAGGAGGTCAATGTCAAAGTTATACCTTTCTTCATAGACGTACATACTTAAGGTTCTTTTGTCTTAGAAAGTCTCTGAATCTATCAGTCCAGTAAAGTATCCACAAACAACTTTAAATTTCAAAGCCTAAAATCTGTATTATTTCCCCGGTTCCTACTCGTTAAAATTCCATAGCCATCTATTATTTATCGAATGCAAAATGCAGTTCAATATTTCAGTGTCCCAACCAGACCATTTTATTTCCTCCATTAGGTCCGCAATACGACAAGACAGCGCGTTAAGCTCGCCACTGCACTGAAATAAGTAAAATATTAAAAAACACCTCGGTACTAGCACATACCTAACGTTGGACAACATTCATTTCTGTAGTTAGGCTGCGAACACACTTGCTCAGTTTGATGAAAAGCCATGGATGTGAGTATATCGCATATCATATTTAGAACTTTGACAATGAACACAGGACAATTAATGAACTATTCACCATTGCCCTCTTTTTGTCTTTAGTAGCAGGTCTGCAAACTTTTCGGTACGCGGTTGTGCCGAAAAGTTTGCAGATATTGCATAAGGCTAAAGAAAAATCCGTCTTGCTATAAAAACTAAGCCATTAAATAGGTCGAAATGAAATGAAGCTCAAATATGATTAATTTATTACTGTAATATCTGCCGGCGGTTTTTAGTAAGGCCACGTAAATTACACTCTTTTTAAAGAAAGGATGCGGTCTAAATTCGCGTTATAACATTTTGTATCGCGAATTTAGTCAGGCACTGTATATAGTAATGTGCCTAGTGTTCAAGAAACTAAAATTAACGAAGGATGTTATAAGTTCGTATGTACAAGTCTACATAATAATAATTATATATCTACTCATTTATATGGCGCCTTACCACTGCACTACTTGCACCCTAAAATAAATTAACTTTTCCCGCTGCAGTGACGCGTCGCGTGTCGCGTCTCGCGTCGCGACTCTATAGTCGCGAGTGTGACCGCACCCTAAGCGGTTTAACTGGGCAGGTGAAAGCAGACAGGTGAAGAGCTCGCACCCTCATGCACCTTCTGTCGCTGTGACATAAAGGCACTGGAAACGATAAATTTTAGAATCGGCTCGAGTTTCTGTGAAAGTGAATGGTTTTAGTTAGTTAAATTCCATTACGTTTGTTACTAAGGTCAACCTTCAAACCTGTGGGATAAATGTTTACTTGCCACGTTAAAATATTATAATAGAAAACATCCCAAAAACAACCCAGATCAACCAAAACTTCACTGTCGTAATTCGTATACGACCATGAGACGAGGCAGCATAATATGTAATTAATTCTTCAACGATAATCTAATTACCTCAACCTCATTTATTTCGTAGGAATAATATAATTAAAATTTCAACACGTTTCAAAACCGCAATGGATCACATCCAGCTACACTTAATCATAGTCTCTTTTATTTTACTCACCAGTTATGGCTCAATTTCAACGACGATTTCTGCATCTAATCTGCAAACGTCAGAACCAATCTATCTCACAGCAATCGCGTCTAGAACATGCAATCTAGTGCGTCCAGTGTGTGGGTTTGATTCGATATGAATATTATTTGGTATTTTGTATTCGATACGAATAAATATCGATCATCTGTTTTTGTGTCCATTGATGTGAATTGATTTCTTCACTTCCTATTTTTAATTGTTTAGTGGTTTTTCAATAACATGTATCTTTCGAACTATTAAGAAAATAATTGAAAGTAAAATAATTCTTGTCTATATATTGAACATTTAACATCGTAAGCCTAAGCTAGTTTAGTCGGGTTTTGATAAGGTGTAAATAATGATGTTGACATTAATTCTCGTGAAAATAATACTAATATAGCGATTGCATACACGACGAAGTTAATGTGAATAAAACCAATAAAGTTTTTTATACACTAACACTTAGTAAATAGTAGTATTAGGTTCCAAGTTAGGTATCTTATCTGTTCATTTATTTGATATGAAAATAAATCGAATGCGAAAAGTAGGCTCCGATGTTTTCCAAACGGTTCTTAAATCAAGTATCGATACTATCGACATAGGTATCGGAAACTTGCCTTGAGTACCGTTATAAGAACAGGTATCGATAATACATTGGTACCTATCAAATCAACCCTAGTTTATAGTGTTACAGAGTGACTAGAGCCGACAGATACGTAATCTTGCTTTTAGTTCCGTCGTATCGTAAAGCTATGCTTTTAGCTCTCGTAACCGCGTCCTAACGACTAAATAATATGTACTCTGCCTTTCTATTTGTTGAGCTTAAAGAGCAATTGCTTGTAACGCTTACAATAACTTTTTATTTCTTTAGCGAGGTTATACAATGTTTAAATAAGGTAGGTGTTAGTTGGAAGAGAAAATTATGCTGAATATTAGTAACACTTTGAGAAAGGATGATAATGCTTTTCTTCTAATGTGTTTTGGGTAAAATCAATAGGCGACGACCATTAAAAATCATGAACAGTAGGTATACGGAACTCTTTGAAAGAAATATGTGGTATTTCCACTTAACCCAATAAAAAAATGACAAATACATTTCTGCTAAATACTTAAAGTATATAGAGAAAATCCAGCATCGTTTTCAACTTATTAAATAGAAAAATACGGTCAGAATTCGGTCTGTAAATTGCTATTTATATTTAAAGACTTAAAAATCTTCAAAGTAAACTAAAAAATGTACTAAATTAAAATTAGCTAACATTTTCGTCGTAAAGCTCAACATAATTTTATTTAACACTAAAAAGCGACCACCAAAATTTTTACGACTTTTAAACTGCGACTTAAAACATTGGCTAAAATGAAAAGTGCTTTAGTTTGGTCATGATGTTTTATTCATAAATTAAGTGGATCGTCGACCATTGACACAATTTAGCTGCTTTAAGCGTAATTACCACAAATTTAAAAAGGCTAGAAAAAGAATCGAACGGCTATATTTATAAAGCTTAAGAAAATAAAACATAACTCTCCATTTTTCTTTTGTTGACTAACCTCCTTATAAGAAACGGCTTTAAGAAGATGTGACTTTATTTACCGCTCTTGTTTATAACCTGTTCTCTGCCGTCTTTGACGTCATATTCCTGGATAAACCGATAACTGTACAAAGATACTACACAATGAAGTCAGAATTATATACTTCATGTTTATTATGTTAACTTTCTAAGATCCTTTTCAAGCTTATCTTTAGGTTCTATACCAAGGCTTTATAGGCAACGCAATAAAGTTATAAATCTTACTACGGAAGCAAAGGAAGCTTTCTCAGTTGATTATTTCGACTATAATAAGGTTTACCACATTCCATATTTTCTTTTTACTCTCTCTAAACTCTCAGATCATTATACAAATCGCATAACTTTATTCAAAATATACAGCGACTGCTTACCTACTCAAATCTTACGACCCTTAAAGGTTCGTAAATTTCCATTAGTCGTTTACTGTCTAGACTTAAAAACTACTTATTTTAAAGAGAAATAAAATCAAAATGACTATTGCATCTACATTAAATACGTATCTCCTACTCAATTAACGGTTTCGTGTTTTGTGGAGCTTTTTGATTTGATCGAAACCTGACTTCAAGTTATCTGACTGTAAAACAGTTAAGTTAGATATTATGAATTATGATTTTGATAAGATTCTAAGATAGATATTAATGTAGTTTTTAACTTTGTATAAGGTTCACACACGAGTCAACCGTTTAGGCCAAAAATTCAAAACAGCTCTTCTAACAAGTAATACACACGCAATCAGCCCCTCTCGAGTTTTATTTTACAAATAACATTTGCCCCATAAACACAATAAAACAGGCTTTAAAAATACGAAATAGCGCCTTAATCCACATCAGATATGTTGAACAATAAAGTGAATGTAAAACCTACAATAAACAGTGGTTAGGGCGTGCGTGAGTCCAGACTCGTCGTTTTTTGCCCCCGGTTATCCTTCCATGATTTATGCTGTGCCTGCCCGGAATATGATTACCAGTTACGTGTCGGAAGTACCCTTAATGGATATAAACGTTGTATTTAACTGGCCGGTAAATACCAGCCGGGTTTTTGTACGCCTTTGTACTGCTCAATTGTGACCGTATTATAGGGCGTTTATTGGTTTGATCGCTCACAAATTTGTGGCGTATTGATGAATGTTTATTGGTGTTGAATGCGTAGATGAGTTTAGTTTATGGCTTTTGTAAGTGCTTTTCTTATTGTTCTAAGAATTGGTGATTTTATGCGTTGGTGTGTCAATACTACTAAAATTGTGTTCAATGTTTTATTAGTCTTGTAATTGGAGTTTTATGTTTTGTTTTCTATAGGTACCTATAGGTATACAAGTGAGTAAGTACCTACAATCTACATATTTCATCCAATCTTTTCTAAAACACATTCACATGATAATCTTATTTTGTATTTATTACCTTTGTACGAGGGTCAAACTGAAAGTTCTTAGAACTGGCCACTTATAAACAATATAATAAAAAAATAATTCTAAAATTTGAAAATAGAAGTCTTTGCCAATATTACTGAGTATAATATACGAGTATTGTTACAAAGGATGTGAACTGGATTCAAATCATTTTTTTAAATAGATTTTATTCGTAAAGCAAAGCGATATTGAAATCGAATTTAATTTTACTAACTGTTAGTAAACAAATTGGAAAGTTGTACAAAACAAATATAAACGTCAGACACAAACAGAATTATTTTTTTACAATTTGATTTTACCGTGATAGAATTTATCTGTGTCATATTTTTAACGTAACCATGTTAAAAATATTGATGTCACATGTTAAGCTAAACGTACTAGCCTTTATGTCAAATAAACATTTATAGAACAAACTTTTTCTTTATCCTACATCTCTGTGGAAATAAAAACTCAACACGTCGAAGAGCTAGAGACTGTCTGAAATTTATGGTTTTACTTTAAATAAGTGGGCTGACTAGAAGCCCCCTGTTTGTCGCATATCATTATACACACATGCAAAGGACGGTAATCCTAAAACCCAACACGTCCCTACTAAACATAACTTGGAGCCTTTCGAGTAAGGGATAAAAATACGAGCCGCCAGCGAGCAGCACAATATTTTAATACATAACTCAGTAACGAATAAAGTACCAACAAATAAAAAATAAACGAATCACATCTCCAAGTTGGTAGTCTGTGTAAAAAATAAAAAAAACATAAAGTTAGTTGAAAACTGCCCCGATTAGGTGCTGCTTACTTTGTCCAATTTTTGTTGTGGCAATGCATCGTTCGTTAGGCGCTGTTATTAAGGGGCGAGCTCCTAATGAGGAAAAACGTTCTTCCCAATGATACTCTTGAGTAACGCGAACTTCAGCTACTTCTGAGTAAGTTTCTCGCGCAATTAACTAGCTTGATACTCTTGATTTTCCGTGATACATTTCCTTTTGTAAGCTTAGTGGGTACTTAACGGGCAATATTTATTGCCGCTGTTTTACACTTGTTTGTTGTATGGTAACGTTTGTCTTGTATCAACTAACAACCTTGCGAAGAATACGAAAATATATTTTAATTGTATATACGTAGATATTTTTAGGTTATTACAGTAATGAAGGTTTGACTAAAGATCGTTTATTACGCTCTAAAAAGTAATAGGCAGACTAGTCAGTGGGAGATAAATGCAATGCCCCAGCTTCAGCGATACTCTCGTTTTAGCTATCAACGTAACGGGAAATCCAGTAATAATTGGCGTAGAATCACGCTAGCTAGCGATAAAATGGTAAGATATGTACGGATATAAATTGCAAAGCTATTTTCTCAAAACCGTGTCGCTAGGTTACACTACGTTACGTTCGACGTGCGTGCCTAACCTCACTTTGCTTGGTTTATACCATATCTAAAAGCGAAAAGTACAGACACTTGTGTAACATGTTTATACAGGGTCAGTACACTCGTATTTCGCGCTTTATTTTTTTTGGGAATCCGCTGACGCGTGTGCGATACCAGCAATAAACATTCGTTACGGGAACCAGCGAAAGATAAAGAAACATAAAAAACACTTTATTATAACAGCTATGAAGCTGAATACTGAAAAACCAGGGCTGATCCAAACACACGATATTATAACCGACGTTTTCATGTTGGTGAAAAATCGTTGACAAACTTTTTCTAAAAGAGAGGCAATTACATTAAAGCTTTTTGATACGACCACCCGTCAGATGTGTGCTCGGCTTACACTGAATTAGGTTATGCAACTAACGTTACCCAATTTTTGTTTTTGTTTTAAACAGGGTTACCAACATTTTTAGTAGTGTATCTACCTATAGACTTAGCGAGCGATATTGTCATTTTGCGCACAACTCACAAAGAAGAGGTTAACAAGCATAAAGTTTTGAAAATGTAGGTACATGTACCGACCGCGCCTTAAGTAAGCATTACTTACTTTGATGGGATATAAAGATACCGTACACACACGCAGCTGCATCTATTGGCATAAAATTTAAGTGTTGAGCCATTTTTGTCCTCGTCATAAAAACTTAGAGACCAACGAGTCATCTTAAGAAACAAGCCGTGTCAGGAGGGGAATTCTCTTGTATTTTTGGGGCGCGCTAACAAGGGACCTCTACATGACCGGAATATTTTTGTCACCAATTTCCACAAGCGAACGGCTTAACGCCCCGGAAAAAGTTACTTAGACTTACCTGGGAGTCTTCGGGCGCTGTCAAGATATCGTATACTTTATGGATCTCGCCTCGATGCCTGCTATTTCTCAAGACGACGGTGTCGGAATAGTGTTTCGATTACTTTACCGCTTTATTAACAGGCGCTGTGTGCTGAAATAAGTTTTATTAAATTTAGACGTTTTGGGGCGTTTATTCTTTACTTATTCAGCGGGCCGCCGACAAATTAGGATCTATGGAGAGGAATGGAGGCAGTTGCGAGTAACTTAATACGTTTTATTGTTTCTTAAAACATCATTAGGTCCATCTTCAGTAGATCGATGCATTGGGCGGGTTGAGTTTTGAGACCGATATATCACTTAAAACGACAGTGCATAAATCTATGGGGGCTGTCGGCTCGTTATTTGTAGTCGCCACGTGAACCGCCGGTTTCGGGTGAATATTAACGATATCGCCAATTTTCCGCAAGCTTAGTCGCGTCGCAATTTCTCGCCAATTGAACAATCGCATCACATCGAGGGGCGATGTGCCGCCGAACAGTATTAAACCTGGCCTCGTGTAAAAAATGATACATGCTTTTCTAGATCTGACGGTTAAGGGCTTTATTTTGTTCGAACGCGAAAAATACGATTCCAGACTTTAAATCTGAACTGTAAAGTCAAAACGTCTTGCAAATATTAATCCACCGTCGTATAGTTAAAATGACACTTATTTTAAACTAAGTGTTTGATTACATGAGTAATTTATCCATCAAAGACAGTTGCTTCTTTTTCAAATAATATACTCTTCTGTGTATCCGCATTTCTACCTAATTAAACATGAAAACCGATCGTGATGTAGAGATTGGCCAGTTAACAAGAATGGTAGCGAGATTTACCGCCAAGCAACGGATGTACTTAGGTATTATTATCCTCACTTGTGGAAACTTTCTCCTTGTACCCAAAAGGGTATTGGTCTGCAAAAAGATCTGTACAAGAGATTTTGTTTGACAGAATGATTAAAAACTGGAACAATGTTAAATTATTGTTATTTACAACAAATGATCACGTACTATCTTAACTGCTCTTTGTTAATTAAGGGAGAAGTCATAAAATAGCCATAATAGCCTTGGTGCTTCCTTAAAAGTTGAAATATATTGAACATTGAGGTTTTAACACAATAACGTGCTTTGTTGTCACACGAATAATAGCACCTACAATTTGTATAGACTATCTAAACATGACTACAATAGGATGCCTCATTTTGCGGAAACCATAGCTACAAAACATTGGGCAACAATTTATGTTCTTTTATAACAAAAAGAAACATTTTAATTCTACAGAAGGAAAGTAGGTAACTAGCAGAGAAGCCTCTGATTCAGTTGAATTTATTTTCTATTTCAATAATAACTTTTCTTGGTTATAAATTACGGGTAAATGGATATAGTGCGTAAGCAAAACATTGTTTTGAATACCACAATTTCAACCTAAATCAGTTTTATCTGGTTATATACTTTAAACCAATTGTAGCCAGGGCCCAAATAGATTTCAACAAAAGTTTGCCACTCACGAACATGTTTCAGGTACTTTCAGTTCACAAAACAATGAACATTAAATAGTTTAAAACATATTAGTTGTCAGGACAAGCTTCAATAAATACTAATACGGGACAATGGACAGTGATACTAATTCACTAATTATTCATTGGGTTTCATTAACTGATTGATCCGCAGATTTGTTTCATTGAACACTCGATTAGACAGACTTATTTAAATTGTTAACAGTGGATTGATCACTTAAGTTTCCAAAATCCGATTGTTTTTCATTTCACTGATAATTTTATTTAATTTGTTTATTGTTTATCATGCGTTGGATACGTAGTTGTGATTACGTATTAGTAAAATGATATCTAGTTGTATTAGTAATCAGCCTAGTCATCGTTGCACTAATTTGTGGAACAAAACCTGGAATATTTACTCTTTGCTTAGTATGAACAGATGACATGTTTTGCTTTGTGTTTTTTTCCAAAACTAGCGACTTACAATTAGATCAAATGAGCTTCTACATACATATGCCAAAACTTGCATCCAATACCTTTATACATATTTTAAAAATAATAAAAAGTCAGATCCATTCATAAATTAAATCTAGAATTATTAAAACGGATTTCCAGCGTGGACGTGACGTATCGACTACACCACAATACAGCTTTCAAATAGCGTTTAACGTATGAACTTTAGTTATTAAACGGAAATATTATTCAATATAGCAAGTTGTCAAACGCACTCGGGCCGCGGGTGAGTACGGCTACCGCATACGGCGCTATTCACAGCGACATGTATTTTATAAAACACATGGATGACGTCACTAGCAGTGTTCTAGGCTGGTGCTACATGCATTGGGTACTTTGGGAAACATGATGTGGGTATTCGATATGGTAAAATTTGCTGTTGTTGACTTGATAACATCAGCTCTAAATATTATTATGCTTATAAGAAATTGAATTAGACATTAGCTTAGACAGATTGAATCAATTTAAATTCGGATGTCTCAGAGATTATGAAGAGGGAAAAAAATATTATCATGTGAATTCGTAGGAATAAAATACGAGGCGGAACTGACGAGTCACAATCCAAATCACGTCTATTAATGAGTCAGTCACATCGGCATGTAGTTGTGGGTATGAAACATGCAAGTAACGCCACGAGTGGAGTAGAGTCTGGAATCTAAAGCTGTGCTTCATGAGGTGCGAGCGCTCGTAGCTGCAACCTTAATTATGTATCGATTGTCGCCAACTTTACTGATTGGTTCTGGTCTAAGGCACTATTCGTGAGCGACAAAGTTGGAATTTCTCACCGCGAATTAAATTTGTAGCAACTCCTGTTTAATAAATAGTGGTAGCGGTAGGTGTAGGGGTACTCTTTCAAATTTAGCAAGGCGCAGACATTTAAGTACAAATACAGTTGTTTGTAACCGATTAAGATGTAAATGTGCGCATAGGATTATGTTTGTAAGGTACCTTTGTAAGTCCGCCACACCCTGGGCAGTTAACCCTGTTACAAACTGTTGACCGGTCAATTGTTTCGCCATTTCCGGTGTCAGAATTGTGGTGAAAGAAAGTAAGAAAGTCCTATGCAAAGGTGAAATACCAAGCCCAGTTGTATGAAGAATGTTGCAGGCTTCTACAATACTTTAACGGGGAATTGAAACAATGAACTAGCTAATAAAAATATACCAGTACGCTGTACGGAAAACGATTAAGCGCAATATTATTATTGTAAAAATTCTGTTGCCAACTTTACGAGCAGTCTCTAAAGTTTCCTAACTTAAGGTAGGTTAGGGCGAAGCACGTCATAAAGTTAAAACGTGTAATAAAAGCGTTTGTCGCTTTATTAAGACAAATGTCATAAAGCAGCCGCGTGCGTATACAACAGTTATGTTGGCAAATGTTTGTTTTTTGCGAATTGGATCTTGAATCTGAAGATTTTTTTTTTGGGTATGGAAGATAATCTGGATAATATAACACTATGGTAGCCTCCAGCCAAACAATTTACTATGCTAAGCAATGGCTAAAGGTACCCCACCCCTATGGGGTTCGAATCTCGACTTGAAACGTTACTAGGGATCACAAGACAGAGCTGTATGTACATATGTATATTTGATTACTCAGGGTTTTGTTTAAAATAACTGGTTCGGCACGGGACGGTAAGAACAAGGGTTGGGGAGCCAAGCGCAGATAGTGTTAGTCGCCTGCACGTATAAGGATATCTATTTTTTTTTGTTGGGCTAGTAAATCACACCAATTGATTTTATTACACTTGTGCAGAAATTGTAACATTTTAACATCGACACTTATATTTCCAGATCCGTACAACTGACTTTTATCGAAATGTTCTGCGATTGTATATTTTGGACGTTGCCTTACTTTAAACAAAATTATTACCTACTTCCGTCCAGGAAAAGTCAATGACTTAGACAGTAATTGACTACGATCTTTGATTATGCTTGAAAGGGATATTGATATTTAACGTATTAGAAAAGAACCATTTGAAATGTCGGAAAGTAATTATTAGACGTTTAACTAGTCAGTAGCCACGACTGCGTAGCGAAACAAACGGATATTAAGAGAAAATGGTTCAATTATAAACCGTAGTTAATATCAGAATATGTTTGAGATAATTTAAGTACTTACGTAGAATTTGTAGCGCGAGAATAATTTTCTATATCTTATTTACCTTGTTCTAAACATTAGCGATTAGTATGACCACGCGAGACGAATCCACTAGCAACCGACTTTTGTAAATTCGGGTCGCTGGGATAGTACTCGCATTATGCCATGATAACAACGTGCTCACGTACATGCATACTAAGGTAACCTAATCAGATGCATATATGACGAAATGCAAACTCCAGTTTTGCTAATGTAAATCTGTTGTTGTCTGTCTCCTACTTGCTGCGTGTGATGCTATTACAAATAGATCTATCATTACACTGAGCAATTTATGTTTTTTTGCTATTACCTACTAATTTATAATAAAACAATCCTACAGTAGACAAAGCGCGTGAATGATTGAACTGAGTCGTGTCAGTCGAACGTCAAACACACCGGCACATTAAGGGAAATTTCCCAGGAGTGAATGGGAATCTCATTACTTGGTGCACATGTGTGGTTGACAGGCGAATGATTTCATACACTATCACTATACCGGACACAGTTATTGCTTTTTCCGAAATTTGATGGAGCGTAAGGGATTGGAGGGAAACAATGACATTAATATCAGAATAATAAAAACATTATGCCAACCTTTGCGGAAAATGTACCTATTTGGTTGGCCGAACAGAGAATTGTCGGATAGAAATGGTTCTGGGCCGGTTATCTAAAGCGAAAGATCAGAATTCGTTAAAATATTGCCAAGAAGTACCGATATAGGAAAGTTAAAACATACATTATTGTCATCGAAGAGTAATAACTAATTTCACTTTCAACATCATGTGAAACACGTCAGGTGGTTAAAATCAAAGCCAAATATGTGCAATGAGTGCCAGACATAAACCAGGACTTAGGAAAATGTGCCAAGAAACTAACTTACTCATGTAGCTTTCCCCAGTAGAGAATTCCGTCCCTTATTCAATTGTGATTTTCTGCAGGAGTAACAAGATTGTCTTCAGTTCAGACATAGCAAAAGTGTGTAAATCCCAGACAAGAATATGAACATGAATATTCAGCTGCAATGTGCAGTCTCACATTATATTCACGATAACAAGGTTCGTCAGCAGAACGCGCGAGCGACGTCGCTTGCGAGCCGTTTGTGCTAACTCGACTGCACCCCGCGCCGAGCCCACACATGTCTTGGCACCAGAATATATCGCAATCACATTATTCCTTAAAAGATTTCCGAAACTTGCAGAAAGATCAATACGACTTATAGTGTAACCTACCTTCGCAAATTCGACACTCGGACCAACTTTAGGAGTCTTAACTGATTTTGTAGAGTCTACGGTGTATCCTTACTTACGAGGTTTCTAACTCCCAAATCCGGATACAACAAGTCCAATCCGGACTAAACAAGTTCCAACTGAAATAAGCACCCGTTGCACACATGTTCCGTCGCGCCTCAGGGATACGGGAAAAGAAAGAAAAGTGGGAAGCTCGCAGTTTTCCAGTTGCATATGCAAGGGTGGCGGGTAGTGAAGGCGGGGCGCAAATCTCTCTTGTTCAAAATGAAGTTACGGATCTGCTCAGAAATTGTGTTTTATATTTTCCCCCGACATGTGACGCGAAAAAAAACTTTCGCATAGTTTGAGACCTTTTTCTTAGGTCTCGCCCGCTCGCTCGTGAAGCGCCGAATAAAAGTATTTCTTTCTCTCGGTGTCGCTCACATCTGCGAAGTTAAAGCTCAAGCTGATTATGATTTCATCTCAGAAAAGTTTCGTTAAGTTGAAGATTTGGATTACAGAGGAGTACTCTTGAAGTTTTAGGTACTGATTAGCTACATCCAATATGATATTTATTTATCCGTGCGTTCCTACTAACGTTATGTGGTATTATAATACTCGCTTATAACGTTTATGTAATGAAGTGGCTTAAAAAGGTCAATACATGAATGGAATGCTGGTTTAAACCGAGTAGAATCAGGTTTGAAAATTTAGCCAACGATGAAGGCTGTTGGCTAGTCTTCAATAAAATTATATTTAATTAAACGACCTCAAGCGTTGGGATGAGCCTTGCATACGATTAACGGCGGAGTGCATAAGCTCTCACGTTGTGTAATTATGCAAATTATATCAAAATCTTTCATTGGCTTGGAGATATTGACAACGCTTGTAATGTTTTAATCTACATAAAATGCGTATAAATCTTGAAAGTAAAAGTTTCTGGGCTCGCAATAAAAACTGGTCTCTTTTATGCATTTTCAAATCAGATTGAATATTTTCTGTAGCCGTGGTCTTTATCAAAAATGAAAGTTAGCATGCATAATTCTATTGTATTTATATTAAGTATAAGTAACACCTGCCACGCAAATCGTATGTAGGCAGTTTACAATGTTGCGCTAATGGCATTGAAAACTGTTTCATAATACAACACATTTTTGTCACGAACTTTATATCAATCTTAAACTCTGAGATTTAATAATTTTCCTATTTGTCAAGAGATCGGAGATAAATTGAAATAATTATGATTATTGTCTAGTAGCGAACATATTATAGCGTTTATCTTTATGGTTATCTCTTAATGGGATGTAATGTAGGTAAGATTAACACATCGATGATAAACAGCATTGAAAGATCATTGAACTAAGCATTTCGAAATGACCCAACAAAAGTACGTAGTTTCTAAACAAGCTATGTTACGGTAAACATAGCGAGTGGTTTAGACATCGGGCCCATACTGATCTTACTACCAGTCCGTTTACTTCGTGTTTCTAAATATCGGCATTCGTGAGATACCTACCGGTGAAGGCGATAGGTGACTCTACTGGCGAGCCTCGAGTACGACGCACGCCTCGGCTCGACAGCTGACGTTATCTCGGACAGGTGCATAGAAAAAAAAACAACAACTTATTTTGACGTTTAAATTTGAAATTAAGAACGCAATAATTTTTTATTTTCAAATAAAGAAATATTATTTATTCATAATTACCGCGTCGTATTAAAAAGCTTTTTGTTTCTTAATAGCTACATTGAAAGTTAATTGTTGTTTTCTTTTGTTTCAGATGTCTTCGAAAGTGAGTTTGTTTGCCTAAGTGATTCGACAACCGAAAGGGAGTACTCCATTGTTGCAGTACATTGAAATGTGAATTTTGTGTGTACAGTGTTAAAATTGAACTTTGTTCGTACGTTGTTGTGATCCCGATGAAGTTTCTCGTGTAGTCACAACTGTTCGCGGAATTGGTTTATTGAAAATCTTTCGCCATGGAGACGGAGGAGTTGACGAAACTTGTCGATGGCATCTACAAGGTAAGAATTACTTTTGTGAATTCTTTTACTTACGTTGTTATGAAAACTGTTAACAAGGTGTATTTATTGAGTCATCAAAAGTTTTTTGAATTGAACATTGTACTCGAAACTTAGTCATCATTAGGAATCATATTTTAATAAATTAACTGACATAAATACCTATGCTATGGTATCTAAGTTACTTATACTTACAAGTTGAATAATAAGTTAAAATGAAACAGTCTTAATTATAAGCTTTCAATCCAAATGATCTTTGTACTAACCGGTAATTGATGACTATAGGCTTAATTGACGCTCCATGTCCGTCGCTATAGGTAAAAAATTAAAGGTGAAAATACCACTTAATTAAATTCATTGACGAGGACATCTCACACCTGCCCTTAATGTCAAGGTCAAACGGTCAAGCGACTTGCGTACCAAGTCGATTTCTCTATCACGTTTTATTGTATAAATATGTATATTATCACATTCCTTAGATAGATGTGTCGACTTTCGTTTCGTCGCTTTGTTAGGCTTCGTTTTTATAGCACCAGTTTGGGCAAAAGTTATGGTAATGTGACAGGATTCCTATTAGATTTTTTGTGTGATGTGAGGCGTAGGCGTCGATACCGTTCTGCTTATATAGGATCTTGGAATTATATGGTTATTTTTGGGCATCGGTAAAACAATTTATTGTATAGAAAATAGCTACCTTCCTTGAGCTTTTTAAGAGGACGTTGGATTGATTGTGCTTAGGTAAGATTTACGAACTTAATATTAGGGCAATATGTTTTGTATTTTTTTCTATTAAAATATCGGAACTGTATCAATCGAAGTGTATTTGTGCAATGTTGGACTTTTTTAAATCCTTCATGTAATACAGTCATGATAGACAATTAGAGTAGGTAACAGTGGATTTGGACTTGTACCCGGTTAATGACAGTAGGTTCGTCCCAAAACACACTTGATTGATTACTTCTTTAGCAATGTATTTATGTTACTGTACAAGACGTGTACAACAGTACCTTTGCCGACCTCTTAGGGGCATTCATTAATAATACAGATTACACCATGATTTAATAAACGAGATATTATTAAATTCCACGAACATACGACACGATGTAGGTATCTAATATTCAAAACTGGTTTGTGGTTTGGGTTTTTTATTTCGTTCCCGGGTATTATTATCGATGATTTGACAGCTTGCAAGACTTGCTGTATTAGAATTAAACATTAATTTTGTCGATGGAAACCATAAACAATGCGTGTTGTTTTTGATCTCTGTGGGTTGAAAAGTAAAAGAGTTTTAATTTTGTGAAAAGAAAAGTAATTTCAAATAGCCTAGGTAATTAATTAAGTTATCATTCTAGCTTTCATTAGCAGAAAGGTAAAACTTGCCCTTTAATTAAAAACATTTAGGCATTGTTCCTTGATTCTTGAAATTTTTGGTACTATTTTTAAGGATAAAAACATAAACCACTTTTTACTTAACATAAAACAATGATTACAGACTTTAGAGATTTTAAGAGAGAGATCAAATAAAATGGTATTAAAAGAAAACAAAATTTCTTAAAAACTTAATCTTCTTTATTTAGTTTAATAACTATTTATCATAAACTGTTTTACATTTTAACCAAGCCATTTAGTAATAGTAAATATGCTAATAAGCGAACCACGTCTGAAAATGTAACACGATTTTAAGATACAATATATAAAATCTCATACCTTATTTGCGATATTAACAAGACCTTTAACCATATAGTACCAGTACATGTTCCATTAGGTACAAGACTACTAAGCAAAGTTCTACTTAACCATATCTAACGTAGCTAGAGCCGTTCAATGACATTATGATATATTTTTTTCTAACAGATTTTTTCGCTAACGCGACAGTTGAGCATGAGGTTTCAGAGCCCTGGTCCTTGGCAAAATGTTACCGGGTTTTACCATTAGGTAGTTATTCTCAGTAGTAGCACGAGGTCTGGTTTTGTGCCCTGTTGATGGTAATAGGATCGCTCTCTTACATTGGGACTGAACTCGCGAAATGTGGGTGTAATATATTATGTTCAACTCTGCCTACCGCTTCGGGGAATACAGACGTGATGTTATGATGACGATATATCATATTTGAAGTCAAATTTAAATATAATACAATGTGTGGTCTTATTTCTAAAAGCGATATCTTCTACCTTACCTTACGATAGACAAAAAAGGCTACGAAAATGAGTACCGGAGTAGTCTGTGAAGCATAATTTTATCTAAATTATTTCTAGGATACCGAACCGCGGCCGCTATTGCAATACTCAGTAATGACAGCAGACTTATAAAGTTTATATAACATTCAGTTTCTATCCAAAGTAAGTAAGATATCGCATTACACAACACGGATTCCGTTATGATCTGTAAATCACTTTAAATATTATTACCGTAGCTGTTAAGTAGAAAATCTTATCTAATCTCTTGGTATATTTTGGGTAGAAGGAATGTTTTAAGGCTCGGTATTTTAATATAAATTGTGCTGATGATTATTTTTGAAAAATATATTTTTTAACTGTGAAATATAAAATATTATATTAATATTAGGTTACTGTTACTTGGCCTGGAATGTACCTGCCGAACGTAATTTATTAGACCATAATCATTTATTCTAAGGGGGAGGCCTTTGTCCAGCAGTGGACGTCTTCCGGCTGATGATGATGATGATGATGAATCATTTATTTTTGATAGTGTTAACATAAATATTTCAACACTGGTGAAGTTACCTTATCTCATCGTACTAAAATTTATTCGAATGAGAAAATATGAAGGTAATGATAGCCAATTGTGGTACCCAATTGCAGTATGGCTTAACTTTCTCTCATAACTGCATCATAACCTCCAAGCAAATACAGAGGCGACCTCAGTTATAAACAGATGGGTGTGAAGATTGCAATCATATTTTTATATTATTGCATTTTCTGTATTGCACTCTCGGGGAAGGCAAAGCCGAGGATTGCTGGAAATGATGTTATTAGTTCAATAAATAAAAAGCTGTTTTGCACTTAATAGGTAATATAATTCGCTTTAATAACTGAACTCGGTACCGTGGTCGCTACTGGAGAGTTTTGAAGGTTTCATCGGGTCTAATAAATTTTATTGGTGTTTTCTGTTAGAAAATTCTGAGTCTATGTACTCCATCATTATAATATATAATATAAACTATGTAATATACGACTAACACAGTTGTAAATATTTATTATATTCTCATATTATGTTTAATTGCTATCTTATTCCTCATTATGACGTCACTGCGCAATGACAAGGACAATATTAACATCAATGCATTCTAACCAATTATAATATAAAAATGTTACCTTAAAATAAAATTTGTATTATGTTTCCTAAGACGTCCGAAGTCCTTTATGAGAGAGTGCGTCGTCAAATTCCCTCGCTTTCTCGTTAGATGTCGCTACTTCCGTCACGCGACCTCAGCGCCACCCACGGTCAAACCTGGAACTACCTCAATACCACACAGCGAGCCGCCATACTTTGTCATTGTTCGGCTCATAATGGTAATGATGATGACGGTACACCAGGAAGAAATTATTTGGACTTCGGACGTCTTAGGAAACATAATACAAATTTTATTTTAAGGTAAAATTTTTATATTATGTGTTCCGTTTGACGTCCGAAGTCCTTTATGAGAGATCTGTTTGTTATCTCCTGGTGGCTTGCTGAGTAAAACGCAACAATGTGATGAATAATTATAATCTGTAATAATTATCGTAGGTATAATGACCATCTAGAGAAAACAGTTTTAATAAATGCTAAAATGAATAATTTGAATACATTCATCAATCAAAATTGCTTAATTTAACTAACTAATGTGTCAGTATTACTACATGTAAATTACACCTTCTTATTATTTATTAACAGTGAAAAATTGAGATAGTGACTTCTCTGACTTAGTACACCTGTTATGCTCTGTATTTCGAATATCTTTAAAATAATATTTTCTAAAAGTCTCCTCCTGGCGCCAGTTAGCTTTGGCTAGGATATCATTAACTGGGTACTTTTCTAAGTAATTAAGAGAGGACACTGCTGACCTAACACTACCCGGTGTAGCATCTATTCCGGCGTCAGACAAAATCCGTCTTACCCATCCACCTATAACTACAGTACTAGCTGGCTTGCGAGGTCCCTTTGTGGTAATAAATAAATTTGTGTAGGCACCTCTGATACTTTTTGTTAAGTCTATCAAAATTCTTAACCAAAATAAAGGGTTTGTATTATTATTTGGTGAAGATAACAAAGTCCAACTTGATTGTTGATAAGATACTGAATCAGTTTTCGAGCCAAATACAGGATGTAAAGTTATTGATTCCCCATGGTCTTCAAAGTGTTTTGAATCGCAATGTAAGAGCGTCAAATCATGAACTCTGCGCCCTGACGCCAACAACAGTATAGTGGCCGTGCGCCTAGAAACATCATATAAGCTTTGTACATTAACATCTGTGTTATTTAAGTATTGAATTACAATTCTTGCATCCCATATTGGTAATTTTGGAGGTACGGACCTAGCTATAGATATAGCTTTTAAAATATGTTTAACCAAATGATTTGATGAAATCTTAATATCAGACAGAGGTTCACAAACAGAAGCTATAACTGATTTATGAACAAGAATCGTACGGTATGCTAGCCTATCTTTAAGAAAAAGTTTCGCTAAATACCGAGCTACATCGGCTGGTTCAGGACGTCTATTATTGAGATTATTTTGATTACACCACAATACCCATTTGCTCCAAATGGGAGCATAGGTCTTGATTGTAGACGCCCTCCAGCATGCCGACAAAAGCTGCTTCTCTTCAGCAGACCAATTTTGTGTCAACGAGTCCCAGCCGAAATGAGCCAGGCTTCCAGCTGTAAGGCCCGTACCTGAGCTGGGGGGCGCCCGGTCATTGTATCCACCAGTGACGTCTCTAGGTCCCTGACTTTCATAGGGCGTGCCAGGGCACGGTTCTTTAAGTCTGGACGCCAAAAGGGTTTCTTCCACTTGGGTGCTACTATTATGAAATTTCCTCTCGCCGAGTTGAGATGGCGCAATACCCGTGGGATCAATGCTGGAGGAGGAAATATCCATGCGAGGTCGTAACTCCAGTACCTGCTGAAAGCGTCGTGAAAGCAAGCGTTCGAGTCTGCTAAGTCTAGCGAAACATACTTGTTCACGACGTGAGCGTCTTGTGAGGCGAACAGATCGATGCTCGGTAATCCCCATTGGCTGAATATTTTGTTGGTCGCCTTGCTCAGGAGATGCCATTCGGAGCCGTCTCGGTTTCGAGAGAGGTGATCGGCTTCCGTGTTGTATAGTCCCGGAAGGTGGTGAGCGACTAATACAACGTTCAGGCTGTCCGTCAGTGCCAGCAGCTGTTTGGTTAGCTTCAAAAGATTTTGAGACTTTGTTCCGCCTTCGTTCTTTATGTACAACACTACCGTCTTGTTGTCGCTTTATAAAATCACGGTTGAATTCTTTAGAACCTTCGCCTCTAAAGATATCGCGGCTATCACTGCATACATTTCTTTCAGGTTGCAATGCCACTTCAATTGATGTGGTTCCCAAATACCTTTTAGAGCTTTGTTGTTTACCAAGGCACCCCATTGAATATCTGAGGCGTCTGTGACGAGGTAATTTACCGATGATCTCCTGGGGTGAATGCAAGATTTCTGGTTGATATTCACTAACCACCAATCTAGCTCTTTTCGTACCTCGACTGAGAACGGGCTTGAGGCTTTGAAACTTTTCTGGAGACAATTGCTGTGGCGCTGCAAAGTGCGGCAATGCAACCTTCCCCGGAGGGTGATGAAGGTCGCAAAGTTGAGATACCCTAAGAGGCGTTGCGCCTGCTTGAGGGACCAACTGCCGGCAGCTAAGCGAGTCAATAGGCACTGACGGATCTTGAGAATTTTGTCTACGGGCAGACACTTGGTGTTGGATTGTGTGTCCCAAACTATTCCCAGAAATTCTATATGCCTTGTTGGGCTTGTTATAGACTTCTCCATATTGATATTCCAACCTAAAGAGGTGAGGAACTCTATTGCTAGTTGGACATGATACTTTAATGTCTCTCTGTTTTGATGAACTATCAAATAATCGTCCAAATACAAAGCCAGGCGAAGGCCTTTTCTGCGTAATACTTCTGCAGTCCAATTGGTGACTGCCGCAAACATCTTCGGCGCCGCGGCGAGTCCAAAAGGCAGACAAGTCATCTGTAGCAATTGACCTTCGTAGCTCATGCGTAGGAAACAACGGTGTTGTTGAGAAATCCGCAAATGATAATAGGCCTGGCTTAAGTCCAGCTTGACCATCCAATCGCCGGCTTGTAAAAAGTTTGGCATTTGGTAATGATGAAAAAGATGGAAATGTCGCGGTTGCAAAAATCGATTTAAAGCCTTCAGGTTGAATATAACCCGATTCTTTCCACTGTTTTTTGTTATGATGAAAAGTGGGGATATAAAAGAAGGGGTTGAAGGCGCAGGCTCTAGAATTCGACTTTGAATCATGGCTTGAATTTCCAAAGACATCGCTGAAGAGCTTGGGGTTTGAAATTTTTTGATGACCTCCAATGACGGGAAAATAAGTGGTGGTGTTCGAGTAAATGGAATGCGAGCGGCCGAAATTAACTTGAGAATCATTTTGGGTGCTTTGAATTGTGCCCATACTTCTCGATAAAGCATCAGGCAGCCGCCCGTGAACTTTGAGTCACTTGCGTCTACCTTTGTTGGGCTCGACTTTTTGTCCCCCCCTCCTTTTATTCTGATCTTCAACTTGTTGTTTTTTGTGATTTCCACGTTTTGATCTATTTTGTTGAAAACGAAAGGGCTTTTCACGAGAAGTAGAAGCGACCGGAGACTTTGGACGTACTGGAGATTTTAAACGCCCAGAAAATTTTGAGATAGGCACTGTATCCTTTTGTAATTTGTCAATACCTCCTATCTTTTGTATATAGGCAGATAAACATTGAGGGTTGAACATGTATTCCGCCGACGGCGGTATTTTATCAATATCCTCACGAATGTATTTTCCTTTAACACCTTTAAGGAGTGTTTTACGCCTTAGCTCTAACACTTCTGCCCGCTTTCCGCAAATAATTTGGAGAATGTCATGAGAAATCGTTTTATAACTGGACTCACTTCCGAATAACTCTCTTAACTTATCGTATATTGTAGTCGAAGTAAGCTGTGTATCTTGTTTTGCAGACCAATCAATTATATTTCGTAAAGCTACATTTACAAACTCGTTTTGAGCTAAAAAGGCATTTGATAAAGCAGCAAAACTACGTTCCATTTGATTCCACTTGAGTGGTGCACAAGGGTCTTCTACACGCCTTAATTCCTCATTAACTTTTAGCTCCGTAAACGCGGGAAAGGCCACATATTTCTTTTGTACGTCCGTATACCGCACAGAGTTCCAATCTACGGAGTCAAAACGCTGCATTGAAGCTAACTTTACAACCCGTTCGGAGTTCGCAATAGGAATAGCCGGTTCTTTGACACATACATTTAGCTCTGCAATATCATTAATATCTACCGACGGTCGTAAAACAAGTCATCTTCTAGGGGATTATTCCCTGAACTTGACATAGGCACCGCAGAAGTACGAGAGGTACTCGGATGCATAGCAGCATAATTTACACAAAACATATTATTAATGTGACTCACCAGCTGTTGAGACAATACCTCAAACCTGCGATCAATTTCTCGTAGTGACTCGTGCGACTGACCTCGACGCGGTCTTTTCGGACGAGGTTCATCCTCTTCACTTGAACTTGAACACGACCCCTTTGACCTTGACGAATCCGACGATACACGTTTATTTAACCTAGAATCGTGATCACTAAAACCATCTTCGGGATTGCTCGCCGCTGGCTTGGTTATTTTATCACTTATGTCCATCTTATGACGAACACAAATTCACGTAACGGAAATATAAATATACTAGTAACTTTCTACTTTAATCTCGAAAGTTAAAATAATTAATATGAAAAAACCACAAATTGTGGGTACACTAGTTTTCCAAATTTAAAATCTAACGATATGCGCGCGGTATGAAAAACGACGCAACAATGACAAAGTATGGCGGCTCGCTGTGTGGTATTGAGGTAGTTCCAGGTTTGACCGTGGGTGGCGCTGAGGTCGCGTGACGGAAGTAGCGACATCTAACGAGAAAGCGAGGGAATTTGACGACGCACTCTCTCATAAAGGACTTCGGACGTCAAACGGAACACATAATACTAATGAATACATTTTTCAAGTAACACTCGCCTTCACACTTCCACATTCTTATGCATTTATGAATTATATAATCTTCACAAAATAATTCTGCTTATTTTAGTATTATACAAAATGGTTTGCTAAAGCTATTTAGATTGCAAATTTGCAAGTTACGGTAATTTGCGTAATGTTATTTCATACATTTGCTTCCGGGGTATTCTGATTACGTTATTCCGACAATTTTTAATGAAAAATTATAATATATTATCATTCAGTTTGAGTTCATTTTTAATAACTTATGAGACTAGGACTAATAATCATTAATTAATTATGAATGTATGATTAATTACTGTAGTTTCCAACGGGATAGACACACATGCGTTATCCTACAAGTACTATGAAGTATGAAACTCCAGACTTCTACTGAACTACTGTCTGCTACTAAGATTTTCTGGCAGAAAAAAGCGATACATTTTGTCCAACCTGATAATAAAACTTGAGTAAGGCTTTATTTGAGTAAAAATTAATAATTGAGTAAAATACATGTTTGACAGCTTACAGACTTAATTATTATATTTATTTTTGGGATTAGTGCTAATTAGAATAGTGATGGTACTGATATATGTAAGATATTCCGTCTTAATGAACGGAATCGAGGCAAGGAAGTATTTGATTTTATAATAAATACGTTTTAATCTATTCAAACAAAGTATAATTAAATAATATTAGCATTGATTAGCAAAATAAATACTTACACGCATTAAGTCTTCCACTATCACTATTTTAGAATAATAATTATGTATGTGTACGCGTGTGCCGACGTAATAAAGTGCTCACTTATATTAAAAACAAAAATCAAAACAGTGTTTATTAAAAATGTTGGTAACATTATTCCTACGTGACTGTTATAAATTCCCCACTTTTCAGTTCGTTGTCACCTAAATAGAATTGCGAGGGGAGAATTAGGACTTTTTGCCTCTACAGCACAATTACGTGGCTTTGAATCACTTCACTGAGTGGCATTTTGTTATAAAAACTCGACCAAAAATAAACGTAACTTAAGATATTTATGCTTCATAGAGTGGAAGGCCTTTTAAATAATTAGGATAATGGTGACGAAGGGAAAGTCGCGAAGGTGTGTCTGTCTTTAAACTGGTCTAGTTTATTACTGCTATTTCTTACACGCTTATTTTATTCAGTTTAATATTTAAAGTGGGTAATATTAAGTCCACATAAGCACTACCTTCATAATTATTTGATGAATGAACTTGTTCTTGTTGATGAGTGACGTGAATCCAACCAAAGAAATAGCTCTATTTTTGCAGTTTTTATCATTTACCTTTTGAAGAACATTCCCGCGTTAGACAAATATTTTTGAGAACCGCAAATATTTGTTTCATGTCTGAGCACTTATGCAGTTGGTATTTACGTTGGCCAAACGAACCCTTACCGACGATTCACAAAGAATTCCTAGAGTGGCCACGATATAAAAGCAAAAAAATTAAACGTCCTTTAGAACTTTTATGTGCCTTGTGATTAAAACAAAACACTAAAGTGTACTCGTTTATTATCTTCGTTCATATGAGTACAATAAATTGTTATTTTCATACAACGAGGCCAGTTTATAACTTCAATTATTGTCTCTGTTTTATGACATAAACATTTTAGGACTTTTTAGAATTTCAGTCACCGTAAAATAAGGCTGTATGTAATAAAAATGAGGCTATAAATTAGAGCAAAATAACCTATTCTTTTTTCAAGTTTGCGAGATTAGGTATGTTAAACGGTTCGATTGTGGGTACCATAGGTATTTACATAACTTTGAAAATTATGAAATCAGGGTCATGAAATTTATGTTCACGTGTGAAGACCAATATGCATAGAAGCGAAATGTGAGTTTGCACACCTATTATAATTATCGATCGTCGAGGATGGTTGTCCCATTATGTGTTAATAGATACAATCAGCTTTTATTTAACACTGCATACTCTAATTTAAGATCTAGCTACAAAACATTTCGATATCATAAATATTAGTACTTTATTATCAGCTGAAAATAGACTGAGAGAGAAAACTTCTTACAACTTGCAGTTATAAGCACAGAAACCGCTTTCGAGATACGCATTTGTCTTTGTAGCCATATCGCCAGTATCATCGTAACTGATCATCGTGGGCCATCATTGCACGACCCTCATCACGCACTTCTCTTAATATTTTGCGGGGTCAGAGTTGAGTGGTCGAGCGTTGCCCCGTTTCCTCCCCAGAATGAGATTGCCTCGCGACATTAAACCGGGCCGATGTAAATTTTCGTCGTTACACTGCGTCTGTTGGTTCGTAGCCGCGTCCTCATGTATTGCGTGATTTCCCCCGGTCAATGAAAGGAACTTCGTATGGAACCCGCACCCGGATAATGTAATACGGGCACAATGGGTGCTTTAATACGTTCATTTGTTTTTATGTACCATATTTATATTAATTATTAGGTTTGTTTCCTTGCTTCGACTCTGTGTTCGTGATGTGATCATTTGGTGTAAATTTGTCGGAAGCTATATCTACGCATAGTTATGTAAGTGAACAAATTATTTCCCTGGTCGTGTCTGTAGCATTATATATAATATACTTTATATGTGATGTCATAATATAAACTGTTAGCTGGTAACTCTTGTGGTTCTTGTGAAACAGCGAAAGACTCAAAGAATATAAGTAATAAAAAATAGGTTAAGTGGTTAGCGAGTTTTATGCACACAAATGGACAAACAGACAGAGACATTTTATAATATGTCAGGAAGTATATTATCGTGTCTAGTAACAGTACAGTGTACAATGAAGAGTCAAAGTTTGTCTTTAAATTAGCAAGTGTGTGTCAGTGTTGTAACAGTCGGAGAAGTTGGTAAAAACATTTGCATTTGCAAAACCTTCTTTGTACGAAGCAAACAGCAAATCGTTTGTGAAGCCAGCGCTAATCTAACTTGTTAAAAACTGTCTTACAGTATTACTAAAAAAACCTTTTCAAAATCAAGCTTTTGGTTAAACCAACACGACGTAAGATTTTGAATCTTACTTTACTTTATTTCTACTTTAATCTTACTATATTTTGTTTCAATCTGAACTCAAATCTTAGCTTAAACTACGTAATAAAAGCAAAAATCCACACTTTATTACGAGTACTTTCCTTAATCCTTTTGATTTTATAATTTACTAAAATGACATTTACAAAGACTACAATAAACTGTTATTATTAATAAATATCCTCTAAAATTGGAAATTCAGTATTAAAATTCAGTTTTAGCCGTTGCATCCTATTACCATTGTAAGCTAGACTTTAAGCCGCGTCCTTATTCTACTCAAACATTTGTAGAGCGGGGTTCTGGAAACTCTCTGCAGTGTCACAGGTCCCGGGGGTAAATCGTTGCCCCCACTTATTTGAATAAGAATGGCCCGGCACTGTCCCGCGGGACATGCCAGACGGCCCGACTCACCTTGCCACATGACATAACACACCGCGTGTAATTCACTCGGTAATGTTATGTTATACCTTCTAAGTAGTATACCGTGTTTATTATGGCCTTATTGGTCTTTGGCTGAGATTCGACCCCCTAGGAATGGGTTGTTATTGAATTCTATATGTAACCGTAAGATGGCGACATCATTTTGCAGACACAAGGAATCTTAATTCGGGATGCAGAGTCAGATTATGAGCATGTAACTTTAGTTATGGGAAACATTACAACAAGAGAACTGTGAATTTTGGACTTAGTTTAATTATCAAACAAATAATTATCTTACTCTTGTGTAGATATTATTGATAAAGGATAAGCCATTAGCTATTTTACGTAGGTTGCTTACCTAAATTGGTCTAGCAACCAAAACAGCAATCCTTGATTTATTTTAGCGTTGATCAAGCAGAAATCATTCAGCATAAAAAATGCTTCACTATATTGTTCACCAAAACTTATAGGCTTCGAATCTTTTGCCCTATCAGGGATATACAGGGATATTCTGCATTTTCCCTTCACATTGGCCAAAGAGGTTACATTGAGTAACGTCGTTGCCCCCTTTCGGAAGCAGGTCGATTTGTTAGGCCCACCGATCACGGCGGCCGTGGCGATGGCCGGATACTTAAGTAACTTACATCTCATGACACAATCTTATGTAGGGTATTAGTATCACTTCACCTTTGTTCGCCGAATTAGGTTGAGAAAGTGATAGAGGAATTGAATGTACATACGATTTTATTTTGCTATAAGTGGTTCCTGTTTGAATTTATGCAGCATCATATTTAAAAAATACGAACTATTTGGTATGTTTTTTTGAAGTGTTAACGTATTTAGAAGCTTGGTTTTCGCGTTCTATGAAAACAATCATCGTGGTTAGTTTAAAAAAAAATCCTTTTTTTATGTCTGTTAAAATTTGACATTAAATCGAACCATTATAAATATGTATAGGCTGAGGTATAGGTTATTTATTTATTATTAAAATTATAATATAGGTTTACAGTATTTACGACCTAAACACTTACATTTAAATAATAATAAATATGATACTGGAAAAAACCATGACTATTTTCTATATGATATATTCATATTATATGCATTCAGTCTCTATAAAGTAGGTGCGTGTCTACGCTTAAAGTCGTGAACATAACATTAGATTTACTATAGATTACAACGACATTGATCACTGTTTAATGTTTATAATAACTTGTTATTAAAGATTACAGAGGAAATCGTGAACTAAATAATATTTTAATGACGTTGCATTTTTGTACATATCATTTAGGATTATCCTTGAAGCAATCATTATTTATAGAGTGGTCCAGCGGTCAGACACTAATGACATTGCCTTTACAAACTGCGGACTTCACCGAGCCTCGCAGTCGCAGCTCGTTTCTATGGGTAAATAGATGCACGCCACAAAACGATTGCTTTATACAACGATCATCCGTAGGTCTAGTGCTTTAGTCTGTACCAAGGAGTTTTTTTATTAAAAGCCCAGTTGAACTTTTTTCAGCAATAAAAATCAAAATAAAGAAGTATTCCATTTCAAATATACCTATTCTAAATTTAAAACGATAAAACCGTGTAATTTTATTGTTTGAATTTAGAATAGGTATAGCTACTCGTATCGTTTATTAAAGAATCTGACACGTAAAGCTTCTCGTTTCATCGTGCGTGTCTTGGAATGCACAAAAAAACAAAACGTGACCTTGACCGACATACAAAGGTACTTGACATTTCGTCGGTTGAAGGCGAAAATGATTTATCATGTTTTTTTTATTTATAACCTATGCAATTTAATTTATTTTATGTTCATTATTTAAAAATAGCGTTATATAGGATACAATAAATTCTTGTCATCCTATATTCAGATCGTAAGTAAGGATAATATTATCGAATTACTCTTATCTGAGAAGAATTTATATTTCCTTAATCACATTTGCTTAAAATTTTATATTCATGTTGATTTCATCTATCTATGGAAGACACGGGTTTTTATGTGAGCCAGCTAAAACGGGAACATAAAGCCATCAATATAAAACATGTCGTAAAACACAGAAGCAGATCGGCGAATCTATGGCGCGGAGAGAAAATATAAATAAAATTTGTCTTTCGGGTCGCATATGTATTAAGTTTACGCGTATTCGTCCAAATACAATTTTAGGAAGGAAATTGCCTCCCGGTAGAACCCGTACAAAATGGAAGATGTGATATTAAATCTGGATGACAGTTATTAGGAGTGCCGAGTGGCGCTCGGTGGCTCTCCACAAAAAGAATTCAAAATAAAATGAGGTGATATTTAGCGCGAGAAATTGTTATACAGAGGCGAAAATGAGCTTTGTACATGAATACTTTTATTAACTCTAGCATAATAGCAATAATATCGATAAGAGAAAAGTAGGTCGACGTGCACGCGTGTCTCTAGACAATATGATAGGAATGCACGTAACACCTGAATGCAATTCGCATTGGCACAGAACCAACTTAATATGCTGGGTATATAAAATAAAAGCTTTTGCATTGTTGCTGATTTTGCACGCAAATCATCACAACGAACGATTTTCTTTGGGCACTCTACCGTACTATTTTCACCATAACTTTTAAAATACACGGACGCTTAACAGTTAAGCGTTGCTCTTTGTCATGGTAGTCGAAAGTTACAAAAAGCTTGATCTTCGGAGATTAGATGTGGCTCTTTGAAAGATTAAACAAGAATGGATAAGGACCCGCCTACAACCAACACCCCAGTGAAAATACAATGAAAATTTATTTTATAAACGCCTGTCTAGCTCGCACCCGCTTCCCTTTTGTTGTGCAAAAATAAACACTTCTTTTTTTCTATCCCTGAGGTGAAAGCATACCTTAATGGTTTAATAGGATTCCGTAAGTAAAGAGGGAAAATCAACTGCATTATAAGCATGTATGAAAAAATGAATCCATTAGCAAGCTTTAAATTTATGAACATTTTTAGCGTATAGAAAAATAAAAAAAAAAAGTAACATCGCCGTTTTTTTTTCGTTTTTGTTAAAATTGTAATTAAAGGTTATATAATGCAGAATGTAGCGAATAGAAACAATAGTTTTGCCAGCTGACACAAGAAGGGCAAGTGATAAATAACTTTGTGAAAAGGCCTCTCTCTATCTACTTTATGAGTCTGAACCACGGTAGATGATGTTTTACCAGTTCAAGCCCATGAAGAAAGGACCAATGAACAGACTTTCTCATCTATGATATTAAGTAGGATTAGTATTTCAAGAGAGTCTACCAATCTTCATTGGTAGAGCTAATTCTCAGATAAATTAAATGCGGAATCAGTACGACGGGGAGTTGTCTCTGCCATGACAGGTCGGTTCTTCATTTTATCAGTGGGTACCCGACTGTGTCGCTTGCAAACAGACGTAAATTATGTTTCCCAATCCGCTTAACTTTCGACTCAGGCCTTTTTAATCGTGTTAAAAATTGCGCCAACATTGTAAATTCTAAATTAAACCGATTTGCTCCTGAGCGTTTTAGGCTAAGATTGGCAGTCTGTAATCTGAACGTGGTCTACTTATCTACATGTCAAAGTAAATCCTCGCGGGGTAAAGTTAATTATATAAAGTACGAGTACAAAAAGCTACGCATTAAGCAAAAAGATGTTTGCTTTAGTCATAATGTCAGTCTTTACAATATCAGTAAACACAATAGTCTGGGAACAGATGGCGTTCAAATACAATGTAATTATGTCTGTACGTATTAGGGGCGGCTCGGCATGAGACGATCCGCGCAACTGCGACGTTGAACTAATAAGGGCAAACTCAGCCGTTTTCATATTTGCTCAAATTACATTAATGCTTATTGCCTACCGTAGACATGGTGAAATACAGAATGACGTTTCGAGCGCTTCAATAACCGTAATTGTTTTATCAGTGTCGGAATGGAAGCAAGTAATTAGGTAAATTACGTCGGGAAGAGCAAATTCATTTCAGATGTTACCATACATATTCGTATTGAAATACCGTCTTAACTTTGGTTAATTTTCGATTTATGTCATTTTAAATAAGCTTTCATCAATCTCTGTTCCACAAATATCGGAAAACAAGTAACTTGGTCTAATAAGAAATGATTATGTTCACAAGTGTGCCTCGAGATACGCACTCTCGATGTGTAGGAAGCATGTATCCTAACGGCTTTTAATGAGTAGTGATTATTCGGTTAGCTGAGCGGTTCGCCCGCGGCGTCTCAGCCGTCACACTGCGCGGTGCTAACTTGCCATATCTATATAATTATATTATCCGACTTTCCCTTCCTGACGTCTTTGTGCCGTTGATTGTCGTTTATGTAATTGCCTACATTCTGAAGCATCACGGTTTGTGCTCCTCGTCTCAGAACCATCAGAAATTAGTTGCTCTAAGTACACGAAATATTTTCGTAATTGCGAGCCGAGAAACAAAACAACATCATTTCAGTGTAACGGATTATGACGTCACCTGAACGCGAGCGGAACATTTACTTTACAGTCGGTCTGACTGAGCTATTTATTATGCCCATCTCTCGGTATAAATGCGGAAACTTTGCTAGTAGTGAAATGAGAACGTAATGAAAGTGCTCATGTTCGTGTAGTCCCTACACGAGTGCGACAAGTATCGATGTCCCTCTTGTGTAACAATAAGACTTTACCCATTGTGTCGTTTTACTTTCTAAGTGAAACAGACTGTACCTATTGATTGGCGTGAAATTGGAATTATTCAAAAGTGTTGCAACCGCAAGAACGTTGCGCGCTGTTTTGGCACAACCCAGAATGTATTCCATCGTGTGCGGCGAGGCCTCGTCCTGCAACCCGCGCGGCGGTGCCGTGACAAATGTCCGAATGCCACTGTCCGAATTCCGCTCCACTTTTTACTTCCTAAGAAAAAGTTAAATACGTAGAGTCGAAAAATACGTGATATTTCAGGATAAAACTAAAACGATCAAGTTCGCTACTTTTTTATTAGGAACACCGACGTCGTCTCAATTTTTTTTCTAATTAAGTTATCCGCTTATTCCGTACTCCTTCGTTTTCTTACAATTAAAGCAGTATGAATCTTTGGCGAAAACTTTTCCTTGTTGGAATATTTCTTATTCGACTTTCTTATTTCCCGAGTTCCATTTTCCTTTTGATCTAAGCATATACGCAGTGTGAACTATACAGCGCAAAGCTGTAAAAATGAATCTACATCTTTTGTGTTCGGAAAAGATTTGCGTTTGGGTTTTTGTCGTACACATATTATAATGGTTCTAATATATTCTAGTGTGTATACATTCAATCATATGTATAGTCAAATGGAGCATGGGATGGCATGCAGAATATTATTTTATTTTCCATCTAGTTTAATATAAGAAGAATGGCGTGTGTCATGGTTTTTAACGAGTAGGTCATGTGATAGTTATATCCAAGAAAAATGCATAAATATTAGGAACTGGCCGGTAACATTAAAAATAAATGAATAGCTACAGTTAATATCACACCGCACACAGATCTGCATACAGCATGTAAACAGCAATATCATTAGTCTCGGAGGCATCGGCAGCGCGTTCCCAATCAAAGCTGATTACAATTCCGGACGGTTAACACGTAAATCCGATGCGGATAAATATTTGCACGACAGGTTGTAAACCGAACGTGTCCAGGGCCCTAATAGCCGGGCACAGTTACTCGACCGGGCTATGTGTGTTCGAAATTTCAATAAACTTAACACGACATTCGATTGTTTTCGTAATTCAAATAAATAAATTCCATATTTGATCCCACTGTTATTACATTAGCTGCGTGAACATAACATACATTGTGTTTTTAAAACGTGACAGCGTTGCTGATTCGGGAAATTCGAAGTTTAAATCGGTTTAAATAAGGGCTTCTATTTTTGTGTTCTGTTTTCAGCAATAGTTAGTCAAAGCAGTATTTTAAATAAAACATTTCAAGAATGTAACCGCAAGCTTTTTTCTTTTTATTCAAGATGCAAGTTTCCTATTGTAAACAGCGTGTACAAGTACCTCAAACGATTCGAAATTAGTTTTTAACAGCCACTTCAAAACTATTCAGCTTGTAAAAACAAATAGAAGTAAGAAAACAAGCAGGAGCGTGGATTGCACCTTTAAAAGCTTTAATCGTTACTTAACCCGAGCTCACAAATGAAATGAAAAACAAAGCGCATAATCCGCTTGTTTTGTTAAAGCGCGTTTTCACAATGCAGTACGTTCCCCCTTAATATTTTGCAAAATACTTGGAATCGTGTGCGGCCCGCATAGAAAACCGCACGCGCAATTACATGAATTTTAATCCTTATGGGGTGAGGGTGATATTTGAAGAATTTCATTATGGTGAAACTCTTCCTAGACGGCGTCGGAATTCATTCCGTTTGAAACGCAGACCAAACCCCACTTCGAATTATATTGAAGTTTTTGTAAAAGAAAACTTTCTTTATTATTTTGTGATTTAATGCTAAAACGAGAGTCGGGTCTTAATCTCGAGTTAAGTATACTCGTCGCCGTGTTGTTGTTCTCTAGATCTCCTGTGAATGAATTAGTATTTAATATATTGGAATTTTACATGTTGTATGAACTGTTTAGACTACATGTATAATTACGGGTTACTGTTCTGTGTTTGTTTATAATTTAAGCTCCTTGCCGTCTAGCTTATTGCTATTGCAAAAGTGCTTTTGCACTACTAGCTATCAACTGCCGGTACTACGCCACATACTTTGAGCCAAAGGCAAATTGAGAATGAACTTAGCGAGCACCTTCAGTTGTAGACTTTGTTAGACCCGAAATCGACAGATAATCGACTACAGCTTACCGGTGTGCTTCACTATAGACTACAAATTACGTGATTTAAAACTCAACAAGAAAATGCTGGCCGTATAGCATTAGCGTAGTTTAAAATCAGTCGTAGAAAAAACTTTGCGCTTAACTTGATTTATTTTTTGTCACTGACCGCAGTGCGTACTAATCCTAAGTATGTCTTTTGTTTTTTTTCTATACATTACGTATTGTCTATGTGTGTGTACACATACCTTGTAGGAATGCCTGTGTGGGTTCTGGTCTGCCACTGTACGCGAGGAATGCGGCTGAGAACGTAGAATTCGTGACTACTGAGACCAGTCTGCGTAATGCGCAGCCAAGGTGTTTAGACGTTAGACATTACCCGCATGTTAAATATTGTTTAGCTTTGTAAACTGACTTTGACCTTCCTTGAGATAATGAAGCTCTATAAAAATAACATTCTGTATTTGATAAAAGCTACTTTTAACCAATAGCAATCAGACTTCACTGCGTTATATGACTTAAAAAAAAAGTTGTCTAAACTTTTTGATTAATGAACCTTTTTGGTATTCAACAGATATTTCACTTATTTTTTGAAATAGAAAGTGTTTTTGCATAATATTATTTTATGTAGTAACACACCTTTTAAAAACACATTATCTTGCAAACATTTCCCAACGTGATGGCTAACGACCACCATCGAGTGATAGTAGGTACCTACTCGTATTGTTCTTCTTTGCAATGCGTAAAGCCAACAACAAAGTGATTATCAAATCAGGAACAACACAGATACCTAGGATATTAAATACGAACAGCCTCTCCTATTAAACGTTAGAAAACCAGTTAAAAATTGTGGATCTGAGCATTGTCAATAATCCAAACAAAGACGGACTGATAAATTACCTTATCTATCGTACCTTTTATATCGTAACTAAGCATTATATAATACCACTAAACTATTCCAAACAACGATTTCTTTACGTTTTGTTATGCTTAAAACGCTTTTTGATGTTTTACCATCAGAACCACATACTCCCGAAGTCCCGACAGGTCACACTACCATCAGTTACAACGTTTACATCTATACATTTTAATTCAAAGGGCGTATGTTCCAATCAATACGTACACGGTGGTAATCGAATCTGAATGCATTCAATATTGAGTGAACAAACAATTTACACGAACAACAATTAAATCAGATGACGGCATGCTACCGAGACGATTAGTTCCAACGTAATAGCGGATCGAAGCGCGGATTTAATCCAAGGTCGACCCGTCACCTGCATTAGATATTTTTTATTAAGTCACAGTCAGAACTCATTTCTAGTCGACGCCATGTTTGTTGAGCTAAAGTAGTCTGAACAGAGTTTATCGCACACTGAATGTAATTTGATAAACTAATAGTATTTGAAAAAAATAATTTTAATATAGATGATACGTTTTTAGATAATTAAGTTAAATGCCTAATAATAACTATAATTAAAACCTTATTTGTGAATGTTATGTAATTGTAAAGTTTGCATATATGTATAGGTTTGAAGTTAAAGCTACAAACAAGTAACTTATCACACTAATATTATACAGTCGAAAGTTTGTGAGTGTGTTTGTATGTTTGTTACCTCTTTACGCTCAAACGGCTAAACCGATTTTGAAGAAATTTCATATGGAAGTAGCTGACACCCTGTATTACCACATAGGCTTTTTTTATCCCGAAAAAATACCGGGTAATACCGCGGGGCGTAGCTAGTTGATAATTATTAAAAGACGATGGAATCGTTCTCTTATAAAACGGTTGATGACCAGAAAATAAACCGTGCTTAGCATAAATAAATACCAATCGTAATCTCAGTAACCATGTAATCTGAGCTACTTTACTGGGTGGTTTAAAGGAGGACAAGTTACGAGCCAAGAGACTTGGCAGTGTTCACCTAATTAGCCTTTTAAGAACACTTTATTTCAAGAAAATGTAGGTTGTATCACTTGAGTCCAATTTTATTTTTAAACATCATCCCATACTGGCAATTACACCTGTATCGTAGGTGCGTATCACAAACATGAAATATCACATACACAAACTTCCAGACTCGGGACTAACATCTGCGGATCGCAGAAGTTTTGTCCCGTGCGGGAATCGAACCCGCAACTTGTAGCGCAGCAGTCCAATCCCTTAGCCACTGCGCCAATCAGGCCGTCATATAAATAAATAAATATTATTATTTGAACAATAGTTACTTTTTCAAACATCAATGTAAACAGTTTAACGCTAGGTTTAGGGTAAGCAATTGAAAAATCAAACATTAAAAAATACATACCTAACAACAATAAAATAAATCAGAATCGTTTTATCTGCAAACAATATTTTTAATGTCCTATGACGTCACCACACCACCCATCGTGTAATTTCGGGCCAGACATGTATTGCATTCCGCAATGCTGTAAAAAACCGTACATTCCGTTACAAAAACCACAAATTATTGTCGACCGCATTGAAATTCGCTGCGGCTGTTTCATTATAAACCTCAAACGATGAATTGATCCAGAGTTATTTGGTACACTTATTGCATCTACGTAGGCTGCACTTGCATAAATGTAGGCTGTGGGGAATGCATATTAATACGCTTTACTGAGTACTGAATACCTGTGCTAATGAAATACAAGATTATGGAGATAAATAACGAGTTTCTGTACTATTATAGCTTCGTAAGTAAGTGCTTAATTAAAGTTCTGGATTTAGCGACTATGTTAAGGTGATGGGTTTTGCCTGGTCCACTCAATTTTATCTTATTTTACCCGAATGATTAATCATTGCTGCCATATTTTAACAGACTTCGAAATGTAGGAGGTTATCATTTCGGATGTTTATATGTTTTAATTTTAACGTAGTGTGTGTTCGCTCACGCATTTGTTATAAATAACCAGTGTTTAGTTATTAAATACTCTGTCTTAGATGCCACTTGTTGTGGCATTTTGACAAGGACCGAATATTTTGGTGACCGTAATTATTTTGGAAATGTAAGTTAAGGCGTATTGCATCCAATATTCGAAATATCTATATACACATATGATTCAGATGAAAATTCAAAGAATAAACATTTAAAAAGCTATTAGTAAGCTAGAGCTTAAACGTGTCTCGTAAGGAGCTAAATCTTGTAGCGTGAACGTGTAAATGTAAAGGGGCTAGTAGGCGAACCAGTAGATGAACTGATTAATGATAAATTATAACCCTACTGGTCGGGCTACCTATTTGAACATTCCCTAGATCGTTATTGGTGTAGGCAGCGATGTTTTAACCATACACCGATAACATCGAATTGCGAAAAGCTGGCTGCGTAATTATTACGAAGGTTGAACGAAGTATTTTATTTTGCACTTATAACATTTTTCTTACCCATACGACAGATATTAGTACTTTATCGACACATGCGCAGAAATTACTAGTTCATTAAGTTCTTCGCTCCACTGATTTGATACTTTAGGATTATTTTCTCGTACAGGATACGTACTGGAAGACATTTAACTTGCTTAATTAAGCTTTAATAGTTAGATATCTATTGTAGACATTACAAAAAGTTTACCTTTACTTGGATTACCATCGTGATCCTTTTCAGATAGTTCTTTAATGAGGGTACTAGGTACTTGAGATAAAACTCACAAAAGTAACTTCAGAAACATTTAGTACAATAGGCTTTATCGTAATCTTCGATTAGGTACTTCTAGGCGAGCTTTAAACGAGTGCGCATATACCCAACAAAAGTCTTTGTGCCTAAAGGGAAACATAAATTAGATTCCTAGGAAACTGATAGGCAATGCTCTAATCTGAAATCTCTATAATATCAAACTCTTTACTGTGTATAAAATGTAAATACATAACTATGGAATTAAGTGCGTAGCCGTACCAACGTACCAGCGTAAAGTGTCACAAATATTCCAAATATCACTGGAAAAGTCTAATAAAAACAGTCTAAAAATCCTGAGCTATATTATTATAATGATGTAGCGACAGGCAATACTTCGTAAAGCTACCTCACTCATAAATTCCGATCTAACCATTTATAAATTTGTTGTGTACATGTAATAAATAACCCGCAGATGGTGCTAATGTTACTGAAAACTGCCCACCCTAAGTGTGTAAAGGGAAAAACTGTGATTACAATACAGGGACTGGTTATTTAAATCTGTTGTATTAACAGAAATTATAATTATAGAGCAAATACAGATGTAAATTATTTCTGTTATTTACGCGAATGCTAGACATTGAAATATTCTAATTGAAAGCTCGATAAAATGCGTAAAATCTTTTTACAAATTTTAATGATAATTATATTATAAACTACTAGTACCCCGCGGTGTTACCCGCTCCATTTATTCGGGGTAAAAAGTAGCCTAGGTATTTATCCAGGTTGCCTGCTACCTGCATACCAACCATATTTTATATAAATTGGTCCAGCTGTTTGAACGTGAAGAAGTAACAAACATCCAAACACATACAAACTTTTGCCTTTATAATATTAGTGTGATATGAGTGTGATAAAACGGTATGTCTATTTTGTTAAGGAAATGTAAAGCCTAGTCAACGCATTGATCTGATGCTCATTTAATATAATACGTCTTATATCATTCAGCATGCGGCAGAGATTATTATAAATGTATTTGTATACTCTAGTATAATTTTCTTTTTCCGCGCTTGCAACACCTTGAGTTGCATCAACGAACATTGCCGCACCGCTGTTTTATCAAGAATGCGGCAGCTAATACTTGTTTACTATATTCTTAATGACGACACGAATGATGTATATCTTGTGATTCCTCGATAAATCCACGATAACAGGCAAAGAAACATGCATAAATAATTATGTAGGACTGGTTGGTTGGTCCTCAATCGACACCTTTGAGTTTGTACTTGTTTGTATGGTTAGCAACAAAAGTACCTAACTTAACAAGGGTAGAAACTTAACGTCAAATAATTGAAAATGTTATTTATACATTAAGTTAAGATGTGTTTATATGGTGTACGATAAAGCTTCTAACTATCTTTCAAAAGAAATATCTATACATCAATTTAAGTTTTAATTTCTAATTTTGGTAATGGAGTTCAGACAATGTTTTCGATTTTTTAAGACTTTTCACTACGTAACAAATTATGCTTCAATTGTGATGTTTAAAAATATAAAGTTCAGCTACTTTTGTTGTCGACTAGCCTTCGATTTAGTTTTCGTAGTTAGTTCAAAGTGGCGGGACTTAACAAATATTTATAGGTGGCTTTTCTACAGACGTTTTGCAATTTTATTTGCTGATTAAGTTATTAAGCTTTGAGTAATAGTGGGTAAGTGCCGGCCAATTTCATGGCTTTAGATGGCGTAATATGCGATTGAAAGGCGGCATTTAAAGTTAGTATTCATACTAGATTATGGTTGTAGTGATTGCAAATTTTATGTTAAATTAAACACTTTCCCCCTTACTTATAAACGATGCTAACATGTGTTTTAAGATAACTATTTCTTAAGTTTATTGACATCTTCATTCTTTGACATGCAAATGACAGTGATGGGTATATTTTAATGAATTGTTCAAAAGTATATTTTTTTATAAGTAATATGACAGCTGAGATTGTTTACTATTTATTTTAACAAAAGAATTCATAATTGGCTGATAACAGTTATAATAATTATGTATGAAAAGCGCGACGGACGCCCGGTACATAGTTAGCAGTAGGTATATTTCCTTCGTCGTGAATTAAAAGCATTAAGTCACAACATACGCACCGACTCAGTACAAATCACAAATTAGTCCTAGTTCGCTTAAAACAAAACGCAATGAACATTAACCATAAGTAAACAACGATATTCCTTAATCAACAAAAATAAAAATAAATTAATCCCTACTATTGGATTAATTTATTTTTATTAAAGAGGAAACGTTGTATATACAGCCTTTAATCTCATATTAAAGTCGTCTGAGAGAAAGCCTGTTGTATTAGTTAATAGGGATTGCGGGCTGGCAAGTAGTGCTCCAACACTAATTGCAACCCTGTTTGTTCGTCAGAAATCATAAACATAGCGCTGCGCTGTGTGTGTTAGTTTACAAGTATTCATACAAATAATCATTTCATTACCTCCTCGTATAGGGTTATAAGATTTTAAGACTTTGTGCTTGAAAGTGAGTATTTATAGCCTAGTATTTATTTGTTGACTTTATAAGTTTTTTTTATTTTTATTACATTTATTCGGGAAAATAAACACTTATATATTTTAAAGTCTTACGCTAAGTTATAAATACACAGGTTTTATAAATGTATAACCCACGACATTTTGTACAACATATTAAGAGTGAAGTGAAACAATGCGCAATTCTAAAATTTTAAAGCAGAAAAGTAGTTAAATGTGAACTTAAAACTTAAGTTGACCTTATTTAACTCGCCTGTTTTGTTACACACACATAGGTATTCTCCCATTTTTATAATTACCACTAAAGGTTAAGTACCTTTTTTAAACCATACATACTTAAGACCAGGTTTTTACAACAAATAGGACCTAAAAAGAAAAATCCAACAACACTACCTAATTTGAATCAATTTAAAGTCTTATCGTTCAGTAATCTTCCAAAATGTATTTTATGCAAATGTTTAGTGGCTTCAACCCTGCAAGTGTGCGACATGACTGTCAACGCATCCTCTCAAACACAGAAAAGTATTATAAAAGGAACAATATTTACTAAAACGACATGTGATAATGTTTTATTTTTAACTTAAAAGTTTTCCCGAACTCAAAGATAATTGTCTCTAAGTTTAAATACAGTGTACCTATTTGGGTCGCATGACGGTGCAACGCCCATATTTGCTGACGTAATAGTTCAATTACTTGATATTTGATGAAAGATAATTGTACATAGAAAATAAATAAATTTTACTAAAATCTTGTGATACAGACCATTTTCTTAAATAATTTTAGTCTTTCAAATCAATTTATTCCATTTGTGAGCCTACGTTCCAGTCTTCATGACTGTATACACGATTAATTTTTTTTAAGTGTGTTTGACATTAATGGACATCGACGGTGATACATTTTCTTAAGTTCCCATAAACTTAAGTTAAGGTTTCAAGATCTAGTTTGTACCTACTTACTTATTAACATTCCTCCCGCTGCTCTGTAAAGACACGCAAATGGCATAAAACTAACTAATTCTAAGACAATTTATTACAACACTTTTTAAACTTATTACTACAAAAGCTATAAAAGAGAATTCAAGTTCACATCGTGACAAGACAGTATTTTGTTAATAAATCGGCCATTATAAAGGCAATTTGGCATGAGCCTGACCTTGTGTTTGTTCTAATTGTCGTACTAAACGCTAGTGAATGGCAACAAATAGATCTACATAATAATGACGACAGACAATGGACGCCGACGTACACACTTGAACGGTCTACATACATAAGTAACAAATATGAACTAAGATGTCGACCTTGCAGTGCAGCTGTATCATACTCCGTAGGTATTATCTTACAATGATACAAAGCAAATGCATGGTTTCCGTCATTATGATCAATCACCATCTTTTGTTTAAAAAGAACTACCTCACAATGTAGATTTTGGCCTTTTTTTGCTCCACCCAAAACTTCGTCGTTAACGAGTTGAACAATCAATGATTAATGACTAGCATTGATATTAGCAGCCTCTAAGTGAAACCATCGAGTCAGATGTTGAAGTTCGAACGAGATCTAAAAGTATTTGCCAAGTCCTGCAAGTGAAACTTCGCAAAAATTAAACTTTTCAAAAGTACGGAATCAAAGCCAGGAGCGGCGACCGCTTGCGTTCATTTGAATTACGCCGGGCTCCGCCTTTTGTAGTCGACTTCATTTAGCGAACTTAAAGGAACTCTTTTATTTTGCCCCAGCAAAGAACTTAAGAGGTGCATTGTTGAATCCGTAACAAATTGCACGGCCGTGATTACGTTAAGAACTGCCGTCTAGGGTGGAGCTTAGATTGGAATTTAACAGTTATCTGTCCGATCGCAATCAATTTAAAACTCTTGGAAAGTATTAGCAATAGATTTGCAGACGACAGTAAGACAAAAACAATTAATTGAACGTTTGTTCACGCAGAATTGTTGAAAACGACAAAACAATACTCAGAATTATATTAAGTTCGAGACTCGTGCATGTCTGAGTAAGCCATTAACAGCTAAGTGCTATGTTTATTACGTTGCTTGTTATTTGTTTTCGATAATATAAATGTATTTTAGAATAAACTTCAAATCAATTATCTATGCTTAAGTAGTTGCGTGACAAGTCGTTGTCAAATATTAACTTTGTAAGATCATTACGAAAGGCAGAAAAGCCGCATATATGGCTTTGACAATAATTGGACTTAATAAATCAGATAAAATAGATAACATTCTTAACCAAATATATTTTAAACCAATATACATATAATATGATACATTTAAATGCAAACCAACGCACTTAAACACACAAAACAGTTCAGCGTTCTAAATTTAATTCTCGTGTAGCGAACTCGAAAGTTAACTTTTGTAGACAGCTTTAGGGGTTGTAAAAAGTCGTGGATCTTTTTTTATTTTAAGGATAAACTTAGCTTGCAGGCATGTACACAACATAGTCATGTCCCAGTGTCGTCTAGAGTGGCAACAAGTGTTCTGAGCAAACACCGCCGTCTGCCGTACAACTTGCATGTTTACCAAAACATTTTATGAAAGATTTAAATCCTGAGATTGCTGTGTACTCTATACTTACGTAATGTAGTCTCGTCTTTATTGCCGTGATACTATCTTAGCCGCTCGTAATGATCGTAATGACTGTATTAAGGTTAATTTGAAAGTCATCGGCATTCAATGTTCTGTGATGGCGCTATTTATTTGTGAAGAAGGTTACTTAATGTATTAAGAAGTTTTGGCTCTATTATTTGCTAGGTATCGAGACTTACATACATTTATCATGGCGCCTAATAAGTAGTTTAAATTAAATCTACGTCTACTCCATGGTGAAAGGATGATCATTATACGTTTGCATAAATAGGTATCATTATGTAGGACGAAGCATCGTATCAAAAAGTATTTTTGCTGAAAACTAGATGTGAAACATTGGTACTTTTTATGCTTATACAGAGATAGTTTGATATGTAAAAATAGTAATTAAAATTTAAGAAAAAAAATGCTTTTGTTATTCGTTATGTGACATGTTTTCATACGTGACAATACATAGGTACTCTGTGTTCACGTCCTTAGAGAAATATAATTAACGTCGGCCCATAAAACGATTAAAAATCAGACACGAGAGAGAGGCTTGTCATCAAAGTTAGTAATTAAATTCATAAAGTATTCCGCAACGCTGCTCATGTGAATTATGAAATATAATTTAATTTATGCATGTATGACTAATGTAAACTCTACAGGGGATTGTTTGTTAAGTTAATGGTTAAATTTCTAACGTCCATATCTAGAATTCATTTCGGGCACATTATAATGTACTGGGTGCAACTAAATTGCAGCGAGTGTAACAAATTAGATTTCTACATTATTTTAGAATGTATCATGTGTATTGCTACATCTTCCGAGTGTTAGAGGAAAGATGATTATCGAACACGCAATTGGCGGTTATAATTAAAATACCGTACGAAATTTTTATTAGTAGGTAGTTCATTCTTTGTGGCATTTTACAAAAATTCTATTTAAAATAGTAGTATGTTAAAAAATCTTGATTTTTTTAAACTGTGAACGTGTTAGTTATTTTTGTACAGAAATTTTCCTTTAAGAAGGTAAAATAAATAACACCATCCTGTAAATATGTCACTACAGGACAATGCATCCCATCATGCAGAGAAGGAATAATTATTATTAATCACCAAGCCACCTCAATGCATATTTTTGAATGTGATAACAAAAGCATTACGATAAACCGTACAATAGTAATGCTAATGTGGCTCACAATACAGCTTTGACTAACTCAACTATCGTAAAATTTCGTATGAATTTCAATGGCCAATACTCCCAGTAGATAGTAAAAAAATATCGGACGTGTGCGTAGGACATTAGGCCCGAAAAGGGTAGGAAAGCCGGTAACGTCACGAAGTCCGCCCCAAGCAATTTTGTACCAAATGTCGTGCGCTACGTGCCCGACAAATAAAGAGGATGGGATAAAGTCGCAGTATTACACTAGAATAGCTGGCTCACGATACAATATCATATGCGTATTTCACCTATGTCAAGGGAAACATCATCTTTTTGTGACGGACGTGATCTCTCAAAAAGATTTAGGAATATGATAAATGACTTCCATGTTACTTTCAGTACCGCATAGTTTGGACGTAACATAAATTTAGATTCTGTTGTATAACAGATATAATATTAGTTGATCGGCCAAAGAATACGCAGTATGCTATAAATTATAACCCCAAAAATATTTCCAACGGCTCCCCTTCGCGAGTTGCTTAATTTTTCTAAGTGCGAATCTATTTTTCACCCTTGGCCGTCTTCCGTAGACGAATCTCCCTCAAGATTTACGCTCTCGACGCGAGCAATAAGCGTGCCTACCTACGACGCAGCCTGTTCGGTATTTTAAAAAGGTACGTCTGAATCCGGTGAAAAATTGCTTCCCTCCCGCCCCAACCGAGAAGCCATATATTTCAGTCATCGTCCTGTATTGAACGGCCATGAAGATGGGGACAGATAACTTGGTTAAAGCGTTAAGTGTTTATTATTGCGACAGACGCCCCAGGCCTTAACAATGTTTGACGAGGTCCTTATAAAGAGAAGTAAATCAATATTCTCTAGAAATGTTCATACAGGCACAATCTAAAGAGACGCGGAATATAATGGTAGTCTAAAGTTATAACTTGGCAACGTACTGTGAATACACCATAACACGCAATAGTTCTTACTAAGTATATATATTATATAGCATTAATCTAAAGCTAGGTACTTCTCCTGTAACATATTCTCGCAATAATGACTGATTGCAAACCGCATAAAGTAAACCCGTGAACGGTACATTACAAGTTATGATGATATAAAGTATAACATTTACCCGGTAATACGTAGGTACTAAGTGCCAAAATTGCCCTTATAAACAGTAAACGTAGCAATACAGACTGTTTCGAGAAAGGTTTCACCGTTGAAATAGCTTTCAATAACAAAAGTAAGTCGAGAGTAAAGGTGAAAGTGCGAACTGCGAGGATTCCTCGGGTCGAGTAAATATTACAGCAAGGAACAAGCAAACAATAATTTTAGAGTTCTGATTAAAGTCCAAACATTAATAAAAGCATGTTATAATTGAAGAGTTGTAAAACAATGTATTACTAAAACATTGCATCAGTGCACGAGCGTGCTAGCACGATCTAATAATACCTAATATGAGTCAGTCGGCAACGTTTAAGTAATTATTGCATTTATAACCGATTTGTTATAAAGCTATTTAAAATAATACTTGAGAATTTCATATCAGTTCCAAAATGAAAATCGAATACATACATTTTTCGAGATGTAGATGGATTTGTTAACATTCTAGTCCAGATTTTATACGAAAATGTATCTTTGTTTTAAATTATACAACCCTTTTAGCAAAAAATAGTAGGGTCATTAAAATTCTAAGTGAGCAGTTGCTCCAAGAATACATTGAGTAGGTACATATAAAATATTGCTCACGGCCGACGACTGTACATCAAGCAGTTAAATTCAACGCATAAATATTTCAAGATTATACGTTTAACTTAATACCGACAACATAATACAATGTCAAAATAACATCAAGTTGACTTATAATATTAAGTAAAACGTCACTTAAATTCACTTGGTTCCTTATAAACGCCACAATTTACAGGCATCTCACGAAGTACGGCCATACGCCGACAAAATAAATACTTTTATAAAAACAAGTCCGTAGAAACAAATGAATTATACGTAAGTAAATATTCGAGTACTCAGCATAAATAATTGAGTTGGTTGGTCATAAAACACATTACCACGTAGTTAGGCGCACGCCAGCACCAACTGATATTGGAGAAGGGAAAATGCATTGGCTTTTTGTAATGTGGCAATAACCTGGGGATTAGGACGGGCCGTTCCGAAATACTCGGCCATTTTCTGTTCCACGCACTCACTTATACCCTAACATGCTTACGATGGAGAATCTTTAACGTTAGGGTCGCTGCGCTATTCGTATCTAAATGTGTATAAAGGAACGCTTACGCTTAAATTAATAGGTAATGCGAAACTAAGATGATATCTTTGTATTAGTTTGAGAATAAGGAATTAGTTTTGGTATTACAGGTCGTTTAGTTGCCAGTTTTAGTTCAATTAAGTTTGTTGGAATATTAGTACAAGCCATAAATATATTTAATAGTTAAGAGGATTTTAAAGCATTTTAGTTAGATACACTTAGGTTGGTGAAAATATTGATCGAGGTTTGTTGTTTTGATTTGTTTCCGTTTAATTTAGCAGTCACATACGATGACCATAAAGCACTGGTATTACGTTCCTAAGTTTAGCATACACAAGACTATTTATGGTATTTCACACGATTTCACTTAACAGGTTTCTAAATGTTAACACTAAAATGCAACCTAGTGATATTATACAGTATTCATTTTCGCGTAGTTCTAGCCTCTGGGAATACGTTGTCGAAAATGTCTAAATGGATAACTCCTAAACAGTACGAAAATTGTATTAGCTTTCTGAAACATGTGGAGTGGAAACATTTGCTGGAGTGTGTTATACAATTTCAGTCACAGTTTGTGCGCTGACAGTGTTTTGTTTTCTCCTACATTACTCGATTCGGGTATCTGAGAGGATCCGTATGACATAAAAGCTAAGGCCTGTTTCTCGCCTCGTATTTTGTATCGATTTAGATAGGATACGCCGAGACGTCATGTCGCTAAATTTAGCGACGATATTCGATGAGATTTAGGGACTATTTTTTTCGGGCTAGTAAACAATTTTGTTTTAGCCAGCGGCGAGTAATGTGGCCATACTTTTTAATATTAGTTTCGGAAGTTTAGGAATGTCCATTGCTTATCATGGGCCTTATCTTGTTCAGGAATGAACTTCGGAGAGAGTAATTATTATTACGGTAGGCAATAAAGTTGTAACGCATTTCAATGGTATTAGAGCTAAAGCGGGTGTACTTATTGCCTTAATTGTGATTAAATATTTATATCAGGCTTACAAGTCCTAAAATATGCGGTCGTAAACTAATTTTGCTGATACAGTACCTTGAAAGTCCTACATAATAACAATTTGGCGTTATGTATTAAAATACATTTAATGTATGACCGTTGGACTGCCAAGTCAAAGGTCGCAAGTCCAAACCCGCACGCACCAATGTTATTTCGGATTCATGTGCGTATCATAAATAAGTTATCAGTTGCTAAAAACGGTGAAGGAAACGATCGTGAAAAAACCGGCACACCTGAAAGATTCTTCAACGGTGTGTAAATCCGGTTTAAACTGTGACACCAAATTGTTCATCAACCATACGATAAGAAGAAGTAAAAAGTACATACGGTTTGCACGGTTCGACCTAACGGTACTTTAAACTTTTATTATAAGTTTCAACACTCCCTCGGCTGGTTTTAGGCTACTATCGCACTATGTGTGCCTGTTCCAGTCCTGTGTCAGTCGCGACAAGTTTTCGCCATCTTGCTGCGGCATGTGTGACCCTTGTTTTACCTTTTCTGGGTCACCATTCCGAAAAGATGTTACAGCGATTGCCGTCGTCTCTTCAAGCAACTTTTGTCTTAAATTGAAATTATTTGGATGTAGTTAAGTATTTTAAGTATTTCAAAACTTGCGTCTTTATTTATTTATCTTGAGAAATGGACGTCGAATAAAAGTGTTTGATTGGTTCTTAAAAAATTAGAACCAATCAGGATAACACTATTTTTGGACCCCCAATTCTTAAGAATTATCCTATTATTGCGACCAATAAGAAATGCTTAAATGTGCATAATACTTAGTTAAACGTTCAGATTGAACCGTAACATTTAAAAGAGTGCGTGAATTTGATTCCAACGCAACAAGAATATTACGACAGTATAGTAAATATAACTTTTGTCCTTAAACTTGAACTTCGATTATATAAATAACGCGATAAATGTCCAATAAAAACTATATTTAGAACAGCTTTGCGTAATAAAAATATGTTTTTAAGTGAATACATGAGTCTTATTTTTTAAATGGAACAGAATCCATTCGTATGTTAAGTCTTATAGCATCTCTTTATATGCACAACATGCAAAAATACTAGCGATTTTTATATCCATTTAACGCTTTCGGAGAAGTGGCGTAAAGCAGTATTTGTAATGGAATGTCGTCGTCGCCACACCTCGCCAACGAGGCCGGCAAACCGCTGCAGCATCCTTGAAGGCCACATTCCAGCACCAAAGTCTATTTACGGTCTAAGACCTCATTTTCCATAACTTATGAATAGACCTTATCTTTGAGCATCATGGTGGACATTTTTCACTCCACAAGTGTGGAGTGAAAAGTCATGAGTGATGACTTGTCACTCCACACTTTCTTAGAAAATTGCCAGAGTTTTTGCTTGTAAATCAGTAAATTGCCATTGTTTTGTAAAGAATAATATATTTTACTAGCTTCTACCTCCTCTCGTATTAATAATGTTTATGTTGACACCGTACGATGTAAAACGCCTTTTAAGCATTTTGTTTTATTTCCAAACTTTCTTTTGTCACTCGGTTTTCTCTTTGAATCTCCAATTTCGCGTGCACTGACACCCGCCTTAGACAATATACCACCTAGATATTTGAAAGTCTGCAATACAAGCGCAAAACAGCAAATGTTATACCAATCAGTTAATGTCAATACAATAAACCCACCTAAACACCACTCGTAAATAGTTTAGAAAGCGGACAATTCATTTCAATAGGATAATCCGTTCTAAAGCGGCACAAACACACAAACATAACTTTCCCCATTAAAACATTAGCACAATATTCGCAGCAAATTACATTTCACAATGTTGTTTTTGTTGTTTCAGAACATCCTGGACAAATTTAATCCAGGTGCCCGCCAGATGATAACGGCTGGAAAAGCCTACCTCAAAGCTTTACACGGTGAGTACCTTTTTATCATATAGCCACACAAACCCTGTACAATTTAAATTCATTTAATAAACCTTATTAAACGTAATCGTGACTTGATGGCGTATTTATTGAGTATCTTGCGCGATCGTATGCAGCAATGTTCTAGAACTATGTAGTGAATGACCATCACAAACAGGTTGCAAGGTTGTCAATAACGATGGTATGCAGAATATACGTTTTACTATTTATTTAATGATTATGGAACACAGATGCCGCGTTAAATTCTTAGTAAACACAATTCTCTGTAGAACTATCCAGCTATGCTATGCTATTAAATGGGTTAAATTCTACAAAAGTTCAAATATCAGAAGCGTTGATAGCGGCATACTATTATAGGTACTTAGTTCATAATTATAGTATTCTATTCAACCTGGTATTGTAGTAATCACAGATATATTTGTGACGATTATATTTTATTTGCTTATTAGATAGCCATTTATATAATAACCAATAGCAATTAATATAATTATAGCTACCTAGTGTCATTCCAAATGGTACAGAGTATGTGCAGAACTTTTTGATAATACTGTTTAAGATCTACCGGCTTGCACTAGGGCCTGACAGACCCCGCACAATTAGCCACATCAATAGGAAAGTGAAATCACGTCGCGGCTCTCGTAAATCTCTGTTGACGCGTATTCAGTGAAACGTGTACAATTAATTTATGTAGTGTAAGCCAAATGGGCGCATCTATATGCAAAACCTCGGTGTTCCCCGCTTGCTTGGCTGCGGAACTGGGGCGTGGTTTGTGCCAAATTGTCTCTGCTGGCTTATCTACAGTATTATAGCCAGCACTAGTAGCAATAAACTTGGGCATTCCCGCGATGTATTGCTCTTGAGGCCTCCATGTGTGTACTTTATTTGGATGTTTTGCGGTTAATTTTGTTTTATCTCGCGTTTTATGAGGGTAATGAGTGATCTGTTTATTTATTAGGTCCCTTTAGTTAGTTCCTGTTGTTCCCTTCGCCGTAATAAAGTTGCGCGAATAAATCATGGGAATCAGCAGGGGTATAATTAAACCGTAAAATTTAAGTGTTATTTACTACATTCAAGTCTATTATCATTTTATTACGTTATAAGTTTTAACGAAATGGATTAACATCACTTTCATTGGAATTAAGCAAATTGAATATTAAAATTTAATTTTATCTAATACTCCCCCGATTGGAAATTTGTTCAAAGCACTTAACATTTTTATGGCACTTTACACAATCGTTGAATGCCACCGACCTCTTTTAACTGTGGCCTGAATATTTTTCCATGAAAGGACCAAAACTGCTGTTGGAACTTCTCAGACAGGTTTAGGACAACAACCTTGCACATTAAACCGTACTTGTTATTGACTTGTCCCAAATAAAAGTACTCGTCTGTTTTAATTATTCTAATGAACTTCAAGAATTTTGCGCTTTTATGGTAAAAGCAACTGGTTTACTTCAAGATTGGGTGGCTCCAAATATGTGCGTGTAACACTTTTACTTTAGCCGGCATTTAAAGTACTAAAGTTCTGATATAGTCATCGCGGTATAATCAGTGCTTAATCTTCAGCCACTGGGCATTAACCTCCTTGTAGCCGGTGCAACAAAATGTCGTGAGTTAATTAATCAACAATTACCAACACTTAACAGAAAAAGTCATACCAATCTTGTTTTTAGTGTAGTTACCGGAGTATGTAGCCATTGTTTATATCTATGTCTTAATCCACCCGTTTTAAAAAATCCTACAAATAAACGGACTGCTCTTAGATTTTGGTGTAATTTTGGGTATCTACCACCGATCTCAAAAATCCATGCTCATTTTCACTAAGTTTTCTAATTCTAGACCATCGTTGACGTAGCGAATAACTGTAAGCTTGTATTCCTATTTGAAGTCCCTAAAGGCTACGTATTCTGTTATTGGTCCGATCATTGTTATGCCAACTATATAAATAAAGACAACATTTCGCTTTTAATTCTAGATGTTTTTTTTAGGAGCCTATTATGTCCCACTGCAAGTCAAAGGCCTGCCTACTCTCTTGCCATTTGTCCCTGACAAGAGCTGTTACTGACCAGTCCTTCATAAATAAAAAGCTAATAAATTAAAAGGCAATAAATAAAAACAGACGACCTAATCCAATTGATTCCAAAGCATGTTCACTCACACTCGGTAGCATAATATGATAGAAAGCAATTAAGTTAGTGCAACCACTTCTTTCTTATATAACCTTAGATAATTAACCTACTCTAATTACTTTTAGTCTAAAGCGAACTACGCTTTTTTTAAGTAAAAATAATATCAATAACAATTTAGTTGACTTATGTAATAGAAGAAGAGATATTATTTGAACTAACGTAATGCTTTATTTTGGTATTAATTCATATTTTCACTGCTTAGGTAATGAGCGAGTGTCATTGTACCGCAGATCTACACTATTGAACTACTTACAATAGGTACAGGCTGTATTATAAGGGGTATGAAGCCATACAAAAAACTACTATTTATTAGAATCCTTCGAGCAAAAACTATCGTAACCTTTCGCATTTCGGAAGCGGATTTAAAAAATATCAACGATAAAGCAGCAACCAAGTTCCAAAAAAATTTCATCATAATCGGTTCTGCAGTTTAGCGTTTGAAACATAACAGACAGTTACCTTCGGACAAATCGACATCCGCCAACAAACTTTTTTTGTTCATAACGTTATTATTGATAGATACCTAAATTTACTTTTAATCTTAGTAATAATGTAGCTTTGCGGATTTAAAACTCGACTGTAGTCGTCATAATGGCGGATTTATGTAAAAATTATATTGATGAAAATTGCTTTTGAATTAATTTACGACTAATGTACCTGACCAGACTTATTGATTACCATGATTTATTTAAATTATTACGGGAATGTTTATCAAGGATGGAAAAAAAATCATCACCGAAACAATACCTAATATATGTATAGGTACCTAATACTACGATATCTTTTATATACATATACGAATGTATATGCAAAGGGCATTTCCTCATTATTGCTAAATTAGGGGTACGATTTTACAAATTGCATGTCTATACAGTCCCCTTACTCGATTTCCCACTTCCCCTCAAATGAGAATTGTAATAAGGAGCGAGTCCAATACGACGTCAGGTAGAACCTTACACAAAAACACATTACCCTCCTTTGCGTCGCGCAGTCGGGTGATAACAACACACAAACTGTATGTCAAGGTACAATTTTGTCCCCTTCATTTAAAATGTAGTAAATGAAGCAGCTACCCTAACTTAACAAAAACCACACCACAATACAATACACTTGTAACTAAATAGTTACCTACTTGACTACTGAGTACTGACATTCGAATGTAATATTTTTAGACATATATCGATCTTCTAAAGATATCCTACCTATGATTACTCATTGTATTTTCTATCGTTATAATTAAATCACCATTCAACCCCTTTCCGCAATTATTTAAAATGCAGTTGTTTACATATTTTTATTTGATATTTTTTCCGCAGGTGCGGCCGCGGCCTCTCGCTTGTATGTCGACGCAGTGGGGAAGCTCGGCAGACAAGCCCAGCAAGGCACGTGGGGAGGATGTGCCGATATAGGTACCATATATTATGCATGTAATATCTTGTGATGGCGCTGTAGGGACACAGGTGGCCACCCACTCTGCATTCGATTTACATTTGCTAGTGAAGAAAGTAAATGATTAATTTAGTTAAGAGTATGTAAACGGCTTTTTATATGCGTCACGCCTCGTCCCACAGTTGGATTATGTTTATATCGTTGGCGCATAAGTAAAACATTCGGTTTCGTTACGCGTCTGTCCAAGGGTTGTGCAAAGGTGGAATATCACATGCACGAAAGTTCCAAACATAGGACACAAATCTGCTGACCACAAGAATATTTTCCCCGCACCTACGATAAAAATCGCAACCCTAAATATATTAATAACTCTTTTAGCCTTGCTTGCTATATTTGTACACTTATCTACTAACTGAACTCCATATTTATCGTTGAAAAAGTCCCGTACTAGTATAAGAAAATTCCAATAATAGGTAAAATAAACTATAATTATTTTAATAAGCGCATCTAACGATAACAATAACTTCCAGGAACCGCGCTAATGAAAGTCGTCGAGGTGTACCGAGAAATACAAGATCAACAAATGAATATCGTAAGTTTTGTTAATAAGGAAAACTAACAAGAAAGACAAACAAAACATGTATCCATAATAATATACCCAACTATACATATATACTTTTGTCTACATTATAGGAACTATCTATAAGTGCCGGGCCAATAACCTGCAAGTTGTTTGTTTCAGTTGAAGGCGTTTTACGTAGATCTACTGGTCCCCTTGGAAACTAATCTGGAGAAAGATACAAAAGTAGTACAGGTCAGTCAATAAGGATTTTTTGCTTTCTTCCTTTCATAATCTTTTATGTGAATAGTTCCAAGTTTCAGGGGATTGTTTACAGGATAAGGGAAATAGGGTACCGAGTTCAAATAAGCTTAGTATCGCGCCCGTGAGATAAGGCTTTCTATTAAAAAAGTTTTCGACACAATACCACTCGTATATATTTTTATAAATTGCGTTCTTTTTTGGACACAACAACATAAACTATTTATAAAGTTTTGTCAATACAACTATTGTCTAAGTTTATATTACAGTGCTAATGAAAATTTGGTAAGCTTTGTGTCTAAGATCCCACGAGCTAAATACAAAGTTTTAGAAAAGATTGTGACACTTAATTATGTTGAATACTCTGTTTTGTTCCTACGTGTCTTTATTTATACTAATCTAAACTAAAGTTGCACAAAGTAAATAGATTCTATTTATCTCACAGTACATAATATAGAAATCAAAGCTTACTTCATTTTTAATTCGAACGCGATCATAACAAGAACGGAATAAATTATGCATCGGGAAATATTCAATATTGCAAGTTCATAAAAAAACCAATCAAATTACATGCAACAAAGGATACTCAGAAAACAATTGAAACAACACATGAGTTTAATAACGTCTGTTGTTTGTTACAGTCGGAACAAAAGAGGTTTTTACAGCAACACAAACTGCGGTCAGAGAGCTACAGCAAAGCCGCTGCGACAATAAAGAAACAACGGAAGAAGAAACCGAATGTCACTAAAGTGGGATCAGCCATGGATAAGGAGATGAAGGTATTGGGAATGATTATATTTTCAATTAATCTTTATTTGCTAGCCATGTATAAAATTTGTTTATAAAGCTCATGCAAAAGCCCTTTTATAGAAATATATTGGCTTGAAATGTAAATTGTTCTAACACATGTTTTTATTTATATTACTACGAAATAAATCCAAAATTTAACGAACATTCGATTCGAATCTCAAATGTTAGGGCTTTATAACACTTCCACGCTACAAAACCTTGGACCTAGAAACAGCATTACTCCTAGAGTACTTGATCATTGTCAAACTTTCGATTAACCGCGCACATTATCACTTCGTTATTGTAATAGGCTCCGCTCCTATTAAATTAAACCGGGAAGAAATAAATGAAGGTGCCCCAATTTTAGTTCCAACTCTAATGTATTTTTAAAGTAATAGCAGTGGGGTCGTCGAATCATTATTTAACAACTTAAACAGTATTTTGATTAAGAAAAGACCTGGTTTTAAGAGGAAAGAATTATTTTGGAATTTTACACGTAGATGAAGTGGCTAGTATAAGCTAGTAAAGTTATATTTAGGTATAAATAGATTTAAATTCTACGCATATTCTCATTCAATGGTAATGGGAAACTAGTAATGTATGTATTATTCAAAGCATATGATAGAAACTGGAGGAACATCAGTAGCTAGAACATTTTCGCAATGAGTTCACTCTGACATATTTTCACGTAATGGATATAATAATAGATCGTAAAATAAATTCACGTATACATATGAAATACGATGCACTTTATGGTAATTGTCTCGTCCTATTGCGCGCTATTCCAGCTTGTTTTACTAAATAAAAAGTCAATAAATACTTTATGGTTGCCTTAATTAAATTACTGTTCGGCGGCTAGTATAACGAGCGTATTTATAAGTCATAATACTCAATTACCGCCATATCTTAATAACGTAGTAAAATGAATAATAAAAAAAACTAAATTCAATCAGCATTCTTGATACAGACAAGTTAAATTCAAGAAAGTGTTTATGTGTGTGATAAGATAGCGGCGCAGCATTTCAAATAAATGCCGCAAATATTTTTTAATTTAGAATGCGAGGTAGCTGCAGAGAACTTACAAATACTTACTTCAATTTTCGTTTTTTAAATTGTTGACATTTTGATAAACAGTGCCAAAGCTAACTGTATGAATGACTGTATTCTGATTTTACAGAACATGCAGATACTAGAAGAAGAGAAAACCAAATTGGATGCGTTCTGCGAACAAAGCTTGAAGAATGTAAGTATTGTATACCAATGAACAACGAATTGTATCCCACACAATAGGAGAGCAAACGAAATATTGTTGAACAACTCTTATTGATTGTGGCAGCACTACATTCAATCAAACCCTTATTCACTGAGTCCAGAGAGCTCGTAACCAATGATGTAATAAAAACAATTCAATGCTTTATAGCAATTGCAATATTGTTAAATCTTAACATTATATTGTATGTATTTTATCACAAAAGAATGTGACTTCTGAGTGGTTTCATAGAACTGGCGTAATTTAATAGTTCTTTTTAAAAATACACACATACGAGAGGATGATATCTCAAGAATTGGTTACCAAAACTAAATTATTATCTTCTCATTATTGTTTCATTAGGCTATGACACAGGAGCGTCGCCGCTACGGCTTCGTACTAGAGCGACAGTGCTCTCTAGCTAAGCACTGGCTAGCCTACCACACTGCTGGTGCCACTGCCTACAACTCTGGCTTGGATGAATGGCTTGAAGTATCCAGGACCCGCGAGTTCCTGCCCCCAAATGTTGAAGCTATGTTCGTTAGCAGGATGAGGGTGAGTAAACACAGTAATGAAGATAGTACACACACATTTTGGTACTTTGAAGTGGTCTAAGTCTTAAGGGTTGATTGCTCTTAAATAGGTACCATTCTAATATTACCTACGAATTGGCCTGTTTGATAAGTTGAGAGGTTAGGTAAATGAAATTCGAAGTGACCGATATAAATTAACAATTCATCACAGAATTATGTTTATTTCAAAAATTTTATTTAATAACTTTAAATACACAGAATAAACAAGTAGAAGAAAATTTAACGCCAATAGACACTTTAAAATCCCGAGTAGTAAAATATTTTTCTTAACTTTAATAAAACGTCATGTTTCCTGACGGTAATATCGTAAAAATCTGTCTCTGCTAGCGTAAAATGCTTTTATGCGCTCTAACTTGCTACTCAAACCGATTAAATGCTCGTATTTTGCTAAAATGACCTACAAGATAGGTAAAGTAAACTGTTAAGGTATATAATGATTCAATAAGAATTGTGCTTAATATACAATATAATGGTTGTTTATCTGATCTCATAAAAGCAATAAACCATGAACTCAATTTTGGATAAGCTCGAGGCAAAGCTTCATCTTAATTGCCCATCAGTAACAAAGTCCCGTCATAAAGTTTGTTTAATATTTTGTCCGCAGCAAGTATCTTTCTGGGCTGACGAAGACGTTTACGCCAGTCCTCGTACTGGTGATGATGATGACCGCGCATCTGTGGGATCGGCTTTGCGTAAAACCAGATCGGTAGATGCTTCGTGCCTTGATGTCAGATCAATCGGGGATTTAGGCTCACCAGCTCAAGGGTTATCAAGAGCCAAATCTGATTTCAATCTCCAAGTCAGCTCAAATATTGACGATCAAGGTGAGTTTAACATAATATGCATTCCTTTGAGTGGCTAGTTGTAGTAGTCTTGAATATTTTTCATAAGGATCTTATTTGGATTGTTAATAATGTTCTTTATCTTATCCAGTATCAGACACCCGTACCGCCACTCGTCCATCATCGCTGGCTCCACCGACCTGCACATCGCGAGACCCGCCGCTAGCCCGGGCTCTGTACGCCTATTCTGCTGCCGGAGACAACCAACTAAGCTTCCAACAAGCAGATGTATTAGCCCTCCTTGGAGAAAGGACTAAAGGATGGCAATATGGAGAAAACTTACGCACACACCACGCTGGCTGGTTCCCTCTGGCTTACACTGAACCCATCCCTAACGATGACCCTGGGTGAGTATTATGAAAAATTATCTTTTGAAACTTCTCATATTTATTTAGACTAAGTTTTTTGAACAGTAGTTAGCAGACTATTTTTGCAATCGTCAAAAGGATATTTTAAAACTTATCATAATTCAACATGACAACTGTATTTCTTGAGGTTCATATGGAGGACCAAAGATGCAGTCAGGCACATTTTTTATAACTTTAGCAATAAAAATGTTTCCGTTTTTAAGTAACCATTTATATAATCCGTTTTCGCATTGTGTTTTATTAGCACCACTAAATCATAAAAACAGACTTATTGCGAAAACTTATTTACTTTGAGTAGGTATTCAGTCTACAATATAACTATTTACAAATCGGAAATAACTTTGTACTTTGTTTAAGTTACTTATGGATGGTTGTGCGACTTACTTTGAACCCAAATAATTTATTTATACCATAACCTAAATTTTTCGTAAATCCCATAGAAGTTCACCAGCACGTTGGAGCTGCGTCCAGACGCCGTCTGAAGCTCCGCCGCCGGCACCGATCGCGCATGCTCAGACAACGCCGTCGGCGCATCCGCACTCGCACCCTCCAGCCCGCATGTTTGGAGACACCGTCACTGCCCATCATGTTACTAAGGTAGAGGGTTTCTAAAATATAATTAATAAGCAAAACTCAAAGAAAATCAAAGTTTATAAGGAAACTTTGAAAAACGTAAACCAGAATAGGACTTGAACCCGCCATGTCTGTTAATCCGTGTCAACTGCTCTTCCAACTGAGAAACCATGTGCAAGTTTCCATTTAATCGCCGTTAGAACGACGCCGTTTTATTTTACTATACTATTTCAAAGGTATACATAGTATGGTATTAACTGATAACAATGCTAATCTCTGTTTATTCTTTTAGGGTCGTCTTGGAACTGGTTCGCCAGGATTGCCACCAACTCTGCCAGCGCCTTCGCCTAGTGCACTCAGCTCCTCAGCGAGTGCCACATTCCATGCGTCTACACCGGCCACAGCCGCTACCGGTGCTATAAAGAATTCCACATCATCCGCCAGTTTCACCACACACGCTGTGATAGAAACAAGGAGCTTTGGGCCACAGACACTGCCAATGCGTTCTCAGGTACATATACTATATCAGACTCTTATCAATTTATGTCATCTTCTTGATTTTATTTCAATTGTTAATTGCCATAATTACGTTGGACACAGGTGGCCCAGAACAAAGCAGGACCTGCTAAAACCATAGTAAGTGCTGTTGGTGCTGTAGGAAACGTGTCACTGCACAGCTCCAACGATTCTGGCTTCTCCAACGAGCCCCCACCACAGCCCGACGTAGACTACAGTGATGAAGAAGCTCAACGACTTCGTGTACCAATTAGGTATTCTTAGCTTCTATTCTTACCTAAGCTTTAAGTGTATTTTTGTGTTTTTTTTAACTCCTATACGCTTGACTTATTTTCGTTATTTTACGTAGTTAAGCTAGTTCCATTTACTTTTCCTTTTATTTATTTTGTAGTAAATCTGCTCTACAATCAAACGACAATAAAGCGTACTTGCTTAAAACTCAAAGCTTGAAACGCGGTCCTAAACCCAACAACACCGCCAATGGATACTTGACCGACGATCAACAATTGATGCTGCGCAACATGTTGGATATGGACAAGGACTCTCAAAAGGTTAAGAGAACCAAATCATTCTGGAAATTTGGACGCACTACCGCTGAAGAGATTATGGAAGGCATGTCGCTCTGGCAACACCGCGATATTGTTGACACAGTACCAGAATACAAAAAGAGACTATTTGAAAAAATGAAGAAAGAATTACGACCTGCACCAGACATACCAAAACAAGCCAGTCCTGATAAAACCTTACCTATTGAAAATGGACAACCACCACGACCAAAAGAAACTATTGATAGGAAAGAAATGAAGGTCAATGGCATACGTCAAGCAAAAAGCTTGGGATCCATTCAAAATGAAGAAAGGAATGAAAAGAGTCGTAAAGGTAATGAAAATTACCAACAACAAACTCAAACTATGAATAAAAAGAGCATGTCTGAAAAATCTATTATTGAAGAAAAACATGAAGATTTTTCACCACGAAACGAATCAAGACACTCAGATTTAACCAACACAAGTACAATAAAAACAAACTTTGAAAACAGCTTTTATAATGATGAAAATGGTGAAGGTTTTGTAATGAAAACTGTAAAGCGAAGAGAAATATTACAAAAATACGATAATGACAGCAGCTCCGACGTTAATTCTGTTGCTTCGAGTACTGATCCATATGACTGTATTATAGTAGATGATCATATGACATCAAGGAAGCAGCAAGAAATGGATAGACGTCGACAAACGCACGTTATTGAAGAAGAAGTTAAGAAGCGCAAAGAAAACGCGTATATGCCAGAATTTGAAGAAATCGAAGTGACACCGATCAAACCACATGTTCGTGCCACATTATCTTCCGAAAAAACTAAAAACTCTTCCCATGAGCGAAGTCCACCAAAAACTATGGAGTTTAAAACATTTAAGGATAGCTCGAAGGAAATTAAGACTTTTTCCGCGTCATCTGAAACACTAAAGTACAAAGACAACGAACAAATCACAGATCGATACGGTGTTCCCACTGAACGAAACAACAATGAAATGCGTAACGAAGAAATATATAACGGGCATGATGAGGGGACCTTGAAATACAAAAAGCGATCAAACAAAGAGGAAAAAAGTCATACACCAAACAATTTCGAGAATGGAAAAAGCCACAAAACCGATTACCCACAAGCTGAAACAAGGAATCAAAAGAAAGATGGCAGACCATATGAACAGAACCGTGAACCGCGAATCGATTATTCGCTAGACAGACGCCAAACAAAGAAAGAATTTACTGATACAAAGGGCAGAGATCCCAGGAAGAATAAATCAAACAGGAGTTACGACGATAGCTCTTTACCGTACAACGGGCGCAGAGAAGAAAGGTACTACGAGTCAAATATATCATATTTCAGTGATCAGGAGCGAAGAACATCCCGGTATGACTATGAAACTGATTCGAAAAAAGCTGAAAAGTCCAAGATCCGCCAAGAGGAGGCAAGGCTTGAAGCGAGACGTTTCATTGATCGGCGTAGTGAGGGACCATACAGCGAATCAGATGACCAAAAGTTCAATGAAGCTTTAAAACAACAAAGACCCCAGTTGCTACCACGTACCAAGCTACTAAAGAGACCGTCGGAAGGAAATGAGTTGCCCGAAGAAGGCCATACATTTGGACCGTGGTACGATTTATGGGGACGAGAAACAGCTGTCTACAAGTAATATGAAGGAGGTTTGTTTTTAATCACTTACTGATATTCTTTTGTTTACTTTTCTTTGTAGTCAGGCATTAAATGTCTTTTTATTTGCTGCTTTTTGCTTAGTGTCTCTCCGTAGTTATTACTGAATCAATTAAACCGTTAAAACCAAATTAATCAAAATTTGTGCTAAACTGCCAAACTGCAAAATTAATTCGTTTTACAATCAATGTACCAACTTGATATATAAAATACTTTTACTACTCGTTCGTTCAGAAGAATCAACAGATACTTGAACACAAAATATCAATTCTATTTTACTGTGAAGCGTAAGATTGTTCAGTAACATGATTTATTTCTTCCGCAGGCCACAACAATTTGCAACGGTGAAGTTAAGGAAAGCGTTAACAAATGATCGCTCATCGCCGGCCATTGAGTAATGTTTTATATGCGTATAATATAATATAATTATATTATTTTGTTAATTAATATTAATTGTAAATTAGAAACACCGTGTATTTTGTACAGTTAAATATTCATAGTCTAACAAAGAAATATATCACAATTTTTTACAATAATCTAAATGTTCGTTTTATTTCCAACAATTTTAATTGGTAAACACTCAATACTTTATCAGCTAATTAAAGGTTCTACCAGTTTCCTTTTAGATTGTTCTATGTCAATTAGCGACTTGATTTTTTTGTCGAGTGTACAGGCACTGGCCGCAACGGCATGCACTTTAATGGTAATGAATAAAATTAAACGATGAACTTTACATTGCATTCATAGAAACTGACCTGATTGATTCGATTCCCGCACGGGAAAAAAATGTGCGATCCGCAGATGTTTGTCCCGAGTCTGGCTGTTAGTGTACTTAAGCCTGTATTAATATATGTTTGTGAAACGCATCCAGAACAGGAGAAATACCTGGTCTGGTGCGACGTTGAAAAAAAAAAATTGCAACACCCATCTAAAATAGATGTTAAAGTTACATACTTTTATCCAAGCGCTCCACACTACATGTAAATACGTACATATATTATGTTCTACTAATATCTGAACTATTTGACTTGACCACCGAATGGATTTGAATTAAATTCCGCTCTAGTTCAATCTTCAAACAGGGTGCTTTTCACTCCGGAAAACTTAGAAGATAACACGTGAATGGAGGCACGGATACAGTAAGCACAGTAAGTGGATGTTTGATATGAAGCTCTACCTGATATTACTTTTATATATGGAAGTATAACTAAATAAATATTTGAAGCTAACAGATACATCTGCTTCAGAAAATTGTGGGTAGGTTACAATAAAATTTCTCAATTTCTCTGTAACTAATTAATGCTGAAACTTACAAAAAGGGTTCGAACTAGAAAATAATATAAATATAAGAAAAAAAGGACACAGGACAAATAAAATAGTAAAAGAGCATATAAAGAAAAGTTGAATTAATTATGAGAGTTCACAAGTCAACCCAAGACTTAAAATACCAAACCTTCATTAAAAAAAATATACATAACTAATTCTACCCAAAAAAACTGAGTTCATCATCGATAACTTTTTCAAGATTTTCAATATCCCAAATTTTAAGGTCAATACATTAATAAGTTGGATAGAACGCCTTTCAACTGGCTGAAAATGGACAACTTACTGAGCTAACCCTACTTGACTTGGCAGCAGTAACAAAAGACTAAATTAAATCCATAATCCAAACACGTCGTGCGTTTGTCAAAAAAAAACAGAAGTCATCTTCAATTGGCCCCTCGCGACAATGACCGATGATTTATTGCGTTTCCGACTCCTGTGGAGACCGGCGGAAATGACGCGCCGGCGTTGTCTTCCCAAGAAATATTCCCTCGATATGTTGTTTCAGGGGTCACACTCCACTAACTCCGCCGTCAATTATACGAATAAGGTTTTAGGAAGTAAAAGCCTTTTTTGTAACGTCACACATCCGATGGTTGAGAGATGTTTTATTAATGCTGAAAGTGTCTATAAATCTTGATCTTTTAGCCTTATCGGGGCGATATGGTGTACGTATAATATATTATACTTTACTGATTGAAATGTACTGCCCTAGATAGAGTGGCCAGGCTATTGCTAGCTTAGGATTTGAGACGTATTGACAAGTGAGTATCGCTTTATTTAGACAAGCAAACACTTTAAGTTTACAAGTGGAAACCTTGCCCTACCAAAGGTTTTGTGTTTGCTGATAAATGTAGTAACTACACTTGGACTTCACCAGATAATTGTAAACAGATGCAGGTATTATAGGCAAATCTATTGCCATTTATCAAGGTTGTCTATGATAGTACATAAAAAAACATAGTCACGGTTCTACATTGTATAAATCAGGTATGTAAACTTCTAGGCCACTATGGCTACCCAATTTATCTTAAAACAACATAGAATAAACTGCATCCAATGAAATTATGATGGCATGTAAAGTAAAAGCAAACAGCACACAAACCGGTATGGTACCAGATTGTTAAATTTCTCGCCAAAGGACTGAAAGGATTGAGCATCATAAATCGTCGTCAAACTGACGGCCGACAGCGTTGATTGAGCAATACGTCGATATACACACTTATATATAGGTACTTAAAAGTACTGCAGGCAACGACAGCAACTTGCCAGTAAAAGTAGAAAGGTACACTCAACTAAGCTCTTGCAGAATCCATATAAAAACTAATTTGCTTATACACGTAAGCTGATTATAAAATAAGGTATCTCAACCGCAACCAATAATATTAAATGATGTAGGAAGAAAGCTTATATCTTTTCTACACAAATTTAATCAGTCTCCTGCAGCCACAAAAACGCCTATTTCATCAGCTCACGGTTACTCAAAAAGCTCGTAATCATTTTCAAGGTATTCCAACATACTCCTAAGTATAAACCACCTGAGCAACATGCTCTAGCGTAAATATGAAGTATTTAAAGAGCCGTACAGAAACGCCTACGTTTGATACTGAGAGCGGCGTACGTTTTTCTTTGTAAGGCAGAGTAAGGCGCAAAAAGCGACTACGATTATGTTCTACCGGCAGGAAGCTCGACCCGCGCTCTGGCCCCTCAAAAGGAGCGTAGCTATCCAGACTTGAAGGCAAAATCTTTGTTAACATAATAGTATGTGAGTAAACGAGAATCCGGTGTAGGTTTTTGCGAATGAGATACTTAGTGACGTGTGCCGTTTATAGTATTTACATACTATGCATTTTAGGAGTTGCATTTTGAATCATTATTATAACTTGTATAAGCTTCTACAGATATTGATGTATGTCAATCTATGTCTCAATTTTTAATTAGCTATGGTCATGGAGATTCTTTATTTTTCTTTTGGGTTACATTTTTCACAGGACTATAGTTCGACCTACAATTAAGCACAGCCATGTCTAGACAATTGGAAATAAATGTGTCAATTAAATTCTAATGTGGAATAGGCCAACGAGCCAACGACTGTAGTTTTGGGCTGGCAAACAAGAGGTCATGAATCCAATTTGAACCATTAAGGTTGCTATTGATATGGACCTATTCCTAAAAGCCATCAGTTTGATGGAAAAAGTTCACAGATTACAATCTTAAGGCCTCAATGGTCTCAGATTTGAGACTCCGTGTCGCCAGATGAACTAAGGGATGAAGCACGTTATTATTTTTTCAGCGTATTTTAAAGTGACATCTGTGTATTTTCTGTTACATTATAATATCATTATATATGGAATATGGGAGGTAATGATAGGCTTGCTCCTTACATGATGTAGATTTAATACTAGGTGGATTTAAATTAATATTAAATTGATATTCTTTTCTAAACCCTTTAAATATTTTCGATAGCTTGGTAGAAACAAACCAAGTACATACACCATTCCAATAGCACAAGTAACTTAATGAACGTCGTAGAGCATGATGAACAAACACAGGAAGCTTCCTCGGCTCACATGAAAATCAATTTACAGTGCAAATCGAGCGCGGAGACCAATGCTTTCCAAGTCATCGACTCCCTTAAGCTCCGTGGCCTGGAAATATCCACAATTTTGTAAAAAATATGCAGTGACTTTTTAAATGCATAGCCAGGGCACGCGTCACCGGCGAGCCGCGCCTCGGGGATTTCGTTTTAATCCCACTCGAATAGAAGAGTTTGATATCAAAATTGGAGGATTAATAACCGCGGTTGTTGAATTTATTGTTAATTGATAGATGGTTGATTGAAAAAACATAGTTAGTGGTATTTCTGTTTAGTGGAAACAATTATTTTGTTGTCTAATTTATATCTTTCAATTTTCTTTTGTGTCTGCTATTTCAGCTCTTTGATGACTTTGTCATGTCATGACTCCTTAATTTAACAGCCAGAAATTTAAATAACCATATATAGGCTCAGCAGAAAAAGGCTCTCCTTCTCACCAGCCAGAAAAGCATTTTTCTTTGTAGGATCAGAAGTGGCCCAGCTCAAGTAAGAACAGCATATTGGGTTCAGACAGTAATTCCCAGATTGCTATGGAGTGTGTATATGTAGGTACTGTAATGTTACTAGACTTGATATTAAACTCAAGAACTAAGTTTGTAAGGATTAGTAAGAATTTGATGTAAAGCAATATTAATAAATAGGTATGTGTCGTGTACATGTGAAGGAGAATAAAGGACCATGATAAACAAAGCTAGCAGCAAAAAGCTTTTTGTAGGACAACTTTTTTTATAACTATATTGTTGCACCAATTTTCCTCAAGACATGTAGGTAATACAAAGAAACGCTTACTTACAAATAGGCCTATTTAAGACATTCATGAATTAGGGCTTTTGTCTCGAAACCTCATCTATATTTAAATTTAAAATGTAACTCGGCACACGACCGTACTGGCGCGCTATACGTAAGCCAGATGATAAGCGGACAGGGCAATTTGGCAACACAGCCAGCCTCTATCACAATTCGATGCCAACCCGCACGGGCCTACGCAACATACACCGTTATTTTAGTTCCACTGACCTAATTTATGTTTAAATGGACACTTAATGATCGCTATTCTGTCCCAGTTAGTTCACTGAAAATATTCACAATAAAATTTTATGAATCAAAAATATTTCAACGCGTATAAACAATGAATTTACTGGCTGTTTGTCGGTTTAATGTTTTGTATGTAAAAACAATATAGGGGTGAAATTATGTTATCGTTTTCCGTTTTTGGGGCACAAACAGAATTTTCCTTCTACGCAAAATATTGTGCGATAGGTGACAATATGCGAACTGAAATCAGACGAAAGAATAGAGAAAATGAAAAGTGAGTGACGTGTCAATCATTCGATTTGATCTCAATCATCCCCACGCAGTAGGTAGACATCGACATCAGACGTCGACAGCCCCAACGGTGTTATAGATTTCAATCTGTCAAATCATGTTTGGAACCCGCGAAAAGTTTTACCCACTGCTACGTTGGAATACGCTGGAGAGAAAAGTTTACGCGGTTGGCAAAGGTAACGTGATAGTGCTGCTGATAATGCTTATATTTTTACAGTTGCGTAACTATGTACATAAAGTTTGGGATACGTAGGAGTTCTGTTTATTGAACGGAAGCGAAATTCGGTATGAACTGAAACTGTAAGTTGATAAAATGCATGAGAGCGTTCTCATTAAAATAAATTGAAAACATAATTATGTCCATAAAATGTTTGTAAATAATCAATTTTGTTTAATGGATCGCTTAATTAAAATATGTATGGCCTAAAACAGATACTCAGTGTCAATGACCTGATAATCGCAATAAAGCTAACTTAAAGTGAGGTATGTCATCAATTCAATTATAGTCTGTGGTGAATTTGGGTATTGTTGGTACATTAATAAAAATATAATTTGTGTAGGATGCATACATGATAAGGGTAGGCTAAGTGGAGGTCAGTTGACACCTTGTAAATAGAGTCTGCTGGTCACTCGAGAGTTGACCGTCAGCCTGTTAAGACGTGGCGGACTGGTGGCGCGCAGGCGAGACACGTTGTATATATTAGTACATATTGTATGTATCTGTTACAGAGTGTTATGTGCTAGACACTACAAAGTCAAACTATTATATCTCTTGAAACTGCAGTGAATACTAGCCCATTAATGTAAAAATGTTACACAATGGCTAGTTAATGCGTCTAGACTAGTGAAAAAGCGCACAAGTTGGAATTGACATTGCCACTTTATGGCGGCTCCGTTTGTTATTGTCCCACTTGTGCGCGCGCCAATGTTTCAGGAGCCAAATACATTCCGAATAGGTACGTTACGAGGCCGAATGGCAATGCATACTGCTAAGTCAGCACCTCGCAGCATTATGGATTACTCAAACGTAATAGATCTGCGCCTTACTTAGTCAGCCAGACATACAGACCTAGAGATTTATGTTTACAGAATGGGGCGAGTTATTTCACTGGCGACACTGGGATACGTCTAAATGTGATGAGTTTGTCAACATACATGTTGTTACAGAGATAGGGATTGACAAAACAAAGGAATTTTTAAAACAAGCCCGACTTATTTCTGTTGCTTCAGTGATGGTAGCATGTGATGCATAGCAATCTGTTTAACCGAGCAAATCGAAAGCATCGACTGCAACATTCACTAGTTAAGAAACGATTATCTTGGGATAGTAACTCTGCAATAATAATGCCAATAAACAAAATGCAACTTACGTTAATGGAATGAGATCCAACAAACACAGTAGAACCATAAGCATAAGATTCGTCACGTCAACGACTTAAACAACATTACAACATTCGTATTTATTATTCCTAATACATACGCAACATGAATAACATCTGTAGTATGTATTGCTAGTTGTTGCCTGAATAGCAAATGTATTTAGTATTGAATACAAATCCTGATGGTACTTTAATATCAATGAACACTCAATACAAGATCTCGAGCGTTACATAAGTAGGAACATTCAAGTGTTAGGATTCTCCTTTCAAAATACTGAAGTGCGGTCAACCAAAACAAACTCGTCCTATTTTTCTGAAAGTTTACCTGCGTGTTGGGTAAATTCAATAGCTACTTCAGATAAATAAAAAGTAGTTACTTCCCGCAGGGTACTTTGGCCTTCGGCGAGTGTTGGCCTGCACTTGAGAGCTGATACATATTGCATTAGCGACCGTCTCCAGCCAGTTTGATCCCGACACATTGTTTTAGCCCTCCCCGCTGCGGAATTTCAACTTAACGTGGAAATCTTCGCCGCCGTTCGAATAACACGGAGGATCAACAAAAAGTTTTTTTATCAATTCATGGAAGTTGCGAATCAGGCTAGCGGCGGCTGCGGCAAGTTTTAAGTGAAGCGAAATTTTTAATTAGTTTCTGAAGACACAATCTGTGGAAAAAATGAGAAAGTTTCAAAGAAGCAGAATGTGTGTTTTGATAAGAAATTGCATTTTCTTAGATGATATTTTCACCCTTTGTTTGTACACTGCATAAGAAGGAATCTGATAAGAAAATTGTTTAGTCTAACTGGATATTCCAGATATTCTTTTACAATCATTACCTTAATGCTTTTCATAATCACTACTTACTTATTTTACAACCAACGTGATGAATAATAAAAACAGTGTTCACTTCATCTCTAAAACAATTTTTAAAGCATAACAATAAATTATTTATGTTTCTATTACATAAAAGGAAATTGGAAAAAAAGAAAACTGCGTAAAGAGTTTTGTTAATAGAACGGATACCAAGAACTCAATAAAATCTGTTACATGATTGTAAGGATAGAAAATACAGAAAAATCTGTACAAGCAAAGTACATAAACATGCTAAAAGGAACAAACTCAAGCTCTTTATAATACAGCCCTTTCCATGCGCCGAGTATGCGAAAACGCAATGTTGGCTAGCTTTACCCTATCGTTTATGTGCCCTTAGAATATTGGAGGAATGAATTGGTAATAAATAATATCACGTGTCTGTAAGTAGGTGTTGTGGAAGGAGCATTATGCGGGAGCCAAGTCGAGACAGACAGCCCTGTCGCTATGTTTACCCTCGGAAAGTAAATGTCAATAAACTTGAAGAGTCCCCCCTGGGAGGAAAGTGTCCGCGTATTGAGGATCCGTTGTTTCAGTGGCGAAGGAGAATAATGTAAAATATATGTTCAGTTTATACGGAGGCCTTTGAAAGGCTACGCGTGACCTTCTTAGTGTTCCGTATTAGGATTGGGAGCTGGCACGTGGAAATTCGGCGCCTATTTGACGGGAAGAAGTCATTGCTTATAATGAAATTACTTTATATGTTCAAAATTGGTAAAAGAAATAAAGGATTCGTTTGTAGGCTGCTTATTAATCCTTACGTTTTATAAATCAACTTGGACAAATGGATTTTATACTTCATGTTTTGTGAACAGTATTTTTATACATATTTGTTTAGTGTAAATTAATAATTCAGAATCTCTCGATAATTTGACATGGAAGAATAAATTATATAAAGTGATAATAACTTAAGAATTCTTTCTTTATTAACATTGTATACAGAAATCAGCTCGAAAATGCAGTCCCCACTTCAGTATCTCACAAAAATATTAGCAACAAACTAGTGAACAAGTTTTATTTCCCAACTAAAGTCGTTATATAAAGTATAAAACTGGACTTTGTGGGTATCCACGATCATAGCTATCAGATATATTCTGAAAACTTCGCGAGTCAGTTGTCTTGGGTTTTATCCGTTGAGAGCCGGAATTTGCATCACACGTGCGGCGTCACGTTTTCTAAAAGCTTTCTGTGGTTTGTAGATGGCCAAAGTCTTTAGAAGATATTACCAAGGTTCCGAGAGGAATATGAAAGTGACTGATGTACGCATACAAACACACCTGTAATGCCTGTATCCCCGTTTAAGGGTTGGCAAAGGTGTCATGTGTGTGAGCTTATAATGTTAAACACACTTACCGCAGTTCATTGAAAAACTTTTGGTTACAATTCGCCCTACAGCTGTCAAAGGTTGCTTAGTGCAAGTCGATACATTCCTCTTTATTCTTTTGTCTAAATATCTGTTTAAGCCCTGTATACTATACTATATATAATGGGTATTATAATACAATATGAATATATTTTTTTATTGTCCTGATCTAGAAACTACGAGCAAAAACTTCAACCAACACGATATTTGAAGTACAGAAAGATTTTTTTCTTTATCCAATGACACCAAAATCAAAAGTCTTACAATAACATTTATCTACCGCAGATACTTAACGATCCGTTCTTTATATTGGTTGTATAGTATCCATAGAATACTCAGTCACTATTTATCCTCTTCTACTCCCTAAAACTCTCTCACAAGATCCAGACCACACATCGACGAACTCTTTAACAACCATCATATTTATCATAGGGTCAAAGCACACGTAAATGGAAATCCGAACGAAGAAATAGCATACCATTTATGCATAATATTTCTCCATTCTCAGACCATTATGGAAATTTATTGAAGTTCAGCAAATTACATACTGACATTAGTAACCGTTGCTGCTAAGCGAGTTGCGGAACAAGAGGCAAGAGTTATTAACATGGTAATCGGCAAGTTACATTGGTCACTTGTGATGCATGTGCTGAATATCTGAGGAACAGAACGAGTAATGTATGCGAATCCTATTAAAGTTAACGTTTGAAGGACCGACAATATGAAAAACTGCTTCGTATTGCGTACCTATATGGTTGTTGATAATTATTCATTGCACATCGCCCTCCAATTATGATAACAAGATAATAGGAAATAACGTCTGACTTGTATAGGTACTAATACTGTTACTACTACTAAAGAATAATGAAATTAATTGTTTTGTCTAGACAAGCCTAGGATGACATCTTGATTTTGATTTCACTTAGAGTCTTTCGTTGCAACAGTGTAAATAACTGCTCGAGATTTCAAGTAACAAAATACAATAATCTTTTTACTGGTCTTAAAGTAAATAATCGTGAATGCACAGCACAACTCGACACAAATATTGACATGAAATCAAATATTTGTACTTATCAATTCAATCTTACTTCAATCATAAAACTCTCATTAGACGTCCGAATTCAGTTTCAAAGACAATCGGTTCCGGCGTAAAACTTTATTATTACATATTAAGGGCCAGTTGTATTTAAAGGGTTACTAACAGTCGCCAGCCCGCTCGTAAAATATAACGAGAGGCTCCACTCTCGGCTAATGACGTCCAAAGTGTTATGACGGAATTTTGTGAAGCAAACACTAACAAAGAACGTGCGAGTATTAAGACGCAGCGTAATTACCACGGGAAATGTGTTTATTGTGCTTTTTTGACAATTATTTTAAGACGTAGTACGAATATGGCATTAAAAAGTTTGTATTTATTTTTTTATTACTGGCTGTTGTGATCATAATTTGTATTTCGAACCGAAGAAGAAAGTTGGTAGGCACCTATTTAACTGTCTCACGGCTTTAATTATTAAAAAATATAACGACACTTGAAAACTGGCGAAAAAATTGTGTACCTATCTTGTCTTGTTTTTTCGTTTATAATTGTTTATTCGAATAAATTACTTTAACTTTAACATTTTGTAGTTCAAACAATTCATAAAGATTTAATTTAGATTACAGCATATCATTTGCTTCTCTCTGACGTCACATTTCAAGGTGGATGACGGAAGTAGTCTACTATTGTCAAAGAGCCTTTTACTCGTACAAGGACATATTTTATAAACGAAATCAAGGTCTTTCATAACCATAAAATAATGTACTGTTAATAAAACTTCCATTATTATAAAGCTATAATTTTTAAATTGTTTTGTTTACACACACTGACATACTAATTGGAAATATGATGTCTTTTTTCTAACACGAACGTATTTCAATACAACCCCGACATGGTACTAATATTATTCACAGTAACGGAAATGTATGAGAATATCTTGTTACATAAATTATTTTATGACTCACTTTTATATTCATGTTTATGGCAGAAGATAACGAAGAAAAATAAAAAGTAATTGCACAAGTTGAGTGGAACTTGAAACAACAGCGGACAAGCAGACAATTTAGAGTAAGGCCATTAACCAGGGGCGCAATGCCTTAGTTCTAATACATTGTGGCCATTCACTGTGACCTCACCTGTCCCCTGATTAATTGTAGTTGGGAAAGAACTGGGAGGTCAACATATATTGGCTGTCTGCGCTAGAATTAAATGTTCTGGAAGGGAACAATCTGAAGAATCATTGAGTGATGAGCGAATAATGTAATTAGTTTCGCAGAACATGTAAGCTTATCTAGCGCAAGAACATTTGCCTTTGACTGTTATGCTACGAGTCAAATGACACGGACGGATATTGTTCTTAACTGTCAATTTATGTATGTGTTAATTATGATTCTTTTTTCTTATTAGTTACATCTAGTGTTGCCGAATTTGTAATTATGATGACGTGTGTCAAAAAAACAAAGTACGACCGCTACGAGCACCCAAGAAAACAGCATTCCCCGCGCCAAGAGGACAATAAATAAAAGGAGGAAGACATAATTGTGAAACTTTTCTGTATTATTAAGACTCCGCTAAAATTAAGAACTGATAAATAAATAATGTATTGAGACATTGTGCTGAATGAGGAGGTCCTTAAGTTTTAATGGTAACAGTTAAACGCAGGCCGAGAAGTTTTCAGCGTACTTTGGTGCCGGGTTTTTCTCCAACGTAATTAGCTATTTTAAACTCCTCCATAACGACATGCTTTTCATCTCCTTTAACACAAAAGGACGTTTTAAAAATTCCATTTTCCCTCTTAATTCGAGCCGTGAATGCAGTTCGTTTTTACAAACTTTTTTTGATTGCAGATGAGAAAAGATGAGAGAGCATAGACACGGACTTGTTCTAAATTAGTGAACAAATTCAATTTGCTCGACAAATAGTGTGGCAGGATAGTATTAAACTGATTAATTTAGGTATCTCAGCTTGTTTTAGGTACCTATACGACTGTCATATCACCTCGAACTTATTACACGCATCGCGAACAAGGTCGGACTTGATTATACGCATTTATATTCGACCTCTTCTTTGTACGTTTCATCTCAAAAGATAAAACTCACCTTTTTCACCAATTTATGAGTCGGTCATACTTTTGACACAGTGCCACATTATTTTCATGGAAATCTTTCAAGTAAACTGTAATGTTCATTTTTACTGAAAACAAAATCACGACACGATTTTCCTTGAGGAAACTTTTGTAATAAAATATATCTGTCGTAATATATTAACACGTTGAAAGAAATAAATTTCACGGAATCAAGCCAAAACTCATTCAGTTCTCCCATTTCTGTGAGGACATAAATCATCGTCAGTCGCACCTGACTGTGAAGACAGGGTGAAAAATATCAAAACGTTCGAACCAGTATCAACAAGTTCTAATACCGAAGACGTTTCCTCGCGAAGAATGAAAATGTTTGTTTGTCACCCGTCTACGATAAAAACGATTTTATAGATAGCCATCAAACTGTAACATTCCGCTTGCTTAGATGTCACATAAAGCCTTAACCATAACTATAAGTAGGAGTTTTAGGAGTGCGCTTAACTTTTAGTGCTATTAGGCATTGCTTGTTTAGCCTCGAGAAAACATGGCCTTTTATTTGGGCATAGAATATATCTACGCTGGTTCGTATGCCATAATTTAATTTTCTATGAAAGCACGTATTGTTCAGTGCTCTTTACTACGGTCTGGAGTGCTTACATACACTGTATACGACATAAGATGCTTCGTATTGTGTGTCTAATATTATGTGAGATTACGAGGGTTGTGTGGGTGGTTGAAGGTACTAATAAGCCATGTTCGCGCGACAAATCCCTATCGCGACCACGGCGCGACTGAGCCGGTCCTGTCTAGACACAGCGCTTACACCCAGATTTATTATAAATCTTTATTTCTTCATGCAGAACGGCTTCTTTTTGATTCTCGAACGGCTGAATAGAATTACCTTTATTACATTTTCGTGTAAGGATAATGTTAAGAATGTAAGGCGTCAGAAGACGTATCAAAAGTAATGAAAAAGTAAAATTGTATTAGATTAAAAGTGTAATTTGATTTTCTATTTTGAAATTCTCAGTAGCTGTTAGAGATTCGCAAATGTTCTGGTAATTTTCCGTGTCTTATTTTAAGTGATTTATTAATCAACAAAAAACGTCTATTATATGTTTATTTTCTTTTTACACATGATATAATAAAGCTAAATCGATACAAATGTGATGTGACATCCTTACACAAACACATTTACTCGTATGTCTCACGAAGCTTCCATCGCATATAAACATTTGGCAAACGTGTAAATACTATTGCACCCTCACTAGTCCCCAAAGACGTTACCGGGGGAGCCGTTTGTCTTGTTTTGTTACTAAAAGTTTAGTTAAAGAATAACCCTTTCCTGTTCTTCCGTAGGCAAACCTTAGAAATAAGTCCTGCACAAATCTTAGGATATTAAGCTCGGCAGTTACATCTGCACCCACGAGATAAATTAGGGAGCATTCCCAAGTAGGGCTTACCAAAAAACAATATTAAAAAGAACCAATATAATTCTTTTATAATAATTGATCCCCATCGATATCAACTGGTAACGTGCCCAAAAGACTGGCAGCATTGCCACGTTGCACTCTTTATCTTTGGCCAAAATGCACGAGCCCTTTGGTCACGTGTAAACTCGACTAAGCGCTTCGCTACGTCACTAAACAGTTCGTGAACGCTCGGACCCCATGGCAAACGGCTCAAAAATATGGGGAACAATAATATGATGCTTTTTAAATATCTGTATTAGTGTATAGGTGTTGTTTTTCATTTGTATACAATTGTAACTTGTAAATAAATCAAATAGTTTAACTATAATTATTTAAATTTGACTGCTCCCAATAACGTAACCTCATACAAATACTGAAAGTAAATAGTGTCTTTAGAGTTTCGTAGTAGGTGCCTGCAGTGTCAACATATTCCTACCTAACGCCTATTTACATTTGTTGCTGATTGTTCTAATTACATGTTATACAGCCTAGTCGTTCGACTTAACTAAGCGAGTAAATTAATTCTAGAATTAGATAACAAGATTGTATTACGCTCCTATACACGATACGATTGGGCTATCTTTTTATTGTTTGTGCGAATCTGTAAATATAAAATAATATATTTCAAGGAAAAATTTCACGCAACAGGTCGAAAAGTGATAGATTTTGAAGGAACAGGATAATAGTCTTTATTGTACGTCGTTACTGACTTTTTCCATTAGGTAATTCTCAGTAGCAGCACGGAGTCTGAATTTGTGCCCGGTTGATGGCAATAGACTCGCCCCCTATTACATTGGGACCTATAAATAACTGGTAAATGTGAGTGTAATATATGTGCATCTCTGCCTACCCCTTCGGGGAATACAGCCGTGATTTTATGTATGTAAACAACTATGAGAAGCTATGCTTATCTTTTATTATTTTGACGATATTTTATTATGTGATTAAATTAACACACGTTGCTCTGACGTAGGTATACATTACTTATGACTTACTCCAATTTAACCACAAGTAAGTATACACCAAAAAGTCAACGACCTAAACACGCTGGTTAACTCAAAGCACTGCTGGTTAACACACCACATAATATTACCATACAAACACTCTTTGACTTAACTCAAGCAACACAACCTTCTTTCCCGATAAACACGAGCTTCTAATTAAAAGTAATTCACACTGTCCACGGTATCTTAGTACCTATCACACGGCAGTACACAGCGTAATTAAAGCGATAGAGTAAACATCGCGACGCCGACGGATCAGCTTTCAAAATGCTACCCAAACGCTGTGCAAAGGCACTCGTGATGAGGCAAACAGGCAACGCTTCGCTGTGAAGACGTTAATTCGTTATCTAATTAGAGGAATTGCCCTCGGCTTGGCCGGTGCAGCGTTACTGCCGACGTGCGAAATGCACTAATGAACCAATAGCTCAACTTGTGAATATTAATACTTATGGTAAATGGATTTGCGTCGTATTGACTGCTTGCTGAATTGGTCTCTGTATTGTTTTGATTTGACTTATGTTTTTGTGTCTATTATGTTGATTGGATACCTACATAAAATATACGTTTTCAATCGACACAAAGTTTCAATTTCCTTATTCTTAGCAATTGCCCACTACGATAATATTTCTAGTTAAATAATATTAAAAAAAGCACCGATAGCCGAGTGGTATGGCCGTTGGACTGCCAAGTCAAAGGGCGCAAGTTCAAACGCCGGCACGCACCAATGTCTTTTCGAATTCATGAGCATATTATAAATTAGTAATCAGTTGCTAAAAACGGTAAAGGAAAACATCGTAAAGAAACCGGAATACCTGAGAGATGTTTCAAAGGTGTGTAATGTCAGAGGCCTATACGGTTTAAACTGACACCAGGTTGTTCAACAACCATACAATAAAAAGAAGAAAAATATTCAAAACGAAAAAAAGAATGTATTAAACAAGAAAGCTGTTATTTATTTCTTCCCAGACATCCGACATAGTTATGTTTGCATTAAACACAATAAATACGCCGAAGGAAATCGTATTTACAGTGGAAGCGCTTGCCGAGGTACGAAAGGAAATTATGCGCTGAACAGATTACGTAGCTAACGTAGCTAATTTCCAGGGAACACTCACTATTTCCTTTACGTGTTTGAAAAGAATAAAGTGTATTTTCCTTAGATTGCATATTTTATGTCATATACAGTACGAGGGTCAAACTGAAAGTTCTTAGAACTGGCCACTTATAAACAATATAATAAAAAAATAATTCTAAAATTTGAAAATAGAACTCTTTGCCAATATTACTGAGTATATATTTCATTAATTTGTCATTTGTTTTACGATTTGGCGGCAAATTGAAAATTGTCTGTGTCACGTCAACATGAATTTAACACGAGAAAATTTTCGTGCAATGATTTTTTATGACTTTCGATGTCATTTAAGTCAACAAGAAAGTTATGATAGACTACGATTGGCCTTTCACGATGAAGCCCCATCTCGTGCGACAGTTTACAACTGGTTTAATGAGTTTAAACGTGGTCGCACTAATCTCACTGATGATTTACGTGAGGGACGGCCTTCTACGGCGACGACTGAAGATAACATCTGTGTTGTGCGGCGTATGATAGAGACTGACAAAAGAGTGACCTATCAGCAGATTCGGACAAGCTTAGGCATCGGTATGAGTCAAGTGCACAAAATCCTCCACGAACATTTAGCAGTCAGGAAGCTTTGCGCCCGGTGGATACCTCATAATTTGACTGAGGCTCAAAAACTCCATCGTGTGGATTGGTGCCGTAAAATGATTGAAAGATTTAACGGAGGTGACTCAAATGCTGTGTTCGACATACTAACAGGTGACGAAAGCTGGATTTACTGTTATGATCCTGAAACCAAAAGACAATCTGCTCAGTGGGTGTTTCCTTTCGAGAGGTTGCCAACTAAAGTGAAGAGAGATCGAAGTGCGGGAAAAAAAATGGTGGCCTCGTTCTTTGGAAGGATAGGTCATTTCGCAACAATTGTGTTAGAGGATCAAAAAACAGTTTCTGCAGAATGGTACACTACCAATTGTTTGCCACTTGTCTTGGAAAAAGTTCGAGAGAAACGACCTCGCAGTAGGATCCTCCTTCACCACGACAACGCCTCGTCGCACACCGCTAAGCGAACGATCGACTATTTGGCGACATCAAACGTTGAATTACTGGGTCACCCGCCGTATAGCCCCGACCTCGCCCCTTGTGATTTTTATTTATTTCCAAAAATTAAAGAAAAACTTAAAGGAAAGCGGTTTATGAATGCTGAAGAAGCGGTGGCTGCGTATCGCGATGCCATTGAAGAGAACCCTAAAGACGAGTGGGCAAAGTGCTTTTCCCAGTGGTTCCATCGCATGCAGCGGTGTATTGACGTGAATGGACAATATTTTGAAAAGATATAATAAAACTAATAACTGGCTAATGTAATCAGTTTTTGATTTTCTAAGAACTTTCAGTTTGACCCTCGTATACTTCACATCTAAACGTATAATGATACGATTGCGTTGGTTGTATAGTTTAGAATCAATCGCGTTAGACAGTAGTTTTTGAATACATGCCTACAATAATATGCCTATTAAATATTTATACATGGTCTTGGTCTATATCTAGGGGCTCTAAGCGGTAGTTTTGGTTGTGGTTAAACTATGGGTATAAAGCAAGTAGTAAGTAACTCCAAACTATTAAAAACAAAGACGCTCTTGTTATGTGACGAGCCAACTACGCAGATATTATAGTGCACATGTATGCGCGCAAACACAGGTGCGCTCCCTATATCCTCACTCCCATAGTCCGATGGGACGGTAGATCGACACGACCGGAGAGAGATCAGGCGCAGGACCAACGGCTTAACGTGCCTTCCGAAGCACGGAGGGGTCCTGACATGTGAAAACGGCCACCCATCACAAGACTGACCGCGGCGAGCACGGCTTTACCTCGCAAATCGAGTGATATACACGGCAGCCACATATCTATAAGCCCCTCGACCTATATATTAGTATGCCTATCTCACAGCTTTTCCCGGCCAATATGTAGAATAATTATGTAACCCAATTCAAATTTCTTGATTCAAAAACAACTATTCTCTGAAGCAAACTGGAAATTACTGAAACAATATTTAGTTAGTTGTTTAACTAAAAGCTTCACAAAACACAAACTCTGGAATTACGCATCGGCTGCCTGACATCGCGCGCGGTACACGATAAGAATTTCTTAATAGAATTGTAGATAATAGTTTTAGTGGCAGTGTTCTACGACATCACAGAAATTCCGGGCGAACTGCGAAATTCTAACCCTCTGCGACCCTTCGGCTATATCATTCAACAACTCTTTGACATCGAATTTCGTACCTATGTCTTTGATAAATATTCAGAATTTAGTGAAAACATATGAGATGCGATTTACGTTCAAATTCCTGCCTATCAAGGAACAGGAGGTATCTACATAATTTATCAAAGAAACACTTTCCCTGGTTGCGCTTGGAGTGCTTTCCGTGTGGCTTTTGACGTTTGTCAATATTCTAACAAACGACAATTTGATACAGATAAATAAATTGTGTAGGTACACACGTGTCCGTAGGATTTTCTGTTGGCGTCAGAAACATTTAATATCTTTATGTGCTCGCCGACATCTGTCAGAAAGGTTTATAATAAATGTGTGAAGAAAGAAACAGATTTGTGTCACATAAATAAACGACGAACTTATTAATGTTTCTAGAAAACATATTATGGACGTTTTACTAGAGCGTTTTTAAATAACCTTGGTATTTAATTATTTTGGACTCATGACTATACTTGTATTTAGTTATGTATCTTTCTGCTCTAAGAATTTGCAAGAAAAATGGCTGTGACGTACGACATAGACAAACGGACAGGCGGACAGACGGGAACTGATTTACTACGGACCCCAAAACCTTTACGTAACTTGAATAACATTTATTAGTACCCGAAAAATACCAGATCCATTTATTCTATGCATTTCATAAATACACTCTGATTTCAACAGTTTTTCAATAGACTGCCACTTTCTGTGAATAGAAGTTAACGATGCAGCGAATCACAGGGGAAATTATTTAGTAGCTAGTTGAATATATTCATGCACACTGTGAATGAATGAAATTATTTGTGGACAAAGTAGCTAACGTCCAGCTTGAACAGACTGCTGTTGGCTTTGTAGGAACCGTGTTTAATACACTTTATTATAGCATAAAGTTAACTAAATGTGACTCAGACAAGCTGCGCTAATTGGTCCATGATTTTATTACTCATGTTAGTCCTGATAAACAACACTCAAGGTATAAACTACTAAATAATATAATGATGAGGAACATAATAAATGCCCGCAGCGCAATTTTGAGTTTTATTAGTCTTTTCGTTACAACTTAGCAGGTATTTATAAATCAACATGAATGAAAAAATCTTGCAATGCTAATCCGTAACCGATATAAAAGGTTTGTATAATAAAAACAGCAAAGTATTACGAAACAAAAAGTAAGAAAACGCTGTCGAAGCCGCAGGCACAGGTAAAACAAAAGTAACAGAACTTTATCCCCCACATACAAATAAAAACAAAAACTCAACGTTTCGAAATGGAATAAAACAAAACGAACCCGTCAAATTGTGTTAGCCGTATTCAAATATCTGGTAGTGTGCGCCGCCGTGAGGTTACGAGTTGGAGGAACGACTTGACTCGACTATTTTCCCTGAAGATTAAACTTGCGGAAGTCGCGAGTCAATCTGCTCGTTACGCAGCCTGCATCTACGTCCGGCGTTGACTTGTAAACGATCCCCGCTTTTGAGCAAATGCAACTGGAAATATTATCCCTGGAGATAATAAAGTTGCCACTAGCTTTTGACGGGAAATTAACTGCTTAGTTGTAAGCGGAGTTAATTTACAGCTCGCCCCAAGTCTTTTGTTTGTGTTGTGTTAGATCTTATTAAGGTACGTGGACCTAATCCTTTATTACGTAATGGACGCTGTCTACGCAAGTCCGGGGGTAAAACGTTTAGCATTTATTTTAGGGATTTCATTTAGTGTAAATGTGCGTTAAAATTACGTCGATGAGGTGTTAACGATACAGGCGGGCACTTGAAAACATTTTAAAAGCTGCAAACTTTTCGTTGAACATTATTATACTGCCTGATACTTGTTTAAATAAGGATAGGATATTCATTTGACTGAAGTTTTCGTACTACATAATTTATACTTTTCAACACTATTACTTAGATTAAGTCAACCACTTAATTGGGTTGATTTAAGCCACAAGGGAAAAATTATATACATATATTGCATTGTACACCTACCAGATATACTTCTAGTAGTTTTATTTTACAAACAATTCTAGAAATACGCCATGAAGTAACTAATCAAGTAATAGTAGGATTGAAAAAATAATCTAACAAAAAGAAAGAGCCTTAGCAGTCCGATACCTATAAGGATAAAGCTGAAGATAGATTGTTGCTATAACTTACAAAGAGGTGTGACTTGGTGAAGGCTATTCAACTAAACTCTGCTGTTGCATTTATTATGAGAACATTTAGCATGGATGGCTCAGACGCAGAATGACCACTTTTTGAAATGACTACAGGTAGCAAAATGTCCCTTTCGCAAAATTTCCCCTTCGCAAAATGTATTTTCAGCAGAATGTCTATTCCTCAAAAAGACTTTAATTCCATGTAGGGAAAAGCACCAAATGTACTGTAGCTGTGAAAAATACAAGTAATATCTCCCCTACTAACAAATAAACCAAAAGAGGTTTTGTTACTATATTTCAATTAGATTTGCTCATTGAATATTAGTACCTCCTTGATAGAATTAGTTAAGATAAATAAGGTTTAAGATATTCAGAACTTCAACAGTTTACAGATAGATTCTATTCGTTGTTACTTTAGGATTGGGTTTGGTATTTTCGTTCATTTCGCCAATAAATTGATATGCGCTGATTCTATCAACTAGAATAACAATTAATAAATCCCTTGAATTCATAGGCCCGTTTCTAGTAAAGTTCATGAAATACCCATGAAAACTGTTACATTGTTAATTAACCATGGCTGATTTAAAGAAAGATCTTGCCGAGTGGTATCAGGCTTAGAATTGACCACCCCCTTTCCTCCCCTGGGTGACGTAAGAGGCGACTAAGGGAACATCCAGAAGATGGGCGATGGAATGTAACTTCACTACCAGTATTGCGATCCCCAAGCCGCTTGCCAAGCGTGGGGATTATGGCACCAACTATAATTGGCATCTATATGAGTTACCTACGTGTTAAATATTTGTAAGTTACAAAGTCTGATATGAATGCTGTTGGTGGTGTGTAAATAAACTAAAAAACACTGGGCGAGTTCCGGCTAATGAGGATGATAATCTAAAGAATTGAGGTATAGTAGCTAACATAGTAATGCACATTAAGCCAACTAAGCATCAACTTACTTGAAGCATTTAATAGCCAACTTTGACTGCCTCGTTGGTCTAGTGGTCACTTAGCGCGACTGCTGACCACGAGGTCCTGGGTTCAAATCCCGGGTCGGGCAAAGTGTTACTGAGATTTTCCATTAGGTAATTCTCAGTGGCAGCACGGAGTCTGGATTTGTGCCCGGTTGATGGCAATAGGCTCGCCCCCTATTACATTGGGACCTAAAAAAAAAAAAAAAAAAAAAAACATAACTGGCGAAATGTGGGTGTACTATACGTGCACCTCTGCCTACCCCTTCGGGGAATACAGGCGTGATGTTATGTTATGTTTTTTATGTTTTTTTAATAGCCAATATGCGTAAGTTACAAGAACAACTAGCGACGTGAGGCATTCCGGTATAGCAACTATTCACTACCGTGCATCAGGGCGAATAGTTAAGGATCTAGATGGAACAGATGGAGCTAACTTTGCGATTTCACACCCGCCACGCCAACGCTAACTTTGTCCTGATGGCCCGTGTTATGGCGTGTCTACACTGTTAGTACGATAGTGTGGCTTAATTAAATATGCTTAGGTTGAATGTGTCGACGTGATTAGGGCTGCGTGTCAACGGTATTAATAGACTATAGAAAATTCAACAGTTTTAAATTGGATTTGTAGTTTAGAAGATTCAGAGTGTACCGATTAGCAGCTGGGCTTCGCGAGTCGAGGTTTGATTTAAACATTTGTAAAAATTTACGACTGTAACTGCGATATAGATACACAAACATAGGATTTTGAGGAAATATAATAAAAGTAATAAATGACAAAAATAATTACTTAGGCATTAAGAAATAATAAATTATTTATAAAATCTTATTTAAGTGTCTTTTTAACTTTAACTTAACTGAGTAGAGAGGAGTTTCTTGCCGGTTCTTCTCCAATGGAATGACATTTTGGAACAGTGCAAGTAGCATTCTATCGTTCAATCGTCAATTAATTATTTGTATTCGATAATATTTTCTCTGCTTGTAGAGATAGCAGTGTTTTTCAATTTCAAACCAAAATAAAAGTATTAATCTGCTTAAACTGAGGTATAAACCACACTTTATTCTTATAAAAATGTAGAATGTAAATGTCAGCTAAGTCGTCTAGAGAATTGAAAACAAATGATCGTTGTCACGTGCCGTGTTGAAACTAATGATATTTTGGTGTATGTAACTGCTATAAATCCTGAATAACTTTGGAATTTATTTGGAGTTTAGATTTAGAGCTGTAATTCAATAAAATGTCTGCGAATTAGGTATTATGTTCTTGCCTTATAAATTGAACTAGATTTTTTTTACTGACTTGTTCTGGTTTGGAATTAATGTAATTATGTAATAAATACATTTGGAGCATAATACAATGCTTAAACATTTTTAACACGAAAAAAAATGACATTTAATATTATTAGGAATATATTTATCGTCGTATTAAGTATATTATTTTTGAGTTTTTCGATAGCCTGAGTTCAAACGTGGATAATAGAGCAACAAGTAGTTACTTACTACTAAATTACTAATAGAAAAATAATCAACTCAACATTTACATCTTCACAATTAATTTAAATTAATTACTTAGATAGTAACAATAATTTAAGCAGAGTTCTGTTTGCGGAACAATCTGAGACGCATGTACCTTAAGATTTGCTATTACGACTAAACATAGGTCTCGGGGGCGTTGTTTATTGCAGGGGTCAGAGTATAAATCTTCTCAAGACTTCTAGCAGAGGCCCTGATGGTAAGGACCCTCAAACACTTCCAAAACAGTCGCGTTATAGAGACAAACGTGGGTCAAATGTTGACCTTAGACGCCTCTGTTTACATTTAATTTACAACACTGCTTAATTATATTTTATAATTTAACGCCGTGACCATGCTACGGTTACAACGCCCTAGTTTTGGGTTAGTTATGTAATATGTGGTAGTAAAATAGGGCAGTAGATAATACTTTCCGTATGATTTGAATTTCAATATCGATTTACAGTCAACACTTTTTCCCATGGGACTCTATTCATAGTGAGAGTCATCATCACCAGCTGGAAGATGTCCACTGTTGAACAAAGACCTCCCCCTTAAAAGGGTGTGTTGCCATAATCCCCACGCTTGGCAGGCGGCTTGGGGATCGCAGTATTGGTTGCAAAGTTACATAAGACGCTCCTCGCTGATCTTCTAGATTTTCCCTTAGTCGCCTCTTACGACACCCACGGGAGGAATGGGGGTGGTAAATTCTAGGCCTGATACCACTCGGCATACTGAGAGTAGCTGATAAAATTTGCTGATGAACGATCCTGCTTTCTTCATTGTATCGACATAAGACTACGGAAATAGATCAAGCCATGGTGTAAAGATTGGTCTGTCAACAAGAATGGTAGCGAGGTTGACCGTTCCAGGTGCGCCGGACGTACTTAAGAATCGTCACTCGTGTAGGCTCTCTTCTTGCAGCCCGAAGCAATCGCTGATCTTTACCACTTTCCTCCTTATCAGTATTCCAAAGAAATATGGTACATAGTGATTAGTGACAGCTAAATTGTTACGTCTCAAGTCAGGCAACCAGTAAATAGGTACAATAAGTTGGTTCCTGCATCTTACTGTCCTTTCTCGTGGGACTGCCATCGATACAGATCTTGCACGTGGCCAGTGAAGAGCTAATGACTTACTCAACAACTTCATAGCGAGTGAGCTTCTTAGCCTACTGGGACGAGCTTAATTACTGTAGCAATACTGCCAGGAGTAATTAAGTAGGCTTACACGTGTAGTTAAGACTAGCTCGTCATGTATAATTAATTGAAATTACAATAATTATAAATAAGATTTCTGTTTACATCTAGATTTTGCAATTTTCTACAAATATGAGATGTAAGATTTTGCAGATTTACATATTTAACATACATAAAGTCACGTCTGTTTCCCTGAGGGGTAGCAGAGACCACGGATTTCCATTTGCTACGTTTCATTTACACGCATCACATTCCTCATATATTATATTCATATTTAAAGATTCAAATATTTAAACACCGAATTCAACAGCTCCATTTTTCCCCATCATATAAATTAATGTAAATCTTAGACTTACAACGACTTTTATACATAAGTATATATATTTCAAGCACTGCCCAACTAATGAACGGGTACAAAACACACACTAATCCCTGTAAACATATTATTTATCAATTCGTTCCCACAATGGTGAAAACTTGACAGATTCAATTAAGCAAGCGGTAAGTCACCCCGCTCGCCATGACTTTCCTCAACTTACAATTAGGCGTGTACTTTGGAATGGATCCATCCATCTTAACTTACTAGTGAAAACGTATCTTATACAATGATATACAGAGTCTGGAAATACATTCACATATGTTTTAGGATTTTAATAACGTAGGTAAATTTAAATTGATAAAGGAAACTTGAAAAATGATGGACACGAGCGGGACTCGAACTCGCCACTTTCGCCGTACCGTGGCGCCGCTCTGCCAACTTTCAATTCAAGTCAATTTTGATTTAAGCCAAGCATGGCAACATGCAAAAGAGATACAAAAAGTCACATGGTAAATTTACTCTATAACTAATGGACTCCAAAAATTCTGATATCGACTGTAATTATTTTTGTAGTAGATGTCATAGTCATATCGATTTGAAATTAAAAAGAAAACAATATTAAACTATAATTATATTCTGAAATAAACAGTATCAATACGTACGTACTGATTTAGGTATTTTTAAAAAAGCAATCTACTTTTATGGTCCTAAATAAAGGTTGTGACCTGACGAAGATTTTTGAACATAAAAAAAATACTATTGAGGTCTGTAGTTACGTTTTTTGGAATAAAATTAATTGCTTTTCTTTTAAAATTTGCTGTGTTCATTAATACAACCAATACGACTACAATGAGACAATAAAAAGACACCACCATCAACTCTACCACGGTTACTATACATTATACAATCTAATATAAAATAAATCGAATTATACTATCCTCTCTCGATAGCTGTCTGGACACACCTTTACTCAATTACCTGAACATGGTAATGTCTTTACCGTACAGGATGCGTAGTTTTTTGTTTTCACATAATGCACGCGCAAATGTTTCTTGGTACCTACTTTAGATTTTACTTTACTGCAAGTTTGAATAGAACTTGCTTGGTACAATAGGTTCTTATATTTCGCCGTTAATTGGCACTCATTACAACTCCCGTGTAGGAAGCAAAAAACAAAAAAATCCGGCCCACATTTTTAAGTTACCTCTTATGTATAACATATCATCCTGCTGGTAATGTAAGATTTTGATCATGAAACCTTCCCTCAACCGGTTGAAGGTCTTAAGTTATGTCAACCAATGTTTTCTAATAACATCAAGACCTACCAAGAAGTGAAGACTTTGGCATTAAATAGAATGGAATAGCAATTGCTTCTACAACAGGAGCCTTGCTCTTAAAATATAAGTTCCGGTAAGGAGCGAAAGCCTACACAGAAACTAACAGAAGATTAAGCAATTAGTTACTGCTTATGAGCGCCTAATTGCGCCTGTTATGAGACAATACTTGGCGCCTCATTAATCACGCCCCAAACGTTGCTTATCAAAAAACAAACGAAGCAAATATTCAGTTGTATGTAAGCATTAATACCTCCCTAATATCAAGTACGTAACATATATAGCATGAGTGGTGTTTTCCGATAAATACATCGAAATAAAAACGGTGTTAATGGTTTTTATGGCGGCACGTTAACAGCATTAACGCCCTCGTAAGTACGATAAGCTTTTACTTATAAATGTGACTCCGATACGTTTTTATTTCCGAGTTTATTTTTCGATTTTTTTATATTGTTTACTCTAATGTCAACATGCTATTATCCCTCTGTTTAAAGCAAAGATTTGAAACGTTATTCAAAATTAGTGACAGTACTGGTACAAAATAACGTTATCCAAACAAAAGTATCGAAATGTTAAAAAACGTTTCAAGTTCTATTTTTAAATACATAGCTAACAAGCATTCATTATCATGCCATTAGTCTTATAGTAATGTGGCAATGATTCGAGTTCATACTTGGCTCAACAAATACAAGCTTGGAATTTCCACATTATAGAAATACTAAAAGTTATTTACTACCTACTCATGTTATTTGAAATACTTACTTAGAAATTCGCAATTAATCATAAAGCACATTTCCGATGTTTTCTTTAGCAGGTAGAATATTAGGACTATATAACATGCTAGTGAAGAGCTTTAATAATTTATTATGCGATAACAAACTATTACATCTTCATTGAAGATTTTATAGCCATATCTGTAAAGTGTAGGTCTTCGTAAGCGGCAGTGGGTACGGTCTGATTGCGGTGGACCGCGCGTTTCTCGTAAACCTACGAACTTTGGATAACGACGCTGCGTAATTACTGCGTTTTCTTTAATATAATAATGACACCTAAAGGATGAATGCGGCTACAATTACAGCATATGCCTTGTTTTGTTATCACCGAAGTGTTACATAGAATAATTGATGAGATCATCAAATTGGATAACAGAATAAATTTAAATAAGATACGACTGAACTAAAAACGATGATTTATTATTTATAGATATGATAATTTAATAATAATATCTTGAGACAGCTCACACAGCGTCATGTGATTCAAAACTAGGTACAGCTTGTATTATGGCAACCAGACAACTGTGCCCTTAGCACGAATATTATGGACTATCGTCACGTATTCGTATGGAGTAAACTATTCTATAACGTTAACTATTCGATAGTCAAAAATATTCGTGCTAAGGGCACTGATAAACTTACCTTTAGGTATATGTCTAAACACGTACGTAATATTATACATAAATTACATTCAAACACAGAGATTGGTGGGAATCGAACTCATGACCTCCAGTTTTAGCAGTCAGGGTCACTAACCACTAGACCGACAGGCCAGTCCGACCTTATTTCATGTACACACAGCTTCTGGGTCAAATTCAGGTAAAAGCCAACATTCAGCGCATAATATATACCTAACTATGTATTCTGTACTACTTTGTTGATGACAAACCTATTGCCACAGCTATTACTTTCTAGGAAATCCTTAAGGAACACATAAATATGGTTTATTTAAGCACAATATACTCCGCCTACTGGTCCTGTTTTATGTCACTTCATTTTAAGTAAGTCCTTAAAATATAGTATTAATATTTTACTCTTTTTTACGACTTTATTCAAATGTGTATTAAAAAATTTGCATAGGCACAGTAAGCAAAAACTTTTGTTAATACTAAAACTCGGAGAAGTACTAAATTAGGGAAATAGGCGTGACTTTATGTACCTATGTATATCGCATGTATTAAACAATGAGGTATGAAATCATAATCTATATTATTTCATAATTTTTTAAGGCCATTTTTTTTATAAGTAATATTTTTTAAATATGGAATATCATGAAAAGGCATCAGGCTCAGCCCTGCCGTGAACTCTTACAGCAGGACAGTTAACGTTGTGGAAGCGAGACGCCGTTACGTACAGTGTAATGCAGCATCTTGCTTCCGCAATGTAAACTGCTTTGCTTTAAAAGTTCATAGTAAGGGTCTTTTAATATCCGGTACTAAATATAAGCGTGAACAAGTCGGGTTATCAATACATGATTTATTACCATTCCATATATTAATTATAATTGTAGCTGAAATTGCAATAAATAACTAGTAATTATATTTATAGCTTAGCTTTGACAGAGTAATAAAACTGTAACCAAAAGTAATAAAATTATCACGGACAATTAATTAAAAGTAACTATCCTGATGACGTGCCCTAACATTAATGCTGGGCTGTGAGCCTCAGATAACGAAGCTGTGCCAGTTCCCCTAACCACATTTAATATTAAAGATTTGCAAATATCATAGTCTAGTACAGAGTCCATTTGCTCCCCCTCGCTCCCCCTTGCAGTTAAGCCGCGTACACACTCGCCGCATATCGACCTAACTAGCCGCATTGTGTGCGATAGCGTCTCCGGAATAACCACAGGCGTAAAGTATCTGTCACATCGTAACTCTGAGCAACATTATTGCGACACCGCTGGTGTGTTCTTGCCTTATTGCCGCTCCCCGGTGAAGTGCAGCCACAAATAACGGCGGTAGGGACGCATAATGTTTTATTATACCCATTTTATAACCGCTAGAAGGTAATCGCCTTTATTTACTGAAGAGAGTGCAAGTGAAACGGATTATAAAAATCTTGTATAAAAAAGGCGTAATAACTCATTTTTTTTATTGTACTTGTATATTCGCATACTATGGACTTATTACATGCATTTAGTGCATTATTATGGTGGTCATTTTTACTGGCCCCTGTATAATGTTACCTATTATCCAAAATAACAACAGTAACGTTTCAAAATAATTCAATGAAAGACGAAAAAAAATCCATAGAAACTATATTCAAAATTACCGAGTACCTACTTCGATTATATATCTTCGGAAGTAACTACAGAAAAGAAAAGGTGTTGTACCAAAATTACAACATATTTTTTAAATATAACAATAAAACGTAAAAGCACTCAACAATATCACGATAGTTATTCCAAAGCGATTGTTATTTAAATCAAAGTTAATAAAAAATGAATTTTTCATTGTTTCTGCGAACAATATTTTCGCAATATAAAAGCAAAGAATTTACTCTAAAGATAGAAACACGAACAAATGGAAAGAATACTCCGCCGCTCGGTGTTGCAGCCATCTCTCCATTATTTCGTCGTCTAATTTTCTGGCGCTTTAAACGGGCACTTTAAAAACTCGTATAGTTTTCAAGTTCGCACCTGGCTGGCTCTGTCGCCAGTCAAAAGATCATTGTTATATGCCGGTCGTCACAAACGCCCTCGAAACGGGAAAGCAGGGGAAAATTGTACGGAACGTCGGAGTCACAGCGAAGGAGGCCTTTCAACCCAGACGCAGCGAGTGTTTCAAAATTACGAACCCGCGCTTTATGATGTGTGAAAACGAGGTCTCGACAAAGGGATTTATTTAAAAAATAGTCGCTTTAAGTGGGAATTAACGTTCTATGGGATTATTAATGTGAGTTATTATGTTTGGTAATGTATTTAACTTTACCAAATTCCGTCGTTTAAGGAATTTCGTTAGATATTTCACTTTTTTTACTTACTCTTGCCTAGCTGTGTTTAAATCAAATGTCAACTAACTTTCTAATGACTTCATAATCAGATCACATCAAGCTTGAATGGTAGTGACTAAGAATAAAACGATCCCGACCAATAAGCTTCTTTCAAATTCAAATTGAAAAATTTAATTGCAAAAATATGGTGTACAATGGTGTTGATCTTAAATGTCATGATTACGATACCTAGATACTGACATCCAAAAGATCAGTTGGTAGTGAAAACAGTACCTACTTTTCAATATTAAACCATTTGGGTTTAATACTGAATTGTACTGCTTTCAAGACTAATTCCCAAACCAAGTGTACTCTCCAATTCTAGTCGTATATGCGAAATAGGAAAGCTCCTCTTGTTTTACTTTTCACCGCACTATATCAATGTGAACACTAAAAGTTGAAGCGCTAACATTAGACTATCCAACAAAATACGTATTATGAAGTGAAACAGAGAGTATAAAAGTAACTTTTTATACAGTTGGAGTTCGTTTTTTGCTCGTATCATACGTATGTGTTGGACGCAATATGTCGCCGCTTACAGCTGCTGTGGAGAGCTGAATTTATATTTTAAATGCGAATCATAAATATGCGCATAAAAGGATCCAATTTGATTTCATTAAAACATTCTTGTACACGAATCAGGACACAGCGTTAGCATAATTTTGAACTTCGATAAAAACTTTTCGGTTTGAAAGTTGAACAGAATTTATGCTTGATAAGCTGATTTGTTAATGAAGTTAGATACTATTGTAGGATTACTATGAATCTATTATAGGTTTGTTGACTGACTAAATGTTTTTTTATATTACTGTGCTCAAATTTAATCCAAATAAATGTCTAGACTAGCATTATTATATTAAAAACGAGTAGGTATTATACGAATGGTGTGTGACTACCGAAAAAGTTCTTTGCCAAATAGCGCCAAAAGACTTATTACTCCCGTAAAAATATTTCATATAACATATTTGTACAAACAAAACCTTCTTGTATATTTGACTAATTTAACATCGCAGGTAATTCAACTCAAGCAATTTGCCTCAAACTAATTTAGTCTAAAAACAGTTACTTCACAAGCAAAGCTCCTAAACCGGCAATCGCTCAAATACGTTAGAAAATGGAGTTTACCGAGGGAAATGAATATCGGGGTGTTTCCGAATTAAGACAAATCGGCTTACTGCGGTGACGGATGCGACAGACTCACCAAATACCGAAACTGAATTTGCAAAGTTCACGTCTATTCGGAAAATTAAGGCGCTTACTGTTCCCACTGTGATATGTTAATTAAATCACTGGAAAATTGCTCTCAGCGATGTCTGGAATCAATAGACTGGCAATTTTTAATTATTACTCGAAAATTGAATAATGCTGGAGCATTTTGGTCTGAAAGATTATTACTTTAGTATGTTCTCTTTAGTTATTTTTCGAGGTATGTGACAACTTCATTTTAAATTCATATTTGGAATGAGATACGACTTATTTTCTGGCTTGTTATCGGATTTGAACACAAACAAACCTTTTTTGAAGACCGTATCTATTATTTAATTAATATACAAGTAGTTATTGACGTTACAATATACCTATAAAGCACACTTCTATACTATTGAAATATCTAAGAAAGTAATTAGGTACTTATACCGTTATAAAAATATCTCAAACTAATTATTACTAAGTAGATAATGTCACTCGCTTCGCTGACTGTTTTTAAAAGCAATGGCCTTAAGTACCGCTAACCGAAAAGAAGTTGCGTAACCTAAAAAATTATGGTTTCGTAGCGAAGTAAATTTTTCGGTTGGACGCCCCCTATCTTCGAATTAAGGTCCCAAGTCTCCCCCTTCCTTAATTTTTTGCTTCCTAGGCTGAGCCCACAGCGCCTGAAGTAATTATTTTATCTGTGCCTGAAATAAAGTTTTCGTTCGGTATCAAAGAATACAAAGGATCGAAATCTCAAGGCAGTTGGTAAAGTGAAAAGAATGTTACATATGCTATTATAGTATATACGCTTTCTTAAGAGTTCAAGGATGGTTATCAAAAAAATTCTCAGAGAAGCAAACATGACAAATAACACTTAATCTTTTTTCCTGCCTGTAGCCTAACAATTCCGACCAATGTATGAACGTCTTGAATCGGTCCAAAGTGGTATATAGGTAATAGTTGTCAGGAGTGTCCTAAAGTGGGGTGAAGATTTGGCCCAAGGGCTAAGATTAGTGAAAAAAGCAAGAAAACTTGCTTTCGTTCTCATAAAATAAGGTTACATAAGTACAAACTTTGCATGGCTTCAACCTTCTCGTCTTAAAGGAATAGTTCACTACAATGGAACACAACATGTATTTTAATTAAGCAAAATCTTAGAATAGTCACATCTTGTAGACAGTGTCAAAACTCATTAGGCCGTGCGCACACTTCGCATCAGCCTTCCATTCACCATTCACGGTTACAAATAAAGGCGTACACACACTAATTAAACCTCAATACGTGCCACAGAATAACAACAAGAAAATCTAGTACCCATCATGCGTATTTAAACGGCCATCAATCTACTGGCACGGTGAGCGTTGTTTGACCGCAGTGATTAACGATGTACCCGGCCATAACTGAATTATAACCCTCTGGCCATCGGCCAATGACATAAACTGTACGAGGTAATTTTCCATGGGGAATTTGGGTAAAATCAATCGATTTTTGAACGTTTCAATCAGTTTTAACTGAGAACAGCTTGCAAGTCCAGTATATGTATCCATGTGTGCGTGATTGTTATATTTCAAAACTAAACTGGTAGCACACTAATATTATAAAGGCGAAAGTTTGTGAGTGTCTTTGTGTGTTGGTTACCTTTTTACGCTCAAACGGCTAGACCGATTTTGATGAAATTTCATATGGAGGTAGCTGTTACCCTAAATTTACCTATAGGCTGCGGGACACAGCTAGTTGAATTATAAAATCGCATCAATGACTCTGAAATATTATATTGACTATTAATGTTGTATCTGTTTTGTGTATTTTGTTAATATTTAAATAAATATAATAAATAATAATTTTTCAATATCTACATTTTTTAAGCTTCTGTAGCAAAACATATCGTTCCATCTATTTCATTTATAAGACCTTTAATTGAACTACACCAATGTTTTACAAATAAATATCTGATTCTGATTCTGACGAAATTAGGTTGGTATCAATATAGCTTCAACATGGAGGAGGAAAGCGGTAATCTTTTATCTCGGAAAAGTTGAAGTAAAGCTTCCCTCATGGATAAAGTCGAACGGCGGAAGCTAGTGTATTATTAAATCTTAAGTAGGTATGCCTCCCTATATAAGGACATATTACACACCAACATTCTGCATAAGCCGATTGCAGCTATGCGGTTCAAAGTTCTGTACATTCAAATTAGGTAGTTAGTACACCGGCATCGTAAGTTTGCTTGTTTGTGTCGTGCCAGGTAGTTGCTCTATGATGCTGATACTGTAGAATATGGCAGTCCCTGTGGCAGTTGTATGAAGCAAGATTATTGTGAATAGTTTGACAACCCGATTGTCGTTGTAGCTAATTGATTAGACTGGTGTTTCGACCCGTGTGTGCATGTCTATAAAATACACCAACCGAATATTTTCAGGGGAATTCAGAAATGGTAATTTAGGTAATCAAGGTACAAGGGTTTAAAATCCAAAGGTTAAAGCTATTCCTATATCAAGTTCAATTACAATTAGTTCAGTTGTTTTGTCGTGAAAAGAAATAGTTTTAAATATTTTAACGTTCCATTTTTTATTCAAAAACCTTGATATATTTTATTCAGCACTATAAAAAGTGAACACGTAATAGAATTATGCAGTATAAAAGAAACTGTGTGGCGTAGGGTAAGAACCCCAGTTATCGTCCGTCTAAGAGTGATGATCGATGTTTCGACACGTGCAGCGGGGGCCCTGTCGTCATTTATTAACTTTTGCTTTTTGTGTAAACGAAATATTGCATTTTATAGTAGGCATTATTTATTTTACCCTGCTGAGAAAAATATAAATATATATTATAAAATCTTTATACTTGTAAATCTTGTCTTTTAATGTATAACCTTTAAGGTGCCATTTTTCTAACTATTGGAAATTAAGTATTGTGTTTTTTTTTATGAGAACACGTGCATTAATTTTTACTTAGTGGTTTTTTTTTTGCCTATTACCTACCTATTTGCAAAAATAAAATCATTTTATTATTACTAGTCATCTTTTCGCAGGTTTAATTTTATTTGTTATAGGTAATATTTTAGTTAGTAGCATCAAACAGTGACTTGCACCTAAAATAAAGTTTGAACAAGAATATGCAATTTGCATTTTTATTATTTTGGTTAAAGCATTCAGTGTCAATCATAAATGCTTATATATATTATGAAACCTTCTGAAAACCGCACTTAAAAGTTTTCCCAACAAAAACACTGTCTAAATTATATATGGTCATACAACTCAACACTCGGTGACCCAAAATCTCAACCCCAACGCGCATTCGCTAACAATCTATGATTGTATAGTCAACTACATTTGCTTTGTTTATTACCGTCTGAACTAGCTGCAATCCCCGACTCCTCCCAACAAAAAGGGGTCCTTTCCTCAACTTTGTTTTATTCACTTTGTCCATTAGGACATGAGTCGACGAAGTCATGTCAATCGAATCACAAGAGTAAACAAGCTAATAACTTAAAAGGTTTTCTAACCATGCTTGACTATTTATTTCAGCACTGCGTTTATTTTAAAGAATACAAGATTGTGAATTTTTGTTTTATACTTTTGCCATCTTATTCAAAAACAAGGATCATACCGGCATTAACTGAATCCCGTATTAAGTCTATTGATATCTTTATTCTTTAACATGCAAACGACAGTGACAGGTAAAATGTAATATAAAATAATGGATTAAATTAACATATTATTTGTGAATAAGGGGGATTAGGTTTAAACTTATACTCAAAACTTTATACAGGGTGCAGTTTTGAAGATGAAAAATATTTCGGGAGGTAATTATGTTAGTGATCCTCGACCCGAATCAACAATAAAATCAGTAGGTATTTTTTTTCTTATTTGCCGAAATCGATATGTGTAAACCACCTTTATTTAAAAGCGGCTAGTCGCTACTCGCCCTATAACAACGCACACAAACAGTTCATTGATCGGCAGCGCCCTCGCCGCCCGCACCTCGCTAGCCCCGCCCAGGCGGCCATCGATCTATCGATTTAGTGTAATTCATGTCGCCGGCGTGTGCATGCGCGTGCAATATCCGCCCGCCGTTGCGTTTTCGGTTACGTATACCTAGTGGTAATAAAAATGACTGTTTAGAGTGCATCACTCTACAGTGTGGCGGCTACTGAAGAAATAACTGCAACATCCATTGCATTACCGCAAGGTACAGGACCTCTACACAGCTGATAACGCCGCGCGAGTTAGGTACGTTTTGTCGCTGGTTGCTGGAACACCAAGACGCCAACATCCTATGGACGGACGAGTGTTTATTTACTCAAGTTGGCGTCTAAATGTTCATAACGAACACCAGTGGACTCGCCGCGAGCATAACCCACGAGTGACTAAGCACCAGTGTTACACAATTGCGTGAAAAAGTGATCAGTGCTTTCCACACTTTAAAAACGAATGTGTTTGTGCTACGTAAGCTAAAAGATCATCAGCCACGTCGTGCTAGACTGAGCCTGGAGTGTTAACACTTTAAACAATACCTCCAATTAACGTAAGTAGGTAATTTATTTATTTTATTTGTACATAGACAATAATTTGTAAATACGTTGTTAGCCGAATCAATCTACGCCAAACATACCTACATCTCAGGCAAGATAAATCACTTAAACTTTACCTACAGCGCGCCGACTGCGCCGCCCGCCGCCGCCAACTACCTACAGTCGCATGCCGCCGCTTTATTATTAAGTACCTAATACCCGCGCGCGCGTCCACTATGCAGCAACGGATTACGAACGACGTCCTACAACTTACATACCTACAACAACATTTGTGCGTGTCAGTTACGGTCTCAGTCATAAAGCAAAACTAAGGTCAAGATAAATAAACATTACTTTAGGTTAGCTATGTTTCGTCTTTAACTTGCAATCAATTTAATGTGAAACTATTCACAATTGTGTAGCAGGGATACGAATATTGCTTACGTGCTATGTAAGGTTTATTTATCTCGACCTAACATTTTACTCATCAGCTGATAGGTAACTAACGAGGCAACATGAACTTTTCTTTTATAAAAATGACTAGCACGCGCGCAAAACGCGCGCATGCGCGGTACTGCTTACCTACTTACGTTGTCCGCGTTGTTGCTACACCGGAGAATAGCCCGCTGCCGAGAGAGGCCCTGCGTGTGCGTTGCGCACCGCGACCCGCGCCCGACGACCGAGCCAGAGCCCCAGAGGCCTACCGACCGTCCGATGGTACGAACACGTATATCCTTCGCGCTTCTACGTTACATGTATCCCGTGTCTTTTTTGTACCCGATTGTCGCTTAAAAGTGGTATATTGAATGTGAAGCCCGAACTTTATTTGTGACATCCACCCCAAAGCAACTATTGCGCTTACATTTCGTTATTACGTAGAATAAGTGGGCGGAGCCTCGTACAGGTCGATGCACTCTCGCAGCTGTGTGCGTGAGTGGCATGATGCGCTTGACAGTTCGCAACGCGTGATTCTGTTTCAAGATGTTTGCGTAGAGGGTTATTCTGAATAACAGCTAAACTTAAAAAATTAAAATAAAATGTACTATTGATTATTGACCAAGTATCGTATTTTTATATGATTATTTGTGACTTTTATTACAACCTCCCGAAATGTTTTGCATCTTCAAAACTGCACCCTGTATATATCACACAGGCAGTTGAAGGAATTAATAAAACTGCTCTACATTTCTTTATAGGTAGGTACTTATTGGTAGATGTTGTTGATACTTAAATCAATAGAGATAAGGATCATTTCCTTGGCCGGGAACCTCAATGCAATAACTTAAACTTAACCAAACAAACAACTTAATAAATACTGAAATACAATTTCCTCTCCCACAGAAAACTAACAAAACCTCCTATCTATTAAAATTAATAAGAAGCCTTACAAACGACACCTCCACAATGTATCCTTTCCACTAACTTGACAAGCGAACAGTTAAGTTCAGAAAATCTTGCGTCGCTGGGACCACAGCACAATGAACATAAAGCAACCCTTCCGATATAACAGTAAATACACGGACCCTCCCGACAGCCCCTCGTCACATCGACCCATTAGAACTAAGTGCCACTTGTCGAATTGAACGTAACCTGAAGTTAATTGAGAGAAAATTGAAACCAGATATTTGCCGAGTGCAGTCAAAGTCGCAATCTTAGAAAAATAATTGTGTGGGGTGGCGAGGTGCGCCGTGCGGGTGAAGATATCAGTGTCAGTTATGATAGCAAAAGTTGTGGAACTTAGTTTGTAACTCTACGTCACGAATCGTAAAACAAGCAGAACTCTACACCTACATAGTTTAATAAGACATTTTCAGGGGTACCTACTCATCTCTAATCTTTGATTAAGTACATAGGGCAATTAAATTATTTCCAAAAAGTATGTATATAGATGTAGAGTGGCAGGTAACATCTGTATCTTGTAAAAAGTATAAAAGTTTATGTTGAACAATAAGGATTGAAAAAAATATGAAATCTTAACATACAAAAGTATTTAATTACCTACGAAACTAAGCAGAATATCGCCTAGCTACGCGTAAAATCACCGTTAATGTTTTCACTAGTATAAGTTCTTTAACCCAATAAAGATTTTCTCAAACCTCCACACCTGTTATGCCAACTCTCTTTGACGAAATATGCATTCTCATAAACATTTCGTACCGACTTCGTGAAATAACAGACAACTTTTACAGTCGACTTTGGGAGCCACTTCGGTGTCGAAGAGAAAAGTTTTGTTATCTTAAGTTCCTTATAATCATGATGGATTTCACACTGAGATACCACAAAAAGAAAATAATACAAGAATTATTCATAGGAAGTAAACAATGGAAGAAAAAATGATAATTGAATTTGATTACTTTTGAAATTGTATTCTATACCCGTTAACGACAATCATTTCCATAAATTAATTCAACAAATAAGGACCTAAATGGCACACTTCTCAAACAAAATCCTAGACCACATTTATCTATTCACTTTCTCCACTTACACAAAGCGAGTGGTGCAGCTTAGCTGGCATTTTTACTTCAACTTAGTTTTGGAACAGCTCCGTGTCAGGAATACCTTATTTTATCAAACTGTACTTATCTACGCTCCGTAATACTGGACTTTTTGGAAGGCTTCCAGGGTATTTAGTGTCTACATTAAATTGGCTGGTTGTTCTGTTGTCCCTTTAAACTGAACAACGAAGTTTTGCTGCATTTAAATACTTTAAGACTTATCCCGGCTTCGGTTATAGTGAAGTTCCATAAATAACAGCTCAGACAGAATAATTTATACAAGTAGATGACATTGCAATTGGTTGGATGAAGGAGTTGAGTAGACTGAGTAGTTAAAAATGCTTACTACAAATTTAATTAGCGCAGTTAACTGGTAAGAGAGTTCTGATGCTAAGGATGCTACTATTAAAGTAATTGCGAGATTGAAAGGAACAAATTTTATGTTGTAGATGGAAAAAAGATCTGCAACTAAGCGTTTCTCCTTTTTGTCATATTTCATACATTTACATTTTTAACACAGTGTTCATAGAATTTATTTTAAATAAACTGGGACGTGTATTCTAAATTGGATTTCGGTCTCTTTCCTCCGATCCTTTCACCATGGACAAAAGGTCCCACAATTCACTTAACCTACGTGTACTGACTAAGCAGAAATATAAATACAATCCCTTGTACTTTAACACCTACTCACAACTACGGCAACATAATTGGAGTTTAATGAGCCCGATAAATGGCACTTAATTGACTTGATACAGATGACTGTTAGTCGATGTCATTATGAACTACACTTACCTGTTATTATGTATCGTGGTATTTATGTCGTCACAGCCGATGATGACTACATTATATTCCTTTTATTAACTAAGTAGGCTTTCAAGTATAATAACTATACATTTATTTCCAAATTTTTGACAATTTATTTACATTATGAGTACGTAACAAACCGTTCAGATCCATATTTAGTATACTTGAATCCGATAAAGCAAATACGTTTTTTCTTAATCCACCATTATCCAATTGACAAACTTGAAACAGTGTTTTGTTTGAGTCATTAACCACGGAGGGCAAATACTCAATCGTGATTTCGTACGTTAAAGAGCGTGTATTTCCCTGCTAATTGAGTTTCCGTCACACGCCCTATCCCCTGTGCGTGGATTCCGTTTCCCCTGCCAGACTGTGCTGACCAATTACCACTGCTTTTCAATTCACTTTGTGAATTCCTCTGTGTCAAACCGTTTGAAATGCACCTGCTTTAGAACTTTTGTATGTCTGGCTGCATCTTTCCAATTTTAAACTAAAGGTAATTTGAATTCTTTTTAAGGGTTATTAGGCTGTTTAGTATTCCTAGTCACGACTAAACAGCAGACGCTTCGTAAAATACTAAAGTGCAACGTAGGTGTAAGTACTAAAAAACATTACATTAAACTGTCGCATCGTTTTTAAAGTTGGTGGATTTTAAGCACGAAGAAACTTTCCAGACTAAACCCAAAAGTTAAGCTTTACAATATCATAAAACACGCAACAAATGTAAACAGTCTCAGTTAAGCTACCTAATACCTATTCAGTTAAACCTAGCTTAGGAGTCAGTAGCGTTATCTTAGTTTCCTTCCGTACTACGTTCTATTTTTAATAAGACTTGCCTATTCCTGCATATATCTATAATTGCGTTTATCTTTAGTCATCTCGTGCAGCCTATTACGTCTCAACTCGCTCAAACTAATTTGTTATTGCATACAATGAAGAAAAGCAGCATTCTTCATAATAACTGCGATGAATCAATAGACATTTTTTCCTTAACCCTTCATAAATTCAAGCGCCAAGTCCATAAAAGGTAACCAACTTCATTGACTGTTTTTTTTTGTTTATTCCTGTCATCTTTTTCTGTGATAATTTTGCACAATTATTTATATTATTATTCATATTTTAATTTTCGGTTGAATGCTGTGTCTATCGCATCATATTGTACACTATAATATAAGTCATATGGCTTATATTATAGTTTAATCAGTGTAACAATTGTAGAAAGGCTAATAAATAAATAAAAGGAAAGGTGAAACGTAAAAATTTTTCCTCATGACTCACATGAACTAGATAAACAAACTTGTAAAAGTATTGTTTCTTTCTTAGAATGTTATAAATAAAAAATCTAATCGTCATGTCATTGAATGCTCAACAAAACTATTAGTCCAATCATCAACATGTAATTAGTATTAAATACCTAACCAGATTTCCTCCATTGCCTGATATAATTAGTCAAGCATTTGAGTACTCTGCTACAGTACCTTGCTTGCGGTCATTAGGGTGTGATCATGAGAAATCATTGTGTTGTTTGATAGTAGTGTTGGAACAGCTCCTAAAGAGAGCACTAGGACAATGAATAACGTTATAGCTATTAGTTTCGTAATATCACTGATAGCAGCTGTCACTGCTGAGGGTAACATTTTTTTCTACCTTTTACTTATTTCTCCTGCATCGAGTTTTAATGTATTCATTTATTCAATTGCTAATTTGTATTGCTGAAGTTTATTTGATAGCATTACTTTTGTTTTTTTTCTTCTCTTTTTAAATACGTGTTTTAAGATATTCCTAATAAATAATTTATTTGAATTTGGTTCTAGATTGTGACAAGTGTGTACATAAAGAAGAATGTACTGCGTACGGTAACTTGAGTAAGGAAGACCAGGACGCTTGGCAGTTGAAGTATCCTTGCTCATCATCTGACGATAAGGAGCAAAGCAAGCTTTTCGGATTTTCACCCATCGCCAAAGGAGACTTTGTAAGTACAACACTTATGTATGACTTCTTTATTAGTTTTGATACTATAGCTACACAAACAAAGATCAATTTCATTCTGATATGACCATAAATCATCAAATATGTCATTATTAATGCCTGGACCGTAAATGCAACGCGATAATATTATGATTTCATAAATAACCGTGTAATTATGAATCCATCGAGCTGTTAAACGTATTTACACGAAAGGTATCAATTAATAGGGACGAAAATATCGGAAAAATAATTAACATGGTCCTAGGTATATTAAATTTCCCTTTGCAATTTATCGGATGAGAGGATAAATCAGAAAATGTATAAAATATTATTAAAGTACAGTTTATAGATATAAAATTATTAACACCATTTTTATTTCAGGTATGTTGTTCCGAAGCGGCTACTACTGCATCTAATAAACAAGAAGTTAGTGTTAATAGCCGACATCCTGATTATAACGGTTATGGTAATCAGAATAATTATGATGGCCCAAACAATGGATATAATGCTTATCCAAACTCACAATCTCCAAACGGCTATGGGTTCGGGAACAATAGACCAAACACCAACGGGTGGGGATCTGATAACAACGGGATTAATAATAACGGGTACAATCCCGGCCAGGGGAACTCAGGGTACGGGTACCAGCCAGGACTAAACCAAAGGCCGCCCAAAAATTACTTCAACGATAACAACAACCCCTATGTTACGTCAAGTCCATTCTTCATGCATGGTAATGGTAATTTCGGTGGTAAGGCCAACCAGGGGCAGTGTGCGGTAACAAGCTTCCCGCCGAAGCCTGAAACAGGGTGTTGCGGACGGGAGGCGTCTGATACCGACAGGATTATCGGTAAGTTACCTTACACTCACTGTTTTGCTTTCAACGTGAAAGGTGAAACAAAGCAGACACTTTTATTTATAAAACGTTAGCGGGATCGGATGCAGGATGCTTGCTTGGATAATTTAATTAAAAGTTGCACGGATTAGATTTTACAATATGTACTTTTCATTTACAGAATATTCTCGAAGCTTGCACATTTTATTTTCTTTCGTACAGTAACTCCAGTGCTTGTACTAAAAGCAAACATTAGTAATGCATTAATCGATTCTCACAACTAAGCATAACCATTAAAATTATCCACAGCACGACTTTCTATGTCAGATATTCTGTTCTTTTTGCACATCATTGTATTCTATTTGCACAGGGAAGCCAAAGCCTACATATGGGGGGCAACTTCCGAATTCTTACGATAACTCGGCTTGGCCGTCTTGGTCACAGCTACCAAGCTATAACACACCCCTAACAAGGGTTGGGCGATCAGCAGAAGAAGGAGTCCCTGTCACCGTTGGCGATCGGATAGCAGGTAATTTAAGAGTTTTTCGACACTCATAAGTAACTACTATGGGTAAGTACTAACTTACTACTTTACGGACTTATTTGGTGCTGTAACTAATGGCTTGGCTTTTTACATAAGGGTGGAGTTTCATAAAAATGCTGGAGTATCATCTTTTTGTAATCCTTCAAGATTTTTGAGTCTATATATTAATAGATTAATATTTTTATAACTACCCTAAAACCTTTCGAACGAGGCGAAGCTAGAAATTCGAATCCAAACAATACAACTCGTACGCCAAAGAAGTGAAAAGACAGGTTTCATTATTAAACTAAAAAAAATACCTCTCCAGTGTCAAAAATCAAATTTCTTAATTTAGTCTCAAAGATATAGGTACTTTTTTCACAGCCGTCAATTATATGGCAAACAGATGTCCTAGAATTTAAATAGCTAATTTAAATACCACTTAAACCTCCACTAAAATTGTGCTCAATTGGTCCAAGTCCTAAGTCATCATTCAACAGTATTTGTTCTATCTAACAAACATATTATCTGGTAGCCAATACCACAATTTACGGAACCGTGTTATAGACATTTTAATTAACAAGCTATTATCTTCTCTACCATTTGGAATTCTCGCAAATGTGGTTTGGAGTTTCCAATGCTATTAACTAAATATCAATACTGTTATTGTTACAAAGTATTTTAGAATTAGGTACCTTTATACTATATGCCTGTTATGGAACGTGTTCACGTAATTATTAATGTCATTAAATTTTGTTGGTTTCGGGTTTGGTAGATTAGTAAGTGTTTTGTAATGAGTAGTTTTTACGAATTTATAAAGGTATGTTTAAAGCGAATGCTTAATAGCCTGCTGAGTCAAAACTGCAGATAACATGTTTGATATCATTATCGGTAATCGGTAGGGAAAGAAAGAAAACGCATTTATTTGCGCGGATAAAATGACACAAAAAGAAAAAATACAAAACACAGAGAGACTGTGTATTTGAAATGAAAATGAAACTATTAGTATACACATATAGCATGTCTGATAAAATTACCAAGCGTCTGCACATCTTATTAATTATTGTAAACAATAGATCCACCAGAATCTTCATCTTCACCAAAACTTGCCTTACAAAAGTAAAACTCCAACACTTCGCAAACAGAACCTAGACTCTACAAATATTTGTTTCGCACAAAGATCGCACCGGCGACCCTAGGGCACAAACAGTAGTTTGATCAATACTTTTAATTAGATTATCCTATAATATTATTTGATTTTTTTCATAGAGCATTTTTTTTTATTCAATATACATAATGTATGTTTGCGGGAGTTGTATTTTTTTTTTAAACTTCGCCCCACACTAGGTATTTCTCCGGTGTCGTGGGTGCGTTTTACAAACACAAAATATCACATACATAACCGCCAGAGTCGGGACAAACATCTACGGTTCGCACAGACTTATGCCCCGTGCGGTAATCGAGCCCGAAACACTTAGCGCAGCAGTCCAATCGCTTAGCCACTGCGCCAATCAGGTCGTCAAATCTTAAGTTGCTAAAGAAGGCTTTTGCCTTCTGATTCGGGAGAATAAATGTTATATATGGATGTACTTATTTTTATTTCCAAGGTGGCCGCGAGACTGAGTTGGAGCAGTTCCCCTGGACCGTGCTGCTGCAGGTGACCTTCGACTACGGAGACAAGCGCGCAGCGTTCAACTGCGGCGGATCCCTCATCAGTTCTAAATACGTCCTGACTGCTGGACACTGCGTCTATGATAAAGGGGGAAAAATTATAGAGTAAGTTTTTAATTATAGAGTAAGATTCGCCTGTTTTCAGTATTAAAGTTAGAGCACTTTCACAATTTCTTACAGCTAGATTACAAAACCTATATAGGTAAACTCCAAAAACTATTAACTTTAAGTTAAACTTTATTAAGTACTTTAACTGTTTAACAAATTTAACTTCATATATAATGTTACGTCTGTTTCCCCCCAGAGGGGTAAGCAAACCCCGCGGATTCTGATTTGCTACGACCTTGGTAACTTACGATGAATAATTTGTTTAGGTAAAAAAATAACGGAACAATAATGACTACTAGGATAATACATTCTTACGTAACCCCATCCATTTATTAAATTCGTTTTTTACAGTATCGATATCTACCTCGCCGAATACGACAAGCGTACGTTCCCAAAAGACTGCAAGATAGTGCTAGGTCAAGGTCAAAAATGTATAGAAAACATCGTGATGAAAGCCGAGGACGTGGTACTGCATCCGCAATATGATGACACGCGCCTTAACAATGACATCGCGCTGATAAGAATACAAGGCAACGCGCCTTACACCGGTAAGCCACCTCTGAATATTTATTACTCTGTGCCTTTATTTGAAGTCTGAACTGCAAATGAAGTAGAGCTTTGCTTGTAGGCAAGATTCGTAGGAATAAGTTTGTAATACTATTTGAAACGGATTGTAGTACGACTGTATAATGTTAAATATAATGATTTTTCTGGAAAGAAATTCGGTAAATTAAATTTATTTTGTGATTTCGCACTACTATAGCTACTTTCTTAGTACAAATGGGCAAACAAATTTACGTGAATTGGCAGGTCTATTTACAAAGCCAGTTTTCAGTGATTTAACTTAATTAGGTACAATATTTGAAGCAAATTGAAAACAAAAATGTTGTGTTTAAATAAAAGTAGTAAATTAATTTCTCATTCTGGATTTATAATTTAAAACCAAAGCGAGTTGTGCTATTGTTAATAATTGGACCACTTATTAAAGCAATTTGGGATATAAACCAACTGAATAACAAACTTTGGTACCGTTGTGTTCAAAACAGCTTCTAGACTTGTTTTGTAAACAAGCAATTGGTGAGAGTTCCAAAAGTGTTGTGTTCGAATAACTTAAACAATACTATTCAGTATTCATACCTTATTGTTGATACAAACTTTAAGTCTCATAATTTAGTCGCGGTAATTATTAGGAATCCTGACACTTCATTCAAGTTTGTTCATAACTGAATGCCCAAAATTCTAGAATAAGAACAGGTTTTCATCCTATGCTCAATGCTTTTTTATAAAAGAATTACCCAGGGCCTTGTTGAAGTTTGGCTGGACAATTATCTATATACCTACTGAATCTAACACCAGTCTTACATGGGTAATTTACCACGTAAATATATTGTAACCAATTTCTTTCAGATTACATCAGACCAATATGCCTCCCATCGATCGACATCGACAGCCCGGACTTCTTCAACCTTCGCCTCGCTGTTGCGGGATGGGGTCGGAACGGCCACTACAGATCTAATATTAAGCAATCGACAATCGTCAACCTCGTACCTCAGGAAAAATGCGTGAAGTTCTACCCTTCTTTATCGAGACGACAAATGTGTGCGGCGGGGTACACCGGCGAGGACACGTGCAAAGGGGACTCCGGCGGTCCACTTATGACGGTATACGGCGGGAAGTATGAAGTAGTGGGTGTTGTGAGCGGTAAGAGGGCGGACTCGCCTTGCGGGACCTCTGTGCCCTCGCTCTATACAAACGTATACCACTACCGCGACTGGATCGTGAACAACATGAACAATTAAGTGTGTCAGTCAGACACCACCAAAATATGACTGCAAAATGTATAAAATATATTATTATGTATTTTAAGTTACCGCTATTTAAGTTTACTATATGAAAATAAGTTTCATTACCGAATTTGTGATATCAAAATAAATCTAAACAGAAAGAAAAGCTTTTCAATTCATTGCCACACAATAGATTTAGTAAAAGGCTTTCGTACGACCGAATCCCTCTTATGCCAGAAACGACGGTAGGTGGGTTAAATGTAGCATAATATTGCGGAATGATTGCAGGCTACGCAAGGTCTGACTTTCACAAGAGCTAGGTTTTGCATGCTATCGAGCGCAAATAAACTTTTATGAACTGAAAAATATAGCAGCAGAATATTCGAGGTGGCGATATTTTGTAGCTGTTTTGCCATGGCGTTGGCAGGCGCGCTTTGTGGCGCATAAATTGCCAACGTATTCAGCGATTGCAGAATTGTGCATTGATGTGAAAGATTAATTTTATTGAAAACATAATACGGATATTATCAATAACATGTCAGTACAGGCGTAAGTTGTAAGCGCTTTATTTTATTTGCTTTATGTACTTTATTTTAAAAATAGGAACATAATAACTTGTTTTGTCATATACCAACGTATAGACCAACCGCCTGAGTTCTGTTTTCGAAAAGAAAATCTTTGTACGTCTTTGTTTTACTAGACCCTGCCACAAGACCGTCACATGTTTACCGTTAATGACTTGGGGTGTGAATTGCAGGAGAAATATAATATATCACGGGATTTCCCTGCACGTGACTGAACTCGTCGAGCTGATTGGTACTTATGACCATGTGGCATTCATGAAAGGGATTTTTTTGTAAAGCCTACTTGCGAGTACAGCCCACAGGCAGTACTGTGCATTACTGGCAGTGGTATGCCTGTTAGCCCCTCCAATTAAGATCAATAAGCTTGCGTTGCAAGTGGTTTCACGTCTATTGTGCAGTGCCAGTGATACGCCCTAACTGTTTAGCTGCCGAGCTTTTGAAGTCCTGCAGTGATATGCATTTATCTACTAATATATCATTTTATTATACTTAGGTATGTCTGCGGTCAGTAAGGTATGTTTACGATCCAACTTTGTAGGCAGTAGTTATTTTTAACCTTGTTAAAAATTTGGTGGCCACTACTGTTTGTGCTAGATTCATGTCACCAAATACTTAGAATAATGGGAATAAAGAGAATGGAAAAAGTATTCTTCGCTTTGCAGTTGATCAGGTTCAATCTGTAATTATTGGACAAGCTCTTGCTTTTGGTTTCAAGCGCAACGTATCGAAACTTCTGCAATTACCCGGGTGAAAAGTATTACAGGGCGGTAGGGTCTAATCCAAGTAATGATCTACGTGTGTTCCAAATTTAATCATAAGCCGTTAAGGCATGGTTGATTTGGTGGACCTTTAAAGGATTTTACCAACAGCGACTATTCTTATTTTAAAAACTAAAGTATTTAACTTAAAACCTCCTTACCAATTCAATATTACGCATCAAATTTAGCATTCATTAATTTTGAACCTTATTTAACCCATTTTTGTTTCTTGTTAAATAACAGCATTAAATATAACGGAAAAATACTTCCCAATATTTTGGCGGGTATTACATCAAAATACTTACAGCTTAATTATTATACAAGTGTGTGTTTAGACGAAGTAACGGCAAGCCCTGCCTTTGACGAATGATGATGGATTGTGAGAACCTTCCGTGGCGTTGCTAGCGATACAAAAAGCAATATACACTTCCAATTTCGTTGCTAAGCTTAATATAAACGTTCAACGAATTGCTTATAAGTTGATTCTAAGTATCGCAAAACTAATATGTACTAATTAGGTAGGTACTAAAGAGCTTCTAGAAGTAAAAATAAATGTAATTTTAAAATCAGTATTTTCACACTCGTAAGGTACTTAATTAAGTATCAATGTAGGTAATTTGCATCGTAATTCGTATTCTTCTGGTAATATTGGCATTCAATTAATACCATACGTAATTAATACTTTTCCGTATTCGTGTTTGCATAACGCTCCCACACGGCTCCTGGGCTTCCCAACGAGGCTCTTAAAGGCACGCTCCACATTCCCTATGCTATTAACCGTTGTGGAACACAATCCGGGAGAAGAACACTCAAATGAGCAAACACTATTATCAGAACTGAGCCGAGGGCGTACAGATTTCCCAGGAGTGCCCTTCTCCTTAAAAGTGCCGGTCGGATGACCGCTATTTACCGCACAGCTTCCGACGGACTTCTTTTAACTCAAAAAAATGTGATGAACTAAAATTTAAAAGCGACGGCATTTGAACTACCTGATTCTCCAATTCGTTTTTAACGAGAAAACTTTGCACACTGATTAGTTGTAGTTTTGTGCCTCACGGATTGGATCGAATAGTACACGAGTATACATATTTATACCTTGACAGATTCATTGTCCAAGATTAAAAATACGTTGGATGCCGATTTAACGCATAAAATCTTTATAAACCAGCAAAAAAAGGAAAAGACGACGGAATCGACTTTTGACAGCCTAAAACTGTCTCACAAAAAAAGGGAACACAATATATCAGCGATTTCGTCTCTGATCCCTGAATCCCAATATCGTGGTACATTCACAATCTATGTCGGTCCTCCCGTCGGGTGGCAAATTTATGTAAAATCAATGCAACAAATAAAGAACGGTGCGTCGGTAAATATCCGCACCACGTCACAATTAGCGCGTGTCCCGCTGGGCCGGACACATTTTGTTATTTGCCAATCTATTTACATCCCCGATACGCCAACTAAAACCGATTTGTATCACTATTTTTATATCCGCCTATAACTCCATAGACATGGAAGTGTAACCGAATATATTTTTTAAATCATTTTTCATCCAAACCGCTCAGTGAGCAATTATTCTATAATTGGAAAAGTTTTTCATTTCAATATCAGTTTCTGTTTAATTAAAGGGTTTAATAATTATACAATCGCGTGTGTTATAAGAACACTAGATAGTTCCAGTTCCGTATAATATTTTATTTGCGCTTCTCGATTTAAATTCGATGGGTTTAAACATGCGGTAGAAAGGATTCATATTATTTGTGGTGTATTTGGCAAAACACTTTTAGGCCGACAGATCCGATCCTGAATTAAGTCAAGCAGAAATACAAGATTGTTTCCGTTCAATAGGTCTAATCTCTCAGATGGGTATTCGTGCTGAAACGATCCTCTTTTATTGGCGTCTCTTTGTCGAAGTATTCGACATTTTCATCGGTTACTATACCAATTTTAGTGATTGTCGAAACATCCCAGTGACTTTTCCAAGTTTGATTTCGTGCTAAGGAAAAGTAGTTATTCGAATAAGTACATACTTTACCTTTCAGTATAATGGCTATACTGAGCAATTTATTTTAATTTTACCTTATTGGTACCTATAAGTTTCAAAGCACAGATAATCATATGATATGCCAATATTGTTATTTTTTTTATTGCTAAGTTGTTTTAAGTTATTAGTTTTAGATACATATCCCCTACGATCAAAGGATTACGACTTGAACAAGTTGTAGCGCTCTACCAAAGATCAACTGACAGAAATTGCACTCAATACTTTAAGACCAGCAAGCTCTTAAACACTTGCGAACTATAAATCCGATACATTTATTGGAGTACGGGTTACTAGTGATATAACTTCAATGTTTATAGAGCCTGTAATATTGTAAACGAGATGTTTAATCTCACTAGGACTTCTATTAAAAAAGTTTATTACACCCACACAAAAACACTAAATAACTTTAAATGTGAGACAATTTTATTGTAACATTTAAAATATTGCTACATTATTTCCTCAGACACAGCGAGGTGAGACGTAAGTAATGGTAGGTATACATAATTTATCAACTTTGTTTACAATATCGACCGGCGCAGAAGAAAAAAATACATGAAATTCATTGTAAATATGCAACGAAACCCGAAACCCGTTTCATATGCAACGAGTCGGTCGAGGATCGCGTTCACAGACGTCAGTTCCTTACTAGCTTTGTTCTTATCTGGACTATTGTTTGTACAAAAACAGTGTTTGAAATACATTTAGTAGTTTCTGTTCTCTTATTTCGTAGGAAACTATGTCGATTATGAGGGTTGTGGCCATAACTGGATGTGACAGTGGTCTCGGTTGGGCGATAGCAGCAAGATCAGCTCGCGAAGGTCTTGTTACAGTGGCTGGGATGTACAATGGAGTCGATACTAAAGCCGCAGAAAGTCTTAGGAAGCTGTGTGTGCACCCCTGCGCGCTGGACGTGACGAATCCTGAAAGCATCGCCGGATTCAGAGATTATGTCAGGTGTTTGCTGAATGATAATCCTAATTACAGTAAGATTTTTTTTTATTTTACTTGTATTGTTACTTACCTACTAATTTATGCTTAGTTGGAAATGAATCAACTTACGTTTATACCACAACACATTAGATAACATCACGCCTGTATTCCCCGAAGGTGCACGCAGAGGTGTGTAGATAACCACATAAAAATACCATCCCTTGAAGTCCGATCTCAGGTAACTGAGGCGTCCTCGTGACAATGATAAGTAGTGATTTCAATTATTTATGGCGTGTTACAAGGCGCTAAACGATGTACGTAACTTATAAGCAAAAATCAGGAGAATTGTCGATTAGTCAAAACAGAATACGATACTTTTATTTTTGAACACTAGTAAATTCGCTTGTATTGTAGTTGCACTTTGCCGACATGCACCTTCGCGCAATAAATAATGCTGATCAGAGCAATTCTCATAAGTAATAGGGGGCTCTAATTCCATCCATATAGCAGAATTCCAAACAAGTCTTAGACACTGGTATCTTACATGTTGTTAAAGTCACAATCAGTGACCAAAGCTTAAGACCTTCGACATTATAAATCAGAACCGTTTAAAAGGGTGTACCTTACATACGACTACAAACTAAAACTCCCTTCTTTTCAGAGCTACATGCGATCGTAAATAACGCTGGAGTGATGACGATAGGAGAGTACGAGTGGCAAACTCCAACAATTATAGAAAATACGATAAACGTTAATCTGATGGGGGTCTTAAGAGTCGTGTCTGCGTTTCTGCCTGAGCTGAGGAAAACGGCTGTAGAGGTTAATACAGTAATAAGTCTTATTTATATTTAATGATTTTGCACACAATCCTTGAATCTAGTTATTAAATAACAGAAATCCGTGTTAATCTAACTTTTAAGCTATCGTGTTGCACGATTAAAATAAAATAAAATTTGACTTAACGATAACCCAGATAACAAAAAGAATATTTGATGGCATCTAGTTGGTTAAAATAATTCATCTATAGCTACTACAACGACAAGTAAGTTGGTAGTAGACTAAATGTTTAACTGACTTGGCAAGCTCAGTATACATAGGTAGTAGCATAGCAAACCTGCGTTCAGCACTACCAGAACTATGATAATTTACTGTAGGAAAACATTAAACTAGTCAAAGTTTCTGGTCGAAACACGGCATTAGCACCTCTATTGTTTTTCCACTAGCAGATCTATTTCATTTCCTACCGAATCCACAATCTCTATCACAATCTATTCGTCCAGAAATAATTTATTTTACTCTTCAAGTTTAATAATTGTTAGAACAGCTCTTCAGACGGTTAAGGCTTGCCTAGAAACATCTCCTTGGTGTAAGAAGACTCATAAATAGAACACACATCAATAAAATTATGTTGGGTAGCTACCCAAAAAGAAACCGTATAACTCGAATAAAATACTTATAACTAACTAGGTAATTATGTATATTTCTTGAAAAGAATAAAACATTTAATTAGGTATCAGAACACTTAGACTTAACGTAACTTCAAGTTATTTTGTGAACCTAATACTCAATTTACCACTCCGCGATAGGTAAATTAAATAAAATACTCCTGTGAACGAATAAATAGAGCGTACATACATTATTATAATTTCATAGATACCTTTATATTATGGTACGAATGTAATATCCGTCCAAATGTCGTAGTCCCACCGTATACAAAATAACGGTGTCCATGGCAACATGTTAAAATTCATTTTATTACGGCTTCTCGGAAACAAGTACTGAAATAACACCGATAGAAAATTTGATACCGTCGAAATAATCTTGTGATTTCTACGTAAACAATGAAATGGGATTCGCCCTCGGAATGAAATTGACTTCGTAGGCATTATTTTCTGAGAACACGTGATGTTTTGGGGTATAAAGTGGCCCACGAACAAAATGATCAGTATCATGACCGAGGAAATAATTTATCAGCCCGTAGGTTAGGAAATTGATAAGGTAAATTATTTAAAATCTATAATTGAAAACAGATGCCTGGATTTGTCAAGATTAGGTTTCGTGTTTGTGGAATCTTTAATTTTGTAAGGAACAATGGAAATATTTAGGTACATATAGACCGATATAATAAATATTGTCCTTACATATTTTTTATAATAAGTGCTAATAATTCACGTATTTAGAGAATAAAAAATATATCTATTCACTTACAATATTTTAATAAAATTAACTAATTTAAGTACTTAAATTCACTTCTTAACGTCGAATGACGACATTATTTTATTACCTACAAACAAACTAAACTGGATGTTTATTGAGGAGATAAACATCCAGTTTAGTTTGTTTGTAGGTAATAAAATAACTGCATAGAACCCGGTGTCACCTGAACCTCGTATCATCAACGTGGCGAGCCACTGCGGCTTGCAGCCCTTGCCTGGCTTTGGCGCTTATAGTGCCAGTAAGGCTGGGGTACTTGCCTTCACCAGGGCTTTGAGAATGGAACATCGGAAACATGGACTGAGCGTCGTCGCTTTTGTGCCCGGTAATAGCATTTTACTTTTTAAATTGGGACTATTTTAATGTAAGACTATAATCAGTATTTTCAGCTTTTATAGTCACCTTCACCAAGTTCCAACGCAACGTTTTCCCTGGTTTGATATTCTGTGATTAAGTAGGCTAAGTCACCAACACTATTCTGGGTGGCAATATTCATGCCTAGATTTGTGAATTATTAAGTCATGGGCTTTTATGAACTAATTCATTAGGATCGCCCACCTAAACAAACCCGTTTCAATTATGAAATGATCCTACGCCTCACCTAAGATGACTAAGGTAGCCTATTGGAATTCTGAATCCATGGTATAATAAACATTTTGGATCGTATCTATAGGTAAATAGTGGCAACTAACTGGCAACAAATTATTTTGAATTTCAGGTGGTTTTGTTAACTCCAGCAACATAATTTCACGTCAAGGTGTAAACGGACTAACAATGCTTGAAAAGTTGAATGACGAACAGAAATCCTTTTACGGGAAAAGGATCACAACGCTTACTAATTATCTGGAGTCGGCTGCGGCGCACACACGATATGATTCTTTGAAAGACGAATATATCATAGAGACTTTCATTAAAGCACTGACGGTTGATAATCCCAAGGATCTATACAAAGTGGAGTCATGGCGATACATGTTTTACTATAATCTTTTCAAGTTACCACTACCAGAACCTATTTTCGGATGGCTTGTTAAAAAGTTCCTTAGCTTTCCAGAGTGATCCTTATTTTTTTACGAAATTTTAAATGTATAAATAAACTTAAACAATTGGATTAAATTTTGAATTATTAAAAGGTGTATTTTTATTTCCTTTTCTTACCTGTTCTACAAAATCGGTTGAATAAGACCAGCACGGTAACTCTAGTAATATTTGTATTAATCTACTGGTACACGAAAAAAAACCCAATCTAAACATTTCTTAAAGTCTCTGGAAATAAACTATTTATCAACGTACTATATGGATTATATATAAGATTTTTACTGAAACACGTAATGGAGGCACACTGCCAAAAAAAAACGTTTTAGAGACATCGGCTCGATATCGATATCGACTTTTGTAAAATGGAAACATTTGTCGTTACAAATTAAATGTAAGTCATGCGTATGGCAACACTGACAAAAAAAAAATTTATGGTTGACATTTAAATGTGACAGATACTTACTGTTAACTTTGCTAAAATTAATATTTTTCCAATAAAAGCGTATAAAAATAGTGCATAAAATTATAGTAAAGTAATACTATAAGATAAACAAAACAGCGCATCCTTGAGCTGTAGTTCTTTAGACATGGAGGTTAACTTAGGCCCTGATTCATTTGAAGAACCGGTGCGTAAAGTTTAATGTTTTGTATCTACAGTAGTTGAAACTTAAGTATGCTCTCATTTATAAACATAACGACATTATTTAACAATAGATAAGTTTTATATATTTCCAATTATCCTTATTTGTTTATATAAGTTTTAGGTTAAGTTAGGAAAAAGTTTCTCAGCTCTTAGCTAACCCAATAATTGTTACAATTACAGAGTATCCAATACAAATTGCAAAGGAAAATAAAAGTGTTTAATACTACTAATCCTCTACCAAACCGAGGATATAACTTGGTAGCTTGTGCCAGCAAATATGGACTTGTTTTTGTGGGTTCCCCTGATGGGCATTTGTCAGGTAAGAATGTTATACTTAATTTAAAAATGAAAGTTATTTTTATATTATCTAGCTATTAAAGTACTTATCAATAAACAACCTTTAAAAAAAAAATTATGTAGATTGCTGTACACAATTGTTTTTATTAGGAAAATATTTGTTAGTTAGAAACAGTAGCTTATTAGACATCTCTACGTTTCTCTGAATCAGGCATAAGAAGCATTCATGATTGATTATCCTCAATCACTTTTCTATTACAATTACTATTACTTCCATGATAGTTAGTTCTATAAATAAAAGCTTACTAATTTTACTTACACAGTGAAACATTGTTCTAGCAAGTTCTTTTGTTATATTCTTACAGTGTATCGCTTGAATCAACTGATTGACAAGGAGTGTGAACCACAGCACTTTACAATACAACTACAAGAGAAGCCCACGCACATAGCTGTAAACTGTGACCATGAACTGTTGGCTGTTACTGGTGGACAACTGCTGTGTATCTACAAGATTACAGACTTTCAAAATCAGGTAAATATCTTGTAAAATACCCAGTCTTCATTTATTTATTTGATGATGTATTATATACTAAAAAAATTACTATGTATTAGATTATGTTGTATTACTTCCCTGGTTCTCTAAATATTTATTTATTCTCACAATATTTACAGTAAATTTAACAAATATTACATATGTAAAATATGTACCACTACTTTCCAAAAAGACAACTAATTATTCTAATTGATGAACAGTTTAAAAAAAATGTTACTAAACAAAACATTATAATATCTAAAATTTTGTGTTTTCATTTCAGAATGTGACACCTTCATTGACTTTGAAATGTGAGGTGAACCCTTCAACCTTTGTGTCTGTACTACAGTGGAACCCATGTATACCTGACACTATAGGCCTTACTTTCTTTGATGGCACTCTTCTTGTGTCACAAGTCAGTACATCTCAAATCAAGAAGGTACCATCAAAAGCCAGGTAAGCAGATTATTGTGTTATATTACTTTTATCAGCTATTTTCTTGAGTTATCAGTCATATAGCAAACACTAGCAAAACTAAACATACAGACTAAAGCTCAGACAAACCTATGTGCCATTTTCTTGATTCTGTGGTCTCTTTGAAACCCATATCAAGTCTCTTTTCTATCACATTCAATGTTTACAAATACGAATGAGAATATAATGCACATAAAAAATAAAACTTTCTCTTAATAATATAATTCTTATACTTTTTCAGATGCTTTTGCTGGAGTCCAAAGGGCAAACAGCTGGTGACTGGCAACTGTGACGGCACTCTCAGTCAATACAAGCCAGATCTTACGCCTGCAAAGACTTATCCTGCACCTAACCCATTCGAAGGACAACCACTTGGAGAAGCAGTTTCGATATACTGGATATCAACATATCAGTTTGCTGTAGTCTTTGTAAATGTTTCAGACAATACTGTACCAGGTCAGATTTTTTTTTATGCTTTCTTATTATTCATATTATGATACTAAGACAATACTTTGTTGTGCAATATTTTCAAACTTGCCATCAATAGTCAAAAATTTGCGCAATTCGTAATACATAATATTGTGCAACATAATTGCATAAAGCTGCTTCAGTGATTCTTGCGTAGTTTGTCGCTTTACATAACAATAATGAACCAAGTAACTATTCTTACCTTTTTTACAGTTGTTACTCTGATAAAAACTCCGAAAACTGGTCAGCCATCATGTCTGTATTATGGAGATATCTGCTACAGCATGGGTTCAAGCAGACCCTGGTATTACTACTTGTTAGGAGGAGTGCTGTGGTAAGTATTTTATTCATTAAAATACTTTGCTTTCGTCCTAAACTGGTGCAAGTCTTCAATTATGGTAATGAGTTAATATAGCCTGTTGCACATACAAGTAACTTATCCCCTGACTTTACCAGTTACCTGCAAATAACTTAAGGAGATTAGTCCCCTGACTGCTAACCAATTCCAAGTGAGTGATAACTGCTAAAAAACTAGGTATATAAAATGGTTTTACCTACAAAGTGTTTTTGTTTTCAGGAATATTATACTGGGTTCATCATCAAATAGTATGGAGATAGCCACTCTTGGATCAACTGATGATCTTGCCACTTGGTATCGGTGGCATCAGGTAAGCATGTATAGGTATACCTCTATTGTTATATATGAGTAAACCTTGGCGATCCAATGTGGTTGACTCATCAGTCAAGGTCATAAATAATTATCTGTATTACCATGTTCTCCCGTTATATTTTATTTTTATAACTTTATTATTAACCTGAGTTGGTAAGGTTCTTGCTATAGCATTTGACCTTGTGAGTAGTTATAATAAAACATTGGCCAACTTAATCAGTAGACATAAGCTACTGATTTGGATAATCTGCTAATTTCATGCACATGGTTTAGTCACTATCAACAATAAAACTGCATATATCCCAAAAGTTTTACATACATTTAATAAAACTTGTTTGGTGTTCTGCAGGGTAGCATCTTTGGACCCATTTTGATTGTTTACTAATACGCATTACTTTATTAGTCATAATATCGTTAATTTTAAAAATTTCTATGTTCTTTCATATTGTTGTTAGCCTGATGACGCAAGACCTGAGTTGCCGCTAACAGACAAGAAGATAGAAAACTATCCTGTGGGCATTTGTGTTGACACCTGCGCTATACACCAGATACAGTGGGGTATGTATTATACATGAAATACTAAGACTAACCTAGGTTATGCACAGGGAAATATGCTTGAAGACGCGATTTCAGCTGAAACCAAACTACTTGCACTATATGGCAAATTACAGCTACAGCATAATTATGTTTGCTATTGTAAATGTTAATTTATATTATTATTTTTATAACTTCTGAGTAGAAGTCAAAATCTGTTTAAAAACTGTAACTGCCTCGTTGGTCTAGTGGTTGCTAAGCACGACTGCTGAGCAAGAAGTCCTGGGTTCGAATCCCGGGTCGGGCAAAGTGTTACTGGGTTTTTCCATTAGGTAATTCTCAGTAGCAGCACGGAGTCTGGATTTGTGCACGGTGGTAATAGGCTCGCCCCCTATTACATTGGGACCTAAAAACATAACTGGCGAAATGTGGGTATACTATATGTTTACCTCTGCCTACCCCTTCGGGGAATACAGGCGTGATGTTATGTTGTTAAAAACTGTAACAAATAATTTAATAGTGCTTGAATCAAAGTTAAATTTAATGTTTTTACAGACGAAAGCACTACACTTCCCCACATGCCGTTACTGCACGTTGTATCGCAGACCGGCTGGCTGACTATATTCAACGTGATCAATTTGAATAAACAAGTAGCGCCTATATGCGTTACTCCACAACAACTGGCGTTGCCCGCAGCAGCAATGACGAGGTATTATACTAGTACTAGAATAATTATTTACAGAAGACGTCAAATATCATTGCTGCTATGAAACCCCAAGGGATTACAAAGAAAGCTTGGCTTGTCTAGTAGCAGTGAGCGAGTGAGACGTAAGTAGGCCTCGAACAGTAACAAATGAAAGAGATAAAGCATAACAGCTCTTTTTTACTGCGTGCTGTATTGGTTTTTTACTAAGTTGATTTCAGTTTCCGAAAAAAGTACATAATTATTATAAGCTTTTCTATGTCAATAAGATTTTAACTATAGTATTATTCTGCCCGTCGTGTAGTGCTATCCCAGGAGAGGCAGCTGCACCGGCGCCTGCTGCTGCGCCTGCGCCTATACCTACCCCAGTTTTGCAGCCAAAGGTATTGACACACAATTAATTACACTAACTGATATTTTTGACGTTAAGGAAATAAAACATAACATAACATCACGCCTGTATTCCCCGAAGGGGTAGGCAGAGGTGCACATACAGTACACCCACATTTCGCCAGATATGTTTTTTAGGTCCCAATGTAATAGGGGGCGAGCCTATTGCCATCAACCGGGCACAAATCCAGACTCCGTGCTGCTACTGAAAATTACTTATTGGAAAAACCCAGTAACACTTTGCTCGACCCAGGATTCGAACCCAGGACTTCGTGCTCAGCAGTCGCGCTTAGCAACAACTAGACCAACGAGGCAGTCGTTAAGGAAAAAACACTTTAAATATGTTGAAAGCTCCTTTACGTACGTTAAATAAAAGCAAGCAAGCAGCTGATGATAAAGGGTTTAAAAACCCCACAGTAGAATAATTTAACCTTAATTAAATGTTTTAATCTTCACATTCCTTCAGCCACAAATACAGCCCGTTCAAGTCGCGCCAACGCCGCAGGTGCAGCCTCAGACACAGAACGTGACACAACCGTCACAATTCACTGGTTTGAACATACCAAAGCCAAGTTTCACAACACAGCCGCCATTGAGCCAAAGCTTTTCTTCAGGTATTGCTTTGTTTGTTTTAAATTATGTACTCGTGTATTACAAGATATATTAAAATTAAGATAGTTAATAGATATTTTATCCTCATTTCAGTAATCAATTTAGCTGCTAAGGCGTGATTGATTAACACTTAAGCCCCTTCGAGGATTATATTAAGCATATATTTAATGGTATCTGTATTCCAGGTTGAGAATTCACGTATGGTTTGATTTCAGCTCCATTCCAAGTGGAACAAAAGCCGGCAGCGGTAGACATCAAACCGACACCGGTAGTGCAGCCCACACCTCAGCCTACTATGGTAAACACAATAGTTCATTAAATTAGTTATAATGGCTAATAAAACATTATAATAACATCTTATATAAAGGTAGATGAAAATTACCATTTTTCGATGTGTAACCATACCTCTTTGAATTATTATAGCTTTTTTACAATAGAAATTTTACTTATATCATCATTTATTAATTAACAACATTAATATACAGCTAAGCAATTTATAAGTTACAAAACACCTCACAGGCTCAACCCGTGGTGCCGAAACCGCAACCTGCGCAGGCGCAGGAGAACGCGGCACTAAAAGCGGAACAAGAAAAAATAAACGAGATGAAAGTTAACCAGGAACTAAAGAATATGCTCGTGAAAGAAGTGAACGACTTCCAAATGGAACTGTACAAGTTTTCGCTCAAGACAAGGGAGACTCAAGCAAAGGTATTATTATATTAATATTTAAATCTCTTGTTGGAGATGGACAAGCCATTTCTTCAATAGTTTTGAATCAGACACAATTCTTATTTAGTCAGCCGTTTCTTGATACAACTGCTACAGTATACTTTGGTCTAAATCGCGCACAGATTAATTAATTCGTTTTTCATTTTCATGCCCGAAGCCCTAGCACCCTAGGTTTTAGTTAGTTTATTTTAATGCCTTCGTAGATTTTAGTGATTTAGAGTCAACGTAAGGTCATAAAAAATAATACTGTATCTTTGCCAGTTACAACGTGACATTGACTCCATAAACGCTAACTTCAACTACACCTCTCAAGATGCGCAACAACTGAGGAAGGAATGCTCATCTGACGAGCTGCGCGGCGCCATCGTACAACTGAAGTTAGAGTTGGTGCGCGCATGCGCGGTAATTGCTGAAGCGCGCACGCATGCTGAGTAAGTTATATATATTTTTATATGGCAATCACCAAGTGACTGACATGTTTTTGACCAGTGAAGTGCCAATTAGTTTTAATGTAAATATTTATATCTTTAATTATGCTTCTTCCGATATATGTATTTAATATTTTATGGGAAGAATTAATTTTCTATAGTAAAAATTCTAAAAGCAATTTCAATCGTAAGATTTTACGAATATTTATGTTAGTTACACTTACTTACACGCGATTGTAATAATTTTAGAGCGAAAGAATATCACCAGTGGACCCAAGCGGACCCTTTGACAACAAAAAGGGTAGCGTCAGTAAAAAAACTGGCGTACTACGTACAAACACAGCTCGAACAAGCGCAGAAAGCGCTCGACTACAAGTGGAGCGAAGCCATGTTGAAAGACCCAGCATTTAATAAGTAAGTACATACTTATACCTATACATGTTAATAATTAGAAGTTTGTATAAAAAGTTTGGGGTCAAAGAAATCAAGGACGACTTAAAGCACGTTGGGTTTATGACATAAATAAATTAGCCAAAGATAGAAAGAATTGGCAGAGAAAAAGGGAGGCCTATACCCAGCAGTAGATGATACCGGGCTGTAATGATGACGATGATCATAAGTTATTGATGAATAGGTACTGCTTTTGTTTATTTATAACATCAGAACTTTTAACAATCACACTTTCTTTTTATTCTTGCGATTTTTAACTCTAAGAGCTAATATATAAATGCGCATAGAAATGGATATTACGTCCATAATTGGGCTTGAAGGGCGGTGGCCCGCACAGTCCATATGAGCTCTAAAACAAGTATTTATGCAGATGTCATCTGTTGTGTTATAGTACATTTTATACATGTTACAGTCATATATTTTAAGCCCCTTACCATTTTACTATTATTTTCCAGACCAGGCCAGCGCATGATACGTCCAGTCCTAGACGACGTGTACCAACCGCTAGTAAAACAGCAAGAGATTCTGAGTCGACAACAAGCTGTATTACGCACTCTAAGGAGTACGCTCAACGAGTGTGACGTCACACCTATGTTCAAGTCCACCTCGTTGCTAAGAAGCACGCCTTTCAGAAACAAGTAGGTTTTACTCTTGTAAATACAAACAAAAGTATGTTTTACGTATACTACAATAAAGCTTAATGCCCTCTGTCAATCAATTGCATAATGGCAGGGCAAGGGATTAATGGTGCCAAAGAGAAATGTACCTTACTATTAAGACATTACAGTTGAAATTTCAGTGATAATGAAGCTACATAGTAAATCTGGTTCCTGAAAATGAATTTTCAATTCTAATGTCCTAAATTTAAGGTATATTCATTCAGTATTCATCACCACATACTATAAACATAGCTTTCATTCCAGGGATCCTTTATCAAAACTAACAAAGAACATTCTCAACATGAGCATAGATACGACTGACAATAAAAAGAAGGAGCATATGCTTTCGACACAAAAACTCGACGCATTGAGAGACATGCTGTCAAACCACAAAACTGTCAAGATCAAGCCAGTGAATGTTGAGATGAGGCAACACTTAGCGACAATGAGGATGAACTACGAGAAGAGTTTGAAGGAGAAGGCTCAATCAGCTCAACAAGTGGTTAAACCTGAACCAGCTCCTGCTCCTGCAATTAAACCACAAGTCAAACCTGGTGAGTACTGCCATAAAAAAAAATATGGGTGGCATATCACTTGTACTATAAGGTAATTGATTGCTACGCTAAGGGTTGTGATTTTAAGTAGTATGATGTAGAAAATGGAGCCATAAATTGTGTATGCACCAAAGAGAGAGAAAAAACTATGTTTAGGTTAGGAAGAACTAGCTAATCCAGCGGACTTCGTAACGCCATCTCACCGTTTAAACTTTCCCTGGACTTCCATGAATATTTCAAGACAAAAAGTAGCCAAATCGGTCCAGCCGTCCTCGAGTTATAGCGAGACTAACGAACAGCAATTCATTTATATACCTATATTCATAATATATAAGACTATCTTAGTCTATGATACCTGTTTATATATATATAACTATATACGTTTTTTAGTTCCCTTCATTGCACCGAAAATGGAACCGAAGTTCGAGCCGAAGCCTGAGCCATTAAAACAGTCGCCTATTACCGTTCCTTCGTTCACTCCCGTCGGCGGCGCGAAGCCTCCCGTGCCTGGACTGACACACGTCGCCAGAACTTTGTTCACTGAGGGTAAGCAACACTCTTTCTTTTCTTCTTTTTTAAAGCACCTTAGTTATACTGTTTTCTATTTTCACAGTATATCAATTCGTAATGGTGCCATAAAAAAATGAAAACATGCGAATGTTGGAATCATAGCTTTAAGGAAAATAAAAGTATGCAGAACTACATAATATAATTTTGGTGCAAAATATTTTTGGTTATTCGTTGTATATTAGAACAAAAAAATTGCCATGTGTGATGATATTATACTCACAATCGAACTTAAGATAACTATAAGGGAAGCAGTTAACAAATCCGTATTTATCTCCGTACATAGAACCAAAACAAGAGCAACCAAAGCCACAAGTGCAGGTACCGCAGCCGAAGCCCGCGGCGCCAGCGTTTACCTTCTCCAGCACGCCTGCGCCGGCGGCGGTGGACACGCGCAGTGTACTCAAAGACTTGCTGCAGAACAAGCAAGCCAAGAACGATGCCAACACGTTCATGGGACAAAATATCTGCTCGCCGTCATCATTTGCATGTAAGTACAACCTACAAGTAAAAATGTTCTCAAGAGAATTAATAGAGCTACCGATATTATGATGAGGGTGTAGTCAACACACTGATACATAATAATCATCAAAAAGTATAACAAGTAATACAAATAACAATATAACAAAATAACGGGCAATTCATGTTTCTTTAATTTTCCGTAAATGTTGTTTAATAATAATTTTATTACAGTTACAACATCCGCAGCAACATCCACGCCTGTGCCACCAGCGGTGTTCACAGCGAAACCTATATCAGACATAAACAACATGTTTAACAAGTTCCAACCCCAAGCATTTGCACAGGAGCCCAAACCACAGGCCTTCGCCCCCGAGCCAAAACACCAACTCTTTACACTGGAGTCGAAACCACAGCCCTTCACACCTGAGCCCAAGCCACAAACCTCAATATTCTCCAGTCCAAAGTCAAGCGAAACAGGCGAGCCAGAAGGCGACGGTAAAGGAATAACTAAAACAAAGAATGATAAACCACTCACTAATTTGTTCGGCATGAAAACGTCTACGCCACTACCTAGTCCAATCGTACCAGATGTGTTGAAATCTACTCAAGATATTAAGACTGATAAAGTTGATCCTAAACCAATTGAAAAAGAGAAATCTAAAGAAAATATCCCTGAAAAAGTTGATTCGAAAGTCGTACAAAAGCCTACAAGTGATAATAAGGAAGTATCTAAACCACTGACTCCTCAGACGGCTAATAAAGCGCCTGTATTCGGTACACCGCCACAGCCTGTTGAAAGCAGCACTTCTTCAACTACAAGTAAGAATTTTCTTCAGAATAGTTCATATATTTTCTGGTATTGATCTCATTCATTCCTTTAGACAGCAGTGATATAGAGATTAATATGAGTAATGTGCGAACATCCCCGATTATAGATATTGATATATCCAAATGGTCTTTCCTAGTATTATATTATTATGTTTTTTCTGTAGGTTTTGAATATAAAGTTCTTTTTCAGGCGCTCTACAAAAACAATTAGAAGCAAAACCTAGTACTAAAGTTGAATCACCTGTTGTTTCGGAAAAACCAGGGTCGTCGTCGACAAGTTCTTCTTCAGTATTTGGTACTTCCAACAATGCGGCTTCAACAGGTATTAAGAATATAATTTTTAATATATAAAATCCCATTGCTTTTATGAATACTAACTTATATTTTTTTAATTACAGTCAACAAACCAGAATCTAGTACCCCTACAACAGAACTAACTGCATCAAGATCCGAAACTTCTAAAACTGAATCGACCGCATCCAAACCTTCATTATTTCTATCTAATAGTCCCTCCGCCGCGTCTGTATTCAGTGCGGCAGTCTCTCAATCAAAGCCTCCTTCGCCAGCAGCTTCTATATTCGCTGCAGCAGCGTCGTCACCATCTTCTTCTACCTTCGGGTCTTCGTCCCACGGCTCTATATTTGGAAACACGTCACCAACGACTACGACGTCAGTGTTTGGTTCTACCGCTCAATCGGTGTTCAGTGGTGGAGCAAACGTGACGAAGCCTTCAGTGTTTAGTACGCCTACACCGTCATCACCAGCACCGTCATCGCCAGCGGCAGTCTTCGGTGCAGCGGCAGCGACGACTCAGTCGGGATCTATATTTAGTTCTTCATTCGCCAAACCATCTGTGTTCGCTCCAACTACGACGGCAGCTCCATCGTCTCCAACCTCAGTGTTTGGATCATCACCAACGTCTCCAGTCTTCGGCTCTACTCCTACGACACAAGCATCTGTATTCAGCGCCTCAACTACTACCACTTCGCCTGTTTTTGGTGGAGCGACTGCGACCACACAAGCGTCGATATTTGGCAGTGCTACTAGTACCGCAAGTGCGTTTACAGCGAGTACTACTCCTGCTTCGGGCGCCCAGAGCATATTCGCGTCAGCAAATACGACGAAACCATCCGTGTTTGGAGGGGCAGGAACTTCAATGTTCGGATCTTCAATGGCTAGTAACCAGCCATCTGTTTTCGGTACCACTGCTACTCAAGCCTCGGTATTTGGTACAGCTACTTCTACGACTCAATCGTCAGTATTTGGAACCCCGACCCCTACAGCCCAGGCGTCTGTGTTCGGAAGTACCCCAACAACGCAAGCGTCTGTGTTCGGAACTCAACCCACAACGACCGCACAGAGTGGCTCACTCTTCGGCGGGGCTGAAGCTAATTTGTTTGCTTCGGCCAGTATATCGACTACAAGCGCACCTTCTCCGACTAGCGGTGGCAGTATATTTGGGGGAGGGTAAGAATCTTTTATATTACTAAATAACCGTATTTCGATAACCATACGCACATCGCCAAATACTTACTGATCATCGTTAGTAATCAAAAGATTAATGTAAGTCTAACTTTGTAGACAATTCAATATGTGGTTTTGGTATAATTATACTAATTACTAAGTCTTGTTCTCTTATCCCCCCAGTACGTCAGGCTCAGTGTTTGGCGGCGGCAACACGAACGTGTTCGGCGGTAAGGCGGCGTTTGGCCAACCCAACCCTTCAGCGGCCGCCATCTTCGGCGGGGGCGGGGCCACGGCCTTCGGTCAACAGAAGCCCGCCAACAGCTTCTGGTCCGGCGGTAATACTAACACTGAGGGCGGCTTTGGATCGTCTGCATTCGGTAATTACCATTACTTCTTCACCAAGACATTCTTAACACTGACTGTGCGTGAAGCAGACACAATCGTAAAACAATAGCTATGCTCCATCGGTGGGTCATTACACTGGGAAAGGGTTAACATATTGGCGTAATTTACAGACAACTAAATGTCACATTTACGAACGTCCATATTCCGAACACAGACATTTGTGTATTCTTTTAGAATAAATTAAATGAAAATGTTTCATCATTCACGTGCTATACATACATATTGATCAGAGAATGATGATGCTGGCATATCTTAAAAAAGTAAAAAAGTCCAAATAAATGTAAAAGAAAGAGTACCTATTTGATTATTAGAGATTTGTTAATTTGTCAACAATTCACTACTTTCAGGCCAGCAACCCACAACCCAAGCGTCTTCGATCTTCGGCGGTACGACAGGAGGCAGTTTCAGCACGCCGTCTCCCGCCGGACAGGCCTTCGGCAGCCCGCAGGCGCCCGCATTCGGGGGCGGGGACAACACCTCCGTGTTTGGAGGCCAGCCACAAACTGGTGCATGTATGTGTTGACTTCTAAGTAATAAGATAACCAACATTCACAGCTTTAGTCATCTTACCTAAATACGGTATAAATTGTTACCATGAGTTTAACTTTAGTCTGGTATATAACTATCTCTGAGTATAGACATGTCGTTTTCTAGATGTTTATAACCGATATAAGTACCCAATCCGAGTAAAAATTACAAGGTTATATCTTCTTTTGCATTGTTAATCATTGATCTCTAACATGTATAGATAAATAATACAAATATATATATACTTTAATACATTAATGCAATGTTGGAGGAGAAAATAAAAGAGCGCGAATCTGCGTGTCGTTTCAATAGTATATAAACAGTTACTGAGTGACACCATCTTTCCAGCGCCCGCATTTGGCGGCTCGCCTGTATTCGCCTCAAAGCCCGTGTTCGGCCAACCTTCAGGTTTCGGCTCGCCCGCTGCCAGCAGCGGGTTCGGCTCGGGCTTCGGCTTCAATAAGAGCCCGGGTGGAGGCTTCGGAGCACCCGCAGCTTTCGGCGGAGGAGCCACCTTTGGGGGCGGCGCCGCCTTCGGCAGCACCTCGCCGGGGAAAGTGTTCGGAGGCGCGGCTCCTAGTAAGTATCGGTCCTCACAATATGCGGACATGGATATTCCGCAGTTAAGTGGAGTTATTCATAACAAACTTTTAATAGATTCAAATTAGCTGAAGGCACACTGGATTCGAAAAATCACCAAATATAAAAACATGTCCAGATCATAATATCAAATTTAGAAGGATTAATCATATTGAAAACATTATAGTTAGGATTTTAAAATGTTACCTTGTTTTACAACCATACATACATCCACTGACATACCCTTTTCAGTATGTACAATGTGTAACTACTAAGTAGTAATAACATCTAATAACTATTATGTAACTAGCTCCAGGTTTCGGCGCCCCAACACAGTCAAACGCTACGTTCGAGAACCTAGCGACACAGAACACCCTCACGTTTGGCAACCTAGCCCAACAGTCTACGCAACCACAGCCACAAGCACAGAGTTTCAACACGTACGTATTTATAACTTTATCAGTAAATATAACGTATATTTGCGGGGTTCACTATGACTTGTGGAAAAACAGGGGAAAAGAAAATATACATATCTAAATTGGTATAAATAATTGATGACTTTCTTTCCGTTAATTAAATAATTGACGATCCTCATTCATTTTTCAGATCTCCATCATTCAAGGCATGGCGAGGCTAACGGAAACATTGAAATCTGTTAAAATAAATATCTACATAGTTATAGTGCCAAGAATATTAATAATGTTTTAAAAGTGACTAATCGTTGTAATCAATATTGTGTATGAGTGATATTAAAGCATGTAATTATATTCATTAATTGTATTTATTTCCCCTAATCATATCTTATATACCACCTACTTGGCTACATGCCACGTCTCGTTACGATTTCACAAACGTAACATGAATAATTTTAACATATTTATCTTGCGTCTTCATAAACGCGAGGCGTAGTCGTCAATACCATTACACAATCATAAACCAGATCACCAGACAGTAAGTATTGCCATTTAATTCATCATGAACAATAAATGAATAAGTCTGCCATGTCTTAGAATACTTATACCTATATATAAGAAAGCAAATTAAGCATTACAAAATTCACATTGTCTTTATTTTTTTTAAACATTGCCCCACACTAGGAATTTCTCCTGTGTCGTGGGTGCGTTTCACAAACATGAAATATCACATACACTAACACCCAGACTCGGGACAAACATCTGTGATTTGCACAAAGTTTTGCCCCGTGCGGGAATCGAACCCGCAACCCTTAGCGCAGGCAGTAATTATAATTACACTACAAAATTCAAAAAGTTGATAACAGTCGCAATTTTTTTATCCGGTAAATAACGCAAACACTTTCAAAGTGTCATACAATTATATTCACACTCTATCGCACCCCTTAGTAAATCACAGATACTTTGAAATCCGATCACAAGCTAACCCCGCGACTCGTTAAACTTGATTCGTTAGTAACTCCAGTGTCCGGATGCGAACTGTGCCATCTCACGGTTTGTTAGTGACTTATCTGAATGGATAATGATTCGAACAAAGTTTAGAAAAACTTTGCCCGTTGGAAACTTATGCATGTCCTACTTCCACTAATGAGCAAACGATCGAATTATTGAGTGACTACCTACTTTGTAGGCCGACCGTTTACGTGAGCTGAGAGCATTGCAATATTTTTTGGAACATTAATTCTAATAATAGTAGGTATTTTACTAGCATTAATAATTGGTTGCATTGCGTGTTTCGATCCGCTCACATTTAAATGTTATTGTGATATAATTCTGAGCGTTCCAGTTTTAAATAATGACCAACATTTCATAATTAATGTGAAATGGATACAATGATAAGTACCTACCAGCTACACTACACCGTATTGGTAAAATTAACTTATGAGCAAAAAATCGTTTTCTGCTGCCTTTTCCTAAAAGGCATGGTACCTAGTAGGCACAAAATAAATGTTATTCGTGTCGCGGATGAATTCGAGAGCCTAAGCTAGTGAGAAACATAAATGTGCTAAATACCTAATCCGAAAATTAAAAAGGGTATAAAAGCTAAGTCAAAAACTGAAAAGAAATTCACCAAGAACTTACTTATCATGGTTGAATGTACTTTCCTATTATAATTATTACCTAATTTACACTTGTAATAAAATACCTACCTACAAGGGGACTCCAATTATCACACGGACAAAGTTACATACAAAAGCTACCGGTCCCTATTATATTCTAACAAAGACAAGTTATCATCCGCTGCAGGTGCTGTGTAAACAAAACTTGTTCCCTGTAATGGTGTGCATTAGTCTTCAGTGCAATTACACCGGGGCTGTTAACACCTCAAGATTGGACTCATTACCTGCAGACGTCGCCTTATTGTCTTTTTCTGACAATGTCTAATTACGAAACAGAATTGCTATTTCCTTTTGTGATTCGGACATTATTTTTATGTGTCTTGATACATAAACCACCATAAGTGAGTAGTCAAAGTTACTTAGAAGGTAGGTACGTACTTACTCGAACTGTATCAGCCGTCCATAATTTTAATAGATTTTTTATACCTACTTGTTGAAGTTATTGAGAAAATAATTATAAATTTAATTTCATTTACTTTTTTCACGAGGTCCTGGGTTCGAAGCAAGCTGGGTCGGGCAAAGTGTTACTGGGTTTTTCCATTAGGTAATTCTCAGTAGCTGCACGGAGTTTGGATTTGTGCCCAGTAGACGTAAAACATAACTGGCGAAATGTGGGTGTACTAAATGTGCACCTCTGCCTTTCCCTTCGGGGATTACAGGCGTGATGTTATGTTTTATTTAATTTTTACTTTACGACAGGTTTTATGCAATAAAGTGATCAAAGTATCGTATACACTCAATGTGTAAATATAAAAATGTTTACCCTTCCACCCGTCTGAGTTAAGGTCCAATTTTATTATTGAACTTATGGTGCCTGTTTTATTATAAGGTGTAAGTGTAGGTATCTTTATCTGTAACTACCTACCAGCAACAGATATTTTTGTCCACTTATCCTGCACCAAATGCAATTAATTTAGCCCGAAACATGAAAATGGATGCTACATAAATGTGAAGTGGACACGAGGGCTCTCCGTCATCACAAGGACCGACGTTTCACGCGAGCACGAGTCAATTTTTCGAATAAAATTCAATTGCATTTAAGTACCTATCTACCGTATCACTTGACGCTGATGAAATAAATGGTGCAAAGGTTTCATTATTATTAGAATGTAGGCATTATTTTAATAAAAATAATTGTTTTAACATTTTCTTAGAATACTTAGGCATTCGGTGTATTTTGTAGAATCTAAAAATTCTAAATAATTTCTGCAGCTGTGGTCATCCCGGAAATTGAAGCGTCAAAATATAGGCCGTACCGTCGAGGCCAGAGCAGCGCAGGAATAGGGTGCTAATATTAATAAGCTAAGCTTTAGCACCCTATTGCCAAGTTTGATATGGCTGTAACAGGAAATTAACTAGTAATAACCACTGTAGCTTTGGAAATGACCCTACCGACACGAGACCACTAGGTGCCAGATGAATGAACTTGTATTTTTGAACATCATAAATATCTAAATGTATGATGTAGGTATTGGAAGAGCTGATTGTTATTCATCGATTCATGCTCTGAAGAATAAGTAAATGATAAACAGTGAAGTAATAAAAATACATAAATTATGTAATATCGCGCTTGTTTTTTTTCCCAAGGGGCACCTATTTCGCCAATTAAGTATGCTACAGTTACCGTTTTTAAACTTTACTATTGTATCTAGTTCTTATTTTTGAAGAATTTGTCTATGGTATAAAAGACGTAAAAAAGACTGCTGAACGTAAAGTTCCGGGTTTGATTCCCGAGTCTGGAAAATGTGGTTTTTCAAATAAGTAATTCTCAATGACAGCCTAATTTGTTTGTGTCCGGTATTAGTATTATATATTTATTTATTTAAAAAGAGCGGTTATATAACCAATTAATACAAACCAATATAAATAAAAAACACTACCCAACAAGTTTCGTATAACAAGAGCAAGTATATAAATATAAAGTATAAAGCTTGGCCGCCTCGGCCTATACAACATGGAATCTGTAATGTAACATAACGGGTGCTGCTGAATTCTGAAATGTAAGTAAAATACACCTCGGCATACCCTCAAGGCTCAGGGAATACAAGTGCGATTGTTCATTTATTATTGTTTGTATTTCCGAACGAATGAAAATTACACCATAAAAGAATTAGTTTAGATTAGAGGTCTGTTGTTTTTCTGAGCATTCGATATTAATATTGAAATATTGTTGTCTCATATAAAAACAATCTTATATACTACGTAACGTGTATACTTTTTCTTACCCTAAGGTTAAATGATAAACTAAGAAACATGCAGTTATGTTTTTATTCTAAAAAAGTTAAAAACCGTCAGTGTCAACTGTCACTGTCAAATTACTGCAGTAATGCAAATGAATCATGCAATGAAATGCGAACAACAAAATAAATAATATTGTTCAATTTGATAACAACGTGGCATTATAACGTATAAAGAATGTGCAGTTCCAACTAAATATAACACCGCATGTGAAGTAAAAATGTCACGAATATTCTTCATGCAAATTTGTTTATTGTTTCTTCATTCGAGTGTAGGGGCTTCAGATGAGGCTAAGGGAGATAAAGTTGCAACTGTGGACTGTAGCACGCTACGCTTAGGACAGTTCATTTGCCCAGACCCCAATGTGGATCAAATAGATCCAGACACTCAACAGTTTAAGGGATGTGTCAAGGGGAAAGAAATCCCGTCTGAGGGTGAAGCAGACGGTAAATTGAACGTATTATTATCATTCTATTCATATCTCACATTGCGGGTTCCTTTGTAGTCCGTAGTAACATGTTATACACATGTGTAATGTATATTAAATTGTATTTCAGTGCTATGTTTGGCAGCAGATGGCATTACCTGCAATGAGACAAATAATTCCACATTCACAAGGAAGTTGCCATGTAAATGGACGTGAGTATAATAACTTAATTGTAATTCTAAAAGAAGGTATTTATTTGTATTGTTAAGTCAGGTGTAGAGCTGACTAAACATGTTATAAAAGTACATTTGTAACTATTTTATTACAGGAATGGCTACTCTCTGGAGATAGCGCTGCTGCTCTCCGTGTTCCTTGGCATGTTTGGACTAGACAGGTTCTATCTGGGGTACCCAGGGATGGGTCTAGCCAAGCTCTGCACTTTGGGATTCATGTTCTTGGGACAGCTGATGGATGTTATTCTTATTGCTGCACAGGTATAGATTTTTAGTACTATGTAACAGAAGCATGTAGGTTGTGTTGAACATAATACAGTGGTTAACTCTTTTGATTTACCCACTACTTGTTTGTAAGTTTTTTCTTCTAAAACCAATATTAATGTGTAGTCAGTATTTTAAATTATTAGTTTTAATAAATAATAAGTTTATTTTATTTTACCAGTTCATGACTTTTGCTGCCTATTTATCTAATTTATTTGCTTTTACTTTAACCAGGTTCTAGGCCCATCAGATGGTTCAGCTTATGTCATACCTTACTATGGTGCTGGCATCACTGTTATCCGCAGCTCCAACGAGACTTACCTTCTTCCCCAAGCAGACTGGCACAACATCACCTGACAGTGGGGAACCATATCATTTGAAGATGATGATGACTATGAGTGGACATAAAACATTACATGTGGACTGTGTGGTGAATGTGTAAATATAAACTAAATTTGTTTTAAGGCTGATGTGAATATGTGTACAGTGAATATTGGAGTCTCATAAGTCAAAACTTAATTAGAACCAATAAGGGTTTGCCTTAAAAAATAAGTACCTAGCTTTAATGGGTGCATAGTCAAAATATTGAATTACCCGTATACACTTGAGTAAATAAAATAGGTTATATAGCAACTTCTGTATTCATTTTGTAACTTTATGTAAATTTTGATCTAAAAACTACAGGACTCACAGTAGTGTTTTACTATTATTCATGTAGTTTTTATATTGAGTTTGTTATTAACATGAAGAAATATATTTGTGATCCTATAAGTGTGTTATTTCAATAAAACAAAAGTTAAAATCAACAATTTTACTACAGTAGCTACTTAAAAACTATTTACATTTATTGTAATCTAGACTCTTCTTCTTGTACTACTGGTTGGGTTTCAGGTATGGATAAGTCATTAGGTGGTGCTGTAAGTGTGAATATGACTGGTATAGTCGACAACACTGGGTTGCCATGCTTTTCTAGCAACCTAATCCATGATAGTAAAGAATCTCTTGATGATGTACCTGAAAATAAATAATATTGAATTAAAAACAAATAATAACTGTGGTGCAAATTGGGAATGGTCTATGTCCAGCAATGGGCCGACTAATTTGAATGAAGTCTGTTCAGTTACTGGGAATACTTATATGTTTTGTTGTTAATTGTTCATATAAATGTGTTAGTAAACATATTGTTACCTGTAGCACACACTGAGACTATAGTACCATCATCTTGTTCATGCACAGTTTGCCTTACTGCAGGTAGCTTGGTGCTGCCGATCAATCCAGGTATGCCCAAGGGCTTGGATATATTTGAAACATCTGCAACAGAAATTTGGCTTTACAAGTGGTCAAAGAAAAAAATGTTAGCTTCTGTTGTTTGGTAGCACGCACAAAGATAGCAGTAATTCAACACATCATAGAACCTACAAAGTTTTCTCATTCTTCTCTTTTATCCTTACCAATATGATAAAAGAAAAAGTAAATTTGTTTGCTACCTTTTTACACCACAGAATGGATTTGTGAATTGTGTGGATTTTTTACATCATGAAATTGTGCATATGCATTGCAAGGAGTATAAAAAAGGACATACCTACCTACCTAGAGGCTAGGAACAATATCAATTGGTCAAAAGATAGTGCTGTGTCTTTCTAAATGAACTCATAAAATATAACCTACCATCCTGGTCTGTGTCATCCTTTTGGTCAGGTCTTATCTTTCCAAGTAGTAGGAAGTAGCTAACAACATGATCTTTCAAGTAAACATTGAATGGGCCCCGCACTACCAGAGGATCGTCGGCTGGCTGTTCTGATAACAGTATCTTCTGAGCTTCACTTTGTGCACTTATAACCCAGGTCTTGTCCAGGCTGGCCTCTATTTCTTCTGTCTGACAAAAATTGGAATTAAAGTTTATAGTTATTGTAGGAAGATAGAAAATAGTATACAGCATTTTAACTACAAAAAAAAGGTTTAGTTGTAAGTACTAGATTAGCACTAGTTTATATCATTTGATTGTGGCATTCTATCAGGGAGGCCTTTGTTCAATAGTGGAAGTCTTCCGGCTGATAGTGATGATGATAATTATCATTTCTTAGTCTAGTTAACTCTTAAGAGCTACAAGCTAATAACTCACTGAAGTGCACACAGTTCTAGACCTATTCAAAATTATTCCTATCTAATCAGACCTACTATGGTAAAAACAAAATTGTCACCTGCCAAATGTCAATCATTCTATCAGGGTCCACAGATGTTATTCTGTCTATAGCAAGCTTTGCTAATTCCAATGTATCATTAGGCATTTCTTCAGGCAAGTACCAAGGGCTAAGGTTTCTGAACTTAGGCATCCAGTACATCATGCGCCAGAATTTACGAAGAGGAATGCCTCGGGAACCATAAATATTCATAAGCATCTGCTCCATTTCGGTGTCAGGCATAACTTCTGTACTTTCAAAGAAAAAAATCATATTATTGTGCGTTTAATAAAAAAGTAGGTTATCAGCACTAAGGTTAACTTGACCACCCTTATTTGTAAAATTTTCAATTTATGATTACATTATACCTATAAGTGTTGTTTGCATATCAACAAATAGAGATGTTAATAGACTTAATACAGGGTTTAGTTAATGCATGTATGATCATCACAATTTAATAAGAAGGTTTATGTTTTCAATAAATGGTTCTGGCTATAGAGAAATTAATAAATGCAAGCTGTATCGAAATATGTAAACAATAAGTACTGTTATCCTCCATTTGCTCCAACAAGTCCACAGCACACTGCTGTTGTTTGGGATAGTGCATAAACTCGGCTTGAAATATATTTGTAGGTATCATTTTTCCTTTAGGTAATACATCTATTAATGCTTTATATACTTCAAGATCTTTCTGGACACCGAATTCTTTCATTTTTGCTAAGGCTGCATAAATAAATTCAACGTGACCCCGCCGTCTGGTGTCCCGGCCTTCAAACATTTTTATAACTTCTAAGTATGTTTTTTTATCCTTCTGTGGTAAGGCAGCAAACGGGTCGTAAACTGCTACACGTTTTTCTGTATTTTCCCAACGTTTAAACATCATAATAGATGGTCTTGTTTTTAAAATGTTACCCAATATTTTTGTAGCCATTATAGGTTATGTTTATAACTAGATTCTATTAGACTGCTATAGCAAGATATTTATTATTAACAGCACAGTATTGTGTATTCTTTTTATTATAAAATAATGGGATCCATTATTTATTTTTACAAATACGACTCACATACACGTCTTTACACAAAACACAGTAGCTGAAAATCTAAGTTCTAAAAAAAATTGACAGTTATTTGACGTGATTGATTCCGAAGCACAGACAATTAACTGGTCAACCAGTTCATAAGTGTGATAAAAAATTTAAATATAATAATATATTCTTGTTCTTTTTTTTAATATGTACAAGCTTTTAATGCTTGTTTAAGTCATTACTGACAACAATCGGGCATTATTTTTAAATTTGAATTTGTTCAAGCCGTCAGTAGTCAACCATTCAATTGAGTTACATTCACTCTTTCAAATGCTCGTTCGGTCGTTCTCTTACTATTTCCCGCGGTATGTCTCATTCATTCTTCAACCAGTTGAAATAAATAAAGAGACGCTGTTGGATGTGTGTGGCGTTTAAAACTTCTATTATTACGTATGTAAATACGAAAAATGTTACAGTGACTCTAAATTCTAAACGGATAAACTATTATGCGTACTATTACTAATAATTAGTAACTTTTATCACTTTTCTAAACGTATAATTTATAAAACTGTGGACTTTCGAAACTTATAAAATTATAAAAAAATATTTATTGTAGCATCTAGTTAAAAGAAAGTGCTGACGATATTCAAGATGTCTAGAAATATGAAAATATGCTGTTTATTGGTTATCGTAATGCTGAGTGCTACCGGTAAGTCTAATTAACTTTCTTTACATTTTAATACATTAAAAAATGCACTCCTCTAAAATTAAGGATAAATGAATATTATAAGTTACGAAATAATTTAAAAAGTGCTGATGAACAAGTAACAAGTCGTCCAGCCACTTGAACGCATAATTTATATGTTGATAAGGTTCTATTTTGCTTCGTTTCAAGGTTAATAGTGAATTGTAAGATGTTTGGTATGAGCAATGCAGTAAGTAATTGTCCAATTAAAAGAGTCGTATTGTTTAGGTGCAGCTATGATCAGCTGTAAATACCGTTATAAATTATAGTGTTTGAACGGGTTTTATTGCAGGTACACACTATATTAAATGTCAACATTATTTACTCAAGTCGGTCACACGTATTGGAAGTGTAGCTTATACATAAATTATGATAATAAACTTAGCTGAAGATAGTTTTATATTTTTTGTACGACTCCTACTTATTTTTAAACGACTTAATATAAGTTTTTAGTTAGTAAATAGGTGAAAAATCTTTACTAGATAAATAATAGATAAATCTTTACTAGTAAATCTGAGTAAAATAAAAAATATAAACTTGATCTGAATTCAAATTCGTAATAAGGAGAAACCGTAAATGAATTGTACAATACCGCCTCTATAATTAAATAGTTTGCGTAGATTGCAGAAAAAAATATAATATCGCAATTAAAAAACGGACCAAGTTGATTTAATTGATTTTGTATATTTGATATTATGATTAAGTACACCAGTCAATCTTAGGTTATTAATAAATACCTATACCTACATACATTATAGTACCTTTTATGTTTTCTATAGTCAAGGTGAGATTATCCGAACTTCGTATACAGCGTGAACTAATATTGTTACATGTGATCACAAGGTTTATTGTTAAAATGATGATTAATAATAATTATGATGATAAAGATAGTGGTCGGTTGACACTATCTAGAATTTTGCGAAAAAAGTTTTACATTCAAAACTCTAGGTATAAGAAAATATGATACAATAAACATGCTTGTTCTCTCTACGTATAAATAATATATCAACGCCAATCTTACAATCAGTTTCATGTGTAAGATTAGCGTGATTTGGTTTTCTGCAACAGCCGCAAGCGCGGTACCGATGTATTGTATGACCTACTTTTTTTTTAGTTGTTTGTTTGAGAATGACTTACGTATGACTACGTAAACTGTTAACGGGCTTACAAACTACTTATATTGAGTGATAAAATAGATATCATTAAAAAACATCATATAAGAACATCTTAGTTTAAGCAAGTTTCATTAAATAAGAATACTGATTCAATTTAGAGTGGAAAATATGCTATTGCCGTTAGATTTCCCATTAAGTACATACGCATTCATGCTCATGTTATTGCAGATTAGTTATATAGTAGTTACAATTAAATATACCAATAACGATTTTGAGCCACGTGTTGGTTATTTAGAATTCATTCTCCCCTCGTTGTAGTGTGTTGAGAAAATTTAATATAATTTTATGTGCCTACGTTGAAACAAGAGGGCGTTTCTGGATTTGTTCCAAGAAACAGTACTATATGTGTATCTGTAGTAAATAACAAAAAAGAAGGTAGATGCGTATTTAATACTACTCTGCTGGTAGGTCCAGGTTAATAAAACATGATAAATTTAATGATGGCACTTAAACTACCACCACAATATAGCACTAAACAAATTTTATGAAATATCTTTCCCGAGTCCATACATTTCGCACACGTAACGTACAAACAAAATACCTCTTTAGATATCAAAATAAACATCTGAAGGCTGATCGATTGTGTCGTATCAAATCAATATCAATTTTGATCAATGAAAATAAATGTAAGTACAAGGTTGTGCCATGCGGTTAACAAGTCCTACCACTGCCAATAGTACCGGCACTCCATGTTATCCTTGGAGTAGCGAAAATAGCCAACAGATTTAGGAAAGTAGGATAGACAAAAACATTGTTATTTTCCTATATTCAGACTTGCGTTTGGCGATCAACTAGCATGCAGAAAAACAGAATAATAACGCAGAAATTGCAGTATGATATTGCGTCTTCCTATTCATAAATGAATTGTTTATCATAAAGCAATAGTCTATATAGGAAATGTAATATAATAGATTTCTTAATTGTATTTTACTCACGTTACTTTAACATGAGTAAAGTACATCACATAAAATTAACATGACAACGGTTATAATTATATGCGCTGAGATATTACAATGATAATCGCAAGGTTTCTAAGCCAACGATTATAGCGCCGGCTAGTACAATCGCACTAAACTCATTAGCGCCGCTTTGCAAGTTCATTGGAACCGCATAGAGCGTAGCGCGTTTTTTTCTCGATGTTTATTATAAACCCGAGGCGTGGCGATGCGATGCCGTCTTCGGGCGCGAGTCCAAACGCCTACGTCTGTGTGACGCGATTACCGTTCTCATTGATGCGCTCCAACAGATAATATTTAATATTCTATACAGTAAAGTGCTGTAAATGTTCTTACGCACTTGTTTTCCTTGGCCTTGTTGGTTCATAAAATGTAGAATAAAGTCACACTGATTGAATGACCTAGTAAATAGCGCTTTAAATAGTTATTGGCGCAGAAAAATAAAATGAAACAGCTTTTAAAGTACATTCAGCCTATCGTGGTCCACTGCTGGACATAGGCCTATCCCAAGTTGCGCCACAACACCCGGTCCTCCGCCTTCCTTCTTGAAGTACATTAATGAACGTTTATTGCAGCTGCAGTGATAGGACGGCACCAAATAGAATAGACATTGGATTCGATTTATGAACATTGTCCCATAAATTAATTAAACGGTTTAATTGATTTGTATACCGTCCGAAACAACCAACTGTAACTTAGTGCGTATAAGTCTAGTACTAACTATAATAAGTCATAGATTTTTCTAAAAATATTGTCAATAGTCTCCAGTTAACAGGATTATGTGACTAATGGTCTGGGGAGCGCCGGATGTATGATGGCGAGTTAATATTGAGACACTAGAGAACATTTTGTGTAAAGTCTTTGGTTAAATTAAGAAACAAGATTGTACAAAACATTACATTAAAAATATCCCATACAATTAGCAACGATAAAATTAGTCAGTAACAACATTACTCCAACATTTCCGTTATAAATAACTCTTGCCAATAAAGGTTTTTTCCCGACGGTACTGCGCTAGTGGCGTGCAATTATGCCCTATTCGATTCAATAGCGCCGTGATGAATATCGATGATGACCCATCATTGGAGAACGTTGCTTTATTCACTCGTGTAAATACTACGCATAATTGTAAACTGAAATGAACCATACATTAAAACGTGTCTGGGTAACGCTTCAACTAAATCAAAAATGTACTGTTATAGTACGCATCTTGTTTATCTGAAGATTTTTTACTTATAGCCCTTTTTCGCAATGGATTTAGGCACTCTATTGAACAAGTTTCTTTTATGTAACAGTTGTTTATTTTGCAAGCGAATGCCGTACGGTGCTCTGAAAAAATGGATACGTATTATCTGAAAGTTACGCTCGCAATTGTTCAAACATGCGGAGTCATTTCTTTCAATATAAGTATGTATATAAATACTTATATCAGTTGTATTCTCATTAGACAGGATATCAATGAGTGTAAATAGGTTGGACAGCAGTACAATAGAGTTCGTTTTAATAGATTACTTTTAATATGTAAGATATTTCTGACTTGTGTTGGTTATGGCAATATCTTTAGATGAAACTTCTTTGTGACCGCGACCAAGCTGCATAGTAATCAAAAATTATGTTAAATTGAAAGTTAGTCTAGTTTAACGCTGCGTAAATAAAAATCTTCGTCAAAACGTGTCATTTTCATGCGTTGAGTATGGTTATGGTTATGGCCATAATAAAAATTCCCACGTACAATTGGATTGCACGCTGTGTGTTGAATTGTTAAAATAGGTTAGGTATATACGTTAGGTATCAATACGCGAAGCCGGTTCGTGCAAAAGGAAAATTACACCGAGCCCGCGGCATGAATTCGGTCAATTTGGCGCCCCTAAAACCTTTACGTAATCAAACAAAATTTTGAAACGATATAGATTGAATATTCGATTTCAACTGTGACCACGTAAAACGATTTGGTGTGGCGGTTGAATTGTTACCAGATTTGGAAGTGATACAATTTTAAGTGGCATTCAATTGTTTAGTGATTTTGTAAAACAATTCAACGCAAAAAAATGTGCGTGATACTTTCACACAACGCAACACTGTTAAATATTTCAAGTTAGAGACAGTTGTATATTCACTAAGGGGCTGGCAGTGTTCTCCTTCATACGGAATCCATCTTTCATTCCCCCATTAGTAACCGTAAGCGACAAGCATATTGGTCCTATTATTATTCATTGGGCCCAAACTAGGTTCCTTGCCTCTTACGTCTCATTTTTCTGCCAGCGGAAAGTAAATATATCCTTGACTCGTCTTCCAACGGACCATAATATACTTATTATGTTACGTGTTAAACATACATCCAAAACACTTAGGTAAACAGTTTAATAAAGGTATTGTATACTCCGCAGTAAATTACAATGTGAACAAAACCCAAACCCTTGGGAGTTCATATTTTTGAATGAGAGACTTTGTACGTAATACCCGTTTTGTTTTTCGAAAAGAGTTATACGACCTATTTAATGTGTCTTTTCAACCAGTGTCGGACATTGCTGCGGACCTCATTAGCACACAGTTTTTCACTTCAGTCCGGCCATTCGACAGATTCATAATTAAATTGTGTTATTTTATTATAGTGGTGAATGATGTGGTGTCGGCGTATTTATTTTATAACCTGTAAATCTTTATAATACTTTATATCTTATATAAAAATATTTTGTAATATGCCAGAAACAGCTGAATATAATTTTAAACTGACTGGTATGTGAGACATGTAGATCTAATTGACTCCAGTCTTAGGTATAAAACATTTGTACACGCAAAACGGTCCATTTAAATAAAGTTTAAGACAATTTCTTAACTATCTTTTAAGAAGGTTTAACTCATTTCAATTGGGTAAATTGGCCAGTTTTCCAAGCGCTTGATTCAAATAGTTTTTTCTTAAGAGAGACTTAATTGTTTCCACTTCACTAAGAAGTTCGGGAACAAAGAAACACTTGCCCAGTTTAAATAGAATGAAAGTAAGTACTTTTAATTTTAAATAAACCATGTAACAGAAAATAACGATGTTATTTGTAGTATAAATATTATTGCTGGATAATCTATTGATTCATTCTTTCACCCGAAGGCTAATCGGGATTTATGAGGTAAGCCGCATAGTTTGGGGTGCGATTCCAGTCAGATGAAATTGTTTTATCCAAATTTATTACCCACAGGAGGCTGGCTTAAACATTTTCCGCGCAAATCTGATACGCATAGATAAATGAAAGTAGTAATGTATCTATGTTAACACTATGATTGTAATTACATAATACAGTCCGGTTACAAATGGCAGCTCACAACGATTTAGGTTATCCTGTCATGTCATAAAGAAAAATGATGATTCAGCTATAATTGCAATTTTGCGAATTTATTATTCTCAAATGAGACGATTAGCGGTAAGAATGGGTCGCATTAGTGTCGGGGTGTGATAATAAGGCTCGTTTTCCTTTCAAAAGTTGGGATGAAGTCAGCGGTCTGAACAAAAAGTTACCCCATCTGAGCACTATGACAAATGACCGGTGCGGGCGTCGCGACATCACTGGGACGGACGATTTGCTTCGCGATCATTCGGCCCTTTATGTACTCTGACATTGATATGTTTTCATAATAACGTTTTGTGTGATTTCTTCACCTACCAGACTTCGATGTAAAATATTTTGTGATCTCAGATTTATGAGCGAGCAAAACTTTTAATGAGCTGTGACAATTGACGTTTCAATTTGTTGTTTTTACGTTCATTGCCGATGTTATACAGCTGTTTTATTTTAATTAGCGGTTCACCGGCTGCATCGAATGGTTAACTTTATTAAATTAAATAAGTGGTTGCAAATGGGTGGCGTTTTGTTGCCTGCTTATTTTATAGGTATATTTATATAGATGTTGGTGCTATCAAAGATCAATATTATTGAAAGTCTAGTTCAGTTACTAGTCAAGTAGGTAAGGTTCTATGCACATAAGGTGCTTGTGAACACATAAGCGTGAAATTTTGTTTATTGGTTAAATCATTTACTGAATTGAACTGTGCAATGTGGCGTGTTGATCAATTATTATTACCTAATCTAACAGCCGATATGTTGATAATAATCACGCATTATCAAATACGTCTAAGCCGATAAGTGTCTCGATAAGGCTGTCGTACGTCTAGATATAAAACATTGATGGTGAATTGTAATCTCCGATAAATGTGATTGAGGAATATTCCTTTGCAAATCCGTATAATGCGCATATAGCCAATTAATTGCCATTGATCGGAATCTTTTATACGCCGGTATTAAAATAACATGGCTAAGCTTCTAAAGACGTAAGAACTGGTTTGTGGCGGTCTTTAAGAGCACCAGGTGTTATATTTTGTGCGTTATTTAAATCGCACGTATCCTATATTATAGTATGGAGGTTTTCAATGATATTGAATATAGGTAGGTATAAAAAAATCCATGCGTCTTTTTAACTTAGCTTTCTTTTTTCATTATTGAAAAGTATAATATTGTATGTAATCAATCATTCCATACTGTCCAACGCGACGTAGGTAATTTAATCGGTTTTTACTACAGCTACCTACCACACAGACAAAGTTTATGGTATCATATTTTCAAAGGCGATAGACACGCGTGCCTGCAGTCTTTCGGTAGATCCTCTAGATGGAAAAAGTGTTCCTCTATTTTCTGGTAGGCAATTTCAGGAGCTGGCCAGATTTTAAAATAGGTACATTAGGAATGATCACTAAGTAGGCTAAAAATACGTAGGAATAAATCAAAATCTAAAAAACGTTTAAAAGAAATACGAAATTTAAAACATTGTTAAGAAAATACAGTCTGGTAATATTTGTTCCATATCTGCACCCGCATACTATATACCGATACGAAAAAGGTTTTAACGTTTTCATTAAGAAAAGCGAGGCTGGTAGGTACTTACCAACTACACTCCATATTGTCTCCACCCAGCTTGTAAAATTTTCCACAATTTCAGTCAGTGGCCTTTGTAGGTCATAATAATATGTCATCACAGCTTTTTGTACCATTTTAATTCAGAATATAAATATGTGTCCCTACATATTATATAGTAGTAGTTTATTTCCACAAAACGGCACGGAGTATACTTCGAGAGAAGATACAAGATCGAAGGCGCCATGGCCAACGTAGACACCATGCAGTGTAAGACATTATGTGTTTCTTTAAATACTTTAATTTCAATCCGATGTCGTGAAATTTTGTGTCCTCGTCCAAATAGTACATTCCCTTACAGATACTTTATTTCAAACCTCATAAGATTATATTCTGCAGGCGTATAATAGCTAATTTAGTAAAAACTGTTTTTAACTTTTTGTACTACCGCTGTAAGATAAAAAAACATTTATTCAAATTAGGCTAATGATTAGTTTTGAACGTCAAATTACATGAAGACAACCCCCAAAATGCCCGCCCGTCACCGCTTACTGCTGGGTAGAAGAAACTGTGCACAAACTAGGCATCCAGCAGCACAATCTGTTTGTCAAAATGTGAATTATATTACGCAACAATCGCACGTAAATATCAAGTGAACTGTGGAAGTTAGGTTTAATGCAATATAAATTGGACCCGAGTTAGGGTCAGGACACATTGATCTACGGCGTTCGACAGTTGATCCCTACAAAAAGAGAGCAAAGTATGGAACGACGTTCGCACCTTTCGCATCGACGGATGCGAAAGTTCACTTTTAGCAAGGTTTCAACTAAAGCAACCCGTATTTTGCTGTGTCACTAATTTAATGGTCAAAATCGGTTAATTGTAAACAAGAGCTTATTAATTCCTAATTATATTTTAGGAGTTCAGCGTACTTAGTAGCTACTTACATGATTTCTGTCACATAATCTACCGATTATATTATCAATTCATAGTGATATTAATCAACAATTGGCGGTGTTTGTAATTAATTAAAAACAAGTACCTCTGACGTCTTTATTGTGTTATATACTGAAAAACATTGCTTTGATCCTTATACGGTTTATCCAGAGAAACCATAATTGCATACTAAGTACCTACGTATACGATATCTATTGTTATAATAATCCATGTATGCTTTGTCCTTATAAGGTAAATGATTCTTTACATCATTAAATTATTATTTTTAATATATTATTAATTCAAACAATTATTTACATTATAAAGAGGGCTTTGCCTTGCAGTGGGAAAGTTAAAGGCTGTTATTATTATAATATTTTTATTGACTAGTTATAGATTTAACGAAAATTTTAAAAATGCATATCGAATTATGGATACTTATAATACTAGGTACTTATAATATATTATCTTATTATTTTTCTTTCCTTCCAAGATACGAGTGCCGATTCAACCTACCAAAAATATCCACATATAAATACATGCTAGGTACGTAGGTATTTGTTGAATCTTTTCAAGGCCTTATAAGGTATTTTCTATATTATATTATGTAGTACTAACTTCCGCGCGCGACTTCGTCCGCATGGATTTCGAATGTTTTATAGCCTATAGCCTTCCTGGATAAATGGGTTATCTAACATTGAAATAATTATTCAAATCATACCAGTAGTTCCTGAGATAAGCGAGTTCAAGCAAACAAACAAACACACTATTCAGCTTTATAATATTAAGTAAAGATTTTCCTTCAATAAAGTCTGGAACCTACATCCTCAGGATTTGTCATCTAAATAAATAATAAAGAACTTTTTGGTGTATAAATATGTATATGTATTTGTAGAGATGATGGCTATGTGCGAATGGACATGAGGAAATTCCATTCTACAATAGTTAGTTGAGATTTAGGTACCTACTCATTTTAGGTTTATTAATATTACGTATATTTCATTATTAAGTTCCTTCCTTCCTCATTTCAATACGCCTCTTACGTTAGTAATCTAACAAAACCCAAACAAACAAACCGAATGTTAGGTTTTTCCATTATGCAGTTACGGTATATTACTATTCAATAACCATACTTCAATTGTTCCATATTAATAAATTTCCCACATAGTTGTTTTACAGTTTTAATTAATATACTAATTGGTAGGTATAATCTTTAACAATAGCTACAGTTTAATAATTATAAACATAATCATTTTTGTAAATTGATAAAATTATTTTCACGCGAATGTTTTAAATGCTGATTAAAAAGTATATCTTTATCTTTTTGCTTTTGTCTTTTGAGGTTGTTTAGTAGTTTTAACGTTGTTACATAAAGTATCAAGGTAACAAAAACTACGAGACTTGTTAATCTTTTACAAATATTAACACCTCGCTAAAAGACAACTCACCTTATATCGATATATCACCTTATATCGTGTGACGTCGTTGACATATTTTGTTTTTAATTTTTCGCACTACACTTTATGGCTAACTAGCTGCGCACCGCGTTGTTACCCGCTGAATTTTGGGATAGAAAGTAGCCTATATGTTAATCCAGGGTTTCAGCTACCTCCATATAAAATAGCCGTTTAGGCGTGAAGAGGTAACAAACATACAAACACACTCACAAACTTCTACCTTTATAATATTAGTGTGATACTTACCGACTGCATCTATTTACTTAAGCAACTATTTTTACAATTATTATTATCCACCAATAACTGCCCCAATACTGGGTCAAGATCTCTTCTCTTACTTGACTTTAATTGGCTGTACCTATTATTGTGTATTACATTATATGAAGCGCAAAAAGCCGGTATTGGCCTCGTCTTTACCAGTCTTCTTATAGCTAACTGCTATGGCACTGGACCAGCGTGGGGAAACCGGTGGATGCAAATGGCAAGTTAGTATTCATTATGACGTTCTAAGGGGGACGCCTTTGTTGAATAGTTGACGTGTTCCGGCTGATGATGATGGCACTGGAACTTTGAGGTCTGCTGCCTTAACATGAGCTCTTAAAGCTGGGCATTTTCAGGAGAGCACTACGCTGCATGTAGACGCGTCTCGTTTCCATAACGAAAAATGTCTTGCTTTAAGGGCTCATAGTAAGGACCCTGGTCAATTTTAAAGTGCAGTCTGTAAACCGCCATCATAATTTGAAACTTCGAATATAATTGACCAAACGCTCCTTTTGTTTTTATTTCATGCTTATCAAAAGTTGGTATAGTTTTTTTTAAAACAACCTTTTTAATGTGAAGGTTACCGTATGTTGCAAAACGTGTGACAATCACGCCTCAGCCAGCCTGTGTGGGATGTTTTGAAAGTTCAGCAATGGATAACCCTAGATCTCAATACAAGAGCAAGGACGGACGTGAAAAAACACGGTGCAAGATCAATAACAAAGATAATAGACTGTAAATATTGATTATGTTATAAATGCAGCTTGATGTAGTGGTTGAGGTTGGGTACTAAAATAGGATAAGCGTCGAGAATATAATATTTTGGAGATTTCCTGGGTACGCCATTAATATTTGGACATTTTCAAGACTATCCTCATTGTTTCTTGTCTTACATGTCATGTGGAATCCGATACTTAACTTATGCACACATATATGTAGGTATGTGATATTTCATGTTCGTGAAACGCACTTGATAAAAAAAAGAAAAAAAAGTGGGTAGGTAACATATAAGATTACACATTTTTAATGTGCAGAAATGTAGCTCAGACTAACTTAATTGGTGAATTTATATTTGTTATCAATGTCATTATCACTCACTAGATAGTACGCTGGCGGTATTAACGCCAATATTAGTGTCATCCTTTAGGTGTACACCCCCTAAAACAGATAAGGCCGAAAGTTATCATTACATAAAGAAACGTAACATCACATCATTTGTATTCCCCCAAGGGATAGGCAGAGGTGCACATATAGTACACCTACATTTTGCCAGTTACGTTTATAGGTCCCAATGTAATAGGGGGCGAGTTATCATTATTTTCCCCCAAAATATTCCCTGGTTTGATAGCGATACTCATTTCAGATTTTCTTAAAGGAGTTTTGACTTTAAGAAAAGTTTGAGTCATTAAGAATGATTTAATTACAATAAAAGGTAAAATGGAACGTCATTTTGTCTTAAATCCCAAATTAGTTTTTGATATAAGTAGGTATCTAAGTATATTATAAGTTTTTAAATGATAATTATATTCAATACGTTATTTAGTAATATCTCTATACGTCTTAGTATCTGGCAAATGACCTCTGTTGATTAATTTAGTCTGAAAGCAAAAATAAGTATTAAAATCATCTGTCTTCGCATCCACCTTTTCTTTTTGTTTTGAACTGTCCTGGTTAATTTACGAAAGCCACAAAGAAACTTATACAAAATTAAATCTAGTAATTTCTAGACTAGTAATCTGGAAACTTAGGTCGTCTGTGGAATTCTGTTTCTAATCTTGATGCACAATTATAAAGCACTCTTAAATGTTTGTGGAATGAAGTCACCCGTACCTTTCAAAGGACTCCTTGTATACGTAAAATGTAATTATTACATTAACATTCATTTTGATATTTTATTTCGTATTCAGAATGTTCTAGAAGTTTATAATGATCAAGACGTAGCAAACATCAGCTGAAATTGCATTTCTATGCTAATAAAGACAGCTATCGTTCATTAGTTAGCGCAGATGGCAATATTTATGGGCGTGTGAAATACCTACGGAACCATGTTATCTGACTAAGCTAAATAAAAACAATTGCTGACTACTCAGTACCTAATAAACTCAATAATATGAGGTTAACGATGAATCAAAACAAATAGAGTGGCTACGTCATCGTGTCAAGGCAAGAATGACTTCCTATGGCATCGGAGCAATTCAATCAGAGAGCCATGCCGTTCTATACTTCTTAAATTAGTCCCCGATTATGCTTCGATTGAGTGAGAGTGTATGGTATAATGTGTACACGCTACGCACACATGCAAGAACATCGTACGATATGAGCCAGCCAATGACAGTAAGCAGCGTGGTGGGCTCGGCTCCCCACCACACCATCGGAATGCATAGTGCTAAGAACGGCACTGTTAAAAATAACTACCTGTTTGACAAGACAAACACGACGTCAGATGACGTTCGAGGCCATTGCCAATTTGTGAAGGGTCTATTATCCTTTTTTTATTACCTTACGAACTGTGCATATCACCATACCCTGTCCAAAAATGACAACCATTTAAAGCACATTAAAGTAATTTCTCTAAATTGTTAAGGAAATAAGTCGATTGTTAAATACTTGCGGCGTGTAAACAGGAAGAACAATGTCATTTCACATAGACAACTCGTAGGTTCTAAAATTTTCCGATCCAATCATATGTGAGTAAACAGCTGATTGCGTGGACGCCACGTGAAACACGATCGCGCGTGGGTGACGCGCGCATGCGCGCTATATAGGACTAGATAACACCACTTTCCAAGACACGGCAGGACCGATTATTCCAAAAATTCGTATAAACATTGGAAAAAATATAATTGATGTTTGTTAGACAGTAATCGATTTATTTGATCCCCACCCGAAACTTTCTAAATCGATTTTACCGTGTTCTTATTGTGACGTCTTTAATCACTGTGTTTGTATTTGGCAATATTTTAGAAATTGAACATGAGACGGTCCTAAAAAATCTTGACCAAATAAAATAAAAATCGTGGCAACACCAATCGACAGAGATGGATGAGATTTTGAAGACGATCTTGCCATTCGTTTTAGTATTCAGCTGCTGCCTCTCACTGTGTAATAGAACCATCGTTCATCACTGGTTTCCAATAGGTGGGCTATCATTTATCAGTAGTTCGACAAAGTATAACTGAACAGCTGTTTCGCTGTAGGACAGTTAAATTAAGTTTCAATTCATCGTTTAAGTGATTCTGAATTGTGTGTTCGTTAAATAAATGAATTGGAGTGGATAGTTTTGTATCTAAAAATTATGATTGTAATTGTGATGTTACATTCTAAGCTAGTTAGTACGTTATGCACTGCTATGCATTCTAGTACGAAAGTCGGAAGTCAAGAGCAGTAATTTGTTTAGCAAATTGCCCCAATGTTTACTAAAATAAGCACACATTATCATTACATCATGTTCGTGCGATTCAAATTCTTGTTTCAGTGAAACCATATCGATTGTACACTTACGATCAAATATCGTCCTCATTACGTCAAGTATTTCATTAAGCCACAAGTCTATTAATTGAAAAGGCCATGATAAGGGGAAGGCCTTTGTTTAACAGTGGACGTCTTTCGGCTGATGATGATTTGCATACCGAGGTATAAAAATGTTCACTGCTTCGGTTTTCTAACGGAAGTTTTATTATGGAGTATTGTCGGGACGCTAAGAGTTAACTGTTAGTAATAACACAACCTCTTAAGAGCGAGACGGTTTATACCCAAGTAAACCTTGTTTTACATGTTATAGTATAAAACAGTAACAAGTAAATAATAATATAATAATGACAGCCTATAACTGTCCCACTGCAGGACAAAGGCCTCTTCTTGTATAGGGAAGGATTGAGCATTGATCACCACGCTAGCTCACTGCGGGTTGGCTATACAAATAAAAATAAATAGATAATAAAAATGAAATCCTACTTAAATAATTTTCAGTGGCAGCAACAAAAGATTTCTCTAATTAACCTGACAATTAAGCTACTCTCCGCTAAGTTTGGTAATAGTATTCTACTTTTGGGTCCTTTTAAAATTTATCTGCGAACCTTATTAGGAATCCTTATGTAGGCCTTGTATTATAAGTTTCTAGACTTCAAAGAGACTTTAAGGAAAGTTAATTTAAACTTTTCACCTAAGTAAACACGCTGCGTACTAAAATTTTGTGTAAAAGGCGTTAAATTGTTCTGTTAGCCATTTCTGTAAGGCGTATTAGAACTTCGATTATTGAAGGATTTAACTATTCTCATTCTTGTTTCTAACCGGAGTCTTCGACTTTATCATGGTTATAAGATAAAATACCTTTCATTTCAGTAAATGTAAATTCCTTAGTGAATGCTATTAAAATAAAAAACAAAATGCCTCCATCTTTTCTTTTTTCATTAAAGTCATTCCATAAGACGCCACAAATATACTGAAAGTTTGATTTCTTTCGCATTGTTCAAGCAATAATCTTGGTGGTTCTGAGGTTACATGAGATTTCTGAGGAACGAAGACCAGAGCGCCAGGTCGTGGATTACAATTACCATTTAGGATTCCGAGGCAAGTACCAATGTGACTTTTCGATGTCATAAGTACTTTCTGAGTAATTCTAGGACCGTAAAGGTACCTATTGTGCCTGATAAATGGCAATAAGGCCATCTCTCTATACTCCTGTTTGGCAAAATATGGATGCCTTAGCACAATTCTGCCTACAGTTGAATAGGCACGATGATGATTTTTGCTGGACTGTATACGGTACAAAAATGAATGTGTGCTAACTTCGGAATGGTTATTAAACATTGTTCTTTAAATTGTTTATTTTTTGTCATCAGGAGCACTTAAAGAACACTGCAATAGAGAAGAAGACCTCCTGCAAAGATGTTCGATGGCTCTACCGGTGCTTAGTTCCCCTGAAATATCATTTGCGCTCACAAGAGAGGAATTGGACAAGAGTTGTGTGTAAGTAAATTAATTAACTTCGCTAGAAACTACCTCAAGTATAGTTCTAATTTATTCTTACCGGTGATTTAGACTGTTTACGGGACTTCATTACTTCAACAAAGTAATTAAAACAAATATTTATCACGATTTTCAAGCCATGCGAAGGCGTGTTTCGCATTTTAAGTTCCTGACAGGTTGCAGCACAATATAAGCAGACACATAACAAAAAATATACTTTTAACGAATGTAGGTATTCATCATTAGGAGGAGAATTAATTATTGTGCTTTATGACTTGGAGTTACTTAAGCGATTGGTTGCTCGGAGTAATTTGTTTTTGAAGAAATATTTAGAATGAATAAGACCAGTAAAAATATTAAAGTCATGTTAGAAAAGTGTAAGTAAAGTGAAAAGTCGGCAGCTCTTTAATTTTCAATTACCCGAACATTCGAGCTTGGCCGCTCAAGCCTTTTTCACTCCAACGGTATCATAGTGCAACAATCTCTCTCATTTACGCTGAACCAAGAACTTAACGAAAGTGAGTAAGTTTTGTTAAAGAGTTGCCGACGTCAGAGACGAGTAACTTCCGACGCTGGAATGGCGCGGTCGGCACGCAGTTAGCTCATCTTAATTTAGTACTCTTGTTTGCGGTAAATAGCAATTTGAAACTAGTTGTCGGACTTCACTCAGCGCTTCATAGTGAGGCTGAATAGCCAATGAAGCACTTTAGTGCGGTCGGGTCGGCAAACAATGAAATTACGGAATATTAGCATGCTTAATGCTAGTAATTTTTTATGTACATAACGTTGTATGGTCTGAAGCGTTTTGGCGTTAATCCAGGTGTTCTCGAACCTTCTCAACGATGTTTACTGAAACGTATCTGCCGAATAAATAATGATATGAGAGCCCTCGCTGTTTGTTTGTTTACTGTGTATTATTATTGTCTGAAAACAACATTTGGCGTTTCTTAAAGTTGGTGAAAACAAATTTTTGTCAAAACAGATTGTCTTAGGGCATTCTGTTTAAACCTTTAAGTAAGTATCTATTTAGGCGGTGCTTAAAGTGATCTCAAATAGCATATTCCGGCTAGTGTCTTTCAGATAACGTCACTCAGCAAATAATCCAATGTATTCTAGTGGACGAACTTCCAAGCTCAGTAGGAGCCAGGTCATAGCGCCTAGGTGACTGGCATAGAAGTTAGAAGATATAATTATTATGCTCCTAAGCCCATAAATGTAAAAGCATTTGGCATTTGTCCAAGTATTTACTATGCAACAATGCTTTCTGTGACGTTTTTGTAGCAATAAATAAAAGACTCACGCATAATAACGACAGATAGTATCGAATTTTTGACGACCTGATTAGCGCAGTGGCTAAGCGATTGGACTGCTGCGCTAAGGGTTGCGGGTTCGATTCCCGCACGGGGCAAAACTTTGTGCGAACCACAGATGTTTGTCCCGAGTCTGGGTGTTTGTGTTTGTGATATTTCATGTTTGTGAAACGCACCCACGATACAGGAGAAATTCCTAGTGTGGGGCGACGTATTTAAAAAAAAAAAAATTGATTAAGCTAGATCTTCATTGGCGCCATGACAAATCGACACATATGACCATCTGTTCATATAAGGCACGTGCTATGTTTTAATTTGTTAGGCCAGGATCTTACGATTTCAAAGCTTTCATTCAGATTGAATGCGGAAGTATGTTGACTGTATATTTATTAGTTTCGTATTTTTTGTATCGAAAATTACGGGTCTAGTTATACTGGTATGATTTACACTAATATCAGTCATGACACATTAGGTATCGTTGTAAGAATTATGTGATAAGTATTATTTTTGGTACTAATAGCAACTCTGGAAAAACCCATTTATTGCAAAAAATATTTGTGATGTACATTTTCATTTGATATCAAATTCAAATGTGGTTGCTTGAACTTATTACATACAGCGATAGCACGTAGAATTAACGTAAGAAAATTCCAAAATTTTCTTGTCATACAACACTTGCCGTTTCAATAAACGTATTTCTTCTAAACAACAGTTCTAAAAGACTTCGGTTACATCGGGTATTAGTGTCCTCACATTTTACGACATAGCGTATTAGGTACGTAAATTCTGTTTATTAGCACCATCAAACCTGTTTAATGAATTTGTTAGGATCCCTAAAAGATAAATAAATCAGAGTACACCAGCGTACAAGGATAAGTGCTGTTACTGAAATATATTTCGTTTACATTATCATCGTTTTCGTTAACAATGTATTGCTGTAAGCTCTCTTTTAGTGCTGCTTACTCATCCCTATAATTTCTAATAATCCTTGTGGTCAGATGTGATAGCCCGTCTCTTCTCTCCCTATGTGCAACGACTGTACGTCGCGTCGCCGCGTCGCTGTGATTCGCCCTGTAGAATAAATAATTACCAGAAATATCTGAATTTTACCTGGCTATTAACACATTTATATAAAATATTACTTACACAAGCCAAATACCTTTTATGCCAAGTAAAATATACGATAATTCGTATGTCAAAGCAGCAAACCTATTTGCAAACATCTAAGTTCTAGGTTAGTTTTAAAAGATTAGTCAACTACACATTTTAGTATGCAGCCAAACTTTGCATTAATGTATTAATATTGTTTTAGTGAACTACGAATGGGCATAAAATGCATAGACAACTACACAAACGTATGCATGGAGAAGCACGAACAAGTAGTGTTCCGTCGAATTTATGCCGGCATCACTGACGTGGTCCAAGATCTTTGCGCCAGGGGAGGGTACCAAGACGAGTACTTGAAGCATGCTGATTGTGTCAAGACTGTTAGGTCTGACTATGAGACGTGCAGCAAGAAGTACGAAGTGACGCTGATGACGTTAGGAAGCCATCAGCAAAACGAGCAGTACCAGACTGACAAGACGGGAGTCAGTACCAGTCATGAAGACCATCTAAGAACTGTTTGTTGGTAAGTAAAGAGATCCAAGTTGACCTTGGTTCTTCAATCACTTTTTATAGTGCGCTGCACAATAGTGTGACTATAAGATCATAAACTTTAGGCCACATTTAAGAACGAACAATAATTACCTACATTTTGTTATACCTTCGGGTAAAATGTCAGATCTGATAAAATAAATGATGTTCCTAAAACTAACAAGGGACTTGTTGGTTATATTATAACCAAACTCACGGCTCATGAAACTTTACCTAACTTATTTTTTTGTACCGTCGAGTGTTGAGTTCTGAGAACTTGTAGGAACGAACCTTCTTGAATTGAGGTATGCAATATAAATAAAAAATATTTCGTACAACGTGTTACCCGTATTTTATCACATTAAAAAGAATTTGCTTTCAGGAATACTACGAATTCCTTAACATTTTTTGCTCTCTTCCTTCATATATATTATGTTTTCTTCTAAATTTTACTTATATAATTTGTAGTTGCAACTTTTCGCTGTACGAAGTCACAATGCATGAATAATTTAGTATTACAAAAGCTACAGCGACGTCTGGTGCTACAGCACATCTCTTCAAGTTTCCAACATCTTCCGCTTTTATTTGAGTTGGGGCGCTTATAGTAAAATCCATACTGATAGATGCAGGCTTTTCGCTAACTGCTCTAAGAACGCCGTTCCCCGACTTACCAAAGACAACATTCTGCAAATTGTTTTGCTCCAAAACTTTCTGAGGCTTCTGCATGTGCGGTAGCGCGGAAAATTCAAATTTTGTTGACACGTCTAAATTCAATCTTGTCCAAAATGTAGTCTAGATTTTCGTACAATATCATGATGACAAGATGTTACATTAATCATTTGTATATTTTAAGCAATTACGCACTTTTTAACGCGGCTATTATACGCCTTGATTGTATTAAAATTCGCACGTATTGTTCTAGATTCGATGAAACACAATTGTCCAAGATCTTCAGTAAAATAATACATTGATACGAGTATGTATTAAAAATCTAGTGTAGTTTCACATTATACGAAGCGCGTGGGCCAAACTCGTTTATATCCCAGTCGACGCCGTTGCTTCGACGATTACTATTTAGTTTTTTGGCAACGGACGAGGCCAATATCTATCGGGTATCAACACGTATTCATAAATAAATATATTGTTATTTTCGCGGAAAGAAATCTAGGAAGAAATAAAACAAAGTGTGGCTTGGTTCGAATATCTCCTTAGATGAACGGCGTCACTCAATTTCAAGTCCCGCAAATTAAACTGTCATGAAAGTTATCAAGAGAAGTCCTAGAGAGTCGGTACTTCAAAGAGTCGGGTAGTCCTGAATATTGAATAGTCCGCGTTAGTAAAATATTCAACAAATCGAACTGGCTCCCCCAACCCCACGAACTAATTACTTGTCTGAGGCGTGATTTCCACTGATAATAATACTTATCTGTACCAATTTACATGTAAATTAACAACGCCCGCCCGTGGTTCGTGGGCCGCTCTACTTTGTAATATAATTTTTCTGATTTAGATTTTGACCGAGTCTTTTATAATATTAAGATCGCTGTAAATGGAAGTCAAAATATTCCGTCAAATTAAGCTTGATGTTTACGACCTACGGCAGTATTTGTGAAGGCGGACTAAATTCAATATTTTTTCTCATATTATTCACCTAAATGATCTCGCGTTCATTAATTTTATCGGGTTTACGTAAATTCAGGGATAAGCTGGTGTAAAAAGGCTGTACGGAAGACATTTTTCTGCGCCCCTCCTAACCATTAAACACTGATTAAGATTCAGTTTGGATTTAGTGGTGTACTTAAGAGTTTTTCGGTGTGTTAATGACTCCTTTATCCCCACCATTCCATACAATTGAATCTACAATTTGTCGAACATTTGTTGATTTGGGTAAAAGGAAAACGATGTAACTAATTTCTGCCTTGGTTTGTCTTTCTCTAATCCCGTTACTAAGGACTGTTTTTGTAAGATTTTGTTGTAGTAAATGTTGATCAACATAAAAATTTTATATGCAAAATCTTTTATGTTGGAATGTTTGGTATTTTCTCTAGTTAAAATATTCGTACACTATCAGAGGATTTATACATCGCTGCCCATGCACTGGCACAATGGAAAGATGAACAAAAACACTGCTATTTCCACTCTGAAAAAAATAACAACTGCGCGAACTATGCTGACTTTAGCCGAATTAAATTGTGCAAATTTTTATTTTAAAGTTAATGTTTACATTACTTTAACTGAACATGCGGTTGGGGCCGCTTCAAATATGTTGTAAGCGTTAGTAAGTTCAGGTGTTAAAACTGGTCTTACGGTCGAATTTTTGACATGTTCAATACAAGCCAAATCACACCTTAATTCTATTCAAAATATCTAAGTATCTAGTTCAATTTGGCTTCTAACAGTATGGTATACCTATTTGTTTTTACCTACTTACCCAGTATAGGTATATTATAATATAGGCAAAAGATCTGACCCACCCTCATTAAGATGTGGCCTTAAACCTGACGAGATTGGTTTATTTGGTGCGTGATCAACTTCTTCAATGTACTGGCCCTTAAGTGGTACCAATTTGCCTTATATTGTCAAATTAATAGGGCGAGTCAATTTGTGTTGTGTAGTTTTTATTGACGTGCCGTATGGCCTCGCCTATGTCCAATGAGTTATATAAAGAAAGGTATATGAATTATGTATGTTTATTTACAAAACCTCTGTTACTTCGACTTAATTACTAACAGTATTACAATAAGCTGACAACAAAGTTGGATCGTATAGATATAACTGGTCACTTTTAAGCTGTGAACTTTTAATAACTGTTGCAGATTCTGATCCCAAAGTTCATTAAGCTCCTTCTATGCAAATTGGGCAATATTTAAAATAAAAACTATCAGCGATTTTGGACCTTGTGCCTTATAGTTTAAGCGTTATTTTGTTAGTACGGGGAGTTTAATAATGTTGTGTTCCTTTCAGTTCATTCCAAGAGTACCTGATGTGTTCTGAACAGACGGTGCAAAGATCCTGTGGTGATGAAGCTGCATTGTTTACCAGCGCTTTCCTCAAGCGTATGGCTTCAAATATCATCAAGGTAGGGCATTAAATATAAATAATGTATTATCATTTTCAAGTTATCGTGTCATATCGATTCAAGTATTATACTTTTAATTCAAGCAAATAAATTAAATAGATTCTACATGTAAATTGACAATAGGTTTTCAGACAATAAAAAGATGATTTAGTTTCTTGGATTTTGTTAAATTTCTATGCAGAAAACGGAAAGGTTATAACATTTTCCAGTTATTTAAGAGTGCAGTGATTCGGACGACACTTTACAGATTGTTTTTATTTTATTTCGTGTCTTGAGGTCTAATCTAACGTGTTCGGAGTGCTGTGAGTACTTACATTTGTACAAGATTAAAAGAGAGCTCTCCGAACTTGCGAAACTTTATTATTTCTTCCACAAAATTACGAGTTTTCTAAAGCCAAACAGAAGGAAGTACAACGTCGTGATACGAAACTCTTCCTATTTCGTTCGTGACTCCAAAACTGTGGAGTGCGTTGTATTTTTTGTTTTATGGTGTTACATTTTAATGGTATTTTAGCAAAGAAACTAAATTTAGCCGGAATTAAAAAGACGCGTAAATATAGATTTTACGAGTTAATCATCTATACCCATTTTCTTTTTAAATCCTTTTTCTATTTTAAACGTTTTTGTAACGCATTCCGCGACGTGCAATAGTTTTTTCACGTCTGAATATTATGTTTAATAGTTAGTATTTTTTGCAGGACAATTTCATACATTACTTGAAATAACAGATTTTAACAGTGCAATTTGTTTTACAGAATTTCTGCTTTGAATACAACAGGCAGGAGTGCGGGCTGCCTGGCAAAGGCACGCATAATTCCCATAATGTTCTCCTAATCAGTGTTGCAAGCATCGCGCACTTAGCATTTTATGCATCTGGCAACTTAGTTCCCACGTAAGTTTTTAAAGTCAAGAACAATGCAGAATTTTAATTTAGTACGCTGTGCGGTGTGCAAGTGGCAGTAACGAGTTTGTCAATAATGACTGATGCAATGGTTAATGAACTGTAAGAAATCAATGCGGGTGAATGTTACAGTTCCTCGGTTATAAACCTAATAGATAATATTTATTGTAGGTATAGATTATAATCTCATTGTTTTACGCCTTTTTCGTCGTCCATTGTAAATTGTGTATGTAGTTCATTATGAGCACTGAGTGTTTTATGTAAATAATTCCACTGCGATGTTGCCAAATAATTGTAGTCATTGATATATCGTGTAGAATGCATTAGTTACCCGACTATGGTGTTGCAAGTCCTATTAATAAAATTAGGTGGTATGTTTTGTATCGATTTATGTACCTGTATCTTTTTTAATTGCTGTTTCGAAAAATGCTGGGCTGATTTTAACAATGTTGTCAGCAAATTATCTAAGTAACACCATTCCTAGGCCATTAAATATTTTGCAGTCGGGTTATTTTTTTTAAACAAATTATTTTTATAGTTTTTTTTAACTAATGTTATTGTTGCAAATTGTTTACAAATTTATATAAATTGCTCAACAAATATTAACACATTCTCTTGAAATTATTAACTATGTTTAATTGGTAATGAATTCATGAAATTATTAAGTTTTAATTTGTTATGTCTATAAACGTATTGTAGTATTTATGTAAGTATAGGTACTTATTATATATAGTAGATAAATGTATTATAAGGATGTCAGTCTTTATATTGAGCTCAGAACATCCTGTGATAGTTGGTAAGTAGTTAAACATTGTGGCAAAAATGTTGGACCTTGTAACTGTGTACAGTCGACGACAGGATATTAAAACATCGGTTGGAACGCGAAATAATGAAGTCGGTAACAAAGATACCAATCAATAGTAAGTAAATGAAAGTTTTGCATAATTTCGTTTAAAGACATTAGTCAAGTAGTCGATTCTCGGAAAATCGACTAAATATCGACGACGACGTGAGGGTAGGTTCCCTAAAATACCTAAGTTTACTATCAACGAAAGAAATTCTACTATCGACTACTATCGCTATCAAGCTATGAAGCTACTTACAATGTCCTTTGTCGTTAACTGTACAGGGTTATTAGTCAAAAACATGTTAAAATAAAATTGTTACTATAAACTATATAACTATACTTATATACATGAATTTGTTATTACTTTTTGTAGTTTCATTATTGTTTAATTAATAAGTAATAATTATAGTCATTCCTCGTATACTTTTATAGCTTTTTTATTATCGCGAAAATAGAAAAGGAGAAAGTACGATAAAATATCTACTGTAATGATCTATGTTATGCTATGCAAAAATATTTATTATGGAGGTTGTTTGGGATAATTTAAAACATTTCAAAATAGCATTAAAATACTGTATTCATTGGATAAAGTATGTATGTATCTACCTATTTATATTGTGGGGTTTTTTCTTCAATTAACGAACGCGATAGGCGTTACTTACAATATATTATTCCCTAGATATATATTTATAAAGAACTTTATAATGTAAATTGTTGTAAGTATTCCTTCAAATGAGGCTATGAAGCTGTCAAATATTGAGAAAGGACATCATGGTAATATTTATTTTCAATCGTTTAATTTAACGCAGGCGTTAACGTAATAAAAAGAATTGGTTATTTACAAGCATACGTTTATTTGGGAATGCCCGATAGTTTCAGGTTCAAACGCCCATATTCATGAGGGTCGCGGGCCGAACACCAGTATACCTACCGATAGTAAATAGTATACACTGGCCTGCAAAACTAAGCATCACACTTTAAAAAGGAATTTTATAACTAAAAAAGACTAAAATAATAAGTTCGAAATAAAAAGGATCCGAAAAAAAAACGATTTCTCGAGTTCGTTTTTTTTTAATTAGTTTTAATAGGTTTTTTTTATTCAAGTCTCTAACTTCTATAGTTCAGAAAATAATGACATTTTAAAAGTGTATTTATTTGTTATGCAGACCTTGTGTAAAGTTACAATATTCTTTTATCTGGTTGGTGTAGTGGTCGCTGAATGCAAATGCTAAGCATGACGTCTTGAGTTCGAATCCCGGGCAGTGTTACTAGGTTTTTCCATTAGGTCATTTTTAGTAACAGCACGGAGTCAGAATTTGTGCCCAGAAGATGGCAATAGACTCGCGCCCTATTACCTTGGGACTTGTAATATAACTGGTGAAATGTGGGTGTACATACTGAACCTAAACTTTATGGGATTACTAGCTGCGCCCCGCGGTGTTATCCGCTACATTTTTTCGGGATAAAAAGTAGCCTATATGTTAATCCAGGGTGTCAGCTATCTACATATGAAATTTCATCATAATAGTTCTAGCCGTATGAGCGTGAAGAGGTAAAAAACATACAAACACACTCCCAAACTTTTGCCTTTATAATATTAGTGTGATAGGCGTGTTAAGTTCTCATTGGCTTTCCCAAAATAATTAATAAACTCCTCCATATAACCAACTGAAATATTTTCGATGTGTGAAAGTATCACAATAGATATAAATATATCTACATATCATTACCTGTATGATTTGTGTAGACCTGTCTAAGTAAGAATGCATAGCATTGAAAAAGGGTATGAAGGTCGTATGCATTACTAACGACGGAGAAGAATTATTGAGAGTTTGTTTAGTTTTATGATACGTCTTACTTTATTTAGTTTGTCTGTATCGTTGGTATGAGATTTTTATCTTGACGGTGATACCTACAAGGATTTGTTTTAAATATTATTTTTTACAACCTTATTTTTTTGTTATTAGTTTCTAAATGTAGGTAGATACAAAATGTTCATGTTTTTACGAGGTTTAGATAAAACCATTCGACTTACATCAATTGATTTTTCACATTTTTGCAAATTGTATTGAAATATTTTCTGGAGAAACGGGAAATTAAATAAGGTCCTGCCTTGTATCAATATGATTCTTCTCTGGCCCCCGTTACCAATGCAAACGACCATATACCAATCAATGATAGATTGTTAACAATTATAAGTATTTTATAGTGTATTTGTATCCACTAAATAGACGATGAATGTAAAAGACATAGTCTTTTAGAGATTATTCATCTAAGTATGAAAATAAATGAGTTGAGAATTGGTCATGTTGCTTTTGATTCATAATATGAAGCCCTTTCCTAGTAGGTGATAGGATACACATAAGACTACCAGTATCCTAGGTGTCCTATTACCTACTAGGATAGGCTATTTCTCTATAATGTCCTATTCCTTATCGTTCAAATATTTGGAATCATTTACGACTTAAGCCTGCTGAGCTTTCCGCCTTGTGTGCAGTCCAGTCGCGCCGGCTTGTATTTGATTTTCTGGTAAAATCATAAATATATTTTTACTACGAATGAAGGAAAAGGAATGTATTGCCCATATGCAGCGTGAAACTGGCCGTCCTCCTTAAGGTAGGTTTATTGCCCAGTTTTATTTCTAACATGGTTTTCTACAGGTTTTCATGGGACCTACCTACTTTTGTGGTATACAAAATGCAAGTGCTAAACCTGTTAATGCTTTTAGGAAATTATAGCCCTTTTTATTTTAAATCAAGCTAGAAATTTGACCAATTTCCAAAGGTCATATACATCTGATTAATTCAATAAAATATCTAATAACAAAACAACAACATAAATATTCATGATGATACAGTCAAATCCAAGGTTTTAAAACTGATGGTCTCCTACGTATTCTTTAAATCACTAGAATAAGAGGTCTAATAGTTTAATCAGACGGATGTTTTTAACATTTGTCGAGAACTCTATCCGTACTCTGAAGTGCTTTTATTTTGTACTGTCTAAATACTTAATGCAGTCCACTTGTAAGTGCATTTTGATGTTGAAAGCTGAATAAAAGAGTTCCGAATAATACTTAATGAAAAGGTTCTTAGCCAAGAGTGGCACAACTACAGAGAAGCGCAATATTCTGTGAATAAAATAAAAAGACAGTGACGACAAAATGTGCATCGGATGCTGGCGAAAACGAAAAAGTCGGTCAGATCTGTCCAAAAAGTTTCTACTTCAGAGTCTATTTACAAATAAACCAAAGAGAACTCGTGGTTCGTCTTTGTGTCTTTGTCTACTGACCTTTTGTGGATCAAACTTAGGTACAATACAAAGTTCCATTAGGGAAAACGTTCCGGCGTCTTTCTTGGTACCTACCTACATGTGAAACGGATATGATCCTACAAAGACCTTTGAAGTCTAAGTACCTACCTACCTACATGTTATCAAAAAGCTGATACGTGTACCTTTTCCTGGAGATCTGTAAAGGTTTGTCGATGCTCTCTTGCCGTTTGTAAATAACATGTTTGTTTGGTAATGGATTAGTGGACCAAGACGTAAGTAATAGGAGTTTCACTTCCTCATTATAAAATTGTCTGACTGAGAATATGCTATTGTTTTTATCGCAGGCGCAGGCACTTTATTATTTATTTATAGGTTAAGATACAAATTATAATTTTATAAACAAAGTCTGACGTCAAATTAATCCGTTTTACCAGTTTTGTTAGTCGTGTGCAGTGGGGCTTATTTCCGAACGATGGCCGTTAAATAGACGTCTTTTTGTAAATTGCACGAGTAGCGGGGAATCATTCTGATGGAAAATAGCGACGATTGAACTGAAAATGTGGTTCGTATGTGGATAATATTTTGCTGTAGAAATACGCCTTATTTTGTGTTATAGGTTTACAAAGTTTGATAGTAAATGTTTTCAGAAAATGTATATCATAATTACCTCTTTATTAAAAAAAAATGAATATACTCAATAATAACGTGTGATAAAATTTGCACACAATATTTGCTTTTTAGACCGCCGGTTATATTATGTCCATAGTATTATTTTATTAATCGTACGACTGAGTAAAATATTATGTTTAAATTAGGTATATTTTTATTGTTGGTAACTCGTACTTACATATTTTCAAGCTCAATCATTTCAAGAGAAATTGATATTCGTACGAATTTATTTGCATATTAATGAACCAAACACGAAATACTCTACAGAAGCTTCCATCTCTGAATGCCTTCTATTCTAAACCCATCTGACCCTATCTTGGACTATAGGGGAGCACAAGTTTCGTGTAACTTCGACGATACCGCCCCACCATAATATTATCGCTCCCTATTACATGGAAGTTAATGCCGTTATCGGAGAAATATAGGTCTTACTTCTGGGAATATGCCGCGGCATTATGGAGTACAATACACTTTCAGTCTCCAAGACTGTAGAGCCTGTCTTATGGTTAGTAGTAGTAGAATCTTGATGTTTGACATTTGCAATTTTTTTTTAATTAACCCTGAAATTGTTACCTTTGCCACAATTTTTTTTCATTCTGCCTTGCATACTCGACTCAAAGCGAAAAATTTAAAAAAATTCCATGCGGTAAACAAAGCGTCCCTTTGCCATAAACTCAGGAACTGCTGCAATGCGGTCTTGGAACTTTGGAACACCTCATTTTCACGACGGCTAATGCTATCTCGAATATAGTCTGTATCTCCAAGTGAAAACCATTGCTACGTACACAAGTAAAAAAGTGCTCATTTAACTTCGCTTACGTAGCAAAATCGGCGAACCGCGTTTTAAATCTCCTTCGGATTCCGTAAGCCGGAGCTGATCACTTCCTCAGAGAAATCAGTAGCGACTTCTAATGAAAGCCGATTATTCTTTATTTGATCGCAACTGGGATGCAATGCTTTGAAAGACTGAAGTTTTCGAAGCGAGAAATCGTTTCTTTTCAAACTTTGCGAATTGTACGTTTTATTTATTTTTATTTCGTATAACCGTGTCATCGGTCTCCGGATAGACACGCGATTGCAAGCCGTTAGTTGTTGGGTTTAGTTTACAGTTTGTACAAAAAGTGTTGTGGTATTTCTCTGTAGAAAATTCTTATTAGTTTAAAGCTTTGCCAACGTATGTCTGAATAAGTGGTTTTATAAGCCTTGGCCCTATTGAGAAAGATAGAGGTGTGATTATATACAACTAAGTATGAATTTAAACAACAACAGAAATACAAAACATTTTGTCGTCACGTTATAAACATACTGTCGCTGAGTAAGCAAACTAAGCCAGGTGACTAAAACGACATTAGCTTTATGACCGGGTTTTTGTGCTAATAGCTTGCACGTCTGGCTAGACGGGAGCCACCCGCATGGGAAAATATCTGTACGAAGTTCGTGCTTTATTTTTTGGGTTGGATGATAGTGCATGTGTGTTGGGCCTTGCAACTGTCCTTACACTGGGAAAAAGCGTTCTACCTTCCACATGAAAATGTAGTAGTCATGTGTTTACCCATGTTTTACCAACTAGTCCCTAAGGAGGAGAGCGATTTATAAAATCATCAGCCCCTTACCGTAAACTCTTAAAGCAGGACAATTTACGCTGTGGAAGCGAGACGCCGCATTTCACTGCACATAGCGGCGTCTCGCTTTAACGTCGTAAACAACGTTCATGGTAAGGGGCTAATGGGGGAAAAGGGGGGGGGGGAAATGATATGATTCAATTGATGTTTTTATCTTAGAATAATTTTGTGTCTATATGGCATTGAAAAAGTAACATAGATGCCTATTACCTGTGTTTCATCACTCTATAACTCTTTAAAAAAAGAACGTGTACGAGTGTTTTGTAAACATATTTTCAGTAATCATATATAGTGCGTTTGAATCCGGTCCGTAAACCAAAGCGCTAGATTCTTCGACATTTTTGAATTTTAACAAAATACCTACCGAGCCGGCCCTCCGTAAGTCTGTACCAATCATTGTACACCTCTTTGCATTGCCTAACATTTGCATACGTAAAGAGCTCAACATTGGAGACAGCCAATCGAGCTTACTTTGAGAAAGATTCATTCGTGATCAGACTTTTCAAATGTACATATAAACTCTAGGTTTCACACATGTCGACGGAAAATACGTATTTTTTTAAGATATAAAGTATCTAAACTAAGTCTTTGATTGAGTTTCAAGCTATCGTCGAGCTAAATTCCCTTCATATAATTAGTGGTTTAGCAGTGAAAATGGAAAACATATATTTCATTTATTTACACAATTACTTGTGATGGCTTTATGGTTGACATATCGGATTTATATGCATAAGGGTACAGGTTCAAATCCAGGCAAGTATCAATGTGACTTTTTTAATGTCATAAATTCTTAGATATTCTAAGACACCACTGACTAATGGTGACGGAAAACATCGTGATGAATTCTGGTATTAACTATCTGAAATCGCAAACCCACATTGAGCTATCGTGGTAATATCAATGCTCAATCCTTCTCTGTATGGGAAAAGGTCTTTGCCCAGCTGTGGGACAGTCATACGCCGTTATTATTATTTTACACAATAACTTTGTGTACGGTTGTATCCTTAGTTACATAAATCTTTTTGCGATCCAATGTAATGTTACTGATGAAATAAATCGATGCGGTACACTGGCCTATAAAATATACACGGATATAATATACGGATACATTGGCCTGTAAAACGTGTGTCACATTTTTAAAATTGCATTAACTTTTTAATTAGAAGGACTGAAATAAAAAGGACTGATGATGACTGAAATTTGGTATAAAACTTTTTTATTTTAAATCTCGAACTTCAATAGTTTAGAAAATAAAAATAAAAAGTGTAGTATTTAGTTATGCCGGCCAGTTTATTATGCACTCGCTATAATATATAATGTTTGTTCGTGAGGCCGTTATAATATAAGTATGGATTCACCTGTTCGGGTGTTCAACCCTCGTCCGCTAAACTCACATTACACTCGCTAACACCTTAATCACTTTCAATTCAAGCTCCATGACCTTCCCCTTTCCCTTCCTCCCTACATTTGTTTTCGTTCCTTTCATACTAAGCGGATCATTTATCATTACTATCTCATGTTTCTGCAGGGTTGCATGATAGCCATAACAATTATTTCAGTATGTATTGATAAATAATATTGATGTCTGTCGATAATACAAATAGATGCTGAGTGGAGTTGTAGGTACTAGCGAAGTTCGACCTTTCGCGCAGAACGAAAATATATAACCGACCATCTTTCTTTTATGTGGTATAGTCAACAGCAAAAGTAGATGATCAAAATCAGAAATTCAATACTAATGAACGGTGATCACGAATATATGGCAGCTGTACTAGTAGTAAATATTTGGTATAATTTACAATCACATACTTTTGAATCACTACGACGCCACAGAGTTCTGACGCGAACTCCGTTCATTAGTATTGAATTTCTGATTTTGATCATCTACTTTTGCTGTTGACTGTACTCTGTACCAAGGTGATTCACATTTGACTGTCTGTAACATCGGTGTCAAAAGAACATTGTATATTGCTTGTAGGAACTGAATAATGTAATAGAGTTACGCACGTAAATAAAAAAGGCAGGCATGAAAAACAAAACACTGCACATCCTAACCCTAAACTACAGCCTCTCACTACGGTAAGAATGACGTTTAAAAATGGCCACTAGTAATACTAGTTACCTGTTCCGTTAGGTGGGGTATTAATAACGAGTACGATCGTTCTGGAAAGTGGCTCGCAATTAATGGGTTAGGTTGCACCGAGGTCTCTCCAGCTAATCAATTACGATCCTGAACATTTTCTATCTCTATACGGATTCAGATATCCAGTTTATGTGCAACATTCATTTTGGATGTAACGATTTGTTTAGCATCCAGTATATCAGTCAGTAACTAGGTACCTACTACCTACTGAAGCATTGAACTTAATTTGTTGTACTTTTCAAATACCTACTAAGTGCGGAAACAGCTTCGTTGTCTGCCCTACCTTGATGATCACCCTTAGTAAATGAAATTGATCAGATTGAAACCAAAGTTTCATCAAAATAATTTCTTTTACCGTTTGACAGTGACGCCTGACAATGTCCAGGCATATAATGTAGGTACCTATGCTTCTTACCTACATAATTATTAATCAACATTCCATATAATTACTAGAATCACTTTCAAAATTTCAAGAGGCGTATCTAGCAGACGGGGAAGATAATGGGCTTAAGAAAAAAGTCTATTCATTTCTCGCAAATGTTTGCTTTTGGTAGACTAACGTCCATAAAGCAACGGTTACGAATCGGAATTACGATCCAACAGTCCACACGTACGATGCCTTTAAACGCTTGAATCGAATGTTTGTCTTTGACTGCGGCATCTCGTTAAATACGTGGATCTATTTGCCGACTGCCATGGCAACCAGGGATCGAATAATCGATTAATTACGGTAATGAGCGATTAAAACCTTACCTTATGATTTTAATTCCCAATTATAAGGGTCCAACGAATAAATTTATAAAATATTAAAAATAAAACATCCAAGGAAGACAAATGTGTTTTTACACGACTGTCGAAAAGAAAGGAGTATATTGTTTTCAGGGTTCATGTATGTATGTGTGTTTTTGATTAAAACTTGTATTCAACATTCGTAACACATGAATAATTATGCACTTATTTGACAAACGGTAATAAACTGTAAAATAACAATACGACATCGAAAATAATCATTCAACGGCCGTATTGCAAATAGCAGGCCAAATGCCGAGTGTATTTACACCATTCAAAAAACGATTCCATTGCATTCTGTTAAACAAAATGATTCCCATCACAGATAGGCGGCATTGATAAAACAGTTATTTATGGCATATTAAAAATTACATTTACTGCACTGTTAGGTATAGGTTTCCAAAACATCTTTGATGACCGATTGGTTTAAAATATCCTTATACATTTGAGGTTATACCGCATTTTAACACTTTGTGGCACTTGCTCAATGGATTCTCGTTCTTTCTATTTTGTTTTTTTTTCTTTAAACATTGCCTCAGTCTAATAATTTCTCTGTATCGTAGGTGCGTTTCACAAACAAGAAATATCACATACACAAACACCCAGACTCGGGAGAAACATTTGGGGATCGCGAAAATTTTTGTCCCTTCCGGGAATCGAGCCCGTAGCCCTTAGCGTAGCAGTCCAATCGCTCAGCCACTGCGCCAATCAGTCACGTTCTCTGTATGGGAAGTCTTTGGCATACAGTCGCGTAGTTACTGGCTGGTATTATTCATTAAATTATGGGTGACAAATTTTTAGATATAATTAAATAAATAAATAAATAAAAAGTTTTTATTTCAGTAAATCTTTACAAATAAGTTGCCGGGGCTTCCCAGAAAGTAATCAAAAGATACTTGTGTTGGGAAAACCTCGCTCTTCCTACGTGAACATATACTTAGATTTACAACACTATCAATTTCACTTATAATTATAATTATATAATCTTTTTCTTTTATTTGCTGTAGCTCGCTTAATAGGCAATTTGTTAAGCGCTGAATTTAAGAAGATTTTATGAGTCAGTTTAGTTAATTAGTACCTGCTGAAGTACACTATTCCTTTCATTATAAATAAAACATTTCCCTGTTCAATATACCGTTGGAAACTGTTTTACATAAATATGGAACAATGAAAGTTTGTCGACACCGAAATAATTTCCGAAAATCTGAAGCTAACATTTATTATTGTATTAATAAGTTTCTCAGAAACTTGTTATCGCTCGTTCACATTAATTCTGTTGGTGTATCAATAATTGCTGTTAGTAATTTTATTTTACAACAACATTGCTGTAACTTCTTCGGTCAGTACCTAAATCTTGATACAACTTTGACGAACAGATTTAACGTTTTAGGAAGCTTTTGAGATATAGATAATATTTTTTCTTAAAGGTATTAAATATGATAAGCAATAGTAGATAATTATGTTAAGGAATATTCATTCAAAAAAAGTTATCGTTTATTTTTAATATTCTTAGGTATATTTCTTTACAACACTTATATATGTTACATGCATTGATTCGTTCAGTACGTTCATTCATTCGAAACATTCATTGTTTGTTTCAGTAATTCCATGGGAATATTTCCATACTTATACTTTAGACCGTATGTTAATAAACAGTTCACAATTGAAATAAATTACGAAGAAAATGCTTATAATAAGTTTTTAAATCGTCCCCTCAGCCACTAGAAACTTGTCTTACTGTCCAGAATTAAAATATGAATTTCATATGCTACTTGCAACTTTAAAAATGTTCTATAATATCTTCTTAAACCAAACAAATTTACTCGCACAACAAAAGTGCACAATGTGATAAAACATAAAGTACGGATCTCATACTCAACTCAACTGAATTCTAAAATTTTCCAACCAGCGCACATAATAGCAGATATTCTGAAAAATGTAGCGAACAAAGTTGCGGTTTCATTGTACTTTTGCGGGATATCATGACGAAGCGCCTAATATAGCTGAAAAAGTAAAACTTGCCACAGTAAGGCGTTGAATTAGCCCACTGGCTTGCGAAAGTTAACTCATTTCCTTGAAAAACTCCTTTTGTTGCGTGCACTCCGTCGGCACGTACCGCGTTTTCCGGAAACTTTCAGAATATTACCTACATTTCCTCCCTGTAATTAGGTTTGCAAATATTTTTGTTTGCCGCCACCTTAATATATCTTTCATGGCTGTCTTGTTGACCCACGTAACGTGTGTCGTTTGTTCTTATTTATCGGGAAACTTAAGGAATTGCGGTGGACGAAATTAAGACAAGCACAAAAAATACAAGGAAAATGCTTTTGAAATATGGGAATCCATTTGTTAAAACGCTGTTTTTGTTAAGCAAATACGGAGTGTATTCTATAAGTTAACAAAACATTTCAGTTGGGATTTACGGGTACGTGATGCAATATCATGCAGGACAACTGGCTGACGCGGCGGTGACAACGGACTCCTAACGACGCCCGAGGGAATCTGTTCATAAACATATTTATGTTACAACAGAACTTTGTCCACCAATTAATATTAAACTCGCTTTTCAAATTTAAAGAGTTTTCGTGTGCACTATAATCAAACTTTTTATATTGTGCTCTTAAAACTTTGGCACTTTGGCGTGGTTAATATTTTAATATTTGCCTCTTGATGTGTTTATAAAGAAAGAGTTAACTTTGTTTTAATTAACTTTCTGCTTTTCATTAACGTTTTTATATCGGCAAAACTTAGAAGACTAGACTTTTGGTATATCTTTTTAGTTTCTAAAGTTTAAATTAAGTAGGTACCAAGTCGAAATTTCATAGCTAATAACAAATAACACCTTTCACTTCTTTCGTATCTATGAACATAGCTACTGGTATATTGCATATCTCATAGGTCAGCTACCAAACACAAATTACCAAGCGGTATAACGACACAACAAACCTGCATCTGCGACAACGTCAATAAACAATACCAAAGAACAAAAAGTAGCACGTCTCTCAGAGCGGGCTCAACTTTTTTGGGTGCAAATCTTTTCCCTTTGCATTTCCCGGTGCAGAATTGGAGCACAGCGTAATAATTGATTGGATTATACCTTTCATGGGACCAGTCGTACGTGAGCCCTGTACATGATTGGTGAGTGCGAGAGAATTTATTTACTAACTGTGACAATAAAACGCGTTATCTACGTCATACAAATTCATTGGTTTCGAACAACGTACGCCGCGACATGAATAAAATATATTTTAGCTTAAAAGTTTACAGTGTGAAAAATGTGCTGTTTTGGCAAACTGACTGTACTGTATTGCTTTGTAGCGGTTATTGACCGAATTATGATTTATGAGGAATATCTAGGTGGCGCTACGTTGTACACAAAATGGCTTGCAGCGGATAAAAGCGGAAGGCTGAAGATCGACTTCAGTGGCGTGCCATAGAAGAGGCCTATGTCCAGCAGTGGACTGAGACTGATGATAATGATTCCGTTTTCAAATAGATATCGTTGTGTTTGACAGACTTTTATGCTATACGTACACAATTAATTATAATGGCCCGTTCTAAAGTCCACACTAACCTTATTGCTTGTCTGTAGAAGTTAGACTTATTTACACGATATTGATTGTTTTTTTACAAGCAAATCCGTGGGCACAGATAGAGAGAAAATTTGTACTAATAGGCGTTTTTCACGTGTTTCTGTTGTATCGGCATTGTGATTCAGCATTCAGAGCGTGAAGTATAAATAAATCGAAAATATATTTTGATATTATGTGTTCTGTGCTTTTCCTCTTTTTCTAGTGATGTAAAATAGACCTTTGGAATAAACTACTAGAACCTGTTGTTAACTTCTTTTTTTGGTTAAAGTAAATTAAAAGTAAACTTAAAAAGTAATATAGGTATTCTTATTTAACCCTATTTAAACCTTTCGCTGAACAGTCGCACTTTTCGGGGCCGTCACAGGCCAAGAGTTCATTTAATACATCCCATAAGCTTCAATGGTGAAGCAAAGTAACCAATTTATTTCCTCCACTGAGATGTTCAATGAGAAATGTAGCTGCGTATTTCAACGTCGACAGAAAAGTCAATTCGCGCGCTCGAGTTCCCGAACTGTGTCTTATTTGGAAAAGGGTAAAAACCTAAATATAGTGGCTAATGTTGCCCAGATATTGGAAGTAAACAGGGTGTGACGGGGGTAGACGTTTGTAGACGCGCTTCGCAGAGATTTATACCAAAATGGCAGCTACGGACACGATCGGGCGAGATGGAGCGTCATTACATGTGCTGAAGACTTCCATTTTTAAATTGCTTTTAGTTTTCAGTGCTCCAACAATAGAAAGAAGAAAATAAAGTGTATCAACTGCCAGTCATCGTACGAGGCTATAAATATTTCTTGCTTATCATGCTCTCGTAAGAAACTCATGTGGGAAAATAAAAGGTTTTTGTAATTTCAGCATTATTTTTGCTCCATATTTCAGATTTAATAAATTGTTCGATATTTAAAATGCAGTAGCTAGGGACTAGACTTTAATGGATTTATTATGTACATTGTTTTTGGTGTTAATATTAACATTTATAATCAAATATACGTAGGTACCAACTTTTTTTTAAATTCCAATGTCTGTGACACATGAATTGAATTATAGACTTACAGTATTATAAGGGTTCTTACCAATTATACTGCGTTAAACACTAGTCTAAAAGTCTTAGTGAAACAAATATCTTTATAATTTTATAATTTGGTCATCTTTGCGGGCAAGACATGGCCCGAAATGGCATTGGACAGGGTTTTATGGAAGAATAATAGCTAGGCCTTGCCCAGCGGTGTAACACTAAGCAGGCCACTTAAAAAGTTTACAAAATAGCGTTTATGAATTAAAAGTAAAACAAATAAAACCTATTCGCTTTGTGAAATTGTGTCACACATCATGTCCGTGCCGTATACATATAGTTTTGAAGGTAATAAGTTATTACCAACTTGTGACGGGCGGTTGAGAAATTACTCGTATATATTTAACGTCCCAGGAGAATTATAATATTTTGGCAACTGTGATTCCTCTTGGGTTAAATACGTCACGTAAAACATGTAACCTGACTTGATTAACTTTGATGTTTTGCGCAACAAGAAAAGTATGTAATGTTTTATTATAATGGTTTAATGACACCTAATGTGGTATAATGTGCTTACAATTCTAACGTAATTTTAACATTACGTTTATATCCTCGTCCGAAGAAAAAAATGGTAATGGGAAGGTTATTTTTTTGTAAACCGTTGCGTCGTCGCCCTACAGTTTGAATTTTCTCTGTATCCTAGGTACGTTTCACATACATAACATATATACATAACATCACGCCTGTATTCCCCGAAGGAGTAGGCAGAGGTGCACATATAGTACACCCATATTTCGCCACTTATGTTTTTGTTTTTCGGTCCCAATGTAATAGGGGGCGCGCCTATTGCCATCAACCGGGCACAAACCCAGACTCCGTGCAGCTGCTGAGAATTACCTAATGGAAAAACCCAGAAAACGTTTCACAAACATGAAATATCACATACACTACACCCAGACTGGGGTAAAACATCTGCGGATCACACAATTTTTTGTATTGCGCGGAAATCGAACCCACAACCTTCAACAGTCTAATTGCTTATCCACTGCACCAATCAGGTGGCAGAAGGAAAGGTGATCTGCAGATGTTTGTCGCGAATCTGGAAGTTCCTTTATGTGATATTTATGTTTGTAAAACGCACCCACGATACAGGAGAAATTCCTAGTACCTACTACGTTTATAAAAAAAAAGTAGTTACATGAATGTCCTACTGACTATTATTTATTTATGGGACCTTTTATTTTTTTCCCTTCTTTTTACGAGTTTTCGAGAAATTCACTCATTTTATAAGTTCAATCGAAAACATTTTACCTAACAAAACAACGGCTCTAATTACTATTCACTACTCTGATTTAGTAGATTTTGAGTATACCTCAAGTCTTTACATTTTATTGACCCGTATTGAGATGGAAGAGCATCCTTAACAACTTCCAGTTATCAGCAAAATTATTAGAGTGCACCGGTTAGTTTCAATGAGGAAAGTTTAATATCTGTATCGTGTTTTATAGAACTTCGAAGTAGTATATCCTATATTATATTTTACTACAGCTAAAAAAAGGGCTTAAATACAAAATTGTAATAGAGGAATGACGAATTAATCGACTAAATTCTTTAGAAAGATAAATATAACAATATTTAATGAGAAAAGTATTTTCCATTAGCATAATTGCAACTAGGAACCTATTGCAGTTACATAAACGATAGGTCGGATTAATATCAAAAGGCTGGTCACCTATTTCCATTGGATGGGACACACTTATGATGAGCAACATAACGTAGGTGCAGAGACCCCGAATTATGGAGACAACCGCTGGCGACCCCTTTATGAATACAGTCTTACTTATACGTATCACTGATATGATATCTTACTGATACACGATAAATAATTACTTTACTTAGAAAGAAAATTTACTTTATTTTTAAAACAATGTGGGAGTAAATAGGTAGGTACTACTAACTATATAAAATAATAAAAGCCTGTAAAAATGTAATAACTCCGAAAATATTAATCAAAATTTAAGCGATTTTTATAGAACTATTAAGTTCTCGTTAAGCAGCGAAAGATAAATTGAAACTAGAAACCTATAAAGTACCAGCAGATACGTTATTAATCTAGAAACTTTAGCTTTGACGGTAAGTCGGCTTAAGTTGTAAATGATGGGATTTTAATAAGATACTACCCTAGTTACGTTTGAAATACTGGTCCTAGAATCGAGTGCTCATGTAATAATTATTTAGAGAATTCCAGTATTTTATAATCTAACAAATACTTATTAATAATTATTATTATTTTAAGCTTACAATGTCCTGTTGCAGGGCAAAGGCCTCCCTACTTTACCGAACTACTAATCTAACGCATTATTCGTTGTAAGTATTTATGTAGGACTGGACAGTGACAACCCTTGTCAGAGACATATGGAAATAGAGTAGAGAAGTTTCCAAATTATTTTCAGTATGCCCCACTCTAGAAAAGTTCCCAGCGTAGCGTAGCTATGAGATACCACATGCGCAAAAAATCCAAATTCAAGCTACTTACCCTAGGCGGGACTTGATCTCGTAACCGTTAGCGCAACACTCCAAATACTACTACGTTAATTGAGTCACATTAATTGGGAAATTAATTACTGCTGCAGCGTCTAAGTGGTTTTTTCAGAGCCAACCCGCGGCACAAATATATCAGAATTGCCTACAAAAGTTTTTCATACTTGGGCGTGTGCATTTGAGATTAATGTACACATGTCCTTTAGACTTAGTTTGATATATGGTATCAATGCAAACATCGTTTCGATGGTTTCAAAGAAAACAAAACAATAATATTATATTAGGCGGACTGTCTAGTCAATTATTTATTTATTACTAGCTGACCTGGAAGACTTTGTACCGCCATCTCACCATTTAAACCTTTCCTGGACTCCTACGGATATTTCAAGATCAAAATTGGCCAGATCGGTCCAGCCGTTCTCGAGTTTTAGCAAGACTAACGAACAGCAATTCAGTTTATGTAATTCTGTAGATTTATTATGGTTTGCTTACAGCTAATACAATGAAACTTACATTATATACATAACAATAGCCATCATTATGTTAATTGCTTAACCAATTAAAAACACGTTACACAAAAATAAAGGGGATTACAGAAGTAACAGAGTACAATGCACTATAAAATGTTTCAATACAAATTCTTAATACCTTGCAGAAGAAATGTCCTCAATATGTCACATTTAATGATTTAATAAAGTCTTTAATGGATAACCATAATTACACCAGAACATCCCTACATGAGCCTCCAGAGAGCGTGAAGATAAACTCTAATATAATTCATCATCTTTGCTCCAAACATAATGCTAGTTTCTCGGCTCACCTACACGCACCAATCAGTAACTACGATCCTAATTGAATACACTAATTTTAGTTCAAACTTGCTAATATGAGACGATATTAGAAGTTCGTAACAACTACCAGGGTATAGTCTATAGCAAATACATAATATGAAATTTATCAGGCTGCTTTATAAGTATGTATGTATATAGATGCATATTTAATACTTATATAGTAACACGTGATGGGAAGCCAGTGAATTCTAAACGATATTCAGCCATTGTCCATCTAAGAGAGATTGCCAGTGAAAATTAAACCATGCCAAACTGGATTTAATCATAACGAATAGTTATGCTTTGATCTAATATTTTATTTATTTTTTTTTTTTTATTTTTTTTTAAAAAACGTCGCCTCACACTAGGAATTTCTCCTGTGTCGTGAGTGCGTTTCACAAACATGAAATGTCACATACACAAACACCCAGACTCGGGACAAACATCTGTGGTTCGCACAAAGTTTTGCCCCGTGCGGGAATCGAACCCGCAACCCTAAGCGCAGCAGTCCAATCGCTTAGCCACTGCGCTAATCAGGTCGTCAAACCTGAAATATCTAGAATTATTTCAGTAGCTACAACTACATATTATATTATGACTATTACACCTCATTGAACATTACAACAATTGTTTGAAAGCCAAAGGTTGCAATTCTATGCTGATTATGTGAATATAATATGATCTAAACTGGAAGCTTTGTTAATACATTTTCAGACAATTTTAAGCATAACAGCTTCAGCTTGACTTGGTTAGCAACGCAATAAGAAATAACGAGGACTAAAAAGTCGAAAAATTTGAAGAACAAAAATCAGTGACAAAAAATGGAACCAACTACAATAATTCGGAGCAACCAAACAAGCGCAAACTTTGGTAATACAGACGCAATCTTACTTGTAATCTTCTTTGAAATCGCAATTCCATTTCCAAAGGCTTTATTAAATATTAGGGGTATGAGGCGGCGAGTTCGTGATACCGTATATTGTAACAATGTTTCCGAACGATCTCACGTGTTGAATCCAAGTGGAGTCTCTTATTGGACGACTTTGTAAGAGCTAGGGAAACTCGTAATCGGCTTCAACAGAATGAAACTGCTGGTTGCAACTATTACCTACTTCTGTGGTGGTGCAAGGTACAAGTGACACGCATCATGCGAGGAACCTCTTCAGGAAGTCATTTAGTTTCTTCTATCATTTCCATTTTAAGATCTCTTATGATATCTAAATGATAAAACCGTATATAAAATTATGATTGCTAAAAGAAACTCCTAATCAGAAACATATAACTGAAATGAATATATAATGAAAGAGAACTATACCTACTTACTTATGCGTTGAATAAGAATGCGCACCATATACTACCATAGTACTCATTTTCATCGCTCCAGTCGAGCTTAAACGATGTGTCAAGGATAAAGAAAATAAACAAAAGTAGATGCGGGCTCTATATAAATCTATTTAACGACCATAATTCATGCCCAACAACAACGGAAATAAAAACAAAAAGATCAAACCTACCTTAATGATTGAAAAAGAAAAAACATTTTGATGCAGTGTTTTGGGAGAAACGTGTTGGTATATTTGACGCGTTTGCTTTATTATGTTACTATTCCCTCAAAAAACTGAGGCAAATGATAGTGCTTACATTTATCCAGTGAGCGTGGTGATCAATGCTCAATCCTTCTCTATACGAGAAGTGGCCCTCGCCCTGCAGTTGTACAGTTATAGGCTGTTTTGATCTGGGAAAACCTTAGTGTTGAAGAGGAAATTATTTGAATAGTCCCTAAACCTGATCCCTTTAAAGAACAGTCTACAGGGAACATAACCATCATCTTATTGATCCTGCCACCCACCCAGTGATGCAGAGAGAATTATTTTATTACTCTGTTTTCTTTATTCAAATATTCCCGCTTTATCGTAGTTTATGGTAATCGACGACAAGATTTGTGCGCCAGCTAACGGCCATCATAATATAAAGGATAAGTATTGCTAACATCACCGAGATGGATTCAGAAGAAACTCGCAGAATCAGGATATATTACCGTTCGTGTACATTATTCTTGCTGTATAACTCTCATTTATTTTTGTTATTTGCTTATATTTTATCTTAACTTCCAAAGTTGCTCTGTTATGCGAAATGTTTGTGGTAATCGATGGATGAGTTTGATTTACAAATTGTTATTGTATTGTCATAATCTGCTAGGTAAATCGCACTGTTCATATTTTTTGTAATACAATACAGAAGAAATTACTCTTCATTAGGTTTTGAAAAATGTTATTTTAATAGTGGGTCTATAATAAACATGTAATTAAAAACATAAACATAACATCACGCCTGTATTCCCCGAAGGGGTAGGCAGAGGTGCACATATAGTACACCCACATTTCGTTTTTTTTTTTTTTTTTTTTCAAAAAAAAAACAAAAAAAAACATGTAATTATCATCACTTATAGACTGAAAACTTACCTTGGACATAGATCAAACATTGGCGATAACCCATTTATAAAATCGAATTGGAGAACTAAAATCGAAAGTAGATTTGTGCAACTAATACAAATATCTGTTACCACTAACACAAAAATAAATCAGAAGGCAATTTGTTATTACTTAGAAGATAAAAAGTCGATGCGGTCCACCCGAGCCAGTTCAAATGGTAATTTCATGCCATCGCTTATGACTTGATCTGTCTATAAAGAGCGGCTTAAAAATACTCGTATTATATTCTCAAAACGACTTCAATATAAAGTGATATACGTTTTTCGATCACTTTTAATAAAACGATTGATCTTTATGAAGGAAATTTTAGTTAAAATTGATATTTGAAAATTTTAGGATTTAGGTTCGGGGGTAAAGAAAGTTAAGTCTAGTAAGAAACAACTTGACATGTTATAAAACCTTGTTTACTGTTTTTACAACTTTTTTCTGATATCTCGTTACATCCCGAATAACTTTTTAAGAATATATTTTTTAAAACTCTATGTCACCAGTGTGTTAAATCCATTATAAGTAGTTCGTATTAGATACTTGTAGAAGGATACTATTTTAATGCGAATGCTACATCTAAACTCGTCGGCAACAATATTTGCACATAACATCACGCTTCTATTCTTAAGGGAATAGGCAGAGGTGTACGTATAGGTTTAGGTACACTCATTTAGCCAGTTATAGGTCCCAATGTAACTAGGGACGAGCCTATTTGTCATCAACCGGGAACAAATCCAGATTTCGTGCTGCTTCTGAGAATTACCTAATGGAAAAACTGAATGACACTTCCCCGGAACCGGGATTTGAACCCAGGACCTCATGTTTAGCAGTCGCGCTTAGCGGTTAGACTAACGACGCAGAACCATATTTTCAAATCCTGTTAAGCGTACAATAACGGCATTAACACAAATAACTTCAACCGCGTTGGCGTTTTACATTGATTTTATACAACTAATGGAAAACACGTTACAGCTAAAGCTTTCAAATATGTTAAACTATAATTTGTACATAATTTGCAAAGCTTAAACAATCATTTTAATTATAAATCATGTCAATCAACTGCTGAGTAATTAATTGAAATTCCCGTACATTCCATTTAATGAATTTAGAGTACCTAATTGTTTCATGTATTTAATGATTTGTGATAATTATGTTATAAAGTCATCCTATACGCTGTTACAGTTTTGTTTTGTTTGTGTATTATTTGGTGCAAAACGACTAACAGTGCATATGCGAATATCCTGTTAAAAGATTAAGCATTCCGGGATTCTTTTGTAGTGGATTTTTTGCTTATGCAATGACGTAATTTAATACCAACGTCCAACAAGCCAGATATCAGCGTGTGTTACGCCTAAAGAAGGCTTCATTCGATTATCCCATAGACGTAGAGTACCTATACAGATGTAGCGGTTGATACGTGTATCATTCCGATAATACTAAGATATTCAACCGCACTGGAAACCAACTACTGAATAAGTGGGGAACTGTTAGTCATTACATAATCTAGGTTGCATATTTGGTGAGCGGTAGGTATTCAAACATTACATATTGAATGATGTAAGTTGTGGGGTAAGGAAGTCGGTGCGTATTCAGCCCTGAACCCTGCTTCCGCTCACTGGAATGGTAAGCTTATACATTATAAACACCGCTGCGGTTTCATTGCCTTTGTATGTTATTTCTTTTATTACTTTTTTAACCTTATTGTTGCACGAAAAGCTACAGTGCCTGTCGCGGACATTAGCAAAGCGTAAACACATTATGCGGAATTTAAAATTGCATTCTTGGTCACATTTGTGCATACAAATGAAATAAATGTGTACAACTAAGGAGACTTATTGATTGAAGGTATGTGTAGTAGGGGAGCGCGGGGCTGGTTTTAACGGAGGTAGGTATTAACAAGCTTATTCCCACCAAACGCGAAGTGTCAAAAGTATGAGACTCGGTTTAGTATACCCTTTATACACAGCCGAACGTGTCCTGACCGGTCAGTGGTCGACCGGCCGTCGCTAGTAATAGTTGTGCACAGGACCCTCGGATTTACAGGTAAACGAACTTTTCGTACTTCGTAATGAATTGATTTAAGATATATTTATTCGCTAAATTGAATCAAAGTTTATCCTAAATTAATATTTATTCTATTGACTTTAAAACTATTATAATTGTTTGTAATTAATTTTACTAGATTATTTTCTGTAATTGATGAAGTATAAAAAGTGACCTTGGGGCTAAAATTAACAGATTGAGCGGGGTAAGTATTAACATGTTAATACTCCTCCACGTGTCGAATCTAAACGAAAGCGTTTAAGGAAATCCACTATTCTCACTGATACTCCCGAAAAATTGGCCTTAGAGGAAGAAGCAAAATTAAAATCATCTAAAAAGATAAAAACCAGTCAGACTGAAACTAAAAATAAGGGTAAAGGGAAAGGTAAAGGTAAATCAACCCGGAGAGTAGAAGTAGAAAAGGTGAAGAAGCATATTCTTCAGGATGACAGTGAAGAAGATACTGCTGCTGTTTAGTTTGCGCCGAGTCTTATAATGACGACACATCTGGACTTGACTGGATACAATGTATTTTATGCAAAGGATGGGCTCACATCACCTGTATCAAGGGTGATATCAGAAAATACATATGCCTCAACTGTTTCTCAGATGATGAGTATTCTGATTATTTTTTGACAAAAACAAACTAGGCAGGTACATATTTCCTGTCTACTTTTAAGTACAAATTAGATAAAGATCATTTAAACTAATATAACTTAAAGACTGTATAACTTGAAGTCTGATGCTAAAAAGTATTAATTAACGCTGTAAGAATTGTTGATAAATGTAGATTTAAATACTTTATTGTTTAAGGTAACTCATTAAGATTCTTTAAAACTGTTGATACCAAAAACTTTATGTGACTGATTACGTAATACTTAATTGTTAAGTTTAAACTATTTTAACAAATGTTTGAAGGCTTAAAAGCTCTAATACTCAGTAGATATGGTGGTTAATTAGTATTGATTTATGAACACTTTAAAGATTGTTGATTATGAAAAGTTTAGTAACTTTAAAACGTTAAGTTTAAATTATGTGTTAACTTGTTTAGGCTTAAAATATATATATGTATAACTATATATCTATAATAAAACATTTGTATTCGTGTAAATGATGTTTTATTTAAGTATTTCATAATTTTTTTGTCTTTGTTAATAATTGCCCCTTACGTTAATACGTACCCCAGCTCCGTTAATATTTGCCCCAAATGCGGGGCATGTATTAACAAATGACTTTTTTGGTTTTCACGGCTCTCTTTCTGAAAGCACTTACATACCGGATGTATTTTGTTACTAATATCATAGCTGAATAACCAAAGCATGTTTTCAATAAAAAATTAAACTAAAAAGTTCATTATCAAAGAAGATATAAACTATAATACAAAATTTGTTAGTACCAGCCCCGCCCTCCCCTACTCTCTTCTTTGCTATTTATAGGGCGCAGTTTAAAACTAAGATATGTAGGTACTAATAAAGTAAGGATCCTAGAATTACAGATGATGAAATATAATATTATATCGCTGTGATTAGCCCCTTTAACATAAACTCTAAAACCAGGATAGATTACGACGTGGAAGGAATGCAGCATCTCACTTTAACAGCGTAAACTGTCCTGCTTGAAGAGTTCATGGTAAGGGGGCTGGACATTGAGATACATCCAAACAGAGAACTATTAAAGGAGATAATTTACTGCCTCTTATAGGACTGCCTCGTTGGTCTAGTGGTCCGTGGTCGCTAAGCGCGACTGCTGAGCACGAGGTCCTGGGTTCGAATCCCGGGTCGGGCAGTGTTACTGGGTTTTTCCATTAGGTAATTCTCAGTGGCAGCACGGAGTCTGGATCTGTGCCCGGTTGATGGCAATAGGCTCGTCCCCTATTACATTGGGACCTAAAACAAAACTGGCCAAATGTGGATTGCTGCACTGCCTACCTCTTCGGGGAATACAGGCGTGATGTTATGTTTATAATTTATGTAGACCTCATCTTAAGATTTCAGGTCACAATACTTACCAATATTTCTTACAATAAGTGCACCAAGAAGTGAAACTGGAAGTTATTATATACGTAAGGCTCATAAGCCGGTACGAGAGCAAACAATTCCTTCAACAAGATACTTAAGTCAAGTTGAAACTTCGCATACTCTTGTAAAATTCTCGTAACTGCAAGTGTACTCCTTCATATCTCAGGTACTTTACGCTCATTAACGGAATATTCTTTATATTATTAAGTCAGTTATGGAATTCATAGTCTAAAAATATAGTAAGTATGTAGATATTAAAGATTCTAAAAGTATGCTTTACTCGATTTTACATTGCAATAGTAATGAAGTGTGAAACTGTTTGTATTTATTCTAAATGATCTCTTTTTGTAGATATGGAAGGCCAAGAGAAAATTTTTCATACCTATATAATGTACGGTTATGGGAGATATGTTGGAGAGAGATAATATCGTGATTTTTTTTTAAAACCTTTGCTATAACTTACTAAGGCGGCTTTACGAAACAAGAGAGTACCTATCTATTTTCTACACTCAGGCGGCTACACGCTTGTGCAGTCTCGTAACTGTTCACGTTCCAGTTACAAGTTTTTAAACAAGATGTCTTCAAATTACCTATCACCAAAATATCTCTTACCCCTATATGAAGAATAGAACAAGAGTGAAAAATGTCAAAAGCAAATGTCAGGTCAGTAGCATGTAGTACAAGTTGTGGTTTTGGCACTATTACCATTCTAAAAACTAGGTTTGACACTGGCCGGCAAAACTAAATTGGTACTACACTTCTAAATTTTTTTTTTAGACATTTAAAATAAGAAACGTTTATATTAAATTTTATCAGCTTTCTTTGAATCTATAGTAAACTAAATATTAGTGAGTAGAACTTTTTATTTCAGTCTTTTTAATGTACTTACTTCTCTTTTTAATGATTGCCTCGTTGGTTTATTGGTTGCTAAGCGCGACTGCTGAGCACGAGGTCCTGGGTTCAAATCCCGGGTCGGGCAAAGTGTTACTGGGTTTTTCCATTAGGTAATTCTCAGTAGAAGCACAAAGTCTGGATTTGTGCCCGGTTGATGGCAATAGGCTCGCCCCCTATTACATTGGGACCCTACCCCTATTTGCACCTCTGCCTACCCCTTCGGGGAATACAGGCGTGATGTTATGTTTTGTAATGTAAACGTAAAAAGTTATTGCAATTTTAGCAGTGCGATACTTAGTTTTGCAGGCCAGTGTATATAGTATTATAAATACAGATATAGTGTATATCAATACAAAATACGGTGAACTTTAATTAGCTCATCTTAGTTAGTATACAGGGAAATCCATCCTTGCATTCTGAATTAGCGGAACCGAGTGAGTTGCCTACATTTTATTAGCTTCAATCAAGCATCTTGATTAAGACCGACGCTCTTGTATAGTATAAACCATTATAGTACAATCAAATACGTGTAATAGATTTATATAAGTGTCTAATCTGTGTGGTAAATAGGAAATTTATATACCTTATAGTATATATGGCTGGTAAAGTCTCCGTACAATCTAAGGCTTGGAATAATTGGAAAAAATAAAAAGCAAAATGGATGAAATGCTGACTCTGATTCTCATCAATATGACACACAATCACGAACCATGATTTACAGGCAGGGGAAATCTTCTTCATCAGGATTCTATTTACCCATGTTCCCAAGCTCCTTAGTAGCCTCTAGCCAGTCTATTGCCATTAATGAAGCCTACATCCATGTTTGTTAGTTTCTTCTTCCAATACTTACATTTCTCGGCCCCTATCTATCAGTCTGATGGCAAGAAGGCGAGCACCAAAGATCCAGTGACCGATTGCTTTTTAACATAATTCTAAAGTTTCAACCGAACTTCTCTGCACGAGTTTGCCTTTGACTACAATATCCAGTACGGAATAAAAACGCTTTTACAATGAAACTTTTACGAAGCACATCGTATTTTTTAGAGGAGTTGAATTTCCGAACGTTTGATATTTTTGATGCTGTGGATGGGTGAAATATATGAGTTGCTATCGTGTCTGGGTTGGTATTGTTGTGTTTATTTTTTACAAAGTTCAGCTAAACGAATAGTATGTAATACTATGCCTTAAATATATTATACGTTTCAGGCAGTTTTCACTTTCGGTCATTAGGAATGCTTCAAAATATATATTCGCCCTATTCCAGCTGTACGGTTAGAAGCGTGCTCTGAGATGCGAGTTCCAAATCCCATAGTGTTCTTTAATTTGTTAAGTCACCTAGTAGGTGCCCAACGTAGTCTGCACATTATTTACTTGTGTACTAAAATGGACCTTAATAGGTCATGTATAACCCGACTGTGGGAACTGTCATCTTGTCAACAAATGCCTGTGTGCGCTGGCCTAAAACTGCCTACATATGTGATCGAACCACTGACCTGTAGTGCACTACAAGTATAATAGAGGTCAACGCATCGAATATTGCAAAATTTCGTTCGATGTTAACAGCACTCCGCGGATTTTGATATTCTTAATTTGTCCTTGTATGGTGCGATTTAAAGACTTGAGAATATATCACATGCGCAAACACTAGACGCAGACAAATATAAAACTACTCTTAGCGCATCAGTCTAATCACTTAGCAATCCACCATTTAGGTCGTCAGTACCTATGTAGTTGTCAAGTCAGATTGAGGTCTCCACAAATGTTGAACCGGGCCACGATATTCAGCAAGCGTATGTCCGGAGGCTGCGAACGTGCTTAGCACTTGACGATCCTAGTTACGTTCATTCAACCAGTCGGTCGGTGCGGAGCATTAGGCGCGGATTGAGATCTCGTGTGTCGCACATACGTTCAGGTTGCGAGCACGATCCCGCGGGACGGGCATCGGGCAACGCTACTCGTTATTTAGTGGACCGACACTTAAGACCGCTGACACGATTGTGTGGAATGTAGGTTATAGCTAAAACATTCAGGTGTTAAACGAGACACAACAATTGTTTTGACATTATTAGTAGGTAGTCAATACATTGATTGGCCATTTGGTTCGTACCTAAATTTGAACCAGCATTTTGTGTACCACCAAGACTAAAATTCGGGTAAAATATAGAAATGTCCTTGGCATTCAAATTCATTGGTATTAATAGTAGAAGGTGTATAGTGAATATGACATCGAATGCGGTAATCAGTAGCATTTTACAGCTTTTTTTCTAAACAAACCAGCTACTTAATTAATTATACATTAAATAAAAATACGATTTGCACCCCTAAATGCCAGTCGTGAATACAAAAATGTTTATTATCCCTGCTTCATTCAAACTCAATTGTGAAGAGATTTTATTTACAAATCGTCAAAATTCTGATTATGTTGCTCATCAGCGCTATCCTTTAAAAGGGTGGGAGGGAGGGAGGGAGATGTTTTGGAAGTGCGTGAAATAGGCTAATGAAGTATTTGGGGCGCCCTCTGAAGCGCCGTGATTGGTGATGGAATACTAAGCATGGTCCGATGAATAGCTTCGCGTAATTCTTTCTGATTGTATGCCGAAAAATGAGAATTTTTTTTCGCCTATTTTAATTTCAGCTGGAATTTGGACGGAATTTACAGTGTGAGCTTTGTGTTATGGGTGTTGTATTATTATTTATATTTATGCTTATATTTTCATTTAGTAGCTATTGTCCCTTGAATTTTATAATAGGTAGGTAGGTATTATTTTGTCCCTAGTACAAATGGTAGTAGTGTTTAATGTACTGGATATCCGACATTATTTTTGAACATTAAAACTAACTATCGTAATTTAAATAATTTATGGCTACATACTGTTTATACAAAAAACTGTAGGTATTTCTTGTTTTGTACCAACGATGATAAGAACTTATTTGCCATCATTAGGGCTGGGCTGATACAAAGCCTATTAGGACTAATTTTATAGGTAGTATTATGTGTTCGAATAGTATTGTGTAACATTATTATGTATTAATCCTTGATCTGGCATCGTACGCGGGTCATAAGGATTAATGCATGTGTTGCGTATTGCAGGCTATAGCGTCGGCAACAGCCATTATTGTTGTATTAAATTATGTCGAACTTGACGATAATATACTGGCTTTGATCACATAATAATAGGTAATATAAATAATTATCGGTAGATTTCTGATACATACGTATAATTTCCAGTATACATATGATTATGTTTATCAATAAATTAGTGTGATGTATGTCATTGTATGTAGCCAACCCGCAGTGAGCTAGCGTGATGATCAATGCTCAATCCTTCTCTATATGAGAAGAGGTTATGCCCTGCAGTGGGACTGTTATAGGCTGTTACTATTATGTCATTGTATGTTTATCTAGCTGAAATTCTTAAAAGGGTAGGCAAAAGTTTGTTTAGTCAGTTTTCCAGACAGTTTTAATACCATTTATTACGGAGTAGGTAAGCCTATTGGCATAAAGGTATTAGGAGATAATCCCAAATTAGTCAGTAGTAATAACGGATCTTAGAATAACTTAGAAGGGACATAATATTACACTTAATTAGTATCATTAGTAGTGGCTTTCTCGTCTAGTCCATATCTTATACTCAGATACTAATCTTGTACTCATATCTTACGTTCACCGTTATCAAAATATAGTCTGAAATAAATGGATGACAACTTTTCTTTGACCAAGGTTCCAGTTTAGACTACATAACACCTTACTTTCGTCCCTAACTTGATATTTACGTGCGATTTGTTTTTGGCTTGTATAATTTGTGTATTTTTCCAAATTTTGATAGAAATATTGTGCTGGTAGGTAGTTTGTTGCGACGACGTTTCATCTACCCAGCTACAGCACTACGAAGCGGTGACGGGCGGGCCTTTTTGCGGGTTGTCTTGATGGTATTTGATGTTCAAAAACTACTTATAATTAAGTATATTTTGAAAAAATTATTATTATTCCTTTTTTATAAAAATGGTTTAATATTGCTAATTAATTATACTCAAATTGATGGGTACTTAATGTGTGTATGTATACACACACTATTTTATTTCTCGTACCAAAAGTACGGTACGTTAAACTTACTTGAAAATGGTGGATGCAAAATTTTTTGCATCCATAAAATCCTTGGATTTCGAGTAGCGTATAAATGCAAGCTTAGCAGCTGCCGTATCCAGTGCATAACATAGTTTGAAATTCTCGTATGGTGAAGTTAACGTTCATGATTTCCCTCACCGGGCGAAAGTTTGTGCCTTTCAAAAAGTTCCGCAGTAAATCAACTCTTCTTACCTATTACAATGCGTGTATACGAGCACTTGTTTAAGATATTGCGCTGTAAAACTTATGACGGTAATCCTTTGTATGTATTTTTATTTCAGAAAAATATTTAGTTTTAGTTTAGTAGTCCCTAGGGACGGAGGGAAAGAGTCATTAGGGGTAAGAGGTGACGAACTCGATGTGGCCTGATGAATACTTTTGAATTTTCTGATGAAGGAGAAATCATCCGCCTCGTATCCTTCTTACGAAGATTAAAAGCCTATGCGTGCGTGTTAAAATTAAAATTAAATTACCTCCTATATTAGACGTAATTCAACAAAGGATGTACTAATTATTTCGTGATTTAACTTTTTTACTGGTTTATTTCACTAATAACGACCATGCTTCTTTGTAAACTTATAATTTGTTAAAACAATATACGTTGTATTTAATAGTCTGGAGGCCTTGTTCTAAATATTCCCGCAAGAAATCAGAACAAATGCGATAACTGGAGCAAAGTAAATAAACAACAGTAAAATTTTGCGTCTAGACTCCAAACAACAAAAAAATTAAATTAAATAGTCTAAGAGTAAGAAATGGTAGAAAATCGATTGTGCTTTAATTCTAATTCTCTAATTAATTGTGATACTTCACCCAAATAGTTTATTTAGTTTATCTCTAAAATAACACTGATGTGATTTTTCTTTACTTTAAAAAGTAAATTATAATGTCTATATTTTTGACTACTTCTATTGTTTTTTTCTTTGTAAAACGTTGCCCCACACTAGGAATTTCTCCTGTAACAATGTTTCATAAATATGAAATATCACATACATAAAAACACAGCGGTAACAATCCAAAAACAAGCGGTATTTTATATATGACATATTGTTATTTAAAAAAAATATTTTATGAAATGAGTGTGGTTCATGGAATATCGTTAAAATCTTATTTTAAATTTGTATCTGCCCACTTACTTACGTTGTGAAAACGAAACGCACACACACTGCACATAGTGACGTCTCGCTTCCACGACGTAAACTGTCCTGCTTTAAGAGATCATGGTAAGGGGGCTGTTCTACGCATTATCTTCTTTTATTTGTTCGCAGACTCCAGTATCGAACACAAACACGTATATCAAACCATAAAAACATTTGTCCCGTTTCACGATTGAACTTTCCACCCGTTTAACCACGGCGCCGTTCGGTTCGTATATTTTATTCATCTCTGTTTCCCATATAATCATATCTAGAATTATTCATTGTACTACGACAGTCGGGGTGAGAGAGCTGAATATTTCACCTTCACAAAGATATTGACAATTCCTTTCACAGGTAGTTCCGAGAATTTACCTCTTTAACACACACAGCAGGAACTCTAATACATTCTTTAATTAAAGTCTCTATAACTAAAAAAGGAACGTGTGACGTGTAATTGAAAATAGGGCGTATATTTGTTCGGAATTTATAGTTGTTGCTGCAAACACACGAACGTGTTAAGCTTCACAACTAGGCTATAAATATCGGCGAGCTCTGAATTATAGCTTTAGTTCAACACACAGATTTGTTCCGTGTGTTTCGACCACAATACACCTATTTAACCGACGGTCGCAACCATTATCGATCAATTCGCAGTCACTAGTAGTTTGTTGTTGTAGTTCTTTGGGTTCAGGCTATCCTAGGGGCAGTTACAGGTTGTTTGGAATTGCACGACTTCGAGATACTCTAAAGGGTCCCCGAGGCAAAATGTCGTAAGGCAGAAGTTCTGCGGTCCTATTTATTGGTCAGCTTTCCAACAATTTTGCTCGCCTAAGGGACTACGCACACTTATTCAGCTCCATTCGCGTTTCGCTGAACGATTTTGGTCACACTTATACAGCTTTGCTGCTATCAGCCGCGTACGGCGTCGTAAGAATGAGAATAGCCGTCATAACGTGCTATCTACTGCGTACGGCGCTGAATACGCTGCGAAGACGGTGAGCTACTCATTTAGTATTGTGCCCGCAACATGGACAGTTCTATATGCGATATTTATATCGTTTCGCTTCTTGTAGAAGAAATAGAAAACAATAAACGTAAAAAAATTAAACACCAACGACAATGGGTCAACCCACTTTAGAGAAATAGGAATTTGGTTGGAGAACATGCAACATAAAGCACGTCTGCACTCTTTAATCCTTGCGTGCATAATGATTACGCAATAATAAATCAAATCAATGTAGGAACAATACAGGTCGCAACTTGTCGACAAGGAGTCGCGAACCATCCCTGTAAAGAGCTGTTCCGCCGCGTTCGACGGCGATTGCGGCGGAACAGCGCTGTACGCGGCGGAACAGCGCTGAACGCGGCGGAACAGCGCCGAAAGCTCTCTATAGCATTCGGATAATAAAAACACATTTATCCTCATTTTATGCTGGTTTGCCGCGAAAGGAGAATGGACGCGGAAAGCTGAATGGACGCGTACACGTCTCCATACAAAATTGTTGTTTTCTATGGACAAAAGCTGAAAGGAGCTGAATAAATGTGCGTAGTCCCTTACATTTGTACCAATAAGACCAGTTGTCCGGAGGCAATACTTGTCATTTTCATAGAGGCCACGTGTTACCTCAACCCTGGATTGCTTGAAGAAGTACCCGGCCCAAATCAATAGTCCTCTCTTCAAAGACTATGTGTCTGTCTATAGGTCAAAGGTATATAAGTAGTACCTATAGGTCTATAAACTAAAGAAGGTTATTAATTCACAGAATTGTCAATATGTAATACAATAGTAAAACAAATCATAAATATATAATAATATAAAATTTACTGAAATAAAAAAGATTAATCAAATGTAAACGAAACGAAAACTCATTGTTGAAATAAATCAATAGCCTACCATGTTGGAATTCAATTTGAAACAAAGATTGTGTGCAAACAGTACTGATGAACGCCAGTGATCAAAATACACTTTTGTAAAATAAATACATAGTCAAACTGAAGTCCGGATCATCTAGTAAGCGATCAATAAAATTGATTGGTGTTGCAATGAAATAAATGGGTTTGAATGAGCTTGATGCTTTTGATACAGTTGCAGTTTCCAAGTTAAATATCGGCTGTTGCTTTTCAATTTACGCTTTATTTTCTATCGCCTTATAATACGAGCATAGTGAGAGGTTATCGCCACCGATGGATGCAATTGGCAAGTTGTCGTTCATTGTGGCGTTTACGAGTATTTTTATATAACTATGTATAACATATTATTATAAGTATCAGTACAACGTAACTAATAAATTTCTGAATTTAAGTGATGACTTTTCAGTTATCAAATATATTAGGACTAGAGAATATTACATTCTTTAGTTACCTATACATATAATGACGGTAGGTATTTCTTCGCGAGGATTATAAACATAGCAATAACATACAAACAATTATATACATAGCAGTCAAAAATACGAAGACATAAAAAAAAAGTTAACGTAACGTTATAACGTTGTAGAATAGCAGTGTAGGTACACAGCTATTCTATAACGGCCATCATTTTCATAATCTCTACAATAGGTCGGTAATGAACGAAGGTACTCTAAGTGCGAGCTAACTCGTTCAACGTTATGCAAAGGGATTACTAGAGCAGTAGAACGGGTCCATCTCGACGTGTTATAATGACCAACTCAGCATTCCCAGAAACCCATTTCACACAAAATGGAGAATATTATTTCGCACATTATTTCGTTATCGTATACGCTTTATGTTTTAATTGCACATTTGATGACTGTAATGCAGCTTGTGAGTTTTGTGTACTTCCCAATACTCTTATCATGAGATCTATTATGAATTTGTTTGAATAATTACACCAGCATCGTTTAATGTCGTTTAAAATAACAAACCTGGCTTATTTATAATGAAACTTAATAGTAATAACAGCCTTTAACTGTCCCACTGCAGGGCAAAGCCCTCTTCTTTTATAGAGAAGCATTGAGCATTGATCACTACGCAAGCTCACTGCGGCTCAATACAAAAAATATGCGCAATAAATTAAACTAATATCAACTAGTAAGTGTAGTGCAAATGTCTCTTATATTGTATACTCCTTAAGTATCTGCAATTTTCCTAACCTTATTTCATTGTCTTAGATAAACTAAAAACGTACATTAAACATTTAAAAATATCGTGTAGCCCGCGCCATTAACATAATGAACACTCAGCCCATAATTTTCGGGTTTCTGTAGAAAAATCATCCCGCTATACGAAAAGTTACGAGGCCAAGTTTGCATGAAATTTCTCCCACCCGAAAAGTTAACACGTAAAGTTGTTCATCAAGCGCCTAAGATCGTTTTATTCATTTACAAGGAATTTTATTTTAAAACATAAAAGACTAAAAATAACAAAAGGGAACTCTTGAAGGTATTGTTTTGAATGGTGCTTATAATTTCCTGCGTAGCGGTGGCAGGGTTAATAGACTGTTTGGCTCGACTTTGTTCAGCTCTCTGCATCCTTTATTGTGGCTCTTCTTATTAGTATGGAAAAGCCTTTTTACGGGGCGGCGTATCATAGTGTTTTGTATAGATTTTACTTATTTTAATATGTTCCTTATTCCTTGTATTAACTCGTTTAAAATATAATAAGTCTTAATTAATTATGTTCGGTAGTTTTAAGGTACCTGTAAATCATAAAATTATTGAAAAACAATGCATAGTATAGTAGGTATATGTGTACTCAATTAATTGTAAGTATAGTTAGGGAGGCCTTTGTTCAACAGTGGATATGTTCCGGCAGATGATAGTTAGAGTAAACCCGCTGAAATAAGTAGAGTACCTACCTAGAGCTATCTTCGTGTGTTGAATGGCACTTATAACTTCCTGCATGGCATTTGCCAGGTCACGAGAGGGTATTCATCAAACACTCATTCGCCTTTCTCAGTATTAGTAGTAGTAGGGGTTACCACGTTACAAAAAACATTTAAATAGTGAAAAAGATCTCCTGTGTTTTGTACTAGTATGCCAAAACTGAGCATAGTACCTACTTATATTAAGAATATGAAGGTATATGCGATGTCATGTCGCTAACGAGTAAATAGGTACACGCATTTTCAAGGTAATAAATTAATTTGCCGTGTTCTAAAAACCATTTTTGTACTCAGTTTATATATACTTAGGTACCTACTAAGTTTTCATTTTTCATACATTTACAAAAAAATGCGCGAAACATTTTCACGTTGGTTTTAGACGTAAATTTAATGTACACACCATTATGGTAGATCCAAGATTTTGTACCAAATGTTAGGTACATAATACCTGCTTCCGACGCTGTGAAGTGACTCTGAAATGGATACTCAATTTTTATTTCAGTTGACATTCTAACGATGGGGTTTATAATCGAGCGATTGCACTACTTAATGTTCATTGCTGGCTATTATCAGACGCTTTTAGCAGTAAAGAAAAAAAATACCTTTCCTATTACTCGGAGCCTTATAGCAGAAATTGTTTCTCTTTTTAAAAGTTATTGTGACCAAAAAGGATTTTAAAATGAGAGGTTACTCTCATTCACAATTAATTTTTCTTGTAGTAACGAATAGACCTCCCAGTATTATGGATTACCGTTTCTTTCAGAAGAGCAAGGCAACTTGACTCTTACTTTGCAAGTTATCTGTGATGATGAATCCTTAGAAAAATCTTACAGTAGACGTATAGAAATTGATAAGTTTAAGCAAATACAGCCATGCAACTTAATCTTCTTAATTATTCTGACGAAGACTGAAGACGACCTGGTTGGCGTAGTGGTGAAGCTATTGGACTGCTGCGCTAAGGGTTGCGAGTTCGATTCCCGCACGGAACAAAAATTTGTGCGAACCGTAGATGTTTGTGTATCGGAACTTTCATGTTTGTAAAACGCACCCATGATACAGGAGAAAATCCTAATGAGGGGCGACTTTAAAAAAAATCTTTATCAGTAATCTAGTCTAGTGAACATTCATTTAAAAATTACACTCGATACTCGATGAACTAAGAACAAGAATAATTTTGTTTTTAATCCAAAAAGATACATGCTTACTTAAAATTTACAAAAAAACGAGCAACTTAGTGAAATACGTATATTCGTAACCATAAACAGATAGATTTATCTTTATTGTACAACAAATATAATACCTATAAGAAACAAAGATGTCGACTGCTTCTCATAACACGTAGCTATGTATATGTAAACGCAATACCAGATTACACATGATATATTAGGCGTCTTGTTTACCTGTTCGGCTTAGTCTACTGCCGGATTGACTGGATATAGACAGTTATCTCCCAAATACATGTTAGTTCCCGTTTAGTTAACATTATATTAACCTAAGTGGAAATTGAATTAGGTGGTGTAAATACAGAATTAGGTCGTTTGAACTAATTATAATCAGCCACTGAGGCTGTCCTTCCACACATCTTGTGCACTCGAAGCCGCAATTTAGTTGTGGTTTACCTCCGACACGCGATGTTTGCCGGCTAAATTTCAAAACTAAATTCTGGCTGATCAGAAATTGTGTTTTCGAAATGAAATGTGTAAGTTTCAGAAACGATTGTAATAGTTATGAATAAATGTAATAACGCGAATAATATATAAGTAATTAAACTAAACTTATTTAGGGATGACGATGTTAGATGATGACGGCCTTACAATTTGTTTTCTCCAATAAACCACGATGTAATCCCGAAAAATATTTTTATTACAACCTTAATAATTGTTCGACAGTAAAATTTGTTAGTTATTAATTTCCTATATTATATCAAAAATCGAAGTATCGTAGAAATACATACTACAAATTTTAATCATAATTGAATAGATCGTATTTTTTTATCTTTTATTTTGTAGCCAAGGTTTTGGTTTCCAAGAATCCGTAATAACCGGGCAGCTATCAACTACAATAAAGATAAATAAAGAGATGCGAAAAGTATCGCGAAAGAAGCTTTTACTAAGAGCAGATAGTTTTAATCAATTCCTAGAACTAATGATGAACGAGACCATAGTAACCTTGTCTTTAGTGAGAAAGGGAGCTTCGGAAAGCATACTTTACAAATAGCAAGGTTACACAAGCAAGCAATATAACGTCTATAAGGTAATTTTTGAAAGCGGTGGCCAATGCGGGACCCGTCGTCAAGGGGCTAGTCAAGATGCAGTGCAGCGTACACAGATCCCACGTCCCTTGACCTAAGCTGGTTAGGACGATACCCTGGGGTTTTCGCCGGTAAGAGTCCAGCAAGCCCCTCTTTCCGCTCCAGAAAGGAGATAGTCCATGAAGATTTCTTCAGTAGATAAAACTGATACGAGAAACATAATATAACTTCAAGAAGCAAGATTATTCCAATTATTATTGGGTCCCTTTATCTATAGCAAAAATACAGCTCTTTTAATTTCATTATACGTAGATAGTCTGCGAGTCCGTGCGTTTGGAATGCGATACTTTATAAACAACAATGCTATTATAATAATTCTCGTTCAGAAAAATATTTGATTCACCCAACTAGTGATTTTTCCGGCCTTTTTTATATACATGATACGAATTTAATTAAGCTCTGGCTATAGAAAATGTTATGTTTTTTTTTGTTTTCGTTATATGAAGTTCCATACAATACGGATCAGAGTTTATTAGAATATTTTACAAAATGGTATCACGTATTCACGGGTTTATTGTCAGCTAAAACATTCTTGCTCGGATAGCTTGAAATACAACTGTATTCATAAAGCTTTGAGTGCTTCCAGAAGTTATTGTGATTCTGCTAGTTTTCAGATTTCTATTCAAATGTTCACGGTATTGAATTCAATATTCCACCTCTTCAGCTTGGGAGGATAACTATGTCATTCCAGGATGTAAAATGTCCTTAGACGACAATGGAATATTTTAATTATCTACACGTCAATATTCTGGAATGCCCGACTAGTTTTGAACTCTAACGGAGCCCTTATTTTTTATTTCATAGCCTATTTAGTTTCCCACTGCTGGGCAAAGGCCTCCCCTTTCTTCAAATATTATAATAAATTATAATAATAAAAAAAAATAGTACAGTTGCAGAAAAGTGTAATCCCTGAATGGGTAAGCTGAAGGGTTCTCTTTAATCATCTGTTAATACACGTTACTACACAATACACATTACGTATAGGTGGTAAGTTTATTACCATTTATCGGGTCAAACCTTAACTTCCTTTGACGACTTGCATTTCCATCGATGAAAAAAAAAAAGAAAATAATGAAAAACTAAACACTTACAGCTTATAATATCGGCATAACCAGCCAGGACCCTGAACAAAAAGAAAATCACAATGAGTAGAATACGTGGGGTGTGTGTTTAAAGTTTTTATTATACGGCATTAATATAGCACGTCATAAAGCGATTCTTTTTTTTAATGTGCGATACCTATTTAGAATAGAAACTGTCGAACTCTGCGTTATTATTAGCATTCAGTTTGTCCAACGGTAGAGTTTCGATTGGCTATTTGGATGCTGTTGACATTATCAAAAGCGCTTTTTTGGTTAAAACGAATTCAGTCAAAATATAGTAAAAATATAACTCCTTGACAGTTGGGATAAAAGTTCTGGCAGAGACTTTATTGTTGTATAAGTTATATTAGACTAAAAAGAAAACTTTATAAATAATGTCTTAAGCTGTATTATATATTAAAGAACACGATCATTCTGGTAACATTTTATTAATTAATCTGCAGTATCGCTGTCAATCTCCAATGCGAGTTGACAATGAGTCCTGAGTCGACATGCCCGTCTACACTTAACGCACGGCTCACACTGAGGCTCCTATGAGCGCACCAAAAATCCGACAAAAAAGTCTTCTACTTTATAAATAGGTATAATTTTAAGTTGGTCAGGTCGAAAACTCTCCAAAAGTCAGAAAACAATGCATAACTCGGAAACTATGAAATATCGCGGAACTTATATGGGATCCATTCGGATACTCCTCGACACGAGGAACCAATGATTTTTTCTTGACGTCATTGTTTTGGCTACCCTATATAAGGGACCAACATGTTTTTTTTTATGATAGTTCTTATCGAAATAGTGTAATCAGCACTGATTGTAATGATTTACCACAATAGATAAATAGAACTTCCTTAACCACAAATATGATAAACTATATTAGTTTATCTGTTGTGGTAATTCATTAAAATTAGTACTGATTACCACCATACGGGGCATCAGTGTGGGTCGACAGACTGGTGGCTCGCAACGTGGCTGTGGCAAGTCTTGCGCAGCCCAGCGCAGGGCAATCATACCGGTGGTAAGGCCCGTCATGGAGGTGTGGCTTAGTGCCGTAAGGTGATCACCGCAAACAAAAGTGCCATGAGAAGATTCTTTCAAATGTAATAGTAGTCGTGTATGCTTTTATCTTAGAAATGAAAAAAAAGCAAGATAGACATCAAAATATAATTAATTAAATATAATATTGCATAATTCAAAAGAAAAACCGTAATTTTCGGAGATTTTTTATTTTCTCCCGTCCCGATTCACATATTGCTTCTAAATTACCACTGGTGCAAAAAACGCTAGTTTTTTTATCCTCATATTACTAAATAAGTACGATCTCTAGTAGAGTTACTAACTTGACATCGGCAGCTTTCGGCAACAAGGAAAACTCAAATTGAAATACAAATAAACTAAATTTTCTTCACTTCACGTTTTTTTTGAATAAAACAAAAATATTTTTTTTCAAAAACCGAACGTGGTTGCAAAGTGTACATTCTAAGCTTCTAATGATGAACATGCTTCCTTGGAAAACTTCCGAATAATTTTGTGTTGAACTTCCTTAACGGTAACTTAATTGGCACGAAAATGCCCAATGTTTGAGGCTAATTTTATAAAACGTAAAACTTAGCAATTTTTTTTGTACTTTATTCTTTATTATCTTAAGTTCCATCCTTTGAAAGCCATAAAGAAATCTATGGATTTAAGACTTTCGTCAAAACCATTTTCGAGATGGAAAATACGGTTTGGTCCCTTAGTGCGCCGGGCGGAAAGATGTGACATGCGGCCGTGATTATGCAATTTTTAAACTAATGACGATTTCAAAGAATGTATATTACAATGTCTTGGGTTGGAATGGCTTATCCTGTTACAGTGTTACAGGGTATTGATAGGGTAACCCGTTCGTAAGGGGTTACATTGCACCCGTTCAAAGGTGTAACACGCATCATATGGTTTTTTTCGGAAGCGCTTAAAAATAACTCTTCAAAAACCCTTTCAACGAGTATCCATCCGGTCCCTAGTTCTCGGCTCATGGCGCGGCATGCCTCTGGTTGTGGTATCCCGTCTCAAGTTGCGCTGCCTCGGGTCAAGGCACCCCATAGAGTATAGTAATACATTGGGTAGAGACACCCGCTTCACCCGAGGCCTGTAGTAGATATTTAGCTTTAGATTTATGATTTACATACACATTTGAGGCAGTAAAAATCCACTACAGGTACCTACTTATACTAAATAAATTATTGAAAATATACCTATCTATTACTAGATACTTTAGCTGCATATCACAAACCGGTTTACAGAGCGAACTCGGCTATCTCTCTACATATAATATCTCATACACTGCTTTATCAAATGTATTACCTTTCTGGGTACACGCAAAGCAACTCCTTTTCAACCACCCTATACGTCATATAATCCCTAAGTCCCGTCTTACGATACCGGCGAGTAAATTTAGAGAGGTCTGTTTCATCTGAAGACCACACCGGCAATATTCATGTTTAAAATAATTACATTAACTCCAAACAAACCACCCCTTAGGCTTAGAGGATTTTGTCGAGGGCTAATGAATTATGCGATCAAGATAAATTGGTTTTGATGTAATATGAATCTTAGAAGATACAAAGCCAGAACAGGGTTCAATTTAATATGATAATAGGCTGGATGCCCGGCCTTTGTGCACGTTTAAATAAATTCCTATGCGTACCGAATTCGATGAGCATTTAGCGAATTTAGCTTTAACGGCTTTAACGGGCCTATCGCGAATGCTGCGTATCGTATTGTAGCAAATTCTTTTGTTTCTGCTACTTCAGCCATCGTTTGGATACTCACGAAGGAAATAGAGCTTCTAATGGATTCTTTCGGGAACTGAATTTGTTTTCGCAATAGTCGAAGTCTTATAAGTGCTTAATAAAGACTAGGTGGGTTGCCTAATGTACGATTGCCTTGTTCCTCAATGTATGAAGTAAGCGGAATTCTGAGTAGGGGAATGTATTCGCTTCATGTTCCTCTCTATTGAGATAATGTGTTGAATTGGAGTTTGGTGTAGCTCGAACGTAATGGCTGTTCCTTTGTTGATGTAAGCGAACTGAGGAAGATGTTAGTGTGCTGCATAGTCGAGTGATTAGTGATAGACCTGACATGTAGGTGTCGAATAGATGATTAATTGAAACGTAATTAACGTTGAAATATGGTAATATTTGGTTTTATCTAAGAGAAAATGCGGTGTTTTTCTTTCATACAACAAAAATTTAATAAATATCCCATTATAATATTTAATTTAACTCAAAGCAATTACTCTAAGCCTTGTTCAAATTTGCTGGAATAGATAGATAAAAAAATATTTTGCTTGAAAAATCGAGTTAAGCATACCTATTAGGTATATGTTAAACATATTATAGCGCGCGTATATAGGTTTCGTGGGCAGTACGTAAAAATAAATACAACATTATTTAAGCCGAGTAAGCCATTTATTTATTTTACGGATATTTTAAACCGTTTAATTTTGCTTATTCCCTAATTAATACGGTCACTGAAATTATTAATTAACTAGCTATAAGAGATCGCGCGTTTTCATGAAAAGTGTTATATGAAAGAGATAGCGCTCCAGCAAAAAACTTTTTAACAAAAAAATTAAACCGCCGAGTATGGGCCTTATGTAACAGTTAAACCTAGTTAATTATTTTCATTATCAGATCATACATCTGACGGTTAAAATTGAATAAAAAAATCTACTTGGAAATCTTCAAATCCTTTTCCACAACATAGTTGTAAAGATCGTTCGTTTAATTAACCCTACAAACGCCTGCGAGTGTGGAGCGAATCCTCAAACTTTCCTCTTTAGCGAGCTCGCACACATAACGTCCCCAAAGACCAAGTACCACCATTATCTTCACTTAATGCAACTTGCACGCAAATTCAGGCCGACGTTTAATCGTCCAAGTTTGAAGAGCTCCTAAAGAGGGTAGGACCGCCAATAAGGACGATACACGGACTCAACCCCTCACTAGACACAACTTTCATGTAAATATACGATCATAAGTCTGCGGTATTGGAGGGTTGGGTGTTGTTACACCGACGGCGTTAAGTGACACCGGTTTAGTGACAGGTTGGAACTATGACTTTACTTTCCATAATCGGATTCGTATAAAATCTATTTTTTTTGCCTTAGAAATTAAACGCCAAAAACTAAAATTTGGGGCATAACCCATACATATACATACATAACCATACGTATAAATAATAACAAAATCTATTAAATGCGAATAGACACATGTATATTGTATACACAAAATTTACAAAACTAAACATTTCAAACACTTGAAATGTTTAGTTGTACATATTTTACCTATCTTAAATCCTTCGTCATCTCGCTGACGTAAAAAAGAGTACCTACTTATTACAACAGCTCGTAATACATTTTATCTTATTATTATGAAAAGTCTGAAGTCGCATCTGCTAACAGCTGTGAACCGTTAAAAAGCTTTCGGTTGTCATTGCATTTTAAAAGTATAAAATTCTTTAACGTCAGTCAGAATTTTTAAAATGGTACATTTTTTAAAGTTTAATAACTGTCATAATTTCAATATAAGATTTATAGTAATAATACGTAGTTTTTGTTTCAGTATCTTCTTAGGTAATAAGCAGGTTTACCTTTTAATATTAAATTGTCATTCAACTTAACTGGTAAAATTCTAATTGGTAAACGTTGAATGACAATTCAAAACAAAAGAAGTTACTAATTTGGAAATATTTATTTAGGTTTTTTTTTTAATAAATGCTATGTGCCTGCAAAAACCGGAAAAGAAACAAGTTGTACAATTACACATCCAAATTATTACTGTAAATGTGTGGCGTATAGCGCGTAATCAGAAAACATGTTAACGAATGTGTTGTCACCCGTACACGTGCCCTGATTGCGCCACTCTAAATTAATTCACAGTGAAACTTTTTAATTCGAATTACTCTCAACTTCTTGACGCTTGACGGGCTCATTAAATTTTACACCAGCGACTTGAGACTAAGTTTCTCCGGGGTGTTTTATATCCTGTTACGATCTGGACTTTAAGGGCATTTTAGGCTGTGCGATGGATGAAATTGTACCGTAAAACTTTATTAGTTTAAGCGTAATTTTATATCTATCCCCTTTGTGTAGAAACAGTTGACAAACTACACCGAAACTTTAGCTAATTTATAAACCTTAAATATATTTAAGTTCTGAATCTTATTGACGTGTAGCAAATATCATTCGTATTTCAAATTAAGAAGCTGTACAATTTTATATTCACACTTCGAACTTCATTAAGTCAAAGTTCAACCTACATATCACAAGGAGATTGTATTATGAAGGTTTCATGTTTAGCTAGTAGACACGGTGTGAGCGCTTCGCAAACTTGGGAATAGACGTTAGTTAGCCCGTTAGAGCTTCAAAGTCTATTGTTATTGAATGTACACATAATTTCACTCACAATCAACTCTGGGTCGTCGCTGTAGGGCCTTACTACTTGCCAAATGAGATGCTAATGCGAGATATGACGCTGCAAATCTTTGTTTATGGTACGTTACCGCTTTTGTTTCATAATGGGCATTAGGGATTGGATTACCTTGAAGCATTTCTACTATAGAGTACACCCTCTTTGGCTTGTATAAATGGACCGTTAGAGAGTGATAGGCTTCGGCATGTTGTCTATTTACGACCATGCGGCGCGCAGGGATTAAAATGTAAAAGAAATGTAACATGTATTTTACATTTTACAATAGTTTCAACTTGATCAATTAATTTTTTTGAAACTGCATCGTTGATGAAAAAAATTTAAAAAATGATGAAAAAGCGTTAAATTACATTTAATATTCATTACCTGTTATATTGCGAGAAAAAAAGAACCTATGTCTGAGGTCCAATAATTCTAACCAAAAACACTATTTCAACAGAAAAATGTCTAATATACCTATATAGTTAGTACATACATTGGATTAGGTACTATCGTGTTAAATGGGATAGTTTGTAAACATGCTATCCGTTACCTTCAATATAGGTAAAATTAGTAATTGCGATTAACTAACAGTATTAATTTCACGTCAGAGAGTACTCGACAACTAAACAATTATAAACCAAGTAGAAATTGTCGAGTTATTATAATAATATATACATATAATAACTTCATGCTAATTATAGTGATGATCAAAATACTCCAGAAAAGACAGGTTGTTTAATCAAGAAGATTTTTAATCCTTACCCCACGGATAAATAAAAAAGAATAGTCTCATAAAAATTTGGACAATTCTAAGATGTTAAAAATAAAGAAGATAAGTTTATATTAAAAATACATTTTTAAATACAAGCTTTTAAATCAGCTAGGCTCAAAGAACTTGTAAAGACGAATTAAACAAGCCCAAACACGATGGGTTTGCGTCATTTCGTTGCAGTGTTCCTAGGACCACCTTTGACTCCATCATCAGACTAGCTCAAAAGTACCATAATATTGTATTGTCACTAAATCTACATAAATGTATGCAAAAATTCATTTCAATAGGGTGTCAAGAAGGGATTCTTATTTAAATTTCAATATTTGACCTAAACAAAGTCACATAGGTACATTCTTACATACAAACACTGCAAGTTATAAAAGCTTGTAATAAAAAAACATAAACATCATAACATCACGCCTGTATTCCCCGAAGGGGTAGGCAGAGGTGCACATATAGTACACCCACATTTCGCCAGTTATGTTTTAGGTCCAATGTAATAGGGGGCGAGCCTATTGCCATCAACCGGGCACAAATCCAGACTCCGTGCTGTTACTAAGAATTACCTAATGGAAAAACCCAGTAACACTTTGCCCGACCCAGGATTCGAACCCAGGACCTCGTGCTCAGTAGTCGCGCTTAGCAGCCACTAGACCAACGAGGCAGTCGTGTAATAAAAAAACACCTTACATATAGAAATTGAAAACTTGTTACAATTGATTAAATTATAGCTAGAGGGAATAGATATTATACCGATGTTAATAGACTAAGGAGGCATTAAAAAAAGCGTTTTATCATCGTTTATTATAAGTAAGAGTACACTTGTTTAAGATAAAATAATATCACCTCTACCTACTATTGAAACAGAAATAATATATACCGATATTTTCATTAGTGATACTTTTCCATCTAATGGCCGCCTAAAAGAAGTTTCTATTAACGAAGTACGTACTAGTGCGCTCATAGAGTGTATTTTGAGTACGTGTACTTCCTTTAGGTTCCTAACAAAACACGGTCGAGAAAACGTTAGAAGATACGAGCACTAAACTAACAAGTTTCGCTAAGTTCACTCTATAAATGTACTCCAATTACAAAGGAAAATAACAATTAATATTTTATCACAACCCACGATTTTCATTGAACTTTATTGTTATGAATAAGAAACTATTCTCGACGTTTAAATGCCGTGAAGATCTTCAAACTTGTCGCAGCTTCGGAAACAGCCATTAAAAATATTTCGACAACTCTTACAGATGTTTTCCGTCGACTTTGTAAACGTATTTCGTTTTAGTAAAGCGAAGACTATCAGAAAGAACAATAGTAACTAGTGGTATACCTATCTTTATACCTACCTATATACCTACTATAGTTCATTTGCAGACACTTTATGTTTATTTAGATTCATCAGTTTCTATGTCGAGGTCGGCCGCGTGGGAAATTCCCAGTTAACCGAGATGTTAAATCCGCACATCCGTTACGGGGTAATTGAGTAACACTTTCTAACGACGACTTAATTGACGCTACGGTTTACGCCTTTAGCTTAAAGGGTTGCCTAGACTCGATTCCTACAAAGAAGTTTGTGTGAAACAGATATTTTGAATTTATGTATTTGTTTCGAATTTAGGCTTGTGAAATTGATTACTGAGAAACCCGCCCAAAACAGCAGAATTTCCTAGTGAGGCGAAACGTTTTTCATGACAAAAAGACCTTCAAGGCTTTGAAGGATTATAGGATGTTTGGATAATCAGATGCAAACAACCAGACCCAGACGGACAAAATATTCAAAATTTTAAACCGAGCCAAGTTTATGAACGGCGAATATTTTGTTAATACTTCAATAGTCTTAATTTAGTCGCTTTGGCTGCAAATATTGGAGGTTTTAATGACAAAATAATTATAAAAGTCTTGTATATTTATATAATAATTTGATATTATATAAATCTTTTTCACTTTGGGTATACTTTGCTCTAAATATTTTAAACGATATATTTATGTCGTTGCATGAAATGGGTTGATGCACTGCACTGAGTGATTTTGCTAGAACTTGGCTGGCGCACTACCGTGTAGTTAGATGGGTAGTCTTGGCTTATATTCGTTGTTTTACTCGCCGAATGTAAACGTAGTGTTGGTTCTATCCCTAACAACGATTGAGTTTTATTTTGGTTCGAAACTTCAGGTTGTTTTAGTAGAACAGGTCACTCAACCGATTCGGAAAGCTAGTCGTTTTGTAAATTGTGATTCGCCTATTCCGTGTTTTTTTAGAAAACTTCCCATAGTTTCGTTTATTTCAAGGCCACTTTTAGCTCTATATTTTTTAATATCCAGGTTTTGAGTTGTCTAGTTTATAGAAAAAGTCAAGAACGAACTTACCGACCCCAAATTACCAACATTTATGAACTTGTATAAGCTAAACTTAAACAATTTAAATCACGATCTCCCAGCTTCTCACCATCAGCAGTCGCATCATAAACATTTCAACAATTATAAAGAGGCATCGCTTACTTAATCACAGCTTTCATCCTTTGTAGCATGCAATTAAATTTTTGTCAGATTTATAACAGCAATTTAATCCCGGAGCGTTAACAGGCCAATGAAATATAATTAGGAGGGTACTATAATGGGAATATTTGCACGTCACAGAGTAAATTCAGTGTAACAGGGCTCGGCTATCAAGCATAGCAATAAAAACCGTAATTTAAAGTTACCCGGACCCCATAAACGGTTGACATGGGAGAAGTACATTAACGAAATTATTTCGGCGTCGCTTTTAACTGCGTTTTGCTATTTTTTGTTTGAGTTTTCCGGGTGTTAATGCTGTTTTAAGTGTGGGAATAAGATAATGCGCGTTTCAACAACTGTAGGCACTGTTATGAGTGATGAAATCAAGTAATACATACCTAAATACTTTATTTCAGAATTATATACGTATGTAGGTATGTACAGAGGTACACTACCATTGAGGCACCACATAACTCTTTATGTTTGGAAAATAATAGGAAGAATTTACGAATCTCCAATTGAATTGAGTTTAGAATGGAACCATAATATGTGAAGGAACCTGTCGCGACCATGAGCCCCAAGTAGACCTTACTACCCAGTAGGTAATATTTACGGTCAAACACAAACCACAAACAAGTTGCCTGACAGCCAAGATTTACTGACTAACGCACATACGTTTATCCAATTGCTCCGGACAGTTGCAATATCTGTGTGCGGTGTAGTTATAAATTAGTCTAAATTGAGACGGTAGCTAGTGTCCAGGTGACATAATTCAATTAGATTGCTAGCCATTTGTTAGTCTGCCCACCGACATCCTGAGTTATGTGCCGTTCCTTAGGGTGTCCACACACGGATTGCATTTTGCAGTCAATTTTGACTGCGAAACGGGATCCGTTTTTCGGCCATCCATTCGTTCTTGTTTTGTCTTCTACTCTCGTGCGCTAATAGAAATTTAATTGAACTGCTCTTCGTTTGTTTTTCATTTGACTTTTTGCTGTAATTGTATTGTTTTTAATTTTTATAGCTGATACGTGTTTTTGGAGTTGGTGTTTATTTAAAATAGGACGACGAAACAATAGCTGCTTGTTATTGCAAATACTGTCAGGGAATATTTTTTTAAACCAAGCTATGTAAGTATGCCGTTAGGCTGTATATCCATTGACGCTAATGCTTCTTGATATAAAATATCAGTTTCTTTCAAATGGGTATTAAGCTATGAATTATTAGTTATTCCCTACGTGTTAAATATTTATAAGTTACAAAGTGTGATATGGATGCTGTTGGTGTACCTGTTGAAAATAAATAAATGAAATAAATATTCACGATAAGTCATAACACCCTATAGGTACTTACTGCCTATATTCGTCAATAGAATTACGTATCCAATCTTAATCGACCTGTATATCTAAATAATAAAATAAATATGTATATCTACTTTCTCAAATTTTTATATTGCCCAATCAAGCTCGCAAAGGATAGACATCAGTTGCTTAACAAAAACTGATCATACACCAAAGGTGAACCCATTATCTTGAATGTAAAGCTAGAATGTATCACTGAGAAGAAATATCACAAGAACAAAACGCCGAAGGCTCGAAAATATCTGTAGATCACACTAATAACTTTTCCAACCGGGATTCGAATCGTGGATGCCAGTACACCCACAATTCCAATGAGATTAATCATTGGGTTATTAATTCTATTTGTTGTGTGTATAGTAAATGCGTGGTTGGCTAAAATGTTACCATTTATTTAACAATATTGGCTCATGAATACCCGATTATGTTAAATCATCATCATTTATTTACTCGCATAATTAGGCTGCAATTGTTAGTATATTTGAACTAATACAGCCCTTTTACCATGAACTCTTAAGTTTAGGATATAGAACCCAGACGCCGCTACATGTAGTGAAATGCGGCGTCCCGCTTCCACAACTTTAGTTAATAGAGGCGTACGGTATATAGTACCTAGTATATTCGATTAGTTTCTCAAGATAAATGATTACATTAAATCATTGTAATTATCAGTAATGAACAGTTCACTGTTGGAAACTTGTCAAACAAACTGTTAATGGATAATTCCATGTGAGAATGAGAACTAGTGGTAATGGCGCTGATCTGATACTTTTTATCTTGCAGTGTAAAACTTTAACAAGAAGGTCTAATATCTGGATTTTTTTATAAACCACTGTCTTAATTTTATTTGTTTGATGATTGTTTATATACCTATATGCAGTCCTCCTTGTCGATTTTGACAACAGCGTCCCCTGAAATTACCATCTTTGATGAGCCCTAATGTGGCTCCGATTAAATTATTGTCTTCAAACAAATGAAAGCTGAAACGGTATATTAAGTACAAATTGACTTCATTTGAATTCAGCGAAACGCAGTAAAACCTCAATAGGTAAGTAATTGCTTATTTTTAAACAGGCAAATTCCATATTGTCCATTCAATAAATATTCGCGTCGCGTCCGACTACCATTACTGGTAATAAAATGTTATTCTGGACGCATTATGTTCGGTTAACAACATTATTCATGAGTTTGGCAGACGGCAGCGACGATTTAAATTACTATTAATTGAAAACGTACAAATGTGTGCAAATTCATATAGTGCTAATCCATTAAATTTTACTGGGACGCCTCTATTTGTATTTTAAACAGCAGATCTGCATAAATTGAAGTTTAATAGCAAATAAATATAAATAAACACACAATAATTTGTATTATTGGTCTATTTAGTTCGTACGTAATACGTATTTACTGAAACGCGACCACGAATAATGGGAATTTTATTACAAAAAACAGATTTCTACCCTTCCACTCAAAAAGAGGGGTGATAATATGTTTATATTTATTTCTATCTAGCTGCGCCCCGCGGTGTTACACGCTATATTTTTTCGAAATAAAAAGCCTATCTGTTGTGTTAATCCAGGGTGTCAGCTACTTTCATATGAATTTTCATAAAAATTGGTCAAGCCGTTTGCGCGTAAAGAGGTAACACACATACTAACACACTTACAAACTTTCGCCTTTATACTTGTAATATTAGTGTGATTAATCCAACGAGCATTCGCCAAATTTTTAATTTAACATCTCCGCTCGATTTATCCTTCACTAACAAGGAAACGGAGTAAGTAAAAACAACCATAACTTTTCCACTGCAGGGCAAAAGCCTCTTCTTGTACTTATAGAGAATCATCACGCTATCTGACTGCGGAGTGTAGGTACTAATAAATACACTCCATTTATTAACTGTTGTCTCACATGTATTAACTTGCTTTATTAACAGAAGTACCTATGAATGATTTTACCACCAAAGGTGAACTCATTCCAACATAAAATCACGCCTGTATTCCCCGAAGGGGTAGGCAGAGGTGCACATATAGTACACCCACATTTCGCCAGTTGTGTTTTAGGTCCCAATGTAATAGGGGGTGAGCCTATTGCCAACAACCGGGCACAAATCCAGACTCCGTGCTGCTACTGAGAATTACCTAATGGAAAAACCCAATAACAGTTTGCCCGACCCGGGATTCGAACCCAGGACCTCATGCTCAGCAGTCGCGCTTAGCGACCACTAGACCAACTCATTCCATTGGACTTTAATAAATATCCCGGCGCCAACAATTCACTAAAAGCGAAAATCCGTGCAAACAGTTTTATCATATTCTCGTTACGACTGAAAATATGAAGAAATCATAATTTTCAATAGCAAATACTCTTGATTCCCAACAATGGATGGAACCGATAAATGATCGGATTCCAGCGACGCGATTCCATTTCAAGGCTTTGCATTTAAATCAGAAGCACGGTGGATGCAGTTTCCATATTTTTCGGAAATACCAATGCGAAATCCTAACGTGTATTACGTTTTGATTTCATCTTAACTGTACTGAATTTTGAACCATAAAGGTATTATCTGAAAACGCATTTTAGGTTGAAATTAGTTTATATTTTTTGGCAAATGTTTATGGCGTTGTATAATTTCATTAGTATTGAACATTGATAAGGTTTTGACGCAGGTCCTGTGAACATTATTCAAAACAGACTAAGGTACGCTCAAATAAAAAAAAGTACTATTAACTGTGTTGGTATCAAAACAAGAGTAGAAAGGAATCTGTCCAATCACAAACAAAACATTCAACACCTTATAAAACTACGGTCCTATACTATCGGAACTTGCTCTGAGTCTGAAGTAAAAATATACGAAACATAGAGATATTGAGAACTAAACTAAAGCTAGATCAACTTTAATAACATAGGTACCTAAATAATAGTCGGAAGGTTAAAACTTAATTATATAATATAATGGACCTACTTAGTAGAAAGGCAGAATAAAAGAATCATGGCATTAATAACTGGCTGGAAACAAACAAAATCTCATTTAAAGTTAATAATCGTTCTTTTTTCAAAGTGCCTCGCAGGTGCTCGAAATGGTTGATATTAGCACAATAGCTTATTTTCTAATCGTACAAAGTTTGTCAAAAATCAAACTACCAAAAGAAAAAACAGGCGAGTGATGTCTACGTCAGAACATAATGTGGTCCACATTTCAACGCGCTCAGGTGCTCGGCTGGTCTGGCCGCTATAAACCATTAACAACTCCCCACTTTTACGAGAACATCATAAGTTCAGTAAATTGTGTGTTCTAAGGCGTTACGGTCCCATTAATCAACAACGCGGTAATCTTATTGATTGATAGCCTAACGCACCTCATTACTGTAATTATTTAGTCCATCTAAAGTTCGAACAGTAGCTTACAAGTTTAGAGATGTAAAATATATTGTTAAGTCTTTTATATCAATAAGGAGACAAGGTTCAAAACCTTAGAGAATTCTTTTTTTAATTAACTCCATTATTTTGCGTACGCTGTGTTAATAAGTTATGTTGTTAATTCTTAAAGACTAAGTTTTTATTTGTGGTAGCTCGTGATTAGCAAAATGTTTAACCTATTTAAAATAACTATTTATTTTTAGTCTGTAAGCTTAGAATTAAAAACATTAATTTCTTTTACGGATTAACTTTTTTTTCAATATTTATTATGGGCATTGTTTTGAAATTTAAAGGATATGTGACTATGAAGATAGGTTGTACACTGAATCGCGTCACCAATGTACGCAGAGTAAAAATCAAAAGCTTAAACTAACTGAAGAAAATAATTAGGTACTTACTTATAAAACTCTCCCAAAATAAGAAGAATTATACAACCAACAAAAATGTGAAATAACATAATATTCCAGATTGTTCCTAGAACCCGCTTTTTGGTACAAGGAAGGTCAATGGCCGGAGAAAATGTTAATTATTATATTTTTATTCATGAATCCTTTTTTGATTTGACTTTACATAAAATTTGAATCAGATTAAGCACGGTATTTTTCCTGTTTTGTGTGTAACCATAGCAAAAATATAATCTTATATTTCTTTTTTGTTACAGGAAAATGTGAACTTTAAAAAATATATTTATTTAAAACACGGACGGAGCAAGTAAGACTATTTATTAAATAATTAAATTAATTAATAAAGAATTAGCTACGTTTTTATTAATCATGGGCACCTTATCTGTTTTAATATACGCGCCTGTAGTTACTGGTAATGTCACAAGTTTGGTAATGCACAACCCGCATTTCACCAGCCTGTAATACGTAAGTACTTAGTTAAACTTGCGTTCCTCAGGCAATACGTTTCTTATGAGAATAAAAAACTTACACCTCTACTTACATTTACTTATTTCTCTCTGTTACGTTAGGTACTTATAAATTGTGTTAAAACATTGTTTGACTTAAACTCCGCTTAAGCCTACATCTCTATTCTTTGTCATGCAAAGAAAAGTGTTAGGTATAATTTAAAAAACGATTAATATTGATCATTTTACCGGGAGTTAAATAGGTTGTTTCTTTAGTTTAATACCTAATCTATGTCCTGTCCCAGGTATGACGAGCACATCTTGTCCGAATAATTGACTTCGTCTTATAATACCATGAACTCCTAAAGCAGGGCAGTTTACGCTGTGGAAGCGAGACGCCGCATTACACTGGACGTAGCGGCGCGCGGCGTCTCGCTTACACAACGTAACCTGCTTTAAGAGTTCATAGTAAGAGGGCTGTTTATTCAGACTTGTGGTTTAGTTCTAACTCAAGGCCTGTAGACAGAATGCTTCTTTGTGTGAATGACATGTGCGGCCATTATACCCATTCTAGTTAGCAAGCCTGCTACAAAGCTGCTTACGTGTTTGTTATTTCGTGGACGTACTAACGTGAATGGTAGAAAAGTGGTAGAGACACTTGAACAAAAACTTGATTTTGTTGTTCGGGTCATCATCGCAACTAACTGCAACTATTCTTATATAGATCGTCACGATAGAAGAATTCTCATTTAAAAGAGTCTTTTTTTAAGTACTTATTTATGTAACCATTGGAGTTTCTTGCGAGTTCTTCTCTATACTCCATGGGAATGACATTTTCGAACTGAGGAACTAGTAATTGAGGTTTCTTATGTGCCTGTAATTGGTTTAGGTACGTGAAATAAAAACATTTTGAATTTAAATTATTGTTTTTATTTTCGATTGTTTAAATTTTTTCAGCATAGACACACACTTCTGTTTACTTGTTTAAACAAATGTTTGACCTGAGCTTCTAGTGTAAGTCGTCACTAACTTAACTAATGCGTTTGCGTTTTTTTGTTCAACTGTCCTCTGAACAAAGCAAACGTAGTAAGTCAGGGATCGGAGTTTATCTACAATCCGATCTTACGAGTATTAATGCATCGCAAGTGAATGATAAAAAAGGTTCGTATGATATGTTTTTTTTTACTCAATGCTGTACCAATTAATCAGCGGTTAGCCATTCAGATAACGGTAAAATGAATCGAGCTTTAAAAATACGCAGTATTTTGGATGTACATTTTTAATTTTATATTGTTGACTTTTCTTGTTACACAAATGTACATTTTTTCATCATATTTTTGTGTACTCATCTCTTAATTGGTAAGTACTCGCGTTTATTAAACAGATTCTGTTCGTAAATTAAACAATGAACGAAACTTAATTAAGAATATTGTTTTATACTAGCTATTGTCCGCTGCTTCGCACGCTTTAAGTAACCTATGTCCTTTCTCGGGTCTTAAAATATGTACATGGAAAATTTCATCAAAATCCGTGCAGCTGTTTAGTCGTGAAAGCGTAACAGACAGACTGTGTTACTTTTGATTTATAATATTAGTATGCATTGATATTTTCTATACGCCAGTACCCATATAGATATTGAAATATTACAAATCACTTAAATAATTATTAATTCTCTAAACAAACGTAACGTAACTTTTTATGTTTTAGTTTGAAATCCGAATGAAACCGGGTGTTTGTTTGTTAGCCTATCACGACTGATAGTTAGAAACCTCATGTCATAGACAAGGCTAGAACTGACCAACGAACAAAGTAATGGCCAGAAACAACAGCACAATAAAATAAATAATAGTTTAAAAAAACTAAAAAACACGCTTTTTATCGAAAACCGAACTAAAAAATAGAAAATAAGTTTTAATCAATTTAAATTAAGAATAGTGTTAAAAATTTCAATAAATATAAATTAATAATAGTGTGAATAAAAACAAAAAATATTTTATTTAAAAAAGCGTGGGGTGCATGGTGTCAATAGTTATAAATATTTTATTGACAGATACGAGTAGAGTGATTATCACTTTGATAATATCTTAAAAAGCACCCCACGCTTTTTTTAAATAAAATATTTTTTGTTTTTATTCACACTATTATTAATTTATATTTATTGAAATTTTTAACACTATTCTTAATTTAAATTGATTAAAACTTATTTTCTATTTTTTAGTTCGGTTTTCGATAAAAAGCGTGTTTTTTAGTTTTTTTAAACTATTATTTATTTTCTATTTTTTATTAAGATGGTTAGCTACCACGAAGCTTTACCTTAACGCGAGCCGGTCTCGGCGCCCGCGACGGTTAGCTACCACGGAACTTTACCGTAGCGACTAGCGGCTTAGCAGAGGGCGTTGGAGTCGGGACACGCGCGCGACGCTTAGCTACCACGGAACTTTACCGTAGCGACTAGCGGCTTAGCAGAGGGCGTTGGAGTCGGGACACGCGCGCGACGCTTAGCTACCACGGAACTTTACCGTAGCGACTAGCGGCTTAGCAGAGGGCGTTGGAGTCGGGACACGCGCGCGACGCTTAGCTACCACGGAACTTTACCGTAGCGACTAGCGGCTTAGCAGAGGGCGTTTGTGTTGCGGGCTGTAATTATGCTATTTTTATTAATTAATACTTTTTATTAATTATATTATTAAATAATTTTATCAAATTAGTGTATTGTCATCGGTCCTCGATAAATCTACAAAGTTTGAACGAAATCTAGCCGTTTAAAGTGGGTCAAAATCGCGCCCAAAGAAGTCGGTTACAAACATACAAACAAACATACATACATACAAGTGAAGCTAATATAAAGCGTGTAAAAACAACACAACGTTTAAAAACGGGATCATTCGGCTCACCGTACAACAGCATCCCTCGCGTATACTTGTACGAAGTTGGTCATAGTTTAATTTTACGTATCCACTTGCGTCAGTGGGTTGTTTCGGAACAACTTTGTAATAAATGCTCCTTGTTTTTCGGCCAGCTGTCGAAGCTGAGTGTGCAGCACCTGAGCCGGGCTACCTTATCACACGTCCGTATGAATAAATCAAACTGCTTGAGTGGAACTCGCAGTGTACAAACATCGAACGAGAAGATATAGAAGATGGAACTAATATTAGAGCGTTTTAGTTGTAATTAGCCCTTATTAGGAATTGTTATCTTCTGCGCATTAAAAACTAAACATCTGGGAGATGTGGAAAAAAAGTGGGGAGGCCTTTGTTGAACCTTATATAACCTAACCGATACCTTTTTTTAGTAAAGTTAATAAAAAAAAGGTGGGACATACCTGGCTAATAATAATAATTCTACAAAATTCTTGCGACTAATTATGCTCGAATATTGAACGCAAGAATGTTTCTTTTTTGCAGACTATGATTATATAAAAAGGTTTCATGCGTAGCTCATGAATCTATGTAAATATTTTGGTAGGTTGAATGATTTATGTTTTATGCGGTTCAAGTCATATTTTTATATTGGACTTGGACCGCAACTTTAAATATCATTGGCTGTTATCATAGGCCGGTTGGGGTAGTACTGTGTGTTACAGGGTAATCACACTAATATTATACAGGCGACAGATTGTGAGTGTGCTTGTAAGTTTGTTACCTCTTCAAACAGCTAGACCGATTTTGATAAAAATTCATATGGAGTTAGCTGACACCCTGAATTAACACAGGCTATTTTTTATCCCGAAAAAATGTAGCGGGTTACACCGCGGGGCGCAGCTAGTGTAGAAATAAACATATTACCTACCACGTCTAGCAAATAGGTGTACACTGTACAACATCATTCCTCTACTTATGCTACCCTTTACACATAATGCAAAATGCATTTAAAATGACATGTCTGTGCTTTCTGAGTGACTTGAGTACTTGACAGTAAAAAGATTAACAAATGAGGTTTTCATATAGAGACTATTTTATGTACGACAACGACATTTGCTTCAACCTTAAATCCATACTAATATTATACATGTGAAAGTAACTCTGTCTGTCTCGTGATTTTGATGTAGTTTGCCATATAGAAGGTTTAAGACCCTAGAACGGACATATGCTACTTAACGCGGGCGAATCCGCGGACAAAAGCTAGTAAGTTATAACCAAAAAGTGTAAAGTTTTAAGTTAAAATTACAAAATTTGTTTGGCGATAGATAGGTCTAAATTCAATCGTAGAAATCGCTCTAAGTGTATTAAACGTTTAAATAACGTTTTTAAATACTTTACAAAACCTACAAAAAGTGTAATACACACAAGTATTTAATTACGAAGTCCCGTGATTAAAACTGCTACTGATATTGGGTACGGAATTAGCGCTATATGAAAAACATCTGTAATTAAACAGGGGATTGTTACTTCAGCACATAATAATTATTATATAATATTCATATTATGATACCTCGCTCATCGTGTGTATGAGCATCAGACTAAAATTAAGCAAATCAGTGCTGTACCTAGGTATCAAAAAACCCACATTGATTAATTGAAAATAATATTCCTGTAAATAACATGAAAGGTACGCACAAGCACGGGGTGTTTTTCTCTTTCATGAGTATATGTATAAACATTAGTTGCGCCTGTGTGTTACCCGCAAAATTTTTCCATTAATAAATAACCTGTGTTAATCCTGGGAGACCGAATTTCATCAAAATTGGTCTAGCCGTTCGAGCGTAACAAACATACAAACACTTACAAACTATCGCCTTTATAATATTTGTGTGATATAGTGAGCTTGTGCGATGTCGCTACCCATCATAGTTCTTATGTAATAGTCGACGAGCTTATTGCCATAAATCAGACTCAGAGAGTATGAGGCCTTTTGCTATTCGCTGCCTTAGTCGGAAGGAAAAACTTATAATCAGAACACCATGACCGAAAACTTAATTAACTCAGTATATGAGTTCAGATGCCAATTTGTATGTGTACTAAGGACAATTGGGTGCTATCAAGATGGAATGCTTAGCTTAGAGCCTTAGCTAAAGTCCTTTGGTCAGCTAAAGCTAAAGTTGGTCTACGCAGACACAACTTTGACGTCCGATTTAGGCAGTGTCTAAGTGATCTGTGGATAGCTGACCTTTGGTATTCGCGCATAAAATGCTGTACATTTTACAGCATTTTATGCACTTTTTTATTGCACATTTTATTCCAAAATACGAGTACCTAAAAGAGAAATTCCTAGTGTATAGACAATAATTTTTTTAAAACGCCTGAGACCCTACAATTCTAAAGCAACAGAAAAATAAACATGTCTACACGACCAGTTTGAGTTCGACCACAACATTAACATCTTAATCCACGCTATTTATGTGCTTCATGACTTATAATTGAGTCAACATCTTTCGACTGCTCGCGATCCCTCGGGCTATTCTCACTTCGGATTTAATTTTGTTTGGAGTTATTAATCCCGACTTTCGCCGGGCTAAACTCCAGCCATGTTTACTTCAAGTACTTACTGTAAATAAGTCCTGACCGCGATTTCGTGGGAGTATTTACTGTCGTTCCGAATAATATGCATTGTTACTGATTTTTAGGCCTCATTGCTATAGCTTTGTTCTTGTCCTTTAGCAAAGAGGTTTGCGGAATTATGAACAACTGTTTGCACATGCAAGTACTCAGACTTTACCCACAATTCCAAAGAGCAAGCTCCGGTAATACTAAATGCGGTATCTATACATATTAATTTAAAAATTAGTCCCAATTCATTATAAGAAGTCATAAAACATACAAAATTTAAGCCTGATTAGTAAGAATATGAAAGAAATATTTTTCAAAGACACTTTCATAAGCCTATTCATGTTCGATTTACCTTCAAACTCAAAGACAGATCGCATAATGAAGGTCACTTACTGAGTCGCAATGAAATTTTAACTTGTTTAAGAGAGACGCCCTGAGAGGGCTTTTTAGAGAGTAATTATTTAATTACCCCCAGTACCCGACTGAATATGGACTAACAAAGCATCTTTAGACCCGGAGCGGTTAATATGTTAATGCTCTATGCTCTGCAGCGCGGTGTATTGTCTGGGAGTCTCACATTTTGTGTAATTTTTATCTCACTTCGTAGTTTGTAAGAGATTTTAAGCGGTCTGTAATTGTGTGCGGTTGTATTTTTAAGTACTCATAACTAATAAGGTTTAAGTTACTTTTGTAAATTCAAGATTGGTTGGCCACTAAATTCAATATAAATCCTCTTGCTAACTGAAAACCTGGGAAATAATATACCAGCACAGTAGTACCTACCAACGATAACATTCCACATCTTAGATTCAATAAGATCCTTCAAAACTTTATAGCCATATGTCGTCGAGTTATACTTTATCAATCTTAGTGCATCCATTTATTTATTTGTAATACAGTTATAAAATTGTTTCCAATGTTTATATTAGCAGTGTGCTGGTAGCATGAAATAAGATAGCATAATAATATTGAACCAGATATTCTTTACCATAATATTTTCCGAGAATCGAGGACAGAGCTACAAAATTACCATTCAATAGTTTCCTTGAATCAATTTGCATCAAACCAATAATAATACTGACTCCTGCATAGAGGAAGAACCATTAAAATAATGCATTTATTTATCTCTATTAAACTGAAGACAGCGTTGGCAGGCCTCCCACTAGGTGGACCGACGATGTCGTCAGAGTTGCGGGCAACCGGTGGATGCAAATGGCAAGTTGTCGTTCATTGTAGCGCTCTAAGGAGGAGGACTTTGTTCAGCAGTGGACGTCTTCCGTCTGGTGATGATGAAAGCTTTATATCATTTTAATCTTCAGTTTATTTTAACATAGGTACCTACTTGTATTATGCTAAATCACAAACAGAAAGACAACATTGAGAAGACGTGATAAAGATCCAAAAGATAATTGTTTTATTTCATAGCTTATTTTGTTTCCCAATGCTGGGCAAAGGCCCCTCCCTTTCTTTTTTCAAACTACTCTACCTTTTGCAGAATCTGACCACGTGGGTTTCAAGAAAATTGCCTAGTAAAAAAAAAGTAAAGCTCTTTAAAATTCCATTCCAAGCTTTCTGTCTGACGGCATGTAACTAAATCTGTGTAGGTAGATCTTGATAATATATGCAAACATGTCTAAAAAAGATTACTTTTCCAAAAAAATATGACATGAACTTTGTCCTTTCGTCAAGTATTTAGCATGTTGATTGGTCTTTTTAAGTCTGCGACGCTTGTGCATTTTTCATTATAAAGGCTACAAGATTTGCATAATCATGTTTCTATTAAAATACGTCTCTGAGCTGTTTACTTGCTGAGTAATATAGCCAAAAGAAACACGTTACGCTTCAAATAAACAAATTACACTAGATGTTTTAAAATTTAAAGTTTTAAGAATTTTTAATTAAATCCCTGTTAATAGCTTTCTTATTGCTTTGTAAATGTATGTACAAATTGCAATTTATTTTGTTTTGGATGAAATGAATATAAATAAAATGTAATTCTAACAATTACAGTGCCAAAGACGACTCTTCTTAAATTTAAGAGCTTTGCTCTTGTCGGTGGAGCAAACGCCAATTTTATCTATTTTCAGCATTCGATTTCACCGCTTGGTATATTTTAACTTCTACCTTCTCCATACTTGTTGAATAAAACTACGCCTTGGCCTTCCCCTTCTATTTCTACCTTCTAATTTCCTTCTAGATTCTAAGAAAACAGAAGAGAAATATGATTGGCTAGTTGATACGTCACGACAACTTTCTTAAGTCGATTCTAGAAGGAAAATACGACTCATTGACTTGGTTTTGTATTCGATTGCAGTAAAATAATATGAGTTTTCATTTTTATCATTTAACACATAGAGGAATATTCTCATAAAGGGCAGTAAAGTACACCCAAATTTCGCAGGTTACGTTATAGATCCTAAAGTAATATAAGGTGAACTAATTGCCAACAACCGTGCAGAAATTCAGACTCCGTGCTGCTACTGAGAATTACCTTTTGGAAAAACCTTATAACACTGCCCCATCTGGGATTTGAATCCAGGGCCTCGTGCTCAGCAGTCGCGCTTAACTAACACTAGACCAACGAGGCATTTTCAACATTTAATGTATATTCACCTAAAATATTACAGCCGATAGCTGGTATACCACCCTTATACAGTTTTATCTTCCGAACACTAATTATAACAACAACCATTTCTAAATCCAAAGTATAGCCCATTTAAGATTGAGCACGACAATAATAGTTTGTCAGCACCCGCACACTTTCCGTAGCCATACATATAGTTTTATTTATAGCCAGCTGTAAACCTTTTCATAAACTTTAATGCAATTTAGCCATAAATTCTTCGTGCAGTAAACTGAAGTGGCAATAGCCGTACTTACTGGCTAGGCAAGCACTGACTTCGACTAGTCAGAGCTTAGGTGCATTAATGGGGTGCTAATCTTCTCTAAAGGTGCAGAGTCACGTAATAAAAGGTGCTTGCACTTAGCGATATTTTAATGGTAATTACCGTACGGAGAGACTCCTAAGCTTTCCTGCAAGATGTCATGAGACTGAGAACAATTTTCGCGAGACAGAGTAATTTTAGACTTATAAGGTTTTTTATAATTGCGGGCAACCGCTGGATGCAATTGGCAAGCTGTCATTCATTGTGGCGTTCTAAGGGGGAGGCCTTTGTTCAATAGTGGACGTCTTCCGGCTGATGATGATGATGAAGGTTTTTAGGAGTAAAAAGTATATACCTACAACTCACCTCTGTTTGTTAAGGGCGGTTTTTCAACCGAATGCAGAACAGTAGCAAGGGTAGCTAGGTCACCTAAAATATAAACACGTATTGGGTGAAACTCCAAATTTAATCTATAAAGATACATTCACAATCTGCGGCGCATTTTAATGTTCGATTTTCCATCAAACCTCCGAACCACTCTAGTCCCGGTGAGGATCGCTCTGGCTTCCACTGTGGCGCGGTAAGTCGCAGTAACTTCAGAGAAGATTCAGTTACGATAGCAGCAGTATCTACTAAGATTACCTATACTCGATTAGTTATATCTACCTACTTCACTCGATTTCGAGCAAAGAGTTTATGTAGTACTAAAAACTGTTGACAAATTCGGAGATTGCAATATATTCCTTTTTACTTCTCAATTTATTGCTTCAGTGCCCCAAATTGAACGAATTCCTGCAAAATTTATTATGTAAGTACATCATTTGTATTAAGGTTTCCCAAAATTATTTCATGTTTTACATGTCCAGGGAAAATTATGTTTAGTGTATTGAAACGTCGCACGTCGTACCTACAGAAATTGCATGTGTAATATTGAAACATTATGATAATTGCGATTTTTGTAGGTAGTTCTGAATAAAAGTGCAGGAGTTTACAAGGCTATGGACGAAGGCATAATTTGTTTATTTACCTTAAAATCTTATACAACTTTGTAAATTGAGTCCATACGTGGTTCGCTAGCAGTGTCGCCTGCGTAAGCGTGGTGGCGGTGTGTTTTGCGACTGGTGCCGCAGACAGGGTCCTGGCCGCTTGCGCGCCCCGCTGCTCTCCGGCTCAGCATGCAACTTTGAGGACTTCAGGGTTTGTTCCACAGCTGGTCAACGATGCTGCATGTCAGTAACAACAAGTATTTCAACTTATGCGAGTTTTTCTGTTGGCTGATACTACTAAACAACCTACACAGCCTATGTTCAACTACGGTGGTGAAAAAATTAAAGTTGGGAACTGATTATTGACTCTCTTTAGTCTGTTGTGGCTTTATTTGACACAATTGCTTTAAGTTTCTAGTTGAGAGCCTAAGTTCGGTAATGTTCTATTCAAATATTACATTGATCCCCTATTACGCACTTATATGCTGACGACATGGAAAACCATGGTAATTAAAAAAGAACATTCAAAACCGAGCTAAAAGTAAAAATTGTCCATAAAAGTAGTTAGCAGAAATATTTATAAAAAAGTAGGTATAGAAAAATATATAATGTAAAACCTAGTTATTATATAAATTATTTTCTAATCATATTTAAATTGTACTAACCCATGACAACAGGACCATACACAAATAACAAACTTCCTAAGAGAACTTGAAGAAATGCATTATGTGCATCCTCTTTTTTGTACAATCCAAATCCTCTGAGAAAGCAAACCATGCCTGTAATATTAAGAAATTATTAGACACTCTCATTGTCCCCTACTGTTCAAATGGGAATTGACACAGTAACGACTAACGAGCGACACAAAGGCTTACCAGTTGTAAACATAAATACTCCGAGTACAATAGTAGCCACTAATAACACGCTGAAACAAACAACAAAATTGTTATCATATTTGCTTTTTAGGGTTCCGTACACAAAGGGTAAAACCGGGACCCTATTACTAAGACTTCGCTGACTGTCCGTTCGTCTGTCTGTCACCAGGCTGTATCTCAAGAACCGCGATAGCTAGACAGTTGAATTTTTTACAAATTACGTAATTCTGTTGCTGCTATAACAAAAAATACTAAAACAAAATAAAATATTTAAGGGGAGCTCTCATACAAGAAACATTAATACGGCATTTTAAAATAGAACTTATACTCATTATCAAAGACGATGAAAAATGATGGCAAGGACTGAACATTGACTTGAACCATTGCTCCGTCGACATAGTAGAGCTCCTAAATTATAAAAGATTTGGCGAAATGACAAAGTGGTAATATTTATTTCATGCAAATAAAGATGTCTTCTGAATGTATCGTTCGTGAATCTTTAACACGTAACCTAACCCCCAACGCTATAACAAATTTTCTAAACGTTATTACACAATGATTTACGCGTGACATTCTTTCTATACGTGTTATAAATAATACATACGATTACTTTTGTTCGCACGACGTCTTACATATAGGTAGTAGGTGCACAATTCACAAACATACCTACCAACCATTTGCTAAAGTAAATATTTACCCTTAATAACCTACCACAGGATTATAAATTCTAATTAGGCTTATAGTGATACTAATAAAGAAAAACTAGAAACTGTCTTTAGTAACTGCGACTACTTCAGTAACAGTTGACTCAATATTTCCCTAGCTTTTATAAAAAGCATTTAGCGTAAATTATTATCAGAGACATGGAAAGATTATCGTATTTGGAACGGAAAATGAATGCCAAAATATTGATTTTAATAATATTATTTCCATTAAAGTACTACGGTATACATAAATAAAATATGAGCAAATTTTAAGTGACAAGTCGAATATTGCAAAGCTTTTTCAATCAAGAACACAAACAACTCGCACCTAAATCTAACCATTATTCCGACAGTATTTGTTTAACCAATTCAGTAAACACTTTCTAAAAACGTAGGAAAAATGTTCAAAAAACAATGATAAGTGACACGGGAATGAAACAGATAAAAAATGTATTTCCTCTCGGCAATCATTTTAAAATAGGTTCGTTACGTTAATTTTGTCCATGGTATTTCGGGAGTGTCACCAACTCTCACAGCCGTCGTTTTCAATCGTGTCCCTCAATTTACTATTTTTATACCTGGGTCAAGTTTGTGAGAACTGGTGGTCCAATCGGTACTTGCAAACTTGATTACAGACCGAGTTGTAGTAGGTACTTCCTAGTTTGAGGTAAAATGAAATAGTTTTACTTAAAAAGCATGTCGTACCCAACCTGAATTCCTAGGGTAGGTACTCCAGGTATAATGTTCACCTCTATCTCAATTTTTATCTTAGGATTTATTAACAGCCTACTGTAAATAAACCTTGATTTTAGTCTACTAGTATCTCGAAGCTCGTCACTCCAAGTATAACTTTATCTGTGAATATAACCTACATTTTTCCAACCGTCCCAACTTTGTTCTTTCGTATTATTAGATGTCTCGCTTCTTTGAAAGTCCTTACTAGTTTAAGACCAGTTTCAGTCTTGCTACCGTCTTTACTTTGCGTGAAAATACGCATAGCGACATAGCATAATATGTTTAGTATACATCGGTAAGGCAAAAGTAACTTAAGTATCCATTAGTGGAATATAAGGAGAATTGATCATCTTAAAGTAAAGGATTCTAGTATTTAGACAAGTTTATTTTACGAGAAAGGGTATTGTATGTTTCGTATTTTGCCAAGCATTCCTTTGATCAAGGAGGATTTCTGGAACGAATCACGGGATTTCCCGAACTCAATACACTTAGTGTAGCGTAGCAAAAAGTTGTTCCTGTAAGTAGTGTTTGTAAGCAGCGTACTCATAGTTCTAAAGGGTTAATTACGTCTCTACCCAGGCACCCAGCACCATTTACCTGGTCCGTTACACGCCATTTAGGAGCCCTCACTTACACGTCCTCACTTTAATGTGAGGAGTAACTCGAAACAGGAAAACATTGCTCTGTAGCCCACAGAAGGAGAGTAAAGTAACTACTGCCCAAATTTGTGATTTATGGCGTATAAAATCCTGGACGTACGAGGAAAAAATGTCATTGACCGACATAGTATCACAATTTACTTCCGCAGTTGTAAAGCCTTAATAATTCTATAATTCAATTATAAATGTTACAGTCCTGCTGCTGCGAATAATGACTGAAGCAAGTCTTAACTGCACTTTCACTGATGATAAGCATTGATTGGTTTATTTATACAAAAATAAATACTGGAAAATAGTTGTGTAAATACTGATACTGACTTCATCTCTCAGCCTATCGCGGTCTACTGCTGGACATAGGCCTATCCTAGGTTGCCCCACAACATCCGGTCCTCCGCCTTCAGCATCCAGTCCGACCCAGCTACCTTTTTCAACTGGGGGGCGTCTCACACTACTTTTGCCGATTTGCGGTCTCCACTCGTCGTTCGACAGACATGACTACATTTAAGTACATATTTGCAATTAAGTATGTTTATTGGATGCTAGATGCTGCAGTAAGCGCAACAAAGGCGGCATTTATATTATCTATATTAACTAAATAAATCTAAAGTAAGTCTGTCTGATTGTCCCTATTGGAGGTTTAGTCGCACAACAGTAAGCGAAGAGTAATCCCTCAAACTTGTTCTATAAACTTTTTCCGTCACTTTTCAGAAAGTTGAAGAATAAGAATAATATTGTTTGCCGAAAATGCTATGTATGTAGTATGTTACATAATATTAGAAGATTTTCATAAAACTTTTATTAGTACTGCCTCGTTGGTCTAGTGGCTGCTAAGCGCGACTGCTGAGCACGACGAGGTCCTGGGTTCGAATCCCGGGTCGGGCAAAGTGTTACTGGGTTTTTCCATTAGGTAATTCTCAGTAACAGCACGGAGTCTGGATTTGTGCCCGGTTGATGGCAATAGGCTCGCCCCCTATTACATTGGGACCTAAAAAAACATAACTGGCGAAATGTGGGTGTACTATATGTGCACCTCTGCCTACCCCTTCGGGGAATACAGGCGTGATGTTTTATGCTTTTATTAGTAACCTTTTTTATTACATAGTAGTAGATATTCTAAATCGAACGATTCGATTAATTGTATGACTACAAAGCATTGAATAGAAATAGATATAACAATGAAACTTTGTCAAACTAATTCGATGAGAATTTTAAGTACCAAACCTGTATCAAAGCCAAACACACTTTGTTGAACTAATTGTTAGGTTTACTTTGTTATAAAAAATAATCCGTATTGGAAACATAGTATTTTATAGCAGGTTCAACACGCCCAACCTCCTTTAAAAAGTTGAGCAATAAAGTTTCAAATATTATAAACTTTTATTGCACAAACTCTTACATACCTGTTTGTTAAAAGTATAAGGTAGAAGCGGTTTGGTTTTTAATGTTCTTCACGTCATAAATTTTCTTCTTCTTCGCTCTTGTCAGAACGGCGGTGGTCGCTATTTAGCAGTGGCACGCTTTACCAGGCGCCTCCATTTCTCCTCACTGCTGCCTTGTGTGTACATATGGAATGCAATAAATGACTGAGTATTGAGTACATTTGTGCAGGGATGCTTGAGACTTGCTTTGATCCGTCTATGGCGGATCTACCTCTGGGTCTGGTGCCTTCTACTTTGCCCTGGACAACTAGGCGCTCTATGGACTCTTCATTGCGCCTTGATATATCAACATACATATTAGGACCGTAATGATTAACTATTATAATTATATCGCGGAAGGCCGAGGCCGCACTACGTTTAATTATCCATGCATCCTTGTTGACTGACCAATCTCTACACCACGGCATGACGTAGTGAAGGATATTTGGTTCATGCCTACATGAAGAAGAATTCAACTTGTTAGGTTCACTACACTTTAAAAACAAACATATCGACAAAGTTACTCTAGAAATAAAAACAATGACTACCATTAGATACCGCCGCGCACTAGCTTTGAAAGTTAGAAAAACTTTAAAGCAAACGTCGAGCTTCACCAACATAACAAACTATAGTAATAAATTAAGCAATTGTATTCAAACGTATTATAATTTTCATTTAGTCCTCAACTTGGTGCATTTACGTTGCGCTCGCTAGAAACTTTGGCAATAATAACAGACTGTAAATCTAGTTCTTTCATAGGTAAGCCGCTTCTCTGCCGTAGTCGAGTGAATAATACAGTGAGCGTATAGTACGGGGGTAAATATGAGCGGTTTACTTTTTAAACTTACGCGCGTAGTGGATACGACATTATTACAGTCCGTTGGCGGGCTTCAACAACCACGATAAATAGCCATGCTTTTTAACGTCCACAGAAAGCTATATACAAAAATACACATACAAAAATAGCTACCTCAATAAGCTAAATAACAGTGTTTGATTTGAAATTCTGAATCTGCGGTAGTCTTCATACAATTTTGGTGAAGTGGCCGACTGATTGGTTTGCTTAGCGTAGCGAGTAGGTATTATACGCGCACGGGATTAATTTGTAGTTAGAAAAACCCAATAACTGCAAACGAATCGATTCAAAGTCGGAAATGTGAACGATAATTTTGCAATGCTTTTATGCTGAACAAGAGCCCCCGTACCACGAAGTCCAAATAATGGGACAGTTTAGGTTGAGAAAGCGAGACGCCGCAACGTGCAGTGTATTGCGGCGTTTCTCTTTCACAATGTAAACTGTCCTGCTTTAAGAGTTCATGGTAAGGGGGCACTAAACAATTTTTATATTTTTCAATCCACCAGCAGTGTTCCAATAAAAATAGAGCAGTCCTTCTATTTTTATTACCAGAAGAAATTGTATCATGGCTATCGTAATGGCAGAGAAAAACTCGTTGGTCTATGTGATTGAAAATCTCTAATCAATAAAAGAGACGATCTATTTATGTTCTAGGAAGTGAGTTCGGCACGGAGGCCACGGCTTATGCAAATAGCATTGTTTCAATCTTTAATTAATTAACGGAACTATTTCGGGAGTTATTTGCTTCGCTGCCTCGCATTCTGAAGTGGCAGGAACGGTTTTAACAGTTACGAAGTACATTCATGAATGTTTATTATATGAAATATTTGTCTCCTATTACAGTTCTAGCTAATTGATAAAATATAAGCGTACAACGGACGTGTTTAATGTAAAAAAAATTAAGAGAGATAAAGAAATGAATAGGTACTTTGAAAAAAAATGTTGGGGGTCTTACATTATTAAACAGAACTTATTAGAAGTCTGATATACATATTTTAATTTTCGTCTCTATGAGCATTTTTAAATACTCCTGATTTCCCGAATCCATTGCACCAAACTTTATTGTTCCACGACACTAACCACGTTGACGTGCTAAATTTTCTGTTTGTATAATAATAAAATATACTTTTGAAGTAATAAGAAATAATTCTTTTGAAGTTCCGCTCAGTCAATTTACACATTATAATTAAATCGTTAGAAACGAATTAAAAAATTGGCTTACGATAACTCTTTCTATAAGTTTGGACAAGGTTCGGCCTGAAATTAGAAATAGTTTCCTAATTGAATAAGTTGAAGATTGAACAAAGAGGATCCGAAGCAAAAAGTTTTCAAAATAATCCCTTTATCTTCGCCAACGTTAATCTAAGACCCAGAATAATTAGCCAATCACGTAGCAAAAGACTTTAATATTCGGAGCACGCGCATACATTCTCAAGAATTTGATTTGTTAGTTCCTATTTATTTTTCTCTTTAAGTCGTAGTGATTTCAAGGCGTATCGTGTACCTTATAAAACGTTCGCTCCGTAATAAGGTTAGGATCAGTTAGTTTTAGTTACCTTCCCTGTGTAGAGATCGACGGCCAATCCCGTATCGATAGTTACTCCCGTTAGTGTTTCATGATATGGACCTTTGACTTTTTCAACAAATTTATAAATGGAATCACCAGGGAATACAAATAAAAGAGAAATATCTTTTGTTTCTTATTTTGTACTATTATTATTTAATGTAGCTTAATGCTGAAGACCTAACGATGCAGAGGGTTAACTGAACTTGCAAACCATGTATATAGTATAGTTTACCGGTAATGTGTGTGCGATGACAAGGAGAGATAATGCTTTGAAACATAGCGTGTGAAGATACGCATCTTAATTTCCGTGACGTCAGGTACCTTTAGACCTGGCCACGCCTGCCTTCCCTTCGAATGATCGCCCGAGATGCATTTGTGTAATACCAGTTGGTTCCTGTACATTATACGTAGGTATTTGAAAACTAAATTGCCTAATCGGAATCTATAATAAAAATACGTCATGGTTTTTTGACCGATTGTTATGACCGCCGGTCATTATAGAATTGACAATTCGTCCACTATCGTGTTCAAATGTAATTTATATTCATTACCATTATTTTTTATTGTTACTAATTATTCTAACATCGTGATTTGGTAAGCAACAAACGTGTAATTTTGGGGCACATGCTTGATTTTAGTCCGGAAAAACGCTTTCAGAATAATTTATATTTGGTATATTCTAACTAAATGTAATTAATAAGGTTACATGATAAGGCGAGTCTTAATTGTCGTCCTAAATAATTAATTAAATAGCAATTATATTTCACAACATCATAGTTATCCATGTGTGATAGGACTATAGTATACACACGTATAAATAACAAGGACCCCGACGTTAATTAAGATTTAAACATAAAAGAGAAACAGAGCATCAGCTAAACAATACAATAAACATTACCGTTGAACATAGTGGTCGTGCAAAGGAAAACATAAATAAAAGGGAAAATAACGTATCAAATGCACAGTCCGTGTTGATACGATCCCTGCTTGTTCGAGTGTGAACTAGAAACATTGTGGACATTTTCTTTAGAGTCGTGAAGATTTAGCTCCTCCACAGGGATGTGGGTAGTAGAATAAAAGTTACTGTGAACACAGAACGGACAACTAAACAGCGTAATGTATTTCCTAAATAAGCGCTACACAAAGGTCTACACATTTTTGAATTATGACGTAGTTTCATATGCATAATGAAGTTTACAATTGTTTTGATGTAGTTTCCATGCAAATTTTGGAACAAAGAATACGTGGAGTTGTGGTAACAGGTTTTTATTACTCGGTTACTAGGTCGGCATTGTTGTTCCACTGGCCATGCGAGAGCAAACTCAATGGATGCTGTCACCGGAATATTATCACTGCGACGGTCCACATGAATACGTATGGAATGAAACATTTTTAACGCATCGTAATTCTGGATTGCTTTATATTAAACAAAAGATAAATGTCATTTCATTTATTTTAAAACTTATTCCTTTTATGTCATATCATTTTAATTCCGAAAGGAAATATAAGACTTTTTGCAGCGTTCGTTTCAAAATTATTCAATCACATCGGTACATAATTATTTACAGTAATACTAGATTAATACTTTATGTTAATATTCAAATGATTAGATGAAGCTAGTTGCCTGCACTACGATTTCAGCAAATAGTTAATTAGTTTACAGCGCGAGCTTTGCCAATGTAACTGTTAGTAGGAAGTTATGCTTACCTAGTTAACGATATAGATAATTAACTAGGTAGGTAAGACGGCTTTGGCGGTTGAATGTTATTGCGATCCCGCTGCCCTGCCATCACACGCAGCGCAGGCTATGTGTAGTTTTTGAGGGTAGGTCCCTATGGACCTTATTGAGTTTATGGGGAAAAGTCTATATGCACCTGTTGTTTCCCAGCAGCGGGGATGAGTAATGCATTTTACTCGCTCCAAAAAAAGGTAGGTAAGTAAATAAATATCATGTATCAAAGTGCCGAGAAACAAAGTAGCATCGGTGTATACCACCTCCGTCCGGCGGATAAAAACTGGAGACAGGTAGTGGTATCAACGTCAGTGCGCTGCCACCGGGAAACCGAAGTGACTACCTACCTCGTTTGCCGCAGGAAATTCAAAGCCTTTGCAATACCCTCAGTTGGAATAATTATTTCTTTTGCGCTTTTCATCTATAAAGAGGAAATTGTACAGTTTTCAAAGCATTGACAGCGTTAAAAAAATGGAATGTAAGGGTTTGCGGCGCAAAGCGTTACCTTTGAGAGAGAGGGCGAGTGCCAATTTTGGGAACCTTTCATCTCCTTTAAAGATTCAAACATGACAGGAAATAATTTGTGTTCCCAGAATTATTGTATTCAGATTAATACAAACGATTTGAGAATGTGTCAAGCATTACAGATTACATCTTGAGATAAATACCTAGTAGGTATAACTAGAGAAAATGAAAATTTTGGAAGTGCAAACAGGCTATCTTCCTAGGGATCTTATTACAAGTGGTGAAATGAGGCCCGTATAGACTCCTAAAAAGGAAATGTACTAGGTTGAAATGGGAGTACCCCAGGAATTTCTGCCGTGATATTGTTAATAATATTGGGTAGCCAAAACTGTATTTTGTATTAAAATAAAATTAAAATCTTTAAATATCAACTGAATAAAAAAATCCATATCAGTTTCTTAACCACAGTACACCCTCGCTAAATCCAGTTTTCTGCATGTTGCAGTGTGCATAAGAACGAAAAAGAAACTATACAGAAAATGCATAGTTATCGCTGCGTATAAATTACGATGAAAATGCTCGCAAAAATCCTCTTACACACACTCGTTTAGGCCGTGCAAGCTCATTACCGATGCATTTTAAGCTTATCTGTGGAACGTGCGCCATCTTGACAAGAGGAAGCGAGAGCGAGTATTTATTTTTTTTAAATGGCTTTTATCACCTTATAGCTATTTTCAATTTCAATTTAGTTTGTCTTAGATCGCATCAAAGCAGTATATTGTTATCGTTTTGATGTGTACAATGTGTAATGACGTAAGATGACTCATGACGGTATTTTTATCAGTTAAGGTTCCTATACTGGATATCAGTAGCTCCTATGTTAATATGGTGTAATGGCTTAAGGTAAAGCTGAGAAATTAATGTTTCAGGAATCTAAGTTTTTCAGGGCATGCTTACTTATACCTGGCACTTAAGTTTTTCAGGGCGTGCTTACTTATACCTGGTACTGTTTCATGATAATCAATGTAGCGGTGTGGCGTAGGACTGAACGTAGGAACGAACAAATAATAACTATTCCATTTAGATTTTTGTGGTACAACACAATATTGTTTGTACTCAGAACAACTGTCATTAAACCTCAACAAAATCTCAAGTAGGTACCTAAATCTCTAAAGTTGGAGAGTGGCTTGAGTTGGTAATTTGGACCGCGGAATAAAGAATGTTGATGAATACCAATTACCACGGAACAAGTAGGTATTATTAGCAGACCTCAAAAAAAGAGAAGGTTCTCAATCCGTTCTGACTGTTCTTTTTCTATGCTTCTCTTAGGTATGTGCCTGGGTTATAGGTATATATTTTATTTCCTTATTTTGTTTAAAAGATTATTAATCCGACGAAGTCCCGTTTAATATTGATAAATACCCTCGGAAATAGATTAAACATGATATAATGGCATTTTTTTTTAAATCGTATATTCTTTTGCGATCGTTTACAGGCTCATACGCAAAACTTAGCATTCGCTACAAAATAGAAAAATGTAAAAAGTAAAATATTCTGTAGTGGCTGGTTCACTTCACTTAACGAGCTCCGTGTGCATTCATTAGCAAGCGGATGACCCGGCTGACCAAGTGACCAGATTTTTCATATAGCTGACTGATGCAGAGAGATTCCGTTTTTATTCAGATGACGGATAACTCTCATGTGACACCTTGTCCTCTTATTTGACCCACATATCGATCACAAATTCAATGATTCCTCTCTATGTATGAAGTAAACATTAGATCCTACACTTGAAGAATTAAAGCTTGAAGGAAGGAAGATTATGCTTTCACAAATAGAGCATGTTTTTTTAATCATCAGCCCCCTTACCATGAACTCTTAAAGCAGGACAGTTTACGATGTGAAAACGACTTACACAACGTAATCTATCCTGCTTATAGAGTTCATGGTACGAGGCAAATTACCTCGTCGAAATAGCAAGCCTTCCTCATTTAAATTACGTATTATATTATCATTTCTTTATTAGCCCCGTATGCAACGTCATAAGATTCGTCCATCGCGCATTTCATCTCGACGACAATCGTATCATACAACTCTATAGTCTAACCCAAACCGTATAAAACATCTCTGTTTGTGTTCCACTCGTTCCGTTGCTTATATTTTCGATCCGATAAATATGTAAAGAGGTTCAATAATATAACAACGATGTTACCTTGTAGCAGACTGCCGAGCCCGCAGTTCAACTGTAGGTTTAATTAGCACCGACTTTGGGTAAATTCACGGATTATAGTTTAATTGCACCGGTATTTTTGTTAACCGTGGAACGTACTTACATTTTAATGCCTACACTCAGTATAAGGTTTTGTGTTATCACTTTATATAAACACAAGAGCGCTACAAAACGGTACGAGCGTTGTTAGACTTGGAATTTATCTTATAAGAGTTTTCTCTTCATTTTATACGTAAATATATTGCTTGTTCTTTAAATTTTTGTAGGTACTGGATTTTTCATCAGTCCATATGTATGAGTTGCTTTACAATAATTGATATACCCTTTTCTTAAGTATCTTATAATAAAATGATAATTGTTTTTCTACTTACGTTAATATTACATATACGTTTATATCTTATCAGGGGCTTATAGCTATGTGGCTACTGTGCAGATCAGTCGATATGCGAGGATAAGCCGTGCTCGCCGTGGTCAGTCTTGTGACGGGTGACCGTTTTCACATGTCGAGACCCCTCCGTGCTTCGGAAGCACGTTAAGCCGTTGGTCCTGCGCCTGATCTCTCTCCGGTCGTGTCGTTCTACCGTCCCATCGGACTATGGGAGTGATGACATACTTGTGCACTATAATATCTCCTGCATAGTTGGCTGGTCTTAGCTGAGACAGGCCGCCGTGACCGATATTCAGGACCGAGATCAGGATTAGTTTAACATTATGTCAATGATCCGAAAGTGGCAAGCAAGAGTAAATTGTTGCGCAATATATAATTAGGTACAATACACAATAAACAATACACAAAAGACACCGCTTGAATAAATGAAATTACATAGCAAATGTTACCTTTAATTAACTTCTAAAACTCAACATCGTCTCAAAACAAAAACGTACCCACATATATTTCTGCATTCCAGTAAACCAGTCTCAATTTTGTAAGCATATTGACTCAACATCGAATTAATCTCACTTTGTACTTCAATAACGTGCTCATACATTTTAAATTAGAGAGTTTGCTTAATACAAGTGCCCCCGTGTACTTTGACTCACTCGACCCGTGTGTCGGGATGTTGATATTCCACTGGAAGTGGCTGGGATGAAACAGGATGTTTTTATACGTAATAAAAAATTAACGCTATGAACGAGTGTTAAAGTTATACGTTTCAGGTTGATATTTTTAAATTTAGATTGCTCTGTTCCTTTTGATAGCGAGGAGGGGTTGAATGAGGTTGAGTGTGATATCATTCTTAATTATGTCCCGTCGTATGGTGTAGGTACTATTTTACCCGTGGAAATTCGGATGTTTGAATGTTTAATGTGTACGTCAATCGCGGTGTACGCATAGAATGCGGATACAATTGGGTGATTGTCAACGTATTTTGCGTAAGCAAATAAGGACTTTACATTCAGATTTTTTATTGGAAGATCTCGCTTTAGGGAAGTGCGATTTGTACAAAATCTTAATTAAACTCTGATTACACCTTTGTGATGATCGCTAGGTATGGGATTACGTCTATAGGATCCCAATGAAAAGGGACTGCTACTTTTGGGTACCAAATGGATCCAGTCACGGAAGGAAAATAATACTAGACTCACCCCTATACTTACTAACTTTACACGTGTATAATGTGAGCCGTGTGAGGCTCATTATTGTATAAGTAAATAAATAATTACTGTTATTATACATAAGGTCTCAGTGATCACTCAAATCGCCTTTCATGTGAAATTAAAATATTCTTCGGAGCGTATAATAACCGTGTTTCTACAATACACCTTTTTAATCGAGCCATTAAAGGCGAAATATAGAATTCGAGCCTATATTGCGCGCCATTTGGATAACAACTGAAAAGAAAATTGTATGAAAGCAGTTTTAGTACAATAGGCCGTGTTATCGCTAATGGCTATCTTTTACAGGCAATTTCTTTGATTAAAATGAATATTGCGAAATATAATTAATTTTGAAACTTAATCTTAATTGTTTGATTTATAATATTATCGATGTAGGATGATATTATTAAAATACATTGGAATATTAAATAAAGAACATTGTATTTAAAGAATCAGCCTATTACTACGTGAGTCAAGCGAGAAGATAACGCTAGTCTGATAAATGAAACATGGTTTTAGTTCAGTTTTTATTATATAACTAGCTGTGCCCGCGACTCCGTCCGCGTGGATGTTCGGGAACAGCAATATTATTCTAAGATTGTTTTCTCAACCGGACTAAGTGACACAATATATGTATATCTTAACTATAATATGACATTGACTATAATATCTACATTCAATATAGTATTTTTTCACACTAAATCAAAAATTGTTCGGTGATAATTCAAGTTACAGAAAAAAAAAATCAAATCGGACCAGTACTTCCTGAGATTAGCGCGTTCAAGTAAACAAACAAACTCTTCAGCTTTATAATATTAAGTACCTATAGAATTATAGATTATTATTTTTTTAAGTTTTATTTCAATGCCAAGTATTCGCGTAAGTGATAGAAATGATAATATAAGCATTATCATATCAAACATATGAGCCAGTTAACCTCTCAGACGAATGTTTCCTCATAAAACATCTTATCTGATTCTCACACAAAGGTACTATTAAGGTCCCACTAAAATAGCACCTGTATTCTCTACGACGCTTTCATACAGCAGCGTAACATATTTCAGCAATATGTCTTTGTCATTACACACCTCTGTTTGTTGAATTCACAGTCCAGCTTAAATCATTAAATTAAAACACATTTGTGAGTTTTAAGTTCAGGATATAACGCTTCAACTTATGCTTGACAAATATTTTAATTTATTTTGTCGGACGGTCTAGCGTTATATTGAATTATACAGATCGGTGATGTATCACACTGTATCAGTCTCAGTCACTGGATATTAGGAACCGTTTGAACTTGAAACTTGCTTTACATAGTTTTTATTTTATAATAAACAAAGTTTATTTTAAATTGATGAAGGGAAACTTGAAAAATGATGGATACGAGCGGGACTCGAACCCGCGACAGTTGCCGTACCGTGGCGCTTATTCCGAAACAAAGTTAATGTTTTTATAAATTTAGATTCTTTAATTTACAAAAGTAGAGTGAGAGTATAGCGTAACCAATATAACACTATCAATAAGAAATGCTAAAATATTATAAGTAAAGCCTAAAGAAAAAACAAAAGAACATTGTAATTAATCAGTATACTAGATTACATGCTAGATCTTCTTATCGTATGGTTGATGAACAACCTGGAGTTTAAACCGTCTGTAGGCTTCTGACATGGCTTTATACACCGTTGAAAAATCTCTCAGGTGTACCGGTTTCTTCACGATGGTTTCCTTCACCGTTTTAAGCAACTTATAACTAATTTATAGTAGGTACGCACATGAATTCAAATAGATATTTGTGCGTGTGGGGTTTAATCTTGCGACCTTTGACTTGGTAGTTCAACAATACGAGACACTTAATAGGTACTTCAATCAATCATCAAAATATACCTATGTATTATACCTACATAGGGAAAATGTAAAACACTATCACCATTCCTATATCTTCGACTGGTGCTCATAATCCTCGATTAAAACGAGACAACAACGCGGCCTAATAGTTATTAATTATTTGTTTTAGTGAACCAATTATCTTATTGGAACACGTGACTTGGGAAGTAACAATAAACTTAGTACGATACCGCCGAGCTCTTATCCCACGAGATTAAGGTGTGAACAATAAATAATACTTACAAAATTTACCGCAGTTTATATCTACTCGACTTTAATTAGACATTAATTGAGACGTAGAGTTAATATTATGTTTTTCTGTTCTGTTAGACCAGGGCCTCAAGTCTGCTATTACAATAGTGTCAGAATGGTCGATCATTGATTTCATAATTGTTGATTTTGACAAGTTTGGTGATTACTAAACTTGTCAAAATCAACAATTATGAAATAGCAGATTTGCTAACATAAAATCGTCATTATGACTTTCCAATGGTCGGCCACTGACACTCCATTGAAATAAATGACATAGAATGGTATAAGTTTAGCAGATTCCGAACTTTTAGCAAAATGACAATAGTATCGTGTTGGAATGACGAATTAATAAAAAATAGCAGACTCGGGGCCCAGATTACAATATACAATAAGAGTTAACGGGTTTTAACCGCATACGTTTTTCACGGTATAAATACTTATTGTCCCGACATTTCGGCTGACTTGCAAAGGCCGTGGTCACGGGTTGACTGATGACAGGTCAGCGACGTCTTCGTGTCGTACGGGTTTTTGCCACTACCCTTACTTCACGTTTATTATTATTTGTCACTGATTACAATTTTAACTACAGATTGTACTTACTTTGATAATATTATTAAGAAAATAAAGCTACTGCAAATTGTTATTCATAGAATATGGCTAAAGTTTTTGCTGAACATCAATCAAGGTCTAACGTGTCTAAACTAAAGTAATCGTGGTATTTAACCCTAGCACCCAGAAATATGTTAAACAGACTTAATTGAAGACATTAAGCCAACGTACTAAGAACACAATCAATAAAATATAATTAATACTTTGTAATTGGTAGCGAACAACACGAACAAAGCTCTTAAATAAATGAAGAAGAAGTTATTACAAACTTACGAGTAAGTAGCTAAGTATAAATGGTGTTTGTTTTAACCTAGTGCTCGCATATTCAAGTTCTAAGTTTTGTAGCATAACATGTGCTAATTAAACTCGGGCAAGCATCCTGTGTCATGGATGCGATTCATCATATTCCTCATCAACCCGTCCAGTCGTCAGCGAGACAGGCCTCTCATCTCTCTCTCTCGTGGTGCGTTTAACAGACACAAAGCATTTGGCAAAAATTCCTAGTCCTGGTACAAATATCGTGGAACTTGAACCTTCAACTCATAGCGCAGCAGTCTAGTTGTCTATCTAAACTAAAGTGGAAACACAAATATTCGTCACATGATGCCTAAACATGACAAACTCATTTACAATTAAACGGCCTCGGCTGAAGTATCGACAATAACAATCATTCACTGCATTGTTTTGCAGTTGTAACATTACCGGCGATCGGGCCACAAATAATGTTCCAACGATTTTGTGCAGACAGCGAAATATTATTTCGATACCGGCAACATTCAATTTCCACTGAATTTAAATCAACAAAAACGTGGAGCGGACGAAACTAAATAGCAGTGTAGTTGATCAAATATCTCGAAACCATTCACTTTGTGCTCTTTTCAAAGCCGAAAAAGTCATCGAAAAATGAAGCCATGACGTATGTTTGTTTAACTTTAACTATATTCCGAAACAAAATGGAGCTTTGTTGTCGCGGTAAGTAGATTAACCGCTGTTTGTTTTATTTTCAGTTCCACTGTCGAAGCCGGCGTTTAATAGATTTTTATTGTTTGTTAACACTTCCAAACTCGCTTCAAACAATTTAGAGTATCCGTCTAATGGCTTTGTGAATCTACATGTCACATGTGATAGCCGAATATTTTTGTTTCACGTATTGAAATAGGAAATAGTGTACTGACGTGGCCATTTTTGGACGTCGAATTTTTTCGCTTTGATCTGACTAAATCAAGTTACAGTTAGATCAAGTCCCCTCAAAGCGACCCAATGAACTGAAACCAAAAGAAGCGAGGTAGCTCCCCCGCGGCAAAGGATAAAGAGGTTACTTGGATTTACAGTAAACACACGGGCACAAACTCGGCTTTGAAACAGCTAAGCACAACTCTTTTAATTATTCTCGACTGTCTAAAATTTCCGTCAAACTTTTACGGGTACCGTTAATGAACTCCGATAGCTAATGAGCTTTACATAATCCGTAAAGGGGCAATCTGATAAACAAGTAATTTTAATTTCCACGGAATACATTCTAACTGTTACTTTAATTAATCCGTTATATATTAATTAGTTGACTTTATATGTATTTCAAAATATATTTATGTTTTATTCATTTTATCAACTTAATATTGTCTTCCAAGGTTTTAATAAAAAGATATCATGAGACTATGTAAACTAGCTTCGCAATATCATAAGGCTATGCCACGCAAATTAACATTTAAAGTACCTATTGTGTCCAAACAGAATATTATAATAATATTAAGTAAAACATACGAAGGTATGTACTCTATTTTTATATGAAAATAAGAATACTCAAAATGTAGCAATGTGCTACGCCGTAGACGGTTGCTACGAGACAGTGTTTTACTCAGATAAACTTAAAACGCGCAAAATTACACCGTTGTTTGTCAGACCTAGCGTTTGAAGACGTCACAAAATTATTCCTTTTCTTGTAAGTTTCCACCCATTTACAAGTAGGTTTATCCATCCTCAGAATTCTGCGAAATAAAATCCAATTGTGTGAACACACCCATATATTATCGGGGTTGGTGTGAAATGTGCGCGTTGAACAATCTTGGTCAGTTTGTACACAAATACGTCAGCGAGTAATCCTCTAGAGGCGTTTACGGACCGACACAGGCGCGTTTGTATATTTATTGCCTTTAACAGCTATAAAAATGTTGCGAACACACATTAGCAAGACTAACCGGCGGCACGCGAGAAGCATGCCGTGATGACGGGCCGTTTCCGTCTCACAGCCCGGTAATGTGTTAACTTTAGTTGCTTTTCACACCGAAATAGGGAAAATGAAATATTTGAAACATTAAGTGACGTATTATGTTGTTGTTCCTCAGCGGGACACGCTAGTGCGGACGTGGAGTTATTACAACCAGCGTCCAAAACTAACTACTGTGATGCTTTATGGTCAAGTGGATAATAGACATTTGTACTTTATTGACTGATGAAATAGGTGATTTCCTTCCAAGGTGATTGCCAAATTGGTGTTACTCTTCCAGTAAATGATGATTTGGTAACCATTTAGAAATGGTATTCGTCATCATGATAGTGTTGGTGATTTTTGCTGTTGTCATGTGTTTTTTTTGAGCTGTCGATTATATCTTTGCTTTACACGAGTATCAAGGAATATTTTATTTTTGGGAATAGAATCGCAAATGTAATTTTATACCGCATATGACATAATTAAGGATGTCAGTCATTAGTAGTGAACAAAACTTCTCCACGCGTCTATGAAGTATCCTAGAATATTTCAGTGTCTTAGCTAGGAAGGATGGCGACAGCCTCGAAAAATCGATGGTCACGGGTAAAGTCGAAGAACAGCGATCAAGAGAAAAAAGGCCAACCCCCTGGACTGACCAGTACGCACCGAACTTGGAACCACAATCCACGAATGTACACTGAGACAGACAGAAATAACTGGGGTCACTCACAGTCAGTTCCTCCCAGACATTGACTACAATACTCAGTGATGAGGAAACCGAAGCATGGAGGAGGTTATTAGTAATATCAAGCACTAACAGTATAAGCAAATCTAATTATGTATTTCGTACCTACATTCTTATGTAGTGATCTTATGTTATGACTGCCTCGTTGGTCTAGTGGTTTCTAAGCGCGACTGCTGAGCACGAGGTCCTGGGTTCGAATCCCGGATCGGGCAAACTGTTACTGGCTTTTTCCATTAGGTGATTCTCAGTGGCAGCACGGAGTCTGGATTTGTGCCCGGTTGATGGTAATAGGCTTGCTCCCTATTACATTGGGACCTAAAAAAAACATAACTGGCGAAATGTGGGTGTACTATATGTGCACCTCTACCTACCCCTTCGGGGAATAAAGGCGTGATGTTATGTTATTTATGTTTTTACTTATGTATAACATACGTGTAGATAATTAGTGCCTTAGTTATATAACTAGAGGTATAGCTGTATGGTTGTATTGGGCTCTAAGGCGAATAGGTCAAAACCACAAATATTGCCAAACGGAATTTAGGGTTCACGCAATGAGGCGTGAATTATGGCGAGTGTTACAGTTAAATTAAATTATATCTGTTTCATGCCTGAATAACTTTGTGATGTGTGTATCATGAGGCTTGTATTATCAGAAGAGGAAGGCAGGTGTGTGCTGTTTACCCACTTCTTCTCTTTCTTCTTATGGCCATGAGCCAATTTTCACAAGGAAACAGGTCACGTCGTCGTGTAGAGATTGGTCAGACAACAAGGATGGTAGCGAGGTTGACCGTCCACAGTGAGCCGGACGTACTTGTGGAGGATCTCTAAACGAAAGCATCCACGAGTGACGATACTTTAGTTACCCACATCTTACCACAAATTTCCATGGATGCGAGCCTATTTATTTTTATCTATATATTATTATAAATCATGATAGACATCCACAATTTTGTTTGCGACAAAAGGTATAAATCAGATATAATTTGAGGGAGGTCATTTAATTACAATAAGGTACAACTCGAAACACCGGGCCGTTACTATGTGATTCCAACTTAATTATAAGTATATTTTGACTGCTCATAAATCAATTAAGTGCAGAAATGTATCTAGATATTAACATAATATTTAAAAGCCAGTGCTAATTAAAAAGTGCTCGGGCACGGAGTGTTGCTGTGGAGGCACATCACTATTTATTATGGCCCGATTGCACGACATTTGCTTATTGCATTTAACGCTCATGTTTAATTTATCAGTTTTTGTATGTAGATGGCATTACTAAAACGCGATTTAGCGTTAAATGCGATTAATTAAGGTCGTGCAATCGGGCCTAAGAGTATATCTTTTTTATCATTACTAATTATGTGAATGTAACAGGCAGCAAATAGTGCTTCGAAGCCATAATATGTAAATAAATCCTCCTTTTTAATGACAATAATAGTGAGAAAGAATCACATTGGAACTTGTGTCAAAGCCGTCACACGTCACTGGTCCGTTGTTATGCTGACAATTTTTTCAGCCAGTAGTTTTTCCAGGTCTAACGGGAAAGGGCGGGACTAAATGAATATTCATTAGTCAGGACAAAAACGAAATACATAATGCAGTTTGTCGAACTCAAAACCATTTTATTTGGCACTATCTACCTCTATAAAGTAAATTTAAAACAAATGATAGGTGTAATTCATGTCCTACCAGAAATGTTTTTCATATTGGTCTACACGACTCTACTGTATCGTAGATGATTCACACAGTAAAATTAAATACTTAACAAATTGAATCTCGTAGTTGAGAATTAATGTTTACATCTGAGATTACTACAACAGCTGATGATACTCGGAGTAGTTTTAAGTGTGAAAGTTAAAGCTGTAATGAATACCACAGAAGATTGTTGAAGTTTAAAAACCAAACACAAGTGTGTAACATATCTTGTACGGCCCTATATAGTCTGAAACTGAACAAAATAAAGACGAATTTTCAGATCTTGAATGAGTTCCTCGACTACATAGTGTTGCTTGACAGCTTTGTACACGTGGCATTATACGTAATACCTGCCGACAACATACTTTAGTAGGCACGAACACGTCAAGGAAATAATTTTTATTGCAATACATAACAAGCATGTGATTTCAACTTTGAATTCGGTTATTTCAGACGAAAGGTTACTTAAATTTAAATCTTTGATTTAAAGCACCACGGGTTCAATAGGCCAGAGCCAAATTAAGGGTTTTTGGGATTAATACCTAATTAATATTTCTCTCACATTGTATAAAAACTGAATTAAGCGATCACGTAATATATAAACACTGAAGCAGATAACTCAGACCTAAAGGCTAAAACTAACAAGTTATTACATAAGTGGCCAATTGACTCAATTGCTCCGGATTGAGTACGGAGTAGCTCTGTAATCCTGGCATCAACGCGATTACTTAACTCTCTTAATCATAACATAACACCTACCGCAATTTATAAGCCCCATCAGTTGTCAGGCAAAAAGCCTCAAAAAGCAAAGTTTCTGAATAAATTTTAGAAATTCTTTGAAACGATTTAACTTTTTTGTTGTTACTTAAGAATAATTCACTCAGTATGTCCCCGTGGGTGTCGTGAGAGGCGGCTAAGTGAATTTAATGCCGATGGGTAGCATGAGCGTAATAAGGGTGTTTCTCTAGGGTTGCGCCCATGGTGGTCGTTGCACCGCATAAAACCATGGACTCTTATCATAATTTATAAGTCTTATTGAAATAGGTTTCCACAGTTACTGCACATACAAGGAAAAAGGTAGAGAAGTCTTCTTGTTTAGTGCCCTACCCGTAGGAGCATCAATTCATACAGAAATAACTATAAGTACCTATATCAAATTTGTGAGTACCAATTTCGAGTATACGAGTGGGCAAGCTTAAATAAATACCGAAGCGATTTTATTGAATGGTCTTTTATAACAGCGTGTTTGTCGGTGGTAGTCGAATTTGCTACTTACCAGGCCTTGAGCCCGCTTTCTTGAGCAGCTTTAACTTCAGCCGTTCCGTAAATCTCCAGCCAACCACTAAACGACGATTAAGCAATAATACATCCCAAAGACTATAAATACATTTCTTATAACATCAATTGGTTACACAAATAAAACGCTGTGAAACTTTTATTTGGGAGCGCAAAATTCCATGTTGTTTTTAGGACCGAAGTGTACAACTTTTTTGCTTGTTTATGATGTTACTGACGGAGAAATTTCCGCCAGTTTAGGAACACAAGCTTCGTTTTGAAGTTGTATTTCGTTAGTGAAAACTTGGCATTGAGGTACTGATTTGGTGTTGTTCGTTTTCATAACATTAATAGCATTTTGTGATGCCAAATGACGCTGAGAGTGAAGTGAATGAAGTATACTTTAGTTTTAGGGTGAAACTGTAATCCCAGTGAAATACCGTCCATTGCTGGACTTATGTCTACTGTAAGCATCGCCACATGCACCACAAAGCCTTTTCTAAGACAATAAGGGAATGGCCTGTTTCTCATTGCGTGTTGACAATTTTTTCTAATCAAACCTACAGAAACTTTATACAGCATTTTACTTTTAGGTTAACCAATAAACAGCGTTCCGTAATTCCTTACGTTCCTATTAGTTCCCTTTCCTCCTTAGGTCCCCCTGTGAAACACCCGTGTTTTGGTTGTCAGTACTGTCTCCTAGCTACCACTGCATTTTAAATTCAAAATAAGAATAAGGCTAAACCATTTTCTAAAATAATTTAAGGTTTAATAATGAATGAATGGTTAAAAGATCAATCGCGTGTTAAGCGTTCATTTAGCGGTCTTAAGCGGTCTGTATTTACCGCGGTACTTTGTACATCCTTCTTACTAAACGAGTAATTATCTATATTACCTAGTTTTAGTTGCTCTACAGCACAAGCAGCGGTAGTTACAAGTGATTTCATAAAAGTTTGTGTAATTCAATATCCCTACTAATATTATAACCGCGAAAGTTTGTAAATATGGATGGATGTTTGTTACTCTTTCACGTAAGAACCACTAAATGGATTTCAATGAAATTTCATATGGAGGTAGCTGACACCCTGGCGGGTAATACCGCGGGCAGCGGCGCAGCTAGTATTATATATAAAGGAACCTTATCAAACGGCTGCGTTAGCGGAAACGTTACAGGTATACCAACCGGACCACAGAAGGTGACGAGCCAAACCAGACTAAAAGTTCTCAACATTAAGATTAGTAAATACACTGCCCGATAAAAATAAATAGGCTCGCATCCATGGAAATTTGTGGTAAGATGTGGGTAACTAAAGTATCGTCACTCGTGGATGCTTTCGTTTAGAGATCCTCCACAAGTACGTCCGGCTCACTGTGGACGGTCAACCTCGCTACCATCCTTGTTGTCTGACCAATCTCTACACGACGACGTGACCTGTTTCCTTGTGAAAATTGGCTCATGGCCATAAGAAGAAAGAGAAGAGGAAGGCAGGTGTGTGCTGTTTACCCACTTCTTCTCTTTCTTCTTATGGCCATGAGCCAATTTTCACAAGGAAACAGGTCACGTCGTCGTGTAGAGATTGGTCAGACAACAAGGATGGTAGCGAGGTTGACCGTCCACAGTGAGCCGGACGTACTTGTGGAGGATCTCTAAACGAAAGCATCCACGAGTGACGATACTTTAGTTACCCACATCTTACCACAAATTTCCATGGATGCGAGCCTATTTATTTTTATCGGGCAGTGTATTTACTAATCTTAATGTTGAGAACTTTTAGTCTGGTTTGGCTCGTCACCTTCTGTGGTCCGGTTGGTATACCTGTAACGTTTCCGCTAACGCAGCCGTTTGATAAGGTTCCTTTATATATAATACTAGCTGCGCCGCTGCCCGCGGTATTACCCGCCAGGGTGTCAGCTACCTCCATATGAAATTTCATTGAAATCCATTTAGTGGTTCTTACGTGAAAGAGTAACAAACATCCATCCATATTTACAAACTTTCGCGGTTATAATATTAGTAGGGATATTGAATTACACAAACTTTTATGAAATCACTTGTAACTACCGCTGCTTGTGCTGTAGAGCAACTAAAACTAGGTAATATAGATAATTACTCGTTTAGTAAGAAGGATGTACAAAGTACCGCGGTAAATACAGACCGCTTAAGACCGCTAAATGAACGCTTAACACGCGATTGATCTTTTAACCATTCATTCATTATTAAACCTTAAATTATTTTAGAAAATGGTTTAGCCTTATTCTTATTTTGAATTTAAAATGCAGTGGTAGCTAGGAGACAGTACTGACAACCAAAACACGGGTGTTTCACAGGGGGACCTAAGGAGGAAAGGGAACTAATAGGAACGTAAGGAATTACGGAACGCTGTTTATTGGTTAACCTAAAAGTAAAATGCTGTATAAAGTTTCTGTAGGTTTGATTAGAAAAAATTGTCAACACGCAATGAGAAACAGGCCATTCCCTTATTGTCTTAGAAAAGGCTTTGTGGTGCATGTGGCGATGCTTACAGTAGACATAAGTCCAGCAATGGACGGTATTTCACTGGGATTACAGTTTCACCCTAAAACTAAAGTATACTTCATTCACTTCACTCTCAGCGTCATTTGGCATCACAAAATGCTATTAATGTTATGAAAACAAACAACACCAAATCAGTACCTCAATGCCAAGTTTTCACTAACGAAATACAACTTCAAAACGAAGCTTGTGTTCCTAAACTGGCGGAAATTTCTCCGTCAGTAACATCATAAACAAGCAAAAAAGTTGTACACTTCGGTCCTAAAAACAACATGGAATTTTGCGCTCCCAAATAAAAGTTTCACAGCGTTTTATTTGTGTAACCAATTGATGTTATAAGAAATGTATTTATAGTCTTTGGGATGTATTATTGCTTAATCGTCGTTTAGTGGTTGGCTGGAGATTTACGGAACGGCTGAAGTTAAAGCTGCTCAAGAAAGCGGGCTCAAGGCCTGGTAAGTAGCAAATTCGACTACCACCGACAAACACGCTGTTATAAAAGACCATTCAATAAAATCGCTTCGGTATTTATTTAAGCTTGCCCACTCGTATACTCGAAATTGGTACTCACAAATTTGATATAGGTACTTATAGTTATTTCTGTATGAATTGATGCTCCTACGGGTAGGGCACTAAACAAGAAGACTTCTCTACCTTTTTCCTTGTATGTGCAGTAACTGTGGAAACCTATTTCAATAAGACTTATAAATTATGATAAGAGTCCATGGTTTTATGCGGTGCAACGACCACCATGGGCGCAACCCTAGAGAAACACCCTTATTACGCTCATGCTACCCATCGGCATTAAATTCACTTAGCCGCCTCTCACGACACCCACGGGGACATACTGAGTGAATTATTCTTAAGTAACAACAAAAAAGTTAAATCGTTTCAAAGAATTTCTAAAATTTATTCAGAAACTTTGCTTTTTGAGGCTTTTTGCCTGACAACTGATGGGGCTTATAAATTGCGGTAGGTGTTATGTTATGATTAAGAGAGTTAAGTAATCGCGTTGATGCCAGGATTACAGAGCTACTCCGTACTCAATCCGGAGCAATTGAGTCAATTGGCCACTTATGTAATAACTTGTTAGTTTTAGCCTTTAGGTCTGAGTTATCTGCTTCAGTGTTTATATATTACGTGATCGCTTAATTCAGTTTTTATACAATGTGAGAGAAATATTAATTAGGTATTAATCCCAAAAACCCTTAATTTGGCTCTGGCCTATTGAACCCGTGGTGCTTTAAATCAAAGATTTAAATTTAAGTAACCTTTCGTCTGAAATAACCGAATTCAAAGTTGAAATCACATGCTTGTTATGTATTGCAATAAAAATTATTTCCCTGACGTGTTCGTGCCTACTAAAGTATGTTGTCGGCAGGTATTACGTATAATGCCACGTGTACAAAGCTGTCAAGCAACACTATGTAGTCGAGGAACTCATTCAAGATCTGAAAATTCGTCTTTATTTTGTTCAGTTTCAGACTATATAGGGCCGTACAAGATATGTTACACACTTGTGTTTGGTTTTTAAACTTCAACAATCTTCTGTGGTATTCATTACAGCTTTAACTTTCACACTTAAAACTACTCCGAGTATCATCAGCTGTTGTAGTAATCTCAGATGTAAACATTAATTCTCAACTACGAGATTCAATTTGTTAAGTATTTAATTTTACTGTGTGAATCATCTACGATACAGTAGAGTCGTGTAGACCAATATGAAAAACATTTCTGGTAGGACATGAATTACACCTATCATTTGTTTTAAATTTACTTTATAGAGGTAGATAGTGCCAAATAAAATGGTTTTGAGTTCGACAAACTGCATTATGTATTTCGTTTTTGTCCTGACTAATGAATATTCATTTAGTCCCGCCCTTTCCCGTTAGACCTGGAAAAACTACTGGCTGAAAAAATTGTCAGCATAACAACGGACCAGTGACGTGTGACGGCTTTGACACAAGTTCCAATGTGATTCTTTCTCACTATTATTGTCATTAAAAAGGAGGATTTATTTACATATTATGGCTTCGAAGCACTATTTGCTGCCTGTTACATTCACATAATTAGTAATGATAAAAAAGATATACTCTTAGGCCCGATTGCACGACCTTAATTAATCGCATTTAACGCTAAATCGCGTTTTAGTAATGCCATCTACATACAAAAACTGATAAATTAAACATGAGCGTTAAATGCAATAAGCAAATGTCGTGCAATCGGGCCATAATAAATAGTGATGTGCCTCCACAGCAACACTCCGTGCCCGAGCACTTTTTAATTAGCACTGGCTTTTAAATATTATGTTAATATCTAGATACATTTCTGCACTTAATTGATTTATGAGCAGTCAAAATATACTTATAATTAAGTTGGAATCACATAGTAACGGCCCGGTGTTTCGAGTTGTACCTTATTGTAATTAAATGACCTCCCTCAAATTATATCTGATTTATACCTTTTGTCGCAAACAAAATTGTGGATGTCTATCATGATTTATAATAATATTATTTCCAAAACTTGCTTATTTTCTTGTTATCCACTAAACGAGGTCGGTTTAACGTCTAGGCTTATATTGTATAAGTGGATCATATTCAGACGAAGAGGATTACCTACGTTATATTATTATATTATCTAACTTATATAACGAGACTAAAACTGATCTATAAATAATGTTCAATAACAACGTATCTGGAGGATAACTTGTACCTACCTACTGTCACAGGCTGCTGTACATGTACTAACATTACAAGATGAAGGTTCTACGGACTTAGTACACTAGTCAGGGATGATACTTTGGTAAACGTAAACCGGTACCGTACCGTACCGGTAGCTTATTTCCTAAAATATGAAAATTCACTTTCCGCCTTTCGCGAAATCACGCGAAACTTGTAAAAAGTTTTTAAGAGCGAACCCTTGCACGTCACTTTAACCTTCTTCTGTAACACCTGACAATGGCTGCAAATTCCGCCCCAGAGGAACCGAAAACTAAATTAAGCAAAATATTGTACATTGTCATACCTTTGCTCACCAAGAAGCTGTATAAACTCAAGATAGTATACAATTACTTGTTAAACTACTATGTCAAAGAACATTAAAGCTCTCAGATTGAAACGGCACTAAGGCAGTAGTTGTTGAATTAATATGATAATAAAGCCTGCTTTGAATTAATGTTGAGGAATATCCATCGCAGTACTAAGGCATTTTGTGGCTGTATCGAAATTTTGTTTAGGTATAAGAAATCGCTGAGAGCGTCGGCTATGTAATCAAAATAATACCTCATTCGTAGGTAAATGGTTCAAGTTCCAAGCTATGCTATTATCGGGGGCTCAAGAACTTACGCTGCGTAATAATACCTCTGGGCCTCTTTAGAGATTATGACCGTTACTACGTCCACGGACATACCTACAACTGACATTACAACAAAGGATAATTCTAAGGCACTATTCTCAGCAAGCTGCCAGAATGTACCATTAACTAACTTAGTTAGGTGCCTACACGATGTAAAATAAAAGAAAATATTTCCCTAGCTGCCTGGAGTAGGAGTAGTAAAGTTGATATAAAATTTAATAACAAATGGACCAATTTCACAAACTACTCTGTTTGTGTTTTTAATTAGTTCGCAATAATGTGTATTTTTTTTTAATTCTACACTGTTTTTTTTAAACAATTTATTTTCATTTTTAAGTCTCAAAAAATGCTTATATCTATTAATTGAGAGTTAGACAAAATAACAAGAACTGTGTTGAGACTTATTATTCGAACTCATCTATTTATTCGCAATGCTAAGCATCAGATTTTCCCAGTCCGACCATTTCACAATAAAGTTTGTATTTTGAGGTTTGGATCCCAGTAAATTTCAGTAGATCCTCTAGGTCCTATTAACCAAGAAACGTATATCACCCAAACTGTATAAGGAGGAGATCCAGCAATAAATATTTCGCTTAATCCCCTTAGAGATCGGAGATGTTAGACCACGGGTCAAAGCTAATTGTATGTATATTTCGAAGGAAATTTCCCCGTTCTCCGAAAGCCTCACAAATAATTATATTAGTAGCCTTTTATAGCGTTCAAGCGAATATTTTATCAAATCATTGGATCTCGTTAGACACGGTAAACAGTACGGTAAGTAACGTCAAAGAATATTGTAAATAATCTCGGACACGAAATCCCTTAAAATGCCTGAGAGCCTGTTAAGTGTTTACTCTTTGAAGAGACTTATTAGAGCTTTTAAGTGCTGTTTTAAAACATTATCATTATTTGGGAAATTGTACAAAGTTTCCTCTTTTACACGATAATGAGCAGTGAGCACTGCTTTACGATAAGAAGCACTTAATTATGCCTTTGCTTATAATTAATTTCTCAACGTGATGTTTGTTGATATATAGTTGACTAGCTGCGCCCCGCGGTGTTACCCGCTACATTTTTTCGGGATAAAAAGTAGCCTATATGTTAATCCAGGGTATAATCTATCTACATACCAAATTTCAACCAAATCGGTCCAGCCGTTTATGCGTGAAAGAGTAACAAACATCCACACATCCATACTCACAAACTTTCACATTTATAATACTAGCTGCGCCCCGCGGTGTTACCCGCTACATTTTTTCGGGATAAAAAGAAGCCTATATGTTAATCCAGGGTATAACCTATCTACATACCAAATTTCAACCAAATCGGTCCAGCCGTTTATGCGTGAAAGAGTAACAAACATCCACACATCCATACTCACAAACTTTCACATTTATAATAGTAGTAGGATTAGTAGGACTAAGTCTCTTTAATATATAGTTGACTAAGTCTCTTTAATATGAATATGTTTGCTTGATTATATTTTATTTTACACTTACGAGGTGAACGTTGCTCTAATGGCACCAGTATGCATTTTGCTACAATTTAGTTGTGTTTCGATAAACCTAGTACTTAATATATGCAGTCATTATTACCCATATTCAGCGGTAATGACAATAAGTTTAGTTAAATAATATTTACAGTATTTTCTACAGAAATGCACGTTCAGGTTAGCATTTGGTTTCTGATATTGAAATTTTAAAATTATAAACTTGATCCGTTATACACTCACCGGCGTGAAATGAGGTCCAAATGTCATATCTATATTTTTTTGTCAATCGAGAAAACGAATTATGATTCATGTTATGTATTAAATCAACCACTATAGTGCGGAGAATAAGTCAAAGCCAGTTTTAGAAAAAAATATAATGATAATGAACCATTATAGCCATGTAAGTTTGGGTGACATTCCGTGCCGGTAAATGTATTTGTCGTCAATTAAATAATTCATAGGTAGGTACAATTATTCCAACAAGATAGAATAAATATTTTCAAATACAAAAGTATGAGACGTAAGCTTTTCATAAAAAATATCTTTAACGTCTTACAGAAACACGCAAAACAAATCGCCTGTTAATTATTTTAACGGTGATGGTAAATGCGTATACGCGTATAGCTTTAAATTACCTGTCTCTAATAATCTTAATCTATGCGAGGATTTAACTTCGTACTCTAACGTGATTAGGTGCCTAATTTACAAGAGGTTAATTACAAGACGCCATGTTACCGGCTTTTAACGTCTTGGATTATTAACCTTTGACTGTTTAATGAGTATGTTGTAGCTACTCTAACGCTCTAAGGGCGGGTTGTTTCAAACAATCTGTTAATGTTGCACACGTATGTCAAAAAAATGTCAATTACATAAGTTTAACCCTTTCCCAGTCCGATGAGCCATTTATGGTACATGCCGATTGTTTACCTTTTGTCTGCTATGCGGACAGTCAATGTTAAATTACGTTATACATGAAGGGTTGTTTCATGGCATAAAGAACCGGTTGTCAATGTGATTAGGGCTGCAAGTAGAAAACAAAATTGTCATTGCCATTTTTAACATTAAGGTGTGCGTCAAGTGGAACTGAAGCAACCCGCTCTTAATTGAACGGATAAGCTTAACTTATGTGATAGGTAGCATAATTATGTATGCCAAATAATTACAATTAATTTTGATTGTACAGTTAGTAGCGTAAGTCGTTCGACACACGCATATTAGATGGATTTAAGTAGTATATATGTACTTTTCCAGTTATTGTTGGTTTTGGTTTTTTGTTAGTTTTTTTAAAAAACGTCGCCCCACACTAAGAATTTCTCCTGTGTCGTGGGTGCGTTTCACAAACATGAAATATCACATACACAAACGGCCAGACTCGGGTCAAACATTTGTGGTTGGCACAAAGTTTTGCCTCGTGCGGGAATCGAACCCGCAACCCTTAGCGCAACAGTCCAATCGCTTAGCCACTGCGCTAATCAGGTTGTCAAACGTCAGGTCGTAAACAACATGCTTCCTATTAATCCTATAAGTACTTTCTGGCAAAATTATGAATGCGCACACCCCTGCCAATCCCTTCGGGAAAATAGAGTTGTATTATACAAGTGCTACGGTTAACAACACAGGCCGTTGTTGCCCGTCAAAATTCCCAGCTTCATTCACTTACACTAAAAGCCAAAATAACTGCATTGGTGAGCAATCCAACCAACATAGGTACTTGCATGGTACGCTGTGAGTAGTCGGGTTCGTTATAATTCTGTGAATTCCTATGGGATCTCTTTTTTTCGATTCTTTTGCCCGAATAATGTTAAAGGTTTCATTGGCGTTGTATCTGAGTAAGTGACTTGGACTGCTGACTTTATGCAAAGAAACAAAATTACAACATAACATCATGCCTGTATTCCCCGAAGGGGTAGGCAGTTCACATATAGTACACCCACATTTCGCCAGTTAAATTTTTAGGTCCCAATATAACAGGGGGCGAGCCTATTGCCATCAACCGGGCACAAATCCAGACTCCGTGCTGCTACTGAGAATTACCCAATGGAAAAACCCAGTAACACCAACGAGGCAGTCAGAAATAAAATTAGGGATGTGTTTATCGTTTTATGTAACCGCACATAACTGTACTATACATACAAGACTTACTCATCAAAAGATTGCGATATAATTTAGATATTTGTAAGCATCTTAGCAAGTCCTTCGCATAAAGAATTAGAAGCCTTATTTTTACAAAAACATTTTTATTTATAGATTCTGAATTACCGTCTTATAAAAGGACATTATATTATATCTTGAAAAGGTAAAGAAACTTCGTAAAGAAATGAATATCAAAGTAGAATTCTAAAACAGTAATTGTCTGTACTTTATAACTTTCTTTTCATTTATAATTTTCTTTGGCAGACCATTGTGTGAAAGAATTGAATGAATTAAAATTACAAGGTATTAGGTACTTTATGATTTTTCGGCTTTATGATTTTTTGTCAGTGAATAAGGATGTTTTTAAAGGCTACGTGTTATTTGTCAGTTGTTTTGATATTCTAACCTTTGCCTGCGCTCCGCCCGCGTTAAGTTTCCTATATCCTTTATGGATATTTATATTATATTAAGGTAGAAATATAACCTAGGTACGTTAACATAAACAGTCATACTCGTAATATTATCACTTTACTACCCGAATCGCCATAAAACGGATGCATAAACACAGGACTCGATACAAAATTACAATACGCTGTCAAATAACAAGAACAACTACCGTTGAAATTCGAGGTTCCGGAACAATGCTAGAGGACAAGTATTGCTGCGAACTACCTCACATCAATTAAACGGATCATCCAAGCGAGCCGGGAACAATTTAGCGGATGTGCCGACTATAATAGTTGTAATCCGATTAGTGAAATTAGTTCGTACGGCTTATACGGACTGACCCTTCAAATATCTCGATAACTTGTGTTCGGTGTAAGTAGGAACACAAGCATAACGGCAAAAGAGGTTGTATTACCGATCCTGTTGTTTCGTATTTCAGTGTTATTTCGTATGGACTCTAGAGAGTATTGATAGGCGATCAGATTCAAGAGGTTCGGCAGACTCCGACACGTCTCTGTGGTAAACTGTGTGATGAAGTGACTTGATACCACAGATCGTATAATTACTCTCTTCAGTAATGTTTGCTTCAGACTGCCAATAGCATTTGTATAATATTTTTGCTAAAGTTTCTTGGCAACTATAAGCCTATAAAAAATTTACTAATTTAAAAACTTGCTCGTAAAGTACCTACCTACGAAAAATATTTTTTTGGAACCATCTATAAAACGAGACCAAGGGACTCTCCCAATCTCGACAAGCCTAAAATATGAGTCCTAATATTTTTACATAATCATATCCGGAAGTGGATAAAAGCATTATAAATGTGTTCGCTATATTCTACTCGTGTTACACATTCTATCATATTAAACATGTAGCCGTACATTTCTATAAGTTATTACTTTAATAACGCATAATATTTCGCGGAATTGCCATCGTTTTATTTTTATGGTATGTATCGTATAAGTGACTGTATGAAATTGCAAGTATTTGTGAACATACATATAAAATGCTGAACTTCTTCGCGTGTATTTAAAGAAACAATCTTGTCATTGCTGTCGTGTAGTAGCTTATGGATATATTGAATATGTAGGTACCTATGTACTACGAAAGATAATGACAATTACGGGATACATTTATTAAAATACGTTGTACCCTGCAAATGTTTTCTCTTGTGTCGTTAACAACACAATTATGAGTCTCCTACAAAACGCCCAGATTCGAAACAAAAAGTAATAAAGCTGAATGCTAATTGGATACAAGGGCTACTATGAACATCGAGTCGCCAATCTACAATATTATAATTATACTGACGTAAAATCTCCAAAATAAGGTCGATCGTAATACATACGTAGACTAAGGGAAATCTTACTAGCTTAAGGAAGTTTTAACTCCCATTGTGAGCTTTTAAGATCTCTACAAAAGACAGGTAGGTTGTAAAGTTATTGTCCACGGTCTCGAGAGTATTTTCCATTATGTTTTCACTAAGAGGCTTTAGGTGAAGTGTCGGCTGAGCTGACAATTGCCCGTCTGGGATTTGCAGCGGAAAGTAAATTGCCTAATTGCGGGGTAAGACACTGAACGAGTTAAATGGTTTACAAATGTCTTCAATTATGTTGTAGATGTTTACGAGTTAAATGGTTTACAAATGTCTTCAATTATGTGTTAGTTTTGGAATTTTTTTTTACGATGAAATTTCTGAGGATGGATTTGTAAGCCCGTGAATAAATTGGCTATGTGGGCAACAATTACAATATTTAATCCAAGAATTTATTTTACTAGCGGATGAAATGCGTTGAAATTCGTACAAAAAGCGGTCCAGCAGTTCTCAACTGTTTAGCAAACCCGACTTTGTTTTATATGCATGTATATATAAGAAGGATAAATATTGGTGAGTTCTTGGTGTACGTACTACCTTCAACTATGAGAAAACATTCAAATAGAATTAGGTACAAACAATGCCGTATCAAACATATTTTATCAACACAACAAACAGCAAATGTCTTTCTCGTGTCGACAAAATTAGCTTATTCCTAGCGAATACAAAAATCTTTACAACAAACATACCTACAGATAAATCGATTACATAAACAGGTAGGTATCAGGTTTTTCCTCCTTGTTATGCGATACTAAAACTGATAACGGAATGCCATCATTCCGTTATCAGTTTACGTGGTTTGTCCTTACAGTGGCTAATTTTTATCTCATATTCCCATGAATATGAGATAAAAATTAGCCACTGTAAGGACAAACCATTACTTTTCTCTAGTAGGCATTCTTAAAATTGTTCCTAATTACTTAAGATTAGGTAGGTACCTACCAACGTACTGAAATTAATTAGTATTAACGCTAAAATTTCACCTTAGAGGCTCTAAATATAAAAAAAAAACAAGTTAAAAAGTCTCGCACAGTTATATCGTAAAATATAGACTTGGGGAGCTCTGTTTTCCTATACGTTTTATTATTTGCCGGAGCGAAATTTTGCTCAAGAGATCCAAAATATACCGTAAGATATCTGTTTACAAAGTCCGACTTGCCTCCAGAGACGCAACCAGAGTATAATCAACTGTGAATGAGAGAAGTAATAATGATACACAGAATTGGGAAATTTCAAGCTTTAGTCAATTTATGCTCGAATGTGGCATATTGTCTGATATAATTATGTAAATAGCTCAAATTAATTACAATTAAAAAAGTTTTGTGATTAAATACTTGTTTATTAAACTATGTTATGATATAGAATTAATTAATGAAAACAAAAGATGATAAAAATGTTGGCAAGTATTTGTTCTTTTTCTATATTGTCTTCTAATTACGTAGTTATCTACAACATTGCTAAAAGAAAGTAATAGCCTTGTTTGCTACGTACTTAATATAAATACGAAAAAAATGTACTATTATTGTCTTCGTCGTTTTTAATTGTCTCTATGTTCTTATTTAGACGCACCTTGAGCCCGCCTTTGATAATATACAAGGACAGAACTTTTAATTATTATAATTGAGCTCCAAAACAGCAAAATAAGCAACTAGGAACCTTGTTTTTAATAGGAAAACGGCGAAAATGTTTTTGGCAAGTAATTATGTTACTGGCTGTATTAATGCAATGTGTGTGAGATTAAAAGCATAGTAATGTCCAATTACGATACTTTTAGATCAATTTTAGATTGAATCAGACTCTTACTGTCCTATAGCTACCAATTGCGAAATTGATAGACGTAATAATAATAATCAGTACTCCTTACGGCACGCATTGTAAGGAGGTTACTCTGTCTCTGGAGCCCTAGCCGCCGGTAAGTTGGTTCCGTTCCAGCTGCTGGTTGGGGTTTTTATGTAACGTATTTTTGTATATATATTTAAAATGTAGTCAATAAGAGAAATGTTTCAAATAAAAGAAACAATATTAATAAGTTTAATTTAGGTAAGTACCTATCAGCTTACATAGCCTGCTGTCAATTGGTATACTTAGGTACTACTTACATCTATGGCTACCCTTTACACATCTAAGTATAATTGCGTTTGAAAACTTATTACAACTTTTTTACTTAGAGACTCCAATGAGAGATTCATAAGACCATTGTTTATTTATAATCTAGTAGATTAGGTATAAAGGATAGATGCTTTTGCGAAGCAATGTTTTTATATAAGGACAATTTTAATGACCTTGTGTAACAACCGTTTTTATCTTACGGTAGGCACTCACAATAGGAGAGATAGTATAAAGTAAGAACAAAAGCAACATTCTAAAAGGATACCGTACACGTTATTCGCATGGCCGGATCAAAAATAACCTTCAGGCCTTTTATACTTTCTGTTGAAGCTTAATTTACATTGTCCTTTAAAACGCCCTATACACTTTCACACATAAGTACTTATGCATATATTACTTTTCTTTAAAGCGATAATTAGGTAACTTACCCGTATTAATAGTGTATATTATAGTGGATACTAGATTCCTCTATTGGACGACGAGAGCTCCCCTTTGATTACTGAAAGACTTATAGTCAAAGGAAACATCCCTTTGGTCTAGGTGAGTGTGTATTCCAAATGTACTATATACCATATCTTAACGAGATACTTAGTAAAACATACTGTTTACGGTGGCAAACTAAATTAGTAATCAGTGTAAAATAAGTTAAAATTGATAAAAACATTACTCCTTTTCGTGCGGATTATAAAAGTATTAGGTTGCCAGTTTTAAAGGTTTAGACCACCTACTTAGAAATCTGCGGAGAAATATTAGCACTAGACATGGCCAAGGTTGGCAAGAAAATTTAAGTTCCGACTAAAGATAATGTTGTCGAGTGTTGATTATTGAGACTAATCGGCTATAATAAACCCATAGATATAGGATCCAAGTAGTTCCTACTTCGTCTGAGAATAAACCTATGTAGCTGGAGCACACAGGCTTTACCAGTCTTGTGTTCCTTGTAGCGGTCAACAATATTGGCTCGATATTATGCTTTAATCAACAAGCATAGGACCGCATAAACAGTTCTGGAACTCTAGTACAGTTTCCTCATGATTTCATAAAATACATAGGTCTATATTTTTCTTAAACTATAAAGATACATTACATTTATTGCTTTTTTTAAACTTCGCCCAATGCTAGAAATTTCTCCTGTATCGTGGGTGCGTTTCACAAATATGAATTATCACAGACACAAACACTTTACAACATTGTTATATTTATTATAGTTACCCTTATTACCTAGGTACTAATGTCGCACTAATCATGTATTGTATCCGCGTGTCAGTGTCTTGTTAAGTACGTACGTACCTACCTCATAATGGCAGATGACGGTAGCGCTTGTTGCGGTCATTATATAGGAATGTGGATAACGCAACACGACTATTCCAGTGCGTATATCGAACTAGCCCGTCTACCGCAAACATAAATTATCAGGACAATCCGCAAGTAGGCTTTTACAGCCTGGGTGAAATGAACTGGCTTAGTACTGCCACGGCATAACTAATAGTACGGTTTTAATCCTCTTTGGAACTGATTTACAATGTGCGATATGCCAGTTTACACAGAGAGAACGGACTTTTTAAAATAAATTAATTTCACAGACTTATAGCTCTCTAAATGTTGGCAAATACTATTTTTATAGTTGTTTGCGAGATGCTTATCCTTCGTAATTAAGAAATTACCAAAAAGCTCGAAAAAATTGCGAAAGCCTATGTAATTAAACTAGGTAGTTACCTTCATAACGTAAAATACATTATCATCTGTCTAGGAGATCTAGGTAACTAAGTAGGTACCTTCTTAATTACTTTACGACAAAAATGTAAAAGAGTTTAGCGTCTAATTTCCAAGAAGTAGGTACCTAAATGCGTCACTATACCTGCAACTCTGTAAAGTTTCATGCTCTTCGAATGGCAATTACTTAATTGACATCGAAACTAACTAGTGATCTAAATGAAAACTCTACCACATTACGTTCGAAGCTTGTAGGTACTGGTGGTACATAAGTAGGGAAGGTATTTACTTTGAGCTGTACTTACTGAGACTGTCGGATGTTCTTTGTTTTTCTCGATGACTTAGGAACAAAAGGAAAAATACGAGTGTGTCTGTTTAACATCAACCCGCGCAGTGCGCACATTTTAAGAGGCTATTGAGAATTAGGTTATTTTTTTGGCTTCTAAAAAAATACACAAGGCTTCCGCAGTCATATTATTGTCTGCTCATTGTTACCATTAAAAATACAGTAGATAACCTCCGCCTATTTGTTAGTCATATTATTTATTATGAGTTTTGTTACAACCGTAGAATGTTGTGCATTTTGCTCTATGTTGACCACTGCCACTATTGAATTGATTATTAAAGTAGGTACTTAGGTATAGGTATAGTAAAAATATTGAAAGAATGATAAGTATCAGTAATTATTAAGGTTTTATGTCAAAGGCAACCTCGTTTGTATAGTTGGGATCCTGAGTTTCTGTGCCCGAGTATGATTCCAAAGGTTTCTTATTAGTAATTCTCAGTAACAGCGTGTAGTCTGGATTTGCGCACGATTTTAGCAGTAGGTTAGCCAATACCCCTTACTTAAGACGTTTTATACCTACACACCCCTGCGTCGTTGGTCTAGTGGTTGCTAAGCGCGACTGCTAAGCACGAGGTCCTGGGTTCGAATCCCGGGCCGGGCAAAGTGTTACTGGGTTTTCCCATTTGGTAATTCTCAGTGGCAGCACGGAGTCTCGATTTGTGCCCGGTTGATGACAATAGGCTCGCCCCCTATTACATTGGGACCTAAAAACATAACTGGCGAAATGTGGGTGTACTGTATGTGCACCTCTGCCTACCTCTTCGGGAATACATGCGTGATGCTATGTTCACCCCTGCTTACGCCTTCGGAATAAAAAGGCAACTAGTTAAGTTTGATATCAGATGCCAGATGCTGATTTGGTGCCTATTCTCAGAACCTATTAGCCTGTTTAAGTGTGTATTCCGTACCTTCTCAAAACAAAACAATAATGTCTAAATGTTAAGTGAAGCTAAATAATTTCGTATATACACATAATTTTCTTACAGGGATTATTTAAAAGTATAATAAGTACTATAAGTATAATAATCAAAAGCATTACCCTTACTAGGCAGTCGTTAATAATAGGTACGACAATTTTTATACAGATCCTACTCGTACTATTTAAAAACCGGCCAAGTGCAAGTCGGACTCGCGCACGAAGGGTTCCTTACCATATTCTATAAAAATGAGCAAAAAAATTTAATTTGTTGTAAGGGAGCATCTTTAAATATTTATTTTATTTTGTTTTTTAGTATTTATTCGTGTTATGTTTATTATAGCGGCAACCAAAATAATTATGTCATCTGTGCAAATTTCAACTTTTTAACTATCACGGTTCATGAGATACAGCTTGGTGACACACGGATGGACAGCAGAATCTTAGTACTAGGGTCCCGTTTTACCCTTTGGGTACGGAACGCTGAAAATCACATAGTACCTACCTATTTATGACTGATGGCATGATTTTTGCTAACGAACTAGAATAAGTCGGCTCGGCAGAACAAGCCCTAGAGCCCTCATATTCCTATGTTCTTACTTACCGTCTGGTGGGCCGTGTCTCAAGCGTTTAGATAACGGTAAGTACTGCTTAATACAGGCAGAATATATTCTTTAAAATGATTAATGTTTTTTAGTTGTTACCGAGCGCCATCCCTTACCAATAAATATCCAACAGAGATTAGCTAACCTGTTCAATCTTCAATAAGTCTATAATCATTATTAATTTCCTAACATAATTTATTTTTTAAATTAGGTAAACAGAATCATAGTGATGATTATTTTATGTTATTACTTAGAATTATTCTTGTATTTGTCATACAATGGCAATACCTTATAATTAATATTTATATGGGCAATACTGATTGATAGTCTGTGCGTCAAAGTCAATCTCAGAGTAATGACTAAAGCAAATTACTCTGAGAAGTCAATGTCAATGGGACATACTTGACATTAGAAGCGTTTTAGGTTACATTTTGTAATTTTTAAGCATGAAAACTTTTAAATTGTTCATTTTTGAATTTAAATGTTTATTAGGCTTTTTGAATTGAATAGATAGAAACAAAAAACGTTACGGTACCAAAAGTGCAAATCTTTTGATATTTTTTATAAGTTCAAAGCTTACAATAAACCGAGATGCAAGACTGTAACAGCAATATTTATCTATGGTATATTATAGTGATAGAGTTGGAATGCGCTGAATGAATGCCGCGCGCCTTCCGTCACCTAGATAAGATTTGTCAACTTGTCAAAATATGACTGAATTGTGTTTGGTTTAGTTAGTTTATGTTAATGACTGCAAATAAATATATTACATGCCGTCTAAACAGTGCTTGGAAGGCTTGGAATTTAAGTATAATTAGTCAAAAGTGATTTTATTTCAAACATGTGTGATAGCGATGACCCAGGCGACAATGGTCGCTCTGGCATGGATTTGACTGGATTTCTATTTGGTAATATTGACGAGAGCGGTCAGCTCGAAGACGATGGACTTCTCGATGGAGAGTCGAAGCGTATGTTGTCGTCGCTCACTCGCCTCGGGTTGGGCTCAATGCTGTCAGAAGTCTTGGACGAAGAAGAAGTCAGTAAAGAAGACCAAGAGAAAGGTAACCATGAAGTCTACTGATGACTTATTGTTATTCAATTTCTGAGTTCTATCCAATGTACTTTAAGTATATCGTCTTATGCCTAGTAAAAGGCAAAATGACACACCGGCCACACAATATTGTTTTTGAGTTGTTTGCTAAATTATTACTACGTACAGTTATTTTGCTGTTGATTTTGCTTGTTATTTACCTATTAACAATAATAATTATGTTGAACACAGTTTTGTTATTCTAATTACAGATTATACACAAAAAAGTCCATCGGCTGTAGACTTTTTTGATATTGATGATGCAGTTGAGGACACAAAGGTATCTTAATATAATTGTCTATAAAATAGTCAACTGATTTATTTTGATTATATAGCAGTTTCATTTCATATTATCTACCTAAATAAATATGTAATTCTGGTACAATTTTGTATTTACTTGACCTATATCATCATAATTATTGATAATTTCATATTTAGTCTCATGCACATAACAACAACATGATTGTTGTTGATTGACACAGTTAATTCATACAATTAGTATTATTGAAGCCCTAGCTGTGCTTACTAAAGCACTAGCTGTACTTACTAAAGCACTAGCTGTACTTACTAAATCACTTGGTAGAGTCCTAAAGCTTACTTTCACACTTACACTTTTCAACAGACATAAAATAAGTATCCAAAATAAAAGTTGCTATTTAATGCATCATGTATTTAAAATCATATTTACTCTATTCAATCTGTGAAAAGTTGTTTGCTTGAAAAAGTATTACATGGTCAGGGATACTGTTTTTTATTCCCCCTTTAATGACTTTTTAAATACAAACAGAAATTGCACTTGCACTTTGGTATAGATATTATGGTGATTAAACTATTTTGTGTTGGTTTTGATTTTACTATATTTATACATTTAAGAATGATATTATGAATATCCAATATGTATAATATGTTTATTTGTTTTTTATGTTAACAATAATTGGGTTTCATACGTTTGTATTTAATTCAAGCACACATAACTAAAAGTATGTCAATTATAAAATACTTTTGCATATGTGTGTGTTTAATTGCCTCAGGCCCATTTCAACCTAAACCAATTACAAATGAGTTCAATATGGCATGGGTCTGGCCAATACGAATTGTCGGGGCCTGGGTATGGTAAAACTTGCACAGTTTGCACAGTAATTAATCAGCGGTAGATTAAGGTGGAAGAATCATTTGGGATTAGTGTTAGAGTATTCTGAATCTTAATTTGCCATTGTGTGGTTTTTGTTGGAGTATGTGTTATTATCATGTGATCTAATACCTTTATTGCAACTAAGAATAAATTGGATAAAAACTTTATAATTCAGATATTATGATACTATTACAATAACCTATTCCAAATTGGTTTTGTTATAAGTAGATATCAGACAATTCATTCTTAGTAAGTTGTAGTATAGACATCACACTGATATGTTTGTGTTAACACCATTAGGACGTAGACGTAAGCACTAACAAGGCTGCACAGAAAAACACAGAGGCACAGGCCACCCAGAGTGAAGTTAAGTCCGTGGTCGATGATACCGATTGTCCACAGAGTGATAGTAAGGAAGAAAAACCATGGAAGGACAATAGTGGCTATAGGTCTGGTGGACAAGGCACTAATGATGAGGGCTATGAAGGAGATATGGAGGGCGATGGCGAGCTTATGCCGCCTCCGTCTACTATACCGTAAGTTGCTGGATTATCTGTTGTTTTGAAGTCTGAAACTGATTAACAGAGTTATAGTGTCATAAAAATATTTTAACTATTGCAATTTAAACCGCCTAGTCCATATAGTATTTGTTTGCAAAAAGATGTTTATTGCATTACCATTATCATCAGCCTATTAAAGTCCACTGCTGGATGTAGGCCTCTCCTATGGCACTCCAACAAAATTATAAACAAAATTACTACATATTAAAGTGATTAGTTATTACTATTTTAAATCAAAATTAGTAGAGATATATTGTATTATATTTTTATTAAAATTTTAAAGAAAAGCCACCCCTGAAGTTCGGCCCAAGGTGAAAAGGTAATTTTTGCTTTTTAATTAATGGCACTATCGAAATAAGCTTTTTGAAATATATCAATCCCTAAAAATATAGGTGACATTAGTAGATTATCAGAAACTTTTTGTAGCCGTATTATTTTATGCCTGTTTTGAATTGTAAACCAATTTCTTTTTATTTCAAGTTTTTGAATGTATTGCACCAATTGTTAGCTAGCTTTTTTAATAGATCGCAAAAATTTGTAGTAGATTTTGATTTTATATTAAAAATTGACCTAGAGTGGTTGGAATTCAAGAAAAAGAAGTGCCTGCTTGCTGTCCGTCATTGATTGTCTTTTTATTTCGTAGTGATACCATACAAGCAATTGTACTAAATGATATCAAATGTAATTTCTGAATAGTAAGTTCTACTTTCAGATCTCATAAAGCTTCAGACAAGCTTAGAGAGAAGAGATTGGAAACCCCACTAGCTGCTATGTTACCATCTAAATATGCTAATACTGATGTCCGAGAACTGTTCCCAGACTTTAGACCTGATAAGGTAAGTTGTAGCTGTATAATATTAACTGCATATACTTACTAGTTTTCTGTAGATAGTCGTTTCATTTTGAGAATATCTTCTAGATTGGGATATTGATGGATCAAAAATATTGTGGAGAATGGGATGTGGAGTTCCTCCAACGAAAAGGGAAGATCTTCCAAACAGGTGGTGATATACCTGGTGCGCCGCGGCGCGGCGCCTGTGAATATTGCTAGCGAATGTGATTACTCCGCTAGAGTAGGTTAAGCAACGTAGTTCGTCCTTCGACGTGTAGATGGCGGTACAATATCCTGTACATTATCGTATGCATACCTAATCCCCTAAGGGTCAGCACAGGTCGAGGGGAATAATCCTCGCGCGGTCTCGGGCATTCTCGCGTACTCGATAAAGTACATAATAATAATGCTGCTGCAGTTTTCCTCATGTTCAATCAAGTATGCACTTATAACAGTGGTTTTAAAGTTTATTTTCGTTTATCTTCAAAAACTCCTTTCCTCTGCGCTCCTCTCTGTCTGCGCTGACCCTAAGTCTTTGAATGAACTAGTCTAAGTTAAGCTGTACTTATAAATTTACCTAAACCTTTTACTATAATGACATGTTACAGGTTCTTTTATTCACTCGGCTATTTGGTCCCGGAAAGTTGTCCAGCCTGCCACAAATATGGCGAGGTGTTAAAAAGCGAAGGCGGCGCAAGCGGAGTGGTAGTACAAGTAGTGACACTCCACCAACTGCTGCAGAAAATCAGGATGCTCAATATGCTAGTGATGATGAAGAGAAATTGTTGAAGTAAGTAACTTAATACTTTTAAAGATATTCAGTCAAATATTACTTTGCCACCTATTAGGCTATTACATGACTGGCAAAATGTCCTCGTGTAGTGTAGTGTCCTACCACCTTAGCTACCCCTTCGGACAATACAGGTTTCATTTTATGTAAGGTAATTTAATTTCATAATTATAAAATATAATCTGTATGTCATTTTTCAAGACCTATGGAAGAAAACCAACACTCTAGCAATGATAATAATTCGGCCAATTCCGGTGACAAGTCTCAAAGGCCGACGCCTGCGCACTGGCGATTTGGACCCGCACAGATGTGGTACGACATGCTTAATGTGCCTGAGACTGGTGATGGATTTGACTATGGGTTTAAAGTTAAGGTAAGGATTTTTTAATGATTTATAATTTAAAATCTAAAATTACGTCGGAATGCGGTACTAAATGTGCCTAGGTAATGAGTTGAATGTAACATGTGCAAGCCGTAGTAGTAAGGGGTCGTACATTAGTCACGTGATGTTTTTAGCAACTTTTAAAATGCTACTCTCCTCTGATGTGATACTTGGGAAGGTTTTAAACTAACCCCTACTTCTTTTTACGAATACTCGTGACATCTTTACACCACCCCCACCCCCATGTGATAGTTTGTGTTTTTTTTCGAGAACCCACTCCCCCTTTTCAAGCCTCACGTGATCATTTGATCAATGAACGATCCTTAACTAGTAGTTCGTACGACATATTTGGTCACGGACACTGATTTAAATGTCAGCATTTATCTTTTAGGAATTTTTATTCGTTTTTTTATAATTTCTGTTGTGTAATAATTATGATGAACTGTATCTATGTAAAAACTAAGTACCTACTTTTAATAAATATTTTAAATTTCAGGCACCATCACCAGAAAGAGAAGAAAAACCAAAAGAAGTTGAGGAGGAGCATCCCGAAGAGCCAGAGAACGAGGACAGTCCTGATAGTGGATTCCCAGACGACTCCTTTCTCATGGTGTCGCAGCTGCAGTGGGAGGATGACGTCATATGGGATGGCAGCGAGATCAAACACAAGGTTTGAGATGTTTTGTTTGCTGTCGTATTGGTTTGCAACAGGCACATATCTGCGCCGAAATAGAATACCAAGTCTCTTTTGCTTTCCGTATAATATCGCGGTCGCCCCATCGCGTTTGTGACGTATCAGAAACAAGAAGCGAAATGAGGATGTAGACTGTAGTACTCTTGAAATAAGACAACACGTATGCCGAAGATCGAGGTCAGTATCGCGCCAGAAGAGAGGCCTATGTCCACTTGTGGACTGAGATAGGCTGATGATGTATGCCTTCCTCATCATGTTACACGACATCCACTTCTTCTTTTGTAGGTGCTAGCTCGTCTCAACAGTAAGAGTAACGCAGCGGGCTGGGTGCCGACGTCGGTGAGTCGCACTGCGCAGCAGTTCTCACACCCCCGCCCGCAACCCCCCGCCCCGCTGCAGCCCAAGCCGCCCGCGTAAGTTGTAATCGTTTATGTAACTTACATTGTTACAAGAAATCTAGCGATTAAAGTAGGTACCGTTGGCATTTAGGTAGATAGTATTACTTATTATATGCAAAAAAATACCCAATATGATTTTTATAACAGCAAACGTACAGTTACTTTCTGACAGCAATGATATGACTTGTTAAAAGAAAACGTCGCGTAACATTTTAAAAACCTATGTCTATGATTGTTTTTTTAAGGGCGACAGCATCGTCGTCAAACAAAGACGCCGGCGGCAATTCTGCTGATGGTGAAGACAACACGTGGTACAGCATATTCCCTGTAGAAAACGAGGAGTTGGTGTATGGTACATGGGAGGAGGAGGTCATATGGGACGCTGAGAATATGTGCAAAGTGCCCAAACCCAAGATATTAACACTCGACCCCAATGACGAGAACATTATCCTTGGTATTCCTGATGATGTGGATCCCTCAAAGATTACTAGAGGCAAGTCTTTTATTTCATGTTTATGCATAGTATTGGTACGAATTTGCCTGAATTGATTCTAGTTTTGCTATAAAAAAATAACATTAAAATCACTGTTAAGGTATGATTGATATGTGCTGAGTTATTAGTCTTCTGCGCAAAGGTTTTATTTTTAAACCGTATAAAAGTATTAAAGTGAGTGATAAACATATTTAACACAGCCACTATAAAAACAAATATTTGCAGCCATATATTTAAGAAAAAAAAAATGTTTGTGACAAGTATCCAGCCAATCAACACAAAAACATGTTTAAGTATGCATAACCTCTTTTATTGATAAACGCGGGTCATACCAGCACTAACTAAACCTCGTATTAAGTTAATCGACATCTCTATTCTTTGTTATGGAAACGACAGTGACAGGTATAATTTAATCTTAGGTTAAAAAACTTAAAGTCGGTACTATAATGTTTTAGAGAGAGGTCCGGCGCCGAAAGTGAAGATCCCACATCCACACGTCAAGAAGTCGAAGATCCTGCTCGGTAAAGCGGGCGTGATCAACGTGTTGCAGGAGGACGCGCCGCCGCCGCCTCCCAAGTCCCCTGACAGAGATCCGTTCAATATATCGAATGATGTGTAAGTTTATAAATACACCTATAACGCAAAAAAAAACTGCTACCAGTTATATAACTTTTGATCCATTAACGCGACTAAAAGATTAGTTTTGTCGACAAGTACCTAAATGGCTCAGGTTTTTGTCGGTCACATAATATATCACGTTTGTGACGTTGACAATTTCTATAATAAACGTGAAACCTTTCCCCCAAGCTTCTACATGGCGAAGTCCCAGAACCCGCGGCTGAAGGTGGGCGGCGGGCAGCTGATCCAGCACAGCACGCCGGTGGTGGAGCTGCGCGCGCCCTTCATCCAGACGCACATGGGCCCGGCGCGCCTGCGGGCCTTCCACCGGCCGGCCATGCGCAAGCTGTCGTACGGCCCGCTGGCCGCGCCCGGCCCGCACCCCGTGCAGCCGCTCATCAAACACATCAAGAAGAAGGCTAAGGTACGCTGCACTCTCAGTTCGTAGGGCTGCCTCCGCCAAAAACTAAGTTTAATAATATTATGTGAATTACTCCGCCTTAAATAACATGGGGTGGTGCAAACAGGCTTATAGTGCTTGTATTATAGTTGAACTATGTTATCCAAAAAAAAATCTTATTGTCTTCATCTAAAACTTAACATAATGCAATAACACATCAATGAGCTTGTAAACCCAGTGCATTTTAGTGAGCACGAAGAAAGTGTTTGGCCCTGATCATCCGTGCTCACTAGATATTTGGTTTCCTTTTAAAGTCTTGTCTCGTCTACGCTTATAAAACTTTATCATCTCATTTATTAGCTACACCCTATAACTCAAATACTAATATAATAACTGTATGTAAATTCGATCTATTTTTGTTGTTATTTGTAGCAACGCGAGGCAGAACGGCTAGCTTCGGGCGGTGGTGACGTATTCTTCATGCGTACGCCAGAAGACCTGAGCGGTAGGGACGGTGAACTGGTCCTGGTCGAGTTCTGTGAGGAACACCCGCCACTCATCAGTCAAGTCGGCATGTGCTCCAAGATCAAGAACTACTACAAACGTACCGCGGCAAAGGTATTTAACTACATACATTTAATTTGCGAGATTTTATGTAGTTATTCTATTGGTAACTGTTAAGGGAATAAGTCGTCACTCGTCAGCTTCAAACATGACCTGTTAAATGCTGACAATGCTGACGGGGGTCAACAATGTTGATGGGGGCTATTAAACTTGCTACCTACATAGGGGTACCTATTTGTAAGTTTAGTAGACCCCGTCAGCATTGTTGACCCCCGTCGGCACTGATACGTCTATTTCATCTAACAATAAATATTTTTCGGGTTTTGACAAATTTGACAACTTCCTTGAATATTATCGTAATTGATATACTCGACACGAATTGTTGCTAAAGGTCCCTACATTGGTGAAATAATTAACAATGTTTTTATTTTCATTTCCACAGGGGTCCAAACGAAATGCTGCAAATTCAAAGGTAAGTTATACATACATCCATGTTCTCCGTTTCTTCCTAACCAAAACTAGACAAAAACCTTGTCTATATTAAAAGTTGTGACCAAAAATGTTTTTAAATAAAAAATAATCTTAACTTATTAAATATCTTAACCATATTTTCCCAATTTTATAAATCTTAAATTCAGAAAATCAGTGAGTACTTTATGTTGTAGGACGAAGGACCAAAGCCGTTGAAATATGGCGAGGTGGCGTATGCGCATACATCGCCTTTCCTTGGCATATTACCGCCGGGTGCGACGCAGGCGGTCATAGAAAACAACATGTACAGGGCGCCTATTTACGAACATACATTACAGCAATCTGACTTCTTAATTATAAGAACGCGGTAAGTAACATATATTGAAGTTTATTTATTTACCCAACTTACACTAACACAATTGTAAACATATAAGTTCTAGGTTAAATATAAGTTAAGTCTGTATGTATCTGTACTTTTCCTATAATATTTAGGAGTACCAAGGAGTATCGCATATAACATGGGATGCAAAGTATTAAGTTTTGAAATATCGCCCCACACACAAGCATGTTACTCTCTTTCGCAAGCAAAGTACATATAACTAGACTCGAGTGTATTTAATATTTAAAAGCTTTACATGTCTCGTAACATACAAGTTAACAGTAGTTGTAATTTTGTTTTTTTTGTAGCCAAGCGTATTACATTCGCGAGGTGGACGCGTTATTTGTGGCTGGACAAGAATGTCCTCTGTATGAGGTGCCCGGCCCTAACTCCAAAAGGGCTAATAATTTTGTGCGAGACTTCTTGCAGGTCAGTAAAAGTTGTTTATGTTTCCTAAACTAAATAACAATGCGGGATCAATGTTTTTTATATGTTGAAATAAAATTATTTACTGTATATTCCGGTTATACTCACGGCTGTAAGCGGGAATGCCCGTCTAGTTTAGAATATACAGTAAATAATATGGATAACATCTACGAAAGTTATTATAGTGAAATAAAATTATTTAAATATTTGTGTTTTCAGGTCTTTATATACAGGTTGTTCTGGAAGTCGCGAGATAAGCCACGTCGTATAAAAATGGATGACATCAAGCGAGCATTCCCATCGCACTCTGAGAGTTCTATACGTAAGCGACTGAAATTATGCGCTGATTTCAAGCGTACTGGATTAGACTCAAATTGGTATGAATGTCTTTACATTTTTTTAAAATTAAGTCTCATTTTCTTCTGTCCATCAGTTTTAACCATTCTTTGACTTTCGTTTTAGGTGGGTAATAAAGCCAGACTTCCGCCTGCCCTCTGAAGAAGAAATCCGGGCCATGGTTTCCCCGGAGCAGTGCTGTGCGTACTTCAGTATGGCGGCCGCAGAACAAAGGCTTAAAGACGCTGGCTACGGCGAGAAGTTCATATTTACGCCACAAGAAGACGACGATGAAGAAATGCAGTTGAAAATGGATGACGAGGTAAAGTATGCTCTTCGTCGTAACGAAACACAACTTTTGTATGTTTTTGTATTGCAGTAAATTGCGAAATGCCGCATCTACTGATTGCTGACTCTAACCTCACGTTTCAGGTGAAAGTAGCGCCATGGAACACAACGCGCGCCTACATCCAAGCTATGCGTGGCAAATGTTTGCTCCAACTGACTGGCCCAGCTGACCCAACCGGGTGTGGCGAAGGGTTCTCTTATGTCCGCGTGCCCAATAAGCCAACACAGCAGCCGAATGAGGAGCAACAGCCGAAGCGGACCGTCACCGGTACGGATGCGGATTTGAGGAGGCTCAGCTTGAATAACGCGAAGGCTTTGCTGAGAAAGTTTGGAGTACCTGAAGAGGAGGTATGATTAGTATTATTTGTGTCGGTATTTTTGAAGTTTGAGGCATTTTGAATCTTCTACGTTACGTTAATACTTTTAATAAAAGACGATTTTCGAATGTATCAAGTATCAACTCTACAACAACTTTCTTTTTGCTTTTGGGGGTTTTCGTATGTAAAAAAAAATTAACTGCCAAATATCAAATAATAGTTAATACAACATTACTAGGTATTTTCCATTTTGTAATATTCATTGCAGATTAAGAAATTATCTCGATGGGAAGTTATCGACGTGGTCCGAACGCTGTCGACAGAGAAAGCCAAGGCCGGTGAGGAAGGCATGACCAAGTTCTCAAGAGGAAACAGATTCTCTATTGCAGAACATCAAGAAAGGTACTTATTTAGTGCTTAGTAATAAGGTTTAAATTGGCATGGCCTTCTTGTCAAGTTTAATAAAAATATTTGACAAGAATGTTAAAGTGCAACAAGATTAACATTTTATTTACTTGATTCTCTCATACAGATACAAAGAAGAGTGTCAGCGTATATTCGAGCTGCAGAACCGTGTACTGACTAGCACAGAAGTGCTGAGTACAGACGAGGCTGAAAGCTCGGTCAGTGAAGAATCCGATTTGGAAGAAATGGGAAAGAACTTGGAGAACATGCTTGCTAACAAGAAGACGACTGAACAGGTAAATATTTTGCCAACGACTGTACTAAACTTTGTAGTGTCGATACAACCAGAATAATATAATAAAAAAACAAGAGAAGGACAAGAAAAATGAATGCTTTTGTAAGTCACTACTTTATTTATGCAAATTTTGTTATTAACTTTGTAGTTATCAATGGAAAGAGAAGAGGCAGAAAGAGCAGAATTAAGAAAAATGATCCTTGGCCAGTCTGAGAAGAAGCCTCAAATCAATCAAGCCGACCAACAGCAATCATCTAGCCAAGGTAGAGTTCTTTTCTGATCTAATCTTGATGTCCAAATGTTGCATTATGACTGTAACATTATTCTAAAATAGCGCCTTTACCTCCAAAATATATCGGGAGCGTGGCATTTAAGGATCCAATATTGTTTGAAATATTTGTTTGTATAATTTTCCTTTACTCATATAAACGTCACAAATATAATATATCCGCATATACAAAGGTTCGATAACCTGTAAAACTTTCTTTCTTTTGGTCTCCTAGTACAGAAACCAGTCTCTCACATAGATTATAATCCACCAATGTACACTAGAACTAGAGCTATGTATATAACATACTATTTCTTTGTAATCATTCTATGTGAGAGAGAAAATAAACATTTTTGTATTTTTTTTTTGTATTTTATATTCTGATTGTGATTAGGAGTGCTCTAAATGAGTATGTTACTGTTTATATAAGCCATCTTTGTTTTCCAGCCGGTCGCGTCCTTCGAATAGTCCGTACCTTCCGCAATGCGTCAGGGCAGCGCTACACTCGCGTAGAGTTAGTGCGCAAGGCTGCCGTCATCGAAGCCTACATGAAGATCCGTTCCACTAAAGACGATGCCTTCATACGACAGTTTGCGACTATGGATGAATCGCAGAAGGAAGAAATGAAAAGAGAAAAGAGGAGAATTCAAGTGAGTATTTTATATTAATTAATTCTAGGTGCAAATAGTAGCAGATGTAAGAACTAACCTTTAATTTAGGTATTTGTGTTTGAGTACTTATGTCGCAATGAGACTGGATTTGTGCCCGGTTGATGGCAATAGACTCGCCCCCTATTTACATTGGGACCTAAAAACATAACTGGCGAAATGTGGGTGTACTGTATGTACACCTCTGCCTACCCCTTCGGGGAATACAGGCGTGATGTTATGTTATGTTTTACTTATGTCGGAAATCCGCTGGTAGCAATTTACTTTACGGATTGCTTTGTACACAGGAACAATTGAGGCGTATCAAGAGAAATCAGGAAAGAGAAAGGCTCGCTGGCAATGTCTCCGTGCCTGGGCTATTCCCTGAAAGTAAGTAATAGTAATAAATCTGACAACCTGATTGGCGCAGTGGCTAAGCGATTGAACTGCTGTACTAAGGGTTGCGGGTTCGATTTCCGTACGGGACAAAAATTTGTGCGATTCGCAGGTGTTTGTCCCGAGTCTGAGCGTTAGTGTATGTGAATATTCATGTTTATGAAAACGCACCCACGATACAGGAGAAATTCCTAGTGTGGGGTGACGTTTTTATTTAACAACAAAGACTAATTAATAACAACGTACACTTTTTAGGTATAACTTGGAAATGTTAAGATTTTTACAATTCTCTTTTTAGTGGTTTCAGTTAACTTTCTGATAACCGCTTTTTCGCCCTAATTGTATTACTGAACTTGTGAAAAACATTAACCTTATCCGCTGCCACCTGTTGAAGCTCTTAACACATGCTAACGAAAACATCTCTCGAACCGAATATACTCAACTGCTTAACACGTGTTAATGAAAATATTATGTTCTCTTAAACCGAATACTACAAGGTTATCCCTGACGTGGTTTACAACAGTGTTCTTAAACAGGTTTGAACATGTCATCGTCCATCGACATGAGTTCCCCGTCGCAAGGCTTGATCCCCCTGGGTCAGATCAAGCAGGAACCGGACACACACACGCCGTCGTCATCGTCTTCTCGACGACGTGCCAAGTTGAAGCCAGACCTAAAACTCAAGGTAATTCAACTTATTTGTAGTAAAACGAACATGTGAATTCTGATATATTTTTAATAATATGTGGATACTTAGTGTTACAATTGCTTGAAAAATATGCATCTACATTTACTCTAAAGTATAGTTATTATATTTAAATATATAGCCGAGTGGTATATTTATATATATGGCCAAGAATTGATCACCCCCTCTCCTCCCGTGGATGTCGTAAGAGGCGACTAAGGGAAAAGCCGGTAGATGGGCAGCAGCATTCTCTGTAATTTTACCACCATTTCTGTGATCCTCAACCCACTTGCCAAGCGTGGGAATTATGGCAACCTCCCCTTACTTAAGAGGGAGGCCTATGTTCAATAGTGGACGTCTTGCGGCTGATAATGATGATGATAATTATTATATTATAAGCCTTACCTTTGATTACTATCCTATAGAAATACACACTCACATCCTTATACCTATAGACCTTTTCTTTTAAATGGCAAAAGATTCTCCTCTATTTTGAAATTTGGGTGTAAAATACACTGTTGCCTACATATATTTTTTTTACGTTGTCGGTTTTATCCAGACAAAGACAAGGCCGCAATGCTTCTAAATTTTTGGCACATAATGAAAGCTTAGGCCCAATAATTGAAATAAACCTACTTCTACGTTATCCAGTGCGGCGCCTGCGGCCAAGTGGGTCACATGCGGACGAACAAAGCCTGTCCTCTGTATACTGGTGCTATGGGCGGCGGGCCGGCCTCGCCGCCGGAGACGGACGTTGAACCGCCGTCCTTGGAGCCAGATGATGACGATATGGGATACGTGGAAGGCACCAAACTTACGCTCCCCACGAAAATTATTAAGGTAAGATACCTAATAACTTAGATACTTTGGATCTATTTACTTTTTACGAATCTTGTCAATTTCCCAGAATTTTCGCGTTTTTCTCGTTGTACCGCGGAATCCTAATCATTTTTTGAAATTTAAAGTAGCCTATATTAGACCCTGGGTTATAAACTACCTGCCAGTGAAAGTCCTGTCAAAATCGGTCCAGGCGTTTCAGAAGTTAGAGGTGGAACTAACAGACAGACAACAAATTTTAAATTGTCTAACTATCATATGCATTAAGTAAAAACCTGTTATGTAGATGTTATATACAGACACTCCAATTTTATTTATGTGTATTGATGATGACAACCACAAATATCTATATATCAACGTATTATACGTTGTTAGCAATCAGCTGAGGAGCTGAAGCGTCGCGGCAGCGGGCGGCGGTCGGGCGGCAGCGGCGGCGCGGGCGGCGAGGCGCGCGCGCTGGGCCGGCGGGCGCGGCGCGGCACGGGCGGCGAGGCCTGCGACTACCTCGTGCGCCGCCCCGCCGAGCGCCGCCGCACCGACCCGCTCGTCACGCTGTCCTCGCTGCTGGAGGACGTGCTCAACCACATGAGGCATCTGCCCGATGTCCAGCCCTTCCTGTTCCCTGTTAACCCTAAGGTATGTCTTATTATTTGTGTTTGTTGTTATTTTTAATATCAGCAATTTGATTCACACTGAAAACAACTTACCTTAGCGCTAATCGTAGTCATATTTTGTTCTATGAACCTTACTAATGCTTTATTTTCTTCTTCCAAAGCCTGCAACTTCCTTACTAACCTACTTTTTTAATCAACTTTCTTTACAAAGTTGGTGGCGGACTACTACCGCATTGTATCACGGCCGATGGACCTGCAGACAATCAGGGATAACCTCAGGCAGAAACATTATCAAAGTCGTGAAGAATTTCTGGCGGATGTCAACCAAATCGTTGAAAACTCAACATTGTATAATGGTATGTTAACCAATAGATATAGTATTCTCTTGCATAATAAAATAAAGAAATTTTAATTTAAGATCTCATACAAAACTTATTTAACTTGGACTTTGATAAAGTTTAATATCGAAAAGACGCGCCTCCTCAGTCCTTTTTTTTCAGTATCTTATATTTTTCTCAATCAGCAATCTGAATATGAGCGATATTTTAGGACCTACAAGCAGTTTGACGGTGGCCGCTCAGCGAATGTTACAGAGATGCGTCGAAAAACTAGCCGAAAAGGAGGAACAACTTATGAAGTTGGAGAAGCAAATCAATCCATTACTAGATGATAATGACCAGGTAATGTTCGGAATTTCTCTTAGACTGAATAATCTCCTACTGCGGGACAAAAAGACCCACCAATACATTTAATATTAAACAATAAGTTTGTCGCAAGAGTGGAAAAAACCTTCATCAAAACGCGTACAAATTAGTCATTACACTCGTAGCTCCTCGGTTCGGGCTGCAATCCATCCTTGAGATTAAACATACCTTTACCTACCTACCTTTTTTTATTCATTTTAAACGAGGATCATACCGGCATTAACTAAACCCCGTATTAAGTCTATTGACATATCTATTCTTTGATATACAAAGGAAAGTGACAAGTATAATTTAATCTTTGGATTAAAAAATGTTTTTTTTTTGGAGTATGACTGAGTTTACTTGTTGATTATACGTATAATATATCATGAATAAATATTTCTTGTGTGCAGGTGGCCTTATCGTTCATATTAGAAAACTTGCTGACGACCAAACTGAAGATAATGCCCGAAGCGTGGCCGTTCTTGAAGCCTGTTAACAAGAAACAAGTGAAGGACTACTACAGTGTAATCAAGAAACCGATTGACATGGAGACTATGGGCAAGAAAATACAAGGTAAATATAAACATGACAACAAATTTACGAACTTATTTGATGGCGTCGCTAGGATAGTTGATCCAAAATTAATGATATAATAATAATAGTTCATTTCTCTCAAAAAGGTACGATTATTGGCTTGTATCAGTCATAAGTAATAGTAAAATTAAAACCTTAGGGAGAGCTTGAGTGCCTTGAGTCTATACTGAGCTCGGGCTATAATTATACGCTGGCTAAAATGGTTTGCTTTTTTAAATTAACCTATTTTTTAATAACCTTTTTATATTATATTATAGACTGCATATTATTTTGCTCTTTGCAGCTCATAAGTACCACAGTCGCAACGAGTTCCTCCGTGACGTCCAACTGCTGGTAGACAACTGTCGCGCCTACAACGGTCCCAACTCACAGTTCACTAGGCAGGCGGAAATCATACTCAAAGTCACGCAAGAGTCGCTAGAACAGGTAAAATTTGTATAACACCAATAATTGGTTCTTACATGAAAAATAATTACTTTAAGTGATATGTTTTGCTTGTTTTTAAACTAAGTTAGGACCACGTGTCTTTACTACTTATTGCTTCATTTACTTCTGGTTCCCATAAATTGTGGTTTAGTGAGAGATTGCATGACATTAAGCTTGCCAGTATTGCATTAGGTCTTAGATTAGAGCTCAAAATAGTCCCTTTAGGGCAGAGTACCTCTCAGACATTATTATTATTAGTATCAATGTCAAAAAAATTGCATATACTTATACATCTACCGTATACTTACAAAATGATTTTCACAATTCGTATGTGTGTCCAGTTCGGTGAGCACGTGAGTCAACTAGAGGCGAACATCGCCCGCGTCCAGCAGAAGATGTTGGAGGAGGCGGAGCACTCCGACCTGGACGTGGACGAGCTGCCGCCGCCGCCGCCCGACGAGAAGCGAGGTCGCGGCCGGCCCAGGAAGCACAAGCCCTCCACTTCCACATCTACTGCTGATGGTAAAACCTCCAGTCATTTTTAACCGATAAAGAAAGAGCTGTCTCCTTACCATGAACCCTTATCGCAGGACGTTTATCGTTGTTGAACGACACGCCGCTACGTGCAGTGAAGTGTGGCATCTCGCTTACGTAACAGTAAACGTCATGTTTTAAGAGTTCATAGTAAGGGGACAGCTCTTTTTTGGGTTACGTAGATGGGGCGTATTTTTTAATTCGTGATTCTAAATAAGTTGGTACACGAGAGATAAAGGAAGTGGGTTATACAGCTTGATTAACCATGTATTTTACCGAGTTATTTCTGGTAACTTCATACATCAGGACAGTTTTACAGCGATGACAGATCTTAATTTGGTAGGATGCTGGCATTTGACTTTCCTTTCGCCTATATAAATATATTATAGTTAATTTTATTTTGACACAGTTCAATACTACACCTTCTATTTTGAGAATCCTCCGATTATTGAACTAGCATGATTTTATTATTTTTTGTCCAGGTGCCACACCAAGAAAACGAGGAAGACCGAGGAAAGACCAAAACTCTTTGGAAGAAGGTTAGTGTTATTCCAATTTTATTAACTTACCTATATATTAACTTATATATAGTTATTCACCATACTGTTGTTTTCACAGTGCCTTGTATTGTTATTAACATCCCTGTTATGCTGTTTAGATCTCCAGTACTCGGACAGTGGCAGCTCAGAGATGGAGGAAGTGGAACAGAAGGTGGCCGCGGAGGCTATGGTACAGCTGTCTGTACGTCCGCCGTACTTAGGTAAGCATCTTCGGTTAGTATGTTATTAGTCAGGAAACCATGGGACCATTTTTTAAATTGATTACTATCATGCTAATTTTCATTGAGTAGCCTCATTTTGATGAGACGTCCAATTTTTTTTCTTACAAAAATTCTCGATTGTGGTAGGTTGGTGAGGGGGTACTGAAACAATAATATTCCAATCAAAATCTTGTTACAGAAGACGACCCACCGATGGGTGAGCCGACTTTCGACACGTCCGAGTTCCTGATAAAGCGCGAGGTGCCTGACGAGCCGCCGCAGCCGTCCGATGACTTTGTGGACCTCGACCAACACAGTACAGACTACTCCTTCCCGCCAGTTGTCAAGGTAATGTGGCCATACTTAAAAATGGTAGGTTATAATTACAGTATGGTAGGTTTTTATAACATAGTACAAGATTGGATTGTGGACAGAAATAATTATAGACAAAAATTTGATTATATTTACTTATAGAGTTTGTTGCTTACTCCAATCGTAAACGCAATTCAGCTTGCAAAAACGGACATGTCCATTTCAATTGAATTACAAATGCGTTAGGTGTGACTCCGGCCAATGGAGACCTATGCAAATCGAGATCCTACCAAACCTAAAACAAAACAGTGTTGTATGTACCGACGTTATCAATGTTTGTGTGTAGGAGGAGCCGATGGAATCAGATATGGGTATGGAGCCACAACTGTTGGAAGGTACGGGGCTAGAGCCGCCCCCGCAGTTCAAAGAAGAACCGCCAGAAAGCTGGCAGGTATGTTACTGCTTATATGTTGTCTTTATTAATTATTTGTGATTATAAGCTTGTGAATTATTATAATTATCACATGTTGTAAAAAAATATTGTTGTCAAATAAATAAATCTGTGATTTATTTTTCTATTAAAGTGCTCTTTATTCAAATTGCATATTTAATTAGTGCAAAAATAATAAACAAACGTACATTTGTAACTTCGGAAGACAGCTGAAAACTTCATAAATCTTCATTGGGCCTAATGGTTTTGTAATTCCACAGCCGGATCCAGCAATACAAGATGACCTTCAAGTTACGGACAGTGAAGAGGAACCAGAAGACGGACTATGGTTCTAGTTTAATAACATATTGTAAAGAAACAATGCTATTTAGAGTATTTTGGGTCAGAAGACGATGGTTGTGACGTCACGTGTGCAATATCAGCCGAAATTAGTTCCGATTAAAATATAGCGCTAGTATAGCAATGACCTCGAGTGCGAGCAAAAAATACCCTAACTTAAATCGGCCTTTTAAGTTGCAATATGTCTGAACCAGAGACTTGGTGGTTTAAGGCGTTTTCTATTATAATAATTCTGATTAAATCAATTGAATTCCCTAGAAGAATATAAAACATCAGATAAATCTCTGGTATTCAAAATGTTCTTATAGCCGCCATTAACTAACTCACCTACGCTGACCTATATGAATAAATTGCATTGAACGGGTTGTGCATTTTTGTCGTTGGAAAAAGTTTTCGGTTTTTCCCATTTCAAAAAATTCTGGAACAAAAGTTGTTCGTTATAACTGGTGTAGTTAGCCGTGAAAGTTTTTGCAGGGACTGAAATACGTCGTACAGACGAACTGTTATGAATTTCAGAGGACACATATTTTAAACTAAGTATATTTGTTTGTTTCTATAATAATTTGTATAAGAAATAAAATAGTTTATTAAAATATACTGGTTTTATTCAAATTACAAAATTTTACATTTCTGTAGGTAATTAACTCCGGTCGTGTCGGTCTGCTGTCCCATCGGTCTATAAGAGTGATGAAATAGGGAGTGCACCTGTGTTTGCGCGTATACTTGTGCACTATAATATCTCTTGCGTATTTGGCTAGTCTTAAATGAGAAAGGCCTGTTAAAATGGTATTTTTTTATGGATGTATTTAGCTTTGAACTGCCTGTGTAACATGGACTATGTAGGAAAATATAGGTACCTAAGAATCTGTAAGGCTCTAGTAATAACACAAACCTTTTCAGCAATCACAGTAGGTACCTCAGACCAGATTAGTAGGAACTACTTAGTTTCAAAAATATAAAGTAGGTACTACTTACCCAACTTAACGTAAACAGTCTATAAGTCGTAACAGAATGCAAATAGTACTCGAATAGCGAAAATCTTGGCATATTGGTGTCCATTTAAATTCCTTCAGCCCGGGAACGGACGACTGCGATAGATAGCATTGCCACGTAGTCGGCATTTTAATACTGGCGCGAGTTCCGACGCGGATACATCGAGTTCCTGACATTCATAGCACAGCTGTGAGTAATATTCGCGTTATACCCGGGATATGCTTCCTACTTGAAAAGATCGGCGAAAATATAATTTAGAGATTCCTCACTGTCGTGTAACGTGAGTACAGGCAATCTTGAATCTCATATCAAATAAATCATAAGTACGTATTCTATTCTAAGTTTAAACTATCTTATCTCTTTTCTTACATGTGTTTAGATAGGATGGTACTCATTATGTCATGTCCTTTTTAACTAAACCGCGCGACTTCGTAGGTAGGTACCTAATTGTAAGTCCTCATTATCATCCGCCGTGGACGTCCATTGTTGAACAAATGCCTCCCCTAGGCCACAATGAACGGCAACTTGCCATTTGCATCCATTTGTAGATACGACAAGACTATAATATTTAAAATTAATTGATTATGGGGTAAGTAAGTATTCTTGATTTGCGTCAATGCTTAGTTTGTTACTAATAAAATTATCTCAAAGTATACAATACATGCTCCTACTTCTAAGAAACACTATAAAGACAGAGTTTTTGAGTGAGTGACTTTTGAATGAGTTTGTCTATACCTTACTTAAATACTGCGTTTGTTTTTTGTACCTATACCTAACCGGGTAAATGAGATGCTAGCTAACTTAACTTAGCTTTGATTTTTCTTTTGTTCACCTGTTATATAACAAATTAAAATAATTTAATTTAGGTATCATCTAACTTACTTACACTATGAACTCAAATAAGCAAAAGTAAACCGCATAGGTAACTGACTCCGTACTTGGCGTAGATATATTTACCAAAGTTGGCTATCAGCAAATTTACACTAGAGGCCCCGAAGATTCGTTTGTACGTCGTCGTAAAATTTTATATTAGCAACATTTTACTATTTATTGTACAAACGATTGCCCCGAGTAGGTACGCTCAATAATTGTCAAATACACATTCTCAGACCGGCCTTCCACGGTATCAGCATGTATTTTTCACGCGGGACGTATTAAACGAAACAGTTTTTCGGATGAGACATTCCCATTCAAATGTATGCTAAACGCCTAACCTTACGTGCGAGACGTATGAATAAAACAAAGGCGTATCCGCACCGCTATCTGGACAGTAGAACCGCCATAGTCTCATGGTGGCCGTTCTACTGAATGTGCAGTTTGGAAATAGGGAGAAGCTTTTAGGTAAGTAGGCAGCCTATCTACGACTTAGGAATTGGAAGGGTGGCAATAGAGTTAGTTCATTGAATCCATATTAATACCGCCTATTGAAGCTCTTCTTACGAAAACGTTATTGAGTTTAAATTAGAGTTTAGATGATTCTAGAAGTTTATGTAATATACCTATAGGTAAGGTACCTACTTACCTAATGCCTAGAAATGTAAGTACCCGCAGAAGTATACTTTTAGATCGTGTCTATTACGTTCGTCTTCATTGCGTTATTCTACCAGGCTAGTGGCATCTTAAAAAGTAAAATAAGGTTTCAGACCAGTCTATAAAATTTTATTGTTAGTGAAGTAGGTAGTCTACCACTGGTAGACTTAAGGTAGGTAATTTTCTGTTAGGACCTTTCGTTTCATTCGAAATAAGAAAGAAAAAATCTTGTTTGATTGTACAAAAAGTCACAAAACATCCCTATTACGTATCAATATTGGAGGTAGATAAATCTTCGCTGTATTTGAATTTTGCAATCATCGAAGTGTTCACAGAGATCCAATCAAATTGGCGCGATGCATAGAATATAAATGAGCCCGGTTTAAACACACTTTACCCGTAGGTGCCAATTTTGCGAAATCATACTGCTTGAATATTCATAAAAGTCAGACTGGATTATATTATCATAATTGCATTATTGCACACGCTAGGGGAGTAACTCTATTATCGTAGATTAGAGTAATTACTAGGATTTCTAGTCAGCGATTTATTCTACAACGCTTTCAGTACATTCACAATTTTATAAAAGAATATAAAATACCCTATCAGGCTTATTTACACATAAAAATCTTTATATTGATTGTTCCCTGTGGTCATAAACGACCAAAGAACGAGCGTTAAATCGCTGGTTCGATTGCTCGGTAGAGCATTTGCTCAAGAAGCAGCACGGGGATTCGAATTGCGTCTGATAAATAGTCTACTGCTCTGCTTACTACCAAAGACTAATGCGAAATAGTAGGTACCTACCTGTTTCCAAATTTCCTAGGAGCGACTTGGCCCTAAAAAATCATAGAATAAACAGTTAATCCAGTAAAGCATATTTAATACCAAACCTTTATTTAAGTACCTCTGTACACAATATCCATATGACACGCAAGTAAAAACCACATAACAAAATTCCATTCCGTATTGCAGAGACTGAATATATAACATTAGAGATTCAAGGAACAACCTCTCCATTATGCACCCTTTATCTAGTCCGCGGCATTTTGTATGAGGCCTATAATCCGATTGTTGAGCGGCCGCTTATATTGTGGAGGATTTTCGTTTTAAGCCGGTTTACTGGTGCCTACCTGAACAATGGCCCTTGAATACGTGGTCCTTATTATGCTATAGGTACCTACTTATAGTGATAAGTGCTTATGTCCTTATATTTACTTAGCTCAGATTAAATGAATATAAAAGGCGCATGTATTATGTATGTATGAATTAATAAACAAAAGCAATAGCCCTCTCCCAATAGGCTCGTGAAATGTTATTTTGGATCTTTGCTTCGACCACAGAAATGTTAACACTTACTTTTCTTATTCTGGTTGCGACAATTCGTTACTGCGCTTCAGTAACCTACTACAAACAGAGCATTAAATTAGAATAGGTATTACGGGCAGAATTTTCAGATAAACGAAATAAGAACTTGGCATGTGTGCAACACCTCTAAATTTTACCTTGTAGGTCGGCATTGATATTTATAAACGCTGTAAAGCTTTGAATCTAAAACCTTCGATAAACATACCCATATATCGCCCTTTTCAGGTTTTCTTCCACTCAATTGATCGCGCTAGAAAATTTAACAGCCACTTGAACGGAAACAGAATGTGCCAGAATCATTAAATGTACTGAAAAGCTTCCCCAGCGTTACACATAAGCTACATTAAAAGGAACATTAGCACAGCGCATTAGAGTGCATTTACAGTGGACACGTGTGGCTATAAGTAACAATTACCGCATAATACCAAGTTTCCAGGAAGCGAGCCGCATCGCTTTCATGTTTCTTTCAAGTATGTATTAATAAATGTACTAATGAAACTACGGAGTATTCGGATGTGGATTTCCTAGAAATAATATAAGGGTTGGGATATTTCTTATGGATTTTGTTGTGTTAAAACCTTCACTATTTATAGCGGAAAGCAACGCTAATTAGCAAAAAAACATGTAACGTAATAATTATGCAGTTTGATTAGGAAAGAGTCCTTAATATAGGTACTTAGATTATTATGACTTTTAAAATTCCAAATAGCATAAGGTATTCCAGAGACATTATTTTATATTAGGAAGCTATAGTTAGCAGATAAAGTTACACGGGAGTTCCTTGCTCTTTTTTATCTTTGACAAAACAAAGACTGTAAATTGGGATCACAATCCACTGCAGAACACATTCGCAGGGTTAGGTACCATATTTATTGACAGTTTTATTTTAAGCTTCCCAGTGGGCTTAGGACCACGTTCTCTGTAGAGGGCTTGAAAATGAAACACTACAGCCCGCTTAACCCGCTTGTAGTCGGGTTGAAATAGATTTCAATATCTTGAGAGAAATATTTTCTACGGTAGCATATTATATTCGTAGAAGTGGGATAAGGATAATAACGGTCGGTCGCTTTACAATCTTTTGAGTGGTTTGGTCAATATATACTATACACGTTCGTCTACGTCGCTGTAAAGATAAGTCTCTACTTAATATTATAATGAGCCTGTAATTTATCTTATGCTTGGCAATGGCTTTTATAAGTAGGCATCTATCCTACGTTTTGTTTTAACTATAAATCAAGTGTAGGCCTATGTCCAGCAGTGGATTGAGATTTATCAGGGCGGCACAAGCAACATGGCTAAGCTAGCTAGTACATTTTAAACCTAAAAAATATTGTAAATTTATTCAACTTAACCAGGTATCAGATGACTTGGTGCTTTCGAGAAATCAACATGGCGATGAGTTGGCCTTATATAAATTAAAATTACAAACTTTGCGCCAGCTAGGTAGATACTATAACAAACAAACCAAAGTTGTATTAAAACAATGTATGATAGATACCGTCAGTACAAGCATTTCACCAGCTGGAGTGTTTTACCCACATTAGAACGTATTCTAGAGAGTGTATCTTGTAAACAATGGGGTAAGAACTAAATAAGCCGGATATGTGGTACATTTTTATCTTGTTTTTCTTCCATCCCCCTTTTGTAACGGTTCTATTATGAAAGGCACCCCTGTTTGCAGAATGTATTACAGCGGTCCCATCTAGCCACAAAAGGTTTATCCTGCGAGAGACATCGTACAATCGCTGCTACACTTATTTTTCTTTTGGTGTCTCCTAATTGTATGTGTGTAAGTGCCTAATATTTGTTTCTTCCTGTTGTTGCGTCTGTTACTGGTATTTTCTTAGGTAACTTATGTATGAAATAACGGAAGAAATATAATAATTTATTTATCAAAATGTTTTCGTCCTACAATATTTCCTTATAAATATTTATGTCGAAGGTAGTTGTGTAATAATAACTATTATTTTTTATTTATTCACTACTTAAACTTAGGTAGGTGCAGAAACAATCTGTATATGTTTGTCTTTCCATTCGACAACATGTTTTAAATGATTTCTGAAAAATATTAAACTCTGAAAATTCTAATCTCTAATATATGATGGACATTAACAATAATTTTATTTTACTTAGATAACATAAAAGAAAACGCATTTTTGATTTTTTTAGTATCAAAAATCTAAATTGATGACGAGAATTCATCTTTAGTTAATAACTTAGTCTTTTCTTAATCGTTTGCCCTTTCCTGATGGAACGGCATTAAACATGATTGATCGACAAAAACACTTCACTGCTAATTTACCGTTCAATCATGTTAATTCCGATTCATTCGAGTTCCCTTCACCCTCTTTATTAGTTCGACGAGAACTGACGTACTGTAATGCCTACTCAATAATCGCTGATTTGACCGCCCGCTTCGAAGCCTCACCCTAAGGGTTCCTATGATGGGTTTGCGAAAGCTATTAGACCGGACCTTTTACATAGCTCCTTGTCCTACATACGAGGGTCAAACTGAAAGTTCTTAGAAAATCAAAAACTGATTACATTAGCCAGTTATTAGTTTTATTATATCTTTTCAAAATATTGTCCATTCACGTCAATACACCGCTGCATGCGATGGAACCACTGGGAAAAGCACTTTGCCCACTCGTCTTTAGGGTTCTCTTCAATGGCATCGCGATACGCAGCCACCGCTTCTTCAGCATTCATAAACCGCTTTCCTTTAAGTTTTTCTTTAATTTTTGGAAATAAATAAAAATCACAAGGGGCGAGGTCGGGGCTATACGGCGGGTGACCCAGTAATTCAACGTTTGATGTCGCCAAATAGTCGATCGTTCGCTTAGCGGTGTGCGACGAGGCGTTGTCGTGGTGAAGGAGGATCCTACTGCGAGGTCGTTTCTCTCGAACTTTTTCCAAGACAAGTGGCAAACAATTGGTAGTGTACCATTCTGCAGAAACTGTTTTTTGATCCTCTAACACAATTGTTGCGAAATGACCTATCCTTCCAAAGAACGAGGCCACCATTTTTTTTCCCGCACTTCGATCTCTCTTCACTTTAGTTGGCAACCTCTCGAAAGGAAACACCCACTGAGCAGATTGTCTTTTGGTTTCAGGATCATAACAGTAAATCCAGCTTTCGTCACCTGTTAGTATGTCGAACACAGCATTTGAGTCACCTCCGTTAAATCTTTCAATCATTTTACGGCACCAATCCACACGATGGAGTTTTTGAGCCTCAGTCAAATTATGAGGTATCCACCGGGCGCAAAGCTTCCTGACTGCTAAATGTTCGTGGAGGATTTTGTGCACTTGACTCATACCGATGCGTAAGCTTGTCCGAATCTGCTGATAGGTCACTCTTTTGTCAGTCTCTATCATACGCCGCACAACACAGATGTTATCTTCAGTCGTCGCCGTAGAAGGCCGTCCCTCACGTAAATCATCAGTGAGATTAGTGCGACCACGTTTAAACTCATTAAACCAGTTGTAAACTGTCGCACGAGATGGGGCTTCATCGTGAAAGGCCAATCGTAGTCTATCATAACTTTCTTGTTGACTTAAATGACATCGAAAGTCATAAAAAATCATTGCACGAAAATTTTCTCGTGTTAAATTCATGTTGACGTGACACAGACAATTTTCAATTTGCCGCCAAATCGTAAAACAAATGACAAATTAATGAAATATATACTCAGTAATATTGGCAAAGAGTTCTATTTTCATATTTTAGAATTATTTTTTTATTATATTGTTTATAAGTGGCCAGTTCTAAGAACTTTCAGTTTGACCCTCGTAAATGTCAGAACGTCCACTGCCAAAAGGTAATCAGAAAGACATTTCAGACGTCGACGACTGAACGCTGCGATAATGACATTATTTCTCAAATGTACGTGGAAAATTCGAAATAACTTTGTAACATTTCATATAAACGAATATAATTTAATATTCACGACTGAAAATATATACACACGAAGTCACATGTTCATTGAAAGGGCGTTAATACTTATTTAAAAGGTGAGTAGAATTACTATAGATACCTATCCACTTTTACGAAGTACAAGGATATACCTCTAAAGTTCTAAACCGCACAATACCCAACAAACCGATGTAAAATAAACTTAATCTACATTTATTTCAATCCCAAAACTACTTTTAATTCTCACAGTCTATTCTAAAACGGAGAGCTGGCATTTAATAAAAATATACTACAACCATTTGAACGCGGAAAAATACAGTACTGTTCCATGTTTGCCAGTCTAACATATAAAAGTGGCTGGCAAGCTGCACACTGCCCCGAAACAAATGCTATCAACTCGAAAATGGGTGTTAGTGCAACCGCGTAGTGTGCTCAGGGTGAACACAGGAGTATGTACAGCACTTAGGTTAACCGGCAAAAGTTAGGAAGTGTGGGACGGACCGAGGCTAATAAACGCTTCCTGCTAACGCGATGCTCTGTAGCGCTGGAACTTTAATAAGAAAACGGCGGATATGTACTGAATAGTGCAGATACAATATTTAAACTGTTTTACATTAAATATTTGAAAATTGATTTACAAATTCCATTCCAGGTAAGTTCTATGATGACAGTTTACTTTGCGAAAAACTTAATATAGAAGACAGTAATCTATCAATTTCAAAGCTGAGTCTAAATACTTGCTAGAAGATAATTGTTTTGTATCAGTTAGTACTTATAATATTTACGCTTGCTAGATTGAAATTGAACCATTAATAAAATTTTACTAGCCTGAAAATTCGGCCTACCTAGTCCAAAATAGCTGTTTTGCGATCTGGATTCTTGAAATACATTGGTAATGTACCTACTAATTGTTAGGAAACCTGCCTGTAAACGAGTGTTTTGGGAATAATAATGGCAATAATATGGTGGGCCCTCGGGCACACTTCACTTTTGAGCTTAATTGCCGGTATATTGTTCACTAACTTGGTAATTGTAACGCTGCGTTGACACAATATGCGTACGATTAATTTGCCTATCCATCTATCAGTAATTTTAGGCTGAGCTATTACATGCGTTCGCTGTAATATCAGGTTTAGATTAGATGTACTTAGAAATTAGAATATTGTATTGCGCATGATACTTGGATACAATAGCATGCAATTACTCGTATTTGTATGTTACAATAGAATTTAATCATCCATTCACTGAAGTTGTCGATCATTATGGCGTTCTAAGGAGGCCTTTGTCCAACAGGACGTCTTCCAGCTGATGATGATGACGACGATCCATTCACTCGAATAGCGTCGTGGCCAATTTATTGAACCTACCTATTACCCAGTATTTGTTAGGTCTCAGAATTTGATCACGGCACATTATATTTGTGTGATCTGTGTGTTTACTTGTCATGATTTGTTTGTCATACTAGTAACTCAAAGAAAAGATAGGTACCAACCATAATGAAGAAGTAAGTGATCTTTCCTGATGACAAAAAATTCAAAAGTTAAGAAATTATCATAAAAGTAGTTAGCACTTCTTTTTCTACCTAAATCCTATGTCTAAAGGGTATTTTTGCATAGGTTTCAAAAATGTTCAATTTTTTATAATATTGTCATCCTAGCCGATTACTAGGTATGTTTTGTACTACATAAATGGCGTATAGGCGCAGTGTTTTTGCGGTGAGGTGTAGCAACGTCGCAACACGTCCGTTACAGTAACACGCGTAATATAAACCTTCCCGGCTCCACCGCCTGTGACACGCATTATGTCCGGCCATGACACTCTAAATTACAATTGCTGTTTGAATAAATGAACAGAGGCTAAAGTGTGGTGACTAACAGACAGAATAAGATGGAGTTTTGTCTGTATATTAATAAGAACATCTATCCATGGCTTCGTCTCCGTGGAAAACTTTTTCGTGTCTTTTCCGGATTTTCTATTAAAGTAGCCATTCTAAATATTGATGAAAGAAAAGTGATAACCTGTATCGTGGGTGCATTTCACAACCATAAAATATCAGAAAGTACACAAATACCTAGAATCGGGATAATCAACTGTGGATCGCACAAATTTTTGTTTCGTGCGAAAATCGAACCCACAACCTCTAGCGCAGCGTCTGTATGTAATGCTGTGCCTTAAATACGGGTCCTGATCAATTTAAAAAAGTTGGCACTGACACCAACAGAATGTCCACTATCTATAATTAAAGCCAGTTCATCCGTCCCTCTTTGCATAATGAGGCGGTGTACTGCTATAAAAACAAACAGATTGATCAGTGTCCCACGTGTTTAATACACAAAGTGTGTGGGTCGCACTGCATCCGCTTTTGGTGAAATTAAAAAGTTAGTTAAAAAATTACATCGTGTTTCTGAATGACTTGCCGTGTGGTTTAAAAAACATTGATACTCTTATTATTCCTGGCGTTTTCATTTTGGTTGTAAATTGAACACCGCAATTGTGAAGCTTCTTATAAAAACATCATCATCAGCCATCTCCATCGACTGCTGGACATAGATAGGCCTTTCCTTATTTTTCTAAAAGACATAGTTAACTAAGTTATTGTATAATTTTCTAGAGGTAATGGCTTTTTCTATGGCCTTTATTAGTTGATGTTCTTAGAAAAAAAAGTTTTGAAAAAATCTCAACCCTATTTAATGATCTACAATCTACATAAATCCATTTCGAACTGCTATGGAGAAGATTGTAGACACTAGGTGTTATGAACAATTTAAGGCTTTAAGTATGTTTTTAGAATAGCCAGATACAATAATAATTTTATTATTCACGTGCTGTTTGGACCATCGAATCTTAGAAATTCTATGGGCATCCCTATTGTGGTGGCTAAACGTAGAGAAACTTCCATAAAAGCAGTAAAACTCTTTAGGGAAATAGTACCCTGATATATTATTAGTATTGCAATCTTTACAGCTGCCGCGTGGTCTCAGCTATGTACTACCTGCCTCCCAAGAGTGTCGTAAAAACGGTTGAAGGATTAGAATTGTACGAAGGTTGAAAAGCTGCATCTGTAGGATACTCATACATATTTTTGACCTCAGTTTTATTTGCCTTGTCCAAGCTCACAAAAACGCATTTTTTGGTGCTAAAAATGGCTGTTTCGCAATAACAAAAAAATAATATTATGTTGGTTGAACATTAGGCTCTTTCCTTTGGGCAGTCGTATAAAAAAACTGCCAAGTTAAAAAAAGATGCATATTTTAACTAAACTTGCTTTCTTTTAAGCAACTCTTTAGTTAACTGTAGAAGCGTGTGATAGAGAGCTTAGAGCATTTATTGGTTAAATGCTCTAAGATAGAGAGGCACCGTATCAACTGCCCCTAAAGGATTTTGAAGAAATTAACCTTACAAGACACAAACACAATCTCGTTGTGAATTCATTTCTTACAAAGTCTATCTTGGCATCATACCTATATATAAGTACCAAAAAAACCTAGTTACCTATTTTTTCCCGGATTATACAAATTTCATATATATTTACCTTTATGAACCACTAGCGTGCCCGCGGCTTCGCATTAAGTAGCCTATATCCTTTCTCAGATCTTAAACTTTCTACATGCCAAATTTAATCAAAATCCGTACAGCGGTTTTGTGGAGGCGTAACAGACAAACAGAGTTACATTATAATATTAGTATGGATTACATTCCATCCAGGGAATAATATATCATTTACTTCAACATTAAATTAATTGCTACAAAACAGTTCAAGAAGTTTGGTTAGAACGACACTGGGTATAACATATATTCAAATACACAGGGTACTCTAGTTCACCACACTGAAGTCTAGATAATGCTTTTGCTACGAGTAAGCAATTAGTACTCACTTGTACAACTGTTTGTTTAACCCAAATTCAGAATACATGGAGTCTGTGTTACACACACCAGTGCTTGCAATAATTGTGTGAATTGCCCAGATATTGTTACGTATGGAGTGGTGACAAACCAGAAAATGTATTGTTTAGAAAAATTTACAATGTTTGTATTGAATAGAATGATCAAGAATCGATATTCTTGCAAGCCTTTACGAAGCTTGTATGAAATAATGAAAAAATAGTGAAATTTTAATAGGTGCTCTTATCCCTGAGAGCGATATATATTTTAGAAACCTAATGTAAAACAATATAATTATAATATATTTCAGAGTAATACGTGTACTAAGTTTTCGGAAAAAAACATGATACTGAAACGTACCAACATAAATTCAATTGTTTACCAATGAATACAATTATACTAACTTCTCTAATTTGTTTATTTTAATCCGTATTGTTTCATGAATACATTTATAGTACGTTAGTATTCGTTTTAAGCATCAGTTGATAGGTTTAAGCAAGAACTAGTTACTAGGACTTTCCTCTCTGTGAGTATGCTCGAATGCCATAAAAACTCAGATGGATTTTAATGGGGTTTTCGTTGCATATTGGGTTGCGTCCCAAGAGTGCACTAGGGCATGTTTTTATTAGGGTGGGCTCAAAATGGCGTAAAACAACAGGACGTTGAGAAAATAGTCAGGGAAAATACATTCTCAAAATGCTATTTTCGGACAAAATCTCCGTGGATCCTGGCCTCTATCTTGATGTAAGATATGTCCCATGTTGTCAGTAAGGATTAACCCAGAGATTTCAAGTCACTGTGGCGAATGGATTCACAATTTCCTATATTCCCGTTTTCCTTATGAAACCAACTTTTAAAGCCAAGCTTTACTAAGAGGGAACTTTGCAAACTCCTTTGCGACGACATGGGCGATGACTTTAATATGTAGTTTATCGATCTATATACTGGTTGTTCCAAACCTGTTCAGTTTTATTTATGACTGTATATTAAAATCAGAGAACGTTCATAAGGCAAGCGATTTAGCGAATGAAAATAATAAGGGGCGCGTGAAAAAACTACTATAGGTATTTATTATCTCTAGACACCCAGAGTAACAAAAAGAACTGTTCAGTTTTCAAGGTATTGCTTGTCAGAAAATTGAGTTTACTAGCAATAGGTTCGAACCAAGTGTTGCATCGTGTTAACACGGCTTTACGAGTTGCAATGTTGTCTGCGTGTCGCCATATTGGGTAATATTTCATGTTATACTCTGTTTTGTTTCGAGCAAATAGTGTAATTTATTGCGACGGCGACAAGCGAGTTTATTATCATTTAGTTTATTGCTCAGTGAGGAATGCCACTGTATATTATCTCTCGATGATTCTGCCAACCACATCGGGAATTTACCAATTGTGACTTATTATTGCAGTAAGCCGTGAATAAGCCTACATATTCCACTTTAATTTTGTACTACATGGCCTGCGACAGAAAAGCGTTGTGCCGGGTGACGTCAAAATTACGGCGTTCATAATTAGAGTTATAACAGCCGCAGCTGCTAGGCTACTTACTAATGATTTCCCTCTAATGACGTCACTCGTGTCCCAAACTGTCAAACAGTGCCATGTATTTGTACCATAAGTGAGCAGGTGACTTATAGAAGGGTCAAGTGAGGAGTACCCTTAACCGACGCTCGTGTATGAGGAATGTGATGCGAGTGAGGCGAAGGAAGTATGTCAGGATCGCAGCTAATGAAAATCCGTGGTCTCTGCCTACCCGTCTGGGCAACAGGCGTGACTTTATGTATGAACTGTATTGTAGGGCTATCATAATCTAATAAGTTTTTGACTTTTCAAATATGAAGAAAAATCACTTATATAATCGATAAGTGTTTGACCTTACAAATACCGACCGAAATCACTTATGAAGTTTGCGTAGCATTCAAATTGTAACTAAAATATTATTATAAGTAAGTAGTACGGAGATATAGTGACGTTACGATGTGATATGACTTTATCAATACTGCTTACTTAATCGATTTACTCAGTACATTTATAAGGGATATGAGTACCTACCCTGAGTTTGTTTCGGTATTTCTTCTCAGAGGTAGTCAGTTAGGAAATGCCGATGCCATCTAGTTTTAAAAAAATGACGTGTAAAAGTGTTTTTTTTAAACCTATTTACAGAAATAAAATCATTTATCATTTATCATTTATCATTTACCTATGAGTGAGACAGAAATGTTATATTAGGATGGTATTTGTAATTACAGAGTATAATACATAAACATAAATAAAATGCATTTAATTCAGACTTATTATGTCCATAAATAAAATTACATAAATGCTTTATGTAGATATAGTCTATTCAAAATGCCTTGCATACTCATTTCTATACGTCGCCCCACACTAGTAATGTGCCGTAGATGCGTTTCACAAACAGAAAAATCACATACTTACACTAACTACCAGAGTCGGGAAAAACATTTTGCAGAGCACAATTTTTTTGTCCCTTATGAGAATCAAACCCTTACCGCATCTGTCCAATTGTTTAGTCACTGCGCCGAATTGTCGTCGAATTGTATCGATAACTTTCAAAACGGAATGTCCCATCTCTTGTTATTTACTTTTATAAGTGACTACAGACATGTTTTATTCACTCAAACTTTGTTTTGACAGAATTCGTTTATTCACTTTACAAAATACATTTGACTAAGTTATTTAAATAAAAAAATATTGTCTGAATGTTTATTCAGGCAGTATAAAAATAAGTTCTGAAATCTAAAGGTTGATAACAATTTCACTTTCAAATAGAAACGATCACATTGTTCATTTAGCTAAAATCCCACTTGATAATTATTATGCCTAGTGATATTACAGTAAAGTTTATTCATATTAACTTATATTTATAGAAAATAACTGGATCCATTAGAGCCAAATCTTGCTTGATGATAATAATCGATATCTACGAAGAACTTTTGTACACATGTTCTGGATATGAGAGCTTAAAATAACCATATGAAGTACATTCTATATAAGCGTTTTAATGATTAATCTACACTTTAAGCCGATAACTTTTAACGTCGTTAAGCATACTTAAAAAAGCGGTTTAAGCATTAGCAGATAACTTGCTGGCGGTGTCAGCTGAACGTGGAAACTTCAACAGAGATAAATTGTAGCCTTTGACTGATGGCTCGAGCGTGGCACCGTGAAAAGAAGCGCTGATTGACTTGTGGCCTACAGGCCTTGACTACCAAAGTGTTTTAAGATGGCGACGCTTCAGCACTTTTCCGGTTTTAGAGGATTTAAAATTAAACGGTGGTAAAAGGGATTCGCTTTGAAGCAGTCTTAATTTTACGTCCTACTTGGTTCACATAGGCATTTTGTGTGTGTAGAAAGTAGAAACATAGAATAATATTCTATAGTAGGTATATTATACCTACATAAAAATAATATACTTATATATATTTCATACTAAATGACTTGCATTTAAAATATAAATTGACTAGTAAACTTTTAAAAAATGCAACTCTTTATCAGCCGGAACACGTCCACTGTTGAAGAAAGGCCTTTCCCTTGGAGTGAGGGGGGGGGGGCGCAGTATTGGTGGTGAAGTTTCAGAACACGCTGCTGCCTACCTTCTGAATTTTCATTTTTCGACACCCACGGGAGGAAAGAGGGTGGACAATTCTGGGCCGGATACCACTCGGAAACAATAAATGCATCAAAACACTAATTGAACAATTGCTAAAATACGACATTAAATCCTTTTTTGAAATGAAAATTGAAACAACGACTTAATTTATTGTGAATGTTCAGACAAGAAGAAACTTTGGCAGAAATAAAAATATATAGTGAGTGTTGTATATTGCTTTACTTAAATCGCTTTCGTAAAGGGGAAATGGTGTAATGGAGTGTTTCGAGCGCGACGGAAACGCGATTGGAGCTGTCTCCTCGCAAGATGCAAGAGCCAGTCAGTGTTCAACTGTGTGGCTGTACTCACGAGTAATTTAATTAACGGGCGAAAATAGAATAACAAAGCCTTAGAGCGTATTTATAGAATCAAATATTTACAAAATTACGAAAGCTTAGGATCGTTTTTCTCAGTTCTTTTTTACTTAATTAATTTTTGTTCTTTCCTTTTGAACAAGCCTACGGTTAGATGTTTAACAGAATCGTGACTGGAGTTACAAATAGAATGAGATTTGCAAAATACTTTGGGCGTTTTCTAAAAACACGAAACCGTACCAACTAATATGTAAAAAAAAATTGAACACGGAGACGGTGTTGCCATAGTTAAACCTTTTTAAATACAAACAGGATTTTTCAGCGGACCTTTAATGAGAAGCGGTCTTGAACCTTTATGTCAAATGAATTGCGAAGCGTCATTTTCAAATTCCCTTTACTAGCTTATGCCACGGTATTAGAGCAGCTTAAAGGGTCCAAAGACGTAATTGTATCAAGCGGATTAAGGCGGGGTCAAATAGATTAATATGGTTTTGAGGCGCGGAATCAACCAACGGCAAGATTAACTAAATGTTGAATAGGCTTATGGCACGCTGTGCAATTACTGATTGTGATTTGCGAGGCTTAACTGAAATGACTTAATAACCATATAACATCACGAGTAAGCCCTCTCATCCTATGGTTTAATTTCCTTCCGTGGTGAGGCCCAAGGAATTTATTGCAACGAGGCGTCGGATAAGGGCAATGCTCGCTTTACGAAATCTCTAAATTTTATTATATTTCCTTATGTTAGTCTATCTTGGTGAAGAACACAGTCAACATAAAAGTAATTAGTAATAAACTTACTAGTTAAATGCTAATGGTTATTATGGTTAGGTTTCCAAGAATTGTTTAACCATCTTACTTGTTTGTGTTATTTTCTTGTCCAGTAGTTAAATAACTAACTATAATTGTTGTGCTATAAATACAATCTGACATTATTATTTATTGCCTAAGATAGAGAATTTTTTTTTTGGTTTAAATCTTAGGCAATATTATTCAAATAAATGTATGTAATACCTTAGGAACAGCTTAGTTGACCACATTATCGAGACCGCTCGTAACTTGGTGTCCATTTTTCATATTTTGCATTACACATAACTTCCCATATTGTTAAAGCTGGTCGCGCTTCGGCGGAGAGGGTAAAATGTGGAAAACCTAAACGAAATTTATGTTTTCCAGAATGTCACCCTTTATCGAACGTTTCCATACAAAATTTGGGGATGACGCATAAATTGTAGCGTCGCCGGCCCGAGGACGTTTTACGACGCTTTGAAGAGGATCTAGTTGGCCTTTAATATTAGCCTGGCGTGCACTGTTTTATGCTGTTTATCCGCCGCCTGAACTAATGACACAGAGAAAGGAGAGATAGACGGGATAAATGGTAAAAGATCACCAGTTATTACATAGGGTTTATGATAAGCATCAAAAATTGGTGTAAAGAAAATATCTGTGCCTACTCTTTTAGAAATTAAAAGATAAGTCATTCGCATGAAGAAGAGTTTCAATTGAAAAATGTCATCATCAATGACGTGGTTTGAAGAGTTTTTCTGTGGCACTCAAGAATTAGGTATAGCACCTACACCTACTACCTATCACGTCTTACCGAAGGCCGGTTTTCAGGTAGTGTCATATGTATTATAGTATAATTGTGTGATTTGCGTAGTATCGTAACAGAATACAACGATTTATATTTTGTACGATTTGTACTTTTCATTTGAACATTAATGTGCATTCACATTTACTATCTTTGACATATTTGTTTCTGATAGGTTACCTTGCTTACCCTTCATATTTTTTTTGCTAACGTTTTTGTGTAAAAATAGTTTTGTTTTTATTAAACATGATTTTTTCTCAGAAAAGTTTTTTATGAACCAGTTAAAGGATACTGAGTATTAAAAATACGGTGCGCATTTACATTTTAGTTTTCAGTAAACGCTAAGTTGAGCAGCAAAGTTTAAGTACTGGAGCAAAAGCAAATAGTCACTCACAGCTGACGAAAATTAAATTAAATGGAGAAAGTTCCAGAAACTATCTCCTTTCAGATTGTTGGATTGACGTTGCGGACCGATTGTGAGACTTTCACGACTGCAACGGCAAACTTATAGGTACCGTTAAAATCCAATCTTAAGTTTAAAGTAGTTATTTGCATCATCAGTTCGTGGTTTATGTAAAATAACTGCATTTTTGTTGAAATTTGATAGAATTCATTTAAGTATCCTAAAATAACTGCGATAGTACCTTAATTTATCAACCGAAACTAAGAAACAATGGCTGCCTTATAAAAATAACATTCGAAAGAAAAAAAAACAGTATAAAAACAAAAGAAAAATATCTGTCAGAGGGAATTATATTCCAACCCCAATAATAATGGCAGGCGGCATAATTTTTCGCCGTGAAATAATAAATGGTTGTATGTGTATAAACAAACAGGTATCATATATTACGATGGAGATAATGCCCTAATCCTGGCTCACAAACATATAGATAGAGTGAATACGTAGTAAAAGGGACCGATCTATCGTTATTGAAAACCTCCGTCTTTATCATCGGCCTTTGATTCCAGCGAGCCGGGCTAACAGGTGTCATATTTCAATGGAACTTTTTCCTCTTCCTTAATTCGATCTACCAAATGATTTGGAAAGGCCCGATTGGATGACGTCATTATTTATTATGTATAAATGCCGATGCACGGTTGTGTAGCGTAGGAAGCGAAACTTCCAGGCCGGAAAATATATTATTAAGCTTCACGGAAATCTGATTGGACAGATATGTAGGTACATGTTTATATAGGTATAGCTATAATTTGTGTTCACAAGAACTAACGTATGGAGTCCAATCGTCGATCGATTTTATAATTTGTACCCATATGTACATATAGAGAAATAGATCATTATGTTCTTACACTGATAGAACCTAAATAGGCCTAAAAGCCGGGCTCAATTTCATATAAATCTTAAGCAAATGTAAGCCTTGATATAACATAACTCTATCGCATGCACTATCTATTTCACTAAGCTGCAGTCTAACGATCTGAATCTACGTTGGTTGATAATATATGGTACAAATGCCTAGCGAGTCAACATTATAAAGTCAAACCTGGTGTGTTTTATATGTATAATGTTATCGCCGTGCCTTTGTAAGATCTACCTACCTCTGGTAGTCTAAAGCCGGCTTTGGTGTTGCGAACTTTTTTGACACCTTCAAAGACTTTCATATAAAGTCTCTAAATTGATGAAGCGCATGATGACGCGACCAAAAGTATTATTACATCGTAAAGAACATTGATTTTTATAGAAAGCTTATTGTTCGCTCAGTACATTTAAGTGGTTAATGTAGTGTTAATAATTGACGTGAATGTGTTTAAACACATAGTACGTGTTGGAGAATTATATTAAACGTGTAGATACACATTCTGAGCGGTATTTCGCAGTGTTTAATGGTTTGGAATCGTGATAGTTGAACTTAGTGCCCGCATTCATAATACAAGGTGAGGGCTACGAGGTTCGCGATGATTTTACTACGAAAATAATAAACATAGATTCAATCTATGATGTAGATTAGAGTAAGTATTAAAATGGTAATTTTAAAGCTACTAATTAGTAAGATAGCTTTCGATACTTCTTCTTCACTACTTTCGGGATGTGAAATCCCGATTCGCTGAAGTTTATAGACTGGGATGAATTGTAGGGTTGTTGTACAGGTAGGTATGCTAATTTATGCTTGATACATGTACCTTGCATTTGTACAGGTTTGACAACCCTCAAGGGAATGCACTTGTGATGCGAGGTCGATACTACAGTAATTCATAAAACATTGTACTCAGTATAAATATCTTAAGTTTATATTTTTACAATCAGATAACACCATAATAATAACAATCCTCCAATATTCGTTTTAAGATGATATCTAACAAAATGTAATTCCATACACGTTATACAAATCACAGCACTTTTCCCGGTAAATAAAATCAGCGCTGTTGGCATTGACGGATCGTTAGTTCACCTACAATGAACGATCGGTGGAGGCAGTTCCGAGTTTGTTTTCTTACTAGTGTCCCACCGTTGCTTCGCCCGTCAAGATTCAATACTGTTCTAAAGGAAAATAAGTTGTTCAAACAGTAAATTAAATGTATTTTTTTATTTGAACGTGTTTCTGTCTCAGGAAACATTAAACGAAATATGATTTGACGTTGATCTATCCCATAATATTTAAGGAAAGAGACGTATAAAAATGTCGAGGCTCGGTTTCAATATGCGGAAGACAGAAAGCGGCATCAATGTTATTAAGTATATTTTAGTGGTTTTCACATTCGAAGGTAAATAAATTGTTATTCCGGACAAGCAACTTTTAGTAGACTTAGCTAGACATGTAATTCGTATTGTTATTAAGAAAGCTGACGCATTAAAACGAAAGGTACCTCTAGTAATTGATTTATTTCTTATACTAGCCTGCCTGCGGCCGTTGTAACTGATAAATAAATACTTTCCGTTCAGACACAATTCTGATAAATAATTACGTTTATACTATAAGCTTTAATTGTGGTTATATTTGCATACATTAATAGGTAACGACATATATTTATGCTCATAAACCTCAGCTTGGTATTAAACCTCTCTCTTTCAGAATCTATTTTCGTTGTTATATCACCATGAACAACCTTTGTCATCCCACTGTTGGGTTTACGCACCATTAACTTCGATCCCTTATTTACAGGGAACTAACTGACATTCGGATGAAAGTATTAAATGGCGCCGCGATTACACGCCCGTTTTATTGCCTCGCACACAAGTTATGGGATCCAAGATCCTAACCGTAATGTTGTAATATATATGTGTATAATAATGCTATGCAGAGGAAGTTAACGTGATCTTTAATGTTCTGTACTGAGCGATATGTAGACAAGTTTTTGTTGGCGCTGCTTCCTCATACAAATGTAGTTCCTATGTTGTTAATCTATCTTGACTTGTGTGTCTTCATCCAAATATACAAAGACACTTTCTCTAAAAATGTTGTTTAAACAACATCTATCATCTGTGCTCGAGTGACGCAATGAAATTCTTTAACTATGTTGTATAAGATTGAACCAATGTCTCTATGCGGTAGCTTTTGGAGATAAAAACCCTGGGTGAAAGCTACATAAGTACTTAAGTCTTTCCAAACAGCTCGACAAATAGCTATAAATAGTATACTCACGCAGCGGTTAAGTGTAGACATTTGAGGGTTGCTTATGTATGACTGTCTAAAAGTACTTATTTTTTGACGAGTTCACTTTTATTTGAAACAGAACTATTATTATAACGTCATGTTCCGAGTCAAGACTACACTTATCAACGCTAACCCGTCGCCCGTTTAAACCTGTCATTACTAATTTAGACTTTGACAGCCTATGAAGCAAGTAGCAACCCTGTTTAATCCCTTAATTGCGTATTCTGCAGGCCGCTAATAAATTTTGAATTAACAAATTTCCAGCAAATTGAATTTATGGTCCTCTCGAAACATAGGCAACCCGAACTGAATAAGAAAGTTTTGATTAGACGTGGAAAAACTTCTTTAATAATAGTTGTACCACAATTATGGCAATTTGAAACGTACTTTGTTGTGTAAGAAACTGAACAATATTGACGTTAATTATTAGGTATGAAAATTGATTGCTGTCTTTATAATTTCACTTAACTTCCATAAAATTGAGCTACGAACTAGGTGTTACAAAGTTTATAAATTCGGTACGATTTTTTTTTGTTTTTTAAAAAACGTCGCCCCACACTAGGAATTTCTCCTGTATCATAGGTGCGTTTTACAAACATGAAATGTTCACATTCATTAACACCCAGACTCGGGACAAACATCTGTGGTTCGCACAAAGTTTTGCCCCGTGCGGGAATCGATCCCGCAACCCTTAGCGCAGCAGCCCAATCGCTTAGCCACTGCGCTAGTCAGGTCGTCGTCGATTAAAAAAGTACTTCTCTGCCAATTAATGATGTCACATTTTAATGACTACGTGTCATATAAATTACTTAATATTATATTGCATAATATATGGTAATGTCAAGTTATTTAGTACAAGTTGTCCTATAACGTCATATCTAGAAAAATAACTAAATTAAATCTTACATTTGTAGTTGCCAGAATTCGGGCAATCATAGTTTTATTCAAACCGAGAAGGTTATGAAGTCCCGTTACTGTCACCGAAACTATCGGATTTCCGAAATAAGAAATGCGAAACGGTATCCGAATCCGATACAAATGTTTCGCATAATTTGGGTTAGGGGTGGAGTTTAAATAGGGATATGTTGCGATAGGGTTTTGCCCCAGTGCTCCCATTGTGGTATGATACACTTTTGTTCACTGTTCTCCATGATGATTGTTCTTGATTTATGCTTTTTATTCAATGTAAAAAAATGTCGTTATTATATCAATAAGTTATACTTTTTGTGCATAGGTGTGCGTAATTATGTTCGCGAAAAGTGTTTATATTATGTATTTTTTTAATCGAAACCTTAAGAACTGGCATATTACAATCCAAGTAAGTAGGTATATATTTTTTTATTACAAAACAAAGGCTGGTTGTAAGAAGTTGTGGGGTGAAGTTACCACGTGTTAGCTGGCGGGCGCCCAGCGAAAGTTGCGCTAAGACAAAGCTATAAATATCCTCCGCTGAGCTCAATAAATTAATGTTCCTAGCACAGAGGACGCATGCAGCGGTAACTGTGGTCTATTAACTTTGTGTATAATTAATTACTTATATTTTAGCGTTTCATTTTACTTTATTTCATGTTTTATTTTAAGCAACATTTTGTATTTTCCATGAAATTAATATAAATGATTGACGGCTGTGAAAGTTATTTCATATTCGAGCTGCACATAATTTAAAGCGTTGAGATGAATGCATTACAGTTGCTAAACTTTCGATGGTGCGATATGAGTTTTTTATTTACGCTGACTAATCGCTTTGGTAGCAGATATCGGCAGAAGTGTTTTATGAACAATATTCAAAAGATGTGTACAATTAGCTGAAGACGATAAAATGAATTTTACTTTTAAATATTGACAGTGTTAAACAATTGATAAATACTTGGCGACGAAACGATAGTCGTTTGCATGTCAAAGAATAGAGATCTAGACCTAAGAAGTGGTTAACCTAAAGCACATTTTAGCATTGGTCATAAATAAGAGGGAGAATGGTTTTACTAATACATAGTTAAATGCCGACCTATACAGAATACCTGAAAAAATAACTACTGTCCAGTACATACCATTAATTCAAAAACAACTTCTTACATAGTAAAAAATGATAAATATTTTTAGGCCATCATTTAAACGCTCCTATAAATTGCAACAAAAACTTAAATTGGTAATTATTTACTTCACTTTTATTTGATGTAAGCTTTCTTAACATATTTAGCCACTTATGTGGCTGACTGTACCTATAGAAATGTAAAATATACTGTTGGTTAAACTCAACTCTTGTCCACAATCCACACAAGTGAGTCGAGAGTGTACTTGCTTCCGATGCTTCCCTATCTTTTAATCTACGCGAAGTTTCTAACAAATTAAAAAGTGAAGCTAATTTAGAAACCTGAAGAGCTTTTTAAAGTTCGGTTAGAATTTTCTGGAACAGTTTAGATTAACGCCGAAGATTTTTCTCAAAGCGATAAGTTTTAATTTTAAAACGTCGCCCCAAACATGAAATATCACATACACAAACACTCAGACTCGGCACATCTGTGGTTCGCACAAAGTTTTGCCATGTGCAGGAATCAAAGTCGCAACCCTTAGTGCAGCAGTCCAATCGCTTAACCACTGCGCTAATCAGGTCGTCTGACACATTTGAGACTGTCCGTCTGTCAATGATCTCAACTAGTTTACTACAGGAGATTGCAGTGCATAAGTTTGTGTGTGAACATAGTCTTTCTCTCATAGTCCGTTGAGATGAGCAATCTGATATGACCAGAGAGAAATCGCAAAGGACGAACGGCTTAAAGTGCTATACGAAACACGGGATTTCAAAGCTTTCTATCATTGTGTGTGAAGTCGTACCTAAACTCCTGAAGTTAGACCTATCTCTCATATGTATGAAAGTCAGCAAACAATTTAAACATTGTAACATTTTTAAACAAATATAATGCTACCTATGTTCATTTATTTTTGTTTTTGTATTGTAACATTTTTCACGAACAACAAATCATTCGTACGTTGTTCCAGAATTCAATATCATTGTCTCTAGACGATATTGTGATGAGGCAGCGCGGATGTTGTTCCGCAACGCACTCGCATCCCGCTAGTTTACTGTTTATTTACAACCGCATAACCATATCAGCCGAACTGCAAGTTTGCGATTTACGATGAGATCCAATTTCGATCCACAATGCTGCGGGTACGATTGTTTGGGAGAAGTCTTTTGGTTAAACTTAGGTAGGTACTGACTTATTCACTGTGTTAGTGTCAGTAGTAAATCTTTCGTTGAGTCAGGTGCCTCATCGATTTTTGAAAGGGTGAGAGGAAATGGAGTTATTGTTTTAATGATTCATGGGTATCTTGTAACCATACATTATGGAGGGTTGGCCTTTTTTTGTGCTGTCTTATGTATTACGTATAGAAAATGTTGTCTACTTAATAAAAAATGTTTTGAATCTCTATATGTGTATGTTATGCAAAATTTTTAAGACAAAAAAAAAAGTTTTTAAGTTAAAAAAAAAAATTTGATTCTTATGATGCTGACTGTACCTATAAGATAAGATAAGATAAGATAACTTTATTTGTTCAAACATGAGTTAATGATATACGGTATAAATATGCATGCCTATTCATGATATACCTAGGTAATATTATTTTATTTTCTAAAAGTGCTTTAACAGCGTGTCGTCATTAGTAGATAACACAAAACACTCAAGGCGCGATAAGTAACGCTGATAAACTTAAAAATAACCTTTCAATTTCAATGTAATATTCGCTTCAAATTTGGGCCAAGCGAATGCTTTCACTTTGATATTCAACGTTTTAAATAATATGATTCCGCTACATATTCATAAAGTCGAGAGCTTCTAAGACTACTTACTTCTAATAGCTAAACGAACTCTGCTTTCATTAACAGCATCCAAGAATTTCTCGTCGCTCAGTTCCTGAAATTAGTAATAAGGTAATGAGATTGGTAATAATGTTACCTATAGGTATGTAGTTCTTATCATTAGCACGCGCAAGAAGTGTAAGTAACTGAATTAAATTGTTAAATAAATTCGTATCTTGTGATGTGTATTTGAGCTATAATCACGCCTGGTTAAGTTAGCATAAGGTAGTTTTTGCTGGAACATATCTAACTCTTTATATTATTCATTTTTAACGGAGATCGTATAAGAAAATATAATATAGATATTGTAAATTGTTAAAAATAAAGGACATGTCTAGTAAAATATAGGCATTTTTTTCTTAGATTTTCTAACTGTCATAACTACAAATTTGTCTTAGCAAAATCAAAGATCAATTTTCAAACGAAATTATTGTCCTAATTTACTTTTTTTTTCAGCCGGTAAGATAACCCCACGGTTACCATGGTAACCATGGTAACCGTGTTAAACCGTTGCGCACAGGTGCGCTCCCTATTCTCTCACTCTCATAGTTCAATGGGACTTGTGTTGCTGACTGTACCTGTTCTTATAATTCCATGTGATGTTACTTATAAAGTTTTTAAACATGTTTATAACATTGTTCAATTAATTTTCTTTGAAAACCACTTCCGTAGATGTTCGCTTGTTTCGTATGTCTTCCATTATTAATTTTCTTCTGTTGACTGCTTCAGCGGAGAAAAGGAAGGGTCATAGAAATTACAGTCAAAGAAATTCCCATTAATATTCTGTTTGTGTTGTATATTTTTAATGTTTTATTTATTTAGGTTGGACAACGATGACGTTTGTAATGCGGCGTCTCGCTTCCAGAACGTAAACTGTCCTGCTCTAAGAGTTCATGGTAAGGGGGCAGATGTATTCATAGGAGTCCAGGACTAGAGTAGCTAATCAGTACGTAGCAGTAGGTACTTGTGTAGGTAAATATTTGTTAAAATTATCATCATCATCATCAGCCGGAAGACGTCCACTGCTGAACAAAGGCCTCCCCCTTAGAACGCCATAAAGAACGACAGCTTGCCAATTCCATCCACCGGTTGCCCGCAATTCTGACGATATCGTCGGTCCATCTGGCGGGAGGCTTGCCAACGCTGCGTCTTCCGGTTCGTGGTCGCCACTCGAGAACCTTTCTTCCCCAGCGGTTATCGGTTCTTCGAGCGATATGGCCTGCCCATTGCCACTTCAACTTGCATATTCTTCGAGCTATGTCGGTAACTCTAGTTCTTTGGCGAATTTCCGTATTCCGGATCCTGTCGCGCAAAGAAACCCCGAGCATAGCTCTCTCCATAGCTCGTTGAGTGACTCTGAGCCTCTCCAAAAGGCCAACCGTTAGCGACCACGTCTCTGAGCCATACGTAATCACTGGCAACACACACTGGTCATAGACCTGCGTCTTCAGACACTGCGGAATTTTGGACGAGAAGATGTCGCGTAGTTTCCCGAACGCTGCCCATCCGAGTTGGATTCTTCGGGCGACCTCTTTGTCGAAGTTGGACCGGCCTAACTGAACAATTTGTCCTAAGTAGACGTAGTGGTCGACAACTTCGAGGGTATCGTTCCCAACGACAACCGGTACAGGTGCGACATGGACATTGGACATGATCTTTGTCTTGTCCATGTTCATTTTAAGACCCACCTGTTGGGAGACGATACTGAGGTCGCTGAGCATAGTATTGAGCTCCTCCAGCGACTCCGCCATGATAACTATATCAAAATTATATCTGTATTATATTATATCTGGAGTCTTGCAGGAAGAAATACGATACTGTATGCATATTATTAATGGATGAACCGGGTAATGGGACAAAAAAATAATGAAATTTTGTTGGAGTATGCTTGAAAAGGACATTAGTTACCTTTTCCGTTTAAGCCGCGTTGAATTTTGTCGCGCGGACGAAGTTGCGGGCATAAGCTAGTATAATATGTACATTTCTATTTGGAAATTACTGTATATAAGTATGTTTCTTGCAAAAGGTAAACGCAACGTTAAAAATAATAAAATTGTCCCGTAATTTTGGTTTATACAAACATTTTAGCGAAACACATTTGTTGTATACGCCGCATGAGACATCCGCCGTATCCCACATAATTATATTTTCCCCTGGCACCCGGGTTGTGCCCAACGGTCCATGTGAATTTATATGCATCCACAGGAATTTATCACAGAATTTATGCTTTTCTTGATATTAAATGTTCAAGCCAATTTCTATAAGGCAGAATCTGCTTTTAATCTTTTCATAGGCTATATTTTTTACCTTTTCTAGAACTCCTAAATAACATACCTTTTTAGAAATAAAGTAGCGACCGACTTTAACGTTTTATTCCAAAGACCTTTATCAGAATTTTACGAATAGGTAGAAACGCTTTCACAAAAAAAGAATACCTAATCTTAATTGACTTACTATTTGCGGAGATTTCGCTAAACATACATACAAAGACATTCACTTAAATGGCAACAACCGTCACACTACATTTTAACATTGACACTTGACAGCTGTCATCAAACCGACGACATAACTTTGAACGGGCGTTTCAATATTATTTTATATTATCACTAATTAACAGTTCACAGGCTTTGTTTTAACATAATATAACATTATATTCAATAACATAACTGGCATGTTACTTTGTCATCTGTCGCCTGTCAGAGGTATCAAGTGAAATTTTCCAAACTATAGTGGTTTCGGTATTCAGAGCTGTCAGAATATTAATGATGACAACAATGTTATAATTTATACTAAGCGTGACCGATGTTACCGATAAATATTGTATGACTAATTATGTGATTACCAATACGCGTGAATTGAAATTAATCTAGATGGATGCTCGTCTATTAATTATTATGTATGTTAATCGATTAACTGGTTCCATAGACTTTTTAATCGATTGTTGCAAAGCTAATTAATAATTCTATTCAATATTTTTATTACAGTCAAATAGTCCATAGTTTTAGTATAACGAAGTAATTTAATGACTAGTGTTAGTATACCTACATTTAGTTGGTTAGTTATTTTAATGTACCTTCGTATTATTTCATTAGTTGTAGTAAGTAAGGCTTTGTATTTATCTATTCCCCCTTATTCATTACAATTATTACAATTTTAAACTGCGGATTAACTTATACCTGTAACCGTCGTTTGCATGTCAAAGAATAGAGTCGTCAATAGGCTTAATACGGGGCATAGCTCCATGCTCGTGTGTTCCATGTTTATGAATAAGAGGGATTATGTCTGTACATAATCCCTCGATGACTATCCCTATGACTTACTACTGGTAGTAAGTCACCTAGAGAATTATTCAATCGTCAACAAGTACATATTTTACAGTTTTTAAAAGCTTGGTATTATTCCATTACATTTAAATTAAATAGCGCCAGCGAACCGATATCACTAAGTGCATTAAAGCCTATCAGCAATTAATAGACATTATGCAACGTGCCGCAAAACACCGCATGTATAAATTGTAGCGTACGCGATAAAATATCAGTTCCCGAGAGTATACGAAACATGCCGAAAGGTGCCGAAAGAAGCGTGGCAAAATTTATTTACCTGAAGCCCGGGTCACATGTTATTTCTATGGTCTATTTAAGGGAAGCCTTTTACCACGAGTGGGGTCAGGAAACTGCCTTTAATAGGCACTTTTGTTGTGGACCCAGTAACGATACCCAGGGTGCGTGAATATGAGGATTTTAGGTATACGTAGGTACTGGCGTACGTGCACGATTTTAATCAGATCCTTGGCCATTTACCAGAAATTTTTGTTGAAGAATTTTTTTCTTTTTTTACTGAAAGGACCCAAAATTGCGTTAGGAGAAGACGAAAAATTCACATTAGAATTCTCTGGCTCACATATCTGTAGATCTGTGGGGATTAAACTTGGGGTCCGCAGAGTAAAAAACTAAGAACTAATTAAACTTTGTATTAGTTTGCACACAATTTAAATCAGGGATCCGGACAATTAACTTAAGCTTACAGTCCGTTTGCCAACAAATATGCACCTGGTTACACTTTATAAGCGTATGATTGGTATATTCGATATTTAAATTGTTGCTAAAAAGAAAACCTAATTACCTTCTTCTTTTTTTCATGTCAACAGTTATGGTTAAATTTCTTGGGTCCAGTAATTGGCTACGTCTACAGTGGCATTTGATGCTTTGTATAAGTCATCCAGTGAGCAGGTAAAAGGGCATGGGGCATACCTAAGTACCGAAATAAAACAAACGAACAAAAATATGAACTAATCCCTACTATTATTATAAACGCGAAAGTTTGTAAGATGGATGTTTGTTACTCTTTCACGTAAAAACTACTGAATGGATTTTAATGAAATTTCATATTATGAAGGTAGTTGACACCTTGGATAACATAGACTACTTTTTATCCCGAATAAATATATCGTGTAACACCGCGCAGCTAGAATAATAATATAACTTCTACACTAACTAGTAACTACTCACCTTCAATATCTTTATAATCTTCGCTCCCCTTCCGTGCATACAAAGCTGTAGTATCTCTTTTAGGCTAAGAGAATGGAGCCCTATTTCCGAGCGCACGCCTCTTTTGTTTCGTCCACATTCATTAATCTATTCGCGAGCTCTTAGCCTACGGCACTCTACGCTGCAGCGTTACTTGTCGTGGTATTTCTTTTTCACTTATAGTACCTAATAGCTTATTAATATACAACATTCTACCGCTAATAGTCGACGGGTTGAGTTTGGATTAAAGTCCGGTACTTTGTGGGGAATTTTTAAAGTTTAAACAATTAGTTTGCCGAAGTTTTGGCGTACTTATAAAGCTTTATACATTGTAAGTGTTTTAGTAATGCGTTGTGCTGGTTGTTGTACGTTGCTAAGAAAAATAATTAAATTATAACGTGATATTAAAAGGAAAGTTGTGTCATAGATGGGTAAATAAAAATATGGCGATTAAACTCAGATTTAATATTAGGCACTTCAACTTTATAATTTAAGAGTATATTTAAAATATATAAGTTCTCCGTTTTAAATTCATAAGTCAATCAAATGTCTATCATCTAATACTAAAACATTATATAGAAATAAAAACGTCACTCACATTCAAAATTGTATAATTGCATTTTGTAAATTATAAAAGGCTAAAAATATTTAGTAATTATGAGTTTTATAATGGCTTACGTAACAGCTTTACAGCGTCGCACATGAATAACTATAATATAAGGGAGGAAGCGCCGTCGCAGACCCAACAAGAACCGCTGCGGCACAGCTCCTGTGAAACCCAACACCACAGTGCGTGCTGCCCAGCCGAACACACCGGTGTACGTCTCCCGCCTGCACTACACCACTAAGGAGGAGGACATCGCTGAGTACGTGCGCCAAAAGACGAAGTACAGGCCGAGGGTGCAGTTACTGGAGTCGCGCCGTAATGTCAATTTCAAGGCATTCGTGGTGCGAGTACCGAACTGTTTCCTGCCCCTTGTCATGGAAGAAGACTTTTGGCCGCAGGGCGTGGTGTTCCGTCGCTTCCGCGGACCAGTGCCACAGGAGAGCACGAAGACAAGTGCAAAGTGAAGTGCTATTAACATAGTTTTAAGTTTTTTATTTACTAACACAATTTGTATTTAATTTATATATGTTAGTCTGTAAGGTATATATCTATGGGCCATTGAAGCCTGAAAATAAATGATATTATTATTATTATTATTTGTATCTCATTATATTTACTCGGGCTATCAACCATGTGGAAGATACCCGGACTTTTAAAAGGCTTACGTGGGGACACAGGTCCAACACGCAGAGGCCTGTTGAGAACTTTAATCTAAAAGGGGATGGGACACCAGCTAGGGACACCACACAACTGCTCTATAACAGAACAGCCATGAAAAGTCCCCAGAAGGTGCGGGACTATTGAGAAAGATGGATACTAAAATGATTTGGTCTATTGTGTTGTGTATGTTTCGTGTAATGGTTACTTTTAGTTACTGAATAAAAACGGCGTCTGCCTTTAACCATATAATATGCAGTATATTAGCAGACGGTGACTCGCCACTCACTAGATGGGCCCCCTAAACAGTCGCCACTATAGGCAACAGGGAGCAACACCGATGCGAGTGGCTAGGGGTGTAGAGCGGTGCGGCCCCGGTTTCACCATCGCGCGTCTCGAAGACTCGGAGCGGGTTTCCCCGCTATTACGCCATTAGACACTTCCACCCCCGAGCATATAGCTCTGGCGACCCCTCTCTGACCAGCCAACTAAGGCAAGAAAGAGCTGAGAGTCCTGCGGGCGCTCTTCGGTTTCCACTCCAGCTACCCATATCGGGCAAACCGGGGATGAGTCCCTGACCGACTCTCTGGGGTATCAGGCACGTTGTGTCGCCATTCACAAACAGCTCGCCACAAGCTGCCCTGCGGTTTGTGTGCTTTTAGTACAAGTCCTTGTGATATATTTTTTATTTCTATCACGAGGGTTGGTAAAGCTATACTACTGTCCCCTCCGGTGTTACGTTATTCTCATGTTGAGGTAACGATGTGCCCAGAGGGGTATTATTATTATTATTATAACGCAGCTAAGTTAACTTGAGACTTCAGAATTTCGCTTCGTCTCGCTCATTTGGAATACAACTGCATGATAATAAGCAGGACGAAGCGATGTATAGAATGTCAAGTTAACATAGGTGTGTCATAATAATATTATGCATATTTCAAAGCGAATAAAAAGTAACATTGGTTGCATTTCGTGTCAAATTATTCATTCATTCATTCTTTACCCCCTACATACCGTCAGCACAGCTCAAACAATAAATTGTAATTATTTCGTTAGTTTGAGCTTTATTTATTTATGACTAGCGTATTGAATGGACATAAAAGTCACTTATAGATAAAATATTGCTTTACACTAGGTATACTTCTATAAAATTGCCCACCTCTATGGGCTATAGAAGTAAAGTGTCGTGGTGGCACAACTGGTTAACGGTGACGGAAAACATCGTGAGGGAACCTGGATTTAATTATGTGAGATCGCCAACCCGCAGTGAGCTAGCGTGGTGATCAATTATAGGCTGATATTATTATTATTATTAAATTTGAGGTTTACTTACCATGTGTGCAATGCAACTTAGTTGTAATATTGTAAATCCAAATATTACCTATCATGCTGGAATAAATAATACATAAAAGTATTATATTGCAGCAGCACCATATTTTTGGTTGATGGAATATTCTCACACATACAATTTGTATTTATATTGTTACAATAAATAATTGTTTGAGTAGGTACATAATTATAGGTACTACCTGTTACGTATTAAGTTATCCATAACACACATAGATCGGTACTATAATAGGTTGTTGATGGTAATAGTATAAGTAAAACCTTAATCTAATGTAATAGGCAGTGTTTATAATTAGGTTCTCCATAATGCACATAGATCGGTACTATAATACGTTGTTAATGGTAATGCTATAAAAGTATTTTCTAATGTAATAGGCAGTAAAAGTCTACGCAACTTAACAGAAAATATTACTCCTATATATTAAAGATTAAGGCACGCTTACTGAAAGTCATTGTTTTATTATTTCTTCGGTGTAATCAAAACTCAGCGGGTTCCAGTCATAAAATATGGTTTACGGATAAGTCGTAACCCCAAAACAAATGAAGCGATGAATTAAATATTGGTTTTACAAAGTATGGGGGTTAAATCAGCGGAATAGGATTCCAGATCGCGTATGTTGCTTTGTATCAGTAATTTGTTTGTATTATCTTTTCACATCTATATTCCTTGAAGTGATACAAGAAGAATTATGTTGCCCACTGACACTATGAGGGTGGACATAGGCAGCTTTAATCCTGGAAAAGACACGAAAAGTTCCGCACAGATGGAGTCGCGGGCAGATTCCAGTATGTAAACAAATATCTACGGGTGACCCTATCCTAAGAAATTAACCAAGGTTTTATGATAATCTTGTTAATACTAAAATTACTGTCTCCACATTAAACGTCTGTGTTTATAATATTTTTATTTTCACGAGGGTTTCGAAAAGTCGTCGTAAAGAGCGAAGAGAATGTGTAAGAGCGAACTCTTACCAAGTAAAACCGCCGCACACGTAGGTAGGTATAATCAATTATCATTCTCGCCTACTATGGCGTCAATAAGCGCAGAATTTAATATATCCAAGTTAATAAGTCTCTTAATATATTTTTAAATACATGTATAGCAGCATATAAATAAAATATTCTAAGGAATATTTTAAATTGAGTCTTGTTTCTTAAAATAGACGTTGATATTAAACGTAATCGTTATTAGTTTACACAGCAACGATATTATACTTGGCTCTCGGGAATCTTTGGAGTGGGAACAGTGAGGAAGGAATAAACATTTATTAAATCATGACGTATGTGAGTTGGGAATGAGTGTTTTATTACCGACCCAAGACTGTGGCTATAAGATGCGCGGTTTCATAGCCATACTATTAGTTTATTTGTTTCTTAAAAAGGTACATGGTAAACTTATGAATTAAACAGTGTCTCTCAAATCAGTACATACTGTTTGACTGTGAGATCAATTTTATGACTAAAATTAAATATATTATTTATTATTTCCTCATGACGCGTGATGATCCTGGGTGGTACGAAATTTAAAGAGGTTTTCACCTATTGTTATTTGCTATACTCGTCACTTAGCTAGGTAGACTGATGGGCAGTCTATTCGTATGCTTAGGCTGACTATCTGACCTCCAAAATGGAATGGATAGGTACCCAATACTTATTTATTACCCAACAATTCTAGGTTTAGGCTGGTTATCATTAGCATCCTTTTGATGTACCCGTTAAGATCGTCCAAGATCTTCGAACATGGGCGCCGCCAGGATTTCTTTCAAGGAGCGGCATAAAGTGCATTTGCATTAGTAACTACATTCACACTGCTACACAACTAATACAAAATGTAGAATAAATTGACTAGACGCATTGGCTTCGTCAAACACATTTGAAAAGATCATGGATTGAATGGGACTAAAGGCACATTTCAAACCAAGTTAATAAAAGAATAAAATATCTATGTATTTTCCTGCATGGGAGGTGCAAGTGCACCCCCTTGCACCCCCCTGCCGGCGCCCATGTCTTCGAATGACAGTACGCGAAAGAGACTTCATAAAAAAATGTGGGTGTGCAAATGGCCCACAACTGCTATTGTTTGATACACGCTGAATGACCTACATACACTTAACAATAATTATAACCTCGTTAAATTAAGCTATAATAATTATATTCGACTATTTCATAGCTCGAAGTAGTATTATGAGCGACTGCTGTCGTAAAACGTCAAAACAATATTAACACGCGGAAAGTGCTTACACGACGTATTTTTACGATCGTTAAACGTAGTACGAAGCTTGAAGTATTTTAACATAATCCGTTCGATAATTAGCGCCATTATTACCATAACACCTTATTTGTTATGCCACCATCGCGTGCGTTTATAACTGTTTAAATAAAAGTTGAAATATAAGACTGCCTCTACTGGGTTCCTGGCTCGTTACTGGGTTTTTCCATTAGGTAATTCTTAGTGGCAGCACGGAGTCTGGATTTGTGCCCGGTTGATGGCAATAGGCTCGCCCCCTATTACATTGGGACCTTAAATATAACTGGCGAAATGTGGGTGTACTATATGTACACCTCTGCCTACCCCTTCGGGGAATACAGGCGTGATGTTATGTTATGAAATATAATAAGCCATGCTATATGCTATATTGGGATGTTTAAATAAACTAAGTAAACCGTCATTGCTAATATTAGAAGTAATAAACAATACCTACATTCCGTCAATGTTTGGCAATACACAATGAATTCGCAAGTTATGTTTTCCTGGAAAACTCTTTCCGCAATATTAAAAAATAAGCCGGATTATTACTTAGTAAGGAATTTTCTTACTTATGTCCCTGTTTTATTTTCCCGTAATATAAAAGTTGCAAGTAAGCCGGCGTGCCGACAACGAAAAACTCGTTAAAATCAATACGCAGCGGCAATGTTTACACGTAGTCATAGCGAAACCAGCCGTATTGGATGTCGGCCAATAGCGCGCGATATTTGTCGAAAGCCATGACAACCGTTGATTCGCACCTGTATACCCAGTATTTGGTCAATAAAAACAGCAAACATTTAACATAATAGAAAACAGACTAACAATGAATCAAGAAGCTAAGAAAATTGCAAACAGCCTCTACGGAAGAGTCAACGCACCAGCTGTCGAAAGATGCCGAGTTAACTTTTGCACGGACTTAGAAAAGTCTGTTTTGATGAGCAACTTCGAGAGGCGGGGATGGAGCCAAGTTGGGCTCGACGATGAATGGAACTTCTACTGGGCGTCCACACAGACTTGCAGAAACTTATTCAGCGTCGAAAGCGGCTATCGGATGAATGACAACCAGATGATAAATCACTTTCCGAATCACTACGAGCTGTCGCGAAAAGACCTGCTCGTGAAAAATATTAAACGGTACAGAAAGGAGCTTGAGAGAGAAGGCAATCCTTTGGCTGAAAAAGCCGAGGTAGCTATGCACGGAGGTCAAGTGGTAACACGCTACGTTCATCTTGACTTTGTTCCCGTTACGTTTGTGCTTCCCGCCGACTACAACATGTTTGTCGAAGAGTACCGTAAATCACCACAAAGCACCTGGATCATGAAACCGTGCGGAAAATCTCAGGGCACCGGAATTTTTCTCATAAATAAGCTATCTAAACTGAAGAAATGGTCTCGCGAGGCAAAAACACCCTTCCATCCTCAACTGACTAAGGAAAGTTACGTTATATCACGTTATATAGACAATCCCCTACTAATAGGGGGCAAAAAGTTTGATCTGAGACTTTACGTGTTGGTTACTTCTTTCCGACCTCTGAAGGCTTATTTGTTCCAACTCGGCTTTTGTAGGTTTTGCACGGTGAAGTATGACACAAGTGTTACGGAGTTGGATAACATGTACGTACACCTTACAAACGTAAGTGTGCAGAAACATGGCGGTGACTATAATAACATTCATGGCGGGAAGATGACCGTGCAGAATTTGAGGCTATATTTAGAGGGCACAAGGGGCAGGGCAGTGACTGAGAAGTTGTTTGCGGCGATGCAGTGGCTTATTGTGCATTCCTTGAAGGCTGTCTCATCTGTGATGGCCAATGATAGACATTGCTTCGAGTGTTACGGCTACGACATCATAATTGACAATCAATTAAAGCCGTGGTTGGTCGAAGTGAATGCGTCTCCTTCATTAACGTCGACGACTGTCAACGACAGGATATTGAAGTACAAATTGATAGACAACATATTGTCAGTGGTCTTACCACCGGACGGAGTACCAGACGTACGATGGAATAAATTGCCGAATGCCGAAGCTTTAGGAAATTTTGATTTACTTATTGACGAAGAGTTGTTTGAAAAAGACGAACCAGCGACTCACGGTCGTGCTGTGAAAACTAAATATAAGTGAAAGTTACATCAGTGTGTGCCCAAACTAACTTGTTAAACTTTTGTCTCGTTAAATATGATTGCTACGTAAGTATACATTGCGAAAAATCCATAGTTTTGTGATACTTGTTGCAAGTGGGTTCGCGTACGGTACCTTTGTACTTGGAAGTTGCTGCAGTCAAAGGTAGTGAAGTATTCGATACTCCTACTAAAACCTAAATAAGGTGTACGTACTTTTCCTTACAGTACACTATAATATAGTTGTTTTGTTGTAATAGTTATAAGTAATATGCATAATGTTTAGGTGATATTAAAAGTATTTAAAATCCCGTAAAAAGTTTTCAAGCTAACGTGGACCCCAACTTCGTTATTAAAAACACTCAAAATTCCACGTTTTGGGTCGTAAAACTGCCACTAAAAGTGTAAAATTAGAGAGTACATCAAAGAAGCCACACTGCATACGTTGCGATTTGCATTTTAAAGTTAGTTGTGGAAAAATAACAGCGGCAGGCCATTCTATATGCTAAATAGTGAAGAACTTCCGGGCGGTTAATGTTATACAAGTTTTTATCTGCCGCGACCGCCAGAACTTGGCTTTGTTGGCAACTTTATAATTTGGCGCTCAACGTACTTTACCTTTGGAATTTAGGAAGTTTTTTTGAATTATTTATCGTGTAGGCACATACTTCGGAAGTTTGTGGATGGTTTTTGGTGCAGTGTTTCAGTAGATTGAATAATACATTTTTTGATTACTGTTTAATTAAAAGTTAGTTTATTTATTTCTATCGTTTTTAGATTTGTAAACTCGTTGAAGGATGTTAATATTAAGGCTTGTTTAAGAAATGTTGATAGATAAAGTTGGTGTCAAGTTTTAGACATTAAGTTGGAGCAATATTAAAAATAACTATTGTAATTATTTTAGACTACTTATATTTGTTATATTGATACTATGATTAAATAATTACATACTAATTTATTTATTTTTAATTTTTTGTGAGAGTAACCTCTGAAATTAATTGATTAACGACCTACTTAGTTAAAAAAATGCTGAATGAAAAATAAAAGAGTAAATACTGTAAAACGATTGGTTGGTTTATAAAATTAGTCTAAGAACGGGACGTGACGTTGAAAATATTACTTATTTATTTATTAGTTCGGGAAAACAAACAATTACACACTAAAATACACGTGACAGTAGGCAAACATATACATATTATAAGTGTGTAACTCACTACGTTATCCACAGTTTATATGTAAAATATAATGTTTTGGTACGTCCACAAGTGAGACACAATTCAAGTTTCTTTACATTACATTTTTTATTCAAAGGATAATGTGGGATCTAAATGGGGAAAATGAAAAAAATATAATTTTATTAAAATATTGTGTGTTTGATATAATCTGTTTGATATCTTTACTGAAATTTATTCACTAAGACAAACATAACATCACGCCTGTATTCCCCGAAGAGGTAGGCAGAGGTGTATATACATATAGTACATCCAGATTTCACCAGTTATGTTATAGGTCCCTAGGTAATAGGAGGCGAGCCTATTGCCATCAACCGGGCACAAATCCAGACTCCGTGCTGCTTTTGAAATTTATCTAATAGAAAAACCCAGTAACACTTTGCCCGACCCGGGATTTGAACTTAGGACCCCGTGCTCAGCAGTTGCGCTTAGCGACCACTAGACCAACGAGGCTGTCCAGTATTCACTTATATTATTTATGTTTTAAAATGTTCTGATATCTAAGTTATTTTAACCAAGTGCAAATAATACATGCTTTTCCATGTGGTAGACTATATATTTTCGGTATCATCGTTTCTCTATCTTGCCAGCTCCTTTTTTTGAAAATCTATAAGTCTTTTGTTATCTTTACATAAATTATACCACACAATGTTCTAGAAATGTTACTTATTTCTTTATATGTTACCTTCATACTAAATGTGGAATTTGGGGCTGTATTCAGGACAAAGGAACGAAACACGCTGTAGCAGCTCGTGTCATGTCAAGCAAGAGATATACATTTGATCTTGAGTAACATTAAGAACATTATTTAATATGTATTCTTTTAAGACTAGTCGCTTTTATACTAGCTATGAATATGTTTCAATATAGTTGTATTAGGTACTCATCATCATCATCAGCCAGAAGACGTCCACTATTGAACAAAGACCTCCCCCTTAAAACGCCATAGTGAACGACTACTTGCCAATTGCATCCACCGGTTGCCAGTATTATTCATCATCATCATCAGCCAGAAGACGTCCACCATTGACCAAATACCTCCCCCTTAAAACGCCACAATGAACGACTACTTGCCAATTGCATCCACCGGTTGCCAGTATTACTCATTATCATCATCAGCAGGAAGACGTCCACTATTAAACAAAGGCCTCCCCCTTAGAACGCCACAATGAACGGCAGCAGTATTACTCAATGCAGCTTAATTAACAATAGTACCGGTGTTCAGTTGTATCGTATTATACTGAGATTTGACCCAAGCGTACTTGGGAATGGTTTCAAATTAATTTTGATTGGAGTTGGTAATGTATGGAAGAATGAACCTGACTTTAGTGAAAGGAGAGCCAAAATAAAACGGCTTTCTGCCGGATTCACGCTAATAGAGATTCGACGAAGTCTTTTATTCAATGTTATGTAAAATCAAGTATTTGAAAGCGCGTAATGCTCTTTTAATATAGGTACCTCTTATAAAAGGTTATTCAAAGCGCACAGATAGGAAGACATAAAACTGATATGTAAAGACTTTTTTACCGCCTAACTATTGTAGGTATATTACCTTCGTAAAATTTTATGACAGTGTCTTTTGAGGAGTGAGAGTTAAGGTTTTTAGAGGTTTTACTCAAAGTTAAATACTTTTTTATACGCGTTAGGCACTTAGCTCTAGTTATCCATTTCAACAAATTACTTTATAGGTAGTTAATGCCTTTATAATCTGTCAAAAGATAATAACCTATTGTGTAGGTACAATTCGTGTAGGTATCATAAATACAATATCCATACTCCATAGCCATACTAATATGCATTATGAATGAAAGTGATTCTGTCTGTCTGTCTATTACGCCTTCACCACTAAACCGCTAGACGCATTATGATGAAATTTGGCATGTAGAAAGTTGAAGAATCGAAAAAGCACATAGTCTACTTTACGCGGGCGAAGCCGCGGGCAAAAGCTAGTAGCAAAGAATTGTTATGTCAGAATAGTGTCAAGTACATTTCTATCCATCTTTTAGATTGTAGTCTCCAGAGGTATACGTTTACGTACAGCAATGCGTGTTTTACTGAGACATCGTTAAGACGCATAAAATGCTCGTCATTTGGCCGGAGCGTCGGAGTTTAATATATACGACAACGCTTTACATCCCAGCTCCGTCTCCTAATGCATGTCGCTGCATACTTTCCATGTAAACGTCGCAGTGAAGCGTTAGAAATACGTATGTAACAGAACTGGGACATAAACGGACGTTTGCCTGCTATTAAAATTTGATAATAGTATTCTTTGATATGTATGAGTTTTGATACTTGTTTGTTTGTATTAGGTATAGTTTATTAGGAAGTTTGGACTTGGATATTCGTGCGATTGTTTATTTGTTCATATGTTTGGACTGCCGCGTTTTCCTTTGGTCGAAAGCACGATTATTGTCGAGTAGGTATAAGGTTCTGGATCCAATTCTCAAGATTATTTGGTTGTTTCATTAGATGACTCTCAGCAACAGCTCGTAGTCTGGTCTTGAGCCCGATTAATGGCCGTAGGCTTGCTCCTAATAATTGGGAATTTGATAACTTGCAAAATGTAGGCTGTATTGCCCACCTCTGTCTACGCATTCGAACAATAGAAGTTTGATATTACGATATTTACATACAGTATACAGTAAAACTTAATACTTAATCCACGAAAAGTACTTACATTGTTCAAATATTCATAATGTTACCCAATACTCCTACAAACAGATCTGGATGCCTGTCCAGTATCCAGGGCCTACGCATTAACTCAAATATTCAGGTTCTAAGTGTTCCAAATTAAAAATATCCGGGCTAATCCTGGATCGTACTGGCTTTCACGAATGTTTTGAATCACAGACTTCCCTCCGCGCGCCCGCACGGTGCAGTGAAGGTTAACTACGCTGCTCGGTTATAATATTTTTTGTCCCGTTTCGCGATCGATTCCCGGCTCGTGAATTGTTTCCAGTTGTGTGGTATAGTGTTTCGTGCATGGTTTGTAATAAAATTTGGTATAATTACTCTGTTTTTAGTGGTAAATACGTTAATTAATCTCTCGGTAAGTCTTTTATTTTTTATTTTTTGGTTGCGGGTACCGCGAAATAACTTTGTTCGTACGTTTTATATTATTGTCTTTTGTTGCGGCAGTTATATTTGTGTTAAATCATTAATATTTTAAGCTATTATAGTAATTTATATTGAGGTCAACTATATAGAGGTAGTTATATTATGTCGGTGTTTAATGATGAACCGCCCGACCGGGGCAATAACTTGTTTTGTAGAAGTCAAATGACGTCTAGATCACCACCTTCCGCGACTAGTAAACGTCTGTTTAGTGAAATATCTCCGTCATATATCTCACCCGAAGCATCGAAGCGGCAGCAACGATCCGAATCGGTCAGCAAGACCCCGTCAATTTTAAACACTAGCGACGCGAGTCGCGCTGATTATTGTGATTTAGTTTCCGAGGCATCCACCTACCTCTCGAAAATCAATGATCTCGTAAATGATCAGGGTTCGCGTATAAATATTGCAAATAAATCCGCGATAATGGACATGACTCAGCGTATAACAGCTATTGTTTCTTTACTAGCCATTAAGTCGTCTTGTAATGAAACCAAATTATCGAACAGTGAGCGCGAATTAGAGAGATTTAAGTCAAATACGGGTAATACAAATATCAAACCAAATAATAATGAGTCATACGCCAACAAACTAAAACTTCGTTTGCCGCAAGCCGTCCCGGCGCCGCCGTCGCGCGCCCCACTGCCCTGCGTTGTTGCATATCCAACGACTGAGCGTTCGGCGGAGTATGCAACATCGTCCGCTACAAAACAGGCGTTAATGAATGCTATTAAACCTAGCGACGACGGCTTTCAAATCGTAGGCTTAAAAAAAGTAAACAAATCGGGTGTCGTACTCCGCGTTGCCAACGATAAACAGATGCAGAAAATTAAGTCTGTTGATGCAATTAGATCTGCCGGTTTAAGGCTGGAAACCCCAAAAGGTCGACAGCCACGTATTTTAGTCAAGGACGTCCCCTCGTCAATGGAGGATCGTGCTTTTCTAACCGCGCTTTATCGTCAAAACATCAAGGACGAAATAAATTTAACTGAAGACGACTTCATTAAAACAACAAAAATTATCCGTAGGCGCGCATTAGAAAATGGCCGGAAATGGATAGGTATTGAAATCGACTCCTCAGTACGTAAACATCTCGTTTCTACAAAGGACAAATTGTTCATCGACTGGGCCACCTGCCGTTTTATTGATGACATTGAAGTAGTCCGGTGTTTACATTGTCAACAATTCGGTCACGTTAAAAAGTATTGCGAAAACAAATCTCCCGCCTGTGCTAACTGCGCTGAAGCACATGAAACTAAGCAGTGCCCCCATAAGGATAAACCTGAATTTAAACCGACTTGTGTAGCGTGTAAGCGTTACAAGAAACCGTGCGACCATCGGTGCGGGTCTCAGGACTGTCCTTCTTACAAGGCCAAACTCGAACAGCTGATTCTCAACACTAATTATTAATATGGATAATCTTTTCATAGGACAGTTAAATCTTCACAACGATAGGGTAGCGACGTCCGAGCTTGACAAACTGATTATAGATCATAGGTTAGACATTGTCCTTATCCAAGAACAGTATCAAAACGCTAGTTTGCGAAATAGAGTAGTTCAACTGGATGGCAAGGCACGAGCTGGAATTTACGTTTCGCGTTCAAATAAATTAACTATTACATCTATACAAAATCTTATGACGTCACACTGTGCGGTCGCGGAGATTTCTTCTACGTCCTTTAAAGTATATGTAGTGAGCTGTTACTTTCAATACTCAGACCCTGTTGCTCCTCACATTCATCATCTTCGCCATGTCCTGCAGTCACTTGCTGGCCGCAGAATTATAATTGGCGCTGACGTTAATGCGTCTTCATCATTGTGGTATGGCAAGGTTAGGGCTTCCGATACCGATCGACGCTGCGCTGTCGAAGACTTCATCGCTGAGATGAACCTATGTATTCATAACACCCCTGATGCACCACCTACTTTTTGCAGCCAAATGGGCGAGTCATCTATTGACGTCACACTATCTAGTGCCGACGTTCGCTTAGAAAGTTGGCGCGTCCTCCCTGACGCGTCATGTAGTGATCACCGCCTGATTGTGTACGAATTTGTACCTAGGTTAACGCAAGGTTCTCATAATATAAACGGTTACAGATATAAATCTAAGGGAGCAAATTGGGATTTTTTCAGTTCATTTTTTGCTATTCATGTCAAGGACTTCACTCGAGAGGGCCTGTCAGCTGAAGAAAGTGCTGATATTATGTCAGACACTTTCACTTACTGTGCTGATGTCGCCATTGGTCGCGCATCTATTACCAATATACACCGATGTGATTGGTGGAGTAACTATCTCACTGAACAGCGCAAAAGTTTTCGCAAAGCGCGTAGAAAGCTTAACAAGCTTAAAAAACAACAAGTAACAGGAGATATCTTCAACGACGTTTTAACTACGTTTAGAGTCGCCAGGTCACGTTATAGGGCTGCTATTGAAAAAGCGAAGGGCAATCTATTGCGTAAAGTAGTACAAAGATTAGATAGGGAGGGTCCGTGGTCTCCACTGTACCACGAGTTCAAAGCAAATAGGTCAGTTAACCTGGCATTTATCCCAAACATCAAATTTAATAATAAACACACCGCGAGTATTGAGGATACCACGGAGGCTCTCCTAAACTCTCTCATACCTGATGATCTACCGAACAGTGACAACGACTATCACAAGCAAATTAGAGCGTTTGCTTCCGAACCACCTGCATCTCCAGCATCAGACCTTCCATCTACTGACGAGTTCATCAACGCTGTGAACTCACTAACTCTTAATAAAGCGTCAGGTGAGGACAAAATTTCCAATAAGATGATTAAGGAAGCGTGTAAATTATCCGGTGATTCTATATTAACGGTCTTTAATCGTTGTATTGCTGAGGGTACTTTCCCTCGTGCGTGGCGTCGCGGATTTTTACGTATAATACCTAAAAGTGGCGATAAGCCTCCGGATGACCCTAAGTCTTACCGGCCTATCACACTACTACCATCGCTAGGTAAACTGCTAGAGCGGCTAATTGTTCCACGCTTACTGCCGGGCGGTCCAAAATTTCATAATAACCAATTTGGTTTCACAGTAGGTAAATCTACTACTGACGCTGCGATCTCAGTTAGGAAGTTAGTAAATTCTTCTGAACTAAAGTACGTGTTAGGTATCTTTCTAGACATTTCCGGTGCCTTCGATAATGCATGGTGGCCAATGCTACTACTCAAGTTAAAGGCGCGTGGGTGTTACAACAACATCTATAGTATTATTTACTCGTACTTTTCACATGGATCAGCTAAACTAAAACTTGGCCATCATTCGCTGTCGAAGGAACTGACAATGGGATGTCCTCAGGGATCAGTTCTAGGTCCATATTTATGGAATATAGGATTTGATGACTTCCTCGCGATACCACTTCCTTGCGGCTGTTCACTTACAGGCTATGCGGACGATGGCCTTCTGCTCATACAATCTAATACAAGAGCCGGACTTGAAAATCTAGCCGATACGTGTTTACGATTAGTTTCTCAATGGGGTGAGCGGAATCGTCTTAATTTTGCTCCACATAAAACCTTTCAATTACTTTTAAAAGGAAATCTCAAATCGTCACCCTCTATTAAGTTTAATAACGTAACCATTAAAAAAAGGGAATCCGTGTGTTATCTTGGTCTTGTGCTAGAGAGAAATTTTACTTTTATCGAACATATTAAAACCGTCGGTGAAAAAGCAAAAAAGAACTTTTATGCCTTAACACGAATATCAACGTCAACTTGGGGTCTCTCATTTAACACTTTAAAAACCATCTACGGGGCAACTTACATAGGATGCATATGCTACGGTTCACCAGTTTGGGCTGATAGAGCCACAATAGGCGCGGCGCGACGTAAATTGCTTCAAAGTCAACGGTTAGCGTTGATATTCTTATGTAAAGCCTATCGGACGGTCAGTACTGAAGCTCTGCCGGTACTAGCGGGCGTGCTACCTGTCGATCTCGAAATACAAAGACGTGCCGCGATGTACTTCTCCACTCGAGAGGGTATAAACACCGAATTTCTAACACAACGGGACCGCGTTAAAATTATCAGGTTATTTAAATCCCAAATCGAGGTGTATAACGAGCTATTGGACGAATGGCAATCTAGGTGGGATACATCTATCAAGGGCCGCCACCTTTACCAGTATTTTCCATCCGTTCGCGAGCGCCTGGAAAAGACTTGGTTGGAGGTGGATCATTGCGTGGCTCAGTTCTTGACGGGTCATGGTAACTTTAAGGGTAAGCTCTTCTCTTTCAAGCTTGTTGCTTCACCTCTGTGCCACTGCTCAACGCCAGATTGTGAATACGAGCAAACAGCACATCATATCCTGTGGGAGTGTGGTCTATGGCAGAATGAACGTAATACCTTGTTAGACAGCATATATGTTACATCCGGTGTAATTTATTATGAGGACCTTGTTGCGACCAGATCAAATTTCCGTGCTTTCAGACGTTTTTGTCATACCTACTATTGGAATCAAAATAACAATTAGGACCCATTAGTTTATAACTTTTATACCCGTGGTGCTTAGCGACTGGGCTTATCTCAGTTGTGGATCCCATATTTATTATGCTTTTGGCATATTAATCTTTGTGTCTCCCGCTTGCTATGGAGGGAAGTCGGAACTAAATTTATATTCCTACTCCTCCTATATATTCTTCTATGATTAATTTCGTTGCGGGTTCCAAGACAGTCGAGTCATTTCTCTGGGACGCCTCGAGCTTCATTGCCTCGATGGTTCTCAACGGTTATCATTGTAGATCCTGGCTTACAGGAGTTGCAATGATGGGCACGAGTGGTGGGCTTGTCCCAAAAAGAGAATGTTTTGAATCCGTTTTTAATAAATAAGGCAGAATTTCAACTTTAGCTCCGATGTTTCACGACCTCGTTTATTTTACATATATATTTCAAAAAGGCATGAAAAGTAAGGTGTATCCAAAAGCATCACTTGTATGACAGGGAATATTAATTTGAGCTTTTAATTGTAGACTGTAAAAACTTACAAAATATTGCAAAAAAGCATTTTAACTTTTTTGTTTAAAATAAATTGGAATTCGCCATGTATAATTTAATAGCTGACAACGCACCGAAAAAAGTTCAAGACTAAAACAATGAAGTTTGACAATATTGGCAATATTTGCTTTAAAGTGTTGTTGTAAACGTACACAATGTACAAAATATAATGTTACTACATCAAAACGAGTTTGTTATGCCCTCGACATTGTATCCACGACACTGTTAAACTGAATTTAATTAACTTTCAGAGCAAGCACTTTCAACTAAATTGAGTTTACAGTATATAGGTAATATTCATACGTTTACCAAAGTCCACGTATAACGTCCAGAACTGACAAATAACTTACAGCCTAATATAAAACGATACGTAATATAAACTAAATTCAACAATAAAATATGCATTATAAATCTACAAATTGAAACTTACATTTGTATGGGAAAAAAGGGAAATTAGGGTGTCAAGCACTGTTAAATTTGTAAAAAATCTGGCAAGTTCAGGATGCCAGCAGTGGCCAGGGTTTTTTCGATCGATAGCACGCCAGTGAGCGGCCTCGTGAATATTTTAATGTCACGATTTTGCCTCGAGCTTAGGAGTGAACGCTAACTTCGATTGAAAAATCCAGAAGCGCTTCGTCACTACCAAAGTTATTAATCACGTTGCGGTGAAATCGTCGAACAAAAATATACCATTATGTTGAATTTAGGCACTAAATTTTTTCCATTCATGCTGTAATAGCAACAGTGATTAATGCGTGTTTTTGAAGTGTTGGTAACTATGCACCACGTGTTTAGGATTTTGGAGACCTGGTAAAGATATTTTCTATTGAAAGGTAAGGTCGATTTGTTAGCACTAGTGCCACACTGCACTCACTAGTTTTTTGCTTCTTTTTTGGTATAGGCAAGGCACGCTTTCACCATTTTGCGAGTGCATCAACGCCGCATCGCGTTTTTGGCGCCTGTGTTCAGTCACGGTATCAAATACCTGCATTTTTGCAACTGCATCGATGAGCATCGATGCAAGAGAGGAGTTGAAACGCTGCAACCAGCTTGTGAACTTACTACCATACTAACACGTTACGGGTTACGTTTTCTGTTGTTGTTTGAACCTTCAGAAATCAATCAAAATAACATTTTCCTTACCATTTACAACAATAAAAGACACAACTACTCTAAGAGCTCTAACTGCTTAACCAACCTTTTGACGAGACGTATGAGGAATGTGATGCGAGTGAATGAGGCGAAAGAAGTATGCGAGGATCGTATCAAATAGAAATCCGTGGTCGCTGCCTACACTTAGGAAACAGGTGTGACGTGAAACGTGATAAAAGGCGTCCAGCGAAGGTAATAGATATCGGGTGATCCTCAACAAATTTTAAAGAAATGCTTACATAGCATAAAATACAAAAAACCGAACGATAGATTAAATAATCCTTAACTAGGACTCAAATCCATACTACATGTTCACAAGCGCCTGCGGCTATCTGCCTAACATGGCAAGTTTGTTCGATAAGTTCCACATATAGGTATAATATATATATATACTGCTCACGTCCTCCTTAATACTTAACTAAGCAAAGTTTAGCGCCATGCAGCCCGAACGTGCATATACTACATCTTACAATAGCAAATAATGCTATTAATAATATGTGAAAGTAACTGTTTGCTTACCTATAGGTTAAATACAATCTCTTTTGTTTTCATACATACATTAAGTCAAGGCATTGCCACGAAGGTAGGCGAACTACGATTTGATCTTGCCGATACGTTTGTATAATTATTATTTATTATCAGGTTTCGTAAAAACCTTTGTTGGTTTATTGCTCGTCATTTTAGGCATTATAACAGACTATGAGACACAATATTTAAATTTGAAGTAGTTACACGCATTCGACTAGAATTCACACAATTTATCGACATAGATTAATGTAAGAGACAATCTACGTGGAATTAAAGTAAAAGTGTGATGAATTGTGTTTAAATAAGAATGATAAAATTATGTAAATTATTAAAACGTTTTACAAACGTTTGACAACTGTAATTACAACAATCGAATTCAAGTACATACCTAACTACGTACAATAAGCGCCTGTAGTAACGAAGTAAAATGTATCTTGCCTATATTTTGCCTGGGTAAATTAGAATGCGTATCTACGTAAGGAAATTAACAGCCCTTTACGAAACTGTCATCAATATTTCTGTGATAGTCATAACTACACGTTTCGTCATTCCAACGGTGAGCGGTGAAGGGAAATCGACGGAAATTGCACTCAATTGGAAACGTCGTCCAAAGCTAACAAACTACGAATACACTCAATATTGGACCCTATTACTATGGACTGTAATGAACGAACTTGTTTCACAAACATTTTTAATTTCATGAACGAGCGACCCAATCATCTATTTAGATTAGTTGTAGCAGGACACTCTTTGAAGGTGTTTGCAACATCGCAATGTAACTACAGAATAGGCACGTGCATATTTTGTTTGCATTAATCTTAGTGATTGCGTTGCAAAACACACCAATCAAGATGGAAGTAGTTTACTTATTCGGTTTAACAAATAAGTCTATCAATAATTTGAGCGTTTTATTTATTAGACCTTTTTATATGTCGCCTTTATTTGCATTATTTCAAAATTTAACTTGGAATTATAGTAGGTTATATTTGTTAATCATATATAGTTAAACCTTTTACGTGGAAACTACTTGAACTGATATAAAAGAAAAACAAACATAGAATTGGTAATAAATGCTGCTAAGGCAAGGTCATGTAACTACTATCTAAATAACCTTAGAAAAATACTAGATAAGGTAGAAAACTGGCCATTGCAATCTCTTTACAAAACGAATCCAATTACTATTTTTTCAATGAAGCGTCAGTAACTTTGACAGATATAGGTAACCAAGTCTCGTTGACCCAGATTCTTAATGAATGTCTGAATGACAGAGTGGAAGTTTGTTGCAAACTGTTCGTTACCACATAACTTTCATTTTATGCTGAACATTGACTTGACTGGATTAGTATCGCAACTGCATCAAAGATGCAGCATTTTCCAGAATAGGTACCTACCTAATTAGAATTAATATTATGTTTGGTTTTGAGAATTTTTATAATCTTAAAATAATTTAATTATTTCAATAAAATGAGGCAGGTAGGTTACATTCGTTCTATAAGTGGCACGTTCAAACAAGGCTGATTAGCTCACCTAAAATTGTCTCTTCTTTTTTTTACTCCTGATAGTAATGCTATGCCGACCGGTGTGTCATTTTTGAATTTCAATTGTTGTGTATGTAACGCACTTCTTTATAAGTATGTAGAATAGGATTTATTGTGGTCAATTAAGCATTTAGATTTGAAGGTGCATTGATAGTCCAGACCAACATTCTGTTTAAAAGGCGAGGTATTGCAACAGTCTTACGTTATATAATGTGCTTATAACATAGTATGCGTAATTGTGTACCTAATCATAATCCGTCTAACGTAAAGTCATATCATCTCAGACCTCAGTACATGTATAAATTACCCGTTAATCATTATTTGGCTATATCTTAGGACCAGTCGTAGAAGCTAACTTATATAATTTCCAAACTTCTTAGCGGTTATCAAAGTTCAGGTTTAATATGCCCTAGGAACTACTTAGTATCATGAGCGCGCTCAGAGGGTTTAATGAGCTCTTTGGAGCAGAAAGCGGTAAAATTTACGAGTATGCTGCAACCATAAATTGTGGTCGTGTCTGTGTACTGGTTATAATGGAACGCTTAATATTTATATCGGAATATAATTTTATTTATTTGTCTCGATTTTATGGAAACTGATAATGTAAAATGAATGAATGAATGTGTCTGGCCGAATATTAGACCTTGTATTAAGTAATGTACCCACCGGTAGCGTTACTGCGGCCCTAAATTCCCTCAGCACCATTGATGTCCATCACCCTCCTATCGAAATCCTGATTACAGCGAGTGAAGAAACCCGACTTCCATATAATCCTCAGACTACAAAAATAAATTATAATAAACTTGCTTACACGAAAATTTGCGAGAATCTAAACGATATAAACTGGGAACAACTGTTTGAAAAAATGGCGGATGTTAACGAAATGCTTCGAATGTTTTATGACAGGCTCCTGCATATTATACATATGCACGTACCCTCTAAACCTACTTTTAAATATAAAAAATATCCTCCTTGGTTTAATAAAAGCTTAATAAGAGCTTTAAAAGAAAAAGAAAAAATAAGATCTCGCTTCAAAGTCTATAAGAACCCTAGGGATGAAATCGAGCTCAAATTATTAGGCAAACGGTGTTCCAAATTAGCAACTGATAGTTATAATGAGTATATTAGAGACATTGAAAATGAAATACCTAAAAATCCGAACCGCTTCTGGGCATACATTAAAGATAAAAAAGGTGGCTCTAGCTCTTATCCAGCCACAATGACTAATGGAACCGTATTTACATCAGATGGTCCAGAAATTTGTGAAATGTTCGCGTCAAATTTTTCCTCCGCTTTTAGTAGCGCGACAGCGACCCATAGTGAACCTGAGTCCGATTTTCTTCATAATATGAAGAATAACAGTCTACCACTAACAGCACCTGTGATTGATCGCGATAGCCTGTTGAACAAGCTTAAATTATTGGATATTCGTAAAGGTGCTGGGCCTGATGGTATTCCGCCAATATTTATTTATAAATGTGCTCCCGCTTTGGTATCCCCTTTAGCAATAATATTTAACAAGTCTCTTAGCTCAGGTGTTTTCCCTGATTTATGGAAAAAAGCAAAGGTTATTCCAATTTATAAAAGTGATCAAAAGGATGACATTAAAAATTATAGACCGATCTCTATCTTAACAACCTTTGCTAAGGTTTTCGAATCCTTAGTTTGTCCTTACATTCAGGCACATTTCAAATTGTATTTGAGCTTTTCTCAGCATGGATTCGTAGGGTCTAGGTCTACTTGCACTAATCTGGCGACTTTCACAGAAATGCTATCGGATGCCATTGACTGCGGCAAGCAGATTGACGTGATTTACACAGACTTTAGCAAAGCCTTTGACCGCGTGCCTCACCATATACTTCTATCGAAGTTATCTGCGTATGGAATCACCGGTACACTTTACGACTGGCTTAGGTCTTATCTCGAAAATCGTTCCTTCTTTGTCGCAGTTAATGGTTTCCAATCGGGAACCTACAAAACATCATCAGGGGTCCCCCAGGGCTCACATGTTGGACCAGTTCTATTTATTATGTTTGTTAATGATATCCCGCACTGCCTGAGATTCTCAGATTGTTTTATGTATGCAGACGATCTTAAATTCTCACGGATAATCGAATCTGAAAACGATTGTACACTACTTCAGAGGGATGTAGACTCGTTGGTTAAATGGTGTGGTGATAATGAAATGAGCTTAAATATAAAAAAGTGCTACCACGTGAAATACACTCGAAAAAAGAAAGCAACTGCTAGTGTATATCGCGTGGGCCCTAACGTTATCCAAGAGGTGGATCAAACAAGGGACTTGGGAGTTGTTTTCGACAGCGCCTTGACATTTGTACCTCATGTCGAGGGTGTCATCAAAAAGGCTTCTAGAATGCTAGGTTTTGTCATAAGGAATGTTGCTGGTTTTAAGCGTAATCGGACGAAGATTTTATTGTACAACTGCATCGTTCGTAGTATCTTAGAATACTGCAGTACGATTTGGAGACCTCATTACTCTACGCACATTCTTCGTCTGGAGCGAATACAAAAGAGATTCCTCTGGCATCTAGCCTATGCTAGCGGAAATGCTAAAAGGATACGATCCTATGAATCCCGACTATCTTATTTTAAGATGGTCTCACTTGAGAAACGTAGAACAATCATTGACTCTTCCTTTGTTTATAAGCTACTCCGGTGCAAAATTGATTGTCCTCTACTACTATCAAAGTTTCAGTTTCGTGCTCCTGCCAGAATCCCTCGTGCTCCTATAACTCCTTTACACCCTCCACTCCGCAGAACTATACTAGGTGCAAACTCTGTCGTTCCTCGTCTTTGCAAATTATTGAATAACAGCAGTGATCTTATAGACGTGCATTTTGACTCATATGCCAAGTTTCATAGAACAACTATATCAATTGTTTAATTTTAATTTAATTTTGATTTGTTTTTGCTTGTTTTTACTTTTATTCTAATGTTAACTTAAATTTTAATTTTGATTTTAATATTAATTGTGATTATAATTAGACTTTTGATTCGGATTTTAATTGATTTTGATTTTGATATTAATTATGATTTTAACTTGACTTTTGGTTTCGATTTTAATTTTGATTTTAATACTGATTGTGATATTAATTTTACTTTTCATTTAGATTTTAATTTGTGATTGTAATTTAGATTTTAATATTAATTGTGATTTTAAACGACTTATGATTCGGATTTTAATTAATTTTGATTTTAATATTAATTGTGATTTTAATTTGACTTTTAATTTCGATTTTAATTTTTGATTTTAAATAGATTTTTAATTCGGATGCCAATCTCGCTATTATGTACAGTTTCGATGTGTTCCTGTTTGCTTTTCGTGCTGTAAATCTCATCACGTAATGCTTGTTATACCTATTAATTTTAGTTTTAGTTAAGTACCCAAATATTAATGTTTAATAATAATTCAGTGCTTGTGGCACATCTTATTTGTTTATGGGGCATGCGGTGCTAACCTATAATTAATTGTTACACTAACCTTGGATATTATATACTTACTTTAAATGTTATCAGTGTAAACAATTGTTGGTTGGCCAATAAAGGAAAATAAAAAAATAAAATAAAATGTTGGAGGTTGTATTCAATATGGTAGGCTTTTTTTAAATAAGATTTTTATTTTATTTTTGTATGAGTTAAAAAGTAAATAATGTAGTTTTCAGAGACGCGGGTCAGCTGACAGTATTTTTTATAGTATATTAGCTGATGCGATTTCGTCGGAGTGAATTACGGATAAAGTTTATAGATTTTATGCGCCAGAAACCTTCGCGAGTGACTTCAGAAGACCCTACCAAAATTTTAACACAATCTTATCAATGGTTCAGAAGCGCATTGAGGACAAACATATAAACATTCATTCATATTTATATAGAAGAAGATTAGATAGAAGAAGATAAGTATATATAGGTACAAATTACTTTAACTCGAGAGGGCTGTATGCTTGTTGTCATAGGATTAGGCAGGATTGTTCCAAACAGTCGGACTACTCTGACATGGTTACACACTATACTATCAAAATAATTACAGACGATGTTTGAGTACGTAAAACATGAAGCGTTGTTTCATGGTATAAAGAACCCTTTGTCAACCTTATTAGGGCGCCACTCGTCGTATGGTTGATGAACAACCTGGTGTAAGAGTTTAAACCGCCTGTAGGCTTTATTAGGGCTGCTTCTAGAATACAAAATTGTTAATGCCTTTAACGTTTACGTGAGCATGAAGTGAAGCTGAAGCAACCCTAACAAACATTTTTGATGGTAAGTTAAAAACGCATGAAAACGCAACCACTCGTGATAGACACAGGTCCCCAGTTATAGCGTAAGGTTGGATGTAACACGATAAATGTGAGCAATAAACTCCTCCTGTCTCATGGGACGCGGCAGTGTGGATGAATAACTCATCTGCCTACGTTTTGGGATGTTCCGTGACAGCTTAATAAATTGCACGTGCATCGATAAACGAGGTTATGATGTAGTAATGCTCTACACGTTACTATGAAGACTCTGGAATATAGGTTCTAGCTATAGATGTATAGGTATAGCTAGTGAAATGATTGAAGTTGTTTGTAAAATTATTTTCTGAAACCGCATGAAATCATACAGACTTTACACACTTTACAAAACTTCTGGTAAAAATTTAAAATATTTAAAAGTAAATTACGTGACCTACACCAATTTAAAAATTCTTTAAACCGTATAGGCTTAAATTCACAGAACATCAACGAACAAAAATATTCCAGTTAAACCAGACGGTCACATGAACGAAACCGAGGTTAATGGCTAGTGCAATAAATTTCCCACCCAATTTAATTACGGCCATTTAAAATACTACGAAATACGTTTACGAGCATACGAGCGACGATATTACGGGCTGCACACAACATTAACATAAAAAAATGAATGAATCAACTTGAAACGAAACGTTCATAATGAATCTTACACAACGCATGGCAATTGCAAGTAACTACGATTGCCGTAGCAACAGCTACGCCGTAGGCATTTGTGCTATTCGTGGAAATGTGTAGCCATAACTACGCGACTACATTACGGCGCGTAGAGCCGAATCATTTCGCTGAAATATTTGTATTGCAATGGGCTCCTTTCTCTCTGCCTTTATAGGTGTTTTGGACGAACGTAACAGGCTCTTATGATCCGTTACGGGTACGCAGAATTACACGGTGAGCCGAAATACTATTTTCGTGAATAGTGTGGGGTGTGAGATTGCACCATATAATGACAGGTTGTCACTCCATTACCCCCCCTTGTTGTTAATAACGAACAGCTTTTACGACTGCCGCAGGACGGGGGACTGTAAAATTATACGTTTCCGTATCTTAAATTTCAGATTAACTTGAATATTTCAAAGTATACGACATTTTAGAGTTAAGCTGTTTGATAAATGATGACAACCGGTTTAGTTAGTAACTCAATAAAACTTCCGATAAAACGTCAACTCTTTGAATTAGTTAGAAAGTTAGCCGAAGTAATCATTGACTTAGCGTACCTACGAATAATAAATTCGATTTGTTGAATAATTCACATCTGTTACTTACACCTGCTGTCAATTTACTTTGTTAATGATTGTGTTTGAATTAGTTATACTTTCTGTCGAATAATATAGAAACATCTATAGTTAAAAGCGCCTATTGGATTATGAGTTTCTAGATTTAAAACATAACATAGCACAACATCACGCCTGTATTCCCCGAAGGGGTAGGCAGAGGTGCACATTTAGTACACCCATATTTCGCTAGTTATGTTTTTTCTTAGATTTAAATTACTGTTCAATCATTTGTAATAAGGTAGGGTTGGGTTAAAAAAGTCGCATGATGATGGAAGCATAAAATACCTATAGGTATATGCAATTCATAATCTCGACAAACGATTTGTATTGTACTGCCAACCCTGATTCCCTAGTGGAGGTAACCTGAGTCTACTTCCCAAATGATCGGTACGAGAAGTCTGATATTCTATCTCATCTATCTTTCTAGTACAAATATGTAAAAATAAATACAGCCATCAATAATAGGCATTTCAAAGTAATCATCTTAAAATATACTTCTCGATATAGGAACTATTTGCACAAGCCAGGCGTAAAACTAGTCAGTAGACGGACCGCAGGACAAGCGTTCATTTGTAGGTCGACAGGGCCTCGTCGGCCGGCGGTCACCACGCTCTAGTGTGGTTGACTTAACTTTGGACGTACTATATATACAGTTGGACAGTTTTCAAGTTAATGAAAGTGATTGTGGAACTTAAGTTAAAAGCAGTAAGTAAGTACACTTACTACTTTACAGACATACATAGGTAATTATATTATGCACTTTTTTAAGAATCAAGCTTCTGAGGTTGCAAAGAACTGCATATTGGAGAGTTTATTTGGTAGAATGATAGTAATTTAAGCAATACTGCATTTTATTCTTGTTAAAAAAAAACTTGTCATTTTCTTAGACAGTTTCTAAAAACGCCAATTCTTCACCGCTTTCTAGTACGTAAGAAACGGCGCCGCAATCTCCCCAGGATCGGTTAGAAAAAGTTTTGCAACATGCTATACATCGTTTACAACCTATAAAAACAAGATACAAGAATAATATCCCGAGTACAGTCACTGCCAAATGCGTTGCACATTCATCGAAGCCAGCGAATAATGCAAACCATATTTCATGTAAAAGAATCAAAATCACATCTGCCAATACAGTCGTGTCTGGGACCAATTGAACAGTTTCATCGTCATAAACTGGCTTGTAGTCAGTCTGCTCGTAATTCAAGTCGCACGTGCTCGGCCGAACCAAATGCAATTTGGACGCGGATGTACGATTAGGTTCTTTGAATTTGTTGATTGTTTTGTATGGTCAACATTATTATTTTATTTTGACTATATATTATAGGAATTTGTTCAAAATATAATTACCTAATACACATATCTTCTTAGATAAAGATTAAATTGCACATCAATCTGCACATTCACAACTCAATTTGCAACAACATTAACATTAAACTGTAAAAATTGCTTTTATCGTTTACCCGAGCAAAGTTCAGAGTATGATCGTTGGCGTTCGGTAATAACTTCACAAACAGAGTTACGCGTCACGATCCCAGCCTTATTCACTCACTAGACACTGTATTATGAAATTCTCCATTTACAGACATAAAACTCGGCGGGTGCGACATAAAGTTTTATTTTTACAACACTTCCGCAGGTTTTCATAAATGCTGAGTGCGAGGTTGTGTTCACAACGACTGTGTTGATGAATTTTCTTAATGAAAATCTTTTGTGGGTGTGTTCTTGTTATGTGCTAAGTTTAGGCTTGGTTTCGGGCGTCGAGCAGTAAAAATAAATAAGGTAGCGGTGGATAGACAAACTCATTTTATGTTATTATTTTGATGTGGCATGTGAAATGATCGTCTAGGTACGGCACTGCAGAGTTGGAAGCGATATTCAAATGACGTCATCCATTGTACACTTGTGCAGTAAAGTGACACTTGACGTATTCGGTTTGCGCCCGAACGTTTCATGTTCTAAGTGATAGATGGCTCTATCGCCGTTCTTTCTCACTCACGCACGTCGAACTTTATTATGTCATTTTTGCTTATTTCACGAGTCTATCGGTGACTGTTGCACGTTATTTAACTGCATTCAAAGTCTGAAGATGCATGGTATATAAACAGTTTATTTTATAATATTCTCCTTTTTGGATTGAAAAATGGTTGGTGTATTTTCTAGAAAAAAAAAGTTGCTTTTGGTAACCTTAAATTCGTTTAAACAATCCGCTGCTAAAATCACAATACCCACTACTATTTCTAGATCAACCTACTCTTACCTATCTCAATAACATTTCAAACAGCTGTTAGAGTAAAAAAGTTGAATAAAATGGAACGCAAGCCATTACGGTCGGTCGGGGAAAACTAATTTATCTTGTGATAGTTAACGATTGAATCTGTCCAATCCGCCATGATTCAACTTAGTTAAGACGTTTTGGAGTCCTCGGAGTTGTAAAAACATCCATTTGTAACACCGATATTAAAGTATTATATGTCTTTGCTTTACGACACTGGGAAGTAATGGATGCTAAAGTAAAATAGGTACTACCGTGAGTAAGAAATACCCTAAATTGGACTGCTGCGCTAAGGGTTGCGGGTTCGATTCCCGCACGGGGCAAAACTTTGTGCGTACCACAGATGTTTGTCCCGAGTCTGGGTGTTTGTGTTAGTGATATTTCATGTTTGTGAAACGCACCCACGATACAGGAGAAATTCCTAGTGTGGGGCGACGTTTTTTTTTTTAAAAAAAAAAAAAAAAAAATGTATTAGTGCACTTGTATAAGTATTTCTCTTTATTGTGAGGAGTCTGGATTAATAATGGTGGCAATAGGCACATTACATTGGGACCTGTATAACTAATATATAAAAAATACAATAATTTATTCCATCGATCTAAATCATTTAACTAAATAGCAGCTTAAATCTTTTACTTTTTGATAAGTAAAAACAATTCCACAACCAGGACGTTTTAAAGTAGTTCATAAAAAAACAAAATCCTCTCGGATATTCCGTAGCAATTTTATAAAAATAAACTGAGACACCATTTGTAGGGTTAACAATTGCGCAGAATCTATTTCCGTAGAGAATGCTAACTGTAAATAAACGTTATTTAATCGATCCCGTATCGAGTCGCGACTGTAATTGGGATCGCTCAAACTTGCCGATGTTTATCCAATAATGAACGCTTCGGGTAATATTATATTTGCATACCTTAATTAATTGGTATTCTGATTTGTGTAGCGTGTGTTAGTGTTAGTATAGTGTTGCCTGCCCTGTTTTGTTGTTTTACGTTTATAGCCTGCTTACTATCTGTGTGATTAGAATAGAATAGAATGTTTATTGAAATACAAATGGTAAAATACATCAATAATCTTAAAATAACATAGGTAATGTAATGTAAGGTGCCTGTACTAGGTTAAACCTGTATCACAGGTGGTTTACTACGGCTGTACTGTACGGCTAACATTGATTTACTAATTACACATTTTTGTAAACAGTTTAATTATAGACAAACAAATTAAATTAGGACTACTGACTGAAAATATTAGATTAGCTTAACAGTTAGAGTAGATTGAAACAAAAGAAAATTAATATACCCCTCACCTCCCCTAAGGGGTAGAGTGACGTGTTAATGTGAGCACATTTCGGTAGGTCCCTGTAATAGGGGGCGAGCCTATTGCTTTCAACCCGTTTCAAACCAGACTCCGTGCTGCTACCAAGATGAATATATCTACTAAAAATACCCAATTACATTTTGCTAGAGCCAGAAATCAAACCCAGGACCTCATTCTCAGCAGTCGCGCTGTACAGCCACTTTACCAACGAGGTAGTCAGGCTATTTGTAAGAACTAACTTTTTAAAATGTAAAGTTGACAATATATATAATTCACTTTGCCTCGGAAACTTCGCATGAAGACATATTGTTATTAGTTCTACGAAGATTTAATTCTAAAGACCTAGTGAACAGTATTTCTGCATACATTGTAAAACCCAGAATCTTACGACACAACCGGGTTAACATTTAATTAGAGAGACATGTCACCCTATTTACAAAGAGAACACCATTACGTAGATTACTAGACTAAGATTATTTAACTTTCACTTTTTATGTAGTTTTGATAAAAAATTTACATGATGGCAGTTGTTCGAAACGATTGTATAGACTTCTTCATATTAAGTGCCTATATTTAGTAGGAAACATTTATAGTCTTTTTATGTTAAAATTATGCCTATGCATAATTATTATAACTTTAAAAAATAAAAACGTCGCCCCACACGGGTGCGTTTTACAAACATGAAATATCACATACACAAACACCCAGACTCGGGACAAACATCTGTGGTTTGCACACAGTTTTGCCAGTGCGGGAATCGAACCTGCAACCCTTAGCGCAGCAGTCTAATCGCTTAGCCACTGCGCCAATCTGGTCGTCGCATAAATAAGTATTTATACCTACATACCTACTTAGGTATGTAGGTATAAATACATCCATTGTGTCTATTTATTCGTATCTAAGTCCAGTACTGGTCGAAATTGCTAATAATATCTACATTCACTGTTCGTCGGGGTTACTTGACAAAGGTGTCACGTTCCGTCGGCCACCCCCTAATCTTGAGGTTCCCTTTGAATAGCTGCACTGACTAAAGATAAACTACCAGTACATTTTTAGAATTGTATCAATCCCTACTAATATTATTTAAGAAAGTTTGTGAGTATGGATAGATGTTTGTTACTCTTTCACGGTCAAATGGCTAGACCGATTTTGATGAAATTTCATATGGAGGTAGCTGACACCCTGGATTAATACATAGGCTACTATTTTTATCCCGAAAAATGTAGCGGGTAACACCGCGGGCCGCAGCTAGTCTTACTGCAATGTTTTCAACTGAACAGTGAACAGACTCGAAATTGACTCTACAGATGATTGTTTGGACATATTAGTAGTTACGTTACATAATTAGGTAATTCGCACTGATAGCCGAGTGGTATGACCATTGTATGTCCGTATGACCGTACTGACGAAGGTCGCAAGATTAAATCCCAACTCGCACCAATGTTTTTTTGCGTATTATAAATTAGTTTTTAGTTCTTAAAAACGGTGAAGGAGAACAGCGTGAGGAAACCGGCACACCTGAGACATTGTTCAACGGTTTAAACTCTGACACTAGTTTGTTCATCAACTATACGATAATAAGAAGATGGTGATTCGTAATATAATATGTATTGTATCATTATGCATGTATATAGGTTGTAGGTACCTTTAATAAAATCATTCAAAGTACTTCCATGCCATAGATAACACGGTTGAAAGAATCACGAAGTTCGACAGAGAAACGAAAAGAACGGTCTCTCGTACCTTTTGTTTGCATGTGTGAGAAATGCAGACAAGCAAATCAAACAACACCCCATTCGCTGCTCCGCAATCAGAAGGACCCTCGGCAGCTTCCACAATCCATTAGACATTGCCCCAATTTGTAGAGACTTTATTCCACTTTACCTTTAGGAAAAAGATGGAAATATATTTATTATTTCGCCGAGGTCAAGGATTTGAGATTATACCACGACTTTTTATAGACCCTGTAATGAATGAGACGTGAAAGCTTACCTGAGAGGAAAAAAACTGAATAAACCTCCTTTTATGTAAGTTTTGCTTCGTTAACGTGGGAAGTTTGTAAGCTTCTGATTATGTTTGCTTAGCAGAAATAATAGCAGGATATATTTGAATTTAATTTGTTCAATATTTTGTATGAAATTAATATTTATTTTTATGAATGTAGGAAGTAAAATAAAATAATGGCGAAAATATGTTCCTTTTTAAATGAAGTTAACAAATTAAAATATGATTATAGAGATAATTTGTGACGATATTTTTTTTTACACAAGGAGGTGCTAAGTTTCTGAACTATCCAATTGGATTTAACTTTGAAATGCCAATTTTAGTGTAGAAGTTTGAAGACTTTTAGAAACACATTAAACTTAGATGATTCGAAAACAGTTTCCAAGTCCCAAGTTATTTTCATCGCTAAAGTGGACATAGATTTAGAAGTGTATTAAGTGCATGGCAATAAAGACGTCTTGCATATTCTATACTATACCTAATGTACTATGTACCTACCTATTTTAGAAACACGGTCATACGGTGCAATGAGAGAAAGCTCCTCTGTTATAACCGACTTCAAATAGAGGAGGTGGTTCTCAATCGGGCTGTATGTTTTTTTTCATGTTAGTTACCGACTTTGTCATTTATTTCCGGGATTGTCAACATTGACAAGTAATAACTTAATTCTGAATTTGGCCATGTTCATAAACATTACTGTGTGCAAAGATATACGCAATACATAAATTATAGTTATTCATAATATACCTACCCAAGTAATTATTGTACCCTTTATCACATAAAATAATAAAATAATATTTATATCAACATACATTATCATTACTCATCACGACTCAAATACAAATCCGCACGTGCCCTCTCCCTGTAGTTTCACAAAACAGAATACCAAATTGGTTGAACATTTACATAAGGAAGATATACAAGGAGTCGGGCTTCGCCTTCGTTACGCAACTGTCAGCCTGCCCAGATGCTGATCTTTTGATTACGTATGTGACATGGGGACAGTGGTAGAAGAAGGGAAAATAATAGCTTTGCGGTCCAGATATGGGATAATTTGGAAAGAAAGTAGTTCTATTTTTGCTTCATTTGTTTTTATCTGTCCAAATATACAAATTATGCGGTGATGTAACCCACACTGAATCGATGTATGATATAATATAAGTACCTTAACTGTTCCACTGAAGGGCAAAGCCCTCTTCTTACAAAGAAGATACAGGTATTGACCACCAAGCTCTCTCATTCTGGGTTCATTATTATAGATCTTAATTTCAAAGTATTAAAGTAGGTATGTTCAATAAAGTTATTTCTGGATAAACGGTGAAGGTGCACGTTGAAAGAATGTACCTAGGTATAGAATATTTCTTTAAACACTAATAATGCTACTTTCCTAAATTAATATACAATCTGAATTATAGGTATGTCTTGTACTTGTACTTACCAACCAAATGTAAGATAAAAACAAATAAAGTAACTAGTAAACTAAATTTATTGAACTTGCTCAATAGTTTTCTCTAGTCTTGAACAAGCGAGTCTTTTGTTCGTACATCTATAGATACAGGTAAACAAAACAGTGCCTATAGCTATGAACTCGACACATTTCTTTTGTTTCCCTTTTCATATTTTTGTGAAAACATAACAAAGAAATAAAAAAGGATCATCAAGTTTATTCCCTTGTGGCGTAAGCAGAGATTGAGTGTCGGTCGCCATGATGAATGTTCGGTACTTGAATACAGTGCCTTTACCAACCTTTCACCTCTTAATATTTTCTTCATAAATTTTACGAAACAAAATTGTTTTTCTCTCTACATTGTTTTAATAACTAATTAATTTATTAATAAGATTTATTATTTAAAAGATTGTTTAGTGTTTATTTATTATACAATCATCAAAAGGTCATATTATGTTAAACATCGTCTCTCGAGAATCGATACTCCAGGCGGGCTAAGTGTTACTGGGATTTTTCATTAGATATATTTTCGTCTAGACTTAGGTGGTTACCTTTAATAGGCTGTATAACATACATGGATCTATGTCATAATTGGCAATATGTAGGTGTATACCTACAGTATACACTACTGCTTACACGTTTAGGAAATACAGGTATGATGTGTTATTGGCAAACATAAATAAAATACTAAAAAGTACAGTTTTCTGAATTTTCCAAATAATGTAGCTATTTATTTGCACTAAAATATTCCAACTAAAAAGTTGCTGATATTTAGGTACCGTGATGTAAATATGTACCTACGTACTGACGGACACACACCGAGTAAATAACCTGTCAAATATTTCTTTTTGCCTCCACTGTACCCGGCTAAAAACATTGGTTCACGCTGAGATCGAACTTTGGATATTGCGTAGTAGCGCTATCAAATAGACGTCCAATATCCCTAACCAAAGTCCTATCACAGCGAAATATTTCAGAACAAGATAAAGAAATGGAATCTAAACATTCTATACCGCTGTTTATATTTTCTTATCCAAGGTATTCTGACGCAAATAGGTAACTTGCGTACCAAAAATTTTGAGTCCAGATAGGATATAAATAATAAATCACCCGTATAAAATATAAGACGGAACCTCAGCTTCAGTTCTAGTTCCCCTCCAACATAAATAATTCCACCATATTCCGCTATCTTATATCGTTATAAAAACTTCACATCTATGATATGAAAAGGTAGATTATAGCTGCGTGTTTTGTAGAAAATGATACAAACAAACAAAGGAGAGAAAATATTGAGTGAGATTTCCTAGGGGAATTGAAGTCGCTTCACTAAAATTGGATGGTAAACTGAAGACACAGTGGTTTTTATATTTTACCTGGTTGCCTAGCCAACGAGCCTTGTCTCATATCGAAAAAAAAATACACTACTATCCTAATCAATACCTTTGTAATATAGGTATTGTATTGTATTAAAACTGGAACATAATTTTAATACACACACTATTATTATCAATTTCATGAAAATGATCCTCCAAGATTTGAACTAACTGGTTTATTTTACAGACTCGAAAAGGGGACAATAAAATAATCAAGGTTAGTGCAAATATTATCCAATTTACATAGTGCAGTTCGGATCACTTTTCTCGTTCATTTTGTTAGCTTAAGACGTGTCTATACTTTCTGACATATCATTGCTACATTTACTCCATAACCAACACAATTTTGAGAGCCTCAAATTAGACTCATTAGCATTATTAATTAGGAATGTAACAAAATACGTTTTTATTACTTAGGTTTTTCTGTATTCTCTGTTTCTTGGTGTGCAATAAAGAATATTATCTGTCTATCTATCCACGTCAAAATATTAAAAACAAATTTGACAGTGATAATCAAAATCATATCAAAACATTTTTATTTTCATTTTTGTTGTGAATATATTTTAATTTTTGTAATAATGTCTTATATTTAGAATTTTTAGTGCGTAATGTCACAAGACTCGAAGAAAGTATCACCTGCTGTATATGGAAAAATTACACCACCTATCATGGAGAAAGGGAGGGTTACGTACTGTACCGATTTGGAGAAGTCCGTGATAATGAGCAACTTCGAACGACGCGGCTGGATTCAAGTAGGGCCCGACGACGAATGGAACTTTTACTGGTCTTTCACCCAAAATTGTCGAACTATTTTTAGTATAGAGAGCGGCTATCGAATGAACGACAACCAAATGATAAATCACTTTCCTAACCATTACGAACTGTCGCGTAAAGATTTATTGGTAAAAAATATCAAGCGATATAGAAAGGAGCTTGAGCGAGAAGGGAATCCCTTGGCTGAAAAAACAGACGTCCCCTTACCTAACGGACAAGTAATCTCCCGCTATATACACTTGGACTTTATCCCGGTGACCTACGTTCTGCCCGCCGACTACAATATGTTTGTTGAAGAATACAGAAAGTCCCCTCAGAGCACGTGGATTATGAAACCGTGCGGAAAATCACAAGGTGCTGGAATATTTCTTATAAACAAACTGTCGAAACTTAAGAAGTGGTCTCGCGAAGCGAAAACTCCGTTTCACCCCCAACTGAGCAGTAAAGAAAGTTACGTTATATCACGTTACATCGACAACCCTCTTTTAATTGGCGGAAAGAAATTCGACCTACGGTTGTACGTGCTTGTGACGTCATTTCGACCGCTAAAGGCTTATTTATTCCAACACGGCTTCTGTAGATTTTGTACTGTGAAATATGACACAAGCGTTACTGAACTGGATAACATGTACGTGCATTTGACTAATGTAAGCGTTCAGAAACATGGCGGAGATTACAATAGTTTGCATGGCGGGAAAATGAGTATTCAGAATTTCCGCTTATATTTGGAAGGTACAAGAGGACGCTCCGTAACAGATAGATTGTTTGCAGAAATGCAGTGGCTTATTGTCCACTCTTTAAAAGCTGTTGCGCCTGTCATGGCCAACGATCGCCATTGCTTCGAATGTTATGGATATGATATTATAATAGACAATAATCTCAAACCTTGGCTTGTAGAAGTTAATGCATCGCCCTCCCTTCAGTCTACGACCCATAACGATAGAATATTGAAATACAAATTAATCGACAATATTGTGTCGGTTGTAGTACCACCAGATGGCATTCCTGATGCGAGATGGAACAAGATCCCTACAGCAGAGGCACTTGGCGACTTTGAGCTTCTTATCGACGAGGAGCTCTTGGAGAAAGAGGAAAATTCAAATAATTCGCGTTGTAACAAATATCATCGAGTCAGGCAATAATTTTTAAAATTGTCACAAATCAAAAATAAAAATTAAACCCAAAATTTCCTCTATTTATTTATAACAGCACGAAATAATATAAGTGACACAACATATTTAGTTTTTGCGATTTCCTTTGTTATCCTTGTGTAAAAGGTCCATATTATTATCTCCTTTGTACATGGAATCTTCGTCGATGAGTATTTGAAAATCCCCTAAAGCCTCAATACTTGGCGTTTTGTTCCAGCGTGCGTCCGGGACTCCGTCTGGAGGCAGAACGACCGATAAAAGATTGTCTACGAGCTTGTACTTGAGTATCCTGTCGTTAACCGTCGTCGCCGTCATCGACGGGGAAGCGTTCACCTCTATAAGCCACGGCTTTAAGTTATCGTCTATGATGATGTCGTAACCGTAACACTCGAAGCAATGGCGGTCATTCGACATAACATGGGCTACGGCCTTTAATGAGTGCACTATCAACCACTGTATATTCTCGAATAGCCGGTCAGTCACTTCACGACCGCGGGTCCCTTCCAAATAGAGCTTTAAATTATGTATGCCCAGCTTCCCCCCGTGTTGTCTGTTGTAGTCACTTCCGTGTTTTTGTACACTCACGTTTGTTAGGTGTACGTACATGTTGTCGAGCTCAGTGACGCTCGTGTCGTATTTCATTGTGCAAAATCTACAAAATCCATTCCGAAACATGTAAGCTTTTAAAGGGCGGAACGACGTAACGAGAACGTAAATCCTTAAATCGAATTTCTTCCCTCCGATAAGAAGCGGATTATCTATATAGCGAGATATGACATAAGTATCTTTGCTCGTGAGATGATGTTGTAGATATTTCTTAGATTCTCGAGACCATTTCTTCAGTTTCGACAGTTTGTTTATGAGGAAAATGCCGGCGCCCTGGGATTTACCACAAGGCTTCAAAATCCAGGTCGTTTGTGGAAATTTTCGGTACTCTTCGACAAACATGTTGTAGTCGGAAGGCAGCACAAACGTTACAGGAATGAAATCTAAATATAAATGGCGGGTGATGACTTGCCCGCTCGGGAGTTTCACTTCGGTTTTTTCCGCGAGGGGATTACAGTCTTTTTCCAATTCTTTTCTGTATCTCTTTATGTTTTTTACGAGTAAATCTTTACGTACTAGCTCGTAGTGGTTTGGGAAATGGTTGATCAATTGATTGTCGCCGAGTCGTAAGCCATATTCTATACTGAATATATTTCGACAGTTTTGTGTGTTCGCCCAATAGATGTGCCAGTCTTCATCTGGCGTCACTTGTTTCCAGCCCCGCATCTTGAAGCTGTTGATCACTATAGATTTTTCGAAATCTGTGCAAAAGTTCATGTGCTTCTTGTCTGGTGGAGAACTCGATAGACGGCCGTATATGTTTACTACCGATTTTTTGCTGTAAGTCGGCATCATTTTAGAGGGACGCATCACTGATATCCGAGATACAGTTTATAGAAATGCAGTTCAATGTTTATTTTATTTGTACGTATACTATAAATTAAACCATGACCGTCAAGTCTTTCAATAATTTTGACAGGAGCTATTGATTGTTAGTAAACATTGTTGCCATGGAAACGTTTTTTTAATGGAGAGACATAGAGAGGTGGGGGCTATTTTATAATGCCTAACTACATACATTTTGCTGGCACACTTTAAAATTGATTTAATATTTTAGAGAGTTACTAGCATAAATTACCAGTTTACGTAGAATCAGATACCTGTATTGCAAAATGTATTAAAATATGCATTAGCAGAAGAAACAAGAAGCTGCTAAAAGTTTAAGACATCTTTCCATCGCTGTTATAATATTTTAGTAAGAAAAGCAGCTATTTTCTTGCTTTCCATGTACTCGTTGATGTATACTTCAGTAAAATACACGCTGATCGACGGTTTATCTCAAGTAAGGAACTTATAACATCTCGAGCAAACAACTTATCTCGGAAGCTAGAGTTTGCAGGTTAAGGATTTCCGAAACTACGGACGCTTAGGTACTTTGCTCATCCGTCAAATGCAGTCTAAATTATTGTGGATGCTGTATTTTATGAATGCCTTCATAAAGAAGAAACTGGTTCTAAAATTTAGTCTGGTTTTAAAGTAAACTATAAAGGTTATCTTATATGCGTTTTTTTTATTTTTGTAGAACTTATACTGAAGCCAATAAAGCGCATTATGGTTTGATTGTTCCACAAGGGGTGACCCTAAGATAAGTGTGTTAGTATTAATTACATTTAATTTTGTAAGTCCATGTTTCGCAAGACTATTGTAGTTTGGTATAACAGGAGTCGAGGCCAATGCTAATTTATATATTTCTATGTATGTAACCAATTATTTTCACTATAATAGCACACAATTACCACCTTATTTCAACCCTTCTTTACAATCGTCACTGTTTTCTAAATATACCATTTGGTGACCACTATCTTACCATACCACTCTTCTCCTAGAAACTGAAATAAACAAATTAACAAGCATTGATTCATATCGACTAATGCCCTTGTCAGGCGTTCGTATCTCCACTCGAGTCCGTCCACAATAACACAGCGTAAGCTGCTAATCGATATTGCATCTGTAATCGGTATCATAAATTAACTATTCCAAATGGCTGGCAACAAGCGAAGCGTATCGTGCATGTAAACGCTACTTGAGCTTAACGGCTATAAATTCATTTATTATTAAACATTACGGCCACTTTTCTCGCCTCCCTACTAATTCAGGCCGGTAGGCTGTGCGTTTGGCCATTACAACTTAATGTGCGTCTTTGCATGAATAATTCAATCGACAAGATTCTTTCTGTTGTTTATTTTAGTAATTTTTATGTGAGGAGTATCATGATACTCGTGAATATTGGTTTCAAGAACTTTTCTTTTGATTTAATAATGTTTTTGAAAGTATCTAAATTAAGTAGTTATTAGTATCTAAATCAGCGTTCACCTCGCAGATACTTCCAAGGTGCAAGAATAGTGCCTCTCTAATTGACGATACTTTTGATCACCTGATACAGGATGTCTGCTTCGCTATCAACAAACTAATTAGCATTTTTTTTCCACGGCATTAATTGTTGTTGTATAGCGTAAAGTATGGCGACACAATAGATGATGAGTGAGAACAGAGGTTGATGGCAATAGGCTCGCCCCCTATTACATTGGGACCTAAAACATAACTGGCGAAATGTGGGTCTACTATATGTATACCTCTGCCTACCCCAGCGGGGAATACAGGCGTGATGTTATGTTTGTATTTTGATTTATCAATATATAAATATGATAAATAAATGATTTCTGATTCTGATTTTGTGATATCGATTGTTAGAGACTTTCTGTTATATTTTAATTCATTCATTAATATAACATAGTCTTTACGTGTTCCCAGTAAAGTAACGAGTTCGTCTCGATAAAAATAATCTCAAACGAAAAGCAATGAGAGTCGGCGGTGGAGGTTGCAATCGATATCACTTGTAACTATTTCGTTTGATATGTTTTCAGCGTACATTATGTGTGTTTTCTGTTATAAGAAATATGTACAATACTGTATGATACCCATATTTATAAAGTATGTAGATTTACAGTTTGTGGCTGACTTACATTTTACCCAAGATACTCGTAACACCTACCAACTCCGTTTTAAGTTCAAAGATGAACTACATAAGTATTATGCGAGTAGTAGTACCTACCTACGTGCCTTTTGAAAGTGAAGGTTAAGAATTGAAGGCTCTGAATTAATACTAATGTTATATCCCAGTGATACAAAGGCTATGCAATAAAATTGAAACTACAAGGGCAAATTTAATACCTATTTTTTATGGGGAAGAATTCTCAAGAACCATCTCACCATCCATGATGGAAGAGCGGCGGGTCTGTGTGGGACTGCCCGTTGTAAAACAACAGATCCCACCCACTAACATGTGTATGTATATACCCCGGTGTATATCGCTATAAGGAACGGCATGGTATTCCCTTAGGATGACGTCATGCCGCTCCAGCACGATTTTAATGCTTAACGGTATTACTTATACCATCTATTATTATAATAAATGAGATTTGATTATGGAAGTAATTTTACAGATTTATTTCACGAACAGTAACGTACGATAAAAGTATGTGGAACGTGCGAGTGTAAATAAAATCACTTTAACTACAGTGTGGGAAGTTCGTAAGAATTTATAGCTTCCTTGAAACCGTTAACTTTACGCCATTCCTTAGAACACATGTTTTAAAAGTCCATGTGTAACAACTGAATATAGTTGCTATGTAAACGTGGGTGTTATGCATACTATTTACAATAGGTACGTACATTTCTATAATGAGGGACTAGTAGCTACGAGATTACTGCGCAGATTATTCGATCTAAGGTTTCGAGGTCAGGATTAAGCTGTGTTCGCCGCGGTCAGTCTTGTGATGGGTGACCGTTTTCGCATATCGAGACTCTGTGCTTCGAGAGGCACATCAAGCCGTTGGTCCTGCGCCTGATCTCTCCGGTCATGTCGGTCTGCCGTCCTATGGGACTATGAGAGGGCATAGGGAGTGCATCTGTGTTTGCGCGTATACTAAATGTGCACTATAATTATGTCCTGCGTAGTTACCAAATCTCAGTTAGTGTCAGTTATTTATATTTGAAATTTTACCAATGCAATTCTTATTTAGAATAAAATTTGGGGGGGGGGGCAACATGACAACACAGACGACATATTATCGACTTGATATATAGAATATTACCTATTTAAACTTTGCTAAAAGTGTGCAAAGTTAGCAGAAGTTGAGTCTTTGAAGTTTTTCTTTAAGCTCACTATTCGTACTTTGTATTTAGTAAAACTTTCAGTAATATGGCAGTCTGAAACTTATTTAATTAGAAAACTAATTTTTACTTCATAAAACTGAAAGCCACAAAACATTGGAAACTTGGCACTAAATTTGTTATAGTTAATGAAACCAATTACTGCAACTCACAAAAAATATCGTCCATATAATTTATTTTACTGGTTGAAGTTATAACCATAAAAATACGTTTATGCCTGGACTCTGGAGGTACCTACATGTAAATCACACTAATATTATAAAGGCGAAATATTGTTTGTGTGTTTGCATCTTTGTTACATCTTCACGCTCAAACGGTGGGACCAATTTTCATAAATGATATGGAGGTAGCTGACACCCTGATTAACGGTTTAGCTACTTTTTATCCCGAAAAAATGTAGTGGGTAACACCACGGGGCATTGATTATTAAAATGAGCTTCCATTATGACATCGAACTAATAAGTTCAACATGAAAAGAGAAAAGTTTGTACCCCTTAAGCATATTACGCCTTGCGCGCATAGAGGAGTGAGAGATCTGATAAAGTTTAAGTTAAGTAATTAATGAAGACGTAGTGCATAAATAAACCTGTATTTCTTTGATAATAATTATAAGTTACAAATACATTAATTGCTTCGAGTTTAGACCACCTGACGATCACTGGTAAACATAAATGTACAACGAAGTAACGATATTTGTAATTTCAAATCCCTAAGCAAGCTTAAGCTTACGTAATCTTATAAACACTGATACAATAATGCCCACAGGCATTATACCTCCTCCAAACACCCTTACATTATACTCGTAAATACCAAAGAATAACATCGCAGAGTGGCAACTCGTGAAAAATTGTTCGAATGATAAATGAACTTCCTACGTTATTAGGTGGCTGTATGTAAATCATCTGCGATAATATGTTACGTGCCAACTGACATGATAAACGTTCAACATATTTTTCAGAATCTAAGAGCAAAGAATATAACTATTACTGGGTAAAAAAGAAATTCAAGCTTATATAAAGTAGTCAAGATATAAACGGTTATAACGGAGCTAAATCTAGAAGTATATTGTTGCGTCTTGGTTTCGGCAGTCTGTGACTCCTCGCAATACTTTAACCTACTGGCAAAATATGCGTAATTAATACAATACCTTTCCTACACTGTAACAAGCTACATTAATCAAATAAAAACGTGATCAGGTAATAATGCCGAAATGGGTTGTCATTTTATATTAATAAATTATCCTGAAAATATTAATGGAGGTAACTGAAAGAAAAATGCTATCTATTAATTGAGCTATCAATAATGAGCTGATTCGGTAATTACATTCACATAATAAAATGGTTCGAGCTCTATTTAAGTAATGAGCGATCGTTAGCGTGAAAATGTATCTACATGAAAGTGTAGAATCAGAATCATTGATGTAATTTTAAATGATAAATTATTTTATTTCTGCAAATAAGTTTCAAAAAAACACTTTTACACGTAAGGTTTTTTTTAACTAGATGGCATCTGCATTTCCTAACTGACTACCTGTGAGAAGAAATACCAAAACAAACTCAGGGGTCAAGGTCTCTTTTAAAGTCCAGACAAGCTCAATATTTTAAGTGAGAACAGTGTAGGTGGTTTGAATCAAATATTGTACCAAAAGAGAATGAAAACCACAACCCTAACCCCTCAGCCACAACTCTAACGCTCGTGCGAACTGAGTCTAGAGTCTTCGACTGCGGGGAAAGTAAGAAGTTGATTAATTCCAAAAACTTAGACACCGCGGTGTTTGTGCTGTTTATGTAGGTAATGTATTATATTATTGTTATGTATCCTTATCCCCTAAGCCCTGTCCCTAAACCTGCAGATAACTATAAATACAAAGTTGACGCGACACATCGATTTGTTTTTATAGTAGATGTTGTAGTTGCTTTAGATTGTATCTTTACTAGGGAATGTGTGAGATGTGTAGGTACGCTACGTGAAAAAGTATTAATAGTTTTTTTATATGCATACGCAGCATAGAAAATGAATACATTTATGATTTTAAAAAGTGTGATCTCACTCAAGATTATCTAGGTGTGATCCGGGAGACTGCAGCTATCAGCAGTCTTGTAGGATCCGTAGTAGCATTGTGTAATTTTAATAGCTTTTTGGGGAAAAAAACTTTACCCAAAGATCCCGCTGACGCCAACATGTTACTTACACACCTCTAGTATCTGTGGGTGGATTCCAGGAAATGTTTATACGTGCAAATGATTTCAGAGAAGGGTACTTAAGTAGAAGTTTCACCTAATTGTTGACTTGTTATTGTTGCACCCTTTAATGGAATTTTTCTTGGAACCTTATATTATTTACGCAAAGCCGTTGAAGAGTTCTGTGGTATTTTTCATTCCTGAATCGGTGATTTTGCACAATATGAAAGGCATCATAAAATGTCAGTTACAAAAGCGCAGTTTTCGTGGAATTCACTGAAGTTAATATAATGTCGTTGTGAATTGTGGTTCTCCACATCGTCACGAGATAATATTAACTACATTTAAAAAATACATTTTCATGTATTTTTGAGAGCAGCACCTTATGAAGTTCACACAAGTCTCTTAACTACTGAATTTTTTTTACTTGATTGTATTCTGGTAACTTATTCAATATTTACCTTAAAAACGCTTCATCTTTATTTTTTTTTACATACAATTCTTGATGTAACTCACCTGCTAGGATAAATATATCAAATACCTACAGCTGATCATAAGAATCAAAGCCTTTAGAAAAAAAAACAAATGAATGACGACACTAGAATAATAGACAAATGAATAAGCACCTCTGTTCACTATTTAAATTACGTAATACAATGTTTGCTCATATCGGGTGTCGGGGAACTCGTTTATCGCAAGAAAAATGGAGTCGCCTTCCTCCGTATTCTTATTTCAATTGAAGTTATTCACAAGCAGCATTTCAAGCTGCACAATTCAGCTTGAATTTATAGCGGGAAGTTATTTCAGCCGCAGTGCTTTTGTCGAGTTAGCTATTCGAGCTGTTACGAATGGCGTTGGTAAAAATATTAACGACTTTAAAATAGAATACAGTTTTTTAGTTTAGTTGCAATCTCCTGCGGTACGGTCGGTAAAACAGAATTTGGTCATTACTTCTGCTTTAGCTGGTTAGTTTTAAATGTACCTGTACAGTCTTCAACATCACGCATTTTTTGCTGATGCTACAACCGGCGCGAGCGCGCATTATTTTGCTTAAAAAAATGTGTGCATTATGATTAGCTACGTAAACGAAGTACGAGAAAGGAATCGCCAATTGTGTCATATTGTGTACTTAGCGAGAGCAATAAACTTTAGTGGCATTAACTTTGTGGTCTCTTCACACTCCAAAAACATAGAGAGAGAAATCAAAAACACGGATGTGCGTCAGTCAAGTTAAAAAAAGGCATATTGTTTACCTTAGATATCCTCGTCCAGTGTACAAAACATGGCAATGGCCAGATGTGTTACGCGGTTTTCAGTGTTAAAACATTTAAAGCTTTTTTTCTATAATATCATTCAAAGCTTAATTGTATTAGCGTGTTCATAATTCTAATAATACCTACGTATTACGGACAGCGTTATATCAGGTCCTTATTCCAAATGATTTTTCTTACATACTCGAAGTTAATGTACTTTTCTTATCTGCCATACAAGTAGGATTACTGGCAATAATGGAAATGGTAACCAAATCCCGAAGGTTGTACGGTATCGGCATTATAATCATCTTTACCTTCCAGCGGTGAGCATAATGAATAATGTCTGTTGTGGCGTTGGCTCGATATCAAACGTGCTTATTTACTCACGGCGCTAAGGAGCCCCATATACGATCCGTCGCAACAGACCGATCGGAACGACGGATCGTAGGTATAGGTATGTCTACATCGCAGGCGATTTATTTTATTGCAAACTATATTGCAGATCGCTACATAATCCTATGACAGAAAGTCCTTCACTTCGCTCGAAACAAATAAAAGGCAAATCGTCGACGACTGTGAGCGGAAATTTTAAGATCAATCGTCACGATTTCATTTACAATATACGCCGGATTTACTCACGTATGTATTCGGGAATGCCCGACTAGTTTCGAACTCGAACGAAGTCCTTATTCATGAGCTGGTTACGCGGTAGAGACACTTGAGTGACATACGACACGTGAGTAATACGTGTATATAGTAAATAATATGAATAACACTAACGAAAGTTATTACAGTAAAATCGACATGATTTTTAACCGACTTCTCATTGTGATCGATCGTTACGAACTATCGTCTCGTATATGTAGCCCTTAAGGGAACGCCGCCCTACTAATTTACATTAAATCCATGTTTATTTTAATAATAATTGGATATAATCATGAACTAAAAGAGACTTCTAAAGACGTATTGGTCTGTACACTTATGGTTTATTGATTTATGTAGGTAACTTATTATACACTTGTTAACTGGCATTGGCGTATTATAATTTGCAAAAAAGACTAGTTCATAACACCTTGACGGTGTCGTAAAAGTGACTTAAGCATAGGTAATTATAAAATAATGTTAGGGCGCATCTTCCTATCTGGCAATAGTAATTAACTTGAAAAAGGTTGGAAAATAAATAATTTAAACCCAGTATACCGAAACCGGGTTCTAAATAAATAAAATACTCCTTTATTTTATTTAGAACACTAAGTGAGTACATCTGGTCATTAAAAAAAGCTATTCAAATATAGCCTAATTAAAAAACAATTGCACTGGAAGGCGGCATTCAGCCCCCGTACCATGAACTCTTAAAACAGGACAGTTTACCTGGTGGTAAAGACAAAGCGAGACGCCGCCCGCTACGGCAGTGTAATGCGAGTTACTTCTACGAGGCAAACTGCCTTGTTTAAGGAGATCATGGTAAGGGTGTAAATAAACAAAAGCGCTTAAAGAAAAAGGTATCACGGAAATATATTATTTCAAAATTCCTTTTGTCTTTATACAAGCATGGTTGCTGTCTGTAATTTCACTACCGAAAATGAAAGGGTTTATATTGAAAACACTTGTGGGCTTTAAGAACAATACCTACTCCTGAAACAAAGATGTCTTACAATTCTCTACTGGAATATTTTTTTAAGCACGCATTCAAAATATATATTCAATCTTGTGAACCCTTCAATTAACGAGCAAAAATACTTACAAAGGAAACTGTTTTTAATTACGTGTGTATGTGTATTCTTAATTAAATTTTTGCCGGAAATTTTGTTGAGTAAAAATACAGGCCGTAAAGAATAAACTCAATAACTGATCTCAATGTTTAGTGAAGCACCACAGGCATGTCTTAAGTAAAATGAGGTGAATTTCAAAGGCTTTCGCGTAATTGGAAAATGGGCTCGCTATAGTCAACTTGGTGAGTAATATGGGTTGAATTTATATAAATATTTGAGATAGCATCCGACAGTTGGCGCGGAGAAGACTTTATTCCGTAACTGACATAATAATATATTTGGTTGATGTCAGAACACTGTTATAATATCTTAGCCTGTTTTAGATTGTAAGTTAAATAGGTGTGGTCAAAGAACTGTTGTTCTTTAGTTTGGTAGAAAGGTAATAAAGATTTTGGCTACTAATTTATATACTGATAGATACCGTGAAGAAATTGACATTTCTATGTTGACATTTGTATGTGTTTAGTATTCCAAGTAGTAAATTTAACTTACAATATTGAATAGTGGATGACAGTACTATTCTGAATCAGAACATTAGCTAATGAAGATACTGAAATGTTCGCGTGAGTAAAATTTTTTAATAGAATTTATTTCACTAATTAATAAGGTACTTTGTTTTAAATTCCTGGAAGGATTAGGAGGAATAGTTTTTCCATTAGAATATTATTTACAGCAGCCTGCTAATAGTCATAATTATTTATAACATTTTTGTAGAAATTTTTAATTTTCTTATAAATATATAAGGGGACGTAATTTATAGTACTATCTAAGACTAAAATATTCACTTTTCCGAAAATCTAAGCCTATATTATTTTGTTTCCTAGAAACCACCGATTATTTAATGCAAAACATACCTAGTACTATAGCAACAGTTTTATACCACCCAAGTCACAAACACCAAACGTAAAAACCTGTAAATTTCAAGTACAAACAATCTTGCTTTAACATCAACGCAATAAAATTAAATACAAAGCCGAAATATTACGAAGCATTTCTACGAAACACCGACTGAAGACATTAGTGTTTTTGCGCAGTCATATTTGTCGCGGAATAACAGAGAAATAACATAGTTTTATCTCGACAAATATTAATTTCACCCTTGAGGAATACTTGCAGAAAGTACGAAGGTTACTAAGAAAAATTGAAAGACATTACGAACAATAAGGTGCTGACAAGTATTTCAGATGATCATGTTAGTCTCTGGCGTATAATAAATATGTACTAGAAAGTTTTTGGAAGATGAATCATTTATCAGGGATTTTGTAAGCAAAATAGGAGTAGCCTATGTGTCAAAGCGTCTGTCTACTTAATACTGTCTACGCGTACCAACATGAAGTATTACCAAGAAATTTTGTTCGTGTTGTCTGATGCTGTAGAAAAGATTAACACGAGAATAATATCGTAGCGGAGCTGACTACCTAAGCCATAATAAAGAATTCAAACTACTATTAATAATATTGAGAATGTGACCACAATTTAATTAGTAATAGTGGGTAGTTGTAGTCGGTACTGATTAGTAGTTCTATGTTTTATTTTCATTAGTTTGCTTTGTTGTCGCATAATGTAATACATTGTTTTACTTTATTGTATCATATCTTATTGGAAAGAGTAACCTTTGGAGTTTCCTACCTATTTTTCTCCATAGGAATGACGTTCTTGGAACCGTGCAACTAGCATAATGGCATAACATAAGCGCCTGTAATTGGTTTATATAAAATAGAAACAAATTGAATTTGTTTAGGGAGGCTCCCTCTCTATAACTCTCCTGTTTTTATTAAACTAGCCTGTAATATGTCCCACTGCTGGGCAAAATCAACTTGTCCCAATTATTGCGTATAACTGTATGGCTTTCTTTGAGTATCCTTACACTTGCTGTATACAATTTACACAATACGTCTACTATACTAATAAGAACTCGACTGTACAATAATGCAGATGTGTATGCATATATTATTTCCTTTGCCTGCTCACTGTCGCATAAAGCAATATCTCTGAGGCACACTTTGTGCACTCAAATACAATATTTGTCTTTGGCATATTTATTTTGCTACTTGTATCGTAGGTTTAGCTGGTTTCCTTCCACAAGTACCTATTTCGTATGTAATAAAAATAATGTAGTCGTTATTTGAAATTACTTTGATAATGTAGAAATTGATTTGAAATCTTCACGTAGTACGAACTACTTGATATACTTACCTACTTGTCGTTTTTTCTCTATAAGTGTTCGTCTAAAATAGTCCAATAAACATAATATCGTGTAAATAAAAACAATTTATTGAAACACCTGTTTTCTATCTAAAAGCATTTTCTCTTTGATTTAATACCTGTTTAAAAACGTCGCTCTGTTTTTATTACCACATTAGCATTCAAGAGTAAACACGTTTAATTTGAAACGAAACTTATTTCGATCGTCTTGAGTTTTGGTTGCATGTTCTGGTTATATTATTGTACCTACTACATACATAAAACATGTTATATAGATGTAATATTCGCAGTAACTACCTATACGGTAATAGGTCTGTATATTTCTATTGTTTGTAAATAAAATCACTGACCAAGATCCAGAACAAAAATAGAAAACCCAAAACGAGAAACGTCCAATAAAAGGAAAAGACATTAGCCCAAGTTCCTAACTCCGTCAAACAAATAGATGTAGAAACATTTCATAACGTGCTGAAATAAAGATGAACATTACCGACCTTCTTCATAACGATAGTTGCGAACTTGGGTAAAGGACCGCAAAGCGATATTAATACGTTTTTTATCTCCCATAAGCCCACGGTAATGTTGGTCTAAAGATCCCAAATGTTTCTCTGATCGTAGTAAAGGCATCTCCGCCAATCAGAAAACAATTTCCTTTTTTGGTTTTGCGCGGGCGTAAAAAGCGGCAGATTGTGTGTGAACTCGCGTGAAAAAATGAGGTTTTTCTATATGTTGCCTACAACACCTAAATGTGCTCGTACCTCGTTTATGGCGACAGGTGGGTTGGCTGGGAGCTGTCGATCGACGTTCGGAAACAGTCGGCTTCAGACATTGTGAGATAGGTTATTAGATTTCCGCCTTCAGACTTTGTGGTTACCCTAGTTCCGCCGAGTATAGATAGATTGTGCATGGACTTGGAAAGAGAATACTTGCTCCTTAGATTGTTTATTCGATAAAAATGTCTCTATAAGTCTTTGTTGCTTGTGTTCGTTGCGATAGGTATTATGAAAATACCTGATGTCAAGACACAACAATTATTACTTTATGTAGACTTCTTTATTACTCGTATGTTAAAATACCTTCTACTTAGTACCTACTCGGTATCTATATTAAACAAACATTTGTCAAATCGAATCGAAAATTTTCTTATTTTATAGGGTTTATTTCAAGACAGAGCGGTATGTCGAATAAAAAGCTCATTGATATAAACATATTTAATTGAATTGAATCTAAGATTACGGTATAAATTCCTTTTTATAGAAGATCGGTAATAGAATTGAGCAAGAATAATTTTCCATTGGTTTTGACAAGCCTTAAAGCTTTTAAACGGGTTAATGTTCCGATCGACTCAGCTTTTATCTGAATATATTAGATCGAACGCTCGTATTTTATTTTAATTCATAAATATGGATATTGGACGAAAATGTCTTAAACATTTTTTGTCATACTTAGGATTAATGTACCTACTATAAATTAAATTCTGTAGTAAATCTCTCGTTTTTGCAGGCGATTAATCGTCTAATACCGCACGAGTCGAACTTTATTCTAATTTTAATACATTTTCGATTTTTAAACAAACTCCAATGATGATAACAATATTACGCGACATTATTAGTGGGAAGACAACGACCCGTATTATATATATTGGTTGTAAAAGAGGTTTATATTATCAATACGTTTTGAAAGCTATAAAAAAATGGGCCCATTTGAAACAGAGTTTGGAAATTCAAAACAAATATATACTCGTTGGTGTCGGTTGCATTCAAAGCAATTTCAGTTAGTGAACCTAGTCTGTAGTGTGTGGTTGTTGTAACATTTCATCTCGAAAATATTTTTTCTGTCCACAATTGTTATTGTTTGGGAAAAAATTCCAACTTCATTTTAAAATCATATTGAACTGAAACTTGTTTGTGGTTTAGAGAATAAAAAAGTAGGTTATGCTTTTTGAGTTCTAAATGTACCTGAGAAATGTACATAGTATGTTGTTAAGGTCCATCAAAATAGTTTCTGTGATTCATTCGTAGTGAGGCAAGGAGGACATTTGATTTTGTTACATACTTTTTTATTCCGATTGTCTACATAATATCTCTTTGTGTAGTATATTATACTTATACATACGCATATCTACGCGTAATTAGAATCACACACGCCATAATGCAACGTGTAGTTTCTTTCTGTAGCTTATTGCACATAAAATACCGCAATATTTTTCTACTGCATAATAATAATAAACTCGCTAAAGTCACAATAAAAAAAGCTCGTTGTGCCCTCTGTAATCCACTTGGAAACGGTATAAACAGATCCACTGATAAAAGTAGTTAAACAATAAGTAGCCAGCGAACTGTTACTCTATTATTTGCGCGAAAGTTTTAAACTAGCTTCCATTTAATGGGCTCAGACGTCAGTAGAATGTAGTTCTGATACCGCGCCGCTTACCGCATAGTATTCGTTATTCAGGAGTTTCGTCTATTTTTTTATGAACCTCAATTTGGAGAGCCAAAAGTATTCTAATTGCTTCGCCCGAATTATTCGTAGTAATTAGTTTCGTAAATGCGCTGTTTTTGTTTTTTGTTGGGAATTAGTACATGTGGTTTTACTTGTGGCAGTAATGTGGGTATTGGACCATAGATATTTTGAATTGCGCCTTATGTATATTTTATTTGGAACATTTTAAATGGAGCAAAATAAACTTGAAAGCATTAATAATAATTTTATTATTGACTAGCTGCGCCCCGCGGTGTTACCCGCTACATTTTTTCGGAATAAAAAGTAGCCTATATGTTAATCCAGGGTATAACCTATCTACATACCAAATTTCAACCAAATCGGTCCAGCCGTTTATGCGTGAAAGAGTAACAAACATCCACACATCCATACTCACAAACTTTCACATTTATAATATTAGTAGGATAGTAGGAAGTAGGATAGTAGGATATTAGTAGGAAGTAGGATTAGTAGGATAGTAGGAAGTAGGATAAGTTATAGGTATCATCAAATTAAGGCAAAGGATAGAGAGTAGTGGCCCTCTTAAAGTAAAGAACAGGAATAGACATTTTGCATACCCACTATTACTTAGACGTCGATTACTGTGCCTTCTTCCCAGTTAAAGTACCCGGAAGAAAATTCAATTAAAATGAATGTCGAGACTTTGATTCTCAGCTAATAGCATTCTTGTAGCCAGACGGACATTAATTGCATTTTACAGAGATGTTAATGTCAGAGTTCTAATTACATAACGCTTAATGGAGGCTATTAGACGCAAGAGGCACTAGATTCTTAAGTGCTAGATGTAAATGTCATAACCGTATCTTGTCGTAATGGAGCAAGGATTGTTCCAACACTGACCAGCCCCCTTACCATGAGTTCTTAAAACTTCACATTTTCCGTTGTGGAAGCGAGACGCCGCACATCACTGCACATAGCGACGTCTCGCTTTCACAAGGGATAATGTCCTGTTCTCAGAGTTCGTGATAACGGGGCAGTTTTAGCTAAAACGAGTACGAAAAGCGACAAATGAAACCAATATTGGTAATGAAATCCTGTAATAGGAATGTTGGTCGTTTGTGATGTTACATGTACGAGTTCATTGTATTGTAAGCCTATTAGCTCGGCCACGTAACACTCTGTGTAACATAGTGTTTACGAAATTTGTGTACCTACCTACCTATCTGCTTGTATTAACATTCCTACTTATTTCTCTTGACTAGTTTAAATACCTATAATACCTACAATTATTATGTTGTTATAAAATTAAGTCTAGATAATAAATAATTGGTCAAGGATTGTGCTGAAAAGTTTCATTGGAGCAAGCAAAATTGCCTACCTATATGGTAAGCGGAATTATTTACATGCTTGGCAATTAACTAATGTTGTCATGACAGTGGATGAGGCAAAACAGTTTGAATCATATCACGTATAATCCATGATCATCCCTTTCTTTCTAAGGAAAGATACAGTAGTACAACGCGCTTACTTTTAACAACCAAGAAAATACGGGGGCGGGTCGGCCATCGTTCTTGCGCTTTATACGTCACTGGTCACTGACAATATTGTAGGCTATTACCTCGTGCTAAGACAGATTGCTTTAGGAAATAAAGGTGTTATTGTATTTAACTAGCCGAAGTATTTCTTTACATCCCGATAGGGAAGGCAGAATCTGTTAGTGCACAAATGTTAGGAATTCTCTCCCTTATCTGTCTGTATTCAGTCTCATATAAAAGAATATAAAAGTATCACTAATTTAATGCTATTATACATTAAATGAACAATTATTTTAATCGTATTATAATAATAATAATGTATAGCCTATAACTGTCCCACTGTAGGGCAAACGCCTCTTCTCGTATATAGAAGGATTGAGCATTGATCACCACGCCAGCTCACTGCGGGTTGGCGATTTCAGAATAATTAAATCCAGGTTTCCTCACGATGTTTTCCGTCACGGTTAGTCAGTGATGTCTTAGAATAAGTAAGAAAGTATTTATAACATTGAAAAAGTCACATTGGTATTGCCCGGGTTTGAACCTGCAACCTTAAGTACTTACATAAATAATTCCAAATGTTGCTGTACTCATTTTTTATTTCGTTTATCCATTATGGAACGCAAAATATAACTAGAATAATATCTAGTCGAATGACAAGTTTTTGCTCAGATTTGTTCTTTTTATGCAAGCAAGCATTGGACATTAAAATAGATTTTCTTTGAAAGCTGGGCTGTCGATATCATTACGTATTTCAAAAGAAATAAGTAGTCGAAACGTACGACGATTTTAAATGGTAAAAGATCTCAGATTTTAAAATTGAGTTGTCCGTAATTTTCCTTACAATTAACCTTTCATACGTTGCATATTTCATGGTATTCACTGATACTTTATTAAATTGCACGTTGTAACAGAATTTATAATTAGGGTTGTCAGTCAGAATATATCACAAATAGGGTTGGGATACGTTCGTTAAATTTAATTTGCAACTAATAGTAAACCGAGTAGGTTTACCTATGTCGGCGTCGTTCTAATGAGAGCCTTGCACATGCCGCTGTTAGCGAGGCATGATTGTGCTACCATGTTGTATTCATCGTATCCACTTTAGTTTAAAATTGAATACACGGAATGTGGTCAAACTATGAGATTAAAGTTGGTAGTATATGAGGGTACATGGTATATCAGTTATATGATTGATTTATTTGCTGCCAGTGAATTAACATGTTTTATATAGGAGTAAATGTATAGATTAATATAAAAAGTGTTTTTTTTTTCAAGAGTATGTTGAACTGCCTCGTTGGTCTAGTGGTCGCTAAGCGCGACTGCTGAGCACGAGGTCCTGGGTTCGAATCCCGGGTCGGGCAAAGTGTTACTAGTTTGGATTTGTGCCCGGTTGATGGCAATAGGCTCGCCCCCTATTATATTGGGACCTAAAAATACATAACTGGCGAAATGTGGGTGTACTATATGTGCACCTCTGCCTACCCCTTCAGGGAATACAGGCGTGATGTTATGTATGTATCTATGTTGAACTGTGTTTGATCACATTTCGTGTGTTGTGGACTTCGTAGCCGACTACAGGGAGCATCAGGTTTCGTGTAACCGCAACACTACTGATTTCTATATATTTCTAAGAAATACATTCAGACGACGTGTCGCTTGAAGTCTGCTACCAACTTGTATATTTACTTTGATTTGATCAAAAGAAGTTAGACTTAATCCTTGTAAGATTCCATTCCAAGAAGACTTATCCTGCTTTCCCCTATTCTAAGAACAAACATTTGACGCGTGTCTCCAACGTAAGTATCATAATCTAATCCCAGTAGTCCCCGGAGCACAATTTGGGTAAGTGCAGCGATGTCACAGATAACACAACAAAGAGCGAAACTAATGCAATTTCCTTCATGCCAGCTAGCGTTATGAAATTGTTTTGCCATTATGTTATTGTTTTGCGGACGTGTTGCCACGGTCGATAGTGAAAGACACGACGAGACAACTTCGTTGAAGAAATAAGTAGGTATATATTTTTATTTAGGCTTCACAAAGTTATAGGAAAAACTGGTTTGGTATTCTGGTGGCTATTATCCAAAAATGATTTTATCTGCTTCCTGTTACTTCCACTTGAGATTTTGGTAATATTATATTTAGTGAATCGGAATGTTTGAAAGACTAATACGGTGTCTATTCTGTGTCGGAGGAAAAAACAAATTATAACAACTTATAAAACCTATACCACTTAATAACTAGAAGAAACTCATAAACCAGACAAAACTAAAACAATCCAAATAAATTATATTTTTATAAAACTTTCTCCTTCCTTACTAAGTTACTTTTACCCTTTTTTGCATGTTTTATACCTACCTTAAGAACAGTAAATCTTACCTGTAAAAGTTTTATAACTTCATGACAAGTCAGGGTGAAGTTGTACCTACTAATTAACGAAATGGAAACGGAGGATAAGTTTGTGACGATACATAAATTGATAAGCATTAAAATGGAATAGTTCATTTAGTGCATGAGCTTGAGCGTGCATTCTGCTACTTATGCGTTGTACGTAAGACCGATGTGACTTTCTTTATGCTAGTTATTATTAAGGTTGAGTAATAATTGTGATTGGAAAATGGTAATAGAGGAAAAGAGAACTGTCTAGACTAGATAGTTTTCTCTTTGTATTGCCCAGTTTGTTTCTTACTAGACAAACGCCGTCCTTATTTAAAACCTCTCCATTCTTAGCAATATCTGGCCGCTTGTATCCCGCATATCTGGCCGGATCAGTTCGTTAAGATTCTTGCCCATCTGTAGGGGTGCATTTATGCGACGTGGACAACCCACTTTCACTTCAGCTGAGTAGTTTTTTCTCTAACATTCGCTACATATCCAACTTCCATTCTCTATCACATGGGAATAATATATGTCGCGATATGAGGGTTAGCAATTACAGCACTTATTTTGACACAAATTCCTCAGTCTTCTACTTATTTAAGTATGTGTGCAGTTGCGTTAGAGGCTCTTTTAATTAATACTTAACTTACTTAGTAAAACTTGAAACTTATTATCTTGACTAACAATTTTATCATTACATATTTGTTCTTTCCGACAATTGTGTAAGTAAATATGACATAACATAGTCTCTTTACTCAGATAATTATGTGTAATCCGTCAGTCCGCGGAAACGTTATTAGGTTTTTATGTGTAGTGTATACTTGCAAAGAATTAGGCCATACATTATCGGCCATATGGGTTTTACGCTTTAGTGGATTAAATAAATGTAGGTGATGAAACTTGTTAACAACCTTTTTCCTTTTTGCTCAAGAATGTCCTCCTTGATGTACATTGTAAAACAAATGCCAACATATACCTGGATCCATTCGTTTTAAAATTCAATCAAGCGCTAAATTAGAATTCGTGCATAAAAATTCAGCAAACAATGGACCAAATTAAGGAAAAAGTAAACGTGACCAGACTGGGTGTTCAGTTTGTTTGGTATACTTTGGGAACTAAAAGAATATGTATTTCAAGAGAAGTACATACATACATACATAAAGTCACGCCTGTTTCCCTGAGGGGTGGGCAGAGGTGGAGACAAGAGAAGTAAATTATAATGCTATGACAATGATTTGTAAATCAGAGTCCGATGTGATTATAAGTGAATGGATTCAAGTATGCAAATACTAGAAATACGAGCATCTAGCATACATACGAAATGTCTTAATCTCATTTGCATAAAATTGAACACAGACCGAGGAACGAGTGACCATCCACTACGCAGGCTCTCCACTCAGTATATCAAGTAGGATACACTAAGTTCATCTACATTCCCAAATCCATTACGCAAATGGCAAGTATCTACCGTAACCATTTATTCATATAATATTTTACAACAAACAAAAACAATATACAAAAATAAAAAGTTAAAAAGCATCATAGAATTCATCTCCATCGATGTGAACCGGTAACGTGCCCAAAAGACTGGCGGCATTGCCACGTTGAATGGCAATGCTGATTCTTTGGCTAAAAAATTACCCAGCCCTTTGGTCACGTGTGGAGTCGACTAAGCGCTTTGCTAAATCATTAAACAAAGCGCGAGCGCTCGGACCCTATTACTTATATTAATTCTTGGCTACCTAATATTAAAGCACTTATATGACAGTGGGACAAATGCCCGTCCAGTCCGAGTTCTATCATAATAATATGAATAATTTCTGTCGCACGAACGGACTAACAGTAGCAAAGGGTTAACGGATCAACGCTTTTGTTCAGAAACGCGGACTTGAATAATAGACTGGTCGAGATTGTGTTTTGTCTCTGCGAAAATATTTCAGCTCCCTAATCGTATGAAAATAGTTCCTCTTTCAAAATAAATAATATTATGGTATTATCTGACAATGAACCGTTTTTTTAGGATTTTAAGAGTTCAAAGCGGACGGCCACACATATGAAATTAACATTTTATTTTCATTTTGTTATCTTATACAATTCGAATCCGCCTATATAGACAAATACATACAACGATGACAATAACTGCCTCGTTGGTCTAGTGTTCGCTAAATGTGTTTGCTGAGCCGATCTCAAAACCTTCATGGTTCGTCCTGGTTCGAATCCCGAATCGGGTAAAGTGTTTTGGGTTTTCCCATCAGGTAATTTTCAGTAGCACAGAGTATGGATGTGTACAAGGTTGATGGCAATAGGCTAGCCCCCTATTAAATTGGTGCCTATAACAAAACTAGCGAAATTTGGGCGTACTTGCACCTCTGCCTATCCCTTAGGAAAATACAGGCATGACGTCATGCTATGTTTTATGAAAATAAAATATTGACTTTCTACAGGCATATTATATTATATTTTCAGTTGGTTTAGTGTCAGAATAAAAAATACTGATATTCAATATCAACATTTATATTGTAGAACCGTATCATTTGATCTAGAAATATTGCCGCGGGCTGAGAACAAATTAAGTCAAACGAGACAGTATTGAAAAATGTATGAAAATATTTCAAACTCCGTCTAGCATATTTTTTTTTTCTATACAGTAGATAAAAAGCTGCGTTGTGTGATACATTTTTTAGTTAAGAATAATTATTATAGTAAACTCAATTTTTCTCAGTTCGGCTGCCGACTCTGCCGCGTAACCAGTTCATGAATAAGGGCTCCATTCGAGTTCGAAACTAGTCGGGTATTCCCGAATATACCCGTAAGTGTAACCGGAATATACCGTAAATAATATGAAAAACACTCGAAAAGGTTAGTAAAAAGCTCAATATTGTTGGAGTCAAAAACGAACAGATATGTTAATTAATTAACTATGGACCTTATGCGAACAGTATTAGGGATACTTCACAATGCATTTAAATTGACATAAAAATGTAACCTTAAAATATAATTATGTGACCTTCAATCAAATATTTGTAACATGAACACATGAAACAGATTAACAGTTTTGTTGTGACTTCCATAATGTGCCCTGACAGTTGAATAGAATTGCATATTCGCGTAAATAATTTAATTAATGCATAATGAACACGGCTATCGTGATAGTTATCGACGTTTCATTATATATTGACTGTCCTAAAATGAATTTACCCCTTACAGCGCCTGTCTTGTATGGAAGACAAGCGTTTTTGTGCTCTCCATGCAACGACTTCATTAGAAGACAATATCCAATCGTATCATTTCAAAATATATACATACCGTGGCGCTCAAAGGGTTAAACAATAGCACGACAATAAATAAACAATCGGCAAGCGTACTTATAATAGGCCACTGGACTGCAAAAAGGTTATGTTATCGGTCATTCTCTGAGTTGTGTAAATACTGAACAGAGGAAAAAATACAGTGAGAGGCCATAGAGAAAATAACCGGTACCATTTCTGTGTATTTTCTAGATCATTTCGAACACTGAACGAGCCCTTGAGTTCCGTGCTTCAGATATTTGTTCCGACTTTCCATGTTTGCGCAGTTTGTGTCTGTAAATGCAGCGTTGGAATAGACCCAAATAAGATTACGCAAGTTATAAGTGTTGTAACTCCAAACTAAACTCGCCTATGTCAAGTTGAGTTACCACTGGACCGATCTGCAGTCATGCATAAAAGACCCACAACTGGAATGTGTATAAGTACATATACGTAGTCTTATTACGCTTCGATGGTCTATTAGTCGATCAGGATCACCTCTAATTTGAGGTATTGCCGCTACTCGGTAACAACCTGTTGTATTTAGTCGACGGAATCGTGTTCAAATACAGCTGGATCAATACTCAGTTCTGGGAATACACTGACGAGATGCACTTAGCTTACCGACGTAATGAAGGGCCATATACATTTCTATTTAGAGGCTTGTGAATTTATGTGTACATATAGTTAGTTAATTATCTTAAATCCTTAGCAAATTGGTGTAGCAAACATTAGCCCACTTAGGTCTGATAAAACGTCTGATAAGTTGACCACCACTATTCTTTGATATGGGACCAACAGTGACACGTATAATTAAATGGTTAAAATAACTTTATTTTTAACAAAAACTGTGAACATTCTTATGTACGCTGTCACCGGTGACTAGCTCTCGACGGTAAACGCTTACAAATTAATTTGACAATCAGAAATGTTCTGCAGAAATCCCAGGCCAAGACTCATTAAGCCGACGAACATCCTCTAAAAATATGTATTTACCTATCATATTAGGTAAGGTAAGCGGCAAATCATCACTGACAATCATAAGCCAAGTGGAAATCCTAATCCTCTTTAAGGAAATATGAGTCTTATATAACAAGGTAAACATAATAAAACGACAAAGTTACAAGATAATTCTTAACCATCTCCAAACGTAAACCCATTTGAGTTGCTCCGAAACTTTAATAATACGTTTCATAACAAGGCCGCAGACATTTTTAACTCACTTCCACGAACGTTAAAACTCTTAACATCCGAATCGCGTCTTGTACGTTTAAAATTTACATCAGTTACGAGCGAGGGAAACTCATGTAATAAAATCCGCGGGTGCCGGTCTATCGCGACATATTTACATAAGTACGTTTAACTTCATTCGTTCGATATATCTACGAGTTGTAATGTGTAATTCTTATTCCAATCTCGTGTGTACCGTATGTCTGTACTTATCATACTTGCTTCTTGACAGATTTTATTGTTGACATACATTGGAGCCAACGTTGGCAGTTTTTATGTCATGTTAAAATCCCTTTGATGTTGGAGCAATTTAGATACCAAGATTTGTGATGTGATTTTTGTTTTATTCAGTGGTAGCGAGCTTCTGTTTGATCATGGTCGTGCGTATAACACGCGAAAAATATTTGTGTTTGCCCACAAGTACACCCTCATATACCTACAGCATTTACATGAGTTTACAAATTGTAAATTGATATTTCCATTGGCAGCGTTAAGAGCAAGGACCTATTAAAGATTGTTTTAATTAAGTGAAGCCCTAAGGGGATGAAATTGAGATTTATATTTGGCTGATATAATAGGTATCTAAGTTGAAGTCTTCAATCTATAAATAAGTCTAATTTACGTTAAAGGTACCTTAAGGGTTTTAAAAGTAGGTACTAATTTAGAAGGCACATGGGCACTATTGTCCATATGCCATTTATGCAGTGCCACTTTGCAAATTAACTTGGGAGAGGAAAATATTTATTTTTAACTATTCTAGAACGGAGCCGTAATTGTAGTAACCATTATAGTACCTACTATTAATGTAAATTGAAATAATTTTCTATTAGAAAAAACTGTATAAAACAAACGATCATAAAATTCAATTAATTGAATTTGAGTTTGAACTCCGAAACCAACTAATTTTAACATGGACGAGATAATATCGTACTAATTTATCAATACGATACCTTAATAACATTTATGCCTCCGTACTTGTATATATGTCACGGTTTTACTGTATCCTCTTCACATAAACGTACCGGAATATTGTATGAAATACCGGTAGCCTAGTAACTGACAACCTGCGGTATTCGAAGCTATCTCATTTGGCCTCCACCAATATTTATCGAAAATGTGCACGTGTAATATACATATTTGGGTTTGACCTGAGTAGTACAGGGACGTCCAGGCGGGATGCTCATGTCATGAATTACGTATTCTCTCAAAATTGAACATCCGTAGGTGAAAATCTCTTCCCAATTTTAATAAAGTAGCCATAAGTGGAATGTTTGCTTTTAAATCAGTTACAGTTGGCTTTACTTTAGATAAGTCCGCAATGGCATAACTTGTGCCAATATGACACCATCGGACATAAAAGGAAGAATCAATAACTATCAACAGACCTTAATAAAGTTGCTATAAATTTTGTATCTAACAATAAATCGACGAGATTTTAATAAAACAATATTTTCGTCTAAATTGTATGCGAAAGAAAGTATGAATTTTAAATAAAGGGAAGACATTAATATGTTTAGCTGGCAACAAATGTAACCCGTTCAAAGATAAGTTTGATTGATACGACAGTGCGTGAATGCGGGTGTGATTTGTCGCGAGGGAACACGATCGTTTTAGTACTGTTTCATGTAGCCCCTGAGAGCCCGGCTTAGTCCCAGTACCGCTGGATCTACATAAAAATATTCTGCAATGTTATGGTTGCATATTGTATGTTTTTGTAGATATTATTTCAGATTTTTACATGCATAACTTACGCCTCTTTGTTATTAGGACGCTAATCATCAGTCTTACAAGTTAGCCACATAGCGTTTTAGTATTCTAGGTTCAAACATCGCGGAGATTAGAATTCTATAACATCGATTTGTCGATGGACTACTATTCTAAGTGACATACATATATTTGTGTGACCGCATATGTTCGTCTCAAATCTGTGTGTTTTTGTACCTATGTGACATGTCTATGGAAAACACCCATGATATAGAAGAAATTCCGAGTGTGGGACAACATAAAAAAAACTAAAGTAAACTAAAAAAATATTTTACATCCCAAGCCTTATAAAAAACTGAAGGCCTATAACAGATATACCTATTATATATTTTACTATAGATAAGAAGAACTGGTTTGCTGAACTATACTCATCAAGTGATTACAGTGCAGTTTTTCTTACAGAGAAAGAACTGAGGCGGTGCTGCGGTTTGGCGCCCGCATAGCTTTGCGACGCGCGGTTTTGTTGCAAAAGTTACGAGCTCGTTCAAATGAACGGTTTGACCAAACTGTATCAAATGCGGGAAAAGATCGCCTGCATATTTGGTTAGGTATTGAATAGTTTACGCGGTCATAAAATGGAATGTCTAAATCAAAATGGCGATTGTCATGCGGCAACTACGGTGAATGCGCGAGTATGTACATTGTACTAGTACAAGTACTTCGTGTGTTATGAATGCTGCACGATTTTTACGCGTTGATAAGTATGCTTGAAAGTACTAGCCTAACTTTACTTAATTGTAGGTTCGTTAGTCTCTACGGACAACACACCACCTTGGTGACTGTCATTTTCTTCGAACAATGGATACAAGTTTAACAAGTAATTATTAAGTAATTGCAAGATACGTCTTTTATGGAATGCAAGGAAAAAACCTAACTGGTGTACTCAAAATTACCAAAATTAAGATGTTTTGGCTTGATCCAATATACGAAACTTTGAAGAAGTGCCAAAAAGTTTAAAAAATGTAAAACATTTAGGTACCTACGTATTATACATATAAAGCACTATTACCTTTAGGTCAGAGTAAGTTATAAAAGTAAATAATGTATGTACATGGGTATGTTATTAATCCCCTATCAACACCTGCTGACATAATTGGTTTATATCTTATATAGCCAGAAAACTTAGGTACTACCTCCTCAATTTTTGGATTAAAAAGGGAATCACTATTCCATTGACTGCATTCATGATTCTTGAACTGTAATTATACTCTAAAACTCTTTGTTGTTTCTAAAAGTGCAGAGTCATCAATAACTTCTAAATCTTTAATCTTATGGGCAGTAGGGCTTATAGTACCCAACACGTTCACGCACGTGATCCGCTGTAAAACAACATGAAAATAAATGGCCAATAAGATGAGACAAGTCCACTCACTCCTGTAGCCTTTAGGCACAAATTCACAAGCGAATTTATTTATAAGCCCAACGTAGAGATGGAGCAGTAAAATCTGCCCAGGGATACGTGTACAGAATACCAAAGGAAATAAATAAATTCAAATGTATGTACATATTATGTGATTTTAAAATGTTGGTTCTGTTTTTGGATAACTTATCTCTAAGTTGTGTTTTACCAAACAGATTTACTTCACATTTGGTTTAAATATGGAACTTATAAGGAGGTTATATTGTTTAAACAAATTATGTTAACTGCCTTATAGTTTGCGGAATATCATTTCGAATTACCTACGATAGGCAACCCCTGTTTTTTTTTAATATTTCACTGGTAATACAAACCCAATATGTTATAGATACTTTAACAAAAAATAGGCCCATTTATCAATATCTAGATAAATTTTATTCAGATAAGTTCGATACTTTAACAAAACGTTAAATTTAAATATTCCTCATTTAAAACTTATCTAGCAATTGATAAATCGATTCTTAAAATAACAACGCATTTTATGTAAAATAAACTGGGGAATGCGACGTCACACATCACTCAAAAAGTGCCGCAATAAAAAAGGCTTAATCCCATAAAATATACATATATATGCACATTCGTGAGCAGTCGTCTATCATGTATAAAAATAATGAAAGTTCCTAAGTAACGATTACCTTTGTCGTAAAAGTGAATTTTCATCATAACGCCCGGGGAACGCACCAGTGAATATTAGGCCCACTTGAGGGGCGAACACACTTAACTCCATTTATCACACCTTTATCGTATAAATGTTACATAAAAATTCGTACGCGCAGACAACTTGAACGTTCCCCCTCTTATTTTCCTTTCGTTGCCTACTTGTCTTTATTTTCCTTTTATATAAAGAAAGTTGTTTATCTAACTAATCCTTACAAATCTTCATCGCTTTACTTTTAAAATGGGCCGAAGCCTGTCGCTTGAAAGGGCTCTGTTACTTCGCTTAATTGAAGGATTTTCACATTTTCAATAAACTTTATGAACTAGAGAATAGTGTTTTCATTTCTCAATAATATACTGCGGAACAATACTGAACGATACAAAGAGGTATCCGCCACAGGGTGTTCCATCGAGATTGCAGCTACTGAATATTAATAGGCATCGTTATAACAAACTATTTGCAACGCAATGGAATTACGAAACAGCCACTCCTGTCAATATTGACATTACAAATGAATTCGTCAGGTCCGCAACATGTATTTGTACCCACTTTTAAAACTAAAGCTCATGTTTGAAACAGTTTTACAGTACGTTTTATTTTCCTATTTCAGCACTTGATTGCATTCTATCTGTTTATTCAGCAGAAAATAAACAAAAATAGCATGTACACATTAATTTGCTGTTCATTTAAAACTTTTTTACTAGAATTTCCTTGTTTTGATTTTATTTACATATTTTATTACGCTGCATATAGCGAGTAACAACGGAAATACAATCAGACAATAAAAATTCAAAGTTAATCTGATTCTGTTTGCAAACAAGCGTTCTCTTTGTTATATGAGGAGTGAAAAGATGAGGAGTATCATAGTTTATTATTTTTTTTTATATCAAGCTGATGAATCAATTAATTACTATAAAGGAAAATATTTGTATAGGGAAGTGGTGTTTCTTTATAGAGGCCTTAAATCTGAAATAAGCTTGTTTATTCTATTACTATATTTTCGTGATCCGTTGTCGTATGTTTTTCTACGCAACTGATAAAAAATACACTTATTCTGTTATTACTAGCTGACCCGACGAACTTCATACCGCCTTCTCAGCGTTTAAACCTTTCCTTGACTTCCACAACTATTTCAAAACCAAAATTACCCAAATCGATCCAGCCGTTCTCGAGTTTTAGCGAGACTAACGAACAGCAATTAATTTTTATTTATATAGATAGATCTATCTTCGAATTATATTATCTCATTCTAGAAATATGGTAGGTTCAGTAACATTTAAATTAATTTCCCTATAGTAGCTGTTAAAAGCTACCACTATTAAACACTTTCATACAATATTGAGTTGTTTTCATATAAATTCGGTACAGCTATTCATAAATTATTTATTTCACTGAAATCTACATGGCGTTAGAGTTAAATTTAGTAAAGTATTTTATTTAATACTAGCTGTTGCCCGCGACTTCGTCCGCGTAAATTTCAGATAAAAACACCAGGAGACTATAATCTGATATTGTAAGTAAGTGAAAAACACTATAAATTACTTATCGAAAGGAATGTACATAGTATTTTAATGATAAGGGTATTTTTAAATTAAGATGGGGCTAGTTTACTTGCTTAACCGATTTCGTGGGTATGATCGGTGAATATTGAGTGACTTACAGGAAAGTTATTGACATGATTGGTTTGCTTATAAGGAATGTACACATAAAATTTTGAATGTACCTTGGTTTTACTGTATCTATGTACTATATTGATGGCATGCATTTCTCTAAACTTCGTTCGTAGTTTTGTCCTCAGCAGACAACATATAAAGAGAGTGTGAACTGGTAACTCGGAAGGGAGCATTATACAGTTAAATAATAATAGCAGCCTATAACTGTCCTACTGCAGGACAGAGGCCTCTTCTCGTAGAAAGGGATTAAGCATTGATCACCACGCTAGCTCACTGCGGGTTGGCGATTTCAGATTACTAAATCCAGGTTTCCTTACGATATTTTCCGTCACCGTTAGTCAGTGGTGTAGAATATCTAAGAAAGTATTTATAACATTGAAAAAGTCACATTGATACTTGCCCGGGTTTGAACCTGCAACCTTGTGCATACAAATCAGGTATGTTAACCACTTGGCCACCACGACAGTCATACATATCATATAGTTATCCGAGTAAAAATCAGCTGGTTTCTATTCCTTAATAATTAAGTCTACCCCTGCGTGAGCTATCGTGAGCGATGATAGTTTGTACGTCAAAATGCGCCAAACGGTTATATTGGAATTGATTGTAGCAGACATTTAAACGAACTGCTCATGTCCGTCACCCATATGTTGGACCTGTGGGCGACGAACTTGGGCAGTTCGTTGCCCAAACAGAAAAGGCGGTGCGGGCTGGCGTTTCACGTGCGCCTTTTAAGAAGGGTCGTAAGGCACGTAGGCCGTACGTGGTGAGCGGGACCAATCGTGAAGAGGCGAGTCAAAATTTGTTTCAAAAGACGTATACGTGTGTACATGTAGCATACATGTAGTTAGAAGGATACCCTGAGGTTTTAGCTGGTAAGAGACCGGCATAACACTCCGTCCGCTCAGTGTGGAGGAAGTCCATGAGGATTTTCCTAGCAACAAAAATACTTTGATAATTGTGTGGAATTTAGAATTTGACTGCCTTATTGGTCTAGTGTTCGTAAAATGCGACTACTGAGCGGGAGTTCCGTGTGTTCGTCTACCAGGTTGGACAAAGTGTTATGGGTTTCAACTAATTCTCAGTAGCTGTACCGACTTTGAATTTGTGCCTGGTTAATGAAAATTTAATAATTGGCGTAATAGTACATAAAGGCATATATTGTACGTAGTATATTGTACATAAAGGCGTGATAGTATGGTATGAGTATGGCCACCGCTACAATTTGTTATAATTTCTGCATCTATGATGTTTCTCTACAAAACGGTAACTTTGAGGTGGATCACAGACCTTTAACTTAACGATGGGTGTCTACAGTACACTTTCTGCTAGAGAGTTAAAACATATAAACAAAAAAAACTTCAAAATTTTATGTCGTTTGAATGTTCCAGTGAATAAATATTTATGTTGTCGAATGCGGGAATAACACTATCACATCACATCTTAACCAACTTTTCCAGGAACGTGAAGTAATGAGAAGAATTCTGTATACTCCGTCTAAATATTACTATTTATTAATATTTATGTATATGCAGTGTATAAAGTGCAATATATAAGTAAAGTTTTTACGGAGCATTTAAGTACGAAAATATTTATCTATAGTCACCGAAGAACAGGAATGTGACTCGATCCATTACATGGTGGTTGTTCCTGCTGAGTTCTATCTAAAACTATTGTACATTCTTAATTTAGGATTACATTTCAGCAAATGTCTCTTAAAACTATAGCGTAACTCTCCAAGAACAGACGTTTTGTTGCTTCAAATTGATGTGTATATTGAGTATGGTGAGCGCTAATTTGCCACCTAAGAGAGAGAGAGAGAGTAATTCTGAAAGACAATTTTGCCCCGATTATTTGTTTCTTAACCTTATGCAAGAATGCTGATACTAAGTAATAAGTGTTTCAAAGTGGTCTGTGTGAATGATTCTTGGTAGACAGCGCCTAAATGGTAAATTGTTTCTCCAGCGTTTTCCATATTTCTACGGTATTGATGAATCAAAGGTGTAACCCAAATTCGGCAGATGAAATAACTTCGATGTAAAATAAAAAAAATGAGAAATCTAACATTTTGATGGAATAGCTAAAATAGAAAATATTACTGAATATTGTTATTAACTATTCTGTGGTTAAAGTAAAACAAACAACATTCTATACATATTTACAATGGTGAAGTTACAAACTTATTAAAGTAGAAAAAAATTAAAAATTAATTAACTGTAAATAGTTTGGAATAATATTATGTTAAAAATATGTTATAATTGTCTTTTTATTAATATTTAAGTTCGAAAATATCCAAAAAGAAATTAAAGCCTATGCAAAAAGAAAATCCTTTGGCAAGGATCGATCTCTATACATACGAGTATAAAACGCAGGGCGATCGCTTAACCGCCACGCCATGATACTTGACGTAAATTTTAAAATAGATGTTTCTATACATGATATGATTTACTGCTCAGCTCCTTATGGATATAGCGTGATGATTTCTACTTCAGAGGTTCATCTGTAACGAATCTGCATATTGTAATATTGGTTTTGTCTTAAAGTGCTATAGAATGCGCCGCCACGCCGGCCGTTACCGCCGCAACCGCTATGTCCCTGCCTTTTATCTGTAATATCTTCGAAACTATTTATTTAAATTACTTGCTGTAAAGGGTAATTTTGATCTATATTAAATGGACAATATATTGAAGGTACTTAATTCGATAAGGATTTATGCTGTATTGCTCAAAATCGCTTCGTAAATAAGTCATTATTTCTCGTAAAAAGTAAAAGATAAAAAATGGTTATTGTGGGTTATTCCTAAGAGATAGACATATGCCTTCGCGGACTTTTTTGTAGGCATTTTTATGGTGTACAATACTGTAGTACATTGTTTTGATATATCTCGTAGGGTTTAGCCAGCGTTTGCAATGTAAGCGTTGTTATTTTCGACATCACATTAGAAAACTCTAAAATTATCAGTGTTTCTCTACTATATTATGCATGTATTATAGACATAAACCTTCCTTTTGAACCACTCTATCTATTAAAAAAAACTGCATCGAAATCCGTGGCGTAGTTTTAAAGATTAAAGCATATATAGGGACAGACAGACAGCGGCGAGTGACTTTGTTTTATAATATGTATGTATATGTATGTATGTATGTATGTATATGTAAGGACAAAGCGTGGGTAAATTGTATGGTTGTTTTTATTTATAATTTGTGTAGTTGATTACTATTTTGTGCACTGTGTTGGATGTATTTATTTAGCTACGTACCTATGTTGCAAGGCCGTAGCCAGCCTCTGGGAGGCTTTATTTAATTTGCCAGGCTTTCAGGCGTGACCCAAGAGCTTCCAGCTTAGATATTGCAAGTTAGCGCATTTATAAGCAGTTGATAGTATCAACTGCTTATCAACTTGATACCTATACCGAGTCCTCTTATGTCCTCTTAATCGAACTTTGTAAAATAATGTTTATATGATTTTTTTAGCTAGCACAATTTTTTTATTCATTTTGAATAATGCATTTTGAAGTATTTAGAAATTGTAAATATTTCATACTATTTACATTAAAAAACGTTCTTTAATGCTATGTAGAAAATTAATTGTCGTTAAAAAAGCGCATACTTGTAGCTAAACACCATTTATGACGTCATGTTTAATTCATAATACGAATTCTATTTCAAACCAAGTTCATCTCGTAGCTAATTTTAAAAAGCCTTTCTATACTTACTATTTATACAGCTAAGGCCGCCGAGACAGGCAAACGTCATTGCATGCATTTTTATTTTTCGAACACTCCGTTCAAATTCCTATTTTGACGGTGTATTTTTATGCGAGAAATGATTGCATGGTTCAAAGTTTGGCAACTGTTTGAAATATATTTATGAAACTAAAAGCTGTTGGACACATTTTATTATTTAGGTTTTATAGTTCATTGAAGTGGACAGTTTGGGTCTGTAGTTAATTAACTACAGGCCCAAACTGTCCACTTCAATTCGCTACATGAACTCAGTTGCTAACCCCGACGAAAAAAGAGGGGTGTTATAAATTTGACGTATTTGTCTGTGGCTTCGTAACTCCTAAACGAGTGGCCCGATTATGATGCGGTTTTTGGTTGAAAGCTGACGTATAAAATCTTCAACTACACAATAGAACTTATATGCTGTTAGATATTACACCTCACCCGCTGTTTGAGCCAATTATATTCCTCTATCGAGCAAAATTTTTAACCATCTCCTTTCTAAATATCTTTACCAAGGCTTTATAAACACGTAATAATACTCAACCTTAGAAAACATTACTGTAGGTTAGGTCACTAGCACTGGTTGTCTGTTCATGCGGTTTGGAAGCCGAATGAGGAAACCCTTATAATTTTAAACAGCCTCTAGAGGCCGAGCCAAATCCCGATTACGTTCTCAATTTTGCAGGCGCACGATTCTAATCAAAATTCGGAAATGATGTTAATTTAATTTAAAAATTGGACACTGCGGTCCCTTACGGTGAAAAGGGAAGTTAATAAATAGAAGCCTGCGAAGTGCGCGTCGTGTCACGCGAAATAAGGGTATCGTACTTATTAAAGCTTGGTCAAAAATAATAACAAACAAAACTGTTTGTTGTAAATGAACTTTGGAAATACAAAAGACTGATATTAAAATAATTATATGCATAGCTATACAGTATGTTCTATGTAGCGGACAGATATTTTAATCGTTGGGTCTTCGTTCCTAGTTAATAATTCAGAGCTTTTGCTATTCTGTTGTTTTAAATTAGCTCACACTGTCTTCCTCTTACTAGACAAAGCCCTCTCTAGAATCGAGTTTTGCGATATACTCAAAAAATATTATACAAGCCTAAGTTTCCGGTCTATAAATTCAAAATCAATGTTATACGCACGTCTACAACAATGCGTGGCTTGGTGGCGGCAGGACACTAAAATGCAATTGACATAGCCAACAATCAATTATAGTACATTCATTCACCACATGAAATACTACGTGCTTATTATTTATTGGAATTGCATGCGGAGATATTTTGCGCGGATTAATCATTTTAATCAACCAACAAATGAAATGTTCATTCCTGAACGAGCGGTGTCGACAGTTATTTTACTTCTAACGCTAAACATTTATTTCAATTGCGTTGCCATCGATTTCCGATCAACTGGTATTATAATTGGTAGGCATTATGTTGAATTTCAATGGAATGTTTCCTTTGTTGAACGTAAAAGGAATTAACTAATATTGATCCTATGTAGGTACTTAGAACTGGTTGTTATAAATACCTGTGTTTTAACACCACATATTATGGCCGTTCTCCGTTTGGCACATCATTTATTTACAAGCCACACACACAATCACGCCTACAATCTTGGTGGGGAGGAGTCTTCTTTACCAGAAGTCTTAACCTTCTTTACGCCCATCATCGTAAGTCTCATGTAGGACTAAATAAGTGACGCGTCTATTACCATTTATCGGTTCATACCCGGTTTGCCGCCTCTTAGAAATCTCTACGAATCGCTTTGCAGGCGCTTTGGACGGAAATCGTATTCTTAGTTGGTCCTCCCACAGACACAATGTAATTTACATACACGATTTGCAGTGTAGATAAAGACAGTCCAATTCTACTCGCTCTTGAGTTATATAAGTTTAACATATACCTCGTTGTAATTGCCTCGTTGGTGTAGTGGTTGCTAAGCGCGACTGCTGAGCACGAGGTTCCTGGGTTCGAATACCGGGTCGGGCAAAGTGTTAATGAGTTTTCCATTAGGTAATTCTCAGTAGCAGCACGGAGTCTGGATTTGTGCCCGGTTGATGGCTAGGCTCGCCCCCTATTACATTGGGACCAAAAAACATAACTGGCGAAATGTGGGTGTACTATTATGTGCACCTCTGCCTACCCCTTCGGGGAATACGAGCGTGGTGTTATATACCTATCTCTTATTTGGATAGCCTTCATTTACTTCCTCTGATACACGATTCTAGATACGCAGCTTTAATTATGCAGATGCTCATTAAAATTTGCCGACTGTAGGCGTTCTAATAATGTGCAAACTTTGTTTGACTTTTGACGAATGTTGTCGGAACATTATTCTGTAAGAGTTAGGTGTAACACAAAATATATTTCTAGCTTTTTTAATTGTGTACGTCACTGTACGTGTATATGTACCATCGCGCCCGTATTTCTCGAATAGTTTTCAAACATGAAATACCAGAGTAGATACAACTCACAAACAGAATTTTGAAACATAGTTTCAGTCTATTATATTGTTCTAAACACTTTTAGATGTTTATTATACTTTATTTTCATTTAAAATTATGAGAATTTCTCAACTGGTATTATCAGGGCATTAAAAAGTTAATGTTCTGCATTTCACTGGCCTTTTTCAAACGCTCTGAAGTGTTGCTTCAATCGTATCGTTATCACTGACAAACTAAATAAAAAGTCAACAGTTGAGGCTTGCGAGCTTAGTTTTGCACCAAGCTGATAACTACGCAATTTGTAGTTCTTTTTAACTATCATTATCAGCTGGAAGACGTCTACTGCTGAACATAAGCTTTTTTACTTTATATAATACCTATATCTTTAATTACTTAGTAAATTACATTATAGAACTTTACCATCACACATTTTGTCTAATTTTGTCTTTGGAACCATAAAAGATCTGTGTTAGTATTTTAATACGATATAAAACAATACTTTTATATGGAACTGCGATGCCAATAGGAGCTTCCTAAATAAAAAAATCTACATACATTTAAATTCTAAAAATAGAATAGGAACTGTCAAAACAATTGCACCAGAAACCGAAACGAGCCAATCAGATTCATGTACAACGCGTCAATACAGACAGTCGATGCAAATTCAGACCACGTACGTTGATAGTTATCTGCGACGATTTCAATCTGGGATACCGCAGATGGTGTTTACGGCCGCATGCAGTTTATGTGGAAATTGCATGCGCGCGACGCATTAGCGACTACCCGCAAATTACGAGCGCAATCTCCTACGAATCTGCGACCACTTTCATAATATTTGTCGACTTTATAGCCTCGTACCAAGTTTTATGCGAAAACTTTTAATAGCGAAATTGGTTTGTTGTGTTTACGTATGTAGCTACACTGTCTACGTGTGCTGCAGTTGTGACTGTTCGGAATTTAAATTGCTTTCTATTTTGTTTTAATTTTTTACAGCATTTGGATACCAGACTTGTGTAAATGCATAGTGTTTTGTTTTTATTTAAATAAGGAATTAAATTATTTTTTATTTGACATGTATTTTAATGGCGTGTACTATTTGTGTATCAATTAGATAAAACAACGTACCTATTATCCGACTACAATGCCAGAACTTGCGACTTTTAATTAAACTTGCACAAAAAAGTTTCTCAAAATTGTTTCCCCTACTGTAGATATTCAACCTTGACACGGGAATCAAGATTGCAAAAGCCTTAACGATAAGAATGCAAATTGTTTATTTGTTAACAAAGGTAAAGTATAAAATCTACACCGTGTATTTCCGATAAAAGAGCTCTGAGAAACTTCTTAGATATTTGTAAGCAAAAAGGTATACCATGAATATGTAATTTCAATTCAGAAAAGGTGTTGTATTTTTGTTTAAAAGAAAGAATTTATTCTGGATCGCGAGTTCTTTACATACTTCAAACATTCTTTCTATTAAGCTGATAATACTTATCTATGAATATGGGATTGTGTTATAGGTGTGTATATAATGCAGCAAAGGAACAATAATTAATATACTTACGTGTTTTTAGTACTAGATCGCCGGGGCTTGAACATATTACCTTTGACTTGGCAGTCCAACGGTCATAACACTCGGCTATCAATGCTATTACATAGTATATTCCAACAAGGACATCGTTCTTTACTCCCACAAACACAACGACATTAAAAAAGGTACAAACAAATATGTCTTCCGAATAACGTTCACATCATCACACAGACCATTATTCAGCAGGTAAATCCCTATCGGGGTATCGCGACTAGATGTCTGCAGACCATATTAATGGCCGTACCTGCCTGACTGTGACGGATGGGAGGTACTGACCTGACGTTGACCTTACACCCTTGCTCCCCCAATTTATTCCGGGCCAATTTACCTTTGTTTTTATTGTGTTATCTTTGACGGTACCTTGTTCTTTCCTTGGAAGCTTACAAATAGTCCAGTCATTAATGTTGAGAGGACGTTGTCTTTGACTTTCTTTTGTTTTCTGTTTATAAAGTATTGTAGGTTTGGTTTGGTTTATATTTCCTTTGTTAACGACATTGAGATGATATTTACGGTGACTTTTCCCGGAATGCGAACCCACAAGGCTTTTAACTAACAATTCATTATTGGTAACATTAAAAATTAGTACTAAAATACGCCCCATTAAAATCGTTATCTAAAAATCAAGCAAAAATCAACCTACTGCAAATCTAAAGAAGGTCTAAACGTTTAAATATTTAAAATCAACTAGCACTCTACAGCATAATACTATATCAGGTAGGGGTCGGCTCTAAAACCGAATCTGTTTATTTAATTAACAAAACGGAGCATATTCCGGTTACGTACACCCTTAAAAACTAATACATACATAACTAGAGTAATAAACAACAAAACAATGTTGCTCTCTGGTCGACACCTACAAATGAAAATCCCAGAAAACCCATTCCACACAACGTAATAATACGAGTATGTATAGAAAATAAGCCTCTGTCAAAAGGTAACTGAAACATTGTTTCAAGCTTTTTGTTGCCACATTTACGAGACTTCAGTAAAGTAAAACGAACGTGCTGGTGATTTTAATATATTTGTTTAGGTGTCTTTAAACAACTTTAAAAACACCTCTATAAAGGTGAGTTTAAAAAAGTAATATTAATACCTTCTCGCATAACTTGCAACCTTTTTTGCAAACTAATCGAGTTTGTCAAGCATTCACCTTCACGATGCCATTGCATTGTAAGAATGTTGTTTTCAATTGGAGTTAAGGACTTTTCCTACCTTATAATGTTATGGGCCTTCTTAACTTACCTGTTTAGTGACACGGCTTAGTTTCGTTATTTAATTATTCCGCTACTAATCCAATCCCTAAAGCGATCTAATTCAGAAATCCCTACGAGTGCCTATTAATTTAGTGAATGTTGGTCTAACTAATTAATTTATTGTACCCGATTGGTTACCATGTGTTATGTAACGGGGTCGTGATTTTTGTATGATATTATTTTAAAATTAGGGTTTTTTATTGTGTTTTGCACAATTTCTTTCCTCTTACAGAACACACATTTCATAACAAGGGGATAAAACTTGAGTGAATTTATTAATAATATCTGTGCGGTTAAAATAAAGTGTGAATGAGGCGGAAGAAGCATGCCAGGATCGTTGCAAAATTGAAATCTGTGTTCTCTGCCTATCCCTCTGGGAAACAAGCGTGACTTTATGAATGTGGGAAAAATCTGGGTAGGTACTTTGACACAAATCCTATTCAGATATTTTCTCAGTTAATTTCAATGTTGAATAATTTGAATTCGAACTACATTTAAATAGCAATGTTCCCGTTAAACGCTAGCAAACTGCTTTATAATACAATAAACGACCCCTCGTACCTGCTCTACAAATAGATTTCCACGCAAGCTCCACTTGCTTCGGAGCACACAACTGTATTGGAAACAAGCCGTATACAAGCTTCGCACCAACTATCTATACTCCACACTATCCAATTGCGACAACATTCTATATGACTTGACCGAAAGGGTTGTGTACCTAGGTAATAGAGAATTTGTGTCCATAGGGGGTGTCAGATTTGAATTTTGGGCGAACGGAGACTAATTCAAAATACCTTCCGTATGGATTCGATTAATGCCAAAATATAAAAGATATCTAATTATATAGCTAACACTTCACAAAATACTTCCGATAAGTCTAACATCGCTATATTCCCAATATTTGATTTCATAGAGATATTTATTCATTTGTTCCAAGTAAAATAATATCGCGAAAAGGTTATATCTAGCTCCCCTTTATTATTTTTTTATTAATAAAAACATATTTTAACATGGCTACTTTGAGCGGCTAACGATGAAGCCTTTTAGTAATAAAAAAGGAAATTACCAAAATTTTAATTCCCTTTATTCGGGTCCTAACGAAAAGAAAACACGGGTTGAAACATAAAACTGTCGTGTAATGGCACCCTAACTCTCTTTTTAAATGCAGAAACAAAATACTAAACATTTTCTTTTGTTTCAATTGAATTCAACTGCCAAATAAGTTCATTTGTTTGTAGTTACCGCACGGATAGTTCAGGAGTCGAGACCACGATTAACAATAGAAGTACTGAGATAGCGTTCGTATATTCGTGCCAAAACTGTGTTTTGATACCATGTTAATACTTTCACACTAATCCATTGGGGAAAAGCGAAGCAAGCCAGTAAATTAAATTACAGCGAAAATTTAAAAGGGTTCTACTACAGTCAAGGTTACTACGGAATCAAAATATAATTGTAAGCTACTTACGACGTTTTCAATGTCCAGGTGTACCACTCACCTTTGTCTATAACTATTAAGACTATAGCCGCCTTACTTAAAAAAATATCAGTGCTGAACAATTGAATAAATTATGCCTCTCCCCGAAGTTTGCATGTCAAAGAATAAAGATGTTAATAGACTTAAGAAGTAGTTATCCTAAAACACGTTAGTTTCAAGTTTAGTGTGAGAGAATACACAGAATTTCTTCTAAGGGATGAAAAACATAACATCACGCCTGTATTCCCCAAAGGATTAGGCAGAGGTGCACATATAATACACCTACATTTCGCCAGTTATGTTTTTAGGTCCCAATGTAATAGGGGGCGAGCCTATTGCCATGAACCGGGACAATTCCAGACTCCGTGCTGCTACTGAGAATTATCTAATGAAAAAACCCAGTAACACTTCGCCCGACCCGAGATTCGAACCCAGGTCCTCGTGCTCAGCAGTCGCGCTTAGCAACCACTAGACCAACGAGGCAGTCGAGTCTTCTAAGGGATGAACCATCTTATATTGTCTGTTGTCATATAAGATAAGCTTTAAGACACTTATATGACAACAAATTTAAAAAAAAAAAAAAAAAAAAAACCTAGTAACACTTCGCTCGGCATTCGAACCCAGGACCTCGTGCTCAGCAGTCGCGCTTAGCAACCACTAGACCAACGAGGCAGTCGAGTCTTCTAAGGGATGAACCATCTTATATCGTCTGTTGCCATATAAGATAAGCTTTAAGATACTACTATCACTTCTCGTGTTCCCGCGCGGATTTCGTCACACTATTTCGCCTCAAACATAACTGGGACCTAAAACATAACTTGCGAAATGTGGGTGTACTATATGTGCACCTCTGCCTACCCCTTCGGGGAATACAGGCGTGATGTTATGTTTATGTGTGTGTTTGTTATGTTTTGTATTTCGCCTCAAACTACACTTGAATGCGATTCATTATTCATCCGGTGTATCGTCATGACTCGGGACAACTCACTGCGCGTCACGTTGACTATACTCCTGCCGGGACTTCGTGAGTAATGTATAGGAATACTAGCTGTGGCCTGCGGTTTCCCTCGCATCCTACAGGATTTTTTTTTTTCATAGCCTATTTAGTTTCCCACTACTGGGCAAAGGCCTCCCCCTTCTTCTTCCAAACCATTCTATCCTTTACAATATCTGACCACGTGCGTCCCACATATGTAATCAGATCATACAGGAACTTACTTTATGTTTATAAATTAAATCTTATCTACTAACTTTCATGTTTATAATTGGTTAGTAGGAGAGGATACTTTCCGTTATTTGGAGGCATAGCACTCTGTGTGAGATTAGTTGTCTCCTGGAGTTTCGCTTCAATAGCCTTACTTCGTAAAGTCACGTTCGAATCGACTTTTAGAACAAAGGGTTCTGATGATGTCGTTTTAAATTATGTATATTTAAAATTTTGTTTCTTTGCATGTAAGATTTTCCATGTAATGTAGCCGCCTATCAAATTATATAATTGTACAATATATTCAAAAATAACGCATGAAAAACAATGCAATGTTAAATAGGCAATAATCATAATGTGGATTGCTATTAAGTATAATAATGTTAAAGATAACCTTAAAACGTAATGCGTAAAATGAAAACTGAAATCTCCATCTCCAGGTACCTAAGTTTCAAAAGAAAATCACGTTTTTCACTCATTTCTTGCAAGTCAGATGCCTAACAAAGTGCTCTCCATTTCTAAAGCACGAAACGCTGCGCATTGATTCACTCTTATATACTCTTTCCCATACTGTACTTATGTTTATAAAAAGGTAGGTTCAATATTATGTGTATTTAACCTACAATTTGCAGGTATTTGGTTGCTGTCTAAAGATTACTTAAAGTTCCAGATCATATAATTTAAAAGTAAATCTATTAATTAGTATTTAAGATTATCGATGTGTACAGCGAATCTATTGAGTTTCGCCGTCTTTTGTGACTTGCTTTCACGGCGACGGAAGAAATATTCTTAATAATGTCCCCTCACGGACTCGTTCTATACATATATGTTAATATTATACCTACGTTGTACCAGCTCGCAAGGCTTTTCATATAACTCGATAAAGGTAGAGAAGCAAGTTAGATTCTATTGCTATTCCGTATCGCGTGTATGTAGTTAAACAGAACAAAGTTTTCGGTAGGTACCTACCTAAATAAACTTGGAACTTGGTAGCGACATCGAGAATACGGGAAACTCGATATTTTGATATCAAGTTGGAGACGTGCATTGCAGCGCGTGTGCGTGCATTTATATTAACATGGAAATTGTAGATTAGGTATATGATATACTATTAAACATTTGAATAAAATACAGATGCCGTTTTTAAATCTCGGTTACTAGGACACTAGCTCCAGCCCGCAGCTTTGCCCGCGTTAAGTAGCTTCAAAAATCCGTCCAGCGGTTTAGCGTGGGCACGTCTATAGAGGTGATCGAGCTTTCGCTGAAGAGTTTTTGTTATGATTACCTTATAGGCAGTGTTGGTTGATATATAACTTTTATTGTTTTTTCATTGACGATTTTTTCTATTAGAAAAGTCAGTTTTATTTTCTAATACAAAAAATGTTTAAAATATTTAAGCCGCAACAAACGGTCGCTATGAACAAACTTAAATCCAAGTAACGCAAATCACAGCCTAGCAGAATGTAGCAAACAAGTTACTAACTAATTAACACTACAATACTGGTGAGAGTCAACTCGAGCCGGTGTTCGCGACGTACCAGATAATGGAAAACGTAGAGACGATAGCACCCGCAATCCCGAACTAATGATTTGGAACCATCGACTTAATGCGGTTTCTAACTTGCTTTAATGCTAGCGCTAGATTTTGGGTAAATTACTTCTTACACCAACATTTGTTTAATCACTGTTGGCCGACCGAAGTTTTCTATTGTGTTTCTTCTGAGCGTATTCTAGACTAACTTTGGATTTAATTGTTCCAAGTCTAAGCCCGTGGTTTCGCGTCTACTGGCACTTTTTCTAAGAAAAAAAGTTGTCTTTCCCTGTAACGGTATGTATGTAGGTACGTCTACCGTTACGTCTGCACTTTGTCTGTTGAATATCTATGGATTTTCTGAGAAATGATATAAAGAAATTCATACAGAACCAAACCAATCAAGAACTGAAATGCATAGTACACTCACGTTCTGTATAGTTATGTAGTAGGTACCTACCCAAAACAGCAAATACAGCGCTGCAGAAATCTCAATAACGTGTAACCAATAGCATACGTAAGTTTCTGCTAACAAAACGCCACTAACAAGCGTCGATGAGAGATGTAAATGCAGTTAATAAAGCCTACGTGTACCGACATTCCGTTGCATACTGACCACCGCAATACGGCTGTTCCGAAAACACGTTCACAATAATCCAATAGGTTCCGTGCCACTGTCGTGGATCCACGTGCTTAATGCGCAACGTACAAGCTTTTACAAATACATCTTAATAAAACTGCAACTAGGTACAGTCAATAACGAAAGGAGCTAAACATTTTTTTAAACATAACCAGGTACCATTAATTGAGGAACAATTTGTAATGTAAAGTCTTAATATTCCCATGACATCATTGGACTCTCTTTGTAATTTCAGACTATAACAAGAATTCATGTTTATTTTACTCAATTAGTTGCCATTAAGTTTCATAACTCGAGCTACTTTTGTTGCTGACCGTACCGCGCGAATAGAGATGCATTCTAAATGGCACTATAAAAAGAGCTTGTTCTTTTTTGCACATAAATCTTTTTAAACTTTATATTTCTTTTTTTAGATGGCTTCTACACGGGACGGCACGGGAACACCAGAACCAATTTAAATGCATTTCCAGGTGTTGCTGCTATTAAAAATACCCTTATAAGCTTTTCTATCCAACTATTTAATCTTACCCTATTTTATTTAAACTAGCTGTTGCCCGCGACTTCATCCGCATGGTTTTCGATTAAACTGTATAAGTTTGATGGTCCAGAAACCCTCTCAGGAGTTATCAGAAGATCCTGCAATAGTTTGATCTTTATCTGAGCGGTGGTTTCGGAGCGCATGGAGGACAAACATACAAACATTTATTTTTATGTACAGATCTTCAGAAGAATTTGTATCAAAAATATCCTTAGCGAAAATGTATTCACCGTGGGTAGGTATCCTTTGTTCAAAGCGTAGATATCTCTTAACATCTTTCTTTTGTAAGGAAATATATATTAAAGGTAAGTATAATAGGAACTATAAAATAAACGAAAGTACCCGCTAGACAGGCAACCTTGGGATGGTTTTATGTACGTTCATTTCACGCATCATGATTTTTAATGGCAGCGTACAACATTTTTCAACGTAGGCTCTGTCATTTCAATTCGTTGATAAAATTAATTCTCTTTTGTGCCGAACTAACTCACCGTACAAGTAAATACGAAAAATAAAATATAATTATTATTGGAGTCTACTTTTAGGTACACCTTCTTCTAGTTTCAATCAAATAAAGTTCTATTCTATTAAAATGATGTCTGTAAAAAACCACCCAAAACGCGCATAATCAAAATGTTATTTAAAAGAGTTTTCCACTTGATTGTAAGACTAGTAAATTCGTTGGTTTATTTCATTATTTTTTTTAAATAAACTTCCGTTGACACTTGTTTATCTATGTAAAAAGAAACGACTATTATTTATCAAATATAGCTGTCGACCCAGGAATAAAGTCTATCAAAAACGTAAATAATCTTCGACATTGTTTCTCCAGCCTTGACGCCATGTCCGGTTTTATCGACAATGAACAGTCGACATAATGAAGATTTATCAGACGTCATAAACGTGCGTCCTATTCACGCATTACGGTCTCTTCGGATTAAAATTACTTTGTAACGCGTTTCTGTTATCTAAAATGGGATTATACTATAAAGATACGTGATTAAAACACGCGTTGCGAGCTTTTCAAAAGCCTCTTTCAGTTTATCTTTGGAAATTAATTTTATGGCTAGTTTCAATTGTGGTTTTGTTAGATTTGAATAATTAAGAAAACTTTTTTATGATTATTTTAGTCAGTTTAGTCGGCTTTATAGTAGAAGTTCTTTTATTACACATTTAAAATAATTCGTGATTACTGTACTGACGGAATTGAATATTAAACCGTTCTGAGTTACACGATTCGCTTTATGTATAAATTAAGTCAAACCTTGGTTGGTAAATCTAGTCGGTGGTTGCCCTTTGTAAACAGAGAATGTCGCAACTACTAGAAATCGAACAGTTTGTTTATGCAAGCAACCACCATGACGCTTGGCAAAATATTTTCGATACCATATACAGGGTAATTGATAGAACGGGTGGTGGTTGGTAGACTGCTTAGTTAAAACTTGTCAAACAAGAACACATGCGTGTAACTATACTATTATTTTCTGTCATTTGGAATGATTATCGGTTACTTTTATTCCTCTCAAGATAGATATTATATTATATAGGAACTTAATCGTTGCCGGACAGCAATTAATGCCAAAAAAGTATTTTTTGCTTTAGTAAGCTAAAAACACGCGTAGCCCGAAAAAAACATTATTGGAAATAACAAGCTGTGTATTCCACTTTTCCTGTTCCTATTGTAATTACCAGTTCGTTCACGCTACCCACAATTGTTTATATAATATATATACAGACTACTTCTAGTCAGTAGCCTTTCTCCTTATTTACGATTACTTGATTGGCGCAGTGGCTAAGAGATTGGACTGCTGCGCTAAGGGTTGCGGGCTCGATTACCGCACGGAGCAAAAATTTGTGCGAACCGCTTTTTGTCCTATATCTGGCTATTTATTTAGTGTTATTTCATGTTCGTAAACCCACCTACGATACAGGAGAAATTCCTAGAGTGGGGCGAAGTTTAAATAAAAAACAAAGTACAAACACGCTGTGGTGCTTCGATGAATGTGTGGTAGCTTTACGTATACCTACGCTAGTATTACTACAGCTTTATATAGTCCTGTCATTGAATAATAATGCCCGATTGATATTTACAGACATCACACATAGTAGACATGTACCTCACAGTTATTATAATATTACTTTAAACATTATTAAATGTCTAACCCTTCACCGGCCTGTCACTTTAGAAATGACAGAGACTATACATTTGTAAAAGTGTCTAGCGAATATAATAGACGCACCTACAATCTATATTTATGCCTTATACGATGTCTGCTTATGTGATATAGCTTTTTACAATGTATATTGTAACGAATATTTATTTACGTCGATATATTCGCTTAAAACTTGTAAGAAGCAACCCTACTACACCTACAGTACCTACACGTATAAAATAGTTCCACCCTCTTTATTGCTATTGTCTATACAGGCGCATAACCATTGACCTGCGCTCTGCTCATCGTAAAATTACTTGTTCACGTTACCATGTCGATACCCTTATGCTCCGCGGGCACCGCAGTAACATAGCTGATTTGAGGGAAGTCAATTTATTTGATGTAGGGTTCTATAAAGGCTAAAAAAAATTAGAATACATTGTTATTTTGTGTTAATTGTTAGTGTATATTTTCTACGAGAGATGTCTAAAATAAAAGGCCTACGTGTGTGTATACAAGCCAGTTACAAAAATTAACAATGTAAAACTGATTCAAAACCAATTTACATAAATACAAACGATATAATATACATTTGTAGAATTTCTCTGAAACAAAATGGGAACTCTCACAAAATGAAGAGGGGCGTTAAAAATCCCGTCATTTCTCTCTCAATAGGATTACGGGGGATGTAAAAGATATTATCTACACTAATTATAATAAGGAAATGTTTGTGAGTTTGTTTGTTGAATCTGATTTCAGATGGCCTTTCAAAAGATTTTCTTTAGTGGCAGGTTTCAAAGCTTCATTTTATAAAGAGAACTTAGAAGTTATTTTCAAAGGAATTTAATTCAGTAGTCTACTTAAATGTATTGAACAAAGCAGTTATATTTAACGGAAGATTACTGCACTGGTCTCATTCACTTCAAACAGATCGGTCATATCTTTGGTCCGGACAGTGCGACACAGTCAACGACACTTTAAAAGGTGCAATGTGCTGATAGACAGGCCATCTCCGAGAAACAAAAAGCGCATACCATTTGGAACATAGCATTGCCGCAGTGTCGATTACTGGAAAGAAAACATTGGCACTAAATTATTTATGTATTATGTATACCTAGAAATAAATCAAAGTGTCATATATATATTGAATTTACGAACAAATTGTATTTTGGCATATATAATTGTTATGAAACGTTACCAGATTATTTGCAACAATCCTGTCTAATAAATTGTATTTCCGTTGAGCTCGCGTATTAATAATTGCAATTTTAATAACTGCAATGCGCAAGTAATTCTTCAATTTCAGTTACACGCGGCGCTTTAGCACTGACCATGGTTGTAAAGCAAAAGGGATAATATTACAGGGTGTGAATTTTACACTAAATTTGTGTTAAATGTTTTTCTACCTATTTTATGCTGGATAGAGATTGATGGCTTGAAAAAGACACGTGAAAGAGGCAGAAAGGGATCGATAGCTATTGTTCATGATTGTCTCCAATGATAATTTTTATAACGATGCTATGGAAAACGTGTCAGCTATCGCCAACTTTATTTCGTGCTTACAAAAGCACTACCGCAGCGCCATTCCAGAATGTTCGAATCCAACGATCTATTCGCGGTGAAACTGTAGGCTTTAGATGGCCATCTCTCTGATGAACTTTTAGAGTAATAATGGACGTTTGTTCCTATGCAACTAGGTCAGTAGGTTAGACAGTGTCTCTGTCAAGCAATTTTGGCTTTAGAATCACTGCGGACAGGTGAGTGAAATTCAATATTTATACAATTTGTAAGCGACCCTCTACAGCCACTCAAATAATTTTCTAGTAAAAACTGGGGTAAAATACGTAAAAAACTGGTTCCCTTAATTAGATTTCGTTAAGCAAACCAATGTTTTTAATATATTTTAAAAACAATGGGTATTGGGCCGGCCCTTAGGGCCTCATAAATTAGGAACCTGGCTGCGCGAGACCGCTAAATTAGAAACCTGAAATTAAGGCAGATTTTTCATTAAGGACCACTTAGAAATTCAGCTGAAGAAAAGTAACCAGTCGAGTTACTTAGTAGAAAAAGGTACCTGAAAATGTTTTAGAAAATAAATTAAATACGTTTTTGCTTTATACGTTTTTTCAACTATTACGTATTGAACATTCGATTTCTTCTCTCGTCTCGTCATTGGGCTTGAATTCTAGGTCAGACAACGTGGTACTAAGATTTTCTGTCAAAATAGGTATTTCTAAAATTTTTGTTCGATGAATGGCCCCAAATTCACCGTATTAGGACGATTATTTTGGTCCATGACAAAATGTGTGTAAGTAAAATATCACTTGCAGCATCACCTCCATCTTCAACAAAATCAAGCCTGATGTTAATACTTGAACAGACATGACAGCCAAAGTAATAATAAATCTTCAGTAAACAAATTCCAGGCAACGCAACGGATAAACAATGTATATTTCAGTGTGACGTTTTCGTTCGAACAAAATGAGGTTCAGTAATGCGAATGGATGGATTTTGAGAGGCCCTGAATATCCGGTAGAGCTTAGTTGGCACCCGACCGGGGCAGGACAATGACGGTGACTAATAAACCCACTGGATTAATTAGTGAAATAAATTATTACCAGGTTAATATGCTGAATTTTGTTGAGCATTGTCATGTGATGTTTTAGTTAATATTTGATGCGTGTGAACCCTGGCTTCGACTATTTTGATTATACAAAATAGGAGTATTTTGTATCGTAAATGTAAGCTTCATAGATCCACACTATGAAAATACTATATCCGTACATTTGATCTGTGGTTCTGCGGGTTGAATATTATTAAATTGTTTTCCGTTAATTTTCAGTGCAGTATGGAGAGTTATTATAGTTAAACTGTGCCTTAGGCTGTGGCAAGCATTCACCGCCAGTGTTCTCTGCGCAATGATTTTAATTTTAATACATCGTAATATTATTCGTAAAAATTACCAATTGTTTTTGTTTAATTCTTTGAATATTAACATAATTTATCGCATTGAAAAGTAGTATGTTTAAAACAATATTATCCTCAATAATGATGTTCGATATCATTAGATATATTCCCAACAACAAGAGCTAACTTCCTAAGATATTCCACTACAGCAACTATATACAGGTTGCAGTATTGTTAGTAATCCCGAGGAAACTATCTGAGTTACTAGACCAATCGTTACCGAACTTTCCCCGAGCACCTATAGACTGCTGCGAAATAACTTTAGCTTATTCTGGAAATAAGTCTGTTCCTTGTTGGCCCGTTGGGAATGAGAGAAAAATATAAAGTAAAGCTTTTCATACCGTACAAGTTGTTGGCAAATAGAAGGAATTTAGTGGCCAAACTTTGTGAGCTCGTTAATAGTATTAGTAAAATCTAAATATACCTATCACACTAATATTATAAAGGCGAAAGTTTGTGAGTGTGTTTGTATGTTTGTTACCCCTTCACGCTCAAACAGCTAGACCGATTTTGATGAAATTTCATATGGAGGTAGATGACACCCTGGATTAACACATATGCTACTTTTAATCCCAAAAAAAATTAGCGAAAGAAGAACTTGATTGAACTGCGGCGCTAAGGATTGCCAGTTCGATTCCTGAACGGGACGAAAATTTGTGTAATCCGCAGATGTTTGTTTCGAGTTTGGGTGTTCGAGTATTTGATATTTCATGTTTGTGATACTAGTAGTACGTACTACAGTGCAAGCAAATTATAGCCTTCAAAGAACTTCTAGCAGCTTTCTTAATATAATAAGTAATCCTACCTACATTTATACCCTTGATGTTGCTACAAGAATTAGTCCCCAATTCCTTCTGATTTACACTTACAAATAGTCTGGAGTGGCACTCAGCACCAAGACGAGTGCAATTGAAGATCGAGTCAACGAGATCTCAGACCCGCGGCACCCTCGTCAATGAGATGACATGCGCCTCAAGCACCCTCACTTCATACTAAGTGCCATATCACCAACTAGAAACTATCTAACGTATAGACTTAGGTATTCAATGTACATTATATAATATGTTACTTGTCAACACAAATATAATTTAAAGGACTCTTTGTTAGGGTTTATTTTGCTTTGGCAATGATGTGTGGTTAACAGATTGTTTCACTCATATATTCAAACGCAGCTAATAGATACTTATATACCTATAATTAGACATTTTGAAATCAGTTCAGGCTTAATAAGTCAGTTTAGGGTCGCTGTCATTATGCATAATGATGCTTGTGATAATTACTTTAGTGTTTGTAAATATTATTTATTTAAACATAACATAACATCACGCCTGTATTCCCCGAAGGGGAAGGCAGAGGTGTACATATAGAACACCCACATATTATTTATTTTTTATTAAAATACTACAGGTAAGCTTATTGTATACTATTGTCTACAAAATAAGGTAGGCCAAGACCTTAAAAACATTCGCTGCGACCCTGACACACCTACTACCTCATTCAATGTCGTTACTTTAATTAAGAATGCTCGTCAGTTTAAAAACTCCTTATCTGGCCTTTACATTTGTGGTAAATGGAAAAATTATTATAAAATTATCTATGTTATTCATTTTTATTTCTACATAAACAACGCAATATAGCGTTTCATTGGTTTTTGTAAGACTTCCTAAATAATTAAATTTTCTTACATGAACTTTACTTATTTGCGATGTAATTAAGAATCTTAATTTTCTAGGAATCCTTTTAAGTGTAAAGACCTTCATGCCACTTTGTTGTAAAATTTAATTACTTGAAATAAAGCACTTATTTATTTGTTAGGTTTCTTACACAACCTCGCAAGAATAATTAAAAATAACGGGCCAATGGTTTTGTTTCCAATGCAGTAAACAACTTAAACTTTGATAGAACTTTTTTGTGAAGAAAATTATTGTAATATATCTTTTACGGGGATTACAACCCCTCCCTTTACTGAAGGGGGAGGCCTTTGTTCAACAATGGACGTCTTCCGGCTGATGATGATGATGATATATTTTACTACCCTTATTGGTAGTACCTACTAAACATGACTAAACTCAAAACCCCTAATATATGACTACTTAAACAAATCACAGCGAAACCAATACGAAAATGCGGCAAACCATGAAAAAAGGTAAAACTTACGCTCACGGGAAAGTCGCCAATGTGCAATCTGCCTTAATATTCCACAGTAGGTACCTACCTAGCAATTGCTTCAGAACCAATATTACGTTCGCTCCAAATATTTAGGCAGAACACACCAGACGGTCTGAAATTCAATAACTAGCCAACTTTAACAAAATATCGCAGTAACTGTGGCTTCTAACTGAAATTTATTGCAGCAACTTTTTTGTCGTTACGGGCATATGCTAACCATATTATATGGGCCCGTGTATCCACCGCCCGTTTTCCAATACTAAATTTTATTGGAAAATTCTATTGGAAATTCGTATAAAGATGATATTTGTGCGAGAAATTTGAGCCGTATTATTAACATATTCAAATATTCCTATGTACTATGGAAATTTACTAAAAGTCGTGTGTACTTGGTTATGTTGGGTTATATGCAAAGATTTTTGGTATTGACAAATCTGTACCTATCTCAAAAAGAGGGTTTTATTGCATTAACTATAGGCATGTACTACCAGTCTACAAACTTTTACATCATAATAATTTATATGGCGTGACTCCTTGGCTATTGAGTGACCGTTAATGAATGTTAGATACTATTTGCCGAAATTCTATAAGAGACTAAATCGTTTGTTTTTAAATCATATTTTTTTCCTAATAAATCGTATTTGACAACTCACGTAAAAATAAAAAAAAAGACTTAAGTTGTAACTTTGGTGATATTCCACATTCACCCAGCTAGCTAGTCCAATATTATCACAAACCATTTTTTATAATTTACATACTATCGGTCGAGGCACTGTAACTTGACTGAAAAAAGTTGTGCAAAACAAACTATCCTTTTCAAAAGATCCGTCTCTGCGTGAGTAACGAACTCGACTTGTCGAGTGTGGAAACTTCATTAAGTTTCCTTAAATATAATTATGTTATATGTAGCCCACGTATTTATGTTTCTTCGGCAGTGTATGTACCTACCATGAGTGTTTTTTTAAACTTGGGTTATCTGACAATATTTTTGTCAATAAAACGACGAAATAAAACAACTGTCTGTGAAACGCCACCACTCATAGTAGATACACTAGACTCTGCAATTTAGTTTTAATACATGTATGTACTTGTATATAGTATCCCAAGGGCGTCGTAAAAGACTACGAAGGTCAGAAGTATAGAAAAAAGAAGGCATTAACATCCTCTAGAGTATGATTACAAAAACTTGAGGTCACTAATTATTCGCTAGCCATGCGCGGTTCTTTGGCAATATTCCCTTAGGACCAATTGTTACGGTCTATGATATGACCCTTGTCATTAAAGTTTCTATGTCCAATTACAAATACCTAGGTCTGTTTTGACAAAGATTAAGAAAAACAGTGGTAGTAATTCTGCATTAAGAATGTATTTTTGTTTTTTAGTTTTTTCGTTCTGAGTAGACGATAAAGTAAAACAGCACAATTGAATGGCCTGGATATGGCTTGATATAAATTCTCGAAAAAAAATAATTACTTTTTACTTGTGCGAATTTACCAAGAAATAAACGGCACTTTTATATGTCATAATATTTAATAATTTAGTACCTACAGTGTCGACTCCTTTCAGTGGCATAAACTATCTATTCATAGCATGATGAAAAGCGATGAGGTAGCGTACGGTCCGCTTGTAGGTATAATCACGGGCAATTTATTGATTAAATTGTGTCACAAAGGCCTGGCCAGGAACTCAAGATTGTGATAACGTTCCTTGATTATCTTTGAATTACATAATTGTAGAAAACTTCTAGTGGAATGCATAAGTTGAGGTTTGAGTGGACTGGCGTGCGAGTAGAGGGCAATGAACTTTTCATACGTACACCTACTGGGATCTAGAACAGTCAGTTCGTAAAGAAAACTTTTTCAGCAATGCCTCTTGTATATTTTATGGCAAGACTCTTTCAATGTTGTTATTTTTTTAATTTATAATATTATCACGGCCATCTAAGGATTTAATGCCCTTACCAAAAACTCTTAAAGCAGGACAGTTTACATCGTAGGAGCGAGACGCCGCATTATACTGCACGTAGCAGCATCTCGCTCATTTATGGTAAGGGGGCAGTTAATAGCTTCTATATTGGTACAATCGATTTTTTTTTAGATTTATCTCTTTTATCATGGTTTGTGGTACTGCTTTAGAGTCATATCTTGCATCTAAGATTGCAATTCCACTTGCTTCTACGCGACCCGCTCTTTATCCTTACCACGAGCGCTGTATTACTTGAGCATGTCGCACATGAAAGGTGTCTTAGTAATTCACTAACAAGCAGACGATCACATGTATCTTGTTACTTGATCCTAAGCAGGGATTAGTACTAATGCTAATACCTAGGTGATTGCAGCTTACTAAGTAATTAGAACTGAATAGTTCTGTGGTTGGCAGCGGTGGACTTTGATTAATTACGAAAATAAAATCACAAGGTTTTGTAGGAAGGTTATTCCAAAGCAATTATTTTGTTAATACTAAATTGAATGATAAGACTGATAGAATATTAAATGAATGAATAATAGAATAGTCATTAAGGTTCATTACTATTATTAAACATCGTTAAGGTATTAACGTTTAATATCGAAGAATTTGGACGATATTTTATGTATCTATACCTAAAATCTACTGGATCATCTATTTGATAATTTAACTACATGCAGAAGATTCCTAATTTCCTGAATATCTCAAACCACTAAGGGCAAACTTTTCAAAATTCTGAATTACACTGAATAATCTGAGTCCAAGCTCAAACTTTACGTAAAAAATGTCCCAGAGGATCCTATTAACTCAAAATTTTGGAATATTACTATAAATAATGAATTGTCTAAGATTGTTGACGACTTCCAAGTTTTTAATTATTTCAAAGTTTTGTGATATTTACGGAGTTTAATCGTTATACATTGTTACCGTGTATCTTCCTTGAATAACCTAATAGAAGTCGCAGGACACAGTCGCGGGCACCAGCTAGTACCTACTCAAACTTGCCCATATTGTATTTGAAGTTACAAGAAATGTATAATAGCGAACATTTATGCTAGTCGCACACAGACGGCTGAGTGAATCGGCTCGTACCTGCTCTTCTAGAAACGTCCACAGAGACGAAGGACAGTAAAACTTTTGTCGTCTTCATTGAAGCGTTTCTTTTGTAATCGAGTCACGGACTCGACTGTACCGGGTCTAACCGGAGACAGTTTGTTATGACGTAGACGCCGCTAATAGTAACAAATGCTTCTTTTCATTTATTTAAGTAAAGGAAAACATCCTGAACATACTGAGTGACCTTTCTGTTTCTTTTGACGTAAATAGGTTGGAGTTACACAAGGTTGATATAACATTATGGTTCTTGTGAAGGCAGTGATACCCGACTGGTATGACCGTTGGACTATCAAGTCGAAGGTCGCAAGTTGAAACCCTTTTCGAAATCATATGTGTACTATAAATTAGTTACCAGTTGCTGAAAACGGTGAAGGAAAACATAGTGAGGGAACCAACACAACTGAGAGATTTTTCAACGGTTTCTGAAGCCATGTCAAGTCTACACGCGGTTTAAACTCTGACACCAGGTTGTTTATCAACCATACGATGAGAAAAGAAGAAATAGATTGATCTTGTCTTTATTACCGCGTTATCATAATGTTATCGCACGACGTAGTGTTATTTCAATGTCTAGGTATGGTATTCTATCTAAATAGAGTTCGTACAATACATTTGCAAGATTAAACGTCAAGGGAATTAGAATCTGTTTGGAAGGATTATCTTCTCCCAGAGCTCAACAGTCCTATTCATAGATACCTATTATTTGTATTAAGTCTCTGGTGGCATTACACAGTACGTTTTTGATATACTGCAGAACACCCCGTATGCTACGCGGTTATACATTAAAAGTCGATTCTGATGATCAAAGGTCTTGTGTGTGATGTGTTTATTCAATGCATCATTATTTGTCTAAGATTTAGCAGGAGTTCGAGGTTAATTATGGTGGCCTGGAAACCAGCAAGGTTAAGCTACAGTAGCTACAGTTAGCCCATTGATTAATGACCATGCATTTACATAGGTACTGCAAATTTAATTAATGGTTGTCAAAAAGTGGTTCTAATTTAGATTGCAAGATTTGACTAACAAACTCACATACATATATATGTACATCCATACATACAAACATTGCAAGTTAAATAAAAGCTTGTAAATACATCAAGGCGAGTAAATATTGAAAGTCAATTTGCAATATATATAATTATATAGATCCCGAAAATATTTGGTTCAAAACGAGTAACTTTATTAATTGCAAAATTAATTAACATCGACGTATTCAGGCGTATTTATATATTCTTTTCCCAACACTCGTTCTGTTTAAAGAGCGTATAGCCAATTAACAGACACATAACTTACACATTGTTATACCGCACCAGTTCAATTATAAAAATAATAATACAACCGGCTGTACCGCAAGTTTTAAATTACAGATTGGGTTCACCTTGCTATTCCAAAGACATTTCTTACGAACTCACTTCTAAATCCGCGGAGAATTTGACACTAGCTTTCGATCAACAATGTACTAGTTTACCGATCAACGCTTCAAAAATGCCCCGAGAAATAAGACAGCCCGCTTAGTTACCACTTGACTACAGCAGTAGTAAAACTATTATTGCCATTTTAGTGCAACTGAACACATAAAGTTATACTTTATCTTTTAGTATTTGGTATAAGGCTAAACATACAGGTTTTTGCTTTTTGTCTTTTGATTATTGGTTTGTAAACCGTTCATTTTGCACAATTACAATTAATTCAATTATTAAAACCAATCAATACTAACTATCATTGACTTGGAGAGCCATTCGGGTTTAGAAGCACATACGTTTCCAACCACGTGTGACATTTGTGTCATGCACATAAAGCTTCCTATTGAAATTTCCGCTATTCATCCCGGCTACGTTTTGGAAACTGCTCGGGTTAATTAATCGTTCCGAATGGCTATTTGTCGAATATCATCAGAATCGGCTATAAGTTTAATTTAAGTGTAGTAAAGGTATTGACTGTTTCTGTGTCTTCACATTATTATCACATGAGCCTACTGCAGTCCACTGCTGGACGAAGGCCTCCCCCAAGGTACGCCACAAGGCCCGCTCTCCCTTTTTCGCCATCCAATCACTACCAGCACTACTCTTCTCAGGTATTCGGTCCATATGTTATAGTTAATGATAGTTATTGGTCGGTAATTTGATGGCTGTGTGTAATTTACAATCATTATATTGTCATGTAACGTTATTGCGACTCTTATGTCGAGAGTACCAATTATAGATATTATGTATTTTAAATATAAGATTAATTATAATTTCCTTATGATTAATCTAAAAATACCTTTTTAGAATTCGTTATTAGAGGATAAAATACATTTAATATCAAATATAATAATATGTAATTGGTAAATAATTAAATTTTTGATATAATAATAATATATTCTGCCCGAATTTTATGAAAGAAATATTAAAATATGTTGAATAGCAACTCTACAAAATGTACCAATTCACTTGTTTCTGAGAACGTCGTTTGATAAGCACGATAATAATTATAATGTCAAAGATTCTTGTTCCACGAATATGGTATCTAAAAACACTATTATGGTATTATTTTGTCACACCTAATTTCCACATGAGACTTTTCCTTAAAACATTGCCACGAGTTCTAACTATAGGTATTTGTTATCATAATTATTATCTTATGCATTGGTACCTATATGTATATTATAACATTTATAACACGTGTATCCTTAAGGTGTAAGTCGAAACCTTTTTCTTTTCTCGCTGAGCGCGAATGCTGAGCATGAGGTCCTGGGTTCGATTCTCGGGTCGGGCACAGGGTTATAGGATTTTTCCATTAGGTAATTCTGTAACAGCACGAAGTTTGGATTTGTGCCCGGTTGATGGCAATAGGCTCGCCTCTATTACACAAGTAAACGAGCGAAATGAAGGTGTACTTAATACCTCTGCTTACCCCTTCGGTTAATACTGGCGTGACATTATGTAGATATGTATATATATGTACAAAATTCATAACTATGTTTTCGAACAAAAAGATCGACAAGAAATTCAATGCGTTTCAAGAAACATGAATACAACTCAAATAAACTCAGTAGGTAATACAAGAAAACTGTTACAACAACAGATGCGAATAAAAAAACGCATTCCCGTTGGCCCCGACATCAAAACACACACTTTTTATTTTTTAAATCCTATAAACTCTGTAGACTTGATCCGAAATTGATTTGCGTGGAACAAAGGGAATCTCGAGCCACAGAAATGAAAATACGATTTTGGTACAACCAGACAGCAATTTGTTGCGGCGCCAGCTGATCTATTGGAAATTTGAATGGTTCCCGGCGGTAATATACTCGACTCAATTGTTCCGTCAATACAACAAAGGTATTATAATGGGTTTGCCAAAGAGTATTTGCTATGCTGCAGTATGACGTATATATCCAGCTTTACGTTGCTGTATAATACAGTAAGGAAGATTACGTTGATATAGACAGCTTTTGTACTTTAGGTCCGCCACTAAAATTTGATTTCGCACATCATTAGAATCCAAATGACATAAAAGCTGATGTAAGAATATCTATATTATGTCAAGCACAATAAGACACATTTTCAGTCTTTATTCTCTAAACAAAAACGGACTGAGCGAAACAAATTGCAAAAGAACAATATAATAAAAATAATAACAGCCTATACCTGTCCCACTGCCAGACATTGGCCTCTTCTCGTATAGAGAAGGATTGAGCATTGATCACCACGCAAGCTCACTGCGGGTTGGCGATTTCAGATAATTTAATCCAGGTTTCCTCACGATATTTTCCGCCACCGTTCGTCAGTGGTTTCTTAGAATACCATAACTTACTATAAAATAACAATGTTCTAGTAAAAATACTTCATGATTTTATTTATTTACCTATATCGTGGTTTCAGTGTGATTAACAAGATTGTGTTCGATACGTCACTGGTAATTATGAACTATACAATTCGGTAATAACGCCCATTGCAGAATATCATTGTACTATAGGTATGGAAATAAAGCCAAGCTTCCAAAACGCAATAATGTTAATGTGAACGTTCCTGATTAATTATTTGTTTGAATTCCAATTCCAGTGAACACGCTAATTAATTAAATTCTGGCATTAGGTAGGTAGGTGTACAGCTTTCCCTCCATTGAAATGATCAGATCATTAAAATTATTAATTTTCAATGAAATTAAAATGTTTGTGGTTGTGGTTTCAGATGCCATGGATAATTATTGACATCGGAAAAATATGGCTTGACTAGACATTGCGCATTGGTAAAAAGTAGGTATAATATATCACATACGCTTAAATTATTTATAACAACTAGCTGTTACGAGGGTCCAACTGAAAGTTCTTAGAAAATCAAAAACTGATTACATTAGCCAGTTATTAGTTTTATTATATCTTTTCAAAATATTGTCCATTCACGTCAATACACCGCTGCATGCGATGGAACCACTGGGAAAAGCACTTTGCCCACTCGTCTTTAGGGTTCTCTTCAATGGCATCGCGATACGCAGCCACCGCTTCTTCAGCATTCATAAACCGCTTTCCTTTAAGTTTTTCTTTAATTTTTGGAAATAAATAAAAATCACAAGGGGCGAGGTCGGGGCTATACGGCGGGTGACCCAGTAATTCAACGTTTGATGTCGCCAAATAGTCGATCGTTCGCTTAGCGGTGTGCGACGAGGCGTTGTCGTGGTGAAGGAGGATCCTACTGCGAGGTCGTTTCTCTCGAACTTTTTCCAAGACAAGTGGCAAACAATTGGTAGTGTACCATTCTGCAGAAACTGTTTTTTGATCCTCTAACACAATTGTTGCGAAATGACCTATCCTTCCAAAGAACGAGGCCACCATTTTTTTTCCCGCACTTCGATCTCTCTTCACTTTAGTTGGCAACCTCTCGAAAGGAAACACCCACTGAGCAGATTGTCTTTTGGTTTCAGGATCATAACAGTAAATCCAGCTTTCGTCACCTGTTAGTATGTCGAACACAGCATTTGAGTCACCTCCGTTAAATCTTTCAATCATTTTACGGCACCAATCCACACGATGGAGTTTTTGAGCCTCAGTCAAATTATGAGGTATCCACCGGGCGCAAAGCTTCCTGACTGCTAAATGTTCGTGGAGGATTTTGTGCACTTGACTCATACCGATGCCTAAGCTTGTCCGAATCTGCTGATAGGTCACTCTTTTGTCAGTCTCTATCATACGCCGCACAACACAGATGTTATCTTCAGTCGTCGCCGTAGAAGGCCGTCCTTCACGTAAATCATCAGTGAGATTAGTGCGACCACGTTTAAACTCATTAAACCAGTTGTAAACTGTCGCCCGAGATGGGGCTTCATCGTGAAAGGCCAATCGTAGTCTATCATAACTTTCTTGTTGACTTAAATATCATCGAAAGTCATAAAAAATCATTGCACGAAAATTTTCTCGTGTTAAATTCATGTTGACGTGACACAGACAATTTTCAATTTGCCGCCAAATCGTAAAACAAATGACAAATTAATGAAATATATACTCAGTAATATTGGCAAAGAGTTCTATTTTCAAATTTTAGAATTATTTTTTTATTATATTGTTTATAAGTGGCCAGTTCTAAGAACTTTCAGTTTGACCCTCGTACCCGCGACTTCGCCCGTGTTTTTTTTAAACCAAACCCGATTTCGAATTATAAAGTTCCTCCTTAGGACATCAGCTATCTGCCAGAGAATGTCCCATTAAATAAAATACCACTTTTGGTCACAAAAAATATTATACGTGCGGATTACAGACATTGTATGCACTCGAACCGTGATTGTTTTGATCAGTTTTCGATAAACTAAACATTATCTAAACAGTTATTTACTCAACATAATTACTCTGTGTCTATTTTATCTGATTCAGATTCACTTTAAATATTACATACAAAATGTACGTTTTTTTTTCATTACACCGTTAATGCCCTATACCGGCTACCGATCCCAATCATGACAGCGGTAGCTACGACTTTACTTCAAGCCAGGCGTCCAGCCTCACTTGGTTTCTAGTCTTACGAGCAAAAAGTTTCACTAGCAGTAAAAGGTAGGTATTCAGGTACAATCAGCATCTTTAAGCAGCTAAATATTTTTTAACATTCCATTAGTTAGAGAACAACTCCTTATAAAGTAAAAAGTCTTAAACATTCCGATGTGGCTCATTTGAACGATTCTATAATTTCAAAAAAGAACTTGAATTGATGTTTGTATCTTTCAATATTTGATATAAGGTTTCTTAACGTGTTAAACTACTTATGATGCTGACTGTACTCAATATAAGTACAACATGTTCACCGGTCAGCATAAACTTATGCTTCGGTTTAATATCTTTAGCCTTGCCATTGTTATTCAAGTGACTAGAACGGGTAGTGCATTTGATGGCTCTGCAAATTTGCCTCCGACGGACTGTAAGCATGATAAAATGCATACTCAGAGCAAATAGAGTCACTACATTATTATGCTGCCTTGCTTTATTAGGAAGCAAGATAAATAGGCAACTAAAGTGATGTATATTGTACTGGCTGTTACAAGAGCCATTGAATTGACTTTGGTACGAGCACTGTTAGTTAGAGTTACTTTAGGACTTTGTGTACACGTGGAATGGTAGCGAGTCACGTGACAGAGTTAATTTATTAGCTAAGTAAATGTTCTATTCTCTCCTGACCGTAGCTTTTTCCTTGAACATCGTCAAATTTTACAAGAAACGTATTAAATTACCTAATTAGAAAGGCATTTAAGCCTTTCCTGGATGACATTGTTAAAAATAAAACAAAAAAGGTATTTTTTCTTCTTAATCCAACAACGAAGACAATGAGCCAATTTAATGGCACTCTCTTCCTCATCATTTCCTTGTACCTCTGTTTTACACTGGAATATTTTGTAAAAAGTCATTTGGAAAGGATCAAAGTTTTCCAATAAGCTTAAGAGCCTGTAAACGGCGTTATAGCTCGGCATTATAAGGAGTACCTCATTAATAGGAGACGATATGCATGAGTCACGCTTTTTTAAAAACAGGTTTATAATCACAGTTTGTTTAATGTTTTTAGGTAGTTTTTTGAGGTATCTTTGAACATAATTTTATGTTTACTAGTGGGTAGTGTTATCGATTTACATATTATTTATTCTTTAAACTACTTCCTCTTGCGTCAATTTTGATAGATTTGATTAGATTTGGTCCTGGTATGTCTTTGCTGTATCATACACATGCACAAATAAAATTATTATATCTAATGCAAAATGTATAAATATACTAATAAATGCGGTCCAGGTTGGGGTGGCAATCAAATGATAAACACGATAACGGTAGCTGTTTCATAAATAGACTTCACAAACTTAGTGATGCTATCTTTGGATCAAGATTATTCAGTCACAAAGTCAAGTACTCTCTAGTATTTCTCAGAATTTTTTTCCATCAATCAAAAACACTCCGAATCCAGGTCTCATTTCACGTTCCAGTATCAAATCCCAACGTATTTCTGTAACAATCTGATCCAGAAAAGAGGCATAGACAATTTTTCTCACGCAGCTATTTGATTCATTTCTGTCGTAAAACATCTTGAAGTGTGCCAAATGTGTCTTCCATGTTCTCAGCTAGACGCTGACTTGCTCTAAGACAAAGAATGTTTTTAAAAACTTCAGTCCGTATTCACAAGTCTGGCTGGCTGGAGATAAAACAGAACTTGCGTTGTGGTGTGACCGAGTTACTTGGAGGAAACAAAAGTATGCTTCGTGGGGCCTTATCTCCGTATCTACGTGTACACAACTCAGAAAGCTATGCATTTTAAATTGTTTGTTACTTGAGATTTCTTTAATAACCTGCTGTGAACCCTGTATGTTTTAATGTTGTTTCTAACTATATTTGCTTTGAATAGCAGCATTAGATTATTATATTTTCTACGTTGTAAAGTAACTAAGGACTTTATTGAAAGTAAGACCGTATAGTTAAGTATCAAAAATAGTAAGTAGAAATTAAATCGTGACCATGAACTAATAAGAGAATCTACTAAGTATGAATAATCGACATTTTAACTTTTATAAGTTTTAGAACATAAATATTTACTTTGCCCTAATTATCGGCAATTAAATTAATAAAAAAATTAAGACAGTGAAAAATATGACTGGAAATAATTTGTAATTACTAGATATATTTGGTGTAAAGCTAAAACCTAAAGCTGAACACAGACACTGGCAGTAAGTTAATAAAAACAAAATGTCTACTTGTCTCCATTGAGTTGTTTACTGTAACCTGAAAATACCGATAAGCCACAAATATAACAATATATTAACGTTAATTTATTACGTAGCGGTGAATAACAAAAGCCTTTTATCATTACAGCTAAATGAAATATGTAAGCATTCTTTTCCGCTTAGCGAGCAGATTCAAATATCATTTTGAACAGGATGCCAGTAAAAATTATTAGGAGGAGTAAAAAAATATATTTCATTTTTATTATTCCGCTGTATTGAGCTGAAACGATAGCTTTACGGGAAACAGTTTTAAGGCATTTTCTTTTTCTCTAACAAAATTGGAAGGATTTACCGGATGCCTCGTCCGTAATATTTGCTATGCGCATTGCATAGTGTTTTTTTTTATTCGTTCTGCGGTCCAGTTTTTGTGAATTGCTGAGCATTCTAAAATTGATTACGACATTTCCAAATTTAAATTTTCGTTGGAAACAGGTGTTCTTTTGCATGTGCAGGTTATACCTATTAGTGTTTTATTATTTTCTTTTTAAATTTAAATATGAACACTGAATTGGAAAATATTCATATCCATTTAATTAGGTATGTATGTAGTATCTACGTAAATAAACAACGTATCTTCCTAAAACAAAACTAACAATACATTATTACTAACAATAAGCGAAACCACGAAACAGGTACATATTGAATTAAATAAAAGCTAATTAAAATTTTAAACAGAACACGGATATCAGGCTAATAATAGATAATATGTATTTTATTTCAGTATACTGAAATATACCATTGAATTTTAATAGGTACTGTGTATTACTTGGATAAAATTACATTAAAATATTTTCATGCCATTGCCTTGCAGTAGGAGAGTTATAGGCTGTTATTATTATTTATTTTTATTTTCAGAACACACAAATTTACGTGAATTCTATAAGTGGATTATATTTTACATACATATTTAACTCACGCCTAAATCCCAGAGGAATAGGCAGTGATTTCAATTTGCTACATTTCTGAAATTATTATCATTTATTATTTTGTTTCTTGATAATATGCATATTATCGAACATCACACATAAAGTCTTGGGGTAGGTTCCCTAGTCGGATCTCGGATTGAGACTATTATCTTACATTTAGTTTTGCATACACCATCTGGGCTTGAGATATCGTATCGTAAATAAAAAGTCCGACCACTCCACAGTTTTACTTTAATGTATTTCACATATTTTGTAAAAAAAAAACTTAAACAAATTGGTGGCTGAATAAAAAAGAAAACTGACGTGAGTAACTGGCATTGTTACAATAAAAAACTGACATGCTGTACTTATTACTGACATTCGAGCGATAAAAATGTTTTCGCGAATCTCGCAGCGAAAAAAAAACAATTTTTATTTTCTCTTAATCAACTGGAGTGGCACACAATTTTCGTATTATGCCAGTTCGAGGTTTAAATTCTCGTTCGGATTTTTCCGACTGCGAGAGCTAGGTAAATTTGCCTTTGGCTAAGCTCTCCGTTGCCCGTGTGAATCCGATATATTATGCGGCATTAAAACAACAAACTTCGTACCCCTTCGCCAAATAAAGCAAGACAAATGACATGGGTACGACAAGGCCGGATAGAATGTTTTGATTGAATAAATAAGAACAATATATTGGATATTTCCGAAAATAATTGGATGGTTGTACAATCATATATATTATTTGCTCAGTACACAATGTTGAATAATTGACAATAATATGTAGGTATATATCGAATAAGAATTGAATTCATAAAAAGACTAAATAGCCTTCATTAAAAAGAAATAATTATACTCTATATGCTGCCCATCTTCTGGATAGACAGCAGCGTCTTTTGTAACTTCACCACGCGCTTGCCAAGAGTGGGGATTACGAAGGGGGAAGGCCTTTGTTCATCTGTGGACGTGTTCCGGCTGATGATGATCATGATGAATCTCTATACTCCCTGATGAAACAAACTGTTGTTTCATCATGAGTTTTCAACCTCACTAGGTTGAAAACTAGAAAACTATTAGTAATTTAACACTTATTGCATTCACTACAAAAGCATGTTACGTCTAACTTCCGTTGCGTCCGTCCTTCATTCTAAAAATAGGGTTCAATGTACTATAGTGTACCTAAATGCTTAGTAAAATCAAGATTTGTATTTTTATTTTAATCAACTTTTAAATAAATAACAGATCCATCACAATGAGCATAAAAAAGAAAAACACATAAAACAATAAATGTGAATAAATTATGTAATAAACGTATATACAGTATAACATCCTGGAAGCAATCACCGAAGCCAAGTAAAATATTAATTAATATCTAGGTTGCTTTGTTTCGGTACAATAATATCGTATTGATCAATTCTCAGTAGCAGTCGAAGACTTTATTGGGTGAAATGATTACACAGGATACACATAATTATGTGTGATATTATGTATTTATGTATTGTTATTATAAGTATGATCGTACCTCTTTGGGGGAAACGTGTAACCTCACTACTTTTTTGTTAAGTTTTTCCTTATGGATATTTTTAGTCGGTAGCAGCTTTTAGCATTGCGTCAAACTATAAAAAAATAAACTGTGTGTGTTATGGCTGAATTTACTTCAACTAGTATTTCTGCCCTCTTATACAAGTGGATAAACTCTTGATGAATAGAATTCAAATATACCTATAATTAAAAATATATCGGTTTGACATTGACAACAATATAGTAGAAATATTATGTCGCCTATTGCGCCAATACTAATTGTTTTTTTTGTATCTTGCTACAATCAATTATATATTTTATTACGCTTACCATTAGGTAGTGTTCACTTCAACCAAAAGTATAATTAAATGCAGGCGTGATTTAACATTAATTTTCTATAAAGATTTACCCAGTACTACATTGAGCCGTCTTAATCAAGTAGCCTATTTTAAACAGCTTACCGAAGCGTACCTAAATAGTATGATTAAATTAATACACTTTTCATCTCAGCTTGAAATAAGTCCACTAAGCGACTTGGATTCATGAATTTTAAATTTTAAACGTAACACAATTGCGTACTTGAGAGTTATGTTAATCTTACAAAATCCAGTCTAGTAAATAAACTGTTTGGATGGAATTATGGTATATTAAGAAGGGATACCGGGCCAAGACTTTCACAAGAAGACTTTGCTAGGAATTCCAACGCGATTTGGCTTCGTTCCATTTCAAATCTTGTTTGTTATTTAAATATCTTATTTATCTAACTCTCAATTACTCCATGACAAAGTGGAGTATTCATATTATAATTCTAAAGTATTTGACGAGTGCTTAAGCGTGCTTGAGTAACGGAACAGATTGTCCTTTGTTTGTTCGTTTAGAATCAAAGGTATTCTACCTTTGATATTAATTTTGTTATTGTAACTGTTATTGTTTCGCTATCAGTATTTTATATTCTATAAACAACTCTCTTGTAAATAATTACTTAAAGTGGCTACTTTATGCCTCTTTGTAAAGATGTATTTACGTAATATTTATGCAGTGGGAGTGATTAAATTCATTTATTACCACAACATACTATATTGTATTGGATGGGTACGTACATTTGTAAGATGGGTACATAGGTACGTATTTAACTTAAGTTTCCGAATAAATAAATAAAAGAATAATTTATTTACAAAAACAAATATCTCTCGAACAGCTACGCGAGTTGCGACACGTCATATTTCCTCTAGATCCTATAAATATTTCAGAGGTCTTAGTATTTTATCTATTAGATTTACGTGCCAATAATATCGCATTGAGGATTTGAAAATCCCTCTATTGTAGTCCATTGGCGCAGTTCGCACAAATCTTCGTGGTTCACAACACTACAATGGGCACTCCAATATAAATTTATATCTCCTATCTCGATGCACTCCATGAAGATACATATCTAAGCGACACGGTATGCGGAAAAATATTTCGCATACTCGAAGCTGTGCACGACTGTACTGAAAAGGGAATATGTTCGAATAGATTTTTAAAATGCTTGCAGTATACCTAAGCCGGTCATTCTTGTCTGATTCATTTTATTGGATAAGAGCTAGCTACGAGGGTCAAACTGAAAGTTCTTAGAAAATCAAAAACTGATTACATTAGCCAGTTATTAGTTTTATTATATCTTTTCAAAATATTGTCCATTCACGTCAATACACCGCTGCATGCGATGGAACCACTGGGAAAAGCACTTTGCCCACTCGTCTTTAGGGTTCTCTTCAATGGCATCGCGATACGCAGCCACCGCTTCTTCAGCATTCATAAACCGCTTTCCTTTAAGTTTTTCTTTAATTTTTGGAAATAAATAAAAATCACAAGGGGCGAGGTCGGGGCTATACGGCGGGTGACCCAGTAATTCAACGTTTGATGTCGCCAAATAGTCGATCGTTCGCTTAGCGGTGTGCGACGAGGCGTTGTCGTGGTGAAGGAGGATCCTACTGCGAGGTCGTTTCTCTCGAACTTTTTCCAAGACAAGTGGCAAACAATTGGTAGTGTACCATTCTGCAGAAACTGTTTTTTGATCCTCTAACACAATTGTTGCGAAATGACCTATCCTTCCAAAGAACGAGGCCACCATTTTTTTTCCCGCACTTCGATCTCTCTTCACTTTAGTTGGCAACCTCTCGAAAGGAAACACCCACTGAGCAGATTGTCTTTTGGTTTCAGGATCATAACAGTAAATCCAGCTTTCGTCACCTGTTAGTATGTCGAACACAGCATTTGAGTCACCTCCGTTAAATCTTTCAATCATTTTACGGCACCAATCCACACGATGGAGTTTTTGAGCCTCAGTCAAATTATGAGGTATCCACCGGGCGCAAAGCTTCCTGACTGCTAAATGTTCGTGGAGGATTTTGTGCACTTGACTCATACCGATGCCTAAGCTTGTCCGAATCTGCTGATAGGTCACTCTTTTGTCAGTCACTATCATACGCCGCACAACACAGATGTTATCTTCAGTCGTCGCCGTAGAAGGCCGTCCTTCACGTAAATCATCAGTGAGATTAGTGCGACCACGTTTAAACTCATTAAACCAGTTGTAAACTGTCGCACGAGATGGGGCTTCATCGTGAAAGGCCAATCGTAGTCTATCATAACTTTCTTGTTGACTTAAATGACATCGAAAGTCATAAAAAATCATTGCACGAAAATTTTCTCGTGTTAAATTCATGTTGACGTGACACAGACAATTTTCAATTTGCCGCCAAATCGTAAAACAAATGACAAATTAATGAAATATATACTCAGTAATATTGGCAAAGAGTTCTATTTTCAAATTTTAGAATTATTTTTTTATTATATTGTTTATAAGTGGCCAGTTCTAAGAACTTTCAGTTTGACCCTCGTATGTGTACAGACTATGTTTTATAATGGAAACTATTGGCACAGTATGAGTAAATAAAAAGTTGAAGTGACCGAAGTAAGTTGAGGTATCATTAGGCAGGCAATTTATCATCCTCTGTAATACCACATTTTAAGTAAACAAATATTTGAATTTGAAGCATTTAAGTACTTTGTTTATCCGAATCCGTTTCGTTGTTACATTGATTTTCAAACCTCAAAAGACTATACAAGTTTTACATAATTACGAGGGTCAAACTGAAAGTTCTTAGAACTGGCCACTTATAAACAATATAATAAAAAAATAATTCTAAAATTTGAAAATAGAACTCTTTGCCAATATTACTGAGTATATATTTCATTAATTTGTCATTTGTTTTACGATTTGGCGGCAAATTGAAAAATATTGTCTGTGTCACGTCAACATGAATTTAACACGAGAAAATTTTCGTGCAATGATTTTTTATGACTTTCGATGTCATTTAAGTCAACAAGAAAGTTATGATAGACTACGATTGGCCTTTCACGATGAAGCCCCATCTCGTGCGACAGTTTACAACTGGTTTAATGAGTTTAAACGTGGTCGCACTAATCTCACTGATGATTTACGTGAGGGACGGCCTTCTACGACGACGACTGAAGATAACATCTCTGTTGTGCGGCGTATGATAGAGACTGACAAAAGAGTGACCTATCAGCAGATTCGGACAAGCTTAGGCATCGGTATGAGTCAAGTGCACAAAATCCTCCACGAACATTTAGCAGTCAGGAAGCTTTGCGCCCGGTGGATACCTCATAATTTGACTGAGGCTCAAAAACTCCATCGTGTGGATTGGTGCCGTAAAATGATTGAAAGATTTAACGGAGGTGACTCAAATGCTGTGTTCGACATACTAACAGGTGACGAAAGCTGGATTTACTGTTATGATCCTGAAACCAAAAGACAATCTGCTCAGTGGGTGTTTCCTTTCGAGAGGTTGCCAACTAAAGTGAAGAGAGATCGAAGTGCGGGAAAAAAATGGTGGCCTCGTTCTTTGGAAGGATAGGTCATTTCGCAACAATTGTGTTAAAAGATCAAAAAACAGTTTCTGCAGAATGGTACACTACCAATTGTTTGCCACTTGTCTTGGAAAAAGTTCAAGAGAAACGACCTCGCAGTAGGATCCTCCTTCACCACGACAACGCCTCGTCGCACACCGCTAAGCGAACGATCGACTATTTGGCGACATCAAACGTTGAATTACTGGGTCACCCGCCGTATAGCCTCGACCTCGCCCCTTGTGATTTTTATTTATTTCCAAAAATTAAAGAAAAACTTAAAGGAAAGCGGTTTATGAATGCTGAAGAAGCGGTGGCTGCGTATCGCGATGCCATTGAAGAGAACCCTAAAGACGAGTGGGCAAAGTGCTTTTCCCAGTGGTTCCATCGCATGCAGCGGTGTATTGACGTGAATGGACAATATTTTGAAAAGATATAATAAAACTAATAACTGGCTAATGTAATCAGTTTTTGATTTTCTAAGAACTTTCAGTTTGACCCTCGTAACAGATACGTAATATTAATAACACAGATTGTATCCTGCCCACCGATAAATCAACAAAACAACTCGCTAACTCAAATGTCAAGACTTGAGCCATAATAAGCTAGCTCAGTGTATTTACTTCCGCAAGCTCTGCACACACACTGTCTAGTACCGCGATACGCTCACGTTTACAGACTTTATGGGACGAGGTTTATATACTGTTACGTATACACGTGTGTATATTATACGTGGAAGGCTAGATTAAGATCTTCATCTTGTAGTCATCGTTATATTATACACGAGTGAATGTCTTTCGTGAAAGCTCCTTCCGTGATTTGAAATAATATGTAGGTACTTATTAATGTTATAGTGGTAGTCTGTGTGTGTATTTACAATACTAAGTTTAGAGACCAAACATTGATTCCTGCCGTGTGGTATCCGGCTTCATTGATTACCCCTTTCTTCCCGTGGGTGTCGTAAAAGGCGACTAAGGGAAAATCTAAAAGATGGGCAGCAGAGTCTTCCGTAACTTCACCACCAATACTGCGATCCGTGGGGATTATGGCAACCCTTCCTTACCTAAGAGGGAGGCCTTTATTAAACAGTAAACGTCTTCCGGCTTATGATGATGACGAGGACTGATTTGTGTATTTTTTAAACTGTTTTCTTAAATTAAATATTTTTAAATATTTGAATTAATAAATGTATGTTTTTTGAGAACGAGGCGTTCCTCAGGGCGCACTAAGTTCCAACCTCAGGCTGCACTGTTATTTTTACTTTCATATTGAATTTTAATTTATATTTTCTTCTTCTTTCAAAAAGTAATATCAATATTTTATTTATCTCCAGGTAGTTACATCATGGAAGGAACTGTACAGCACGTCTCTATGCATTGACTGTAAACCCAGAAGATTAGGGATGCGAGTAGACGTTTTAATTAGGACAGGTATTAGGAAAACTCGTTTAGAAAGATGAATACGCCAGCGGACGGGACCCTAGCTTAAGCTCATTTCATTTACTCTGTTCACGCTGTATTGTTGTGAAGCTTTTAATGCGCATGTGCTGCTGGAAAAATGTAGTTCATTTAGGTATCTGAATATCAGCTTAAAAGACTTTGTTTATTCGTCGATTAAGTCGAATAAATCAATTGTTGGACTTATATTTTAATGCTTTGTATAATTTTTTTTGGCTGCTGGTAGTAAAAATAATTTGTTGGTACACCTACTTTCCCTATATTTGTATCATTATCATCATCAGCCGAAAGACGTCCACTCATGAACAAAGTCCTCCCCCATAAAAGAAGGGGGGGTGCCATAATCTCCACCCTTGGCAAGCGTCTTGGGGGTCGCAGTTGTCGTGGTGGAAGTAATAGAAGACGCCGAGTGGTATTCGGTCTAGAATTGACCACCCCCCTTCCTCCCGTGGGTGTCGTAAGAGGCGACTAAGGGAAAATCCAGAAGATGGGCAGCAGCGACTTCAGCATCTTCATCACTACTGACATGATGACGATAAATAGAAGATGCTGCTGCCAATCTTTTCGATTTTTATCATACTTTCCTGTAACTTCGCTGTTTAATTTTCCGTTTTATAATACATTCTGATACTATGCGTTAAGTTAAGTTGAGTACCAAATATTATAATTTGCAAAACCTATACGCCATCGTATTTCGCTCGACACTTGCACTGCAGGAACGAGATAGGACGCAGTCGTATCCACTTCACTACGCATTTGTAAACATTCAATGCAGCACTTCACCTCTTCAGTCTTCTTTGTTCAACAAAAGCGTGCAACCTTCATCAGTTTTGTAAAACAAATATATTATGCGTATCAGGCCCGAGAATTTTAATTTATAACTCATATAAAAGAAGAAGTGCTACGCGTCTCACAAACAGCCGCGGCCTGCGGTGGCGGCCAGTTCTGTCAGTACAAATACAAGGGAAGGATTCACACAAGCGCGATCATTCCGCCACCGCAGGCCACGGCTGCGTGTGAGATGCCTAATACTTGACAAAAAGCATGTAAAATGTCCCTAAATCACACATGCATTGTATAAAAGGGAAGACAAAAGATGATGTTAAACATGCACATTTCACCAGATTTATACCATGTACTCGTAAGGTCGCTAGTATTAGTTTCCTTGAGTCTCAAATTCATTCGGTTAAAAACAGCAGCGGTTTAACTGTAGTGCGGCCTTGGCCTAAGGCATGAGCTGAGATAATTACGAATTAGTCAGTGATGCCTCAGAATATCTAAAGGCGTGTAAAAGGTAATGATTACGTTCGAGTCTATAACAAATCCAATTACAGACTGCAATTAACTCAATTACTTTACAACTAGTTTTCTTGTTCAGACGTTCGTTCACACACGTAACTGTCTAGTAGTTTTGTGATGTGTAAGACGTTTGCTTTGAGATGTCGTTAAATTAATTGTTATTTGTCCTCTAGCTTGTACGCAGGTAGAAACGGTAACCTTGACGTTAAAGCTTTCTTGAATCAATACTATAGAATGCTTACTATGTTAGTACTTGTAGGTATAGTGACGATTTTCACAGGGTTCGCTTCATAGATCACCGTGAGTCGCTGTCTCAGCTTGATGAGTTGTTGATTAAAAAAGGATTTGTTTGCAAACTTCTATAAGAATATTTACGTCGATAAATTAATATATATTTTCAAGATCCTTGACTAGTTAAGTATCATAAGGTAATCTTTTTATCGCAATAATTGTTGTATGCGAACTTAAGACCAAAATTAATTTAAGCGTTAGATATTTTTGAGAGAAATAATTAAGTGTTTTTAATTAACGTTCTTTCTTGTGCCTAAAAAATAACATGTTGTATCGTTTAATATTTTTCTTGCTTTTATATTATACCTTTTCAAATGTAGCCTTTGACAGACGGAAAGAGAGAACGACAGTGTTGCTTAACAAAAGAGTTCCGCTGAGACCCTTTAGGTCCAAACCCACCAAAAATATACAGCTGCGGTATATATTTAGGGTGTCCTGCTAACCTCAGGAAGTTTTATCACCTACGCAGTATTTTTTGGGAGGGAATTATTATCACGCGTGGTCGTTTGGGCAATTAAGAGTGCGCAGTCAGCCACTCGACCCCTATAAGTGGTCTTGACACTCGAAAAAAACATTTTTGTAGATTCAGCGAATGTGTCGCTTGGCACGGTTATTTTGAGCCGTGTTTAGGTGCTTTAAAAGCTTTTAATATTAATTGAGGTGCGATGAATGTAACAGTTATGAATAAAAATACGAATACAATAAGAATTGCTTCAACTTTTTAAAGTGTGTTAATCAGGTTATCTGCACGGCCGTAGTTTTGATGAGGTTAATAAAAATAGGTGTAACCTGAGTTTAACATAAAATAACATCACGCTTGTATTCACGGAAGGGATAGGCAGTGTTATGTAATAGGTCCCAACGTAACGATAAAAGAGGCGAGTCAATTGTCATCACGGAGCCCAAATCCAGTCTCCGTGCTGTTACCAAATGACCAAATGTTTAACACTTTGCCTGGCTCAGGATTCGACCTCAGGACCTTATGCTTAGTAGTCACACTTAGCGACTTACGGGGCAGTCAATCAATTTATCAATAAATAAATAATTTTTTTAGACTTAAACTTATTTTAGTTAAACTTAGGATTTGCTCGGTATTATTAGACTGATTTATTCGGTACTATAAATAACTGAAGTCATGAATAAATAATGTATTTAGTAATAAGACTTTGATCCCTTGACACGCATAAAAATACATTACCTAGCCTTACCTAATGATTGTTCTCTGAAAAAACACACGCAGCTTTTACAGCAAAAGTGGAGACGGTTTTCAAGATTTACTGAACATAGAATGTTTTCGTTTGTAGGTTTTAGTGGAACATGAAATATAAATGCGGATACGACGATTTTAGACCTACCTTTTTTTCTTTGTCAATTTTCTTTGTCCAAAAGCTTTTATTACCAACCCACTCAAAGCCTAAACCTTAGACCTTTATTCGAACATTTATTAAAGCAGTTGACGAAAATTCTGTTCTTCGTTCTGTCTTATCTGTTAGAGGTTACACAAAAACGAATTTATACTTACATGAAAAGAAATTATGATTATTTTATTTATCTCGGTATGTTTGAGCTCTATTTTTACACGCATACGTGTTTATACAATAACCACTTACCATAATAGCAAGATGAATGAAGAGCAATGAGGCCTTTTGTTTGAATAGTTAGTGAGGTTAAACCCTGATCTTCATTCCATTTCCAGTGTAATCCGTTAGAAAATAATATGCATCTGACTATTTAAACTATCACTAATATAAAATTAATAGGTAAGATTCATTAACAATTATATTCTTAATAAGTTATGAAAGAAATAAGCTTTTGTTTTAGTTATTACAACTGGATATACGGTTGGCAATCACGTGTGGGGTGATGCGATGCTTGATGTCTTTAATTTAGCTATTGACACCTTCGCGCTGGACATCAGCTAGTTTATAAAAAAATCATTTGGATTCTGGTCAGACAGAATGCAATCTACTTATACTTTTAAGTCACGAATACATACGAATGTACCGTCAGCAAATATGCTCGAATTTCAAGTCGTCAAAACCACGTGTGCGGGTATATGTGTTTTTATAACACCGTTCAGAATCCAGAGAGGTAGGTGCACGGTAAATCTCGCCGTCTGAGTTTGTCGACAGGAAATTAAAGTTCGCGGTTTTCAACCACACGCGGCTCCGTATCAACTTTACTTTGTTAAACATTCAAAAAGCCGACCCTTCTTGTATTAAAAAAACGTAACATTTAATATTTTTTGTTAGTATAAAAGTGTATGAATATCTGCGGCGTTCATAATTGGGAGAGCTCATCTCATTTTTAGAGTTTGAAAGCGGTTGATTGTAGTGTGGATAATGAAATAATGCCTTATTATTTTTAAGGTTGAGTGCATTTTTGAGGAGTACAATTTTTGATACCCAGACATTTGGACTGCATTGGTGTTAAATTTAGTCAATTTCAAACGCCAAAATGCCTGAACACAGTACAAATAGAAGCGATGATAATTTATTAATTAGTACATTTATACATATTCTCGTACAATATTAAACCATAAAATTATAATAATATGTATATAGATACAGAGGCTAATTGGACGATACATTAACGGACAGTTTCAGACTTACTAATGAGTACTATAAGGTATATTATAGTAGGTATTATAATTATAGTCTATTAAGTAGTTCTAATTAGCAACAGTTTATTTTAAACTACAAATACAATTAGTATTCTGTATTTTGTACCAGGTAGATTGTTTAATGGTAATAGATCAACAGTTCACCGTAACACTTTCCAGCTTTGATAAATTCACAAAAAGAATATCTATACACCTCAAGCACACAGCAAGCAGATTATTCATCCCCAAATCCGGAAGGGCCTCGTGTTATATGACAACAACAAAGGAAATTTCAATTGTACATTAATCATACGGTATAGCGTTACAAATTTGTCATGCCACGGTTGGCGGTGTTGCGACGTGAAGCAATAATTAATGAACCCATCCCGAAACAAGTAATTAGGGACGTGGGTATTGAAGTTTTTATATTCATCTGCGTTATTTACGCTGAAATATGGACGCTGATGCCACATCTTGTCTTTAAGCGTTCATTTACATAAACAGACAATCAGAATAACAAAAGACGCTCTGATGAAAACTCATCGTCATAATTTTTCGCTGTCTGCTTGCCTGAATATTTTTGTGAGTAGTTCAAACGAATGTGTGAATTCTTCTATGTATTTCGCGAATATTTCACGCAAATATATTGTTAAGCTAGCGTTTTTGTAGCTATTGATACCTAGATATTTTAATCATGGGTGTTTGGGCAGGTTTATTTCATTTAACTCAAAACGCAATTCCATTTTGTTGCTTGCATGCCCGGATGTACACAGAATATTAAAATGAAATGGTTCTATAAATATATCAACGGATTCCACATCAATAAATTGAATGATATCTGGCATGTTATTACGAAAAGTTAATGGGGTTTGTTCATTTTCCAATAAATTTATCTGGTGGGTGTATTAATTATTGAGTGACTCAGGTTCGCGTTCGTATGTCACGCCGGCAGTCAATTAGCGTCGCAAACATTAAACCCAAACTTGCGAATAAAAACCACCTTTTATTTTTACTTCATTCAAATAACGAAGATTTTTCATTTCATTCTCTTCAATTTCATTGGGTACTTTATTTATACATATACATACTCCGAGGGGGTTGGCAAAAATGAATACACCCACATTTCACCACTTACGTCTTAGACCCTAATAGGGTGTGCGCCTACTGCTATCAACCAGGCACAAAACCTAACTCCGTGCTGTTGCTGAGACGTGCTAGTACTATATAGATGATAAGATAATATAAGCTCTTATTTAGTAATGCTGCTTGATATCTACGTACCTACCTATTATATCATTTATACATACCTGAAGTGACGCCATTCTTGAGTGGGACAGGCCATACCAGCTACGGAAAAGGTGGGCTTTGGCAGTATATTCCTCTAACCATTTGTCTATAAAATAAAATACTATCTCAAACATTAATTCGAGGATGATATTCATACACAACTGAAACGATCACTCTTATTCTCTTAATGTCACAGGGTGGGTAAACAAATTACACTAGCTCGCTAAAGCCAGGTTTTACTCAAAATCCGTAGCTCCCGATGAAGGCATCCACCCTGCTTAGTACGTAAGCTGACAGTGGGATTAAAGACGAGCGCGCGGTGGAACAACTTAGCAACATTTCCATTTATAATTGTGTTTCGCTGCAAGTCACATACGACTCCAGAAGAAAAAATATTCCGTAAATTAAATGACGGTTCATTCTGTAATTTTGGACTCTTTGTGTTTTAAGATAGAGTTGATTCTTGATGAATATCATAACAAAAAGTTATGTAAGGTGTCACTTTAAATTCAATTCTAAACAAAAGAAAACTATAAAGTTGTTGGTAAGTAATTTTCTTAAGATCTTTCATCTTAAATCTAGGTTTTTGTGATTTTTCATGTCTGTAAAATGAAACCGGTGTAGTGTGGGATGAATTAAAAAATACATATTAAAGTAAGTATACCAACTACGATATTGACTTTGTTCTCCAAAAATGCGTGTTAGACAATACAGTAAACTTATACTAATAGGTATAATGCGTAATCACTTCGCACTGGCTGGAGACTCATGCAGTCTCGCCATCTCGCTCAATAAGGCCATCGGCATAATAATCCATACCAAAAAAATAACTCGCAAAGCTTGACATAATCTCACCGAGCCGGTGCTCTTCGATGTAAAATCTAAAATACCCTATTATAATTATTTACATTTATATTTTTCCTAAACATTACAATATGCATAATTATGTAACGGGTTTCTTTTATAATTAAAAAGTTGGTCCATGTTTGGCATACTAACAAAGTAATATGCCTACGGTAAAATGTCTCATCTGAGTCGTCTCGCCTGTATATGAAATGTCACATAATTGTAAAACGCGAACTCTCTGAACACGAATTACGCATTACGTCATCAGATAAGATATATGGTTAAATATTAAAATCCCTTTACAATGTTCCGAAAATGTCGCAACAGCTAATTATGTTGGATATTATATATTTTTATTGGAATCTCGTCTTTATAACGAGGTCGTTAAGGGTCATAGGGGTTGAGTATATGAGTTCTTCATGCGAAACGAAAGCTCGCGACATAATTGCGACTGTACCCGGAAGTTAATTGCGTGTTCGTTGTCAAGCCGCGGGATGGGGATGATTCAGGCCGCGGATCATAGAAATGAAGGAGATAAGGTACACAAATATGTTTTAATAAAACTTGATTAGTTTGGTAACTTACCTAACCTATAATTTTGTTTGAATCCAAAACTTGTTCGATCATTATTTTCTTTTTATAATACATGAACAGAGCTCTCGATTTCTTCCAAATAACATACTATTAGCTCATCTATATTCATATTTGTAAAACCTTCTTACACGAATGCTAAGGGTCAATGTCCGCAGAGCCAATCATCTCGCGCCTGTGACCTGTAACGATGCTGCCTGTTAGCTCGGATTGTTTGCGAACAAGTTAGTTTCATGCATTCATCAGTCTTTTGTTAGCCGTGATAGACTGTAACTGAGCTATGAAGTTAGTGCCGACGCTTTCTATATCATGTCTGCTATTTGAATTGCTTGTGCTGTTATATAGTATAAGTTCCTTATAATGTCTCAACATTTGCCTCACTATGAACTGTTAAAACATTTTTGGTAGTGAAAGCGAGACCCCTTGCTACACTAGACGTAGCGGTGTCTCACTTCCACAACGGAAAATGACCTGTTTCAAGCGTTTGTTCTTTAGAATCTGCATTCCAGTAAAGTGTTTTCGTTATTACATTCAAAACATGAATAACATTATTTTTTTAAACACTCACTCACATATTAAACCTAGCAATTTTTATTTTGTAATGGCAAATATCAGGGCGATACACAAACCACTCTACATATAATTTATAAACTGATGTGGAGGAAATTCTTGCCGGTACATGAAAGAAGCTTGTGACGTGCAAAAGCTCCTTTGCACATCACCCTATATTCTTTATTCGAAGTTCAAAGCAGACGGCTTCCTCCCTGCAACGGAGGTTGTCGGATATTTTTAATCTATTAATATTAAAATTTATAGACGACATTTAACTTCAGCATTTCCTTTTTAATAAAATGGTTTGCTTTGAAAAATGTTGTCTGCAAATTGTTTGTTATTTCTGTTTATATCTTCTATCTTTCTTCTAGTTTTAAGCACGAAACAGGGGATGATAATTGCAATAATTGGTGGTTGGCTTACCGTAGTCTAAACTCTCTCAGAGATCCTTTACAATTTCATGACTATAGATCCTGGGTCATTGTTATTGCCGGAAACGTGTCTGCTATAACAAATGAGCCGCACAATGTTGCATCCGATGTCACGCAGTTTCCAACTACAGGCGCTTACTGAATCGAATGCCAATCAAATTATCGTGTTGACTTTGTCAGCTGATGTGACATGATTTTGTACGATAGGTACTCGGGAAATCATATTTCCGTGCACTTCAATATTTCGCTACGTCCTTTGTGTGTAGTTTAAGTGGTTTAGGTAGATATTAGATATATTATTTGATTATTATAGCATTGCCTTTTGATCTAGCTTTATACATGACCTTTTACTTACAGACACAAAAGGTTCGCTAGTAAAATGAAACCTGTCAGAAAAATCACTTTTAATATTCAATAAGAAAATTACAATACAATTTATAAAATGATTCTATTTATTTAATGTTACGAATAAAAAGTATATCATATTGCAATCAAAAACAAATGGAAACCTTATATTCATGACAGGTTCATTAGTATTCTAATGGATGTAAAAGTTTCAAAATGGAAATTCTCGTGCCCCTTTCTTCCAAAATGTTTAATGGATCCAACCCTCTTTATGCTTTATACATTACATCGTTCTTCCAATTTTAACACTCGTCTGTTAACTGAAAAATAGTCTGTAGTTATGTAAGTCTTCTTCTTCTTTTCTTAAAGTTGATAAACATTTAACAACATGGTGTTAGTTTCAACCGCCTCCGTTAAAAAATCTCTCAAGTTTTGGTTTAATAGCGGAGTATAATATTAATGATATAACATATAAAACATTATGACATTAACTGATGACTTATGTAAAATCAGACTTGTTTTCAGTTCAGATATAAAGTTTAAAAGAAATCTTGTATATTTATTGCAACGCCTGTAAGTATAGGCATAATGTATTGTCTATCTATAGTATCGACTTTCAAGAATGTCAACAATGTAGGTACCTATTTCTTCTATTTTTTGTAGGACAACTTTGTAACTGGATTTAAAAATCGAAATCCTGGAATCCCAATGGATGGTGTGCCCTCCGAGAGATCTGCGTCGGCTGGGCACACTTCGGCATGATGGATATTCGTCGGCGGTTGGCATTCCGTGCGTTGTCGTCGACGCGAGCGCCGGGCATTATCGAGAAACGCCTGTAATCAACACCCCTTGAGAGATTAATTGACGTCGAGAGCCTGCCATGCGGTACGTAGCGTGGCATGTCTATTAGGTAATACATGTGTGTAAGCAAATGATTGTCAATCTGAAATTATAATGTCTTGTTAGTTAGAATTTAGCTATATTAATTTGCAAGAAGTTTAAAAGCAATTGGTACGTAGGGAATTACATACTATTTCTCTTTATCGTATCGTACGTTTTTTGAACAGCTTTAATAATAAAAGTTGTATTATATATTATGTATATGATTATATATATATATTTAATAATAACGGATAACCTACAGTTCCACTCCGATAATTGTCTTTATATCTTTAGACATTTGTCAAAAAAAGTATTATTTTTTTACAATACAACTGCTATATAACATAAATTAAATAGTCTGTAATAGACACAAAGGCTAAAGATGACACACACATAGGAACAGGTAGTAAAATGCTTGACGCTTGGGTAAAGTCGAATATAATGAAACATGTAAGGCAATGGCATAATAATTCGACTATACCACTTCTCTGGGGTCTCTGACCTCTCTACAAGTAATCAAAGTAATAGGTTAACCTAGATGCTGGGACGAGCGACATTCGTTTGAAGAGGTGTTTGGCGGCCGAGCGTAAGTCATCGTCTTGCATGAGGCTGACCAAATCCTTCTCGCGTTTTTCAAGTGGAGCATCTGCTGCTAGCACTTCGCCTTCCAACGATACGTTGACGCACTACGAAAGAGATAAAAAGATTGGCTATCTATCAGTTTATTTTTTGTGATAATTGGCAAGTTGTCGTTCATCGTGGCGTTCTAAGGGGGACGTGGTGTTTAACAGTGGACATCTTCCGGCTGATAATGATGAAAGTTCTATACCTAGAACATGAAAGACTTATTACAGATAGAGATAGTTAAGTATTTCAATAGGTTTCAGGCATTTCTTAAGTACAACCTAACAATCTGGCTTCTAAAAAACTTATTCTTGTTCTTAGATGATGCCGGTAAAAAAATCAATACTAACCTCTAACCTCTTTTTTTTTAAGAGATGGGGCTGTGTAAACAAAAACATTCTAGGGACGCTGAATAAAAAAACTAACGACTTTAATTGTCTTCTTAAAAATGTTTTGGCTTCATAAGCGCTTTTCACTTTGTAGAGTACACTATACTAAATTAGGTTTTTGGTTTTAAAATGATGAAACGATTTTCTCGTCTTATGTTTTCAGACTTGCCGGTTTAAGTAGACCACGGAGCACTTAGCTTATTAAGCGTGATTTACGAGATATTTTAAGTAGATACTAACTCTTTAAGATATCGATTTATCATTATTAAATTTATTATTTTTCAAACTTTCAGTAAAGCAAAGGCAAAAATGTATGTAATGTTATGCCACGTCTAGTGCCAATAGACTGAGTGAGATATGTCTGGACAACCCTTTAATTAATCAACACATTTTGTGGCTGTTACATACCAGCCTCTTGTTTACCATTACAACAATACTAAAAAATAATAGCCAGTAGCGCGATTCAAACCTGCGGGCTCCGCTGAACAGTAACACTAGGCGCGCGACTATTAAATTTTAAGTAACTTTTATTTTAACAGTATACGGAAGACTGGTTAAACTGTTGGCGATCTAATCTAAAACAGATAACTCTTACAAAAGTTGTCATAATACCTCTCATACTCATTGTCGTTATCAACAAAAGAAAGAAATAATTTATTTGTCATAATATAATACAATTTGGGTGTATGTAATTTGGATAGTTTCATATATTCTACCAGTTCTTATAAACTCTTATCACTAAGGTAATCATTAACAGAATAGTATAATTAACTGAACAATGTATATTGTACATTCAAGTAGTAAGGTGCTTACAGTGTCATAGAACTCTGCAACTTGATGGAAGCCACTAGAGCGAGCGAGACCGGCAGCTTCCAATAGTACGGCGCGGGTTTCGGGCCGGTTGTTCTGCAGGAGATGGCAGCGAGCCAGCAGGAACAGGGCATTTAGAAGCCACACACGTTGATTAGATGCCCTCGCCTCTGTACAGAATAATTTTACTGTAAAGTCAGCAATATGTGGCTTAAAAAGTTGAGAAACTCAGTCTACTAGTAATTGAAAAAACTTACATCAATTGAAGTTAAAAGTTTTAAACTATAAGCGACCATGTTATGTAAAGTAAATATGAGATATTGCGTATCAATTTGTTCTTTAATTAATAGTAGGTATTATGTTTAGTTAGGTATTTCCATTGCTAACTTTAGCCGCACGTTTAGCCGTTGGTTCTACGACTGATCTCTCACCGGTCGTATCGGTCAACCGTCCCACTAGACCATGAGAGTGAGGGAGTAGGAAGTGCACCTGTGTCTACGCGCATACTTATGCACTATCATATTTCCTGCATAGTTGGCTAGTCTCAGCTGAGATATGACCAAAATTCGGTCACGAGAACATTATTATTATGAACTATCCCTATTTAGTTTTGATAGGGCTACTTAATAGTGAATAAATTCCCATCGTATATACCTACGTCATTATCTACCAGAACACAGTACCTACGCTCCGGGCTAAAGCACTAAATATAATATAATGCCTGATATTGAAACCCATCTCGTATATTATTTCAAACATAATAAAAATGGATAAATCTCGTACTCTTGTGTGTACATTTGCGAACTTTATCCATTACTTTAATGCTTTTAGCGAAGACCTACAATTTCGGGCATGAGCTGCGTTTTAATTTACTTAGGGTTCTGTAGGCTATAGCACTAATGTAGGTATTTCTCTAGCTTTCAGAACTTTTATGTTCTAGTTTTGTAAGTAAATGAGATGACAGTCGGGAGAAATATTAATGTGGACAGAATATTAAAGTAGTTGTAGGATTTTCTTATATATTTTTAATGAGAAAGTCATTACTCTTGTTTTAATATAACTTACTTTATACTCTCAATATCCTTGTTAAGATGAACAGTAATTTACGATTGGTTTCTATTCCAAAGAAAAGTCGCTATAAAACCGAGCAGCTGGAGGCGTATAAAGTGACGAAAACGACAAATAAAGCATTTTGATTTTGTACAGCATTCGTTTCGATCGCGATAGGCTAATTTATTTTCGATTCAACGACCCGTTAACTGGCCTATAAATTTGTGGAACAGGAGTATTTTAGTGCTAACAAAGTGATAAATTCCGTTCTACTGTAAGTGTCGCAAATCTTACCAGTTTGACATTTGGAAGCGTAGACTCGGGCTCTCAGTGCTTGCTTAGTATCAACATTGAGTCGAGCTAGCTCGTGCAACAAGTAGCACCGTTCAGACGCGCGCGTGCTCATCGACAATGCACGCTCCAACGTTCGAAGGCGAGTTCTGTAGGTACACTAACATTAGTTTTACAATACTTTGTAGATAGAGCACACGTCTTTGATCCTACAGGGACTCAAGCCAAAGAGTTCTTCGCCAAAGAGGTTTCAATGAACTTCAAATAAAAAGACAGGTGCACGAATGTATTTTTAAACGGGTTTTTAGTAATCGAACGTGAATGCGAGAGAACTCTCTATGTTGCAGTTTGAATTGGAAAAACAATGAATTGACTATGAAGGTAGAAATGCGATGTATAATATTGGTTTTTGGAGCAAGATAGACAGCCAGGAATGTAATTATATCAAGAATGTTGGCAGCACCTCACTGAGTGGGTACTTATAACAGCTATACCGTGACCATTAATCTACCTGCCGGGCGAGGCGATAGGCAATGGTTCCCAACGTCCCTCCACAATTGCGTTGTACTTGGAGCCTTCTATTAAAATAAGTAGGAAATAGAAAACTTGATTTTGAGTGTATTTTTAGAATATTTAAATATTTGACACTAGACGTCACTTATATTTTTTTGTTAGTCGTGTTTGTAGCAGTTTATATGTATTAAGATTCATATTGTAAAGCATGTGCAAATTCTTGAAACTTCCTTGATGATGTTGATGAATACCATACAACTAGACACAATTACAGTTGCCAAACTAAAATAATTGAAGTAATTATATTATTAGTAAGTTTTTCATACTAATAGGTATGTACTTACTAAAGATGTGACACAATTGCTTGTTTGTTTGTGCTTGTAATGCATTTTTAAAAGGAGTTTGACAGTGGACAACAAATCATTTGAATAAACGGCTAAGTGAAAATAAAGTCATCACATACAGGTTGTTACTAATTCAGCCAAGACTTTGAGAGCCATAAAGCCTTCATTTTATTCCCATTTTACAGAAGATAATAGAATACTAAAATTACTTAGCATCTCGAGGCGGCGCGGGTGGTCGAACGCGGAGCACGGAGTCGCGACTCGGCTCTCGAGACACCGCCATGCCCAAAAGAATAAATGCCCTTCGTTCCCGGTCCGACTCGCTCATACTTTCTCGAACACGTTTCTGAACATAAAATAAGAAAGATTTCTCACGGTCTACGTGACTTGGCAAACAAGCTCTATTAAACTTCCCAGCACCGTAATGCCCATGGCTGTACAATTTATAATAAAATACAGAAATGAACTTACCTGGTCTAGGAAAGCGTTAGCAACTATATCGTGCAGTTTTTGCAAGAATTTATCTTTCCCCGGTAGTAAATTGGCTGGTTTTCTAGTTATTTGTTCCATGCCGAACTCGGCGTGTTCTAAGCACTTGGCGGTGTCTCGTTCTTCGTAAATAGATTGAGTTGTCTGTATGAGGCGGCGTGCGTCGGTGGCGTGTTGAAGTTGCGTGTGCGTCAATTGCTCTTTACGAGCGCACGAAAGTCGAGCCCGAGCGGCCGCCTCTAGTGAGCGCGCTGCGTAAAGAGGTCTACGTTCTCGTAGCACCGCCTAGTTCATAAAAAAACCTTATAAATATAGCACAAAACATAGTTAGAGCATAATGTGTTTCACCTTTTTTGACAACGTGACAGGCTTACGCAATTTAAATGGTAATGCCTGCCTACAAAAATAACCTATAAAAACACAGACATACTGGATAATTTACTACTGAAATCTAATATACAGGTTGCTTATAATATATCGCCCAATAAATAAGTTTTCGCATTATTCAATTAAGCTTACAGCTGCCCTACGTGGCTCGGTGAATACTGAATCAACTACAGGGTTAGATTTCAATCTATATAAGTGCTATAAATTTCAATTTATTTGGGCATTTACTAAGAAAGCGGCGTGCAATGTATTAAATTTACTGGGTCATCGGGTCAAAGGTTAATTTATTAAGTCGGGTAGTGTAACATCGTACTTGTCGTTTCTCTACGTCCGCAAGCGCTTTATTGGCCAATTCTTGCAGCTTTTGCGATCCTTGTTTATTGGCGGAGACCAATCGTTCGTCCTTACATAAGGCCGTTAAGAAATATTTGTCATGTGCCATTCGCTCCAAATATTTCGAAGCCATTAAACGGGAGATTTGTTCGGCTCTCTGTTTTTCTGCGCGGGATATTTCTTGTACCTAGAATTACGGTTATTGCCAACATATATTTTATTTGTCGTTGTAAACAGAGACGTATTTGCGCTTTAGTGAATGAAGTATAAGGTCAATGTAGGTAGGTAATAAAGTATTTCTTTCATTCAATAATGCAAGTATAGATGTATAATATATATACTGCCTCGTAGATTTAGTGGCCGCTAAATGCGACTGCTGAGCACGAGGTCCTGGGTTCGAAGCCCGGGTCGGGCAGAGTTACTAGGTTTATTCATTAGGTAAACGTTAGTTGCAGTACGGGGCTTGGATATGTGCCCAGTTGATGGCAATAGGCTCGCCAATCGCCATCTATTACATTGGGTCCTATAACATAACTAGCGAAATGTACTTGTGAGTGTATTATCGGCTCACCTCTGCCTACCCTTTCGGAGAATATAAGCGTGATGTTGTATTGTATATATTAGTATCATTCAGTTACAAAATACAATTCAAAGTTCGTGTATATTTTCTATACAGCACTATTTACATATGAAACGTGTGTTTTCTGTTAAAGGATACATAACCTCTTTACAGCGTGGGCATCGTTAAGAGTCGACAATAAAAGATACGGATAGCGTTCCCCTATTTAAATCATGTTTAAAAATCGAAAGGGCCTTCTAAATTAACTACTATTAAAAAAAATATCAAGCATCATAAAGGCTCATAGTGTGTTAGTACAATTGCTTAAGAACTATGTTAGTAAACATTATAAAGAAAAAAAAAAGCTGCCAAAGGGAGACTTATCAAGTTTCATTTGTAACCTGTTCGCAATCTCAATCACTGAAAAAATTATACAAAAACAACCCGTACTCCTATTCTAAATTGATACAAGTATAAAGCTATAAAAGTACTGCTGATAAATACCTCCTGTTCCTTCTGCGGCTGCATACGTCTGTGGTGAACCACATCGTTGACGGTTTCCTCGTCGACAGACGGTCTCTTTATCTCCACATTGCTTAGCAACGTCACAGCTGTTGCTAACACTTTACTTGCCGTACCCCCAGCGCATTCTCTGACCTAATAACATTTGTAATATATTAGTTTAGTCTAGAACATAACGTAAACTCTTGCTAGAATTAGATGTCATATAAGTTTGCCACAGCTTTGGAAAATCATCTTTTGTTAAAGATAATATTATGGAACATTAACATATTAATCAACACAGCGAAGTGTTGAATAACTTTATAATACGATACAAACAATCGACGACCTGATTGGAGCAGTGGCTAAGCGATTGGACTGCGGCACTAGGGGTTGCGTGTTCGATTTCCGCATGGGACATAATATTGTGTGATACGAGTATGTAGATATTTGTCCCGAGTCTGGGTGTTTATTGAGCGGGGTCTTTCAAATTCAACATTGTTCAATTATATTCAAGTTTGAATAGTAATAACGTCATTGGATCAATATGTCTGCTTGACATTGCGCATTATAATAATATTAATATCCAAATTTGTGTGCCGAAATTGTGTAAAGTAGATTACGCCTTCTTGCCTGAATAGTAATTTTCCCTATCATAGATAACACAAAGAAGATACCAATACCTAGATGTTTTTTGCCAAACAAATTATCCTTTGCACGTGACCACATAATAAGTTCCAGCTGCTTTTTCATGAATAACTTACGATTAATATCAGGTAAACCAATAATTTAGTAACATGTTATCTTAGACATTCTTTGTTACCTTATGTAATGATACGGAAGGCCGGTTCGAAATATTTGTTTACCGGTGAGTACTTCAGTGTGAAAGGCGATTGACAAAAGGGTAGATTCCGGGACCTTTCCCGATAATTCCGTTAAATCTGCGCGATAGAGGCACTCACATTGAACCCTATTAGTGATGCCCTTTTAAAAGGTCAAAGATGCATGAATATAGAACAAGTAAATATTTGTACGGACAAATGCGAGAACGTAGAGATGTATTTTGGTGTTTACATTGTTACAACTACATTACATTAAATCAAAGCCAAGGCCGGCCCAAAAAAATTCAAAAGCACACCTTTACCTAGTGCAATATGGTTCCACAAAAAATGTTTGAGTCTAACAGTAACTAAGTTATTTGTGCATTTGATTGAGCTGTTATCAGTAACATACGAGGGTCAAACTGAAAGTTCTTAGAACTGGCCACTTATAAACAATATAATAAAAAAATAATTCTAAAATTTGAAAATAGAACTCTTTGCCAATATTACTGAGTATATATTTCATTAATTTGTCATTTGTTTTACGATTTGGCGGCAAATTGAAAATTGTCTGTGTCACGTCAACATGAATTTAACACGAGAAAATTTTCGTGCAATGATTTTTTATGACTTTCGATGTCATTTAAGTCAACAAGAAAGTTATGATAGACTACGATTGGCCTTTCACGATGAAGCCCCATCTCGTGCGACAGTTTACAACTGGTTTAATGAGTTTAAACGTGGTCGCACTAATCTCACTGATGATTTACGTGAGGGACGGCCTTCTACGGCGACGACTGAAGATAACATCTGTGTTGTGCGGCGTATGATAGAGACTGACAAAAGAGTGACCTATCAGCAGATTCGGACAAGCTTAGGCATCGGTATGAGTCAAGTGCACAAAATCCTCCACGAACATTTAGCAGTCAGGAAGCTTTGCGCCCGGTGGATACCTCATAATTTGACTGAGGCTCAAAAACTCCATCGTGTGGATTGGTGCCGTAAAATGATTGAAAGATTTAACGGAGGTGACTCAAATGCTGTGTTCGACATACTAACAGGTGACGAAAGCTGGATTTACTGTTATGATCCTGAAACCAAAAGACAATCTGCTCAGTGGGTGTTTCCTTTCGAGAGGTTGCCAACTAAAGTGAAGAGAGATCGAAGTGCGGGAAAAAAAATGGTGGCCTCGTTCTTTGGAAGGATAGGTCATTTCGCAACAATTGTGTTAGAGGATCAAAAAACAGTTTCTGCAGAATGGTACACTACCAATTGTTTGCCACTTGTCTTGGAAAAAGTTCGAGAGAAACGACCTCGCAGTAGGATCCTCCTTCACCACGACAACGCCTCGTCGCACACCGCTAAGCGAACGATCGACTATTTGGCGACATCAAACGTTGAATTACTGGGTCACCCGCCGTATAGCCCCGACCTCGCCCCTTGTGATTTTTATTTATTTCCAAAAATTAAAGAAAAACTTAAAGGAAAGCGGTTTATGAATGCTGAAGAAGCGGTGGCTGCGTATCGCGATGCCATTGAAGAGAACCCTAAAGACGAGTGGGCAAAGTGCTTTTCCCAGTGGTTCCATCGCATGCAGCGGTGTATTGACGTGAATGGACAATATTTTGAAAAGATATAATAAAATTAATAACTGGCTAATGTAATCAGTTTTTGATTTTCTAAGAACTTTCAGTTTGACCCTCGTATCACTGACAATGTAAGGGTAGGGGAGGTTTGACTACCCCGCAAAGAATCCGTCTGACAGCTTGCCAGTGTTGGTTAATCTACTGACGCGAAGTGAATGCTCGCGTTCGAAATAAAATATATCGTATTGTGTACGTAGAAGTAGTTAAGAATTAACTTCGCTATCGTTACTGCACTAGCGGGCTGGAAGAAGAGGTGAATCTGGAGTGCGAGTGGTAAATGTCAGTAGGTAGGTAGCTACTGGTAACGGTTATACATTAGCACTACTCCCTACTATTTCCTATAGTAACATGACAGAACTTAACATCATGCCCGTATTTTCCGAAGGGGTAGGCAGAGGTGTGCCTATAGTATACCCACATTTCGCCAATTATGTTATAGATCCCAATGTAATATGGGGCGAGCCTATTGCCATCAACCGGGCACAAAGTCAGACTCCGTGCTGCTATTGAGAATTACCTAATGGAAAATCTCAAAAACACATTGCCCGACCCGCGATTCGAACCCAGGACCTCGTGTTCGGATGTCGTACTTAGCAACCACTAGACCAACGAGGCAGTCACTATTCCCTAAATAAACTATAAGCTTGGTTTTATGTATGTATGAGTATTCAGTCAGGTACAAGGAAGCATAATTACCGTTTCTTCAGCACATCGGACGCATTCAGCGAAGTCAGGCGGGAACCTCCTTATTCGCTGGCCTCGGTGTGCCAAAACCAAAGCACGTTCAAACGCACATTTTTCGTATTCAGTTTGCGCTCGAATTTGCAAAGCCCTAGAATTTTTAGGCTCCAAACCTGAGGACAAAGATTTATTTTTCAATTAAGTTATTGTAATTTTTTTTATGCAATAAGAACGTGGATGAATTTATCGCCGGTATTGTATAAAGACTTTTTCCGCAGTTGAACTACAAATACACATGAAAATAAAAAGTTTTTTTGATAGCCAGCAGAGTTGATTTTAACATACTATATTTAAAAATATCACATAACGAATATTCTTTGCTGAGACATGTTAAGCGCACACATGAGTTTAGCTCTTACCAAAGGCAAAAATTAAACTAGGTGCTTTAAGAAAAACTAAAATAGGTAAAAATTAAGTAGTCTATTGAGCTAGAACATACATGCTATAGCAAAGTACTTCTATTACCAATCCGATTTCAAAGTTGTGTGATTACAATGCTTTCTCATGCTAAAGGTTAGCACACATAGTGGTAAGGCGTCGTCACCGTATCAACTCGAGCTGTCTAATATTCTTTATTTGAAACTCCCTACTTCAAAGCACGCAAATCGGAATCGTAACGTAATCGCCTCCACTCGCGACCGGCGTGCCGTAAGCGCGGCGTCGCTTAACCGTAGCCGAGTCGACGTATCGGAGCAGCTGATTCGCTTTGCGCCGTGCTTACGTATGGTTAACGCCTGTTTGACGGCGAGGCGAAAGGCGTTACGTTTACGATACCTTTCCGATTTGATATGTGTGCTATGACCCTTAACGCTATAGGGTAAAGTTATGTGCTTTATGCACTTTACAATGTTGGCCATTAGGTTCGACTTACGTACTGAGCCATTTAAAGCTAGGTTTGCAATATGTGTATGGACTCTAGTTCACTGGTGAGTTTTGTTCGTAACAATAAGTGTTCACTGAGATAAGTCTGTCATACCTAGGCTGTGTGGCTTTTCAATAAACATAAGAGTATGTTTATTGAAAAGCCACACAGCTAGGTAAAGGGATTTTTGCTGTAATGTAGATAGGTACTAGCAAATGAAAAATCTGCGTCGTACTCAACTAAAATATAAAATAATATTATTTTATTATCTTTGCATTACCCACGAAACTTTGCTTTCATAAAAGTTTTACATTCAATTCACAATTTTATACAACCTCTACAAAATCACCCACCCCACATTGAAAAGCCCGCTTTCTTTTATGTTCTTGAACACTGCGAAACTTCATTTAAACATTTATGGGCAGTTTTTCGCGGCTAAGTGTTAACACTGTACATAATTAATGTGTAATGTCGTACCAGCCGCTTGCGCCGCGTCTGCCAAAGCTCCCGTGTAATGTGTTGATTTCGCCCGCGCCAAACTTCGGCCAAGCAACGAACGGACATCGGAACCCTGTAAATAATATACATGTGAATATTTACAACAGTTGCCGGCAAAATGAGCCTGATTTTATCAAAAACATGTTTTAATATGGACGTTTTAGAAATGGGTATACGAATATATTAAGTCGACAAAATAAATCTCTTTTATGGTTGAAAGCTTATTCGTGTATATTTGTAAATGGTAAAGTCTGAATAATTGCCATGAATAGATACTTTGTGTGTAAATCGTGTGGAATATAAGCGTTTTGATTGATACTAGGCAGGTTTTTATGTTCGTGTTTTCGTTTGTGTAACCAAATAGGTACTTAATTGTTAATATATGTGAATTTAAAAATAATACCTAACTTTAGCTATATGTTTTCGAAAACGAACTGATTGCTGTGACACTTTTTTACATACAGTTACAGCTACTTTACTTTTTCTTATCTATAAATTAATATTTATAATTTTTAAGCTCCTACGAGCGCTCAAGGCTTCTACAAGTACCTATACCAGATATATTTATGAAATAGTTCCTAATTTATTGGATAGGTTGCAAAACCTACAAACTAGTTTTAGATGACCAAACCACTTGAAAACTGATGCTTTACTAGTTCTCTAAGACGTTGTCTTCAAGTCATCATAACTGATGCACAGCCACTTTACAAAGTACTAGCCTACAACGGAATCAACGTTTAAATATTTTTTTCTACATAATAACATATCGGACTTACTTTGTCTAACCAATTACTAACTGAAAAAGAATAACATTATACCCAATACGCTGTCAATAACTTTCTGAAGTAGGTTAACAGTTAATTGAAACAACATGGAAATATCTTCATGCAGAAGACAGGCCAATTACAAAAGCAATTAATGAACAAATGAACTATGATGAAGTATATACCCGAATAAGTGCGTATAAATACTGATATAATAAAATTCTTAGAAGGAATTAATGGAACTCGATAAAACATATATCATAGAACAAAAATAACAACAATTCTAATAGTATTTTAAAGACAATATTATGAAACAGCTAACCTTTTGAACTACGGCTACTAAAAATAACTTGAACCTGTTATTCAGAAACAATAAAAATATCCATACTTTGTTTCTCAGTCATGTTTTAATTTATTCAAAACATGTGTGATGTCTATGGGAAAGGGGTGGGTCGCACCACGCGACGTTGGGGCATAAATTGCATACGCTATGTACAACATCGAGTGTTTAACAATCAGCCTGGTGATTGTTTCGCCGTATTTGACGTCCATTAACAGTCTTTGTTTATTCCACAAGGACTCTGTTATCGGATTAATTAAATATTTCGAAAATTGGTGTAATTTTATTCGTGATTGGTTTTATTATTGAATACGTAGATTAAAACAAATGTCTGTGGAATTATGTGTTCAATTAAACCTTGCTGTAAGCGTACGCAATAGGTAGAATGACGTTTTAGCCACATTTAGCCACGGTAAGATGAAGACTTAGGCACGGTCATATAAAGTTTTAGCCTCATTTAGCATGAAGATTTAATCACGATTAGCCAGGGTCATATAAAAAGTAAGCCACATTTAGCCTCAAATATATGAAGATTTAGCCACGGTTAGTTGATTTGGCCATATTTAGCAACGGTCGTATGAAATTTTAGCCATGTTTAGCCACGGTTAGATAAACATTCGTTCACAAGTAGCAACGGTTAGACGAAAATTAAGTCACATTTAGCCTCCGTTGGATGTAGTTTTAGCCACATTTAGCCACGGTTAGATGAAGATTTACTATATTGTGTAAAAGTTTGTACCTTATTAAACATAGTTTAATACTGATTAAAAAACAGATTTAAAATACCTATGTATTATCAGAAAACGATTCAGAAATGTTCTCGATCCGAAACAAAAGCGCAGAAACGACGAAATCACGCGTTCCAGTGTGTTAGATAACTCTAAGCAAACGTTATTAACGCTTAGGGTACGTCTAATTGCATGTTTACCGTCTGGAAATAGAATCTGAAGTTGTTTGTTTTTAACTTACATTCCATCGCAGAGCTTCGTTGTACGCTTGTAGAGACTTCTCGAACAGTTCCAGGCGTTGTAAGTAATTGCTGGAAAAACAGAAACTTTAGTGCCTATAGGTCTATGTCTTAGAATGTTTTGAAGTCTAGTAAATCAACGAGAATATGTGTGTGGTGGTAAACTTTGGCTATACCATTTGTCAGTGTTATCAGATTGCAGTGTTTGCCGAAATGTGTGTTTTTTGTTGTTTGTTAAAGCCATGAGTTTGAAAAGACTGGTTATCAATTGGACTGCTGTAAGAATCTAGTAATATCTATATTCGAAGCTATTCATTATTGATTTCACTAAAAATCTAATGTGCTGGTACCAAATATATTCTATGGTACAGATATTGGTAAACTAATCTCAGTTTATATACTTTGGTTGGCTTACAGTCTTCCACTACTGATCTAACAGTGAATCCTTTTATGAGCTAAAACGTTGGTATGCCAAAAGTTACTCCAAATATAGATTTGGCACTAATTCTAAAACTGCGATGCCATTAGGGGTCATAAATAAAACATAGAGTGTGCCGATTTCATCCAAACCGCATGGCAATAAGGTTTATTACATTTGTGCATAGTTAACATTGTTTAGTCAACTTAGTGGTGGATTAAAGTGCTTCAAAATGGCAATAGATAATTCGGAATTCGTACACTCGACTGTGGGTAAGTGAAGCGGTAGAATTAAATACTTGCAGATATTTATAATGACATTTAACAACTATTATATACTATATACACATGTATATATTATATAATATTTTCATAAATGTTAAAAAGTTACTTCGCCCTTGCCCCGCACTTAGAATTTCTCCTGTGCCGTGGGTACGTTTCATAAACATGAATAATCACATACACAAACATTACTTGGAACAGTGTGCGGGAATCGAACCAATCAGGCCAAATATAGTGCTTAGGTTTCTTTATCACCTTTAACATCGTTTATTCTTGAGTTAAACTAATAAAATAAACAAGCACAACATACTATTTGTCACTACACTGTATAGTGTACGACTGTAAGTATGTTTGCTCAACCTACCCTCTTTCGCGAAACACGTTCACCGCGTTACATATAGGTCGCTCTTCCTCTAATTTTGACTTCATGCTTCTCGAAATTCCCTTTGTCTCGTCTCAGATAGAAACAATTGTGACATACCTACACTGACTGAATGTTTTCTACACTATTTACATTACAAATTCACATATAAATCTAGGTGACCTCGATTTGAAGAATAAAATTTTGTGGTCGGCGACGTCGTTTCTGAATTCTGACAGCCAGGGAATTAAAATTTAGTGTCTGTTATTATCTTTACGATGGAATTTATGAAGGATAAAAATGGCGTTAAGAGTTTTGGAAGCTGTACGTAAACGAATAAATTCTTATCTTTTCAGTTAGAGTTGGGGTATATTAAAATTCCTTTTGTGAGTGCCTACTCCATTGATCGTTCAACTAGTGTATCCAGCATAACTGACTGATTGATTTTTGTCGGACATGAGTAAGGTAATCTTCATGTAGATGCGGTAGTTACGGGATTTTATTACATAAATCATACCCATGTCATAAAAGTAAACGTCTTCCTCCTTTACGTAAAGTAATCATATACCTACCGGAGAATATAGAAGCTCAGAGCACTGCTTGTCTGTTGCCTAATAGAAAAGAGCGCAGATAAGAAAGTGCCGGCAATACTAGTAAATGTACAAACATCAATATGAAACGTAGGAACCTTCCAAATACCGTTCACAGACAAATGTAAAGTTTTATTGTTATTCATCCTTCTCGTAAAATATCTACGAGAGACAATTTCTTGTCTTTGAAAACGGAACTACGATAAGTATTAAAAGTCTTTTACTAAGAAGTTTAAAGTTGCAACTCGAGCTGCGAAACTTCGTTTACGAGAGGATTTTAATGTTTGTTAAGCTAGACTTGTTTTTCGCAAACATTTGATACCTACACGCTTTGTGAAATGTCGATAAGTTCACTTTTAAGACTTGCGCGATAAAATGATTTATGTGTTTTCCATATACGATGTTCTAGTTTTACCGTATTAACAGTGAGCTCATATTTCCTAGCCACATGAAGTCTTTATTTTTACAAGAACTTATTTACAACGCACTTTTTGTTAAGAAAAATAACTACCCAATTGAAAGATTTCGTTGTTATTAAATTTACTTGTATCCAGACAATTCCAAACATTATAATTACTTATTTTGTTGTTTAAATCTTCCCTTTTATTTTACTGACCAAAAAAATCGTTAAGCACTGTAACCATTTCAGTCAGTTAAACTCTTAAGTCATTTTTACGTTAAACATAAGCTATCTGATAGTCTATTTTTATAAAAATGTTGGACTTATTTAAACATGTAAAATCTATATAACACATTTCATGCAAATAAATACTTATTCTTTTTATTCTTATTCTAAATATTCTTTTATCTTACGAGTATTTTGCCCTGAAATGCGTAGTCACTAAAATTTCATTTTCTTTTACAAGTCTATAAACTTCGGCAAATCAAAAGGCAATCTTAATAATATTGGCGACGCGTCACAAAACTTAACAGCGTATGTCTCCGTCTTACTTGGACCATTTGTTACTCGATGAGCTGAGTACAATGTCCACCCTTTTTTCCTTTTTTTAAGTCACTGGCTGAAGTATAGTGCCTATTAAAAAGACCGTAAACATATAGAAGATCTCTTTTTAGTAATAGTTCATGTTTCCAATCTAGGCTGGCTGTAAAACAAAACCTTTAGAATTTTGTATTGTAGGTAATATAAATTTGTATTCTCTCAATATTTCTTATCAAGAATCATATCGGTACCAAACGGAAATAATAAGCAAGTTTCTAATTAATACAGTGTGTTGTTCCATTGCTCTAAAATAAACCAATAACAAGGATGTGAAGCAAAGATATCGTTTTATAATAGGTACTAAGTAGCCGCGCCTCGCGGTGTTACTCGCTACGTTTTTTCGGGATAAAAAGTGGCCTATGTGTTAATCCAGCGTGTCAGCTACCTCCATATGAAATTTCATTAAAATCCATTCAGTAGTTTTTACGTGAGAGAGCAACAAAAATCCATCCATACCTACAAACTTTCGCGTTTTTAATATTTGTAGGTATATGTATATTGTATATTTATATTCAGTGTAGACCAAACTGCTATAGTTAAGTTATTATTATATTTAGAAAGTTACGTCTTTGCCAGTTTCCAGTAAGGATCTACATCTCACGTCAAACAATTGTTACGCTGCCTTGCTGTAGAGCGCTCGTCATGATCTTGTATACTTATAAGTACATGCGTCCCACTCCGCTATGAAATAGCGAAACATGAAAAGTCGCTCTGTTTAAGTTCCATCGGACTTCTGCCGAGGGTAGAAATATAATATGTAATACGAGGAATAGGTATAAGAACGTAAATAATGTGTACGAGTACTTTTTAAGTACGTTCTAATTTATGGCAGTACTTTATACTACTTACATTATTTGATTTTGTGACTTTTACCAACATCAAACATACTAGATACTTGATCATTATCAATAGTAGACATCCATACATCTGTACACCAAAGCGTATTACTTATTTGATATAATTATGACGTAGTATTTATTCGGTATAATAAATGTGTGATTCATGATGTGTCTGTTTGTAAAAGGCATGCATTGTGTGCCTCAGGTTATCACGAAATGCACGCCATTGCACAACATGCCAATTGAGGATTTGCCAACCGTTCGCTCATGATGTTTCCGAATCTACAATCGATGAATGGAAGCTACGTATTGCTTTAATTGCACACTACAATGTATCATTCAACCTTTTTTTAATAATCTTCTTAAAAAAGTGAACACAGCATACAAAAGTTTGTATATTTGGTTGTTTGTTACTGAATCACGCAAAAACGGCTGAACTAATTTGATGTAAAATTATATACTTAGATAGTTTATAACCTGGAATAACACATACTTTTACCCCAAAAGACGTTGGAATCTTTCCTTGCAGACAAAGTCGCAGGTTAAATCTAGTATCAAATTAATTAGCAGCTTTAGTATTCAGACTATATGCGTACATAATCGTAATAATTGTTTCCATTCTAATAATCACACTTAGTATGAAAATATACCCTTCCAAGGATCCTTAGATTTAACCGTTCACGTGCGAGAGCTATATTAATATATACTGGAACTCGAGTGAGGCATAACTACTGGCTCTGACACGAACACATCACTGGAGAACCCTCGCGACTAGCTGTCAACCGTAAATAGCTTTAGTTGGCAGATTTTGATACTGATTCCCGTTCCACCAGTAAGTACCTACCTAATTACGAGAAGTTTGGTTCATGTAGTTATTAAGTTACAACTTACAGCTATTCTAATTTAGTAGTGATGATTTTTTGGTTTTTGAATCATTAATATTATTATTGGGTATAATAAGGGTCATATTAATGGAGACAAGTTATATAATTTTTAAGTGGTAAAATATCGTTATTTTTAAAATATCTTATAAACAGAAAAGCACAGCTAGCATATTACTAACTGCTTTATTGATATACCTAGATGCTTAGTTAACGCAGATTCAGTAGATGTGAAGAAGGTGGCTTATCATCATGGCTTTCTAAAAAACCTAAATATGACTAAATCATATTTTTAGTAATATATGTAGTATACAATCCTTAATAACGTATCGCCAAAAATAAGTCCCTAAAACTGTAAATTTGTACCGTATCTACAATTTACTTTGTACTAAGTGGACGAGTAACTCGCCAGTCTATAGCCAACCGTCACAGCGTACGGTCGTATTTTAAGCAACAGCTGTCAATCTGCTAAAAGCAGTTGGAAGTCAGTGAAATGTTAGGTTAGTTTGTAACGATCTAATAGGACATTAATAGCTGTTGTAACACAAAGTAACAGGTACCTAAGAGTCGACGTAACGTGTGTGTATTATTACACACAATGCTGAAATTGTAATTAACAAAAATATTAAAATATCGTTTTTCAAGTGTTTGAGTATAGAATGAGATTTAGATTAAAATAAATAGAAAGATATAGATTAATAAACGTTATGCAAAATTTTCCCCCTCTACGGAGTCCCTATTCTCAAGTTCGAGTATTTCTACGGTCAAACTTATTACTGAATTTGCGATTTTCTTTCGTTATATGACAGATGGACTTTAAACGCAAAATCACAGACACTGTAAGGTAGTAAACAAAATATGTAAAGGTACCTACTATATTTTTTTCGTACAAAGTAATTTTCGATGGAGTGAGAGAAAGGTTTTTCGACGACATCACGCGTTCTTCGCAAAAATAAATACTTGTGATATCTCACTACACCCCCGCTATATGTTTCAAGAATTATAAAATAACACGAACTGTACAAGTTGACCTAAACAAATAAAAACAGTGAAATCTTTGAACAAAACTGTACCACGTACTATTTGATGTACGACCAACGCACGACCGCATTACTTCGGACCCACTTGATATTCACTGATTCAAATAGAATTTGGGAAATCAACCATGAGCGGAGCGCGAGTCTATTTTCTATATAAAACTCCCTCAAGTGAAAACAGACGCAAATATAATGAACAGACGGTCGCTGGTTGATAGTCAAGGAACCAAGATCAAACGTTTAAGGCTGCAGTCATATTGGAATCAAAGGTTAAAGGCAATCGTCTCTACTGGTTTTATGTGCCGGTTGCCTGACTCGAACTAGCTCTAACCAGTTTTATTTTTCTCTTGTTTGAAAATTTTCTCCATTTTTCTATATTTTATTGATACGCTATTCATCGTAATTGACGAAGCTAAATTGCTCGCTGCCGCTGCATTTTGCTTTGTCTCGTAAATGGTTTTGTTATGCGATTTAAACCCTTTCCGACTTTATTACCTGGCCTTTGTATGCAGGATTCCAAGAAATATTATTATCTATTTATAGAGTTGCACGCTCAAGACATAGTTCTGCTTGTTACCGTTAATTCTTCCAATTAGAAAACATAAGGAACGATGGAAAATTAGTGGGATCCGCCCACGTTTCTGTTATTAATTGTAGTTTTTGTTTTATTTTATAACTCGGAAATGCAAGTAACGAATGATTTTAAAGATAAATATTAAGATTAAGAAGTTTCACTTTGTTTCCGTACGCCAAGTAAGAAGTTTAAAGATTTCCTTTAAATAAATTGCAATATTTTAATTAAAGTTTACTAGAAAAGCCAAACGTTCTCAAAGTTTCCTTGTTAAGCGAAAGAATTAAGTACGGAGATCCCAGGAGGAAGCATGGGAAAGGATGGTACAAGATGAAGATTGTTGATTAGAGCTCAATTTCGTGCTGCCACTTTGATTTTTGATAACGGCAACAATGTAAGCTCTTAGGTTTACTTCCAAAAACACTGACATCAAAAGCGTACAGGATTTTGTTTATAAAATTCAACCTTTTTTTCTTAATTAAGCGTACTAATCGAATCTATTAATCTGTACACTGAACCAGTGATATACAAAAAATATACACGTCTAATCGAAAAGCTGCCTCCCAATTTTCATCAGTAAAAAAATTGGATACCTAACCTATTAACTAGTTAGGTACACATGGTTCAAAAGTAAAATACCTAAAGGTATGACAAAAACGCGTTTGCCTGGAAACCTCCTTTTTCATCAGTTACAAAGGACAGGCAGGTCACCTTTTAGGTTTCCAAAAAGTAAAATGAAAAAGGTTTATACTCGGTTTTTACTTTTTTGGTCGTATCTAATCTAAACTTAAAATGGGAGTAGAGACTAAAAGTCTTTATATAAAACGTAGGTACCTACTAACAAAATATGGTAAATTCATACATTACAATTTCTGAGCCCGTATTATTGAATTTTGTATTGCTATATCCCAACGATATCTTATCTTTACTTCCGAAGTTTGATGAAATCGTATTTGAATATAAAGTAGGCAAAATTTAATGACGAAGAATTTTTGCACTTCGCAAAAATTGAAAGGAATTTAATAATAACAGAGAGAGTTTTATGGTACCAAGTTATTTGATTCGAGAAAATACAATCTCGGTTAACATAAACGTTAAACCTATTGAAGAATTCAATTCAAATTTTAATATCGCCATGCAAAATAAATATTCTAAAAGAATGTTGGTAGTCTAATACTGGAGGAGGTATATAACTAAATTCTTAAAACCACACATGACATTATTTAGAAGACAACTTTATTATACCCTCTCCAGTCCTCTCCGCTAAGTCACAAAAGAAAGACCTTTTGTTAGTTTTTATAAAGAACGATGCCTTACTTGGAATACAATGAATAGAATAGCTATTTTCCTGTACTTAATGTTATGCAAACTTTTAGAGACAAGATTCGTTGAAGCATTGGCTTCCTTCCAATACCGCCTTCAGTTCTCTTTACTTCGTTTTCAAGACAAACTAACAATTAGCTTGTCAAATAAGCTATCTCAGGGTGGTTGTGTAACCCTATTAAATTGAAAACGCGTGTGTAAAATGAAATGGAAAAGAATTAGAATAACATGAATAAATAAATTTTGTATGAATGTGAGTGATCCTCAATTGGGGTATGAGGTTTTGGATATATTTTTAGCGATATCTCCGCTATAGTAAACTGATTATTATTTTTACTTCCTTGGATATTTTAGCGATCTTCGTACCGCCTTCTCTCTCACCTTTTAAACCTCCCCTGGACTTCCACAAATATTTCAAAACCAAATAGCCAAATCGGTCCAGCCGTTCTCGAGTTTCAGCAAGACTAACGAACAGCAATTCATTTTTATATAAACAGTTAGATGATTGTAGAGCCACAATGTTATTAACTTACCGTTTGTGTTTTGAAAAACTACCAACCAAACTGGATTCTGGAAATTCTGGCTGTTCGCAGTAGATTTACCAACAAAACAGCACCACCGTCTTGGGCGCCATACACGTTTGTTTTCACTCACATTAACGTGGCTTTAGCGTTTCATGGCGATAACATATCACCCACTTTGAGGTATTTTGTTACGTATACATTTTCGTAGTAACTTTACAAAGCATAACGCACCTGGGTATTGTTAACTGGTGTTATCGGTGTGATAAATGATCGTCGCTTGTCGTTTGGAATCAACTTCGTATGTTATTACGTGTCATTGTTTCCATTGTGGAACGAGAGCTTGCGGTAACGCGGTCTGTTAGGATAAATATGTAACTGAAACAGGTTTGTTGATAGGATTGCGTAAAAACGTGTGGTAGTTTTAGTTCATTCTCTTTTGAGATAGAGCTTTGGTTTGCATTTTATCTCGTATTTTATAGATATACGGATACAAAGAACCCTTTTTACACGACTACCCAAAAAAGGAGTGTAATGTTTTCAGGGTTCATGTATGTATGTGCGTTTCTTTATTCCACCATAACTTCTGGACGCATGATTCGATTTTGATGTATGGAGTGTCGTTAGAATCCTTACACGCAGTTTCATTACAGTCGGGGGGGGGGGGGGGGGGGCATTCTGTGGTACAATGTATTCTATCTAAGAGGTATCCCGACTGCGATGAAGCTTGTTTTTTTAATTTTTTAGTTCGTTTTTTAACGTGGCAGTCGACTCGTTTTCTAAAAATATTATTTTATTAAATTCTACTTTTAATTTTTAGGTATAACTTTAACCTTGTTCAGTCCAGGCAATAGTTTTCAGTCCATTTGATTCAGCGAGTATACTAACTATGATAACTCCTTTTAACAACCCACAGTTAAGAGTTATGGCTTACTTTTGAATACGGCCACGGTAATAGTTTTAACTATGAAAGTGTTAGTTCCCAAAATAAGCCATTATAAGGGTAAAACTTTATTAGCTTAGAAGGAGTCTCCATATATTAGCATTTAAGTCAACTTGTTTGATGTTAATAAACCTTTTTTTATTACAAGCTTATTTAACTTGCAATCTTTGTATGTAAGTATGTATGTGAGTTTGTTTAGGTCAAATCTTGCAATCTAAATTAGAACCACTTTTTGACATCCAATAAAAATGAAATTTTGCCCACTTAAATAGGTTAGGTGACAATACAATATTATGGTACTTTTGATTTAAAAGCTTGTATTAAAAATATATTTTTAATATTAACTAATTTTAAAAAAAAAGGAAAAAAGTAGTTTAAACTTTAAATATAAGTAATGTATTTATATTAAAAATGCCAATTAGGCCTTGCTATTAATTTCACCGCTTCCCCGTGCCGTTATCTATTGAGTTACGAGCAATTTCAATACCAATTTGTCTCACCGGTAAATTTATACTGATATTGCCTTGCAGATTTATTACTCGTAAGTGCTTAACGCAAAATGACTCCAGTGGAATATTGAAAACTGTTAATGATTCTATTACATTATACAATTTTTGAAAACCGCCATGGTTCAACTTTGTATACCTAGTTTAAGTAAAAATACTTGTAACACCTATGTTCACAAAATAAATAAATTTGAATTTGAAAAGTATTTGAAGGTAATCCAAACTTGAAGAATTTTATAATTCTCATTAGCAGCCGAAAGACGTCCTCTATTGAACGACGAACGTAGGCGTCATCCTTAAAGGGAGGGGGGGTGTACCATAATCCCCTTGAGGATCGCAATATTGTGGTGTAGTTACAGAAAACGCTGCTGTCCATCTTCTGGATTTTCCCTTAGTCACCTCTCGCCTTGGCCCAACACTCCAGGAGACATGGAGTGTCTATCAATGAGTAATTAGGTATGGGCTAAGACATAAGCTGAACAATATGAAAAGTTAAAGAGTGCCTACCTACTCATTGGGATTTTTAGACATATGTTAAAGAGTACCTACTTATTGGAATATATCAGCCTTTTACTATTTTATTGGAGGGCATGGACTTATTTTTAGTTGTAACAAAAAAGGAATGAGAATTGATCAACATGCTTTCTCATTCTGGATTGGTAAATTAATGCAGGTTTCATCATCACAATGTTATTCTTTACTATCACTTAATAAGATAACCCTTTCTAGTATCATACAAATTTAAAGCAAAATGTACAAACAATGTTCAAGCTCTACCCCAGCCTACAAACAGAAAACTACTCATCTTGTCTACCCATGAACACACTCAATTTGTACAAAAGAATAATGATTAAAAAGCCTATTAACTTAAACCCACACACCGTAACATGTCGCTTTTATTCACTGGTATAAGGTTTCTAACAAGATTATTAGAAACCTTACATCTTGCAATGAAAACATTCGTTAATGTTGACAATAAACACGAAACCCGGTAATTAAGGTTTTAAAATGTAGGTACTGCCCCCTTACCATGAACTTTTAAAGCAGGACAGTTTACGTTTTGGAAGCGCGATGCCGTTATATGCAGTGTAATGAGACGTCTCCCTTAAGGGGGCTGTACATAGTTTTATGTAAGGTCGAACGGATTAAGTGCCTGGTAGTAGCCAGGCACTTAATCCTGCTACGGACTGCGGCTCATTTCCCGTTCACGAGCACAATTTTAATGAACAACGATACATATTTTACGCCATACGGTTCTGCAAAAACATTTTGTCTGTAAATAAGCCTATGCGTGTGAATGAAGCAAACGAAGTATGCCAGGATCGTAGCAAATGAAAATCCGTGGTCTCTGCCTACCCCTCAGGGAAACAGGCGTGACTTTATGTATGTTAAGCCCATGATATTTTTTGTACGTCGATCCACACTCAAACTCCTGCACCTATCTGTCGTTATGAGTACAGCAGGGACACCCAGAGTCGAGTAAATATCTGCGTACCAGGCAAACTTAATACGTGCTTTGTGCAAGCTCGAACCCACGATAGAAGCGAAGCTGTCCAATCACTTAGCCACGCTGCCAATCAGGTCGTCAAAATATAATTGTAACGTTGATACAATATAAAGAAGCTTATTTTAAATTGAAATCAAAACAAACTTACTATGTGTACTACCTACAAATTCTTTACACACAGAAAGGCTCTAAGATTCGTCCCTGAAAACCTTTCTAAGTTCACCTAACTATAGACAGTGACAGTGCAGCCTAAAAAGGGTGAGGTTAAATAGCGACCATTTGTCCGGAGCGGCGTGAAAAGGGGCGCCTCGGACGCAAAGTGAAGTCTTAACGAGCTCTAAACCCACGGAACATTTGTTTACTCCGTATCTTTTAACCCTCGACAAAGTTCAATAAGGTTAATATTGTTTCGAAATGTTTTCATACTTATTCAATCCTTACTTGATAATCGACATGAAAGGTCATAGATATGATATCGCGCCTGTATTCCCCGAAGGCGTAGAAAGAGGTGTGTAGGTGCACCAACATTACGCCATAATGTTAACGGTCCCTATGGTCTGTACTTAGGGCCTAGGGGGCAAGCCTATTGCCTTCAACCGAGCACAAATTCAGACTTTTAACAGCTACAGCAGATTTTTTTTTTAATTTAGTGGATAAATCCGGTACGTGTTGCCCGTTCCGTAATTTTAGCCCAGTGCCTGATGCACAGTAGTCATGCTTAGCGACCGGTAATTTTTTTTCCTTATAAATAAGTAACACGCAACAAACAAGTAACGCTAACGCTTTTAGTTTTAGCTTCGCTAAGCCCCACGTAAGATAACAGTGGGGTCTGTTCCGTAAAGTTTGGCACACACAGCGTTATGCCACGCCGCAAGTAGGTTCCACTCTAATTGGTACTCATCCATGTTTATGAAACTGAAGAATTATTTGTTCTTTCGTGTTTAAACGAACACATGCCGCTTCAAGACAATTATCATGATAGAGGAAGCTAGATAGTCTAGCGATAGGGATCGTTGCCTGTCGGATTTCTATCTGTTTCGGAAGAAATCGGGCGTAAAGATAGTTGTTTATAGCACAGAACGGTCGGGAAATACATCCGGACACTAAGATACATAAGAAAGTTATAGGCATTCAATGAAAAACAACCTCTATGTTTGTGTCTATGCTTTGGCTGTTTTCTCGAACTGGGCGTACATCATTATTCCTGTACCTTTTTCATGCGGCATGCTTATCTCCCCTATAATTTAATTCATACCATAATATATTGAATGTTGAGTGGTTTATATTCAGACAAAAGTACCTACTAGGTAGAAGTAGGTATACATGACGTGTTTTTACTATTATTTAAAGTGACTTTAATATGTGTAGTAAAGAAGGAAGTAACTACGTAGTTCCAGAGTTAAATAACAGTCTATTGATAAAAACTGACGCTCAAACAGATCATGTTTCTAAAATGAGAAGCCATACATCTTAATGTATAGCATCTAACCCTAAGCAAACAAAGCCGCGGGCAAATTTAATAGAGTTATATCCCTACACATAAATTCTAATGGAAGCATTTGCTTGTTTGTGGTGTGAAGCGAGACTTGAATAAAATTATCAGTAAGTCTGACATTCCACCATTGCCCGCCACTTTCTTGATATCCAGCCAAGTTGCTGAGTAAGGAGTAATTGCATAAATTAGCGCGGGCACACGATCAAAGGGAGCCAAATGGGTACCGAGTGCCTACACTCGCCCTACTGAAGCGTTCCTTCACAATATAATAGCCGTTAAGTAATTATATTGATATGAAACTACTGACCCGAAAACAGCGCTAGGAAGTACGCAGTACGTATAGAAAGGAGTATAATGATTAATAATAAAGGTATAGGCTGTGTCCTTTTTACTTGATTCATCTGGTGGCCACATCTACGTTTGAGATAGTAGATAGATAGACTCAGATTTGCAATTACCCACTGTAAAGACTCGGGTGACCACACCCATGGCTTCTAATTAAACTTCCATTGATTTATGTGGCTCCACTTTCTTACCTGCCTTAGTGTTAATATTGTACGAAACGTGAAATCTATTTAAAATAATGTTCGATATTAAATAAAATGATAATAATCAGTTATTTAGGAAGTATGCCAGGATCGTAGCAAATGGAAATCCGTCTCTGCCTACCCCTCAGGGAAACAGGCGTAACTTTATGTATGTATGTATTTAGGAAGCAAAGACTATGTTGGACAAACACTTTTATTTAATACCTACATCATTAAAAAGCAACTATACTAGGCGTTTAATAAATAAATAATAACCTTCAAAACATTATATTACGAATAAAACAATGAACTTAAACAACTATTCAATCACCGTTAAACAGTAGATAATCTTATCAAATAATAAACATAAGTTAATTCCTTAATAAATAATAATTAGTATACTAAAATAGTTTTCAAGAACGTAAATACGAGTTGCCTTTTATGAAATTAAATAATAAGTATAATTATGGTTAAATATATGGTTAAACCGTAGGTATTTTTCATTTCTTAAAAATAATACTTACTACTTTTTTAAAAACGATGTCTTTAAATTAATACAAATTAATAGTCGTCTTAATTCAACTTATCGATAGCGCATAGCATCACCTAATTTGCCGGTTGTAGAAGGTGGGGGAATTCCAGCTCGACGAATTTCATCTACAACTGCTTTTCTATATTCGTCTTCAGCAGCCTTCATTACAGCCTCTTCATCATACACTTCTTCAACTTGAGAAGCTGCAGCCTCTTCTTCGGCTTTAAGTTTCAAACGAATTTCCTTAACTCGTGTCTCCAATAGATGTTCCCGCCGACTCTCACGCTCATAGGTTTGTATCATTAACTGCTTATCTTTTGCCCCAGAAACCACTAAGTCCTCAGATAAACCAAGTAAGAATGAAACACCTAGTTTACCTCCCATTGCAACAAGACGACCCTCTTCGTGTGGTACGATTCTTAGTAATGGATACTTAGATACAGTTAAGCTAACCACTGGCTTTTTGTGTCTACGCAATAGATCCCAATAACGGAATTTGCCATCAAAAGCTACAGTCATATATCCAGAAAACCTGTGCGGGGTCCAAACAACATCCGTAATTTTATAACGATGCGGCATACCCCTAATAATTGGGCTACTTTTTATATCGTCGCTCCAAATATGCGCTGTCCAGTCGCCACAAGTAATAAAAATTTTAGAAGCACAGGGACTGCGATGAACTGCGTTTACAGGGCCGTTATGTGCTTTAAAAAAACCACTTAACATATCGCGGTGAGTCTTAGCTTTACGGTTTACATTGATAACTAGACCAGTATCAGTTCCACATAAAAATCTCGTAGGAAAACAGCGCTCAAATTGTAGACAACTAATTCCATCTGAATTAGACAAACAAACTTCCTGTCCAGGAGGTGGGTTCACAGACATAATCAGAGAATCTGTAGGTTGAGAAAGGTCTCGAATGTCATGCCACATACATTGACCGTCACTGGAACCAGTAAAAAATTCATTACTTAATCGTGACTGTATGTATAGAAGGGCAGATACTGGATTACTGTGAGCAGTGTGCGGTGGACTTATAGTAACCGGTTCTCTATCCGCCCTAATGTCAAAAACACATACTCTACCATCTCCAAGCCCTGCAGTAATTATAGCCGGATTATTAGGGGCACATGCTATTTTCCAACAATCGGTGGGTGGTTGGAAATCAAACGCAGGAGTATCTGGATTTTCTAAGTCCCATATATAGCAAGAAAAAATTTTGTTAACTGGACCTGCTACTGGATATGTTTTACAACAATATGATACTGCTAGTTTCGGGTCATCCTCTATGGTCCAACTCATATCCGAAACAGGGCGTTTATCTGGATCTCTGTACAAATTGTTAACCTTAACACTAGGTTTCTCAACGGGTTCCACTTCTTTTATATCATGAAAGTAATGCTCATAAACATCGATGGCATTATTTTGTCTAACGATTTTTTCCATTTTGGGAGTTAGAGTAAGTAGAGCATGAACGTAATCATCTTCACGTTCAATGCGCCTGCGATACCGAATAACTTCTTCTTCATTATTGTAATGAATTTCTTTCGGCCAACCGCCTTCCGCATGATTCATGCCACGGTTCTTTAAGTCAACTCTTATAGTATTGACTTCGTGTTCCGCCTTAGGTTTAGACACCTGAGCTTCACTGTTTACAGGATTACGCAAACAATATTGTTTCCGGTCTGTTGGATTCGGATCAATGGAATCAATCATTTCTGGTTTAGTAAAACAAAACTGGGGTTGTCGACCAAAATTGCATCGTTTTTTATCGTACGCATATACTATACTATCCATTTTTATATAAAATTTACTTTAATAATTGAATATTCCTGAATTTCATAAAATAGAATACTTTAAAGTTTCTCTGTCAGCGTAACATCAAAGTTGTCATTTTTATTTTTAAGCGTGGTTTTTAGTTTTTATCGAGTATGTAACCAGTTTTAACTCTTTATTTTGCAGAACCATTGTCTTTGACATAAAAATATTACTACCTATTTAGTGGGAAGAGGCATTACGAATACAGTTCTCTTCCGTTTTCAGCAAAAGGTGACGGGTCTTATGAATTGATTAATTTAAAAAGGTGGCCGATGGCAAATAGCTTAGTTTATACGCAACATAAATAAACTGTAGTGTATTTAAGGCCCATAACTCTTAATGATGACATCGAAAACTAAATCTACAATGTCAAAGCTTAAAGTTCACTTTACACTGAGACTAAAATATAAACTTGATATCAGTAATTTCATTTAGCAACATGGTTTATATACATTGTGGGTTGAGTTCCCATGTGATACAATTTTAGGATGAAGCGACACAAGTTTGCGTAACAAACTGTTCCTAATGAAATTTATTTGGCAGACAACTCGACGCCGACGCAATGTTTTATGTTAACTCAATTTTTCTTTAGTTTGTTAAACAAGGATTTTATTATCGTTTCAATCTTTGGCCGGAAATGTTTTTAACCGACTTCAAAAAAAGGAGGAGGTTCTCAATTCGACTGTATTTTTTTTTTTTATGTTTGTTACCTCATAACTTTCGCTTGGGTGAACCGATTTTGATGTTTTTTTATTTATTTGAAAGCTGGTGCCTCCTGTTTGGTGCCATTGCAATTTGATTAAGATCCGATCAGTACTTTTTCAGTAATTCTTAATAATGCTGTTTTTTTTCACGTTCTCTACTACATTTTTCTATGATTGTTCTCCGATTTCTGCGGTTTTTTTACTTTTCAGTGCTTTTTAATTTGTTGTGAAATAGTTTTGTTTTGAAGTCGGTTTTTTTTTGTTAAAATTTTAATTATTAGAATAATAATATAATAGGTACCTAAACCATTTACTGTGCCTTGATATTCTTTTGGATATAACAAAATTAATCTTACTGGGATTCCGTTATTTTAATCATGTAATTTTATGTTTGTCTCTTCCCTCAACTGGTAAAGGCCTCCTTAAAGCTCTGCCAGCTCGCAGTAGTTATTCTTCTTTGAATCGAATTTGCTTTCAAGTAAGTTTCAAGTACAATTGTTTGATAGCTGGACTTCATGCGGTACATTTTCTTTGAATTAACGTACTCAATATTCATGAACTTATTGAAGTCATGACAGAAAGAACGTAATGTTGCTAACGGATCTAAGCAACAAAGTGGAAAATCTACCTTGAAAGCTTTTAGATAATATTTTACCCTTAGTAATGGGGTTATCAAAGAAACATTTAAACATTATTATATTTTTATGCTTCAATAAATAAATAGTTGTCCGCAACCTTTATCTCAATTTTATCAAATAATTTCTAACCTATACAATGTTTATAAAACCTAGCACAATTTGGTTTAAACATTTTTCAGACCAAAACCTGACAAATATAAATTATTCTACCAATATTTCACAAATACAATATTCTACCAATATTTCACAAATACAATATTCTACCAATATTTCACAAATACAATATTCTACCAATATTTCACAAATAAAGTTAATATAGATTTTGCAACTCAGTTTTAATACAGTTATAACGTCACTCATCCTCATTTTATTTGCACAACATAAGTTGTCACACTTGCAATTATTCTTCGGAACTAATTAAATATTTTACTGAGATTATAAATCAGGGCTTGTATGCAGGAAAGTAGCTCAGAAGCGGATTATAATTATATTGGTAGGAGTTTTCAATAATAAGAATTAACGGTATTGTGATATCTTACTTACCAAACTTGCTACCAAGTCAGTTCTTACATTTATCAATGTCTGAAAAGAACGATGTCTTAATGGTACTTACTGCTTGCAGTTTACTAAAATAATTAATTTTCGAGACAAAAGTAGATATCTTGACAGTTTTGCTTTGTTTGTTATGTATGATATATAACCAATTTTTTTATCAGTGACTCAGTGTTATTCAATTAATTATCTTTGCACTTTTATAACTAAAATTAAGAATGTTTAATATTTAGTTTCGTATCTTCGTAGTGATGATAGCGATGAAGAACTCTGGTCTGTAGCCATGTCCTTTTTAGACTGTACTGACCAACCCCAACATGGTCGGTATAATAATCGACAAGTGACTAGATGATAAATATATTAATATTGATAAATTATTACCACTTTGTCAGTTTTAGTTTATTGTAAATTCTCATTTTAAAGGAATCAAGCCCAAGACCTTACACTAGGTTTTCCAATAAGCAGTGAAAAGGACCACGAGAATACGGAGGTGATGGAATTCATTCAGTAGTTAAGGTACACATTCTCGATTTCAATTACGTATAAAAAAAAAGAAAGGGAGGAAAAAGAAAAAGTTTAATTAATGTGGCCATTAATTTATATTCAAAATAAACAACACCCCGTTCTGCTTGTTTCAAACACCTCGCACAATCAACATTAATTAATTAATATCGGAACGTGGCTGTGCGGCGGCGAGTTTACTTTTTCTGGATTCAATTAATTCGACCAGAGAATAAGCATTGCCATTACCATGTATTTGGCCCATATTCATTAGTATTTGTGTCAATGGAGAATGTATTCCTCGTTCCCATTCCAGGTAAAAGCTTTCCCTAATAACATTGCTCTCAAATATGTTATTGCTCGGCAGGTGCTCGGCGGATACTTGTCGGTAAATGTTTACCTATCGCTCATGCGAGCCTGCATGAAAACGATACTTGTGGCGTATCGGAAAATACATTAGGATTGTAATCTCTGCCATCGTAAAATAGTGTTACCACATGCTACCGCATGGCCTCGGAGTTGTTTTATTTGTTTGTGTTCACGCAAAAGTACTTATAGGGACAAAGAAAGTGTTAATTAGCAGCTCACCGGCCTGTGGTGTTTGTGTTGTGGTGTGTGGTGAAGGGCGTAGGTAGCTAACAAACAAAAGAAAAAAGCAAACCTGGTTTTTATTTTCGCACGGAAAATGCACGCCGAAAAATATGCTTTTTCGTTTATGGTGTCATCTTGATCATCATTGGACTACTTGTTGTTATTCACACAGCTAGTTTTGCATAAGTTACTTTAAAATTTGACGTAGATTGGATTTTGTTTACGTGCGTAAGTTTTTAGTGCAAATAGTCTTCGTATATTTAATAAAATGAAGAATATCAACTACAATGAAACCCTAATAACCATTCAATAACCTTAAATAGAAAGGTTTGAATCAATTTTAACGATACATCGCTCTACTAGCTGCTCTACCTCGGCAAACCCGTGAATAAATCTGACCGCTAGAATTCCTTACATTGCGGTGTATTATAAACGCCTCTACTAATGTACGTAAGGAATACAAACCAATTTTAAGGTACAGCCTTGGTTCCACCTTAGCTCATAGTCGCCTTCACCACAGCCAATCAGCTCACTCGCTAATGTTTTTTTCACGAAACGATCTATCAACTTGTGTTGACATAAGTCGTACAAAGTAACGAACTTTATATACCTAGTCAAATTATTGTATAAATGTCCCTTACCAAGAACTAATTACAGGAAATCTTTAACACGATAACGATTCAACATCTATAGCCTGACGACGGCTCTCTAGATCAAAAGTAAAATTTAATTAAGCTCAGAAAATCTTAAACTAACGAGCGTACCTAATAACAACGATATTGAGATGAAACTGAACATTTCTTTTGAATCGTCTGTTTAATTACTTAACATTTAATTTTACAGTTAGATAAAATATTTTACTGTCTCGTTGGTCTAGTGGTCGCTAAGCGCGACTGCTGAGCACGAGGTCCTGGGTTCGAATCCCGGGTCAGACAAAGTGTTATGGGTTTTTCCATTAGGTAATTCTCAGTAGCAGCACGGAATCTGGATTTGTGCCCGGTTGATGGCAATAGGCTCGCCCCCTGTTACATTGGGACCTAAAAACATAACTGGCGAAATGTGGTGTGGTGTACTATATTTGCACCTCTGCCTACCCCTTCGGGGAATACAGGCGTGATGTTATGTTATGTATAGAATATTTTACTATCTAAGCCTGAATTTATGTTCAGCCCCTTTACCATGAACTCTTAAAACAGGACAATTTACGCTGTGGGGCGAAACGCCGCTACGTGCACTCGTGCAGTGTAATGCGTCTCGCTTCCACAACGTAAACTGTCCTACTTTAGGAGTTTATGGTAAGAGGGCAGTTATCTATAAATAAAGACTAATTTTATTGCTATATACACTTTGGTCTCTTCAAACACTACAAAAAACAAATGCTTCTGATGCAGTTTTCCCGCATCTTTCACAACTTAACTATTTAAACGTTAGCATAACTATTCCCAAATAACATACCAACAAATACCTAAACCGTATCACAATTTTCATCGTAAAACAAAAATACATTTGACATGTTCACTGAAAATGTCCTTATCTATCCACGAAATCCAATCTGTGGGTGTCCTGAGATTGGAATCGTGTAAACATAAATTGAAACGAATGTACAAAAACAAAACACGGCGCCGTGCGATATAGGATGACAACTAAATGGCGCGATACGAGCCAGATACTGTAGCCGATGCTATCGGCATTCTGTGCAAACCTTTTTTCTATGGTAAAACAAAAAATAGAAAGTCTACAGGTATCAATACTATGAAAATGTCATAGGTAGATAACTATTTTTATTTTCCATCTCTGGGCGAGTTTCAATTGTCTTATTTCTTTGTTTTCTACAAGCATACGTGGCGTACCATTTGTAGCAGTTTATTATATTTGAATATATATAGATAGGTATATAATATATATATTAAATTTGAATAAAAAAAACGTATTACTCAAAAACACAAATCGTTGATGTTGGACACAAAGCCGCTAGTTTGAAGTGGAACTGAGCTGGCCTCATTTGGCGCATGTCAGACGATATGTGGGCAAAAACCACGATGGATTCCACACATCAAAAGGCGTCGCTGTAGGCTCAGAAGAAGATGGCGGGACTTTTAAACAGAAATGCTCTATCGCAGCTCAAAACTGACGGGAATGGAGGAAGGAAAGGGAGGCTTTTGCTCTGCAGTGGGACGATCATGGCTAATATGCCGCCATGAAACAAGAATTTCTACCAAAGTGCAAAATAACCAACCAAAATTTAGTTACTCCTTACTGCCAAAATACTGTTATACCAATTTTCTTTTTCTTTCAATGATGTGGTCTAGTAAAACAAAAGGATACAAAATCTCTACCTCTACTTAATTTAGTGTTCATAAAAGACAATCTAGTTTAAATATTACAGACCTTACTAACCCTGAATGTATAAATCAGGTGAACAAATCGTGTTAATAATAAAACAACATTTCAATTTCTTTACTCAGCACAGTCCTCCTCAAATAAAGTCGTGTGAAATTAATCGGTCGGAAAATCAAATAAAGTAGAGCATAGCGTAGAGTAGCAAAGTATTGACTAGCTGCAAACATCTGGTACAAAATTAAATAGACTTCACTACACTGTGTATTGGATCCATATGGCAGTGAAAAAAGGGGTCGTATAAAAATCATACAACTCACATTTTTGCTTTACACGATTCCAGTCACGTTTCCCAACGAGATCACGTTCATCTTTGTTTTTTTTGTGAGGACCTAATCTGTGATTTTTTTCTGTACACCCCGCAACACATGCGCTTGACAAATGGCCAGTTTTCGAGTGCGGCCGTAAAAAATAAATAACTATGAGAAATTGATCTGTAGATGTGACTTCAGCAAGCTTCGCTTTCTGAGTCTTGCTTTTGTTTTAGTTTTCGCGATAAAACTATTTGTTACGTAGCCGATAGGAATTTAGTTGGGAATAAAAATTGGTACCTACCCAAAACAGAAATCGGTGATAACAATTTGTAATTAATATCTGGCATTGGCATCTAGAATAACCCAATTCATTACATTTGAATTCAATTAACAATGTACACAGAAATGCTGAATCTGTGTTAGTAATTTGATAACTAATTAAAGAGGATTCGACGTCTAAAATATTAATGTTTCATGAATGTTTGTTTCAATGCTGATGGAGCTCTTATTTTGCCATATTCCGTATTCTGTATTGCACGAAGTACCAACAACTGAATACACTGTAATATGAATCGAGTAGTAAATAAGTAAGTCGATGGTAAAGTAAGGTAACTTTTTAAACCATAGATATAACTCTTATGCGATATACATGGGTGGTAATAAAGACTTTCTCTTATTACGGTAGGTATGTTTTTAAAACTATCAAATTTTAACAGATTTTTTTCTATAATAAATATTTTTTGCCTTTGTAACTGACAACTTTCAACATTTTCCCGTGTCCATTTGATGTATTTCAAAGAGGACCATTAAAACCAAAAATAAACGTCTTCGTTTTTCTTACAAACGTACCGCTCCAGTGGTAAAAATATTTCTATTTGTACGGTGCTCAGTGGACGAGGAATCGCAAATAGAGTTGTTTACAAAAGGTGCCAGAGTTTGCTAAGGGATCAGTCGTACCAACGTTGAGCTAAGGACCCTTCGACCTTTCTAAGAACCATCTTTACATAGATTGTTTGTACAGTACGAATAATTACAAATCTTTGGTCGGGCTTTGGAAATAAGACGCGCAAACTCGGTGTGGTAACAGACTACGTTTCAGATTAACAAAATTCTATATTTGTAGTACATGAATTGAGTCATGTACAAATATAGACTTTTTGAAACGTTTGATGTTCGAATCATTGAAGGATCATACGGCAATTTTTTTTAAATATACAAAGAAAAGAATTATGTATTTTGTACGTATAAGATTGTTTATGCTACTTGGGTTGTATAGGGCTAATCTCCCTTCCCAGGGATGTGCCACATAGGCGTTGCATGGGGAGGTTCCGGAGTTGTTCTTTTTAGAGGTCCCGGGACTTCCCTTGTTCGTGCAGATGGTGACCACCGGGGTGGTTTTAGTGAGGTAGAAATCCCACACTCCCCGGTCCCTACCCCACAGGGTCCGGGTGCCTTTTGAAGGTTTCCCCCCGTAAACAAAAAAAAAAAAAAAAAAAAAAAAAAAGGGCTAATCTCCCTTAGAACATGTTTGTGTGATCTACATAATCCCTAGGTACTAATAATATAAATGCGAAAGTTTGTGAGTATGGATGGATGTTTGTTACTCTTTAATATATATTAATTTCAAGACTTAGTATTTAAACGTTAGATAAAATATTAAAATTTAATGTAGCAATATTTGTAGTTGGTCTGTTACCTATAATATAAATAAAACAAGTAAATAATTATGTTCATTCATTAACATTTATGTTCACTCTCTCATTTATGTATTCACGACTACTTTATGATAATGATGATGACCGACATTATTTATTCAAAACGATAAACATCTCATTTGTCAAAACTTCAAGTAGCTAACAATGCGGGTGCCTGTGTATTTTCTGACACGGAAATGAGCACTCGTTGACATCGATCAGGGATCACAGAGTACTGGTAGGGATATTTACTTATCTTGAAATGGGCTACCGACATAGGCATCCAAAAGAGTTGACAACTAGATACTGTGTTCACTAGGTTATTCAAACTTGGTGATCATTGAAATTATACTGTATATTGTTTTGTTACTGGTGTTGTTTTTGACAATAGTAATTGTTCTGAATCAAGTCATGTTATGGAATGACGAGCGAGTATTAGGATGATGCGAGGCGGAAGAAGTGAGGGTCGTAAGAAATGGAAATAGGCGTGACTTGTATGATTTTAATCCATGATCACGACAGTAAACTCAAAGCAATGTACCTACCTACCTTTATTTTTGCAATCTAATACTTGAATGTCTACCAGTGTAGCAGGCAAAACAAGACAATTCTTTTCACAATAACCAGTAGTATTGTGTTACTAGTGGTAACCAGTGTTTACTGCTACGTAAGAGTATTGTACTATTGTTCCCAAGTATTTTGCACTGACAGCGGAAAAATCCTTTCAGCTCGAATCTTAACTGAAAAGAAAATTGTATGGTAACTTTGCCTAACGACTTACAAGATAAGCGAATATTTTTTAGGTCACCCAAAAATGAACGAATCATAGATACAATGTCTTCGCAGAAAACAAAACAAAGGCCCCGCATTTCTTTGTTATTGAATTAATTAAAAAATGTTTGTCCACTGTAGCTCAAGGACGAGTAACAAAGAGTATGAGAATTTCATTTTCATTTCAAATCGCATTGTGACTTTTTGGTGACCCTAATTAATTTAAATCCTTTCGTTGGTATTTTCCACACGTTTTTAATAACACAGAGGTGCCACATTTTTGAAAATTTTACACCATAGAGAATTTGAATTAAAGCTTGTTTTCTTTGTTAAAATTCAAACAAAACATCGTCAACCTTAGCTTAACGACTCAATCGATCATGATGTCAGTTAGGCATAATGATAATTTATCATCTGTAAGCACACTTTGCAAAATGGCACGGCGTGGTGCCGGCGTAATGTCCCGTCCCGACCACCTCGACATAAAATTTAAATTTGGGATTTATTATGTAAATATGGATTAAGCAATGTATATTTACAAACAGCCATATTGAGGGTAAATTTGCATTACACGGACAGTAATTTTAACTGAGAAGTAATAAATCGTATTATGGAAACGCTATTAACATTTGAGGGGTTCGTTAGTTCAGAAATGAAATAAAGGCTCTTTATTTCCCTCAAGTTTTTACTTCCCTTGTAACAAATGGCATTCATATTTCGCATGCATACGGCTACGTGGGAAAACACAATATGTTCCCGACAAATTATCTGGGAACTTGTTCATAGTAGTCCAACCGGTACCGGGGAATGAAAAATTACTGAAAGCTTTACCGTCCTCTTACTTCAGACTCACAGAAACACCTGTATTTACTTTTAGACTGCATTTAAGACTGCCTGGCATGTTACGGAGATTAATAAGTACTGTCAAAAGCCTTTAAATATGTAGGTAATAGGTATCTTATAAAATACTGCTTGTTTTATTACTTGTTACGGTATTGTCCTATAACACACACGGGATCAATATAAAAAAGTTTTAAAACACTTCCCTAAGTAAGTAGTTGGAAATAGAATGGAATAAAACAAAAGTTTTACTGGAGTAGTTTATTTTTAACGTTTCTTCATATATATTGAGAATTTGGAGACCCATAAAGTTAACCTTACCAGTTCAAAGATACATCTAGCTTTTTATATGGCGACGAGAACGTAAACTATTGAGAACTCTACTTATGCGATAACAGACAACAATTTGAAAGTTTATTACATGCGTACGTTTAAGATTCCTATAGGCATAACTATACATTTTCGGGCTTATGCATAAAGAATGAAGCGCCGTAATATTGACAGCAAAACAACAATTTTATTCAGCTGCATACATCGTGAATTTCTCAGTTACACGACATTGTAGCCTAGACTTCATAAAACGATCGATTGCTGGCGCCACCCTTGTTGGTCCCGTTTTTATCTACAAAAAATATGCCCCTTTACAGATCACTGGCTTATTTGAGTGTTCATTGCGCACTATCTCACAGCTGACACTGCGACCACCACGTTTCTCCTACTCTTACTTTTATTTAGTTTCACAATTCTATAACTGAATTTATGCTTCTCGTGGTATTCAATACTATTATTATCTCCTTTAGAATTAATTTCCTCTTTGTTCGGCTTCTTTAATTTCTCTCTCACTTTTATCCACCTATCATTTTTCCAGTCATATTTTCTGCCCATTGCTAAGAGGATGTCTTCAAACTTTGGCCATGCTGAATTTAATGTTCTATCTTGTATGGGCTTATCTTCATTTACAGGTTTGTAGTCAACGGTATTGAATTTGTTTACGCTGTGTTTTGATGGAATATCATTGCTTATGTTACTATTCTTCACGTATAAAATTTTCTGTTCTACTTCATCGTTTTGTTCATCATTCCTTGTTCCTGTTTTACGATCCAGTATATTTGTTACATGTTTGTAGTGTATTCTATCAACATTATCTTCCTTGTATCGCTCTTCTGGATATTCATCGTAAAAGCTTTCTATCTCGCGCTCAATTTTTTCTGCAAAGGAAATTGAAATATGTCAGACACACTTTTTGCCAGCGATTGTTAAGGAAAGGGGAGAACTTTGTAAGAAAACAATTTTCATGACATCGTTTGTAGGCAGTATTGTTTTGGTAATCTTAAAGCTATAATGAAGTATACAAAAGTATAATTTGATGACTAACATGATAATAATTATAAAGTTTCGTTTTGTAAACTGAGGTTAAGTATGTTGTGCATTTTCATACAGCAACGAAAATATATTACGTTCAAGTAGAACGTAATAAATTTTCGTTGTGGTTTAAAATATGTTTAATTAATAACAGTGAGTATTTAAATTGAAAGATAATAAGGAACAATAATATCACGGTTCGCATTAATACGTAATGTACATGGAAGATTAAAAATATAAAAACCCTAATTACCACTGTTATTTCAACTTGTTGTGTATATTAATGCCACTTATTTGTAAATTTAAGCTACACTATAATAATACAACAGTATTATCTAAATATATACCTATAAATATGTCTTTTGATGTTATTTTAGCATGTTACCAATGCTAAGAATTTAAATTGATAAAGGAAATTATGGAAACAAGCAGGGACTTGAACCCGCGACCTTCGTCTTGCCGTGGCGCAGCTCTAACCAACTGAGCTATCGTGTCGTTGCTCGCACCCATTAAATTTCAAGTTTCCTGCTCTATACCTACCTATAAAATTATTTTTGAAAATTTCAAAAAAGTTTCCGTATAACGACCAACATTGACAGTTGCGGTACTAAATAAATCCAGCTTAGAATATCGGTAATATTTTTCTTTGAACAGTTTTATCAACAACACTGATATCTGAATAATTTACAGACAATCAAAACATGACGGTTACAAAAGCAGAAAGCTATTTACATTGTAAACCGAGTGTCGTATTTCGTGAGCCTTACCTGCCATGTTTTTGTACAGTTCAATATCATGTCGAAGCTTCTCTTTGTCCCTTTCTTTCCAGTGTCCGTCACCTTGATCTGTAGAAAATAAATTAAAGGTATATTTCTACTCTGATAGTAATTTCGGAATGAATAGGAACCTCTCAAAGGTTGGATCGGAATGATCTCGTTTTTATTGTATTGATAGAAATTTCGATTGATGTTTTGCCCGGCTGGATTGATATATTTCCTGATTTTTCTTTTTCTTTATCGACGGTGTAATAGTAAATAGTAAATCGGAGAGGAAGTTGCGTTTTTATATCAGAATAATGTTAGGAAATATCAAGGGAAATAAAGAAAATAAAGTTGTACTAAATTGTGTACTCCTTTAATTAACGGAGGAGGTCTTTGCTCAATAGTGGACATCTTCCGACTGATGATGATGATGTGTACTCCTTATTAAGCATACCTACCTATTATGCGCACGGAGGATTATGAGATTCGGCTTCATTCAAGTTTATAGGAAATATAAAAAAATAAGTATGCCAGGATCGTAGCAAATGGAAATCCGTGGTCTCTGCCTACCCCTTAGGAAAACAGGCGTGACTTTATGTATGTATGTAATGTCGAAAACTAAAGGTTTTATGACTGTATATAATTTATTGTACTTATAAATATAAATACGTCACGGGTCACGCACTTCTTTGATGTTCAAATTACTTCAAATAATCCAATCCTCGAGCAACAAATCAACTATTCATTTGACTAAGTAATTTTCAATAATAGGAAGTAAATACACAATAGTACGACATTAATCTTACCAATGCATACTATGAAGATGATGACAAAGCTTACATAGTCCATTATGTGGTTGCACATCAGACCTGTAACAATACAAGAACATAGGTCAGACGTCTATGTAATATATAATTAGATCCTGGATAAATGTGGGTCTGGAATGCCACACAACGCATTCCCTTTCGAGGAAAACAGGCGTGTTGAGATTCGTATTTCTAAGCAATGAAGGTCGATTCTCGCATAAAACAAACACTTATTTAGGTATTTGCACCCACGTTAACAATAACAAGAACTCCTAATTCTCATTAAGTGATTCGAGATATTATTCAAATTGTAAATGTTATGAAAATACGTGAAAATATAATTATTAACATACATTAATACGTCGTAGGCGTGGCTATTTGTGTGTAGAATAAACTTTTACGCCAAATTTTTTATTTTTTTTATATACCTTTATTTCCTACAATTTAGTGTTCATTTTTTAAAGATTGAGCTATGTTTTTTTTATTCTAGCAGGGATACATTCATAATATATAATTAAAAAAAAAAACATACAGATGAACATAAAAGCTCCGCCTTTTTAAAGTCAGTAAAAATTACCTTTTAGAGCTAGGGCCACATAAAATACACAACTAGGGCCTTTAATTTACACGTGTCTAATGGTTACACTTTCTTATACGAGGGTCAAACTGAAAGTTCTTAGAACTGGCCACTTATAAACAATATAATAAAAAAATAATTCTTAAATTTGAAAATAGAACTCTTTGCCAATATTACTGAGTATATATTTCATTAATTTGTCATTTGTTTTACGATTTGGCGGCAAATTGAAAATTGTCTGTGTCACGTCAACATGAATTTAACACGAGAAAATTTTCGTGCAATGATTTTTTATGACTTTCGATGTCATTTAAGTCAACAAGAAAGTTATGATAGACTACGATTGGCCTTTCACGATGAAGCCCCATCTCGTGCGACAGTTTACAACTGGTTTAATGAGTTTAAACGTGGTCGCACTAATCTCACTGATGATTTACGTGAGGGACGGCCTTCTACGGCGACGACTGAAGATAACATCTGTGTTGTGCGGCGTATGATAGAGACTGACAAAAGAGTGACCTATCAGCAGATTCGGACAAGCTTAGGCATCGGTATGAGTCAAGTGCACAAAATCCTCCACGAACATTTAGCAGTCAGGAAGCTTTGCGCCCGGTGGATACCTCATAATTTGACTGAGGCTCAAAAACTCCATCGTGTGGATTGGTGCCGTAAAATGATTGAAAGATTTAACGGAGGTGACTCAAATGCTGTGTTCGACATACTAACAGGTGACGAAAGCTGGATTTACTGTTATGATCCTGAAACCAAAAGACAATCTGCTCAGTGGGTGTTTCCTTTCGAGAGGTTGCCAACTAAAGTGAAGAGAGATCGAAGTGCGGGAAAAAAAATGGTGGCCTCGTTCTTTGGAAGGATAGGTCATTTCGCAACAATTGTGTTAGAGGATCAAAAAACAGTTTCTGCAGAATGGTACACTACCAATTGTTTGCCACTTGTCTTGGAAAAAGTTCGAGAGAAACGACCTCGCAGTAGGATCCTCCTTCACCACGACAACGCCTCGTCGCACACCGCTAAGCGAACGATCGACTATTTGGCGACATCAAACGTTGAATTACTGGGTCACCCGCCGTATAGCCCCGACCTCGCCCCTTGTGATTTTTATTTATTTCCAAAAATTAAAGAAAAACTTAAAGGAAAGCGGTTTATGAATGCTGAAGAAGCGGTGGCTGCGTATCGCGATGCCATTGAAGAGAACCCTAAAGACGAGTGGGCAAAGTGCTTTTCCCAGTGGTTCCATCGCATGCAGCGGTGTATTGACGTGAATGGACAATATTTTGAAAAGATATAATAAAACTAATAACTGGCTAATGTAATCAGTTTTTGATTTTCTAAGAACTTTCAGTTTGACCCTCGTAAGTATATTCAATTATGGTCTTCGTAAAAGCAGCCGTTGTTCCTTACATAATGACTATACCGCATTTACATTTCACAGTAAGTGAAATCCTCAAGATGCCGTGCCTATTCTTTGGCTGAAACCACGCCGCAATTGTAATCTCGCTTAAAGCATTAACCGCATTAAAATGTTTGCACAATTATGTGCAAACAACACGGCATAACTTCCTGTGGGATAGTTGTAAAGTTTTGCCAACATTTCGCGCAAAAGCATACCGAAATTTCGAGGAAAAAATTAGGAAAGTATGCATACATTTTTTTGCCGGGACCGCGCGAAATGTATGCAGAAAGTATAGCCGTGTGATATACGTCGTTATGTTCAAATAAATATTGTAACAGTATGTAGTACTGATAAACTTCTTTCATTATAAAAGTAGGCACCTATTTCAGATAGGTATACTTCCATAATATCTTACATCAAGCATGTATGCTCTGATTTCCCACTCATGTTACTGGTCTCATGTACTATTATGGGACAAGCTTTATACCATTGACGAATAAGTTATCACTTAAGTGGGTTTTAGCACTGATAACCGAGTGGTATGACCGTTGGACTCCCAAATCAAAGGTCGCAAGTTCAAACCCCGACTTACACCACTGTCTTTTCGAATTCATGTTCATAGATACTATAAATTAGTTATCAGTTGCTAAAAACGGTGACGGAAAACATTGTGAAGAAATCAGCACACCTAAAAGATTTTTCAACGCTGTGTAAAGCCATGTCAGAGGCCTACAGGCGGTTTAAACTCTGTCACCAGGTTATTATCAATCCATATTCTGATAACAAGAAGAAGTGGATTTTAAGGACTCATTACGCAGCATAGTCTTGAAAATAGAATTATCCTTTTACATTTTACTGGCTGCTAACAATTTCATTTCAATAAAAATATAAAGAAAAAAACTTCACAAAGTTTGAATGTGACAAATACGGCGGGTATAATGCTGTATTTGTGTTTATAGACTGTCTGATAATATAATGTAATACTACCGAGCTTACAATAACATCTCATAAAGTGTAATATGGTACGACGCCAATACATTACTGAACGATGAATAATTTAACAGCTTTCACACTTATACAAGTATACATGTGTTTGCATTTGGAATTCAATATTATAATATTGCGTTAAAATATTATTATTCGATTTCGTTACCGGGAATATTGTAATTTTTGTATTGGCATTTTATTATTTACGTTCTGAATTTAAAAGAGAAGACGTATTACTTGCTAGATGATGGGACTGCTACAGGTTCGATTTCCATACGGTATATCTGCGTATTAATATAAATTATATGTATATATTTTTGATATCCGCAGATGTTTGTAAATATCAAGATATAAAAGAAATTTCTGGCATGGATTAACGTTTTATTTATTCTATATACAAAAGTGCAACCTTAGGTATTTTCTACCAGTCAAACCTGGGTAGTGCAGCGACAGATCACGGTAGATGCACAAACAGTTGTGTGAGAAGAATACACTTTTTTATATACCAAGACAAGGAAAACTGAATTTCAAGATGCAGACCCCAGATCATATGTAAGTCATACCTAATAATGCCCGACCGATTACTGGAGTGGCCGAGGTAGGGTCCTCTCCGCCCAAGAGATTCACATCAAGGAGTCCCTATCCGTGTCCTTATGATAAGAACCATGGTCACTCGAATCTGGTTTCAAAACGCTACAAACATTTGTTTAATTATAGCTAGAAAGTAACTGTACATTACGTTTTCTAATAATCTCTCTAGAATGAACGGAGAAATAAATACATATAAAATTACCGCATGATAATTTTTTGTATCCTACGTAGGTACTTAGACTGAACTTGACTCAATATCAATATTGTATACCTATGTAAGGATTACCTTCTATATAGTTTGGTATATATTCATACTTCTATACTAATGTTATAAATGTAAAAATAACTCTGTCTGTCGACATACGACTAAACCGCTGGACAGAATTTGATGTTTGGCATGTACAAAGTCTAAGACCCGAGAAAGGACATAGGCTACTAAATGCGGGTGAAGCGGGCAAAAGCTAGTTATCAATAAATTAGACGAGTTTTTAGAAATTATTTCTATAGAAAATATTAGAAACTATAGACCTAAAACGAAGAATGGAATTTTCTCTTCTTATTAATTTTGTGTCATTTAGGCCATTCAATTGAGTTTAAGTTAATACTATCTCCTAAAGTTATTTGGGACGAGCTGCGATATCGATAACTCTAGTTTGGGACCATTTGTAAACATTTCACATCAGAGCTATAGATAAGAATTCGTGGAAAGTGAGGGGACACCTTTACCCCGCAGTGATAAAGTACGGTCCTACAATTCAAAACAATCACGTACTTAGATAAAATGTCCTTTTATTCTTCATAATTATATTATAATTAAATTCTAAGATCTCGTCGAGTCGTGTTTAAATATTGAAACACTTGTAGCCTCATTTATTCGGCCTTTGATGTTATAAAAAAATGAAGACGCAATAAAAAGTATGATAAACCCTGATTGATGCTTCAGAATGTTCATAAAAGTAAGCCAGCATTACAATAACGTTTCTAAAGCTTTCATTATGCGATTAAAAGAAGCATTTTAAATGCTTAAAATCTTCAGGAAAAATATATAAAGTATTTTTTTTCCAGGTATCTCGGCGACATTGCCAGGTGAAATGAAATTTATGATTTTCTCCCTAGCTAGGAGCTAAAGTTAAACGATGTGGTGACTTTTTAATTTGTTCAAGACTTTTTTTCTCTTTTAGCCCTTATTAAAATACGTTCGTTCTAATATACGGTGTTATTATCTACACCTGGCATCTTTATTATTTGCATATTTAGATTTTTGTGCGGCGTCTGTCTACTGTCGAATTGTTTTAGACGTAATTTATAATATGTTAATGATGTGGTGTGTTTTCTTTGTTTTACGTAAGTATTTATGTACGGAAACATAGTCACAGTTCACAGTTACTTTTGACTGGACTTATGAATAGATATATATAAGTTTAAGATGTATATGTATTCATGATTTTCCAAAAAAAATATTCTATTCTATTCTATCACCACGTAATAGTTTCGTCACATTTCCCGAAGAATAAAACACTAATTTTATCACGCGGACGAAGACGCGAGCGAAAGCTAGCTACATTAAACTTTGCTTGTTTCAATTTGTTAACATGACTGTGTTAAGTATTACGCAGGTCGGAATTATATAAGTAGAACAGGATTAACAGAGCACTGGGTGTATTCAATTACGGTTGTCATGGCTTTGTATTATGCTGCCATTGACACGCGTGGACAGTACCAACTTGGAATTCATAAGCGGGATAAGTTGGTTTAATGTATTATGTACGAACATTTGTTAGGATGTGTTACAAAGTTACACGTTACGAAAGTTTGTGAGTGTATTTGTGTGTGTGAATGTTACCTCTTCACGCTCAAACGGCTAGCCCGATTTTGATGAAATTTCATATGGAGGTAGCTGACACCCTGGATTAACACATAGGCTATTTATCCCAATCACCCTCTCTATTTTATTTATCCCGCTAAAATAGAGCGGGTAACACCGCGGGGCGCAGCTAGTATCTTTATATAAGTACCTAAGTTTCTTTAACATACAGAGTTACTGTTATTATAACATGATTTCATCATTGAACACACATAATATTTTACTTGTTTTCAGTTTTCAAATTCTGCGATGCAAGTTTAATTTTCGCGGAAATCTTTTTGTGTGATCTAGTTAATTGTCTGGGTCTACAAAGCACCGAAGAATTCCAAAGCCTATCAACAAAGTCTGTCCTAAAATATCCTTTAAAACTGGAATAAACTGAACCATGTATACAGGTAGAATCCGATTGTCAAAGGTCTCAATGTCCTTTGACCAATGCTCGTTCATGTCGGTTGGATAGAGGTAGCGCACAGGATTAAAAAGAGTGTTTTGACAGGGATGCAGCCTTTACTCTGCTGGTACCGATAATTACAGAAGTATGTTGAGCAGATTGGAACGATGGGTGAGTGATTAACCTCCTTGGCTTAAGTAGTGTTTCATTTTCGTATTAGACCAGTATGAAAACTACAGATATTATAATTGACCACGATATATTTAAATAAAAATTATAATATACAAAATGGTAACCTTGATAACCAAGAAAAAGCTTAAAACAGTATTTAAAATTCGAATGTTTACAGAACAGATTTTTAAAACGAGATTAAAACAGACTTTATTTCATCTAATTTGATTTTCCGGTGATGAAAAGGTTGTATTCTGATACCGAGAAAAAAGGAGACCAAAAAAATTACCTTTAATCATTACCTAAAGCTTCATCTAACCTCACACAACCAAAATGATGCGTGAAGGTAAATAAAAAAACGCATTAGCGTTACATAAAAAGTGTGAGAAAAACTATACGTACAGGGTCATTATCACTTGATTATCGTTGAGGCTTAAACTTGCGAAGGCATAAGGGTCTAGACTGGAACCACACAAACGTCTACCGTCTAGACTTTTGCGATTTAGTTGCAACTTCAAACCAAGACTTTTACGCATGGAATTCAAAAAGATTTTAATAAAAACGGGCCAAGTGCGGGTCGGACTCGTGTACGACGAGTTGCGTACAAAAACGGCTAACATATCACAGTTCGGAGCCCCCTTAAATGTATATTTTATTCTGTTTTTGTTGTTATAGCGGCAACAGAAATACGTCATCTGTAAAAAAATCTATTGCCTAACTATCACTGTACAGTATGGTGACAGACGGGCGGACGGACAGCGGAGTCTTAGTGATAGAGTCCCGTTATACCCTTTGGGTACGAAACCCTAAAAAATAAATGGTATTTCGAGGGTGCACCTGGTGATCTGTAATACAGGCATTTTATGCCTCTCAGACATCAGCTCCTCACATTGCTAATTAGACAAATATTATAATGTAAAATCTAGAATAATCTTGAAATAGTGAGAGGAAGTAAAGATAATATTATTTAAATTTAATATTTTCATGTTTTAATCATTTACAACAGAATTCTAATGTGTTATGCTTGTTTTATTTGATATCCTAGCTCGGAGAGTTACCTGGTAAAAAACTCAATACATTTTTCAGTATAATTTCTTTTATCTTTGTTTCGTATCAACACAGCACACAAAAGTACCTACCTATTATCAAAAATGTAGACCTTATTATAAACCTAAAGCAAATTAACGTTTTAAGTTCGACACACAGTAATGGACCTAATTGGACTTTATCAAAACAGACGGGTAACCTTAATAGTCCAGGTATATTTGCTTGACGTTATTACACAGGCTTTCACATAAGCCTATTGTCCGCAGTAGACATTTTCGGATTATTTACACGTAACCAATGCACAAATTTTCCGTATTCATTGATCGACACATGCTGGTATTATTAAACATATGGATAACGCTGTAAAAGTAATTGATCATACAAACAGTATAAAAAACCATACAAAATATTGTATGTCCAAAACAGACTGATTGATGTGACACTTTTTTACATAAACTAATAATAAAATCTAATACAATAAAGATTACTTTGCTTTAGCCTTTGGGTAGGTGGTTCATTTGCAGGCAGTGTGTAATGGTAATGAGGTGCAATTAAAGAGTTTTTATGAATGTTGATACCTAAATACCTAGTGACAGCGTTAGATTCACAGGATCTTGATGCACAAGGTAATAGGATTAAACCCTGACAAGTAGCCATATAACACTACTGCCAAAGAATATTGGGCCCAAAAAATGGTAATAGGCTGTAACTTGGAAACAATTTTATCTATAAACCGAGGAAAATACAAGCGTTATATTACATCTCAGCCCGTTGTCTACATGCTGCATATTTCATAAACAAGTAGTACACTAACTTGCAACGTGAGATTGCGAAACTTTCAAGCGTAAATCGTGCCAAAAGTTCCATAGTAAATTCTTTAAGAGAAGCATTTCAGCGTCGTCGTTAGCAACAATTTTATTGAAACCAACTATAAAGTTCGGTTCCCTTATCGGAGAACATTATCAAAACAATTTATTGAAAGTATAAATATCGCTGTAGGTTAATGACACCGCCCAGTAAACGAGCATCAAAGCATGTGTTGTTACCAAAAAGTTTTACACAAAATATATTTTAAATTGTTATAGCCCTGATTTTATTCGCTCGAACAATAAAAGTCAACGTACATTACGTTTTTAGTGGCCCGCAGTGTACCTATAATCTGGCTAAGCCGCCGTTAGTTCTGTTTTATGGTTGATTTTTAATCGACAATGAAACAATACCTATTACTAAAGCAATTAAGTTCTGGCTGAAATTTGTAAACTATACAATCTTGATTTGGTTTGGATTTCTGAAAGCAATTAAATGTGTACGTTAGACCGTTGTTATGTTATCGCTGTATCTCCTCCATAATTAGTTTGAGTGGGCCTGCAAGTTGAGTGCTGACTTAATAATGTACCGGGGTGCTCTCAGCCACAACTACTTCTGACTGCCGAAATTAGCCAAAGTTGGAGTTCGTAGAAGGATCCCCAGAGACGACACTTTGGTCCATATGTAACTGAGTTCCGTCTATTGTCACACCTATTCTTGATTCCTCCAGAGATGTTATTTATCCAATCAGTGCAGAGAATAAGCAAGGAACTCTATATTAAGAGAATCTGTTTCGTTGTTAGTTCGGTGAATTTTCATGTAACCTATATACGGAGACTGATGATGTTGTTGCTGTACAGGGAAAAACCTGGATGCAAAAGACCCAACACAGGAATCAGTGGCGTTTAAGGGAGGAGGCTTATGCCCAGCAGTGTGTCATTCAAAAGCTGATGATGATATACGTAGTAAATCGTAATTAGGCTGTTAATTTGTTTTTGTAAATGGAACACATTTCTCTTCTTGTGCTAACAGTCGCACAAAGACAAATCAACTGTTAAAGACTTTACCATAATTATATATCGGTATTAAAAATTCCTATTCAACTTCGTAACTAATACAGCCAAATATTTATGACAACATACTTGATTCAATTGAAGCAATAATGTCATTTACAGGAGCGTGTGATAAAAAGTTAATCAGCATTCAGGTGATCAATTAAAACAGTTAAGTTCCATCCATGGTTTTACATTTATTAAGTTCCTACAAGTAATTCAAATCCCTTCTTCCCCTATTAACTTAAAAATAGAGCCTACTGCTGTTTGCATTCATTGTGCATGGCATTTTTAAATGGCATGTCATAAAATGTACCAGTAACAGCAAATAGGATTTTGAAAATACGTTAAATTCGTCATCAATTAATCCCTTTATTCAACATTAAGTAAACACTTCAATAATCATAACTCCTAACAAAACGTTTGGCCATCTAATAAAACATATGCAAATTTAAAAGGAACCTACAAACCTTTATTTACACGCACTTCCTAATGCGAAATTCAAACAAACTCTTCCCAGTTTGATTGCGAACTCAAAATAAACCGAACTTTAATTTTCTGTCACAAAACTTTGTTTTCCTCGATTACGAACGTTTTGGACGAAATGGAAACACGTGCTCCCTCGCCCAAGTCTCGAACGCGACTGACTACGCGGTTGTTGGCCGACTCCATTTGCTCTCCGCCAACCCCTTGTCAAACATCCATGTGTCTGTTACATTGACCATTAGCAGTCAAGGGATTTTTAGCCTGAGTATATGTCGCCCGCAATGTATTAGATCTAACGATATATTTTCAAAAGTTTCCTGTGGTTTTAGTACAAGCGAGGGCTGGTTTTTCCACCACCCCATCACTCCCTCGGCACCGTACTTAAACTTGTATTGCATGTCTGTAAGGTAGGCTTTTCAATCAGACACGTTGCCCTTTGAATTTAAATTGTATTGGTTGTTTTGGTTAGTTTTTCTTGTTAATCAATTTCCATTCAGGGACTTAATTAACTTCCCAATCGGCTGCTCGCTTTGGCCACAACATTGTGTTGCAGTAAGCTACATAATTAAATTTCTAGCTGGATAGCTGTTTGGATTCTAAGTATTTGTCTAGATTAGTTTGCTTGCCTTGTCTATAAGTAATAAACTGAGGCAAATATAGTCCATAGATTATAAGACCTTACCTACGTCAAATTTTATCAGTCTGAAAATTTACAAGTTTCACCGCCATCGAAAACACTGCTTTTGTTTAGTACTTTAATAAATAAACCTTAAAAGACTTAAACATCTCATACCAAACAGACGAAAATATAGATATATAGATAGATACTCATGCAGACGAAAAGCTCATTACACGAGCCGAGTAAGTATTAAAACATTGAATAAACATTCATTAGGCCTTTTGTGCGCGACGCAGTTGATCTGTCTTTTTATATCGTCGTTTATTTTGCCTTTTATTAGGTCCGCACTCGGATTGTGCTGAACATAATCATTAAAACGGCTTTCGTTTATAAAAATGTCCATTACGACAACCCTCTTCAAATTCTATTTAAAGCTTGGCTCTTCACGTTATTTTTGCGGTGATTTCACTCGGCTCTTCGGCAGTGTCTTATTCTAGCGATTCAATACCTATGTGCGTGCAAGGGAATAATATTTTCGTGATACCCGACGGAGTGTAAGCCTGATTGACATTAAGATCCAATATTGAATGGTGATTTTATATAGTTTTATTGATATGTAGGTACTTGTTTTTATTTCAACAAAAAATCAATCAAATACAAATAGAAGTGTTGTGGTGGCGAAGTGGTGGACATGCCAGATTCGTATGCACAAAGTTGCAGGTTGAAAGCCAGGCAAGGATCAGTATGACTTTTTCTATTTCATAAATACTTTCTTAGATATTCTAAAATACCACTTACTAACGGCGACGAAAAACATCTCGTGGAATCTTCTGTATAAATCGTAATTAAATTGAGTATCATATAGTAATTTAATTTACAAATGCAAACAATAAATTACATTGTTTATACATATGTGTAAGAGAATCGTAATAAATTAGACAAATCCCGACATTGAAAAATGTTTGCATGCTGATACAGAGAATGGAATAAAAATGCAAAAGCGTGTAATCCCCGCCTCCTCGTATTTTTCTCGCTTATTACGGTTTTGTGCTTCATTACTATGATAATAGAAACAGCTATCAAGGTGGCTTTACTTAGGTATTTCTAAACACAGCAGATTCATTATTTAAATTCATTAAGACACCTTGCCGGTTCAGACATATTTTTTAATTTATTATACTTTGTAGAGTTCGGTTTGAGTATTCGCGTATTAACAATATTATGTTGTTGCAAAAATAACTAATTTTACACTATTCATATACGGCTACACGGCTACGCGCTACGATGCGCGTAGAGGCGCGTAGCCTGCTACGAGCAAACTTGTATATAATGTCAACGGTATTTTCAAGCCTACGAGGACAAATCGAGAACACTTCGTTAAAACAGAGTTGGCTAACAAAATGAAAAGACAAACATCTATGAATCAAGCAAGAAGAATCAACAAAACTCATTCATCAAAGAAGATAACGGGACTCGAACTTCGACTCCGTGAATACGGTATTGCCACCGGCTAGGAGAAAATATTGTCTGGTAGACCTTAACTGAAGCTATTTTCGTAAATCGTTAATCAACGGGTCGTGCGGAAAACTGATAAGGCAGACCTTTCGCCAATTAACTTAATGGCGATTCTTTTTCGTTGACCTTGACACAAATGGTTAGTTTATACGAAGGCGGGCAAAGGACAAACGTATGGCCAAGCCCGGTGAAACCCGATATCCATTGATTGAATTTACTGTACTTAACGTCCCTTTGTCATGGAACAAAAGTTAATCAGCTTCGTTTACGTCCGTAGAAATACAATAGAGCTAAATGATTAGGAGGATCGCGTTTATCACGATTACATTATTAAAGAAGACAGCATCCAAATTAAAACACCATTGTTGTACACCTGATTGGCGCAATAGTCAGATGATTGGACTGCTGCGCTAGGGGTTGAGGGTTCGATTCGCACATGAGACAAAAATTTGTGTGATCCGCAGATGTTTGCCCCGGATCTATTTTTATTTAGGGATTTAAGTACACATTTGTGACTATGACATTCCCGTCGTACTAGAATAAGTAACTTAAACGTAGGTATAACTAAACTATACTCTTATACATACACATGATACTTAATATTAACTAATAATTCATTAAAAAAGAAAACAATATTTTGGCTGCATCAGTAATGGGTTCAGTTAATTTCATGAAACAAACCCATGTCCATTGCTGACAACTTTAATGCGCTACAAAGCGCTTTCCTTCTGCTAGCGTATTGGACACACTCCACCTGAATGCATTTGAAGGAGCTATATTGGTCAATTTTAATAAATGTGTCACCTATAAATATACCTTTACAAAAACAAGAGCTAAAATTCCTGGCTGGCCTTTTACTAGGTCTCGCCAAACGACCGGTTAAGCAGTAAGAGCTCCTTCGGAGCTAACTGCGAGAGTTCAAAAAAACAAGTCGAAAAAAAAAAGCTAAAATTGTCAACGCAGTAAAACTTTACGCGAACATTTCATTTTAAGCCTGAATTACTCAAGTCCGCAGCATATCCAATTCGGCTGTTGGAAATAAGTCTTTATTAGCATCATGTTCACCTTTAAAAGGGTCTGACGTGGTAATAAAAGTGTCCATTTGTAATACCTTCATCAACTCTCTCATAAATTCCTGGTTTATTATAAGGTTGTTAAAAAATTTGATGAACTGTTACATTGGGCTTACACGCACTCTATAGGGCCTGTAATAATTTGCAAAAGACTTTGTTTACTTCAGAAAGTCTTACATTTTACAGCTTGTACTTAACTAACCTTTATCACACTAATATTATAAAGGCGAAAGTTTGTGAGTGTGTTTGTTACCTCTTCACGCTCAAACGGCTAAACTAATTTTGATGAAATTGCATATGGAGGTAGCTGACACCCTGGATTAACACATAGGCTACTTTTTAACCCGAAAAAATGTAGTGGGTAACACTACTAACAATATTTGTTATGCAACCATATTAACATTTCAGTCGTTTAGAAGAATAATCTTTTCCAAATTGAAATAAAATCAGATTTAAGCGTAGCATGGGCAACATGCAAAAATGACACCAAAAGTCATTGAAATAAAATTTTATACATTTAGAATGACCTATATCTGGTTTGCTTATTTGATCAAATAATATGAAGTACCTATTTATTTAAAAGGTTCTCAATAATATGTATCTATAATTCTATACAGCCTCGAGCTGTGCTGCTTCTGCCGCTAGTAAGACATTTTAATGTAAGCTTTACTTAGAACTTTAAAAACTAATATTTTGTATCTTGGTAGTTCCCATATTAATACATTATAAAACATTACTAAAGGATTGTATTATAAACAACATGTATAAAAATAACATTCAATTAAACCACTGAACTGCCTATCTTTTTATTAATCAAAATCAGTGTACGGTTGGCCTTTTTACTGAAGCGAGAAAAAATGGGGATTAATTTTATATATGTACATATTTTCGTTACTATGAGAAAATAAAGTATTGCTACGCCCACATAACTTAGGGATATTTATTAGAATGTCAGTGGAATGCGTGGTGCTCGATATATTCCCGCAGGGGCTGTAGTTTATGTGCGCTGTGACAGGTAACGCTACCGATCGCCCTTTTCTGAGCAATACACAGAAATATGATTAATGGTAGCCGTTGATCTCGGGATGATATAAAACTAAATATAATCTGGAGTTCGTAACGTTCTAGATATTTATTTGTTGTTGTAGTTGGATGTATACTTAAAGTATACTTGACGTGTGACCTTGTTAGAAAAAATACATCGAAATTATATGTTTAATGTTAGCTAGTAAAAACTGTCTATGAAAAACCCAATACTTTGTAGTTCGTTGTGATAACGGTATCGTTAAGTTTTCCTTAAGCCTCATATGCTGGCAAAACCGCAAAGGAAATTTCAGAATAATAAACATGAACTTTGCTCTCGGACTATTGGGTGCAAGAACGCTACTAATAGTTGGGTATTATAGTCGAACCATTCAAAAGTAAGTCCCCCATAAACCGTGGCCGCAAGTACTTCCTTACTAAGCCATAAAAGCAGTAATAGTACAGTCTAACTTTACCGTTCCTCTGCTCAGTTCCAATGAACGTGCTGGTTTTTAATTAAAACCGAAGTCGAAATGAAAAAGTCAGAACGGCTCCTTGCTTCGCCGTCATTAGAGCCGCCCTCATTCCAATCTGAATCCGATATCAAACCGTGATACAAGAAACTTTAAAACAAGTACAATTCATTAGGCTTGCAATAAAGGCATCGCTAAATCGGCCGTTAAGAAACGACTGTTCAAAAACTCGCGTTCAACTTATTGAAACTCAGTTCTCGAATCAATTCGAATGAGTGTTTTACACTTTCCATGGGTTCGAATGAAATAAAAGGGGTTCTATTTGCCAATTATTCAAATGGGCGTCTGCAATTCTAAAAGGATAAAAATGTAACGCGATTCTGTAAATATTCCGACGCGATCTGAATTAGAACGAGTCCCAAAAGGATTTCGACCCGAAAGTATCGAATTTACTTATGCTAATCTTACGTCACCCCGAGGATAAAAGTCTGTTTCGGCACTAATTAACTTACAATGAACAGTGTTGTGTATTTTATAAAACGAAGGCATTGGCTTGGGCGTACAAGGTCATAGCTGACTGTGATTTTTTGTTGGTGTCTTAATCACATAAGTGCGTGGATGGACAACATTACATATTTTATTGGCATCCATCATCAACAAAAAAGACGCAGCTCTTAAATTACACTTGATTTACTTAGCCTTGTAAAAACGTTTAATTTCTAAATAAACTTCGTATGACGTGGTGCAAATATTAGGAAACAAATAATCAAAATACCTAACATACCTACTAAATTTCCAATGACTGGCAATGGACATTTTACCAGTTTAGTTGAATATAAAAAAAAATCTTGAATTTTTATTTTGTGGAATCCAGAAAGCGATCTATATAGATCTATACTTTGGGCACTCCTTCAATGTCCAAACTTTGGGTAAGACGAATGAGGTGACAATCGATTTTATACTCCAGTATAATACTACGAGTATACCAGTGTAAATAAAAAAGGGTTTTCAATTGATTTCCCAAAGAGGTGAGCAGAAGCGACAGATATTTATTTGCTAACTTCCCATTTCCTTTCGCCTCATATAATCCTATCAATTTCTATACTGCTTATAAACCTAAGTATACATACGATAACTGTCTGTATTTTGAAACAATGCCTGACTCAACTACGACCTATCAGAATCCATCTTTGCATCATCATCGGTCAGCGCTTTGATTAGTTCAAATTGACTCGCAGAATTATTTTTGCATCAATCATTAACTTAGGGGTATGGCTTAGAATATAGAACAAACCAGAAGGCGTGACCGCGCAAAATAGTGTAAGTATGCCAACTACTCCAAAATGGAGTAGTTGGAAATTTTGACATTTGACATTTCATTTTTAAAAAGCGCGCGCATCGCTAGAACGTTTTATACGCTGCGCATTTAATTCAATTATGCCGACCTGCGTACTGCTAATGACGAAAACTGCAGTCGGAAATATATAAAAATATAATAGGATTACATTTCATGTGTACGTTTCACATAAATACGTATCTTTATTTAAATGTCGAATATTTTTTATCGTAATTATTTGACAATGAAACTAAGCGTCCATTTTGTCAGTGTTGCAAGTATTTAGGTGAAATATTACCCCGTGATTTGTTAATATTTTTATTTGTAAAAATGCTAAAAGGAGGAAGAATTATGTTTTATATGCGTAAGGTGTGGAGTTTGATTACCGGTCTGGGCAGTATAATTAGGTAGTAACACGGAGTCTATAATAATTTGTACTTATTCGGTCAATGGCAATAGTATTAGAATTAAAAACTATTACATTATAATATAACATTTGTTAATTAAAAATCTTTTTATACAAATCTTTAATAATCACAACCAAAACATCGCCATTTACCCCAGAAGCGGTATTCCACTTCTAGCCTAGCAACATTAAGCGGGTGTGAAGTGGCGGGAGGGAGGAGCGTACGCCATGTTGATGGACACAGTGTACGCAAAGGAAAAATGGTTGAACGCGGGGCCTGTGGGGTATGGTATCTGACTGTTACTCTACTTATATAGAGAAGAAAAGAGGAATACAATAATGCAATAAGTCTCGTACATTTCTGAGATTTCAGACCATTAAAAAGATTTCCATTGTTTTGAATATGAATAGAAATTCTGTATTACTGTTACATTTGTTATGATCCTTCTGAAGAACGAAGTTTTCAGATTCGTTGTATTGTATACACCTCTACACTCTCTCAAAAGTCGGAAAGTCGGGAATCATGACCATTAAGTTCGGTCCTAGAAACTTTAAAAGCTATCAATTTAGATCAGAGTGAGTTGGGTATCAATAACCATTAGCGACTCCTTCGTGACTAATTGTTTTATGACTAATGTTTGTAGGTAATGTGTTTGCGAAGTCTGAGTACTTGCGTATCAGATTACTACGGACTGGCTTATCGTACTGACAGCTCACATTTAGTTCTGTAATTACGAAATCTACCAATTATTGTGTAGGTATTTAATGTTTTGTGAGGGAGACAGTCAAGCGTAGTAGCTCTGGAGTTATTAATATACAACCGTTCAAACTGGCGGTGAGTATGTTAGTGCGGTGACTATTTCAAAATCATGTACTTTCATAATAAATCTAAGACTCGCTGAATATAAAATGTATTACATAGAACAATTAGTGTGGGGCGAAATATATTCATGAATGTATGTAGCATACCTCTCGGCTAATAATTGTTATTATAGGTTCAGGTACCTACCTGCAAGCGAACAATCAATCCACCGAATATACATACCGCCACAATATTTTATTTAGGTATGTATTAATACAAGCACTGCCTGTTTTCTCAGCGCATGAAGGCATTGTCTAAATGCACACAACCAATCAAATCAGCATAAAGTTAACAGACATCACAAAAAACAAATGCGAAATATTCTCGTCCATTTTCCAATTTTCCAGAAAATATAATGGAGAGGGCGAACGAAAAAAGTGAATGATGACCTTATCTGCTTCGGCCTCGTTTGCCGGTACAGATGTTTGTAATCCATCAAAACACCATTTTCCAAGATACTGTTTTGTAGGAAACTTTAAATAAAAGATTCGATATGGTAGTGTCGTGGTTGGTGACTGAGTATAATGTATAACGTGTAGAGGGATACTACCGTTTCAGAGAACATTATCAGCTTTGCATATGTTTTAATCCTTTTATTTTGTATTGGTATAACCTAATGTGCTAACACCTGGACAAGAGATGCTCCAGCTAGAGAAGATTGGCAGAAAAAAATAGAGGCCATATACAGTGGTTGATGTTTGCCTAAAATGATGATGACTTAATCGTCACAATATGAAAAAAGCCCAATAGCATATGCGAAATATAAAAAATAAAATAATATAGCGAGACCTTTATTATTCTCAATTACATTCCATTGTGATCTGTTTTACTATTTTGCTATGTAGGTATATCTAAACAAAATTCCATGAATATCCATTGTTCTTTCCCATTTCATTAGTATGGAAGCAGGGATTGGTACACCTCCAATACCTATAAGGAAAATCGAAACAGCGTAATGTACCACGAATCACAATGTTCATATTGTACGTACCATGTTTCACCGCTTTAGGTAATTCCGAACAAAGCCGTAAGCTCGAAACAACACTTCAACTTACTGTGCACTTAGCACTCTTGGAATTTTACAAATTGTGAAGTTCAAAAGTTTAAATACATTTCAGATTTAGATGCTCTCCTTTCGAACATTGTGATTAATATTTGAAGTGATTCAACTTATTTATATTTTGAGTTCTATGGACTACATTTATTTACGTTAAAACTAGAATAATGATCTTTGGCGATTTTTAAGCGAAAACAATAAAAGTGTGAAGGTCTTTGTACTGCATTGGAATACTTTAGGCTTTTAAAATACAATTGTGGAGCTTGTGATTTTACAGTACATATTCAATTCAAGTTTCTGTCAACACAAAGGAAAAAGTTTAATCCGGTATCTCAATAATAATTAAAAAAAACTCTATTGTTGTATTCACATTTTAGAGTGAATATTTGAAATTTAAATACTGAAGCCATTCTTATTGCAAAAAAGATAGGTGTAGGTATATATTACTTATCAAAATATTAACTGACTGACCGAAGGTATCAACTTCTGTCCCTTTCCAATCATTAATCAATTAAAACTTCATGCAACAGCATAGTTTACATATACAGACTTAATGTCCAAGGCATTCTTTACCAGTCAACCATAGGGGTGCAGAGACAAAGTATTAGGTGCAATAATAAAGAATAGGTGATAATAAAAGCAATGCTAATATTTAATCATATATAACTTGTACACACTATAGATACGTAAACCATTGTCAGTATCTAAAGATACTCATCATCATCATCATCACCAAAGAATAGGACACTTCGGACGTAGACGGGTTATAATTATTATGAAGATAATCGGTTTATTAATGTAAATAGCGCAAGGTATCCCTACATATATTATAAAGAAAGTTTGTAAGTATGGATGGATGTTTGTTACGCTTTTATGCTCAAACAACTTGACCGAATTTGATAAAATTTCATATGGAGGTAGCTGACGCCCTGGATTAATACATAGGCTACTTTTTATCCCAAAAAAATGTAGCGGGTAACACCGCGGGGCGCAACTAGGGTTCAATATAAAACAAGCAGTCGAAATCAAATCTTATTTTTTGAAGTCGGTAAAAAATAAATGTCATAAACAAACTTTCTTTGTGCAAAAATAAAAGGTTATCTTGACGTCCACGCATTGTAATATCGTTGGTAAAGTTTAATGAAAATAGTCGCCAAGTAAAATATAAAGTGTTTCGCTGGAAGAAATTGCAAACTTCCCTGTTTAAGTCGCATTCTATACATAACTCGTACTTCAAGAAATATACATTCAAACAAATGCGAAACAATTGTTCTTTATTGGCGGGAGCTAGTTGTATTTATAAACTAACAAAAGTTATACAATATATCGTTATTAACTTGGTTATACTTGCTGTAAATAGTTTACATTAATGAACGATTTAGTTCAAGTTGGTAACAACTATTTTCTGGTGTACGGAGTATTGAAGTGCTGTAGCCATTTTATATCGATACCGTCACGTTAAAGTTCATGAATCTTAAAGTTCACAAGGTAGAAACTGGTTCATCAGATATTAGGAGATAGATGTTTTGTATATAATATTATGTAGGTAAATAAATCCGTTCCTATATTTGTATTTTTTTTACGCAAAATAATTATTTTTAGGCATAATTATGTAACTTAAGATCAAGCCGTCCAGAGCATTGATGCTTGGCAAGTCCATGTCTATGTCTAACACTGGATGTTTAAAATATCACGACCCTGTCACAAAATCTATGAAAATGAATTGCGTTAAAATGAATCATAGAAAAAATTCTGTGATTTTTAATAATTAGGTACTGGATTTTTTGCGAAGCAAGCGAAATAGCGTCATCAATAAATCTGCTTAGTTAAGAAACTAAGTTAGCAACATGATGCCCGTACTTAAATCTGCCGCGGAGAGAAATTAGTCACACTACGCGAGCGGTGAACATTTTTCCGTTTCCCCCGGGAAGGCTCCGGGCTTAAGTAACGTGTTATATTAAATTTGCTACAAACCAGATGCTGAGCCCTTTGAGGATACGAAAGCCTCGTTTAGTTCCGTGAACGTTGTTTTACTGTTGCGTTTACATGTTTGCGGCAAATGTTGTTGTTGTATGATACAGATGATGACTGTTAAACACACTACGATTACGCGTCAAATCTGATGTAACATAATTAATGCTACGTAAATTAATGTGTGGTAAGTAAATAGTTAACTATTCTATGGAATGGCAATGGAATCCAGTTGAATCTGTTACACGATAAGCTGTAAGGATAGTGTAGCTATAATGCCTATCGTTCCTGAATAACCATTTTTAACCTTGTAGATACCCATACCCAGCTTATTTTCTTCTTGACCGACTTCAAAAAAGCAGGAGGTTCTCAGTTCAGTTATATATTTTTTTATCTAAACATCATAACATAATATTGGATTTTTTCAACCTAATGCCAACCGCAGTTAAAACAAAATAATCCAATTTAACAAATTAAAAATAATATTGTATTCAAAAAAAGAATACTAACTTAGTAAAGAAAGCTGAAAGCTTTTCTATTATGTGCCAGTGCTTCGGTAAAATTAAAGCGCGGTTTGCATATCGACCGGACCATTCAAATAAAGTTCTGTAACTACGACTAGCTCTCAATACCTATTGGTAATTGCATACTCGTGTCGTTTTTTAAAAAGGGTCCATTCGAATGGGTAAAACAGAAATCCGCTTTGTATTTTTGGTGTGAAAACGAAGTTTGAATATAGATTGACATTCGGTTTGTGGTTCCGTTGAAATGATTCGACGCGACAGGGGCTAACGAGAAACATCAGACCACTCCGAACGAAATTCAATTACCCTCTGCAATCGTGGGGCCACTTATTGTTATCGATTTTTGTTACCATGTTCACTGATTTCTTAGTTCTGCACCAGTGCATTGCTCTCAAATATAGATGAAGTACATTTTAATACAATGACGCGACATCGCTGATATTTCATGTTTACTTCAGAAGTTTGGTTTTCATCGAGTACGCAAAGGGAGAGTACTATAATATGAGAATACTAAAGCGGCTGGCATACAAGCAACACGCTCCGGTTTACTGGTCATACTACCTACAAAATCTAACAAAGCATTCAGTGTGTGACTATTATTATTATAATGATTTATTTCAAGTAACAGGATTCATAAAGTTAGTATCAATTTTTTTAAAACTATGTTAGCACACTTGTAATATAAATAAACAATTATTCACCAGTCTGGGGTTACTACTGGCGCAGCAAAGACCCTAGAGTAGTTGAGAACTGAGCAATCCCGTCTACTACTTCTCACATTCAAGATAATGTTGTCGCTACCCCTACCCCGCTAATCAGAGAAGCACATCTCTTCCTCATAACTGCTTAAAAGCAGTCAATATAATCTTCGGCGAATATATAGGTAGTTAATGCTCTGTAGTAGCAGGACTACAGAATATGCAAATAATTATCTTAGTATAAAATATATTGATGAAAAAAAACGCAGCAAAAAGATTGTAATACGTGTTCCACCCCTCACTCTTACTATTCGACCTAATAAAGTTACCGCGTTGCAAGTAGTCAATTATTTTACCCCTTCTATTATCCATCGTACACAATTAATTTGATTTTTACACCTGAAACCCCTCGTTTTTGTTTAAACGTTACAACAAAGTAAAAGTATAGGTAACGGCTTTAAGGTACTAGGGTACTAAGCAGGCCACGCAATAAGCCACGCCCACATTCCTAAAACCTTGTGAATACCTACATAATACATATACCTATTCAAACAAACAAACTAAGCCTAACATTCCCATATCATTCACCGCTCTCTGTCCTCAACATTCAAAACTACTTCGTAATGCGCAAGTTAAAACCGCATATGATATAAGTTTAATACGATATCTTGTGATTACATCCGTTTGTTTCTAATGGAGTCATTTCGCTGTAATTTGAATTCATCATGGGTTGGCGCGGTTTGAGTGATAAGTGGATGTCGTTATGGTCGTTTGGGGACAGACATTGATATTATGGTGGTTCTTGTTGAATAACGTGCACGTATTAGTAGGTATAGGCGAAATTGCTTCGCAGTTTTGTCATTATTAAGTAAGGTCGCCGAGCACAAATATATTTTTAGAAAAGAAATCGAAGAATCGTAATCAATGGTAAAAATACACTTACTTTTAACAACACGAATGTACCAGACAGGTTTATGTAAAGCTTAAGACTAGCTTGTAATCTTTGTTAAACGTAAAAAAATATTTAAAAATATTTTCAGAATCTAGGTTACACGAAAAACCCGGCTCAACATATTCAGGCAAAAGGCTAGATGGTTCCATTCACGATGCACAAGATAGAACAAAAAGGAAAATACAAAAATGAAATCTGGCCGCCGCTGTGAGCTAGAAAATTTAAGTTGACACTATACGGTGAAAAAAGTCGAGCTCTTGTTCTAAATGACAAAAGAGCATAGAGAACAAGTTGTGAAGTGAGCTGTATGTTGGCTGGTAATAATAATATATTGTAGACTTTTTAGTATCTACTTGTAAAACATTTGAAAGAATAAAAGCTTTATAGAAAAAAGCTATAATATTTTTTTCTTCGTGGATTTTCTCAATAAATAAAACAGTCAGTGAAATTATTCTAAAAGTTTATCATAAATAATCCTCTTAGAAGCTTATTATATGTCTCATTTAACAAAAAAGCTATGGACAATATATCTTTTAAGGTTTATATATAATACTTACAATACAAAAGTTTGTGAAAATATAAAAAATATTGATTTCACATCATTATTTGAATAGCTGAAGTAATTTCCTTTATATGTGAGTGAAAGCGCGAGTAAGATCTAGTGTATTTTAAAAATATTGGTCCAAATCTTTGCGTTAGAGTACCTACCCCTTCTATAAAATATGAGTGTCTTGACAGTTCACAAAATGCGATGCCGACGCTCACAAAACAAATTGAGGGCGTTTCTTATAGAATGATGACTGTAGTTCGTTTCACTTTTATTCACTAAACGATGTCATTAATTAAAAGTTAGGTGATTAGCGCCAAATAACCTATTCAAGGCAGCGAACACTGGAACCCTTTGTCAACTGCCTCAGAAGGAACTTTTCTGTAAATTGATTCATTTATAATGCTTTATTCTCAAGTCAAGAGACAATTTATCGATTATCTGTTTCTTCAATTATTTGACGGGCTCTCTCTCGCTCTTGCGTATCGTCAAGTAGTATCATCGTGACCGGGATAACAGTAGGTACAGGTAGGTATTTTGTTTGAGCGCTCTCCAACCTAATAATCTTATTGAATAGTATCAGAATCTCGAGTCGAGCTCCTTTAAGGTGCTTCAGGCTTATTAGAAATACTAAGTACATGTATTCTGTTACAGTTAATTATTTAGGAGCTCTACGTTGATTATTTTTTGTTTTAATATTGTTTTATTAGAGTACTTTACCTCGTGAGTTTTAATTACCACGTACCTAAAATGTTTTAGCCACTAGTAAAAGTCTCAGTTTCACACTGTTTTTGATAGATTTGCGGAACATTTTTATAGAGCATCTAAATCTATTTCGATTTAGATGCTCTATAAAAATGTTCCGCACACAAGAAATTACAGAGATTTGTATCATCTTTTGAAAAATACTTTTTCTGTTAAGACAAATCTTACTCATCGTTTTTTGAAAAACTTCTAGACGTTTTTGCAATATTCTTACAAATAATCAAACCCGCACCCGCTGCCCAGAAAGCAAAATCCTTATCTTCTGTATAAATTGGGTCGTCCTTACCGTAGAAAATGACTTTACATAATTTAATCATTAAGGAAGCCTGGCAGGTAATATCTACTTAACTCGATGGAACCAGGAAGGCCTATCAATTAGCTGGATCAATGGCGCGAAAAAAAGCTTTGCCTCTTAAGGGAAGCGGCCAAAAATTCTGTCTTCTATTTACGCAGACATTTATTTTTTGTAATTTTTATTATTTTGAAGGGAACCTTTACTTTTACGCTTTTTATGTTATCCTATTACAAGGACACTAATTAGTAACGAAATGTATTCTTTTTTATTAAAATATACATAGTAAGCTTCGTGTTGTATAACTAATTGGCCTGTATGGCAAGAAAAACAAGCATATCATGTGCTGCTATACTAGCATCCAAGATTCGATGTAAAGATATTTTTGTATGTGTACAATAAACTATGTGTGTTCCATTATTTTCCATATTCGATGTATGTCTCGTTAACAATTTCGCGAGAAAAATCCTTGTATACCAACCATGTTTTTCTCGGAAAGGATTTTAATGTCAAAGAGGCTATAAAATATGAAGTTCAAGAACTATTACAAGAAAATCTGGGAACGTCGAAACAAACTTTGATCGTTTGCGGAGACGCGATAGTGAGACAGATGGTGCCAAGATAGTTTGGTGAGGGTTCGTCTTCTTAATGCGTCGAGAAAGTCTCAAGTAATTTCACTCTGACTCTGAGTAACCTTCATTCCCTAAGTAGCTTTTTAGAGATGTATTGCTGAGAGTTTGAATATTACCCAGACAATGGATTAGGGTTATGGATATTGTTTATGCAGTTGGAGTAAGTAACTTCGTGAATACTGTTCTAATAATGTTCTCCTAACAGAATTTCAGTCACTGCGGCTTCTAATCTGACACTAGCCAACTACGCAAAACATATTATTGTGCAAAAGTATGCGCGCAAACACAGGTGCACTCCCTATTCCCTCACTTCCATAGGCCGACGGGACGGACGCACACTACCAGAAAGATCAGGAGCAGAACCAACTGCTTAGTGTACCTCTCGAAGCACGGAGAGGACTCGGAGTAACGAACACGGTTTTATGCGTACTAGATACTTAGTATGAACTATAGCATAACATGTGATTGGCGTGAACGCTTTGTTTTCCCCGAAACCATATATGGCTCTTAAGAAACTGACCACAACGCAACGCTTTGGGCAAATTGGTTACCTTCACATTGATCTAGAAACTAAAGAGAATTACTTTATATTATTGCATTGGTAAAGCTGCTTGCATACCTAATTCTGTACACGTCTTTTGATACTTAAGTAGACCCGCACCCGCACAATGCACACGTAGTTTTTTTACGGAAATTGCATTTGTTGACATCATAATGTGCTAATAAACTTATTTAGGTGTACTCTAATATTGAAATTTTATATCTATACAACCTGATAGACAAAGGTTTACCCTCAATCATTAACAATTTGTATAACGTTATTTCTTATTTTACAAAGACGGCAACATCGTCACGCTTTTTACATATCCCCGATCTACTGGGACGCGTACTTCTTTCAAAAATAAAATCTGAATAAAGACATTTCTACGAGTCAAAGGCGTCAGTAATAATTTTATACGGTACGTAACGGGAACGATACGGGAAACATAACACGGCACAGCTAACGATAATAACACAAAAATGTTCAATGCGGTGTGCAGATACGACAAATTGGTGCGAATTTACAAACAAAGTACAAAAGAAACAAGTACATTATACACGCAAGTCGGGTGTATAAAATTTTGCGACATCGTTACGAGTCTTTGTCTTGCTTTTGTCATTTTTCTCAGCGCGTAATGGTCCATTTACAAACCTTGTATTAGTATAAAAAGTAAAGTTTAATTTTATCTCATAGCAGGTGGAAAATGTAGTCGTACTTATTTGGTTTTTGGATTTAAAAAATATTACTATTTTTGCTTGTATATTTTTTTGCTGATGGTCGTAGTCCGAGCTATCGGTATTTTTAAAGAATTGCCAGCATTTTCGGTCGCAGACAACTAAATTAATTAAGATCAACGGCTTCGAGAATGAATCTAACATCAGACCTGTACCTATAGAGAAAAAAACTGTAGTCTGAGATAACGATTCAGATTTTTTTACATTTTCCTATATTACTTTACATACCTACAACATGTGAATAATTGAACAGTGCCTACTAATTAACATCGAAGAAGACAGATTGTAAATTTGTAATTTGCTAATGCTTGATAAAATATTGAATTATATTTCTTATGAATGTTACTAATTATTTTATTAAATATTTGAATATGAAGTCAAAATTTTGTAATCACATTCAAATTGATGATTCATTCATTCATTCAATTGTCAAATTGATGGCCCATGAGGTTAACATTTGCTTGTTACTTTGTTCGCTTGTAAATCGTCATCATCATAGTCTTTCTTGTGGAAAAGAAAAGCAGGACCATTGCTATTATAACAAGTAACAGCGGTCACGTACCCAAAAACCATAATTGATAAACTTATAAGAATTAGCTCATATACAGTGTGGAAGACCACTGTATAAAAAATAACTAGAAAACGATCTTAGTCATAATTTTCAAAGAACGACTAATTGGTTTTTTAAACCTTTTAATTCTCTTAATCGAGACCATTCATTAGACTTCCACTAACTTCAGCTTATGCTTCGGAATTTTGCCGAGCATGATCCTATGCCCAATGCTTTTTTAATTAACGATTAACGACAAATAATATTTCCAAATATTATAACTAAAACTTTTTTTTTAATTTAGGTTGCTATTCTCCTACATGTTATACCTACTGATTATTTTTCCTGGAAACAGTATACATTCCCTGATAATACACACTGCCAGTGACATACTCTATTCGATGTTCGGTAGCAAGGGAATAATTTACTCTCTGCAACTTTAGTACTATTGCCGTTTGTATTTGTGCGGGAATTCCATGCATATGCACGAATGATATAGGAGTCGTTGCCAGCCAGTAAACATTAATATAGCCGGCTACAGTATACGCAATCGCCGATAAATTACTTTAGTATCGTGTGCCACGTCAGGACGCAATGATTTATTGCGTGCAAAATTCTCCTCACGAGAAGGTCACGGTCTTACGTGATACCATGTACGTAGCCCGGGGTATCGACCAAATAAGGCGTTCGGGGAATTCTGTGGGTCCAGGTGTACCGACATGCCTCGCATGACATAATAATGAAGCATTGTAAATGATACCCACTGAAGTGGGCCCCGCGCCGACCGCGTCCCGGCCACCCGGGAATACTTCCTAATTCTTAGCAAACTTGGACCAAACGGAGACCGCAGTATTAACTGATATGTATAAGCTAGAACTATGTTAAATTATATAGTAAATTCTCAGCTTCTTATGGCATCGTGATCAATATTAAATTAACAATAAGAGCGGAATTTGAAAATTTAAAATATAGTTCTCATATAATTTATTTTGAAGTTAGTTCATCTCTAAGATATAACGAGTTACATTCTCAACCATTCTAATAATATTATTTGTTTCATATCAAGTAATTTTAATTAAATTTTGAATTATGACTAATAGCAAAACCAAAAGCCTCATGTGGCATTAGTAATTATATTAAAAGCCGTATTAATGATCCACTCTTGACGGTAGTAACGATATCCCAGGAGTTTCGCTGTCAAACTCTGAACGTAATTATTCATTTCACAGATCTGTCAAATTTTATCTAACAAAATATAGGTATTTACAAAGTTAGAATTTATACGACACTCTTTAATGATCCAATTTTTTTTTAGGAGACCTAAAATCTTACTCTGGACAAGCGTCACACATTTTGATCAGCTAGAGAGTGTTCCAAAAATATATCAGCATTAAATCCAAAATTTATGTTATTGGCCAAAGTAAAACGCAATCCTAAAAATGTAGGGCACACAAGAAATATCCGGGCGCAATATCATTAAGTGCGTCCTGACATGTAGCGAGGCATTGGCTATTTATTGGATCATGAATTAGTAAAGTTGTAAAGTGGGCCAGCCACAGCTGGGGGCGAGAAGATAGTTTTCGAAGGTCCGAGTCCGGATTTTTTACGCAGTGGATCCCACCCTGTGACATATGGCGGTGCTTATCCCTCCAAACTACTGTAATTTCTGAGATCCAATTCAAAGATTGAAATAAAGACGGCGTCGATGTAGTATATCTCATACATAATGGATTCACTCTGGAAGTTAGCGAGGTCGACGTACAAATTTTCACTTGTCAATCTAAGGATAAGGCTCAATTCATACTGGGAGAAGTTTTGTTTTAATATCGGTAGCTGCTCGGCAAGGATCAGTGCTTTTCGTTTTTTAGTAGGTATATTTGGTGTCGCAATGCCTAAAACAAGCGTCGACACATCAACGACATATACCTACCGATACTACGGTATATACCTGTAGTACCTACCTCTTGCGTCTATTTCATTTTTCTCACATTTTTTTAGAGTTCGATTAAAAGTAGAGGTCAGGCCCCCTCATCATGTACTCTTGAAGCAGGACAGTTTATGTTGTGGAAGCGAGACGCCGCATTACGCTGCATGTAGCGGCGTCTCGCTTCCACGTCTTTAATTGTCCTTTTTTAAGAGTTTATGGTAAAGACTGACCTCTACTTTTAACCTAACCTAACTAAGCTTTATATTATCTTATACGGCTACTTGATAACCATTTTAAATTCCAATATAAAATTGTCTGATGCACCCACGTTTTAAAAATCCCATAAGTCAGACTTTAAAATGTGTAAAATATTCGGTCCAAGGATAAAATATTGCAATAGTATTATCTGTAGCCTGTCTAGATTTACAATATAGGATTCAATATTTCCTTTTCAATACTGTCGTGTCGTTATTCGGAATGTCAGCCGGTAACATATTGACTGTGACAGTTTTATTGAAACAATGTGAACTGTGAACTAGCAAGATATCTGATATCTTTTTTGAATTTGAATCGGTTCGAAGATTGTAAGATTGATTTGTATTCGCGGTCAATGATCCTTTTGACAGGTTTAGTGAGGAGATAAGCATTCAAACTTTTTGGGGAATCTATAGGCTTCCGAGTGTTTGTTTGAGATAGCTGAATGGTTTACCCTTTGGTAACTACCGTAGATAATACCTATATAATGTTTATTCTGGTAGGTATTTTGAAAAACGTAACTGGTACATTGATGATTCATAACTTTACATGGCTCAGCGCGGTAGCATTATTTCACTATGGAATTGTGTGTTTTGCATAATCTAGGTTGCCGAATTTCTTCGTGATGCCCCAACCCTACACCTAAACATGACTGTTTAAGTGTTTAGAACAATACCATGTGTACCAACATGAAGCACTTCTTTAAAGAACTAAGTATAATAATATTGTAATTTTGGACAACAAATATAAAGTTTAATGTGTCAACCCACCATCAATAGATATTAAATAGAACTAAAAACAATGTTTACAGAAAGATTAACCGTTTTAAGTTTAGATTAGTGCAAAAACCGCTTAGATAAGCGTAATATTAATGTTATTCCTGTCAATATAATATCGCCGTTATCAGCTGGTTATTTATAGCATCAAGTAATTCCTTTTATCGGCTTAGCCAGTAACTTTAAAAGCTTATGTGATTGAGTTAGTTGTGTGGTTCTCAAAACATACCAGATACCAGCTTTGTTACGATTAGGTATAAAGAAATATTAAAACATAATTAACCTAAATTTAAAATTAATATCTATAGTAATTTATCGTAAAAAGTTCGGAAGAAAAAGGAAGATATTAATAAATTTTTACTTAGTTAAATAAGCTAACAAAAGCTCAATTAATTAAGGTAACTACCGGCTGATTACACTCGTCCCACACAATTTATATTCCTGGAAAAAATTAACAAAGAATACAGACCTCCCGTAGGTAATGGTTATATAAATAAGTCATTTCAAACTTATATTTGAACTTCATAAAAGACGTCACCTTGGATTTTAATAGAAAAAGTATTTTTTACCTAATAATAATTATAATTAATTTTATATGCTCAGTTATCAATTCTAGCAACTTATTTTGAAATACTACTGTAAACTAAAGTTTCATTTGATATTATGGCCAGCATCGGGTTTGTTTACCAATTAATTCAGTAAAAAATTAAACAAAATATTCAAAATAAATTCTGGCGGGCACTATCACGGCAGTAATACCGTAAAAGCGTCTATAAAAATAGCGTTTTCGGCACTAAAAAGGCGAAACAGCTGTACAGAAACAGTGCTCAGCACTCCTAACGAGCGTTGGATCCATTAATTATCAAAACAGAAAGGTTTTTGCTCAAAAGACCCCGTAACTGAAGACCGCAATTAAGTACAGGGAATAAATAAATTTAAAACGGCGTCACGCCAGGAAACATAATCTGTGGTTGATTAATGACGGCCTATAGGCCTTCAGTTGTCTTAAGAAAAGGATGGTGGCAGCCCAGTCATTTAGAACTCAATTTAAGCCTTAGTATTTTCCCTCAGGCTTTTGGAATCTAGAGTGTTTCTTCAATTGAAAATTATTATTGTAATTGAAAATACAATTATGGTAAATGGAATGTTTGTAAATAACATTAATTGTACTATAAGTGTATAGGTATAATACTTATCTTTTTTACTGTGTAGGTTAAAACCATGTAGTTTTGACTAGTTAATTATCTACACTTAAATAAAAGAAATTGGCGGTGGCGAGGGGCAAATTTTCGAAGATCGCCGATTAGGTGTTTGCCTAGGGGACGCCCACCTTTAATCCACCTCCACTTACAATATTTAATGTAATTGTATCTAATTATTATTTGTTACTATCTTTCCAATTACCTATTCTAAATTGTTCCCCTAAAGAATAGGTAAGAGGCTTTTTTCGAGGTCGTAATAAATGAAATAAGTGGGCTCAATTTTTCCATGCATCTGTATTTGTAATTATACCACACATGGTACCAACAATTAATAGGTTTCTTCTCGTCCCTAACGAGATAACAGAACGTGTGTAAGAATTATGGTTTCATTTAGAGACGCAGGATAAAATGCGTAGTAGAGTGTAATAATAACAGGCAAGCATCTGGCGATGTCTACCGCTTAACTCTCTGATTACAAACAACACAACATTAATTATGTTTTTGCTTCGGAAGATACTGAAGTAATTTACGTGCCCCGGTTTTTGGGGGAAATAAATGTTTGTAATAAGTCTGCGGTGAGCGCGCTCGTGCTTATAATTGTTTGTATAGGTATCACCAAAAATATCATCGGATACAATTTCGATTGCGTCACTACAGACGCCCGCCATCGGCTATCTGAGGTGACCCAGAGAAGATATATAGTCCTTTACATTTTACCATTTATCTCAACTTTATTTATGTTTTTTGTAAAAAAACATTACAATATTATGTCTACCTAATTTATGAGTAAGCAAGTCAAGATAAGAGCGGTATCTGCAATCTTATTTTATGTCTTTTGAATGGTTCCCCGAGATGTTATTTCATGAAACATTTGCAGTAGAGTTGTGATTGTAATTTAGTGAACAAAACGAACCCTCGGTCGGTGGCAGATAAACGAATGTGTTCGTTCTTCGACCGGAGAGTGAATTGACGCATTCTCCGGGCAGCTGATCTGCGACCAAATTGAAATGCCAATCACTATGTTTTCAAGGATCGACTTTACATTAAGAAAAGTACCAACTTTGTCTTAATTAAAATTACTTTTATAATATAAACACACTTTTGGTAGTGTAGATGATTGGTAGACGGCCTGTAGGTATTAAATATTAATTACTGGCTGCGTTGCGCGGTGTCACTCGCTACATTTTTTCCGGATAAAAATTAGCCTTTGTGTTATTCCAGGGTGTCATCTACCCCCATATAAAATTTCATTAAAATCGGACTAGCCGTTTGAGCGTGAAGGGGTAACAAACATTTTCAGAAACTTTCGCTTTTATAATATTAGCGTGATTAAAATTTAGTGCCAATTAAATACAACATTGTTAAAATAATACGCTTCTAAGATCACTACGTACGGTACTAGATTAAGAACTTATTTAAATTATTATGCGTCGATGAGCAGAGAATTATTACTTGTACATACATACATAAAGTCACGCCTATTTCCCAGAGAGGTAGGCAGAGAAATATTATTTGTGACATAAAAAAATAATGATTACTACAATACTGTTTATTGAAAACATTATTTATAAATACAAAACTTTCAGTGTACATTCAGTCAACTCATGTATTAATTATGCATAACTTTATAAATAAATATCAAAGTTTTCCAAAGGAATCTTGGCTCAAAATACGTTTTATAAGTACCAACCATGAAGTAACTTGTTAAAATATTCAATTAAACAAGTAGTTTGTTACAAACTTCACAAAACTGAATAGAGGAAACTTTTAACTACCTAGCCGCTTTAATGCAATATCTTCCGAGAAACCGGCGATCTCAGTCAATTATCTAAATCATTGAAGAAGTAATAATCTTCCATTCATAATCGATTTACGCCGGTTAGCTCCGAAGAGAGCATTCAGCAGAATGAAAATCAAATCGTCATTGAGAGCCCGATTTCATTATATTTTAATCAGATTTTTACCCCAAAGCTCAATCTTAACAATGGTTTTATAAAAAGCGTATTGAATTTAATATAAAGGCTGGATGCTAATTAAAACAAATCATTCGTTAATCTGTAACGAGATCTTTAGACTGGCGTCTATTCAAGTTCCTTAGTACAGCAGTTAATTAAGAAGTTAGTTTGCACACAGGAAATTTGTTGCTTAGGCATAAATCTTTAATAATACTGTGAAAGTTGAGATAGTGTGTGTTGGGGCAACAGTTCAAGTCTGTAATTTACATAACTTTGCAGTCTATTCTAGTCTCACACGTACTTTAATTATAACACATCTGAAGTATTTACACTGGTCTATCCTAATTCAGTGGCAAGTTAAACGAGCGCTCTAATAGTACCCAGATTGTTTCAACTAGATTACTCAATTTGTTTACCCTTAGTTTAGTTCACTTTAAATTGCCAAGTGGTATCCGGCCATGAATTGACCACATCCTTTCCTCTCTTGGAAAATCCAGAAGATAGTAGCAGCGTCTTCTGAACCACCACCACCAATACTGCGATTCCCAAAGCACCCCCCCCCTCCCTCTTGGGGGGAGGATCTTTGTTCAACAGTGGACGTGTTCCGCCTGATGATGATGAACCTTGGCTTCTGTTTCTAATAACTTAACTTTAGACGACACAAATTGCTACTCATAATATGTTTATAGAACGTTAAGCTGATTCAAGTTTCTCAGTATTTAAAAATTCATAACAAACAGCAAGAATTATATGCATATAATTTAACTTTATAGCAACTTGTTAACAAGATCATTACAGGGCCTATCGTAAATCACACGCCATTTTCAAAGCAAAGGAAAGCGCGATAAAGAGGAGCCGCTTCTTGGGAGTAAATTGCCATACATACTTCAGTATTATTGCGTTTTAAAAGATCTTGTCGGCTTGATTTGTATTACTGAACAAGATATGCTGAAAATGGCGTCAAAAAAATAATCGTCTTAAAAACATGGATCTTCAAGAAGGGTACTATTACCATGCCAGTTTTATTCACGTGTATATTTCCTCCCACCAGGATGGACCTACGATATCGCCAGAGTTGCGGGCAAGCGCAGGAGCCAAATGGCATATCGTCGTATATTGTGGCGTTCGAAGGGGGAGGCCTTTGTTCAACAGTGGACGTCTTTCGGTTAATGATGATATTCAGGAATACCCGACTAGTTTTGGACTCAAACGAAGCCCATATTACGTTACAGCTCATTTTAAACCGGCATGTATTAGTAGATAAATAGGTACCTAATAACACTCGATAGTTATACCAAATAGTAAAGTTCAAGGAGGGTGCCCTAAGACTTTTTCTTTTTTTCGACAGTTATACAGAGTTGCAGGAAGGTAACTGAGGATGAACTTCTTCTTGATCGCCCACGAATAACTAAATACCGATCATGTACTCGATATACCTACCGAATAAACTCATACAAAACTGTGGAGAGCTTTTGAACGAGCACTTGGAGTCTCGGACTAACTGAAGAGTTGTTTTAGTCAGGTATGCGATAGTTGCAATGGTTTACAACACAAATGATAGGCAATTGTTACAACTAGCACGTTTTTTCACAATTTTGTACCCTGAATTGAAAGATAGGTACTTTGATTTAATACAATTAACAATGAATAATCCCAAATGATTTCTACAATCTTGGAAAGACTTAGACAGATAAGTGATACGTCTACAGAAATTATTTTCTGTAAGACGTATCATTGTACAAATGTCCTGGTAGCTAGCCAATTACTTAAATCGTGTCTCATTGTCACCAGACCTCTGTTTCAGCTGATAGATGACCGCAGCGCTTAGGGTGACGCTCCTAATCTCCTCAATTCCCGATCCTAAAGGGTTGACCACAATCCTAACTGGGGCAATTTGGAATAATTTATTCCGTGCGAACTTCAATATTTTCATATTTTCGCCTATAAAGGTGGTCCGTGCCAATTTTATAGCTCATAAATTTCGATGATAACTCCTTTGTTTGTGGGTACTTTACCGGATTAACGAGTGGCTATTGACAATTTGTATAACGAAGCTCTCAAGAAAATTGGCCGTAATTTATTATTGGAAGTTGAAGATTGGCATTGGGGTGGGTTGTATCAATTTACCTAATAGAATTTATTCGGGTAATTTTGCTTTGTATATTCTGATGAGCATAATATTGACATTATTGAATTGTGCTGTTTTGCGATTCAGAATAAGAACCTAATAATTGATTATGTATTACGTATAAAATAAACATGGCAAATGTAGATATTTATATTTTGTTTTAATCCTAGTTGCCATAGAACCAAACGTGTCAAAGTCAGCCTTTTAGAAAGAATTCCTTTCAACAATTTTAGTGTAATTTTTGGCGACAGCGCTGCACGATATAGATTCTTAGACGTCTCTATATACAGCCTTAATAATAATTAATCAACATTTACCATTATCTTAGATCTGTCGTAATCCTAAAAGATGCATTGCTCATATCAAGATGGCCTGAATACTGCCTACCAAATGTAATTCCCTATTAATTGTAGCCAATCGATCTTCGACGCTTAATGGTACGAAAATGTATGTCTTTGTTTGCTATATTCAATAGTTGAAGCAACATACTAAATTGTATTATTAAACAGGACTTATATAATAAGATGTTAATTTTAAAAGTATCAGTGTGCCTAGGCTATTAAAAAAGTAGGCACCTTCTTCTTTAGTGATAGGGATATGTTCTTGAAAGAAAATATTTTTTAAAAACATCTTATTTGATTGCATAATTAATCTATATTACATAAAACAAAGCTTAGTTCCATCATTTATAAGTCGATTAGCAGATACTGTTAAAATATCAAACAATTCATGCGGGTGAAACCGCGGGGTATAGTGAATATCTAAATACAAGTTATCGATATTTCCTAGAAACAAAAGGAGTTTTTAATTTATGTTCTGTAAAAATTAAGTGTCAGTGACATAATTATTGTGACTATTATGAGAAATCTTAGTTGCTGCGGCTGTTTCAAATGGGCCAGTGCGTAGCTTGAACATTTTTTAAAAAAAACGTCGCCCCATACTTGGAATTTATCCTGTATCGTGAAATATCACATACACAGACTCGGGACAAACATCCGCGGTTCGACAAATGTTTGTCCCGTGCAGGAACCGAACCCGCAACCCTTAGCGCAGCAGTCAAACCGCTTGCCACTGCGCCAATTAGGTCGTCAAAGTCAATTTTAGTATAAAATAAACTGTAGATAGAACTCATCTTCAAAATATTCAGTCGTAGTTTCAGAAAATATTCAAACAGAGGCCACTGCTTATTATTCCTTGCGTCATTCTAAAACATTATTCGAGATAATCCGCTGGCCCTCAATGTGGAAATTTAATTAAGTGAATACCTAGCATGTCTTGACTCCGTTGGAACTTAATATTCGTGGTGCGTCAAAGTACACTCAATTATAAAGTCCATAACAGAATAATCATCCTACTGCACTAAGAAGATTAGAGATGTTGAACGCCCGGGATAGTTGTCACTGAACCGTGACAAGGAACCCTCGTAATAAAATTATTTCCTCCAACATTTATTTTTAAAGAGGCTATTTTGTTTCTTTTATTTATACTCGGTAGATAGTTATAATCAACTAAGAGTACTGCCGCGTTGGTCTAGTGGTCGCAAAACGTGAGAACCTGGGTTCGAATCCTAGGTCGACAGTATTATTGAGTGTTTTCATAAGTCAATTCCTAATAGCATCATGGAGTATGGATTTGTTTCCAGTAATGGCAATACGTTCACCCTTTATGGTTTCCATAAGTAAGGGGTGTGTCTTATAAAAAAATTACAATTGTTCATAAGGTATTAAATGGTAATAATATATTTAAATAAACATCATTTTCAAAATAAGCCTACATTTCGTAGTTTTGTCTGTAAAAATTCATTCTCAAGAGGCACACAATTCATTGTCTAATGAAATTCACAATGTCCTTGTAAACGGCACAATGCAGTTTAAACTGGGAGGAATCTTATTAAGGTGCCTGTAAGAGGACATCGACTAGCCTAACGTGACAAGAAATTTTTCATTAAACTGTCCCAGTTTTCAGCGCGGAGAAGGCGCTTGCTATGTTATGGTAGCTTCTCACGGCGCGTTGTAACACGGGCCGTCGCGCCCGGAGCTGATTTCTACTGGCCAGTAAGTACGACGAACGAGCCCGATTCAACCTTTTTACAGTGAGTAATAACACGGGCCACGCCGCCCCGCGCTCGCAATCGATTTCTATGGGCCAGAGAGTACAACGAACCAGCCCGAGCCACTTCATCACACGGCGCGTTATAACACGAGCCGCGCCGCACGGGGTTGATTTGTACAGGCCAGATAATTTGATGAACGAGCCCGAGCCAATTCTTCATTCGGCCCTTGCTCGGCCCGGCGCTAGCGAGGCGTGAGATGCCTCCATTAAGAAGCAATATTATTTTTCTACGTTTCTAAGTTCCACTGTAGTCTGAAGAAATAATAATAGTGAGGCCGTCGTTGCCTTAGGAATGTTAAGTTTTTTAATTGATCTAGTTGTTTGGAGAAGGGTCCTGGTATCAAAGAGTTATTTTACTACGTTCTTTTCTTAGATTAGATTCTGTTAATTAAAACCTAACAGCAGTATTCATAGACTAGAAAAAACAAAAGCTAAGCTTAAGCAACTATAGATACACTAGTTATAATATTCAAATCATACATGAAAGAAAAAAAATAAACTTTTTTATTTAAGTTCACATTCTTGGAAAATTATAATAAGATAATTTCCGATGATTTTTTTCTAACAAGATTACATTTATGTAAAACGAACTACTTATACTACTCTACTAACTAGCCATACACTGCACAGTCGCACGTTCTATTCTCAACTAAACCCTGGACATACACTAGGACTAAGTTTAATAGGTATTCTCCTGCATTCAAATCCAGACTGATTTATCTGCGGACAAATGAAACGGAGTCACGGAAGCCAATTATGTATGAAGTATAGGGATCAGACTTAGACTGTTATAAGTTTTGTTTTAGTAGGATTGTGGTTTTAATCTTTAAATTGAAATGATGTTTCTGTAATAACTTCTTTTTTAACTCCGCCCCAAACTAGGAATTTCTCCGGTATCACGGCACAAACATGAAATATCCCAAGACTCGGGAAACATCTGCGAATCGCACGATTTTTTGTCCCGTGCAGGAATCAAACTCGCGACCCTTAGTGCAGCAGTCTAATCGCTTAGCCACTGCGCCAATCAGGTTGTCATCACTGAGGAGCAGGAAAGGAGGTGGTCTATTTTAGGGCAGAAACCACACGGCGCAAATGAAAATTACTGACTCTAAAACGAAATCACCGTTCTTAGTATTATCGTAACCTCATTGGATTGAGAGGCAATACGTGCGATTACATTGATGGTAATTCAATTTTATAACGTACGCCCCACCGTCGCGGAAGAACCAATTTAATTAACCTTCTTATGAATTATTCGCTCTTGCAACGGCGGTAGAGTTCGCATCCCGAGTTTTAATAACTTAAAAGTTTGCTAGACACTGATTACCCCGGAATAACTCTACAGTTAGACTTATTGTTCAGCCGATCAAAATAGAAATATGAATGTGCATTATTTTAAACTGATTTTAGCTTTAGTTAATTCACACTAAATTGTTAACTGTCACTAAAGTAAGACAGGAGCAAAAATGTTTTATTCGGAATTGGGCAAGCAGTTATTTTTGGTCAGCAGTTTAGAAATTGTGGAGGTTTTAATACATATGGAATTAGGTTACTCCTAAAATTGTTGTTTATATACTCAATCCCTCATATTGATAAACGAGGAGCATAGCGCATTAGCGTATTAAGTCTATTGTAATCTTCTGTCTTTGGCATGCAAACGAAGGCGACAGGTATCTATAATTTAAACCTTGGTTTAAAATTTCATTTTATGAATATTAGAGTAATAGTCTAAATACTAATATATGTACATCTCTATGCCTGTGCCTATACACTGTTGCCCTGTAAACTTATTCATATAATCATCAAAATACATATTGTTCAATGTTTAACTATTAAGCACAATTCAATTATCTTACACCATTAAACGAGCAAGAGTTTAAAAAAAATATCCTGTAAGAAACTATAAACTCGCGAGCAAAATGGTAGATAGTATTTTTATTCATCCCGCGACCCAAGCTCAAGACTTTAGTACATTAAATTAATAAGTCTACATACAGAGTGTACTACTAATAAGAGCAGACTCATGAGACATTAATACCCACGTACCTACCTAGTGTATTAATAAGAGTCAATTTTTATTCTAAAATGTTGTTAGTCTGTCACGGGGTAGAGCGCGTATGCACGGAATGCTGATTGGTACATTTGCATTGCAGATATGTAGGAACAACGCTATCTAGTCGCGTACCACACACACGACGTACAGGATTTAGCACTCACAGATTATAGTGGCAAATTAGCATGAAACCTAAACAAGCTTGCCCGTTACCGTAAAATGGCTTAAAACTATTTGCATAATTGACTACGCTGAGGTTGTTAGCTATTGTAAATAAATTATTGTTTGAAAATCACGATCAAATTGTGTAGTTGCTAAAATGGGGCACCAAGTATTTTCAACTAAATGGAACAGCAATAAAATCCCTCGTACATACTAACAAAATATTACCCTGTCTTTGTTGTCGTGCAGTTGAGTAAAACCTACAGCCTCCATACCATGGACTCATAGAAGTCGGTTAGAAATAGGACGCTTAGCATTGAGTAAGCGAGATACCACATTACACTGCCCGTAACGGCGTCTCGCTTAAACAACTATAACTAAGTCCTGCTTTAAGAGTTCATGGTAAGGGGGCAGTTTTCACTTTATAGGGTAGGTAAAACAGTGAACCATATCTAGCTAGGCTGAGCGAGAGAAACTGTGTTGTGGTTGCGACCGACGCGGACGAGCAAAAAATTATAATTAACCTAATTATAACGAACACGACGACCATTCTGCCAGAATGTCTAATTATTAAAAATTATAGGTTTTTAATGAAGATATACATGTAGTTCCTCTTCATATGTTGCATGACTATCACTATAGAATATCTAATAGGTTATCTTCATACGAACGTACCGCTCCTGCACGCAAACAAGTTAGCGCAGTGTAAGCAACCTCTGCATTATTCTAACAACGTGTTTCAATAAGACCTACTTCTGCAAATAATGTTGATCTTTGGAACTTACTTAGTAGAATATACCATTAGAATATTTGTTGATATGGTTGCTGGAGATAAGCTATTTCAAACTCACGTATAACCAGAAAATATATGACACAATTTTATTAGAGAACTTACCTATAACGGTATAATAGGAACTGCCCTCGTACTATAAACGTGTCGCCGCTCTACACTGCTCGTAGTGACGTCAGGCCTCCACACCGGAAAATACCCTGCTTTAAGAGTTCATAGTAAAGGGACAATTCCAGACTTATCACTATTTTGGCCCGGTATCACACTGGGCACATGGTGCATCAGAGAGAGAGAGAGTGCAGAGACACACATCTGTATCACAGGTGCAGATGTGTGTCTCCTGTCCATATTACCATACTGGTGACTGAAAACTTCAACCCGCCAGTGAAGCCTTATTAATTGTCGTAGATACTTAAAAAAAGAATCAAAGAATGACATCTAATTGTTAAGTATAAAGTACTTACACCCAAAATGCTTCTTCAGGAGCTGTATGTAAAGTACTGCTACAATGAATATAGTTGTAGGTATACAAAATGTCTCAACGTAAGATACAAGCTTCGGTTCACTGAGGTGGGAAATCTCAGATGTAGGTACTTGGTAACCAACACCTCACCTTCTTCCAACCTAAGCTGATTATTTACTCCCGACAAAAAGCTTTGTTTACCATTCCTTTTGGTTGCTCCAGACCTTTGCCTATTGCGGGAATTTTAAGTAGGTAAGTATCTAAGTACTGTTAAGGCGATTACGACACAACATTAGTTTTCTATGCTTAGTTTGTAAATCATTTCATAGTTTTCTGGGTTAAAAATAACATATAACAAAAATAAAGTAATTAGGTACAGAAAAAAATAAAAATAGTGTGGAGCAAAAAGTATTTCTAGTTTATATTCTTTTCATAGTCAAATAGATTTTTTCGGTTCCAGATATCCCGTTCTGTATATAGAAATATCGTAACATTTTTTCGGGAATTTTATTACGAGTTGTCGAATGGCAGTAATAATTTTATTTTATCGTGGTATGTAGATTATTAGCACACAAAAAATTAAAGGATTGTTATTGCTGTATTAAAAACTTCTTTTTATTAGCTTACTTTTAATCTCAAAGCGGTTTTTTCTTAAAGTCTTTCTTCTTCTAGCTTTCTGTGTTTTCTTACTTCCTTTCACATAAACCTTTATATTCGCCGTAATTTTAATTTGGCTCAAGCACAATATTCAAAACATAAACACGATTGAAACAACCTAAAAATTCATCGTCCAAAATAAAATGAATAGTATTCAAAAATCGTTTTCCGTGCGCAACCTAAATCACGGGATTAAAAAGCTGAAAACGGCAAGGGTATCGGGTGAGCAATACATTATCACGACAAGGTTGATCGCCTATCGAGAAACAGGAGTCAACTGGAATAAGCATTCTGTGGCGCCATCTGCTGGTGTTGTGAATCGTTATACTTTATCAGGTATCTTTGTCTAAAAGTAAGTTCGTCTAAAGTGAGAGACAGCTAAAAATAATTGTTATAAATATATCACTATTATTTATTTATTTGTCATAGTCTGGCTTTGTTTTGGCATTACCAAAATCCCAAATTCGTTCTTTCGGTAGAAAATTTCTCACAGAATAACGGTATTCTGTGAGAAGTTAAAAAAAGAATTTCGATTTCATTTTTATAAACGAATAACTCCATCTTCATAGGTACCAAATAGCCACAAGCTCCGCTTTGAAAGTACAAATGCCTCAGGGCTACTATTTGCTAACTTCCACAAACACAATCCCTATAGGCTTGGTTTGGTAATGTCTCACGTAGGAAAAGTTGTGCGAAGGCCTAATCTCATTTATTGTTGGACGAATAAAGGCGGTATAAGATAGCTGCCTACTTTCGGGAGCAACACACCAACTACTAGTACGCATCTAATCATTTGCTCGGCACGATTCGTGAGAATAATTCAGTCATTCGACATCCAACATAAGATGAACTACACTTGAACAAAGAACGTGGTAATACCAATTTCCCTAAAACATTAAATTTATATGAGCCTACACTGCTATTCTGGAGCGATACGAACACTATAACATCTGTATTACAACCACTTTTTATTGGCGGACCGTAAAGAAATACCGTCGGCCACAAATAGGAAAACACTTGAAAAATGGTAATAAAATACCATTCTATTGAATTTATAACGAAACCACCGAACCGGCGTCTATCTTTGAGAGGCAGTTCAAGTAGCGGTGGATTTCCAGTAGGTAAATGATCAATTTCATAAGTATCGAAAGATATTGATCAATTTCATGAGTGTCGATAGATATTATAGAAAAAGTGACACAAAGAATAAATACCGATAAGGAAACATAATAAAAAGCGAATCGCACTAACTAACAAACGTTCCTACGGGATGCATGTAACTAGAAAATACAAGTTAATACTTTTAAGTCATGCCATATGTCTAACTTAAAATTAATTATTTTTTTCTACCGGCTTGAAATAGGTTGAATAAAGGCATTGCGAAAATTCCAGACTGTAAAATAAGCCGTTAGCCAGTTGAACAACAAACAAGTTTTTCGTGATCGTTCAAAAGTTGAAAACTTCTCCAAATATCGAACATTATTCTTGGGCATAACAAGTGAAGTTAGGGCAGGTACCCCGCAAGAACTTGAAACTTGGATATAAGAGCAATTTTGTAAATCGCTTCAACGAATACGCATAGCTCGTAACTTAGCAAAAAGTTTGCACGAACGGTGCTTTAATGTCCATTTAGCGAGAAATTGATCGCAAATGTTCGTGTTGAAGAGCTGGGATTCGAAATAAATAGGCCTAATGCAAGTCGGTGTGAAAGAAAATCCATTACGCCTTAAGTGATGGATACTAACAAGATCGGACCGGAGGTCAATAACAGGGGATCGAGCGTTTATGTTGCAATGACGAAGACCATTTGAATAAAAATACATTTCGTGGCCATTCTACCCAAGTGTAACTCTGTAAACAGTAAAATCGGGTCATTGTTTTATTTATTGGGTAGTTATGCTCTCTTACTGACTAAGCTAGACCGCTGTAGCTAAGTAACACTTATCAAAAGCACCAAAAAAATGGCAGCGGAGTCATCATGATCAACCAGAAGACGTCCACTATTGAACAAAGGCTTCCCCCTTAGGTAAGGGGTCTCATAATCCCCACGCTTGGCAAGCGGCTTGGGGATTGCAGTTTTGCTGGTGAACTTTCAGAAGACGCTGCTGCCCATCTTCTGGATTTTGCCATAGTCGCCTCTGACGACATCCACGGTAGGAAAGGTCCTCACTCCTAGGCTGGATACTACCCGTCACGGCAGCGGAGTGCTATCGTAGAAGGTGAACAAATTGAATACTAAGCATATTATATCGTATCGTACACATCCGTCAAATTTCAACCTTTTAATTAAAACTTTAGATGAAAATTGTAATTGAGTTAGTATTATTTGAAACATCTTTGGAAAACGTTATCGAATAACGTTCCGCTTTATAAAGCATGAGCACTAACTAAACATAAAGACGGAATTTGCAACGGAATGAACTAATCGAACTAACTTAGTTGCGGAACTTGAGGTATGAAAACGTAGCTCCGGAAGCTTCAACTTCAGTACTCCTGAGATACTCTCTTAAAACATTTACATATCCATTTGATTATGAACTCACAGCTTTTAAATACAATTATAAACGTTCACATGTCTTTAAATTTCATTTAAAAAAAAACTAAAATAACATAAAGTTTGGTTCGCTTTCTATTATTTTCATGCAACGATTTCCACGTGTACCATCCAAACAGATGTTGATGTAATCTATCTGATATTGATGTTATACCCTACACGTATTCATTGTAATCGCATAATATTTGCATAGATGCATCGTAAAAATGATATATTCTCACAGTATTAGCATATTGCGGAAACAGCATTCAGAAATTAAATCTGAATGTAAATCCTGGTAATAACATTTAACAGCGGCATGCGTTCGCCTAGCCGGTACCCAGACAGTCCCTTTTTATGTTTTAACTTTAATGTGAAGCGATAGCCAAATCCACCATTATAAAAATATCCCAGGGTTTAAAGGATAATTAAATTGCGAAAATGTTTTCCAACATTATTCCTCGAGGTTTGTTTTATTAAATGAATGAATTATAATGTAGTCCTGTATAAGCCCGGGATATTCCACACTTTTATGTGAATAACATTACGCTAATGTATGTTTGAAATAAATTGTGTTTTAAATAGACCACTGTCTACTATCCAGTGTCCGGTGCCAAACAAAGGGCCTTCCATCTAAATCTTACATCTTCCCAATTTATGTTATTTCTAGTTTACCTGTAATTTCACAACGTAATTAACTCCCAGAATATTTTAAAATTTTGGTGCCTGAATTCTTATTTTAAAATTCTGGATGTTTCCGTATTTTTGTAAGTGTTGTTGTTAAATCATCTTCACTCCACTTAAACATACTCAATACCGAAGGATTCACTGAATTCTAGGTCTAGTAAGAAACGTATTTAGATGGTTGCTTTAGGCTTCTAGTCCTCGCTTAGAAGTTGTTAATTACTGGGCCAAAACAGCTCAATTTTAACTGTATGTATTTACTGGATACAGACAGAGTTTCCAATTACAGTAACATCCGCATTTTTACTAATGAGATGTCTACAAATGCCTTGGAACACGCTTTGAGAGAAATATGGCGCGACGACTGCGTAATTTCGTAAAAGTATTTTAACATGTTTTTTTGGAAGTGAAATAAATCTCAGCATAAAAATGTCCTCAAACATTTGCTAAGACAGTCCCAGAAACTGGGCCTCGTATTAAAATCCCTCCTTAATCCTGGCACTGAAATTAAGCTCTCTCTAAGCCTTTTATGAGCAAGCGCGTATTTCTTAAAACAATTAATGTTGTGCCATAGCTGCGTAATACTACGAGAAGTTTTCACAGCGGCTTAACATGGCTGTCGTTTCCTCTAAGGATTAGCCAAACTATGTACTTTGTTACTTTTGTCTCTACAGTAATATTTGTCGGCACACGCTTTGTTGCTCACTTAGCAAATTATATGGATAAGCCAGATTACATTATGTTTATTTTCATTTAGACAGGTAATTGTACCTGTTTCATAACAAATTATTTTGGATCATGATGCACCTTCATGATGCAGATCTGTAGATTTTTTTATCGTGCTCACGTAAAATTAAAGTCATTGTCAAGGAAGTATTTCTTATCACGACGTCCAAAGCTACTCCTGACGGGATCTTTTTAACACCTTCAACAATATAAGTAATAAAAACAAACTTGTATCATAATTCAAAGGGACCAGTCTCTCCCTGAATAACAATGCGATGGAATTTATTACTCAATGAACAGTGGATTTATATTTCTCCTGGAAGATCCCCGGAGGGAACTTTCAAAACTCTCCGAAATGATTTGCGGACTCAGCTAAATGTTGGAGCAAAGAAATATCCGTTTGTCTTTACGGACTTCAAACTTTTCTTTGTTTATATATACAAATTGTAAAATTAAGCAATCTAATACAACAAAAGGGAAAAAAGTAGACAAGATTTTTATGTGAAAACAACACTTTCCATTGTATCAAATTTTACAAGTGAGTGAGGGATTTAGAAACCAATTGAGATCGTCTTTACTGTATATTCGTACTGCTTTGTCGTTATAATTTAATGCTTCACATAAACGACACAAGTGATAAGACTTTGAACCAAAATATCCATGTTCGTTAACAACTTTAAAATTATTTCTCCACATGTGCATTGAAAGGTATAATTCTTCATTATTAGTTAATGCTGCAATATCCTTAGCTAGCACTTCCATATTAGTGTCACTATCGACATAAAGGTAGGAATTCGGTGGTAACAAAGTCTCACAATCTTCTCGAGAAGGCCCCCATATGATGGGGACAGCGCCTTTCTCATAAGCGTGATAAAAGATCTTCTCCGTCAAGTATTGGAAACAATTCGAGTTTTCTAATACTAAGTAAAATAGATATCTTGATACCGGCTCGCAATCCGCTTTGAAGTGTCCAGGGCACCTGAAATTCAAAAAATACGCTTTTTGATAATAGACGATTGTAGACTATCCAATACCCTGTGAGCGTAAAAGTAGAAATATTTTGGGCGAACAATCTTCTAGATTTATAATTATTTCATTCATTCAGAGCACTACAGATTTTGATTTTTTTAAACGTTGCCCCACTCTGAGAATTTCTCCTGTGTCGTGGGTGAGTTTCACAAACATGAAATATCACATACACAAACACCCAGACTCGGGACAAACATCTGTGGTTTGCACAAAGTTTTGCCACGTGCGGGAATCGAACCCGCAACCGTTAGTGCAGCAGTCCAATCACTTAGCCACTGCGGTAATCAGGTCGTCATGGTGGCAAAAGATGTCATGCTTTATCAATTATAAAGGTTACAATACACGTCATAGCAATTTTGTTTTTGCTTCTGTGACCCAAAGGAGTGCTTTTATCCTATTTACATACAATAACGGTCTACCTGTTTTTGTTTTCTATTTTATCAGAACAAGCTCCATACACGTCCACAGTTATATACATCCTCAATGTGTTCAAAAATTCGTTTCTCGCTTTAACTCCGCAATTCGACATGAGTACTGTTGCAGACACGTCTCTCCTTTTCTTATCCCAATTTGGAACCATGGCGGCGATTTCACTTAGCTCTAATGACTCCATTATAGGAGCATCTAGTCCAACAGTACGACCGTATGGTACGGGGACGTCGGCATCGCTCCTGAAAAAAGGGTGATTGAAGAAGTCAGGTAGAAAATCAACAAGAGGTTTGCTGGATGTGGCAAATTATATAACTGCCTGGATTTTTTATCACCCAATCAGCATAAATTCGTACAGCATTGATATGATTAGTGGGCGCTGTTCAAATCAGTCGAGTCATTAGGTACTCTAATAAATGTACACGCCTATGTTTTAAACAGACCAGGCAGATATCCAATCCTAAACTACTGCCGAAAATTTTCTCTCAGTACCTAGAAGTTTATAAAATATGTTCTCCAAACCATTTCCACTAGATTTATGCGGCGAACGGCTTTTCCATAATGTTTACATAACGTCGTCTACTAATGTAATTAAACATAAAACATAACATCACGCCGGTATTCCCCGAAGGGGTAGACAGAGGTGCACATACAGTACACCCACATTTCGCCAGTTATGTTTTTAAGTCCCAATGTAATACTGCTGGGGCGAGCCTATTGCCATTACTCGTGCTCAGCAGTCGCGCTTAGCTACCACTAGACCAACGAGGCAGTCGCAATTACTGCTGTAATTAATACGATTATAATCACCTTACCTTACTCTACGATAATATAATAACACTATATAGTATTTTAAAAGTTTTTAAGATAGGTAATAGATAGGTATCAACACTTTATTATGTCGTTATGATTGAAGGCCGATACCTACGCTCGATACTATATCGGTTATAATGATTGTTTAAGTTAATCAATATTTAAACTAACGAGACGCAAGCTGAACAACATGAATTTTATTTTTATCGTATATATACCCTATATATATATATATAGTATATATATATATACTCTCAACCTGTAAACCTTAAATAAGACCTTATTTGTATGAAAATAAGGTGCACTTGTAACTGTCAAATGAGTTGTTTGTCGGTAAAAAACATTTTGTTTGCTGAATACTGCTTAATTAGCATAGATTATGGTTATTGTGTTCAGTTCAACCTCGATCATAAATAAAGGACTTGTTATCCGCGTATTAGGTCACCAGCTGAGATAATTCTACAAATGTACTTGGCCCAAGAGTTTTAAATTTTAAAATTGTTTACTTATTTAAACTATCAGTAACAAGTAGTAGTGCAGTGATAGCCGAGTGGATGACCACCATGCCAAAGGTCACGAATTCTTTACTCGGCACGCACCAATGTTTTTTTGAATTCATGTGCGTACTATAAATTAGTTATCAGTTGCTAAAAACGGTGAGGGAAAAATACGTGAGGAAACCGGCATACCTGAGAGATTTTTCAACGGTTTGTAAAGAAGCCATGTCAGAGGCTTACCAGGCAGTTTATACTCTGACACCAGGTTGTTCATCAACCATACGATACGAAGAAGAAGAAGTAGGAGGACTATTAGAAAGATAGAGAATACGTAATTCTATGCATTCAACGATTACAAATACCTGTATGTCATTGACCAATTGAATACATTGTCCAATTCACTCGGACTCCATTTCTGCTTGGATAATGAAAAGGCGTTTTTCGGCGCCTCGTCATTTAAAAACACCCATCGTTGACTTAGATTTCTTTTTTCGACTTGCGGGATGACGCCTCTCTGCAAATGTACGAGGACCGCGTCAGCTGTGTCTATTAGCTTGTCATCGCCGGAAAAGATGCAATTATTCACACTGCAATCTTCTAAACCGTTGTCCGGTTTATCTCTGAAAAATATGGAATAAATAATGAATGAGATTCTTCATGAAATTAAGGTGTGCTTCCTTGGTCCCTAGACATGTAGCAAGACGTTTGACGAATGAAACCATATATGTCTATGGGGATGGCACATTATTTCGACCTTGTAATATACCTATATAATATAATATTCAGCCTGTATTCTCCGAAGGGGTAGGCAGAGGTGTACGTCTAGTACACCAACATTTCGCCAGTTACGTTATACATCCGAAATACGAATGAAGTAGAGGGCGTGCACAGGTCCAGACTTCGTGCTGCTACTGAGAATTACCAAATAGAAAAAATCTGTAGAACTTTGCCCGACCCGGGATTTGAACAAGGACCTCATGCTCAGCAATCGCGCGTATCCATCACTAGACCTGTTGGTCTGGGGCAGGCTGATAGCAGTGTCATAAATATATTATTTGATTTGTAACGGTCTATCGTCCTGCTACTTATCTAGAGTCTAAAACAAAACAAAATGCGCCGATCTAATACCGAAGTAAGCTACTTTGTGGACTGTAATTAATTGGATTGTTACATTTTGAATCATCCTAAATATATTTCGTAACCAGCATCTTTATACGGCGTTAGTATAGCAGCAGTTAGGGCATTACACAAGAAACGAAAAAGTCTTTATCAGACATCATTAAATGTTAAATTGACAAATAATAATATTGTATAATTGGATGTAAAACAATTTCAAATATCAATTAGGACAAAGATATTTCAATTTGGAAACTTATTGGACTTGGACGAGTAATTAACTACAGAACAATCAAGCGAAGTTAACCCGCTATGGAAACAATCATGATTTAGACTTTTAGAGGGAAAACCATACTATACTAACTGATATATAAGTAATATTAATTCTGAGATATAATAATTATAATACGTAGGTGTTCTATAGGATTAATATTATAAAGCATAAGAGTTGGTTTGCTTGTTTGGTAGAATCTGATAATCTCAAGAACTACTGATTCGAATTGACGTTTTCACATAGGTATGTTTCATGCATTATCTGTCAAAAGACAATTTCATCTTTCGAATATAATTTAATTTATCTGACTATTGAACTTCATTCGGCCCTAAATCTTTTATTTATAAAAAATTGTTTTCATACAATTTGTGATTGGAGCCTCCTTATAGCTACATATAATTATTATCTGAGAACCAAGAACTAACTATAACGTCATGTATATATTATCATGGGCAAGTTTAAAAATTAATACAATCTCATATTATGTAAAAACATTCACACCTGTTACTATAAGTATAAATAGAGTGGAAAGACAAATATACTTATTGACACATAGGTACAGTCAGCGACATAAACTTAACAAATTGAGACACTTACAATACAATAATTAAAAGAAATAATACATCAATGAAAAAAGGTTTAAATTACAAAAATATAATCTAATTGCTAATCTGAATATATTTTAGGATTTAAATTGAAAAAGGTTTGGAAAATTATGGACATGATCAACTAAGCGACACGGTAATTTAGTTGGCCCGTTTTTCTCCATATATTTTTTTATCTTTATCAATTTGAATTTAAGCTCATCATAAGTGATATGTTATCAAAAGTATGTATATTTTATATAAATGTATGTATATTATATAAAATGCATGTATAAGGTAAAAAACGTATATTTCCGGCAATTTACCCATTTTACAGACATGCAGTCATATTGCCCAGTATATCAGCTACCTATGGTATACATATCGATTGTTTAACTATTGTTTTCATTATGCGTAACTTTGATCTTCAAGTATCGATAAGCTTAATAACTAAAATGTTGAACTACTATTGTTTGACTGTAAGGTAATCCATATTTTATAATTTAACCATACCTTATATTATGTATTCTTTTGTGACTGAATTTACCAACTAATATTCAGTTACAAAAGTTATATTTAATTTCGCATGAAGCGGAAAACAGTAATGTATAAGTACGCTTAGTATAATTTCAATGTACATTGGTACATCGTACTGAATGATACATTCATGCGTACATAAGTAGAATTCGACACGATATATTTCACATGAAAAGCGTTTCAAAACGACGCTCGTACGGACTATGTACAAGGATTTTTTCTATTTACACGGTTGCTTTTACCGTAAAAATTCTGTAATGAAATAATAAAACAACTTCATGCTTGTATTCCCCGAGGGGTAAGCAGAGGTTCACATATAGTATCTACAACCTCATTTCACCGGTTATGTTATAGATCCCAGTGAGGCTATCGCAATCATCCGGGTACAGATTCAGACTCTGTGCTGCTACTGAGAATTACTTAATGGAAAAACCCAGTAACATTTAACCCGACTCGGCATCCAAAACCAGGACCTTATGTTTAGCTGTCGCAAGCATCACTAATACAACAATTAGGCATATTGTTTATAATGAATAATATTTATCCTAGATACCTTATTTTAAATTGACTTATAATGGCAGATAAAATCAGTACAAACATAATAACTTTTTAAACACACTGAAACGTTTGTAGTTCACTAGAAACTGGGTGGACGAAAACATTTTTTACCTAAAATATACTGTACTAAAATACCTATAATGGGCTGATGGTTTAGTCAGTATTTTTAAGAGCGATTTTCACATGATACCTACCTACTAACCCAAGAAACAACACGGCATTGTAGATGTGATAAACAGCAAACTAACACTACTGCACCGTAATTTTGTATTAAGTCACTTCCGCGCGGTAATCTGAACTTGCAACTGACCCATTAGGAACTTACCTTCAAGATTAAATGGTTGCCTGTCTGCCAAGCAGACACAACACACAATCGACATGTATTCTATGTTATGTACTGGACAGTGAAATGGTTAACTCATAATTCTCATCAATCTCTTAATATAAATCAGTTCTACTACTTTTTTTAGGTATTTTAGCATCTTAAGTAGCTTATAATGTTAAGAAAGCTTACGTCAAATAATTGAATATCAATTCAACTTATTGTTTCAAATTATAGAAACGTCTAGAATATTTAATACTTTTTACTGTACTAAAAGTGCTCCTCTGCCTACCCTTTCGGGGAATACAGGCGTGATGTTATGTATGTAGGTATGTACTGTACAAGAAGCTGATCTTTAATTAATGGTATGTTTAAAAAAAATGTTTAGCTACTAGTGATGCTGACTGTACCAGCAAGCGTTTGAATAGCCAAAATGAAGCAGCAAAAATAGCACAATTTTCGATTGACTCAAAATGTGGCATGTCCTGTTAGTTGGCAATAACTGGAAGTAACAAAAAGGGAGGTAGTACTTACTTAGCTGCGCCGAAATTATAAACATGTCGCTTCTTGAGCCAGTCCCAATGCTTCCACACCAGTACAACAAATGTTCTATTGTCATTAAGATTAAGGTAAGGTATTACATTTCGCTTAAACATTATTCCTCCTAATGTAGAGCTGGGCCATAACTGTAACAAACATTTCATTATTCTCATGTGCAGTGGCTTAATGATTGGACTGCTGAAATAAGGGTTGGGTATTGCAGTTTATTATAACTATACGTTACGTACGTAAATTACTTTTAATTGTAATCAACGATCTGATCATAATTGAACTTTAGACGAAAAAAAATTTTTACAGAGACGTACCTACGTGACATGCGTCGACGATTTAGAGTAGACGTTGGTGCGTCTTTTTTGTTTTTTTTTTCGAACTTGTTGTCTCTCGCAGTTCGCTCTGAATGAGCTCTTACTGCGTAACCGGTCGTTTGGCGAGACCTAATAAAAGGCCTCCAGCCAAGACGTAGGTGCGTCATACCCTATGCATGCTATACCTAACTCTGAATCGTAGACGCAAGTAAGAAACTCATTGAAGTTATTAATCACTGCTCGGCTAACGTAACATTTAAAAAAGTAGTAACAATGTTATCGATTGTTATCTCAATCTGAACAGCAAAAAGCCATAAAAGACCGATCTTGATGTTAGTCTGGTCATCAACTGATACTTTACTAAAAGAAAATTATTAGTATTCCTATTCTTTCTTTTATTGCATTTTTAAAAATAACTATTTAAATCATATGGATACATACTGTAAATAATATAATGTGTATGTCATTTCATGTTTATGTTTAGTTCAGTGGTGTTGTAGAGTACGAAAGGGGGTTTCCTATCTTGTTTTCAAACTTGCTTAGTCCACCGTTTTAATAAGAGACAAGACCTGTAAAGTGTGGATACGTAAATTAAATTTTTATAGGGCTGTCCAAAAATAGGAGTGTAATGTTTTTTATTTATCTAAATTGTATCAAATATTTTGGGGTCGAGTTAATACTCCACATATCACCGTACTCTCTAATATTTTTAAGTCGTATCGAGATATATTACAGGAAAGCCTTATTGCCACTTATACAAATATTATTCTATACAAATGATGACACAACTTCAAATTTCCCACGTGAACTTCTTGTTATTGTATGAAAGGTTAAACATTTTTTAATAACATAACGCTATGTGATATATTATTGTGACAGCCTTCCAGTTGTAACATAAATAATGCAAAAACACTTCAATGCATTTAGAACCGCATATGAGACAGCCTTGTTGGTCTAGTGGTTGCTAAGTGCGACTGCTGAGCACTAGGTCCTGGGTTCGAATCCCAGGTTGGGCAAAGTGACCGGGATCGGGACCGAAAAACATAAATGGCGAAATGTGGGTGTACTATATGCGCACCTCTGCCTACCCCTTCGGGGAATACAGACGAGACAGGGAATACAGACATTTTATGATCCCTTTTAAAAACTGTCTTTCAGTAGAATGTTTTCAGATGTGGTCGATTACGATTCGATATACATATAATAAAATCTAAGATAAGAAATTAAAAACTTCTAGTAATTACTTAATTGAATAATCGAATTCTAATTATCTAATCGTGCCCTTAAAATGAAGTTAACTCTAATTGCTTAGTCAGATTTTGTTAAACGACTTGATAAGATCTTAAAAGGATTTTTTATATAACATTATTATTTATAATCGAATTAAATAAAATAAGACAACGCGACTGCCAAGCCAAAAAACTAACCGATAAGCAAAATATACTATAATGTCTAAGTACCTTATTACTGACATTATAATCAGATACCTACCTTTATAGGTACTTACTAAGTTGTACTTAAACTTTGGTTTTGGAGATTTCGTAGATTCGGAAACAGCAATTAATTTTAACTAGGTGAAAACGTCTCAAGTGGAGTTGGGCAAGACACCTGGCTAGACGGAAAGATGGCCGATGGAGTAAGGGTTTGACCGAATGGCGGCCAAGGTTAGGTCAGGCTTCTTTGACCTTTGATCTTAATAGTCCTCCCTGGCTAGGGACGACTATTAGCACGTTGGGTGACGACATTTATAAAACTGAGAAGAACGCTTGGATGAGAGACGCCCAACGCAGAGAAAGATGGCAGAAAAAAAGGGAAGCCTATACCCAGCAGTGGTAATAACAGGGTGAAATGATGATGATTTAAAACTATAAGTAAAAAGCATAATGATTTGTAACTTTGCAAAAGATACTTTGAGATAAACCAGCACTAACTCGATAAATTATCATCAAAATGAAAGTCGAAAACAGGCTTTGTCCACATGATATTATAAATGTCCAAAGTTGAATTGAATCTTACACAGAAATACAAAGTCTACTTGATTTTACTCATTTTAATTAGTGGTGATTGAGCCATTGCTTCATTTTATTATGTAGTTAAATTAAACGTTTTATCTGCAATAAATTTAATCGTAAAGGAACAATGAACCGTTGAATTTATTATAAACACGTTACTCAGCCATGCACATGCAAATTAATAAAGTAGCATGCCTAACAATGTAGGACTCTAATTCCCAATAAAAGGTACCTACTTTAAATATACTTTACATATAAAAACTATTTGATTATGATTTTATCCATATTTGACCTTCAAGCCGAAATAATGTGCTGGTGAATTAGGTATCTACTCGCGCAGAGAAATAATAGGTATGTTATTGTAGAGTTAGTCGAGCCCTGAATGTTTTTGATATATACTTATTACTTATAATAATAGTACAACCAATAAAGGAAGCCAAACATTGAGTTTAACGAACTATTTGACTGTTTGAACGTTGACGCATAATTTTAAAAATCCTCAAAAATATGTCATTGTACTCTCGTTTCTTTAAAACATGCATAATTGATGTAAGGAGGTAGGTACCTATATTTCTTTTAATTTATCTGATACTAGGTGCGCCCCGCGGTGTTACCCGCTAAATTTTTTCGAGATAAAAAGTAGCCTGTGTTAATTCAGGGTGTCAGTTACGTCCATGTAAAATTTATCAATGAATTTTATCAAAATCGGTCTAGCCGTTCGAGCGTGAAGCGGTAATTAACATACAAACACACTCACAAACTTTCGTCTTTATAATATTAGTGTGATGTGATTAAATTTCTCAACTTCTGAAGCTTCTGTTACTGAGAGTATTACATATTTTGTTTACATGTAATGATGAGATCGATTAAAAAACTTACTGCCTATTTGGACGTTGAAGGTAAATAGCAATCGTGACTGTTTTAAAAACTTGGCGTGCTATGTGAGGTCATCATTTAACATGAAGTACTTAGGCATTACTTAACATGATTTATATCGATTAATATAGGTATGCACGTAGGTATTGCTATGTAGGCTAGGTACCAGACACCAACATTACTAATACTATACGATCGTCGCAATTTATTATTTTCCTTGTATTATTATTATAAAACGAAGCGTTTACTTTTTATTACTGATTGGCGCTGTGGTTAAGCGATTGGATGGCTAGGGTTACAATTTATTTAGGCAAACCAACTAAATACACACAAAGACATTAACAGTACCTACTTCATATTACAAATACAATAGTATTGCATGTATCCAAATTAAAGGTAAGCACAGCATTTTCTTTAAATCTTACTACACAATAAAGATTAATAATAAAAAGGATAAAAATGTAGAAAAATCTTTTTAACTTAACAATATGAAATTAACTTAAATTAAATAATATTGAATTTAATAGCAAACTACAGACAAAAATTACAAACATTATATTCATTATTTATTTTCTTAATTATGTATTATAGAAACCATATGAATTAGACAAAATATTTCAGAACAGAGATCATTTGCCAGAGTAGGTATCTTCCAAATTAAAAGCTGGTTTTGTAAACCACTTGAAAACGGCAATAAATACTGTCAAACGGGGTAATAAGAAACAAATTTTTTTAAGTGTTTACCTCATATTACTTGAAGCTCAAACTAAAATACATTTTATTGTTATTATAAAAGTGCTACTATAAAACTTAAGTAGGTAAGTACCTAATTAAAATTTCTTTGAAATCCTCTTTACAGTATAGGAGACTCTACTTTCAGCCGATGCGTGGGGCCGCGCCGGCGTTTGAGCTGTGCTATACGTACGCGTGAAAACTACATAATTCTTGTTGTAATAAATGTAGTTAACTACTAAATACCTACATCATAATTATCTACAACCTTAAAACTTATAAAGTAAAGGAGAATAATGGATAATCCACTTACCCGGCGACGTCTATAATAAGTTTCCACGTTAGCGTAATGCATTTTATAACTAATATCTACCGTGTCCAACTCGTTGAATACCGGAGTGTCTGCACTTGTATTATCGTTAATGTCTGAACCGAAGAACATAAAGCCGCATACACATAATAACAGAAAAAATACGGCTTTTGCATAACGTTTTCTATAAATGTACACAATAGTGTAAGTCATTGCGATTTCTTCAAAAACTTCAAACTTAATTTTAAACGTAACACTTATTTTAACGCATTTTTTAACTTATGTGACGATAGCTACTTAGGTATATTATTTTATACCTAAGCATAAAGTAAATGCTACTTTATCTTTCCAGTATAACTTATAGTTTTTCCAAGCTGTTCACTTGTTTTCATTACAAAAAAATATCCACGACTTTTAAAACCCTCGCAAAGGTAATAAGGACTTGATTAATTGGTAATTAAACCGCTTATAAAAATACTGATTTCAGTAAAGCCTAACATAAAACCCGCTAAGCGTATCGAATTACTTTTAGTTAGTACTAAATGTAGGCACTAGATAACAACACAACACTGTCTGAGTCACAATTACTGGATACGTTTTATCCGCGCGCCATCGTCAAACGTATTAACCTGCGTATCTATCAGTCGGTATGGCAGCCATACTACGAGTACGAGGTAAACTGTAGACAGATAGGTAGAGTTGACACAGAATATCACCAGCTGATAATAACATTCATTGTTACCAAAATGTAAACTTGGTGTCGATGTATATCGCCAACAATGGTGTTGGACTCATTTAAATTTTTTCGAGGACGTAGCGCGATGTTCTGATCTGATTAGATTACCATAAAAATTATTCCACATAACATGTTTTGTTAATAGTAGATAGATTACGGGAGAAATTTCGACACAAAATAATTATGCCTAATTGTTTTCAATGATGTACCGATTGTACCTATATTAAAATAACAGGTTAATAACTATACAGTTAGTGAAAACCTGTTATTTTATTACAAACAGCCCCCTTACCATGAACTCTTAAAGCAGGACAGTTTATGATGTGGAAGCGAGACGCCGCATTACACTGAACGTAGCGGCGCGCGGCTACTCGAGCTTTAAGAGTTCATGGTAAGGGGGCTGACAATTAAATTTTATTTATTTGTGGTTAGAATGGATTTGAATTATAAGTAGTTAATTATTATTATGCCTAATTGTGTTAAATGTAGGTATCTCCCTGGTCGGTGGAAATAGGAAACATAAAAAGCCTTAATCTGTAGGTACCTATTATGCATTTTTATGTGAATCTACGAAATAAATTTATGATACCTAATTATAGTAACCAATATCATCATCCCTTTTCTAGCCTTTTAAGGCTGCTGAGAAATTGCTGATAATACGACCATAATTATAGAGATAAGTAGGTAGGTACCTGTATATACTTACCTCTTTAGTACCTATAACCTTCTGCCAGGATACCACATCTAACAAAAATGTAAGTACCTACGTAGGTACTTGGGTACCAAGTTTTTACGTCTGCAATGTGATTGTATGAAAATAATCAGGATTCAGGTAGTATATTTATTCAGTTTATATAAACAATTATTTGCTAACTTATTAATATTCAATCAATAGTGTGTCATGTGTGCACAGTTTGAATGTTTACAAAAAGCTATTGTATTCATATTCGATAGCTCGTTAATTAATACGTTAGTTCACTCCAAGTTAACAAAAGCTGACGTTTTCCAAAACATGTTACCAGCGACTGGGTAATATCAGCCGGAAGACGTCCACTGTTGAACAAAGGCCTCCCCCTTTGAACGCCACAATGGACAACAACTTGCCATTTGCATCCACCGGCAACTCTGACAATATCGTCTAATAATATTGCTTACTCGAAAAAGTTGTTAGCCAAGCTACTAGTAGATTAGCGTTGCAATTTTGCGAACCTAGTTCAAAGGTAGGTATTCCGGATTCCCAACAAAAGATGCATCCTGGGAATCGAATCCAGGACCCCGTGCTTGGCAGTCGCGCTTCTGACCTTAGGATTAATGCCTGGCTAAGTGGATAAGCTCACGGCATACATGGTAACAAATTCGCGTATATATTTATTCGATAAAATCCAAAGAAATCTCAAGAATCATTAATTCAATGTTAGATAGTAATAAAACGACTCAATTAAAATGTAAATTATTTAATTAGAAAACAATATTCATACATTTTTCAATATGAAACTTACTTCTAATAACAGGACCTTTTCGCGTATAAATCAATAATTATATAATCTTCAGCATTTTGTATTTTAATGAGATTTTATTTGTGATCAAAAAGGCACTACTCATGTGCTATATTATACTTGTTATATTTACTATTCAGCTACTTTGTGTTATCACAGTGCATGATCTATCACATTGTATACATCTAATGGAAATATATTAATATTAAAGAGCATTACAAAAAGCCTTGTATATAATAATATAATCTTACTTATTATGTACTAAGATTTTGGACTTTTATTGATATGTTTTGTTTTCTTATGTACTCAACTCTATATATTAGGACCATTGAGACTCAAAAACTTTTGGCTTATATTTTGATATTATATGTTGTATATTTGGTGTATATATACCTTGAAAGTTTTAATATAGATACTGTAACTAGATTTACGTAATATTGTTGTTTGAATAGAAATAAAATAATTTAAGGAATTATCCCTATAATAAACGCGGAAGTTTGAATGTATAGATGGATGTTTGTTACTCTTTCACATAAAAACTACTGAATGGATTTTAATGAAATTGCATATGGAGGTAGCTGACACCCTGGATTAATACATAGGCTACTATTTATCTCGAAATAACGTAGCGGGTAACACCATGGGGCGCAGCTAGTGTTAAAAAAATGTTTATATATTAAATAATGCCCATAAAACAAATTACAGTATTATTTGGTATTTTCTTAACCAATTTACAGTCTGTTAGATACAATGCAGAGATGTTTTAAATAATAATTCTAGCACCTTTATCCTATGTCTATGAATTTCGTCGGTTCTTTGAGTTTCGATTCTAATATACCTAAAACCTACTAAAGCAAGCACGAAGCTTTTTGAAAAATATAATAATTTAAGGGCACTTTATGCATGTGTTTAAGTGTATAAAATAGAAATTAGTTTAACCTCTTGCAGTTTTGAGCGCTGCTGTATGGAAGACAAACGTTTTCGTGCCCTCCACGGCACGATTTAATTAAACATAACATACCATCACGCCTGTATTCCCCGAAGGGGTAGGCAGAGGTGCATATTTAGTACACCCACATTTCGCCAGTTATGTTTTAGGTCCCAATGTAAGGGGGCCAGCCTATTGCCACCAACCGGACACAAATCCAGACTCCGTGATGCTACTGAGAATGACCTAATCGAAAAACCCAGTAATACTGCCCGACCCGGGATTCGAAACCAGGACTTTATGCTCAGCAGTCGTGCTTAGCAACCACTAGACCAACGAGGCAGTCAGCACAATTTTATTAAAAGACAATATTACACAAATGTTACGATTTGATATTGTCTCCTGGTAGAATTATGGCGTAGAGGGCGCGGAAGGTCTTCTATACAAGACCGCTCAAAGGGTTAAAAGATAAACATATTACTCTAGCAACGATTAAATAATCTTAGACCATGATTAATCTGATCTCGAATAAATACTTTATATAAATGTAATATTGAATTCTTATGCATATCGAACACCTCTACATGTCTCACAAACAATCGACCTCTTGTTCGGGTATTCTAGACTTCTTCGGTCTATCTCTTCATTAACCCAGCCAAGTAACCGGTCTTTTAAATATAATATCGTATCCTGTCGAACTACACCGTCTTGGAAGAACTCTCTCAGTATGATGATGATACCATTGTCGGTGTTCCGGCTGTTATCGCCAAGGGGTCTGTTGTGCTTCATGTAGTTGAAAACGAACTTGACAATTTGGACTATTAAGTCTTCGTCAGGGCTGAGCAGCCTGAGTCTGGCGATGTCCTCTGGGATCATTTTTGACAACACATTAAAGGACACGGTCATTAAATTGGCGTATACATCTTGGCTTAAATTCTCAAGCATTAGGGCCACATTTTCTGCGCCCGACGCGCTTACTCTAACAAGGAGAGAGCCAATTCTCAGTATCTCACCAGGATGTATGCCTACAAGCGTGGTGGTGTCCTCTTCTTCAGTTCCGAAGCTAGAGACTGCAGTCGTTGTTGGCGCTATACGTGTAGGCATATTGTTCGACGTAACTGTAGCGGGGCCAAGGTTATCGAACAACTGAGCTCGGCCTTCCTTACCCAGATTGTACAATTCCGAAGGATTGAATTTGTGTTGGGAATTCAGATTGACTTGACCGTCGGCAGTCAACGATATCCTCAGCTTGTGTTGATTCACGTCTTTGTTTATTCTTAGAACATCGGCGAAGTACTGATCCTTGTCTATGATGTTCTTTATACCTCTTATGACTTCAGTGTTGCCTTGTACAGCGCCTTGGACCCTTCTGGATTCAGCACTTATCTTGTCGAACATTTTCCTAAAAATATATACATTTTAGAATATTTTAAGTAACATTTAAACTATGGAATCATGAAAATTAGCCAAAATCAAATGAAAGATTAAACTCCACTTAAAAGAGAATTCTTCATCAAAATCGGTCTCGACTTCTTTTCCTTTTTATCTTTATTTTGGATATTTTTGATTTGGTCATCCACTCACTTGGGAAATTCAGTCTATATAAGATTACTAAATCAATTTCTCACCTGTGCCTATTGCTTCGAAGCGTAGACCGATATTCATTGATAGTCCTGGCTTGGGCGTCCTCTATAATGCTCTGCGCGGTGCGGTTCGACACCACAGCGTGGCAGAAGAACAGAGTCGCCGATGCAAATTGGAAGAGTTCCAATGTTGAAGGCTTCTCTCCATGCTTACGGTACTATAACAGAAGGTAAATTTTTCACATATTAATCCAAGGCCCGTATATTTCTTGGGACTTGTAGGAAGAAAATTATTTAGAAGTGGTTTTCTTAATTATATTGCTAGAATAGACTAACAATTTTTTTTGCATTAACAAGTTACATCAACCTTAAAGAAAGCACTTAGATCTATCGAAACTATTAAAAATCAGGTAGTTGTCGTTTTATAGGTACATTACCTTCAATATGATATGCAGGAGACTGTTGACGACACCCGCACCTCCAGTGACTAGATTCGCGTGACGTAACACTTCCACGGAGACGGCCAGCGCTTGCCCTGTCTGAAGGTATACAATATCTCTGAGTTACACCAAATCATAAATAACAATTTTAAGACATATTTAGTTTTCAACCAACTTCTGTTGACGCCATTCAGAATCTTAATTTTACATCTGACTAGTAAAAGAGTTTACAAAAATAATATAATACATTTAAATTTACTTTGGTCATGTTGGTGCCGGCGGCGGCGGAGCGCGACAGCAGCGAGCTGGCGGCGCCCGCGGCCAGCCCCACGCTGGACGCCGCGATGTTCAGCCAGCTGCCGCGCGCCTCCGCGTCCGTCGGGCTGATGCTCTGCGCACACGAATACCACGGTCACTAGCAACTTTTTGAATAGGAAATAATATAGCATGCCGGAGGATAAAAACACATAAACAACTAACTGGTTTGAATGGTAAACAATATGGACAAAAGACCCTTAGTATAGATTAGAAAACCCTATATTAATATTTATAAAAAATTTTAATACGCGTATTTGTCACCTAACTCCTCCGAAACGGCTAGCCTGATTTGGATGATATTTTGTTTGTATACTTCAATGGGTTCGTGGATGGTTTGAAAACACAATTGGACCCGGGAGGTGGCGCTGCTTTTCCGGAAGATGAACAGTTACTTTTTTATGTACAGGATTACATATTGTAAAACAAGCAACTTACTTGTTCATGGACACTCCTGTCGTGCAGATGCAGCGAGGAGCGCACGAGCCCGTACAGCCCCGTGGCCACGGTGGCGGCGGCGGCTCCGGCCAGCACCACCGGCGCCACCGGCGTGAAGGCCGCCACCCCGATCACACCGATAGCTCCTATAGAGGCCACCGTCGTAGCAGTGTCCACTGAGCTTAGTACCCTGGCTTTTATACCTAATGTCGGAGAAGGAGCCACAGTCAATTTTACAGCAAAAGCTTCTTCACCCTGCAATGATTACACATTTTCTTATATTTTTTGTTTGTTTCTCTTTGTCTACAGTCCTGGCAGGGTATAAAGAATTCAGCATATTCAGTGGATGCATCGATAATTGAATACAAGCCATATTCAACCATTAATATAAATTTATTTTATTCCAGTCATGAAGAGGCTTTGTCATCTATCATAACCAAATAGAATAAACTAAAAGTAGAATTTCATACCTCAATAAGAGTTCCAGTGTACTCCCCACTTTCAGGCACAATGATAACACATTTCGGTAAGGTATTGTTTGTGATGTACGAATCCCAGTCGTGGTATACACGCGCATTCTCATCTATGTACACACGGCAAGATTTCACTGGAAGATAAATTATAGGCATCATTAGTATACAATCGGTTGAATACACGAACATATATCTTTTTGGGAAGTTTCATATCAAAACTAATGTAATATTTAAATTATTTGACCAATATTAACAATGGTTGCAGGGGAGATAAAATAATTTGTCATTTCCTTTACTGATGCAAGTGGACCTTCCAATAAAGACAGAAACTGCCTAAAAATTGACGACCTGATTAGCTCAGTGGCTAAGCGATTGGACTGCTGCGCTAAGGGTTGCGGGTTCGATTCCCGCACGGGGCAAAACTTTGTGCGAACCGCAGATGTTTGTCCCAAGTCTGGGTGTTTGTGTTTGTGAAACGCACCCACAATACAAGAGAAATTCCTAGTGTGAGGCGACGTTTAAAAAAAAAACACATTTTGTATAAAGTTAAAGCAAAATAAAAACGTATTTTTCTGTGACCATAATGTACACTTACTGCCAACAGTGGTAGGTATGCACTTTCTCACTCTAAACACAGCAGTGCACCATATATCACTATCTGTCTTCTCATGAAGGTCTAGCCAATAGTTTGATGGCTGTATCTTATAAAACTTCACTGGCTTTGGTCTGGCACACACAACAAGAAGCACTGACATCACTATGTCATCATCATTGTGTGAATATTTACCTAGAACCATTAAAAATAATATTAATCCATAAATTAATACATGAAGCAAAAACGTTAGATCTCCTTTTAAAAAAAAAAGGAATTATTAAAGTTAACATAAAAAAAAAACTAAAAAGTTAACATTGAAATTATAAATTATGGTTTGATTTAGACTGCTAGAAGACAATAGGTAAAACTTAAACATTGTTATTATATAAGAAATATAATTTCATTAAAAAATGATAAAGAAGCACAATAAAATATCATGAACATATAAGAGCATCATTGTCATACATACACTCGAAATAAACATTGAAATGACATCATCAGAGATTATGTGATTGCCTCTAATGGTCATGCCTCCCAAACTTAATTACCACTGTGTGACTTTAACCAAATACTGACAAAAGTATTTCGATTTAACTAACGTGTATAATATTAATGACAATGAAATAATAATAAATATTAGACTTAAGCAAACTATAATGTGGTTTAATTAACTATATTTCTAATGATAATTGATGTATTACAATACATGAATTATGAACTGAAGGATTTAGTTTGCTTCTCTTCATAGAATAAGAGAATGTTGTTCTGAATCAGCTTGCAACATTTGTCCTAAACCAACCAAAACAAACAAAATCATTGCAAATTAATAAGAAATGCCATACTTTGTTCACATAATTTTTCATAGACTCTCATAACTTGCTCCTTTTGTCTAGAAGTATAGCCCTCCAGATGTGCTATCTGTTCACCAACCATTTCTGTCAATTCTCCTTCAAAGGTAGGACTACCAAACAGTGCAAATGCTACATTTTGAAGCAAATAGTTTCTATTACTTTTTTCATATCTGGAAAGATCACAATTCATAATTACCACTCTTGCAATACACAATGTCATTTTACATAACTAGGTACTTATCATATAATTGTGCTTATTTTAGTAGTATGAGTTGAGGACAAACTATTTCTGACCTTACTAAATAGCAATAAAGTCCATAGTTGCAAAACTTATTTCTAAAATATATGTATATGATGACTAACAATGTACTTAAACACAATATTATTCAAGTGTGCATGCTTATATCATGTGGCTTTTAAAATAAAAACATATTGTGGTATAAAATAATGATGAGGAATATGTATTATAAAATGTTATTCTATGAATAAGTGTTTTTAATTGAAATAAACTTTAACATCGCTAGTCTCAATCTTAAAACACAGCATGTAAAAACACTTTTATATGTTTTTTGTTGATTAATCCATTTTATGACTTTTGTTGCCATTTTAGCATATTGCTCATGCAGCTTGAATCGAAATTGAAAAATGATAGTAACAAGCGGGACTTGGAATCGTGACCCTCGCCGATATGTGGTGAAACTCTACCAACTAAGCTATAGTGTCCATTTTTAACAAATTTATAAATACATTGTTACATTCTAATACAAGGGGTTCTTTAGTCTGGTCCCCACAATTTAAGATGCATACTGAGTTTATTATAAAATTATTAGTAACTGATAGTATAACATGATAACATACGATTTCCACATAGTGTTCAGAGCCACAAATAGGGCTGTGCCCAGGCAAAGATGCAGACTCTATAGGGGTGTAGAAATTACCAGACTAGGACCACAAACAATAAAAAAGGGTGCTGTAAAAGGTCACACCGGGTGCATAAAAGGCTAGTATGATATATAATATATATGATATAGTATGATACTGATTATGTATAATTATAGTGATGGTGCAGCTGAGGAGTTTGTTGCACATCATCTTCCCAACTATAGCAGTAGGAAATGGTAAAGAATGGGTGGTTTTATAGAACTGTTTTAACTATCATGTTCAAAAAGTATTAATATACCTACCATTACACATTGTAACTAAAAATACATCACAACATGATATTATGAAGAGTACTTACTTCACCCAGTCACAATCACCTAGGTTTTCATAATATTCCTGCTGTATTTGAACTGGTGACATCTGCATCATGGCTTCAATGGCAGTTGTATCCACATTTTGATCATTCTCACTTTGTATGAATTCTGATTCCAGCTGTGTTTCTATAGTACCCACTTGTAATAAGCCAGAGTGATCTGAGGCCATCTTAACCTAAAATAAATAGAACAAAAATCATTGCATCACTTACAATTAAATTACGTTTGTTCAATGACCATTTTTGATTAGAAAACGGAAGTTAGTGATAAATATTATCTCTTTTGTTGGTGAACTTTGTATTTAGGTAATTTTTTCAGATGAAATATACATTTTAAAGACTGGATTTAGACACTTAGGTTGTTAGCACAGGTTATTGGTCCATAATAGAACATAATTAAAATTGAGTTACGTAGTGTTTTAATAATTGATATCCACATGCAATCTGCTTATTTTAAAATAATATTAAATGTAGGTACCTATCGAAATTAGTATTGAAATGCATACAAGTACTAACTAAAAGTTAAGTGTTATAAAATTATTATATAAATAAATCATTTCAATGAAATAAATAAAGTAAACAAACTTTTTGGAATAAAAACTAGGTAACTACTTTAGTAGAGATTTTCACTCACGTATTAAATTTCACCGTGTATGTTACCTACGTTTGTGTAAAACTGCACTCCAGATTACAGAACCAACAATTATCAATTAAGACGTAATAATGAAAATGAAACAAAAATATTCATTTGACAATTCGTAATACTTCATGTTTTGACTTTTGACATACCTAATAATTTTCCATTGTGACGTATTGGCGGTAAATGTCAAGCAGAAGCATTGAGATATATTGTATATCTGAGGTATATCTCAATGAGCAGAAGACATAAAAAACGCCAATGTCTATGGAAAATGTAATACCATCCTAATACCAACGTTGCCAATAAGCTTGGTACTCAGTGAAATTCGACACGCTTTGATCGATATATTTTTCTATTATTAATAAAACTTCACACATACTAACAGCAGGATAATATAAAATATGAATGTATAATTTAACCATAGACTTGATGGAATTTATTTAATAACTTTAGTAACAGTTGTTTTTGTTGAAACATTATTAATCACAGATTTTTATGTGTTCATTATATTACAATTAATTTATTATTTTATTGAAACAATATTAAAATTACATACAGTATATTTATATTATCAATACTGGTAACCCAGCAATTCGCATTTCTTAGTCTATGGTCGGTTCTTTTTTGCAGAAATAAACATTAGTATGAGCAGTGAGGTTTATAATCCATTTTAATCAGTACCAACTGCTGCAGTGCCAGGAGAGGTGCATTAAGAAGGTGGCGCTTCATTGATTGGGAGCTTCATACAACAAAACAGGAGTAAGTTAGTAACGTTTTTTTCTCAACTTAGTACCTACTTATTGTATATTATGTATACTTATTTTAGACAAACTAAGTCATAGTTTTTGTATCTAATCAGATGCCTACTTTTAGTTCAATTTAGGATATAAATATCTGAAGTTAAATCGTTTGATATTGAGCGCACGCGCACATTGCGCGCATTTGGGAGCGTCCGTGGCATGTTTATCAATTATTATTACTTTTGTATGTAAATGTATACTGATTGAGCAGTAACTTCATAGAAGTGGCGTCGTTTTGACAATTTATATTAATTGCTTATCATTTTTGTATAAATATTGAGTAACTTGTGTAAAAAAGTGTTTTAGCTAACCCCAAAGACCTTAACAACTATTTTTCTTTATTGTATATTAAAGTTAAAAAACTAAAATGTTCAGCCAATTCTTTTGCTGACTGTACCAACATAGCTTGTGTCTATTACAACTATTATATTCTTGTTAATATTCCCTTTTCATAATTATGATGTAAGTAACTAATATTGTAAATTATCTACCAGTTTTAGATCTAAGACTCAAAATGGCGGAAGAAAATAGAAGGATTGAAATGTCTGCAGTAGAAATACAACAGGAATATTATGAAGCGATTGGTGATGCGGATTGGGAATTGTAAGTATTATTAAATATTTTACTATGATAACTTTCGTGAATGTTATTCATATTATCATTGACTATATACACTGGTTTTACTCTCGTATGTTTTCGGGAATGCCCGACTAATTCGAGTTCGAAACTAGGCAGGCATTCCCGAATACACTATTAATCAAGTTTTTTTTTAAACGTTTACCCTACGCTGAGAATTTCTCCTGTCGTGGGTGCGTTTAACAAACAGGAAATATCACACACTAAACACCCACAAAATTAAATATCTGTGTCATGCGGGTATTAAACCAACCCTTTAACGCAGCAGTCCAACCACTGAGATACCTGTAACCATGCTTAGTACTAAAGTAGGACGATCAGAATCATATTCATATTTAATTCAATATTTTATCTGAAGATAAGTATAAGGATGAGATAAGATGTTAGTTATAAGCCGACTTACATGTGCTAAATAAATAATTATCGTAGCTGCAGATTGGGACCTATTTATATTGTAAAACCTGGCAATTGGGTTTGGGGCCATTCCAAGTAGGGACATAAGCATGGGGGCCTAAACCATACTTCATACACCATGCAGGGTTAAAAGCTATGCAGACAGGAATCAATACAACTTGTTCAATGTCATTGTACTAATTGATATTATACGCACTTGCCGTCGCATTGTATTGTAACCTCCACAAGATCATGCTGAGAGACGGACAGCTGTAACTGGGACTGATAAAACAATATGACAAATATTAAATCATCATCTCGTATTTGCCTGACCTCCAAAACTGGACAGAACAGTTTTTTTCGGAAGGTACCTAAGTACCTACTTATGGGAAAAATATTTAAGCATATGTTTTTCAAGGAGAGAACAAATGAATTTGTTTGGACTAAACGCCGCCCGTATTTTTTTAATTGTATAACAGCGCAAAATGCCTGATGTCAAGATAATTGTATTTTCAGGTACAAGAGAAATGATAGAAAATATCTTCTACAGAAGGTAGCAGTTGCTCTTTGTGGACCTCCCTCGAATGAAGGCAATCTGATGGACGGCGTAGAAGAAGTCGGCGGTGAACTGAAACTTCAGGGATACGAGAAACGCGATGAGGAAACTTGTATGAAAGTATTTAACAAGATCATGGAACAAGGTATAAATAACTATGAGGCGGCTCGCTTTTGTTTAGAGTTTACGTCACGCCTTGATACTATGGCTATTTAAAGCAACATAGTTGTGAATGGTTGGGATAAAAGTCTGCAGTGGTGGTTCTGTAAACCACGGATAGTAGTTTAATCCGTTTAAAATTACAGAATGTTGTTTTATGAGGCTTTAAAATAAACTGTAATAAAATACGTACTTAATAACAATTAGTAATTATCTAGCTGTAGTATGATAATTTCTGTGCACATCATCATCATATCCACTGCTGGGTATAAGCTTCCCGAGTGATACTTTACAGTAATTACCTTCGCACACACAGTGTTGATCTGCGATAAAAGATAGAATTCACGATACACTAAAATCCATTACCCGTATTCGCATTATGTTTACCTTTTTGCCAAAAACACCTCAAGGATATAGTGCTTTAACAGCTAAATAAATTTAGCAGTTAAATAAAATAAAAATATACGTGGACACCAAGCAATGATAATTAGGTACATAATAGATATTGGTACCTTGTTTCCTAAAGATTTGCACGCAATTGATAGTAAGCACTCCTAATCCCGACTATTCATAGATCACCTAAAAAAGAAACAAAATATTTATTATTTCTTAGTTATAAACAGTGCTGAATTTCACCGAACTTCTTGAAATTATTCAATGATTACGTACGATGGGTTCAATGACCGACACTTCAATCAATTAGATACTACGATAAAGACGTCTGTTTGCCAATTTCAGTGTAGATACATAATTACATAGGTATTTATAATTATATATTTATGTTGTTATAGTAGGTAACTGGTAGATATTGATAAGATAGTGAAGCAGCTAAATCAGTCTCCTTACCATGAACTCTTCAAGCAGGACTGTTTGCGTTGCGGAAGCGAGACGCCACTACGTGCAGTTCATGCATCTCGCTTCAGCAGCCTAAACTGTCCTGCTTTAAGAGTTCATGGTAAGGGGCAGATCCTTAAAGTGCAAAAAGAAACAAGATAAATGTTAACGGGTACAATTATTTACACAAGCCTATTTGGCGTACGGCTACGATTATAATAAGTACTAAGATTGATTCCCTGAATATCGCTTTTAAAACTGTTTTTTTAAGCAAGCTGTGGAATGCATAAACCAAGGATACTCTTTATTGTCACACTAGTCTCTAGAACACCTAAAGAATTGTGTGAGGACACAATTTCCACTCCTATTTTGATCCTTAGAATAACATTCCAGATAATAATTTTATTCTTTCTTTTTTAGCAAAATATTCTTATAATCAAGAAAATTTGATCATATCAGTGATAAGAGTCGTTTGTGTCATTCCAAGTAAAGATATTCCGGTGTGGAAAGTCACTCCAAAAAACTACTGGCTTGATCTACACAAGAAAAAGGGAGCTTCGATTCATATTTTAGTGTTCCACGTGTTCAGTATAAGAAAATGTATTTCTACGAAGCCTGATGGTAAGACCTTACTTTTTCTAACCTTTTTCGTTCTTTATACTCCAGTCCTTTTGGTGGAACTCAGTTTAATATAAAGAAAATTTATTATTTCAGTAAAAGGCTGCAGAGTATTTATAGACCATGATGCAAGGGTCTATGAAAATTGGACGGCATATTTGTCAGAAAACAAGCTACCGAAATGCGTGATGGTCGTACCCCAAAATGGAGTATACACGGGATTTTTTGAAAAGGTACTTAGACCACAGTAGGTGATAGTAAACTAAGCACGAAGTAGGTAAATGGATCATCATCAACAGCTTAGCTCTTTGCACTGCTGGACATAGACCTCTCTTATGGCACGACAATGAATTATTTTAAAACTAGCTGCGCCCCGCGGTGTTACCCGCTACATTTTTTCGGGACAAAAAGTAGCCTATATGTTAATCCAGGGTATAACCTATCTACATACCAAATTTCAACCAAATCGGTCCAGCCGTTTATGCGTGAAAGAGTAACAAACATCCACACATCCATACTCACAAACTTTCACATTTATAATAGTAGTAGGATTTATAATAGTAGTAGGATCACAAACTTTCACATTTATAATAGTAGTAGGATAATAAATATGTTCTTATTTCAAAATATTACTACTAATATTATAACCGAGTAGTGCATTAAATTGTCATTTATGTTTCTTTTCAATAGGATGATGAAATACCGCACGTAAAACTCTCTGTCCTAGCGTCGCCTGAACTGGGCCCTGGCGCAACGGTTCTCAATGCTGCTGACAGGATGAGCACAGGTACCTAAGATATTGTCAAACATACCTACATGCCCTCGAAAAATTCCATGTAGATTTGCAAATATTCCTGGTCAAATATATGGGTGCGATACACACCTTCAAAGTAAGAAACTTTCTACGTAAAACAACATCGAGATCGCAAATAAATAAACTGTTGCCCCATAAATCCATACTGATATTATAATACGAAAGCGTAGGCGAAAATAACTCTGTCTATTACACTGTAACCGCTAAAACCACTTAACCGATTTTGATCCAGAGTGACATGGGCAACTTTTTATCTTTGAAAGAAAGCGTTTTAAATTTAGCTATTAATACTATTTATTTATCATGTGCAAGAACAATGTATTATTATAGTCATTTAATATTGATTTAAACTTAACAGTGGCCAACATTGGCGCTCTGGTGAGTATCGTGGGCTCAGTGTTCGCTGCCCCTGCAGTAGCACCAGTTATGGTCACGGGGGCCGTGGGTGTCGGCGTAGTTACAGGAGTGTATGGCATTGCTCGGTCCATAACCAATTTAGTAGACAGGGCTCAACATGAACAGGTTAGTATGATGTTAGCAAAGATATGGTAGATAGAATATACAGATACATCAAAAGTGGCATGTAAAAATACGGCTAATCAGCTCACTTGAATATAATCAGAAATATGCAAGTTTTCCTTAATAATGGTTTTGTTTTTCAGAGTATTGGCTTAGAAAATTCTGAAGCTCGTTCTAGCTGGTTAAATATAATGATATCCTCAGTTGGATTGTCCTTTACCACCGCAGGGAAATTATTGAGTTGGGCTGCTGCATCCGGCAGAAATGTTAAGGTAAGCTTACTTAACTTTTTATTATCGAATGGTTGATGGAACATACATATTACTACTATTTACTACATCTAAGGACCTTATTCACGCAGAGTTCGGTTAAGAATATTTCTCTATAGACTCTAAACAAGACATTTTAAACTATTATTTTCAGATCCTTATGAGCGCATTAGACTTTTTGAAGTACACCAATCTTGCAACTGGATTATTAGGAGTGGCAAATGGCTTGGGAGACATGATATATAACGTAAGTATACATGAATTTTATTTTTTTTACGCGTTTTACAAACATAAAAATTAAATATCACAAACAAGAACACACAGACTTGGGCAAACATCTGCGGATCGCACAAATTTTCCTCCCGTGCAAGTATCCAACCCGCACCTTTAGAGCAGTAGTCCAATGACGTAGCCACTGCGCCAATCAGGTCGTTATTTTTTTTTCATGCAATTACCGTCTCAGCACTCTTCAACAGGCAGTAGTATCTATAACCTTGTGTTTATGCTGAAACAAGGATCAAAATACTTTTGACGAGTGCATGCTTGTCAATTCACTCATGACGCTTGGCTGTTTGAAAATACTTAATATATCATATTTTATATTTTCAGTATGCTCAATATGGAGAAACACCAACAAGAACTGAGGTTTTCCAATTCACCACGTCTGCTTTGTTCCTCGGCATTGGTGTCATGTCTAATCAAACCGCTCAAGATATCGTACAAGATGCGCAAGCTAACAAAATAAATGAGATCAGGGATTCGTTGTCCAGCAATAACAAAAGGTAATTCACAATATTGTAACAAAACAACAACAATTCAATATTCCAATACAACTACATCAGACTTTTATTATTGTTTATACTATTTTCAGAAAAATATTTGATAAGGTAACCGCGGAAACTCGACGTGTAAAGGGTACAATTGAAGGAAACACAGAAGTAATAAAAGCACTTAAAAAAATCAATAACAAAGATGAATTCTTCGGAAAATTAAGGAAAGTCAATAAATCAGTAAATAAGAACAAAGTTAGGATATCCTTGGCTTCGGATGGAAAAGTTATGGTAAACAATCAGTACAGAGTTAGTCTTTCAAAAATGTATCGCATGGGAGAAGAGGGTCGCAACAAACTTTTTGCCAAATACGGGCCTGCAAGAGTTACGACCAAAAATGCTCCGACAAGAATATACTCCTCGTACTCAGTAGCTGGTAACTCTAGCGTAACTGTTAAAGAGTTGGCTTGCTCTATCCGCCCTGAAGAGATTATCAAGATTACAGCTTTCATAATTAATTTGAGCAAAGCAGACCAAGATGTAATCATACAGATTCTATCAAACATTAGCGAAAGTTTACATGATGGATTCTTACTGTTATGTGCTGAACTGGTAGCTAGTATAATACCAGCAGAACTTAAAATGATTGATTCAGTCTTTCCCGACTGGAAGACAAAGGTAGTATTATTTGTATTTGATTATTTAAAATCAAAAGTGACCATTGATGAAAACGATAGTGAACTATTGAACATTCTTAAAACTTATATACGCGATGGTAAAATAAATAAACAAACGTTCTTGAGACTAAAAGAAAAATTGATGGAATTCTTTTCGGAACAAAAGAAAAACAAAGATTCTAGAAATACATTTTGCTGTGATGCCTACTTAAGAAATAATCTTAATAGTTTCAAAACGCTTCAGACTGGGCAAATCTTGACGGTGGGCATACACGCAATATTGATCAAACAAGATACAGTAGGCAACATTGAAAAATGGCTTCAAAAGTACTCTCAAGAGAAATGTGACATGTTTATGGAATTATGTTTTTCCATTTTATCAAATTTAACTAAACAGGAAGTTTCTCGATTAACTTATATTAACCCAGACGAAGATCCAGTAATGAGGGTGTCACTCTTCCTTCGTGGGAAGTTCGACGATTATACTGCGGACACCACATCAATGAATAGGCATATAGTGACTTTAGCGAAGTTCGAATTACTTGCTTGGAGTGCTGAGCAACGCGTTAGAAACCATTTCTCATGTACAAAATGCAAAGGAATTACTTATTCCAAGCCTCGATAAGCGTCCTAACTATACAGTTTTAGTTCTAAGGGTAACTTGTAGTGTAGGTATTATATATTTTTTAAAGCAATAACGTTAACTTTACATCACATCTGTCGAAATGTAATTCATAAGACTGCCATATTTACGGCGATTTAAAAAAGGCTACTATACATAATTATATGATAAATCTGAAAGGGATTTTCCTGCTATGTAAACTGTTTTCACATGTGTGTCTTACGAAAGATTTGTATAACAAAAATTCCGTCCCTCATATTGGGTAATAATGTTACAATTGAATACGATTTTTGTTCAACTTACGGTTACAGTTAAGACTTAATTGATGGATAATTAAATCTTAAGAATAAATTGATAAATATAGCAATAAGGTTATTATTAAACATGTATGTACTTATTAGCGTTAAGACTCGTGAATTGTACATAAGTGATGAAATACAAAGCATTTCATATCGAAGTGATGACATTGGTGACGAAGTTTTTATCGATCGCAATATTCAACTGTGATAAAATATGTGTAGTCTATAACCCTCTTACTCTTACAAAGGATGTTAAAACGTATCATAAACTTACACAATTTTAATGTGTAATTAATATCAAACATTGTCAATTCTTTTTAATAAGGGGGTATGTTTCATAAGTGGTAATAATAATGTGCATGCATATTCATACCCCATATTTCATAAAAATCCAATGCAACTTCAGGGCTGTCATGGTCTAGTTTGTAACCGTGTTACGCATTCATGGTGGAAGCTCTAAGAGTTTTGAAATTAATAATATGGGTTGAACCAGCCTTACTTTTGCATTTATATATTGGAGTTCTATTTTATTTTAAATTGTATCTCATCGTGAATTGATATCCGTATACAGTTTTAGTATACACAACGTAATTGTTATTTTGTAGGTACTTAATCGATTGTTAGCACATATTCATTTACCTTGGTCTATCTTGACTTTGAGTGTATTGAATGACCTGGATAATATTAATTTTAAGACGTAGATTTAATACGTAGGTTAGGTACCTATATTGCAACTTAATAAATACTACAAACATATTTGGGTGTTCTTATTAAATCCCTATAATTATAAAAATATTCGTGTATGAATCCACACAACAAACATCACGCCTGTATTCCCCGAAGGGGTAGGCAGAGGTGCGCATATAGTACACCCACATTTCGCCAGTTATGTTTTTAGGTCCCAATGTAAAAGGGGGCAAGCCTATTGCCATCAACCGGGCACAAACCCAGACTCCGTGCTGCAACTGAGAATTACCTAATGGAGAAACCCAGTAACACTTTGCCGGACCCGGGATTCGAACCCAGGACCTCGTGCTCAGCAGTCGCGCTTAGCGACCACTAGACCATACTATATGTGCACATCTACCTACGCCTTCGGGGAATACAGTCGTGATGTTTGTTGTGTGGATTCATACACGAATATTTTCTTCTCTAGGTAACATTTTTGTCATTTACAATGTTTCCAAAAACATCTTTGAGTTTGAATATAGAACAAATAAATAAGAATAACATAAACCAGCTGTTGATAGGAACAGACGCTAGACGTTGGAAATAATAAACAAAGTGTTTTAAAAGGTATTTATAGATATACAAAATATGTGGATACTTATTTATTTTAACCTGTTACATTGTTATTTCACTATGGCAGTATTATCGTTAGATTTTCTCACGTTCGTCTGTTAACGATGTAGGATTAAACTCGAAAAATTTCGCTATGAAATACCTGCAAAATATATTCCAATTAATTAATATTGTCAACGGAACAAGAATATTAAGCAAATGAAAAATTTGCATATTTAAAAGCTACTTAATGTAAAAGGAGATACGAAAAACGCGCATTTCAATATTTAAATAAATAAATTGATAGAATCGAAAATTAATGTTACAATCAGCATCACTAGTAACTGAACGTTATTGAATAACATACCATTAATTAAAGAACAACTTCCTATATAGTGAAAATTCTTAAATATTCTCAGATCAATGACGTTCTATCATTTGAAACAATAGCTTGATTTGTATTTGTTTCTTTCAATTATTTGACATAAGGTTTCATGTTTAGCTAATTGTGATGCTGACTGAACCTATCGTTGAATATCTTACCAGACTAGAATCTCAACGGTAATGAGCAGGGCAGCGGCTGCAGTCTGCGCCGCGACCCGCGCTGGCTCGGCGGACCCGCGCAGGGCGGCGGCAAGCATCGCGTCACTGGTGTCCGACGCCACTTCCAGCGCAGCCACCAGCAACGCTGGAGCCGCCAGCCAACGCGCCCCGCGTCGCCACCATGACTGCTGTGGTACAAACACCTAATACTGACTTAAAGAAGAAGGAGGGACGTCCGCCATAAATTTCGGTATTAGTGCTTAATTACGTTCCATAGGATTATGGGATTAAGGAAATCTCGTACGTGACACAATAGATGGCTAATGGCAGTTAAGATTGGGTGCAGTGACCCATACTCACCCAGGAGGAGTTCATTGTTTATGCTTGTTTTCTTTTTAGATTAAAAATATTTTATTTATTGATATAAGAAAATTGTAATTAAAACTGTACAAAAACAAATAGTTAATACATTAATTACATAATATATAAAGTCATGCCTGTTCTCCAGAAGGAGTAATTAAATAATTTGGAGTTAGAGGCCTGCTGAAGATGATGTCTCATGAATTAAATGGCGATTGGCCAATCAACAAGGATGGTATCTTAGACGAACGAAAAAAAAAAAAAAAATTGTATCTTAGACGACCGCATAAGGAGTGCCCAACGTAGGTACTGCACCTATATAGGCAGTCCTAAACATCTACTTTTTCCATTACCCACCCCTATTTTGAACTAATAGCATATACTATTATAATTTACCTTAGACATTACAGCAACTAATAAGAGGAGTGATGTCGTTGCGGTGACAAATGCGCTGAGCTTGCCATAGCCCATCACCAGGCGAATTGTGGGTTTGGTAATTCTGTAACGTTAAACTTAGGTAGGTAACTTGGGTACACGTGAAATTTAACCCTTTGAGCGCATGTCTTGTATATAAGACAAACGTTACAGTGCTCACCACGCCGTAAGTTTATCAATCGTAAAATTTGTGTAGTCTAATAACATACAATAATCGTAATCCTATTAATATTTTTGTTTTCTCTATAAGGCTGTGGCGCTCAAAAGGTTAATCCAAACAATGCTTCCACCATACAAGACAAAAGCGATTTCCAATTGCCTATATAATTATGTATTGCATACCGAGTGCTACAAAGTGGTTGGTAAGTAGCAATACTTAACATTCGCTTTTGCTGAACTCGTAGTAGTAGTAGCGCCTGATATTAGTACGAGGCACCTCAACGTGTGCGCGATATTGCTATTGCTGTTTATGAAGGTAGGGCTCGTTAAATTGCTTATTACGCCTTTAGGTGCAATCTATCTTAGTAGAATTTTATATAAGCGGATTATTGACTATAATGACTCTGAGCAGCTGACGTCGCGTTCTAACTTAGCGTAACATTGAATATTGTACCTATTATTGGCGCAAAAGGTAGGTCATTTGCTCCAATAATATAATGTTTAATTTTCTTTTCTTCTCAAATGAAAAGTAACCTGCAACTAGACATTATCTGTCGCACGACAGTGATAATGTCTATATGATGTGATCTATATTAGTTTATGTGAATCGCTTTACCTCCGAGCGAAGCTGACATTGTTGAGCTTCTGGGCGACATCGTCGTCATCCAGTTCAAGTTCAACCGGCTGCGAAGCGAAGGCACATGCGGACATAGACACGCCAAGGAGTGCCACTAACAACGCTCGCAACTTTATTTTCAGGCCGTCAGAATTCTCGCTGGTTACGTGAGATACCTGCAATTAATTATAATTAATTATAAGTCTATATATGTATCTAGGTAGAGTATCTTTTAACTATACCTACCTGAAGAGCTTATACCCCTTTTTTAAGCATAGACGGAAGTTTTGCGTTTTCTTCACTCAAACATTGTGAGTGTTAATGTATCTAAATATTATTTACTCTCGTGTTATTTTCGGGAATGCTCTACTACTTTTGGACCCAAATGGAATTGTTAAGCATGAGTTGGTGAGGCAGCGGAGTTGTTAGATGAGTTACATTGAGGTACTTATTACACTCATGGTAGTGGAAACGGTGTACTACTGAACCAGCCAGCTCAGTGGCTCTTCATAAATACTCAAAGAATACGAACTTATAACAGCTATAGCGTTAACATATTGGCGTATACTTACAGCATTCGCGTGATTCTCATGCTTAAGCCGAAGCTGATTCAATATAGTATTACTATCCGTTTCCATGTTGGTTATTTCAACCACTATATACCATCGTGGTACCGGTTACGGAAAAACTACAGTAAGATACAATCCATGAGTAACTACACGATTTTTCACGTAGAATTCTGTTGCTTAAATGTTATTACATAATGTATCGAATTTAGATCTTTGAATGGGAGAAATGACAGCCGCCTGGCACACATAAAATGTTAATTGCAATTGACAGTGACAATCACACTCATTTTTAAAACCAGTACCCATAATATCAACAACGAGTTTAATGCTACAAACTTATTTGTGGCAAAAGAAAATGGTTGCAACCTGCTACATCTTACAACCGCTACGGTTTATTTTATTTCCTCGTGTGAATGCTATGAGCAAAGGTGCGTATTTACAATTTGCACATCATCATCAGCCGGAAGACGTCCACTGTTGAACAAAGGCCTAGCCCGTAAGTAAGGGAGGGGTGCCATAATCCCCACGCTTGGCAAGCACACCGCTCCTTTTTTATTCTGTTGGACTTGGGCATTGATTTTTATCTCACAGTCAGAACTAAAAATAGTATTCTATTATAATGCCTGGGCACTAGAAAGCTAGGTTATTGAAGAGCAATATTTTGGATAAATGACTTGAAATTTCCCAAGAATTTATAAAATACATTCAAATGTCCAATGTAAATGCCTAAGTTTGGACCGATTAAGAGATCAAACGTTTGTGCAGAGAATAAAACGAAGAAAAAACAATAAAAAGATTTATTAGATGTGTGACAATAAATGAATAAGAAAACAATATAAAGGACCAATCATAAATCACAAATACATAGGTATTGTCTGAACACACAGAACTCTTGAAGCCAGTTGAAGGTCATCAGCAAGATAGCGGGTATCTTGTGGGTCAGTTTCTTCGCCGCTTTCATGTTCACCGGCGCTAACAGCAGAAGAGCATTTAAAATCTTTACAGAAACAATGACTAACTGACCAGAGAGATGAGGAAGAAACAGAGACGGGTTTTCCTGTAACAGAAGTATAGTAAGTATAGCCTCTTCATACATTTACAAAAACTTTCATTATGGCTTTATTACTTAAAATATCGTACAGTGAGGCACCCGACAATCAAGCAGGCGTATTGCACCAATCCCATGGATGTAGCTATGATCTTCAAGTCATGTAGGAGCATGAAGTTCATTTCTCCAAGATCATCCGATGCAGGCACGGGGGGCGATTCTCCGAGATGCTTCCTCAAATGATTTGCACTTATGAACTGCAGGGCAAGTTTACAAAAATCTTCCATTAGATTTGTACATACTTAATTAGTACAAAGTACGTCAGTTTTGAGTACGTCTGTGTTATTAACTGATCCTTCTCTGGACAGTTTACGATTTGAAAGCGAGACGCTGCTACGTGCAGTGTAATGCCCCGTCTCGCTTCCACAACGTAGAGTCCTGTTTTATGGGTTCATGGTAGGGTATGGGTGCATGGGGGCTGATTCTGGATGTATCATTTTGTTGGCATTTAACACAGTGAAAGATGAACGATAGTCGTGTACTTGTTGTAGTAGAGTAATTGCTACTTTTTGGTTACGTTGTGACTTATATGCTAGGTAAGGGTGAATATACAATAAAGCAAATTCTCAAGCATTTCTATGTATTGTCACGTTCCTGCGAATGCTTGACGCTGTGTTCGGCGTAATTTTCCGGCAAGAAAACATTTACCTTTAACATTTTCTTCTACTTTGCGTTCTCTCTTGCAGAAATTCTAATACTTATATATATTACTTACAAAACCAAGTACCCCATACAAATATGTATAGAAAATGCTCAATGAAAACGTTGGGTGGTGGCAAAACATTCTGGTGCGTCCTAGGTACGGTTTTAACATAGGAGCTAATACTACGCTGAATGGTAACTTCATCTTAGGTATCTGTAGTCTAGCAAAGGATTGATTTGATTTATTATCATTATGAAGTATATTTTTTTATAATATTACTTGTGACGTTTCTGTATCTCAAAATTTGTCACTTTTATGTCACGATGATATTTCGTTACCACCATAAATTTTGAATACCTTAGTTGAATACCAAACTGACAGACAGCAACAGAGTATTGGTGCTATAGGTGCTATACAGTAAATCATCTCTCTATACATACAGTCCTACTCTCAGAGTAATGACTTTAGTAATTACTCTGAGGTCCTACTCGTCGATTTCGGCAACGGCGACCCCTGAAATCACCTTCTTTGATGAACCCTAATGAGGCTCGCTAGACCGAATATCTACAAAAGATTTTACAGGGTGGTTTTTGAGTTTTTGGCCCTTGGTCTACTCAAGATCTGCTTGGTCTACTGTGAAGGTCCACTTCCCTAAACAGACATATATTATGTTAGCATATTAGATAGATAAATTGGATACTATAGTTGAACTCATAGATGTATGTAGCTCATATTAGAGGGCCCGATAAAAGTTGTTCTACCTTGAAAATGTTTTAAAAAACTATAAGAGCCTCCTAACGGGCCCGAGATCTAAATTATCCATTATAGTAAACAAAAAAAAAATAAAATCGGTTCATCCGTTTTGGTTGAGATTCGTGATATACCTAGATTGCCCACACATATACAGAATAATTTATAATATATGTTGTAGTAATAAAGTAGATTAAAGAAAAATGGTCTATTGCAGCTCACAACCGAGAGGAATGGAGAAATGAAAGGGAGGCCTTTGCCCTGCAGTGGGACGATCATGGCTAAAATAATAATAATTATAAATTTTCCAAAGGTTGGCAGAGACCAGTCTTCCATTTGCTACGACTTGACTTCCATTTGTTACGACGAATCCTGATAGAGAGAGGCAAGGAGGTATCCATTATAAACTATGTAGTTACCTAATTATATATTATTCGATGTTTGTTATCAATATTGGATTCAGTTTACTTGTGAAAACAACAGAATGTTGGGAATAGTAAGACTTGCATTTATTTAAACGATTAGAAAAATAATAAGTGTAATAAGTAACAAAATTTACATCAAATAAAAATTATATAAATGTATTGTTTTATATAGCTAAAACGATACATTTTTATTTGGCATTTCGGCATGAGCATATAATCAAAGTGTGTATAATCAAACTGGAAACTATGTGTGGCTGTGAAGTGAACTGGAGAAAACGCAAGGCGCAAGTAGAGAACATCCATGAGTGATGATACTTAAGTACGTCCGGCGCTCCTGGGACGGTCAACTTCTTTACCATCCTTGTTGACTAACCAATTTCTACACCACAGCATGACATAATCCATGAGGCTATTGGCTCATACGAAGTAGAAGTGAACTGCCGAATGCTCATAATATATAATAAATCCTAGAACTTATAGTTATAATGACTGTGTTATTGAAATGAATAAAAGTTATTATTTTTAATATCTGACAGTTCAAGGCAATTTATTGCGGCAAAAGTGAACATATTATCAACATGACTTTCTCAAACTACAATAACAAAAATAATATACAAATTAGAACATTTTAATACTAAAATTGTCTAAATGCAGTACATCTTTTCCACGTTCATTGAGTGAAACATTTGAAAATAAAAGAAACAAATAGAAGAATAATTAACAAACATTTACGTAAACAAGAAATTATAACTAAAGTATATAAATATTGTTGCAGTAGGAATCTTCCTTTACATTGCCGGAACATTGCGTTTTTATAGTATTTAGAATGGCAGATTTTGGGTGCATACGTTGACAACCGGCGGAGATTAAATGACCTAAAATCGGATGCAGTCTGGATGAAGCCGCCACGAACATACCTTCAGAGTCCATAGAGAGAAGATGAATTGGGGTCTTGTCGTATTTTCCTTGTTTTCCATAATCAGGTACTTTTGGATTTTGCTTAAATTCACCGCGCACAAATTGTTCGGGTACTACGTATGATGGTACCGGTCCGGGTGCGGTGCCATCGAAAAATACTGACAAATCATAGAACAGGACCAATTGGGTAGCATCAGATTTATTCAAAGTTTCCGATTTGTTTAACGTTTCAGATTTGTTTATTCCTTCCATTTTATTTATACCGTAAGTGATATTAGAGGTATTTACCCTAGAGGCATTGACCTGCACGACCTTAATAGAATCATTATTATTTGGTTTAAGGTTATCTGGAGTAGTCTCGGTGTTCAATAATGTTTGGTACTCGTTTTTCTTTAAATCAGTAGCGTTATTTGTGGAATTCATCATTTCCACGTACACATTAGAAATGTTTTCAGATTTATTATTGCTATTATTGACTGATGGCGCTAATACCTCTCGTTTGTTTCTGTTGGAACGAATCAAAGGTTCATTTATAGCTGCGCCTTTTTCGGTAGTTGCTTGAGGGTAACGAAAACCTTTAGATAAAAATGACCTCGTCTCGTCGCTGAATAATTGATGGAATAATCCGTAGAATATAGTGAAAAACAACTCGTTCTCATTATCTTCCTCTCGGTCAATTTTGTTTAAGGCATTCGTGTACTCTTCAGCCTGAATGCCATCATTGTGCTGTTTCAATATAGCCGCAATCCTTCTATCGACATGAGGGTGACTATTATAATTATTATTAAAGTAATTTAAGTCCATGCCGATTCCTCCACTTTGCCAAACTGTGAAAATTCTTGCATAAAATGGTAGGAACGATAGCGGTATGGTCCTCCATTTGTACTTCAAAGGTGTCATAGCCATGTATTTGCTTAAAGACATAAATGTCACGTTAATGTTTTGATATCTTCTTTGCAAATCTGCAAGAGCGCGTTTGTTTTCGTCGAGCTTAGTAAAAGAGTACATATTGGCGGTAGGATACGAGATCAGATGATTGATTAACCTCGTATGCCTCGGTCCTCGGATTGCATTTTGGAGTGAATCATCCAATAGAAAGAATAAATGGAAATGCAGTGACGGATATTGCGACGCCATGCTTGAGAGGTATTCAGCATAAATCACAAATGGGGCATAGCTCCCTCGTTGTACAATGTGATGATAGTAGACATTGCTTGCAGGCTTAGAGGAGTTGCACTTTATAATCAAAACAGGTTGTCTTCGATACGCCTCCATTCCCAGTCCATAGAACACCAGGAAGGATATTCCCAGTAAGATCACAGTCATCCAGCATGCTGAAATGTATTCTGTAAATAAAAGTTTTACTATCAAAAGAAGCAAATAAATAGTGTTAGGTCACAGTATTACTTTGCAAGACTGATATAGCCAAAAGCAATCTCACAATATATTGTGTAATTTGCTTTTACAGTAAAACGAACGTACTGGTAGGCTATCCGCTATTCTCATGATTAACAAGGCCTTGCCGGCCATATAGAAATTGATATGGCCATCTAAATATGTGACCGTCAATGCGAAACTTGCAGTGTGGTACCCGGCTTAGAATTGACCACTCCCTTTTCCCCCGTGGGTGTCGTAAGGCGACTTAGGGAAATTCCAGAAGATGGACAGCAGCGTCTTCTGTAACTTGACCAATAATACTGCGATCCCTAAGCCGCTTGCTAAGCGTGGAGATTATGGCAACCCGCCCCCCCTCCTCTTAAGAAGCGGTAGGCCTTTGTTCAACATTGGACGTCTTCTGGCTGATGATGAACGTAAAGTTAAGAACTTCTCTATGAGGAAGATGTTAAAAATATTATTAAAATTTAAGTAATATTAACCAGGCCAACGGACAAGCCAAGATTGTTTCGGAGAGCAAGTCACACCCCATCCAGGAGTGACCAGATTCGGCGATGGCTGGGTGTGCAACCCGCCATCGCCGCCGCCTCCGTCCACCTTCAGCAGCGGGTATTGTTCGTCCTGCTTGGTTTGCGGAGCACGCTCCACCATAGTACACTCCTGGTAACAACCATTTACATTGTAAGGATTCCAGGATATTTTCAATTAAAGGTTGACTCATCATAATGGCTTCATACAAAAATGTACACCATAAATTACAGTTTGTAGTTTTGTACTACTAGGCAGTCTGAGATATCTAGTTAACTACTGATTTGGTACTAAAGACCTTAGCCTAAACTACGCCTTTGTAAATTTACACAGAGAAAGCAATATCATTTTATTTGGAAACCATTGAACTTATTAAGATCTAGGTAGGTCTTATTATTTATCTGTACTGTAGTCAAGAGTTTTCATCGGTTGGTGCTTTAGGCAAAGAGAACATGCCACTTTTCTCTATCATTTATGAGATAAAAGACAAAATGAGTATTATTAATATAAGCATATTGCTACTAACCTTGACCTGCAATACGGATTATGAGTTTATGTCCTTTAATTTAAAACTCCGATTAGTCAACGTATGTGAAAAATTGAAAACGAGAGTACGACATTTGCAACAAATTTTGTGGCCATTCCAATTTTAAAATACACGTCAGTTAAATTTGTTTTTTTTTTAATACAAGTTATTACTGTCTTAAATTAGATACTCCTTAAACTTGGCATGCTGGTACCGGGAGATATACTATAGCAACTTTCTCTTCAATACGTAGGTAACCCATAATACTATATATCTAATCGTTTAAAAGAAAATCTTTCAAAACAGTATCATTATTTTTATACCTGGATATTAACAATTAACTGGGACACATTGGAAGAGCCTCTAGGAATGCCTATGTTTAATGTCAATTAAATTGAAAGAGCAATAAATTTAGGATAATATCCTTTAATTATATTTGCATAAATTATTTGAGTGACGACGATTATTACATTTCACTTCTTTTTAATGGCCTGCTAAAAATACCTTTTATTTTGTATTAGAATAAAGTTGTATATATTCGTAAAATAGTATGTTAAGAGTTACTACTTGTATAGTAATAAACACTGTAGCAAAACCAATTAAATTTTCCTTCTTCTTAAAATGCCTGTCTCACTGAAAAGGTTACGCAGTTCGTTCTGTATTTTTCGTACGATCCCCAAAAAGCCAAGCAAAAAATCGGAGAGCACTATTCTCGTTCATACTCATATGTTTTGTTAGTTCGTTCTGTTTATATGCTTATTAAATCTTAACGGCCAAAATCAGAAGACAATAAACAATAATTTCATAATTCACCTTCATACATGTGCAAAGTCGGCAAAATTCAGTAACAATCGTAACTGCAAGACGTATGTACGTGAGACGAATACGATGTTGAATCAACAAAATTATGGCGGAAAATGTAAACGTGCCGCGTTACACATTATATAGGAACTTACGTGCATATTCAGTTAAATGTTATTCACTGTGAGTTAGATCGTAACACGCGCACTATCACACCGAACGTTTGTGATTTAATTTAGAATACATGACCTGAATTATTTGATAATTTGTAATTATTACGCTGCAGTGACTGTACCGAAGAAATCCCAATGACGGTAGGTGTTTACATTTCCTTGATTAATATTTACAGCGCTCATAAAAACTTGTGTAAAATGTAATTAAAGTGTGTACTGGAAATGATATGAATGGCTTGAATGGTCAGTTTTCGGCCTGTGTTTGTGTCAAAATCGGATTTTCATTCAATGGGTTGCATGCATTCATAGCTATTCCGACACCACAGACCAATATTTCTGCCTAGTAAACGACAATAGACTCTATTCCCCTCCGATATAGAAATATGGGTCAATAAACTAAACGACAGGGCAGCCGAGTGGTATCCGGCCTAGAATTGACCATCCCCTTTTCTGCCGTGGGTGTAAGAGGCGACTAAGGGCAAACCTAGAAGATGGGCTGGCCAAGCGTGGGGTTAAGGCAACCTCCCCGCCTCTCCAAGGGGGAGGTCTTTGTTCAACAGTGGACGTCATCCGGCTGATGATGACAAAAAAACTAAAGGATGCCGGAACGTCGTATCTCATTAAATTATCTTTGTGAAAACAGAACGCAAACGATCACCCATTCATGACTGAATCGAACAAGTGCGTAAATGATCGCGGTTTTCATTGACAACAAACTGTTTAGGATTTTTTTACTATAATTGTTGCTACTTCCACCCGTGATTCTGAATGAGTTGCCGTCATTTTGGTGGCTTGTGTTTTATTGTGTTATGTTGTCTCTATTATTAATGGATGTCTAGAAAAAAATGCTCTAAGCAATAAGACCACCACTTGCAATGTTTTAATTCTAAGTTTTCTGTGTTTCGTGGTGTATAAATTATCTATCTCCTGTAGTACTACCACTACAGGAGATAGATAATTTACCGACCCCGTCGTGGGCACCCTGACGAATGGCGATAGGCAGGATACTTACTCATTCTTACACGAGACATAAGTCTAGCCAGGCATAGCGTTGATTTGTAGACTCTGGATAAATAGTACCTTTGCCAGACCCTATGATGAATTTCAGACGGTATCATAATATACATGTATTCATAACTGCAGTCTTCGTTTTATTTCGCAGCTTCAATTGCCGATTTAAAACTATTTAATTATTTACATCACTTACATACTCTTTTTTCAATAACTATTGCAAGAGCCATTAAATTACAAGTGATAAAATTCACAGCACATGACATAAGCGAATGTAACGATTATAATTTTATTAATATTTTAATTTTCGATGTGCTAAAACAGTACCATACTTAGTTTTTGTGAAACAGTACGATTTATATTTTGATTTTGTTAATAGTAGAACCAATGGCAAGTGATGAGTGAATACTACAAAGAACAGCATCCATTACTATGTGAGGAGGTTTCGGAGGAGGAGCATTACAGTCCTCGGTATCATCGAAGGCTCCGTCCCACGAGCTATAGAGGACGAGCCAGGAACAACTTGAAAGGAGCTGCTTCCATTATCACCAGGTGGCCAGGTAAGAATAGCTTTCATGTTTGAGGGGTTTGGTTGGCGACTCCGTAAGTTATAACGGAGCATTGTGATCAAGTTAGGAATTACAAAAAGGATGACTTAAAGGGTTTTGTAGAAGAATAATGGGGATGCCTTAGCCAAGCAGTGGGGCACTGAACATGTTACAGAAAAAAAGAAACTTAAATAATTTTAGACTATTACAATTATGGCATAGCTTTACAGTTTGTCAAAGGCAAATTCCTATCGCATGCACTATGTTTTATGAAACTATAAAATAGGTCATTGATATTTTTTTTTCTTTTAGTATAAAGAGACAATAACAAAATAATACTATGCAGAGTGCAGACATTTAAGTTTAAACGTAACAGGACGCCTGTATTGCGCGAGGGGTTAGGCAGAAGTAAATGTACACCCATATTTCGCCAGTTATGTTATAGGTCCGTAATAGGGGCGCCTCATTGCCACTAACCAACCATGCACAACTCTAGACTTTCTACTTCTTCTTCTTTTCGTATGGTTGATAATCCACCTGGTGACAGAGATTAAACCGCCTGTAGGCGTCTGAGATGGCTTTACACATCGTTAAAAAAAACCCAGTTGTCCGGTTGCCGTTATCCCACGATGTTTTCTTACTGATACGGGAAACGAACTCAAAACCTTGTGCTCAGAAGGCCCACTTAGCTCCCACTCAACACGGAGCAGCCAAGAGCACTTTTAAGTTTGATTGATAGTGTAAAACTATTTTTATTTATAAGACTATTTCGACTTATACAATTTGTCTAGGCACAAACCACAAATAATAATAATAAATTTTAAATGTATTAGTTGATTAAAACATTATTTCCAGCTAGCTTTGAAGACCAATAATATTTTTTTCTTTATTGTTTACAGATCACTGGTCTTCTTTTCTTGCTTATTGGTGGATAGGACTCGGAATGATTAGTCTCATGACGTTTATAGCTTATAACAGCCTGTTTGCATTTTCAATGTTGCCCTCTGCTAATCCGAAGCCTGCAGGTGGAATGAGAAATGATGCAAAGGATAAAACATCTCTAAAACCGTCATTATTACCTGATGTGTATATGCATATTTTTACTAGACAACATGAAGATATAGATTTTAGTCAGTACTTACCATACATCGAAGCGATATCGAACAAATATGCCAATTTTAAATATCACGTAATTGTAGTACTTAACGATACAAATCTGGATTGGTTGAGCGCGGAAGAAAACAATGAAATAGCATTGAATTCTCTTTGGACAAAAGATCCTAAAAAAGTAACTAACAATAAATCAAACGTTGTTATTGAATATGTAAGTCTTTCAACATACATGGATAACTCTCCTTTGAGAAAGTATTGGAAAACTTTGCCGCATCAACTTATTGAGTTTTTAGCACGTGCAATTTCCATTTGGGATAAAGGAGGTATAGCTTTTAATCCTAATATTCTGACACCTAAATCGCATTCTCTTTATACAGAAAAGATACAAAAACTGCTTAACAAATATGCGAATAGAAATAAGGTACTCAGTGATTTTAAAATAATAAACAAAATAAATAGAACTGCTAAAAAGGAAAAGAGATTAAATAACATTCAAGATATCATAATGGCTTTAGAAAATGAAGACAGTTCAGTAAATGTTTTATCACAGCAAACTCTAGCGGAGGCTGAGAATGTTAAGTCACCAATCATAACTAGAAATGAACGTCACCTTTTTAGTGCAACGGAAACACTGGCCAAAAATGAAACTGAAAAGAATACCGAGCCTCTCCATCATACACAAGTGCACTCTCATTCCTACTCAAGCGAAGAATCGAAATACCATACGATGACTAATAGTAATACCGAATCGACAAGAGCTTTAGATTATAGTCATAATACAACTAAGTTGAGTCTGTTACCTTTATTCTTAGAATTCTTATTTCATAATAAGCTCAGTGTAAAACCAGCTCAGACAGAAGCACCGATAGTAAACAGAACACGCAAAAGTGTAATAGAAGTACCTAAATCGGAAGATATTGGCGGTTCCTTATCAACACATGCTTTAGATAAAGTTGGAAAAAACGCTATTGATGCCTACAAACCAGTTATTATTTCAGCTGCAGGAATTTATAATAAATCTGAATATGCCAGAACTATCATAGATAAACCCAGTAAAGAGACAGAGGAAAATTTCGAGAGAAATCGTCTAACAATTGACTTAAAAGGTAACATTATAGCAACCGATACTGCTTGTCATGCTTTCTTAGGAACGGTGTTCAGCAATGCTATTCACCACAATATAGAAGAAAGTGTAACAGATTTCATAATTGCTGAGCTGACAATTTTTTGTAAAGGACTTTTATCTTCGTGTACGGGTATTGATTTGATTTTACTATAATCTTTAATTATTCTTATTTTAGGAAAGTCTATTAAATTATTTTATTTTAAAATCTGTTTTTTGTCTACATCCTAAGCCTCTCCTCTACCTCTATAAGTAATTATTATCCTGTACTTTATTGTGGGTTAAAAGTTAGTATAACAAAACATTTTTTGTTAGTTATGATTGAAAGTAAAGGTAAATAAGTACAGGTATAAATGTAAGATATGGTCAGGTATAAAGTTGGGTACAATATTAAACAATAGTTAATTGCAAATAATTTATTTTCTTACTTAATTACATCAACTTAATAATTAACAGTCGTGATCAAAATACTGTTTTTTATAAACCGTATCCAACGTTGTATGTACGCTGGCAAACAGTGTACAGTATTTTGTTCACAAGTCTTTATTTTACCTAATATCATGGCAGCAAGTACTGTTCGCAGAAAATGATTTATAGACTAGATATTTCGTAATCATATTGAGTTAAAAGAAATGTTTGGTCAGAGAAATATGTTAAAACTTATATACAGTTCCAATAATATCGTCAATTAATAAATAAACTTTTGATAACCGTTCTAAAATGTCGATTTATAATTTGGATTTTGTAGTCTGTACATAATGTGATAACAACCATTTGTAATATCTAAGGGGTTGAAATTAAATTCGCATAGCCGCCAATATTCTTGGAAACAATATTTTTAAACCAAATTGCAACAGTTCCTTTCAACAGATACTTAGCAGATATTTCGAGGCGGCACACAAACTAAAATTAAGTTTATGTTTTTCTTACAACTAAAACGAACGTCTATAAGAACTAAATTCAATTTTCTAAGCGTTTAATCATATTGTACTTGTATATGCACAGTATGTTATCACAACGAAATGCCAAGGCTTCCTTATTGTATATCGATGGTTGCGAATACTTTACAATTATTATCTTCTACAATCGAGACACATTCCTCCTTTCGACTGGTATCTCCCATCTTCCTGTCCAATTGTTTGATGAACGCTTGCAGTCCTTAACTTTATTAGCTGGTTCACATCGCTTGCTTATCGACCAATAAACGTAGCCACTTGGACACTGATATACTAGTCCTCTTAATTTTTTATTTTTACCGGTTTTGCATCTAAGGAAAGCTGGGGAGCATTCACTATCTTTTTCAAACGAAAAGTAACCAGCGCTTGTACAAGCATAACTATCTTTAGTTACCACAATCTGAAAAAGAAAATAATGTTTACATTAACATGACTCCAAATAAGGGTAACCAATTAGAAAGAATTGAAAGGGAGCAAAATACTTACAGGTTCTTTGTAGTTTGTGTCAAATCTTTTAAATCTGCGTCTTTGTGCAATTTCCCCATTACACTTTTTATCTGCTTTGTTTTCTTCAACACATCTAGTTTTACTTTCATCGTAAATTGTGTTGTTAGGACATGTAAATACAGCTATTTTTAGATCGTGCGTGTCATCCTCTTCGTCACATTGATAGAACAAATTACAGTATTTTGGATGTCTTCTAAATGATGTTGGGCATACAAATAAGTTTTGATCTGCATCGGTCTCTGGACATTTATCTTCAGATGAATTTTCGTCTGTTCCACCTTCTGTAGTTGAGTTATCCTGTGTCTGCTCCGTAGTTGACTGTTCCGTAGTTGACTCAGTGGTCGTTCCTTCAGTGGTACTTTGTTCATTAGTACTTGATTGTTGGGTCGTGCTTTGCTCAGTAGTAGAAGATTCGGTGGTCGTAGAAGACTGCTCGGTTGTTGACTCGCTGGTCGTGGATTGTTGTGTTGTAGTTTGCTCTGTAGTAGGTTCTTGAGTCGTTTGTTCAGATGTCGTAGACTGTTGTGTCGTGGTCTGTTCTGATGTTGTTGATTCTTGTGTGGTTTGTTCAGATGTCGTAGACTGTTGTGTCGTGGTCTGTTCTGATGTCGTTGATTCTTGTGTGGTTTGTTCTGATGTAGTAGACTGCTGAGTTGTGGTCTGTTCTGATGTAGTAGATTCTTGAGTGGTCTGTTCCGATGTTGTAGACTGCTGTGTCGTGGTCTGTTCCGATGTGGTGGACTGCTGTGTAGTAGTCTGTTCTGATGTTGTTGACTGTTGTGTAGTTGGCTCTGATGTAGTGGATTGTTGAGTCGTTGTTTGTTCAGATGTGGTAGATTGCTGTGTGGTGGTCTGTTCTGAGGTGGTTTGTTGTGTAGTTTGCTCTGATGTGGTAGACTGCTGTGTTGTTGTTTGTTCAGAGGTTGTAGACTGCTCTGTCGTTGTCTGCTCAGAAGTTGTAGACTGTTGTGTTGTTGTTTGTTCAGATGTACTAGATTGTTGTGTTGTTGTTGGTTCTGAGGTAGTTGATTGCTGTGTTGTTGTTTGTTGAGTCTGCTGCGTACTTGTCTGTTCACTTGTAGTTGCTTGAGAAGTAGCCGATTGTGTAGTTTGTTCAGTACTTGATTGAGTCGTAGAAGCCTGTTGAGTTGTAGAACTTTCTTGAGAAGATGTAGTTCCCGGTTGTGACGTTGTAGTTTGTTCAGTGTCTGGAGGTTGATTTTCACTTTGTGATTGGGAACCACTACAGTCACGTGGTGGGTACACCGATTCTTCATGATTACAAGTTTCTACTGCTGGATCCCAAATTGTACCTTCACCACAGTCAAAGTGATATACTGAAAATCGTTTACCATCACCATCCCAATCCACACATCTATAAAATTTCTTACAATCGTTAGGATTAGCATAATAACCTGCTTTAGTACAAGTTATATTTTGATTTTCAGGTTTTTTCGTTGATTCTTCTTGTGAACAATTTGATGAGCTTTGAGTACTTTGTGAACTTTGCGTACTTTGTGAACTTTGCGTACTTTGTGAACTTTGCGTACTTTGTGAACTTTGAGTACCTTGTGAACTTTCAGTAGAAGTTGCACTTGTAGTTTGTGAGGAACCTCCAGATGAAGAACTTGACGTAGTTGTAGATATCGTACTTCCATCTTTATTACAGGAAGGATTGACAACGTCTTGAGGATGATTACAAGTTGTAACATCTTGATCCCAAATAGTTCCTTCTCCACACGTATAATCATATTTTGTATAGCCGCCTTTTCCATTGTCTACGCATCTGTAAAACTTTTTACAATCTTGAGTGTCTCCGAAGTAACCTTCATTTTCGCAGGTGTTTTTATTTCCTGTACTCATATCGTTACTAGATTCAGAACTTGTAGTTTTTGTTGTACTTGAAGATTCAGTTGTTTGGCTATTATTTTCGTCGTGCATTACAGGATGACTTGCACTTTCTCCTTGACATCCTTTAACTTGGTCTATATGGTTACAAGTCTGAATATCAGAGTCCCAAGCTGTACCTTCACCACATGTAAAATCATACTTTGTATAGCTACCTTTGCCATTATCTACACATCTATAAAACTGCCTACAATCATTTTTATTTGGATGAAATCCTTCCGATGAGCAATCACCGCTATCTGAACTTGATGGCTTATTCGAAGTATCACTATCTGAACTTGATGGCTTATTCGAAGTACCGCTATCATATTCATCTTCTTGTTTATCTGTTGTTGAAGGTTTTGTTGAGGTAGCGCCTATCTCATGTGTTTCTGTTGTTTGTTGATGTGCGACTGTCGTAACAGGCTTAGATTCTAATTGAGTCTTACAATTTGAGTCGCCAGTGTCATGGTCACAAGCCAGTATATCTTGAACCCAAATTGTACCTTCTCCACAAGAAAATTCGTATTTTGTATATCCTCCTTTATCATTACTTACGCAACGGATAAATTTCCTGCAGTCATCAGGATGTGCAAAAAATCCTTCAGATTCACATTGATTGCTATGAGAAATAGAAGATGTTTCGGTCTTTTCTGTTGAATACTGTGGCTGCGAAGAAGTAGAAGAAGACATATTATCACTTGACTGGTTTTCGGTCGTTTGAGGACTATCTGGTTTAGGACGAGTCATACAGTTTTTATTACTTGATTCATGATTACAAGCTTGAATTTCTTGGTCCCAAACGGTGCCATCTCCACAAGTAAAGTCATATTTAGTGTACCCACCCTTTCCGTTATCCACACATCTATAGAACTTTTTACAATCATTGCTATCACCATAGAATCCTTCCGAGGTACATATATCTGATGAAACTTGTGGCTTTTGAGATGAATATTCATTTACATTTCCTACTGTTGATGTACTCGACACAGTTGTTGCCTCTGTTTGCATTTCGTCTTGCTCATGCTGCGGTGTTGGTACTGTTGAGGTACTGCCACTTTCTCTACAACTTTTTGCAGATGTGGCGTGATCACATGATAATATTTCCTGATTCCAATAAGTACCATCACCACACGAAAATTCATATTTAGTAAATCCACCGCGACCATTGTCAACGCATCTATAAAATTTCTTGCAATCCATTTTATCACCCTTAAAACCTTCTGTGGAGCATATATCGCTTTCATTATCTGGATAATAGGAAACAGCCGAAGTTGTACTTGTTTTTTCAGTATTTTGGGAATATCCCTGATCTTCGGATTCTGAGGTTACTATAACTTGAGTGGTACTCTCATTTGGTGTATGTACTGTGTTGTTTCCTGTTTTACCACAGTCTTTTACAGCCCATGCATGGTTACATGCTTCTATGCTTTGATCCCACAATGTACCTTCACCACAAGTAAATTCATAACGAGTGTAGCCATTCTTGCCATCGTCAACGCATCTGTAGAATTTTTTACAATCATTTTTATCCGCGTAAAATCCACTGCCTACGCAATTGATGCCGTCGCTAGTTTCTTTTGAACCTTCAGTTGTTGAATGGGTTACTGTACTTTGGGTGGATACGTGACCGCTGTCGTCATTTGTAGGATAGCCATTATAGATTTCATCACTAACGGTAGGGTGGTGTTCAGTAGTTATTTCGTGGTGTTCACTGGAAGATTCAACTGTTCCACCACAATTTTCCACTGCCCATGCGTGATTGCAAGCTTCTATCTTTTGATCCCATACAGTTCCTTCACCGCAAGAAAACTCATATTTAGTATAGGACCCATTACCATTATCAACGCACCTATAAAACTTTTTACAGTCATTATGATCTCCCATAAAACCACTACGGGTACAGACATTACTTGATGAAGGTGCTGATTGTGTTATCGTTGAAGTCACGCTTGGGGTACTAGTAATATACGTTGGTGAACTAGCATCTGTTGAACTACTGCCTACTATAACTGGGTTGGTAGTGGGCTTAGTTTGAGATGTCGTTTCTTGAGGGCCACTTGTAGGTCCGCTTCCGCCGCACTTCTTAACAGCCCATGCGTGATTACAAGCTTCTATTTCAGAGTCCCATACAGTTCCTTCCCCGCATGAAAATTCATAACGAGTATAGCTTCCGCGGCCGTTATCTACGCATCTATAGAATATTTTGCAATCATTTGCGTCTCCCATGAATCCACTTGACTGACAAATATTACCAATATTATTTTCCGCATTCGGTCTTCTCGTCGTTGTTGTAGTTGTCGAAGTAAAAACGTCGTTGTTCGATCCATATCCAGTATCATAATCATCGTTTTGAGTTGCAGCCGACTCAGTAGTTACATGTAATACCGTAGTACTTTGTGTATGCGTAGCAGTAGTAGTAGTAGTTGGCTTATTTGTTGTTGTTTCTACTTTGTCAGTATCTGGAGACGCCTGACCACCGCATTTTTTCACGGCCCAGGCATGATTACATGCTTCCAAATCAGGATCCCAAACAGTACCTTCACCGCACTTAAATTCGTATTTTGTAAAACTGCCTCTACCATTTTCAACACATCTATAAAATACTTTACAGTCATTTGAATCTCCAATAAATCCACTCGTCTGACAATCTCCTTGAGTAGATGGTGCTTTAGTTGAATGACCTGCAGTTGTTGAAGAACCTGTAGTCATTGGCGGCAAAGTAATAGGATTTAGATTTTGCTGTCCGTAACCATTGTCCTCGTTTTCTTCAGCAGTAATAGTTTCTGAACTAGGATGATAGTTTTCGGTTGCCACAGTGGTGTAATGACTTTGTGTTGTCTTAGAAGTAATCGTGGAATGATACGTAGTACTGGATGAAGGATATGTGGTAGTTCCACTTTCAGTAGTGCCTTTTCCTCCGCAGTCTTTAACTGCCCAAGCATGATTACATGCTTCTATACTTTGATCCCATACAGTTCCTTCCCCGCATGAAAATTCAAATTTAGTGTAACTACCTCTTCCGTTGTCGACACATCGGTAAAATTTCTTACAGTCAGTACTATCTCCCATAAACCCAGACTTACTGCATTGGTTGCTACTTTGTGTATTAATGTGTGTCGTAGATGTATCCGTAGAAGTTGGAGCTCCCTGTGTAGTTGATTTATGAATTTGTACTTGCGTCTGACTAGATTGATGTGAATGATCAATTTGTAACTGCGTCTGCACGCCTTTATCACTATAATCTATTTGAGTTTGAGTCTGACTTACTGCTGATCCGTGACTTATTTGAGTTTGGTTTTGATTAGCCTTTGCACCTTTATTTTTATTTATGCGATCGCCATAATTTATTTGTGTTTGGTTTTGTATTACTGGTCCATTACTTATTTGTGTTTGAGTCTGTGTTACCTTAGAACCATAACTTACTTGCAGCTGTTGTTGGATAGTTTTATCTTTCGTTTTCTGTTCTAGAGGAGTTCTGTCAGTTGTCAATGCGTTATTTTTATTTGTTAATCGATTACTTTGCTCGTTGCTTCTACCACATCTGCTTCTTTTTACAGCCCATGCATGGTTACAACTTTGGGTGTCATCATCCCATACCGTAGATTCACTACATGAAAACTCGTACCTTGTATACGTTCCTCTTTGACTGGCCACGCATCTGTAAAACTTACGGCAATTCTCACTATCTCCCATGAATCCGTCTGAAGTACAAATATTATCTTTGTTGCTTGACTGAGGAGTAATAGTCAAAGTAGTTGGCGGCACTGCTACTGTTTGTACCTTATCATATTGTTGACTTTGTGCTACGGTGTACGGAGGCGAGTATAATGGATTTACGGTTTGATCCATGTTAGTGATTGATGATAAATCCCATGGGTTGAAACTAGAGGGTGCCGTAGAAACTTCTAATATTTGACGTTTTGTAGACGTATTTATTGTGGATTTGGCTGTAGTCGTAGATGTCTTAGTAACAGTAGTTTTTTCCGTTTCAGGTTTATTAGTAATCGGAGACGGTATCTCGTGTTGATTATTATCGATTTCATTACTATTGAAACGGTCAGCTACAGAATCAGTTGGCAACAGAATTCCTCCACATTCTGAGCGTTTGGTACTTTGAGGATGGTTGCAGACTTCAGTTTCAGGATCATAAACAGTTCCAGGTCCACATTGAAACTGAAATAAAAAAACATTGTTAATACTTTAGGCATCAAAACATTGGCCTCATATCTGAAAACATGACTATGCAATGTGAGGTCTTATAGGCTGCGGTTTGAGTTGATTGAAATTTTTGAATGACATTTTTGCCTCTACGTGAAACTTATAAAATGTAATATTAGTGAATCTTACCTAGGAGAGGCCTATGTCCAGCAGTGGACATAGATAGACTGATGATGATAAATCTTACCTTAAAAACCGTATATTTTCCATTTCCTGACTTCATGCAGCGGTAGAACACGGCGCAGTTGTGAGGGTCGGCTTGGAAACCTTCCCCCGCACATGTCACGGGGTCGGGTCTAGTTCCCGAATAAAGCTTTACTATCCTTCCCGTAACTCGAGACTGTCGACCATCGCTTGATGTCTCTGTAATTATAATATTCATAACTTTACTTGCAACTAATAACAACTCTACTACTAAACAAGCTATTGTCTGCTTAGCAGGAACATTAGAAAAGTTTTTGTTCTTACGTCTCTGATGAGCCGCATAACGTTCAAAGTACTAATAATATTATATTTGCGAGGGTGTATCGTGTTGTACGCAGCAATAGGTTGTTCTATTAAATTGACGTACTGACGATGACAAGAAGACCACGGGAGCAAAACCGCAGGCAAAAGCCAGTAAACAATGAAAATACAAACCATTGGAACTGCTGCCTGATGCATTTACAATAGAAACTAGAAGAAGAAATGAGTATATATTGTAGAACCCTCGTATGGGAATGCCCATTATGCTGTTCTGGATCTTCATTATAATTTGTAGAGCATCTTTATTGTAGCTACCTAAAACAAAAATGTTATATTACAAAAACAAGCAAAATACCTTTTTCCATAACATAGTACCTTGTAGAAGAGATCATCGTTTGAATTTGAACAAGTAAAACAATAAAAATTAACTACAACATTTTTTTTAAACTTCGCCCCACACTAGGAATTTCTCCTGTGTGCGTTTCAAACATGAAATATCACAAACACAATCACCCAGACTTGGGACAAACATCTGTGGTACGCCCAAAGTTTTGCCCCGTGCGGGAATCGAACATCAGTCCAATCGCTTAGTCACTGCGTTAATCAGGTCGACAAAATTTACAATAACGCTTAGTGAAGTCATAGGGTTGAGTGAAATGATTCGTTAGACGTTACTCTACGATATACTAGGACGATAAACACGTACTTAATATCGAATTAATTGTAAGGAATTCTGAGTAATGCATTTAAGCATTTTTCACTCGTTAGTCACCAAATTCGTAACGCTTTCTTATCATAGGCTAACAGACGATTTCAGTGCACTGCATGTTATAAAGTCGTGGGAAGTCTGGTAAAGAAATGATATCACGAGAAGACTGGTTTCCGTGTATTTCAGTCTATTTGCGAGGTAGACAATTCTTTCCACGATCATTTCTTCTATCGGTGACAGTTTTTTACTCATCTCGTCTTATCTGGCTATGGGTATAAGGGTATAGAGAATGTATCTGCAATTGCGCGAGCAAGAGATAGTGTCCAACTAATTTATTATATGCTTGTGCACTATAATATTACTCAAATACTAGTTTTTCTCAGTTCAGATTTAGCCACTGACTTCACTTCACTGACCACTGACTTTCCACACAAAAAAGGCATTCTCAAACAGTAAGAATAAATATTTTAAACAAAAACTTGTCTCCCTTATTTAAAAGTCTATATTTTGTTGTACTTTTTTGAACTACGGCAATTGCCTGTCTTGTTTTTAATTGGATAACTAATATTTGGTTGAGTCGCGAGCATATTCATCTTATATGTAACAGCATGGTCAAGCGACATAAAAATTAAACACGGACTATAACTACGGAGCCACGCTATTTTAGTTTCATACTGCGCCAATACATCATTTTTATAGTAATTTTATTATCTTTATAGCTTTGGGCTCTGTGGCTTTTCAAAATGTTTTTTTTGCGATTCTTGCGTACCTACCAGCGTAGGATTGAATATCAACTCATGCTACGACGCATGAACGTCGTTCCTCGTAGTTACATGCAATAGAAATCTCCAATAGTCTGAGCAGCCCCCCTTACCATGAGCTCTTAAAGCAGGCAAGTTTACCTTGTGGAAGCGAGACGCCGCATTATACTGCACGTAGCGGCATCTCGCTTCCACATCGTAAACTGTCTTTTTTTTAAGAGTTCATGGTTAGGGGGCTGGTTAATATATTTTCCTACATTCTAGTAAATAAAATATGGGAAAGTCAGAAACCGCTACAAAAACATAGAAATAGATGTCTCGATTTCTAGTTTTTTTCAGTATTAATAATTTCATATTTTATTAAATTATTTTTTTGGCATTGTCCTTTGAAATAAAGTAGCAGGACAATGTGTTTATTTCAGCTGTATTCTTTCTTCAGTTTACAAAGGCAAAGGGAATCCATAAACACTGGTAAAGAACATAAATAGCAAACAAATTGTGCAACTGCAAAATGACATAACAAGTCGGTTGCGTGTTCAAATAAATCTGATAGATACTACACGTATGGAACATGTAATTCGCGCGTGTAAATGATTGTTTTTGAAAACTGTTATCATCATCAATGCATCGGTTTCCGACACACATTGAAAACGAATCGGAAAAGTGATTGTCCACAGCGGGTAATGTTTATCGATCGGTTTCCTTCCTTTGGATAACATTATTGTCGCCTAGTATACATAGAAAGGTCGGTTGCGACTCCATTATTTACTTACCAACAAATTCACTCCAAAAGTGGGAAACTAAATAAAACCTTATTATACCTTAGCAAGTGCTGTATATATATTTTCAGTTGTGGCCAACTAAAGAATATCATTATTTTAGCCTATTCACTGTCAAAATGTATATATCTTTGAAATCCTCTTATGTGTAGAATGGAAATCCATTCTAAAATTGTCTGTAACTAACATAGTTCTACCTTTGTTTTAACGTCAGAAATATGCCTTAAAAATCCCCGCCGTTGGGAGACAACGAACCAGGGGCGCCCAGTAAAAACCTCATGTGCTTGCTTAAATATAGTTCCCAACAGTATCCCACAATTCCCATTTACGCGTGAGTTTATAAATAACATTTTTAGTCATATGTAAAGGCCTATATTTTATTTTTAACTTGGAATAAATTTACTCTTCTTTTTTCGACGAATTACGCTTATCTGCACAATATGTACGACACAACACAGTGGAACAGGTTACGACACTCATTCCTGCGATGTCGGGCGACAACCTGTTACTAGTTACGTAGGTACATATTATAAGTACTCTTAAATAAGAATAATATAATGATCAGCTGCAAAATTAAAGTGCCTTACTTTATATGAGTACAAGAAGATTTTGATTTTTTTAGAACCTTCTGAATCTATTGTATTAACTTTTTATGGCTATATTGGATACGCTAAGTTCTAAGAATAATAGTAACGCTCCTGACTCAAACCCCTTTAGATAGGCTGCTACATTAACTTGCAGATTCTATTTTCGACCAAATTGTTCTAGTTATATTGTTGTAATCAATAAATAAAGACCTTTGTTCAACAGGGGACGTCTTCCGACCATTAATGGTGATGAATCAATACATTAATAGTTCTAGTTTATTTCTAGTTTGAGCGTCTGTGCATCTGAAATTGACATACCAAACATAATTATGATCAAAATTTAGTTAACAGCGCACTGTAGCTAATTGACTTATTGCAACTGGTATTAAATTCAATGTATTTAAAAAACTCGGTGCTAATAACACGTTATATATAACTTTGACTAAAAACTTTTTCAGTTACATTCTATTAGTGTACAAGAAAACTCTTCAAAACGATACAAAAACAAATAGACAAGCCCATGTGCCTAGAAGCCTGCCCGCGCCCACCTGGGCGGTCGAGAAAATACATAGCAGATCTATTTGCTACGGAGAAAAAACTAGTATTTAATAACATGCCTAGAGACATATTGAATACAAATGCTTGTGAATAAAACAAGGCGTTCTATTTAGGTCTGCTGAAGCTTAATATCGACGATAAATAATAGAGCATAATCATTCTTTAAGAAGTAATGAGTCACTGCAGGTGGTAGAATCTTTATATACCTACGTACATCCCAAAGCCAGGTGTCTACTTAAGTCATAATTATATTATTATGAAGATCTTAATAACATTTCATCTCAGCCATATTTACTGCTTGTCAGTTTTTTGCGGAGACCTAACATAAAAAGTGTAAAAGTAGCCCGCTAGCCTATGTGTTCTGCCAAGAATTCCCAACGATTCCCCAGGCATTTTTCTAAAGGTCATAAGTGAATAACCACGTGGCCTTCATAAGAATAAATTGATCGTACTCAGATGGTTCGTTGCCACTAATAATTACAAGTCCAGAGATGTTGAAAATAAGGCAAAACGCACACTGCTGCGCCAAGTTTCTTTTTATATCAGAGTTGTTCACTGTCATTACCAAGAGAGTATGACGCGTGTTATGCAAAGCAAGCGAGCGCAGGTATTCGCGACAAAAAATGTATTAGTACATAATTGAGGTTCCTATAAGAACGTTAACTTATGAATTTATCTACAATGAAAATGTAAAGTCTATTCGTTTGTGAAACCTTTTCAACAAAAAAGTTGGTTGTAATCTTAAACTAATGTTATACTGGCCTACTGATGTGTCGCTGCTAAGCCAAGGATCTTCCCTGACTTTTCGATAACTTCGGACTCTATAAAGTAAGGACTATAAATATTTTATTTATAAAAAATAAACCTGCTGACCTAATTAGTACTCTATGCATAAATTACAAATCTAAATACAGTAAGAATGCAAATGATCCAATAAACTTTTACTCTCAATTAAGCCAGTACGTTGCGGTCGAGTAACCGGTGCCAATAGTTTATTACAGCGATGTATTGAAGGGCGCAATAATATAAAACAGGTTTCTAGAAGATTCCCTTTCCAGCATTATGTAGGCACTGGACGGCATTCTTGTGGTTGCTTGCTCGATTGAGTCCCGATATTAAAGTCTAGAAATAAATTGGCAAGCCCAGTGCGAATGGCAGGAGTTTACCAAGTCTTAAATGGGAAAGATCCAAGTTTTTATATCTAAGTGCTTGAAAGGACATCTATTGTTTTGTTGATGAAAAAATCTTTACTGCTTATAATAAGCAATTGGACAAAACTATAAAAAAAAAAAATATATATATTTTTGCCTTAAATTTTAATTCAACAATAACTAATTTGACAAGTGTAGGTAGGTACTACTGCATGTTTACTGGTGCTGTTCTACTCACTCCATATATTTTTTCTTTTAAATCTTTCTTTTTAATGTTTAATGTAACTGGTATTATTATGGTCACTCTTGAGCACAACAAAACACGACAAGAATGCCTGAGACGTTAATCATTGTATAACTATGTTATAATGCTGATAATAAACTCCCACGTTGATAGGTGTTAACTGCATTTATAATCATAAATACCGTATGATTGATTAAATTAATAAATAATTAATGTGTTTTTATTTATTAATATAAGTGAATGAAATTATAGACGCGGGAAAGAAACACTTCTGTCCACGTTTCAAACCGACTGCGGATAAGTTGAACAAGGGATTGACAACCAAAAACGGGATACACGATTAATATTTTTAGAGATATAGAATGTTAGACGTCCTATTCTTCATCATCATTAGCCGCAACATGTCCACTGTTGAACAAAGACCTCCCCCTCAGAGTAGATGGGGAGGGGTTCCATAATTCCCACGCTTGGCTAGCAGCTTGGAGATCGCAGTATTGTGGTACAGAAGACGCTGCTGCCCATCTTTTAGATTTTCCCTTAGTCGCCTCTTACGACACTCATGAAAGGAAAAGGGGTAGTCAGTTCTAGGCCGGATACCACTCGGCAAAAGCCCTATTCTGTCCGTGGGATAATAGATTAACGTGCTAATGTTTGCGGTCTCACACCGACTTGTGGTCGAGCAATAAGGGTGCGTGCTTCGCTGATTTCCTTATTATTTCCTTAATATAAATTTTATGGTGTGTAGATACGAGTCATCATCAGATACATCAAGAGCCATGTTTATACAATGGCGTGTCGAATCTAATTAATAACAATGTAGCTTGTCTAATTTAAGGTCAAGTTGTTAATTGCGTAATCTAATTAGTGCCTACCTAGTTGTGCCTAGATTGCTACAATATAAGGCTGTGTAAAGACACGCGGATGTCTTCTATATTTAGGTTCAAATAAAGCATTCAGTCAGAATTGCGGGCAACCGATGGATGCAATTGCCAAGCTGTCGTTCATTGTGGCCTTCTAAGGGGTAGGCCTTTTTAACAGTTCACGTCTTCCGACTGATGATGAAAGCTTTTACAACGCTTTTATATCTTAGTTTTCACAGATAGATCTCACCTGTTACTGTTTACAAATCCATACAATTAGCTATCCAGTTCCGTAGATATAATGTAACAAATATGCATACTTAAGCATTTATAGAGCCAGTCAGATAGTGCTATCGTAATACATAAATTGAGCTTGATGAAGCTCGACTCGCGAGTACAACTCGTTACTAGTTCACGGCCAAGGTTACGCTGAGTACGCACGGTTTGTACCACAGACGTAAATTTACTAGAAGTGGCATGTTAATTATGAAACCGATCGAGTATTCTTTTTCGCACTTACAATTATTAGGGACTTCTAATTAAGCAAGTCAAAAATAAATGTAGTATTTTGTTAAGCGAGTTAAATATTTTAGGTATTGAAAAGATATAGACAAAATTGATTAAATGTAGTAGGTAACTAGTATTATTTTGTTATAGACGCGGATTTGAGTTATTGAACGCATACTTTGGTAAAATCGGTTTTCAGGTACGTTCTGACTAAGGATTGTCGTATCTAGTATCTCTTAGTGCGCGGTTCTTCTGTACGTGCGTTTATACACCGCTGATGCGGCAATTACGGCCGGTTGCACTTGACTGCCAATGATATGTAGTTTTAGTATCTGAAATGTTGGGTGCAATGAATCCGACCCTTTGAGGTGACGCGGGTTAGTTTACAGAAATGTCAGTTACACAGATTCTTCTCCAGAGGATTCCAAGTGCAGGAACGACATTAGATAGCTGTCTGAAATCCTTACTTGAAATCTCCTTTCGGTTTTGCATAGGTAGCGTTGCATATAGAACTCACTAAATATTGCGCAAAGTCAGAGGGTCCGAGTGGCAGTCAGAGCACAGCAGCCCAATCATTAGCCTTCGCTTATGACACCATAAAACAGTAAACAGAATTTAAATGCTGTCGTAAGTTTATGGATGTTCGAAAATACTTCTTTCTGAAGAAAATTCATTTGGTGACTTTTAAGTTTAAAGCTACGCTATGTTTCGATGTTAACTATACAAGGAATTTCCTTCTGACATATAGGCACCTTCGATATAATAACTGCAGTTTATTAAACATTACCAACAAGAACAATCCTTGCAATCTGGTTTCACAGCATAGCAGACGTTTTACTACATTTTATCTTGCTATTATGGGCAATAAAAAATAATGAAAATCTCTGCGTAATACACATTGTAATCGAAGTAGATAATGAATATCAAACAAGGGACCGGTTCTAACCCACCGGATATGTCTCATTTGTAAGACAATCATAAACGCTTTTGCGACACAACTTGCCGTCTGTCAATCGTAATTATGTATGCTTATGCAATCAATTCATCTGATCGTACGTAACTATTGAGATTTTCCTTCCTTAGTTTTTATCATGATCTACTTCCTTCGCGACACACGATGTCAAGTGACTTATATACCTACTATTTATACCCACCTGTATATCCCAAAGGAGTTTTCATTAAGCTACTGTCAGGTAACTATTTAGATACAGAATCTATGGTCAGCTATATAAGCATCTTAACATGCTAAAGAACCTTATTTCAAAAATAGAATAAAATGAAAATCAATTCAGGTTATAGGGATCATTGTAAGATGCGATAGGTCAACATATTAGCGTGACTCGATTGTTTTCAGGCTCTGTACCAAAGAGTTTGAGTACTCTCCGAGGCACGGAGATGATGTGTAAGGAACTATCACTTAACTAAGGTAACATATACTATAAGGTACTAGGACAAGCACTACTCATACCCGTGTGACCTACCCCGTTACGAACTCTCTAAGTATAATTAAAACAAACTTGAAAAGCTTAGTAAACTTATACACAACACACTATAGTGACTATATTCATAATTGCTACAAATAAACCTTAATTAAATATACAATAACATAAACACGTGCAAGTGATTGCATTTAATCCCTCCGCTACGATTATTTCTCGATAGTACGATTTAGGTTACATATTCAATTAAATGGGTTCATACATATATTGATTATGTTCATCATAGTTAAATGTATCTCACCACTAGGTAACATCATCATAATTTAATAGATTCTTGCGACATAATATACCCATGAGATATTTCTGCGTGGTCTTCTACTCGTTTTACATTTTCTGTATTTTCCACTGCATGACGGTCAATAATGATCATCTGAGATCTATACTAGGTGCAGTTTTGAAGTTGCAATGCAATTTTACTCCTTCTTATTTACTAAAAACGTTATTGCTAGTTACTTATTTTGATTAGCGCAGTGGCTAAGCGATTGGACTGCTGCGCTAAGGGTAGCGGGTTCGATTCCCGCACGGGGCAAAACTTTGTGCGAACCACAGATGTTTGTCCCGAGTCTGGGTGTTTGTGTATGTGAATATTTCATGAATGTGAAACGCACCTACTATACAGGAGAAATTCCTTGAGTAGGGCGACGTATTTCTTAATAAAAGAAAAGAAAAAAAGACTTAGTTTTGACAGTGTATTAAACATGTGTTAAAATTCAATAAAAATCCCAAAATTAGTTACAATGCAAACGCTCCACCAGTAAAACATGTCAAGAGGCTTTCCAGAACAATTCAACTGCGCTAATAACCATCAAATACAATCACCTTGCCAATAAGCTAGATCGCAATTACGACACGGTAAACAAATATTTTATCACGAATATTTTTAATAGCAGTCTTGAAGGAGGCTCATGTTCAGTAGCTGACGTGTACCGGCTGTGAAGATGGTAGCCAATTAATGGTTCCAACAATTAAATCGTAACCAAGTAAGGTAGATTACGAATATTTTATTTAGGCATATAACTATAGTTTCCTGTTTTGAACACGATGTTTTTAAGACGGATGCTCATGCAAATGTATTTTGGTTTGCTTAAAAAATATCGTTAAATATACGATTATAACTAATTTTATGATGAGTGTAAATAAATAAATCAAACGAGAAGCTCAAATTACTACCCTATTAGAAGTAGGATGTAGTAATTTTAGAATTCTCACGAATCACGATCTAAGTATCTGCCCCCTTACCAGCGAGACGCCGCAGTACACTGCATGTAGCAGCGTTCCGTTTCTACAACGTAAACTGTCCTACTTTTAAGAGTTCATGGTAAGGGGGTATTGTGCACGAGCAGAGCAAGATACCTTTTTTTGTAACAGGGACAAATATCTGAACAAATCCTCTGCCTGGGGGTTAACAGTGAGGGTGGGATTGCCCAACGGAATAATCTCGGTGTATCCCTCATTGCTTTAGGGGACGGCATGAAATAGCCTTAGGGAGGCGCCACGCCGAGAGCAGAAACCACTGACCTAAAAATATCATAAAGGCGAAAGTTTGTGAGTGTGTGTATGTTTGTTACTTCTTCACGTTTAAACAGCTGGACCAATTTTGTAAAAATTTGGTATGGTGGTAGCTGACACCCTAGGTTAACAATTTTATCCCAAAAAAATCTAACGTGTAACACTGCGGGGCGCAGGCCGTTATAAATGCGATACCACCAACACTGTATACCTACATTGTCGAATTCATATCACACGAAGCATGTATTAGTAAAATTGATATTAATGATTAGCCCCTTTGACAAGTAACACCCACATTGTCGTAAAATTAAGACAACCCCAAAAACCATTTATTTGACTAGCTCATTCACCATTCCATTCCATTCTATTTAGTGTACCTCTTGTCTCGAGAGGGATGTAAAATAGTTTTAAAGTTTTACAATCAATCTTCCTATTTGCTTTTAATATCTAGATTTTTTAACTATTTGCAGACTATGAAACCAAGTGTTATTATTATGGGAATCAATTCTATCCTTCATCGGGTTATTAAATAACAATCGATTACGTAAATCCGTTAGTAATTTCTTTAGTTGTATTATTTGATAACCAGTCCAGAACGGAAACAAAATTGATGGGAATTAAATATAATTAACTTGTTTGCCTACAATTAATAGAAAAAGTTCAGTTACCGAAGACGGCCTTGACTTGAATGCCTACTAGGATAACATGAGTGGCGGACGACTAACCCTAGTGATCACGATTTTCATGCGGGCCGGCATGAGCGATCATTATGATGACTTCATAGCGTCATTACCAGCAGATTCCTGTCAGCAATTATGGTATACATAACTACTGTCGTATTTTTATATAATATATTTGTTTTTGTTATTCTTAAACGTACGTACTCCGGATATGGCGGGCAACGTGTCGATAATTGGAGTTTAATTTGTGATGTAAACGCTGCTTCGTTTAAGCTTAGATTGGACGTGAGCAAAATAATGACAGGGATCAATTACTCTTCAGTTGGCTACTACCTACTAACCAAAAGTATCCAATGGTTGTTCCAATATGCCGTTTGCAAACATACATTTCAGTTACAGTAAGTTTTAGCCTCATGAAAATGTAGTACTGATAGGCGAATACTGCCTATAACTTTAGTATAGAACTAGTTCTTATCTGACTCTTTATGCATACAAAAATACATTATTTAACTCAAAGGACCGTACCCCATGAGAATGATTCCATACCAGCTTGTATGTGGGACGACGTTTAAAAAAAAATGGTTGATTAAGACTAGACCGAATAAAGTGGAAGAAAAAAAGGGAGGTCTTTGCCATGCAGTGGGACAACACAGGCTGACAAAAAAAAGATCAGACCAACTTAAAAATCTGTGTGTTATCTATGCAACCTAGGTATAATCACGCCATTCTACACAACAATACAGAAGTTAAAGCACAATAAATCAATCCAGCACAAAATCATTAAGTTTGGCAACCGTTACGGGCCGCAACCAACAGATTGTATCGGCCATCCGGCGATTCTGAAGTTTTATCGTTTCGCAACTATATCTACTGGAATCTATTCGCTTTCTTATTGTTTTGTCTTAATTATATGGTGTACTTGTAAACGTTCAATGACAGGTCGGTGTAAATAGAACATTTGTGGTAAGGTCAAGTTAACGTATATACATAATAATATATGGCATCCCTCGCCGGTGCCTCTGGAGGTCATCTATAAGCTCTTCACTTTTATTGCGGTCCATTGCTGAATATAGGCCTATGGCAAATACTCTATACTTTATTGCATTCCATAATAGTTCATAGATATATAATAATACGGATCTTTATGGACCCTATTGGGCACAGCAATGCAAAGGGTGGGCTTTGGAAGATTTCTTATATGTATATCATTTTGAATTTTTAACGTCCAAATGTGCTTATCAATAGTCATATTGTAGATATAAAATATAATTTATTTTAGATCTTAGGGTTGTCAGGGTTGTCATACTGAAGGCAGGTATCTACTGTAGGTATTAATTAAATATGCATAGAATCGCATTAATTACACACGGAAAATTACCTTTCCTAAATATAGTATTAGCGATTGTCTCGGCGTTGTAGAATAATATTAAAACATATGAAAGTTCAGGCTAATATTGTTATTAAAAAATATATATTACAGTGCCTTCCTATTTTAATTCAGATAGCTATCGTAAGAGATGGCGGCAGTACAAAAAATAATCAAGCCCATTACATTAGGTAGGCTTTTATCTTTTTTGAAACAAAATGCTAAACTAACAAAACCTTAATGAGAGTTCATTGATTTTGAATTTTAAATAATAGACCATAAAGTTTATGATCATTAATTGCATAAAGAAATTGATTTTTATGCCTCAAAATTATTTTGTTTTTTAAACTGTCATTTACCTATGCATACCTACCTAAATAAAGATGTAGATAGGTATATAATCTTTGATTACGTTTTTTAGCCTAGTAATTGTTAATTTCATTATTACATAATGAACAATATTTTTTTTTTCTTTAGATGCCTTTGTTTTCCACTGCTGGGAGGATAAGCAACCCGTTTGGATATTACCAACTTGAGTAGGTATCTGGGCATTTTTTGAGAGGATTAAAATCTGTAAAACGCTCACTTTAGATAAGAGGATAGAAAACCATAAACGCAGTTACAAGAAAGTCAATACCACCTAGGTTTAATTAGTTAGGTAAACGATTATTTAATCTAGACACATTCTATTACCCTCAGCCTTATTGGGACCTAACTGGAAACCTGGGGTAAAACTTAAATATTTGAGCAGTTCCGTAATCAGTGAAAATATTTCCATTAACATAATCGCAAAATAACTGTTACTAGTAGATATAATTTACTTAATATGTCATTTAAACATCACTTTATTGTTTTTGTTCGTCATTCAAAATTCAAACTGTGTCATAGAGCATAATTAACGGTATTTTTACTACAAAAAAACCATAAACAAAAATAAATATTAATCACGGTCCGTTCACTCATCATTAATCACTAGATAGACATGCTTTATTTATATTACGAGGGTCAAACTGAAAGTTCTTAGAACTGGCCACTTATAAACAATATAATAAAAAAATAATTCTAAAATTTGAAAATAGAACTCTTTGCCAATATTACTGAGTATATATTTCATTAATTTGTCATTTGTTTTACGATTTGGCGGCAAATTGAAAATTGTCTGTGTCACGTCAACATGAATTTAACACGAGAAAATTTTCGTGCAATGATTTTTTATGACTTTCGATGTCATTTAAGTCAACAAGAAAGTTATGATAGACTACGATTGGCCTTTCACGATGAAGCCCCATCTCGTGCGACAGTTTACAACTGGTTTAATGAGTTTAAACGTGGTCGCACTAATCTCACTGATGATTTACGTGAAGGACGGCCTTCTACGGCGACGACTGAAGATAACATCTGTGTTGTGCGGCGTATGATAGAGACTGACAAAAGAGTGACCTATCAGCAGATTCGGACAAGCTTAGGCATCGGTATGAGTCAAGTGCACAAAATCCTCCACGAACATTTAGCAGTCAGGAAGCTTTGCGCCCGGTGGATACCTCATAATTTGACTGAGGCTCAAAAACTCCATCGTGTGGATTGGTGCCGTAAAATGATTGAAAGATTTAACGGAGGTGACTCAAATGCTGTGTTCGACATACTAACAGGTGACGAAAGCTGGATTTACTGTTATGATCCTGAAACCAAAAGACAATCTGCTCAGTGGGTGTTTCCTTTCGAGAGGTTGCCAACTAAAGTGAAGAGAGATCGAAGTGCGGGAAAAAAAATGGTGGCCTCGTTCTTTGGAAGGATAGGTCATTTCGCAACAATTGTGTTAGAGGATCAAAAAACAGTTTCTGCAGAATGGTACACTACCAATTGTTTGCCACTTGTCTTGGAAAAAGTTCGAGAGAAACGACCTCGCAGTAGGATCCTCCTTCACCACGACAACGCCTCGTCGCACACCGCTAAGCGAACGATCGACTATTTGGCGACATCAAACGTTGAATTACTGGGTCACCCGCCGTATAGCCCCGACCTCGCCCCTTGTGATTTTTATTTATTTCCAAAAATTAAAGAAAAACTTAAAGGAAAGCGGTTTATGAATGCTGAAGAAGCGGTGGCTGCGTATCGCGATGCCATTGAAGAGAACCCTAAAGACGAGTGGGCAAAGTGCTTTTCCCAGTGGTTCCATCGCATGCAGCGGTGTATTGACGTGAATGGACAATATTTTGAAAGGATATAATAAAACTAATAACTGGCTAATGTAATCAGTTTTTGATTTTCTAAGAACTTTCAGTTTGACCCTCGTATAGCATAATTTTCTTATAAACAGTTTAAATAATAATATGTTACCGATAAGGCAATGACCCGAGAATGTTTGCGGTATTAGATCTAAACACTAGCAATTACTGGCCAAATTAAAATATTAGATACTTTTTTACCTACAATAATTGCTTGAAATTCAAGATCGGACGGAACTAAAACTTGTAGAAAAAATAATACCTAATCAAAGTTACCAAATACGTAGGTCCGTAAGTTTTTTCACTTAATAACATCTATAAAATTGCAGTGCTGATTAATTTGTCTACGAAAAGTCAATAACCTAGCTACACTTAAAAAAAAACCCTAATTCCACTTAGGTTACCTACTCGGAACATTTAAAAATTCTGAAAGCCAGTATTACTCAATAATTGACGTAGATTGAATATTTTAACTTTTAAATACATTTTTTATGTAAAAAAAACTCTAGGTAGGTATTGATAATAATACACAATTTTTACATGGAAACTTTAACTTCTCCTATGTGAATTTTTGTTTATTACATATTGGTTCACCATATTTGTTAAATAACAACATAAGCCTTCATTTTCAATACTTCTATATTCACAAGATCGTTTAAGCATTTGCCTTCATTTTTGTTATTTTTACACGCTTTATTTTAACTACATGGTTTAAAAAGGTCTGCTACAACTTACTAGGCATAAAGTCAAGGGACATGCTGATGCCCAGACCTATGTCATTCTTAAAAGCTTATTTATTTTTAAACAAAAGGAAGTCTGTTATCGCCTTGTTTTGATCCTCTTATGTGAAGGGTCACAAAAAATCGATGTCAGAACCAGTAGGTACACTAGCTTGGAGAACAGTCCACATTTCTTTAAAAAATTTTACTACATGTACAAAATTACTAATGACTGTATTTTTTATTATCTTTCTATTTGACGGATATATTAATCTTGGATTTGCGGTAGCGTCTAAATTATATTTATCTTACATATCTACCTATCAAACACCTAGGTTAAAAACGGTCTTTTGAAGAGTAGTGTACGGAAACGCACCCATCAGAATTTACTGCCCGTATAAAATCGTATACAATTTTTAAGAGAAGATGAATGACAATAATTTTCGAAATTATATTTTTACACATTCTCTGTTTGAATCATTTGAACTAAACTTTAACTGAACAGGAAGATTATCGATATTCAAATCTTAACTATTACAGTTTCAAACTAACATGATACGCGTTACATCCGTCGACGGTAACAATTATAAAACAAAGCGTTATTGTTAATATGTAGCTTAATTTGGTTGGACAAAAAACTCTTGTTGTTCGGCTTGTTCGCTCACCACGCAAGAAACAAAACATCCTCATTTAGTACGCTGAGCTGATAGCTATCTTGGCGTAATTATATCTGAGGATTATAATGCGGTTCAATGACCGTGTCACGGGCCCAACAAAGACTACTTATAATAAGAAGCTTCTTGATCATAAAGCAAGGACACTAATATTGAAACCCAGTTTACTGAACTTGAAAAGGCAATTGCAATTTTTACGTGCCAATTTAATACAATAAAATTATAAGTCATCGTAATCTTATAAACCGGATAATTATGTAATTAATTGAACTTGGTAACCTACTGTGAAGCAATGACCTTCAATTGTGAATTAAACTACTTTTTACCGTTCAGATTATGTACATACATTATTTAACAACACTCAGTTATGTGTATTTTATACATAACCCAGATGTCGAATTAACTGACCGAATTCCTTTTTTTGTCCTAATTAATGTTAATGATCTAATTTATAAGTTATATGCATACTATGTGCTTTAGTTTTGTTACTTAACACCGTTTTATATAGCTCTATTTTGTGTTTTTCTACAAAACTAAAACAAAATGCCTCTCATGCTTCCCTTCAAGTAAATAATAACTAAACTAAAAAATAACTTTATGGTTTCAACTTAAGGTTGCATGACTCACATACCTATTCTGTTATTAGATGTAAGTATAGGAAATTCCTAATACGTTACTGTTGGTTTCGAGGTAGAACATGGTGTTGTCGTATATCGTGGAAACTCAACGCAATTCTTGTACAAAATTATATAGTCTAAATTCGCATCTGGTTAGCCTACAGCAAAGGCGAGCTAATCTGATCGGCTGATGAACCATCATTTCGGCAAATCATCCCGTGGCATTGTTGAGACCATGTACCACACTACTGATGACAGATATGTGGTTATATTTGATGACGCATACATTTTAACATGCTTGAACATAAGACGATCACCACACCTTCAATTCATGTTAGAAGTACCGTTCATTTTGTACTGACATTGTTGCTTATTTTTAAGGAGGAAACTTAAATAATTTAGCTATGCGAAGTTCTAATGATGGGTATAATTGGTGATGATGGAAGGTGTAAATGGTGGCTAGAATAAACATCGAGTTCATTGCCTCTTAGGAATTGCTACCGCAGCGATGGTAGGATCCTTCCAGCCCGTACAAAAAAAGTAACAGCCTTAATAGGCACAACTTAAACTTCTGCTCCTTTACAGTACCTATGCAAGACTTGCCTACATGCAACAAAATTGACATTGTACAAGATGTTAAAGGTTTAGTAATTGATGTCAAAAGGATGATCTAAATGTAAAAAGCCTTTGTGTTTAGAATAATAGCGGGGCATAATGTTATTGAGAGAGATCAAACGGATTCTTGGCATTGAACTTGGGAGTGTACCCACTTGGCGTTGTTGCCAAATGTGCCGAATACATTGTAATATCTGTTTGCGGTAGTTGTTGGTACCATTCGTAGGTACACGTCGAATTCATAACTATTGGTTGGCCGACTTTTATTCAGAGTTATGTATTACGATTTCACCGATACAAAATGCCTGCAGAGCCTAACATGTATGTTTACAAAATGGCATACCTAAAGTCGTTACTACAAAATCAATCATCACTTGTTATTTTTCAAAGTAGTCCTAAGTACTTCATTGTGCTTTTTTCTTCACTGCCTACTTCCAAAAGGACGAGACAGCATAATACAAACGGTTCCCCATGTCTCGTCAGTCACGCCCACGACTCAAAGGCTTGCGATAACAACTTCACTATTCAGATAATCGCATCAATGGATTGCTTTGCATACTGCGCAAAAAACATGAATTGGATTAGGATGGAAATACCATGTATTCGTGATGATTTTGCCTATCAAAAGCACTTATAATGTATGTACTTACGTGTAATTAATAATAGCTTGAGTATAAGAAAGGACATTCTAGTTGCTACCAATATCGTAAGACGAATTTGTATTGATCCAAGAAACAGCTACGAACCTTATAACAACTCGTACGTCATAATTGTTGTTTGTCGAACACCTAGACGACATAACAGTCTGGAAAATTTGCACATCCATAAATGTTTCTCGAAGTTGTGACAGTTACAACGGTTAAAGAAAATTATAGTGTACTTACGATGATTTTTTGTCATGTCAATAAAAATACCACAAGCGTAGCTTGCTCACATATAGGTCTACTAATGCATGTGATAATTAATAGAGTGAGCTCAATAAATTGTATATTTTAACCAGTTATTGTCTCTTGTCTGTACAAGATTGGCTGTTTGAGATCGCGAACACATAGAGAAGAGATAAAAATAGATAGAGAAGACTGTTTACCTTCAGCGAGGCCCAAATAAATCCTTTTTACATTCTAAAGGATTAAGCTTAATACGTGTTGCATAGGGAAATTCCAGATTTTTTTTTGTAATGGTCTCCTGAGTTCCTAGTACAGGGGTGCCCAAAGTTCCCAAAAAAAATCCCTATTGCATAAGCAAACTTGCTGGCAAGTTAAGTTAATTATTCCGTAAGTGTCCTATTACAGTTACAATAAACCAATTTTTAAGTTGTAACTTTTGTAGTGATGAAACAAAACGTTTCATTCAGCCTAGGCCTCCAAGTTCAATGCAGTTCAGTAACTCAGTATCGAACAGGTTTGCGGTATTGACGAGGTCTATTACGTTTTGTAGGTTTTATTGTAAGCTCCAACTAAAACACAACAGGACATGTTTATGCAACTCTCCAATGCACCTGTTATAAAATAAAATGGCGACGGATAAAAGTAAGCAATATCGGTAGGCCGATTAAAGATATGATTAGTCATTCTTGATACTTGATATTTTGATTCGAATTATAAATTCCAAGTAGCATCTTGATTAAAATCGATACTTTATACACTGATTTATCAACCGATTATTGAGCTCATATTTCATTATTGCTTCCTTTGCACGATTAACACACATAATATATGAGTACATTCACACATGTTTCCAAGACGGTGCAGTTAAGTTTGAATGTCCAATTTTTTCACTTACTTCTACAACATAACTTTTTAATGTACTCTGCTAATAATATATTTTTTACTTTCCTAGAAATTCTTCAATACGCAATGTCTATTTTTAGGTGACGAACGAACAATCAATACATAGCGCACAAGAATATCCAGGATAAAAATAAAAGATAGACAAAAATGCCGGTAAAGATAATCCTGTTTGAAAAGGGTTTCTTCGACGAGATACTCTATTTAACATTTTATGTAAACTTGTTCCAGGTTATAGGAGTAAATATTGTTTTATTTACAAACCTTGTTAAAGAAACTATGGTTATTACTTGAGTATTGTAATTTTCTGCAGCTGAATTCGCTTAAGCTAAAGTTCCCGCGCTAACCGTGAATCATCCGAAGATTCTAAAGCTTCTTCGCTATCGTAGTTGATTTATGTAAATATTAAATTAATAATCTGTTTTTCTCAATCACGACGCAATGAATCAATCGATAATAATGAAAATTGTGTGAAGGTAAAAGAAGACCCTGCGAATTTCAATTACCTGAAATGATTATGTATTTTTTGAGATAGGTCATGGGCTCATAGCTAAGATGACAAATGGAGGGATAGTGCAATATTCCCTTAAGGTTTACTCTGTTGCTGTTCAAAAATTTGCATTGAGAGGTAAAGCTATGGTCACGTTGTTATTATGTTAGCTGGTATTTATGTATAAAATGAATAAATGCACGTACGTAAAGGTTATTATTGGGTAGCCTGTTATCTGGTCCCTGCGATCTAGTAAGTTCTCTTAGTTAATGGAAAATGGAAGAGAAACAACTACTGTACGTAGGCAGGTACCTTTACGTTATTATCATGAAAGTATTTTTTTTATTTTTAACTAGTTTTGGTACTTTTGGGTTATGAAAAATTTACATAATTACATTTTAGGTTTTAGCTTATAATTTACGATGGTCCTCCACTATAGACAATGCTTAGTTGATCACACGGTTTTGCCTACTAGAACCTGGTCTCTTACCATGAACTCTTAAAGCAAGACAGTTTAAGATGTGCATTGTGTAGTGTAATGCGGTGCTTCCTATCAACGTAAACTGTCTTGTTTTAAGAGAGCATTATAAGGGGGCTGATGGCTATGTAAATCCGATAAACGCTTATTTATAACCTTATGCCAAGACCACAACGGCCTGTCCACAGTATCTTTCGAATACTTTTTACGTTACACTAAAGACATTTATTTGTTCATTCTGGATCGATCACCTCATGTATAAAAGTGATTTGTCTTCTCTTCCTCGTACATTTTGCATGAAGTGGCAACCATGACAATCTGCGATGGCACGACGCGTGTACCAATCAGGCAAATCAATGGCGCTTATCACATGCCTTTGTAATAGACACACGATTACAGGGCGCTACATGGAAGACTGGCTTTATATTTAAGTAGGTATGCGATTAAAAAAAAAATATGTTTTTTTAATGCAGTGGTAGATAACTTTTATTTTAGGGATGAGCTCGGCTTTACTAGCCTGCGTACAAGAAAATCAGTCAAAACGTCTGAATACCTGTAATGAAACTTTATCTGGTGATTACAAACTGAGTTTAAACTTGTTATAGGAATCCTATATCCTTCAAAACGTTTGGCTTCGAAATAGATATACTTACTACAAGTCGAAGGCTTAAGCAGAATCTTTATTGGTAGGACCTAAGTCGGCCAAAATATAAAGTTGGCTCTTAGGATAGATGTGTATAAGGATTTCAAAGCAACCACATCGTTCGGTCTTGTTCAACACAATCAAAGACTATAACTTGCTGGAGAAGCTCGCGGTTAAATAAATTCTGCGCAGAGGGATCGATTTACCGATTATTGCGGATAAGCAACGCTACCGCAGTTAAATGAAGGACGGAAAGATTGATGGGTTAACATTGAAGATCAAGCCAGGAATAGGCGAGAACACGTCATACCATCGATCTTGCCGAGACATTTGTATGACAGCTGGTATACAACTCATGAATAAGGGATCTGATTGAGTCAAAAATGTAGACTTGCCCTAAGTAAACACGTGAGTGTAACTATGGAATTTTGAATATATATTTTATGGAACATTTGGAATATATACCTAAATAAATAACACAGTACCTAAGGAATAAGTCACACAGGTTTTGTTACTGCAGTAACTTAAACATCCACTCCAAAAATAAACATAACCACCTCAATAATGTGGTAACTGGTATTGTAGAATTTGGTTGGCAGTTACTTAAAAACCTGTGCTAAAAACCAACTGACTTTAATAAGAATAACACTTGCATATTGGTAATTTTATCTTCGTTCAAGACCGTTAACTGCCATTGTATAATCTATTAACTAAGTACTATATTACAGGATATTACAGCATTTTTATTTCTGGTACAACTTTTTGCTTTTAGTTTTTGCGCGTCTGAACATTGCATTGTTCTTTTAAGAAGAAATCAGTTAACACGCAATTACGAGAAGAATATGATAAATGAAATTGAAAGAAAAGATGGCATTATTAGACCTACGACAGCATATTATTATGTGCATGGTTTATTAAAGGGCTCCATACACGGTACGATGGATCACTTCGATTAACCGTGACGATCTCTCGCAAGGAGCCATACGATGTTAACATACACAAGAGGTCCTCCGTTACGATCGATCGGCAGCAACAGATCGCACCGCACACTGGGCTTTTTAATTGTTCAAGTGTATTTAGCCTAGAATCAACGGCGATATTTGTGCAAGTTCAGAATAAAACCTTCATGCTATTAAATAACCTAATTGGTTATATCCATTTTAGTGCTGATTTGCTGCATGTGTTCGCGTGACTAAAGGTCGCGAGTGCGCCTATTTTGAGACCTCGTAAGACAGTTGCTCTACACGACGTGATCAGGGGGCTAATTTAATTTTAGCAAAATATATTTTTTTGCGTTACCATTCAGTGATGTTTACTGCCAGTATTTTGGGCGCTACGATTAACATCGATCTAGAAAAAATAGTTGTTAATAGTTTTATTTTAGTTTCCTATTGAGGTAATTTATATAAGTAATTGACATAACATTTATTTACTTCAGTAAAAAGTGTATTTTTTAATTATTGGCTTTTATTTATTAAGATGTATATAATATATGCTACAAAATGGTACAGTCTAATCCAGTAAGAGTGCGTAGTCGACACCAAACTTTATATCTTGAACATCGTATTCAAAAATGTTTAGTACTAGTATCTCAAACCTAAGAAGAGTAGTAAAGATCGTGAAAAGCTTCACAAAAAATGACGGCTAGACAAAAACTGTAATAACAGTCTTCATAATCACAAATGCTGTTTATTGAATAAATACGTTTTAATACCAGGTAGCATTCAATTTAAATATAAGGAAAAAACAAATGCTACTTCTTAGTATTGCGCTACATATAAGTGCAGTCATTGTTTAACTCACTTCAATAGCAATTAGGAATCGCATCGCTTCTTGTTTGAAGTAAAAACAAATGCTGGTGGCAAAAAAAATACCTCTCTACTCGACTTGTGTGTAAAGACAATACTAGGTCATATGGGTACTGTTGAGATGGTAAAAATATTAATTTCAACTAATAATAAAAGGAGAAAGATTTATACGTGTTGAAGGGAAACCAGAGTCAGCCAGTAATTTTGTATAAGCTTTTTCTCATAAAAAAATGGAAATGATATCTCTTTTTTTATTAGGTAGGTAGGTTTTTCTTTAGTCTTGTATATACGCTTTACAGCTACAAAACATGCAGATTCCGAGTAAACATTTTCGGATCACACATTTTTTTTAGTCAGTCACTGCGCCAATCAGATCATCTAAAGAAGATTTTTACGTATGCATGGCTAGCTATAAACGTTCGAATTCGAACCACAACCACATTCATAAACTAAAAACAAATGAGCGTTTAAGTTGAAAACATCATTCCACGCGGTTTAAACAAGGAATAGTGAAGTTCAATAAATAAAATCTTAGTACAGGCATCCATTACAAGCAGTTAGGTTATCTGGCTAGTGCCTGTGGTCAACATCGATCGAATTAACATGGACCGTGCGCCCGACCTATCGGAGAATCTTCTGACGGACGCAGCGCTGCTAACAATGTTAGTTTTACATCAGCTACAAGATTTTTCACGTCGATTAAATTGCACATTTTATAAAACAAATGCCTATTGCCTCGTTATGGTTATCGAATTGGTTGTGTACTCTATAATTTTGATTAGAGAGTTATGTCGATGGTTTTTTAAATAATAAATCAATTTATTTCAGGTATACTTAAATGGAATAGTTTTATGATAATTGTATTTCTTCACAAGTATTAAAATTTAAACGCAACTATCAGGAAGGAAAATAATAATTTATAAGTGATATTTATAATATTAATTTTCGTTAGTTTTAATTCTAATTTTCAAACATATTTGGTTTTTTAATCTTAACAAACAACGTAATAAATATACGCTATGATTCTATTTTATTTGACCCGGCATGGCTCAAAAAGAAAACAAACATTTAAAAACAATAGCCTATTGTTAAGAAAACACTTTTAAAAACTAAATTTAAATTTAGAAAGTTTTTGTCACACACAAAAAAGTACTTAAATATTGTCTTTCTTCTCGATACAAATAGATACATAGGAACAAAAGGAAATGTTTAATCGATTTTAATCTTTTAATCGATATTTGAAATACCGTTATTTTCTCGTCTGTAGTGTTTGCCCGAATGTGTTTCCAGCCAGTGACATTGTATGCGATAAATCGCGTTCGGTACAAAACCCTTCGTCACGACCTTATGCATGCATAATGGGACACAGCAGGACATTGGCGAAATTTTTCACATATCGAACTTTCAAATTGGAATTCATTAGAACTATTAGTTGAAATAATGGTATAAATTTAACCGTAATTGAAAATAAATTACAAAATTTAATTTAAAGTTATCTGCATTCTTATAAACTTTATATTGCAATCCTAAAATAAATGTTATAGCTTTTTTTGTAAAAAAAAAATTAAGGCTCTATATAATATTATTACTCTTATATGCTATGTTGAACAATATATTATCTATATTAATTATTTTACGCTCGCTGTATTATTTAAGTGTGTTCCGTCAACCGATAACGTCTGCCCTTAATTTAGACATCAACGAGCGACTGCACTTTTGCAATTAAATAATTATGAGATCATCTTCGTCATGTTGTTGTTAATTTTTAAATAATAATTACATATGATTATGTATATCCTTAGATTTATTTATATAGAATATTTCTTATTTTTAATCCAAATTTTACATACCTAATTTACGAAAGGTCTACGTAAATAAAAAAAATAAAAAAGTCACTAGTACTCACCTAAAAATCCTTTAGCACTCAATAGTAATCACTATCACTGTAAAGTTCAATCTTATTCTTTGAAGAATAATCAAAACTGTGAGTTAAAAATATCGTATCGAAGTGAGCTTCTCGTATAGGAGTCGGTAAGAAAATGGCCAGTTTTCGTAGGGGCTGCAGTTGTCCTTGCGCGTGGGCAAGGTCTCGGCGAGGCTGTGTAAGGCTGTATTGATGCGCGCCGTTGCTCCTGCGCCTCTTATACCATGCGTATGGGCAACAACACATGATACACTTGGCACTCTTATCGATACAATTAAACGCGTCATAGGTGCTTCGTGGGGGCAACAGTGTTTTGTTTTTTATCAACGATTACTTCTGGCGATTAAATTGTGATTACTGATTTGCGTGTCAAGTCGTGTCGGGCATGGTTGTGATGAGGTTGAATGGTACTGTTGATTGACCGGGTGTTTGCCAAGTAATTGTAAGGAGGATATAGGAATATAAATTCCCATTTCGCCAAGACAGTGGTATAGATTAAAAAATATAATCATGTGTAACGAAGCCATTAAATTAATATAGACGACAAATAAAACCATAACAACCCATCTTTGAAAACTTTACAGGCGAAGTAACGGACAAAGGCTACTTAGTAGGTACTTACTAATTTATAACCTTTTTATAAAGAGAAATGAAGATTTATGATTCCATCATTATAATACTTTTATGTCTTTAAAATTATGAAAAATAAGTACTTTAAGTTTGGAAATGCGTGGGATTCATGCGCGCACGCACCCACGACACAGAAGTGTGGTTAATCTTTTATTTCTTTAATTGAGTCCGTTGATTCCCGTTATTCAATTTCTTAATTGCCTTATACGTTACTTAAGAGCAAAGGACCTTTCTTACAGAGCCGCAGCCGCATGTACCCACGGGATTCACAGTGCTTGGATACGCACGATTGGATATTATGCCAAACAAACTCTCCGAAACTATATTTAATATGTACGATATTAATTTAATTGAGTAGAAAAGAATAAATAATACACTTTGATCGTACCGAGAAACAATAATTTATTATTTATAAGTATTTATTTCTTTAAACAAGAACCTCTTACTAATATAAACATAACATAACATCACGCCTGTATTCCCCGAAGGGGTAGACAGAGGTGCACACCCATAATTCGCCAGTTATGTTTTTAAGTCCTAATGTAATAGGGGGCGTATTGCCATCAACCGGGCACAAATCCAGACTCCGTGCTGCTACTAAGAATTACCTAATGGAAAAACTCAGTAACAGTGCGCGACCCGGGATTCGAACCCAGGACCTCGTGCTCAGCAGTCGCGCTTAGCAACCACTAGACCAACGAGGCAGTACTCTTACTAATAAACAAATTAATGCCAAATATAGTACCTTTATATGAAAATAATAATGTTAATCTCTAGCTAATCTCCGAGTAGTAATAATCCGAGTAGTAATCATCGACAGTCGTTCAAAAAGTTGCGGAACTCAGAAAAGATTCTCTATAGTACGGTATTATGAAAAACATTGATTAACATTTTTTGACGATTCCATATAAGGTATTTTATGTAACCATACACCCAATTACGTATTACCAATTATGAACAGTATACCAGTTCTGTTTGACCCTTTAAACTAACAATTCTTACGGTATGTGGGAATATGAAAAAACGGGATAATCTGATCCAAACGTGCGTTTAAATTTAAGTGTAATAAAGTTGCAATTTTACTTATAAATGTTTTGTATGTTGTCAACTCAGCGGGGAATATGAAGTCCGGAAAAAAGATCGCCAGTAAAGTTATTCACGTGTCAATGATTAAACGGAGTTAAATGATTAAATTAAACGGGATTTAGCAAAGGGATCGTGCTTTTTTATTTTGCTAAATATTTAAATATTTGGGTCAAGCTTCGTAGGCCTATTCTTGAAATTTTTTTTGGGACCTAATAAAACATAACTAGCGTAATGTGGGTTTACTATATGTGCACCTCTGCCTACCCCTTACCCCGGGGAATACAAGCGTGATGTTATGTTATATTATGTTATTTTTTTAATTCAGTTTTTAATTGTTTTTTAATAAAATTAAATTGGGGAGTGAATGGCCAACTGCGACCAAAATTGCATAGGAATTGTAAAGTTTCGTACTCTTTAACTTAATAATGGCACCAAATTATTTCAATATTATGTATCCATTGGAAGGAACTAATTAAGATCAAAATATTGACAGGATTTTCTTTTCAATCATAATGAATCATATTTCCGTTAAATCAATATATGTTATTTGACATTGGACTTGTATTAGAATTGAAATTAAATTCAAGAGTAGGTCACCTGGTACAACCTCGAAGTAATCTTATTCGTATATAGTTCAATCGGGCTTGCAAACGTCATCATTTAAAGTTAAAACAAAAGATTTATTAACTTGTCCAATAATGTGTACAAAATAGTTTTAACATGTTAAGTTTTATTGCGCATGGAATCACAATAACGTTATTCGAAAAATTACTGGTAGTTAATTAATTAAATGCACAGCTTCATCATTGACATAGTGGCTAAGCGATCGGATTGCTACGCTAAGGGTTGCAGGTATAATTTCCGCTCGGAACAAAAATTTATGTGATACGCAGATGTTTGTCCCGAGTTAGGGTGTTTGTGTATGTGATATTGTGAAACGCACCCACGATACAAGAGTAATTCCTAGTGTTGAGCGGCTTTTTTTTTTAATGTCATCATCATCAGCTGGAAGACGTCCACTGTTGATCCAAGCCCTCTCCGTTTTGAAATGTTCAGCTTGCACTATACAAATACCCCATTAGGCACTTACGTAGATATCATACTATATATAGATAGTATTTACTTATAGGCAGGATCTTTTCATGAATGCTTACAACCATCATGAAGTCACATAAAATTGCATGCATAATAAAACACGATTACAAGTCATGCAACAGTAATTTAGCCGTCATCTTTTAGACAATTGAATGGCCACGAGACGTTGAATCGGACAGCGATACCCACATACATGTTATCCTGATACCTAGAGTTAAACGGCATCATGTATAGCCTTTGTAGGGAAATAAGAATTCTCACTGGATTGTTCTGTTTTTTTTTTGGTCAATTGATATTATAAAAGCATGTATCGACGACCAGTTTGGCGCAGTGGACTGCAGTGCTAAGGGATGCGGGTGTGATTCCCGCAAGGGATAAAAAATGTTTAACCGCAGATGTATGTCCCGAGTCTGGATGTATGCGTTAGTGGTACCTATTTCATGTTTGTGGAAAGCACCCAGGATACAGGAGAAATACTTAGAGTGGAGCAACATTTAAAAAATGTCGAAATATGTTTTACGCCTAACGTAAACCACAGGCCAGAGCTGAGTATTTATATGGATATTTTAAAAAATGTGATGACTGTACAATTCTTAGTTCGCTGGAATCCGGTAGAAACGATTGGTCTGCATAATGGTTGGACAATAAACAATAAGCATAGGTACTTCAATTGAATGGGCATTAGATACAAAAACCATGTTGAGGATGTTATTTTATTGATCACAACATCTTCCTTATAAAAAAATGCATAATTTTATTTCTAATGGCGTAGAGATCAAAATCTTCCTTTAAAAAAATGCATACCTATCTAATTTTACTGCTAAAATGGCGTGCATGAATAACATACATAATTCTAAAATAAAAAAAATCTGTCACAAATAGGCTAATGAGAAGACAGTTTAATAATTATCACTTTAAAATTATACACAAAATGCTCAAATGATTATAAAACACGAAAGTTTTATGTTCACACCTAGGTTACACACATAATTCACAGCCAATTTATTATCAACTGATTTATTTTATACATATTTTAAATATTTAGATCTACTAAAGACATTTTATTCAAACAAAAGTTATGTAGGGAAGTACTAAATTAATGCTAACGACTTTTCGGCGTACGTATTATCCTCCGTTTCCCGTTAAAATTGACGCTTAGCATTTGATAAATTAGCCTCACTATACCGAACTTAATTAAAGAACACAGCCATGCATTTTAGCAAACCTGCCTCCTTAGTCCTTACCATGAACTCTTAAAGCAGGACAGATTAAAATGTGGAAGCGAGACGCCGCTACGTGCAGTGTAATATGTCGTCTCGCTTTCACAACGTAAACTCTCCTGCTTGAAGAGTATAAGGCAAGGGGGCTGAAGCCTTTTTGGAATATTCGAATCCGTCCTGAGTGTTTTACTGTTGACGGTCTCGTAATATAAAAGCCACACGAATCGGTGGATCCATTGATAAGCCACCCTCCTTTTTTAACATGAGAGACACCGTGTCACCGTATCACGAGCAGCGCGTTAAGACGTCAACCCCAACAGTTAGGCATAGATCTTCGACTACTACAGATAGAAACCCTACAGTCCAACAACTGGCCCTAGATAAGAGGCCCAGATGCGGGATAAATAGAACAGAATGGCACAACGTAACTGGATTGTAAAGATCAGGTAGACAGTCTTTCAAAGTAGAATACTGTAAAAGGAATCCTCAACATACCTTAACTCTGAAAAGACTAAGCGGTGATGAGTCCAGAGCCTCGTAAAATTGCAATTAGGTATATATATTATAACTGTTGGTACCTATACAGGTATTAGCCACTTAGGCCTCTGCATTTATAGGTACGTCACTTCAGTGCGCCGTGGGCAAGCTCCGATTCACGTCACGAACTGTCATGTTTTAAGATAAAAAATCACTTTAGTGACCGAAAATGGATATAGATTGTAACCTCCAGCGACATTGCTAAAAGATGGGCATTATACTGAATAACCGTTACGTGGTTATGTCAGTAGCCCGCACTTCTGCGAGCCTGGTATAAAAGCAAATAACCATTTTAAAACGTGTTAATATTTTCATATAAATAATTGGTAGCCATTATTCATATGGGTGTTATAACTTTTTTAAATGTTATCTCAACAGGTTATCGTGTTCAAACCTTTCAAAGGTAAGTGCGATCGATTAATCAAATAACGTCTTTGTTATTATTTATTTAATGTTACCAATATTGCACACTATTGATTGCACCGACTATCGTCTTAGCATAAAAAATATAGGTTTTAGTCTAGCTACCTGTGTTTCTCACGTACCTGTGTGCATACTGCATAGAAACCCTTATCGAAGCATCATCCTATTGAGTTTAACGCTAAACTTAAATCCTTTTTTGGAAAAGTAAATAATAGTGGTTGTTTAACACATCTGCCTTAACTTCAAGCGATAGTAATTTCTACTTCCATTTACAGGCACCTCAAAACCTAAAGAGACACGTCCTGGCAACTTAGCTCCAGACCGCAAAGGATTTTTTTTTCACCACTTAAACGCATGTTTTCATACTTAACGCTCAATGACTTAAGCTCACATTAGGCTGGTATGTGCACCTCTAATGATCGTAGTCCTTTTTCCTCGAACAATCATGACTAAACCAAGAATAAATGGAAATTTTTACTTTATACAACGATTTGTATTACAATTATATAGTCATAAATAATAATGTAGGAACCTACTGTATGTACCTAATGGGTCTAATGAAACAGAATATCATACAGTGTTCTTCCGATTACCTGAATGACAACATGCCATGTTCCGCCGATCTAAACCTCATTAAATTTTGTGACGACATTAGACAAACAAAAGGCAGAAATTCAACCGATAGGTAAGGATGAAATACATAAGGACTTATAATAATTATCAATATTCATTCTATGATAACAACGCAATTAACCAATTTGTAACACAGATATACACGTTTCCTTGTACTACTCCCAGAATTCTCCTCCATCCAAATACGATCAAAATGAGACAAAAAATCTTTTCGCGAATAAGGTGGCAGCCACTATAAAATGTAATGTTTACCCACGATGCACTAATGACTTACTGCGAAACGCGAAAAGATGCAATTTTAAATCAGGTAATTATCAAAAAATAATAACGAAGCTACTTGCTCGCAAAGGAGGTTTTGTCAAACCACAGAGACTGAGCTAAATTCACCAATGTTTAGTAGTTAAAAAATCATTTAAATAAAAATGTTTAAAACTCTGCTTCATTGGTCTAGTGTTCGCTAAGCGCTACTGCTGAGCAGGACCTTGGTTTGAACCCCGGGTCGTGCGAAAGTGTTATTGGGTTTTATCATTAAGTACCTCATTCTCAGTCTATAGTTGTGCCCGGTCGATCGAAGGAAATAGGCCCATATGGGTATCGAAGTTTTTTATAAGTTTACAATAATTAGTAAAATTAAATAATTATGTAGTCTTGATCCTGTAACTAAGAAAGCTGTAGATGAGGGCTCAATAGCAATCAGTTTTCTAAACCCTAGAATCCCTCCAACAAACATAAAACAATAGCTGCACACTGCATTTATAATAAATATTTTGTAGAATAGAAATTGAGCCAAGTTAAGTAATTTATTTTCTGTTTTATCGTGTCAGTGGTCCAAAGGTAAACTATTGTTTACATCAAAAGTGCGTACACTGTGACTCATGTTAACAATTTGTCAAAAACATTAGGTTTCTGTGTCGAGAACACGTCTTACATAGTAATCCCCTGATCAACCTTGACTCTCCAATAACCTCTCAATACCAAGGTGAATGATTCGTGTTTAGTTTCTGTAACAGGATATTAAAGAATAATATGCCTAGGTAGTCACATTAATTTGTTTAAGCAGTCCTTGATTAGAAGGCATGCGTAGGGATCTCGTATTCAAATATGTAGTTGCTCTATAAATAGTTGAGTATTCGGCGTCGTAGTAGTGATTACAAACAGAATATGTAACAATCAATCAGTTACGAACAAAGCTAAGGAACAAAGATAAACAAATATAATCATTAGTTATGAACCTATTGTCATCCAACATCCAACCGATTGTTAAGATTCTATTTTATTTTGTTTATTCTCATTCGAGATTTTGTGGTAATGTTCAGGGAAAAAGGCTTTAACAACATTATTTTATTTTTGGTTATTGGCGACGAAATAAAATAATGTTGTTAAAAAGCTTGATACTTATTGATAAAATCGGTCAGTACGAAATAAATAACTAAAACCTCACGTAGTACGAATACCGCGGTAATATTGTTTTTCTTTCTCATAAATCGTGCATATCTTCATTATGTCACGTCTGACCCAATACTACAGGCAATACTTCGCACCAAAAAATACAAGAGATAAGCAAGCAATCTTTGATCCATGTAACACTTGACCCATTTACAGTTACTTATGGTAGTTGCAGTTTTAACGGGTAGTGTTAAACGGAGTGCATGAATCAATGTGATAAGGTTTTGGCGCGCAACCACTTATGAGGGTCATTGACTTGCTGCACGTTTAGGGAGCGGTCACAGTGGTAGCACATCTAGACTGTGGTGGTTGTTCAAACTACTATGATGTCGTTCTAAGTTCTTCGATTTAGGTAAATTAATAGCAACACAATGAAATTCTTTATTATAAAAAACAAACTAAAAGTAAATAATGGACACAGATAATAAATAATAAAAGCTATAACTAGACTAAATAGTAAATACTAAATGGGAACTTGAACATTGACACTGTAGCTCAGTTGACAGAGCGGCGCCACGGTACGGCGAAAGTCGCAGGTTCGAGTCCCGCTCGTGTCCATCATTTTTCAAGTTTCCTTTATCAATTTAGGTAATAAAAACTAGGTTATATAAGCTTACACCCCCCTTATTCATAAAAAAACCGGTTTTTAACCGTAGACTAAATTATTTCCGTTACTGTCGTTTGCATGTCGAAGAACAGAGATGTCAATAGACATAAATCTTAATACGTGGTCTAATTAATGTTGGTGTGATCCTCGTTTATGAATAAGAGAGATATAATTAATTTATAACTACAATTGTTTGATTTCACATCTAAGAACAATTCTTTCTTTATGATTTTGGCTACTGTAATCGACCACTAGGTAATTATTGAGAAGGTATGCCAAGCAAATTTTATTATTACAGTGCCTATTAAAACATGGCCAGAGTACACTACTTTAAAGAATAAAAAGGCAACGTAAATTGTATAAGTGGGTCTTAAGGATACCTATAAGGTTCTATAAATAAACGGACAGACACAGAGATGTTGCTTTATAAAATGAATACCTACTTAGGTACCAAAATAATTATTGTATAATGATATAAAATGTAATAAGTAGGTAGGTAATGTACCTACCTATTATATATGTTCCAACAGACTCTGAATGCTGAAAAGCTCAGTGAATTTTAAAATTCCCATGGAAACGCATTTTTGGAAGAAGATAGGAACCTACTTTGAAGAAATAGACCGTACCTACCTTCAATAATTATAACCAATACTATTGAATAAGGGACTCTAGTCACTGGAGGAATAATAAAATTAATAAACCTAGACTGAGTATTTATGAGTAACGGGGGGGGGGGGGTATGAGTAGCCCCCAACTTACTCTTGACTTGACAAAACATAGTAAATTATTTTAAAACACACCGTGGTTGCAGCAGTTTGAATGCAGCTTTATGAATTAAGCATTCAGTTTTCAAAATCTCCACGTAATGTTTAACGATGTCAATCAAGTTATTTAATCAACAGTTCTAAATGCTGCAAAAGTAAATCAACTTTGTACATTTTATCTGAAAATATCTCATTAGAGTCCATAATAATTATCTTAAACTATTTCTATTTTTTAATTTAGTAAAGTGTACAATTTTTCTACCACTAAATACTTGAATAGTTTTCATATAGCAATAAAAGTAACCTGTTAAGTGTCTGCTCCATCTAAGTTTATGTTAAAAGCAGAAAACATTTTTGTAAGTTTTTTAAGCGTAGTGGGCGAGTGGTGACTGGTCAAAGACGATGGCTGATGTTTATTAATACTTGGTAACACTTAAGTAGTGTTACCAAGTATTAATAACATCACTCTCACGCTCATACAATAAATATGTTCCTGGCTTTAAAATAAAGTGTTGCCAATGTTTTATTGAAGATTTTAGTCGAGTTTACTAAACGGAGTATTCGCTTGCTTAGGGTTAGAAATAATTAAATTCAATAAATTTACAACCCGGTGTGTAACACCAAATATAATAAATAGTATTTTCTTCCAGTACAGTTTTCAAGATTAATATTATACAATTATATCTTATTTAATTGTATCAAACGCAGTTTGCTCCAAATAAATTTTAATTTACAAGTCTAACCTAACCCCCATTGAAATGTAATTAAAATAAAGTTTCACCTTCTTATTTTCCCAATAGGTACCAACAGTGGGTATAAGATTTATTTTTGTTATTTAGTAATTTTCTTAAATTTAAAGTTCTGGCAACATTTTATTTGTATTAACTATTTATTTAGGCTTCGTTTCGATTTCGAATTCCGGTTCCGACGAGACGTCAACGCTAAATTTATCCGATTTTTAGTATTTTGCTTACTAATTTCCGTCAAAGAATTAAAGTGCATTCAATTAATCATTCAGTAGTCGTATTAAATAGTTACTAATACATATATTTCATCATGCCACGCGGTAAGTGAATCGTTTACGTGTTGTTTTTTCTCAATGTCGTCCAATGTTATGAGAATGTGCTTTCATTAAGAAATCTTCTTAGAATTGGACTATCCTTTGTGATTAAATCACGAGTAGTTTCAAGTATTGTATTAATATAATATAATAGATGGAACCTGACGTTTCTACAGTTTATATTATTGATTGTTTACTGGGCTATTAACCTTTGGTGACTACAATTTTGTTTGTTTAACATTACAGGTAAATTCACGAACCATAAGGGCCGTAATCGCAAGTTTACCAGCCCTGAAGAGTTGGAGGAGCAACGGAAACAAGAAGAACAAAAGCAGAAGCAAGTGATTCATTATTTATTAGTGTTGTCTATGACAATTATTAATGATGAAATTTTAAATCTTACAAGTGACGATTTATCCTGTACTCACTATATAAGTCCAGTGAATATCATGCTTCCGTGTTCGACTCTTGTTAGTTAAAATAGGTGTCAGTTTCCTCCATGACCAGGCATCCAGGTTTTTTTATTTAAAATGGCAAGTTTACCAAGGCCCCAAGTTGTTCAGATTCTATTGTGTCTTTCAAAGGTTAGTTACAGGAGCACGGGGTGTATGTGGCATCTCTAAAACATACTCTACAGGCTAAACACCTTAATAAGGAGCAAAATTAAAACAATATATATTTGCAATAAGAAACATACATTTCCATATTTACAAGCAAATAGTTAAAAAACCAAATAAATTACTTTTTGTGGCTTAATCTTAAGTTTATACAACAAACACCTGACTGTACTGATTAAATGTCATTGTATCACTTTCCAGGTGGAGGAAAGAGCATGGCAAAGAGACCTCGAGTGAAGAAGAGTCAGAAGATGAAAAGTCTGGCTCTGGCAGCGATGAGACTAGTGACTCAGATGATGATGTAAATACTTTTATACATAGTAATTACTTGTCAGTCATGTGATGGGTGTCTGTTTTCACATGTCGAGACTTCTCCTTTCATTAGAAGGCATGTTCAGCTGTTGGTCGGTCCTGTACCTGATTTCTTTCCGTTCTTGTTGGTTTGCCTTCGTATTGGACTGTGGGAGTGAGGGAATAGTGAGTGCACCTGTGGTAGTGTGCATACTTGTGCACTTTAATATCTCCTGTGTAGTTTGGTTAAAAATTTGGTCAGGATAACATTTTCTTGAGACAGCATAAGTAGTGCAATAGCTTGGTAATGAGCCTGCCCATGATTTGTTGTAGGAATTAATATAATTGCTCATACCCCATAAATTTTGAAAACAGGTAATATTTAATTCTGTAATACACTCCTATAAGAGAAGGTATTTATAAAACAAACCCTTTCTGTGTGGTGCCTGGGTATATAAACAAACACATATTATTGTTATTAAAGAGAATAAGTAGTTATGATAATCTTAATAAGCTTATATTTTTTTTATCATTGCATAGCTGTTGAAGGGTAGACCTTAAATTAAGATATCACAGTTATTCTTACTTCAGTCAGTCTTAAGCTTTTCTACCCATATTAAACAGTGTAATATGCATTTCTATCTAATAATATGCAACAGGTAATTTAAACTATTTCATTTCTATATTTCAGAGACCATCCAAAGCTAAGGGAGTATCAGGCCTCATTGAAGTAGAAAATCCTAACCGTGTAGTGAAGAAAAATAAGAAATTGACTAACTTGGACAATTTAGGTGAAGGCGAGAAACCTCAGCTATCAAGGTGAGATATGCCTTACTAATGGTAATGGGGAATTCTTCCTGGGTGTGCTTGTGTATGGGATTTTCTGTCTCAATACAATTCTTATAGATGGAAATGGTTTTTAGTGAGGCACTTAAAAATCACCCATTTACCGACAAGCTGGGAACTAGTATAACATAACGTCACGCCTGTATTCCCCGAAGGGGTAGGCAGAGGTGCACATATAGTACACCCACATTTCGCCAGTTAGGGAACTCGTATACCATAGAATATTATTAATTATACACCATTACATAGCTTTAACAAAGATAAGACAAGGTTTTTGTAGTCATTTCTCATTGTGTTTTACTTTATTTTTATTCATATCCATTAAGTTTATGGTGATATAGCATATTGAAAACATTTACAGGCGTGAACGAGAGGAAATAGAGAAGCAGCGGGCGGCAGCAGCGTACCAAAAGTTGCACGCGGAAGGTAAAACCGATCAGGCGCGGGCCGACCTCGCGCGACTCGCGATCATCCGCCAGCAACGAGAGGAGGCTGCCAAGCGTAGGGAGGCTGAGAAGAAAGCTAAGGATGAAACCCCCAAGAAAAGGTAATTTTGTTTATAAAACTAGTATAATGTACCTTCTTCCTACTAATATTATAACCACGAAAGTTTGTAAGGATGGACGTATGAATGTTTGTTACTTCTTCACGCAAAAATTGCTCGACGGATTTTGATGAAACTTTCAAGTATTAGCTTATTATCAGATTCTTATATAATTTATAATGAGCCTACCTATCCTTCAGAGTTTCACCTGCAAATTCAACGATGGTGAAAGTACTTCAAAAATTATAAAGATAATTGTAAAAAAGTTAGTGTTGATCTTTAAAAATTACTCTTCAATAGCTTACATACTATATATTCGTAGCTATACCACACATGTTTCGATTTGATAATGCAGATTTTTATGTGTTAATCCAGGGTGTCGGCTACATCCATATGAAATTTTATCAAAATCGGTCTAGCTATTTGAGCTTGAAGAGGTATCAAACTAAAAACACACTCACAAACTTTCGCCTTTATATTATTAGTGTGATAAATGAATATCGTTCGTTATAATTTAGATTTCTTTTGTATTCCCTGCTTATAAAAAGTGTAGTTTGCTATTATTGTACTAATATATTTTTTGTGTTTATTTACAGGTAGACTATTGAGCAGACGACGTGCCGTTTTGCTGTTTCGCATGCTCATAGTCTCAGGCTAGGTGGCTTTCCAAATCACACTCCTATTCAATATTGTGATCTTTTTATCCTATACAAGTTTTTGCATACAGAATTGTTCGTTCATGTATAAAGCATAATATATTTTTACACCTTTGATTTTGAGAAGCTTTCCTAGCTGTGACTTACCTCTTATTGTCTGAAATCTATTGTTTCTTCATTGGACTATCCAGAAGGCTTTGTAAATTGAAGTGACTGGTCGTAAAATTCTGGATCAAAACTCAAAAGTAAATAAGTTGCAAACTGAAAATCAAGCGTATAATTTAATTGTGGTGATAATTCACGTGTTCTTGTTGTTTTTATATATTTAGGTAAATTAAATGTTATATTTTACATAATATGAGCAGCATACAATCTACGCAATGTTTATTAAATGTCTACATTCTAAATAAATGTACAAACTATGTTTCAAAGCGCAATATGTATGGTGTTTTATTGACGACGTGCTGCCATGAACTAGAATCGTATGAAAACAATGATAACTCATTAGTCATCGATCCTAGATAATATTATGAAATGTAGACATTTAATAAGGCATTACACATATATAATAACATGTATATGCCATAATTACTTAATACCTATGTTTACCAATGATAAGCAAATTTCAATTAAAATATTTACTTCATTATAAAAGTCAATAAAGTATCTTTATGAAATATCGTGAAATTTAACCATGGATATGTAAATTTGAATTATAACTTATGATGAAATATGTAATAATGAAGGGTACGATGTCTACATAGTTTATATTTTAAATTCCACCGGAATATTAGTTACTTTGTGAAATTTTCATTAATATATATTCTACATAACCAGCTATAGATGTCTTGGAATTGAGAAAACAAGTCAGATATATTTACACACAACATTCTGAATGGTGAAATTTTCATAAAGTAATATACAATGTATGAATTTGCTTAGGACTAATTGTTAGATAGTCTCACTAGACAATTTTTATAAAGCAAATGTGTATCTATATAATAAAAATTGAAAATGATTCTATTATTTTCGTTTGCTTTGATACCACCTGCTTCTAGTATCCCACAATCGATTAATTACTAGTAACACTACCAAAATCAGCACTCGAGCTCAGGGCCTTACGACGATGCAGTACTTTTGTACCTATAGAATATTATTCATTAATTACCTTAAATATTTTATTTGTTAACTTTAGACAGCACCTAATCTAGTGGGTAGGGAAATTATATGCTTGACTATGACGTACCCAACGTCATGATTACATTCCTACATCAATCTAAATAGAAACTGCAACCGCCCCATATTCATGACAGATGTGGCGTCGGCTTAAAAAGTGATTGAACTTTATAGCTTTGGTTAGGTGAGTTCTAGGTGTTCCTAGACCAAACCATTCTGTGTCTAATCTAAAGATTAGACACTGCCTGATTGTTCGGTTCAAATCTAGATACGTTTCACATACATTTTGTGGCAATAGTATATACAGATTTCCCTAGCTCAATTTTTAGTAAGTACCTACTTAAATACTAAATACCTAATTTACGGCATATACATATTATCTTAAAGGATATTTATGTAAATCAGCTTTTTTACAGGCGAGTAACCAACCTTTTGTATTGTATCTATGTATTATATTTGTATTGTATTCATCCATCAGGCACTTGGCACGTATCAACGAACAGACGGCGAACTGAAGAATCCAGTGATTTTCCATAGTTCACGCATCATTATCCCCTGGGAGGGTAATATGGCGTCGTGGGTACGATGCTACGCGTCTACGATGTATGCGCATATTAAGTCGCGACCTCGTCTGGCTTATCTACTTAATGCTATTTTTCTTTTAACTTTTCGTTGTTCCTGTCATGACCGACTCCGTTTTAAAAGCCAACAAGTGTGGTTTTTTTTAGTAATAAAATTCATACAAATTCTTTACCATTAGGCGAATTCGAGCTGGGAGAAGATAATTCTTATAAAAACTAATCTTGGTTAAATTGTAACTTTACCTACCAAAATAAAGTTAGGTATACTTAATTGATGACTGAGGAACCTAAAGTCCAGCCCCTTAACATAAACCCTGACCTGCTTTAAGAGTTCTTGGTAAGAGGCCTGTACTGCCACCTACATTTCTTATTTTTTTTACTAGCTCTATCAATCAATAACTATAGGAATAAGTAAGTAGATATATAAACACCTACCTACGTAATTATGTTTACTATATTTTTATGCGAATGATATGGTGACATATCGCAATAAAGAGAAATAATTCGTTGATCACGTTACACAAAATAGCCGTGTTACGCCGCGCCGTGGCTTGGCCGCGTTGGTAATATAATAAAGCGTTTTATATTAACTACATAAATTTGGCGCCTCGGTCGACTTCGCTCAGATTCCGTGTGACTCGGATATAACACCATTAACTTAATATGCGCATACGTAAATTCTTTATGAGACAACATTTTCATGATAAAACACACTGAACAACTATAGGGAAAAGTGAGACGAAAATATATGGGGCGTTATTACCTATCTAAGTAGATCGACGGAGACAACGAGAAGCAGTCTCATTTAATTGGGGATGCATTCTTGACAAAACTTTGTGTGATCTGCAGATGTTGGTCCCGTGTCTGGGTGTTCGTTTGTGAAATGCACCCACGATACAGGAAAAAATCCTATAGTGGAACGGTGTTTTTTTTTAATTCTCTTTATTTTAATCCATAACTAAAAAAGAGAGTAAATACTTACACAATATTCTAAAGTATAAAATATAATATAGACCAAATAAAACAATTAGATGCTCTTATCGCCCGTCTATTTGTTATTCACCACACGTCTCCCCAAACATTTATGTATTCGCTACTCACGCGTCCTCACTGTCCAACACCTCAAACCCCAGTCTACACACCCCTAATACCTATCTATCACGTTTCCCCAAATGGAACGCTTCTGGGATCGAATTTACGGGAGTACTCCATTACAAAGTGTAAACCCTAACGCGGCCGTAAGATATCGGCCGCTCAATTTTTGTAACACAAGGGTGCAGTCAAATTGGCGGCCGATAAGCGTAGGGGAGCGTGCGGGTTGGACGAAGGTTGATGTAGGTAAACGCGAATGTAAAACGTAGATAATATCGGCTGCCTATCTGCTGAGCATCCTTATGTAGATTAGAGGACCAACCTTAGGGCGTCTATCGCTCCTTCAGCCTTGCCAACCTTTTACCTTACTTCAAGACATTGTTTAACCTCCATAAAGGATTGTAGTAAAACTGAAGTGAGGTGACGTTACGACACACTTCAATATACTTTCCTTGCAAGCCTGTCTAAATTCTGGTTCATGTAAATATTGTAAGCTTGAATGTTAAGTATTTGTCGTAACAAAATGTGAAAGACTTAGTTTCATGAATAAACTTTCAATTCTCTACAGTTCGGTGCTTTACGTGGAGATTAAATAGTTTATTTCTATAAATTGAAACGAGTTGGTACCTATAGCTTAAATTTTAGACCAAAAGCCCATTTATATAATAATATTATCCCAAAAATTCAAAAACATTTCGCTCGGTTTCGCCGCAGGCAAAGCTACACAATAAAAGGGTAGAAATATCTAGTTCTGGCCGTATCGCGAAACGAATTGCGCTGGCCGGCCTAACTGTGCAATTTACTTAACATGCTCCTTGTTGTACGAACAGATTTAGATAGCAAGTTGCCGGTGTTTGTTTACTTTTTGTCTGTGTAGGTATAGTAGAACCAAATGCGAATGTACAAGCTTTCAGCTTACATAAGCTATTATAAATCACTATTAACGCTACGTCTACTAATAAATAAGGAAACTAACTTAACTACCATACAAATCTAACATTAAATTTAATAGTAATAATGTCTCCAATATCCTAAAAACCTTTCTTATCTTCGCATAAGTCCACCGAATAAGAAACACATTAACACAAAAGGCTTTCGGTATCAACTTATTCATATTAGCAAGTCTCGGGAGTCCTGCCCAACTTATTGTCTGACTGCCTAACATATTACGTGTACGTGCCCGAATATCTAAATGCGTCGGGGGCATCCGTAAAGCAGTAAATTCTCATTACAGGTCCGCCGGCCGCGGTGCACCATCGAAGTATGCTAATTTAACACACATCTCTCAGCTGGGGCCGGGGCCAAACGTGCGCCCCCCACAAAAGTTCTAAACTGAAAAATCTTTGTTCGCATGTTTTCTCCGTCGTTCTGTTTTGTTCAGTTGATATGAAAGTATAATTGGCGTATTAAACTCGCTGCTCGGAGGGATTGACTTGGATTTGTGGTGCCCTTCCTTTGGATTTAAATGTTGGATAGATAGATTTTTAAGTTTAGCTTTCAGTGTTACTTTCGTATCAGATCGTATCTCATACAAGCTGGATATAAATATTTATTCGGGCATCCTTGTTAAACAGTTAAGTTGTAGCCCAATACTCATCAAACAGTTTTTACCAATATTAGTTATTACTATTTTATTTACATGTCATAGGTACCTACCATAATACATTCGCAATGTGTGTAGGTAGGTATATGAGATTTCATGAGCTTTTCAGTCTCTTTCGTAAAATAAAAGCGTTTTGTGTTATCAAAACCCAGTTCGTATTTTGTTACGAGTGTCATTTCTAAAGGAAATGTTAATTCAATAAAATGTCTCCGTGAAAAACAGTACCTAGTTCAGTAATAAAAACTGTAACTGAATCACGTATGCAGTCCTAAAACTTCATTGAAACTGCGTTTTCCATTTGCATTCCTATTCTGTGCCGAACGTAAAGTAACATAGATGTGACGGTATCGTCTTTTATGACCAAAACACAGGTAGGTCCAGTACGAGGGTGGCTTTAAAAATTTTAGCAACAAACTTGTGCGTCGAATGGAAATGTAACTGAACTTTGGTCTCGTTGAACAAAAAGTAACTAATTCCAATATATCCTGCCCATAGTGCCCATGTTGGCTGACCGTCCGAGAACTCTTATTCGATAATGCGCGCGAACAACACTAGCAACAAATGAATTATCGGAAATTAATTAAGTTTTGTGGCTTCGTTGAACCCGCGCTCAGCAGTCGCAATGTGCGACTGTTGAGCGTGGGTTCGAATCGCGGGTCGAGCAGTTATTTCAGGGTTTTTACATTATGTATACTCTGAAGCAGCTCATACTCCAGCTGATGGCACACTTCCCCATTACCCCTCTCTCTGCCTACCCCTTCGGGGAATACAGGGGTAGTGTTAGTATGTGCAGGTATAGACAAATCACTGTTGTGGGGCGAATAGTAACTGAAAATACTTAATCTTTGTGAAACAAACTATAAACTAATTTCAACTTATTATATCCAGTTCTAGTTCGCTAACTGTCCGACAACTCTAAATCGATAATGCGCGCGAACCACACTAGCAACAAATTAATTATCGGATCCGATTTTAATTTATATCGGGCCGAACAACACTAACAACAAATTAAATATCGGAGTTTAATTACGTGTGTGGTTAATAATACTTGCTGTCAAAGGGAATTTGTTTCTGTTATGCAAAATAATTATCTAAAATATTAATATACTATACAGTGATTTTTCGTCTCATTTAGTCTAGGTAAATGGTAACATTGACCTAAGTATTATGAGTGTTTTAAATTAATTAAAATATTGTTTGACCTTAATTTTAGGTCAGGTCAAACTCCATACCTATTATTATTGGTGCCTGCTTTGCCTACCTTACTAGCAGTAAATTTTATTTAGCAGCTTGATCTTATGAGTTATGAATAACATTATTCCGTTATGTTACCTACGTATTATATTTTTTGTATTTCGGTAGATTTTTCTGTTATCCTTGCTGTATTTAACAAATAAAATAAAGACTATTTAGGTACGTAAAAATCGAATAAAAAATATGATATAATGACGAGTAGAAATAGGGGATACATGGGTACTAAGGTATAGTTACCTACTACCTAGTAAATAATATGGATAACACTTATTAGATGTATGTACTAAGTATAGTAAAAAATAAACAACGCTACATGTTAAAGTTAAAGAAACATTGATTGATCTCTCCGGTAGCGGATCGCATTAAAACTTCGATAAAAAGTTTTATCAGAAACTTTACTTAATATAGTACAAGCTAGAAAACAGCTCTGTAGAAAGGCACCTACATAACAAATATCCCGCGATTCAGGTCAAAACAAAACTTCAAGGATAAAAGTATCAGGCGATCTAATTGAATAGCTAATAAACAAAGTGTCTAAGTTTCCCGCCGTGCAATAAATAATAGATAAATTAAATGGCCGAGAGTCGGGCGAAACAGAATTAAAACTTTCCGGGAGGTTTCACCTAAATCACAGCTAGCTGATTTATATTTCACGCACCTTTCCCGGTCGCGGCTCTAGCGTGTAATTCAGCGGCGTACCTCTATGATAGCGTGTGTGCTTCCTCATTATTTTGAATGGACTTTTGTTCGTACCTCTTTTATGCACGACACTATCATCGCAGGAATTAAGTGTTAAGCAATCACACTAATATTATAAAGGCGAAAGTTTTGGAGTTTGTATGTTTGTTAATTCTTCACTCTCATACTTCTGGACCAATTTTGATAAAATTTGGTCTAGCTGACACCTGGATTAACACATACGCATTTATTCCGATAAATGTAGCGGGTAACACCGCGCGGCGGCGTAGATAGTAATATCATAACAATTATATCTAGATCTCTATATTTTAGTATTATCTCAGACGTTGCACACTACGATCCGAACACTGGTACAGTGGTATTACAATAAGTAGGTGTATCTAACAACAGTCTTGCACTTAACCCTCGTCTGCGCAATGCTTCTTGATCGCACTGGAACTGTGTTATTTAGTTTAAGACATTTAGTTATTTCCTGCCTTTCTTCTTTTAAATGTATATTTTGTCTTTTATTTTTATATTACCTATGGGTGAGAGAATTTCCCTCTGTGGGGTTTCGTAATGGGCCGGATAGAAGACAAAGGCTCGCCTTTTGAGGTCCGGAACTCTCCTCTAGTTCTTTAGGAAAGCCATAGTACCATTAACCCACATGTATTTACCTCCATTATATAATAATAATATCTTTGGACAGCTCACACAAGGCAAATGATCCCAAACTAGGCAAAGCATGTATTATGGCAACCAGACAACTGTTAAACATACTTATATATTTTCAGACACAGAAAAAAATGTTATGCTCATCACACAAAGATTTGTCCTAGATGGGAATCGAATCCAAAATGCACATAACACATGACCTTATAATTTAATACGCTAGCAGAGAGCTTATCACAACAACATTATCGGTAACACGCCTGTAGCTGTTTACAGTATACACAAATTGACTGGCAGTACGACTCTCTGGAACGAGATCAACCCTACCTCGATGTACACAAGAGTTTATTTGTTCCTCCCGAACTGTACGGGAACTAATTGAGCTAGAGTCAAACTTCCGCTCCCATTGTTTGTATTGTAAAGGGTAAACTGTTTAAAAATTAAAAACAAACTTTGATGGAGCTTAATCTCTAATAAACGCAGTTACCAGTTACCCTTTACGGAGTATTGGAGGCTTTAATAGGGAAACAAAGTGTTGTTTTGATCACGTTAATATAAATTGAAATGTTTAATGCCGTTCAAGCTGGCTGCAATTTAATATTTTATGAACCACATTATTATACCGTAAGTGTTAAAAATGTTATATTCGTTTAGTTTTCTAGCAGTGTAACTTAAGAATTATTGGAAATTCTGAATTTATACGAGTAAGATCTAGGTTAAATCAAAATGTACTCTGCTACAACTATAATAGATAGATATTATTATTATTTACGTTTCCCTATTAGTTACTGGCACAGATAGTGACTGTGTGCTGTATAAGTATCCAGTATTCACATAACTCTTAATTAAGAAATGTGCTCGCGCCTAGTGATCAAAGTAGCGTTGTAAGGAACGAAACTTTGAAGATCTCATCTTAATGAAGAGATGAAGTAATGTTAGTATTATATTTTATATCTAGCTTTCACGTAGTTTTAAACACAATTACGTCCTTATTTTCTTTAGCTTCTACATTTCTAGTGTGGGAAAATTGTAGAGATTTTCAAGACTGCGAATTTTATCAATATCAATTTTTTAAAACAAATTATAGGTAGTACTAAAGAATATCCTGCAAGTTAGGTATAGTGGGTCTGATTTAGATAAGAGAATCTGTGAGTTCCACGCAGTTTACCAGCAGACAATATTTCTGAGTGGGTAGAACGTTTCCAGTCAAATTTGCCAGGTTTGAATATGAAATGAATGGGGGTTAAATCACTTATGCAAATGGGAAAAGTTTTAGAACTCTCCTTTGATATGGAGTCCTAGTGCCACGTAATAGAAATGAATACCTTTGACATACTTATATTTATAGAGTTGTTTGAGACGATCCAGATTTAGATCACTTTAAACAGATGAAACATTCTAGACGTCAAATATATTTCATATGTATTTATTGCTGAGACTTTATAGCACGGAGATTTATTTACGGCACGAAGTCTCGATTTGTGCCCGGTTGATGGCAATGGACTCGCCCGCAATGACATTGGGACCTATAACATGACTGGCAAACTATGGGCCTCTGCCTACCTCTTCGGGTAATGCAGGTGCGATGTAGGTAAGTACTTTAGGCAATGTACAGAAGTGAATTTAATTTTTTAGGCGCTCTCTACTAGTCGACCTAGGGACTAGGTTGAAGAAGAATCGTGTGTTTGACTATTTTTTTTTCTACTTATTGATAATCATTATCTGTACCTGACTATTAAGTATAAGATATTAATTTAGAATAAGGTAGGTACTTAATCATGGTAAAAGCAAAAAAAGTTCGCTCTGAATAAAATATTAAAGTACCTATTATGCTCAAAATGTCTGACGTCGCATATCATTTGTTAAAGATACTGGCGTTTAGTCCTTAGAGGGTTTGACACGTCCAACTTCTTTTACGTTTGTAAATAATACTTACTGAAATTCCCTTGACGATGTTACTTACAATAATATTTTGTTTAGAATCAATAAAGCCAAACATTCTTGACAAAAATTTCGTTTTAAGTTAAATCCAAATCAAATTAAGAGTATTTCAATACAGATGCTACACACACCCACGTAGTCTAAGAGTCTCGTAACTTATCTTTTTCTTCTCTATAATAAAAGAAGACAGGTTTGTGAGAACACTTATAACTCGAGAACGGCCTGACCGATTTTCATGGTTTTTTTAATTTTTGGAATCGTCTCAAGTAGAATAACTAATTAAAGCATTTAAAAAATCCACGAGAAAAAAATGAATAATTTATAAATAAATTAGGTTTGCTACTCCGTCATCTTTCGCAATTGACAGCTCACGTCACGCTGCTTTACCGGGCGACGTCTGACGGATCCGCTAGTTCTGGATAATTGTTCCACTTACAAGAGATTGTTCTGTATTGAAAGTAGGTAAGTTTGTTAAATGATATTAACTACTTATTTTTTTAAGTATTATTATTATTTGTCCCGCAATCATTCAATAAGGTAAAACCTATTTATCCAACGCTTACCCAAAACAAATGAGCAGAGATGATGACCACTTACCGTATTTCCTACAATACACCCAATTTCCTGCGTTCGCTGCTTTATGATTGCATAATTTTCTTTTATTTATCATCGTCTACGGGGATAAAAAAGAAACAAGTCAGTGGTGAGCGCTTATTCAGCCACCATTAGCGAGCCCGCCGGGCGAGGAGCCGACGCGGACGAGTCAATAAATCATTTCACTCGGCATCTCTTATCGATTCTATTGAATAGCGATTTATTCGTTCGATGCTTAATCGCCGCTTTTCAAATATGAGTAGGCTTTAGGTATTTAATATGTCTGCTGAGAATAAACCCTCGTTTGTTACGAGTATATTGCTGGCTGTCGAATATGTTAAGTAAACTTACTAATACACTACAGATTTTATGTTATTCTATGGAATTAATATAAAGAAAAATTCTGAAAAACAGTTTGGAAATATTAAAACCAGCGTCAGCAAAATACACGGTTAAACTGTAAACTCTGCAGGAATAAGCTTTACATATTTTATATTTATTAAAAAAATATACTTACTCGGGCATAGTGATATTACGCGATTTAAAATTCTTAAAACAGTAGGTAGAGTTACCTGTAGGCACTTGTTGATTAAATTATTCTTTCATTAAGGGTAAAACACTTACTCTGTAATCTCCGGCAAAAAACAAGAGTTGCTGTGTAACAAGATATTCTTGTATTTTTCAGGAGATACCTTGACATTTAGCAGCGGGTACTTAAAATCTGGTTTTTAAACGAAACCTAACTAGGACCTAAAGGGTCACAGGAGACTTCTAAACTTAAACAAATATTAAAGTAATACTAGTACCTAGAGTAGGCGGTCCTAATTTAGAGACCATAATCTCTAGTCAGCAGGATTTTTAACACAAGGTAAAGTGATTACCATTGGCTACACAATTAAGTTGCCGAGTGGTATCCAGCGGATTTAACACCCCCTTTCCTTTGTGCGTGTTGTAAGGGGTGACGGTCTTCTGTAACTTTACCACCAATACTGCGATCCCCAAGCCGCTTGCCCAAGAGTAGACGTCTTCAGGCTGATGATGATGATCACAATTAAGGTATTTGAAAACGAATAATACTGATTTTCTTATCCAAATATTTGCCAAAACTGACACCGGACCATAAAATACGCGTGCAGGCCGTAAATATAAAAGTGACCTATTAAAAAGCCATTAAAGTTTGCTCCACAAGATGTGACTAGAGGGGATTGTATTGGATATGCATAAGTTCCGCATGGATGCACCTCAGGTACGCTCTAGGGATCGAGTTGCATTCGATAGTAATATTTGAATTTTTACTTGAAATGTTCGGAAATAGAGCTCAATGCATATTTTGTTGCTAAGCCTGACGTAAATAGGTTACATTATTATTAGAATCTCAATAGCTGGCATTTAGATAGCTTTGTTTTTTGCTGTGGAAAGTTTGAGTATTTTTGTTTTTGTGGCATTAAGCTATGGCAGAGAAAAATAATATTATATGTAAATAATATTATCTGGCGCATTGAGAGCCTCCCCTTTTTTGGAATCGGTTGAAAAGGGAGGCCTATTTTCTACATGTTACATGTAGAAAATAATAAAGGATAGTGCGTAAAATCTTGTAACTATGTCACTTCATCGTAGGTCTTCTACGATCAGCGGCTTAGTAAATTATCACATGCACGAACTGAGAATCAAAAATACTCAGTAGGTACTCACAACTTTTCACAGAAATTTTCCCGATCAAACGACTAGCGCATATAAACCAATTATAGCTAATAGCTATTTTTTGCTTTGCTTTGAACTGGAACTCCTTCTTTAAGTGCCTGTAAAGTTTAATAGAGCTTACATCTTTTAAAGCTGACCTATTATATTTTAGCTCTTTGCTAAGTCATATTTTTTTTTACGATTATGGCGTCAAAATCGATAGTACGTACTACGTAGGTAAAGCACATTGAATAACGATGTCCCCTTCTGAAAGAGATTCTTATAAAAGTTTAATATGCTCGGTTTCTAGATTTGCTGGTCTGCTATTATAGGCATGAAATAGGTTTCAAAAGGTCTTAAGCTGAGCAAAAACTGTCGACTATTTCATGTGGTGATGGTAAAACGACCTATACCAATCCATGTATTGAACTGCACACTTGTAACTTGGTTCTCGTCGTCGTTTTTCAAGTGCTCTCGAATTTCAGAATTTACATAAATGCCATAATCAAACATTATTAAGAGCACAAACATCAACATTTTTCACATGTCCGCTTCATGATGCCCTATAAGATAAATGGGTAATATATTTTCCTGTATAAATCAATACTAGTTCGGTACTTTAGTTTCCGCTAACCCGCGGATAACTAGCCAAAATCTGAATTTATTGCGCGGCCTCGCAGCAAAGAACGCCAATCGATCACTGGTATCTCGTAATCGGATCTTTTGCCCGCATGTCCTGATACATAACGTTTTGCGGAGTGACGGGCGGAGGGTTTTCAACGTAAATAATGGATTCACAAGTATATTACAGATGTGTTTGTCCGCGGGGGATGGATTGAGAGCACAGTTCTGTGCCGTTGCCGGTGTACCTACAGTTGTGGGGACAACGATCTCGGTAGGTCTATAAGGGATGGCGGTAGAGTGCTGAAGCGAACCGCCTTCCCGACATCATAGGCGTCAGCTGACATGGTGTGAATGGTGTGATCATTTATAGAGAGGGAGTTTATCATTTATCACTTTGCTCGACCCGGGATTCGAACCCAGGACCTCGTGCTCAGCAGTCACGTTTAGCAACCACTAGACCAACGAGCCAGTCTTCCTTAACGATGATGTAAATTAAGTAAGTACCTAATTTAAGACGTCTTTATATGATGTACGTACAATAAAGCATATTCTTTCTATCTATCTAAGTAACATCTCCGTCTTCCCAATGGGAGACTACAAGCTTAATTGTATCTATGCATGCACTGATTCGCTAAAAGCTGCCTATAGTTTTGGAGGTCTGTATCAACTTTGTATGCTCGGGTTGGCTAATTGGATAAGCCCTAATGTATATTCAAGCGAAAATCATAACAAACGAGGCATCTAACTAAATTAACTCAATGTTTTGCATTAGTTGAGTAACTATCTATATTGTGCAAACATGTAATGTTACAAATTAACCGCTAATTTGAAAATACGCTTTGCACACAAATATAACAAACGTATAATCCGAATCAAATTAACTTATAGTAATAGAGAACGGCTGATTATTTATTGATAGACTTACAGAGGGAGTTGTGATTGGAGCGTATCTACACAAGATATTCTTATATTCGTCTTATGCTTCGTTTTACCTGATGGATATAGGTAATTTATTTAATACTAGCTGCGCCCCGCGGTGTCACCCGCTACATTTTTCGGGATAAAAATTAGCCTATGTGTTAATCCAGGGTGTCAGCTACCTCCATATAAAATTTCATTAAAATCCATTTAGTAGTTTTAACGTGAAAGTGTAAGAAACATCCATCCATATATACAAACTTTCGCGTTTATAATATTAGTAGGGATAGGTATAAGGCAAGTGGACCTTGTTAGTCTAGTGGTCACGAAACGCGAACGTTGAGCGTGAGGACTTGAGTTTGATTCTCGTGTCGGGAAAGTGTTATTGGGATTACGTAATTAATGTTAACTTTAAACAATAAACTACTTAAAATAACAGCGCATTAACCCTTACCGTAAAATATTTAATGACACAATAACTTTACACCGCGCCACTAAGGAAAATTAAAAGTAACGTCGCATTATACTACGATGAATATTAAATTCATATCTACATACCTATCGTTGTGCAGATTATATTAAAAAATTTAATTCCTTCATAATTTTTTGCTTTATTACATTCACTTTGGTGTCGGCCATTGTACCGGGCGTTATTAATACCGGACCGATTTTCATTTTCGCAGCGTCGCCGCGTCCTGGGGTGTCGCGACAAAATTGCTTTACAATATAATTACAGAGTACTATTGTTCCGGAATACGCGGGCTGTGCTTCGATTTACATTCGAAATGGGTCGAATTTTGTACAAATTGTTCGACTAGTTTCATTAGAGATGAAATTGCTCTGTTTCCAGCTGCATTCTGGCTGGTAAAGTAATTTAATTTAAATATGCAGTTATAGATACTGTTAGATTAGATGGGAGCATAGGAGGTATATTTTTTTATATGTAACAATAACGTCAACTACCAACCCGCAGTGAGCTAGCGTGGTGATCAAAGCTTAATCCTCCTCTATACGAGAAGAGGCCTTTGCCATGCAGTTGGACAGTTATAGGCTGTTATTATAACACATTAACGGGTTTCACCGAATAATATTTGTAATGGCTCGAACAGACTTAGCGGGGCATGCGACGTTAAAGCCTCGCGGTGCACCACGATCGTATGAGAACTAATGGGAGACGAGTAGATAGGCATCTAGGGGCCATGCGAAGCGAGGCAAATGCGAAGCTGAGGTGCATTTTAAAGCATTTAGGCCGCGTGCCTCGCCATATCTGTCAACAGCTTAATGTAAAGTGAAAGTGTGTCCCATCCTACAAACACCAAAACGTTATCGAGAAATCCACAAAATCCGATTATGCAAATGTTAAATCTAGACAATTTCCATACATATTCGCATACTGTCGCCAAATAAATACATAATATTACCATAACGTGCATTCGTAAAGAGACGAACTAACAATAGTTTGCCGTGCGATCTCGCCTATGAATAAACAGCTCTATATTTTCGTGTGTCTTGTGATAACACGAAGCAACCATTTCAGCGTCCTCTTTTGTCTTCTATACGCTGTTTTGGCATATCGTTGTTTACTGCTTAACTAACCGACTTCAAGAAAGGAGGTTCTGTATTCAACCTGTTTGTGTGTTTTGTCCGTGGTTTTCTCAAGAACTAGTGATCCGATTTTGATGGGGTTTTTGATATTTCAAGGAATGTAAAAATGCGTCCATTAATCGCGACATATCATTGTCGCATCTCGGTTCACTTCTCGTATGCCTTAGCCTAATATTTTGAATCAATAATAGATCGATGACGTCGAACAATGTGATAATGAAAAATAAAAAAAACATCAGCACTTTGGTTTCACTAAAGATCTTTATTTCTTATAATACAAATAACGTTATTTACAATATGTTTATTACATTATCGTTACAATAAATCTTACACTAATAGTATTTTACACAGTACTATGTCTTCACTGCTAGGTATATATATCGTGGATAGGCATCAGAAATACTTCTAGTTTTCATACCTATATATTAGGTAGGTAGGTATCATTTTATAAGAAAGAAATTCAATCACCCGAATAAAGGAAAGTTAAAAAATGCTTTTATTTTGTCTTTTAGTAAAGTTTAGTAGGAATAATATAGTCTACTAAACTTTTTGCCGAACTTTAACCGCGTGTCATTCATAGTGGTAAACAAATTACAACATATTTTATTTATTTAAGTATTGTTTGGGTCCATTGCATAATATTAAAAAGCTATCAACATGTCTGACGCTATGTAAATATTTAAAAAACCGCCCCCTTACCATGAACTCACAAACCAGAACAGTTTTCGGTGCTAAAGCGAGACGCAGCATTACACTGCATATAGCGGCGTCTCGCTTCCACATCGTAAACTGTCCTGCTTTAAGAGTTCATGTTTAGGGGGCTAGTGGAAATCAAAATATTATAAAGATACAAGTCAAGAAAAAGTTTTAGGATAATAATAACATAGATAGTAATAAAGAACCATATTGGTATTTATGTATTATTGGTAGTAATGTTTTCATGATTGCCATACAAAATAATTGTTATAATGAACGGTCTCCAACTCGACATAGGTATAAAGAGAGGCGGTCGTAGGTAGAATTAGTGTTGAAGTTAGATAAATATTACATGATACATTAAATAAAATAACACCTAATACACAATAGACGGTAGCGGAGATTGCAATAATTTGCGTCTTCATTTAAATATGTTAGTCAAGCAAATTTAAAAAAGAATAAACTGTTATTCTATTTACAAAAAACTAATAAACAACCATTGGCACTACATGAATAACAAGTTCATCAGTTGTACATCGCGGTGAAGGATTTGGTTTCAATGATAAATCGATCGTTGCATCAACTACTTATTCATTCATATTTATTAATCCTAATATAATTTGTATCAATTGTATATACACGGCACATATTTTGTTAAATATAACAACACTATTACAAACGAAAAATACGTCAGTGCTTTTAAATATTTACACGATTCTTATAATAATAAAATAAGGTACTTCAAACCATTACATTTTAAAACAGAGTTATACACAAACGTAAAAACTGTTTTGTTTTGAATGGGCGCTAAAACTTTATCTACGTTGTACAATTAAATTTATTTCCCCTCGAGAACATTTTAAAGTTGAAATCGTCTACTTTTCACTATCTAGTGTCGCTAGACGTGAGCGTAATTTCAAATGCAATTCATTTTACTGCCATTCAAAACAAAATCATCATGCCTCTCGAATATAATCGCTAAAGTTCTTTTTGCAAATTATTATAATAATAATTAACATGTTCAAGTTCTATACCTATTAAATCACTTTTTGCTTACATTTCTGTACACTAGTACATCGTTCAATCACTCACGTCAATCGTTGCAACTATCACAAGCCTTCGGAGCGCTTGCATACTCCCAGTCAGTAATCTTCGGAGAGCCAAATACCGATTGGGTTTGTGTCTAGTTTATTTCTTCTAGAACGTTTAGTTCATGTATTGTGCTAATGCTTGGTGCGTTATAAGTGTGCTAGTATGTCAATTTCTGAAGGAGGCTGTGTATGCGTGTCGTTGAGGGCGGTTGACCCGGATACTGTTACGATGACGGGCTGTGAGTCTGTGTGTACTATAGTGACAAGATGTTCGTCGGGGTCTTTCTCCTGTTCAGGTTTGGGTAAAGCTTCGATGGTGTTGTCGACGTATTTGAGGTCTATGGGCGTGATGGTGGGCAGGTTGTCTGTGACGACGACGGGAGGGTCGGCGCGCGGGGCGCGGTACGACGGCGGTCCGCTGTACTCTGAGCCGCACCACGCAGCGCCCGTTGTTCCTCTGTAGGAGACGGAGGAATATTTAGTAAGTGATAAAAAGATAAGTCCGCTGTTTTGGATTTTTTAGGATATAAGGTAACATCGCTACGTAAGTATTTACTTAAAATGAACAAAGATTACGTTGATGCACTAATTGTTATTTGATAAATATTAGTAAATTAGTAAGAAGATCATAATTTTATAGAGCGCAGCAAAATGCGTCAGCTTAAATTATGTATTCAAAATAAAGATTGAAAAAAACATCAATACCTACGTACTTTAGTAAGAACGTAAGGAATTCGTGTATCACCCTCAAATAATAGGTATATTATGTTTACCTTCAAAACAAAGATACAACAATAAACATTGTATTGTTTCGTTCACATCCGACACGTTTGTTCGTATTTGATAAGAGATCGAGTATTTTCGTTCCAATAACGAAAACCATTTGAAGACAGAAACAATCTGGCGATAGGTTTCAGATTGCAATTGTATTGACTTTGCAATGTCGTACCTGACTAGACTGGCGGAGTTTGATCTGTAGGTCGGGGGAGGCGACACGGCGGGCGCACTTCTGTCCAACAGAAGTAACCTGGAATTAAAAATAACGGTCAGCTTAAAGGAAAAGCACATCACATTACAAGACCTAACATTTTTTATTATGTATGTATAAAGACATATGCAAATGTCTAACTCTCTTTTTTTCTGTCGGTGTGTCCTGGTGTAATATGCTGCGCTATGTATAAGCGTAAACATGTGAATTTATCTTGTTATTGGACGCATAATAAGTAATTTTAACTTCAGGGAAACTTGCTATTATTTTAGAATATTAAGTAGGCAGTGTAGGTTCCCGTCAAAACAATAAAGTTGCTAATGGAAAGCTAAGGAGAGGGAAAACAACAGAGACGTGCCATTAAAAATAATTTTTCATCCGATATAATACAAAGCATATTCTCAAAGTTTTAATAGAGTTTTATTTTAGGAGTGCCATCTTTATCTTTAGGCTTATTTAACGATGGAATTGATGGAACTGATCACGTATTTCTATACTCAAAGTTCCTTTCAGAGTAGGTAACGAAGAAGCGCCATCATAATTAGGACATAAATACTTAAAATATGAAGTCTTTGTTTTAAATTAAAATTCAGCAGCAGAGGACTAGAAATTGTATGATGATGTCCAAAAACTCAAGAAATGAACCCCACTCCTTGTTGACTCGTGGAGAAGATCGTTCAAGGATAAATCTTTTAACAATACATTAAGAAGGAAAACTTCAAACCTGAGTCTGTATTCTTGCATTGAGGCTTGATAGGTGGGGGGTGGCGGCCTATAGTGGAACTCAGGGTAGAGCATGGCCGCGTAGGGGTGGTGCGGGCGCGCGTAGCTCGGGGGCAACCGCGGCACGAGCCGGCGGCACGACGCGCGCCGCAGCCCTAGCAGCGCGCAGGGAGCGTCGCGCGCGCCCAGCCGCCACGCCAGCCCCGCTGCAGTTACTAGCACTACTCCTATACCTAAAAACAAAAGACATCTTTAAAAAATAGAACAACGATTGTTTCGTTGGTTAATTGGTCCCGCGACTGCTAACTGCTTATCGTGATTTCATGTGTTCGATTTTAAAGTCTGCGAAAGTGTTGTTAATAGGGTTTTACCAAGTAATAGCACGGAGTATGAATTGTGTTTCATGGCAATAAATAGGCTAGACCTAATTAATAGGACCTGTCACATAACTAGAGAAATGAACCTACTATACTTCTGGATTCCCTTCGGAAAATATAGGCGCCAAAAAAGAAATAAACAATAGCCTGATGAATGCAGGGGATAACTCTAGGCTGTGACCGCGTACCTAAGTGATTAGAATCTGTGGGTGGTGTTTTGATTCCCGAATAGGACCAATATTTGTATTGATCAGATAAATCCGTATCTATTTGTTTTCGAGTCTGCGAATCGCAAAGTAAACTTGGATAAGGATCGATGATATTGGCAGATGTGAATAGTTTAAAGAAGACCTATGCCATGCCTAGCAGTAGGATACTAAATACTACGAATGAAATGATAACTCTACTCATATAAGTACTCATGTAAATTCCATTTATATCCCCATAAATTACATATTTACTTTATTCTCTATCTAACTCGCCAGATGTCAACATGACAATGGATATTATGGCTGTCACAAATTAGCCACAGAAAATAACAGCAACTGACGCTTATTTAGCAACTGTTGTTAATTATTTTCGTGCTCGTGATCACGAACAATATGTTCCGGTAATCCGTCGGGCTCGCTGCCTCTACTTTGTACATGTCGTATTAAATTTATTCAAATAACACAGCTGGGGCAGAGTTCACAAACGAAAAATCAAAAAAATATAAAATCTGAATGACATAGAGGCAGATTTTTCAATCAAACAGTGGCTGTTCTTTTTTGTAATAGTGTTATGCCTTAGTTGATGTTCATTACCCCAGGTACAGAATGTTCATTTAGTAATTAGTGAGCGTCGGTCGGTAAACGCCTTATGCTAGAACAGTGCAGATGCGAGAAGTTCCTAGTGAGTGACATGTACAAATTGGCCCGTCGGCGATGGCACAACAATAGATCGTTTGCCTGTAACAATATCATTTGTCCCTATCGCTAATGAAATTCCAATTAATTCCACTCTAAAACTCATTTGAAGTTTAATTGAAAGCTCCAGAGGCGAATGATGTAATGAGATTGCGGCCAGACTTGTTATTGTCATATGCATAGCGAATAACAAATGAGCTGCCGCAGATTATTTTACGGTTAATTACGGTCGTCTGTTATGTCGACCGTGTTAAACCGTTTCGGGGGAATTTATGAATATTAGATCGTGGACATTAAATTTTATGCACATCTGCAAGCGAACGGATGAATCTCGCCCACTTTCATCTGATCGGTTCGCTCATCGGGCCGGATGATTTTAATCAGCTATGAAGAAAAAAATACTTTTGAGCATAAAATTGGTAGTAAACTGTTAAACGATCAAAGACTTCGATCATAAAGGGTTTGTTCTAACGAACGGGTACAGTGGCGCAATCTAAAGTTAAATTTTATATCATTACTTTCTTAGCGGGGTATAAAATGAACTTGCTAGTGATAGGTTTGTCAGATTTGGATATTTTGTACGCAATCCTAAACATCTTTTTACTGCTGAACTCACACTTATACTACATACACTCAATTAGATATTTTACTCCAACAAAGCAGGAAGCCAATTTTGAATAATATCTTGACCGTTAGGGCTGATCATTGTGATTGATCTAAATTTTGCACCGTCACCGTCGTAACACGTGATTGCGTCATGTACCAGGTACCTATTAGAGGTCTTGAAATTTGGTTGCAGGAATAGCTGTAATTACCTATCATGAGCAGGAGTAGTGTGAGCGGGGCTCGAGGGTGGGGCCTGAGGGCCCCGAGCACCGCGCCGGCGGCCACCAGACAGGCGCCCACCACGCCGAGGAACAGCACGCACAGCCGCAGGGGGGGCCGGCCGCAGCACGACTTGGGAGCGTTTCCCTCGCCCTCGGAGCACGCGTAGGCCGCGCCTCTGCCTGATCTGGAAGATAAACACATTTTGTTAACTAGGTACTATAACAAAAATCTCACATGTGACTTTTAGAAGATCCTGACACAAAATCCAAAACTAAGAACTATCTACGTCTAGAGCCAAATTCATTTTAATCTGTGTAGTTTTTGGTTGACCTGTGATTACGTTTTAAGCCGAAAGTTGTGGTACAATTACGCTGTATTTTGGTCAGTAAGATTGGGTACGTTATAATTAAAATACTTTCTTGATGCACTATCATTGATATTCTTTCTGACATATCACTGTATATCTTTATTGAAATTTTTATTAATGTTTATATTTTCACGAAGAACATTCTATTTATGCTAGAATTTCTAGAATATAGGTACCTTAGGTAGGTATAGGATGGTTTTACTTTTGCAAGAACCTTTTTATAAGATGACAAAGCTAAGAGCAAGTGGATTCCGCTGTAGGTAGTTATATTTTTATGTCATGAAGTGACAATATGAAGTCGGGCATATAAACATTTCACGACAAAACAGCTCATTTATATTTTTATACACCGCAAAAACTCACATTTAATAGGGCCGTGCATATTCAGACCATTTTTTATGAGCTTTTCGTACATTTCCGCTAAAAAGTTGCAAAATCAGGGCAACTTGGGCATAATTCTTATAGAAAAAAGTATTTTCACATGCGGTTGCCATAAAAATTAATTACAGGGAAGCTTGGTCTTTCGTAATAGCAGCACAGCAAGGTGACTTTAATCTTTCTGGAATTAAAATTTAACTATGCTGTTAAAGTTACGTTTGAATTAAATTGAGAATGAAACATTCCCTAAATATACACTCAAAATCTGCTTTAAGATGTTGCTACCGAAAATAATCCGACCGGGTAGTTGCAATGAATTTTAATGGAATTTTACGTATTTGGTGCATTATTAAGAACCAATACCTACATTAATAATAAGTTTTACAGTTTATATTTCGTATTACGGATGTTATGTAAATAAACAAGTGCTAATACAAAAATATTATTTCTATGGTTGGTAATACGACACGTACGCCAATAATATTATAAAAAATATTTTATGACCTTAATTTTGAACCAGCGTATTTCGTTCTTAAAAAGTAACGTCAATATCTATGACCTAGCTAGCACAAAGTCCTGTAAAAGAAAGGTCGCATGCTATAAAACTTCATTTAATGAAACCAGCTTTTTCCTAGTACAAGTGAGTCAAATTCACTTTTATTTAAAACCTTCGTTAGTCAACCTTGCACTCGTACTTTCAAATGGAGGAAAGAATTGTTGACTGCTCTCCACTGAATAAATAAGAGAGTTTAAATTGGTGCAACTATTTATTTCATTATATTATGTGACATTTACATACTTTGATAGTATGTTTTTTTATTATAAAACATTGTTATCGAATAATATAATTATTGAAGTATATGGATGAACTAGACGTATAAGATTAGACCTGAAATATATAATAGCTATGTAGGTATTATACGTATTTATACAATGTATATTATACTATATTATTAAGGATTTATTTTTATAAATTATATATTTCAGGTCTTGCGAAGCCAATAAACCTATAGTAACTTCCACAAATAACAAAACATTGACAACTATGTGTTTTTCTCAGTACCGTATAGGACCTATCGCTCTTTCATGTGTATTGTGAATGTGTAATGTATGTTATCTATTTTCCTAATGTAGTGCATTATTTCATAGGTAAACACACGCGCCACGCACTCGCACCTTTACGTCCGACAAAGAGTTCTTACACTTCTTTCTAAATTCTTTACGTGAAAAATAAACAAAAAAACGCAAGCAATTTACAACGCAAACAATCCGAGTATAACCTTACACGTAGATATTGTTGCTGTTGCTTGCACAGCCCGGGTTCCGCAGCGGCTTCTAAATAACCCTATTATTGCTCATTCACCGTTTGTGCAGCCTTTATCTTCTAGTTAACGCAGCAACGAGACGTGGGTATACCGTACGGGTTAAATTGCGTGTAGTGTTGTGCAAGTGGTCGAAAATGACCCGTGTTTTAAAAAATTGTTGACATCTACGGAAGAAATTAATATCTTGGAATGATATGTAGCATTATGTAGATTGTAAAAATAATAATAATGTAGGTTAATTTTTCTACAAATATCTACGTGCCGTTTATTTATGTATGACTAGCTTTTGCTCGCGACTTCGTCTGCGTGAAGTAATGACTTCCGTCAGAATTTAGGTTTTTCACTTTGTTTTTTGAATTTTTTTTTTGGGAATTTCCGAAAATCCTCTCTTAGTGGTAGCCTACTCCTCCCAACAAACACACATGCCAAATTTCAGCTCTTTACGATCAGTAGTTGCGGCTGTGCGTTGTCTGTCAGTCAGTCAGTCAGTAACGGAAGAGTTTTATATAGGTATATAGATTACAGACTATACCGATTGTAATTGAATGAGGTGTAATGAAATTATGTACTTTAATCCATTAGGCGCCGTCACAACCTGTACTACAATATCCTCGATGTGGTGTTAGATCAAGCCGCAGCGAAAAACATGATTCACCTGATTTGCGGTCTAAGCTGCCCAAACTGCGCGCATCGTTTTGTTTCCCTCATTAGATGGTTACATCACTAAATAGTGCGGGGTTGCCATGAGCGCGGTAACTGGCTCGCGTCGCTTTGCATTATGCATGCCGGTAACAGCCCGTGTTCTCACATGATATGAGACTTACTCGGTTCTTAACACATTAAGCCCGTGACGATTCACTTAGGTCCCTATTACTGAAATAAAATGGGATTTTTATTTCCTGGTTTGTATTTCAGGTGACTGTATTTAGTTCATAATTGGGTACTGAGCCTGTATTCTTTTTGTTACTACACTTTACTTACAATAAATTAGGTATAATTAATCTCATTGTCTTCTTCACGACTGTTGAAGTAATCTAATTTCATCATTATAATATAATATTTCTGGAAAAACGATATTTAGATGATACTTTCACTACCGTTTGCACTAGACTATACTGCTTGTGTCAAGCTCGCGCTTGCATCGCACTGCTCTACTTTACTAGAAGCCGAGTGTTCTCAATTATAAATCATCTATCTCAAATAGTACTCACTTACCTAGTATTTTTGTATTCAGGTAGACGGCGGGCAGAGCAGTTAGATATGTAAATTGCAGACGAGAGCGCTTAATGCGGGCTCATCACCAATTAGACCTAAGTTGAGCACGGCCTTTATACGCTAATGGACTTTTTATGTTTTCTGTCATTTTTCCACACCACTGCTTACTTTTTACTCTTGCTGATAGCACACCTAGGGGGACGCTACATTACAAATTAATTCAGTAACTCTTCCCCCACATCGTGCTCTCACGTCTAAGCGGCTACTTAATTTGCTTATGGTAATACTTTTGAACGCTCTCATCTATGCATTACGACTTCGCATCAACTCTAAATCCATCTTTTGTGCGTACGTTCGTTTTAACGACTATCATTGAGAGTGATCACGGCTCAATGCACACGAGTTTGTCGACCCCACGTCTGACCCCTAAAGGAAGAGGGTTCTTATAATGTTAATAGCTAATAGCGCAGCGCACATACAGATAAAAAATACTTTTATCTCTGTCACGTTCCACAATTAAACTTTTGATTCTATTCATGCATTTACTATTTGTCATTGCTATTGATCTAAAGCTAGTCAAATGAGCATTAATTTCTATTAAACAAAAACAATCGAGGTCAACAGAAGCCCTCTAAAAGCCGGCATTAGTATTCAGTCGGCATGATGTGGCTTACTTAAGAATGGAAAGCCGAGCTGTCAGAGGCAAAACATTTTATCTTTTCCAGTGCAGTGATCCTAATAAATCCGTATCTCAAGAATAAAAGCAATAAGAGTTGGACGTTCTCATTGGTTAAATTTCGTATAAAGCGAGCGCGGTGCGATAGTTGTCGGGCGGTACGGACATTTTGATAAATTACTATAGGTACAATAACATTCATTCCGTTGCTCGCTCGGTTCTCTTCTGTTTTTAATTTGACTAGTCATCGCCGACCTCGGCGCCCCGAGTTTGATGAAAAATACGTTTTCCGTTTCTGCTTAGCTGGAAGACTTTTCATAGTGTCCGGGTTTTTTATTCTCGGATGTATTATAATAAATTACAGTATATGTCTGGCTCATTTTACTATCAAACCCGTTTATCTGTTCGATAGCATCGCAGTAGTAGGATGCAATGAAAAAGTTCGCGTGCCAGATGAGATAGATTGTAACGTGGCAATACAATAAAGTGCATCGAATGACGCCATGTGCGCCGGAGATTGGTTCGATAAGCGGGGAGAGACGACTCATTTTATATCTGGTATAACAACCCTCGCCACGCGATACGGGACACGTGGTTCTAATGTAATTATGCAGTTTCAACGTTTTTACAACCTTTTTGTACTTAACGTTCGAATAAGCTATTCATTGTCACAGAATGCCGCAATTTGATGACTGCTTTTTGATGATGATCGCTTTTCACTGTAATTTCATTGGCAGCACATTATGTTACGCAGTCAGTCGTCAGCCATTATGTTGAATGTACATAATTGAGTTATTACGGGATCTAAGATTATGTAACACTATGGTTTGACATTTAGTTCTCTAATCATAATCATTATGTATTCGACTGATGAACACTTTGATGTATTTATTTGAGTTAAATACAATAATAAAAGAAGAAAACTCAGGTTCACAGCCCAACTTGTGCGAAATACTTAAGAAGTTGGTTACTCAAACACATTATTGTTTCACGTTTTCAAGATTACCTTAAGTTGCGCTGTAACTGTTAAGGACAACGCAGATTAACATTGTCTTGTACTTAAGCCGCATTAGGCCTCCGACACTTACTGACATAATTCCACCGGCAGACATGGCGTTGAGTGTGTTATGCGCATATTAACCCGCATCTCGTCTCGAGTGGTGTGCTTCGGAGCGCGAAATTTATGTCGTTAATAAGGGCTAGGAGGGTTAATTAGCTGATTTATGTTGCCCATATTGCGGTGCGCACTCCGGATTATGACCCTCTGGCATTGACAGTTTAATAGCCTCTCTATATTACAAGCTATGAGTCGTCACGGACAGCAATTATGATGAACAAAGATCCGGTGATGCGTGACGAACCGGGATAGATTTGAAGAGATTTCTTTATTGTAAGTGGACGTGCGTACGTAAAACAGGGTTGAGTTTTTGTTTGACTACTACAGAACAAGTTTTGTTTTACCGCATTATGTGAAACGAATTGCGAAGAAGCATTGATGGTCAGTGCTTTGTAGAAGCAACATGCGTTATTAACTTGTTAGGAAAAGTGGCGTATAAATATCAAAAGGCACACAACTACATCGCAGGTACATTACAAATCACGTATTGACGATTGTGTAAATTAATGGTCCAAAATAAGGTTCTACGTCGTAGTTTTAGGTTCATTTCTAACATCTAGAGATTGGAGACTATCGGACACTGTCGCGGACGTCATGAATAAAACAACATCGTTAATAACATATAAGGAAATTGACAACAACAAAAAGTACCTACATTAGGACTAAGGACGTGCGTATATAAAAATCTTTGCGCGTTTCGCATTGTAAATAGCGTGGTATTTGGTACGAAGTGACGTGACGCGACGTCAAGCAAGTAATGCCACAATATGATCGCCTCGTGTGCCATAAAAATGGCAATTTCGTGAACAAACAACCGTGGCCCCTCGGTACAGTCAGCGAGCAGAGCCACGCTCCATCAACCTCAGAGCGTATGAAACCTAATCATCTTTTGTAACAGCGCACTGGAAATGCCTCGAAGATTAATAGGGTATGCAAATACAAGTGACAGTATCACGTACCAAATATATAGAGTAAGCTGATTGATTGCAGACAAATAAGCTAATGAAATGTATCTAATTCTGCATTAAAAGTAAATAAAATACGCTAGAAACGACAAACATTTTATTAACCCTGCGACTGCGAAGCAATGTATTTTCAAACAAAAAACAGCACGCACCACGCTAATACAAATATATTTAAACACACCTATATTTTACCAATACTTGACTGCCTATATTTTTAATAAGCTTAATATAGACGAAGTAACTGACAGCAGTGTTAGCTCTTCTATTGTTTCAACGTCATGTCGTCTGTAAGTGCAAGCCGGACGGGCGGCTATCGCGACGTCTGTCCCCCGCCCTGCATCCTGTGGGCGCGGCTCCACCGACCGTGCACTAAGTTCAAACATATCGCACACACCCGCCAACATATTTGACGTTCAACGTCTATTTTGTAACGCAGGTATTCTAGGACTGATGCTAATATCCGTATGAAAATATTTGTTGAGCGCCATGATCGTGATAAGCGCGTGTCCTAGCTATTTTTTGTTTATCGATCAATATTACTAACTTTTGCGTTCTATTCTTTTAGTTGAAAACATAACTTACATACTTACGCCTGTTATTACCGAAGGAGTAGATAGTGTTCTTCTCTATCAGAATACTCGTACTATATCCAAATTTTGACTTTTGTTGCTTAAAATAAGTCCCATATGCAAGCCCATTCATTTGTGATTCTGTTCATAAGTATGTATATGTGTCTTGCTTCTCAAGACTCGCTTTTCTGGCGATGGGCGGTAAGAAGTTTTTCTACCTGTGATTCTTTTATGATCTTAATATCCAATAAGAATTAGCAAAACACCTTTTGTGATCATGTAAACATCACTAAAAAACAATTCTAAAGGTGCCTTAATTAATCCCAATGACCAAACCAATCAGAGGTATACAAAACCCACCAACGTATCTCTCAAACATAACAATAAATCCAACATAGCCAATGTTACGCACATAGAAACATTTCTAGTTCGTGTTCGAGTCTGTAGTGGTATTGCTTTACACTTAGTTCACTCACACAAAGCAAATACCAACACAAAGTAGGCATCGATTTACCGATTACATGTGTTCGGGGTCCGTGCATCGCATCGGCGATGATATTGAATAGAATTACGTAGAATGGTCCCTTTGTGAAAGCCTAGCCCCGGTGGAACCGATGGGTTCTACTCCACTATCGCTATCGAATTTTCGGTAGATGGCTCTGATATAGTCGCACTTCGTGGCTTTGAAACATGCTCACCACCACTAAGGCTCTCTTTTATTAGAGTTTGATGCGTATCTGTGTACTGTTTTATACTAAACATTTTCTATGAGCCCATTTGCAGTCCATTCAACCAATTATAAACCTTTATTTTGTAGATACAAGGCAACATTACAAGCAACATGCTTTAGAACTGTTAACTGCAATTTTAATTTAGTCATGCAATAGATGCCAAAATCAGTTGCAAGGTTTTCCTTTATGTGTAATATATACCTATGTATGTGCCTATAGCCTAGATGAAAGCAATTTTATTATGTTCTAAATACAAACAGCGTCACTTGTTATTTTAAACAACATCAACATTTATTGCAAATCGTAGCCGCGCGCACTAACCGAAAAACACGAGTGAAAAACTAACAATACGCTATCGACGTTTGCACAGTGTAACAGATTCAATAATGGTTATTTTAAAAAGCGGCTTACTTTTAGCATACATAAAATATCTAAAATATTTTAAAATAAAACGAGGGTTCGCGTTTATGAGACTTTCGTTTCATTGAAGCCAATATTAATGTGAAAAGTGCTTAATATTTTAATACCATAAAGCACTTCATATTTTATAGGAAATGATCGCTCTTTATTACTGACTAATTAAACTCGAGGGGATATTAAGTGTGTAGGTTATAAAACTGAGTGATGAACGTTTCAAGAGCGAAGCATCGAAAGGCCATTACCGCATATCGGCGGAGTGATTTAAATTTAGAATTAGTATCATCTATCGGTTTTTACCAGACCTTGCAGATAATCTGATTTATCACGTTGACTTGTGTAGAATGTAGGTTACGAAATAACTTTCTTCTGAAATTATAAGCGTGACGGTTACATAATTACGTTATGTATAAGCAATGTATATCGTGCGTAAGTAAAAAACATAATTCACGCATCGCGCACTTGTGATAAGATACTTTGTGATACGTATCTCCGTGTACTCGAAGTTATAAAGTGTATAACTGAGTTATGTGAGAGAGGTCTTTCGTACATTAAACACGGTCTACTACTCAGTGCCAACGAACTACCAAGTAGGTTGGTACGTAATCCCCGAAGAGAACTTTTTGTACAAGGAAGAGGAAGCGGGTAAGATCACGACTTGGACGATCCGTTCACACGCGTGCTGCTCTATTAGAAACGAGTCATTTGTGTCGTCGCCACTGGATGTAAAAGCACCTTAATTGATGCAGCAATTTCCTATGTATCTTATGGTGAAACAATAGACGTTCCCGATTAGATACTCAGTGTTTTGTATCCTTGTGTGCAAGGGAACGATTCGATTCAGCATCTAGTATTGTCATTTGCGTCACACACATTTACGCATTCCTAGATGAGGTTCCTATAGTATTAAGTAATCATTCAGATGGCAGTTTGGCACCGTTATAAATGTATATTGGACACAAGTCCACAGCTACTGAAAATTTTATGCCTGATTATTTAGGTACAGTTTGACTACATACTTAGATAATATTGTTTATGCACATCAAGGAAAAAATAATACAAGAAAAACTAAAAACAGTCTGTGAAGGTTTCTTAAAGCAATTTCTTCCAGACATCTTTTTTTTTTTGCTAGCCTAGAATATCCCACTGCTAGACAAAGGCCTCCCTACTCTCTTTCCAAATCTCCCTGTTACCAGCTGCCACCGACCAGCCTTTCAGCCAGACAACTATTATGAATGGGTAATGTAGAAAGAAAAAATACTAATGGCGACCAATAAAATTTAAAAATAAATAATTTAAACGAAATGAAAAATTTGTATGCCTACGCAGTATATCGAATATGTTCAATAGAAATATATCTATTCGTTAAAAACCACGTCATATAGGTAGTCTACAAGACGAAATACATTTATTTATGTGCAAATAAACATTTGTTCTTTACAAATCGATATTTCATGTAAAACAAATATCTTCAGAACAATGCGCTATTATTTATGACTTCATTGTAACACGTTACGTTCCAATAAGTTTATTTATTATTTTATAATAGAATACCAGTTTTATTATACCTTTTTATTTCAAATCAAATAGTAATATTAGTAGAAATAAAAGGCAATTGTTTTTTATATCTCAGACGACGGGTTAAAGAGCAGAAAAACTAAATGCTACATTGCGGTGACCGACTTGGAAAAATATTTTTTGTTTTCACTCTAGTGTTTCTTGAAATGTTATTAGGCTTTTGTTTTTGGGGCTTAGTGTGACTGATTATTGGCTGACTTTAAGACGAACCCAACTTAAAGTCAGTGACTCTGACTCACATTTGGTTTGTAGCTTTGCTACGACGTTTTTGATTTTTGAAGACAGTGGCTAACTGTTTGGCTCTATTAAAGGATTTCAGGAATCGACTAAAGGTACGGTACTGCGTACCTGTAACATTTCGGTGAACATTCCGGCGTAACATAGTGGATAATAGCGATAAATGACTTGAACCAACCTTTTTTTAAGATTTCTAGTGTGAATATTTATAATTTACGCGTAAATTACACTTTGTCACCATTTATCTAAACCAGATTACGCATTATTACTGCGAAATTCTTGTTACCGTGTGTTATCGCAGCGAAATAGCTCGTAAACGAGAGCGATAGGAAGCAACAGCTATCACAGCAGTATCTATTAAATTACAGCCGGTATGTCGGCGTGGCGGCGAGCTTTCGTGATTAATACTCGATCAATAACGCTTTGTTTGCTGCTCAGAGTAAATGTTAGCACATAATAATACTGTAACTAGCGAATACAGCAAAGGCTTATTCTTATACAGAGGGATTAATGGCATTGATCATAACACTTATGTATATTATATCGGCGATTACCAAGGCCTAATGAATTGTCTTGGTTTCTGACGTCTTTTTTGTTAGTCCCTACTTAGTGTATGGTTCTTTTCGTGCTATGTACACTTTAAGGTGTATGCCTGATAGTCATAAGGTAGAGAGCGTGGATCTAATATGTGATTGGCAAAAACATATTTGATACTAATAATGTACATAAGACTTATGATTAGCGGCTAAATTTGTGAGTACAGACTCCTGATGAAAGAGAACACGTATGTATGGATATCCTTTAAAAAATTACAAGCGCTATCGTGACCCTAGTAACTAAAATAAATTATATTTGCTAGGTACTTGTCAGATCTCGATACAGCAACCAGCATGTTACACCATTACGTTTAAAAAACGTATACAACCTTCGTAGAACACGACAGGATAATGTCTATGACAATGTTACTTGTAAATCCGTTGAAATAAATTGGGGCCGCGATAAACGTTCCCTTTGACGAGCTGCGTACGGCTTAGCATGTGAAAAATGATAGCTTAGGTACGCGATGACGGGTACCTGCAGTGCGAGTGTGGATGTAGCAAGGTACGTAGGTACAGTACACGATAATAGGTGTGTGACGTATCCATCTTCTTGACAGTACTTTATTGCTTTATATGTCGCAAAGTCATTAAAGCTTAGGCTGGCATTCTGTTGTATCACATGTTGTTGTATTATGGGACAGTAATCTAAAATTTTGAGGGACCGATCTCCTAATTAAAATGCTCAGCAAGTACAAAATACCTACAGTTTCTTATTTACAACAAAAATTATACATTTTGACATTTATGATTTAGTACATACGTATATTCCTTTGATACATTCACAACTTAGAAATACTAAATTCGTTCTACTTTCTATTACATCAAAACTAAACAATTTTACCTTTCAGTGTTAGTTGATGTTTATTGAAAAGAAAATCCATAACTCCCACCTTTATCATACCATCTTCTTATAATATCTTCGGGTACGTGAACTTAACGACAGTTGAGATAGCGACTTGTGCAAATCCCAAATGAGAGAATTGTAGTACCATCGACAGAATATGGTGTCAATATTATTTTATTTCTACAGATATTCGGTCCCATAATCTCGCTGAACCTATACGTCAAAGACAGATATATTTTTGGAGAGTGGTGTATTAATAAAAAACGTTTGTATTTACATGGTGCGAATTTTGTGACCTTTTTTGCTTTGTGCGTCGGGTCAGACCTAAATAAAAATACAAAGCCAGGCTAAATCACGAGCCGAGCGTATGCCTATTTGGCTAAATCCACCCGAAACCGTGAGTGGATGTGTGCGGGGGTGACACATGTCAAAATTCGCAATTTAGAGCTCTTTTTACAATGTTTATTGTTATGTTAAAGTATCAGCTTAATATCGTTTAAGCCTTTTAATTCTAAACTGAAACAAAACAATTTATACAGTGAAATATTTACCCTCATATAAGAGGTAGATAAAATATGATTTATCCAATTTAACATTTCGGAGGTATAAAGGTAAGCCTTTCCATTCCCAAGCGTAGACTTAGTTGAGTAAAATATCTTGTGAACATAGATAAATCTACGCAGCACATCTGTTTCGTCTCGTCGCACTACTCTGGGGTTCTCAAGTAATTAGTCACCTTATGTTTACATGCATGCTTGTTTAGCTATTCGTGACGTAAGTGATTTGCCAGACAGTCACCTGTTTACCTACCATTATCGTACGCCCTGCCACTGTTATGCAGTTTGATCCCCGCAAGCCGACAGTCAGCCAGTTAATGGAGTTACATTTACTGTCAGCGCTGATTCGACGATACCCTAATTAGCATGTGATGGCATTAACCGAACTAATGATAAAATGTTTATTCCAATTGAAAATTTAACCTGATATCATTCTCGTTTGAAATTATAGACTGTTTCCTACAATGTTTTCGGCTGATTCTTTATTCATTCGAAACGATTTCCATAGGAAACAGGGTGCAAAGCTTTTGAATTTCTTACGGGAAGTATTCGCTATTGATAGGAATATTTGTTTTCTGCTCCATTCACCACACTGGTATCACTGGGGATATATTTCTCAAACATACCTTTGTGGATTTACGAGTTTAACTCACCTATCTCGGGTACCTGTTCTCGGTGCAATTTTTCAGACTAGATGGAAGAACCACATAAACAAATCGTCTACAGTTACTGAACTTTGAACATAAAGATTTGCTCCCGATCTAGTCCGGCAGTACGGTCCTATATATCTACTATAAACGTAATTGTAAATTGTTAAAAAATGCATTAGTATTGTCTTTAAGTCTATAAAATATGTAGTTATCTAAGAGCTATTTTTCTTCTTGCCAAGTTATATGGAAAGTAATAACATGGAGGTTTGGAAATAAAAATGAAATATACATAATGTCTGTGTTGAACTAATAGTAAAAATATTGAAAACCTTGTCTACCCATATCATTTTGCTAACATTTTATTAAGGTATCGTGTACGTTCGAGTGGCTCAGGTAGAATCCTTTATATTAGCTGTCTTTGTGGGCGTAGATGACATCGAAAAAAGGTATCTCCCTACCTACGGTGCCTTTCAAATCGAACCCGAGGGTTGCGCTCTATTGGGATTCTTTAGGGATGTTCGGGCCCTGTGGCTTGTTTTTGTACAAATTTACAAGCATAACACAGCTGTTGAATGAAGAGAACCAGATGTGTCCAAAAGATTTACTTGTTCACTAAGCAGCGCACTGTTTTACAGGATATTTGTCTGTAAAGTTCGTTAAAACTTGGTAATTAGACAAAACTTACTCTATCGAGGGTACGAAGCGTGTTCAACATGATGTTCTTGAAAGCTACAAGTACGCTCCAAGTTTAATAATAAATATCCGATGTAGTTCATCCATGACGGTGAACAAACAAAGAAGTCTCATGGTAATAAAGTTGTAATCGATATTCAAGGCACTATGAGTAATGTAAACAGCTCTGTTGGATGAGGGAAAGAAAAGAACGAACGGTTTTTATAGGTAGTTAAAAGTAATGAAATTACGTATCGACGGATCGTCACTGTCTATATAAATCGGCAAGTTGACGGTCCCTCCCGTCCGAACTAATACGGGCTGAGTGGAAACTGTTCCGAATTTCAACCACTCAAAATCGTTTGATTGAGATGCTGGGTGCGCACTGACGTTTATGACATCGAAGTTCTAAAAACGAGCACAAGATACAATTTATAGAGCGTACGAAAACTTGGCAAGGATGCACTGTTTACAGGAGCTTTATATGTCGCCTATACGTCATGCCGTCATTATTTTATGATCGATCCAATAAAAAATGGAAACATACAACGGTAAACTACTTAAAATGATTATCTGCCAAATGAAACCGAGTCGACGTCGACATAAATCTTCTTTGTAAAATTGAAAAAGTCACCGATTAGATAATCGGTTTAGGAAAATGAGCAATCAAACATTAAATTGGATTAATCCAAATTATGGGGCAGCTCTGAATCTCGGTGATTGAAATAATAAAATTCATTGAAATTCATTCTATGTTACAACACCCTCCTTTTCGCAAAGGAAATTTGGGCGTCCGCGTCGTCCCTTAAATTGTACGTATCTATTTAAAGTGTGTCGAGAGAATCAACATCGTCGGCCCATCCGGATATTCGTGGCTCTCAATTCAATTTGGCATAACGCTTCGGGGTAATGAAAAATTTCCCTTCCAAATGACGAATTTGATACCTTTGTCACGCACTTCATCAATTTAATTACGAGTAGGTATTTGTTGCTTCTTAATAGAATGGTGGCCTCCCTTCTTAGCATTGTAATGAACATTGAAAGTTGAGATAATCCCTAAAATTTCAGGAGTTTATTTTGTGTTTTATTTTGAGTTTATAAGAGAGTATCTTATTGTGTTGGATGGTCACGTCTGTGTAAAGTATCATAAATACAAGACAAAAAATCAGCAATTGTGTATTTAATTAAAGTTCTAATTAATGAAGCTCTCATTTGTTATTTTAAAAATAACATTCTTAATGCTATAAACGTTGGTTGCGGAGGTATATTTTTCTAACAAGAAGAAAGTGAAACGAGGCATGAATACAAATCGGCTATAGAATTAAGATAAAAAACAATAAATGCGTCGGTAAAGTGTGGTGGCCTCAATTCGTACGACGGAGGTTATTGTTCATGTTTGTGGTTAGTCTAGTATACATGGCATTGAGGAAAACGGACTCTGGTCGGCGGGCAAAACGATATCAGGGGCCCGAGGGATTATCGGTATGCTATTAATCATCCCGCTAGGTATCGACGCTTCTCTGCAGGCACTAGACGGGTTTTGAGTCAGTAATCCTACCGATGTTAAGGATTATGCGGTTATACTGAAGCTAAATCCAACAAACCTTCGGAGGAAAGAAACTTTGACAAATTGATAAATCTTGTGATGATACTGTTTGTAAAGGACGTTAGTACTGCGTAGTGCTTGGTTTAGTTTTATTTCAAGTAAAACATCCAATGTATGATTACCTTTGAGAATAGACATAGTCACTAAAGGTCATACGATCCCTTTTCGAGTTGATACGTGTGCTATGACCACATATGTGACGAACGGGTTAATGATCGTAGAGCTGTTATTAAAGCACAAAGGATGCCCAATGTCTTGAGCCAATCCCTTGAACGCCTTTTATGACGCCTATGGGAACAGAAAGGGTTGGCTTATGCTTTGCCGAAAACCATAATACGGCTTAGCAATACATAAAGATAAGTTCTACATATATATGTTATCTAAAACAAGAGTATTTTCACAAAAAATCAAGTAAAACCCACATATGTAATTATGTGCTTAACTCGTGTAGGTCACAATACAGTAATTAATGGACATAAACACTCGGTCATTAGTAAAGCAGCGCATTACTTGGTCGGATAGCATTGTTTTGGGTTACAAAACAAAACTCATACAAAACTGAGCGGCCATTAGCCGGCTGTAACGAGGCGGGACACGTCTAGAGGTCCATTAGGTAACCAGCGTGTTAGATTTAGAACATTAAAGTAAGACTACCCGTAACGCAAGATTAATGGGGAAATCTTTTTACGGAGTAAATTGATTTGTACTGATGACCGCTTGAACCTTAGTAAGTACTTTTAATAAGTGCGGCAGCAATTTGAAGTTAAATACAAGTAGACTTCCGCAGATTCATTTAGAGCAAAATTACGGCTTATCAACAATAAATACATACATAACATCACGCCTGTATTCCCCGAAGTAGGTACACTCGCATTTCGCCAGTTATGGTTTTAAGTCCCAATGTAATAAGGGGCGAGCCGATTTCCAACAAACGGGCACAAATCCAGATTCCGTGCTGCTACTGAGAAATGGAAAAACCAAGTAAGACTTTGTCCGACCCGGGATTCAAACCCAGGACCTCGTGCTCAGCAGTCGCGCTTAGCAACCACTAGATCTACAAGGCAGTCGTTGGCAGTAATATAACGTAAGAAAAACATGGATTTTTGTGACAAAATGTGTCAGTTCTGTGATCTCATGAGATAACACTGAAACTAAGGCTTGATATAAAATTAATTACCCAACAGAACAAAGCAAAAATTCTCAGTAGCTGCCGTTATTATGATGACGGACGAAGGAAGTCATCAAACGGTTCACCTAATGGTAAGTAATCATCCAATGAGCATCCGCAACGAGAAAGAAGTCAGTGATGCGTTGCCCGCTCCGAAATGTAAAGCATCCAGAATTCCAGTGCCGTGTGTGGTGAGTGGAATTGGGCTTTCGGTCCTCGACATTCACCGTGCGAAACGCAACAACATTATATTGGTGCTTGACACGCCGTAATCTGTTAGCACGTAGTATCTACTTTAATCCAAATCTTTCTTCTTACTAACTAGTTGGCCGGCTACATAAATAATACTATTAAAATATAACCGTCTCCAGTGTTGTACCAGTATGTTGTTTTTATTAACTCGTCCTACTTAAACTTAAATTAAAGCTGTTTATTACTTTGATTCTTTTAATACTACTTGTAACTTTGCGCTTAAGTATTAGTTATTTGGAGATCAATATAATGTTCCACTTCCACGATTCCGACGAAAAAAAAGTCCAATATTTTCATTCTGTTTAAACTAAAATATTTCATAAATGAGGTAAGTAAATACAAAGCTGCTTAACACCTAATAGTGCTATCAGCATGAAACAGCATAACAGAAAAAGTGTTAGACTTTGTATTTTAGTACCTAGCTAGCATGTCTAATGCTTATTACCTTAATAAATCACGAAGGAAAGGTTACATAGATTAAGATAATGTGCTGTACAGAGGTTTAATGTATCCTGCACATAACACAGTACCTACACTTCGTCACAGAGAACATAAAACCATTTTCGCCGACTCAGAAAAATTGAGCTTTCCTCATTGGCTGTTTAGAAAATAGGTTTATATACTTTCCTAGTAGCAGTAACCCCGATTTATTATTGTGTTAAACAGTGACGCAGTGCAATTTATAGTCAGATCGTCAGTGCAGTTGATTTGATAGTTTCCAGAAGGTTTTGAAACTTTTCACGATCGATAAAACTGTTGTTGCCCCAAATATAGATGCTTTCTTGATGTATGTGTCTAGTTCATAAACGGTTTTGATAGTTTACGGGCAGCTAACCAATATAAAGGTGAGTTATTTGGACGTTTTTATTTATCGGCACTGAATACTGAATCTTTTATTAAATCTGTAAGTTCATTCTCAACTTAGAACTAAACAAAGTTTCGGGGCTTGGAGAAACTAATATAAAAAATGTATTACTATTGGTATATAAAAGTAATAAAAACACATATAAAATAATTTCTTATTTACGAGCGCAGATGCGTAAGAAATTAATGGTAATGTGCCAATAAAAACAGTGTATTGTCATATTTAATATCTATGGACAATAGTACTATATACACACTACTTATGAATTGGTACATAAGTACATTTTTGGTGTCTAATTCACGTATATTCGATATCAAATAAATAATCCTATGTAGGTCGAAGAATTCTCTGGTTTCAGAAGGTACCTATGCTACAAAAATATGTGACGTAATTATTGTTATATTAATCTATGTCGCGATGGTTTTTAACATTACCGACCACGTATTATATACCACGTATTATGTTTTATCTTTTTACAATTTCTTCTTGTATTTCTTGTATGTTTTTAGTGCAGATTTCATACATACATACATAACATCACGCCTGTATTCCCCGAAGGGGTAGGCAGAGGTGCACATATAGTACACCCACATTTCGCCAGTTATGTTTTTAGGTCCCAATGTAATAGGGGGCGAGCCTATTGCCATCAACCGGGCACAAATCCAGACTCCGTGCTGCTACTGAAAAATCCTAATGGAAAAACCCAGTAACACTTTGCCCGACTCGGGATTCGAACCCAGGACCTCGTGCACAGCAGTCGCGCTTAGCAACCACTAGACCAACGAGGCAGTCTGAGTGCAGATTTCATATTGTCGTTATACTTGTAAATAATGCCTTTTGATATAGAAATCTCCAGTTTGAATGTTTCCAATAGCAATTCCCAGGACGAAGGGCTTATCAAAAAATAGGATAAGGGTTTGTTTACATTATGTTAGGAATCTAAACAGACGGACTATAGTGTCGTATTAAGTAGGTATACATACATCGATACCTAATCCTTTGAGTGGCCCTATTCATGTCTAGGACAGTCAAGAGCGAGCGAAGTTACTTAGTAGACAACTACTCGTATATTCAACACGATCGAATTTCTGAGAGCTCACCGCACAGGTAGAGTATTTCATATTTCAGACACTGACGCCAATAATCCAATTAACAACCAATTCAGGCATTCCTGGTAAATTAAGTGGTAAAAAAAATATTGATTTTTTCTTATAATGTTTAAACTTCAAACATTTTGATGACCTAATTATTATTAGACAAAATTATAATGCCTATATTCCCAAATATATGACCAATGAAGCCAACATTACAGAAATTTTCAGCAAACTTTTTCGAAATTTCAATTAAAATGTCTGTGATTCTAAACTGAAACACAATATTTGAGTTTAAGTGCCCCAATAGTCATGCGCGTTCAGCCATGCCTATCAAAACACTTTCAAGTATAGGGTTCATAAACGTCAGAAAGCAAAATGTGATAGAAAGCTCAGCCAATATCGACGTTGAGAGTTCATGCGACCGCAGACATGTTAGTGCCGTGTGCGTTCATCCATCGAAATAGGCGATTTGCCCCAAGCCCAGTAAAGCACTATAACAGGGTACCTACGTACTGACGTCATAAGACAAGAAAGTACAGAAGGATTACTGCGCTGTCTACGATATTTATTCGCTTTAGACTTGTTCCAAACTTAAGATCATAATGTGATGAATCATATTAGGTTGCCGTGTTCTGTCAAGTCCTTGGTGCATTGGAGAGTTAGCTATATCTTCATAAAACACCCTCTCCTTATGTTTAAACTTAAAGTTTTATTTTATGAAAATATGACTGTATAAGATAGAGAGAAAGCAGTTCGTTTAACGGTCAGAGCAATGAACAACTGTACAGAAAGCTGTGTAAAGCATTCTTAGTACTGGTCGCTTTCATTGTGTTCGCATATTACACGCACTGTCAATCGACACGCTCGTCTCTATAGTTTTATGAAATGGCACTTCTGTCCCATCTGTTTCGTGGTATCGGGGTCGCCATTTCCCGCCACCTGGCCACACGGATGTCAACCCAACTTCCCCACATTATATTTCGAAACATTTATACAATAATTATAGGTGAATTATACTTTATAATAGGAAGTGGGCGTATGTTGTGGAAATGAATACCTATTTTAATTTAAACAATAGTTTTCATTGGAAAATCTGTTAAATTGAATAATACTAAGTTTTTTTTTACGCAATTTCCAGAAATTGACGTCTTTTTTGATGGTATATAAACAATATAGGGTAAAGTATTTCAAGTATTTATTTACAACATTCCATGTGAAACAATATATTTAATTTCAATTCGTCTGATTAATGTGATCGGTAACAAAACAAAGGACAAAACGTTGGGAGGAAACATTAATATTTACTCAGATGGAAACTGACCTCGATAAAACTGAAACCGTATGCTTATCTACGTCACGATACTGCAAAATAAAAACATTATTCATCTGAACTTATTTACAATTCATATAGTTTTTTTATTTGTTTTTCAGTCGATAAGTTTCAGGATTAATAAACTTGTCTTCAGTATAAAACGTTTGTAGTTCTTCAACAGTAATTAAACTTATTTTTATTAGACATTTTCACCCGTTTCCCAAAAAAATACGAGTTAAAAGAAAGCGTTTTCTTCTCTTTCTTCCTAAGCATGTGTCAGTTAACTCATCTGTTCACACATTTAATATCAGGTCATCTATAGAGATGATACATACGTATAATACATACATACTAATACCTGTGTATAGTACCTAACATTTAGAACAGCCCACAGCTAACAGTAACCGTAATAAATCCGATTTCTGGTGGTGCAGCCATAAAATATTGAAACAATATTTCACCATTAAAACTTTAAATGAAAAAGTTTCAAAATATCGAAGCTTGGTAAATTTTTACAACGAGTTACTAACTGAAATAAACCAGTTTTATTTTGATTTTATCGTTGGTATCAACATTGAGGTTGAATTAGAAATAATAATAATCAAAGGCTTTAAGGTTATTACTACCAACTCATTGTAACGAACGTAACAATTTCCAATTTATGTAGTCCTAGTACCCTGCAAAACGTAGTTTATAATGAATGCTGGGTGGGTGCAACATTAACTTAAATGTGGTCTTATAGAAAGAAGGCCGTTTAAAAACCAGCTGTCTATAATATCTATAGCAAAAAATACCCTAACAATAACGACATATTTTGAGTTTTACCTCATTCATTCAACACTATTGTAACTCAACTCTATTGTGCAACTTTTTGGTAGTGAAATATAAGGCCGGTTAGTTGGCGAACAATAATGAAATACACATGCTGTTTCACTGCTCAACAACGGAATGGAAAACATTAAGGATTACAGATTGTTTATTCTGTATCAGATACGTACAGATTTAAACAAACAATCAGCCAGCAATCGATCTAAATTACTGAAAGTATGATTGTGAAGTTTGTTCTTTAATCAATGAAAACGTGTTAGTTCTAGGATACGCAATGCAATACAGGGGTCAAAAATATGCCAATCCGCAAGCCACTTGGTAAACTTAGCTTCTTCTTGTTATTATGAGTCAGTATTGTATGTTTTTATAGATACATAAGTATTATTTATTGGTACTTCATAAACTACATTGTTACAGTCATAAATCAATATTAGTATCATTGCGATGTATTACCATGACTTCCTGTTGATTTAAATTCACCTTGTCCTTGTAATGTCATATTTTAGTCTTTGCGATGTGTTTGATATTCGGCCCTCGAAAGAAGACAAAAGCGGCCCGTCCCAGTAACGATCTTGACACCGATATGCTTTTGTCAACTTAACTGTGTAACTAACACTGTTCAATAGTGTCGATTTATGGCATCCCTTACGTCACGAAGATAGGCAAGGTGAACGAAGACTCGAATTCGCTATAACATTGATGAATGGCCATTTGTTACAGCTTTCGATAGTTTGTTAGTTTGAGTAAGCACATAAGGGTGTTATTTCAACCTTGGATAAAGTAATAAAGTATACAATTGGTGTACTCCTTTCGATTAGCTGTGTAGGTAGATTTAGTAAATGATTACTTCAATGTCTTGTAACTCTATTCTAGTTGGACTTTGATCGCTACAATGGCCTTAAATCGTAATTTTAATTACCATAAGTGGATCCATGGCCATATTATGTTCTAGTGTGCATCATGCATCAACTAACTACTTTTAGCACTAGTGAACAATATCTTCACATCAAATGAATTTATTCGTTTGGGTCACATAGAGCTTGTGTTGGCGAATTTGACAGAGACAAATGAGTTGCCATTTGTCTTCGTCAAATTTGGATTGCATCGTGATATCAATGAAAACCATTTTCCGTGTTAGTCTAGTAATCTTTATAATAGAATTTTAATCAATTTCTTAAAATATCGGTTGTTAGATATCTCGCAGTATCTTTCATTTAGTTTTAACAAGAGCCCAACTGCAAGGCAAAGGCCTTCCTACTCTATTTCGTGGATACGTAAATAAAAAATATGACAAACTAATAAATTATTATAATAAGTCAAGGTAGCTCAGCTATCAAGCCTACATTTTAATAGCGAATACAATGAGAACTGCCTGGTTAAAAAACGTAATCATCTTTAATGAATGGCCATCTGATGCAATGTCACGTATTATAACAGTTTTTGTTTATACAATGCGCGGGTGACGCCCGTACTGGTTGACCTTCGTCTTGGTCACAGATTCCTCGCCCGCCATTGGCAGTGATCTTGATATTTTTTCTCACGACTTTTTGTTTCGCGGATTTTGTCAAACTTCTGTTTTTATCCTTACAAAAAAGCAATAAGCGAGGTAAACTAAGAACCGTACTATTATTGCGTTACACAGCAATGATTCTTTTGAGAAAAAAAAGTATTACGTATGAATTCCTCCACAATGCTCGGCTACGTAATTCAAAAGCTAATAAAAAATTTGATGGTTCTTTGTTGCAGTGAAAAAGCAATTTGAGGCGATCAGTACAGGCTCTTTTAAAATTAATTCAACTTTGCACCTAGTTTTATAGGCAGGGCGCGGCTTTTCAATTTGCTTTTATATTTATCCCGAAAAATTAAACGATAAAACCCAAGTCAAACAATCTGTAGGTAAACAAAACGCATTTGACAGAATTAAATGTTGTACTGAATTAATATACAGAATAAGAGTCTGGTTCTAAGCCCTTTTTTAGAAACATAAAGAGGCTTTATACATAACAATCACACTAACAGTCAAAGGTCTAAGCGTGTAAATAGTTAACCTAGCTATAGAGTTAATTTCCCATGCCGTATGGTTGTTCAGGCTGATTCTTGTTTTAAAACTGCCGCTGCGGAGGCGCTGCCGTGTGAACGCTTCGACCTTGATGTCATGATACCTGTTAAGAAGTTTTTGTACTGTTTCCTCGTGATACTTATCTGTATTAACTATTAACATACATTCAGTACCTACGCAATACATTACGAGTACTTATACTCCACATTCGTAGTGCCCGAATTTATTTACAGCGTGGGAATTAGTTTGTTGCGCAATTATAAATGTTTGTTTACTTCATTTTTGGAATATATCATTCTTTACTGCCTGTTGGTCTATTGGTTGCTAAGTGCAACTGCTAAGCACGAGGTCCTGGGTTCGAATCCCGGGTCGGGCAAAGTGTTACTGGGTTCTTCCATTAAGTAATTCTCAGTAGCAGCACGGAGTCTGCCCGGTTAATGGCAATAGGCTCGCCCCCTATTAGGGACCTATAACATAACTGGCGAAATGTGGGTGTAGGTAGGTACTATAGCGCACCTCTGCCTTCTCCTTCGGGGAATACAGGCGTTATGTATGTATTATTCTGTAATGTTGACCGCTCGCTCGCTTAGCACTTGCGCTTGCGTCTATGAGTAGGCGCTAACGAGGTTAGTGTAAGTTTCTCGATACTATAAAAGTAGCACCATGCTCTTCATTCCTTACATACTCGCGTGCTTTATTATGATTTAATGATTAAAGCAATATTTTGGTTTTCATTTGCATGATAATTATAAAGGTCGTTGAAATGCGGTCAAAATTTACATGTGTAGACATACAAGCGTAAAATTTAAAGTTATACTTTAAAGTAATACTTTAAAGCAATATCCGAAAATAATATTTCTACTTAATACTTAGACAAGCGTAGTAAGTTACTAAAATAATTCCTTTAATACATTTGAACTTTTAACTTGAATTACCTATATATAAACCTATTTACAGTTATATCATCCAATTTTGACTCCTATTCCGTAAGCATGGAACATAGCATGAAAAGCAAATATGCGACGACCTGATTGGCGCAACGGCTGAGCGATTGGACTGCTGCGCTTAAAGTTTCGGGTTCGAATCCCGCACGGGACTAAAATATGTGCGATCCGCAGATGATTGTCCCGAGTCTGGGTGTTTGTGTTTGTGATATTTCTTGTTTGTGAAACGCACCCACGACCCAGGAGAAATTACGAGTGTGGGCCGACGATTAAAAAAAAATAAATTTAATATTGCGTTTCTGATGTTAGTATAATTTCAATATAGGCATGAATCTAATATCTAAAACTTTTTAAATCATACAGAGCTACTTTCCAATGCCAACGTATTTCAAGAAACTGTAAAGGTATACATTTCATCGGAACGTTTATCGATTACTCTGGCAATGTCAAGGTTGAAACAGTTGTGAGGCTTTAAATTATTGGCGGTCGTTTACTTACCTTTAGTACTTAAATTATTTAAGGTTACGTGGTTACGTTTAGTTAATATTAAGTGTAAGAACTCTATTACGTTGTGACCTAAAACATAACTGGCGAAATGTAGGTGTATTAAATACCTATGCACCTCTGCCTACCCCTTCGGAGAATACAAGTGTGATGTTATGTTATGTTATAAGAACACCTCTGTTTCACTTTTCAACTTGAAGGATCATATTAATTAACAAAACACGATAATATTTACGATGTATTTGAAACAAAGAACATTTCGTGATGCATCACTTGACCGTACATTCCATTAGTTAGGTTGCAAGAAAGACTTTCCATTGTAATAGACGGTAGGCACATACAAATGTGAGATAATAACGTACCTTGACTTTACATTGTTCAGTTATTACGGTCCATTGCTCTGGAAACCATTACAATAGCATTAATAGGCGTTAATCAGTTGTATGTAGCCATATACCTATAGAATGTGTATGCATATATGAACTTTGACGAAGCCGCTAAATTCACGCACGCACGTTAATTAACCTTGCTCGAATGTATTCACACGGTCAAAAATTTGCCGATAAATTAACAAAATCAACATTTTACTAGCTCTACGTAAAATGGTCAGTTGCCAACCCGAAGCTCCATTAAAAGTGAGACTAAAATCTCATAAAATTTATGTTCGCGCATGACGTCGTAAATGCACCCTGTACGGAGAAATAAAACGAGTCTATAAAATTCGGGTGAAAGGGAATTCTTTTAACGCACTGCAGTAAACCGTTCTTTATCGTATTGCTAAAAAATTCGCTACACTTTTGTAAATAAATTATTACGAATCTAAGTGGTTATGTTTCATTTGTTTTGTAATTGTACGCCGTCATATTACCAATAAATGACGACCGGGCAAGCAGATGTGGGGATTCATCGGTTTCTCAACCGTTTGAACAAAGCCTGTCCATTTCCGAAGGAGGTTCGCCACGCGCTATTGCGAGAACTGTTCCAACGTGATGGTTGCGACACACTCGTGACTGAACTGCGCGTGCGCTCCACTCAGAAAGTTGCTACACAACGATACGGAGACCTAGACTAGCCTTTGTAAGTAATAAACAATCATGCAGCTGATTGAAACATTTGGAAAGTGTATTTGTCTCGTTAATGATGAGCAGATCGATTGACACACTGTCGTCGTAATTGGAGTGCTGCGACAAACTGACATTTGGACGTCCAGTACTATCATGACATGGACATGAGTGCTTTAATGAGCCACCTATTTAGCTCTGGTCGGTGCAAATGACGCGGATTTGCAATCAGTGCGGTCACGAGCGTGATTCCGTGTTGGGTCGTTGCGTCGCTCTTTGAACGGGTAATGTCCCATTGACAAATCTGCGGCACACACCAGCAACACGACATTTGCTCAAGTGTCCTTAATTGTAGTTCGCAATGAAACGCATGTTGTGATTAACGGTAATGTCAGTTTAACACACACTATCTGTTGTTAAACGTATGTGTAAATTAAATTACGTAGTCTGTGGCTTTAGTGAGTATTCTACAACTCTGTGAATTATAAAGGTATATTGCGCCGTGTCAGTCTTGAGATAGGAATCAATGTTTGTAAATGGTGTCTTAATACTTTGAATTCATGAATGTTAATGTGCAATATTAAAAGTTTCAAACAACACAGTTAGTTCAATTACACATTTACATTGGGTGCGCTTGCTTAATCAAATCACATAAATTTAAATGAAAGGCCAAGTTCACAAAGGCCTGCAAACTCACCTTCCCGTATTTTGTGTCATCAAAATGCATAGAAAGCATGAATATTTAAATCGAACATTTACATTACAATTGTATAAATAAAATGTTAATTATATCTACTGACAAAATACCTAACAAATCGAGTTTTCAAAACAAATGAAGAGAGACGCAAACGAATCGGTAATTCGAGACTGTTTTGCGGCTAAAGGCAGCTCAGCTAAAACATGTTACGCGGCGCTTTCTAAAATCCTTAATTTTTTCAACTATGTTTATGGAATTCGTTAATAGTATTCGACGGGGTATTTAGATAAGCTGGAAAGGAGATAGAAAGTATGTTTATAGAGAACATGTTCTTATTTTGTTCTTGTTTTGTAGGGTCGCGTCGGCGGCCTTACGTAATGGTCGGAACAAATCGCGCTGTCGGCACACGGAAGCGTTTCCTGTAGTGAGTACTAGTGAGTGTTTTACAGATGAAAAGATTAATGTGTTTGATGTAACAGTCGCGATTGAAAAGCTGTTGATGTAACTGTTACGACCCTGAGTTATCTATAAAATGACAGATATATGAGGCTATATGTATGAGGCTTAGAATTTACCCGATTAGATTGGAGAAGTAAGTAATATATAATAGCCTATTACACAAAACTAGTAATAGAAAATTGTGTAGGCGACAGTAATGTTTATTACATATTGAAGTGTGTATTCGTAAAACACCAGTATCTTTTCTCATTATTTTAAACACGAGGGCTTCCGTCTGTTTGTAACCTCATCGCGAATTAACCGCTATACCGATTGTAATGAAATTGTATACGAGGATAGCTTGAACTTAAAAATAGTTGGTATATAGCAGAATAGAATACAGTAACTGTTATATATTATAATGTATGTATTGTTTAATAACTATATTTATTTATATAATGTTAATAAAATAAAATGCGCTTATTACTAATACAGTATTTGCTTCGGCTTTGTTGTTGCACCTACCTTATAATCTCTGCACCACCCTAAGGTTGACTGGTAGAGAATGCCCCAGGCATTAAGTCCGCCTATGTATACTATTTTTGGTACATGAAGTTTAAATAATAATAATAATAACTCAGGGAACCAGGAGATAATGTCTACGAGTGATGACACCCAACCGCCCTAGATGGTCTACCTCACTACTCGCCTGACTGGCCAATCTCTGCACTTCGTATAACATTATGAAACAATTGCCTATTTATAATTTACACTCTCGTTTGCCTAACATTTAATTACAGTTTTAAATAATATATTATGTTCCTGCATAAAATGTAGCCTCGCGTGTTTTGTTTTCAATTTAGGTACTCGCAACTATTATCGTGTTTTATTAAAAACGTTATTCTGCTGGTTTATGCTGTGCGGTTCTTCTCACCACATTCCTAATTAATTAATTAAAATAGATCGAATGTTGAATTTTAGTATTATCAAGCTAATTATATTTTGAGTTTTCGTTTAGAGGTATATACAATTATAAATAGTTTTAATCACCTTCAATTTGGGCGTGTTATGCGATCGTTTATATAATTCAGTTAAATTTGGCTTTTAAAGCATTACAGATATTATCATGTTGATATTTGAATGTTACGACTCTTGCAATACCTACATGTACCTATCAATTAAATACCAACTATCTATGAAGATCAAATAACAACGAATACCATTATAATAAAAGCATTCTAAATTCATTGCGCGTCTCTATCAGTGATCGTTATTTTAATAGGATCCCCTCTAGGAGCTCCTAAAATGGTTTGATCATTACAACAACAGTTCATGTAGGTATCGATAGAATAACAATCGTAACAATTCGAGTCGACCTTAACCCATAACAATCGGAGTCAAGTGTCCTCACATTTCCTTATTAAGATAGAGGTGTACGCTGCATTGTAATGCGATATGAAATGCGGGGCAAGGATAATAAATCGATTACTCGATTGTAATACGGTTTGAATTTATTGTGGATTAAGTTGTTATTTTGATATAGCTATTAGAAATTCTGAACAAAGTTAAGTTTAGATTAGAATATTTTTTATGAAGTGTCTTCTAAAATAGTTTTGAAAAATGTGTATTGTGTATCTATAGTAGAACCAATGATATGTCAGAAAGTGTAGATAAGTCAAATTCCAATGAAATAAACGAGAAAAGTGTTCCGAACTCTTGAGTTCGAACTGCACTAGTCTTATGTCAAATCGGACAACAATTGTACTATCCAAAACGACAAAATTTGTCTTCTTTTTGAGTTTTTAAAATTAGCGCGTTATCTGTACTTTTTTTAAATATCATTGTATCATACACAGAGTAGAATTAATTATTCATTGTCATTACATAATCTACATCATCACAATAAAATAATAACGACCTACTCGGGCAAATAATTAGGATCAAACCAAAACTGGTCAGATTTTCACCTTGTTAAATCAGCTGGCAATTAAAATCTTTCGGCAGTCCCTTGGCGCTTCCTAACGACCGATCCTAAGTAATGCCGTTAGGTTGCGGCTTAACTGTTCTGCTACCACAAGGAAACTTGATAGCGGACTGTACAATACGATAATGAAGAGATATAGCAATGCATGGATGGAATGTACAAACACAGTATCATAAAATGTCTACAGTAAAATGGCCGAGCACCAGAAACATAGGGTATTAATAAGACAATAAGATCTTTTAGAAAATAAGCTTCAGTACAATACAATTAACCTCGCTGTCGTTACTTAATCTCGGAGGTTTTGCTTTAAGAAAACCAATAACGCGATATATTTTTAAGCCCCCACAGTATGAAGTTCTTCTATATAGTGAATGCGATTCACCAACATAAAATATCACATACACAATCAACCAAACTCGGGACAAACATCTGCGGATCACACAATTTTTTGTCCCGTATGAGAATCGAACCCGCAACCCTAAGCACAGCAATCCAATCGCTTAACCACTGCGCTAATCAAGTCGTTAATTAATACTAATTAAAATAAACCCGCAAAAATGCGCCAAAAAGAACATCTCTTTTAAACCTTGACATTTTATGTTTCAGAATTAAAATAGGTTCCTGCTAAAGACATTGGTACTTCTCGTTTGTTTGCTGTGTTTCTAATTGGCCTCTCATAGTTCGACTCAGAGATCCTTAACTGCTTAACTAAAGAAATAGCGAAGGCTGGAGTGCTTTCAGCCTGGCTTAAAATGAATAAAACAAAGCAACAGCAACTAAGGGCTCTTTGGTGGCGCTCGGACAACTGCTCGGATTATTGCTAGGGACAGTGAGTTTGGTTGATTACTTATTGCATATTTTATTTACTTTGGCAAGAGGCAGTAGACTTGTGCACGTGTTTTGTTTGCGGCAAGTGATGTTTCTAATACCATTTACTTAGAAAAGCACGATGAAACAATTATTATTATTATATTGCAAGTTTTTTATTGCCGTTTTAAAAAAAAAACGTTGAATACCAACAGTAAGTGAGTAACAAATGTTTCCATGTAATAATAATGTAACTCGGTCGGTAAACATCTATGAACAAGCAAGAACATGGAACAAACACCTGAATCTTAGCAAACATTGTTCCCCAAATTAATCAAAATTAATTGCTCAGGAGGCATGTTACAGTTGTCAAATAAGTTATTAGTTTCAGCTAAGCGGCATCTTAAAATTTATTATAATCTTAATAGTTTTATTGTAAATTACCGGTACCTATCTATTCTCTATAAACACGAAAACTTCTATCTGTTTTATGAATAATCAAATTTGTGGAATCTTTATGTTTATGACTAACTGACTGAAGGTCAATTTATTATAGTAAGGAGCCATTTCATCATCTCTAAGTGCCTAAGTTCTAATAAATTATTAGGTATTTAATGGTAAATAGATTTTGCTCCATTTTAATGTACTTCAGGTGTAAGGGCTACTCGCAGGAGATTAAAGCCTTAAACCATAAAATAATTTAAATGAAGCAGGCATTATTTATTTACATTAGGTAAACATTACTCCAAAACCAATATTTTATTATTCAGATACAATTGAGGCCGTAAAAGTATATCAAAATAATTAAAAGCATCATTACCTTTGCGTGTTAGTATGTTTGTTGTTGTTCCGTTACGTGTATGTATGATTAGACGATAAAAACGTATGTGTTTTACCTGAAACAAATAAAAACATTGTTAATAATATGTTTAATGTCGCTCATAAAAGCGGAATAGGTTTTTCAATAGTAATCAACGGATCTGGATGCCAGCCCTAGTATATTTTTTTGTCCAAAAGTTTTAACAACACTTCATGCTTTGTTTTCACGCTTGTATTCTCTAAAAGGGATATTTGTCAGTGTTATACAATTGTACACCTACAAGGCACTGATGACTATTAATTATATTAATTTTTCAAGTACTATATAGGTAGGGTATCTAGATGACTGATATCACGCTAATGACAATCTGATGGATAGAATAAGTAAAACAAGGTGCCGAAAAAGTTTTAATGTAAAGTCCAACACTGCATAATTGGTATGGCTGGTTTTATGTAGTTTTGAACTTTACAATATACATAACATTTTCTCTACCTTTCTTTGACTTAAAAATATGTGTAACACATTTCGTCGTGGCTATGTAATGCAGCTTCAAACAAATTCTAATTCCTAAACAATTTTGCTACCACAACATAGAAGATTAAATAATCAATTCATAGATAATTAACATAGCATTCAGGTATTAATGCAGCGAAGTCCCAAAAGCAATTTGGTTGGCTCTCATAAGTTATGAGTCATAACAACCATGGTACGTACGAATTATGTATAAAGTCACTCGCCGTAACTCGGTAGGTGTGAGTTACGTAACAACCATTACCGTATACCCGTGCCCAGTTATTAGTGATCACTCACTGTACTGCTCGCATGCATTATTTTTATTTAATGGCGGCAAAGTTAAAAGGATGACTTATGCTTTTGTTTTTATGATGCCAGTGTTGTATTGGATACGTTTATTGGCCTTTTAAGTCTATATTTTAAATAAAGAACTGCGATTTGGACCATAGAGTTATTATTTACGTATGACCATGCCAGCTACTTTTTGAATGGACTGTTCGAGTCGAGATAAAGCGTCAAATATTTGTAGTTGTAAGTGTTGCTTCCTTAAAATACAATTGTCGTAGACATATCTATGTATAAAACATGATTTCTACTTAATTTAATTAGAGTCAAAACTTAGCTGAAGTGTGCCTCGCCAGTATAACGCCAATTATTTTACCTAATAAGGTTTCTACCTAATAGTCGGAAGACAGCTGCAACGCAATCACATCCTTTATTGAACTTATAATTTCAACAAAGGAGAGCTTCGCTCCGTTCCAACTATAATATTTAATTAGACCACAATCACTAGGTGGAATGGTTCTAGTTTCATTGGGTTGTTTGAATTCTCTTCGCAAGAGCTTAAAACACACCTATGTAGGTACCAACGTTGTGTAAACATAGGTGATTGTTGAACATGAGTTCCGACAACTAATTTATATGCATCATTAATAAAGATTTGAGTAAATCATGTTCTACAATAATATAAACGTTGATATTTCATTATTGTTATTTACCTTTTCATGGTGTAAATAGACTAAGGAATATTTTAATTGTTTCCAAAAAGGTTTCCTATTATTTAGATGTCTATAACCTCTTTGTTAAACACAATAACTAAATTTGTTTACTAAACTGTGAATTTAAATTCAGAATTAAATTCAAACTATTTGACAATTGAATAACTGCACGCTAGAGCTATTACAAACAACATTGCTTATTCTTTTTTTAGAACATATTGAATTCCATTTCTGTTTCGCGGCCAATACAAAGATAATTAGTTACTGTCCAAGAAAAAAATAAAAGTTTCGTGACGATTAGACATGGCTGTCTCGTTTCGCAAAAACTCATGTGTTTTTGTGTTATATGAATTGATGTAACATTTATGGAGGCTTTAGTTCCGCTCTATTATCTTATGTTAGACATCATGGTGTTCCAATGTTTTGTTTTTTAGTGCCTCGATACGTTACATTATTAATCTTTTGTTTTTCTGCTTGTCTGTCTACCACATTTTATACTGAGAAGGGAATAGAACATAAAATGGTAGAGTTTCAAAAGGATTTTATGTACGTTTTTGGAACCTTTTCAACAATGCCCTTAAAATATTATGAATTTCATTCGTATAACAATTATAATTAAATACCTAATTTTCATATAATGGACCTCTATATAAAACCTTCAGAAAGCCAACGTTTAAAATGCGTATTTTTTCTATATCGATCAAATTCAACGATCAAATGTCAAAAAATACAAATAACAACTGGCAAAACTGTCAAAATGTGACATTAGGACACGATACTTAACCGCAACTGTACTTTAACATTACCTTAATTGCCCCCCAACTCCGAAATGATCATACTCTCTACGATACACATACATACGTACGTGTATCTAAACATTCCTATACATAAACCTACATTCTAGTCGATCTTCTATATCGTCACGTGATTGTCGCTGTATTCACTTACTGTATGACAGATCAATTCAACACACGTCTCTAAGCCTACGTGCGAACACTACAAACGAATTATTTGAATAATTGTCCACTCTGATTGATACCTGCGTCTGATTTATGGCTTTATTTAATATCCATTGATTTGGAATATGAAGAATTGAAGATATATATTTATCTTTACCGTTATTTTGTAATGGGAGATGATGGGATGCAAGAGTTATGAGTATTATGTTCAATTGTTTTACAGAACATTTATTGAATGTTCGTAATGAAAAATGAGTGGTTATCTATAGATACACATTTCTCATGTATTAGGTACAGCAACAGTAACTTAACAAGCTAAGAATCTTAATGTCAATAATATAATTGAAAAAAAGTACGTGAATTTATTTATTAAACTATGGAAGACTTACAGCTATATAAAAACTAACAATAATAAAAGAGTCATAGCCAACAGAAAGCCAATTAAAAGTCCTCGCTTATAATGATAGCCTAGATAGAAAAAGTTGATCTCAATTCAATTAAAAAAAACTGACTTTACCATGTAACAAATTGGCATGTTTAAGAATTTCAGCTACTTTTGTTGTTGACTGTACTACCTAAGTCATGAGGCATGAGCCTGAAAATAAAGTCACCCTAGGTAAGTTCCCATCTTTTATAGAATTAATTACCAGCGCAGGCGAAAAGAATAGGTATGGCTATCAGTAGGTACACCTGTGCAATATAGGTACTCCTTTGTAAATGCGTCATAATATAAGCACAGAGCATTATTTCTTGATTAACAATCACACCTGTGTTACATATTTGGGTATGTAATAATACCTCACTAAGGAATCTTCCATACAAGGAGGATAAATCTGAATCACTTAACATAATATTTAATATAACACATCAAACAGATTTGTTATACACATGAACTTTATTGAGTTCAATCCATCATTCCATGTTTATGGCACGTAAAGTGGTCCTTTCATCTTCACGATGCATAACAATATCATAGTCCAATAAAAAATGTAAAGCTTTGAAATTCGAACTTAACAACAACATTAATTGAATATGGAATACGCTACTTTTTAAGTGATGTTATTGTTTTATTTTCGGATAAAATAATATTCAAAGCAAGCGCCGAAACTCGTGTTCAGTTTGTATAGTAATGAAACCATTTTTTACGCAATTTATTGCAGCTTTTTAATATTCATTATCGGACAACTTATTTGGATATCACTTCTCTCATAGTTACCACTGTCACGAGTCACTGAGGTTTAAATTATTCATAATATTAGTATTAACTTACATTAAATCCGTCAAGAAATGTTTCATTTCAAAGTGTCAGAAATTATTATGTGTAGTTAAATTTGTACGAGAAACGAAACCTACAAAGCAAATGACTCATCATTCAAGTACCTGTACAAAGAAACCGAAGAATACTGGATCCCGTAGAAAGGGACAAAGTGCAATAAAACAGACAAGACACATCATAATGTTTAGTCTCGTCGGTGCAAAGTATCCAGGTCAAGTGCGAGCGTCGAACGGTACCCAGCAATTATATAAACGGGTTTACACAAAAACACTGTAACGACACTGCTTAACCTCCACGAACTACATATTTATAATACGGAACAATTCAACATGGTACAGTTTTAAATCAACCGTCGATTTTGAACCCAGAATTCTTGTTCCTTTTTTGTTAGGAACTTTTCTTGGTAATGTTCAGTAAAAATAAAAATGAAGTCTCTTCGGCCATATCTGACGAACATTTCCTTGTTTTATTTTTTCTCTTATTGCGTAATTTCTTCTGGGAGCTTTTTTATTATTTTAATTTGGTCGAAAAATGTTTAACTTAGATTTCAGGCTTCGTAGTTAAACCAGTGGTTATTTAGCGAATACTGCAATTATTTTCACGCTTGCGTGTTTATTAATTACCTAATCATTGTAATTGCATTAACTTATAATGAATTATTAGTAATATTTATTGCAACGTTATTTAGGTAAAGTGTTATTTAAATAACAACTAGATACTTTACGTTTGTATGTAATTGTGGATAAGTAATTATCACGTAACCGTAACTATGTAATTGATTTATAAAAACAGTAGCAGTAGGTACAGTCAGCTACTTAACTAGCTTAACAACTCGAAAACCTTTATTTTGAACAATTAAAACGAACATTCAAAATTATTGTGTGTGTTTATAAATCTAATTGTTCAGTTACTTTTATTACTGACTGTACTTACACAAGTTCACTATGTTGTTTAAACTGAGAATAAACGTCAAGTATTTTTATTATTACGTTTCTATAGTAACGAAGTATAACAAGTCACGTGACAGAGTTGTGTCCACACAAACATTACCGTGTGCATTCGATTCTATAAATCAGCTCTCTAAAAGTAACAACACAGAATAGGTATTAGTGAAACTGGGTCGCGTTTCGCATTCGTGGTGAATCCATTTTGCAGTGTTGTATTCCGTAGCCATTGTCTCATGTACGGTGATGCGCCGACTCCTTCCGTTTGCATTAACTATTCGCACATTTTTGTTCCATTTTCTTTTGTTTTGAACGAATGAAATGCTTAATAACGCTCAGAATAATTATCCTTTGTAATTAAAAGTGCGTTTATATGCAAGGTTGTAATTAATGACATTGTGAAGGTTGATTGTTATTTAATTGTTTGTTTAAACGACGAATTTCTTGCAATTAACAACATTGATTGCTTGGATAGAAACTGTAGAAAGTTCTACTGATTATCCAATATTACAAATCAAGTTTGCTTTGTAAGAGAAGAAAATGATGAGAACTTAATATTACAAACATTTATTTTTAACAAAACTCCGTAAGTAGTCAAATATGTTGAGAATATCTTCTAAATGTTCGCTCGTGTTGTTTATTTAGGATGTGTCAGTCAACTATCTTATCAGTATAGGACGCCATATTGTCGGACAGCAAACTAAAAAGTGTGGACAGGAAGAGAAAAAACTCTCTGAACTGGTTTGTGACCACCCAATTTCGCTGGTTCACCAGGAACTGTTTAAAATATTGCTCCAATTTCTGTTAGCGTATTAATTACTTGAAAGTCATGTCTAAGTAAGTGTTAGTCTAACACTCAAATATCCTTGACCATTTACTAAATGTACCCAGTACGTTACTATCTATGTACGTAGGTACTTTTACTAGTTAGGTTTACTAGTAATTATAAGTATCACGAGCTAAAAAACTAACAAAAATGTTGTCTGCTCTACCATATTCTAAAATGGTTGCGTTTTGTAATAATTCAGGACTATTTTTGTTAAATCTATTCAGCAGCGAGTAGCAGCGACTTCGGGTGTCTGAACCACCTATAAACCTAATTTAAACTTCCGCATGGCTATTAATTAAAAAATACAAAATTATCATATGAAAAAGAAAATAAAAAAAGGGATTTCATTCTTTCCAACATTAAGATGATTTATTTACAAAATATCCTCTACTATGCATCCTCGATGGTGGCAGACGGTGCCAGTGATTGGCGCTCAGCCAATACACACATATCCTGTTTAATAATTCTTATTCAAAACTTGTATATTTAGTGTTCACGCCGGAAAGGAAAGTTTTTAACAATAGCCTGAACAAACAAACGCTAAAGAAAAAGTATTTACTTAGTTTTACGAACAGTTTTTTATTTATGACGTGTGCCTAAATAATACGATTCAAATAGTTTTTATTGACGCAGATAAAACATTACCTATGCTAAAGACCGACTTTTACATTTCAGGTCATTCGAGAATGTATTTTAATATTTTCTAAACAACACAGCAGTGCGGTGTAGAACTGAATACATTTTAATCTTTCTTTATAGCCAATGCGATGTTGTAAAGTATATTTTCATTAATATACAGTTTGTGGAAAAGAACTCATGAAATATTAATATAGCCATTTTGTATTTTTATGTCACACGAAAGTATCTAGCTAGGTACTATCGAGTAAAAGGCTGAATAATACTGTATTTCTTGAGAAAAAACTTAAGTTTAACTCATGAAGGTTTAGAACTAAGGCTGATTTTTCATACTGTACAAATTATAAAATAATTAATGTATTTGCTTTTTAATTTTATTCGTGTTGCTTGCTGCATTGTTGTTGACTGTAAATTCTATGTCGTACCTCTACATCGAGCAAATTTAGTCGTCTGATAAAATACATAACATACACAGAGCATTTAAAATTGTACATTAATAATTTTAGAGGAATATAATATCCAAAATACGCTTATTAAACACACACTTTCAAAACAGTGTGTTAGAAATGTTACGATAAACGTTACCTGTTGAAATATTTATCGTCGAATAACTTTGTTAGATTGTACAGAAACAATGGCGTAATCGAAAATAATTGATTTTCAGCTTTCGAAACAAAGTGGTTATTAAAGACTAATACAAATGTGTCTTTAACATAAATATAGGTGTATCTGTATATACTACGTGCATTCCAATATTTCTAATGTATAATTCTGTTGAAACAATTGTGTGAAAGCAAACAATGATTGGAAATAATAAGCAATCTCGGAGACCAGTCAGACCGGTCGGTGCATGAGAAACGTCTTCCTTGTGCTAACGAAACGTACCTTGACTTTGTTAGCGCAACTTCGCGTTATAACATTATCTACATCTTTCGACAAGGACGTTTGTAACGATTGCTTCAATATTATTTAATGTGGTTTTTTATTATAATACTAATGAACTTTAATTTCAGCAATATGGTTGATTTACATAAAATATTTCGTCTAAAGCACAAAGAAGCGCAATTTATAAGTAGCTAAATAGTATTCCTGTTACACTATGAGATCATATATTATTTTATACAAATAGACGCAAAGTGCGTAGTGTGTACGTGGATTAAGTATGACGAATGCGTTGGGTAGTCTGGTTTTCTAAAAGTAAATATTTTAATCCTGATCCAGGGCTATCCAGTATTGTTAAAGAATTGTTTTCTTAAAGTAATTCACCAAACTGAAATCAATGAGCGTATCCAATAATGTAAGTGGTACTAAACATGCGTACAAGATATGCGTAAAATTACATTCAGATACATTACAAATACATAATTTACAAAAACATTAGCCTCTTTTTCGCACTCAGTTGGTTATAAGGGACGCAGTTGAGCATGATACTCGCGTTCGCAATTACAGAGTAAACTAGTTTTGCACTGTTTTACCCGACGCACGGTGCGTGGGAAACTGGGTGTAGAAGATGAATCACGGATTCACGGAACCAGTAATTCTTCACGGGGATACCGACTGGGCGATCGCAGTGGGACCGACGTTTTGTTATTGATTGATAATGCTCTCTAGATCGCAACCAGGGACCTCCAGTTAAATGTGTATATTTTCTTTAATAAGTTTTATTTCGTATAAGTTGTTAAGGCATACCTTTTGAATCACATAAACGCGTCGTTTTTCGATCAAATAACAAAAGAAATATGCGTTAAAATGCACAGATACTAACGCTAAAGTGTTCCAGCAATAAAACTGTTTTTCTAATGTTATGTACTGTTTTAATTACCCTTCAAAGAGCACGATTAAAAGCAAATACAGGTAGATACCTACCTAGTCTAAGCATAGTAATATAAACAAATACATATTAATAATGTTACAAAAGTACTTGGATAGTCGGTAGCCTCCAGATTGCCCTGACACATATACCGAGTACGGTCAGCTAGACTGATCACGAATGTTCACCACTCATTACTACTACCTTATACAGAGAAACATTCAACCTCGTTAGACATGACCCTTATGTTTGTTTGTTAAACGAAAATAAAGATGACAGCTTGTTACGAAAGCAAATCATAGTGAAAGTGTTGATGATTTGTCACATCTTTATCTACTGGTATTCTTGTCCATCACTTACCTGGACTACAAGAGCAAATAAACATCTTTATGCTGCCTTTGAGACAATTATCCCTTGAATCTCAAGCATCCAAACTCCAGTTATTAATTTATCTAAAAGTAATACTTTCATTTGAATATTTTTTATAACCAAACCATAATGGACGGTAAAATAGAGTCGTATAACTTCATAACAATGATAAAGCCTTGTATTTTTTTAATTAAATGCATCCGTTTACCTTGAATAGGAAATAAACACGATGATATTTTTTCAGATAATCCAAACTGCGTATCATTGAAGGTTATTAAGAAGTAGGTATAAGATGCGCTGGATTCTTTGACTGGAACGAATTTCAAATTAATAACTGACGAAATAAAGGTTCTCAATTGTCATGTTATTTTTCTTACATGCATATTTGAGATGGGGTTCAGTTATGTCTGCTAATTCCCATATAAGAGGAGTGATTTATCAATGATTAACATCGAATATAACTGTTAGCAGCTGCTCGCCGTTGAACTCAATAGTAAATGCATTGCGGACTCCATAAAAGCCTATTCATGTCCTAACTTTAATGTAAATTAAAAAGTCAGCTTTTGTTATTTCACGTCTGTTTGGTACTCCACGATTCAATGGAGCAACAGATGGCAGAAAAAATTCCCATTGAATCTTACTGTATTGCTAGAACCTATATTTTTGAATCTGACTTTTATCCAGAATTACCGAACTTTTAGCTTAGCTATGAAAAGTTTCCGCTCTACATATATGGATTTACATAATTACTTATTTGAAATGGACAAATTTTGCCACGTAAACGATGTTGTCTTAACGGAATGCCCTAAAAATAATAACATTTATGTACGACTTATAAAGTAGTTAATGCTAATGTGACCTTTAATATTATATTATTATGGACAATACTATCAAATTCGCTTTAAGACACCAGATTAAATAGCTACACGCTTTTTACGTGGGATAAATAGCGTCTGGAGAAATGTGGGTGTGCATAAACATCCTACCTAATACCCACATCTATACCTCTTCGGGGCATGTTTATATTCATAACTAGGAATATGCCAGACATGATTATAGTCAAAATAACCTAAATCAATAATAATATACCAATTCGTTAGAACTAGGTGGTCTGTGCTCAAACTATTTATTTTGTCTGAACGGTTTGAGGATTCATTTTGATAGTTGCTCGTATTTACTAGCTTTGAAACAACTTGTTCGCTGACTAAAGGCAATTAATATCGGTTTGATAGCTTAATGTTTTAGTTTATGCTTTGAGAATATATTAATAAGTTGAAGGGTATTTTGTTCACATTCATCCATCGATATAATGCGGATAAAAACGGAATAACACTTTTATTTTCTGTGCAATGAAAGTAAACAGTTCTTATGTATTTTATTCAAAGATTAAGAAACAAATGAAGGACGACACTTTTTCGTTCTTCTTCTTTTCATATGGTTGACGAACAACTTGGTGGCAGAGTTTAAACCGCCTGTAGGTCTCTGTCATGGTTTAACACACCATTGAAAAATCTCTCAAGTGTGCCGGTTTCCTCACGAAGTTTTCCTTCACCGTTTTAGCAACTAATTTATAATACGCACATGAATATGAAAAGACATTGGTGGGTGTCGGAGTTTGAACTTGCGACCTTTGACTTGGCAGTCCTACGGTCATAAAACTCGGCTATCAGTGACGTTTTATCTCAGTAACATCGATTATGATTTGTTTTAATTTAGGTCAGATCAGAGAAAAAAATACTTTTTAAATTAATATTGACATCACATTAATTGTATAAATGTATGAATAGTTATCATAGGCTCTACATAAACCGTCCATAAATGTTTGGATCAGTAGAGTCGTATGAAACGTGTCACAACTCATTTCCACAACACGGTACAACCGATACCGGTAACAACGGCAAACAGTTACCGAACTGTCATAATACTACTTTACTCCGTACACAAAAACTTTTGCTGACGAGTGTGATAAATGGCGGACCGGTTCAAACAATGGGAACATTTTCAGCTGCTCTTGAAGTTAGCCTAATTGAACAGGTAACTGACAGGCTTCTCATGCAGTGCACATTTAAGTGAATTGCGAGAATATTTAGTACTAAGTGCGGGGTTTAGACCACATTTGTTTAGTATTGGACAAACAACAAACAAACTCACTTACTTACGATTAATTCATCCGATATTGAATTATATTAGGTCATGGTGGCATGAAATGTAAAAAATACAATACTGCTTAATGCAGATGTCAATTTTTTATTATGAAATATTACTTATACAAACATCCAGACTCGGGACAAACAACTCCGGATCACACAAATGGATGTTTCGAGCGTGAATCGAAGCCGCAACCCTTAGCGAAGCAGTTCACTCGCTCGGCCACTACGTCTATTAGCCCCTTACCATGAACTCTTAAAGCAGGACAGCTTTCGATGTGGAAGCGAGACGCCGCTACGTGCAGTGTGAATCGGTCTCCAATTGGCATACATTATAATCGTCAATGCAAAAAAAAAAGATTCTTAGTCATACGATATCAATATTGATTAGGTAAACAATGTGATTATTATGCTTCATCAAATATTTCAATCTACTTTTCCCATCATCTAATAGTATTTATTTTGGATTTAATATTATCGGTAGAATACTGAATACGTTCTCATGTGACAGCTCAGATTATGGATAGATAAACAATGCATCCTGTTGGGTTCATTTCTGTCCATAGCTTTCGGGATTACTGTCATGTTTATTATCTAAGAATAACAAGGTTTTAAAATTTACTACCTACCACTTGGTTTAGTCGCTGATACGTTAAATCGAAAACTGAAATAAGTTTTTGGTTGAATTTTTGAACATGAGCACATATTCCAAAGAATAGGTATCTTAACCTATTTATACTAAATTCAGCCTATTTTGTCCTTTCTTCTTGAAATTTGGAAAGTACTCCCAAGAGTACCAAATATAGAAAGAAAGAAATAATTTATTGGTCAGAATATAGCACAAATTAGATGAATATTTCATATTCTATCAGTACGTATATATAAATATATGGTAATATCTAATAGCTACTCTTGTTATCACTAAGGTACTCATTTACAGAAATAGCTATATTGACATTATTAAAGAGAATAGTTACCTTAATCCTTTAAATAAACTAGAATTGCGAGCTAATGAAAGCTAGTAGCGTTCCTTTTAGCAAAATGAAGTCTAGTTATGGAAGAGACAAAGTTTAATTTCCGAGTCTCGATGATGAAATTCTAAGATTATTTAGTAAAATTCATGGTAATATTAACCATGAAATTAGGTGTTGAATCTTATATATTTTTGTACCTGTAACGCTATGCCATAGCAAAAGCGACAAAAATTAGTAAAAAGTTATAGGATCCTTATTGAATTTTTAATTAGATAACTATTTACAGAAAATGAATTATTTTCTTTATTTAAAATATTCACTTATGACATTTTTAGATATATATTATTAGGTACAAACCGCAATATAGAAGCAATAAAATATATTTAAAAATACAAAAAATAGTCGCCAGCCGGCATCGGAAACAGGGTCCTAGCTGCCAGTGGTCAGAACTGCTAAAAGAGGAACCTCCTGACTATGCGTGCCGTGTTAAGGAGTACCGTCTCTTGCATTATTAATTATTATATTATTATGAGCATATAATTCTCACTCCAGGGCAAAGGCCTCACTACTCTCTTTCACTAGGATCCTTATTCCACAAATATTTTGATTGGACTGAAAGTATATTACCTACATGACAATATCCGATTAAACTGACAGGCAGGAAACATTTTTAAACAAATCTCCAAAAAGAGTATTATTAGAATCAATTTTCATATCTATTCTAAACAATAAGGAACAACGCACTATAACACCATCCTAACGACATACAAATCAAATGTGTAAGCTGTAAAGAAATGTAAAAATAGGAATTAATTTAAGAGCAACATAATTTAGTGAGCCGATAAAGTTGGGTGTTCATAAATAATGAAGAGAGCGGGCTTAGTTTTTTTTTTAGTCGTCCAAACGGCGGCGTCTACTAAAAATATCCGGTCGTTAGTCGACTCGTTCCTGGATTAAAATTAGTTAACAGTTCCAACCCTGTTTAGGGAAAGACTTCCTTTAGCAGCGCGAGCGCCAACAAATTAAATCCCATTCACACTTCAGCGCTAATCTAATCTAATTCTGTTCTAGATGTGTGTTCAGTTTAGATTGTTTCACGACTTGTTTAATTAAAAAGTCTGTGTTAACTGACACAGACTTACCTCAGCTTACGTTCACTTTCAGTCAAACATAAATTGGGTGTACCTATTAAACATATCATTTAGTATAATACCTAGATAGAGATTGCGTATAAGCAGTAACGATATTGACTGTAACACGTACCATGTTATATGGGTAACCAGCCGTGCTATTCTAAAGACATCACTTACGAATTCAGTTCTAAATCCGCGGTGAGATTTGACACTAGCGCATAGCAAGGTGACGTGCGAGGTGACTTTCGAGATGATTTTAGTGTTATATAATAGCATTTAACTGTTGAAATATATAGGTATTTAATGACTTTATATTTATATGACTTTTTGTGTTTTTTTTTGCATGTTGCCGTGCTAGGCTTAAATCTAAATTGATAAAGGAAACTTGAAAAATGATGGACACGAGCGGGACTCGAACCCGCGACTTTCGCCGTACCGTGGCGCCGCTCTGCCAACTGAGCCACCGTGTCACAGCTCGCATCCATCGAAGGGTTCGAGTCCCGCTCGTGTCCATCATTTTTCAAGTTTCCTTTATCAATTTAGACTTTATATTTAATGAAAATAATGGACTTACTATTTATTGGAGTGAAGGAAATACATGACGGTAGCAAAGAAAGTCCTTACTCTTGGAAAATGAGATCTTGAGTATTGTTATACTGTGTGCTATTCCACCAATCCACAATGGATAAGATTTCGTCACTCGCTTAGTTAATTAAAGAACTTAATATTTACGTCGCTGTAAATCGGAGCTGAACGAAAACAAAGAAGCTATTAAAGCCGTTGAATAAACGATCAAAAATTAATTTACAGCTGCTGTTACTTGCACAGTACATTTTCTTTCCGCAAATAAATTACGGAAACATTTAAAGCAGAAAATTGACATCACGTAAGCTGGGTTTAACTTTAATACTCTACTAATTCTATAACTAATAACAGATGTAGAAAGATCTGTGTTTATTTATTTATACGCCTTAAAATAGTTCCTCAATATATTGGTCCCATTTGAACAAATCTCTATCAGTTTTGTTACGGTCACCAAGAAGAATTTACATGGTTTTAAACTTATGGATCACTTTTTTTCACGTTCCATTAAAATATAATAAACAGTCCTTCATAGACTTTGACTCTGTACATGACTAGCTAACTACGACGTTTCAAAGCAGAAGATAATCTTGTAGCTACTTAATTAACATTAATTAAAAATAGACAAATTTTAAAGGCCACAACTTAATCCATCTGACATTATCAAATATCTAACAACAGTTACTGCAATTACAAATGGAATATTATCAAAACTAGCGTGACCGTAGACAATGAGTTGTATTTGAGCGGCCATTCGAGCTATCGTCGCGTCCCCTTTATAAACGGTTACCGCCGCAATGCAATAAAGGCAATGAAGCGTGATGATAGATAAGAGTTACGGCGTACTACACCTTATTACCTTATTCGGGGAAACTTCTCAATACAGAAATAACTCCAGGACGTAATAAAGAACATACTTGTAATTACAAACATAACAATTTATTTTACACCTGTGTCTTTATCCATTCGAATGCTAGTTACGTTGTTTCCGAAGGCAAAACATTCCGTGCATTCTTAAACAGGTACAGTTGTTCCGATGAATCCCGGCGTGCCGTAAAAAAATTAAAAGGTACAATTCCGCCCAGCGCCAGGCACTTAATGAAAAAATCCATTTAGGAATGTCTGATTAAAATACGTAGCCACCAGTCCGGGCCAGGTCGTGGGACTAGATTAGTTTCGGGCACTCTTTATTTTTCCGCTTTACGTTCGTGCACTAATCGATGTCGCCGCGTCGCGTCGTTACAAGGCAGCCATCAGGTGGTTTGATTACGTAACACAAAACATTGTTCACGACCATTACAATCGTCTGGAAATATTTTTTCTTTTATGCAAGACTGCAGTTCATGTTAGCGAATCAATAGCAACTGATGAAAGGAAAACAAACAATGCGAATAACTGAGTCCATGTTACTGATACAACGGAATTTTCGATTTTTTATAACTGTTTGTCTAATAGTAGTAGGTACAATAGGTAGGACTTTTAATCTCATTTTATATTATTTATATCATAAGTAAGACTACGTTGTAAATCATATTATAATTTTAGTTACAAAAAGTTAGGCTCAACTAAAATAACCAAAACTTTACAATGGCATTCTCTTCATAAGAGTAAAAAATACAAATCCATCACAATTAGGATAGTTTACTTTACAGCAAGCGGCTAACAGTTTAAATTCCTTATTATTCAACATTAGACGTGAAACCATTTAAGATTCCCAAGATACTTAGCTCAATGGTGTCGTATAAGAGAGAAATAGAGCATCTCTGCATTAGAGTGCATCCCATTAAAACCACTTGTGCCAGCCGTCACCTCCGCCACCTCGCGCCTCGGTGCCACAGTTTCTCAATATTGCTCTTACCTACCTTTTCAACCGTGGTGATATGAATGCTGTCAGAGGACGAGCTTTGTTGATTGGAGCGTTAAATCCGTGTGAAATGAGTGGTTCACGTAATGTTAGATTGTTAAAGTGTTAAGTTGTAAATACATAGATGTCCATGTGTATCTGCTTCCTCAGTATACATAATTTTAATAATTATAACATCTTTAATACCATTGTACCTCACTTTATCCTATACAGTACAGTTGCCATGCTATCTTTCTTGAAATCAGAATCGCTATTTTAAAACCATCCAACCATCCATCATTTATGTAGGACGAGACCAATTTCGTACAGAAAACCTTTTAAATAAGATATAACAGAGTAGATATTATATTTTTGTTTAAGACTATCGGCTGCTTACTTCATTATGCGGGAAGAATGTTATTTTTCGTTACGTCTTAATGAATACCGCGACGACTGAATTATGTCAGAATAAATAAATTCCATTATTCATCTTGTTTAAACATTTTTATTAAGAGTTGGATGATGAATTTCCCGCTCGAGCAGATTTAACTTATTATTTAAATGGTGTATTAATTTAATTTATAGTACCTAGCCACATTGCTGTCTAATTTTAACTAGAGGCTTTCCTCTAGTGACAAGTTTTGACTATTCTAGATTTCAGCTACTTTAATTTGGCTTTCTTGCTTCTTAGTCGTAGATGAGTAAATAAAAGACTTGACTTTTACAAAATTTATATCGTTTAAAACGTCTTGTCTTCTACATTTTCTATACGAATACTTAAATAATTTAATAAGACCAAAAAATAATCATAAATATTTTTTTTAATATTTTCTTTGCAAGAATTACTTAAAAATATTTCATCAACATTCTAATTTTAATAATTCGAAAATAAACTTTGAGAATAGACAATTGGAACGATCGGAACTTTGGGGTGACGATAATTTGTTTGCGCGGCGGCGCGCCACGGTCCTCTTCATCTCGTTTGTTTGTAAACGTACCTTTATTATATTTTAAATTCAGGTATCACAATTTATATGACAGATATCTATATAATATAGTTCCTTATAATCATGTTAATTAACATGGAAGTTATAACCACATCTGAGAGTTTAGAGAAATCTGGGTACTCATTACTCATCTAAAATATTGTGTGGTTCGTTGATAATTAATATTAAAACGTATTCCACATTGGTACGCCAGAGCTTTATACGTAAGTAAACTTCACAAATTTGTATTTGATTGCTTACACATGTCGCTGTAAACGCGGCAACCACATAACTTACAACATCATCTTATCTGTCGTTACAAAAACGCTTCTTTATTTAGAACATAAACACGGGAAAATTGCTTTCAGAAGACATCAAAGGCTCTCAATAAAACTCACTTATTTGAACGGTTGCTGGCTCGACATCTGCTTCTAATACAACATACCCACCTTTAAAATAACATAATTTCGTCGTCTATCATTCCGTATTCAGGTCGGTATGAGTACTTATTAAATTGATGAAAATTCCATTACCAGCCAACGTTAACATGCCTTATCACTCTTTTAAGAATGTATAAGCCAACCTTCTTTATATTCTGGAGAACAACGAACCGACCCTAATTCACCAAGTTCCTATATTATATTCCAAGTCTCAAAGTTTACGTAATGAACGAACTCGGCAAGTCATTTATTTCTCTGCTTGGTCATTCAATAACTTAATTTGTAGTTATATTATATAAGTTCCGAACACAGAGCTGTTAACAATTACTGCTATTAGTGTACGAGGAAGTTTTAGTTCTCAGTAAGTTTTGAATCAATATTCAGTCTTAGAGAGAGCGTAAGAACAGAAATCACTTCGCGATCATTATAACTTGGTATAATATTAAGCAACGTGTACGTAAAGTTTGTGGAACGTGCTAATGGTGGCAATATTTGCTTGAACTTATGCTTTGTAGCATTGTTAGGAGCCCAAGTCTACCAGAAAATCACTGATCTTCAAAGAGCTAGGTCTTAACTCTTACTAGACTAAATACTGTAAAAAAACTAACCACAGCAATGCGGGTGGCGTTGTCTAACTGCCGGTAAAACATTAATGGCTACACCAGAGACATCAAAACCAAATGAACCACTTATGGCCATAAATTTTCACGTAACGATCTAGCCATTTAATAATTTATTTTTAGTCTGAGTATAAGCATTATTTTCATGATTGAAATGATGACTCATGACTATGTTGAAGTGGAAAAAGGGTACATTACCAACAAAGTTACAATTTACAAAGGCTGACTATAAATTTTCTTACACAACTTAGCAAGTCTGATGTTGACCCGTAAATACAATCGAAATAAAAAAGAAAAAACGACATACCGAAAGGCAGAGAAATAAGTTCGAATGGTGCTTCGCCTTCCTATTGCATAAATCTTAAAGCAGTCTCTAATTGAATATTCTCTTTGCGTAATGCCGTCTTATTTCACCCTTTAAAATAAAATAAAGGCTGAAAGCGAAACATGTAAATTTTATCGTGTCTGGGCACGGCCGCCGGGACAGGCACGGATTTTTTACCATCCAAGGTAAAGGAGAAAACTTGGCTCGTATTTTCAGCTAAAACTTCCCCCACTGCAATGCTCGTTGAGAAATACTTTTGTGACTTACGGACCGAGTTATAAAAGAATGGCGTATTGTATGGAGCGGCCAGGAGCCAACAAATCATTTCAAACGCTCCGACCACGAATTTGGGGCGGTCAGTGTGAAACTTACCCGAGCGTTAAGGCTGCGGGAAAAAGCCGTTAGGTGTGAAACGTAACATATCCCGGACAGTATTGCGTGAACTTTGATTCGCAACGCCGGAAGCTGAACAATATACAAAACACGCGGATTATATTTAAACCATGTAAACTTTTGCAATATTTTTCGCATGGAGCCACTTCCTAACCTACTTCAGGTTTTGTTTCCGCGGATATCCTCTAAAACAAAAAGGTACGCTCATATTGGGTTCATTCCATCACGACACGACTGTGCCGTTATTCTGTGGGCTCACGTTTTATTCATATTTCAAATAAAAAACGATTACACGCCTTTCATCGCCAACGTTTTGTCTTGTCTGCCCTTAGCTGTGCTTCTGCTCAGGTTGCTTCAAGCCTGGCTCTAAGGCCCTTTGTCTCACCAATGTCTGGTTAGCTAATTGCCACCAGGTAATATTAAAACGACAATTATCATATTAATAGCATAGTTAATAAAAGAGTTATCACACAGAAGGTAAGTACGTAATGTAAACAAGCTCCTAATGCTATAGAATATAGTCTCGGGATCTAAGAAAATTATTTTTATATAACACTATTTTGTTTCGTAATATTTTTTATGACAAGCTCTTCAACAAGTTTGGTTTAGCGTACGTTATTTGCAACGTTTAACATCAAAAAGCTATAGACTTTCAGTTTAGTTTTAAACCTTCAGCAGAAGAATTAGTCGAATCGTAGGCTCGCCTCCTATTACATGGACTTTATTCTGTCATTGACAGAATGTGGTTGTACAAATACTTGAATTCGTCTTAGCCTAAAGGGATACAGGCCAGACGAAGTGTTCGTATTGTTGTGGTACCATACATACCTACCTACCTAGAGGTCTCGTGATCGTGAGTTCCACTGTTCTACCTAATATTGGGTTTAATTCCTTAAAATTTCATGTTTTTAGTAGGACCTTAGTTGAATCTTTTTTTTTTAATTTAGATCCAATATGTAATTAGTTGCTTCTACAGGAAATAGAGATGCTTTATTGAATATACAGTATTTTGAAAAATATATATTTGTATGTAATAAAATATCGCAGTAAGTACCTAAAAATAATTGTCTACTACCCTACAATATGGTCATCATACATAGTTATTAGGTAGGTATTAGCTATGTGAACGTATTCCAATTTCTCATTTATTTGAGTGTCCTATTATAACATATGGGACAGGCAGATAGACCGACAACAGAATTAGCTAAATAAAAAGTATTAGATATTTGTACAAGGATTAATACAAAACGTTAACTTGTAACGGTCCCCAATAATAAAAAGCTTAGTATCTACTTTAAAGAAGCCTGTGTTAGTTCACACTTATTTATATTGTACGACATAAAGTACTTCAGTTAAATACTTAATCCCTGTGGAGAATCCTTACAAACGAAGCCCACTACAGTTAAGGATTCATTCTGTTTGTGACCTCGTTTCGTAATATGCTCAGATATACAAGTACGAGAGCAATTCTATAAATAATACGAAGCAGGATCCTACTGTTAAACAAAAGACAAACCGACCGAGTATAGAGTATTGTGAACACAGCAATGCCATTTTCCAGAACACAAAAAATAACTGCATTTAAAATAAACCGTATTTCCAAATCCATAAAGTTCCAATTCTTTAAACAGACCGTGATCCGCGTCGCTCACTTCGTGGGTAGTGGTTTGCCTTTCACTTCGCTATTTTATTGTTATACACGTTTAGGTGTAGACGTTATGAAGTTTAATACGTATGAACCTGGGACGTAGCGAGAAGCGTTCGATTAGTGTAGTTAAGGTACTGTTAGCTCACCACCGAAATAGGTCAAAGTTTCTCTACGACTAGTTACCTATGTTCAGAGCTAGTCTGATGGTCTTACTTGCCTGTGCCACGGATACGCCGTTAGACTATAAAGCAATGAGATTTTATGCTATGTTTTACTCGAATGTTTTTGTGGAATGCCATAAATATATGAATTAATCTAAAGAGTAATTTGTGAAAACGCATGCACTAGAAGGGGCAAGTCATAAAAGTTGCAATAAACCCACGTGGTAGCGGTACATACTTTACATAGGTACAATAATGAAGACATAAACCAGTGATTTATGCAGCTTGCAAGCTCAATATCACTATAAAGTTATATGATAGCAATTTGAATTCTCTGTCTGATTGGCATGTCAATATCGTTCCTAAAGCCAGTTTTCTACGAGAAATTATAATCCTAACAGCTAAAATCCAGTTACTTGGTTATGAACAAAGTAATAACAAGCTTGTTAGTTTCAAAAAGGTATTACCTAAAAGTAAAGACTGTTCCTTATTGGTAATTTTTATTTCTCTATGACATCATGAGTTTTGGATTAGAAAGTCTATCGATATCGACATCGACTGCACTAACATTTTTTCGGCAGTCTATTTGATATTTTATTAACGAAGATTAAGAATGTGATTTTTTTACTAAAACATTGCTGGAAATTCGCGAAAACGTGCTTTCATTAAAGCATAATAGGTATAGTGATGTAAACACCCACTCATTTTCTTTAGTGATTAATTTATATCTTATAGATTTATCTAACAGGAGAAACCACATAAACACTCTTTTATAGTTTTACACGAACATAAATGTTAGTCCTAAATTAGTTTGTTCGTATACCATAGAAGTATCAGTTCGTAAATACATAGACAGACATGTTTGATTTTCCGTACTAATGATAAACAGACAGCTCGTATTTTAGTACACTATATTATAAATAGATTAGTTGAACAAACACGCCGAATCCCGTGCCGACAACAATGAACACTGCGTAACTAGAGGCACGAGTAAATTTTACGTGGGCTTCAACTAAACGGCTACATCATCCATTTCGCAATAACTCCATAGTTTTGTTTGGACATAAATTCAGCATTTAGTAAACTGACAAAAACAATATTGACGATGACGAAAATGGCTTTTATAACTTCTAAAGGTTTATGCAGAACTTATAAAGTTTGTATGTACGGTTTCTTGCATACGTGTGCTGTTATTGTAAAGTAAGTACATACTTAAATGATGACAAAAATGATGCTTGATAAAGTTTAATTTTCTAATTTTAAATTGCACTAAGTTAGTTAATTAGTAAAATGTCGCAACTACTTTTTTTTTTGAAGTCTATAAGTCAGGTAGGTACATTATTCAATAACAGTGTATTTTTGAAACGTGTGAACAAAAATTCTTTTTTCATTGAACTTTTAAACGTTAATCTATTTTTTGCAATATTTATACGTAAAGTAAATGTTCTTCTGAGTTCATTGCAAGCTAAAATACAGTATAGAGAGAGAGTGTTGATCTTGATACAGAGTAAAAGAAGAAAATAATTGTATTGCTAACAAACCAAGCTTCCAAAACAATATTAGGCTGTATTCCTCGTATTATAAAAGCAGGTTTACCAACGTGGCTGCGACATACACAAGGTGTTTATTGCGGGCTGGTGGGTTGTGCAGCTACGATCTGCGCGTGGCTTCCGCCGATAAAGCGCCAACAGACACTGTGTACAAGGTAAACTAATATATGTACTGCGCACACTATTACATTCTGAATAATCACACCCGTATATAATTTTCAGAACTGCAAACTGATTATTGCAAGTTTTACAATGTATTTAATGGTGAAAGAAAATATCATGAGGAATCCGGCACAAATGAGAGATTTTTCAACCGTATGTAAAGCAATGTCAGAGGCCTACATGCGGTTTAAACTCTGACACCAAGTTGTTCATCAACCATACGGTAAGAAAAAGAATATTTTTTTGTTTTAAATTGTCCTTATAAGAACCGACATAATACCTTTTGCATACCTATGCACCTATATCGATTTTAGACAACAGTCGCTTAAATAAACTAAGTTTTTATATTAATTTTATAAATTATTTATTAGACGAAAAGTTGAAATATTTTACATTACACCCTGTATATACCTTGGTGCACTGTGGGAAAATTGTAACCGTAACATCGCAATAACATTACCAAAATACAAACTTCTTCAGAGAAACATAGAGTAGAAAAATCTTATTTATTAATCAACAATCATGTCCGGTCATATATACCTATAGTAAGTACCTTTTAAAGCGACACGACGAGAGTAACTTGAGTAGGAATATCTTATAACAAGCGTAATTCCTCCGTACTATAGTGAATACATATTATTAATAGAAGAAGACTATAAAAAAAAAGTAAAGTCGCTCCCTGACATAGAAGTGTTCTAAATAAAATGAACATACGCTTAACACGCAATAACATTTACGAAGAATATAAAACACTACGAAATGATGCGATTAATGCCTCATTATTTATATTTATGTTAGCGTTTATGAACACATCCTCATTATTTCTTTTTGGGTCGTCCAAATAATTAAAAAGCCCTAAAACTGTCTTGTCAACACAAAAAAGTATGTTGCACACCCGCTTTACGACTAACCAAACGTCTCAAAATCTCACAGACACTTCCTTGTATGTTTAATTAGCTTATTACAAAACTCTAAAGGCTATTAAATAGGAACCTACCTATATTCTACATCGTACAGGTTTAAGTAATATATATTTCTTGACTACGTATAGTAATATAATAGCCGTTACAACATGAATGTTGTTTCGATGTAAAGGACTTATCGATGTTAGAAGCTGCCGGAAATATAACTTTTCGTATATTATTGTCAATACTAATTTTGTATTATGTAGACAACATAGGTACTTAGATACCACTAGCCTACAAGAAAATATTTAATTGTGATTACAGCTAGTATCCAGGAGAAACCGTTTTTAAACTCCATAATAACGAGCGTGATTTCGATTATCTGTTTAATATATTCTGTAAGTAATAACCCGTTGTTCTAAATCTCAGTAATATAATTATAATAATAAAGAACCTAACTATGCTTGAAGGTATTCCGTGCTGACCCAGATCAACTAAGCAATCGTTATTTTTCCTTTGTACGCGCTACGTGTAAGTTCGTTTATAGATCAAGGAGACAGATTAATTCACCAAGCTCCAAACATTACCAGATGCGAAAAACTCCGCTGTATTTTTTATAGGCAATACCACGTATATATAACCACAATAAATTGATATCTGTGGAACGATCAAACAATAAAATTGTCGGTTACTCAACAGTAACATGTATGCTCAGATTTCAATCATCAACATAGTAATTTGATGCAGCGGCTACAATGAAGGTCGCTTCCGATGTTATTTAAACAGCTGAAGATTTTGAAACCATGTATCCATGTTTACATAAATTCAACTGTTCAAAACTGACACAGATCAAACAATTGACGCAGAGTAAATATCAAAACATGCAGTACGAAGGCAGATAAATTGAATTGTACGTCAGACAAAATAAAACTTGAAATCGGATCTCCATAATGCTGTGATGAGAAGAAATGCTTACTGTTTCGTGTTAAATCTTTTTCTTGTAACTTTTTCTTTATCGAACACAAAGTTGAGTGAAATTTCGGAGGTATAAAACGTGTGGCGTGCGGGCTTAGCGCGGTAGGCGTAGCGTTTACAAGTCGACGGGGTAAATTGGATCCCCCGGGATTTACTGACGCCTTCACGCAAACGCTTCGTGCGCTCAAGCCTTCAACGTTCACGTCGGCGCGTAAAATATTCAACATCTTTGTCGATGTTATTTATAAGACGCTCTTGGATAGATAAGAATATTTAGCATTTTGCGTGGAGTCGAGAAACTCAAAATTGTTGTTTTATATAAACCATTTACGGGTAGAAGTACAGCTAATACTACTGGGAAGCAAGCGTGGGAGCAATAACAGTGGGTTCGAGGTTACTCCGCACGGAGCCGTTCGGACTACAGGGGTAGACAAAGCTGAGCATTGCTAATTGTTCATTCTCTTGTTTAACTACAAATCCTCGAGGATGAAAGCGAATGTAGATACACAGGCTAATACCTTTCCATCTAACATTGTTATTTCGCTTCATTTTGCATCTATATTATTCATAGGATAATTAGGAACTGATACATTTCAGTTATTTAGAGATTAAATGTTTGGGGTATTTTTTTAATTGAGTTAAATAGAGCATTCAGCTGGGTCAAAATTGTCAGAATTCGTTATGCATATTTATTTATATATTTTTTTAATCATAAGTGTTTTCAATGTAAACAAGCAGCGTTATCGTCTATCATAAATATAAATACACAGTAGGAACCTTATATTGTTAAACAGTATCAGATTTGAAGGATCCTCACTGTATTAGGGCGCAGGTACACGGACTAGTAATTGGGCCCGCCTCCCGCAGGGCACCCATTTCAAATCCTTAACGTGGGTCCGGATTACTTTAATGACGCATATGTTGGGAGCTTTTTGTGGCATCCTTAGAAACTGATCACTGATAATAGAGACAAAAAGTTTGACGGGTAAATTTGACAAATTAAGTTGCGTTTAAGTTTGCGTTTGACTGCAAAATATATGTTTTCTGCAAAGAGAAATTGCATTGTTAAATATATGAAGGTAGTAGCCATTGTAACGTGAAATGTGTGTGTGGTCTTGTAATTGCACAAACAAAAACAAAGCAATGAACAACTACGAGGATTTCCTAAATATTTGCCGTACAAAGATTTGAAGATCGTAATCTCACGCACTCCTGACAGTCACAGTCTGATAACAAAACAAGTGTGTCGATAATAATATTGCAAAGGCGTTAACAAGAGCTTGCATTTCCGAGCGATTTGCGCTCGTGACGTCATATTACAGTCAGCAAAACGCATTTGCCGACGGCACACATTTGAAGTAGAAATGCGAGTATATTTTGTCATTTATTATTCATTCTGTGAAGACTGGAAAGTAGTACTTACGTACTTTACGTACGCTTGTCTGGCACATCTCATCGCAACCGCTTTATGCTTTCTTCTTGTTGTGATCACTGCCATTGCCAAGTGCTTCATCTTACGTAAGACCGCGCTCTAAACTCCCTTTGTTTTGCACAATATGAATTACCACATTTGCTGGCATGCACCACGTGCTGTAAATTCTATTATTTACGTTCTAGACATATTAGTAACGTAATAATTATCTTCCTTAAAAATAAGCGTTATAAATCGAAATAAGATATCACCTTAACATCTCAAATGGCTCTTATCCATCTCTTTGTGTTATGAACATGACTGGCAGCTTCGTGATCATTAAGCCGCAAAGGTCAAATATCAAACAGAAGAGTATTTTTGCCGCAACCAACATTGCTCAACGCAATTTTCCTGACAATACTAACTCCTATTACATTGCGTCACAGTTTAAGCAAATTGTAATAAGTGATAAACGTCAGTCCAACACGCAAGTATGGTAATCTGCAAGTCTTGTTGCATCAAAGAACCTTCTAGCCGCTGATTTCCTGGTATGTAATATAATTCAAGCGATGCAGTTCCGAGTTAAGTACGGTGCCGCGTGGTTTCAGTAACGGATATACTTCGACACTAGGTTGAATCGAAGGCAATATAGGAAGTTTCCAAAGATAGCCGTATATTTTAGCTAGTAGTACTACATTGATAACTAATGAAGAGGTTCAAATTGGAGATGTAATCTGAAAAATATATTAGATACTTTTAAAATAAACATGTCACCTACTTAGAGCAATATGCTTAGTGATTGCTACACTCCTTGTTAGCAGCTATAACATAGTCTTGCCGCCGAACTCGGTGATATTTAATGATTACGTAAACTAATGGTTCTCTTAGTGACACATCTTTATTTAGTGTCAGTTTAAGTAATCACTAACGTCTCAGAGTGCTGCGGTTAGACTTCATATTAATCCCCTAATCAAGCAGCTGACTTAATACGCGAATTGAATGGCCATCTCACCTTTATGTCTCAGGTTATAGGATTCCAATATCCTGGGTCTTACCCATTGTCCCTCTGTTTCCGTCGTATTATTTCGACGATCTTATTCGGCAATATTATTGTTTATACTGATTGTAATAAAAAGTTCTATCAAAGTATATTTTAGTATACTCGACATTATTCGTTCACTTTAGTAGCTGGTTCTAGTTCAGAGTAAATAAAGTAAATCAACGAGGTTTTAACTCTAAATCGATTATTTAAATTCCCTGAATCGCTTACCAATACCTACAATAAATGTTCATTATTTATTATTCCAATTAAACTATAGGATGGATTGATACTAAGAGGATTATTTTAATGTATAATTATTGTTTGATTACGAAACTATTTTTACAATTTAATTTTTGCCAAGCCTTGTTATATTATTAGCCAAGACGTTTATTAATATAGTACGTGATTATTTTATAAGAGACATATGAGATAAGCAAGTGATCTGATTATAAATGTTATCTAAGACACCGAACCAAATTACATTTATTTTAGCTGCATCTAGTGTTTCTGCAAGTTGTTCCTCAAAAGTTCGAAAGAGAAAAGTTTTAAAAACTTTTCGTACATTCGTGACGGCTTACTCGCTAATCCTTGTAGAAACTCCTTTACTAGAGGGCTGGCTTTAAAATACGATGGAAAAATTGTGAAATGACATTAGGACATAGTCATCCAAAAATCGTAAAAAGTAGATTTGTAAGAAGATAGGGGAAGCCTTAGCATAGCATTTGATTGATTAAATGAAAGCTACACAAAAACTAGGACATGGTAGTATCAAATAATTATAGAAAGACCCAAAATAACATACCCATCTAACCAGCGCCGTTTAATCCGACTAGAAAATAATATCAAAAAATACGCGCCGAATACATAACCTTCTCCTTTTTGAAGTCGGTTAAAGAACAACGTTCTTTTAATTTATCAACGTTTCAAACTTCTGTTGCTTCACGAAAATAGTTGTGTTGCAGCTTTTGTTTTTTCTACCCACGTTTTGGTGTATAGTTGGTTGCCGGTTGAGCGAGCTCTGATAGTTGAAGAGAAACGCTATTAAGTGATTGTTAATATGAGTCCTATGTTTGATTATAACAACAATAAAAATAAGTCCCTATAATAAAATAAGTTGGTCGGTAAGGGAAAAAAGAGGCAGTTGAGTGCGGCTCCATATCCTTAAAAGTAAAAAACGAACTAAAAAAGTTATCAGTAACAGTATATTATTAGAGCAAACAAGCGTGTTGGTTTTTATAGCTAAATATTGAGCCATAAAAAGCTTTGCTAAACATGTTACACAAATAGGGCACGGCTCGTTAAATGCGTTCATAAGATCCTGATAGTACAGCAATATAAAATTGCCTCTAGTTTTATTAGAGAGTGAATAAAAGTTTGACCGTACGATTTTTAAAGTTCACGAAAATAAAGCCGAAGGCCTTTGTGCTACAAACTAAGTCAGTGCGCCACATTACGACCTTTTACCGGCCTTCGACACGCTCGCAGAGAAAATCTATGCTAACGACAACAACCATTGTTACCAGCCGATAGAAACTTAATAATACTGCCGATAAGTTGTTAATAAGTATAAAAAGTAGGTTCTTAAAATGGCGAGTTATAGAAATATAACTCAATGCTTTTCGAAGGTTGCAAAACATCTATCAAATTTGTTCTACTTACAGTCAGCCCTCCGAGTACATAACATGTTGTGCTTTGCTTACTGACATACCTGTAACAAATAAATGGCATGTTATAAACTGGTAAATTTCTTAAATGTGTGGAAAAAACATTGGTGTAAGTGCACTTAAATGCAAATTTTGTAATATTATAGCTAATCAAACATTTTGCCGGTGATGCACCGATATATACTATGATTAAAGTGACTTAAAAAAAACATTTTAATGTTAATATCAATATGGCTCGATCGATCGACCATTGTACTTTAATGAGCCTTTAAATTTAAATTAATTCATTCAAATTTCGTTAAATAAATTACCGAAGAAGAAAAGAAGTGCCATAAAAGAGGCCTACATCCAGCAGAGAACGGAGATAAGCTGATGATGATGAAATTACCGAAATACCTAAATCACAAAACGTCCAATTTACAGTACAATAAAAATAACTAATTAGGCAAACCCTCCGAATTATTCAAATCACGTTCACCTTCCAACCGGCCTTTTCTCCTTTTAGGGACCAGTTTGAAATAACTCCAGTAACTACAAAAAAACTGCAGTAGAGTTTCACGAACTCATAACGAGCAGACAAATTATGAAAATTCGGGTGTTTATCGATTTTTATTTGTTCGCATCGTAATTGAATGCTCTCGATTTTAGCCGAGCGGTGTCTTCAGTTGGCATTCTTCTCAACTTTCCCACGGTTTTAAGCAAATCGATGTCTGTCGTGTCGAGACTCGAGATACACTTTGCCGCAATTGGCGCAATACCTTTATGCAAAAGAATAGTTTGTAGCACGGGGTAATAGTGCTATTTTAAATACGACATCATATTTGTCACAGGCTAGGTGAAGCTAAAGTATAACGGCATGAAAAGTAGTCTTATCGCGCAACTGTGGCCAGCTGGCTTACTGCAGAAGAAAAAACGAGGGGTCAGTATCGTGATCGCTTAAATACTATCTTCTTACTATCAGCCAGTTGCCGGTGTTGGAACCCGTCAAATATTCTAGAAAAGCCTGAAAAGTATAATTTCCTTAAAATGACTCCAATCCTAATAATCTTAATTTAGTAAAATTATGGAAATTGAAAAACGTAATGGGTGCCTTATTATAAAATGTGAAAAGTCGAGCATTCGCGAAGTAGTTTACATAATAGTATCTTGAAATTGGTACGTAATGAAGGCAGTATGTTTCTAAATTTCTTCAACTGTTTCAGCTTATTCCTATGTCACGACTTCACAATTCTTGGGCGTAGTATATTCTATAACAATTCTGGCGAATAGATCCCCTGAACAAGTGTAGTCAAAACTCAAGATTTGAGCATGTTTTAGGAAAAACCTTTTATGTACTACCTATTATACGTACTGTTTATGATACCTATTATACCTAATCTAATCTTACGTGAATGAAGGGTTTGTTGCGCCGCAATTCCACAAGTACCGACTTGTAAGGAAACATCAATTAGCACGGTGCACGGTGTTGTGACTAAGTCCTATCCAACGTGCTGCGCGAGCGCCGGTGTGGTCCAAGAGAACAGTGCGACATCTGGCGGGCGAGCGTCGACCTCACCGGGTACCGGTTTAAGACTCGCTGCAGTCTGCGCTCGCGCATTCACTTAGCATCTTATAGTAACTACTACTTCCCAATGTATGCGCTCTGATTCAATTGTTTACGTGAGCGTATCAACTATTTACTACGTGATTAGATTACGTTTTGTGAATGTGCATTTTATATTCTGTTTGACCTAAGAAAGATTTGTGAAGTCAGAAACCTTAGTAGGTTTCTCGGTAAGTATACGTTAGTGCGTTTAATCACTGAGATGAAATATTATTACTGCCCTTAGCATATTAATAGTATACCTTATACTTGTAACGTAAATTATTTATATGCTACCTACATTATAATGAAGACGTTTTGAAAGTTGATACAAAAACAAATTGGTCAACTGCCGAAAAAGGTTGACGAAAAACCCGTACAAAACGTTTACGTTTACCTTGGAAGCTGTTTTTTTCTAAGGTACCATTTAAAAAATAATATACCAACAAATTCCATAGGTATAAGTAATTCGTTGTTGAATGGTATCCATGGCTACCGAGGCGTGATCGTTCCACAGACTTGTTCCTAGTTATTCGCCGACAGTGCTGTTACGAAATCGCAAAGAAAAACTATTTACATAACGTGACTCACGTTATATCATGATCTTAAAACTTTTCTTTAACACTAATGGTAATGAAAAGGGTATTTTGATTTGTCACAAAATCATTCGAAAATAAGAACAAATACGCATCGCGTCGAGAACAAAGGCCAATCATATAAGCTATAAAATGAAAGGAAGGACAGACACCTTGTTTCCATTGGTTTCCCACGATACTCGCGTGCGTAGGCCCACGTTATTTCGTCTCATTTCAGGACCCAGTTTAGTAAGTGTGCGAGTGAGACGGCATGCTCACATATCGACATGTTGCAACCAGAAAGAAAGGCGTCCTGGAGGAACAGGTTTTGGATATAACTAAAATTAGGGTCAAGGATTTAGTCTAACCTCTCAACAATCACGATTGACAATCCAAGACTTATTGCTAGTTTACTTCCAAAATTTGAGGCAGCATTGAGTTAACCGACAAAGGAAATTGAATCAATGAACGTTGCAGATGACTGTCTCAAATTCAGAATTCGGTTTTGTTAGAGATAACCTTGAAAGATCGGTGAAACTTGTCAAGTACGAAGCCGGTCGTACAATTAACTATGGGGACCGAAAGTGGCTATTATGTGTCGGAGAGTACCTACTTACGCATTGTTACAACAAACCGGCCGCAGGTAGAGGCTATTGTGAGATAAACAACCGCTGGACGAGGATCACACAACGTAAATCGTCAAACTGATACAAATCTGATTCTCAAGTGTTTTGTTAATCCAAACTCCTATTGACATTGCCCCTAAACTTCAACGTAATCGAGATTTAAGCAGTTTAGCCAAGTTCGAGGGTGCTTTATCTTCAATTAAAGTTCAATCGAATGGAAATGATAACACTAAATCAAATTTGATTCAGTACAGTTTATCTTTCAATTAAATTTATATCACGTCTTTCCTTACTCAATACTGACAACAATATCAAATTAAATTACAAAATTAATTAAATCAGCAAACAAAAGTTATACGAGACCATTATCGATCTCTTTCGCTTTGTAACGACTAACATCAATATTATTTACCCAGATTTGCTTCAATGATTTTCTCAAATGGCAAAATTTGGAGTACGATTTCTGAACAAACTAACCAAGCATAGGAAGGTCCAACAACGTATGAATAGATGTACCATTGAATAAAAGTTAGCAATACATTTAACATTCATAGACAGGGGCCATTTCTATAGCAGGTAAAGGCATCCCTCGTCAGTTGAATGTTTCTTGTAACCACACGTGCGAGCCTACAATAAATCACTGCTTGCGTACAATGACACTGTATAGACAGAATATTATTACTTCGAAGATAAATTAGAAGAGGCAAAAAATATAGCAATCTATCTACACCATTATGCCAAAATGTACCATTTACTCTGTATAGCTAGGAACATTTTTAATGACGCCTTCATCGGGTTAAATAATATGTTCACTGTCGATATTTTCAAAATTTAACCCAATTGGTCCCAATAGACGTAGAAAAGAAGAACTAATTAACTTTATCATTTGAATTACATTCAAAATTAGCTCCATTTTGTTGAATGTAGTCCAAAATTCCCTGGATACCCTTTGCGGCATTTGTAATTCCGGTTCATGGTTTACCACGTGATTTACAAATAACATGTTATGTAACACAGTTATGCATGTAATCAGTACAATACAAAGAAATCCTTACCTGATAACCCTGAGTCATCTTTTATTGCTCCAGAAACCAGTTCCGAAAAAAAGATATGCCAAGTTGACCTGCGCTCCCGCAACGGAATACGAACACGGAATGTCGTTGTGTGAGTGTCAGTGCTCGTGTAGTTTGCTTTAGAAGCTGCAAGTATTGCGTTGGTGTGTGCTTAACAAGTCGTAACCTGTTCAATGTGGTTGAATGAAGAGTGGCACAGGAGGTAAGCTACTTTCTACCGGTCGGTCGCCGCGCGCACCACGTGACTACGATGTTTACCGAATTCTTTGATATTCATTTAAAAACTTAATTCTACTTTGTTTATTAGCTGGATTCTTGATTTATGATCGCGTTCATGCTTTACAATCATTTTTTGTTTAATATTGCATACTATCTATTGTCCTATATTTGTAGTTTCAATGTGATTTCACATTCGACTGTTATTTCGTTATCATCGAGGTCATTCTATTAAATGCGTATAGAACTAATACTAATAATTTCGGATTTTATGTATTTGTTCAATTAGAACGATTTAAACTTCACAACTAAGTTGCTATCAAGTTTTATATTTGTATAAGTAAGAATATGGTTTTAACTTTGTGTTCTAATACCTCTTGGGCATTCTTATCATAAACATAAATGTCCAAACAATCACCCCTTTCAATTTGATAACAATCCCATGTTTTGATGGTTAATTTTTTTCCTTAATTTCTATATTACGGTATAGAAATATTTGTACAAATAGTGGCCAGTATCATAATAATATTAGAAACAACCCTTGTTACAAAGCCAATATTGTTACAAATAAAGATTAGAAATATACGTTCGATGGGTAAATAAACTATAACTTATTTCCTGTTCCGTACAACCCTCGGATTTAGGTCGTAACAAGATTTGAACACATCCGACATGGAATAATAGGAGTGCCCTATTGGACATTATTTGAAGAAATGGAACTCGACTCAAAGTTGTCCGGTTTTGATACATTAGACTTCTTTCAAGTTAACAATGTCCTTCGGTCCCCTTTCGAATCCTTTTCCAATATTTCTAGCTTTAGCCCTTGAGGTATGTTAACGTTATTTAACAAATTATTTGCATGACATTTGGAGTCATTTTGGCATGTTGCCCATGCTAAATTTGAATCTAAATTGATAAAGGAAATTTCAAGTATTCCTGATTTATCCAAGTGCAAAAGGTAATTATGATAATGTTCGAATTTCAGTCACAGCAGGTATCCCAACTCAGATGAGCCGTCTAGGCAAACGCAGGTGCTCTGTCTATTTCCTCTCACTCATAGTCCGATAGGAGGGTCAACGGCGCAGGATCAACAGCTTTAAGTGTTTCCCAAGGCAATGAAACATTTCCAAGATATGCCACAGATGAACAATAAATATCAGTAATTAGCACTAAATCATAAGAATCTTAATTGGTATACTTGGCTTTATTTCTTAATAAATAATAATATACACCGCGTAAGCTTACAGTTAATGCTTCTATTCAGATGTTAATATATTGACGCCTTGATATTTAATTATATATTTTAATTAAAATATTAATTTACAATCAAGTATACATAAATATGCACTTGGCCATCAACAGAATCTTGTACATAATATGTCATAAATAATATAAGAAAACGAAACAACCCAGATTCTAGGTTTATTGTGACGAATGAAATGGAACATAAACCCAGGAAAATAATGATAAAAATAAGATTATTAAAACAGAATGAAGATGGTTTTTTTCGTCCAATCGGGATCATCATTTACGCACTACGCACATCTAGCTGACAATTTGCAGTAGACACCGTTATATTTACAGTCGAAACAGATAAACGGCTCACCGCTTGAGAGCGCCGCGATCCACAGTGGATCGACATTCGACGGTGCAGTGAAGTGGGGGCTAGCATCAATATTCACTAAACTAGTTACCTTTACGAGGATTTCATTGCGAACCATCCGCTATTAAGACTATTAGGAGCATAATACTAACATGGTTTTGGATGATGTCTTCCCCGATTGGACGCGAGGCATGCCGAAGACACGTCTATGGTGAAATTAAGAAGGAAATGCGAACTTCGAGCAAGTAGAACATAGCGGGTTTTTTATAAATTATCCCCTCCTTGTCTAATGACCTACTTAATTGGTACCTACCATCTACATAGCGATTGTTTATCTAATGTGTCTGCTTTACATAATCGTATTATTGAGTACAAAATTGGTTGAATTCTGAAGGGTGAAAATCTATCCTAAAGATTAAGTATAGTATACACAACGCCATCTGGACGCGAATGTCCATTACGAAATTTATTACCCAAGTAGGTACCTAATTTGTGGTAAAACATTCTGAACAAACTAAATTCGTTAATCAAAATTGCCTACAAAAATCTGCCGAGTTAAAGAATAGAAATAATTCCGGCGAGGTGTGAATTAAGGGTGATGTCCCTAATTCGTGCATTGAGTTCAAATTGGTCGAGGGGAGCGAGAGCGGGGGAGGTGGGGACAAAGGGCTGTGTCCACGTCATTAGAGCCCATTGATACAGAACCCTGATACATGGGGATGTTTGGGATACAAACCAAATATCGTCGCAACTGGTTTCCACACCTGCGCCTCTAAAGTTTACTTTTAAACCCATTTAAAGGTTGGGGTCAATAGTGTATTGATCATGTTAATTGATGTTTTACTAGGCATTTTTTATTTGTAGATTACGCAATTTCAGCCAGGTTTTTTATTGATAAAAATTAATTTAAAAAAACATAATAATCCAATCCAGTTTCGGGTCGTACTCATAACTTGTTTATAATTTATGATTATAAACGTTCAAATCGCGAACGTTCATGCTAATCCTGGCTGTTATGTAGGGTGGTAGATCTAAATAGGGTACGAGGGTTTGGATTAGTTGAATGACCTTGCATGTGGGTAGTTCACAAAATAAGATTAATGAGGATGGGAAATAAAACAATCCGTTGTGGCTAGGATAGTTTATGTTAAAGAGGGCACAAATGCACGCTTGTAGGTTCTATGCAGTAAACCAGAGTAATAATAGGGGCGTTTAAGTGAAATTATCGATGTGGAAATCCTTGCGTAGAACGTAGAACGCAGGTTCCGGTGAGTATGACGGATGTGTCCTCGACCACAGCAACAATAAAAAATGTATGATTAGCCATTGCTATTAGTAAGAAGATTTCAGTTATACCTACAAATAGAGAAAACTGCTTCAACGCCATGACGAAGGATTTCTAGACATCGATGAAGAGGTCTTTCTAACAGGCTGACTGGGTAAGTGAAAAGTAAGTACATTTACCTCATATATATTCCAAATACAAATGTAAAGCACACCCTATTTGTTAATACATAAAACTGCAAAATATTTCGCAACATCTTTCAAACCAAAATAGGAAGAAAGTACATTGAGTTCAGAATTGCACCAATGAATGTTCCTAATTTTACACATTTGGAATACGTACGAATAAACTGAGTAAAAAGTGTAGGAACATGTTTCTAAAATATAGTCGTTTGCCCGACCCCGACCGCTGGGCGGGCCGCGACATTATTTATTAAGACCGAAGTCGTGTCACCAGCAATAACCAAACTCCTACATGTAAAACAGATTTGAGAATTTTCTTCACCACACCAAACATGTACCGGATAAATGTAGGAGAATTTATTTAATCCGTTGGACGAAAATGGTCTGCCGTCTGGTTTATTACATTTATAAATAATGCGTTCATATTATTTTTCTGTTGTGCCTAGGACACTTACAATTGTAGAGATATAGAAGAAAATAGTATTAGTGTTTTCGTGGTTGGTACAACAATAGAGGGTCTGTTTGACCTCCAAAACCGCCCAGCTGATGGCTCCCTCGTAGTCTCGTAGGGTAAATTACATACGGCTTTCGTCCCGAGAGGATATTACTTATTACACACGTCTACCGGCGAGATTATTTGCACTTAAAACATCATCAACCCACACATTATTCGTGACCACTGACCATAAAGTTATGCTCTCATTAAACAATTGTAAAGTTAAACGAAAAAATCGTTTGCTAATTTCAAAGTAATTTATATTATCCTTTAATTAGAAAAGAACGTAACTGAAATAACTATAACTATACAATGCAAATACATCTTCTTATCGTATGGTTGATGTACTTACTTGGTTAGTAAAATTGCAGCAATTTTATTATCTTTCTGCTTCTGCAGTAAAATAATTAAATTTAAAGACTAAGGATCTAGAGTAGGTACCAAGCAATTCAATGTTTGATACGTTAGCGTCAGAGGGGTTAAGACAGATCTCAAAAGACGAATGTTATCGCTAAATGCAGTTTAGTGTTACCATAGCAACGATGTTCTAACTTTGTATTAGTTTCTCAGATCAAATACCGAACCCTTCATCAACAGCCTTTATTATTAAAGTAATTGTTTGGAAACAATGGGACCAATTCAAAACCGGGACATCGGTTATAGTTTCGGAACCCCCACAATTAATATGGCTATAAATTTATGGACGCACGACACATTATTGTATCTATAAGGTAGGGCAACATTCGGTGCACAGCAGGATATAAAACCATTACTAAAGTAAATAACAATTTATTTTAGGATTATAAATATGATATTTCAAGTACCTACTTTAATAATTGTTTGTAATGAGAATGAATTTTCCTGTTTAGGACAAAATTAAAACATACAAGGAAAATAACAGAACAAAACTAAAATGGAACAACAACAATTTTAATTTAATTAGTCCAGTTATCAGGAATTCTATAGGTACCTATAGCTGCACTTCGTAATAATATTAGTTTTGCGTTTTTCCGGCTAGAGCCATACCTAATATAATTCGTGGTAGCCTTCTAAATAGTTATTGTATTCCAATCTATCGGCATTTGGTAGTTGAATATCAGTAGTTTTATTTAGTAATTTAAAAAACAAACAACAAGACTTATGTCAACCGTGCCGAAAGACTCGAATAAAAAACAGTCCTCTACCGATGCACGACACTAATAAAAAAAAGAAGGTAGTACATAATATCATTGAGTGTAACGCCTTATTTATGAACCTTAGGGGCAAAATAGTTTTTAATTTGAGTTCAGTGTAACCAAATAACCGCGTAACAAGATATAAATCTATTCAGTAACCAACCTTTTATATGAAACGTTTACATATACGATAACTGTACGTAAGACCACGACCAGCTCGATTAAAACAGCCATTAAGCTAACAATGGACAGTAATTGCGAATGCATTGCAGCGATGACTGTCATAGCAAGCTCATTTCATATTTGGGAGGGTTCAAAACAACGTGCGGTGATGGGACAGCCGCGCGTCGGCTCCCGACGGAGTGCCAGGGCTTCGTAATCATAGCACATTCCCACGATCAAACGACGCCAACTCCACGTTCGTCGGCGAACAATGGTAATACGTGGGTAGGTCATAAAGTTAATTGATTTGAGGAATTGTGTAAGGATTATTCTTTGCACAATTTCTCGATTTGAACAGCTTCTATGAAAAAATGTGTGCAAAGTTTCAGGCGCATAAATTAAAACCAAATGGCACAAAATTCGACTAGGGAATTGAAGTTATGTAACAAGTTTTATAAACAACAAGTTGTATTTCGTGAACTTCTACAGATTACTTTTAAAACTTGCAAGATTTTTTTGCGCTATTCTACTTTTTTGTTCATTGTAAAAGCGTAGATATGATACAATATAATTTTGACATTGATTTACAAAACACGATTCTTGGGTTTCATTAAATCTGTCATTGTCATCATATCATTAATGTCCTAATCTTCGCTAGTATAATCCCTGAATCATCACATTTTAAAAGCTTAATCCATAAACAAACAATCTCCATTCTAGACGCAACATTATTTATAAATGTAACAAAGTCACAACTCTATAGAAATCTCGAGGCACCGCCATGTTTTATTCCGTTTTTAAAACCGTTCTCGAATCGATGTGATTCGATACTGAATAATGTCTTTTGATACGTCTCGCTTTATGAAGCTCTCGGCTCTCCACTATTTTTCCGTTTACGATTTATTTGCGTTGCCTTCATAGCGGAGTTTACATAGATATTCTTTTTATTTTACTTAGGTTTTCAATATGTAGGTACTGCGCTTATTTCATTTATAGAAGGTATTTTTACTTTTTTTTATAACGGTTTAGTTGCTTCTCATATTGTGTGTTGGTAATAGCATTTAGGTTGTTTTAGTGTGGTTCTGGGTATTTACCTATATATGTTAGAACAAGGATATTATTTACAAATTTAATATAATTCTACCTCAAATAAAGGTTTTGGCAACAAAATGATGTATAAGGCAAAATAATAATTATACAAATAATAACGAACGAATTTGATGATAAAAACAATTAAACAACATTTACATACTCGAATAGGCCACATTATGTTGTTGTATGTACCTACTTGTGTAAATATTTTATTTACGATGAAAGCTTATTCAGACTACATTCGACTTTCATTTCTGTACAGTAAAAATATTTTTATATTACAAATCATTGAGTCATTTGTATCCGTATGATAATATAAGAAAATGAATGTTTTATTTATTGATACTTTACATATTTTTAGTGGTTACACTTTAAAATCATTCAATGCCTCAATCATTTTATATGCCAGGCCAAGTTCCTATGCAATTTGCATAGACATGATACTGGCTTATAATAGCATGTCGATAACCTTATTTCAAGAACCTTTTTTATGTAACTCCTTGTATTACTGGCTGACACTAACGGCCAGGTAGGCTGTATAGATTTGGATTGGTAAAACCTGCTGAAGATCAATTATTTGTTCCACGTAAAAATTCCAGAGAAAGAAAACACGTCTTCCTTATCGGAAATCGGACTTCCCTACTAAATTGTTTTACCACCAGCTCTCGTACACACATCATTAATGAACATTACAATCAAGAAAGACCGGCACCTGATTTCGTCATAGAAACAAATTGCACACGATTAGTGGCTTTCGGTACAAGGTGCGGTCTATTACGGACCTCGTGGCATATGAATTTAGACTCTATTATGAAGTGCATAAGAGTTATGAAATTAATATGAGTTAGAATGTAAAGTGCAAGCGTGTGGGTCAGTTGCACCGAGGTCGCTCAACCAAATGTCAACGAGACAGGATCCGTGTCATTGTCGTACTATTTGACTGTTTTGATTAGTTTAAATATATGTTCTACATGCTTCAGGATGGAGTAGATAGAGTATTTTCCATTTCGTGGCTCATAGTAATCCTCAGAATGTTAAATTCAAGGGAAATTATGTTATTCCGGTTTATTATTGGACAATGATGCTGCTGTTTTGGACAAACTTCAAAAAATGTGATCAGCAGATCACAAAACCATGTTATCGGTTTGACTGTGGGATGAGAGTCTCACTTTAAATTAACATTAATACAAGTATAACTAAAGCTGTATCAACTAGGTAGCCCATAAGTCTAAACCCATCTTTGTAGATTATTCTTTCGCCTAGCTATTATTTGTAGTGAACCAGGTGGGCGGCCAGAAATAGTAATTTAATTTGTAACTCATATTATATATAGGAAGTTATTAATTTACTATGTAACGTACAAAAGGTACATTGTCCAATATGTTTGGCCCATTTGTATACTACATTTTCAAACGTAACTTTCTTAGACATTACGTGATATTTTTACGATTAATAAAAAAAGTTGTTAACAAAGAAGTGAAAGTTTACGAGTATTTAAGACATTATTTCGTAAAATAGGCGAAACCTTATAAGGTTTTAGTAATCTACTGATAAAGCCTAGTTGTGGCAATATTTACTTCCTTATCGCTTAAACTTCCTTATTAGGATAACACAAATACAAAATCAATAGTTTTAGAACTTTCTTATGCATGAATCACTTAGCTTTGTAATGTTTACTGTATAGTATTTTAGTAAGATTAGATTAGATATTGATTGATTATTTCTTAACCTATTTATGTTTATACGTTTAATACACATAACTAGGACTCGATTTGACCAGTGTCCCCAACATCGTCCTTTAGTTGTTATTCGTATTTTATTAACCACCACCAGATTCCCTTGCATCCTCATTCAAATTGGCCAAGACAGCAGAGGAGAATGTGCAAAAAGCAAAGCATAAAGTACAATGAAACAATATGACTATAATGCTTGTCTGAAAGATTAGATAGTTGACATAGTCTGGAACGTTTTCCTAAAGGGTGCGTACGGAACACGCCTCTTTACTTTATCGGTTTGATATGCTCGTTGTTAGCTTTAGATTTTTCGTTTATTCATTACAGTCAATATCGATGCATACTTGTTTTAGGGTATATTCTTGACCTTAGACTGTTTCTTGTAAGAGTCATTACTACTATAAGTTCTATAATCCAAGTGACTACACTTGGCAATCACATAGGAAGAGTACTTTCAAAGCATTCAATTTTATATACAAACTCTCTGATCAAAATCTGACTCATCCATCATAATTCCGTTACTTAGCACCACAATAACACAAATCAATCAATTAAGAGAAAAGCAACGCGATAGCTTCATTTGGAACACTTTAAGCTAAAGGTCAGAGTTCACGATCATTAGAACCGGGCACAATGCGTGATGCGGACTGGCCGTCATTACGAACGAACGATGATAATTTAAATAATGACCTTAGAGAATGAATGTGAAAGATATCAGAGCGGGTATTTTCGTACGTATTCGTCGCTTTTACATTAATAGCCGTGTCGTGGTTACCGTCTATATTTTATCCATACAGTGTACACCACTATGGATAAATATGGCAGGGTTCGATTCCCGCACGGGGCAAAACTTTGTGCGACCCACAGATGTTTGTCCCGAGTCTGGATGTTTGTGTATGTGATATTTCATGTTTGTGAAACGCACCCACGACACAGGAGAAATTCCTAGTGTGGGGCGACGTTTTTTTTAAAAAAAAAAAAAAAAAAAAAAAAATAATAAGTTAAGCTTTTTCCTTATTCAAAGCTTTTCGTATCATCACCTATTTTGTCAGTTATTTGGTCATGTAGTTTTATTCTTGATTGTGTGTATTGATGCCTACTGATATACACGTTGGTATATTTTATCAATATCCCATAGATATCATACTCATAATAAAAGGTTAAACATATAATAAGATTCATCTTTTGCAATAGTTTTCCTACTCGAGATTTCAAAGCATTATAAATGAAATCAATATTATTAAACCGGCGAGAATATAGGCATATTGACTGTATTAAGTATATTTATGACAATAGCGACTAAAGGCCTCAAGTGTTATAAGTTTTTATTGTCACTGCAGCGCAAAACACAGCACTTCGCAACGTTCTTTTAATCTTTAGCCATAAAGCCATGTGCGTGATTTACATGTATGTTCACAATAAGTGCGTATATTGTTTAATATACGATTATAGATAGCATTTGATAAATTAGATACTGTTACGTATAATGAATAGGTGCTCAAAGACGCGTGTAAATCAATGGCCTCTTCATTAATGCGTCTCAAGTGGCAGTAGGTCTTGTCCTCGAACTTATTTGAAGAACAGTTGACAATAGGCTCAAGTAAAACATCTTGTACCAATGAGGTCAATTGCATATCGGCCAATGTTTATTGTCTGTCGAAACACCCCGAAACTCGTTACCATTTCAGCAATTTGAAGTAGTGAGGTGTAATTCCACTACCTACGAACGTTACCTATGTAGGTATATGTAGGCACTTGCTTTGTTTCAAAATGACTAGGTATATTACTAATCGGTTCACTCGTTTGTTAGTTATACGTTAAGAATGTATGTCACGAACCCATACTGTCCACTGTCACCATACTTAGATAACACACGAAAGTTTTTAAATGTGTTATTGTGCAACACTTATTTAAGTGAGACCGAATAACACCAAAAACGTTACGTGTGCTATACCTATCTCTATTCAGTCGGTGGTTGCCGCTTGCGCAACCAATTGATGGCTTTGTTCATCATTATGTTACACAAAAGTGGAACACTCGTATTTCTGATCCTAATGTTAATTTCAGTGTGTCAGCAACTAAGTATGAAATTACAATAGGTATTTATTTAAATGTCAATATTTATATAAAACATCTGTTACTTAATAGTGAATGGCCAAACACGTAATATCAGGCCAAATTCTAGTAACACAAAAAAAAGTTAATTAACAATCGACGTATGCACACTCAGACGAACATAAGTGTTTGTTATTACAATTCATTAAATTACAAAACATTAGCGACGTTCCGTGTTATGACAATTTCCATGTTAATGCTGGTATCGCGTGCACTAGTCCAACGACACAGGCCAATTAGCCGTGCAATGATACGAACAGTGCGTGTTCCGAACTATTCAGATCTAACTACAAGCATAAACACATCGACGTAATACGCAAAACTAATAAACACTTAATACGCATGCGAGGTGCCTACAATATATAGTAAAAGCTTTTTGAATTGATGCCATAAAGGGCCCGATAACTACGCTTAGTCACGTTTTCAGTCATGTATCGCAAGGTCGACTTTTCAGTTATTTAGTGGTATGTGAATAAATAAATTTCAGTTTTATTTACTTCTCACCAAAATGGATATACTTACGGCACGCAACAAATAATATATTGTTTAATACATTAATACATTTCTGGAATGGCCTAATATAATGTAGGTATGCCTATCATTATAGGTGCATGAGAATCCGACTAATATTATAAAGGCGAAAGTTTGTGAGTGTGTTTGTTAACTCTTCACGCTCAAACCGATTTTGATGAAATTTCAAATGGAAGTATCACACCCTGGATTAAAAAATGCAGCGGTAACATCGCGGGGCGCAGCTAATATTCTATACTTAGCATTGTCTATGCAAAAAGCATCAGACAAGTTAAGTACTATTATACTATGCAAAACTGCAACTACCGAGTTAGAAGTTCTATGTATCTATAAACCCCTAGTCTAGTTCTAACTGAAACTAATGTTCGATGAATTTCATAAATGCGAAGGAAGGACGGCGTGAGATGTGTAGCACGTAGTTTCCTTGTTCATGTTCTGCCCTTACGGGCAAGAGCGTAATCTTTTGTTTTATGTTTGCATCCGTAGAATGCGGAAGCATACATACTTCGAGGAAGTCTTAATAAGTCAGTCCCATCCCCGGTTGTATCACTACAAACTGTTCCAGTATTAAGGCTCTGCTCTGCTCACATCGTACATATTGCAAGAGTTCGTGCACTGCACAAATGAGTTTCTGAAGCAATTATTTTACTATGAAATAAATCACAAAGCAACTATAACTTTCGTTGTCTATTCTCTTAGACTTTATAGAATTGAATATGAGAGGAAAATTTTAAATTCCTTGTTATTTTAAATTATAATAAATGGATTAACCAGAGTGATTTTAAAATGTTGTATTCATTTTACTTCATTTTATCTAAATCCGCTCCATAATGACATAATGATTGAGTAACATAGGAACAGCTAAATGTCAAAACTTTCTTAATCAAAATAACTAGGACGGAGCTTATTCGACGCATCGAATTAATTATGTACTTAATACAGATGCAGGTATATAGTGAATATAGTACATTCACTTCTCTAGACTCCGAATTCCATCTGTGAATTCAATTACAGTTGACAAAGCGTTAACTTACTCGCCTTGGATAGGAGGCAAGACATTCAACACCGGCCACTTTCACCGTGCCGGTGCCGACCCGAACCGTGGTACAGCCAGAAACTCATCGAATACATAGTAGGTCTCATTTGTCGGCACATCACCGAACACTCCAAACTATTGTTAGGTAATCCTATACATAGAAACCGTGAAGATTTTTGCCAACTTCACAAAAAGCCGTGTTTTTAAATCGTCTAGCTCGACATCAATCATAGTTACCTAACAGTTTTTTGTCTCCTATTGCTCAATTGAAACGGCATGGTTGTTAATCCAAATTTGTCGTAAAATTGTCGTCCCATATATGGGGGAGTCTACGCTTTAGATTACCACTTATCAGTCCGTAAATTTCGATAGCTGAACATGAGCCTTGAGATAGCAGTGACAATAAAGACTCGTTATTTTTACCCACTGTTGGCAGATTAATTGTTTGCCGCTTGCTTTTTGCACGAATCCCAATCTCCACCTAATAGCAGCAAAGTAATCTTGACAAATAACTTATATTACTTTATCATTTTCATTTATTGTAGCTACACGGTTTTGTCACGATTTTGTTTTGACAAACAATGTAGTGGAACAATAAATACTCCGCTTGCGTCCGTCGCCTTTATTTTTAATGATGACGGATTGTTCCAAACTGGTCGTCTTTTCCTCTATTTACTCTAATTGATATCTAGAAACCACAAGTCTTAGGTTACCATGAAATAAATCATTATAGTAAGACACTGCCTGCTCCAAGGCAAAATATTTAAAGAAATATTATTTCTTCCAACATAGACTAGAATCGAAACTAATCGATTTTATTGTGCTTTCATTTTTGTTGAATTTGTTTGCGTGGATGTTTAGTACGATGTTTTGCGTATACTCGCGAGCATCATGTGTGGCATTTCATCGACGTCTGCCTTCAAAGGGAATATGGTATTGTATCAAGAAAATATGCATTGACAAGAAAAGAGGAGAAATTAAATAAGTTCGTCTTCAACTGAAAAGTATACATTATACGATATGTTTTCCAGTATGACGTGCAGATTAAACCTAATAGAGCTGTTACCGTACAATACCGTGACCTAAACAGTCACATGTTTACACAAACAAATGAAACAATTGAAAGTAAAATCGTTTTCTTAGTTCTACTCGACTCCCAAGAAATACGTAAATGTAACATAAGACCTCAATTGCGATATGTTATGATCTATATCTTGTTCAATACAATACTCACTCGAGTTTCGCAAACTTGCTCCACTGACTGCCCACTCTATTGCATCGCGGTAAATAGGTGCATAACTTTTAACATGAAATCCTTGATGTTTAGTAGTTTTTAATTATTAGTTTTTACAAGTATTTTTTAAATATAGTGTAGAGTAATCGTGTGTATTATCGTCTGTTAGGTATTACTAAATTGTTAGGTAGTAATGAAATACAATATATTTTGACGTTAGGTTATAGCAATTTATAGGGGTACAGATACATTACAGAATTTCCTTTAGATGTATTATTATTATCAATATTATGGAAACTTGCTACGTAACATTAGACATGGCATAAGATTTGTGTAGACAGACGGACAATGCACTCGGAAATTGGATTGCCTCTGGCCCGAGCATCGTCCGAAGTCGACTCGTAATTGGCCGTTCGGCTCGCCTCAGTCACGAGCCGAGCGCACAATCTTGAACTCACTCGAGCCACAAACACACCAGCGCAAACACAGGCTATTGTGATACAATCAAAGAAATTGAATTACAATTTGAAAAACGAAAACCAGAAAGCCTTTACCTTCTAGCAACAAAAAGAGCGCTAACCTTGTAAACGTTATTGTTAGACTGCCGATATGAACATTAAGTAAATCCACTTCAAGTCGCGAAGTTTAGTTTCCAATACCGATGATTTTCTGGCGGCTTTGGCGCGAGGCCCGAGCCATTAGGATGTTGGCAAGGCGCCAACATCGCTCGAGGTGCAAGTATTTATTTGTAAGCTCAACATTCAAGGAAGTGTGGAATCTTGGAATAGAAGCCACGTGGAGTGACGACTCGCTAGAAATAGTGCAGTGTGTTTCTTTATCCAAAGTGAAATGATTAATCAGTTTGGCAACGAACCTATTAGAATAATTTTAATGATACAGATTTAGTAGACGTTTGTGGAAAGTTTAATAACGAGTTATAAATTTAAACACTATGAGCCCGATAGAGGCTATTTCAACGTGTGAAGAAATAAAATATGTATATTCACGGATGTGGCAAAGAGGCACATTTCGCGCAACTGCATACGCGTCGGGGTTTCGCAATGGCTAGTGATATTGACCGACAAACCACGTTTGGAGGACAGAATTGTTTACTCCTTCAGCACCAGAGTATTTCGCTTGCGACATACAATTCTAAAAGCGAGAATGAGGAAATAGTCGTTTTAATATAATGTGGTTACAAGAGCGTTCTTAAAACAATGAACGCTTAAAATTCTCTATTCAAGATCGTAATATAAAGTTGCATACTTTAACTATCACAGCTGTGTAAATAGCTCATCGATCCTAAACTAAAAATAGATAAACAAATAAACAGAGGGGTACCATTAATTGATTAATTTACTGCTGTGTTTATTTTCGTTTGACGACTTGACATAACGTTAAGACATCTCTGAACTTTGCCGGTGTCAACTCCTATCCACTCCGGATTTAAACTTCGTCGCGGCAAACTTACAAGGCGATGCACAATAAGTTTTTTTATTGCACTACCCACTGGTCAAAACTCGACCAAAATTACACATACATATTAGCTTCCTGCACTCCTACATATAAACTTTAAAAATAAAATATAATACACAGATTTATCTCCACGATTTAATATTAATTACCAAGTTTATTAAACATTTATTAGTAGACGACGATGACAACAATGACGAGAAATAGTGTTTTTTTTTTCTAAAATAAAACTGCGTAACACAGCGATCGTCATGCTGACGGATGGTTAATCCATTGTATGTAATTGGAATAAAAAAGTAAATGGGAAACCAGCGCTGCAGAAAATACCAATTTACAGAGGATTTAATAAAAAAAATATTGATACCGTGCCATTCAACATACGGCCATAGCAAGTGATAATTCACCAGCAGCAGTTAATTATACAGCGAATTAGCAACAACAGTTAGCTGGACATCGTTAACATAAGTAATTGCACTTGTTTTTTACGAACCGGTTGAATAATTAGCCGATTGACAGAGAACAATGATAAATACCGTAAGTTGAGATATAAATAAATACATCGCAGTACTGAGATGCATCGGCCTACATCCGCTGAGCGTGTGCGCAGGCGACCTACACGGACCTTGTTACGATGTGGGACACACACACACACGTACGTACTACCCGAGAAACTGAGACTGCAACTCATTTATATTCGATTGTTGACAACCCACATTGATATTACCCGACATTAAAATAGTTCTCTCGAAATAGGATTTCCTGCACAACGACATCGACAGCACGATTAATATCCCACTGTTTGATAAATTAAATACTCGATTTCACAATTCCCATGAGAAACTAGACAAACAGACCTCGAATCCAGACCTAAATGAGTTACTTAACTCGATAACGTACAGACTGTGCTGACTCTTATTACTCGTTGAAATTCTGATAACAATAAATAAATCAAATCGGCTAAGACATACATAGGCTGTGTTTATACATGAAACAGTCAATATTTTATAATTCCTGGTACGTAGAAGACTGTAAAGTAATGTATGAAGAATATAAGTAACGTGTATTGTTCGACAACGAATTCTGCGGAATGAAAATTCATTTAGGTACATACTTAGAGTTTGACGAGTAACTACTAAAATAATAATTGCCTTGCTCAGAAATCATACTTAAATTTAATGTTCACTTAATGTTCATGGACACAGTTTTAGAACACCTTAGGTGCCAGGTCTTGCGTTTATATTTTGAAACCATTTAGAAGTACATGCTTTAAAATTTTAGAGGCGTTTCGTTCCTTATCGCAAGCCAACAACTGTCCAAGTTCCCACTTCCCAATACATTTATACAATTAAGCGGTTATTCGTAGCACTTACATCGCTATCTAGTAACTGGGGCGCAATGTATGCAATCAATATCTCGATTGAAAGCAATCAATACAATGTATTGGTTTATCGGTGAACGTTCTCTAATCGATTGTAACGAGTATTTTACTGCCTTTATAAATGTTACTTGTTGCCATTTATTTAATGGATGTTTCTATCAAGTGCCAGCGGTTTGTTGATTTTTGTGGCTACTGGTAAAATGGTTTAGCTTTTGATATCCTTCTTAGTTTGTTATAATATAGGAACTCCATCTATATTAGTTAAATATTGTCAATCATTATCCGTAACTTACACTTTCTAAGACTCTTAACGTTGTCTTGTAGCGGTTTTGGTCATTTGAAGTGTCTATCAATAAATCACAATGTGACTGCGTTATCAAACATGTAGGTACCTATGTATTATTTAAACCCTATAAGAGCTGGTAAATAAATCGAAGCATTGTTTTCTAATAGCTCTAAACGTCTTCAGTTTTTCAGTTCAAGACATTACCCACATTATACCACACTGCTAGTCTAGTTCTTTATTGGGATAAGCAGAAAGCTCGATGCGCTACAACGCTAGGCTGTATTGAATACGTGTGTGCTCGTGTTTGCTCGGCTCCACTTTCCATGGGCCTCAAAACCCGTTTCTGTCGGTCACAATGTGCAGTAGTGTTTCTAACTCAATAAACCCACTAAGCTAACTACTTTTATAACTTAAACTTCGGTAAATTGTTTTTTTTTTCGATATGGATAATTGCAGTTGGCTTATAACGAGATTACAATAGTTGGAATCAGTATTAATTTATTATGCATTTAATCCCTGGCTAATAGAAGTGCGATGTTAGTTTTTTTATGTTAAGTTCTCTTTAATTCATTAGGTAGATTAAACTTCCTAACACTAATGTTCTTATGCTTCCTCATTACTACAACATCATAATTTCCTTAAACAAATGATATTTTTTTTATACTGTGTTATCTTTATTATAGTTTTTATGACTTAATTTAATCCTTTGTTTAAGTTAATGTTAATGTGTAATAAAAACCTTGCAAGATTTACTTGGTTAATAAGGACGTATGCAAATTTTATGTTTGACTTATAAAGATCAGCCCCCCTACCATGAACTCTTAAAGTAGGACAGTTTACGTTGTAGAAGCGAGATGCTGCATTACACAGCACATAGCAGCGATAGCAGTTAACAGTTCATGGTAAGGGGGCAGAGCGGTATTGAATAATTTAATATATATTTGTTTAATTGTTGTTTTTGGGTTGTTGCCAGGTGCGTTTGCTTTCATTACGATTTCAATTCAGTATATTTTTATTGCCAGAATAAAAATCAGTTTGAAAACAATTACCTATATAACACATCTTCTATGACAGACTTTGGTTAGTCTTTCAACACTTAATTACCAAATGTTGTTCTTCTATTTGATTAAAAATCTAATATTTGATAATTAAATATTACAAAAGTACCTCCGTCTTGTTCCATCCATATGCACATAATGTGATTACATATATTTATGCAAGATGCATTTGAAATCATGCAGTTTTAAAGTCTTACGAAACTTATTTACCAAGAGCCTTTAGTTCGTCTGGAGGCACGTTTTAATAGATATTCTAGTACCTTACTTAACCGCAACAAGTCGTTTAACCAATCTCTAATGCTTTTATGATTTCTAGCCAAAGAACTACTTTACTTTCTTCTATTATAAGCCAGTGGCCTGTGGTATGAGGTCGTTCTAGAGTTTATTCTCAGAACTTGTCATTTTGTATGATTTCTCGTTTCATCGTTCTTAAGTATATGTTTATATTTGTATTAAGTTTTAAATAATTGCTGTTACTACTGTCAGAAGTATGCCAGGATCGTAGCAAATGGAAATCCGTGGTCTCTGCCTACCCCTCAGGGAAACAGGCGTGACTTTATGTATGTATGTATGTATGTATGTATTACTGTCAATATATTATAATTATGTACACGACCGGTTTTGACATTGATTTATAAGGCCACTGTTAAATTATTAAACAAATATTGCGTGTACAGAATCACTAATTAAAATTTGAATAACAATAACTATAAAGTGTCTATGTTTTTAATTAAATCGATTCGCTACCATGTCTAGCGCTGATGGACAATAGATACTCGTATGAATGGAGGTTTTAATAAAGAAACTCATAAACATATTGTATAGGTATATGTACCCTTAAACATAACACTCCTTTTGGTGGGCAGTCGTGTAAGTAATAGTTAAGCTATATATAGGCTGGACCGTAACGGTGTCGAGCTTTAACATGCTCTAAATAATTATAGTATAGTCAAGTCCTTTGCCTTGTGTGCACTGACGCCTTAAGCGGTCCAAACCCCAGTGCGGGTCTTCACTCAGCTGTGGCTATACAGGGTGTACCTATATGAAAACGGGACACCGACTTACATGGGTGTTAGAGTAAAGTAAACAGCAACAAAATGCCTAATTTTAGCAACATGTTACAGGAACAATGTTGTAAAATACGCGGTTTTTTATTACATGTCTAATAGTTATTTGACATCGTACATTCATACATTTCTCATAATACAAGTAAAACACGCTAAGCGCTGTTAAATGTAATGAATAATGAAGCAAAAATTAGCGTGTTAAATCGACCATTGAAGTACAGTCGACAAAAAAGATTGTAAAGAAAACATTCCATCCAATCAATTAGTGTGCCAACACTGAATCCTTAAAACAGTGGCTCGACCTTGTCTGATATGTGTAAACAATCCGCTTACATAACGAGGCCACTCTAGTTAGCATCCATTACTGAGCGTTGCATGACCGAAACAATTTCAATTACAAAAACAACTACGCACGCTTCATGTGTACCGAATACATCTAGTTATACATATACAATATGTACATATTAAAATATTTATTTCCTAATAATTATAAGGCTGTTGAAATGAGATTTTTTTTTGAGATAACGGAATAGAAAAAAATATTAAGGATGCTTGACTATTTACTTTATTGCCGATAATAAATTCTATACTACTCTCTCTTTCTTCAACTAACCGTAAACATTCAAATAGTATTAGATTTTAATCTTACAATAACTAAAAAGTATTATTCATTTTTAGAATTCGTAAAACAAAAAACTAACACAGCCATCAATAAACTTTCAAAAACAATAAAAAAATAACAGGACATTTCCATGTTTCCCAGCTACATTTCCCATATTTCGGCACTGTTGCTAGCGCCATATTTACGGATAAACGTCGCTATAGCCGATAGTTCGCTGTCAAACTATTAGATTTAAACACAACAGTATTTATTTCCCTTCAGTTGAATATAAAAGGCAGATTAACATAAAAGCGAAGCTGGCTTCAGACTTGTATTCTCCGGGGGACAAAACTAGGACACATTACTGAATAGTTTCTGCTGTTCTCCAACTAGTTACTGAAATATCACGGACTTTAGTTAGCTTTGGAAGGCTTTTGGAAGCAGTACAATAAATAATAATATCAGACTGTAACTGTCATACTGTAGGACAGAGGCATCTTCTCATACGGAGACTTCACTGACGTTAATCACTACGGTGTTTACGTTAGTGTAGGAATACAGCCTTCGAATTTCATCATTTGCTAACTGAAACTTTTGTTGTTTAAACATATTTGAGTAGTATAATAATTCTATTTGATTGTAATGATAACTATTGTTTAAGTGTTAACATAATTATAATAAAATAGCAATAGACCTATTCGTCTATTTTTTCTTTCTTACAAACAAAATATGGAAACATGTAGGTTCTGTGTATTTGTGTACTCTATATGGCGCGATGCTATGATTGTTATCCAATGCCCTCCATTCAGTGGACTCACTTTTATTATTGTTTGTGGAGGGCGTGAGCCGTGAATGTATTCATAATAATAATTTCTAATATTACAATCCACGTGGTATTGTTTAAACATACGTACTGTTATTTTTACCGAATATCTGTTCTTGATGGGAACTCGAGGTTATTATTTTTTAAAGGCATGATCGGTTCCCACGTTTTGGTGTTTTATATTATTTGGTTATTTATACGCATTGCATACAGTTTCCAATTAAGGAAATGTATTAATTTGGTCGCAATATACTAAATAGAAAATGGTTCTCAGCTTTCATTTACAAGGCCATCGTCGTCGCTGATTCGCTCTACTTTTCGTATAACTTTCTGTTTGCAACTTAATCCAATACGGTCTACATTATAAACGACAGAAACTGAACATTTTTATGCAACGCTTGTTATTGCAAGCTGTCCGTATCATTACGACGTGATAATAATTACTTGGACAGTTACGTAATAATTATACCGGTTCGAGTGTTTAGACAGTGTAATACCAGGCTATTTAGTGGGCGCTCAGATTAAATGAACGCTCATTTACATCACGTAGGTGTAAGTAATAAAATAATGAAGAGTTAGCTAAATAAATTGCAAGTCAACAAAAGACTTCAACGCACGAGGCTACGAGAAAGAGAGGTCGCATGCTACGAGTTTAAGTGAATTGGAAGATCCTTATATCCATTTTCTTCTTTTTCAAATCTAACGTTTCAGTCGTGTGTATCTTGCATAGATGTTTAAGAAATAAAATGGTCAAACAGATTCAAACTACCCAAGGATGTAGTCGGTTTCAATAATGTTAAACATGAATATTTAACAATACTTAAACAAAATAAACTCTAGTCCAAATGTTAAGGTTATTTCTGCCCGGCAGTGGTATACATACATAATAATAGGTACCTATTTGATGTGGGTGGGTAACTCATGTGGGTGTTCTGTAGTTTAGATATCTAGACCAAAAAAACTTCGTTTGATAGTCCCGTTGTCAAGATCACGTTACTGGGCTGATAGCTGTAAAGTGGTATTGTTTGTAGTATTCACCTTAGAGGGATTGGCTGAAAGGGGAATCGATGCGCAGGCGGGTGCACGGCCGGGTGTGGGGCCATGATGGGCGCCGGCGGGTGCACCGGCACCGGGTGCGGCAGCGGTGGCGGCGGCAGCGTGCTGTACGGCGGCGGGGGGACATTCTCCAGCAGCTCGGGAACCCGCGGGGCCCGCGCACGGCGCACGCGCCGCCGCCGGGCCGGCTCCTCCGTCTGGCACTCGGCACTCGCCACACTCCGCTCCCTCTCGGTCTGCACCGCACTGTTCACATTCACCGGCGCATCTTGCACCTCCACTATGTTCACGTTCACACTGGACACGTTCTGTCGGCTCGGCTCGCCCGGGACGCGCACCGAGACCGAGTCCGACTTGCGCAGGCCGGGCGCGGGCACGGGCAGCCGCATATCGGTGTAGGCGCGGGATGACGCGCGCGCATGTCGACCGCCGGTAGGCGACTGGTCGTGGGGGCCCCCCGCGCGGTGCAGCGCGGTGTCGGTGCGCGAGCGCGCGAGGGGCGGCGAGCGGCACTCGTAGGGCTGCCACAGCAGCGCGGACAGCGCCTCGGCGGCGGACGGCGGCGGAGCGCTCACCGCGCTCATCTCGTGACCGCGCTCCGCTGCCGCGCCGGCGCAGTCACCCGCCACCCGCCGCCGCCACCACCTGCTGAAATCACGACCATCAATGAAATTTGAAGACAGACTTCTAAAGTAAAAAAAAAACATTAATTACAATTTCATCATATTATACGTCGTAATAAGTGGTGCAGTAACGCATGAATTGAGTATTGAAATTATTATTTGAATTATTTGAAGACCTTGAAGGTCTTCAAATAATTCAAATTTAATATCAAAATGATGACAAGACAACTGGAATATCTAATACATAATAATAGTATCGTACATTCAACAAAGTATAGAACAATGTTGACACTTCTTGGTCGCAATAACTCAGTACAGTATCTACTGTCTGACTCTACATTTTACGCTCTTTCATAGGGTTGACACCAGTATAATAATATAAAAAATAATAAAATATCGCTTTAAATTATATTATTTACCCTATTTCATATACCTTATACTCTTAATAAATTACAAGTCTTGAACAGAAATCTGCGACGAATTGTTAAACTTAATTATGTCTTTGCTTTGATTAAAGTTGCATGAAATTAGTGTCAATTACAGTCGTACTTAAGACTTGTAATTCAAATTGAGGAAGTTCTTAATAACTTCCTACTTAGCAACTCATACATAATATAATAGGTAAATAACTATGTACCTAGCTAATTTCTATCTTACATTACGTGTGTATGAATGTATAATGTAATAAAACAAGTGGACATGTTATCTTAGAATCTGTAGTGTGTTTGAAGTTGGTGTCCGCTCGCCGGTCCGCTGCCCCTTCTTACATAACTTCATGTTCGCTCCACTTACTCTACTCACGCGCCCTCTTATCATTGTACTTTTACCATTTCTTTCCAAACTTTTATCCCGGCTTTTAAAGCATTGTTGTTGTGTAGTCTACATAAGAAAAGGTTATAAAGTTTATTTATTTATTGGTTTGCGAACAATCGTTTGTTACCTTTACGAATCTGTTTAGGCAAAGTGTGTATTCAACGTTTAAGCGACGAGTTACAAATACAATAAAGAAGAAAACATCAATATTATCAAATGTTTAAAGTAATCCCTACTAATATTATAAATGCGAAAGTATGTACGTTTCGATGGATGTTACTCTTTCACGGAAAAACTACTGAATGGATTTTAATGAAATTTCATGTGGAGGTCGCTGACACTCTGGGTTAACACATAGCCGCTACATTTTTTCGGGATAAAAAAGATTAAATCCCGAAAAAATGTAACACCGCGGGGCGCAGCTACTTCAAAAAATAAAACTAATGCAAAAAAAGTTATACGACTCCAACTTGCAAACTACTTCGCATATTCTATTTTGCATCTTCAAAAAGTCCTGAAAAAATACGCACTCAATTTCCATAAGAAAATCCACCGTTCGCGGGGATTTGGCAATTTGCATAAATAATCGCTGCCTAGTCGGTTTCTTTAATCCTTTCGTACTAACTCTTCAGAGGAATAGAGATTTACCACTACGGAGCTTAATATTATGCAGCAAAGCTCTTATGTAAGAATAAGCTCTGGGTACCGAGGAAACTTTATGAAATTTTAATATTTCGAGCCGGAAAAAGTTGTGCTTGTAACTTAATCATACTGACTAACATTTTCAAGGAAACTAGACCATCATTTGTCCCAAATACATCGCTTGAACAACAAGTCGTGTACCTTCTCGTAAATCTTAAATATGGACAGACTTTCCCCTTGTACAATGACATATAATACTGCCAGCGCCATCGACGAACTACGGGATAAGAAGTGACTGCTTAACTTTGCATAAAGCTTTCAAGAGAGTGGAGCATGGCTGTTATTAAAAAATATAATTTTACTTATACAGTATACTACATTAAGATGATAGTAGATACGTAGTTAAATCATAAGTGTATACATAAGTCTTATTATATTAAAATGTGCATATGAATATGTATAGCGACGTCAACAACACAGAACGACTCGATTTATTCCCTAGAGTAACATAAAACCGGTTGATCGTGTGTACAGCTGTCTCTAGAGAGACCTATTTACCGAACTAGTAACGGGATGTTTTAATAACTATCGTATAATGCAAATCGGCTCTTGTAAAATTAAGCTATAATAATTTTGCAGATGAAACTGTCAATTAAACTGTAGCCTTCATTTCTGTAAGTATCAACGTGTCGCGTTCGATAACATCAAAACGCCATAAACAATTGAACTTCAAAAGGAGATATCGTTCGTTACGTGAGTATCGGGGGAGATCAGCTGGTCTCGGTAGCTGAGACCCGAGATCCGAGGTGAAACTCATACACTTTCTCCAAGGCCGCGCGGCGCCGGCGCCTCCCACCACGTTATAATCATATACACTACAAAGTCCCCAATACGGCTGTCTATCTATCTGAATGATGTCGAAAACTGCTGCGTCGCTTAAGTGAAACAGTTATGTTGCGAAAGCCTGCATGTAAGACTTAAACAAAGAAAGCTCTCCATACCTTTAGCACAACTATGTTATTGAACTTCCAAATTTGTTCCCACGTCTTGTTTCGCAAGTGAAGAACCATAGAGTTTTTTTATTATATAAATATTAAACATTTCTCCTGTTTAATTCTAACTTGATGAAATATTATAATACTATTGTGCACTATTTCATAAATTTCGATAGAATAAACAGCGTTGGTTTTCCTTGAATTAAATTGGATTTCCAACCTAATTCAAGGAAATCCAATGGCCGTAAACGAATTTCTAGGATTCAAGTAAATCCAAACAATTGACATTGGAACGGTCTCTTGCTACAATCAAGCTGAAATCAAGTTTCTTCCAAGCATCGCCGCGAGCTAAAACTAGCGGTAAACAAAACACACGGATACTGTTATATCACACACTATTATTGTACACTAATAATAATAACTTTCGTTTAACGTTGACACTTTACAAACGTCTTCCGTTTTGTCTCTTGTATTTATCTGATTGTATTCTAGCAAATTAAATGAGGATTATTCCTCTCTTTCTCTCTCTGCAAATTCAGACATAACCGTTACAATATATGAAATTATACTGCAACCTGCGCAGCTATAATAATTTTAAATTAAAATGAGACCGGTGAAATATATCGTATCAAGTGCCTGTTTGAGTACTTTTCGTTATTATCCGGCTTTAAAAACCGTATGGTCAGCCTAAAAAAAATAAAATGACAATTATTATGATAGTCGGATGCAGTACCCCAAATTGTAGTATATACAAGCCTAGAAACAATTGTAAATAGTATTTTCATTACCGACTAAACCTGATTTTAGAATAAACAAGTTAGCGCCGGCTGAGCCAGTTTAGCTGAATCGTGTTAGGATCGCTTTTTACCTAGTTTAGCTTCGAACAAACTAGTTTTTACTGACTCACTTTTAAAGCCAAATTAATATCAAATGTATTACTACCGGTAGAGCCTATTCCGTTAATTGAATGGAAATTAATAATTGGACATCTGAATGATTAAATTCATTAGTGTATATTACTGGATTGTTAACCACAGCAAAAACGTGCTAATTTTGTCTTACAAGGTGAAACGATACCGAGCATTATGTCATCGTAGCTGTCAGTCTGGTTGTGCTAAAAATAGGAAGAGCAAAGCTAGGAAAATAAATTAAACTATACGCTTGTCGATCCTGGTGGAATATACATAAGACCGTAAATACCATAATGAAATAGGCGTTACTTTATATACGTATGTTTATATGACTATTAAATATGTAGTAGGTATTACATAGTTACTGCCCTCTTAAAATATACCTATCGTTTGAGAAAGAAAACAAATATTGTTATTAGTAAGTCATGAAAAATAAATGTACTATTTATTAAAAAAAAATAATAAACATGTTATCGACAGTGGTTTTGTATGGATTTAGAATTTCAATATCAATGTATGCCAGGCATGTAATATTCTTTTAATAAATACCCACTCATAGCGTTAATATCTTTCGAAAAATCAAAGAGTCTTTGTTTGCATGGTATGAGACATGAAAAGAAAATTGCAGAATTAAATGAGTAAAAAATTCTTCTTAAAAAATTATAACGCAATTTATGAAAAAGAACAACATCTTTTTCTGAATAGTCTGTAGGTCTGAAACCAGCTTTATATTGATTTCCATAATCCTATTGGTCCTCTGAAAGAAAAGAGCTTTATTCTTTAAAACGAAATCACTTTTCTTGAAGTACAAACCAAGTCACAATAGATATTCAATTCATTGAATATATTGATAACATTTCAACAACACCGTCGTAATGATGATTACGTATAATTATTTTGATAGCAATCTTGTGAAATAGAAATCATTACTTGCTTCATCTAAATAATCGTTTCAAAAGTATAGATCGGTCAAATGTTACGCTTTCTCTGAAGGTCATTTGACGGAAAGCAAACTTGATTGCCCAAGGCGTCTTGGCCCATGGCTTTCAAGTTTCTCTTACTTATAATTAGAGGAGACTCTAATCCACCAACACTTCGGGCCGTCGCCGTCGCTTCGAATATCCGTCAGCTTCATTAATAAATTATATTCAATACAAAATTCATTATTTTATCATGCAAAAGTCGTATTTAGTATTTTCTAAGTTTATTATTGGTCTATCTTTCCTAAAGACGTAAGTAAGACTTTATGGGTCATCATCATCATCAGCCTGAAGACGTCCACTTTTAAACAAAGGCCTCCCTCCTCCTTAGTATCTATGTTACTTTAACTGCCAGTCTATTACTGTTAAGAAGATATAATATTTGATAAAGAACTTTTCCAATACATATCCAGACTCTTTGACCATATGTCCCTTGCAAATAAATGTTGCATAAAGGTTGTATAGTTACATAATGGTTTGTGTTCTTTCGAATGTTTTCCTTAATGACAAAAAGAGAGAAATCGGTGTGATATAAAATTCGATCGGATCATCCTCTATACATATATGACCTTATATAACCTTACCTACTGTAATTAGATTTCGGTATTTTCATTTTACATTCGTCCATGTGACGTAGGCAAAAGCAAGTTAACACATTATGAAGTAATTTATCAGTCGCCTCGCTGACGTCGGCGTCGTAATCCATCCTCATAAGCGCACGACTGCAGAAGCGCCCACAGACCGGTAACTTAATCCCCATCAATTTTTCACAAACTCTCACTTTGTAAAATTTTGTGCTGCCGGCACATTTTGACGGTAGCGGTCCAACCGCTAAAGCTCCGACTACCGATATTGAGAGCTTCGAGTTCGAACTAAGCCTAGAACTATTGGCGTATACGTCGTACAGATATTGTCTCTTACGTTCATCGCTAAATAGTAATGCCTACATTTTCTTTAGATTCGGAACTTATACATAATATTCTAGTAGACATTAGGCAGCTTAAATGAAAAATACGAGGAAAATGGTTTCTCCAACAATACAGTGGCTTTAAATGTAACTTTCTGCGCATTTAATGAAATCAGCAGTTTTTAATTAAAAATGCAGGAAGTCATTCATGCCCGCAATACTTAATTGTGGTTGATGTCTTTATACTTTAAATGAACGTTGTTTAAAACTGAATTCTATTCTAGAATCTAGATCAGTAGGACTATAGGTCACACTTACACTTGTCCTGTGAGAAAATCAAACCACCGCCTTAGTAATGTGTGAGCTTGATTTCCTAGACATACTCTTCGATTTTATCACCATATACAATGCGTGATATAATATTCTAAGTAACAATACCCAAGAGAGTATCATAGCAAGTGCCACTAACGACACTTGCCTGTTCTATTATATCGGTCTGCGGAGACAAAACACCTGTCTATGGCCATCTAGACAATAGTCAACGACAACATCCATCATGACACAACTTAATCAAGATCCCATAGAACCTACATTGTTATTTATTAATAATATTTCTGCTAATTTTATTCTACAATCAAGAATTATTTATTTGTTTCGTTAAAACAAAATTAGTTAAATGAAATTCTCAAACTAAACAGTTAATTATTCCAACAGTAAACAAAATCATTTTCAGCTTGAACTGAAATAACTTAGAAACAACACAATGAATACATAAAACGAAACTTTTGAAATCAGACATTTACCTACTGAAGTATATTTACCTAACCATTTTTGGTATTTGATGAATAATAACGAGGCAACTGAGAAAACAAACCGAGTAGAACAATGTATTTTTATAATAAGTATTGCATAAACAACATTTAGAAGTTTATGAGAACACGGTGTTATAAAGACAAGTGCGGGGAGGCTGCGGCTTGACTTATGTAATGCTTTCTCCAAAATGCATCTGAGAAATAAAATAGAATGCGTTCCCTTTGTAGTGGCGCGGACAACAATGGCGAGGCGCCGGAACTTGGTATAAAAATGAAAGTGGATTCGCGTGATATTTTTGTAAACCCGACAATCTTGTTTCATTTCGTTGCCTCCTCATTAGCATACGTTGGTAGTGTCCGACACCGTGTCGTACGGCTAAACTCTTAACTCAATTTGCCGAAAGCAGCTTATCGCTTCTGAAATACACGTTGGAAATTTAATTATTTACTTTTGGAAACGTCTGGTAATGTGCAGTAACGTGTTTAAAAATAAATTATTGTTCCATTCTATTATGTGAAGAGTTTTATATTTTTATTCATGTAACGGGCGACGCAAATCTTTAGGCCATTAAGAACATTCTGAAGAGTCATCGTTAGGTAATGTATTAGGCAATAACGAATTTAGAAAGATGTCTGCTGTTGGCAGATTATATTGAAGAGCAATAAGTACTGTGAACAACTACCTATTTTTTGATACAAATATAATGTCGTGCGGTTTCCTATTTATTTAAGTAAGTCATTATTAACGTTTTATTCGTGAACTTTGTCACGGCAGTCCTTAGCAATATGCTCTGTTACCTAGGTTACTTCGATAAAATGTTCAACAAACAAGCTGTGTTCGCAAAGTTTTGTAAGCTCATTTTGTCTGACATAGCTTTCTCTAAGGAAGAAAATTCCTTTCTTCTTAATTAGGACTAAATAAGTCAAAATGCTGACGGCAAATTAGTCTTGTTCACATAATAAAATGTTTTTAAATTAACATTGACTTTGCTTACCGGTCCATTCTAATTAAAATATTTTTGTGTAAGTACTGATGTAACGTTAATAATAGTATCTATTTAGAGATTCTTTAACCATGTAGACATCACAATGGAATCTCCGCCTTGAATAATGATAGTACTTCATAAAAGTAAAATATGTTAAAAATGATTGAAAACGCATTATGTCTATTGTCCATAGGTAGTCTCACTCGCATCGCAATCTGCATTCATCATCAATCAACAAGAAACATGTTACGTTCTATATCTTAAAATAATACAGCCTGAGTTTATAAAACAAAACAATAAAATATATTAACATCCTACTGTATTAATTAACAGTGTATCAATATCTAAAAAGCTATGCTGTTATTCGATGTTGATCATTAAAACAAATGAGTTGACTTTCTTAGCCTAAGATTCGGTCAATCGGTCAACCGGTCCATTCCGGACACTGTTTATGAATAAATAATATTCATTTGAATTCGACCACGGAAATAGTTATGTTGTACGAATACTGGATTTAATAATATCGGGTGATCGTATTAAAACAATCAAGTAGTGTGTCACCTAGATGTAGATTTAAGTGGAGTGACTTAGTAGAGCCAGTATGCTAATGTCATTGACAGTGCTACCCATTACTGGCGACCCATTAATCAGTGTTACTAACGAATCTGCGAGCGCAAAATAGACACCGTTATAAAAAAACCGACATATATTATCATCACCATGTGGACAGAAAAAAACTTAAGTAACATAATGTTTGACTAGTAAAGATTTCATAAAACACCTAAGACTACCGTATCAGACCTAAACTTTGCTTGGAACCTCTATTTTATTAGCTATGAATCCCGTCTGGTAGTTGTGTCAACTTTATTCTTTTTCTCTACTGCTAAACCATGGCTGGGCGGTTAAATGGTACCAAAGTAAGTAATCCTGATAAATAAAGACTTTGGTAACATGCCTAATAAGTTCAAACTAAGCTTAATGTACTAGTGTTGTCCCTAGCCTATCATAAAACACCAAAAGTACACAAACAACGGTAACGGTACATAAGCATTATCAAACTTATCTCGATTGAACGCAAATTAGGTACGTTTTAGTAGCACAGCGCTATCGACCGCAACACGCAACAGAACAACAGAATAACTGGTGTAATGACGACAACACTATCATCGCTGACCGCACAAAGATTACCCGCATCGGCGCCGCGATTCAGTTCATTACGACTTATTGCTTTTTGCCCTTTACCGAGCAAATGTTGCTAGTGGAACGTTTACGCATTTATTCCTTTTAGTAACTTTTATTGTGGTGTTTACTGCTTGCCTTTCTTTTTATGTCGTACCTATTTTTCATCGTGGTCTTTTTCGTGTTTGTACATGCTAATAGTAATAGCCTGTAACTGTTAGAGCTGGAGAAAAGTGTCTTATCTTCCGTCACCCCGTTACCGATCACCAATCTATGTATGTCGCTAATATAAGACCCTTGCGAAAGAAAAGGTCAAATAATTATAAAGCAATTTATGGATATAAAAAGGAAACAGTATTAGATTGTCACAAGGCGTTTAGGAGTTTCACCTTCTATCAGTAACCAAGGCGTTAGGCAACCTTACAAGGCGTATTACGTGTAAATACAATTAATCATTTTATATAACACTTGAACGTACATCACTTTCATTATATCATTATTGCCGCGAAACTGAACACTTATCCTAATTAACGTATGATGTACTCACGAACAGATAAGTTGATTACGTTCGAGTGTGATACACGCCGCTCTATCAGCACATACATAGGTGGGTACGGGCACAATCGAATCACAGCCAGTATTATTTCATTAGGGCGATCTCTCTGCCTCGTCTGGATCTAGGATGATACTCGCCTGACCAGATTCAATTACTACGAAATTGATTACCATCTGTCTAAGCCGAGGTTAGCACCTTCCCACGCGTCCTTACGCCGTTGCGTATTACAAAGTGCCGATTTGAATTAATGGCGTATGGGTCCAAATCGCTTATGCCCTAAATATTAATAGATACAAGGCTTAGGCTAGGTTTTCTTTGACTGTACAGACTTCCTTATCACCAAACAACCTATTGTTAGAATATTAACATATTGCATTGCAAATCACGACTCCAAAGATGATGTTTAATATTTCATTAAATCGAGATTTAATCTATCAATTATACCATATTTCTTTCAAATTTGATATTTGGTACCTACATGAGATAATGACGTACGACGTTGTTATTCTTATAAAAATTGTCCTTAAATGACCAGAATTTCATAATTGATATAAGTGCCCAGTTGTATGTTTATACAGCGATGTGAATTTTCTATCTAGTCTGTTCAGTTTGCACCAAAAAATACACAATCACTTTTTTTACTCATAACTTATTCAGGCGTATGGGACATTCAGCGGTGTGTGCATGCACGCACTGCTCCGCACACAAGCTTCAACGTTTGTTCGGCGAACTCGTAAATAATTTATGTCCAGAATTACTTGTGAAAAAAGATTGTTACGGTCGGTCTCACCTGTCCACCCAAAGCTCGGGGGTTCAATAAAATCCGAGTCGTCGCCAACAAGTGAAGCCATCACCCGCAGGCCGGGGTGCATAAATAATTTAGCCGGGCAATCCGCCGCTTGTTTGCATGCGGATTATCATATTAAACGGATATCAGGGTCGTCGACCGCGCGCCCGATACAAATGCAAACAATATCATGTAACATTTATAAAGACAAACAGCGACCGCAACAGAAGCCGCTCCGACTACCGCATTGAACTGTCTCTGTCGGAGCCCAAACCGGATTCACACCGGGGCTGAATAAACGATCGCTGTCTTCTATTTAACGGCTCTCAGTAGTGACGACATTACACTTTTGATCAAATAGACACTTCACTAGAAACGGGTCATGAAAGCGGAGGATCAATTTTATTTTTCTAGGACTTTTCCTGTTTTGATGATAGTGTACGTCGACTGCTGTTCAACTAAACCATTAAGTGGATAGCATTGTTTTGAAACAACGAACGTTGACGACGCGATTGACTGAACGACCGATTGAACATTAAATAATCTTTTTCAGGTGGAAAAATGAAACTCAATCGAATTTCGAAATATTAAATTTTGATACGAATCATAAATATGCGATTAATGTTATTTTTATAGATTTTAAATAACGAGTTGTTCAGGTTAGTTTACTTTGGCAAAAATCATACCAAGAAGTACCCACTTCTAGTGTAAATTGTGTAGGTGTATATAACGATACAATCAATAGAATTATCTGATAGGCTGTACTTATATTAAGCCTATATAAGTTGGCGTTTATTAGTAAGTTTCCATTGTTCATGCCTTCATGGAAACTAGAACTTGTTGTGTTAAACTAGATAACAACTGGCTTCAGATACTTACAATAACGTGATGCTATAGAATTGTTACTTGTTTCAGTAGCTTGGTGTAGGACAATATTATTATTATCTTAAGTCTCTAGAGATGAATAAGTCTATAAATATAAGGTAGTCATTGATAGATGGTTTTTTTAGTCATAACTAGTTCCACTTTTAAACACTTCTCATATAGTATATTATCTATATAAACTTGGTCACATTTGAAAACTAAATTATTCTTTACCATAATCATAATAGGGAATATGCATGTGATTCAAATATGAGTCAAAGATTAAAAGCTTTGGTAAGCTATTCGTTTTAACCGACTTCAAAAAGCAGGAGGTTCTATTTTCCTCTGTATGTATTTTTTTAATGTACGTGCTTAATACTTTATGTTTATATATTTCCTTGTCCTGTGTTGTGTCGAAGCAGTTATAGGAAAATCAAGCGCAGCCCACAAACAAACCACGCGTTAATCCGATGGTCGTTTATTTAGCTGTCTCCGGGTATATATCTAGATTGATGCATTTGAGTCACTGTTTTTCTGCTCAAGCTAAAACGTACTAAATCTCCAAGCTAGCGATCTAAAGCCTCAGGGATTATGTTTAAAAAGGTTAAGGATAACTTGCAACAGTACACAGTCCGCGTTGGAAAAGAAAATGAGAAACTTCATATCCGCGGCACTTATTCGATATTAGATTTACGTCAACTTTATATCTTCCATGTGGAGCTATGTATTCAGGAATTTAATATTTAGACGAAGCAGTGGGGCTGCTATTACAAAGTATAGAGAAACACAGTTTTAAAAGTAAGCATAATAATATCTCTAAGCAAAATTATATTTAGACTATTAGTAGATACAAGTTTTAGAAATTTTTATCAAGTAAACCAAACCAACAAATTAATTATTGTTCTTTAATTATACCTACGTAAATAAAATAAAGCTAAGCTAGCAGTAGTGCCTGCAGTCGTTATCGCTACCGTAGCAAACTTAGTGCGCCTTGTTAGCCGCTGCGACAATCTACCCGTCGCTTTAATTAAAGCAGGTATCATCTCAATAAGTCAACGTTTAGAACTACAAACTTCTTAACGTTGACTTAAGTCTTAAACGAAGCAAATCATGACATTCCAAGCTTAATAAGTTACGATGTCTATCGCGCAACTTTACACCGCTTTGCGACCCCAAAGACACAGATACTCTAATTATATCTCAGGCGTCGGAGGCCTATAATAAACAAACTTGTCCGCTAAAGTTGTTACTTGCAAACACCGGCACTATACCGAAATTCAGTAGAAGCAGTCGTTTCATTTTGTAAACGGGTTTCCGTTTCGTTTCTCAGATCAGACAACAATGCGCAAGGGTAATTACGTACACAAACAATTTTCTTCGAGTTCCTTAAGTATGCGAAAACAACTTGACAAGAAATTAGTTTGTTATAACCGAGCTTCGAATACGACTCCGTTACGAATGTACAAACACAAAAGTTGCGAATACATTTCAGTTCCTAAACGCAAAGTAATTATTACGGTCGTATTCAAATAATAATTATATCATCTTTCATTTAGTTATGTGTGTGGTTGCTATGTTCCTTCTGATCTTAAGGTATAGCATGACATCAAAAGTCGATCAGAAGTGCTGTTTCCAAGGCAAATAACAACTAAACAAGATGACATTGTAGGTAAACATTACGATTAACATTGTTTTTTTTTTTTTTTTTTTCTCTATATTTATTAAAGGACTTTTATACAATGGTACATGTCAGTCCTATCATACCTTATAAAAAGGTGTCAGCTTTCCACTTGGCTTTATATTGCTCCCGCTTAACCTATTCTAAATATAGAACAATTGGTGAATGTGAACTATTTGGTGCAGGTTAAGCGTGAGTAATATAAAGAAAGTATAACTTTAAAGCACTTATAATACTAACAACGAAACTTCGCCAAGCATAAATGAAGAAGAAGAAGCATAGACAAGAAAACTCATAATTTCAAATTAACATCAAGTACACTAATCTAAGAGGTCTGGTCCCGATAAAAGGTAAGGTCGTCATCCCTATAGGCTCATCACCCACAGGACCCATGATAAGCGAAGAAACATGAGTCAACCTACAGATGTATAGACCTAGATTCCTAATAAAATAGAACTCTGGCATCACCGTTGTTACAAGCCTGATTATAATTATGTATTTTATAATCGATTCATTGTCCCGTATACGCTTATGTAGAGCGTGCAAAATTATTAAATTGCATTTCATACTAAAATGTATATTTAACTTTAATTAACGCCGATAATTTACAAAAAGCATAACCAATGTAGGTAAAACTGAATGGAAGCATCAGCTACCATAAGCTATCAAATACAAATAAATAATTCAACGATGACATCAGAAATCAATTAAGCTTAATATAATATTTCGTTTGATCCAATGGATTTTAAAACTTTGTTTCAGTATAAAAGTAAACAAAACAGTTCCAACCAATTAAAGAATATAATAACAGAAGACTTACATTTTTACATGTACAAAGATTTATCCTTCGTTCTGCGTGAAAGGCAGAATTGAGGTCTCTAAATTCATCTGCGAGTAAGTACGAGTAGGTATAGCTAAAGACGCTCACTAAAGTAGAGTGTAGACCCTTTGGGATTTACAACCATCGTCCCACACCCCTTCGGGTCCTAATTCTCTACCTTTCTTTTGCAGCAAAAACAACTGGGAATCCGCTCGAAAAATAGTAAAAGCACTTTTCTCGTGTTTATCGTATGAACAAACAGTAGAAACGTGTAATAAGTAAAACGTACGAATGCGTCTGAATAAATGACGAACACACGCGTGTGTACAACACCATAAAACATAGTGATTGGAGTGAAAGCCCTTGTTATTTACTAAGTTCAATATTGAACTTCAATCCAGTCTCTTAACCGGACAATATTTTTTACATAATAAATGTAATATTGAAACTGAATCAAAACTGCATTGGCGGTATTTTTTACCATTTGCCGAAGACACTAGCTAAATAGAATCTTCCAAAACTGATTCTAAAATATGACCTATTATTTTATGGACTCGTCTTCTCTCTTGTTGTTTACCGTTTTTATAACTAAGAACAACCCCCGTCTTTTTCATGGTTGTCAAAACGTCGGAACACTGACAGCACTGGAGTTAAACATCTACCCTACACATAGACCCCACACTATACAACAAAAATATTATAATGCGACCACCATGACGCCTAGCATTGTGATTGAGGCGTTATACCCTCACACTTTAGTAGTAATAATTCATATTATGGTACCAAACTTAGAACGTTGGTATTATTTCACTTCTTCGACTATACTTCATTCGTATCTGTCCTTATTCGTATTAGTCTAAATATCGACATAATTCGTAAGTGCCCAGCCATCGGGTAGGTACACAAATTGCTTAGTAAATTTTAAGACCGGCTTAGAGCCATCTGCGCTCGCAGTAGGCCATCTGCGACAACCTAAAGTCTCGAGTGTTTGTAAGCGCCTATAAATCGATTACTAGAAGAAAAAGCTTTTAGGTCTCCCTGAAATTATACAATAAAACAACCCCGAGTGAGCTAAACAATCTCCTAACATAAGCAATAATCCGATGGAATTACCTAACAGAGCCGTCTATAGGTGCAATACGCTTCGATGGCTTTACAAATCCTTTTCGAGGGTACAAAAGATCGCACGCCTTCGTTCCGATAACTGGCTGCCGATTTTTATCTGTGCCTTTGTGGTAGCTATCAGACTTTCAAAGAAATGAGTGACGAATAAAGCTTTAGCTATCGTTCCCTGTGACGCTGGTAAAAGGAAAAAAATAAAGCGTTCTTAGGATCTTATTTCAAATGCCCTCGTTGTGACTAGCTAATAGCTATGTCCATTTGAACAACCAAGAATGTATAATATTGTAGATTTTTTTCGATAATTAAAGTACTAAGATTAATTTAGAAAGGTTATTTTGGTCTCGTCTCTTCAATGCTAACTTCATCCCTACATTTTTAATAAGTAGAAAAAGAAGATAAAGAAAAGAAATCTATTCCTGCAGTCTCACTTCTTCTCTAGGAAGAGATGCAACGCCCTTAAAAACTCAGTTTGTGGACGAAGTCTTGTGATCTGAGTTATCTCAATATTTCTGTAACGACACTTCAATAACGGTGTCATACGGATCGCCTGACACTTGATAGACAACTTCGGCTTCCGTGTATCGATAGAATCTGTTTTATTAAAAAAATAAAAATATCTATCGGCAGTCACTCATTATTTTTTAATAGATATGTACCGTAGTATGTTTACTTCATTCTGTAACTTTACTCATGTGCTTACTGGTGAACGCCTGTTGTTTGTAAAAGAATACTCGTTGCTCGTAATAATTCTCTAGGCGTTATGCAATGGAAGTAGATGGTTCATGAATGACTAATTTTAAATATTAAACCATAAAGAATTGAGATTGTACAAGATAAAGAACCTAAGTGTGTATTTATTTTTATTGTAGTACTTATACCGGACTCCAGAAACTAGATAATTATTATTTTAAGTCATCATGATCAACAAATATTTATCAAAATTGATGTGGATAGAACACCTATATCACAAATATCGACATAAATTATTTACTAAAGTACTTATCATTGATTTGATTTCACAACTCGTAAGACTATTTATCATGTTTATATTAACTCAACCAAGTCCTAACATCTCCAAACTCAATTAGAAAGTTGCAGGAGCAAATATTCTGTAACAGAGTTACAGTCATAATTACAGTACTTTAGTATTAATTACGTAGTAGATACAAATCCAAGCATAAAAGTTAGTCGGAGCTTACTGGGAGGGAAACTTGTTCAGATTGAATTTATCCAGATTTACTGTCTAGCAAAGTCTAGTTCGTTTCGCTCTGGTACCCTGGAGTTTTTAGCACCTGACACGACTTACAAATTGTATTGGCAAGCTTCACTTGTGCCAACTGTAGCGCAGTCCTGCCCTGCTTATTGCAAATGCAGTACTTGCAAAATGGCGGTTCGGAGATAAACGCGGTAAACATGTTTTGTGATATCTAAACAACAAGTCTAAGTTATATAATTTTTGAAGTATACCAAAAAAGTAAGAAAAAAATCAAACTTTGTATTGGCGTAATTTTTTCTTTACTTTATTATCTCTTTTGGATAAAATGTGCATTACTGCATTTTTATTTACCGTTTAGGCTTGTGAGTATGACAGTATCACTAACGGAAAATGCAGTATTCGTGTTTATTACTGCAAAATCACCTAGCACGTGTTCAATACTGCGTTTCTAGTTAGTAATTATGTCTTATTTTCATGTCTGGTACTAGGTAAAAGATTTGTTAACCTTTTACTTTAGCTATCAGATATATAAGTGGCTATGTGACGAAATAAAACAGACTTTATGTAGGTACTAGAAAAGTTGTGTTATTAATCTTCTCTTGATTACAATAAGTTAACATGTATACATACACCTATCATCGTACTGCCCTTACCCCATTTTAGGTGGTGTCAGCGTTACATGTTTTTTTTCTTCTTCCATTCATTGCTATCAGACATCACCTAAGTACCTACTCACAACGCACTCACGCAAATCATTCTTCATACAAATTAAACAACAACAAACTATATCTGTACGTCCTACGGCCACTATTGGGCACAGGCCTCATTTCAACTGTGAGATATTATTATAGCCGAGATCGCTGGATCTTGAGAAAAATACTGCTGTTACCAACTGGCAAACGCTTTCGTCTAGTTTAGTCACCACCGCCTCGGAAATATTGGGTACTAAATCCAGTAGACACGAGGATTGGTTTGATGACAATGGCGACGTACTATCTGAAGCAATTCAGAAACATCGCTCCCTCCTGCGACAGCACCGTAACGATCGACAGGCGGAGCGCGTTAAGCAAAGTCACGCTGAGTTACGTAGATATGTACGGCAAGTAAAGAGCAAGTGGTGGAAAGATAAAGCGGAGCGCATGCAATGGCTCGCAGATACCAACCAGCTAGGTTCATTCTATGATGAGATTCGCAAGCTTACTGGTATAACAAGACGGACTAGAGTACCCTTACGCTCGTTAGACAACACAAACTTACTTACTAACAAACAAGATGTACTCAATCGCTGGGCAGAGCACTTTAACAACTTGCTGAATGTTGATCGAGCTGTGGACTTTTCACACATCTGCTCTATACCTTCTCTCCCAACATCTAACGTCCTGGACGACCCACTATCTCTGCGCGAGGTTGTCGTCGCTGTTCAACAACAGCAGAACCAAAGAGCGGTAGGCATTGACAATATTCCTGGAGAACTGTTGAAGTACGGAGGATCGGAATTGCATGAGGCACTCTGGAAGCTATTTTCTCGACTCTGGTATGAAGAGCAAGTACCTGGTGACTTTAAGGTTTCTATTATTTGCTCTCTATATAAGAACAAGGGTGACAGAGCTGATTGCAATTCTTACAGAGGGATTTCTCTGTTGACTACTCCAGGAAAAGTCTTTGCTCGAATCTTGCTGAACCGTTTAATGCCCTTGTCCGAAAACATATTACCTGAAACTCAATTTGGATTTCGGCCTAGTAGAGGAACGTGTGACGCAATTTTTTCTGTACGCCAACTACAAGAAAAAAGTCGTGAGCAGGGTCAGCCTCTATATCTATGTTTTGTTGACCTGGAAAAAGCTTTCGACAGCGTGCCTCGAAAAGCTCTTTGGGCTGTACTCATAAAACTTGGATGCACGGAAAAGTTTGTAAGAATGATCCGTCTCCTGCATGACGATATGCAGTGCTGCGTTAATGTGCAGGGCGAGAACTCAGAGTTCTTTCAAGTAAGCTGTGGTGTGAAGCAGGGGTGTGTACTCGCTCCAATTCTGTTCGCTCTGTACTTTGCAGTTGTAGTTCGGGAAGCCTTGCAAACCTTGTCCGAGGGCATTCGTGTTCGTTATCGCATTGATGGTGGTGGAGTTTTTAATCTCTCTAGATTAAAAGCTCACACTAAAGTATCTCACGCGACTATCACTGAGATGATGTATGCAGACGATTTATGTTTTGTGGCGGTATCTCCAGAAAGTCTACAAAGGCTTATGTCGAGTCTTAATAAGTCGTGTCACCGATTTGGTCTTAAGATAAATGTTAAGAAAACTGAAGTATTGGCTCTAAACAACTCCCCAGTCGAGATCAAAATCGGCGAAGACTCGCTTAAGCCGGTAGACAAGTTCAAATATCTGGGCAGCACCATAACATCAAGGTGCCTCATTGATGACGAAATCAACAGCAGAATTGGAGCAGCTGCTGCGGTCTTTGGTAGGCTTCGTCCCAAGGTGTTTCGCTCACATGACATAAAAACGCATACAAAAATATCTGTGTACATGGCTATCGTTCTTCCAAACCTCCTGTATGCCTCTGAAACGTGGGTACCATATCGCAAGCATATCCGCATATTAGATAGATTCCATCTGAAGTGCCTACGTGACATTATGAACATCCATTGGTCAGACCGTGTACGAAACACGGCAGTTCTGCGACGAGCTAATGTCAGTAGAATAGAGGCTTATCTAATGCGGCGGCAGCTGCGGTGGTGTGGCCATGTCTCCAGGATGTCCAACGACAGAGTGGCTAAGCACATATTCTACTCCGAACTGCAGGATGGTAAGCGGAAACGAGGCGGCCAATTCCTGCGGTATAAGGACGTGCTTAAGCGTCACATGAAAAGGTGTGACGTACGTCCGTCACAGTGGGAGGTGATGGCAACAGACCGGTCACTGTGGAGGCGTACTGTTAACACTAAGGTGTTAGAGTACGAGGAAAAACGAAGGGAAGAGCTCGACACCAAGCGAGACGAGCTCAAGGCCCGACCACCTGCGGCCTACCATTATAATTATGTCGGAGGGGTGCTGACTTGCAGCGAATGTGGTCGCACATTTACAGCAAAGATCGGATACGTCAGCCACCTGAGAGCACACCATCGAAGCTCTCACCAGTAAAAATCCTAAGTCGCTGTGGCCGAATACGGTCTGGATATATATATATATTATTATAGCCATACTTCACCATGAGAGCCCATTGCAGATATACATTTTACCAAAACCACTGGAGCATTGAATGAACAAATTATTAGCACTACGGAGTGGCTGAGCCACACACGTGTTTCGTCCGCAAATGACGTTAACGCACTGATGTACTAGCGCGAAACGCGGCACTTTACTTTGCGGCATCGATGCGCGTATAGTTTTTTGTTACCCTCGCTACGCGCAAACGCAGCACTGTAGAATACTGCGTTTAGTTTTAGTGGCGCAAGAGAAGCTCTTTATTATACTTACTACTCTCAAATGTAGCACAGTAGAATACTGCGTTTAGCTTTAGTTAGTATTCGTAGCAAAATACTTAATGTTAAATGAAGTTGCAGTAACCATAGCAAGTACTGCATTACCTTATAGCACATGCTGAATACTGTAGATCTTGTTAGCAAAAGCAATAATTTTGTGCAAGTACTGCGTTTCTTGTTATATAAAAAACATGTTTATAATAAAAAAAAACATGCAAATTATTTTTTTATGTATAGATTAGCCCCATGAGGCATCATTTTTGCGAAAAAGTGAAAATCCCAAAAATGTCGATTACTGCAAGTACAATTAGCAGGGCAGAGTCGGGGACTTGAATTAATGATTATACTCATACAACTTTACAGTGGCCGTATTCTTTGCGAAATATGTTTGTTCCTTCATAAACCAACTTGTGTCCTTTACTTTGTCGATTTTATGATTCATCAAACAACACTCTTTATTATATACCGACTTAATTTAAAAGTTATTTAATAAATCTTTATGGAAATCATCTTATACAACGGAAAAGGAGGAAAAACTTGACAAAATGACAAGTTGGCACAAATACGTTTTAATTTCCTCAGAATCAACTTCAGGCCACGATATTTATGCTCACAATCATAGCCATCATTCAAACGGCTCCGGTGTAGAAATATACTGGAAACGCTCAGTTGAATTGGAGCTATTACTTTGTAATTTGCAAAACGATGCCACATCAACTAAGTACCTACCCACATCAACAATTTCTGTAAGTAATTGATAAAGTTTCAGTCACAGGGAGCTAGGTACGTTACTAATTAACTAAATTAATTTTCACTCTGGCATACAATATAATCAAAATTAAGCTAATTATGCGTTTGTATCCAGAATCAGACACTTGAATTGATTAAAAAGATCACGTTAAAGCAAAATGTCATTCCTACGTAAGAGTATCATCATATTCATATGGCTACGAAAGAGTACTTACAAAACGTCACATCTAGGTTCCAAAATGACGTTTCTATGGAGAACGAAGCAAGCATCCGACATCATTCTTCCATTCGTTCGTTCACTCGCTCATCTATTCACTATTAGGTCAACTAGTTTGTCCGCCATCTCGAGCTCCCTAGTGCCGCTTTTACCCTCGATTTCAGTTCGAACGTCTTCAATTCACAACTCGGAGTTACTGACCTGGACAAGCTTTTGATAGTTGAGCGATTAAACGTGTCTGATTCCATGAACCGTGCTGAAGTTAATACGTTAGTGCCAATACTGGATTGTAAAGCTTATATTAAGTTTTTATTTTCATACTTTAGAGAGATCTTATTCGGGGTCGTATTTATAAGATGGTATTTTACATAAGTAACGTTAAATTGGGAACGGTAACGGTATGTTTGACTTTTTTCTAGGAACTAGGTGGGCATAGTATGTCGACATACGAGAAGTCAAAATGGCATAATTGTAACGCAACATACTGCTTAATCGTTCAATCAAAATCAATACTTTGTTACGATAACATGCAGTCTTGAAAAAAAACTTAAAATAATAACATAAGCAACACAACATGTTAACGTCATCAAGTCGTCTTACATTACTGAGTTATATGGACCATTTAAACGGCGCACTAACGGCCGGATCAGTTGACGGTACAATTTAGCTAATTTATTCCCGTGTAGAGAAGGCGCAAAAAGTTTCCCTCGTTAACTATAGCAAGTGCAGTAAATCACAGCGATCTACTCCGCTGGAATCTCAGACACGATCGCTATCTTCAAATTACAGTAGAGTGAGGTGTCGAATTTTGGGCTACATTCTGATTACTTAACAAGATAAGTTTAATTTGTTTGCTGATTCCTTATTACTTAATATCACGTGATTACATCTGAGTGACTGAAGCACAAATGGCTCGCTAAATAATTTGGTGAGCAACAAAATTTGGCGTTTACAAACACTGTGTATGTAGGCAAGGCGCTGTGTGCGTGTTATAAAAATAGTAATCCAATATAGTTCCCCGTAGTTCACGAACAAATTGGTTCGGTAGAACACTCCCACAAATGAACTACGAGAGTTAATGGATTAATTTCTACTAGTCACGATATTATTTCAGTAGTTCTGCGTCTTAGCTGTTCAGACTTCTTTAATGGAATAACCCAAATAAAGTCTAGATTGAAGCAGCAATTATTTCAACTCAACACACAAAGGTTATTGTTAAGAGAAATCTATTGATAAGGTATTCAATAGATGTCTCACCAGGATAAGAATTTGAAGCAAACCGTCTTAAAACCATATAACTAGGTATGTAATGGAAGCTGTCGAGAAGAAAGATAGAGCAGACGACGCCGCGTCACTCTTCGACCACTGATTAATTCTGTAACACGGACGGACAGTCCCACTTACTTGCGTTTGAACGTCTAATGAAATGCCACTAGGACAAACGATAAAAATTTATTCACTAACTCAAATAACAAAAGTGCACAGTAATAATTTTATGCGTAATAAAATATTGCTGTGTATTGCAACTTCATGCACTCAATAACTACAATCGCTAATAAAAAATCATGTTTAATAGTTTATATCGGCTCCTACCTATGTATCAACACATATATTTATAATAATTCATCTTATTGATGGCCTGAATTATTTCCATAAAAAAATGTAATTAAAAACAATGTAATAATGTTCTCCTGACCGAATTCCGGACACGGCGACCTGTCTCAGCTGAGACTAGCCAACTGTGCACGAGACTCACTCTATGTAATCACGCCTCTACGCCTATATTACCTATTTACAGTCCTCAATATCACGCAAAATAAAAAGCATCTGCAAAACTTCGTCTTTCGTTTTATAGTAAGCATAAAACAAATGTAAATCTAAATAGTTCTTTTAAAATATGTACCAAAAAATTACACCGAGAAAATGAACTAAAAAACATCGTTCGAAGTTACCTAGGCATCGTTGCAGCACCTCCGCTTTTCATGATAATTCCCCGTCCAAGTTTCCCTTTATATCAACTTTTTTATTTTCCCAGTTTAATATCATGCAAAATGAAGGCCCGGGCATGCCACTCTGAATGGTCGGCTCATTGCATCCCGACCGTAAATCCAACTCCCTTGTCGGTACAACACAGATAGTATAGTCTACAGGGTGTCTCAGCAACTTAATAAAACGAACAGATACTAATACAATTTCAGTATCTACCTTTTTGATTGCCTATCGAGATTTAGACCGTCTTCTGAATACGTAATTATGATGCTCACCACGGTAGTAAGAATCAAGTTAGACCTTGTTTAGAAATACGTAGTTAGATTTATAAGTTAGCCAACGTGTTATTACGTAGATCGATGGATGATAGCCAAAATAAAATTAATATACGCCGAGAATGTAAAATGTAGGAACACAAAATTATTTAAACACGCCTGCTAAGTTTAATATCAAATTTTCTATTGAAATTCCTCTCGTATATCACAAGAACTGACGTTTATGAACGAGACTAAGGATATTTTTCTGCCATTGTCATTTTCTATTCAATAAACGGAGAGTTACTGCGTTTAGTAATAAAACGTTTATGAAGAAAGGGTTACGAGTAACCTTCCAGACTCAGCAGTATATTGTATATCGACTTTCAAAGAATATATGTATTTGCCGCAGTATACTGGGATTCAATTACTTAGTCAAATAAGAAAACTCACTCACACGGACGAATTTATTCGTTATTTCTTATTTATTTCTCACGTAATGAATGTAATGATATACCTACTTACTTTCCTGTCTTTATTTCCCTTATGTTTGTAAAAGTGTACTGTTGAAAATGGATATATTAATATCCATTTGACTTGATCATAACTTTTATGCATGCAATTTCGTTAAGATCTTCTTCTAGCAAGAATCTAGCTCTAAAATAGCCATCATTAGCGCCACCTGTAGTTTGTACTGTTTGAGCAAACACAAAGAATAGACTGTCGTTATTCTTGCTATCGTCTCCCAGGTGACAGTCATTCAGCTCAGCTTGCGGTGTCGCCATTTTATAGCTTTACCTTCAAACACTGGAACATTTCATGAAATGTTTGCTCTCGGAGCGCAACAGTGTAACTTCTTAGACTAAAGAATTCTATGTGAGTCTGCTAAATAAAATATTGCGTTCATAAACTTAACCAGATTAGGATACTGATGTAAGGAGGTTATTGTCATTTCTTATTCTAATTGGTACTTATTTCTAGTACTCGACGACGCTAATCAATTTTTTTAATCAGACCAGCCACTTCCCCATGAAGTCTTAAAACAGGACAGTTTACGTAGAAGCAAGACATGCACTCTTTCTAATCCCGGTTTTTTCTATACGAAATAAAACTTTGAATACCCAACGATTGGTTTCGTTCTAAAGTTATGTCTAATATCATGTTTACTGCTCTTACAAGAGTTATAACCAAAAATGTTATAACTTGGATGATATACTTTGAATCGACGTGAGTAATAAATTCATCGCTGTGTAGCCCGCTTACATACATGAATATTACGTCAGCAGGAAACTGAATTACGGGTAGGTATGTGTAGGTTCAGGCACTCACCTAAGCCATTAGCCACTTGCAATGAACTAACAACCTTAGATCGGTATAACTCTTGAGTACTGTCGCAGCTTTGTTCGTTATACAGTTCTAAGTACAACAGATTAGAGTTCTTGTAGTTGTTCTTGTGTACTCCGCAATGCGATGAGGGCCGCTCCCTAAGCGATTAATTCTGAGTGAAGTGAGAAGATTCGTTGTATCGCAACGCAATACTGTTAATTAGTTTAGTGTCCGTGCGGTCACTTGATGAATGATCGAGTTGATAAATTGGAAGAAAGCCGAGTGCAATACATATGGATGGGCTTTATCTCTAGCGTGTTTCTCCACCGTTCAACCTCGACTAAAGAGGGTTATTTCAATTTTAAAACCTGTGTGCTCTATATCTACCCCGCTACCGACTGTTACACCTGGACTTTTTATTTTAATTGCTTAAAAGCTGGCTTTTGTAGAGGTGTTGTTAGTTACAAATTTTACAGCAGGTTTTAATTTTAAATTTGGGTTATAATGGATTCGAACTGATTTTAGCTATTATTACTATCGCAAACTAGAAAAAATATTCATAGCTTTTGCATATGAATCATAATGTCGTAACCTAATAAAGTAGGTAAGTTATAAAGTAGGTAAGTTCTAAAGTAGTTACAGCTTAAGGTATCATACTAGATATCTAAAATATTGAATTTTCAAGAGTCTTAAAGAGTTCTAGATAGTCTATTTACCACAGCAAAAAAGCGTCCTATTGTCGAACTGTATCTGAATTTATCAACTGAAATAAATTACTTCCACATTTTAGAAGATTGAACATTCTGATCAAAAGCAATAAATACCTCAATCAGAATAAAATTATCGCAAAATAACTTGTTTATATTACTTTTACCATCTCAATTTCGAATCATAAAAAACCTAAATAAAACAGAAAATACAAACAGCAAGAACTCGTAGTCGTTTTATAATCAAGTCTAAATTAGAGGATGCTACGTTTGAACGCGAGCGAGCCTACAAATCCCCACGAATGCGGCTTTATTTCGTTCCGTCGCACCAATCAGAGCAATTAACGGACAATAAAAAGAAAAAGTCCCTTTTCCGCCCGACGTGTAGGGTGTGGAAACAGGGGAGGGGTGGAAAGGGAATCCTAATTGTTCTCTATTGAGCAGACTATGCGTATACTTTGTGAATAACTGTCTGATTATAAGGCGAGTAACACTAAAGAGGTGTAATTATGTGATCAGATAAATATTTTGTGCAACTTAGCGCTTTCCCGGCCCGGGTCGACTCGCCTCGGTAAACGGAACGTGCGACCAATTCATAAATCTATTAAATGGGGAGTATCTGTAACGCTACTACGGTTACCTCTTGGCAAATTTTAGAGAAAGCTGGTATACCTATGCAGGTGTAATGTTATATAATATAAACACAAGCAAAGCTGTTCCCGGACAAAAAACAACCTTGTTAATAAAATATCTATCTTTATTGACAAGATCACTAATTATTTTCCAGTCAAGGCGGGTGCATGTAAAAATTACCCGATACAGTACAAAATCCTTCTTTCTGGAGCATCGTTTTTAATTTCAACAGTGTCGACGTAAAAGAATGCATTAATAAAACCCTTGTAAACATTTTTCAATTATGTAACGTGTCCGTAGGTATATGTCCCAAACATTTAATATCGTTCGCCATCAAATGACTCATAATGAAAACACTTTTAAAATACCCTCATTCTTATATTAAAAAGGTTCGATCGCAGGCAGTGGCCAGCTTCTCTGAGGCCATTTTCTTTGACGAAGGGAAACGTTTTGAATATAAAACACAGTCGCTAATGACGTAAACGATTATTGACAAACCGTTCCGAACGCCCGAAGCGAAAAGATAATGCAATTTAGTAAATTAAGTTTAAATCATACCTACTGGCAAGTTATATAAAGACCTCATTTAAATAATTACAACAAAAGTCTAGCTAGCAATAGAGATACTTAACCCTAACACTACCCATTTTAGTAATATTAATTTATTTGTTAAACTGGGTTAATGTACCAGTATATTGGTAATCTGCAAGTCTCAGCTAGTAAAAAGGAAAATATGGATGAAAGTCGATGATGAAAGATACGTATGAGTGGCGCATACATTTTCATATTCTTACATGAACGAACTGTAAAACAATTCCCGATGTCATGATTTGAGGTTGATGAATTTCACCTACGAATTGTACAAGGCAATGGAGTGAGCGAACAATAATATAGAACGAACATCGACGATTAGTTTATAAACACTTGTCCATTAAATAATATTATCCTCACTACGTACGGATCGTGAGCAGCAAACTTGTGTAATAAAAGTTGTGGACACAACTGTTTGACGCGGTTAACCCTGTCGTGCGCTGTAAACTGCCCGCTTCAACACACTTACTTAATGAGCTTTATATTTTTAGAAACTACTCCAAAGTGGATAAGTAACTCACTTTGAAGTCTCAGTGCCCTAGATTACCAGTATAATTTAATGAGCGACGGTGAAGTGTTTGACTTAAAATTTTTCCCTTATTTATTATTTGAATTTATTTTACTTTTATTTATAACAAGTATTCGACATTGTAACTTGAAGCAGTTTGAGTGCCAATTAATTCGGTTTAAGTGTTGAATTCTATATTAATTAATCACACTCAAAAATTATTGTTATTTGTGTAAGAGCCTTTTGTTCCCGATTATAATTCTGCGAAAGAATTCTGAAAAGCTTTTATTGTTGGGCGAATACAAATACGAAATTCGAAATAAAAGAGACAAAAGCAATAGGGAATGTAAATAAACAGTTGAAGTACATCGATAGCATCTGGTTTCCGCACGTGTCTGTGAATAAAAACGAAACGACTAATCGAGCGAAGGACGCTCAAGAAAACAAAACACTGCCTCCTGGCGCATTCACTGTGAAAAATAAACTGTGGCCCCAAGACACTTCCAAAGACTTACCGTTCGTGCAAATGAAGTGGAGACTGTATTACGTACAAATGTTTACTTCCAACACTGAATAGAAAAAGCGACGTTAATTTAATATCCCGATGAAATTCTATGAAATCGTGAGCTAACTACGAGTATTTTATGCTTTAGTTTACGGTCCTTCTTTGCTGATATGACGTGCAAATATTATATACTGTACCACGCAATATACTGTATTACATTAATATGTTACGAAGTATTTTGTTACCCAAAGGCCTAACCCGAACAGATTTAGTGAAATTCCCTTGTAATTCGAACTCACACATCATTATAGTGACAGAATAATGATGTGTTCAAAATTTCTAATCAAGAGTTTCTCAATGTGGTAAATATTATATCTGAATACATAGCCGTAATAGGACATCAGAGTATTCATAGTATCCGTGTGTTGTCGGAAGCATCGTAGTTCCTAACTAAACGCGTGAACCGTTTTTGATTATGTTTTCTTTTGTTACGAGTAGGTGATTTTATTAAGTTTTTTTTACAAGTTTGTCTCATTCATAGGTCTGATTGGTATCCTGATACTTGAATGATACCATAAAGAACATGGATATTTTGACCTTTTTCGCTCCAGGTATTTAGTTTTGTTTAGTATATATATAGTCTGATGACCTAAAATGGTGTTGATTTGTAGGCAAGTACTGATGCTAAACTTGACTAATTGCAACACGTGTGATCTCCAATGCATTAGATTCATATAATAATCGTTATGCGATGAACGCACGCAGCAGTATGCTAGCGATTATTGCAGTACCACCAAAGATCGATAGTTGTGGTGCTCTGCTCAGTTATCCGATATTCTGTGGTTGACGTTTATAGACTGTTAATGATATTAATTAATATTCGGTAGCAGAAGCTTTGTACTCATTAATAGATTTTATCATATTACGATAATCATGTTTATTATCTCTAGGCTATAAGTAAATTAAATTTCAACTTCCCTACTCTGTTGCGAATTACTTGTGGTCGGTACATTTTGCGCAAATCATACATGAAATATCAATAACAGTAGCTTAGCAAATATCGCTTTCACGATCGGTTTGATTTGGTAAACAAACTCTAAACACACACTGCAGCTATTTGGTACTTTTGTACGTATGTACCTATCTATATATCGCCATAACTTACTGCAATGGAAACTCATTGGATATTGAACCTTCCTTTGCCATTTAGCACATGATAAAGTCCATCGTTCAACCGTAGCCATTCCACATAGCATCAAAGCCGTACAAAGGCCCGGAGACAGTTCGATTTGTGTAAGACAAATTACGTTAACGTATGTCCCGTCGGCACACTGTAAGGCTTTGTGATACTATCGTGTGTGCCGCTTACAGTGACTGATGTGTACCGTACGGCCGTCGGATCTGGGCCGGCTGAAGCTTGCGCGGATAACATTTTTAATTACAAAATGGCGGGCGAATGCGCTGAACTTTGCCTATGCCTAACTTCAAGCCGGCCTGAAACCGTCAGCCGTACTATACCCGGCTCGGAGGCTCAAGTAAAACCGGTGCGGTTTGCAGGATCAAAATAGTCGTTTATACCTATTTCAAACAGCTGTAATCAAGTTGACGTCAATCAACATGAATAGGATGTAGCGGGGATGTGTGTTGTAATTATTATGCTGCGGTAAAGACGGGTTCCTACAGTACATTTTTGACATGTTAGTAAACTGGGGTAATATGTATAAAGGGCCCATATAACACGATTCCTACTTAGAAGTGCTACGCTCAGTCATATTTCAGAGGCAATTACTGTATCAGTTTAGTAAAAAACGCTCTACTTTGAACTCTTTAAAGATAATATAAACGGACAAATTTATTCAAGTGCCAGTTTGTTACTTCACTTCTATACTGAAGACCTAATTACTAGTATCAACATCCACTCGCTGAGAGCTGCATGCTTTGGCCGCACTTATCCCGCTACATTTAAGGCTATCAGCTGTGAAAGGTATCGATCCCAAGCTTTCACCTCTCGGCGGCGAAATCATAATTTAGCAAAGCCTCGAATCATTTTACCTGGTATGCTCTGAATAAAAATTGATCACAGAAACCTGCTACTAATAACTAAACTAGGTATATAAAAAGTTACGAGTGTTTTACGACTCTGTTTTTTAAACTGCCACTTTATTATATTGGCTTCAGTAAAGTGCATTTCTATCTAAATCTTAAAACAGTATATATAGCTAAGTATCTATGGTATTGGCGTCTTAACGGAACTTAGATTGCGTTGACGTGAGCCGTCTTCGTCACCGCACGGCTTTCAAGATGTTAATCGTTCGCCTTTCAAACATACGACGCAGACAAATTTAATTAAACAGGCTTTTACACTCTGTAGAACGTTCCATTATTAATTAGTCTTGACGCGGAATAGGTAAGCAGGTATTATCTAAGTTTACGTACCAACGGATGCCAATGTGGGAGTACGCTTACGCAAACTACGTAACATTGAATTAAACAGGTCGTATTGACCCCTTTCCTTAGGTTTGTGTACAGGTTAAAGTGGCTTAATATTGTATATGGAAATAGTTCCACATACCTGAATTAAATTAGTAGCATACATCAAATGGTGGGTCGAATCGTCCTTTCAACCCTTCGACAAGATAAACACATAAATATTAAATACACAAGGTGTAAATTATGGTAGATATTACTATGACTTTGGGAGGGAAAACAAAGAAGATTGGAGAAATACATCAACACAACATCGTTTTATTCTTTCTATCAAGAATAGAATTGAAAGATAGTCTTCGCGAGTGAAGTAAAGAGATTAGTTTATCCTAAATTTAATAAGGCGCATGTTATCATATTTTGCAGTGACAAATGATAATAGTGATAGTGTTGCTGTCGTTTCAGGCAGTTCATGATAGACGGCTGAAACATCTGCCGATAATTGAAATGTCAGGCTCCACGGCGTCAAGCACGGGCGACAAGTGCCCGACAAACGAACAAAATGACGAAAATATTCACTTTCATTAACATTTTATACGCTTTTTTGAACGCTGTTGTATACAAGACTTGTGATGTAATGTGTTGATTAAAGTTTCAATTAAAAAACAGTCATAAAGAGGCTTTGTCCTCTGGGATTTCGTTGAAATTATTTTGCCTCGGTAGGCGCTGGCTCGCAGGTTCGATCACTCACTGGGCCGCACACTTATTCCAAACATGTATAAAGCTATCTATGGCCCAACGACCTTGTTCAATATTCAGCAAATATTTACGATATTCTCGAGATACAGTCAGAAGCAATTATTAAAAGTAAGTATAAATCTTTTAACCTACCTCAACCTCTATACCCAAGTTCAATCTCCGAAATAGCAAACACAAAAACAATACAGCATCATACAATCCTCATCCAATATTAAAGAGTCCAGATAAAAAAGATACCTTTTAAAGAAATTAAACTATAAGCCCTCATAAATCTGTATTATAACTAAAATAAAAGCCATTATCTTTATTTTGCCAGGTCTCCACGTAAAAACGCGGAGCTAAAATTTCAAGGCCCATTTAGCAGATTCGTGAACTGGACAGAGATTAACGTGCTTTCTGTTTCATTAATAAATCCTCAGTTTATCAAATCCAGGAGCGGAAGCCCCTGTCCATGATAGCCTTGGAAAAATCGATAATCGTATTCTCCAAACTTTTTATTCGTGTTGTTAGCAAGGTAAGCTTAAGGCTCCATACACATACCCACTTACTTCAAGGAAATTATTTACGTATATTATAATTATAACGCGCATGTGAGCGATATTTAATTAAAATAGATTAACTTTTTTAAAGCTGAAAGAATTCTAGTGAAAAATCATTAATTGCGGATAGTAGGAATACTACGTAAATACAGGACACTGAGCAGTATATGATTATAAACTACCTTTTATAGGTATAAGCCGTTGAAAATACATCCCACTATTTACAAAGGTAATGAAAAGGCTCTGATACCGAATATTGCACTCGCATCGTCAGATATTACGAATTCATATCAAATAGACTATAAACACATTTAATAAGGAGCTTATAGCTTTAAAACAGCATGTGAGAACGAACGATGCAGGGTTTTACTACTCTGCATCCATATACATTATCTATCTATCTACATTTAGCTACGGCAGTCTATGTAAAATAAAAGTAAAAGATCCTTTTATAGCTGTACCAACAATAAATACAATCAAACTGTTTGTTTGCAATTCTGTTTCGGCACGAGTTCAGACGCAAGGCAGAAGAAACAATCATAAGAAAGCTTCCGCGACAATATTAACACAGAACTTGTTAAAAGTTTCATTCGGCTCTCTTATAAGCTGTGATGTCATCAGATCATCATTGCGGTCACTGAACATGGTTGCAATTAAATCTGGCATAATTTATTTTCGGAGTTGTAAATCCCTGGGGCGTCGCGTCGTTTGTGGATTACCTACTCGGCTGCGCGATCGCCTGATATGAAAGCCAACTTTACGGCCAGATAGACTTTTATCGTTAAACTTTCTCCTGTAAACTAAACGCGGACTACGCTCACCGTGCATATTATCAGCGAACAAAGCAATATGTTTACGCAACAGTTTATTGTGTGGAAAATTTCTAAAGTGTAGATTTAATGCGTCATCACTGTTTATTATTAAGCGTGTAGGCTAGCCGACAGCCCTAATATAATTAAACATTCATCTACAACAACCGACGGGCTCAGCTATTTTGTCTGCAATTCCGTAGCGTTTTTATTGATTGGCTACGTAACGTTTAATATTCTACGAGGAATACCTTTCCAACCTCATCGACATAAACATGTGGATAGGTATAGGCACCGCTCCCAATCAAACATTCTTCAACCGAAAACGCATATGCCATAACATTCCGTCGAAAGGAAAATCACTTCTTTCCAACATATTTATAGGTACATATAAGTAATGTTCCACACGATATATACGGAAATATTTAAGGAAAACGGAATAAAAGCGATTTCTTTGTTCGGTCTGATTCGTTTGTCTTTTGAGTTTTCGTCAGCTAGGTAGGGTATCCCTTGATCATTAAGTACGCTTGTTAGGTGGCGTTTTCTGGAAATACTTTGATGAAATCTTTTGAAACAATAACGCGAAAATAATTAACTGTTTCTCTTAGTCTAATTTACTGGATTAGGTTATAGAGATTTTAGAACGAGTTGAATCCGCTCTCAGGGTTCTGATCCTTTACTGCATTACTGGTCTAAACTCAATGTTGTTGCATAGGGCATAATAACGCCGTATTCATTACAACTGATATACTATATATATACAATAGTACATATGTATTTAAACAGATTCTATTTAGTATATAATTGAAAATAATTTTTTTAAAATTGATAAAATCTCTATTGGTCTACTATTCCCCAGAATATTTCGTCATAATTATATACTACTAATACTTTATGCGCAAACTTTAAGCTTCAAAACGGCCAATGCCCACGCAAAGTTATTATAGGTTGATCAATCAAATACATTTTAATGAGAAAATATTATTTTACGAGAAGTTAAGTAGTTCCAACATAAAATTAATATTATTACTAAAGTATTTTAGATCATTTTATTTTCCAACAGGTATAGGTAGATTAACAGGCTTTCTGCTAAACTCATTTAGATTAGGTACTTTCCAAATAATTTCGAGAATATCAATTCCATTTGAAACTTCATGAAATAATAACGCTATGTATATTCACGTTCGCGGGAACAGACAGGTGTTTCCAAATGTCACGCGTGTGTTGAACCGCGACTGAATAATTAATCAATCATACTTTCTTTCTTTGACGCTGAAATTGCGTGATAAAATATTGGGACAGATGTTCGCTTTCCATTGAAGCAGCAGCGATAAAGAACTATTTCACATCAATTCAGTTATTCTCGTAAAGACTTCATCAAATTCCGCCGGTGAGCGCAAAAAGTAAGATAAAACTCGCCCCGGGAGCGAAAAAAGGAATTTTAGATACTCATACGTACATATACGTAATATGTGTATATAATACGTTGTGTTCGTAAACGTATTGGATGTCTCATAAAGATTCAATAACGTTTGAATAAACCATTGTAGTGTATTCTAGTACCTTTATAGGTATTACAAATACAAATAGAGAGGCTCTACGAGTGACGATATCTATGTACGTCCGCTATCTGGGCAGTCAATATACATTTCCAGAAATAGATACAGGTATACGTCGTTTTAATTAAAAGAAATCATATTAAACGGGAATGTTACACAATCCCCAGATTTTTGTATCATTACTTATCATTAAATCAAGTTAGTTAAAATAGAATAAATATTATGATGTTAATACCAGCCTAAAACTGTTATACTACAGGCAAATGCCTAATCTAATCCAGATAAGGAACAAGATACAACAATAAAATTTAAGTCAAAGCCCGTAGGTGTCGTAAGAGGCGACTTAGGGAAAATTCAGAAGATGGATAGCAGCGTCTTCTGTAACTTCACCACCACACTGCGGCAACCCCCTCTCTTGCCTAAGGGGGAGGCCGTTGTTCAACAGTAGACATCTCCCGGCCGATGGCTGACGGCTCACATCAGCCTATTGAACACTAGGTAAGTTTATTATGAACAAAGAAAAACGAAATTAGCATTAAAACGAAAAATATTTAAATTAAAAAAATAGACTACTTTACATATTGACTACTTCTAGCCGGTCTCATAATCAGTGCTGGGCGTCGCGCGTCGGGTCAAAGTGATATTAAGTAATAAATTCGATGTGGGGAGGGCTCTAAACGCTTTCGAATTACCGAGTGGCGTTATACTTAATATTCAAGAAGGGATCAAAACGGTGCCAGAATCTATTGGGGCACGCGCCGGGAGCTAGAAAACGTTTCATGTTTGAATCGATAATACTTAATTGTCTATTAATATTGGGATTCTTCCGTTCTATGCAAAAATTGAGCGTATGATACGCGGCGATTCAAAGTATTATAAGAATCAAGTGGCATACATTTACACTCTTTTATACATAAAAATATGACAATTTAAACCATGGACTAAATTATACCCGACACTGTCGTTTGCATGTCAAAGAACAGAGATATCAATAGACTTAATACGAGGTTTAGTTAATGCCGGTATGATCCTTGTTTATAAATAAAGATTTAAATCAACACAAAGAGAAATTTAAAACGTTCGTTTATTTAAAATTCAATAAGTACACTGTTTCCCAAAGGTTTATCTGCATAATATTAAATACAATAAAAACAATAATCATGATTTACGCCCGTCTAGGCCCGCGGCGAACAACGTAATGTTCTCTGAATTAACACTTCATATACAAAAATAATGAAGCTACAATAACACCCGTACATTTAACATCCCGTCTACGTGTTAAAATGCAAAATAAATTAAAAGGGAATGGATGAAAAAATGAAAATAACTTGTGATAATGGAAGCTATATTTTATTACACGTTCAAAGTGGCGAAACGTAATTTACAGCGTTCACTTTCGTCCTTAATAACTTCAGAAAATTCAACCTTGGATACCTACACTTAAGTTTCACACAAAATGGAACCTATAATCAGAATGGAATTGATAATTGAAATTATAAATTAAACGGTCATTACAAAGCTTTTATCGCAATAGCATCATTAGGGACATTGTAAACAAATCCCCTTACAAAGTTTGGATAAACGAGATGAAAGGGTACTCCCGCAATTAACATTTAAATATTTTCACAAGAGGTAAGTGAAATTAAATTCATGAAATCTGTACCTTTAGCGTAGTCGCGCTACGGCGGAATACGCTACGTTAATTTCGTGTGTATTTCACATATATAAATGATTGCTTGAAATTAAAACCTCTTGTACAAATGTGCTACTTATGTGCAGGTCTACGACCTAATCAATAAAAGGCCGCTGGCAAGCAATCAAAACACAATAGTTGGAGCGTGTTCCGAGCCGGTGCTACGCGCTACGAGTCGCTACGACCATCAAACGATATTCCCATTGCATTCCTTTTGTTATCCGCCTATGAGAACCATTCTCTCCAATCCTCCGCATTTTGCATTATTTTCCTTTTTCGACTAACGAATCGAATGTTTCATTCGTATATCAATGTCGATGCTGAAGCGCAATCGGAGTTTGCTTGTGATTTTGTAATGCTTTTGCCAGTGAAATATTATGATTATTTATTTCTCTTTCTTAAATGTTTTGGTACTCTAACCCGGCTATTTAAAGTTCGGCTTATAAGATATATATTATGAGTAGTAATGTTTTACTTTTTTATAAATTGCACATAATTTAAAAAACTAAAAATTCACAACACTCCACCAACAAATATATTATTATGTTAATAAAAGGTTGCCAAACAATACACCAGTGAATGATTACACATTATAATTAACGTTTCGGCTCCACATCACCCCGGGGTAACTTGCAGAAACATCCACATGTGTTGGTCAACATTATGTGCATAAAATGTTAATACATTTACGGTACTAGAACTTCACAATAAATAACAGCTGAATGTTGATCAGGACCGTGCACTAATTGCATTGAATGTAGAATAATATGATTTATGTGCAAACGTCAGTTATCTGGCAATCCTACTAACAGATACTAACAAACGATGTACCTAAATCCATATGTAATAATTTTACACACATACATACGAATTAAACTCGGTTCGGAAAATCAGTGTTTAAGACCACACTATCTAACCTGTACTAATTACGTATCTAGAAATATAGGGCACTATCTTGGCATCGCTAGGCAAAACGGTTATTGCATCGTTGGTCGTAGTATAAAATACTTACAAACGGAAATTAACGTGAAAAAGTAAGAAAAATAATTCTACACTTAATATAAAAATACACGTAGTCAAGTACTGGAAATAATTAATGCAAAAATATAGCTCATTTGTAACAAATTGTGCTACAGCTATATACGCTCTGCGCTTTATTCAATTACGAACCTAAATAAGTTTAACGGCAGCACAGCTCGCGTTTATAATCCAACGTTTACACGATCCCGTTGCGAGTTCACAATATTAATGTCAATTATTAATTATAAGGCAAACAATTATCCTGCTCCTTAATTTGGAGACCGCGAGTCGGCGCCGGGCTCGAATTATTGCGCTAAATACGCAGCCCAATTTATCTTGAATCTCGTCAGGTCGAAATTTAAATTAAAATGTAAATGTTGGGCGGGCTCGCCCTCTCTAATTGCGAGCCGAGTCCGTCCGTTGTCAGACTTGTCCTGCTGAGGTTTAATACTAGATCCGCATGTTACACCTATCGATAAAGTCAATCAACGTGTAGACAGATAATTGCGGTATTTGTATAGACCTATTAGAAGGTAAGTTTGTATATTATACAAAGCTTCTTCAGAATATAGCTGCGGAAAGTTTAATTGATTTTATTTTTTGCAGCAAACGAATTTTATTTTGCCTCCTTTCGTACTTTGCATACTGAACGCATAAACTAACAAAAACTGAATCTAAATAAACAGAACTTGGATACGAAACATTGATTAAAACATGCAATTTCCAATTAATACTTATTATAATTACCTCTTAAACTCAACAAACAACAAGTAAGTCGAGTGAGAGATAGCGACTGATAACTGTGGCAACTGGACTTGGGATCCGTCTGATACACTTTTCAAGCTAAAATTCCCTGTCAACTGTGGCGGGCGAAGCAATCCAAGCGCTAAATCACTTTAATTGCTTCGAAATCTCTGGACACTCTTTGTAAGTACCAGAAGCGCCATATCTGGAGATAAATAACTGTTTTGCTGGCTTACTAACTTCTGTGTTTGGTATATAAATGAGCTGAGTCAGCCCCGTATAAATTGTTTAGTAGACAAATAGGTAACGTAATAACAATTTAAGATGACGTAATATATTTTACAGCGTGCGTCTCTACGCGATTTATGTAAGTCATGTTAAAATTTCATAGATAAAGGTAATGTTACCAATGGTTTATCCGATTTCCAATTGAATTGTTTCAAAGTACATACACCTTAGATATATTATAGTAAGTAGAATTCAGAGATGTCGGGACCGAATCTCAAAACACATTTGACACCTAAATGCGTCCCACTTTTCACTGTCACTTGTGTTCTTTAAAGGAAACCAACGAATTCTACAATATTGAGTTCCTCTATGTAGGACAATATTATTTGAAATTGGTCGTGACCTAGGTAAAGCTTGGCAGAGATATGACTACTAAAAAATAAAATACCTATGAATTCTAACAAAATACGTGTTAGATTTATTCCATCCCGTATCCTAGTTTTATTTTTACTTAAGAAAAGACATTAAATGCGCCATAAAATGTGTCCAACGTAAAGCCACGTAGAGCAGTAACACGTCGGTTTAACGATTGCACTAGTACCTATCTAAGTAATGACATACCCACCGGTGGTACGTCGCGAATATTGTAGAAGAAAAGAGGAAATACATTTTTATATTCAACTACATCTTTGGCCTTTGCGACTATTACAGACTATTTAAACATACTAAAGATTGAATCACAAACATGGGCTTAAATAAGACATTTAAAACAATTAAAACAAGTATCTAATTCAGTTATTTTTTACAAAACTCGCACTCAGTAATTTTCTTCAATTATTCCTTATATATTATTATACGGAATGCGATTTAATTAAAGTATAAGACAAAAAACCAATGTGAGCAAGTGTGAGCAATGCTGCAATAATATTATGTTAATATTAAACAACAATGAATAATAGCTATTTTGGAAAATCAGTGCTTCCTCCACCTAAGTTATGCAGCTTGAAGAATTTAACAGATTCCCACAATGGAGAAGATTTGATGTAAAATTTAATTAGACTTGCCAATATCTCCTAAACTACGCATCCAAATAACTATATCTATTAAGGCCAAAGTTTATCTTCGTAAAACGGTCTTGATGATGAAGTAACTTACTTTTGTAAAGATAACATGCTAAGCCTAATAATAATACGTATAAATCACTTTAAAATATTTTTATACAAAATACTTTTTTGTGGCTGATGTATAAAAGATAGATGTTTGGTACTGCGAACTATTATTTAGAAGTACTAAAGATATATATTTTTGCAGAACATTGTATTAGCTTATCACTCATCAACGTGCATAAAGCGCACGCGGATAAATCAGTTTAGGAGCGCCTTTTCTGCCAACTTACTTGACTTGACTTGATACGCAGCCTTATATTAGATAGCCTATAGTATTCTTAATGAATTAGGCTATGATATAAACCGAGATTTTTTTCAATCCGTGTCCAGTCGGTTTCCAGAGATTAGCTCATTTAAACAAACTAAATAGCAAAAAAAAACTCTTTCGCTTTATTATTATAAGTTTAGTGTAAGTATATATATTTAAACTCTATTAAATAATTACTTGATGGAAAACGACACTTCTAGTCTTCTTCCAGTCTATAAAATACAACAACCAATATGATTGTGATTTCCTTATGGGGATTGAATGGATAAATTAGTCAATAACTACGTCTTCCAGTCTGATCAAGGTATTATCGTACTAACGATTAATTATACTGTTGGAAAATTATTCACAATCTACTTGACAAATGAGTCATACAATCTACTAATATATCAACGATGGTAAGTACTTATCTATTAGTATCTATAATAACACAATTAACTTTATACTTATGTACTCATTATAACAAATTACCTTGTTAATAAACTTATAAAAGAATCGAATGAAACAGGGCAAGTTTAATTAACAAATTCACGAACAACAAATCTCATCAGAAAAGTTTTCCCTTTTTCGTCAATCATAATAAGTTTATCGCCACCAAATTGAACCATAACTTTCAAATGAATACTTACTTATTTTAGTCATTCCAAATATCAGAAAAACATTGTTATCCATTAACGCTTACGGAAAACGTCCATAAACTTTAGCCGATCACTATGTCTCTATCTGCGATAGATATGAGATGACGTCACGTTTTATATGTTTTTGTTTTCTAATGTATCACACCCGTGTTATTGTGCATCGAGCTTGATAAGCGGGTATGACATTGGCGACGGTATCGGAATATTGTTCGTAGTGTACGCCGTCCGCGAGCCCGACGCGTCAGTGCCCGCCGCCGCGCGTGTTCCAACTGCCATCAGAGCCAGCTTTTCCCCAAAGCAACACATGATTTTCTGAAACAACCCCCGGCGTAACTCGGTCGAGAGTGCAAAACCTTCACACAGTGACACGAGGGTGAAACATAATAGCAGTTCGTTAGCATAACTCCGCCTCGACGCAGCATCGGCTGACTTGAGTAAAATATTTGCCTTATTAAATGATTTTAACCCCTCAAATTTCATTCTTTATGCTGAATCAGAAATAATTTTGGCTGTCCCGCTATTTGGAATTCACAAAACGACTACGGGAAATTATGCAGAGTGAAAAATCTGATGTTTGATTTAATATTTTGACTTACTTATCAAACACCCCTTTGTTCTTACATCAGTTCATTTAGGTCTTCATGGCTTTTCGGAGAGGCTTTGTTACAAATTACTTTCTAAATTACCTTTTAACAGAAACTTATTTATTTCGTTCGTGTAATCCGTGCTCTCTTAGCTTAGTACTTATTAAGTTAAACAACTCTAACAAAACCCTTAAGTTCCGGCGTCCTACTTGGAAGATGATATTTATTTTTGTACTTAATTCTTGTTGCATCTCGTTATAACTGGCACGGATCGCTAGCTGCCAGCCTACAGGATTGAGGGTCGCACACTAGTATACTTCAAAATATACTGACACACTGTGCAAATAATATTCCTTGAACACCAGAAGTGGGGGATAAACGCGGGGTGGATTACCACACGACGGATTTAGTTATTTATAACACCCTCTGACAAGTTGTGTCGAAGTTAGTTGTGCTTATATCAAGAGTTTTGTTTCTTCTAAGTATTTGCCAATCGATGCTGATTTGTTTACTTTGTATATATTTCTCTTAGATATAATCTGTATCGTGGACCGCTGTGATGTATAAATGCCAGCAACTTGTTTGTTAGAAGTTAGCTATGAAACATTTTCTCATTAAACATATATACGATGACTGGATAAATAATATTATAGGGTAAACATTTATGTTGGTTTCCTGGAAAATGCGGAGCCATGTATATTTCCTGATTATTGGTCTCAAGATATCGTTTAAACATTATTCTTGACAACCCGACACAAAATTAAAAGTAAATATTGGAATATTTACTTGAAAAAATATCTAGCATCGAGTGAAAATTGATATTGACACGCCGTTCGCAATTCACATACACTCACAGTAAGGGCTATATTTTCACAAATTGGCGACTGCAATTTTGTAACCGTACACGTAGACATATTTTAAAGTTTAAAGTGTATTCAAATCACGGCGTAGGTGGGTCCGCGGCTAAGTAAATTGTGTACGTGCTTGGCCCAGTGCCGAATAGGTCAACCGCAAAGGATGCATACCACAACACACATAACCTAGGCATAAATACGTAATACTGTTAGCCGCTAAATTCGTAGCCATTTTGTATTCTTGTATTGTATTGGTGACGGTATTACCGAAACACTACACTGTTTCATTTAGGACGGGCCTGCGTAAAACCATGTTTAACTAAATTTGTATTGATGTGGAAATTGGTGTGGATATATAATACAGCAGTATTTGTTGTTGTATAGGCAGAGCTATTGGTATGCTCACTTACTTTTAGTTATAGGTTATACCATAATTAATTAATTTGTCAACGTGTCCGATTCTCTAACTGTTACTGAGACTCCCAAAACAAGTCAATAGCTCCTCTTTTCTTGCTGGGAATCTAGATCCAGCATAAGTCCTCAACAGTCGATTATGTTTAACCAATGTGCAGCAACACCAACCTAGAAACACAAAAGATGTCGCTTATTAGAATAAATAACTTAAATACCACTTTTTTGCGAATTATACAAAAAAAAAGGAATTTAGCGTTATTGCGCAATCATTAATCTAAAATATTATCTTTATATTACTAGCTGACCCGGCGAGCCGCCTTCTACCCGATAATATGCAACTCGGTGGTGCAACTCGGAAAAGGCCTACGTCCATTGTCCAACAGTGGACCGCGATAGGCTGAGAGAGAGAGAGATAATGTTAGAAAGAGTTCGTATGTTTGGATGTAAATGGTAATTAATCTTCGAAACTTCACTTCACTAATAGGTATATTATAGACATGGAACGTTTCATGAATAGCTTGAGAAAAATAATATGAAATTATTTTCATTCGTCACATCTGCTACTTTCTTTTACTCAGACTGCTACAATTTACATTCTGTGAAATCTGACGACCTGATTAGCGCAGTGGCTAAGCGATTAGACTGCTGCGCTAAGGGTTTCGTGTTCGATTCCCACACGGGGCAAAAACTTTGTACGAACCTCAGATGTTTGTCTACAGTCTGGGTGTTTGTGAAACGCACCAACGACACAGGAGAAATTCCTAGTGTGGAGCGACATTCTTTAATAAAAAAAATCGCAGATCGTTCGCAGTTCATTCATTCAGTTAGTGGCGGGCGGACGACTTCCTTGGAAAGTTCATGGTTTTAGTTAAACAGAACATGTTTATCGCGAAAATTAACGACGAAAATGTTAACTTTCATATAAGTAGCATATTAGCAATTTATCATAATTATTAAATCTTCATTACTAAAGGCGAACAGTAGCAAGTGTGACATTAGGACTCTGTGAAATAAAAATCATTGACGTGCAATTTCACATGTGAGATCAATGTAAAAAAATAATTTCATTAAATTGAATTAATGAAATGTAGCAATCATTTCCATGCCTATATTCCGACAAGCCAAGCCGATGAAGTACATAATATATTGTACAAAGTACATTACATACATACAAGTATCTAGTTACTACATATAACTACTGTATATACATATAATATAAACCATTTTTAAAGGACTTAACAGCAAAGTTAAGTAGCACAAAGTAATATTATAGTTTTAAACTGGCAACCCTTTTAATATCCCATCTCATATAATCGGATTAATATTTAGGGTTATTCCGTGCAAACTAGGTACATAAATGAACGAATTCTATAACTTAAATATTAATGCAAGTTCGATCCACCATCCTAGTTGTACATACATAGTATTTTTTTAGCGAACCATAATTTATAAGATGTAGAAATAGAACTTAACATAACATGACGCCTGTATTCCTCGAAGGGGTAGACACATAGTACACGCATATTTTGCCAGTTATGATTTAGATCCCAATGTAATAGGGGGCGATCCTATTGCCATTAACCGGGCACAAATCCGGACTCCGTGCTGCTACTGAGAATTAACTAATGGAAAAACCCAGTTACACTTTACCCGACCCGGGTTTCGAACCCAGGACTTCGTGCTCAGCAGTTGCGCTTAGCAACCTCTTGACGAAAGAAGCATAAATAGAACTTATTTTTTAAAATACTGGAAGCCAAAACGCTTCGCTACATTGATAAACGTTTAAAGGCTAAGTGATATAGATAAAATAGTGTCCAATCCACTCGGTACCATGGTGGAGCCAAATTACAACTACGTAGTAGATTCTCAGTTACGTATAGCCTAGCAGAGAATTGAGACATACATAAATTTGCCATCCCGCAGAAGATTTAATAGTCAAATAAAGGAAACAAGTTACGATGTGATTCCTGGCTGCGAGCCAGCCAACCTGTCACTGCTACGATAAGGTAAGATATAAATCCATTTTTTACACAAGTAGTTTTATTTGTACTCTTTCAAACCGGATCTGTCTTGCAGGTAGACGGCATATAATGGTCTAAAAAATACTACAAAATGAAACTAGAATAACCCACTTAACCCAGGTTCTCAATAAGCAACCAACATTTTTTAGCAATAAACGAAAAAAGTTTGATAATAACATTGATTTTTACATATGTTACTTTTAATAAAAAAAAAACCTTAAAACAGCTCAAAAAAATAAAAAACTCAACCTAATATCGCCCTAGTAGCGTATCCTAAAATAAAAAACCAGCCAAGTGCGAGTCGGCCTGCGCACGAAGGGTTCTGTACCATTATCTATAAAAACGGCAAAAAAATCATATTTGTTGTATGGGGGCCTCCTTAAATATTTATTTTATTCTGTTTTTTAGTATTGGTTGTTATAGCGGAAACAGAAACTCATATCTGTGAAAATTTCAACTGTCTAACTATCACGGTTCATGAGATACATCCTGGTGACAGACGCGGCCGGCGGAGTCTTAATAATAGTGTGCCATTTTACCTTTTGGGTTCAGAACCCTAAAAAAACTCGAAAGTAATGTCCCAGTGCAAACAAGGCTTAGGCAATTAACTTGAGTGACAACAATGGTCTCAAAGATCACAATCATGCGCACTGACAAGTGTAGCAATATATCTCACCCAAGACTTAATCCTGACAATCAAGCCACTTGACCCTGCAAACGTCATGTCCTTTAATAGCCTCGCCTTTAACACATGTGTACAAAAATCTACAAGACTAAGATGTATGTACACTTACTGCCAACTTAATTACTTTTTCCTGTCTGATAAAGTCGACGAGTGTAGTCATTTGTTTAATTGCGAGAGACTAAACAAATACGTGAGCAAAAAGTTTCGCAGTGTAAAATATACTATTATAATATCTATACTCTATAGGTAGCTGCATGCGATTTTAAATGATATATGAATACTTTGCTATATATATGCTTATAGGTTATAATCATTATACACATTACACTAGAGTGACCTACCTGTTCTGTGTATGTAGAAGTACACAATTTTCTTTATTCGACCTACCAAAGCGTTCACCAAGTATATTGTACTAATAAGTTAAAAATATATTTTCAACACAAGCTTTTAAATCAAAAGTACCGTATTATTATATTGACACTAAACCTATTTAAAGCAAAATTTCATTTCAATCGGATATCAAAAAGTGGTTCTAAATTTATTTAATTATAGATTAACATACTATTTTACAAATATATACAACTTAATTCTAATACAAAATAAAAACAATATATACAAAAATAAAAAGTTAAAAAAATTAGATTACAAGATTTGACAAACAAACTTACATACATACAAACATTGCAAGTTAAATAAAAGCCTGTAAAAAAACTTGTTCATTATAAGTTCGGCACGTTGTCACGGCCAAACATAACGTCGTAATTCAAGAATAACAATATAAAACTTGCTAAACGTATCTCATGATCTATGAAGTTCCACGAAAACTTATCCTTAGAGTTAAAGATGAATATCGCAAAACTTCCGAGCCCAACTTTATCACGAGTTGGGAACAAATACGTACCTATGTATGAACTAACGAGAGCAGTTTGTAAGACTCCCTGTTTCGTGTCGTCGCTACGTACATAATACGTACCTGTCCACCATTTGCATCTTCCGTACAGCTCCTGAACAATAATGTCATTTGTTTCATTTCTCCTGTAAATAAATGCTTAAGAGCAGAAAAGATCTGGAACTTCATTATTGTTACTCTTTGAAAAGAATCAACTACTTTCATAAATTCAGTAAAAGAAAATATTAAAATTTCAATCTTAGTACCACATATTTCATGAAAACTCCGTGAATTATTACCGTAACTATATTAAATCTCGAAACCCCAAAACCAAGCTATTATGATGAGTAAATATTTGATAAAATTATGATATCATTTACATGGTGGGTACATGAATAATTTACTGTCAACATTTGAGATACAAATAAAAAATAAGTCGTATCGCGTTTTATGTAACTCAATCAGTTGTATTTACATATACTCAAACATGACGAAATACATATTTCTTGGAAAAAATTGAGTCTATCAAAAGAAAAGTCATTAGTAAGAATGTTCGGAAGGCGGTACACAAGTAAGGTTATTAACAAAGATAATATAACTGTTGCGATTGTTGCGAAGCTTAGTATGAAAATAAAGTTTTCAGCTTTGTCGTGGCGTGTCCCGGTTTTTTTTTCAACGAAAGCGTCAGGCGTCGACAACGGAGACGTTCCGTTTTTATAACGAGACGTTTCATCAAGATTATTTTCTTTTCAAGACGCTCTCGATGTCCCGGCACTTCAATGGACGCTATCAATTCTCGAGACGAGAAACCACAACGTCGTACACTAGAATCGTTCAACGTATACCTACGATGACATCGATAATATAATGGAACTCGTCTCAATCCACCATTTTTCTTCTCCCTTCTGATTACTTTTAACCTGGAAAAGCGCAGTCACGTCCATTAGTCCTAATAGAAAATGTATCTAATTGAATTAAAAGGGTGCAGATAAAGCTCCACTTACAGTCAGCAGAAGAGCTATAAACAATGGAAACTTTAGACAAGTTTGAATGTATTGTGGGTGTGATTTTGTCAACAGGAAAATGGCGGACCCGGCTGTCGCTTTCGGATATTTATGACCGCGACTCGACAAATTCTGCATCCTTTTATTTTCAGCGCCGGACTAACTGAACGTGAAGGTAAATAGTACGATAAAACAAACACGCGTGAACGTACGCACGCATTCTCCATAATTGATTGAACAAATGATACTGTTTATTAAACTGACATTAATCATTTTCCATCTATTGTGTATAATTTTGAATAATTGTGCGTTCATTTCGCTAGGGACCAGTAGTGCGAGTATAATGATATTTATTTGCATAAATACATATGTTTCTATGTTTTACAATATGCACTATTTTACAAAATTGAGCTAGCGGTGTGAGCTGATGTTTATCAAACCAGAAAACATGATATCCAAATAAACAAAGAAAGTAACACCTAAGTTAAAGTAGCTTTTAGTAGCAGTCTATTTGAAGATCTCCACAAGCGCTACAATTTACAAGTATAGATAGGCATACGGGCTATTAATTAAGTATTCTTGGTAGATGTACGTATGTTATTTTCCACCACACTATATTATGTTACACGTGTCTGTTAATTATAGTAATTTCCATGCGAAAAGCATCTTAGTACTGTTTATTCTATAGTTATTCTAAATTGTTTAATAACCAAATGTTAACGTAAGTTATTATTACTTATTCCCATTATATACTATGCGTACTGTGCATAAGGCAGACATACATTTATGATGAATAAGTGAGTGACTACCTGACTTGTCTGATCCACTTTTAGATGTATAAAGCAGGCTTACTATATCGACCTCATAAATGGCCCCGAGTCGGACAGGTTTTATCATTATAATAACAGTAATTTATACCTTCCAAGTTAAATATTTATGTTAGTTCATAGAAACTGGAATATAAATAACAAATATAACAGACCTTCTGATATTATTCTTTTACATAATTATCAGCAAATCACAATACCAAAATGTTTTTTAGCGATTACTAAATATGAATTTCCTTCAGTTTTCATTAAATGAAAAAACTGTTGAGCAAAACCCAAACCCAGAAAGTAAAATATTATTACACTAGAATCTAGGTAATAAACACGCTCTATTTAAACAAAACTAAAGAAGTTGCTACCTCCTTGTAAAGCTAACTAATTTCTTGAGAGACGAGTTGAAGTCTATTAAAAGTTCTTGCTGTAGCTAATAAAATTAAACAATGAAAACTCTATTACAAATTATGAACTATAAACAATATTATAATGTTCATTCATTGACTCATTGTTCTTCATTCGAGTGCTGCACCTATGTTATGACAATTATGTAGCGTCATTATTTAACGAATAGTATTTAGCTAATCACGGTTGATAACGTGTATGGAATATGAGTTCAACACATATAGTACTACAACTTTGTATAGGTAGATATATCATTATATGTACAAATATATATAATACATGTAGAATATTATTATATTCTTCCTTTTTGACTTACGCACCAAAGTAAGTTTACTTATAGAAATAAACCATGCGGTAGTAGCACATTTTTTTTCCGTTTTTCTTGATTAAGTCTTCGCCCGCTTCATACTGAGTAATACTTTTGAATCATAAAGAACTGGAAATACCTCTGTGGTACAAAACAGTTGGGGTGTAGTTGCTTATAACGTTGATCCTGGAGGCCACGATTTTAAAACCAGTGTTCCGAATTATGCGGAGAAGAAAGAAATCCATCTACTGCTAACATGAGTACCTAAGTTATTCGTTTAAAAACATTATTTCATACAAAAGTAAGCTTATCTTTTCGTGCTGTGCTCGTACAAATACGGTAGTAAAGTAATAAACGCTACTGTTGGTTAACGGCATCAGCTATCGCAGGACTGGTATCCCAGGGAAAAGAAAAACAAAAGCATCGAGCTAAAAGTCATGAATATTTAAAATAACATTGTCCGCTGTGATGGTAACCGGCAGGTAATTGGCCATCAAGTAGGGCACAAGGCACAAGTTTGCATTCCACGGCAGAGGCAACGTTCGAAAACAATCCCACGCTCCAATACACATTGATAAACTAAGTGGCGGCTCGGTCCAATTCCCAAATATAGCAGCCTGGACACTAGCCGGTGGCCAAGTAGTACCCTGCCCACAGTTATGCTCGGTTTTGATGGGATTTTTTTATGAAGAATATTAGATAAATTTTTGTGCCACCCATATTCTTGATCTTGAAGTGATTGATTCTTGAAGTAGTGGAAAGATTTAAAACGCATCATATAAATATAAGATACTGGCGTTTGCACGCGGCTTCACCCACGTTTAGTAGCTTATGTCCTTTCTCGGGTCTAAAAAAAAAGTAAGTACAGGGTAAACTTTCTACACGACAAATTTCATTAAGAATCCGTCCAACAGTTTAGTCGTAAAGGCGTAACAGACAGACAGACAGAGTTACTTTCACATTTATAATATTAGTATGGATTTTGGTGTATGAGTACTTTACGCAATTAAGATTGTAGGTAGAGGCTACAGAGAAAATTGTTGGTACCAAGTACATTTATCGGAAACCAAGACCTAAATACTTGCTAGCGATTAGTTAGATACGGGCGAGATAAAGTAGGCAACTAATTGTCACTTCTATAAATTGTTTAACCCACATTGACATGAATGAACCGCGAGAGCCAACTATGGCACGTACTGACATGAATAAAGATTTTATTTTACTTTATAATGCTTTCATAAATATCCCAACTCATAAAATGTTCTAAAGCCTAAATAAAACAAAAACACCAGCAGTTTAAACTACCACATTTGCCATTGATAACACAAACACAACATATGAAAATACTCAAACTTCGACACATGTTTGCGAATACATAAACATCAATATTTCTATAAATACCAGCCAAATGTGTATACGGTATACCCGTTAGTCCGTGGGGCCGCATTTCATAAGAAACGGCGCCGTACAAAGAGCAATTACAGAGTTTACGGGTAGATTTAGGGCGCAACTCGGCGCAATACATCGCCAGATTCGCCAGCCAGCGATACGGTGGACTAATGGCTAAAACACACGTGTGCTTGTGCACCGTTTTACACTATTTTTAAATACCAACAGTCACTGAAAGGACGAAAAAAATCGGAATCAGGCAGTTTCGTTTTTTACATAAACTGTGATCTTTTTAAATTATTTTTTTGTAACTTATGCACGCTAGGGTGTCTTCCGGGATAATTTCTTTCTAGAATTATCAGAAACATCATTATTATTAAACATATATATTTGTTTAAAAACTTAACTTGATATTATGATTTATTTAATAATAATAATTTACTATTATACCAACGTATTATTTTCCTTCTTATAATAAACCTTGTAGAATCTCTCAAGTGGTACGACTTGAGCAACTCAAAACAATAGACAAAGATTAAGTAAACATACCTAATACTAATGCACATCACACCACATCACTATCATTCGCTAAATTGCAACTGAAATCAAATACCAATCCCGCATAATAAGCCTCTAGGCTCTAGTATTAAATCCGATATGCATTCATGTGATACGCTTTAGGCACAAAGTAGATATTTGTGTCTAGATAATTGAAACACTAACATTAACTAGTATCTAGATACAACACTCAGTTGATTACGTTGACATATCTATTTGTTTTGTATATCTATCTATCTAACATATTGCGATAAAAATGGTATCGTATTAATTCGACTTAAACAAAAAAAATTAATTCACGTTATGAAAATTAACTGCAGCCAAAAAATAATATTATTAAAATGTAAAAGAATGGTAGTCTAGGTTTAAAAAAAGATCGTGATCAGTCAACAGTGACGATAGTGCTGGAGTGCAAGTAGAGCCTGCCTCTACGAGTACCGAAACCTGAGAACGTCTAGAGCTCTTTGAGCGGTCAACCTCGCTATCGGTCCTTATGGGCCGATCCCTACACCATGTCATGGCCTAGGTATAGCTAAAACAGTTTGTGACACAGAAATGCATGAACGAAGCATTGGCGAGAAAATAGGGTAAAAGCAAACATTTTTCATTAAGAGCGTGAATTTGGTGTAAAGTTTTTTATTCGTTGTACACAGGCTTGCAAATCTTAATTACTTTTAATTAGCCTCGCACTTTCTATCACAGACTTATAGGATTTCGCTGCAAACTTAAAGTGGTCGTACCATTTCATTGCTCTTAAGTCAACGAGATTCTTGCATTTGGGTAGTACTTAAAAAAGAATATATGAATATGTTGAGATTTTTTTGACTTAATTGATGGATGAGGCTGGCAGAGAGGCGTGGAGACTGGCACACAAAAAGAGAGGCCTATACCCAGCAGCGGGGGAAGTCGGGCTGCAGATGATGATGATGAATCGATGCGGACACGTTCTATTACATCGTAGGACTAGGCACTTGCCAATTATATTAAACCTAAACCACACCTTCCATAACGCGCCTATTTCGTCGTGTCTCGTACAGTGTTTAGTATTGTGGTTTACTCGTCCGGTTACCGAAAGAGGGAATAATATCATCCTAATACACTAATCATTATTTGAATATTAAAGTATATTTTTGTTATATATTTAAACCATCTATTGGAAGGCCGCGTCGAGTGATCTCTTCAGACGGCTAAATACAAACAGTATCTACGTACTCAGTATAACATTAGCGTGATTAATATTGCATCAGTGTCAGTCGAATCGTTGAAACTAATTTGTATTATCGAGTAACAATCTCGTGCACCATGCTCAGACAAACAACATTACGTGAGCTATGATGGATACAGCCAGCCCTCGTAGGTAATGTATTATTCATATAAGCGTAATAAATCACGTTTGTACATCCCCGTAGATTTGCGATTATTCCCTTTTCTAAATTCGAAGCCTATTATACAAAACCAGGAATCAAAGAGGGTGGTCTTACATATGTAAGTCAGGTCATGTCGAGCATATGGATTTGTACTGTATTTGGGAGTTTAACCGTTTAACGATCGGAATGTAAGGAAAACAACATGCTGTATAAAATAACAGGAACTCTATCGCTGATGACGTCAGGATTCAGAACCTACTGGTATATTTATATCAATAGACTCATGTTTATAAGTAACGTTATTATAATTATGACTCTTCTAATGTCGATGTTAAACCGCAATGTATTTTAAACTATTTTGATGTTTTGTGCGTGAGGTACAGTTTTGCGAATAATTAAATTCGTATAGATAAGCAGCTAAAATTTGATTTAAAATTACATTGTTATCGATTTAGAAAGGTAGTCAATTAATAATCTTCCCCATACTTACCTATCAATAATGCAGTATTAGGTGCATGGTATTTATTAACCTACCAGATAAAGGTAACCTCAGTCTCAAATTGATCCGACCATAGCTGTTCAGGTTGTTTTTACGCGAAGTACAGCGACTTAAAATATCATTTTCTAATACATTTCATTGGCTATAAATGTTCACTAATATACTCGAAGTTCTATCGATGCACACAATGCAACTATGAGAAAATGCTCAATGCGAAATCTAATATTCGGATATTATCCTCTATTGCAACACTTAGTTCCTAGCAATGCAAAATAAATGGTGCTTTCTCCATTGTTATTACCGCCATTTACCCCGCGGCGGAGTCTCGACTGCCGCGCAATGAACTGCTATCAAAGAGTCTTTTGTTATTCGTGTGTAGGTAATAATAACCAGGTTATGTACGAATTACGTGTACATCTCCAAGATAATGATGCATTCATGATTTAATGTTACTGAGTTATGTCATTATATGAATGAGTGAATGATTTATTTATTTTGGTATACTTTGGTATGCTTTATATTTGATATTTTGGTTTTCACGATAATAACGAAGAGTTGTGTGTGTCAGCGTTTAAAGGAATAACTCTATTGTGATAGTGTCAAGGACAGAATTATCTATCTATATTAGTTTAAGGTTTAAGCGCTGTATAAAAGCCACAAACAAATTATATACTTACATAATAATTATTCATTTATATTTGAATATGTTATTTTACAAGTCCTTTTCTTAATACACAAAAAACTTCAACGCAGCCAAAAAACGCTGTTTATTCTCGGTGCCTGCCGTGTTTTAGGCATAACTCTAAATTACTCAACCGTTACAGGACTAATCTAATTAGGCACGTGTAATCTGTACTGTCTGCAACCATTATAAAGGTTTAGCTGCTTTGAATATAAAATAAATTAACCAAACGCAGGTTGGAGGTCTTACGACTTTTATTAAACATTATGAAAAAGCTGGAAATATTAATGTTTAATCAAAAAATATTCGTGAAATATTGTTACTTCATGATGCCCTGACTTATAAAGAAAGTTATAACAAGGTCTTATAACCTAAACATGAACCTATAGACATTTGACATCTATATTTTCTTGACTAAAAAATTGCCGAATTATAAGGAGGTAAATCTCGTACAATCACGTAATATCGGCTTCCGAATCGTCCCGTATAATACGTGTGAACACAAAACTTTATACAGAGTTGAACAAGGGGAAACAATAAAATTCACGGGTCGCTGGCGCACTTGTAACGGGGGAAGCGTTCGGTCCCAATCGCGGCGATAAATCTGATAGTAAGCCGAGCGGTCCAGACACTTCCGATAGTGCAGTTTCATCTTGAACCGACGTAACTACACTTGACAATGACCCTTAACGCATTGCCTACCGCGCACATGACATAAATTATTTACGCTTTACGATAGAAACATGTCATAAATAAACTACTGCTTGAATTCCTTGTACAGTCAGCTCCAACAATAAATTATTCAAACATCTAGAATCGGAACAAATTTTTGTATGTAATTCGTACGCTGTAATGATGGAGCGCCTTAACATGTGATTTTAAACAGAGAAACAGACACCGCGGCGGCGACATTTGGGTCGTCCGTGTAAAAACGACTACACAACAAAATCAGGCCGATGCACGATGGGCTTTTTACGTACTCGAGTTTACCATGTTGTGATAAAGTTAACATGTTCCATTATGACCCAACATTTATGATACTAGCTGCGCCCCGCGGTGTTACACGCTATTTTAATTCGGGGTAAAAAAGAGCCTATGTTTAAATCCAGGGTGTCAGCTACCTCCATATGAAATTTCATTTAAATCCATTCAGTAGTTTTTACGTGAAAGAGTTAAAAACATCCATCCCTACTCACGAACTTTCGCATTTGTAATATTAGTAGGGATAGTGCAAGTATCAACACATATTATTACCGCTGTACTTTTGAACTTTTTACTGTAGATAAGTGATATCCTGAATACTACTGTTTTACTAATATGAAAAGATGCAACTAAATATTATAAGCAAAGTCTTTATCTGTATCTCAAAAGTCTTGCCTAATTAAGTAGCGAGAAAGGCGATAACTATATTAACTGTGTTTTAACTAGGTTATTAAATACTTAGCCGAATACACTATGCAATTAGTAGCACATTTGTTTCAACTATTGCTGAGTTAAAGCTATTATAAACCTGAATATACACCATTAGCTGCGCAAATTATCCATATTTATAGGCAAACTGTGGATGCGCCGCAGTATTCCCATTTCCCAAACTATAAATGCAGTATTTCGGAAAATCGAGTTTCACGGCGGTATGCTGAAAACGGAATATTTTTTAAGCAAACATTCTCAATGATCTACAGAAATACAGATAAAAAGTGTTCCGTCATCGGCTCTCAGTAAATTGTGGGGGGAAACCAAACAAATATCCCTTGCGCGAAAATGGGTCGCTTTCCAATTGACAACGCATGATTAATGGATTCCCAAGTTCGCATAAATCACACGGATGTTGCGGTATCAAATCTAAAGATATTACCAACATTTCCGTGGCGTACACAAGAATCTCTTAGCATAATGGACACATTATTTAGTCATGTTGGCTTTAATAAAATAGATCGAAATAAATGTGGAATTCGATGTATCCAGACGGAATATTTTAAACACTTTTTTTATAAAGAATGATTTGCTTGTGTACCCGTTGGTCTTACTTATGCAGCATAACTGTCATGCATGAGGTATTGGGTTCAAATTCCATGTCGGGAAAACTGTAATTATATTTTTGTTCTAAGAAATTCTCGGTAGCGGCCCGAGGCTTGGAATGTGTCCACTAAATGGCTATATTATCATCGTTCTGATCACGTGGGACTTTCACTGGTTTTACCCTGATGATACAAGGGTAATAAAGCTTTGTACTAAATCTTTATTTATTAAAATATAGAAACAGATCATGCGAGAAAAATCACGTATCTGACGAGAAGGGCGACAATGCTGATGTCATTTAAAAACGTTACAGTTCTATTACGCGATCTTTTATTTTGTAATAGAACTTTGTTACATTAGACCCGTCGACTATTGACACGACATCAAACACTAACAACAATACCAGAAGCTGAGATATACAACGCAAAGGAACATAAAATGAGCACCTCTGTCGAGGCGGTCGTGTTATTGGATTGATCCGAGCTACAAAGGCCCAATTACGAGGGGATGGCACGGACTACAAGGTCAATCAGTCGGCTGACTGGCCGTCCGTTCAGTAATGACTCTACCCGGATTTAGCGTCCTTACACTCTAAATTCTGGGACTATGTTTTCCTTAACAGTTACACACACATATGAACAACCCGTATAAATAACATGATATAGGGTGTGGTGCTATGTTAATGTCGGATTATAAAGATCAGTTTTACTCTTGTATTTTGTGTACATTTTAGAGGCACGCTTTCTACTGAAATGTTTATTAAACAGAATCAACGCACACATACACACTGACCGTGACTTTGTTCTCAGTAAATGCCTATACACGAACACAAACGTTTATGATCATCTCCATCGGTTCTTCGGCACACGCCATTGTCCATTGTATGTACAAAGAACTCATTCATTTGTGCGAAATAAAGTCTGCTGCAATGTGTCGATATATCGTGCTCTATTGTCTATTTTCTGGGCAAGTGTACAAGCTCCGTTTGAGTACAAACATACCTCATTTATCTTCCATCCATCATTACCTTACACAATTCTTCTGAAATATAAATGACAGTAATAGATGTCCATCGTATTGTGCAAACCAAAGGTAATATTTCAAGTGATTGTACGTGACTAATCGTGGCCACGGTCTCTTTTAATTATGCATGGGACGACTTGATTATACCTATAATTGAATGCGCAATGATTACGGATCAAATGGTCTAAGTTTCATTCATCATCATCACTCTCAGCCTAGATTTCATTATAATTTAATAATGTCACAATTGGTAATATCTCGGCTCAGGCAATGCGGAATCCGGACATATAGGTATATGGCGTAGTGCGATAAGGGTAATAAGCCAATTGTCGCGTCGACGGACTGCCGACCGTTCGCGTAGCCATACCTATGAATGTAGAAGTAGATGGTATACCATAATAATTATATCGGATTATATAATTTGTAAGGTTTAGTAAGGTTAATTACAATTTCACAGATGCGTAAACAAGTTTGTTGTGTAATCGTTTTCTATCCACTTCTTACGGTAATAAATCGGTATTAACCCTGCGAAGTACTGAGCGATAACCTAATATTCATAACAGACGGCACCGTGATGCTAGGAGCACAAGGTCTCCCTCGGGTCAATTACTAATCAACTCAAGGAACGACCGCTCACAGCCACTAATTACCAATTATGCCAATTAACTCTTGACCAAAACATTTTTGTTCAAACCTTTTATAAACTACATTGTCTGCAATCATCTTCAATATCGATCGTATTGTTCGGGTGTGTGTTATTTAATACGAACCTTCTATGAGTTATGCATTGGCTCTACAATATGCTAAACTAGAAGAAGAAAAAGGTAAATGAAAAAGATACGATTTCTTCAATGTTATATTCCCTTTGTTATCTACTCTTACTATTTTATGTATTTTTTTTGTAAAATTATCGACATTAGGGTAACTGATTACGTACGTTTATTAAAATAGTACTACAATACAAATTAAGTTGGAAATGATAGGTTAGGGTGCTGTTGGCAAATAGAGGACCTAAGATGTACCTAAACTGATTGGCTGTGTCTATGGATGGTTGTACAAAATGTCGATGTTAACAAGCAACATTTATGTCACTGCATTTCCATCGACAAGAAACGGAAGTCAAATTTTATTGACATACGGGCTGTATGGGGATTCGGGACACGACAGTACCCTGTTGTTACACGTTTATGGTAGCCAACACTCCATATAAGGCGGACACTTCTTATCTGACCAAAGTATTGGAAATGCATATTTTTCTTTGTGTGTGTGTTGCATCCAATGCGTAAAACTGGACTCCAATAAAAAAAATATGTTTTTTTTAAATACAAGGCCTCTATTGAGATATTTAGTGTTCTTCGTCGCTGAATGAGGTAAAATGATGAGCTAATTGTTGCATGGAAAGAGGTCAAGTCGTGGTGCGGATTGGCATACTAAACAACATGCTCTCAATAGCCGATGTCTCTTTACATAATTCAATGTATGTTGTGTTATAGAGCTGATGATTTCCTTATAGTTTACCTTTACCGATAAAACTAATGTTTCATAATGTAAGTCTTTATTGAGCGGTTAGAACAACTACACTACCGGGTGTAACAGGTTTTCAAATGCATTGAACAAAGAAATATCTCCATCATAGCGTTTGTATCGTTTTACTAACTAAATCCCGAAGATCTGGATAGATGATGCCTAATGAAAATATTACTGAAACGCGTTCTTGAAGAATTGGGATAGAGCAAACTCCTTAAAAACCGGTCGACGATAACCAGTTTGAGTCGCGCGAGGTTCAGTACCTTATGGGCGCGAGCGCAACTTTCACAACTCAATCTAAGCAACACTATGATTTGACAAGTACAACAAAGCTAATAACAAATATTTGCTTATATTTTGGCTGCACAGTTACATTTTTTTACAAACTTTTATTCGTAATATGGCAAAGATGCTCCAAGGCAATAATAAAAAAGGAAAGATATGGTCCATTAAAAGGCTTTAATAAAATATGCACGGCATCAAGTGAGCAGTATGCAATAATATCCCACTTGACAAGTTTGGTGTCCTAAAAATTCTAATTCCCGTCAAAATCTACCTCGACCCGAGGTACCTGCTTAGGTGTTAGAGGTTATTCAGAACATTTTAATAGGCATTCCAGTTTCAAACCGCGGAATGTTTAATGAGCTAAACTTTTAATTTTACTGTTTCACATTTACAAAGTTGGTGTTTGATATTATCTTAAGGACTACTGGAAGGTCTAAAGCAGTTCTATTAGCAAATATTAAATTAGTATTAAATCGTTTTATACTTTGCTCTATATCAAAGAATTGTGTTGCAATTGCTGGAGTTCAATGTACAAATGATATATGGCCGAAAAATTAAGTGGTGGTTAGTGGAGGATCTTTAAAAAACGTTTGATACCGAACCCTAAAATGCATTGCGAAAATAACAAAGCAGCAAGCATTCTCTTTTGTTACCAATTTAAAGCGAGTGTTTAGTAGAAACAGGAGCGGTGTGGACCACGTGCGCGCTGTTCATTGTGCTCATCGCTTTCGTCGAGTGCTGCTCCGTCGTGTCTCGGTCATTACGCTGGCCTACATCAACTGCTACACTTTTCCCTACACCGTTTATGTAAGGTATTTTACTACTGTGTCCTTACTTAGTACTTAACCGTATTCTTTGCAGTTTTTCTTTTATTTATGCCGGTAATATCACTTCACCAACCTAACTGTCTTAAAAGCCTCCAAAATAAACAGCCTTTGAAGAAAAGATCTAAGTCCTTTGTTTTGTTCAAGTACTTAATAAAATGAATGAATCCTTGACATTATAGTTCTACTTAGTCTGAGCTCGCTATAATTGAAAGTTGAAAAAGGGCGAGGTCACAGGCGCACCATATGACCTGTCGATGTTTCTGTCAACAATATTCGAGCTAGCAGTATTATCATCAGTCAACACGTCAATTGCCGGGATACGGTTTAACAAAACCAGTCGTAGTACTCGCAAACTAAGCCTCAGTTCTTTCTACGTACTTCCAGCCAGTCACCGGCGTCACGCGCCAGTCACCGTTCAGACGTCCATCCGTACGAGCGTACGGCGCGCGCGCACTCTACAAGCACCGAATTCGAATTTCTAATCGTGACGCAAAAGAGTGTTGTGACTTGTGCTAATTCGTGACAGTGTATCAATACCATCTATGTTACCAATACGGAATTAGCAATTAAAAATGACGTGAGGTGATAGTTATGTGATTCTGCAATACTATTATGGAAAACGTTAACATTTTTATGGTAAGGATTTTATTCTATAGGTTCGTTGCCATTCTTATTTAGAATTTTATTGTTTTCATAATGCATATTTCATAGAAGGAAAACAAAGAATAATTCACTTAATCAAACTGGGCCTAAAGTAATTAAAACCGAAGTAATTTTCATTCATGTATAAACATTTATGAGCTTTAATATTAACTTCGAAATTAATGTTTATTGCATGTTATTTTGTTTCTAGCTATAACTGGATATAACTTAAAAATATATTTTGGGGTAAGTTGATTTTTAACAAGGGCTAATAATAATTTCGCAAATTCAAAATTCGCAATTATTCTTTCAAGTAATCAGTAATTACCCACACATCGCAAGCCTAACTTCTCTAGTTTCATAATTGTTTTACACACCAAATGTTATTGAAACTGGAATAAGTAGACTGAATCAGCATAAAGGCGTAACATCGAGAGTCGTCTCACCTCTCGCACATAGCTATTGCCATATGGACTCGATGCATATTAATGCGGACCGCATAACAACTCCTTGCCTCCAACAATGTGGTTACGACACTTCCTGGTACGAGGCTGCCGGAGGTGTAGGAAACAACACGACAAACGAACCTTACCGATGGAATTCCAACTCAAAAGCACCTAAACGTGACTTTTCAAAGCAGTCCTTCGAATGCATACCAATAACTCGTAATTTTATTTACCTTTTAAGGTAAACCTGTACTGCAAAGACATCCATAATAATAAGTATAATACAAAACATGCCAGTTACTCACATAATACTAATACCTATTATTATAATTAAATATTGTCGCAGAAAACCATTTATCGTCCAAACAAGGACACATATGTTCCCAGACTATCATGACGCTGGTAGTAAGTAATCATACACGATATTGTTTAATTTCATCATCAATACTCATTATGCGCCATGGCCTTGCTGATTTTATATTTTCGTACAACTGACAATCAATATTTGACTGTTGTAGGTACTTAAAATATTATATCAAGTATATATAAAAATATATTTATGTCTTCGTACGTAAAATGGACCTATGAGTACACAAAGCTACGGAAAAACTTTGGCAGGCAACCCCTGTTCCAGGTGGTACCAGCCCGTATGCTAGACTCTATCGATCCTAATAGAGAAGATCAAAGGCAGTACATGCTTCGAAACCCTGTGCATCGTGACGTACAAGCAACGAATTCAATGTCAGAAAACAATACAAACACTGCACAATTAAAAATTCACGAACAAGGAATAAATCACACTGAAGGTGGTTGGCCCAGAGAAGTTAACCCTTATAACGAAGACCATGTCCAAAGACATCGGCGCAGAATTATGCATGAAGATAATTATATACAATCTATTCTTAACTTATCACCGTCTTTGAGCCACGCTGTTGATCAAAATAACGCCATAGAAATGTATGAAACATATTATGATAAAATGCCTGCGCAACAACCTGTAGAGAAATATGGTATTCGAACAGCTAACGTATTTCGCGATGAACATAATAGACCAATATCATGCGTTAAATGGACAAACGAAAAGAATCCTAAACTGGCAGTCGCATACTGCTTTAAGACGTGTATGCCTGAACCTGAACTGAATAAATCAAACGATTGTTATTTATGGGATGTACATAGACAAACAGAACCAGTATACCAGCTACGACCTGAATGCCCTTGTTGGCAACTAGCGTGTTCCCCCGCAACCCCTGAATTGTTAATATGCGGACTTGAAAAAGGCACCGTTAACGTATTCGATGTGCGTGTAGGTAAACAGGCTATTTCATCTAGTACTGTTTATAATTCTCACCGTGGGCCTGTAACGTCATTACTTTACATTCATTCACGGAGTTACTCCGAGTTCTTCACTGGATCCTCTGATGGCCAGTGCCTTTGGTGGGATTTGCGTGATTTATCGCAACCTCTTGATCGATTACCTATGTCAGTCAGGTATTCACCGACGGATCTACCAAATCTAAGTAATGCGGAAGGAGTAAGTACGTTAGAATTTGATCACGGTTTACCTACGAAGTTCCTCTGTGGAACAGAGACTGGCTTAGTCATTAATGGAAACCGCATGGGCAGAAGTCATTCTGACATTTTAGTTTCATACTGGAATGCACACGATGGATCGGTGCATGCAGTACAAAGAAGTCCTTGTACTTTTAGAATGTTTCTTACGTGTGGAGATTATACTGTTAAAGTATGGAGTGAGGAAGTTCGTACCGAACCCATAATTGTTACAAGACCATATAGAAATCTTGTATCGGATGCTGCCTGGGCCCCATTAAGGTTCTCCTGTTATATGTCTATATGTGCAGGCGGAATGTTTTATTACTGGGATTTACTACGTAAATACAAAGAACCTGTCGTTACTTTACAAGTTTCTAAATATGGGCTAACAAGAATGACTCCTCATTCGGAAGGCGAGTCGGTTGCAATTGGAGATTGCAATGGAGCTTTACATCTGCTCCGTTTGTCTGAAAACATGGCAATACCGGGTAGCCGTGATAAATTCCTAATGGGTCAAACATACGATCGGGAGACGAAGCGTGAACACATTTTAGACAATCGTTTAAAAGAGATTCGCTTGAAAGCACGAGCAGAAGAAGAAGCAGCCGGTACTGAAATACCTGTTGAAGAAACGGATGACGAGGATTTAGAACGAGAAACCGAAGAGAATTATTTTAAAATTATCGAAGATGAGTTAAAGGGTATGGAAATAATTCCCGAGCAAACAGAATAACTAGGCAGTGTTATGATATTATTGTTATGTAGAGACTTGTAGTCTGTTGATTTAAAGTAAAACAATGTTATGTCTTTTTACTATAGAGTTTTAAATGAGTATGAGAATAATTTTGCCAGTATCATTTCCTTCTTGTGTCTGATTATATATTTTTAAATGAATATTGGACTGGCAATTATTCTGAATTCCGAAAAAAGCTTGCAACTTTTTACAGATTGCATGGTAGTAAATCATGACGAACGACGACGTTTAGATGTTCAAGGTAAAATAATAGTAAAACAATCACTCCATAATATAAATATACCTGCTTCACCTGACATTGTTAATGCATCACCCTGCAGTTTGTTTAAGTGTAATTCATAAAATAATTTCTTCATTCACCTGATACCAGCACGATAAGGTTAGTTTAATGTTTGTAAAATGTCACAACCATTGTGAAATGACTGATTCATGTGTTATTGTACGGGACTTGGTTACTAAAGTTACGGCGATACATAAATAAAACAAGCGCCGACGTACTTACGAATTCCGATGTAGGTAAATAACCTTTTGGTTTTTATATTTTATAAATATAACTTATTATGAAGAACGACCATCCCGGATGTTTCGTGCGCTCGAGAAGCCCGCATATCCCGAACAGATCCGGCGCGTCGTAGGGGCCATGACCGCCAATATATATAAACGACAAATCTAATGTGACCTGTCAGATTTCAATAGAGATGCCCCTCGATGTACATTTGTAATGAATTAATAAGAAGGGCGAGGGAGGTCTTATTAGAGTGGTAGCGTAAATTACTAGAGGCTCGTGAGTTGCGTGAATACAAAAGTGCGTCACCGGCAACTTTCACCGCGGCAGGCGGCTTGGTACTTCAGCCGTAGTCGCTCGCGCACGCATCTTATACGTATGTACTATATAGTAGCCCCGTTTTCATTCTAAGCAATGGTTATACTTCTATTAAAGCAATATATGTGTTCCTGTAGTATTTTAATTCCTAAAAGGTCTTTAAAAGTTTATTACTAATGTAATTTTTTTTTAAATATAACTTGGTTTACGGATTTTATCGCGGTTTTTAAAACGTTAAATAATCGTAAATCCGATAATCCGTAATCGTGATAAAATCCGTAAACCTAGTTTTATTTCAATGTCTAATATTCGCGTAATTTTTTTTGTTAAATTTTCCCACTGTAATGACTAATTTAAGTATATTTTTCTCCTAAATTATCATAATCATCATCATCATCAGCTCATTGTTAGACATAGGCCCCTCCCAAGGTACGCCGCAGAGCCCGGTCTAAACGATAACATATAAATGATATCTACGATACGTTAATTCCTTATCAAAGTATATAAAACCTTTGCGTTCACACCTCTGAACGCTTAATACATAAATTAAACTAACCTGTTTTATAAGTAAACCAATACCAAATGTTATGTTAATAACGAATTAGTTAATCTAAACTATCACGTAAGTTTTAGAACATTGAATTGACAAATCGGAATAGTTTCTGGGTAACATAATCGGGCATTTCGCTCTTTGATATTCAAGAGCGGTATCTATGTCGCTTTGTATTGATGTGGAAGCCAAGCCAAATAAAATGAGGCGATCTGCAGTTAAACGGGTAAAATAAGAGAATCATTTCGATCAGTACCAGATGATCCAATTCCATTTACCGGTGTTTAAGGGTTAAAGCACCAGAGATTTTAGCACAACAGATTTTGTTGACATTTCAAATCTCTACGTCTACGTTCTGCTGCAAATAACATTACTGTATATTTTTCTAAATCTTGCTTATGAAGCGAATCTACGAATACATTCTCAAAACGTGAACCAAAGTGTAAAACACCGTATTTAAAAAAAAGAAGTACGAAAAGCTGTTCGAAGGTAACCCTTCGCTACGTAAACATATAAATAAATTTCAACGATTAGCTAATCTAAATTACAGAGTCAAGATTTACAAGGAATGTGTTCGTAAGACCGAGTACCTCGGACAAATGTAGGTTAATGTCTACAGCTCCAGATGCGGTACCTACTAACGTCAACCATGTATACGGCGCTTTATAGCTAAATAATAACATTGATGGAGGCTACTAATGTAATCTGTGGTTGTTATTGAATCGGTTTATATTGTTAAATAACAATCGTATAGCTCCACCGTACTGCTTACACACAATCGTATATCGAGCAGATAGTAGTACTATTTCCAACACCAAACTAGAAGACACCAAGTACCTTCTCTTCCTTCTTATGTCAGCATTGGCTAATAATTCGGTTTAATTATGTTATGGTATGTACTTGAAACGATAACTAATATTTCTCGTTGTAAGTGAATTGTACTCTTTTTGTAAAATAAATATCTTTAACCATAATGCACATGGAAAATGTCCTGTCATGGTATATATTGGTTAGTCAACAAATATGGTAGAAAAGTAAACCACCAAAGTTGCGGCGGACAAAGAGGGGATCGGCCATCGAAGAGGCGCCACTTGCACCCATCTTTCTACAAACTCATCGTATCTAATTACTAAGAATTTTCTTAAAGAAAATCTTAGCAAAACTTTGTTTCCCAATCCTGTTCGAGACACTTTAATAAAAAATATCATGAAACCACTATTAAAACTGATCCTTTAAACAATGAACACTAAATTATCTTCCAAAAGTAGGAGCACTTGATTTACTTTTTCAGTTAAAAAATCGCAATAACAGTGTAAACAAAATATGAAGCACTCTGCCGCGTAAGTAGCTCATGAATAAGGGCTCCGTTTGAGAGACAGCTAGGATTACAGATAGACAGATATTAATCTTTAGGAATATTAAACATTATTATTAGTAACAATGACACACCATCGTTTCACAGTCATATTTTGGTTTTAGGCAATATCTCTATAGTTGTTTGGCCATAGGCTATCCCAGTAGTAAAATGTCCGAGTGATAATTATAAGCTGAGTCGAAGGTTATACGCACAGTCGGCTCCGCCTCTACCTATAAACTAGAATCGTGGTGAAAACCATTAGTAGCACCTACACTGTTTCATAACCTTTGCTTAGTCAGACATGATTATTGTTCCTACACTGTATATATGTATACAGCAAGACACTGTCATCTTAAACTTCAATGTAAATTTCTTCATAAAGGAAAAATAAATAAATACGTACTGATTCGTTTTCACGTTTCTACACATTTTAAACGTCCTTTGGGTGTGCTCAAGCATTTAAACGGACAATATACGATTCCACAGTATTGTATAATTGTATACCTACACAGTTTACCAATATAAATTAATTTGTAATTCTCTTAACGCGGCGATGTGTCATTGTATACGTGATAATTGGACGTCATGTGTTCAACTGTTTTAATATTACTAAATAACACCTACGCCAATGTTGGTGCAGAGGCTTACCATTGTCTTTACCTAAAGGTGAAACTTCATACCCAGCTTGATGAAAAACAATTTGGTACAAATATTGGCGAGCACTACAAATAATTGTTCCAATAAAAAATTTACGTATTCTATCCAAAGCCTGTTAGTTAGTAGTTATACCATACTAAAAATAATGTTTTTAGTTTACAGAAATTAATTTAATTTTTTATTAGAGTAATGATTATTATATATCATTGATAAATTAATTTAATAAGACATTAAAGAAAGGTAAAAAGAAAACTTAATTTTTCAGAATGGCATTAAAATATCTTTAATATCTTATTCTTTCTAAATACGGCAGTATAAATCACATATATAAAACACACAGGCACATATATAAAAAATATCCTATTTTTAACTCTTGTATTATAAGTTAAAGAATCAAACTTGAATAAAGTTTATTTGTCTCTGTATAGTAATTTAGCTCCCACGCAAAACTTCGCATATTTTTACGCACGTTAAGAACTACAAGAAACATTTACACGCGATCGTGACTCAGTAGTCACGCCACACTGTGTTATACCTAATACTACGTCCATTGTTTAAACTTACATCGAATATTAAAGCTTCAAAAGAAAAGTAATATTCAAATGTACTAAGAGAAGTATTTTTTTACATCACTCACTAAATTCTCGCTTCGATATAACATGGTCATTCACACTATTATAACGCACGCCCATACCAAATCTAAGACTCAGCGTGAAGGAAGCTGAGGACAATGCGGTATCGCCACTGTAATGTAAATTGATATTAAATCATACCTCAGTACTATTGCTGTCATGGGCAAATTCCTCTGAATAAACTAAACGGCATCAGGGAACGGAGCATTTTATAATAATATTTTAAGCAGAGAGGGCAAGGACCTTAGTTAATCGTCAAAAGTAACTTTACCTGGCATAACTCTCCCTAGAGTCCTGCGCGAGACTGCTTAAAAACAAGCGCATAACTCAAGAGATATAAACAGAACCTCACCTCATTACTATACTTTACAACCTTATCATACACAGACAAATTGATTTCGGTAATAAAATTAGAAAGCTGTTGGCGCAATATATCACTTTCAACAGTTTCAACGAATGCTATATCGATAACGTTCGAAGAATAACCATATCGATAATAGTCAGCAATTTCAAGACATCTATAAAACGTGTTAGTACTATTAATGTTGAAGAAATGTTTTAACATGTTGTGGCGTGAGCACGGTTGCTTTTTTAGAAGACCAGTCACAATGGGACAGCGTAGGTTGTAGGTTCTAGACTCGTGGCCATCGTCTTTCAAGTTTTCTTAGTTGAAATGATACTCGTCTTAACATAAAGTAACAACAGCATACATCACATAAATATTGTAAACACGTGGCGTGTAGGTGGAACCTTGTTCAGTGGCGGTTATCGAATGCCAATGTCAACTAATTTGCAAACCCGTCGGTACTGTTACACCGAGACCGTCTGACCCACATCCCACTTCATACCCAAACAACAATAATTAAGCCACAGATTTTTTGTTTGACAGGACGTCGTCGGACGGTGGTCGCACTACCGAGGTGACTCACCGAATCGTTATAAAGATTTCATTGTGTGTATAACCGTTTAAAAATATTTTTATATTTCATAAAGAAACGTTTATAATTCTTGTCAACAAGTACCTACCTAGCTGCATTTATGAATGCACTCGTTATACCCACTTTATTAGTACCTATGTTATTACCTAATTATTGATTAAAGTTGGAAAACTGAGTTTATGTTTTATAGATCCGCTTGATAGGTATACGCTATACTACTTGGCGGACAGGCAACAAGAGGTATAAAATAAATCTTTCTTTTTACTTATGGAACATAAGGGCTAAATGTCGGTTAGAGTCATCAAAGATAGAAAGTAGTGAACTTATGAACGCAGTATTTTTTGAATAAGAAATATATCACCTTCCAAGTAGTTTAAACATAAAAGTGCGATAAAATCTATATAAAACCTGTTACATGTAATGACACCTCACGTAAATTGCTATAGATGTAGTCATTGCAAACATTACATATTTAATACGTCATAGTGAAAGTTAATTTGTGGTTTTGCGTGCACGGAATCTATTCGGAGTGCGCTACTCGAATCAAAACATAAGCCACGCATTAAAGACATTTCTTTTATTGGCATTAACTTTTAAAAGTTACGATTACTGACTTAACTGTTTAATTTTATGTTGGCCTTAAGAATTACGAGCGATGTCACAACAAAGAAACAAAATCTGTGGTTTTGTATTACATCGAGGCACGGAATTAAAATTCAGGTAACATATCATGCTTGTAGAAGTGACGTCACTAAAACAGTTATGGTAAAGTTTGATGGGAGTGCTAAGTTTACATTGTTGTTTAAAAGTATTAGTAACTTACTATGGAAGCAGTGAGGAGTACCCTGAAGCGACGAGCGTGTATGAGGACTGTGATGCGTGTGAATGAAGCAAAAGAATGCTAGGATCGTAGCAAATGGAAATGCGTGGTCTCTGCCTACCCTTCAGGGAAACAGGCGGGACTATTGCTATGTATTGAAGCAACCTGTTCCACTGTTTCGTAATATGTTTGAGATGCAAACTTGCATGCATCATTAGTCATTAAAATATACCTCTTGAGTATTTATTACAGTGTGCATCGACATAAAGTCTAGATAGACGTGCGCTTATACCACTACCACATTTCGACAGACTGTTTACGCTTATGTCCCATATTCGTGTCTAGAATACATTTGCTATTAATTTCCTTTTTCTACCTAGATTTTGGTTTTACTCACCTTTTGTAAACCTTTGTGTTATATAAGTATATAATAACAGGTAAAGAAGCAATAGTCTCATACTCTTAGTAATCAAGAGAAAGAGCGAAGCAGCATCAACATAAGTATTATTAATTACTGGGGATGTCTCATTTATATATTATCATTTAACTGTTTAGAGACAAATAAATATTTATCATTTTATAATTTTCACGTCCGTTAGGTAAGTAGGACTAGGCAAGGGATCAATAGAATTTATGGTTTTAGAATAACGATATCATACATAACATCACGCCTGTATTCCCCGAAGGGGTAGGCAGAGGTGCACATAATTAGTACACCCACATTTCGCCAGTTATGTTTTAGGTCCCGATATCATAAGTCCGCCTATGTCTACTTTATGTAACATGAAGTTAAAATAAATAAATACCATAATTATTGTTAAGTATTTCGTTGTTTCATAGTGCTTCTAAGCAGGAACTTGAAAGGTTACTCAGAATTTCGTTATTTTCGAATAACATTATTTGGTACCGGGAAAATTACTAAATAACGTTATCCGAACAACAATAACCAAAATTTTAAGTAATGTTTCAAGTCCCTGCTTCTAAGCCAATATTAGAAATTTAGTTATAAAACTAAGAAATGTATACCTTATAGTAAAAGTATTGCTTTATTATATTTCCTATGGGGAATACAGGCGTTGTTAGTTATTCATATAGAACAGTCGAGGCGTTACTAAAACCAAGCTTTTATTGAACGTTTTCTCACGTTACTTTCATCATCGGTTGAAATCTCGGATGGTAGAATTCTATTTACATTTCTCATATACAAGTATCTATCGGAAAACATTGAGCAGCTTGTCATTCCGTGAAAGTTGTGAATGTATACTTGAATAAATGTAAATAAGATTCTCGTAGGCGTCGGTGTAGCAACCTGTAAAGCAATTGTATTAAGTACATATCACTGCATATTAATACAAATCTTTGGACACCATAGTTAAATAGAATTACAATCCATTCATTAACCATTGATTTATATCGCATAGCATATAAATGAACCGTTATTCCTCTAGTTTTAATAGTTACCTACGAAATGTAACCATGAAGATTTTTTGCGTGTTTTATTACTTTAAGTCTGTACCAATTTTTTATTGTAAGTTAAAAGTAATATACCTACTTTATTAACACTTTTTATAGTATACTTTTAATAAAACATAGTTTCTGTGCAATAAATACACAATTCCACAGCTATTATGACTGTGTAGGCACGTATAAGTTTAGATGTGTCTAGATATACGGACATTCATGATTTGGTGTTTAAGCTTTCTCACTTTTCTTCATACTTCTATTGTTCAGGAAGTGATTGTCTTCAGAATAGCAGTTCGATTCCGTTACCTCCTAAAGTTGACGAGTCGACTGTAGGATTACTGTTATTTTAACGCCTATCGATGCGTGGTAAAACTGCTAGGTTATATCTATTCTTATGAATTTAAAATGAATTTTCTATTACATTACCTGACAGTTATGTAGTCGATATGTCTTGATGTATTAAAAGTTTACCTTCAATAAAAAAGAAAAGAAACAGATATCTTGAATTGAAGTTTAACCTTTTTTAAATCTAGTTTTCGATTAACACCAAATACTACACACCGTTATTACAATGCTAGTCACACAAAATAAGTCTAAAGACAATTTACTATAGCAGATAATTCAATCGTCATAAGCTTTAATACAAAATATCCTAAATAAACCTATCCATTCAATCCTTCGGCACAATATTAACTTACATTAACACCCAAATGTAATGTTGGTCCACAGTGAAGTCACGATGAGTAGTGGAGTGCGATGACGTGCGCGGCGCTGGTGGCGGTCGCAGTGCTGGTGACGGCGCACGCTGCGTGCGCGCAGTTGCGGCCTGCCGACGCGCCCCCCGCCATCAACGACACACGTGAGTGAGTCCCTGTACTTGTAATGCATTTTAAGAATCTTTAAGATTACCTACATTCTAAAGACATAGCATAACATCGAGCCTGTATTCCCCATAACGATAGAAAGTGTAATTCACCTATATTTCGCACATTATGTTATAGCTTCCATGTTATAGACAGAGTCCGATCCTATTGTCATAAACACAGCACAAAACCAGAATGATACCGTGCAGCTTCTGAGAATTATCTATTAAAAAATCCCAAAAGCCATTTGCCAGTTCCAGGAATTGACACCCAGGATTTCACACAGTCCATATCTTTTATCCAAAATAAACATTATTGATGAAGCTTAAAGCTTTTAATTGCAGCACAAACGAAATTTAGTTAGACCGTGGTTATGTCGGTCGCCTTGGTTTGGGAATGCCTTGCACTATGACGAAAATTATATAATACATGAGTTATGTAACGGCATATTTTGTAGTACTGAGATGCACTCGCAGCGTGCATCGACATTCGTGAAGATGCTATAGTATAAATATGGATGTTTTCATAAATATCGATCGCGGCTAATGATTAAGGTAGCCAAAGCACTAGCCATTGTTTCTGTCAAATAGATTTTTAAAAAGATTTTTCCTTTTGCAACTGCAATTTACACCCACTTTACTAGATCACTGTCCGCACAATGTTTCTCTTGCTATATTTACACCTACTTCACTAGATTTACTTCACAGAGCCCCGCATGAATCTTAGCCTTTCAAGACCTTATCTTTTTAACCAAATGTATTAAAGCTATTGTGGTGTAAGGTAGGGTATTCTTTTTCTTACATTATAGCATCCAGTGAATATGAATATTATCCATTATGCTACTCAGTAGGAACAAATCAAAATCTGCAAAACTAATTTCAACCGTCGTTAACCGATTGCAAACTCTTAAACCTGTATCCCTTTCGGGGATTAATATGTGCCTTCATTAGTTTCCAATTTCGAGGCGTAAATTGCGTATACCTGTATCACATCGATATGAAATATGAGAAACCCGACTAGCCCCTATTATCATTAATCATTTGGGGTTCTCATTAAGGAACCTTATACTTACCAACCATTGATCATTGGTAATCCTCCTCAAACTTGTTTAAACATTTTGATATTAAAATCGAAATTTGATTGTCACTTTGTCACGATTTCAGAAACTCTCCATATTATCAGATTAATATTAGGAAGGGATAATAGTACCTAAATGTGCCTGTCCCTCGCAGCATTCTGGCTAAATTACTATCCACTCATTTGTAACACGTCAAGACCTAGTCCAGGAGACGCGAGATCTTGATCACGCTACAGTAGGACAACATAGTGGAATATTAATCTAGCATGGATGGTGTTGCAAACCTCACGTAAAGTTTCACCACCAAGCCATAAGGAGTCGACGGAGGCGTACATTGCTTTCACCGACACCTACTTAACATTTTAATTAACGAATAAAACATTAGCAGTTACTTACAGTAAATGAGCAAGACATGACACGCGATGTACTTCTTTTGTCGGCAATCACATTAGTACACATGTCATAATAATTTAAGTATACTCGTATTATTGAAGTATATCATAATGTTTTATACGTCAAATATCAGTTTTTTATCAATGTACCTATATAAATATTGTATTGGAAAGCCAATGATTAAATCTTCTTAACTAGTTATTATTAATTATACCACCTACGAATATAGGCTTAGACGGTCAATCAATACAATCATAAAAACCATGATTTGGGAACAACTTCTTTAATAAAAACAAATTTGTAGAGACGAGTTAAAGGAAATCTTAAAGCTACAACTTATGGGGCTATCAGAAAAACATCTTGCAACTTACATGTTTTGCTAAACAAGTCAATTACAGAGGAACGCAGCGAAAATGACGTCACTTCAATTTATATATGGAATCTAGGAGACATTACTTTCTAAACATTGTGATGCAAACAGTCGATGAGAACTATAACACTACAAGAAATGAACATGATTTCTAATTTCTATCGCAACCACTGTAAGTGATTTCAACGTTGTGTCAATTCACAACAAGCAGGCAACTTTATGTACTTCGTTATTCTACCGAAAATATAGAAGCTACTCCAATTTGTAGAACATAAACGTAGATAATTTGATAAATTAAATTGCCAATAAATCGTAATCTAAAATTTATTAGTAGACTTATTTAGCTTATGAAAGTTTTGGTAGTTAACTAATAGTTCGGGTTGGTACTTAATTTATCTAAATGATAATTAATATTACATCACTAATTCACTATCCAACTATATTTATGGCTGTGTCAGGAACACTTCGTTGAATTTATCAACGTGTTAAAAGAACTTGGTACTGAAGTTATTTAGTTAAACTTTGTCCGAATAAGAAAAATAACATCTATTTATAAATCATCAATAATCAACTTGATAATAAAGCGTGACTATTCCTCAATCAAGATAATTCAAACAATGTAATAAATGTACTAATGTTTGCACGCAAAGAAAACGTTGTAAAGATATGCGTTGCTTAGAAATCTGAAGATAGCTCACATTGTGGCTACTAGCTACCAGTAAACGCGGATGCCACAGAAGCCTAAACTGTGGAATGTAGCTACAGCTTAATGCCGAACTAAGGTAAACAAAACACGGTAATGTGTCTACTCGTCCGGTCGGTCCCGTTAATTGAACAGCAGCGCACTAATCGCATATTGCTCGCGCTTTCCCTTTGGAAAGTATTGAAATACGATCCAAATCAGTGAAGTTGAATATGAATTCATTTTCAAACTTTCAAAGTCATTGCTTTGGAAATTTGAATTAAGTGTATGTACTTTGGCATGCATACCAATACGGAGCGGCGTTCTAACTTAATGCCAAGAGCGAGTTATAAAACATGGCATTTGAAGCTTAAGGAATTTTACTTGTTTCAATACGGGCCTTTATTTCCCTACGTTTGCAACTTAGCTTGGATATGAAACAGTTAACTTGGCAAATATGGATAATATTAAGTATTATAAATTACGATATCAGTTTTTCAGTACACTTCAAAAATATTATTTCTTACATAAATTCAATAAGCTTGATTCTGTATCATTTTGGGGCACAGCTGCGTTTTGATCGGCAATCATTAAAAATTATGATAATTAATGACTTTATATGGGGCTGTCGTGCCGCGTAGGTGAGGTGAAATTGTACATTCACCAGTCTCAGTGTTTGTATCGGGTAATCGAATAAGCGCCGTGCATCGCTATGAATACATTACGCCCAAACATGGTACCATTTATTAGCATAGAAATTCGAAACATTTCAATGATAGGTACCTCCGGTACGTAGGTCGGTTGTGTACGTTATAAATCAAGGTCTTAACATAATTTATTCCATACGATACTACTTGACACTAAGTACAACACACAGCACTTGGAAATTAAGAAAATATACTATAACGGGTTTTACTTAAAGATTGTATTTCCAAGCTGATGCCAAACTTTACGTCATTATGCTTTCATATAAAATATAGGTATGTATGTATATGTATCATGGATTATAATTATACCTCATTAAATTGACATTTGAATAAATAGTTACCGACTATACCTACCTATAAAGCTCACGAGCAATGTTGTAGAACAATAGTGTATGGTAATGAGCTCTGTGCACGAATCGGGTTCTGTCTTTGAATATACGTCACCGTTTAGTGTCTGCTGTCTCCTCAAATTTTCTTAATTACTTTGGTTGAGTTTCTGATGACTGTGTAGCTTTGTGGAAATAGAATTACGTGAAATCAATATTTCTAACCCCGATGCAAAAAGAGGTTTGATATAAGTTTGACCGCTGTGTGTCTGTCTGCTTGTCTGTTGCTCTTAAATGGGTGAACAGATTTGGATGCAGTTTTTTTTTATTTGAAAGCAAGTCTTCTAGCAGTGTTTTATTAAAATCGATTTAGCCATATACAAGATATGAGGGTCGACAGTGGATAAGCAATCCAATATATTTAAATAGACCAAGGGCCGTCTTTTACCCTCCAGTAGGAGGGTCTAGGCATTAACGTGATCGAGATGGTTCTTAACTATAATTTAGCTTATTGACGGATCCCCAATGGACTTCTATGCAAGTGAGAATAAAACAATATCTAAGAAAGACGTATAGCACCTACTGAATAAATAATGATTTTTTTTTTTCTAATGCCTTATATTTTTTTCAGGCTGTGGTACAGAATGCGTGCGGTGTGCAGCTGACGGTTGCGTAAAGTGCGCGCGGCTGCTGGTGTGGCCGGGTGGCAGCTGCGCGCACGCTTGTCCGGCCGGCAGCCGCGAGGCCTGGGCTCATGACGACCACCTCATGGGCAGGGTGTGCTACCCAGCGCAGACGTACAATGAGGTAATTTATACATGGGTTCATACACGGCGCTTGTTTCCCACTAATTTCCATTATTTACTCGCATCACATTCCTCTTACATTCTATTCGGTTAAGGGCACTCTTAACCGCGGACCTTTCCACAGGGTGATTCAATCCTCTATTATTGACAATCACAAACAGGTTTAGACAACATTTTTATTCGATGTTCAGTTTCTTACCTAAAAAAAAGATTACTTATGTTGCTGAATCAGTTCTTAATAAAACTCAGTCTAATAAAGTTGTTAAAATATTCATAATTTGAAACCATATTCTTCGTAAGGAACTAAATGCATATAGGTAAGAAATTATCATATATTTAAAAACATGAATACATACATCAATATAATAGATTAGCCTAATTTCACAAATGCCAGAACATCAAAGTTCAACGTCTTAAAGATTATTACTATGATGCAACAGCTTTGATGCGCGTAACAAAATGGATAGAAGTGACGTGGTACTCGCAAGCTCGACAATCTGTACGATAATTTAGCTCTTCAAACTTTATATATTGTATGGACGGTCCAATATAAGGCAATCGTATTTGTATCTCATTTAACTTTAACTTAACTTTCATCTTTGGTGTCCTATATCTAAGCACAATAGTGGATCAAAATGTGAACTAGTACCTAGTTACTGTTACTTAAATACTATAGTTCTACACCGTTATCTAAAATAAACAAAATTTTAAGTGTTTGTTTCGTCATTAGATTCGATCATAAGTCTGATGAGAGGGTACATGATAGTTTCTTAGCTGTAGCCATTAAATCGTTATTAAATTTTTAAAATATTTTTTCTTACTGTATTCACATCGCAACCTAACATCAACCACAAAGCAATGTCGTATTGAATAAATAAACTATTCTATTGTAGCAGGTGCTATTACGTCGCACATACTTGGCTGTGCGGAGGCGTCAATTGAGAATAACCACTAGTTCGGCCCGTTACACACACAATACTTTCAGTATGGACATACATCGTACTTTACCAGAAGTGGCACGATAAAATCAACAGCTTCCATTGAAATATGAACAAACACAACTCCAGCCATTCTTCAAAACATCCTTTAGTATATTATAATTGTACCCAGAGAGCCGAAAAATCAGATGACATCAGTTCATTATCGAAGCATTCACGACAAATCGTGAGTTGTTTAATAAAACAGCGCTGAGATTCTCCAAAATACGCTGCAGCATACATTAATAGCTACGAACGCAAAATTGTTATCGATAAAAGTTCGTACCGGGAAAAACAGGTGGCACTGGACCGAAACCTTCTTAGAATGCTATTATGATAATAACGCTGTATTTAATAAACTCACAGCTGCAGATATAGATTTAATTAAACTACAAACATATCCCTTGGTCGACCTTGCAGCGGCTTACGCTCTATTTTATACTGACGCTTAAGATTAACTAGCGTAAATATTGTTTCTAGATATATTATCGAATATAGTAAATGTTACGTGTAGTGTAGAATCATAAATTAACTATAATAGATAAAATAACTGATCTTAGCTGTCATGAAAATTATAGGCGCAAATTACAATCCGCCAACGGAATTGCTTTCCTTCATCTAAATTGTTTTCTAATGTGTGAGTTGACTTTCTTTTTGACTCCATTTTTTTATTATTACGTGAAAGTTATGTAATTGAAATAAATGATGTCAGGTAATAGTCGGTGGAGCTTGCGGAGTGGCTGCGTGCATCGCGCTGGTGGTCGCCGGAGCAGCGTATGCGCGGTGTCGCAGCAAGGCGCGGGCGCAGCCTCAGCCGTTACCGCAACGGACGCATCATGATGACGACACGCGATTGAGAGAGTTCCACAAACAATTGGACTGCTTACGAGTAAGTTACATTATCTGAGTAGGTACCTATATGAAAACAAATAAAAACTATCAGGAAAATAAATAAATTAATCAATATTCACATCACATCAATCATCTCATCAATTATATAAAAATATGAGTGGATAGATACCTACTAACATTTTAATAATTATTTTTTATGGAAACACCTAAATCCGTTATTCGTTGCGCTACATAACAACTACGAGTGATTTAATTACGAGGTTTCACTTGAAGGTTTTTGGTAATGAAAGCAGCATAACAATCGTGAGAACAGCTGCTACTTAGCTTTGTTATTAAATAATTGTATTAACGCCTTTATGTAAAACACATATTACACCCATTAAACGTAATTAAAACATAAATAAGAATTAACTGCCTACTCAGAACAGTAAAAAATATGTATATTACTCTTAATTTAAAAACGCAGATCTTAATTGTTTTAGTACATAATAAAAAGTCAATCAATAACTTTCCGTAATCACAGCTAAAAGCGGATGTTGATTTTGGAACACAAAAATTACATAACAACATTATGGAATGAGTCTACAATAAAAATATTGAACCCAGTTAGCTAAAACGTTAGGAAATCAAGAGATTTATCAACACTAAGCCCGCCCACACGTGAGATCACACGACATGTCATAACTGCTAGCTTGCTTTCTTCTATCATTTTGTAATTCGTTCCAGTTGGGTGTTACTTATGAGAGTATCTAAGTAGCTAAGTTATTCTAGATCAGATAAAATGAAATTTAATACGTTGTTCTGCGCGAATTCGTCACGTTATGTTGTGTATGGCAAAAAATTCAAAGCAGTAATGGAGCTAAGTGCTTAGGTAAATAAAGCCAGGGCTGAAAAGTGTTTTGTCAGATCTCGCCAAATTCTAGTCATAAATCTCCATATAGCTACCAGAGACCGCGTAGTCATCAAGTTTAAAGTTACTCCATATAATTTGTATTTACATTACAGCCACATGCATACACTTTACTGGCGATACTGAACCACACGCGTAACCAAGTACGGGAGCTTTATCAGCTTGGCAACAATGATGCTGCAATGGCTTACAGGTACATGCACGTTATCTTATATATGGGTTTTTACAAACCTGCAGACAGTTTTACGAGCTTTCTGGGACACGTCACGCGTCATTACTCTTTGTTTTGGTTTCATGAAGACCAAGAAACAAAATAGTAGAGACGCCAAGCTCGAATTCTGAGATTCATAAATTCTCACATTTTAAATTATTTTTTACCAAACTGCGTTTTAATCTTTTCCCTTACTTAAGTCAAATAATCTCAAACTTATTTAAGTTACAAATCTAAGTACCTACCTATTGATGATCATGACAATATATTTCATGTTATCTAACTCGGAATCTATAAGACTATGACCTACCTGTACGGACTACGGTTATTAATTTTTCTTTGTTTAAAACCTACTTTACTTATACGCTAAATTAATATATTATGTACATAATATATATTCAACCGACTAACTAAGAAATCAGTCGACCGATATAACGATGTTGCAAAAGTGCTCTAATTTAACAGCAAGCGAGTCTGTTGACAGAGCTACCGCGGTAACCCACAAAAAACACATTCCAAACAGTGCCTCAACACTGCACTGCCGTGTTTATTTACGTTGGGTAGCTACTCGAGATAGTGGAGTCTAATATTAGTCTCTATTACAGTTGCATCCTGAGTGATCTGGCCAAGTTGCTCATACTGTTGAACAAGCAGCAGGTACCTGTGGTGCCAGACGAGTGGCCGAGACTCGCCAGTTGGGCGGAAAGGTACTTGGGATTTACATTTGTTGTTGTAGAGCTTGTTACAGAATATTAAAAATACGTTTTGGTTATTGGCGCATTATTTGAATTATTGTATAATATTTGAATATTCTGTATATATATTATATTACATTTTATTTAATTGCAAAATTTCTTTTTCAGAATTTTGAAACGCTACAGCCGTACCGGTGTCGGTCCTCAACAAGACGGGCAGCTAGTTAATATCCTCCCCGCCCCACCGAGCCAGGGATCCGACTCTGAGACTACCCAACAATCCTTTTCAACGTTCAAACCTCCCTCGTATTCCCCCACATCCTATGACAGCAACATTATAGACAAGGACATGGAGTGCGAGTGGAGTGACGTAGGCAGGCCGCCGAGCTACTCGCAAGTAGAAAGAGAAAGAGAGACCATCGTCCTCTCCGACCCGTGGGAGAGGAGACCGATTGTGAGGAGAGAGAGCGTGTGGCTAGAAGATGAGTTCTTCGAGATGACCAGGCGGCCCCAAGACGAACTAACCACTGAACTATAATCGTGTAATATTAATTAAGCATTTGGTTCACCATTCCAAGTCTGACAAGTACAAAACTAACATTTAGATATTAATATTTGTAAGTTTGTAGTGGTGCTTCAGACCTTGTAAATAAGTACCCTGTATTTACCCGCTCTACTGGATTTATTATTTTTAGTTTTTATTTGCTGCCTGTTTGTCTTTCTCATGTGAAAATAAGTATACTTTGTGTTACAGCAATAATAGGTATAAGTAATAGAACCCTTATTTTCCAAGCGGAATACACCGACCTACTTCTAAATATATTGAAAAGCTAAGCAATCGTAGAATGCTTTAAATAGGTTATGCAAAAAATAACACTATTTTTAGACAATTTAAAACCAAAGTAGAATATATAATAGTTATCTAGTCTAATAAAGAAATTCATCAAGAATTGTTTAGCCGTTCACGTAAACTACTTACCGTTGTAGTCGTTTGTTAACAATGTTTATTGCTATATGCTAAACCACATTGGTAGGTATTATTAGATGTAGATATAAATGTATTTTCTTCGTAATAGGGGCTGATTTTTCAATCATCGGATAAATTAAATACGAAGAATAAAATTGTCTTTGTTACAGTATTGTATGAAAGATAAATGTCCGAACGTCAAATATCATCCGACTATTAAAAAATTGGCCGTAAGTGTACTAATTACAATAGAATAATTTTCAAGAAAATTTTACATTTGTCAGTAAATATCTAATAACACGTACCTTTACGTCGTAGATTCATAGAATCAGGCTACGTCGAACATCGACAAGATTATAGTCTGACACGAATCGTAATTAGGTTCTACAACATAAATGAAAAAGCGTGATAATAAAATACAAGAATGTTTGGTAACTACTTAGGCACCGATGTGTATATACCATATAAATCGTGAATTATTAACTAAATAGAAATAAGTGCCTTAAAATAAAATTTTGAAGTAAGCAACGAAATACCTATTTGTTACAATAGATAGAATATTTTTATGATTGTTAACTAAATAAAGATGAATATATTCTTGTTCACTATTTATTTTTATCCGAAATCGTCGTTACCTACATATAAAGTGCAATGCACATCAAATTGAGAGTGTGGCCATCTGGCAAAACGCGGTAAGTAAAAGTTTACACTAGTTTTTGATAATAAATTAATTCCTATTAATCTGAATAATGGTAACATAGGTAGATACAGAATCCGGTAAGTTACATACATAACATCACGCCTGTATTTAGCCGAAAGGATTGTTAGAGGTGTACACACTAACGTTTCGCCAATCTTGTTAGAGGCCCCAATGTAATAGGTAGGGGGCGAGCCTCTGGCTGTTAACCAGGCACAAATACAAACTTCGTGCTGTTACTGAGAATTACCGAATGAAAAAACCCAATAACACTTTTCTCGACCCGGGATTCGAACCTAGGACCTCATGTTCAGCAGTCGCACATAGTGATTACTAGAGCAACAACAGCAAGTTTACTTCTTACTATAGAAAACTACGGAAAGTACGAAATGTGCACGTGTAACGTGATGTATGTAGGTATTTAAAATTCAAAAAAATATTGGCAATAATATGGTGTTCAATGGTGTTACCAGCTTAAGTACTTTAAGAATCTTCACTCAATCAAATAAATTCGAATAATAACTAAACCCGTTACCGCATACCTACGGGGAATCAAGTCCGGCATGGTAAACTGTGGGTGTGCAATTGCAGTCCTTTGCCTACTACTAAGTACATACATAGTTAGTGTAAGGATTTAAAATAAGTAACTCAGAATGAAACGCAATAAATAGATACATTTAAGAAAATACTTCATATATTTGACTAAATATATTGGTATGTAACATGTATATCTTTGTTTGTGTCTATATCTGAGTAATAAAACATTATACCTACTAAACATATCATAATATATTAGACATGATATCCGTAAGCCTATTTAAGTCATGAATAACAACAATATCCTACCTTTATCAGCAAGTTTATTCTCTTACTGTGCACGTGTGCTAAAGTTCGAGAACTACACGAGTATTATAAAACTGAGATTCCTGAACGGACCCACAGCTGCTCATTGCAGGCCCGGTAGGTAAGAAAATTTGACAGTTGTTATGTTAATGTTGGCATTAAAGTTCAGAGCCGTCAAAATCAGAAGCGACCGAGATCGGCGAGTTTCTACAGTCGTTCGCAATAATCTAGTAAATCGTTAATTAAATTAGATATTGTGCTGTGTTAGTTCTTATACATACAGTAGACTGTGTCTCGAAGTGCATTTTGGAGGTTCACTGAATTATAATTGAAGCAACTTATAAATAAATAGTAGAAAATGTAGCGTACAAGTACATAACGGTAAAGTTCTAAACAGAAATATTACAAAGGGTTGGATATTTTAATATTAAGCTGTATTATTTTTAAGGTGACCTTTAAAGCTAATATTTATTCAACTCTGAACTACAGAGGTTATGAAGAGATCCCAAAATAATATTTCATAACAAGTAACTTGTTGACATACAGCTGATCAAACAGTCTTTGTTCAGAGTATTGAACCGCTTATCAGTTATGGAAATAATGTTTCGTTTTCAGATGTCTTTAAATACACTTTGAGTTTTGATTTTACTGAAATTATCCACTAACAACCTGTCATCAATTAGCCAAATGGTGAGTATAATGGTACCTACTTACTACTCTGATATTGTATCAATAAAACTTGTACAATATTTCCATTAAAAACTAATTAATGCTAATTGAAACCATCAAGTTGTGTAAATGTGAAAGGTTACATGTGTATTAGGTACTATTATTCTTATGTACACTAAACATTCAAGTCTGAATATCAAGAATAAAATACCAGTTTTGGTCCAGCACGGGTGTATTGAATATATTATGATAAAATGGAATCGAATAGTAGTGATAGGTTTAATGTGATTAATAAAACTTGGCCATTTAAAATAACTTTGGCTTCCCCATGTAGGTATTTTATTTTAGACTGTAAAGTTAGATTAGATAATCATATTATCAATCTAAGGAAAAACCTGTTTTATTATGCATTTTTAGTAGAAACTATTTTATATTACTATGAATGTAATTCGCTCATAAAACTGTGTGATAAAATCTAAATTTAATGTAGGTAGGTGAAAGTATAAACCAAATAAGTTTATTTTTAGGTGTTATATGCTTTTTTATGTTATTCTTTATTTAAATGTGATCATTATCCTTATAATATTATAAATATAGAAGTTACTCTCATACATTGTCACCACTAAACCATGAAATAGTCGCTAGCCTGTACAAAAACATGACTATTTTATCCAGCGAGCAAAACACCACAATATACAGGGTAGTACAGTATTTTACTTTTACAATAGAATATGATGTGTAATGCAAGCTCATTGTAAGCCCACTGTCCACACTGAAGCTATAGGTGAAAGTGTTATGGCAAAACATTACAGTAATACTTGTATTTTCTTTTATTTATACAGCTTTCAAGTACAATCAAAGAGGAGTTATTTGGAGCAACTTATTCCACTCAGTTGTTCTTAGTCCATCATGAAGCAATTAGCAGCATGGTAAGCATTTCTATGGACGTAATTTTCATTCACGATTATTGAAATTGATTTCTTTTAAAGCAACAAAAACCATTATAGATTATGTATTGTCTTCTATACTCATACACAGGTAAAAATAAAACAAATGTTTAGTGAATATAGCAACATAGCTAAAACATTTAATTGTACTTATAAAGCAATCTAAGATTAATTATGGTGTGGTAGGTCCATAACCACTAATTAAGCCAGTGTTGATGAGGACATGTACCTCTATGTCATCAGATATGTTTAAACAAATAAAAAATATATATTTTGAAACATTAAAACTACTTATTTTCCTGTTAAAAGAAGTCTTATCTTTATTTGTTTGTACACAATGATAAGTGTGGGAAATGTGCTGTTAATCAAAGAGTCTAACACTAGATTAAAAAAATAGAATTTGTTTAGCTATGACAAAAGGAAGATAACAACCTTTGGCTGTGTATGTAACAAGTAACATACAATGTGTCTGACTGAAAAACTTATTCTATGGCACCAACACTGTAATCACTAAACAATAATCAGCTTTCCTATAAAACTAAATACCTGAACTCAAATATATGGGACAGCTGATTAATGACTTCACAATTATGTGGTTCAGTTTGTTGTTTTGTACCACACACCTAAAATTTAAAATTTATTTTCACCTTATCTTACACGAGAATGTATTCTTTGCTAATAGGTATCAGAAGAAAATAAGTTCTTACGACAAAGAGGAATGGGAGACGATGGTAGAGCAGCTACTGATGCGCGGCACCTACCGCCGCCGCATCGTAGACTTTTCGTCGCATGCTCGCTCCTACCTGATCGACGTTGATTTAGTCAGAGGTAAACAACATTCCTTATAATAATAGCCTATAACTGTCCCACTGCAGGGCAAAGGCCTTTTCTCGTATAGCGAAGGATTGAGCATTGATCACCTCGCTAGCTCACTGCGGGTTGGTGATTTCAGATATTTTCATCCAGGTTTCCTTACGATATTTTCTTAGATAGAAAGTGTTTTTAAGAAGCTCTACATGGTGCCATAAATCCGAGACCCCTTTACATATTTTATTCGAAACTTGCTGCGGCCCGCGGTGTTACCCGCTACATTTTTCGGGCTATAAAGTAGCCTATGTGTTAATTCAGGGTGTCAGCTACTTCCATCTGAAATTTCATTAAAATCCATCCAGTAGTTTTTATGTGAAAGAGTAACAAACATCCATCCATACTTACGAACTTTCGCGTTTATACTATTAGTTAGGATTAGCAGGGACTAATCGCATCCGACAATAGGTATTTCATTTCATACACGGCAGAGAACAAATATTGCGAAACTGAAATCAAGTAGAAACTATTATACTGCACTGATATATACTAAGTTATATCAGTGTATAAACAATTTTTACAAAATATATACAAAGAACTCAGGTACAACATTGCTAAACATGCGTGACAATGTGCAAATAACATAATCAAACCTGTACTAATGGATCCGTCACAGTTGTGGCTCTATCCAAAGAAAAAATTATAACATTACATGTATTGTATGAAATGCAAACATTTTCGAGGTTGCAGTAGAGGATTTTTGAACGTTGTTATAATTTTGCAATGTACTGATGTGTTGCATAGTTCAATTCATATTTTTGTTTGGCTTGAAACCCTGTTTAACCTTATCTACCATTTTAAAATATAGCAAATCTCTTAAAACATAAAAAATAACATCACTCCTGTATTCCCGAAGGGGTAGGCAGAGGTGACTGTAGAGTACACCCACATTTTGCCAGTTATGTTATGGCTCCCAATGTAATAGGGGGCAAGCCTATTGCCATCAACCGGGCACAAATCCAGACTCCGCGCTGCTACTGAAAATGACCTAATGGAAAACCCAGAAAAACTTTGCCCGACCGGCATTCGAACTTAAGACCTCATGCTCAGCAGTCACGCTTAGCGACCACTAGGCAACGAGGCAGTCAAAACTCTTAACTTTATAAATTGTTTTTTTGACAGGGTCATCGTTTCCTAAAGCGAAGCCCACGTTGGGAATGCGCCGCGTGATATGGTTTGCTCTAGTCCGGCTCCTGTTCCTCCCCGCGCTGTACCAGTGGTGGGCCCAGCAGACGTCGCCAGCATGCGCCAAGTTCCTCCTCACACTATGGCTCATGCAGGTCCTCAACATGACCTTGTACTTCATGGCACCAGATATTGTGGATGTGGATGTAAGTTGCTATAACTTAGTATTTGAATATTTGTTTTCATTTTAATATTAAACCTAAAAAATATTCTTCTTTTTAATTTATAAGTTTGTTAGATAAACGACCTGATTAGTGCAGTGGCTCATCAATTAGAATGCTGCGTTAAAGGGTTGCAGGTTCGATTCCTGTATGGGACAATAATTCGTGTGATCCGCAAATGTCTGTTTGTTTGGGTATCTGATATTTTAGGTTTGTAAAACGCACACACACAATTTTGGAGAATGTTCAAGTGTAGGGGCGACCTTTTTATTAAAGTGTAATAAATAAATAGGGAGATCTTAAAGTAGTATTCATCCTTTTAATATGGGAATATAGGCGTCATAGTTGTCGGATACAAAGTTATGAATTATGTTCTCCTTCCTTATTAATACAAACCACTTACTTCACATAAACAATGGCAAGCGCCGTGCTAATGTTAATATGACATGACAATAGCTTGTATTGTGGCTAAATAGCAATTAGAATTATAATACAATGCGTAGAAACACTTCTTATAGAAAATGAAGTTGACACCCATTTTGTAAGTGCATAAAAGAAAGCACAATAGATATCGCATAAGCTTTTATAAAAGACCATATCTGTGCATGTTTCTTATAACAATACCTATATAAGTCTTATAATATAACTAGCGGACCCCGGCCGACGTATCGTTCTGCCCTGAAAAGCAGCGCCACCTATCGGGTCCAATTGTGTTTTCAAACCATCCAGAAACCCATTGATTTATCAGACAAAATTTCATCCAAACCGGTCCAGCCGTTTAGGAAGTGTTAGGTGACAAACACACGTACAGAAGAATTATTATATATTAAGATTTATGTGTTTGTGGATGTTTCAGCCTAACTGCTGGTTGGTCCCACTTGGTCTAATGTTGGTACTGAGTGTCGTACACTCGCAGATAGTCAGTACGACGGAGATGGAGCTCGCTCGGGTGCGACCTCGTACTACTTACCACCGCAAGTTACCTCGATACTTCAGGTAATAGTTCAAATTATAACACACTCAATATATATACAGTATACATAAGCCCCTTTATTCATAAACAATGATAATTTTAAACCAAGGATTTAATTATACCTGTCACTGTCGTTTGCATACGAAACAGTAGAGATGTCAATAGACTTAATACGGGGTTTAGTTAATGCCGGTATGATTCTTATGTTTATGAATAAGAGAGCTAGAGTGGTTTGTGTGACTAAAACATACTTAACCATTAATTTATTTATTTTATTATATGGCTTATATCGCGTACGGTTCTAGGACCAACACTTTATTCCCAGATCGGTAGAAGTGAGTATTTCGACTCAAACGCGATAACAGATAGTCTTAAGTAAAGACAGATTGAGAAGTTAACAATAAATGACTCGCGCATCTACCAAATATTCCTGAATTAAGTTCTTAGACTCATGGCTTTTAAAATTAAAAATAGAGAGAGCAAGAGCGTAAATGTATTCTTATAATACAGACGGCCAAGATCAGAATGTGACGGTGGCAGCGGCGGCGGCTCGGCCGAGAGTGGCGCCACCTCGAGCCAGAGCAAGACACCGACATCCAAACCCGCTAAATTCCGGCGGAGACAATCACGCACTGAAATCGCTGAGAATGGTCTGAGGTATATTCTTATTATTAAAGTAAGACAAGTACCGGAGGTTATATGTAACTTTCTTTATTTCTCCAGAAATAAACAAATAAATAAACTTACCTTTCACTGCTGAACAATGGAAGACAAACTACAAAATAATGGGATTATGTATATTCGTGATTGCTTATAGTTTATTTGTATTTTTTTTTATACTTAAAAAGTATATACCTTTTCAATTTCAGAAAACGAAAGAAGGACTTGACGAAAGAGAATCTCATAAAAAACTTAGATCCTGTTAAAAATAAGGCTTTAATTAAAGTGAAAGCAAAAGATTCTGACGATGAAGATTACATGGTTTGGAAGAAGCCAGACATAACTGCGCCTATAGTGACCTTTACTCCCCCGCCCGACGACGCTACTCCGAGCACGTCTTTTAGATATAAACCTAACGTACTAACCAAGAAACAATTAGAATCATTTAACGTTCGACAAAACCATCAAATAAACATTGCCAGAGCCCTCGCCGATGGAGACGATGGCTTTGAAAGCCTTAATGGATACAATTCTAATAGCGAAGGTGAAAAGGTCAAGAATGTTACTGAAAATACTGTCCAGAACAAAGCAACGGGCTCGAAAGAAAAGAACAATGATTTGTCTCAAGCTGACAATACTCCGGACAGTCAACACACTGAATCTCCTAAAGCTTGTACCAAAAACGGTGATACTAAAAATAATAATCAACCAATAAAAAGTTTTTCTAAATCAAACATTTTAAAGAAGGAGGATGATGATAAGTCTGTTGACGCAGACTCTGATGGTGTTCTTCCCACGAGCAGTCCTAGCACAGGCAAACGAATTGGCGTACGTTTCCGAAGTTCGTGGGCCCAAGACGGTATACGACCAGAGTCTAGCGACGAAGACTTCGCCGTTAAAAAGAAGGAAAAGGTAATTTTTATATTCATTTTCTCTTTGTGTCTGCATGTTTTAATGAATATGTAATAAACTCGTAATACAAAATGCACTATTTAGTGATAAAGTGACACTTATTAACTCGACCTATATTTTAACACTAGGTAGATGGAAGGAATTTACCGCACGCGAATAAAGGTAGCTATCGAGCGTTTGGGACTGTGATAGCATGTTAATAATGTTACGTTAACTAATGCTTCTTGTTTCCAAAATAATTCTTGTCTATTCATGATTGCCTCTACTTGATAAAAACTGTGTACCGAAGAAATGACTGTAATTTTTTTTGCCCATTTCCGATTGGAACGTCTAAAACTGTAAATGTTCTCAACGTAATAAACGTCCAAAAACAACCATATTAAACATATCGTGCCAAAAGCAATTAATCATGTTCATTTTTAATTAAAACCATTCTATGAATTTCCATAGAAATTAGACAATTACCAGTCATCGTCATCGGACGGAGAATGCTCGGCGTCCGCCCCATCCATCGCTCTACCATCCCACCATACCATGTCTGATTGGGTTGGGCAAACTACTAACAGTAAGCATACCAACTATCAACTGCTTTACTAATTTTACAAATGTATTCTGTGAATATTTTTTAAATAATATTAATTCGTTTTACTAAATAAACAAAGAATCTGTTAACATAAATGTTAGCACCTATAACATACTGTAGCGTCACCTAAGAACATTGCATGCAGTCTATTATTGAAATACAACAAATGGGTTACATTATAAATATTTGCATTGGTAGGTGAAGAAAGCAGTTACGGTTCTCAGTCAGAAGGCGAACACTCTGATGTCGTCTTTCCCTACACCACTGATACCTCCTGGGACCCATTCGCTATCCTCGATCCAACTAGTGACACAGGTATTATTTTTTTTTGTTCAAATTAAAAACTGAGGTACGTCCCCCTTACCATGAACTCTTAAGGCAGGACAATTTAATATGCTGAAGCGAGAAGCCGCTACGTGCAGTGTAAAGTGGCGTCTCGCTTACACAAAGTAAACTATCCTGTTTTAAGAGTTCATGATAAAGGCAGATCATCAAATTGCACAACTTTCATTAATCAGCAGTTGAATATCTACTCAATTTAAATATATAAAACAGCTGATTAATTTATCGTTGTAAAATAATTAATAAACTAATATTGTGTTTTATTCGTTTTATTTTATTGATTAATATTCCAATAGTGAAATGCACAATGTGGGAACGTGGTTCCACGTTGCGCGCTGAGCTATCCGCTGTGGACATCAGCTGGTACGTCGTGGCGAGGGCTGAGCGGGCCATGGCTGCCGACGGCTGCCTGTGGGCGGGGCTCGCCATGGCCGCCGCAGTCGCGCTCATCAAACCCGTCATACGATTCGTTCAGGTAACTGGTTTAAGGTTTTATTATTGTTAATAATAATAAAACCTAGACGGTATCACTGAAGTGTCTACAAATAGAAGTTCCTCTGAGTTAATATTAAAAAAAAATACTTTTTAAATGGCTTGGTGTCTTTATTTTTAATATATCTGTTAATCTTTGGAAAGTGCTTTGGTCTACATTATTGCTAATTTCCCTGTGCATTTTGTTTCCTGTAATATTATATAATGCAGCTGTTTGTGGTCTCAATAATAATAAATAATATAATTAATACATTATTATGAATAAAAAATTAAATTAATTCAAATAAAATAAAGGTAATTAGCAAATTTGCTTTTAATTGTTACCAGGTGGCTGCTGAACAAGACGGTAGGACAGAAGAAGAACTCCAGGCAATGTCGATTGTGACTTACTTACCATCGTTAATAGCCACTTACAAAGGATCTCTGTTCTCGATCTTCATTGGTGCTTTCGGTGATAATATTTGGTACGAGTACGATATTTTTTTATTATTTATTTTTAAATGAAATTTTCTTTAAGATAAACATATTTTTAATTTATAAAATGCGGAAATTAAACTTTGAAAACGATAGTAAATTGATTTTTACATTTGTGAAAGTCAACTACAGGTAAATCTAACTTACCCAGGACGGTGTCGACGAACCTGTTGTCCTGCATGCTGCGGTTCGCGCTGGGCGCGCTGGTGTTCTTCCTGCTGGCGGTGGCGGAGCGCGCCTTCAAGCAGCGCTTCTTATACGCGAAGCTGTTCTCGCACCTGACGTCAGCGCGCCGCGCTCGCAAGTCTGAGCTGCCGCACTTCAGGCTCAACACCGTCAGGAACATCAAGACATGGCTGTCGACGAGATCCTATTTACGGGTAAGGTCGCCCTCCAAATACTACAATAGACCACCATTTTTTCTGCCGTGAGTGTCGTAAGAGGCGATTAAGGGAATATCCAGAAGATGGGCAGCAGCGTCTTCTGTAACTTCACCACCAATACTACGATCCCCAAGCGTGGGGATTATGACAACCCCAACTAAGCAAAAGGTCTTTGTTCAACAGTGGACATCTTCCTGATGCTGATGATAAGCCCACCAAATTGTTTGATCATGATGGTTTTTAGAAAAATGGTAGAACAATTTCCAGTTAATCATTTTGCAATCTTTATTTAAAATTTACCCTTTTCTTAATCATTTATGTACCCATGAGAATGTTCTCCCCCAAGCCGCTTACCAAGCATGGGGATTATGGCAAGTCCCCCCCCCCCTATACCTAAGAGGCTAAGGGGAGGGCTTTGTTTAACAGTGGACGTCGTCCGGAACTGTATCTGTACATTTCAATTGCAAGTAATGAATTTGTTTTAGCGCCGTGGTCCTCAGCGGTCGGTGGAGGTCATCGTGTCGGCAGCGTTCATGCTTGTAGTGGTGTTGCTAGGATGCGTAAGCACACATCTTCTAAGAGTAAGTGCTTTTAGTACGTTACATTATTACTATCGTCCGGACATAAGAGTCTATGATCCCCAAGTTTGTTTCAGCGTTTTCTTTCATTGGTGGCTAGCGATTGACTTCTAGTTTCAAAAATGTTTTCCATGTAAAACAGTTATTTAAAGATATTATTCATATACATTTGTATCATGTAATATACCTACATAATACGCCTACGACTTCGTGGAATGCTTCAAACTGAGCCAGACAGTAACATGTGTGTGAAGTTAATGTCACTCTGGCCAATTTTCTGTAAGAAATTCCGCGAATACGAAACCGTGAGCCAACGCTAGTTATAAAGTACAACTGCCATAAAGGAGTTCAGAAAATTAAAAGGCTTAATAACAGTGTAACAATACTCAGGACTCGGTGACCTTAGAGAGTGGCTGGCTGCTGGAGGTGTTGACGTGGAGCTTGTGTATCGGGCTGTACCTGCTGCGACTGGGCACGCTCGGCAGCAATGTGAACAAGAAGTACCGCGGCTGCCTCTCCGCGATACTGACGGAGCAGATCAACCTGCACCTGGCCATAGAACAGCGGCCCGAGAGTAAGGAACAACTCACAGTCGCTAATAACGTGCTCAAACTGGCTGCCGATCTACTTAAGGTAAGGGATTTGATGACTATATTACGAGTTACGTGATTCATCATCATTTCAGCCCGGTATCACCCACTGCTGGGTATAGGCCTCCCTATTTTCTCTACCATTCTTCTCTGCTTTAGTTACGTGATTGCCTAAAGAAAATTAAACTTTATGCAGAGTAACATTAACGCGTTTTGTACCATTTTGCTTGCAGCGCTGTTTATGTTACACTGCAAGGCGCTTTATAAAAAGCTATATCTTCCTTAAGTTAAAACAATGATTGCTCTACAATAATGTAAACCAAATCTTTGCTCAGAGAGGATGTGTTAATTCTCTTAGTTTCAAACTATGACTTCTGAAATTCTTGTAATGTATATTTGTATATCTGCATACTTTTCCTGTTAATTGATATATTCGATGTCAATTTCTTACAGGAGTTGGACGCACCGTTCCAAATATCTGCATTATGCGCCAACCACTACCTCTACACTATCACGAAGGTGGTAATACTGTCGGCGCTATCAGGGGTGCTATCCGAGATGTTGGGCTTCAAACTGAAACTACACAAAATTAAAATTAAATAAACGTCAGTGACGTTAAGATATTGCTGCTCTATTTTGTTTGTAAAGCCGCGTTTTCACTAGGCGACATTTGTCCCGCGACTCTGTTGCTATACGAAATTTGTGTCCCGCGCGATGTCGCCCGACGTCGTTTAAGACATCTAGGAGTCGCAGGACTTGTTGACTTACGCGACATCCGTGTCCCTCGACAGTCGCCCGACATGTCCCACAAATTCGCAGACATACCACGTGAACGTTGGGTGCCATGTCCCCTAGTGAAAACGCGGCATAAAAGTGTACTCGTATTTCCAATATCGTGATTTACGAGATTGAAATATAATTGGACCTATGTTATAAATGACTAATGAAGTTAATTCACTGACTACTAGTCTACATGGCCATTTAGTTATATGACGTTGTGAGACGTTTAGCTGTTTAACATTCACAAATAGAAACTATATTATCGTAGACCGTCATTTACCTATGCGCATAATATATTCGAAGATCATTTAAAATCGGATCTCTTAATTTGCCGTGAGTATGAATTACGATAACCTCTATGATGTCTTTTAATATATTCTTTGACAATCAATGATTTCAATTGCGTAGGTAGTATATAAAAATAATGTTATAATACTATGCTATTTAGAAACAGGGATATTTCGTAAGTTTAATCAATCATTATTATCTACTTAGAACTTGTATAACGGATATAAATTTAGACCAATGTTTACGTTTAGACTGGTTTTACGGACTACATCGCGACGGCTTCCACTGTTGTGACAGGTTCTGTTAAGTACTAAAAATCAATATTCATATTATCTTCTAAAACAAAATATATCCTAACCTATGACGTATATGACGACATTATTTTCTAGAAACATAAAAAATATGAATTATAAATCTTAAGCAAGATATGTAGGTATGTATACTTAACACATAAAGTCCATTTTAAAAGTTTGTTATTCACATGAACTATTTACAAGCTCTTATCAATAGACAAAGCCTGTCCAAAAATATTATTCATTCTAATTTAAGTGCCAAAAAATTTAATCACTTCCTTGAAAATCATATATTTTTTACATAATTTTGTATACATAAGGTATATACAGCGTGTACCAATACGTGGTCAAATTAAAGGAGTGAGACATCGTCAAACTGAACAACTTTCACTATGCGATCAACATCCTATAGAAAAAATTCAACAGTTTGATGGTCTGTATTTCAAACCAAATGAAGAAAACTACTTGGTATTCAAAACCTATGGTCCGTACCATACCGTTAAATTTGACTGCGCATGTATGGTACACGTTGCGTTGCATATGTGCAACAAGCATGATTTGTCTAGATATCTCCTAACTTTTCCACACACCCCAAAAATCGCATGTCAAACGCAGTTCTTATAGCAATTATGTCAAAACCTATTACGTATAATATATAGACTTAACACTACCGTCTGGTTTAAACAAGCTAAATCACATAAATTAATATTGTATTCTTTAAAATTTAAATGACGCTACTTTTGTTATGATCTCATTTTTTACTCATAGTTGTATTCTATCCGTTAATGGACTAAAGTTGTATTCCACTTAAATTTCCGTTAATTGTGTTTCTTGTAATTATCGCTTTGATTGTATCCAAATGAGACCTGTTTATCAGGAATATTTCATTTGTGCTCAGTGCACATTGAAAATAAAAAGATATCATGTAAAATAATTAAGTAAGCGCAAGCTAATACGTGATGAAAAAAAACCTATTACAAACCACTAATTTATAAACCTTTTGTAAGTATTATTCTTGTTAGGTAGTCTTATAACCAAAAATACTTAGCAATCAATCTAGGTATTTCTCATTTCATCGAAAATGTAACTTACAATAGGTTTATAAGTTTATTATTTTGTGAAAGAAGTTGTAACTAATCGTCGTAAAGTGGTACTGCTGATCATGTACTTTTCAATGTGTAAATGTAAACAAATATTTTTATATGGTAATAATAGTTTAATAGGTTGTTGTCTCACTGTATAGTTGTTTTGTCTGACGAAGTCCGTTTGGCTCTCGCTGTAGTTGTAACATTTACTGATATGCACGCTTGTATAAGTCGCCGCGACGAAACTAACTAAGCAGTGGACGCTCTACAACAATCACGCACCAAATCAACGCGCATGTGCACGCGTGACAACATTTATAGTCAAACGCACTTAGTAAGATAGAAGAACATTTTTTAATATAATGTTGTTCTCAAATTAAAACTTTTAATAGTAATATAGATAGTTTAATGCAGGGACTTGAAACGTTACTCTAAATTTCGTTATTTTTGTTCGAGTAACGTTATATTAACGTTCCAGGTACAATCAGCTTCATAGGTAGCTTAACATGTTAGGAGACTTTATGTCAAATAATTAAAAGAAACAAACATCAATTCAAATTTTAGAAACGTTTAAATAGTTCTATCTGAGAATATTTAAGTCCTTATACTATATAAGAAGTTATTCTTTAATTAAAAAAATGAATGTTCAGCTACTGCTGTTAATGCTGACTGTACTAAATAACGTTATCCGAGCAAAAATAATGAAATTTTGAGTAATGTTTTAAGTCCCTGGTTTAATGTATTACCTCGAACTTCGAGCTTGTGACTGAGAGAACTTTTCGTTATTAACTCATAGAATAAAATGAAATCATGTCTGTTAAACTTTTGTAATATTTTTAGTTTTCAAACAGTTGGCAGTTATACAGCGGAATCTCAGTACGTAAACATCAGTCTGTCCTTTCTTTTGAACCACGTAAAAGTTTTGCGTTAGGTATCTATATATATTTATATATACGAAACAAATTAGATAAATCTTGTCTAACAATTTTGAAATTGAAATTTAGGTTCTTTAAGGAGAAAAGTAATATATTTTTGATAATGTCTTGACTGGTGTAAGTTATTAAGGAAAAACCATCAGCAATAAAGCGTTTAAAAAACTTACTCACTCAGATCCTCAAAAAGTTCTCGATTGGTGTTCGTTCAAATTTCCCAACTATCCTATATCAAGGTTGCCATGTATTATTTGTCGGTTAAAAATGATGCGATATTAATTAAATAGTTATTATATTTACACATCCTGTTCATCTTTCCGGACATACAAATTATATATTATGGTACTACTGGTAACCGCAATACGACTGTCGTTGTTGTCGAAGGACGGACGCAGCGTTTATTTTTTACCCGTTCATCTTAAATACAAATTGTGACATTTTTAGTTGTTCCGCTACATTCTACAATTTTATTTAAACCTATATTCAAAACATATTTTAGAAAAAGTACGTAGTTAGTGTAATATTTGTAATTTGTTAGTAAATTTTCCCGATTTTTTCTCTATTTAGTTCCTAATAATAATGAGTTATTTTATAAACTTAGGTATATTCGAAATTAAATTTAGTAGTGATTCTAGTGGTAGGTAGATCGTGATTCAATTTAGTAGCTAATTAAAACTTTAATAGAGTATGTATTTTTATATTTACTGAGGTGTATATGACACCTATAAGAACAATGCATTGAGACAGGATACAGTTTGCGTTGAACTTCTTGAACACTTTGGCGTAGTGGTGAGTAATTAGGTAGTTGAAAACAAAACATATATATTTATACATATATTTACTACCTCATACTCTAGCATGCTCGGAAGGCTCACGCACTACGTGTGAAACGTAACCTGTTTCACGCTAGTACCTTCCTATACGCCACATTGTGATAGCGATCAAGAAGTTTAGCGCAGACTAAGTACATACCTAATTATATTGTACGACACCTAGATCTTACGGTCACTTATTATTTTAAGATTTCCTAAGAATCATAGTCATATATCTAAAATTATCTTTTTCATAATTTTGTCTAGTAAGAATTCTCATAGAAATTTGTAATAGTAACAATGTAGGTGCTTTCTTAAACCGCTTAGACAAGTATTTTTAATACCAATAAGTAATTTGTGTTGTTATAAATGTTTATTAGAACTTATGTGAGCATTAAATGCTGATCAATAAGGCAAGAAATAAATATCTATACTTAAAAGGTTGATTTATTTAATTTTTTCATAACTATCCTAACTTCTTTTTTTAAGTGTTTCTTGTTATTCCCACTATTGTTTCTTGGTTCGTAAAATAGAACTTGCTATACATAAAATGCAGAGCGAGACAAATATCTGCGGTTCATAACCAGTGTGAGTGGAAAATCTGCAACCTTTCGCTTCAATTACTTGATACGGCCTGGATGTTTTTACTGTAGTCAATCAACATTGAGCATGTTCTTGTTTTTGTAGTGCTGCGTTTCAATAAATATCTTTGAACTGCGCGAGTACCTCGTGTGATGTGCAGTTGCATAATATTGACGGTGCGAGCAAGACTAACGAAGAACTAAGCGGGTGGCTACTTCCATGAGGATATTATGTCTCTTTAGGGTCAGGCCACATTGATCGACGGCGACGGTAAGTCCATACTTTACCTTTGTGACCTGACCCTTGCACAAAGCGCAACACGGCACGTTTTTTATTGTTTCCCCAAATTTATAGGCGTAGACTACACCGCACAATTTTAATACTTCTGACTTGTCTACTTATTCCCATTATGTACTTTTTGCATGATATTATGAGTAGGCTTTTGGTATAAAACAAACACAGAAGTTGTTATTATGATTTTAATTTTAACAAACGAAAAGCACTAAACTACATATTACATCATGCTTTTATAATAAAAAAAATGATGTAATGTTTATTTTATTGACTTGCTTCTGAAATATGAATGTCGCTTCTACTATATCTGACATAACTTCATCCCATTTATAAATCTAGCGCAAACGAACTAGGTCTCTACCGACTTGAAATATACATATTATATTCCAAATAATATTACATTAAATCTAACAAGTCTTACAAATACAATCTAAAACTAAAATATATCTTTTTAATATCACCTATGCTAGTGCCTGAACGATCCAACATAGAAGTCAGTTCCGTACTATATACATTATTTATCTATATAGTTTAAAGATCATTTCTATAAAATAGTTGTGCAGGATCGTTCAACAAATACGGATATACACAGACTGGTACTAAATTACAGCAAGTTAATAACATTGTCAGTCAAAAGGCAATGTGTCAAATACAAGATTCAGTGGTATTTATTAAGGCTCCAGGCGTGATGTCATAATAGCTACTTTGTCAATTTACTATTAGTTAATTTAACTAAACAACAAACTAGAATTATTTAAAAAAATATTTAAATCTTACTACAAATGAATCGTCAATCAAAACAGAGTTACGGCAAAAACAATTTTCTTTTTTATGAAAACCACAAAGTGAACTACTTTTACCTATTGGTGCTAAAACAACATTGTTAACATAAAATATATATTTAAGGAATATGCAAGTTATAATATCTATTCCCGTTGTTGCATACTATATTTTTATACCTGTTTATTTGGTCACTTTATTTGTACTCGGTAAATCGAGATACTGTATGAATCATAATTAAATGGTACGAGCGCATTCCTCGATGCTAGAACTAGTGAAGCAAAATTGGATGTCTGATATTAGAATGTATAGATATTTGAAAATTTCACACGGTTTGATAGAGAAAGAGGATTATAAATTAATTATACTATGCAATAATATTGTGGGTTATTCTCGTCTGCGTTCTTTCGATGAGGAACGATGAGAGCGGCTGCGTCGAGATTCACGCTCACGTTCACGGTCCCGGTCGCGGCCGCGGGATCTCTCGCGAGACTCCTCGCGTTTGCTCCGACTGCGAGACCGACTGCGTCTGGAAGAGGAAAAATTTAATCACATTCACAAGACTGTTAAGTAAAAAAATACGCTATATTTACAAGATTGTTAAATAAACCAAACATAAATAGACATTCATGCATTTATGACAGCAAATTTTTTTTACTGTTGAAATGTGGATTATATACAGCTCTCTGATATAAGAAGGAATCTTCAGGAAATACGGTATAATAAGAAAATGTATTTATTAAACAGAAGTAAAACACCCGCAACACATGCGGTTACCTCCTCTCCCGCTCCCGCTCGCGGTCGCGGTCGCGGTCCTTGCGCTCGCGGTCCCGCTCGCGGTCGCTCTCCTTGTTGCGGTCGCGGTCGCGCGCGGACTCGCGATGCCTGCGCGCGCGCCGGTCCAGCTCGCGGCCGCCGACGTAGTGGCGCCGCCCGCCGCTGCGCTCGCGCTCCGACGCCCCGCGCTCTTCGCGACGTTTGTCTACAGTTTTCTAGAAACAATGGTAATATTAAAGGATAGTTTTTCGCAACTTTGCAGACTAAGCTCACCACACGTTTGCCCCACCTCTGTAACTCCTGAAAGTCAGGTAACATTTTAATAAGTAGCTTAGAATTTTGAAAAAAAAACACAAAAAACTCTTCTCTGTGTAAAGCAATGTCAGTGGCCTATAGGCGAGACGGTTTAAACGCTAATACCAAGTTGTCCATTAACCGTACGATAAGAAAATTCAGTGGAAATTAAAGAAAACCTCATTAGCAGTGATTTTTACTTTTTAGTAGTTACTAAAATTGACCACTATACATCTGAATGAGATGCAGCTCATACGTAATATTCGAGAATCATCACTGAGTTTGGTGTATCTTATTTTCGAATTTTTTTTTTCGAATCCAAACATTGGTCAGTCAAATATTGTTAAATGATTATTTAATTATAACTGATAAATAAATATAGGATATGTACCTTAAGTTCTGCCAATTTTTCTCGGATAGTAATAAATCCAAGATGAAGCTTTCCTCCGAAATGATCAGCTAGCCGCCTATCGTTATCATGAATACCCAGGTAAGCAGAACAAACTTCACAAACACGCAATTTCTGTTGTTGATAAGATGAAGCAGGCATAGAATTGCGATATTCCTGTTCAGCTACAGCCTTCTTTTTGCGCAATTCATCTATCTGGAAAAGTAATTATTCGTTAAGAAAAAATCCTAAGTAAATCATTAGCTACTCATATAATGATCTATTACAACTCACCTCTCCCATAAGCTTTACACTATCTTCCACCATGCCCTCTTCTCCTAGGGCCTCGGCGCGAGCTAGCTTCTGTCCGATCTGTTCCGCCAGCTCATGAACAGCATTAGCTTTTTCCGTAACTTCAGCAGACAATTCCTCTTGAGTCTCTGCGAGACGTTGTTTTGCCGCGGTAGTTCGACGATCGCAGTCAGCTATAAATGCCTCTAAATGTTCTGTCGCCTATGTATCATAAGATTAATGTTATTTTATTATAAAACTATAACCCTTTTCTCATAATAGCTTTAACAAACAAAAGAATCAGTGCCAAATTAGAACTTACAAGATGCTGCTATTATCTTGTTTTTGTCGCCATTTTAGACTCTTGGGGAAAGTAATTGTGTTGGTGACCCTTGTTTATGTAAACCACAAGGCAAAGATGTTATACTAACTAAATGTTTTCAAAATGTAAAAATTAAACAATATGTGAATTAACATATTGTCAGACCTTTGAAAAACTTATTCTCACAATGGTAGATAATTAACCTAGTCTCGATTCTATTATACATAAATGATTTTTAACAATATAATAAAGTATGTACTTACATCAATATCATAGAAATAGTCTTTGGTTTTTGATGCTAATTCATAATCCGCACGCAGAGCCAGATCATGTATTTTTGGACACTCACCTAGATCCATTCGCTGTAATAAAAATTAAAACCACATAAATACTAAGTGCCCTAAAACAACACATAACAAAATGCACATGACAGTTATTAAAGATTTTTTTCATTAAATTTGTAATAATATAAGTGTAACATTATCCTAACAGGCTTTTTAAAATAATATCTTAATACACAAATATCTCTCATAAAAATATTTTAAAGAAATACATACTACATCACCACAGCTCACACAGCCCCGGTTCACGCACAGGATAATGTAATTTATCATAAATACTTACAAATTATAGAGGAAACACCCTCCCGAATATCCTAACTAGATCACAAATATTTAGAGAGAACAGAACAAAAATGACAGTTATAGATAATTTATACAAAATAAACATGGGTAATATGTATCAAAGTTATAGTTCTGATTTAAAGGAAATTTTAGAACATCCTTGGTATTGCCATTTTCAATATTTGAACATTACATCAACTAAGTATCATATTGTCAATAGTAACTTTAATACTGAAAATATTATGTGTAGTGTTTCACATTTGAAGGATTGAAAACATTATATACCAATCATTAATAATTGACTATAATAGGTATCAAAGACTTTATTATTTGAATGCTATAGGTATATGTCACAGCCATCAAGTTTAATGCGTTCAAATCAACTAAATCATAATGAAAATAATAACAATAAATAAACATCTAAAAATGATTTGTTTTATAAGCAGCGGGTAAAGTATAACAGTATATATTATTAAAAACTATTTAGTTCACTCCTGCAATAACGTTCCTCACATGTGAAGTAAATAGAACTTTCTGCTGTTGTTTAGGATGAGGTAAAAAATAATTAAAAAGGCCAGATTGTCAGGCTACAACATATACATATTCAGGCAAATAATAAGAATAATATTCATTTATTGTTAATTAGAGTAAGAAGATGATTTGTCACAGTCCCAATTAATTTTAAATAAAACTTTACATTGAAAATACTTTAAATTTTAAGATTTGAATATTTTTTGTTTCTCATTACATGCAAAAGTTGATTGGATATGCTAGCCATTTAAACAGCACAGTACGTACCCAATGTAGTTAGAATGTATGACACCAAATTGCTCTCACCCGGACTTAAGATTTTTCATGTTCCTAAAATTTTCTCAAGTACTCACCGAAGCAGCATTAGTAACCGTTGGAAAATTTAATTATTTCAAGAGCCTTATTAAATTAAATACTGCTTAGCAGTAATAATACAATCAGCTAACTATAAATGTTTTTATACGTACATCTTGGTACTTACAGAACAGCCTAACTCATACAATCTATCCCTCATCTGTTAAGTATTGTGATGAGCAATAAAGACTAGTGTTGGGCATTTTCTGAAAAGCATATTTCACCACAGTTAATGCCACTCCGATGTAAGGATTCTCCAGCGACACTACATCATATTTTACGGCAAGAGTTTTAAGAGTGAAAATCAAACACATACATTAAGATTAATATTAACCATTACTATAGTAAAACAAAATATTTCATTGGTTGCAAATATAGTGTAATATCTCAATGTATGTAAACCAAAAAAGCACTGCAATTCCCAATATAAAATTGCTGAGATTTCATTAAATTTAGTTTGAACATAAAATAATAAAAAAACATGAAATTAGGTATGTATATCATTCTAGTTTAAGTTTAATGAAAACTCAGAATTAATTTCCCTTATATCCTTATCACAACAGATTAACTTACCGTGGATGACAAGATTTCATGGGGACAACATTGTAATAAAAACGATTTGCACACTGCATCATCATAAAATTTAACACCATGTCTGTCTGTTTCACCTGAAACGATTAATTATGCTTACAGTGAAGGCTAAATACAATGAGTTGAGTAATGCAGTTACTCTTGATATCAAAGTGTTAGTTCATTTTTGATAAACAATGCAGCAATAAAGTATTTTTTAGGCGAAAGAAATTTAATAAGAAAATGCAGAGAATCTAAAATATTATATTACCATTGCGAGCTGTGCCCATCAATTGGTCCAACATTGCCCTCATTTGCTCGTGTGCTGACATATTGAATCGGCGATCTGGCCAATTCCGTACTTATTCTATAAATTCCTAAATTAATAATTATATCCGAGATATGTGGCACAGAAATAATCCTATAAATATGGAGAAAGGTTCATAATTTATAATTTCCAGAACTTCTAGTAGCAACGACAAGCCAACAAATCAATCAAATTACGAAATGAAAATGGCGGAACTTTTTACTTTTAATTCTATTGACTAGATAGACTGACTTTGGAACATAGCTATTTCACTGTAGAATAGTAATGACCTTTATATTTTCTAATAAAGGAGCGTTTTGTTTTAGTTTTTTGGCTTATATTTATGCTTGGTTTTTTCTTTGAATATACGGCCTACCTAAAATAAAAATTGGCAACATTACTTAATGCTAGAAGTGTGAGTCATATATTATTATTCGCTAAGAGATCAGTAATATTCCACAGAATCATTTTAATTTATTTTGGTTATAATATTGAAATAATTGAGCATATTATAATTATTGCAATGGTTTTGCTACTGAATATTATCAATCAATATTTTATACTTTGTGATACATCATCTCAAAGTATGGAATATTTACCTATTGTATTTATAATAAATTAACTTATCTACATAATGTAACGCCTAGATTTTGAACTAGGCTGTATGTGCTAGAACACAGCCGCAAGACTGTGCGCGGGAGTTTGCGCCAACGCTCACCGTTTCTCTTTTCGTCAACCGCGTCCCGAGGAAGACAGTCTCGGACTCTCGGCCACGGCCACGCGAAGGACGGGCCAATCTTTGAAGATTGTTGTTATTGTTATTATCTTTTATTTATTTTTATTTTATTAGGAAAACTTACACCTATTACACAGATAATACAGAATTTAGTGAAGGAAGGCCAATTACAAGTTTCCACAGATACATACATGATAGAATAGAATAAGCAGACAACAAAAAGTAAGGAAGGAAATCAGATTCACAAGTGGGCGTTAAAGATGTGATCACACAGTAACTTTTTAAGCTTGTGAACACTGGTGGAAAACAAGTCAATATCAAGACTCTGACATGTCGCGTTAAATTCTCTACAAACTCTAATCATGAAGGAGTTCTGCCGATAAGTGCACCTTACAGATGGAGTATGCAGAAGTTGGTGTCTTCTGAATAGTGTAGATGGTACACGAAGCCCAAGTTTACTCGTTAATTCTGCACAGTCAGTTGAATTGTTCGCTAAATTAAACAAAAATATCATATCTGCTATTTTCCTACGCTTTTACGTGTATTCACCTTATTGTTCTGTGTCATATTATTAATTATACTCTTTTACATCATGTTATGAACTTATTTACACCCGTACCTGCTTACAATAGTAATATTAGATAACTAGATAATCCCATAGCTTAATAATCTATTGAAGCCGAATATGGTGTGTCACATACGTATTAATTAAAAGTTATTAAAATATCACTAATCTCAAATATTACTTTAATTATTACTAAACAAATATATTCATATTAGGTACCTAATATTTTATAATATCGGTATGCCAGTCTTTTGGGCACGTTACCGGTTGACATCGATGGGGATGAATTCTTTGATGCTTTTTAACTTTTTATTTTTGTATATATTGTTTTTATTTTGTATTAGAATTAAGTTGTATATATTTGTAAAATAGTATGTTTTATGAAACCAATAAATATATTGGTATTAACTTAATATTTAGAGTTATTGCTCGGGCTTTTATTGTTTTGTTTTGACAAGCTTTGATGACATTTGAATGATTTGACACACTTTGACAGTTGTTATCATTCAATAAAAGTAAACATGCATGCAGAAATCAGTTTTTGTAATAAAATGTAATAAACATGCCTAATACTATTAGAATTTTGCTTCCTATATTTCCTTACGATTTAAAGGAATTGTATTTCAAAGGACGTGTTTGTGTCTCAGACGATTTCACAATTACAATTTATATTACTAAATATACCACGAAAAATGAATTAACAAGTAATAAACTGTTAAAACGAGACAATGTAATTTACGGTTGCTGTGGTAATTATTTACCAAAGGAAGTAGGTAATAGATTTTATAACTTCCTTGTCATAGAAAACAATAATTCATTGTTGAAAATTAATCAGTTGGTAATAAATGGAAACTCCATTGGCACGACAACTGATTGTGTTCTTATGCTCTATGATTATGATAGCATTAAGGACTCTCAAGCTATTTGTGATACAACTGATGATTTCTTGACAAAACTAGTACATATAATTCAAAATGAGCATGGACTGTCACGTAGAATGGAACATATAACTGAATTTGGGAACTCACAATGGCTGGCTTCTTCAATGTTCCTACAACATATTTACAATTATTGGAAGTTAATAAATTGGCTTTTTTCTACAAATAAAAATAGTAAACAAGTAAGTTTTTGTATATTCTTAAAACAAATCAAGTAGTATATTTGTAAAAATACACAAAACTAATAGGATTGTTGAAGTTGGATTTGCTGCAGCATCATACTATTCATTCATTCTGCATACATAGGTAATTATATTTTTGAGCCGTTTGGGGTCGAATCACTCGGGTCATGGGGTCCGAGTGCGCGTCTTCTTTTTAGTGACCTTTCTAAACGGTTAGTTGACGCTTCACGTGACCAAAAGGCTGGCCTGTTTTTCAGCCAAAGAATTAGCATTGCCATTCAATGTGGCAATGCCGCCAGCCTTTTGGGCACCCTACCAGTCGACAGCTATGAGGACGAATACTTTGATACATAATTTTTAGTTTAATTTTTTTATTTTGTATATATTTATTTTTAAGAATTGTAAATAACCTTGTAAATAAAATAAATAAAGCATACTATATATTAGCCTATTTATGTACTTTGCTTATAATATCTTATTTCTTTATAGATAACACTAAAGCAAGGAAACTTGATGTGCGCACTAGTAATAGATGTCTTATTGGGATACTCAGTGCTACATTTACTCTCACAAGACAAGAAGGACATTAGTACTATGGTCATGGGCATCTTGGAGGTGAATTGAATCAACTAATCAGATCATATTGGTGACATACATCTTCTATACCTCCTATGTAAATTTTGATCTTCATAATTGTAATTTAAACCCAAACAGTACATTCCTTACCAAATGCTCAGAAACTGTTGCGAGTCTCTGATGTTACGATTTTATTTCATTCGCGCGTAGCATGGTATTTGCCATTTCCATCAAAGGTTATGAGCAACTCATTGTAAACAAACTCCTGCAACAGTAACTGGACTGGTTGTGGCTAAGGAGCTGCGAGAGCTGCCCCACGTCACGATTGACCATGTTGATGTCGCCAGGTTGCTGAAGGATATTGTTACTCTGAAAGTAAGCCTGGCTGAAATATAGTTCGAGTTTGATGCGTCTCAAAACAGCATCAGTGAATTGTGTGCCGTATGGTGTGGAGTCACCTGAGATCGTGTCAAAGGTGACGCGTCGTGATGCAAACAACGCATCGCTACTTTCGAGCCAGCGAAATTGTACTCGTCAACGTAACAGGCCGAAGTTATTGCAAGCGAGGCGCTGCCGCGCCCCGCCCGTCCCACCCCTGCCGCCGTACAGCCGATATCACAAGTTCGCCGAGCTTAGTCAGCAGCCCCTACGCAAACTCCAATCCAAAAACAGTAGCAAACCTAAAACGTTTTTTCCAAAGCTGCAAAAACAACCGAGAGGGCATCGGAAGAGTCGTGCCACTAGTCTCTAGGAAGGGGCAAGTAGAAAAGGATGGCTTCGTGAGTGTGAAACCAAAACGGAAGAAGCCACCTTGCCGAAATCGGTCCTGCAGTACCGACGACGCAACTGTATGTTTTTCGTCTGCATCACTACTAGGTGGAGGAAATCATAGAGCACTAATTCAAAGTGGACATTTAAGAGTGGTGAAATTGGAGTTACGACATAACGCTTATTTTTTTAACTCGTTTGTGGTGCGGTTTCTGATACCTAGAAATGTCCATGTAGGAAGATTTTAGGCCGAAGGGCGTCGTGTACAGACGTTTTCGTGGAAGGGTTCGTGATACCTCAGTCATCACTTCGTGTACAACAATAATATTATTAAGTATAATGTTTATATGTGTATATTTGTCATTGTATGTAACTAGTAGTCAGTTTATGACTTTGTTACCTGAAATAAATAAATTATTATTATTTATCTCGCTTTTATACTCGGGCCTTACGGAAGATACCCGGTTTTATAAAATGCTTACGGGAGACACAGGCCCAACTCTTAGAGGCCTATTGAAAACTTTGTCAAAATGGTATACCAGCTAGGACAACACACAGTTGCTCTATAATAGAGCAATCATGAATTGCTCATCATTATGTACACAATATTTACTAATAAATCAAATAATTAAAATGAAAATAATATTTATCAGATCTAGGTTGATCATGTATTTTTATTTGCAGAAATTAATTAATTCGCTATACTCTCTCCTAAAATGGCTGATGGGTGCACCAGTTGGATTAAAACTGAATAATGCATTTAATAAAATGTTAGGAAATTACTTTTCTTATCATGTGCAACTCTGGTGGTTATTTTTGGGTGGGTAATGAATTAAAATTATTTAAACATTTAAATGAACATGAAAATTTAATAAAAATAGTGTTGATATTTTCAGATGTATCAGGGGAGAAGCTTGATGCTGTACTCCACATATTCCATTATATAGGTTATGTAGGGTTTACATTTCAAACAGCTTTTGTCTCGGACCTAATATGCATAGCCACATTTCATTCCTATTGCATATATGTGTATGCAGCCAGGTAAAATAACATTATTATTTAATTTAATTATTATGTTCTATTAGAAGTAATTATTTGTTTTGTCTATTTCATCACAACTACTGACCTAATTGTGATGAAACCTTCTTCTAAATAATTAGATAGCATTAACTTAGGGAAGGACTTATTACTTACGCCTTTTTATCCCCAAAAATCATTTTAAAACGAAGTTGCTAGATGTTAGTTTGCTATGCCACCTATGACTGATAAACGTTCGTTATTTGTTGTTACTTGTAGACTACTTTTATTTTAGCTTTTTAACAGTGAGCAATAACGGTATAATCTGATTGAGTAATCATTATTGTTCTAGGTTATTCAATATTCAAGTATCTGGGTTGATTGCATTAGTAAGACTGTTTGTTGGAAGGAAATACAACCCTCTACGAGGAGGCATTGATTCCTGTGAATATACAAATCAAGAGCTTTTTGTAGGCACTGTGGCATTTACAATCTTGTTGTTATTGTTGCCCACAACTGCTCTTTACTACATAGCATTTACTACGGTAAGAAATAATATTTTATTATTAAGTATAATATAATTATATAATGCAGTGGGACCAGCATGGCTGAAATAATAAGTATAATATCAGAATTATAAATAGAGCATTTGGGGAAAACTAATTTATTTTTTATAAATTTTCAGTCTATTTCCTAATTGCCAAATATATTTGATTATTCGTCCAACCCTATCTATTGTCCATAAATCCTAAACTGGGTGCGTCACGTCACTCGTTAGCAGTGTTGGAAAATAATTCTTAATCAGTTTCAAGTAGAATAATCCAATTGTTTTTTCAGTTTAGAGTATTATCACTAATAGTCCAGTATTTATTGGCGAAGCTGATCTACATGGTACAAACATTACCTCTGTATGTCGTGTCACTATGGCTTACGGATTCGCCAAAAGTAAAAGGCAAGTAAAGCTTTCTTTTCTTCTTAAACACGATACAGAACTTTAATAATGTTGACTGTTAAAATTCCTTTCTATTTGCAGGAAACATTCTGGTAGAGGTGATTAATCAAGATATTAATTCGCCTCTTATACTTCGGATAAAATTATTTAACAAATCTATCCCACAGTTGGTGGATTTATTTCAGCCTCCCGTTGAAGTACCTAAACAAGTAGAATGGACTAATCTACTCTCAAATGTTCTGGTCGGAAAACAGATAGTATAAGATAATAAAACAATTAAGACTATTTTGACTCATTTTATTATCGTTCGATATTTCATATTGCGTAAAAAATAAAAAGTTGTTTGGTCACCACGCGCGTAAACGTATAAATGCTAGATACTTAAAACTATTTGCAGCAAACTGGGCAAATACATTTGAGTAATATTACGCAAATAACAAACCATTGTTTTGACCAACTGGATGTGTAGATATTACTAGAACTATTTTTAATACATTAATATTTTAAAGTCACACAAATCGTTTAGAGGTATGTTACACAGTGAAACTATCTAATTACTATTTTTGTTATGGGCTATGTTATGAAGGCTAATTTGTATGTAATATTGTAAAACACAGCGATTTAAATATCATAAATCTTTAAATTAGAAATCCTATCTACAGTCAACTGTTTTCCATCAATTTCTCTCATGTTATAATATAGTAATTATTCATTTAAAGTTACGTAACCTAATAACAATAGATATTTAATTACTGCAACTCAATGTGTTCATAAGGCAAGAAACGACACACTTGTCATTATGTTAATAGATAAAATTATTTTGTACCAAGTTTGATTCATAGATACCCAATTTCACAGCATAGAAACCGGGTTGTCTATTAATAACTTGGTATTGCAAATATTTTAAGCAGAATAGATACATAATGGTATTAACGAACACTTAACACAAAGTTAGTGCATGCCAAGTAGGATGTAGTGATACGCTCATGCAATTATTGCCCAATAGTAACTAGGTTAGTCACAAATTTATTACTGTAACATCTAAAGTTTCAATAATCAATTAGAAATCATATTAATCCTTAAAATTACTTTCAAATCTGTGTAAAACTAATTGTGTGTTGAGCACCTGATTGTAATTAGAGGCGAAAGTTAGTGTTGCGAAATGTATAAAAAATATTTCCATAAGTATAAATAGTTCGTAATGATACAGCACAACAGAGACATCTAACATAAACATTTATTGCTCTAATAATATTTTCATCTCGAATGTATTGTCCAATACATAAATCTGATTGTATCTACATAAAAATGTAATTATTATGCAAGTACAAAATACATACATAAATTTATACATGTCATTGCAAATTCTGTTGATAAATTTTAATATTAAATTTTAACAATTTCATACATACCTCTTTACCTACTATTTACATAAATATCTTTCCAAAATATCTTTGTCCACCAATAGACTAAAGTACATTACATATCTATTTATTTATTGAAGTAATATTAATGTGAGTTCAATAGCTCCTAAGTTTTACACCGAGAATATGTGCACTCAAGTGATAATTATATTATTAATTCAACATAACAATAATGTCTGGAGAACATCCAAACAAAGATCTATTTACCGTATTACGGTAATTCAAACTCCCTCCAGAAGATATTTTAAAGATGGACGCATAATTTTTATTATCATGTATAGAAACAACACGTGTTGCGTGAAACTAGTAGCTACATGGTGTGCGGCATTTCACACAGTGCTAGTTCTGCGGTGGGTAGGCCAAAACCGTTCACATAGATACATATTATATTGATCCTTAACTATTTCATTATCATCACAGATATTAGTAAAATTAGGAAAATGTGATAACAATCACAGTAATCGAGTGTATTCCTTTATGATCAGCAAGGTTAACTAGAAGCGATGTTTAAAGATTCGCTTGATAAGTATCACTATGATAAAAGCTAACGCTGCGGCGGCACGTCACGACACAGATGTGATGATGATTTGGGGACGTATCTAGTTCTTGAGTACACACCTGTAGTCCTTATTGACATCCGATGCCGAATTTGGTGAATGTTCTTTAGGTCTAACTGTACCGCGACACGACGCTAACTTTGATTCCAAAGCCTACAATGAAGAAAAGTACACAGTAAATGATGATGTTAATATTAGTAGGTGATAGGAAATCATGTGCAGTTACAACCAACACCTATAATAAATATAAAGCCAACTGTACAATGTAATATACACAAATGATGGGTGCGAAGAAGCTGAAAGTACAATATTAAGTTAATACTTGGTGCAATATAATATTGTTATACTTTAAAGTGTTGCAACAGTCGCTTAGTTTCGCTATTCCTATATTATAGAGTAAATATACAGCTATATACAATTATAACTAATTAATTTTATCTAAATATTACATTACATTATTAACTATTATGGCTGTAATGTAAATAAAATACATCAGAAATAACAACTATTGACAATTTGTAAATGTCTATGTAAAGCTATGTGTTGAACAGAACAATAATTTTCCTATTTGTACAAGTCATTACAAATCTCATTGATTTTGTACTTGTTTAGATTTTCCCTGATCGGGCCCTTTTCTGATAGAAGCAAAACTTAGAATGTTTTCTAAACCCTCCCGAGATCGAACGGCAAATGATCTTCTCAACTTTCCATTTTCTGTTTGCGTAGGCCGCACGAACGGCTGTTCTGATGCGCGTTGAGATAATGTGAAAGGCTTCTTCAATAACCGATCTGGTTCAGGTCCTGAATGCTGTCGTGCGTATGTTCTTTGGTTTCTATACTCAACAGAACCACATTTATCGAATTCACAGTCATTCAATCCAGTGTCTGTGTTTGAGCTGGATTCGCTCGGCGAAGTTAGAGGGTGATTAGCGGCTGGAGGTGTTTCACAGGAGCATTTAACCTTACCACATTCACGGCAAAGAAACCTTTCAAGCTGGAAGCAATAAATATCATGCATACTACACAACACAACCATGCAAATACATACAAAAATCAAGACTCTACAATCAACTTGTTTATTATAACGAATCTACTATTATTTCGTTTCATGGTGCAGCTTAGTACGACCAATAAACCTCATGTAAGTTGAAAACTACGTAAATAATCTAACTAAGAAAAGTAATATGAAAAAAGCGTAAATCAGGATTATAGAAATGAAGGGGTTAATTTTAAGTGGTAGGTGTAATAATATAAGGGATTCTAAAATATACTATGATTGTATTATAATTAGTGATGTACCGTATCGTTAAAAATACATAACTGCGGATACGGATTATTGGTGTCTATATCCGCGGACACGGATTCGAATCTTAACTTCCTTACTCTGCCTCTTCCTTGACCTGAACTATGCGAGTATTTTGTATGTTTATAAGTAGTTTAGTGTGACACGGAGCAGATTTGATATCGATTTTGAAGACGGTTAAAAAGAGAATTTAGATTAACTTTTTTATATCTTATAGACAACAGAAAAATAAATTAATCTTATAGCTTTCTATAATCAATGTTTAAATATTACATTGTTTTAATAAACTTATCACAATGATTTAATATACTCATTTTAAGATGATTAGCTCCTTTAAGACTTGCAATATAAATGAGTAAATTTGTATTTTTTATAAATAAACAATAATTTGAATGAAATATAATAATATACAAGATCCGTTCCAGATCTGCCAAAAAATTAACGGATACGGCTACGGATCTTATTTCTCCCGCGAATATGGATGTCTGGCACATCACTAATCATAATATTATATTATTATAATAAAATAAGCTTATTTTAAACTGACAGTATAAATTTAGTTTGTAGGTAGTGTAGTTACAGTAGAAGTAATCTGTATTTATCACTTCTCAATAAGTAACGAAATAGTATACTTGCCTAGTTCTCAACTCAATTTTGGCTTTTATTAAGATAAAATGATAATTACAAAGGTAAGTTTCGATACAGAGTATAATGTGTACTTATTTCAAACTGATTGGCTATAAAATCAGTTTGGAACAAGCTGTTTGTAACATACCTAACATAATGGCAGGTGATATCAATGTGTAACAGTATGATATGACCTGCCATCGTGATCACTCTACATCATAGAAATCTATTGATATTAGAACTTCAATTTTAGCTACTCCACCAAGTGACTAATATAGTACATAACATCCTACTAAGTTAGTTCTTCTAGTATAGAATATGTCTATGCATGGTCGCCGGGGGAAATTCTGGCATGGGAAAAAGGCAGTTTGGCTGTTTAGTTAAACTATGACACAAACATTTTTACCATAAATATTGGCTTGGAGTTCACCATTATATGATAATATATATAATATTTGAGTTTATATAATTATAATTTGATGTGACAAATAATTTTAATAGTTATCAAACATAGCAAGGATTCATTCAAACATTAAAGTAGTTTACTATAATAACTTTCGTGAGTGTTATCCATATTATCTACTATATATACCGGTTGTACTCACGTTGATATTCGGGAATGCCCGACTAGTTTCGGACTCTAACGGAGCCCTTATTCATGAGCAGGTGACGCGGCGGGGTCGCGAGCCGAACTGCGCGCACAACGCACCTTAAAATTAAGGTATTGCGCATTCTACAGCTTATAAATAAATACATACAATAAGATAAACAAATAAATACATATAATACCAATAAATAATAATATATATCCCTTAGCTATATCCTTAATACCTGGTGCATTCTAGGGTCACTATTACTACCAATAGAACTAATACAGCTTTGACTAGTGTAAATACACTTAGTTGACTCACCCCCACTTTACGCAGTAGATCACCAACTATATTTATGGCTGTTACCCGAGAAGATGGTGTCATTGCGTTGCCATTTATTTCACCTGTTGCAGACAAAATAATCAATGTGCAGTTATTATTCAACACAGTTAATTACGACGGTAATTAGCACTTTGTCATTATCACTTAAAATGCGTTAATACCGTGTTTTGCATTTAAACTAGGTCAAGATAGATGGAATATAATCAAACATTGCATGTTTTACTTACGTTTTTGTGGTGACATAAGTGAAGTTTGTGTTTCTATTTCAACTTGAGTTCGAGATGGATTGGGAATGTGTCCATTGACTAATGAGGTATCATTTGTACTTTCATCCCCTTTCTTTGGTTTTGGAACTTTTTCCATTACTTTCAGTTCATGCTTCAGATCTGAAATATTAAAGGTTTTCCGCTTAATATCTAATGAATCAGGATGAAAATTAAACTAAGCTAAAACTGCCCTTGCCTTTTGTATGCATTCAACTCTGTCCATCCTAAGGTTGTCTGTAAGAGATCGCCTAGTGCGATAAGACCGCCCATTGTACATTATCCTTATATTACTGTACTTATGTTTATTTTTGGTGTACAATAAAGAGAAATCTATCTATCTAAGCATCTATATTGAGTACACATTAATCAGAAAAATGTTTTGGAAAAAACTACATTAATGTCTGATATATATAAAAACAATATATATTTACTATGTTTATTGTACATAGAACTTATTTCAATTACTCCGCCAGCTCTGGTAATTTCACTTCACTTTCAGTAATACTATAAGAAACATAATAAATATACTATAAAATATTAATTTTAGGTTTTAAACTAATATTATCTTATTTTAGTCATTGAATATTAGATGAAAAACGATTAGGAAGATAATTTATTAAGATATTCTTGGTTATAGGATTGCCATCTGATGTGTTTAGAAATTTTATAGACCATTTAGAATTAAAATCAGTAATGAATAACCTCTGGCTTCATCTGTCGCCCTCTGCAACCTGATCCTCAAGTTCTCAATTTCATCTACTTCATTCTCCAGCACAGCATTCCTTTCATATGCTTGATTCAACATTGACTCTATGCATGATACAGATTCTGATATGACTCTGAAATATAACAATATAAATAAGAGAAGTTTAGTAGAGTTAAATGCATAATCATTTAGCTCAGCCTTTTGAAACAAAATCTGTTATGTAATTTACAGCTAACTCTAATTTTCCAGAGACACAAGACCTTACACAAAAAGGCACTTAACAGCTTATTCCTCAAATGATTTTGGTTAATGCACTAAAGTAACATGAAGTTAAATTAAATCTTAAACTAAACAACTGATACAACTTTATAATACTGTGACTGTGACCTTACCTCTGACCTCTTTCTAAATCATCGTTTTTTTGCTCTAACTCTCTGATATACACTCCTTGTTTATCTTTGTCAATTTTTAATGCTTGTAGTTCATTTTCTAATGCATTTGTTTCATGTTGACTCCGTTCCAATTTGTTCTATAAATAGGGAAAATTTTAGTACTCCATTTAAATAAGTAAAAAGAAACATGAAGCTTATTAATTATTTTGTTTACCCTTAACATTTCTATTTCATTTTTCAGACGTTGGTTTTGATGTTCCAGATCTCTGTTTTGTTTTTCAACTTGTACTAATGAAGCTTCCAATTCCTTTTCAAGTGATGCTGAATTCTCAGTATATTCATCTAATTCTTGTTGTGTATCGATAACCCTAAAAATAAATGAAAAAACCAATCAAAGAGTGAATCATATAATGCAATTTGTCATTCTGAGTTATTCATGATGTTTTCAAGTTTTCCCATTTACTATGTACTTACTTTTGTTCATAATACTTAGCTTGTTTCTTCCAATACTCAATAGTTTCCGAATCTGATTGTCTTGGAGATTCCATGATTCCAACAACTTACTACTTTCAATATTCGAGATTCCAAGGATGTCTAACGAATCATAACAAAATAACGTTACAGGTTTTACCAACTATTGCGCAGATATTGTATTTATTGTTTTATCGTGCCAAACTCGTTTCGATCAATATTTCTCACGTTTATAATACAAATCAGTCGTTAAAACACTAAAAATGACACAACTTTGTCGTTAAAAATCCAAAACAAGTGTATTGTATTCCCAATGAAATTAAAATGGCTGCCAAAAGAAAGACAGAGAATGACAGCTAATAAGAAAAAAAATAATGTCAGTTAATACCTAATTTGAACATAAGGTCATAAAGCCACGATCATATTTGGTGATATTATAGTTTTGTTCAATATTAATACCCCCGTTGCTTCCTGTAAGACATGAATCATAGTAGATCATTAATTGCTTTTATCATCATTTACCTAACCATTTCCCTATCACGTTAGAGTTTAGGTCTCTGTGTGTTAATGGAAGAATCCATCCACCACCCATCCGCGTGAAGCGCAGCTTAACCTTCATTAATCGAAGCATGCAACTGATAAGTACTGAGCTAAGAGGTTTGAAAGATTTCTAATATACATTATCTTTATTTTATACGGATTTTCATCAATTCGGACAAAGATTAAAGTAAAAATAATGTATTCTTTACTGTCTCTTTCAATAATATGTGGAAATGTCTATAAACTTTTATTATTTAGTCATGCCATACGTCAGTTTCGTTTTAAGTGAGCTACAGGACGTGTAAAGGAGTTTAAATATCGATACAAATCACAAACATACAATCTATGCTCATCCCTATTTGACTTTTGTGAGTGAATGTACAATCTTGAACTTTTGACAGATCAGCGTCAGCTGACATGACAATCTCTTGACTCTTCACGATTAAAATTATTTGTTATGAATTAAATAAAAGCCTTTGATACACCTGATTTAAGTGAAGATTTATTATGAATTTTCTATTTAAACCACTTAACATTGTTAGTGCCAACGCATATTACACATTCTTTTTGAAATGCAATGTTATCGACGATCGAATTTCAATATCATTATTGTTTTTGAATGACGTGTAATGTTTCCAACGGCGGACGCTGAAGATATTTCACAGGTCACGTCATTAACAGCGAAGTCAAGTGCTGCTAGCGATGCTCAAAACTCGGCTGAAAATACTCAGACCGCAACACAACCAAGCAACAGGGAGTTAACCCTCAATATGTTAATTAAAGAGATGGTCTTTTGCATAGCCCTGGCTCTGACAACGTACGGAGCCCTGCATAACACGTAAGCCTAATATTTATTTATTTACCAACATGGACTAAAATAGAGACTTGAAATTAAAGCAGGTCTGCAGGCAGAGTAAATATTTACACACACATAGGGCACTCTAGCATCAAATACTTAATTGACCATTATTTTTAAATGCCAACAATGAGTTTATTTGTTTAACTTGTATGATTGACTAACAGGAAATAATAATAGCTAATATGTGAGACTTCTTTTACAAAAACTATATCTGTAAACACCATTATTTCAAGCAACTAAACTAATCTTATTCTAAAGATAATTTTATGTTAGAGTATATTGAAGGCTAAATTATTGCTTATCATTAGTCAGCTAAGATTAAGAATATTATTGCAAAAGGTCATAAAGTAATCTTATTTGCAGGCCAACAAAGATATCCAAACACCCGCAAGCTACAAGGTTCTTCAGATCAGAGTCAGTTGTACAAGACTGGTATAGAGGACAACTCAGCAATGCCCTAGCTACTATAAATCGTGCAGATGTGTCCTTTGTGATGTACTATGCACCTTGGGATGCAGAATCTCAGTATGTTCGGGGAGAGTTTGAGAAAGCTGCTTTTATTCTAAAAGATCGTGTGAGTATTAAATTATATAGTGTCCAGTGAAACAATACTTATAAATATTTATGTAGTTAAATTTACATGTAGGTACATATTTACTGAAAAGAGGCAATAAATACAGGGTTTTTATAATAATGTAAATCATAACCTATGTTAAATAATGTGTTTACACACTCTTATTTGTGTTATTAAGTGTTTAAAATTCGCAAATTATTTACTTTAAAAACTGCTGGGCAAGTGGGAGAATGAACATAGTTAGAAGTAGTTGTAAAAATGTAATAACAGGCCAATATTCTTTTTCTTTATTTAAATATTCCAAACCGTTTAAAAGTAGAATTTGATTAAAACCTAGTTGTGTGATTTCAGGTTAAATTTTCGGCTATCAATTGTTGGAATCCAGGAAGTGAATGCAGATTACAAAACAATAAGATACCCTCATGGCCCATTTTAATGGTGTACACAACCATTTCACGAGGAGTTCTGTACAACGGTAAGAACACTTTCAATGCTTGATTATCAAACCTCAGGATCTTGCAGCGTAGTTTTTATCGAAAGCGCAAGTATTAAAATATTCCTTATTTTGATTGGGTTAAGTGTAAAATTCAATTGTTAAAAATATGCTCTGTTGTCCCATCCAAATTCGAACTACTAAGATATATTTGCCGTTACTACAGTAACAGCATATTTTTTTTTTTCTTTCTTTTTTTCTTTTAAAAAAAAACGTCGCCCCACACTAGGAATTTCTCCTGTATCGTAGTGCGTTTCACAAACATGAAATATTCACAACACAAACACCCAGACTCGGGACAAACATCTGTGGTTCGCACAAAGTTTTGCCCCGTGCGGGAATCGAACCCGCAACCCTTAGCGCAGCAGTCCAATCGCTTAGCCACTGCGCTAATCAGGTCGCCTATACAACATGTATATGTATAACAATTACACTCCAATGTAATTAATTTTTTCAGGGCCACGAGATGCTTACAGTATGGTCAACTTCTTAGAAATTATGATGAGGCCTTTAAGAAGAGTATCTTCTTCAGAAGATCTTGTCAATCTTCTGTCTCGTTGTGATGTGGGTACATATAACTTTAAAAATATATATTATTGTTGGTGCTCTGACAATACTGTCTATTAATTATTTATTTTATGGACATGTGTTTCTGTATATTGTTTAAATATCTATGACGTCATATTTGCAGGCTGTAGCAGTTGGATATACACCGTTGACGGATACTTCCAAGTATTACAACGTTTGGTACACGGTCGCGCTAAAAGCTAGAGAGGCGGATACCCTCGGCGAGATATGTTTCGCGGCTGTGACGTCAGAGGAACTGGCCGCTGAACTTGGTGTTGAGAGTGTACCGAACGCACGTCTCATGTTGTGGAATGATACTAAGGTACTAAGTCACAAATAAGCTAAAAGCATTTCCTAATATAAAATCACGTCTGTATTCACCGAAGCGGTAAGCAGAGGTGTGTATGTACAACTAAATTTCGCCAGATATGTTATATATCAACTGGACATAAATTCCGACTCTGTGCTGCGACTGAGAATTACCTAAAGGAAAAACCCAGTAACACTGCCCGACCTGGGATTCGAACCCAGGACTACATGGTCTGCAGTCGCGCCAAGTAACCATTAGAATAAGCAGGCAGTCTAACATTTTATGGTTGTAATTATCTCTAAAAGCCTCTTAACCATCATTTCTACTGTTGGATGTTTGTTGTTATCGCAAACTCAAACGCCCAGAATTCATAATCTCAACAACAAACACTCTAGTATACAAATTCATCAGAAAAACTATGCACATAACTATGTTCGCACTTCGATAACATTACAACAGTCGTTACTGCAAAGTTATGTTGCCAGTAATTGCTTGTTTGTCACAATCAACTTTTTTCTCTAGGAGTATATTTCGCGGGACGGTGATATTCAAGCATGGAACGATTCTTCTCTTATACAATGGGTGCTGGAGAACTTCTCGCAGCCAGTGGCGAGGATCATGCCGATGTGGAGGAAGGCATTTAATTTCGAGAGATACGTCGATGGCAATCCAATATTGATCCTATTCACGCCGCTCAATCCACTCTATGAACAATTGCCGTCATACGCTTTGGTAACTTGTTTTATTATTAGCTAATCAATTGCTACTTTAGCATCGTGGTAGATTAACGTGTTGTAAGAAAGGCTTGGACCCTAATAAAGAAAGCATTGCTAACATTAAAGTCTGTCAAGGCTTGTTAAGATATTTTTCTGTTCATTTTTATATATATTTTATAAGGCGAGGTTTAAAGTGTAAGGCGACGTACACTTGGAATTTCTCACTTACACAAACACACCCGGGGTAAACATCTGCCGATCGCACAAATTTTGTCCTGTGCGGGGGTCGCAACCCTTAGCACAGCAGTCCAATCGCTTAACCACTGCGTCAATCAAGTCAATCAAGCATGTGTGCACTCCAATTCTGAATAATTTTCGTACAAAGGGCAACTATCATGATTCAAAAAAATAGTAAGAGCTGGAGCACTTTTTGCATACACTAGTTCTGCAATTGGACTCTGTAAATATCTTTATTTCAATGTTATTCTTTCTTATTTCAGTTGCGAGAAGTAGCCATGGAGTACTACAACTGCAAAAACAATGACAGCAGTCAGTGGACTTCAGAACTTGTGAAGCTACAACAGGTCCAGAGACTGCTCTATCAACAGAAGAACTTCACGAAATTCTGTCAAGAGTTCAAGTTTAAAAAACCTATTAGAAAGCATACTCGTTTTTATAAAAAGGAAGTAGAGTCGCAAAACAACAAATATCCTTGGTACAATACGACGCAAAAACACCAGAAGAATGGAGTCTTCAATTTCTTATTAAAAAGAGGTTTTACGATATCGAAAGCTATTGAGAACGCAGAACATAATTCTCAGCTGCTTTCGTCACTGGACTGGCTGCAAGAATGTGGTATGAAGGCTTTGCCCGCTGAGAAGAGTTTCTATGAACATTATGAGCAGTGCCAGTCCATTGAAGAGAACTTCAGTCATGAATTTGACAGCAGTACACAACCAGAAGAGTAAGTTGCCTTTTGATATTCATAGAAATGAACTGTGTAAGCGATTTGCTTTTTTTTCTTGCATTAACTTTATTGCTTATCTTAGTAGATATCTATCTATAAGAGGTTATTATATGCAAAACAACATCCTGTATAATCTAGATTTACAATTTGCGATTACAACGGTCATCGCATAAGTGTGAGTGGCATCAATACACTTGATAGAAACAAGTAATGAAAGATCAGGAAATTCTTTATGTCATGCGACAATGCTTTTTCAATAACTATAACTAAAATTTACGCTAGTATTCTCCGAAGGGGTAAGCAGAGGAGTATATTACATTAGCTATCTACAATGTCTTTTTTATACCAATTGACAGTACTTAACGTGAAGCCACGTATTACAAATATCACGTTTCAATTTTCAGGATAGAAACCACAATGCTTCCATTCGAGGACGATCCGTTGTCACCAGAAAATTTGTTACAAGAGAGCGTGAAGCATTTCTGTAAGGTGATAAGGTTCGCTCACGAGTGGGGAAGTCCCGTGTACCCCACAGGACCCACTAATGTGGACGAGAGACGCAGTAACATATCGCACATAGAAGGACTTTCGTGCGCCCGTAACTTCAGCCTGCACATAATAGCGGTGGATAGTGTACGGAATCACCACTTTGCGGAGTCCCTCGGTATAGATATTAGTAATAAGAAGGATAAGACAGCTGTCGTTATATTAGATAGCAAGGTAAATTTTAGCTCTGTAATATAAATAATTACATAATAGTGCTTTTGTTATATGAATTTAATTTGCCAGTTGATAATGGAATTTTTTATCTGAAATATGTCTAAACATAGAAGTAATCCCTACTCTCCTCACTTAGTTCAATATATAATGCTTAAGTATCTTAGATTCCTTCTAAACATAATTAATATTGATGATATTCCATTTGTATAAAGAATACTACGTACCATAAAATATTTCAATACATTTTCGCAGCACGAAAGTCAGTACGTACTATCAGAAGACTATAACGCGAAGTCAATAAGAGACTTCATATATAACTTTACAAGTAAAAGTCTGAAGCGTTCGTTGCGGTCGCACGTTTATGATGAGCCGCACACGCACTACTTTGGGTCAGACGGCGCAAGCGCACAGATGGGTATCAGCAATAACTCTGTGCATATAATAGACCTCACTACTAGGAGTTTCAGGCGAATGGTGAAGACGCCCGGCACAGTAAGTATAACATATCTATAATTATTGTGGAGTTGTAAGGGGGTGGCCTTTGTTCAACAGTGGACGTCTTCGGGCGTGATGATGGTGTCAAACACCAAATTTCGACCTTTAGGCATAGAAAGCCTAATTATTCTGGATCAAGTGAACTACTATCCATTCTATGATCCCGGAGTGTTATCTTCGTCTATTTTTAACATCACGATCTTGACATACATCATCAGTGTATTTGTTAACAGATGACGTTAGTAGCGGTGTGTGGGGGCGCGTGTAGTGCACTGACGACGCGTGCGCTGTGTGAGGCGCAGCGGTTACTGGCGGAGTGCGGGCTGCGCATGCGCGTGGCCCGGCTGGACGCGTTACGTCACGACCTGCCGTGGCACTACACCGTGCACCACTACCCCACGCTGCTTGTGTTCCCAGCGCATAGGTAGATATTATCTTTTCATGTTAATTGGTGACAGCTAAAAATACTATAGTTTTATTTTCTAACATTAAAGAAAGTGCAAAACGCTAGAAATCTAATAGAATAATAAATGCATGGGGATGACGTTATGTCTTGACTATGTGCCTAATACTTATTCTATTTTATTTCTATTCGTCTAACGTTTTGGCACTTGTCTAAGGCCTCAGCTCTGGTAATATTAATAATTTGTTTGTATTCTCACGCCGCATGCGGGACACCTTTTTTTTAAATTAAGAAGTAATAAAATGTGTAATGTATTGCAGGCGCGGGGAGGCAGACAGCCAGTCGTACCCGGGTGAGGCTCGCGTGACGTCAGCGGGCGCGGTGGGCCTGGCCCTGCGCTCGCTGGCCGCGCCGCTCCACCTGCGCGTGCGCATCGCGCTCTGTGCCGCCGTACAGGTACACTTAATATTATAACTAGTGGCATGGCACTGATAAGCTTGCCTCTGTCTGGTTAAAAATAGAAATGATTATGCAAGTCATTAAAATCTAAGCATGTTTTGTATTTTTGCGGCGCATAGAATGCGGAGTCGAATAATAGCAAATTGATTAACATCGCATTTGTCAATTACAAGGCCATTCATTATCAAGTCCAGACATCTCGGGCACTTTCCAATCTTATAATAAACATGCCAATCAATATTATTGTGACGTTAACCTCTATTTTGGCCTGTTTACAGCCTATCGTTTGAAATAGAATTAATTGTATTCTTTGTTTAGGGCAACACCGAGAGAAGAGTTTGTCTAAACGACATAAAAGAACAAGTAACTACAGTTATCGGCAGAAACCTAAAATACTGGCGACAGACTGAAGACGAAGAGCTTAAAGAAGCCTTATTCAAAAGACTGCAGCACTTACATACACTCGCGTTGGACTTAAGTTTATTCTATATCACAGATCTCAGTGCACAGAGTGTGAAACAGACATCACTCATGGACACCCTTAGTGCGCTATCGAAGCACTGGGACATCGATGTGTCAGTTTTAAGAAAAAATGCCACTGTTACATCACTACGAAAAAGAAGTTGATATTAGTTATAACTATGTAAATAGTGTATATTGCTCATATAGAAATATGTAACTATGTTATTTATTTTTGAAGACCGAATTACTATTAAACGTTGAAAACAAAGGTCTCTATAATACTTATTTTACTTTTTTACTGATGGCTTTTGGTAAGTGGTTACGCGATCAGAGATAATCGGCGACATACAGTTCAAACATTTTGTTATCAATTACAAATATTTTTTTAACAAAGTAATTAGATGATTCAGTCTAATATTTTATTTAACCCTTTAAGGTTTGTACAATTCGCGGTTAGTGTAATGTATAGGCATTACTTGCGGTTTTTGCAGACAGATTTCATTAAACACTTCAGACAGATAAAATGCGGACTTAGTACGAGATTGTGCGATATAGGTATTTTAATTATGCACAATCATGATATGCCCTACGCATAATCTTTATGGATAATAAAAGGATATGACTATAACATCCTTTTACCTAATACAAGATGCTATCAAGAAATAAATCAATTAGAACGTAATCGTACCGGTTTGACATCTTGTGATATATATATTATCACCCTAACACATCTTCCACTATAAGAAACAGTAGGTAATTAAGGGTGGTGGTATAGTTTAAAGAAACCATATTTGATCACGTTTGCACCGCCAGTACTTTCACCATAACCTACTGTGACAGTGTACCTAGTACCTAGTGTAGGTATTACTTTCAGAATAAAGGAAACCGCCCGTTTTCTTTTGAATATTTTAGGGTGAAGTGGGTGTTTTCCTTTTCGGCTTCCTTTGAGAGTAGATATATTTTCCGACCAACCATTGTACAAGTGCTTCGCGAAAACAATATTATTTTACCATTGGCTTAACCGCGAATTTGCGTAGATTGCGTATGAATGTTACGTAGTTAACTTATGGCTTGAAAAGGCTAGCACTAACAAGCCTTTTAGAGTTTCAAAAGAAAAGTAACAGATTTTTTTCAATATTATTATTTTGACTTTAGAACTCCACATCTTTGCCGAAGAAGGAGAGAGTATTTTGCTTGGTGCTGCTGCGCCAGCCACGCACCACACTCAGTATTGTTGTGATGGACTTCTTTACATACATCGCTGTGAAATACACAAAAATACATTAATACTCATATACATACTATTATAATTTCATAGCTTTTGCTGGCTGCTGTTGGTGTAAAACGTATTGGCGATCATCGCTATGAAAGTAGGATCAAGTTACTGAACTTCGAATACGCACCGAGATCGCTAGAGTCCGAATAGTTTGGAAACTTGTGGTGGAAAGGCTTGACTATGAACACCAAGTCAATGCCCACTACACCTGATATATAATCGCTTAATGTTCCTGCGACGCGTTCGTCGCTGCTGCTCTGGTGAACCTAAATAACAAACAATTGAAACAATCCGATATTTAGGTATCCACCAGTCTGCCATTTTGTAATATAAAGTAACAAACCTAATCATTATACTTTTCAGCCTTAGGTTAAGTTAAATAAAACGCTGTTACAAGCTAGCCTTAAATCTTTGAGAATAAACTAGAATTTGGATTTCACAACACAGTAAGGGTAATAAAATCCAAAATGGCAGTTCAGTAAAATAAATATATAGAGGAACACCTCGTAAATGCGGCCATCTGGTAAGCGAGCTTTTCTGGCTGCATATTCACCAATCTCTTGTAAGGTGCGGGAATTGCTTGGTTGGCGCAGCGAGTAACGCCAAGGATACAGAATGTACTCCTGTAACAAGGTATAATCATGAGAACATAGGTTACAAGTACACAAACAGTTCCTTAATAGGAACTTGACTTTCTCTTGCCCCGTAATTAATATGTCTGAACAAATCATAATCTAAGTAAGTAGGTCAGGTAGGTCATATTTTTCTTAACGACCTTATAACAAGTTTGGTGATGAACTTCAATTAGGAAGTAGGTACGCAAAGAAATGCCTTTAGCTTTAGGGTGGCACCGTTTATGGATCAATGTGCATCTGGGAAAATATTAAAACGGCGTTCTCTATATATTTCGTCACGTGCTATTGGTTCGCCACCCCTGCTTTAGGGTATGGCTGTCTTCTATTTTTATTCAAACCCTAAAGTTCCCTACCGCGCAAATGTAGATATCATAATGATATTTAGGCACTAATACATGTAAATATACAAACCTTTCTAGGTGTAAAGCTGGCATGTAAATGTATGGCCAAACTAATGACGTCACCCAGCTTATCAACATACTTGCGTAGTGCTTTCGCTTCGGCAGAGGAAAAGGGTTTAGTACCAGGATAGTATTGACAGCATCTTGGTGGCGTTTTGTGTACGTCATCTGAAAACGTACAAATTGGATTTACAGATTCTAAACCTCCAGGAATAACTCTTTAACGATTTTTCTTCAACAATCCAGATTTAAAAAATAATTAAAATGTCCAAAGTGTGATGATGATACTTATATTTGCATAGAAGCCATAGCGGAGATTAGCTTTTAATTTTAATCAAAACGTGTCCCAAAGTTCGTATCACGCGCCGTATTGCTGAATCTCAATAATTATACTCCTGATATGGTATTAAATAAATTATCTTAAAAGGTTTTATCGGTTGCACCTAACCTTGCCAATGATAAGCGAAATTGCGATTGATATTCGTCCCAAAGCAGACCGAACTCTTCCCGTCAGATTCCTTGTCCACGTTTTTGTGCCACTCAGCAGGGCGCGTGCGAGGCCGAGCTGTGTCGTTGCGAGCCCATTCAACGGGGTCCAGTGGTGGATGCGAACGGATGTTGTGAGTAAATTCAATGCCATCCGGATTAGCCAGCGGTATAATGTACCTTTTGTAGAGAAACATTTTATTTTTTAAGTAGATGAAAAAATATCTCTAGATATTTGGTCAGTAGCTAAGTTGTAATTAGCTAGCTAACAAACAGACAGACACATACAGAGGTTATTTTGCATTTACTACTAAGAAAGTAGGTAAGGATAGTTGCACATCTATAGTCAATCGAGTCAGTAGCCTGTAGATTGTGGAAGTAAGTAGAGTAGATATAAATCACTTCATTGGTTTTAATACTTGCGTTGCTTAATTTACGATAGTCGACTTACCAGTCATAATCGTTAAAGAATGGTGTTTGGTAATTTGCATCGTAAAGTAATTTCTCGGACAGTTCCAATAGCGCATTTGGTGCTCCCCAAGTCATTGCATTTAGTCCTGCAAAACTAAAATATTAAAGTACCAACTACCTATATCAGAGCTAAGTATTAAGCATTTGTGGCCGATAAGCCTTACCTTCTATTGGCATGGCAACAATCAGTACCTATCTTAGTTGTTTAATGATGTGTGGGTTTTGCCTCGTTGGTCTAGTGGTCGCTGAGCGCGACTGTTGAGCACGAGGTCCCGGGTTTGAATCCCAGGTCGGGCAAGTGTTGCTGGGTTTTTCCATCAGTGGCAGCACGGAGTCTGGATTTGTGCCCGGTTGATGGCAATAGGCTCTCGCCCCCTATTACATTAGGACCTAAAAACATAACTGGCGAAATGTGGGTGTACTATATGTACATCTCTGCCTACCCCAACGGGGAATACAGACGTGATGTTATGTGTGGGTTTTGAAAACATCTGTGCACAGCTCGAAAACAAATCATCAGTTTAAATTAAATTCTTCCAGGTATTATTATTACTAAAGATAATTAATAACCAAAATTACCTCCAATGATAAGTATGCCAGGTTTCCTACTCTGTCTGTCACTGCGCAACTCCACTGCTATTATACTACGATTCTCAGAGGTCAGAGGAGTAAGTTGCACTACATTCACTACTTCAGGATCGTGCCGAGCGAATCGGCTTGCTACAGTCGAAACCATCTTATGGTTGACGTATTGCTTAAATTTTATACTATCACCAGTACTTCTTACTGTTCTTATTTTGGCTCCAGATCTGAATAGTTTAAAAATACTGTAGTGATTCTGATACTCTTCCCCCTTATTCATAAAAAATACAATATTAAACTGAGGATTAAATTATACCTGTCCCTGTCGTTTGCATATCAAAACATAGAGATGTTAATAGACTTAATATGGGGTGTAGTTATTGGTTTAGTTAATAAAGAGGGAAGAGGTACAGACTTTACGATCGTAGGAAAACTATTGAGATATTCTCGTTTGCAGTCTTTGGAGTGACTCCACAAAAGGAATAGCGCTAAATATTAGTTTACTTGTGATGCAGATATAAACTGTGGCCAGCACATGATGAATAATAAGCAATGATGCAACATCATTGTCAAATTGTTTACTCACAGCTCATAATTCCTAGGTGGAAATAAAACCATAAAGAGGGCGCCGAGAAAGTATATGGTTGCTATTAAATACACTTTAATCTGCAAAAGCATATTTGTTGTCAAGTAAATAATTGTAGAACAAAATGTACCAGAAGTATAAAATACTGAAACAAGTAAAGTGATTTTTTAATGACATGATTTTTAGACACGTCAATCAAACTTAACGCAATGAAACTCCTCAAAACTCATATAGAAACTTGTTTATAGAATCTGATTCAAAGACTTATTATAACGGGCTGCTGAAAGGAGTACGATTGGCTCTCGGAACTTGACCTTGCCCACAAGATGCCTTGTCTTTAATTAACTAATGTGGCATGCTGCTTACTGAGGCTGCTACACTATTGTGGAGAAAGGGATGTGGAGTTCTTCCAACGAAAAGGGAAGATCTTCCAACTAGGCGGTGGTATGCCTGGTGGGCCGCGGCGCCCCTCTTCTCAACTCGGGTAGGCTGTGTATATTGCTAGCAAAGGTGATTAGTCTTTCGACGTGTAGGTACATGTCGCTACACTATAACCTAAAGAGCTTAATAAGGTTGTGCTTAGAACTTAGGTGTATATTAACTTTTGTATAACTTTATTTACTTATTTAATAGCAGGCCTTTAAGTACACTGACAATTTGAATGGTGGTGTTCACTGCCCAAATTAGAATATTGACAAACGTAATTGCTACGTTCTGGAACCTGTCTTTAAGCCAAATAAAAAGTTCGAAATTAAGGTTTTTTCCTTATACTTGTTACTTACCTACTTTGCAAGAACAAAATAACATATTATATATTGTATATACTTAACTACCAAGATGCTATACCTACTTTGTAGTTTTGCGTCGATTTTTTTTACAGTCTCTTTATTTTGTTAAATATGAAAGATTTTAATGTTAATAACTATGATTCGCATGTAAACCTACCTATCAACTTTCTATCCGGACACAAATCCAGACTCCACGCTGCTACTGAGAATTACCTAATGGAAAAGCCCAGTAACACTTTGCCCGGGATTTGAACCCAGGACCTCGTGCTCAGCAGTCGCTTAGTACTAGACCAACGAGGCAGTCATTTTAGCTCATAATTATTGTCATTGTTTTCCTACTTATTAATAGATATTTTGTACTCCTGAATTAAAGGTTCCGTGAACAGTATAGGTACAACAATATAAAATAATTTATAGAAACCGCGAACAAATATAGTGATTATTTGTCTAAAGAATGTTTACCTATTCTGTTGAATTTTTTAAATTTATTTCAATGGTAATGCTTTTTGCAAGTTTTAGCATATAATAACAACATAGAAGAAGGTCCTTGAAACAATTCACTAATCACAAAGGATCTGGCCACTCAATTCTAGATTTTATGATAAATTAAATTACTCATGAATTAAACGTCAAAGTAAGGCATCATGCTATGTCAAAATATGAAGATTTTGTTATCATGAAAACTTATGTATTTTTGATAATATTAGGTTTTATACAATTAGTTTTCTGCAACCACGACCCCAATATTACTGACTATGATCTGTACTCTGTTTGTCCCATTCGATGTAAGTACCATTTATCTGATAGCATCGACTTATTAGTTTCATCACTTGTATTGGATATGTCTGTTACTTTAATATAAATTTCATTTGTGCTAGTTTTCCGCCGGAAAAGGGCATACACAGAATACACGCGATGGCGAGCGAATCAAGAAACTACAAACGAGTTTCTAGTAAAGGTTTTAGATGAAGATTTATCAACATCACAAACGCAACAAATAGTTGCTGTAAACATTCAGCCTGTGACGAAAGGGGGGGAGAAGATTATCATAGGAGGTGCGAAGGTCCCGCCCCCGACGACGGCGCCTAGCACCACCGAGGCACTGAAAGACTACACGCGATTTATACCTCCGACCACAGTCTCTCTCACACGTATAGAGGGAGATTTGTATCTTGCTGGAGTGCCACATCCTACTGTATTAAGCGGTATCAATCCACCAATGCATCCAAAAGGTTAGTAAGTTTTTTAACGTTTTTAATAGTTGGTGATTACTAATCAAAGTCAATACTGTCAAAAGTTATTTAAACGCCAGACAGTACAAGCATATATGAGTGTTGGGAGTTAGTACATAAAATATATTTTATTATCCTTTGTAAAAGTTTTTCTTTTATTTTGTTTAGCAACTCATTACACTGAACTAATTTAGGTAGTTACAGCGGCAAGAGCGCACAACGCGATGATAGCCCTCCTGCCAGCCCTCAGTTTCTAGCGCGCACCCCTATGTTGATGGCTCGACAGTATGCACCTATAGCGCCTGTGGCATTTACTAGGCGTTCAACTATTGCTCCGTTAACACCACCGGCTTTAAAAACACATGTGAGTATCAATACATGATTTATAAGTAAATCAGATATTAGATTAAAACTAATTTTGCTTTCTTCTAGGATGCAGAATCAGCACCAGCCCTTACTCCTACCAGAACGCAGCCTTACCCAGATGAAACAGCTCCAACCAGGACCACAACAGAATTTGATGAATTTCATAAATATCCTCCGTTTGAAGAAGACTCACCAGCCAACTCTATGTTAACTCGGACTACCTATTTAGTGCCGGAAAGAACAACAGCGCCGAAGTCGCCATTTGAATATTCTGTTACTAGCGTAAACGAATTAGAACAAGACATTGAACCTACCACCGAAAAAAGATTTTTTGATGATGGTAGAAGACGAGAGGAGGAAATTAAAAAAGTCGCAGAAAAAGATTCTGAGTCATCATATAATATGATGTTTTATAATGACGAGGACAATGAAATTAGTTCAAAAAAAGATGAATCAGATTCATCGGATACCTACTACGATAAAAAAGGTGGCAGAGAAGATGCAAGTGACAAAGATTTCACAGACGTTAAAGATATTGACAATGACTATGCAGATAATAAAAATAACAGTATAATAAAAGATTTACATATTTATCCTGATGATTTTGAGAATATTACTATCAGGACTCCATCTAAAGGTGTTATTGGTATTCCTGATATTGAAATTGCGACCATAAAAAGTATTAAAGATAGACTTCGGGATAAACGTCGCCCTTTTTGTAGTTTACTTCAACTTAGGCAACTTAATTTTAACTCGCCACGAACATTATCAGAGGTAAAGAATAACTTAACAAATATGAAACTTTGAATTCTAAACGGAACTATTCATTCCATAATTTTGTTTTTTCTAGATAGTAAACCAGCTGAAACAATGGGCAGAGAACAGCCCCGTGGCAAAATGGGTAGACGTAACCGATGGAAATTTTACGACTATGGAAAATCCTATCTACATGATGATAGTAGATGATCCGAGTAGTGGTCAAATTGTTACTGCAAAACAAACAGTAATGATAGTAGCAGGTAACACTGACATATTGGTCAGACAGTCGCTAACATGAATCCTTTGTTAAAGCAATAATTAAATAATAGTTCCCTCTGACTATAGCATAATACACATCAACAGGTATACAAGGTCGAGATCATCACGCTGTTGCTGCTGCTATGTACGTTCTCTATCAACTCATAGAACGAAGTGAAGCTCATGCAGATCTGCTCACTAAATACCGTTTCTGGATTATTCCAGTGTTCAACCCGGATGGATATGACTATTCTATGACATTTCCCCACGTACGTGCGTGCAGTTTATTATGACGTCTTAAGTATACAATTTTTTAAGGAATTTGCTAAGATTTTTCTTTTTAATTATATTTTAATTAGAGGCGAGAATGGTCCAAGAATTTACGTCAGTTGTGGGACACGTGTAAAGGGCGAGAATCGTGTAAATCCTGTGAGTCCCACGGCTTGAGATGTACGATCCAGCCATGCTATGGTGTCAATCTGGACAGAAATTTTGAATATCAATGGATACCTGGTAAGACTTTATTGTTCTAAGAATGTTTACAATTTTATCAAGGGTTTTATTACTTCTGTCTTGTTGTTCCATAACACATCAATTTTATTTTATAGACGAGAACCTGTGCTTGACTTAGGTTAAGCTTGTATACTGCAATTTAATTAGAAATAGTGGAATTTGTACTGCATATAAGATGTCAGCAATTACACTTAATGAACCCTTGTTAAATATTTAGGTCTATCTACTTTTCTTAAATTAGATTTTAAAAATTTGCTAACTTTTTGTTTTGCTTCAATCATTAACTTCGTTGTGTTTGCTATAGAGTTCTAAATTGGTTTAAGTGTCACCTTTTTGTGTTGCTTGAGGTTCGACGAATTAGCTACAAGATGTATACTGTGCAGTGTTGGCTATAGCTAAAGTTTGCTTTTGTTCTGGCGCTGTTGCATCTACGGCTATGGGTACCGACTTAGCTGGAGTAAAGTATTACAAGGTGTTGATTCTAGCGGAGGAGCTTCGCGCGGAGCACCCGTGCGGCGGCCTGTACGCCGGCGTGCGACAGCTTAGCGAGGCCGAGACTCGCGCCGTCACACATTACCTACATGAACAGCGCACACCGCTCTACACGTTCATAGCCTTTAAAGAAGGAGAAGTTCTGGTTAGTTAGTCAATTTAACATACTTGCAAACTGTTCCATATTTATTATTTAACCTTAGTAAACTTCCTTTACTTTTGACAAACATCTTTTGCTATACTTAATTAACAATTTTTCTATTGTTTTCTCGTAACAAAGCTTATTGCTTGATTTATTACTTCAAGCTTTGTAACTTAAATGTGTTTTTACAGGGCGTTTTATACCCATATTCGCATACTAGGAAGAAACGTTCTTTCGATCACTTATATGTAAGGATTTTTTTATTTTCTATTTAAGATTAGTTTTAACTAGAGGTATACCTAGATATCACTGCCTATTGTTGTCGGACATGACATCATCATCATCAGCCGAAATACATCCATTGTTGGATGGAGGGAGATCCGGATGTTTTTTATGGAGCTCCGAATTTAATAAACTTATTCGATTCAGCTGACACCTACAGCCTGAAAACGGGCTAGTCAATTCGCAAGTCTTGTCGACAAAATATTAATAGCTATTAGGGCATTGCAAACCCTTCTAACTTCTGTTGTGACAACGGAACATCTACACAAATTAAGCCCTACTTACTGGTTTATCCATTATGCACTAGCACCCCTAGAATACATACGTTGTTCCATATTGATTAAAATATGAAGAAGCTTTCTTACAAAAACTTAATCTTGCAGAGACAGAGGGCTTCTAGAGCGGCAGCAGCAGCCTACAGCATCGGCAATCGGCCGTACGTTGCCGGACAGACATCAGAGTTCTTGCGTGAGGTTTATTCATATAAAAAGTTCACTACGTTGAATTTCTAGGTTTTATGCTAGGGGGGTATGTTAGTTTAACCACTTCGAAAAATTTAACATCCTGCAGAAACAGAGGGCTTCTAAAGCGGCAGCAACAGCCTACAGCACGGGCAATCGGCCCTGGCCTATAGATCTTGCGTTCTAGGAAGGTGGGGGTGACATTAGACAAACCGCTCCTTTACACTGATGAATATTTCTGTGATCAACCAGAACATAGAATACTTCTGGGCTAACCTGAATATTACGTGCATAAAATACGTTATCATTGGAAAATATAGTAAATAAAATTATTAGAATCCATAATTTTATACTAATATGGTGTGTGTGTATTATGAAAAACATTTAAAATGTATGACTTTTTGTATTTTTTATACATTTTGCAATGCTAGGCTTAAATTTTAAATTGATTGAGGGAAACTTGAAAAATGATGGACACGAGCGGGACTCGAACCCGCGACAGTCGCCGTACCGTGGCGCTGCTCTGCCAACTGAGCCACCGTGTCACTGCTCGCATCCATCAAATTTCAAGCTCCCTTTTAGTATTTACGTCTTAAGGTATTTAAGTCTTCCCTCAATCAATTTAAAATTTAAGCCTAGCATTGCAAAAATGCATAAAAAAATACAAAAAGTCATATAAATTTGGGTTGGTATTATCGTTTCAGTGGTTTGTAGCTGTAAAGGTACAACACTGAGTTGGTAATCGTAGATTCCAACAGATAATACCTGACGTCACCCTTAAGACGTAAATACTAAAAACAGCGTTAAGACTAAGATGACGCGGAGGTTGCGCAGGTTTGCGGGGAGTCCCCTCCTTCGTGCCTCAGCTTCCTATTTCTCAAAAAATCTATTAAAACAAATCTTCGATGTAATATGGGCTGTTTTGTCATTATACATTATATTTATCGATAACACTATTTGACTGTCCCTATGGGAATTAGAGATGAAATCGTATTTTTATATAAATGCATCATTGATTTACAATTGCCCGAATAATGTTCAGGCGCCAAAATCCGCATAGATTTTAATACAATAGTCTATGACGAAATGTGAGTGAGTTAGCAAACCATATACATTAGAAATTATAAACTACATTACGATTGAACCTAATACTTAACTAAATAATAATTGCTTTTCCTTTAATACAAGTTTATTTATTACATTTTGTCGATATTTGTATTGCAGCGCTGTATGCGGGCGGGATAGAAGACTGGGTGGATGGTCACCTAGGCATTGACAATACATTTACTATTATGATGTTTCGACCCACGGATTCGTATAACTTAAAACTTATCACTGAGGTAATCTCCATTCAATATTACTTACTGAATTCAATTAACGTATGTAAAAGATGATGATGACGTAAAAGATAGATGCACTTTAATTAGAAAAAATCAAACCGAAATCATTCTAGGTATAAAAGAAAATTATTGACAGGTTTGTTTCAATTATATAGATAAACTGTAGTCTCTAGTGAACAACATTTCGTCATCTAACTAGAGCGTAGCTTATGATCATGATCTCTACAAAACAATTTGCACAGCAGTTGACAGTTGTCACTATCTTCATTAACCTCTGCGCCTTATAAGATTTTAGTTGTATCATGTAAGGAGTAGAGAAGGCATTTATACAAAGTGTAGAATATAATTATATAGAAGTCTGTTGACAAATTGAATATGTTTACAAAATACTTAATGACACTTGTATTGCGTGTAAACTCTTGGCTCTACTCTTTCCTTTGTTGCCACTAAAGATGTGTTCAGTATCGATGGTTTGTTTTAAAGGCATAAAATATCGCTTGCACGAACTTCCTTATTACGAACAAATATTTGCGGACCATATAAATATTTGTCTCGTACCGGGATAAAACAGTCATATCCATAGCCTGTGACAAACAAATCGTCTAATTATATACAATTTAGCACTCATTGATACTTATTAATGATTACAGAGCATCATGAAGGTTTTGTCTTTGTTTGTCTTTCAGCGCGTTGTCCACGAAGCTTATGCGGCTATGGACACTCTACTTCTACAGAGTTTAGAGTCCCTAGGTCCACCGCCAGTCACATTGACAAGAACTGGAAATTCATCAAACGTGAAATTCTCAAGTTGTGTTATGACAATAATTTGTATGGTTTTACTTTTTAATGGTTAATCCATAATTTTGGTGGTATTAGCAGTAACGTATATTTTATGTTTAGAATGTTTGTAGCTAATATCAGACGACGCGACGTCTTTAGGTGTTTTAGTAGAAAACGTTGTTTTTGACGGTTCTAAATGAGAGCAACTGGTTGCTGTGTGGTACCGGTTGGTGGCTATATGGCTTAATGCTCATTGTTTAGTTAACATTTCGTATGTCCTACAATATCAGTATTTCATCGCTCCTAACAAATAGTATCTGAAACCTATGTAATGTGGTCATAAACCTTTGAATTCATCTTTAAGACGAATTAGTAATGAATGGTTTGAATAATTATGTTTTTATTTTGTATATCCGCTTATGTACATTAACTTATATTTAAATAAATGAGTTTTCTTTTAAAGTTATTAGACACCTTTTATTTAAGTTAATACTGCGGCTCCTTTATTTTCGGCTTAGTCTTGTCTTATCATTAGTAGGTCGGAAGTAGATTAACTAAACGTGAAATTAAGAATGTTGTTTATAGCTTCATAGTTTCCTCTAAGTAGGACTTTTGCAGAGGTATTTATGATTATTGTAAGTACCTACTTGTTTGAATGTCCAGACTACGTACGCTGCCAATCAGTTCACATCCACGTTATCTGATTAAGATATTTGTTTAGTTAATATACCACTAAATTTAGATAAGATAGAAATATTTTATTGATACAAGGTCCTTTATGTAAAGCTACAAGCGCCGGCACTTAGTACGTAGGTTCTATCTAGAGCAATGTTTTCAGGATTTACAGAAGATAATAAATAATACATTCTGTAACCACGCCTATTAAGGACGATCGAGTCGCTCACCTCGACAAAGCAAATTGATTTCTTAGTACCAATTAAACTTCTGTCACACGGAAACTTGGCATAAATGTGCAAGTGCTCAAGAAATAAACAGTATAACAATATCATCATAACTGCTACAGCCGAAATGATTGGATTCATTTCAGCTGTATTTGTATAATGATCAAACGAATTTCAACGAATTTCTTTTAATCTATCGCGTTGCATGATTACAATTAAATTTAAAATTAAATTACAACTCGGGAATTAAAGCGAACACACGTTTTTAATTTTGGTTTGACGTTTGAGTAGACTTGAGTGAGTCTGCTTTGTACCACGGCCGGTGCAATTCGGTCGAAACGTCAAGGCAAAATTAAAAAATGTGTTCGCATTAATTCCCTTGTTGTAATTTATTTATATTAAAATTTTAGTTCTGCTCCTACTCGTGAAAAAGGTTGACGAGGTATTAAGATTCAAATAAATATTATATTTCGTAGTAAACAAGCGTTATACGTCGTAAAAACTTATCCTGTATCAATATTACAAAATACCTACTCTGTGAACGTGTGAACATCTCTTTGTGATTGATAAATTTTATTATACAGTTATAATTATAAAATAAATATATTGCCATTTAAAAAAAATATGCATTGATAACCAACCTGTTAAAATAAATTAGTAGGTATATATATTAATAAATTGATAAAAAAAAACGATATTTTAATACTTATAAAAGATCCTTATAACAAAACTAAATTAATGCAATACGGAAATCATCATGATTAAAATTGATAAAACGTTGCGCTGCATTGGGTAATGTGAAGTTTGGTACTTATACAATATACCTACCTACACAGGCAGGACAGCAACAGTAAAGATAAAAACAATCTACATCCTATAGTCAGCAATAAAAGAAAAAAATAAGCATTTTATATGACTTATGCGGAATACTGCAAGGAACCATCATAGGACCATTACATTTATCAATTTGCTACATAACTTCCAATTGAAGGAAATGTAACAATAAGATAAAAATACCTAGTACCTTAATATAATTACGTATGTGACGAAAATGTGGAACCTATTATAAGTTTTTATTTCACTTGCTATTTTATTAGTATGTGTTAGAAGGCTCGGATTGCGTATGAATGATGTGTTTTTGGTAATTTCGAAATCGATAACTTGGTCCTGGATAGCCATCATAAAAGCTATTATTATTGTTATTGATTTTGTTAAGTCTAAGCTAGTATGAATATTCATACGGTATTACGTAAACCGGTACACGCGACTTTGATGAATGTTTAATCTATAATTAATGTCTATATTTATCTATTTAAGCATCATAGATAAGATCTGAATTCTGATACGCATTTTTTGCACGCTTTTCTATGCTAATTATACCTATAAAATATTACAGCACATTAGACAGGCTCCCGTATCTAATGATAATAATGTTCTCCTGACCGAATGTCGGTCACGGCGGCCTATGTCTGCTGAAACTAGCCAACTACGCAGGAGATATTATAGTGCACAAGTATGGGCGCTGACACAGGTACACTCTCTATTTCCTCACGCTCTTAGTCCGATGGGACGGTTGACCGACAAAACCGGGGTGAGATCACCCATCACAAGACTGACCTCGGCAAGCACGGCTTAAGGCTATTACATCGCCCAAGGACTGAGAACTTGACCTCTAAACAGGGTTTGTCATTTAATCACCAAGGCGGCGCTTTTCAAAACACAATTATATTTTATATTTAAATTGAAATGATGTAATCCCCTTAATCCAACTGATTAACAGATCAGCTCGGTAGCTGCAAAGATTTAAGCGCAGTACTGTTTAAGAATAGATTGCGTGAATTTTTGAGTGACAAAACGTACTACAGTGTAACTGAATTCTTAACAGAAAAATAAAATTTATGTTTAATAAAATACATATAGGTAGGTACCTATAGACACAATAATATATAATGACAATTAAATGGTACATAAATAATTATATTAATAGTTGATGGTAATGATTATAATAATTGTATTTGTAATTTATAAATTTATCTCTTTTGTGTAAGGACATGATTATAAACAATGTCAATGTTTGCACGCCGAATGGTAAAATATGGCTGAGCTGTATTGTATCTTACGAACTATTGTATACCCATATTTGCAGAATAAAATTCTATTCTATTCTATTCTAGCCACGTAGAGAGCTACGATCTATTATGTAGGTATCAATTAAAACTTCAGCATTTTATAAATTATGTTAACACAAAGATGCAAAAGTGATTATGTAAGGATTTAGTTAGGCACGTAGTCATAGCAGTACATAGCTACAATTAATACGAGTGAAAAATTTTGGGAGTAATAACAATGAAATAAAACGATTTACACCACAAGACATCCAGTCTGTGATCTCCTTAGTGCCATAAGATATAGGTTACCTATAATTTAATATACCTCGAGCTTTTGCCCGGGTCTTCGTATTTGTAGAAAATATGTTCGTATCTTATATGGGATAAACTTATGTCCACCCTAGGAGTCCATTAAAAGTACTGGTGAAATAATTTTGGCAAATGGGTGGAAAATTCCAAAAATTATCCCCTAAAAAAAATAATTACCTCTTTATAATATGAAGGAAGTATAATATACCATATGGCATTTTCCTAAACCTTCTGACATTGTAGAAACTAGAAACCATGCATGTTTGCTGATATGTCCTGTGGAAAGTCAAACAAAACACGTGAGGGACAAATAAATATGGGCACTAATATTTTCTCTTGTTTTCAAAAGGAATTAGTGGTATTAGCACAGTTATCTGGCTCGTGTGTACATATATCTTTATTGCTTGTTGTTTTTATAAACACGACCGACATAGGTACCTCCGTACCTATACTTTTCCCTGCTGCAATGCAATATCACTAGGTACCTTTATCGAAAGAAATCAGAAGATAGCCAGTCTTACTTATGCTTCTGTGGTCTGCGGACTTTTACCATTATCAGCCTTTTATTTGCTACGCGTTTATTAGATCCAATTAGTGAAACAGAATGTTTAGAGTGTTACGTGTGTGAGTAGATGATATTGATAAGAATCGCAGTACCAAAAGCAGATGTTTGCACTGCGATAATAATTTGGTATAAGTTCGTAACTTCTCTATTCTGCTGAACTTATTTTTGCAGTGCGACGCCCGCGGCTTTAATACAGCAGCCGGTTAAATAATTGTCATTAGCTAATGCATTTATTATATTATTTACTTACTCTATCTACTTGATGTAATAAGGTTTAAATAGGTAAACTTTTGTTTTATGGGTAAATCAACTCAATACATTGGATTGTTGCTAAATGTATGATCTCATACCAATAATATCTATTATCAATATTAATATACCTAAGTACCTAATAAATATTATGTATATTCTGATAAAAAGATGTCAGTATAATGCGAATGACGACAATGTCTGCTGCTGATATTCTAAAATCATTTTATGTTGCTGATGATGCTTCTGTTATTTTATTTTTATTAAGTGTTGCATAATAATAGTCTGTTTGTTCCGACTAATCTCCGTAACGGCTTGATCAATCATGGGACTTTTACTGGCAGATAGTTAATATGTATTCAGTCAGGGTTCCGCGAGTATAACAGAAAACCGCGGGCAAACTCGTGGGTCACATCAAAGTAGTTTAAAATAAGAATAAAAAATAGACTATCGGTGAATTATTCTTATCTGTCACCCTGCTCAGGAGATAGACAGATAAGAAAAAAAACTTCGATCACCCTGTTAGCGATGTGTGAGCAGATGGAACTTTATTCACTTCTTAACGGTTTCATCTGTCCCCCTAAGATTGATAGGAGACAGATGAAACATTTTTATTCCTTTTCGTCTTTGGAGGTGTGACGTCAGGCTAAATTGATCGTAATAATATTTTGTGAAGTGGTGAAGTGTTTATATAAGCGTATAGTTTGCAAGTGTACAGTTGGACATTATCAATAAATGTTCTTTTTTAATTAATGTATTCTTTTATTTAGTTCTTAAAACTAATGCTTGCAATATGTAGTACCTATCTATTACTTTGAACTTTATTGAGAAAGCACCTATACTTTTTTCTGAATTGGTTCATGAATTTGGCACCGACTTAACTAAAATTATTATTTTTCCCTTTTGAGTTCGTGTTTTTGAAGGTTGTTTTTTTTAAAAGCTAAGCAATGTACTTCAACAGCTAGTTCAGGTATTTTGTACACTCAGATATCTCCCCAATATCCATTATATCAACTACCTAAAACTCGTGTTTTATTATCTTTTCTAAATCAGTAATATTGTGAAAATCCTCGTATTTGAAGATAACGAATAATGAAGCACGTTTCATAGTCCATTATTAATTTGTTCTTCATCAAAGACTAGGTACTACTTACATAAATAATAATTTATTACTTATCATGTGTCGTAGTTGTAATTAATTATTAGTCTGCAATTAATTGCGGGTGCCATTGTCATCAAGATTTGTGATTTTTAAATTGTAGTTGTCCAGTAGTTTTGGTAGTTTCGTAGGCAGGCACGTATATACTATATCTATCAAATCTAATATCATGTATGCACGTAGTTTTAGGCATATCGTATTATCGTCGAATGACGATAATTTACGCTAAATTATATTAAAATTATCTTCATTTATTATCATAAGCTTAGTTTAACTATTACATTATCCATCAATTTATACACGATTGTAGCTATATGAGTATTAAGCGATTAAGACATGTGATGCACGAGAGCACGTTGCTCCTCAGCCAATTCAATTGCTTCAGTGAAGCAAGTTTAACCAATTAGTGATGCTGACGCTACGTAGGATCACCTGTTATAATTATCTGTCGAAGGGTCAACTACCTTCACACTCAAACAGTTTATCATGGTAGGTGTATTTGTTTAAAATATAATTACCTACCAAGAATCGGAAATTAGAATGAATATTAATGCTAAAAGAGTAGCTTGCCTGTAGTTAAGGTAGTGCAACAAACCGAAAAACACATAATGTTAACAAAAAATAATATAGCGCATTGAATAATGATTCTAAATCATATAAGGCAAACGAGGTGACACCGATTACATTGATACAGCAAAGTTGCAATGCAAAACACAGATATAGTAAGAAATGTAAATCTTTACTAATGACAGTGTGACCGGTCTGCTATTTACCTCATGTCCAAGGAAATCGGCGGAAGAACCTTCACACGCAATCAGTAAGAATTTAGGGATCACTGCAGCTCCTGGTGGAACCCAGCTCTAGTAGATTTTGTGCAAACGTGTATCAGCATCATTATCACGCTTATATTCTCCAGTGTTAGAGGTGTGTCAGAGCTACTGTACCATACGTACATTTCACCAGGCAGGATCTGGCCTATAAATATAGGAGACAACAAAACTTTCAGTTCATATTGGCACTTACTTAGGTTTTCTTCTTTTCGTATCGATGATTTAATAATTATGTTTTGTAACATTGTTTTTGGCCAAGACAAGGGCCGTTGTTAAACACGACCCCAGCTAAGCATACTGCATATGATTAGTATACTCAGAGCCATCACGGTATCTTCATATTCTCTATGCGAGTAAAAATTATATTTATGACAGCATAGTGGCAAATGTAGCAATATCGCACGACTTGTCAGTCACTGTCCATATATGAGTACTTCAATACATTGTAAGACCCCACGTTTTACAATATTGTTTTTCTCCACGATACGCTGCATAGTACAATAATAGCAGCTGTATAGTTAGAATTTCAATAGATCACGTTTTCTATTACAAAATTTAAGGACTGTTTAGTAACTAAGTACGAATGTATTATTGGTTCTCAACGGTTTTTCTATTTTACGATGGCGTATTCATCCTTTTTAACCAACTTCATAAAAGGAGGAGGTTCTCAATTTGACTGTGTTTTTTTTGTTGTATATTTTTAACACGATTTCTCCGTCAATTATGGGCCGATTTTGAAAAATTCTTTTTTTGTCGGATCGGCACCGACTTCACCTTCGCTTAATGTAAAGCGACGTGAATAAAATAGGCATTATTTTTTACTACGGTTCTTTTTACAACTTTTTATCCATTTGCGTTTTGGGATGAGGAATTTCCTATCCTATCTATAGTTTAGCTTCTATTTGAGCATTTTCGTTTTAGGCCTTTGGAATACTTACATCTAAAGCATTATAATAAATATAAATGTTTACAATATTTCATGGCTTTTCTTGAGCGCTGATTTCAAAGTCATAACGTTTGACTACTTGCAAACTATAATATAATACCTTAATGTTGGACAAACTTGAACTAGTCTTAAAATTATCAAAATGAAGATAAACATTATTTATAAATACATACATAATTCTTTAGAGATATAAATTACAATGATATTATGCATGGTAAATACCTATTTTCGTTAATATATTGCACTAATAAATCTTAGGATCAAGGTATTAATCAGGAGGATTTAAAGTTAGTATTTTAATGCAACACTTCTGTTCACTGTAGAGTTTTTTAAGAACGGCCAATCACATTGGTTAGTAGGTATGTGACTGGTGATAAATAATGAGTTAGGGATAATAAGGTGCAAATTCCAATTGAAAAGGTTCCAAGTTCAAGCCACCTTTCAAAGTGGTTTTTAATTACACAGATCATATGATCTGACTGCGTTGACTACATGTGAATAATTTAGATACCAGCAACGTACAGGTACTGATTTCATCTAAGTCCACAGTTTTCAGTGAAATTAACGGCCAATCCCGCTTTAATGCGAAGCTTTACAGATATCGTAGAGCTAAGTCGTAAACGTAGAGCAATATTCCTCTAAAGTTGAATCCTTGCCCAAATTTATGCAACAACAAACAAGCAAGCCCTATAATATTAATAAAAAGGTTACATTTAACATCACGTTTCCCCAAAGGTTAGACAAAATTAAACCACAACATTTGACTATCTAAAAATATAATATTTGCTGAAATAAATGAATTCTGTGATCGGAACATTCGCAACATGATTCATATTATTAAAATGATATTACTACATTAGCCTTTCAGACCCACTGTCCACAATCATAAATGGTTGCTGTACCCGGCAGCCGTAGATTGCAGTCGGATCTCTTGAGCTTACGTCTATATCATGTCTTGCGAAGCATATCTTAAACTTCCAGCTCCAGGAAGGATAATTATACATGGGCGCCAATTCCTACGTTACAAGGATGTTCAGAAAAAAAACACATTTGGAGGAATCTGTCACAAAAATTGCTAAGACGTGAGACTTTGTTCAAGTATAGAAGGTTAATGACTTGAAACAAAAAGACCCAAAGTGCCCTTAAAGGTAGACAACCCACAGCAATAATTTAAAACATTGTCAATAGTTTTCTATCATGTATACTTTAAGCTCCAACGGTTAATTCAGAGAAGCCAACACATCGGAACTTCAGATTTCTATGCTCAATAACCGGAAGTCATAGGATCCAGTCTGTGACCTAAAATATCATATACTTAAAAAAAAGGCCATATAAAATTTTTAGATATAGCGATGAGTCAAATGATAGACGTCCATTTAGAACTGGACAATTAGTCCCAAATATAGTTTTCAGGATAGAGCCATTAATCATCTCTAACACTACGCAACGCTCTTGATAGCCACCCACTCCTATAGGGCCTTTAGTGAATTATACCACTCGCTTCGGTCGTGTGCTATTCGTATCAAAGTTTGACCAGTGGATTACAATATCGTCGCCAATCTCACCGCCATGCTGCCGACATAAAGGTACCTAATCTTTGTTATGTTTTATCGCTGCCTTGCTGATATATCCCTACGTAACTATATATGTATCGCTCATTCTTATTACTTCTTAAATAATTTTACTGTAATAAAATAATGCAAGGAGTAACTTTCGTGAGTGTTATCCATATTATGCATACTCAAGGCGCAAGGGCATGGTCAGAAAAGCCTTTACCGACTGTAAGGATAAATACTATAGGTAGAACTTATAAGAAAAAGTGTGATGTGAATATCTTAACAGCGAGAATTGTGCACCCAATTTTTGCGACATTTTGAAGAATAATTTGCTATCCTATTGTAGGTCAATGCCAGTTTAAATTAATCTGATGCTATTTTGTTTATATCTTTAGATTCATAAATGCAAAATTAATTGAGCCGGCTTTAAAGTTATACAATCGTATTTAATTTAGCCCACTATTTAAGTTATCGAACACACGTCAATAAATAACGAGAACTTATGATAGATCACATTATTAACCATCATTAGAATAATGTAGTCTGAAATTAATAACCACACATGTATATCCTAATCTGAATATTTCTCACAACCAATTAAATAATTAATTTGCGACCATGAATGGACACATGATTGTATAAAATATTTATGAAATAAATGAAGTGGAAAGGTAGCCTATATAATGTTAGTGAACACTTCGCATGTATAAAATTAACTGTCGAGTTATTTCAAGGTAGTCTAAGACCAAAGCAGGTGGAAGGTTTAAGTTAGCTGCGATCAGTACACAAGGTTGCGTCCGATTAAGTGGTGCTGTCCGTTAACTATGTATATATTGTGATGTTAGGATAAGAGTAAAGGCGGTTTTTATTTAATTATAGATTACAAAAGAAATCGTCATCGAGGACGGCCGGTGCTTGACGTTTGATACGTCTTTGTATAAAATCGGCGAAGACACGACACGACGTTTCACTAACGTGCGGCAGGCGTGCGCTTAGCTGTCCACAAAGTGCGATCAGCTGACTGTGGCGTAAACAAAACAGTTCATGAAAGTGTTTCTGTGAACGTGAAAATGGTGAGAAAATACCTTCTTTATTACTTAGTTCATTGTTGACAGCGCCTGGAATTCATGTTCAAACGGTGGATTTGCAACAGGTACATAATTACAAATCATTGTTTTTCAAAAGCCTTGCATCTATAATTATTCGACTTAGGCACTCATTATTTTTAGTTTTTGTTGTTTTTACCCTAACAATGTTTAAGCTTGGTGCTATAATTCACTTGCAAAGATAACTTCGTTTGACTCAGCACGTGCTACTAATTGAAAACATTAAATTCATCGGAAATAAACCCCCTTTCTGGTGTAGTTGTTACAAATACGGCACTCGTGCGAGAGAACTCGGGTACGATACACAAGTATTTTAATAATCATAATTAGAATGATCTATAACGGAAAACATAGAGCAGTCTTTAACAAGAGATGGTCATAGGTCCAGACTCCAGATACATGAGTCCAAATAGGTGTCAAACAAACAGTATTGTCTACGTTAGTTTACCTTTGCGCATATGTATAATTATGTATTAGTCCTCTTATTAAAAAAATAAATACCTATCGTAAACAATTTTTTTCATAAATCACATTTAGGTTTAATATCTTTTCTAAAATAGTAATTCACTAACCATACCTAAATATTAAAATATAAATACATGAAGGCACAATATGTTATGTTTCATGAGTGGCTGAATAAAATCACACTAAACCGGATTTCATTTCGGGGCCAGCCATGTAATAAACAAACATATTAAGGCAATCTATCATGATAGTGGAAGGATTTTCAGGTTTAGAAATATTTACTATGATAAAGCCCTAGAGTCACAATAATTGATGAAACTTATTGTGTACATGTGCTTTCATAGTTAACGCTATTAGTGGCCCGAGCTTGTTGTTGTGGTGCTTACATCCTTTTTAATAACTTTAATGACTGATAATTGACTTACAACATTTTTAATCCTTAACCTTCATGGTTTGATTGCTACGAAATATTTTTCACATATTTTTCCTTTAAAAACGTGTTTAGTTTGTTATATAGCATTTTATTGCATACTCTACATCTTCGATCAACAGTATGTTATTGATCAAAACTCTACACGATACACCCATGTCGTTTTTGTCATCGTAGCTAACGTAGTTTTTCGTTTGTTAGGTACTACATGTAGGAAAGTGATTGCGTACAAGCAAATGATTATTTATGCGCAATTTATGAGGGTCGAAGCGGCCTTGGTAATGACTCACTTGTCATTACCAGGATTGAAAACAACGACATGTTTGCAGAAATTATAGGCTCGGCTTCGGTTACCGCACGCAGCATGTTAAGTTTTTCGCACTAATGCCTAGATGGGTTCAAAACTACACTAATAATCTTACATAAACATCTTGTCTTAGCACCGTCTAACGAAGCATGTCGGCATGTAGGTATATAAGAACTAACTATACTAATTAAGCATTACCAACATGCACCTAATAAACACAATGCTCTAGTTTTAAAGAACTGCATCGTTATTTGATCAGAAACGACCTCTAGGCAAAACATGACCGTGACGTAAATATACCTACTAAGTACTTCCTTTGATACTGTTTATGTTTTTTTTTGTATAGTGTGCTAACTTGTGTGGTTAAACGTAGGAAGTAGGAACACGTTGCAATACTCGCAAATGGATCTCAACAATAAGTATTAGTACTTATTATTGTTCTTGGTTAATGTTTGTCCCCTTTTTACACTCAGTGCATCTACCACTGTTCAGATCTGCATAACCCTAAGGTTGACTGGTAGAAAATGCCTAATGTCATTAAGTCCGCCTTTGTACAAATGTGCATGAAGTATAAATAAATAAATAAGTAGACAATCAAAATATTAGTCTGCAGTTCCTGACTGACTAACTTGTTATATTTTCAATGTTAGTATAGACATCCTAACACTAAGTTAACGCTGCAGGATTCGAGCCTCGGACATCAGGCACAAAGATCTTTTATTCCTGCGCGTTCAACCGTTAAGTCGAATGTTTTTAATGCAGTATTCGACAAGAATACACAAGGATAAGATGCAATATAAAATAATGGAGAGCATAAAACTGAAAAGCAAGATATAATAGAGTAATAATGCATGTAGGCTAAGTCCTTGTCACCTGGGAAGTTCCCTAGTACATGAGTCTAACGTTTCACTGCAACACATTTTCCATACATTGTTCTATCATCCACACAATCATTTTTAAGCATAGAGTAGGTACTATATTATATACATTTTTATTAGTGTAGATTCCCACGTTTTAGCGATTTTGCATATTTTCCTCTACAATGTTTGCAGACAAGAAACTTAGGTACCTACCTACCTAAATCAAAATAACTTTTGAAACATTATGCAGTAGTCCGTCGTCGTTTAACTTATATTAAAACAATACTAGGAATTTGATATCACATTAAACATATACCTAGAATAATAGAATCTGCTTACGATATCGTCTGCTTGGAAATTTTCTTCGTGCCTTTTCCGGGATTTTAATAGCCTTTGTCCACTCTGAAGGTCCTTTCTAAATATTGGTTCGAAGATTACCGATGCTCACCAACATATAAACAAACTACGTATTTATGATATTGTACTTATAGATTTGTGAATTTACCTTTAAAGAGTTTGTACATGTACAAATCTGTTTAAATAGTAATATAAAAGGCGAGACTTAAATTTGCATCCAACAATAAGCAATTTACTCTTGTCCATATATCAAACAGGTTGAGCTATTATATAGAGCTCGTGTCGTTGTTCTTATTGCGGATACTGAAACCGTGATTTCTATGCTCGCTAAAATTAAACACAAAAGAAAAGTGATATCATCGTTTTGGTGGTAGGTAGTCCTTCCTTAACAAAGAGCAGTTCAGAGCTAATCGAGATTTAAGTATTAAAAGCAGTAACCTAAACTATATATTAATTAATTTAGTAAAGGCAATACTTAATTGCGATAGCCCTAAATTTGTACAACAAATCGAATTGAAGTTATTAAACGGATACCTGGAGTGTCAGGATAATATAGAATGAGAAATTAGTAGACATATCATAGTTTGGAAATAGCGTCGTCACATACACATAGAGATAAATACAATGGTGTCTAAAAACATGAGGAGGATAGAATACGAAATTGCGGTGCATGGGCGTAAGAACAGAAGGCCTCCAAAAAGAAAGCTGAACTGTGTGAAGGATTTGAGTAAGAAAGGAGTGAATAATGTCATGAAAGAGATAAGGGAGGCATGGGGGAAAAAATATGTGTTGCAACTCATGCATGCCATATATGACTGGGAGCATATCAGACACATGATAATCTCTTGAGTTTAGTTAATTTGAGTTTATTCACCTACAGGTTTAACCTTTTTGTGAATGGTAAAGAGAACGCCGCAACCTTCGAATTATACACTCATTGTAAGAGTACACTGTATAACTAGCATAAGTATCTTACGATGCCAATCATTCAATTGCCATCTGACCAGCTATGAATATCATTTTGTGGAAAAATCCTATTGTTTTACTTGAAACATTTAGATTATTAACAAAAATTATCACTTGATTATTATTTATCATTGTACCTACTAATTAGTTTTAAATAAAAAGCCTTTCTAAATATTTACAGTAGGTACATACTAATTTTATACGTAGGTATACCTAGAACTTATTTTATCAACTACGTATTTAATAAGTAAATGATTGTAGTTCCAGATATCCCACAAATCATAAAAAAATATGATTTTATTTGCTATAAAGATAATAAAAAGCTGTAAAAAAAGAAACATTCGATAAAAATGACGTAACTGAATAAAATAATGAAACATTGTTCTGTCGTATTCAGTTATTGTTTGTAAGTAAGTTAATGTTGACTAAACAAACCTTTTTCATTAAAAACAAAAAATACACTCTTGAATTGTGACTGTACAAGGAAATACCTAGTTTTATTTCTTCTGTTGCATCTGACCAATATTTGGATATTGTGATACCAATAATAACAAATATTTTAAGAGTTACTTGTTAAAATCACTTTAATTACCAAACACATTCATCTTTTACTATTTACCTTGTATCCTATTATAAATTTAGTTTGACCGCGTATAGATAGGTACATAAACTACAGGCAGATCTTAAAACAAAGATAGTACTGCTCTTTGCATATATACCTAGAGGAAAATGCACCGCGTGAAGTTTACCGAATTAGCATTAATTTATCCATCTTGTATATTATTTAAATTAATTTGTTTATGATGAATTCCTTTCCTGTTACCCTAATCTTATAAATATGGATTACGTTGACTTATCACCCAACAAAGATACGGATATTGAATCAGCGGCAATGTTTTATAAGCATGACAAGTGGTCAATGAAAAACGTGACTTAAATTTGGCTATTTATTTTGAATTGATAACAACTAACAAGTTTGTATTCAATCACCTGTCACGACTGTTTGAAAAATATCCTCTAGCGCTACTATAAAATCCGATAGTATTTACTTTCTACTCAACAAGAAACGCAAGGTTATTGTTATCGACCTATTAAGTAATAGGTACCAGGTATACACCATTAAAAATATTCGTGTTATTAAAGGTTGTTCTTGAAATGCTGCATTGAAATGAAATCAATAAGGTCGCCTTAATTACGTATCTACTTATCTTACATTACATTCGTTGTAATCTGGGTTAAAGTAATTCTATCTACTAAGTAGAGTCGGCGTGTTTATGTTAAATTAATGAATGAACTAATTGATTCGTGGGGTGAGATTAAGAAGGCAGTTTTGTAGTCGTAGGTAATTTAAAAGGCAACGAAGAAAGTAGGTCGCAAAAGGCGATGATCCCATTGTGAGTCCTATAAGTTGCACCACTCCAGCCAGCTTTAGAGGACTTATGGTGCCACTGCAAAGATATAATATCTTTGTAATAGATGCAAAGGCCAATGTTGTTGATGAGAGACAAAATGAAGTTTTTGGACTCCTTCTTCTTCGTATTGGTATGAACTATGTCTAAGGAAACAGATCATACTCATGTCGTAGTGTAGAGATTGGCCTGTCAACAAACATGGCAGCTAGCTTGATCGCCCAGGGTGCGTCGGACGTACTTAGGTGGTACACACATGGAGGCACTCTACTTGCATCACTGTAGTCCCCTGTTAATGTAGAAACCTTCCGGGCTAAAACTTTAACATAGGCGTGGGTGTAATAAGCACGTTTAAACCTTAGAACATTATGCGGTTATAATGAAAGATTAGAGAAAAAGTTAACAAAGAAAATGCGGTACGTCAGTATATTATGTGTATGTAAGTAAACACGACACGTGACAATCAGTTAGTAATGGTAGTTAGTAATATTAATTTCGATGTCAAATAATCTCTTGCTAAATTACTGATGACTACACAAGATACTTGGTTGTTGCTCCTGCCAACAACTGATAACACTAAACATTGTTAATACCACATGTGAATTAACACGCGAGCGATTAATATTAATTCTTCCTTTCTATCTACTTATTACAAGCTTGAACTCAAATTGAATGCGTTGCGGCTATCATTTTTATTCATAGAAACCTTTCTGACCAAAGTTTGTAAGAAGTTTATGCATAAAGCTTTTATGTACTTATGTAAGGACGGGTGTTGTCAATGTTACAGGTGAAAATCAGGCAACGATAAAAGCTCAATACGAGCTGTAGTGAATAATGGCAAACGAATCTGTGGTACCTTAACCTGTTAGGCATGGCTCTATTGATATACTGCGAACTGTGACTAAGATGTAAATGGTTTAGGTAATCGGATTGGCGCATTGGCTATGCGATTGGACTGCTGCGCTAGGGTTAGCGGGTTTAATTCCCGCTTGGAGCAAAAATTAGTGTCAGCCACAGATGTTTGTCTCGAGTCTGGGTGTTTGTTTATGTGATATTTCATGTTTGTTAAACGCGCCTACGGAATAGAAAGACTTCCTGGTGTGGAGCGTCGTTAAGTTGTTGAAGTTGTATGTAGGATGTATAATAATTATCTATCTGCTCTACTTACATTATAATCAGTCAGTTATCTGTATTTCTTTGACCACTACAATAATGTTCGTCGGCAACAAAGAACTAAAAAGCTATTTTGATAACATAATCTTGTAGATATATCTTATTGCGCATGTTTTTTTACATTATCGTTTTACTGGTTTACAGAGTGGCCAAGACAATAATGGTTTTGAAAATTCGCCGGAGGATCCCCAAGCCTTCAAACTGCCGACTTCTGAGAAAGTGCCCTTCGATGAATCCAACGGAAACACTAACAAAAAAGTAAGTTGGCTTGCACATTCACCATATTCATTCCCGATCATAAATGTAGCATAATCGCCATCATCATCATTTTAGCCCAGTATCACTTGCTGGGTATAGGCCGCCAATTCTCTGACAATTCTCTCTATCATAGTAGCATAATACTGAAGTAAATATTTATAAGTTCTACATCTATGATCTAAATGATGTAGCACAATATAGATACTCTGTCTGTGATCGTAGGTGAAGAGAGTAGAGTTAGAATGACGAAACATTTGAAAAGGTAAACAATTAATAATCTATGTAGGGTTAATTTAGGTAATTAATCATGCATATTGAAATCTCATTCCACTTTTTACGAACATTGTCAGAACATTTTTTTACTACTTCGTTGGTCTAGAGGTCGCTAAGCGCGACTGCTGAGCACGAGGTCCTGGGTTTGAATCCTGGGCAAGGCAAAGTGTTATTGAGTATTTTCTTTTGGGAATTCTCAGGAGTAGAACCGAGTCTGGATTCGTGCCTGGTTAATAACAATTGGCTCGCTTACATGATGATATTGTGTTTAGAGCAGTTTTATCAGTAGGTATTATACAGTAGATCTAATGTAATTGAATAGCCCCGATACCTAGTTGTAAATTTTTTTTTCGTAGTTTCCGTTGCAAATAAGATAGTCTAATCTAGTTAACATTCCTAAGGATGAGCAATAATAAGGTGAAACACCTTATCGTTTGCTTAGTATAATGGCGTCTTCTTTGTTTTTCCTGCAAACATGTCTTATAATAACAAATATGACAGGGCTTGGCTGTAAAAAATTCTTAGAATTCAACATATATAAAGACACTATTAAAAATGACAAGAAATAAGGTAGGTATCTATGAGTTCTCGCTCTATTTACTTTCAAACTGACGCACTTAGATATATGAATTCCTAACCGCCACCACTTAAACTTAAATGTTTCAAATTTCAGGACGATGCGGAAAGCAACGAGCCTGAGCGAGCAGTATGGGGCAATCAGATCGAGTTCTTGATGTCTTGTATCGCTACCTCAGTCGGTCTTGGCAACGTGTGGCGGTTCCCCTTCGTCGCCTACCAGAACGGTGGTGGCGCTTTCCTCATCCCCTACATCATTGTTCTATTGCTGATCGGAAAGCCTATGTACTACCTGGAATGTGCATTGGGACAGTTCAGTTCTAAGAATTCCATTAAAGTATGGGCACTGTCGCCTGCTATGAAAGGTGAGCATTTTTTGTAGCTATTCACATCAAAATCCGTTGAAGATTATTAAATAAATAAATAAAAATTCTTAAGTCTACACATTATATCTATGTGAGGTAGGTATCAAGTGTGCCTAAAAAGGCTTAAATTAATGCCTCATAAGATGTACCCATTCTACCTATTTGATAGTTCACTAATGTACCATTAACTTTTTAGGAACCGGTTATGCTACTGCCTTGAGTTGTGGGTACATCCTCTCATACTACGTGTCGATCGTTGCCTTATGTTTGTACTACCTGTCGATGAGCTTTCATTCTACGTTACCGTGGGGTATATGCCAACCAGAGTGGACTGACTGCCTGCCTTCAGACCCTAACCAAGAAGTGGGCTTCATCACTGAAAACGCCACCAGCAGCGCTGAGCTATATTTCATGTAAGTTTTATATTCGTGGTACAAAACCAGTCTCTCATTAACTCTCCCTGAAAATCTGTAGCGTTTGCTTGATTGTTTCTCTTTTTTTTATTTGTGACTTCATTTTTAGGATTTTGATACTTAGAACCCATGTATTAAATTATTATATTATGATCACAGCAAAACGGTGCTACAGCAGAGTGATGGCATTGAAGGTGGACTGGGTACGTGTATTATTCAATTCATAAACTTAAAGGTGCGTCCACACTTGTAACATTTTGCCGTAACACCGTTTATTCGAGATTGTTATGGACCAGACACTCCACTTTATTGCGGTCACAATCGGTTAAAATCTTATAAATGGGGACGCACCTTTACAAATTTTTGTTATGTATTTTTCCTTTACATTGGTATACCTAATTGAATACAATAATTTCGTTTTACAGGCCTTCCAATCTGGTACCTAGTGTTGTGTCTATTCGCCTCATGGTTTATGATCTTCATCATCGTGGCACAAGGCGTGAAGAGTTCCGGCAAAGCCGCCTACTTCTTGGCCCTCTTCCCCTACGTTGTGATGATTATTTTACTTATTACGTAAGTTTTCTTTATAAACATTACAAATAAATACTTCACGAATGTTAGTTATAGCTAACGACGTCAACTCTTTTCTGAAAATTCGAAAACCTGAAACAGCGTTTAGCGTTAAATAATTGCATATCTTTCACCTTATTAACAAGTTGAATTTGTCTTCTCCTTAGCACCGTGATACTACCGGGCGCTGGTGATGGCATATTATTCTTCCTGACACCTCAGTGGGACAAACTTCTAGAACTTGACGTAAGTATATAGTAAAAAAAAAGAAATCTTATTCTCTGCTATCTTATTGACTGCCTCGCTAGTATAGCGGTCGTATGACTGCTGAGTACGAGGTCCTCGGTTCGAATCCCGGATCGCGCAAAGTGTTGTTGAGCCATTCGTGCATTCCCATTCGCAGCACGAAATCTGGTGAAACGTGGAATTCCATCCCAGTTATGGAAGCAAAACAGTTCAAAACTTAGGAGAAACTTGACACAGTCCAAACAGTTCCATGTCGAATCGTTAAAGGGGTGGATGCCATAATCCCCACGCTTGGCAAGCGGCTTGGGAATCGCAGTATTGGTGGTGAAGTTACAGAAGACGCTGCTGCCTATCTTCTGTTCTTTTCCCTTAGTCGCCAGCTCTTACGACACCCACGGGAAGTTTAAGCAATTTTAGGCCGGATACCACTCGTCAGGCAACTTTTACATATAAAAACCGTTAAAAAAATCTAGACAATTCTAAGACTAGTATATAGTTAAATTGTATTGTCTTACTAGTAGTTGGAGAATCTACGAGAAACTAAGTGCATCACTTGTTCATGGTAAAATTTGTTCTCCATTTTCAGGTGTGGTATGCCGCCGTAACGCAAGTGTTCTTCTCTCTGTCTGTGTGCAGTGGTGCTATTATTATGTTCTCCTCATACAACGGCTTCAGACAAAACGTTTACAGGTAATATTATTACCTTATCTTGTTACATAAGATCTTCTTCTTCTTCATTTTCGTATCGGCATGAGCCAATTGTAACTTGGAAACAGGTCATACTGTGGTATGGAGATTGATTAGATTCAACTGCTGCTAGTTAAGGTCAACCTGTGTTTATATTGAAAAACCATAAATCGTAAGTCCATTTCTAGCAATTGCATTTTAATTCTTATTTTTTTTCATTACAGAGATGCCATGATTGTTACGACTTTGGACACGTTCACAAGTTTATTGTCAGGGATCACGATCTTCGGCATCCTGGGTAACTTGGCGCACGAGCTACAGCGGGAAGTCAGTGACGTCATTGGATCAGCTGGTACTGGACTCGCGTTCATTTCATACCCTGATGCTATTTCCAAAACATTCTTGCCTCAGGTAAACCTACTACTTATACCTACTACTACATATTGATCCATACTCAAAAGCAAATTACTTACTATTGTTAAAAATAATAGTTAAGATTAATTATAACTATGTACTTTATTTTTATAAAATATACATGGAAACGTAGAATATTTTAAATAAAAAGAGCGTCTCATGACGTGTACCCAATGGCATATTTAGACCACTAGTTAACAAAACTTAATGTTCACTTCCATTTTGTGTTTATAGCTCTTCTCAGTACTATTCTTCTTGATGATGACGGTACTCGGCATCGGTTCGGCAGTGGCGCTACTGTCTACTATCAACACGGTCATGATCGACGCCTTCCCGCGCGTACGCACTGTTTTCATGTCCGCGTTCTGCTGCACCGTAGGATTCGCTGTTGGGCTTATTTATGTTACACCAGTAAGTACTGTTGCGTTAATATATTTTTGCAAGACTTGTAATAATTCTGCTGCAAGTATTTTCATTCAAAAATACATAGATATATTGTTGATTAGAGAGTAGACAACATGTTTGTTAAAACCATGCCAAAACAAAGTGTATTAAAAGGAACTTGGATATTTTTGTTACGTAAATTCTTTAACCATTTTAAGTTTATCTAAGCAAATCTAGCTGATTGGGGCTACTAATTATTTTTTGACCTTGTAGACATAGACCTACATTTCCCTAATCCGTAACATGTATTAATTCAATTTGCAGGGTGGCCAATATATCTTGGAGTTAGTTGATTACTACGGTGGAACCTTCCTCATTCTCTTCTGCGCCATCGCTGAAATTATTGGTGTCTTCTGGATTTACGGTACGTACCTATTACACATTCTTCAAACGTACGTTTCAAACGAAGACCTCCTAAACCAACATGAAGTGCCTACCTACGTATTTTTTTTAATGTGGTTATTTCTAACTTGTGGTTTTGTTGCTCGACAGGCTTAGAGAATCTATGTTTGGACATAGAATACATGTTGGGCATCAAGACTGGCGTGTACTGGAGATTCTGCTGGGGTATTATCATGCCTGCTATGATGATCGTCGTATTTATGTATGCCTTGGTGTCTTACGAAGACCTCGTGTTTGGTGAAACCTATTATTATCCAACTGCTGGACTTGGTAAGTACCTACCCAGTATTCCTGTCCTATAAATGCCTAGACATTTTTGAGAATAATAAATATTACTGACTTATGCCTGCGACTTTTCCCCCGTGGATTTCGATTTAGAAACCAGTGCGTAGCAGAAGTAAGAATAATTGCCTATTTTAATCTAATTTTGTTTAAAAATTTGTAGGTTTTTTTCTCACGGCGAGAGAAATATATCAATATATAACAAGAATTTGTTAAAAGTATCAATAACGTATAAGACACACTAAGTAAGTAATGTCAAATCATTAAAACTTGGTTTTTTAAACTTTTTTAGTGGCGGGATACTTGATGCTCTTCCTGGGAGTTTCATTCGTCCCGATATCAATATCATTAACCATGTACAAGAAGAGAACTGGAAACTTTTTGGAGGTAAGATTTTTCATTAGTAAACAATAATAATAAGTACATTTTAATTGTGGCTCAGTTATCTATTTTATCGACATTTACGCTCGCTAAGTGCGACTACTGAGCATGAAGTCCTGGGTTCGAATCCCGGGACCGGCAAAGTGTTCCTTGGTTTTTCTATTAGGTAATTTTCAGTAACAGCGCGTAGTTTGGATATGTGCCCGGTTGATGGCAATACGCTCGCACCCTATTACCTATATCATAACTGACAAAATGTGGGTGTAAGTACTATTATAATAACACTATTGTAATAACACGAGGGTACACTGCCTACCCCAGCGGGGAATACAGACGTGTTTATAATTGGTCAATCAAAACTCTTGACCAATATTCCACGAATTTCACATATAAATTCGTTAACAACGAAGTGGTTTTAAGGACTTTTGCTGTAATGGACTTATCTTTGTCATACGTTTTAACTATATTAGAATTGCACTTAAGTATGATGTATGAACCTAACCGATTCCGGCCACGGCATTAATTTCTAGGCGGCGGCGCTTGTGTCTTAATATATAGCTAAGTTTTATGTCAGTACGTAAACTAAAACCTGTATTACAGACGGTCAAGGTTGCGTTCCGGCCAAAGTCCACGTGGGGTCCCCGTGGCACGACGGAGCGCAGTGAGTGGGAAATATTCAAGAAAGAGGCCGCAGAGCTCCGGGAGCCCCTCAGGACGTCCTGGCCCAAACACATCTGGCTCAGCCTTACGGGCGGCTACAGAAGAAGATCATGAACCAACAACTAGACTAAGCTTTAGAATAATTTTATTTATAGTCATAGTAAACTAAACATATTTGAAAACTACGATTTCATACAGAACTTGTGTAAGAAATCGTTCTTAGTTTTCAAATTAATGACCAAAAATGTTAGCTATTTAATAACAAATAATGATATTGTACTATACGTTAGATTTATTTATTACTGTTACAATAAATAAGTAAGTCATTTTATTATTTAACATTAAGTTTTTATCAGTGTTATACATTGTTGATGTACTTAAATATCAGTCCTACAATGTCCATTGTTGAACATGGGCCATAATTACCTCAAACATGATTAAACAGAAAGTAAAATAATAATTACCCTACAGTTTAATTTTTATGTGAAAATCATAATACCTACATATTCCTACTTACAAAATATTAAATAAAAATAAAATATTAAATATTTACCTTTATGTTTAACACCGTAATCTTTAATCTTCATTTAATTACTAGCTTATGTCCGGGGCTTCGACCTCGCAGATTTTGAGCGGATTTAATAAGTTGAATCTGATTTTGTTAACAATTTCATGGATTTTTTCCCGCGGAACCCTAAATATATTCAACATTTAAAGTAGCCTTAGATACTCTTTATAACATCAACTATTTGCCAGTGAAAACCCGATAAAATTCGCCCCGCCGCGCCGTCGTGGAGAAGATGTATCCCGGGAATTTCCCGCCTTTTGTTCATTTTCCCGCGGAATCCTAAATATTTTTGAAATTAAAGTCGTATTAGAGCGTATAACACACAGTACACATAAATAAAATTAGACTGTTTGTACGAACGCTGACCAGATGAACTAGGCGTATCAAAGGTAGCAATGAGCATTTGATTTGCTAACATTACTATGTATTTACATGCACCACAATAGTACCTTGCAACTCATCATCATCAGCCGGAAGACGTGCACAGTTGAACAAAGGCCTGCCCCTTAGAACGCCACAATTAACGACAACTTACCATTTGCATCTACCGGTTGCTCACAACTCTGACGATATCGTCGGTCCTCCACGATGGGCCTGCCAACGCTGCGTTTTCCAATTCGTGGTCGCCACTCGAGAACCTTTCTTCCCCAGCAGCTATCAATGACGCACTGAGCTATGTCGGTACAATGCACAGTCAACTCAATAAAAATTAGTCCGAAGAAGTAAATCGCTTGCGATGTGGACATACACTTGCAATCCGTTGCTGTGATCGACGATCCATCGCCCTGTAATGGCGTGGTGCCCAAAATCTGATCTATTAATTATTATCTAAAAAAGGAATCTAATTCCTTAGAGTAGAAAGAAGATCCTCTCTGTCCTATTTTCTTCGCAAAGAATCTTTCAAAGTTCATTACTTTCACTTACATAGTTTAAAACAAAGTCGCTTCCCACTGGCTGTCTGTCCCTATATATGCTTAGATCTATAAAACCACGCAACGGATTTTGATGCGGTTGGTTTATTTTAATAGATAGAGAGATTTCAAGTAGAAGGTTTATATGTATAATGTATGCACAGTCACAGAGCACACTGATCATTTTAAACAAATTAGGTTTGTTACTCCGCCATCTTCCGCAATGGACAGCTCGCGTCTTGAGTACCAATGCAATGGAAATTAATTAATCTTAATAATAATTTCTCGCAACGACTGCCTCGTTGGTCTAGTGGTCGCACGGAGTCTGGATTTGTGCCCGGTTGATGGCAATAAGCTCGCCCCCTATTACATTAGAACTCAAAACCTACCCCTTAGGGGAATACAGGCGTGATGTTATATATGTTTTGCTCGCAGCGGCGTATTTTTGAACGTTGAGTACTAGGATATCAGAAGTCTAATGGAGTTTACGCAAATGCACATGACGCGGGTGAGAACGCGTGGCACAGCTACTTTAGAAGTAAAATACATTATTAATTGATTAATTAATTCATGGTGCTTGGTAAGCTATCACTAAATCTTTGATATAAGTATCGTATTCAATCAATATTAGATTTGATAACGTTAGTCCTATCATGCTCGATACAAGTGTGAATGTCTGCCCATCTTCTTAAATACTTCCATCCATCATTTAGGATATCTTAACACAGTAAAAACCTGTTTAGCATTATACGTCTGTAGTTTTTTCTATTAATCTGATAAGCGTTTTTTCTAGTAATTAAAACGATTACTATCGAAATTAATTACGCAGGTTGATGTATACTTTAAAATTAAATAATTGATTGATATAAAAAATATCTAAGCAAGCTCGGAACAGTCGAGGAAATAATTTGCACACAAAAATCTCACGTGAGTTGTAACACGTACCTAGCTAGCATGTAGTTTTAGACAAAAAAAATCCGAAGAAAAAAATTGGAGCAGATAAAAGATAATACATAGATGGAACTAACCTGCAACCTGCTTTAAAAGCCTTTGGTACAAATATTTTGGTAAGCCCTGCTAAATTCTCGACTAGTCTTAATACAATATGACAACCAATCAGCACCGTGACTGTTAATACAATTATTTTCAATGCTAAAACGTCTCTTAACTTAAACCCCTAACGTCTTTTGACATCTCTATTGTTAGACATGCAAACGACAGTGATAGGTATAATAAAATCAATTAAAATTACGATTAAAATTGTTTAATTAAAATAAACATACGAAAAACGGAACCCTTATAGGATCACTCTGTTGTCTGTCTGTCAACCCCTTTTTCTCAAGAACGCGTAAAGGTATAAAGTTGAAATTAATATCAAATACTCGGCTGCCCCTTGAAGCGGTGAAAATATGAAACTTCTTAGTTAACGCAATCAAAAGATACTAGCAATTATGCTGGTTATTGTAACAATGTTCAAACTCAAACCTATAGGGTACTTCCCGTTGTCCTATATCTAGAATCATAAACTTTGGCAAGAAGCATTGTCTAGCACAAGTAAAGGAAAACATCTGAAAACTGAAAATGTTCTGCAACTTATTTGCAGTTGGTAAACTAACCGCTACCTACTTCAATGTATTAGAGTAACAGTTTTCTAAAGGCAAAGTTAAGTTTGGTCATCAGTCTGGTTTATACATAGATATAGGATCCAAGTAGTTCCTTCGTCTTAGGGTTAATATTTTTGTTAAAGCAATATTATTATCATGTAAACAAAATTTTCAAGTCAGGAACCCTCAGTGTACAAGAACTATTCTCGCCCTAACCGGTGTTCTACATATATGAGTAAGTTAGTATGTGGTTTACTGGTCATAATGTCGAGATTCCAGATGCATCGAGTCTCGTTCTAGTCTTCAATGTTCACTCTATTTTAAATTATCCTATTAAGTACACATTATTATAAATAAAGAAGTTCAAATTTGAACAACAGATTAATTTGCTTTGCACTATCACCATGTTAACTCAAAGGAGTCTCCTAAAATAACGGATTTATTTAAATAATAGCTAAGCAAACACGTTATGTGATGCTCATTAGCCCTACAATAGGTACTTACAAAAATAGTTTCCTCGTGTCTGAAACATGAAGCATTGTCTAACTTAGTAGAAATAAGTAGGCGATAATGTAATCACCACGTATACGACACCATTATGATGCATATATTGTAATTATTTCATGTCATCCCTCATCAGCCCACCATCTATCATGTCGTGTGTCAATTAATAAAGATAATAGGTATAAGTATCTACCATTAATTTTGTGACCAATCACGTGCCAATGATCCTTTTAGCATAACGTTACATATTTTGTGACAAGCTTAATAATATTTCCGACACTTAATTATCTGATAACGATAGGTAAGTATTCAGACACTTCCCGAATAATCATAATTACTCCACTCCTTTCATCTAAGTCCGAGTATACAAAGGTATACAGACAATCAGAACTAAAGTCCCCGAAAGGGCCTACTCCTATAAGTAGTAAGATATCTGTATGTGTTATTTTTTAAACCCTATTACCATCATCGGGCTCACACTTGGTTCGTCTTTTCTAGCGACAGGAGAGAATATTTATTTCGATTGATTTAATCCATCGCCCCACGGACGCATTTCAATATTACCAGCAAAAAAATTGAATATCTCTCCAATACCAAATATTGTATTGTTGAGCTATAATATAATAATAACGTTTATTTCAGGTATTTTGAAACCCATAGAATATATAAACTCCGTGTTATATTGCTCTAACTTAATACGTTACAGTTGACAAGTTTTAAAAGTACGAGTGTCGACGTCGGGAAAAATCGTCTGGAAAAACCCATATTGATTGGTTAGGCACGTGACCCTTAACATTCTGCCGAAAAATACAGATTTTACCGTGCACACATTTAACAGATAATGATTAAGATTTTTATTTTGTAAAACATAAGTAGGTAAATGTACAAGTACATGGTGTAGATTTCATACTTTCTTCGATTTGGTATTCAACGTGACTCCTACTTCAAATTTTGCAAAAACCTTTTTAAACAGAATTGATAGCAGACGTGTTTCGTATTTTAATGAAATTCAACCTCTAACGGGGTTATAATGGGGTAGACAGTTATTTTGGCGGTGATTTGCTTCGAAGTCAATATCAATACTTAGTGCTTTGGATTCAAGTTACATTGTATATTAACACATGTTTAATAACTCAATCCGATTTTATTTCTAAAAGTTTGAACTCACAAACATAAGCAAATACTGAATGATAAATACTCTTTAACTACACTTATTATAAAATTAGACTGTCTGTTTGTAACATCAAATAACAGCTTTTTACTCAATGCATATGATAGTATATACACGATACATTAACAAAAATGCATTTTATAGTTTTAAGATTTCCGTGGTTTGTAAATATCGTACAATAAGAGTTAACGGGTCATAGGTATTTATACCGTTAATTACGTACGCGGTTAAGACTCGTTACTTGTTATTGTATGAATATTTAATTATAAACATTTTTAACTGTCTGTTTGTTCAAGCTAATCTCCGAAACGGCTAGACTGATTGTGACGGGAGATACCGGCAGATATCTGAGATCCAGGGTCTAATATGTATAGGCTACTTTTAATTTCGAAAATCTTTAGGGTATCGCGGGAAAATTAGGAAAAACGCGGAAAAAGTGGTGGGTTACAGTTTCTCCGCATTGGCTGGACGGATTTTGGCGCTACTTTCACTGGCAACTAGCTAATGTTATAAAAGGTAACTGTTTAAATTTGAATAATAATAAAAACCTATAAAATTGGTAACCAAATCAGACTCAAATAGATAAATCAGTTTACTGCTGCTACGTACAGGTACTTTTAATCAAAATCCACGCGGACGAAGTCTCGGGTATAAGTTAGTTAGCCAAATTTTGTTTGAATCAAAGTCGTATGTCAAAGTCAAACGTTATTCGGCATCGGCATATGAAGTATTGCTTTTAGCAAGATCTTTAGTGTTACGGCAAAAGTATGATCTACTAATCCACTGCAAAGTTTTGCCGGCAGTGTAGAATAATGATGATTGTAGGTACTTAACCTGAACCTAATTTACATACCACATGTATCTACGTATGCCATAAAACGTCATAAATAACACAATTTTGCGATTTAGATACTTAATCTGTTGATGTGTAACAAGATATCCGTATCACATTTATTTATCTCTATGATATATTTTATTAGGAATAAGAATTAAAGAATGGCCACTCTAATAGCGCATGTTGTGGCGCGAGTGTAACTCATAGGGACTCCCCGACAATGGTAAATATTGTACTATGTGTAACTTAAAGGTTCGAAATATTTACAATTAGAATTAAACAAATAAATAAACCATATCGTTACTTGTTTGCCTAGGAAGCAGATAACGTTAAAGTTGAAGGGGGACAGCGTGTAAATAATGCGTTTAACCCATCACCCGAAACTTTACCGGAGTACTCTGGACCACAAGCTTCTAAGGACAAACTCGCTATAGACACAGTAAGTACAAAATGGTGTATTGCTATATTTTCTAACGTTATTAATCATACATGTATACATTAAAACTGGATTAACTTACTACCTTTATTCCATCAGCAGCACGTCTTAGTCTCCTAGATGCTTAGGCAGTGGTTGAACTATAAAACAAAACTTATTTTTTAAATTCATAAAGGAAATTTGAAAAATGATGAACACGAGCGGGACTGGAGCCCGCGACCTTCGCACTACCGTGGCGAGTTCCCACTCTAATCAACTTAGCTATCGAGTCGTTGCTCGCATCCATTGAATTTCAAGTTCCCTTTTAGTATTTACTAGTCTTAAGGGTGTATACTTAGGTTCCTCATAATTTCGTCCATAGATTTTCACGGGTTTTCTGCAATAAATAGCTGTATATAGGCCCCCTTACCTGGCACCAGTGGGCCAAGTATCTCTCCTAGTTCAAGTACAGTCTAGAGTTTCAGGTGGAAAAATGTTCATGACTCTCGAAAACATTACAATAAAATTAGGTACGCAAATATCGCTTTAGCCTCGTCGTTACAATAAAGTGATGAATTTGGGGCTGTAGTGATGTGTATACTTTTGTGATTGTAGTTTTATAGGTACTTTTTAATGTTAAGTGCTTCATTTTACTCTACTTTGTGTGTTCGTGTTCTGAAAAAAATACACATTTATAGGTGAAAATACTATTTTTTGCCGCAGTAAAAGGATTAAAAATGAAACTTAAAGACCCTCTTTTGGAAAGTTATCACTTTGCACATTGGTACTTATACATAGGACCCATCGGTTTAGGTAATTGGTTACTGACCTTTGTCAACAACAAAACACATATTAGAAACTGAACAGTCGACAACAATGTTAAAGAGAGAAAAAACTATTAATGGCATAAAAAACAACACAAAAAGGATTGCATAAAACAAAAACAGCATTTTATGCCAAAAGGGCCTGAAGCTTAGCAAAAAAAAAAACAGAGGCAGTTCCATTACAGAGCAGTTAAGTAACCTTTAGGTATTAACTGGCGGTCATTTATTTGGGTTCCCAACGCGGTGATAGCTTATCAATATTGCGTTTCATTGGAAGGCCGATGTCCAGAATCATAATTATGCGACTGAAAATAATCGATATTATCGTATTGGGCACTAGATTATCGTTAATCGACTTGTAGGGAAACATGTGCAACATCAACCGGTCTTCATGTTTGATCAATTGATTGCATGATTAACTGATTAAAATTATCAGACAATTAATATTTCACAAGAATGATAATAATGTTTACAGTACACCACCATCAATGGAACTTTTTTAATCAAAATATGCAGACTTGTTTGTTAGTATACAAACAAAAAAAAATGTCCTTGATTGTAGAATACACCAGAAAGCTGGTAACCTATCACAAACGTAAAGAATATCAGGTCACTTACGACAAGCAAATAAATATTTCTATTCTATTGTAAAGCCTCATAATAAGGTTGTCAGTACCGATTTTCGATCGCAGCGGAATAAATAAACTCATAAACATAAACCCTGAAATTGAAAACGTTACACTCTTTTTGTGCAGTCTCGTAATAAGCAGCATATTTTTTATTGTTTTGTTTAAAAACGTTTTTTTACGTGTTTAAGGCCTCTGCAAAAAGGTACCCAATTTTATAGTAAGTAGGCTTACATAATGAAATTAGGCGACTGTTTGGCATTACTTAAATTTCTACCTATAGGTAGGTATTCCTTCGGGAACTACGTAATAGGTACTTATATTTGTAGGTGGAGTCTAGAAGATATAATTTATTATCGTTGCACCCTAAATGGAATAATTGCTAATAAATATTAAGTTGCCAATAATAAAATTATATTACGATGTGCAATAGACCATTATTTTATTCTACGTATCTATATGACACCTATACCTTCCTATTAGTTACTAGGTGCCGCTTCTGATTGTATCCGTTTAACACGGATAAATACAGTAATAGGTACCTAGCAAACTTACTTAGTTAGATTTTTAATGATTAGATTACAAAATCGTTAATTCGCATAAATTTATTGATAATAAAGGTGGGAACATTATGAGTAGGTAATAGGTACGTAGATATTATTGTAGAAGATACATAACTAGGCACCTAAAGTACCGAATTGACTCACACAGTCGTTTATAAATATCAATTTCATGTTTAAAGTCAGGCTTGAGGTTCGTTGATTAACCAAATCCTTACAAAAACAATGTAGTTTTTGGCACTTATTAGGTAAATGAACCTTTATGATCGATTAATCGCCTTAATAACCAAAGTTACGCAATTGGTGCTTCGACCTTAAACTTAATAAATAAGTATTAATCTATCGTAACAAAATAAATATTGAAAATATTACTTATCGCGTTAATGGCCTTCTTGATTAATAGGCAAGAACTGCACATTTTTTTCTTGTGGGTACCGTTTTAGAATCACCGTAATTATACCTAGGTAAAAGACAGTCAGCCTTACTTACAAGTTACCAAGATATATTGTTTCTTTATAAAACGCGGAGATGTCTAAAAGTTACAAATCCAGTATAGAGAGATTTTTACAAGAATGATAAATTACTAGCAAAAATAGTTAGGTATGCAGCTACAAAAGTAAAAACATATTAGGAAATCGGCATTTTACTAAAGTCACCATTTTATTAACCACCTCAAGTTCAACAGATTTCAAAATAATTTACCATGGGACCAGAATGCAGTTCTTATTACTTAAGCACTATATTAAAGATTAGATTAGGTTTATTATAAGATAATTTAATTTGCAAATTGGTCAATAGCAAGATAAAAGATAAAATAATAATATATTATATCTATAATAGGCACTATAATATCAGTCCTTTATAACTTTATTACAGGAAGTTACAAAGAAAAACACGCCTTCAATTGTTCACTAGAAGGTGACGATGCTAGGAACAGGCCCCGTACCATAAACAGTTAACGTTGTGGAAGCGAGACGCCACATTACAAAGCACGTAGCGGCGTCTCGCTTTCACATGGTAAACTAACTTGCTTTAAGAATTCATGCTAAGGGGCCACATAGGACTCGGATTTTAAATAATAAAGATAAGCTTACTATGTTTGGTAACCCAATTCACATCTAGTGGGAGAGTTTCGTCATAAGGAAGAGTCCTAATAGTTAAGCTAATATAAAAGTTAACTTCCTAGTGAAACATAGAGCAGTATATTTATCTTCCAAGTCATGAACCACATTTAATTTTGATCGCAGGATGACTCTCAACCACAAAATGAGCGACCACAGTGGGATAACCAGTATCAGTTTCTCATGTCATGTATCGCCACATCGGTGGGCTTGGGCAACGTGTGGCGATTTCCCTTCATCGCCTACCAAAACGGAGGTGGTGCTTTCCTTATACCGTACATTATTGTATTGATATTAATCGGCAAGCCCATGTACTACCTTGAAACCTCACTTGGACAGTTCAGTAGCAGTAACTGTGTTAAGGTATGGGCCTTGTCACCAGCAATGAAAGGTAAATATGTAGTTATATTTTTATTTAATATTTCATATAATTGAAATCACATAATATACCTACATATACATGCATAATATTAATGCCAAGACTCTTATCCATCTCTTTTGTGTTTTAGGTACTGGCTATGCCCAAGCACTTAGTGCATTCTATGTGGTTTCGTACTATATGTCAATCGTCGGACTCTGCCTGTACTATTTAGTCATGAGCTTTCAAAGCACATTACCTTGGGCTATCTGCCAACCAGATTGGGAAAACTGTGTTCCTTCTGGAGAAGCTGCAAATCTAACGGCAATCTCTGGAGAGCCGGTGAGCAGTGCAGAATTATATTTCACGTGAGTATAAAATACTTTATCATTAATCACCTAGTGTAATCATTTTAATTGAAGGTATAAAATGATATCATAATAACACTTACGTATCAAAACTACTGCGATCTGTATACCTACTATGAACTCATGTCATCAGCCCCCATGTTATCGGAGTTGTGCGTTTACTATCCAATTTGAAACATATTCGGTCTTCTCAAAGGGGTTTTCTCAATGTCTTACTTAAAATATTTACGGACGCTAACTATCCTTATATGCTGTATTCTTTGTGTTCAGGAGAACTATTCTGCGGCAGTCCGATGGTATTCATGATGGTATTGGTAAGTATCGATTTTTTTAACAATGCCTTAAGGCCTACTCCCAGAGACAAAATTCGAAGTTATGGTCCTTGTAATTCGATGTTTGAATGAAAACACGTTCAATACAAACTTGGAATGAAAAAAACTGTTTCTTTTTACATCTGTTCATATTTTGATTTTGGAAGTAGACCCACTGCTTCCAATCAATTTGAACATTCAAATGGATAATTTACATGTTCTTTTCCTAGGTGTGCCGCTGTGGGATCTTGCCCTAAGTTTATTCGCATCCTGGTTAATCATCTTTCTAATTGTTGCTCGCGGCGTTAAAAGTTCTGGGAAAGCGGCATATTTCCTCGCTCTGTTCCCATACGTCATTATGATCATTTTACTCATCAGGTTAGTTATAATATAAACAATATCTAACTTAAGAAAGGTACCTAAATACCGAACCTTGACGACAGGAAAGGAGTGTTAAAATGTGTATGTTTGTAACCCTTAACCGACGAACGTGTATGATGTGCTGCGTGTGAATGAGGCGAAAGAAGTATGCCAGGATCGAAGCAAATGTAAATTCATGGTCTCTGCCTACTCCTCTGGGAAACAGGCTTGACTTTATGTAGTTATGTAATCATGGGGATAATATATATTTAGGAAATAAACAAAATCGCTTTTATGTTTCTGCCTTCTCTTTTGAAGTCTTCGCCGATAAAAAGAGTGATTTTAATTAATTAGATAGACATCTACTAAGGTACTAAAGTAGATTTATAATGAGTATTATGCATTAACATTTAACACTTTACATTAGTTTGTTTATATTTCCAGGGCTGTCACCTTACCCGGAGCCGGAAAAGGCATATTATTCTTTATTACGCCACAATGGGAAAAAATCTCAGAAATTGGGGTAAGTACCTACCTAGTTATAATAATCACATAGTTCTATTTTTAGGAAGTGTCCTATCTATAGACCTGACATTTCTCGTAAGCGCAGGTACTTATGTACAAACTCCATACAAACAAAATTCAGTTTAATATGCAAAAAATAAATGTCAGCGTATGACTCTACTTTGTTTCCCCTTGCAAGGTTGTAAAGACGCAATTTGAAATGTTATGGGCAAATATTTGTTAAATTACAACAACATTATTTGGTTTTTAAAGCATTCAACATCAATTTAGATAATTCGCATCGAGAGGCAACAATGTTAATCTAGTCCCAATAATAATGTTTGTAAACTTTCAGGTGTGGTACGCAGCAGTTACACAAGCATTCTTCTCTCTCTCCGTTTGCTCTGGAGCTCTTATAATGTTCTCATCTTACAACAATTTCTCTCAAAATGTTTACAGGTGATTATTCATATTTGATTCGTTAACGTTTTTAAAGATATAACTTGCAAATATTATTACAATATACCCAACTTAGATGCTTAATCCCGTTTCTATTGGTTCAGCGGATTCGAATCCCACAGTATTCGTTAACTTTTGGGTAACTTTAATTTTCGGGCTATAATTGCTTTTGTTTAACCTAGCTAATAGGTACACTGCACGTAGCGGCGTGACGCTTCCCATCATAAACTGTCCCGTTTTTAAAGTTTATGGCAAGGGGGAAGTACCTATTAGCACAATGTACAGTCTAGTGGATTTTGATAGAAAAAGTAATAGGTATTATTATAGGAATCCTAAGCTGTTTATTTATTTATTTTATTTATTATGTTACAGAGTTGTTGACAGATGTTGATGTTTAATCAATATCCTTGTAAAAAGCAAAAAAAATATGTGCTTAATGCAACTGTGACTAACCTTGAGTATTTTTTAGGGATTCCTTAATTGTGACTACATTAGATACATTCACTAGTTTGATCTCTGGCATCACAATATTCGGAATTCTGGGAAATCTTGCGTTTCAACTTGGTTATGACAATGTCAGCGATGTGATTGGTTCAGGAGGCTCTAGTCTGGCTTTCATATCTTACCCAGATGCCATCGCACAATCTCCATTTGTACCACAAGTAAGTAACTATCTACGCTACTTTTACCTACTGTAAGATGGAATTAAAGGTTTTGCCAAAAATATTCTTAGAAGCAGCCTAGGCTTTGTAGAAGATATATATATACCAGATATAGTACCTACTAGCTAATATGTGTATAATGATATAAATTAATGTTTGTTTCCGCAGCTCTTTGCCGCCCTATTTTTCTTGATGATGGCAGTACTCGGTGTTGGTTCAGGAGTGGCCTTATTTTCAACAATAAACACAATATTGCTAGACGCTTTTCCTAAAGTGCCAACTATTTACATGTCTGCAATGGGATGCTCAGTTGGCTTTTTGATTGGGCTTGTATACGTGACCCCGGTAAGTTGTTTAATAATTTCTAATAATTACTTAAACTCTTTCCAAAAACTTATTCAATTCTAATGGAAGTGTAAGTTATACCTTTGCACTAAATTAAAATCTATTTTATATCATAATATTTTCTGCAGTTACATTACATACAAATAGGTCATTCTTACTACATTGGCTACATTAAATTTTTCATTAGATATATTTATGCGATGTGTATTTATTTATTTTTGAGATTGACATTACAGGGAGGACAATATATACTAGAGCTGGTTGATCATTACGGTGGAACTTTTATGAGATTATTCGCTGCGATCGTGGAGATCATTGGTGTATTCTGGATTTATGGTAAGTGGTTATTTTTAAATGATAATCTTACACTGTGCACTTAATACAATATTTATTTGTAATTTTTTGTTTAATCTATTGTAAGTCACACTGAGCCTTCTAATTTATAGAAGATGAATAATGAAACTCAGAATATTACATAAGGACGAAACCTTCATGCCACAGTAGGTACACGTCTACGGTATTCTACTTGATCGACCCACATTTCACAGCTTAGGTATTCATAAATATATACGTTATTTATTACAAGTCTAATAAGTACATTTTCTATTGTGATTCTAGGTTTGGAAAACATGTGTCTTGACATTGAATTCATGCTGGGTATTACAAATTCGTTTTACTGGCGCATATGCTGGGCTATAATTACACCTACTATGATGCTGGTTGTATTCTTCTACTCATTGATAACAACCCAAGAACTCTTATTTGGTGGAACTTATGAGTATCCAGCGGCTGCCTATGGTTCGTATATTTACACATATATACAGTTCTTTCGAATCATAAGTATAGGAACAAATTATAATTTACTTTTTTTGCAGTTTCGGGTTCGATTCTTCAATATACTGGAATTGCATTGATTCCTTTATGCATGCTCCTTACATTCTGGAAATATAGGTCCAATAATATTGTTGAGGTACGTACCTATTTTATAATCAGCAGTATGTATTTAAATGTTCCTGACTTCTAAGCAGTTATATATATGACTGCCTTGTTGGTCTAGTGGTCGCTAAGCGCGACTGCTTAGCACGAGGTCCTGGGTTCGAATCCCGGGCCGGGCAGTGTTACTGTGTTTTTCCAATAGGTAATTCTCAGTAGCAGCACGGAGTCTGGATTTGTGCCCGGTTGATGGCAATAGGCTTGCCCCCTATTACATTGGGACCTAAAAACATAACTGGCGAAATATGGGTATTATAATTATGTGCACCTCTGCCTACCCCTTCTGTTATATATGTCTTACATAAAAAAAAATCTTATTTTCGTCATAAATGTGTATTTTGCTATAAGTCCTACTTTAATATTTTATTCTCTTTTGCAGACCGTAAATCGTTCATTTAGGGCGAAGAAAACTTATGGACCCAGTATTCCTGAGAAGCGTGAAGAATGGATTGAGTTCCGTCGTAATGCAAAGTATGAACGCGAACTTAAACGCAAGAATTGGTTCCATCACATAGGTTTAAGTCTGATAGGTGGTTATCGATGGGGAAGGAAATGAATATTATGTTGCTAAAGGAATATGTATAACTCTAGATCCTATTTATTAAGAAGACCCGGATAAAAGGGTACCTACTCCTTGAAAAACCTGTGGTGAAAAATAGGTTTTTCTTTGTCATCTGAAATAAACGGAATATTTATTTAAATAGAATAAGAACAATCAGTTATTAAAATAAACATAAGTTAAAATGATAATTATTATTGTTTTAATCACTACTTATTCATTCTATATTATATTATATATATATATTGGTAGGTACTATACTGCCTCTATACTACTGCCTCGTTAGTCTACTGGTCGCAAACCGCGACGGATGAGCTTGAGGTCTTGGGTTTGATTCCCGGGTGTTGTTTAGTGTGTTCATTACTTATTTCTCAGTAGTACTAAGGAGTTCGATTTTTGGCATTAGGCTGGCCCCCTATTACATTGGGACCTAAACATAACTGGCGAAATGAGAGTGTACCTACTACATACAATACTCTGCCTACTCCTTCGGACTGCCTCGTTGGTCTAGTGGTTGCAAAGCGCGACTGCAAATCCTGGGTTCAAATCCCGGGTCGGGCAGTGCTACTGGGTTTTTCCATTAGGTAATCCTCAGTAGCATAACGTCGTTAATGTTTCGTGTTGTTTGCGCAGCGGTATTTCCACGTAGGAACTCATATTCGAAAATTGTACGAATTTTCAGTTTATCCATAGCGCCAAAAACTAACTACCACAATGTCACAAAAACAAAAAACTATCTAAAAACAAATGACTGAAATTTAAATTAAATTAACACGTCTTTCGAATAAAATTTATTTGAATTTCGTATTGCGCGCCAATCCACAGATAATTAATTCTGAAAATACTGGTTATAGAATCTCCAATTACATAGGTAAAGACCTATTATTAAGGTTACTTCAGTTTTTAAACCCTAATAAATATTGGAAAATAAAACAAAAAAACTATTTCATAAACTTTATTGTTTATAGCTTTTAACACAACTTCGTTAAAATATGCAGACTAAATTCACTAGAATGAACACATATGAGCTTAAGTCATATGCATTCGAACTGAAAAAATATCAGATATTATTTTACATATAACCTATCCTACGTAAGTAATTAGTGAACAAATGAACTTGTAAGTATAACACATACGAGCAAAGGGAAAAAAGCATTACTTATGTTTAGATTTCTTCTTCTTCTTACTAGATTTCTTCTTATGCTTTCGTTTCTTTTTCTTTTTCTTGTGATCATCAGAGCTGGATTCAGACTCACTATCACTATCACTAGCAGCCCGTTTTTTCTTTTTCTTGCTACGTTTCTTTTTCTTCTTACGTTTGCGAGCATCAGAGGACGATGAAGATGATGAATATTCAGAGACACTCGTAGATTCACTTTCGGAATCCGGTTTCTTTTTCACGTTGGTCAGATCCAATTTTATAGTTTCATTGTCAATTTTAGCTTTTTTTGATTCAATATAACCCCCACTAGGCGATGTTGAGCGTTCACGTTTTTTAACATTTTCTTCTATTTTATTCTCGTGATCAGATTCTACAGTTTCATCATAATCTGGTTCAAAATGTGCTTCATCTAAAGTAGATTTCTTTCGTTCGCGATCTGAATGTACACTTTTGGATTCTCCATGTATAATTTTCTCTTGGCCTCTATCACGCGGGGCAGTATTTTCATAGGTGTTTGATTTCTTATCTTCTTTTAAACTTTTGTCGATATATTTTTTTTCATGCGGGCTTCGAGCACGATGTTTATCCCCAGTCTTTACAGCTTCAGACATGACTCGTCTATCACTCTTTGCAGGTTCAGCTCTAATAGTATCTTGTTTACGACCTCTTTCTCTTTCAACAGTCACACGTCTGTACGGTTGATCACGTTTAGGAGTTTTGGATCTTGATTTGACACGTTCTACAGTACTCTGGACTACGCGATTCTCTCTTCCTCTCCGTACGTCTTCTACTTTTCCACCAAGACGGTCTTTAACTGACAATCGCGGTGGCGGTGTCTTAGAATATCTCTTTTTTCTCTCGTTTATTTCGATTGACCTGGGTTCTGAATCAGCAACTGGAACTGTAATCTGAATATTATTCATAGACGCTTTTGGCGCTTCGTCACCATAAAGCTTGAGTCGGTCACTGCTAATTTTTTTTATTTCAATAGGCCTCAACAAATTTATTGCCTTAGCGAAAATCGCATTTTCTGCTCGTTTGATAACATCTGATGTTACTTTACTTCCATCTTCTTCTTCTTCAGGAGATGTTATCTCTCCAGGTTCTTTAGCTTTTTCGGCATTTTCTTCATCTACTTCCCATTTGGACAATTCAGGCAAAGTTGCCAACATTTCCTTATTTACTGGATTACTCACTTCTAAATCAGCCTTTAAATCTAGTTCATCAGCAGTAGCTTGAAGTTCAATTCCGTCAAATGGTTCTTCTTTGGAATTGTTAATATTTTCTACACTTTTAGGCTCGGATAATCGTCCTTCGTCTTTCTCTTCACTTTTAACATAATTTTCAATAATTTCTTTATCAACGGCTCCAATTGCTTCATCACCATACAGATCATCTGGAGGTTTCTCAATAGGCTCTACTTTAGGAGCCTCTTCTATTTTACTTACAACTTCAGTAATGGTATTTTCTGGTTTAACTTCAACTTGTTTTTCAATATTTACGTTATTAGTATCTTTTTCGTCGCCTTTCACATCTACCTTTTCAGCTTCTGATTCATCCTCCTTCTTAACGTGGTCCTTGTCTTTCTTATCCTTTTTCTCTCGTTTCTTCTTCTTGTCAGTGTCTTTTTCTTTTTCTCTCTTCTTCTTTTTCCTCTCCTTAAGTTTCTTTTCTTTATCTTTATGTTCTCTACTTCTATCAGCAGAAGATTTCTCACGTGCCCTTTCTTCTTTTTTTTCTCGTCTATTGTCTCGGTCACGTGAACGTCCTCTGGATTCACTACGCTTTTTCTCACGAGTCTCTCTATTGCGTTTTGGTGAACTACGAACTTTTTTATCAGGGGTAGTTTTGTCATGATCCCGTTCTTTATCATAATCACGGTTTCTATCATATTCTCTTACACGATCTTCGCGGCCTTCACGAGTATCCCGGATTTTATCATAACCGGCCCTTCTTTCAGATTCACGAGGTCGCTCTGATTTCTCGATTGGTTCCCGATTTTCATTATATCTTTCCCGATCGCGGCCCTCTCTTTCTCTATGTCTGTCATGTTCAACATTAGCATTACGTCTTGGCCCGCCTCGATTTCGAACATTGGATCTGTACCCCGGTCGAGAATGATCTCGAGTGCCACTTTCATCTCTGTAGTTATCGCGATAGTTAGGATCATGATAATTAGGTGGTACGGCCTCTCGAGGATCTGCACTCGGTGGTCTAAAGGGTACACTTGGATCACGGAAATTATTGTGAGGTGGATTGTCTCGAAACCCACCCTCCCTGTACGGAGCATTTCTGTAAGAGTTGTCACGAAATGGCGGTGGGCCACCTCTGAAGTTAGGATCACGAAACGGACCTTGTGGTCCCGTTTCCCGATATGGTTGTCCATCTCTAAATGGCATTGGCCCTTGATCGCGATAATGACCCGGTCTATAATTTTCTCGATAGCGCGGCGGTTGATCCCCTACATGAACGGGTATTTCATTTTGTACAGGGGGAGGTACTGACAAATCCCTATAACCAGAGGGTCCATCACCGTACGGTGGTGGCCTATACGGGTCTCTATAATTAGGAAGTGGCAATCTGTCGCGATCTATTGGACCCGGAGGACCAAATTGAGGTTTCTCAAAAGGCGACGGCTCAAAACCGGGAACGGGCGGTTCAACACCAGGGGGTATGTCTTCAAAGGGTGGACCGTCATAGCGACCTCGATATCCCGGCGGCGGCTGATCAGATTGAACAGGCATGTTACCCATCGGAGGCATTTGTTTGACACCCATTGGTGGATAACCAGGTGGTGCGCTACCTCTTGGCCCATATCTGAAAAATAAAATAATATTAAAAACCAAACAAATGGAATGCAAATTACTCATAATAATTTTGGACAAAACGTTATTCTTTAGTCAACCTATACAACTCTAGAGCCGAGACTTACTTTAATAATAATAATAAAACTGATGTTGATGAGAATTAAATAAATAGCAAGGCGTCGAGCGATTATCGCTCATCTATAATTTAGAGTCCATTATTAAGAATGTAATTATTTTTTACAGTTGTGTGGTATTATTTTTTATAAAATTTCTACCAAAGTATCATCATCATCACCATCACAACCTTCAATTCTACCAAAGTATAATTAATACACATAAATATGTCACCGGCAATGTATGAAATATTGCCAATATTATTGTCCATTACATACTTTTCCTTGGTTATATATACTATACCAAGGTATTGTAGTTGGCCTGCTAATCCACCGGCAATGTATAAAGTTAATAGATTTTAGACTGTATTTCTATAGATAAAATAATATATTGCCGGTATTCCAAAAGGCATTCCATATAATCCCTAGAAATTGTATACATCACCTAGGTAAAGTATGTAATGGACAATAATAATTCATACATTGCCTGGACGTTCCAGGTATTTTATACATTCCCTAGGTATTTTACAGAGCACCTGAATCATACACTTTGACGATAACATATATAATCGTTTTGCTGAATGCAGAAAAAACGTATTGTCCAAAATGTAAACAGTGAACGATCTTATAATTTAATATAAACTTCTTTCTAATCTGGAAACTTGCTGCGCGAATCGAACCCGTAATATCACTTTGTAATATATAGATATATTACATACCTACTTAAGTATGATAAGAAGCAATTAGTGAAGAAATCATTACTGCGAGACTAAACTAAAGATCTTGAAAGGACCACATTAGTAATGATTTCTCTAAGTGCTGGTTACTGTTACTGAAACTTTCTGTAAATGTTTTTTTCTATATTAAAGGATAATTAATATCCAATTTACTATGCTAGTAAAAAATATTTTAAGTAATTGATACACAGCACAATCAGGCAATTTCATTATCCTACTGACAGACAACAAATACGGGAAACACAGTAGATAACAATTATAAATTCTCCTTAGTAAGTGAACTATTAAATCTTTGTATAGGTATTACAGAAAGTTTCATTAATGTGTGGTAATGGCGTTTGTTGCCATTAATGATGTTCCTTTTTAAAACTGACTAAAATAGGCATCATTTTTTATGAAACCAGTGGGTTGAAAATTTTGTAACATGTGAACTACGTAAAAACGGGTGAAGGTAATATTTAATTATTGCATGGAGTAGTGAACAAAAGCGACTTTAGTAGAACGAATCACATTAAATTTAAGTATATTTTTATTATCTAAAATAGGAACTCTGTACTATACCTATATCTGTTCATATTTCAGCCTCGCAGTTTATTATAATCAAAGCTAGAACGCCATCACTCATGATGGATGATTCATCATGATTATAATGTAAGGCCAATAAATTTATGAAATCAAATTTTATCAAATACAGATTTATTTATTGGAAATTTGCTTTTGATATTTTCATCAAAATAGGGAGTTGTATATGCGTGCGTAAAAAAAAACAGGCACTCGCCATATTTTGTTGACTACTCCAAAGCCTGTCATTTTTGATGTCACTTATAATATGGTACTAATTGTTTATAATAAGTGTTAAGTATGGTTCACACGGAGGAACAGAGGCATTTGCGTGACGTTTCTAATCCTCCGTGTAAAGTGGAATGTTGAGCCCACAATGTAACAAACGTAATGAAAACATTTTGTTCTATCGTGAAGACTCATCCGTAGCTGTATTATGTTAAAAAGAATCACTGAAATAGTATTGAAACTGGTGTTCAATATTGGTTGAGTAACTCTTTAGTTACGTATAATGCAGCCTTGAATGATTACAGTCCTTTTCATATTAAATATCTAGTTTACCCGCAGTTTGTTGATGCACCTGTCCTTTTCTTGATGAAGAATTATTTCAGCATTACGGTGTGACAAGTCATCTTCTCCACTAGAAAAGCATTTCAGATGAAACTGCCTTAAAATAGCAAAGTAATAATTTAATAGTTCTGATTAATACAAGAACACGGTTTTATTGATAACTGTGAAAGTAAAAGCACATAACCTAAGACATATAAATATATATCTCAAAATACCATTAAACCAAGGATTAGGTACATAAAATTATGTGAAACTACATATAAACATTTAAAAAACATTTGTATCCAATGAATAGAGAATTTGTTAATAACAGTTGAAAAACAGTTTAATAATTATGTATAAGTAAGGGGGTTTTCAACTTAATAGTAAATACATACTTATACAGCAAGTCCAATATAATAACGATACGTAATGGCCAACGCAGACCGGGACGGCATGGCAAGGAATTTTACCGCGGCATGCGACGTATGAGCCACGGCGTGTCGCGGCACGCCTACTGCCCGAAAAACATTAGGGGTTGCGATTTTTTACGAAGAAAAATGATATTTGAATCGATTCGAACCGCTACCTGAAGAATCCATTCACCAAAAAACAGGAAGTCCAAAAGATCGATTTCTTAAAAATAGTTTTTTTTGGGTCTACATTTAGGTACCTACAGTGTAAAAATATTTTTCCATTTTATCGAAAACAAGATAAGTACCATAAAAATCGATCTCTTATCATTAATATCAGGGAATGCTTTAGTTTAGGGCATTCAATAATTACTATTCTTTTTATTATCATACCAAAGTATCAATTATTAAATAATTTATTTTTTACATTAAAAAAATACATAGCATATCTAAAGGTTCCCAATGCTCAAGTCAAAGCTTTTAGCTTCTTCTCAATCATTATAATAACACAAAGTAATGTCCAAAATTAAATGACACAACGAGCGCCTCCGTCCTCGCGATGCGACGGCGTCCCGTGGCGTGCCGTGGCATCCCGCCGCGCAAGCAATAGCAATTTATGTCGTATTTTTATGACAATACGTTTGAATGTCCATTAATATAAATGTAATCCCTTGCCAAGCCGTCCCGGTCTGCACATGCCTAAGTCTATTCTTCTTACTCCATACCGTTGAGTATGAGTACCTATACTCAATGCTACAAGGAATTATGGTTCAATACTACAAACTCCTGAAAGGAGTGTTTAGCTATCCCTGCATGATATGATAACTACACTTATTAGTTATTTGTATAAGCATTATTAAATTTATACATGCCAGTTATACATTTTAACAATTCATTAAACACAATGTGTTTATAAATTAAAGTAATTAGTCCAATATTTTGAAAACATTATTACTATAATATGAAATGAAGTACCAACATAGCCAGAAAAAATATTAACTTAAATATTAAGATTATAAAATATAATTATAACAAGCTTAATTATACATTTGAACCATAAAAAATCTTAATTTAAAAAGCTGTGCAATATTTTGTAGCTCCATATTCATAGTTCAGAAGGTAATACATAAATTAACGAGTTTCAACTTAAGAATCGATTTAACATATCAATAATATACTTCCTTATATCTAAGTTTATTATCTTACACATTATATAGTAATTATGTTATAAACAATTTTATCCTCAGTTTCCACATTCTACACTTACACAGTAGACGCCATAATATTGAGAATTTAGAATACAGAATTAATTAATACGAAAATTAAAAATATAGTCGCGTAATTTGTAGGCAGCCTAAGGAACACTAATCAGAGAATATCTGTCATTGCAGAATTGCAACGCTGACGTTTGCTAGATGTAAATATATATGTAACACATTAATTATGGATAATGTACAAAAATGGCTGGTAGAGCGTGACTGCAACATCAATGTCTGAAGATGTAAATCGAACTTTAATAATTAAAGTTACAGTCTTAATAGCACCTTAAAACCCATAGCCACGAATGTAATATTTGGTACGTCATAGGTGACTTATCAAACATTCATTACCTAAGATCTACATTCCCTATGATTTACACGTTACTATTATAAGAATGTTACATAATTATGTATAATTGTTCAATTTAGCAACCATGCAAGAAAATAAAATTGTACACTTACATAAGTGTGATCTTTATAATTTATATCATGAAATCATGTAGTAACATAACATCACGCCTGTAACCCCTAAAAGGGTAGGCAGAGGTATACAATACACTTAAATTTCACCAGTTACGTTACAATTTCCATGTAGGTAATAGTCGGTAGTCCAGGACAATTACATTAACTGAATGAAAGACAATGTTCTAAATAAAAAATTGTTACTGGTGAAACTACTGCTACTTATGAATGCTAAATAATTATCTTATTTTATATTAGTATACAATGAACGCAATTTTGTGTAATGTAAAACCATACCACAATCCAAATAACAACTTATAATTTAAAGACTAGATTAAATTCAAACATGAATCAATTCATGCAACATCGTGACAATACCAGGAAATAAAAAACAAGTGTGTAAGAAAATAAATTGTATTTATGTTTATCACAGTAATTTAACTTTCAGTCAGACATTTAGTAAGCTATTAACGGTTCAATAAAACAAATAGTAAAGCTTATTGCTAATATATGCAATACATTTAAAAAGCCTAGATATTAATTAAACCCTATATAAAAAAAATACTATAATGATTAACCAATTGATTAACATGAAAAGAAATAGATATGTCAATAGACTTTATGAGCTGTTTCAGTTAAAGGAGGGTTCATCATCATTTATAAGTAAAGGGATTGCATCCTCAATATATTAGTTTCTATTGTTCTATCTGCAGTATTTTGCCGTAGAGGAACCTTCCGGGAGGAGGTCTAGGAGGTCCAAATATAATAAATTTATGTAATCAAAATAATTGTTTTGCATCAATAGAATGCATTTATTTATACTTATAAAGTAGACATTTATCTCGGACTAGACTAGAACTAACTCCAACTCCGACTCCGATACCGACACGCTGTCTTCAATAAACACTACTCCTATAACGGCAATAACCGGATACACTTTTTCCTTAGCCCGATTTTATGCTATGAGCGCTCCTAAAAATTGCAAAATTTTTATCACCATTTCGCAAAATCTTAAGGCTTTATACATTTATATAAAAAGCTACTAAATAGGAATACTAAAACCATAGCTGAGATTTAATTTCTTTACCTTTACCCTTCACGATGGTGTGAATAGTAAATTTACATAAATAAAGAATTAGCGTGTTGGTTGTATAGTGACTTAAACCTTCCACCCATTTGACTAGGTGTCGCATCTTGTCTAAAATAATAAGTTTACAAATATATTGATAAAACAGATGAAACAATAAAAGCAAAAGTCAAACATCATGGACCATATCATCAACATAATATCATGCTCAAGATAAATAAGTTTATATTAAAAAAATATTTTTAACACAAGCTTTTAAATCAAAAGTTATAAGTTAATATATTGTGTTTTCACCAAACCTATTTAATTATGCAAAATTTCATTTCAATCGGATGTCAAAAGGGGTTCTAATATAGATTGCAAGATTTGACTAAAACAAACTCACACATATCCATACAAACATTGCAATTTTAATAAAAGCTTGAAAAAATCTACTGTCTAAAATTATTAAGCTTTTACGCCGACGAGGCGAGGCGTGGATAGAATGGGTGTGATTGAAATTGGACTCCACCTCCCACCCATCTTTGGTCTATATAATATGCGAGGATGTGTAGAGCAATAATAAAAATATTTGTTAACCTAATATTGAACTTCATTACAGCAAAAATAGAGTATTTATTACTTTTTGCAAATATAGAGTATTTTTATTTTGCGTCCAGACACGGGATAGCGGTAGACTTCTTTCGGTGTAAAAGGAGTAGCGAGATTTCAATTCACGCCGATATCATCTACGCTTTGCCTCGCCGGTCTTAAACTTTTATTCTAACATAGTACAGTACCACCTCGATATAACGAAGCTCAAACTCGTTAAACGGTAAACTCAAATTTGTTACAATGAGGTTTGTTGTATAGAGGTTAGATTGGACTATGATTCGTTTTAACAAGTTAAAAATACTTGTTTATTAACCACAACATTATGTAGATGTTCATCTGCTTCCCCTGCTAAGGCAAATTTGAAATTAACAATAATTACAAACAGCAGCGTTTACTTTACTGAGCATTAAACAACAAAAACTATCTTAAGTGGAATCGAACGTGTCTGAACCTGACGAGACATTACTATTGTACAATTAAATGAGGAATTGATAGGATATGTCATGTAAAGGTATAGGTTGAAAAAGTTAAATAGAGGTCAATAATACTTTTTATCTATATTCTGCAATGATTAAAAATTCGTTATAAAAAGGTTGCAATTATTTGACGTTAATTAAAAAAAAATCTGAACATAATTTCCAAAAATCAGGTCTGAAGAAAAGTTTATTTTCCTGATAATACGCCATTATCCACAGGTAGGTCTCTAGTTGTCGTAATCTCCACTAAAATGTAATAATTAAATTATATTACCAACACGTGGCGTGTTGTTATTATATAAAGTGATTTCTTTATAGTGCAAAGCACCATATAAACATACTCAGTTTACAATCACAAATAATAATACATATTAATTATAATTTACTATACAATCTACTTAATAATAAATGTAGTTACAAAAGGTATTCGATATTATACTATTTTTTGTAAAGCAATAAAATATACAAAAATTGTTAAGCGTCATGTATTACATTTAATCACAATTGAAATATTTTTGGTCTATCAGTTACTAAAAAAATACCATTGAAGTCGAAAACTGCACCATATATGAATGGCTATTGTATATTGTGTCAATTTATTATATTTTTTTATATATATATACTTTTGCTTAGTTTTTAGTATAACTTATAACACATTGATTTAATACAATTATATACCATTTTCCGACTGTAATGATATCTATCTTATTAAGAATAATTAAATACTACAACACGCATTTGTGTTGCATTTTACACGATTTCAAGTATAGTGTTTTAACAAAACGCTATACACGCGTCACAGGATACTTAAATATAGTGCAATAACGAGTCGTGCAAAAACCCTTTAAACCGTACACGTCCATTTTTATAACATATCCACATTTTCTTGACTAGATTATAATAATATTGATTTAAATTATTAACACATAAAAAATATACTGTTTGAACAGTCGATTATCGTCGCTAAAGACACTCTTGAGTAGTGCAAGGGCAGTTAAGTTTCGACAAAACAACGCTTTTGGTATTTATATAATTACTATAACAACAATCGATTTTAGATATGCATGATATTCGAGTCTCTAAACGTAACGTGGGCAATGTTCTGATAATTATTCATTCTACCATTCAAAAGACAGCTCTTTAACGTAACTGATGACCATCATGATTATTTATTGATTACGCGTATGATACGTTCAGTTCAAAAGTTAACAGAATATTATTTTGACATTAAAACTTAAACGTAACTGCTCCCTGCACGTGCACTGACATAATAATATATGGTTCTATCTACGAGAATCGTACTAGACTCGACATGCATATAATTATTATTCTCGAATAACAGAGTTCATCTGGATTACTAATACATACTTACTTGAAATCGTGTATTACAAATATACTTAAAAAAACACTAATTAAAACTTAAATTACCTTATCACAGCTTCGGAAATTGATTGACGTCAAATTAACAGCTCCGTTTGTTATTAACTTCTGCATTATAATACTTACCACACGGCTGGCAAATTAACATCACTCCAACTCATTTTATTTTATTATATACTCCATTTATTTGCTTAATGAAATTGCCATACATAAAACAAGTAATAATATTACGATAACACAATTTAAAACGTAACGAAAGATTACCGGAGTCCTTCGAGTTCATACACCGAAACGCGAACACAGGTTCAATCCGCTCAGCAATTTCATAACATCAACGAACAAACACATTCTCTTAGATGCTGGTAAAGGGCGCATGTAGACACTATTTAGACTGTTACAATCGTACCTGGCTCCGTAGGGCGGCTCAACAGTACGTCGGGGCGGAGACAACAGTTCGTCGTAAACACCAGCATATCTACAAAAAATTGTATTTAATAATCAATAAACAATCAATAAACAGTGACTAAGAATAAGGCCATTAATATTACATTAACCAGTATGCAACAAGAATAAGTAGATTGGTAGACTAACCGATGAGGAGACATATTGCGTGGTGGTGGCGGCGATCGCATCGGGGGGCGTAAGGGCGAGCGCAGCGGAGAGCGCGCCGGAGGAGAGCGCAGCGGAGAGCGCGGCGGGGAGCGCAGCGGGGAGCGCGCAGCCGGGGAGCGCAGCGGGCTGCGGTAGCGCAGCGGAGAGCGGTGCCGCCGCCGCGGAGACGGCGATCTGCTGGCGAATGGTTTACATAAGTACACAGTGCAGGTGTCGCAAAGCAAAGCCATAAGGGCGCCATAAATCCACTAGAAATAATATTAGGGGGTAAAGAATGAAATTGCCTTTTCGTAGGGTCTTAAAATTAATATGAACAAGGCGAAGACCTTGTCTGTACCGGTTGTCGTTGGGAACGATACTCTCGAGATAGAGGTTGTCGACCACTACAAATTACTTACCTTGGACAAATTGTTAAGTTAGGCAGGTCCAACTTCGACCAAGAGGTCGCCTGAAGAATCCAACTCGGATAAGCAGGGTTTGGAAAACTACGCGACATCTTCTCATTCGAAATTCCGCAGTGACGAAGGTCTTTAACCTATCAGTGCGTGTGCATGGCTTCAAGACCTAATCGCTAACGGCTTGCCTTCTGGATTGGTTCAAAGTAACTCCATAAGCTATGGAGAGAGCAATGGTCAGATCCATAATTTGGAAATTTGCCAAAGAGCCAGAGTCACCAACATAGCTCAAAGAATGCAATGAAGTTGAAGTGGCAATGGGCAGGCCATATGGCTCGAAGAACCGATAACTGTTGGGGAAGAAAGGTTCTCTAGTGGCGACCACGAAGCGAAGCGGTAGGCCGACGATATCGCCAGAGTTGCGGGCAACCGGTGGATGCAAATGGCGAGTTATCGTTCACTGTGGCGTTGTAAGAGGAGGCTTTTGTTCAACAGTGACGACAAGCGAGATTTGTATCGCGACTCTGTTGCTCGATTCAAGATTTACGTGTCCCGCGCGATGTCGCCGGACATCGGTTGCGACACCTACGGGTCGCGGCACTTGTCGCAAACCAAGACATCCGTTATCCCTCGACAGTCGCCCGACGTGTCCCACAAAGTCGCAAATACATATCACGTGAATGTTTCCTAGTGACAACGCGACGTTAGTACAGAATCTCGCGGCGCAGACTTAAGGTTCATTTTGATTTGTTACGCAGATCACATTCATAGTGTGCGGTATTATGAACTTTAGCGGCGTTGTGAGAAGTTTTAAACTCTCATGTTTGCTATCACAGAGTGCATCTCCTGTAGGTACTGCCCGTTTTTTATTGTACTATAAATGTATGGAAGGAAGTTAACAAAATACAAGCACTCACCTAGTAAGCGATAACGTTCTTTCACGTGTGCGACGTCGGCGCGGCGACCAGGGTGAGCGACGCAAGCGGCCGCGCGAAATGGACCGTGATCTGTCAAGCCAAAATATTTAACTCAATTAATTTTAAGTCCACATTAGCACTCTAAAAATTACAATATTTTTTCATGTTTATTCACACCTTAATAACATGATTGATATTTAAATGAAAATAAGAGGCTTTCACAGTTCCTAAATTCAAACTAAAGCAGCCGTGCAATACAAAACTTATAGTTTAAGTATACTGAAGTAATTCGACAACGACAAAGATTTTGGATTGCCGTGAAGAGAGTAATAACTTCAAGAAGGACAAGCGACTACAAAATGTAAACATCGACACAAGCGTAACAAAAAAGCAAGCACATGCACATACATAAGAAGCAGAGACGATCAACAAAACATGGACCACAGATTAGTCTAGGTAGAACGTGCAATAATGAGTACTATCAACGAACCTAGAATATCGGAGACGGCTGGAGGCTCGACTACGGGGCCGGGCGCGCGGCGAGCGGGGCGAGCGCGGAGAGCGTGGAGGGCGCGGGGAGCGCGGCGAGCGCGGCGAGCGCGGCGGGCGCGGCGAGCGCGGGGAACGCGGTGAGCGCTGCGAGCGCGGCGAGCGGGGCGAGCGCGGCGTGCGCGAGCGCGTGCTGCGCGACCCGGACACAGCCCGGCGCCGCTCCTCCTCGCGCCGCTTCGCGCGCATCTCTTTCTCACGAATCATTCGGTTAAAGGCTTCCAGCGGATCTTCGCCGTGCCTACGACAACATACAGAACGCTCCTTTGAGAAACGATGTCGCCGGAGGCGATTCACCGACGGGTTTTATCCATCGAGGGAGACGACCGTCAAATTAAATTACTAGTTAATGAAATCTGAAGGCTAAAGGCAAATTCTAAATCAATTTCAGATGCAACTTTTACAAGACGAATAAGTTTTTCAGCGTTGGACCTAATCTTTTATCGAAACGAAGCAGAATACCAGGATAAGCATTAAACTGACACACCAATGTAGATATAACAATTTACGACTGTAGTCTCCGATTCGATGTTAAAACCACGAGAATTAACTGAATATATTGTATATATACTGTACCCGTTGGTCGGCGAATCTTTTATGCCAGGCGGAGGTGGCTGGTAGGGTTCCGGAGGATAGCGTTCATTGTAAGGTCGAGGACCACCTGGACCTAATGTTCTTCCAAACGGCGAGCTGTTAAATTGCGACAAAATTTGTTAAATATAAAAGTTTTATTGTAATGAAGTCAAAGTAAATTCATGATTAATATATTATACTGACTTATAACGCCTTGACGGTGGTGGAACTCCTGGTATAAAAGGAGGTGGAGCTCCGCGGTTGAATACAACCTGTAAGTCACAAAAAAACTGTAAATACCTGTGAGTTTACTTAGCTTAGTTTATCTCCACAATGTTAATTAACAAATAATCAGTATATTACCTGGGAAGTCATGGTATCTCTTCTCTCGTCAATGGTTGGCGTACTTGCTCTCTGCTCATCAATTCTCGGGACCTATGAAAAAAATGGCAATGACTAATCACAGTTCCTGGGTGTCAGTATTTTTGTTTACGTTTTATTTTATAAATCACTTACATTCATTGGCACAGTTGGTGGAGTTTCTATGCCAGGAGGCTTCAAGTTTAAGGGTGGCGGCCCTGTAACAAATAAATGCTACTTGTGATTTGTGTATGATTATTTATATTTACTTAAGTAAGAATTGTATTGACATATAAGTTAGCGTTTAAGTAAAATATAGTAGGTTCTTGAAAGCGCAAAATTTTAGAATACACTGTACACTGCCTACTAAGTACTTACTACTTTACCACAACCGAATGAAGCGAGCATGTATTAAATTGTTCTAGCAATGTTAGTATGACTTCCAACGGAGGAACAAAATCACCAAAACAAAAACGAGTAAGCTTACCAAGTTACCACAAACTCCTATACAAGTTGGTATAAATTATTAGAACTAGGATTTCCATTAAACGCGATTGGTCCAATTCGCGGTCAGTGTAATTCGCCTAAACGCGAATAGGGCGAATTAGACTAATCGCGAATTGGACTAATAACGCCTAAACCTTTAATTGAAGTAGATTTTTCTTTTGTGCTACAGACATCTTCGCGGAACTTAAATAGAGTTATAAACTTCTGCTAAATTATGCGCGTTGTTAAAAAGTAAACGATATTAAGCCACTTCATGTTCCACTAGGCAACGCGAAATTTAGCGGATTCGACTCTGTTTAAGTATTCATGTTTAAATGCGGTAGTGCCCTGTAAAGCATGCGGATAGGGATAAGTGGTGGCATGCGAGGACGGTGGTGGGTACCGTAGCGCGCGTGTCGCGTGCGGGCGGAGGGCGCGGGCGGCGCGGGCGCGCGGTGCGCCGCCGGCAACGTCAGCGTGATGTTGTCGTCGGCCGAGCCGTCCGACTCCTCGCCCGGCCCGCTGGCCCCGCTCGCCACGACCCGACCTTCTTCATGGAGAACGCAACACAAGACTAAGTCTTATGGCAACCTTGCTCACTTATTGAACCAAAAAATGACCTCCTTAACAGATACGAGGTGCCTAGTGCCTACTGCATTACTCTATGTTCTTCCAGTGCTTACTTTCACCGTATTACAATCACGTAATTATTCATCTTTTTACAGACAAACTACATAATATATACGGTATAGTCTCTTGATTCTCGGTCGAGTAGACCAATGCCGAGAAGGTAACTTTCAACATTAAAACTCTCTTAATAGCTTCTTCCGTTCTCAGCGTAGTCTTAATCTGGTATTTTTAAACTGGGTTGCTATTTTATTATTTGTCTACATAATATCGGTTAAGTAACAAATTATGCAGTTTTATCAAGAAGAACATTTTAATAGTATTTTGTGTTGTTTATTCGATTCATTAAAGTAATCAAAATGTACTAGGCTTTCTATTTCGTAAAAAAAACTCAGCTTCGTGCCTATGTGACAAATTAAGACAAAGTTTTACTTTATTGGACACAATGACGAAGTCCGAAACCAGAAGAAATAGCGTTTGTTTGTAATACCACTAAACCAAAACAACATTACCTATTTAAATGAAAAAGTAATGGCATAGTTTGATTGAATCATACGTAGTTTATTAAAAGCAAACGATATAATACAAAGCTTTAACTCCTATACCACCAAAATTAGTAGCAAGACCTGTGCATGTTCTTGAACTTTTACACACACCTAATGTTTTGAGTATGAAAAGAGAAGTAGATGCACATATATTGGGCGTGATGATCAAACCAAAATTTGCATTTCTTGAAAGGTTTTTAACAGAGTAAAAGTAGCTCATTTGTCGGCAATAGATAACGGGGCCAGATTAAAAACTAATCAATCTCAGTTAAAATTACGACTTGTTACTTCGAACTTGTCTAATTTAGATATTTATTAATCCTTTGTCTCTTGCTATCTTAAAATTAGTATATAATGGTACCTTATAGTATTAACTCTTCAATCGACATAACATACCAGGTTCCATTAGTGACAAAGTAAAAAACAATAAAAAATAGGATGTAAGTTTATAAAACTATCTAAAAGGTAACAGATAAATTAATTCAGCAACATCAAATAATCCAATATGCTCAGTCAATATTAGTGCACAAAAAATCTGTTAGTTTAATTAATAAGAGCATACAAACCACCACTACTGGAGCCAGCCATCACTGGACCATTTGGCGAGGGTTGGACTTGAGCAATCGGAGGAGGTTCTGCAAAAAAACGACATGTTGATTAAACAGTGACATGTTTATAATATTCATCATCATCATCAGCCCATTCCAGTCCATTGCTGGACATAGGCATCCCCCAAGGTACGCCAAAGAGCCCGTTCTGCTGTTTTCAGTATCATAATATTGCGACTTCTATATCTCCTGACTTACTAAAAGTTATAATGTTTCATTTTATACCTTAATAGTAAAATGTTTGAAGCACAATCTGAATGGTTAAATAATTACCTAATACAGGCGGGCGCTGTTGCAAGGGTGGCGCCGCAGCGGGTCTATGAGGCATCCGCCGGCTGTAGCCGGTCTGATTGCGAAATGACGACACTGAATTCCTTAAGAACCTAAATTAACAAAACAATCTTTGAATTATCACTGGTCTTATAATATACTTAAAACCTACATAGTCAAAGTAAGTTACCGATTTGGAATTAAAGTAGTTGGTGCAATTTCTTTTTCTCGACAGTCAGGACATTCATGATCTTCTGATTCCAATAGGGCACCTCGTATACCTAAAAAAAAATTTGATTACGATTTTAAATTGAATAATATTACCTAGTTACAGACAACAGCGAAATGCGCAGATCTAAAGAAAACAAGATCTATGTGATCTGTTTCGGACTTCCCATAAGCCAACCTGAGTAACAGCTGAATTAAATCCGATGGGAAGCGGGACACACTTAAAGCTGATCGTAAACTGATCTCACAGTGCTTTATAATTGATTTGTAAACTCTGTCGCCCGCTTTCACTTTTTGCTGACATAGCCGAAACCCATACACCACTAACACCAAGGTATATTTTCTTACATTCATCACAAAACGAGTTCCCGCAACATGGTATCATTACGGCATCAGTAAGCAAGTCCCGACACAGACTGCAGATCAGCTCGTCGGGTATGTTAGTTTCAGGTGCCGCGGGCGCATTTGTCGGAGTATCTGCGCCACCAGCATTTTCTGAAGCCAAATACGCTTCACTAAAAGAGAAAATTGCCTTTTAAACATGGTTTTATACCTTTAGGTTATTTAAAAAAGTACATACTAGTTGTATTTTATTTATAAATAAATAGTGGTAAGTGTGCATTGTCAACTATTGTATTGGCAACATTAGTCTGATTATAAATATACATAACTAAATATTTAAAATAATACTTTTTTTTTTGTAAACAATTCTTATGGATCCATACACTTACTGATCAACAGCTGGCACGGCAAAGGTTCCACTTGGAGTCATCATGGCGCCTGGAGCTTTTGGTCCTTCCACAGGTACCATAAAACTACGAGGGATACCGGTACTTCTCCTTATTTCTATAGGATCCCCCTAAAATATAATAATAGATTAAGGTATTTTAAAATGCTAAATTAAACTATACATACATTAAAAATACTCAAGAAAATTTCGTGAGAATTTTTTATGTTATTTACTACTATCTACTAAGGTCCGTTTAAATCCGAAAGACAGAAACTAGTCAAGAAATGCCCAAACAGTTTCTTGCCTAATAAACACGTGAGTGAAACTGGAAAATAGTCATTTAAATAATATACATACCGAATTAGCAGCTGGACAATCTTTAATCCAGTGCCCACGTTTTTGGCACTTGTAACAAATATAATTAGTAGGCACAAGACCTCGTTGATTCTGGCCTCTAATTTTCTGGTAACTAGAATAAAATTTACATAGAAGTTAATAGAATATAATTTTATTTACAATAGATTGCATTTATAAAAAACACATTCATAAAAAAGCATTTATAAGAAAGTTCAGGTGGACAGTATAATCAAATGTAGCCTAAGACTTATCATTATTAGCCTTTTATATTTCAGTAATTATTCTACTTAACACACTGAAAAGAGAGTGACATAAGGCTATGAAGTTTACAGACCAGATTTATAATATGCACAAGGAAGGGTAAGGTAAATCTGTATTCCTGTGGTTTATTAGTCAGTATTATAATTAGCTAAATGTGATTTATTAATTTCCCTCCAGGATATAAACAAGAGATTATTTAAAAACCTGATGTGATTTATCATTTACTCTAAAATAAATAGTTAATTATCAAAACCTCAATATTAATTATATTATACTACTCTTTTTTTAAGTTACTGACAAATACAGATAATATTCTGATAGGCACACTTCACTTTATTTCACTTTGCAAATTTTTATGACTTAAGAAGTGTAACTGCCTTACTTCTAATAAATAATATGTCACATAATCTATGAGGCCTGACTATATGCCGTATATCCTTAGGTGCACCCAAAAATGCAATAGTTGCATGTTTATATTTTATTTTATCTTTGCAATCATTCCCAAAAATATCTATCTTATTATTCTTGAAAAAAGGAATCAAATCCTAATAATAAGCTGTGATCATTTATGGTAAGATATAAAACATGGAAATAGGAGCTATAATGATGAATATGTCATTCCAATGTTACCTGTCAATAAAAAGCTCAACAACTGTCAGTGCCGTAAATAGGATGGTGTTAGCAGTAGCCAGGCACAGGGCGCAGACCCTAGAGAAATGACCAGACCAGGACCAGAGACAATAAAAAGGGTGTTGCACTGGGCACATAAATGCTAATTATGGCACTGACAACCGTAAATTTGCAATGTTTTATTTATTGTAAGCTGTACTACTGAAGTACTATCAACATATATATACATACATAACTACAAAATATAATTTTCATATAGATTGATTAATATTATTTAAATTTAAATATTAATTTTGCAGATAAAACCTGCTACATCTTACTTGCTAGGGTCGTAGTCAAAAGTGGATTGTGAAATCATAGCATTTATTTTATCCTGTTCGCTACCTTCCATGCGAGACAGATCAGCCAGTCCTTTGTTAGGAGCGACATCTTTGTGAAGTGATGCCTGATTACTGTTGGATCCTTCCCACTGTTTTTTGGGTTGCTGAGAAAGTGGAACTCTAGCAACAAGAAGTGATGTGTTCTTTGGTATTAGAGTGTTGTCATCCACATAAACTGTAAAGAAAGAAACATGTCTCACATTACATAAATAAATCTCAAAATAAAAATATATTTACTATTTATACTTTAATACAAGTTGTGGTGACTCAAAAGAAAGCCACAGCCAACACTAATATACTGGCCACAAAAAAATCGAGCCATGTAAAAATATATTAAATTAATACCACTGTACATATGCAATAATAATACAATTATGGCAGATTTCAGGGTAGAAATCTGAATTAAGGGTGGTTATCTAAAAATTTTACAAATCACTTTTGTGATAAATGTATTGTATTTTTATAAGTTTATCCCTTTATTTTTTACTTTTAATGCATCGTATTATCTCTTCTTGCATTTTTAAGTGCTTGCATAGGTCTATCAAGAGGTCTGAATACCCTTTTACGGTCTTCTTGAGAGGTTCGCTTGCATTACCTTACTGTGGCGGTTTCCAGTTGCTACAACGTTTCAGAGGTGAGATCACAGACCTTAACTATTCATTTTAACTGGTCACGAAGGTACTCTACAGGGTTCAAGTCAGAGCTAGCAGCTAGCCAACACCTAATAAGAATCCCAGCCTCTTGAACGTGCTGAGTCACTATTCTAGCCTTGCATTGTCATGCATAAATTAGCGGTCCGCATTGATGAAGCTAGCATATGGCCTTTTGCCATAAGCTAGCTTTATCAGGTTCGTAAGGTTCAATTATGAAATTATTGGTATTAACAGCTCGATTCCGACGGAGACCCAGTTCAGTGTGTTCCGTCAAAGAAATACCTCACAATAACATTATAGAGTCACTTTCAAATCAAACTTTTTGTCTACTAAAACATTGAGTGTAACAATGTCCGAGTCTTCACACAACATTACAGCGAACGTCAGAGCTAGTATGTTTGTTGACGCTAAACAATATTGTTTCTCACAGTGCCATAGTCCAGTTGAAATATGCTTTGAAACAAATTCTTCTTCAAATTTTTCCCATAATTATGCTACTGTAAAATTGGGCCCTGAAGCTGGTCTGTGTGTCATCGATGACGTTTTATTTTCAAGGCCTTCTTCTTACAAAAAGATACTCCACAACCTTCCTTGAGTCTAAAGGTCCTCTTGAGATCCAGATCTCTAGTGATAGTCTCTGGTCTCTAATAACATTTTAAAACCCTTTGTGCCACTAAACAATTCACATTTAATCTTTTAACACATTAAGCTTACTCAAACCTTCCAAATCGGGGCTACATCTTAAGCAGTGGCTGCTTCGGTAGTATTCATACCTTAATTCAATAATAAAAAACCCAGGTTTTTTTTATTATCACTAATTAATTTTATGGTACAAATTCATCATTAGAATGTGTACCTAACAAACAGAGAATTTAATTCTCAAGTAATGTATTCTGCATATGCATGGTAAAAAACAAAAAAATAATTACCCAAACAACAAAAAACACTTTTTATGGATCAAAACAATGTCTAGTGCTTACCAAGACCCTTATTGTTAATTCATAGGTAACATAGTTAAATTATATATTAGCATATTTAAGATAACACTTTGTTCACAAAAATAACAGGGTGGCTCGATTTTTTTGGCAGCCAGTGTATTATAATATGGATTATTGAATAAATTGGTCATTCCCTCTTAGTTTTTGATAGTATTGATATAACACCAGAATACACAGAGGCATTCTCCCTCATCAGGATTCACACTACACTAATCAAAGTTAAAAGTTACAGATGGCGAACCTATCACCCATCATCGGACCCACGAATAGCCGTCATCAAATTAGGATTATGAAAACCAAGTTGTATGCAAAAAATAAGTTGCTGGCTATACCGCAATATTTATATATTTTTTTAATAAGGTTAACGACTCTGAATATTACAATTAGATTAATCTGATCAACGAAGTCATTGCTTATATATAATACTAACCTTCTTTTGTTTGTGCATTAGTAATTTGAAGATCAAAATCTGACGTTTTTCCTATTCTCTTCTGCTGTGATATGGCAGCTTTTAAATCGCCTACTGATATATGTAACCCGTCGAAAGTAACAGTGTCGTAATCTAACGCACTTTTAAACTTATAATGCACAGACATTTCAGTTTTTCATGTATTGTAAGTAACATGACAAGACTTCAGATAATAAAAAGCACCTAAATTATTCACTTGAGTTCAATTCAATTGGTTAACTTCATTTAAATAATAAACAAAATGCGCATTAATAAGTAAGTACGCACTTAAAACTGGCGCAGATCTTAGCTCACAGTTTCATAGTCTTAAACGCGGAAACTGGACGACGCTTTGAAATCAATTAATCAGTTATCAGGTTAATAAGCACATTAACAGTTTCATACAGACTGAGCGACCGCCATTTTAAAATAACTATAGAGGACGTAGCTCTATGGACGAAGTCGATGACGGACACAGAACACAGACGACGAATTCTAGTGCCTAGTGGTAAAGGAATACTTACTTGATTATTTTGAACTGACAATATTTCAATCCAATTCTAATTACATTCTAACTTTGATTTGCCATTCATAATATGAATACTAAGCTATGCTTCTAATCAGCCATACTATTCAAAGATAATTTAGATATTTTAAAGCAATTTATCGATTCAATTGCTTCCTAAAATATATTTTTTAAAGGCCTTCGCTGACCGCTACTTCAGACTAGTGGTATCAACTAATAGTAGCAAGGCTGCTGGGTTTGAGGTTTTTGTTTTGATTTCCTGGTTAGAAAAAGTGTTTTAGAGAATATGCATGTATTTTTTTTACACGACAGCTGGTTACGCGGCAGAGTCGCGAGCCGAACTGGCGCGGAACCAGCTGATGAATAAGGGCTCCGTTAGAGTCGAAACTAGTCGGGCATTACTGATTACACACGTAAGTATAACCGGAATATATAGTAAACAAAATGGAAAAACAGTCACAAAAGTTATTATAGTAAAACATAAATCCTACTTTAAAGTACTTTATTAATGTACATAAATTTAAAATACACTTTCTATATCGTGAAATTTGACGTCACATTTCATGTGACACTTAGCGTTACGTATATACTTTGAAATTCCAGCTCATTTGTGGCACTCTTTAAAATTATTTTCTCAAACATAAAAAAATATTAAATATATCATATGGGCATAATTTTTAAGCAGGGACGTTATAACAAAAAAATATTTGGCCCTTTTTTTTAAGGTTTTCCCTTTTTGTCATGAAACATATGAATGACTGACTAAATGTCGTGTACCTATGTTTATTAAACACACCTTTAGAGAATACAGGGCGATACAATGTAAATATGTACCTATTTAAATGCCTTCACTCTTCTATGCCGTAGTTCAGTGTTGACAAACTTCGACTTCCAAACGCCAGGATATGTACTTATCTCTACATACACAAAAACGCTTCATTGAGCTAGCTGAATAGCTATTGAGCAAGCTAAGATAAAAGTCCTTAAAAAGCTCTGAGAAAATAAAATGCTTTTTGAATATGGTAATTCTTTATTAAAATTACATTAACAAAAAAAATAAGGAAATGTATTTTTTTGTGTTTTCCGGGTAATACGATACCCGCAAAAGATGAGGGGGAATTTTGTAGAGGATTAAACACCCATTTCATCCACACTTCATTCCTCCAGCACAAAAACGGCCAGCAGACCAGCAGCGAGCCATTGGGAAATCTATAATCCGACTACGGATCTAAGTGAGTCGCTGGAAAGTGAAGTATTATCGACTCATCACATACCTAATTAGAAATTCTAGGGTGTGGTACCCCGTTGCAAGACAAGGCGCATCTTTTGTCCTGCAGCCTCCGGTACATGATGGAGGCCAACGACCAAGCCATCCTTGTTGAGACTTAGTAGTCGAAATATGTCTAGATCATTGACAAAAAAAGGATAAAAAAGTCTATTTCATGAAGTATTGTTATTTAATTAATGTTGAGTAAAGTATTCGATGGTTTGAACCTAAAAAAGTATTCAAGACCGCGATTGATAATGCAAATCTCAATAAGTGTTCAATTGACGGAAGGCACCCTGTGTAAGTAAGCTTGTATTTAAGTGATTCATTAGTGTCGCGCCTCAGGGCCTTTGCTTGTTGTCGAAATACTTTCTAACCAATTCCCGCTTCTTTTGTAGAACGCTTTTCTGTGTAGTTAAATATCTGATAACAGTTTTGCTGCATAGTTCTGCCACTTGACCAGTAATTGTAAATCGATTTTAATTAATTGTACACAAATCGCCTAATATTTGTTTATACACCTAGACGTACTACAGATTATACATTATCATTGTTTATTTTAAATAGCAGTACCTAAAAACAATATTATATCATGGTATGGCAGCATTTGACCGGAAGTTAGTCATAAAAAATATTAATTAAATATAGTAGGTTAAATAAAACGGGGTTTGAATTGGAATAGCATAGAATTTTATTTATTAAATAATAAAGAAAAAATCATGACTTCTTAGTAACTGAGCAGTTTTCGATTTAAAGTACAAGGTGATCGTGTCTCTACATATTTGGCAAATTGCCATGAACTTCCGGTATATGATAAAGACACACGCGGATCTATTGAGAAAAGAACGCGAATATTCAATTTAACTGGAAAAGAAAGACTTATTTAATAAATTTACACTCTCTGTTTTTAATATGTCCAATAACGGTGCTCCAGACTCTTGGGAAAGTCAAGCCGATGTCATAAGTGAACAAGGTGCAAAAGATTCAGACGATGTATCTGCAAAATTTTCCACGTTGAACGTAAATGCCGTAGAGTTCGTGCCTTCTTTTTGTAAACCTGATGGTTCCGAGGCTTCTGACAAATCTGAATCCCCCACTACTCCACAAAAATCTGAAAGTGGTTCAACAAATTCCGCCGGGAGTCCTGTCTTAAATGGTAAGTCAGATGTCTTGTCATAACTATCTGCAGTGAAGCTCTGAGTATTCAAATTTGTCAGAATTTATTATCATTACCGTACGGATACATTCACTTTACCCGAAATACCAATACACAAACTGAAAATCAAACGGTTACTAAAGCGGAACATACGTTCGATGACTTTATTTTTTTTTTCTGAATCCAGTTCTAACGGGTTATTTCTCGACACGCGGCGCGCGACATTATATGTGTATACCTTTTAATCGCTATTTCATAACTTTCTCTTGGTGGTATATCGATATAAAACAACAAAATTTGCAGTTTTTAAAGGAATAATGGTTAAAGGTTGGTATAAATTGTTATCAGTATTCAGATAATATAACAAGTAAGTTCTCTGTCAAAAATTTAAACCTCTTACTTGCATATGGATTGGTTGCCTACAACATTAAAGTGTTTTAACTCATATTCGTTTAAAATAAACAGATGAACATAGGTATTTACTGTTTTAAGCTTATTTTATTGAAACTTGTGACATCCTTATATGTTTTTCAGTCACGTTAACGAAAATATAGATCATCTGTTCGTTCTATCCTTGATCCTATTAGTTGGTTTATTACTTGAGGATTTTATTTCTTGCTTATTATTATTGTGTATTTATAATCTAAATATGAATGTTGTGCATAATATTACAGTTTTCAATCATACCTCTATAATACTCTATAATTCATATTATAAGTCGTGTCTTATACCACATGGGTATAGCTATTATAACTTCGTGTTTCACATCTAAGTTATCATCTTTATAATAATATTCAAAGAATACATTATAATTCTCTCAGATTTTGTGGGAATAATCAAATTGAGGTTAGTTAATCACTTGATACAAGGTTGAGGTTATAAGTTATTGTTGGAAGCTTCCAAGTTTTACCTGTCCAATATGGTTATTATTATAATTTAACATTCAATACATTTTAGATAGAACAGATGTCAATCCTTTGTTTGTCCCTTTGTGAGTTAGACAATCCATAATGATAATTTTGCACAATATTAGTATTTTAAGGGTTTTTATCTTAATTACTTAACATTGGTATGAAAATTAAGTGTATATGTCTACAGTAAACTCAAATTTAAAGAAATATTAGTATTGTAATTTATTATATGTAAAAAATGCATATTTTTTAATATCTAGAGTTAGAATAGCATATTCCATACAAACATTCATAAATTGTATTCAATCAGGTTGTGGTGATGGTGGTGGAGAGAGCGGTGATGGCAGGGCAGCGTCAGCCTCGCCTCGAGTGGAGGAGCCGCCTCCCGTGCCGCCAGCTGCTGGCACTCCCGCTGCCGGCACTCCCGCTGCTGGCACTCCCGCTGCCGGCACTCCCGCTACCGGCACGCCTGCTGCCAGTTCACCTGCCGTAGGCACCCCCGCCGTAGGGACTCCCGCCGTAGGCACCCCTGCCGTGGGCACCCCTGCCACAGGCACCCCAGTCGACGGCACCCCTGCTACCGGTACCCCTGCTGCTGGCACCCCCACTGCTAGCACACCAGATGCCACCCCTTCACCTGCAGCCACAACTGCCACATTACCCATACCACCTGATGTTTCCCCCACTGCTGACAGTTGGGAAGCTGAAGCTGACGATGCATTGCTTACTCCTGAAGACAACAACGAACCAGAGGATGAAGAAATTGAACAGCAGGTAAATAGAGTCTTATTTTTGTTAATAAGTGATGTTATCTTGTTCTGACTGAGAGCAAACATTTGTTGAATTACTTACTTTGAACTATGGCTTTTACAGGCTACTGCTAAATATTGATGTTGTCTGAATAAGAAAGCAAAGTTTATACTTATCATTTTAAGTGTACTGAATAAGAGATATCACCTAGTTCATTAACACAATGGTACTACACTAGACTTCATATACTAATTACTTCCCTATAAGTCTAATACCTGACTGACTGCTATAACTTACACTAAGAATAGTAAACAGACAGAAATTTTAAGATCTTGTTAAGGTTTGATTGGACTACCTTTTGCAGGGCTAGCTGAGTGTGTGCAATTTAAGTTCCGAGATTATATACAGCATGTTTTATTGTAACAATATGTGGTTACTCAACAAAATTAAAGAGGAAGCCACACTTATAACTCATATCCCTTTCGTCCCTAGTACAGCCGAACCTAAATAATTATTAGTCAGATTAGCTGTCCTGCAAGTGCCATTGGTAGCATTAATTAACATTCTATGTATGTATTCATATAATTACTGGGAAATTCATCTTCTCTCAGCTTGCCCTTCTGGGGAACAGGTGTGATATAATTATGTATGTATGATGAAATGTCTGTTTGGACTGGTTGCTAGGTGATGGCTTACATTTAATTTTAAGACAACACCTTATCTACACAGCTGACTTTTAAGTGAAAATATGAATGTGCAATTACACAAGTAACATTCAAGTGAAAGTTAACACATCGTCATTTCAGATTGTGTGTTATATTATAACTTGTTAGTTGCTACTACTATTGCATTGTTTATCTTCTATAGGGAAAGAATTGACCAGTATACAAGTTATATAATTGTGATGAATCATCATCAATAACACGGATTCTTAAAGTAGTTTGGTTTCATAGGGTAATACTACTGATGACACAATCACTTACCTGAATGTTTTCGACACAATGTAGGTTCTTAAAATAATCTATAGTACCAACAAATTACTTGCAAGAGATGATTTTGAGAGAATGATGAGTTGAGTTTTATCACACCTAAATAAACAATACATTTTCTGATTCATATTTTATTAGTGGACATGTTTAACAAGCTGAATATCTAATATGGTGTTATTAATAATATTAAATAACGTGTTTGTTAATTTTCAAAAAGTGCATTTTATACAGCCTATAAACTTAGGTTGGCATTAGAAAGTAACTAAGTGAAATTTTGTAATAATGTATAAAATCATATTATACTATACAAATACAGCTTGTTCATTACAGTATTAAGTATGTGCGGAATCTAATAGACATGAATAACTCTTTATTTTTAACTAATGAGTTATACATCTCATTGTACTAAATTATACATTTTTCAGTGGCTGTGTTGTATCTGTTATAATATGTTAATTAAAAAATTTTCTGCATAGGAGGATGGTGAAACTACAAAGAAAATTCCCAAGAAAAAGCCGCCTCGTGTAGAAGACACTTGTAGCAAAAAGGAACATGTAAATGTTGTATTCATAGGACATGTAGGTATGTAAAACATGATGTAATACAATATTACTTAAATAATTTATATGTTTTACCAAATACTAATACATTGTTTAATACAGATGCTGGAAAGTCTACTATTGGAGGTCAAATTATGTCGCTGACAGGTATGGTAGATAAAAGAACATTGGAAAAATACGAAAGAGAAGCACGAGAAAAATCCAGAGAGTCCTGGTACTTGTCGTGGGCACTGGACACAAATCAAGAAGGTATGTAAAGTAAATATCAAAATCATCAGTTATATTAATAGATGATTATAAAATGTTTAAAACAAATATATTTTTTTTAAGAGCGTGACAAAGGTAAAACTGTCGAAGTTGGTAGAGCGTACTTTGAGACTGACAAAAAGCATTTTACAATACTTGATGCTCCCGGCCACAAGAGTTTCGTACCGAACATGATCGGTGGCGCGGCACAGGCAGATTTAGCCGTCCTGGTATGTATGATTTGTAGTGGCAACAAGTGTGAGCTAAGTAAGCTATGTAATAGTAATGTTTCCTAAAAGTGTGTGATTCATTTATACACAGGTAATCTCTGCACGTAAAGGTGAATTTGAAACTGGCTTTGATCGAGGGGGACAGACTCGAGAGCATGCTATGTTGGCCAAAACAGCAGGAGTAAAACATTTAGTTGCACTTGTTAACAAGATGGATGACCCGACTGTTAACTGGGATGAAAAAAGGTAAATTGTCAACTCAATTAACCTGTCAAAAACTGTATGTGCATGTATACATTTATAGTCTATTTGCTACCAAAGGGTAACAAATAGTTAACAGAATTAAAGATATTTATTTTATCACAATTATTAATTAAAGTAGTTATTAAAAATAATATTATTTATTTATTAAGTTAAACTGCAGTCAACCATAAAATCAAACTCATAAAATAAATTAGCCAAAAATAAGACAATTTTTTTGGGAATTACAGATACAATGAATGTCGAGACAAGATCATGCCTTACCTTAAAAAGTTGGGTTTCAACCCAGCGAAAGATTTGTCTTTCTTACCTGTATCCGGCCAAACTGGACAAGGTCTACTTCAAAGAGTAAGTGAACAAATTTAATTACGATATTTATTTCAAACAGTTCTAATTTCACCTATTGATATCAATCAAAGTTCAAAATATTTTTTTATTTCCTCTATATTGTTTAAGTTTTCATCTATTGTGAATTTAGTCTATTTGATTCATAAAATATGTTTAATTTGGCATCCAGTATAACCAGGTTTTACCAGATACTGTTGAATACCATTAATCATTCTATGTTTTAACTTTTATTGTGGTTCTATTTTTAACATAACATCACGCCTCCATTCCCCGAAGGGGTATGCAGAGGTGCACATTTAGTACACCCACATTTCGCCAGTTCTGTTTTAGGTCCAAATGTAATAATAATCAATTAATAACCCTATTTTTAATTGATATTTTAGTGTATTACTAGGAATAACAGTATTATTAATAAATTTTAATATAATTATGACAATTGAACCAGGTGACTGAAGAAATTTGTCCATGGTACCGTGGTCCATCTTTCATACAACTAATTGACGAGCTGCCCTCACTCAACCGCAAGATGGATGGTCCCTTCATTATGCCTGTCGTCGACAAATATAAGGACATGGGTACTGTCCTAATGGGGAAAGTCGAAGCAGGTGTTACTCGTAAGGGCAGCACCCTATTCCTTATGCCTAATAGGGTAAGACTTTATTCTATAATATAAAACGGTAAACATTTGCCTAAATTAATAGATCAATTATTATAGTTTTAAACCCCGACGCAAAAAAGGTTTCATGTATGTGCGTTTGACTATGGCAGAAACATAGATTTTAATTCAACTTTTTTTGTTTTAAATATTTCTCGATCACCGTTTTTCAAGAGATTTTGAATTTGATTATAGTTATTGTCTTTGTCTGTTGTGGATGCATACGTATAAGGAAATCTTTGTTAATGTTTTAAATAAATCTAACAGATAATATTCTGAATGCAGGTACAAGTTACTGTAGACCAGTTATGGTCTGACGACATCGAAGTTACGTCTATCGGTCCTGGCGAAAATGTCAAAGTGAAACTCAAAGGAATTGAAGAAGAGGATGTTTCTCCTGGCTTTGTTCTTTGTGACACAGCTGAACCAATCACCACTGGAAGGGTAAATTATTATTGAAAGATTTATAATACATATTATATTCTCAGCACAAAATGTCCAAGGCACAATTTATCTATAATAATTGATGATGATCATAAATTCATAATACTATTGTATGTGTATTGTATGTACATCCAAATATTTGATTTTATCTTAATTATTTTATCGCGCGATGCCAAAGTTAGTTATATTCCAATACTTAGCAATTCGTTTTTTTTACAAGGAGTCCATTGTGTTGAGAGATTTTAGTTGTTCACAATAAATATAGCTAGTTATTTGAATTTTTGAATATAAGTACGTAATTGAAATAATTCATAAATATTTATAAACCTTTAGGGCTAGTATTTTTGTAGGACGCGTTTATGATCGTTTATTGATATTAATAAGTCACTTCTGTCAAATTTAGCATATTAAAAATAATTAATAATAATTTCAGGTTTTCGACGCTCAAGTCGTGATCCTTGAACACAAATCCATAATTTGTGCGGGTTACTCAGCAGTAATGCACATACATTGCGCGGCTGAAGAAGTCACTGTGAAGGTATGTGGTTTCTTATTTTTCAACCGACTTTATTACTAGTATTATTTATACCTTTTGTTTAATAAGTGAATGAAGCGAAAGAAGTATGCCAGGATCATAGCAAAAGGAAATCCGTGGTCTCTGTCTACCCCTCAGGGAAATAGGCGTGACTTTATGTATGTATGTTTAATAAGTTTCAATTTTGATACTCTATTTTGAACTCAGTGCAAGTTTAAGATTCCAAGAAATTATAAAAATAATTATTTCATTAAAAGTTATTTACTCAATTAGTCAGACAGAGGAAGGTATAAGCAAAATTTAATCAAAAATATTATGATTACCAAATAGTCATGTTATATGTTGTTATGGTTCTATTATGACGAAATTAAGAACGCACGGTTACGATCCTACTGCTTCGTTTTATGCTAGGACTTGAAATGATACTCAAAATTTAATTATGCGTACAAAAATAACGAAATTTTGAATAATGTTTCAAGTCCCTCATTATGTGTATTTCTAATAACCTTGTAAAAGATACAGTACGGCATTATGAATTAAAACATTTATTAATAATAGATTGTCTCTTTTTAGGCGCTTATCTGTCTGGTGGACAAGAAGACTGGTGAAAAGTCGAAGACGCGACCGCGTTTTGTTAAACAGGATCAAGTGGCTATCATGAGGATAGAATGCGCAGGAATTATCTGTTTAGAACCATTCAAGAAGTTTGCTCAAATGGGCAGATTCACATTAAGAGACGAGAGTGAGTAACAATTTATTTTTAAAGTGCTGTAACCGTAAATAACAGAATTAAATTGAAAATTATGATAATATGTATAGGAAAATCTATCCTTGCCTAATACAAAAAGTCAATCCTGTTTTCGAGAAAGGTGCGTAGATTTCACTTAGCCTTTCTCCAAAACTTTTGTCCTTCCAACCTTTTTATAATTATGCATGTAGTATATAAGCATGTCTTTCTCAATGACTACACCAGAGATTGTACATTTAAAGGATCAAGTATGTATAATTTGCTAAGATACTAGATGCTTTAAAAGGCCATAAAGTAATCAGCTGCAAGTATTTTAATGCTACGTCTATCATGAATATGATTTCTTAATAACATCTAACTTTCCTAAGCCCATTCTCGTCTGTACAAGGCTGTATCTATCCCTTTTAGAACTAGATAGATATGAGATCAATCATGTACTCAATTATTACCCTTGCAAAGAAACAGGTTCTAATTTGATTTTTCTTTTTTTCAGATAAAACTATTGCTATTGGTAAAGTCCTAAAGGTGATTGAGTAATTTGGCACTACAATTTGTAATTTAGCTAGGATAGGCCTTTCCAAAACCTATATCAACAGAGAATGCATGTAATATGTACTCCCGAATTTTGGGATCTGTATCCTGTGAGAGCTCGAGTGTATTGCTTTATCATGATCACCTAAAAATTCATTTTCCAATTTCTCAATATCATAGAACAGCTAGGCTTTATATAAGAATACTTACAGTCACAGCCATAAAAGCGACATACATACTGAAATCCTCACGATGCTCTTACGTCTTTACTTATCATTCAAGTGATATTTTGCTTTTATGTTTAAGCTCGTAACTTATGTGTACAACCATTGTTGTTTGTTACCTATGTAAAAATTACGTTTACTAACTTCGTTGGTTAACGGCCATAATTATATATTTTATTTAAATCACATTGTAATATTGTAACGTAGGTCCTGTTATGTTAATAAATATTATTATGTTTACTCGTCCATTCTCGTTGAGCATCGCGCAGTATTTTAGTATTTGGACACGTGAACAACATTTGTAAATTTATTACAAATCGCTTTAATATAATTTTGTCTATGAAAAGCCGCAATTGTTTTACTGTAACACTTCTATTATCATAAAGAGCGATGTGGTTTTCGATGGATAAGGCTCTCATGTAAATTATTAGAATGATCAACCACTTAGTGAAAGTAAAAGGGTGGTGAACATTTTATTTGTTCCTATTTTCAATATTAATTTTTATTAACCGAACAAAATTGACTCATTCACTACCCAATACTTTCACTAAGTGTCTTCTTAATGTGGTGATCACACTAACGCATATTTATACTAGTGATAATAATATTTTCACATATGGATATAATGGTTATTATAATACTGTTTCCTATTTTAAAACAAAATTATGTTTTATTTAAATAGTCTGCTATAATTACAGTAAACTGAAAGATATTCTTTTTTCAGCCTTAAACTGAACATTTTATTTGTGTATAACAACTAATTTGGCTCGTATCTGTTTTAATGTTACTATTATAATCTGCAATATTTTTTTATCTTATTATGATAATAGATTATAATTTACTGCCTTCGAGGCCGATACAAGCGCGAAATAAATAAAACTGTTTTCGTCGAGTGATACAGCAATTTTATATTGTAACGATAGCTGCCGTGATGTTTCTAACATGGACTCGGCGTATTTATTACAACAAAATAGACAACTTTATATATATTTTAGAACAATTGGTACTGGACGTATCCTAAATAACGAAGTACGCGGAAGACTTTATCAATATTTGGAAAAGCCCTTAATTTTTACTCATACATAAAGTATTAATGTAGGAACGTAATGAGAGTACTTATGGAAAGATATGTAAAGAGGTTCGCCTCACCTCCGAATCGTTATGATAATGTATATTATGAATTTATAAATTGTCAGCTTTTTTAATATAATCAGATTTACATCTAGGGGGCGATTGTATAATGTCAATATTTTGTGTATATCAGTGGACAAGGCGTGAGGCGCACGTAGTCCCCCGAGCCGGTTGAGTCTGCGCTTTTATTTGTGGCGACATGCTTCATTAGAGAGTTGTAGGGGAGTAGGGCGCGGAGAGGCCTGCGGGGACCATGTCCGCCTCGCGCGCGCCTCGACACCGAGCGAGCACTGGCAGGCTGCGACTATATTATTTTGTTTAAAATAAAATTTTATTAATACTACTGTACTTATCTTTTTAACATAATACCTGTTTACATTAATTATTTCAATGGTTTACACTTTATATTCCTGTATTATTATTCACGCACTTACAAGTATAGGTAGATGTATGTTGTTGTCAGAAACGATAAATTAGCTCATTGTGTTAAATAATAACCGGTTAGTGGTTTCTACGGGGCGTTGTTTCGGACAGCGCATAGAGAAATCAACATTTTAGTGCCTTTCTGCAATCTTTGGTGCCTACTGAAAAATCTGGTATTTGCATATAACAAAGATGGCCTTCCTGTTCAATAAAATATTTAGGCATAAAACTAAAGCATGCCTTAAAACCTGCAATAAATCAATTTAAATTACATTTATCTGCGTGTTAATTAATTTATAGAATATATTTTTGTAAATCAATTTTCAGTTTGATTATAGATCAAGTTATACTGGTCGTTATTAAATGTATATTTTGATTGCATATTTTTCCCTCTAAGCGCATCCTGCGTACAACCCTTTTTTCTTCTACCATATTTGTGATTGGATTTACCATTTAAAGAGTAAAAACAGCGATTGTGGCAACGGCCGTGGCTTCAGGCATGTCGTACATATAGGTTAATAGACCCTTTCTTTCGCTATAATCTTACACTTTGACTGCGGCCGAACAAAGTACGCGCGGGCCCCCGATGCGGGAAAAAACAGGGTATGTGTATTGCCGCACAGGTGGCAAGTACAATCCGAACCGACCAAAACTGCGGGCGCACACACCTGTAGCGTGATTATTATAATGACTACAATACAGATTTACGCACTTTGAGTTTCAAGGAATTACATTTATTAGTTTATTTGCAAAATTGTATCGATAATTAGCAAAGACGTCATTGTTAAATGCACACTAAGCTGACTAAGTCAATGACTTTATTACTGTTTCTTTGTATCTTCCGGAAGCGGCAATATAAAAGGATTAAAATATACTTTAACATTTCAATAGTTGTGATAATAGCATTTACTAACTTTTGGTAATTAATGGTAATAAATACCTTTCAAAAATGGCTAAATAAAACAAAACCTTAAACAATAGACGCCTTAGCGATAAATATACAATGAAATAAGAGAAAACAAAGGCGGCGATATTTAGTTTTGCACGTGCAGTCGTAAAATTATAATTTTCGTATTTCAAAGTAATAATACCTACATAAAAATAATAATATGACCACTTAACATGGTGTGCGCCTTACAAAATTATTTGTTACGCCGTGGGAATAATAACTTGCTTTTATCTAACTGATAGGCGCTTTTTTGTATTTTTTGTATTAAGGACTCTTTTAGTCCCCAAAACATATTTTTTTACGAATATTTTAACCTCTTTTATTTGTAACCAGATCCATCAATGTAATTGTATTACTTACTTAATGTCAATGAGCGCAAAATCCTTAAATTAGACAAAATCACGCCTAGCGTGTTATCTGCACTGGTGGCACGGCGGCCTTACACAGCGTGTGTGTATTGCCGCACCGCTGGCTCGAAAATTTCATTACACAGCAGGTGTGTCGCCGCCGCACCGCTGGCAAGTTTAGCATTACACAGCGTATGTGTATTCCCGCAGTGAAAGTGTTAACATTATAGGCAAAGGGTCTAAAAAAGATCTATACATTAAAGTATGTACATAATACAAACATCGCGTCCTTCAAAATTAAGCTGGAGTCCGACAATCACTCACTAACAGCAATGGGGCAGACCAAGGCTACAAAGTAAACTGGTTTCTACATTTTATGTCATACAGCAATTTAGTCGAATCTGCGGTAATTGTAGTGCATGGCCTTGTGTTACCATGATAGTCGGGCTGTTGAGCCAGATTCGGAGATTGCTACTCATAAAGCATTGAATAAGAATTGTCAGACCCTCGTACTCATTATAAAACTAGTCCCTCTGGGGCTGGGTACAACACACTCCTTATTTTTATATTAGCCCATGTACCTGCTGATTCCAGACTCCATAACCTGCAGCATGATATACAGATACTGTAACGATCCTTGTTTCAATGATTCGAATTTCCCTTATGATAAAGAGTAACAAGCAAAGGCCTCTTTATCGGTGCCCGCTAGTAGATGGCGCTGGCAACAGTCAATAACGGATCCTAATAACTATTACACGATTAACAATCTGCCACGAATCACGATGCATAAGCAGAAAGAAAGGCGTTCACAGCCACGTTAAAGTTTATTTATATTTAAGGAAATCTGCTCACTGCTGCTACGTACGGGTTATTTAATCGAAGTCTGCAGGGACAAAGTCCCGGGCATAAGCTAGTCTCATATAGACCTATAGAATTTCTCTGGGGACCAGTAGTGCTGCGGCAACACTGCTGCGTAATGCTGAGATCAACCATACCTTTAATTACTGCTAACATGTTAGGTACATGTCTTCTTTTTGAGTTTTAATGTGAATACCTACTTAATCGATTCGTTGCGAGCGACGCACGGTTCCGAAAATTCCTAGCCGTGGCGGCGAATAAATATTTCGCGGCACGCCTGTCGTGTCAAGCCCCATTGAAGTCCAGAAACTTGTTTACAACTATAGTTTATAAGCGATCGCCATGAGTGCTATTAGACAGTATTATTCTACAAAATGATTTAAAATTTTGACGTAAAAAGGTTGTCAATAGCAAAAAAAATCAAATTCTCAGAATATCCAGGAACGAAGATTGTAGGCATGAACTACTTGCAAAATAATGCATCTTTTGTCTTGGGTAGATCTTCCAGAACGCAATTTGACACGACTTACGTGTCATACGCCACACAGAAAAGAAACCGATCATCCGCAACAAATCGCTTAACTATCGCAGCGCTATCAATGCTGGAGCTCCAATCTTTTTATAGTTATTGAGTATCACAAAAGAACATTCACTTGTTCTGCTGTATGAAGTTATTAAAGTCTTGTGGTAGGCTGATATAAAACATCATCACGCCTGTATACCCCGAAAATGAACATTTGACGACCTAATTGGCGTTGCGTTTAAACTATGATTCCTGCTCATTTATGGCACTATTCAATAATTATTTTTGAAATCAAATCGAAATAATGTAAAAAAATATTGATATAGGTACCTAACTAAAGCAAAAGAGATTATTAAAAAATATATATGGCTCACATTTAATTACATGCATATTCCCTATTGTCAAATTAAGAGTCAGCACGACAAAGACATCAAGCCGGACCGTCTGTATATTAGTCTGACACGGTCGAGTATTTCAACGCGACCATTTTTTTTAATTTTCTAAAATCGGTTATAAGTTTTGGTAGGTAGTGTACTATTGTTTTTTTTATTGACACCTTCGTACGGCTATACCCACCATGCAAATCGGAAGATTAATATTCCTCCGTTATCAGATACACGTGGGGCACTTACACTATTAATATCTGAAACGCTTGAGTGTTTCAATGTGACTTGCTTTTTAATTTGGAAACATGTACACCCCCCCCCCCTTATCCCCCAAGGGTAAAAGGGGCAAATCTTTTTCTTTTTAAGCATCTAATCTTCGCAATTAAATAGGTCCCCACGATGCTTAAGTAACTACACATTAATTGATTTTAACTATGTAATCTGCTCATAGTAGGTAGAATATATAGCAATAATAATAAAGTCAACTGCATAAGAAAACAGATTAGGTAAAGAACTACCCAACAACAATTATGACTGTATGTAGCATTTACAAACTTACATTTTTGTTATATGCTGAAGAATGATTATGTTATAACATTCAAGCACCTATAATATATAGTCAATTAGTCACAGTAACTATAATTATAGTTAACATGCACATACACATTGACTTGGTATCATATTTTTAAAAGTTTTCCAAACAGCTTCATAATAATATATCATGTATTTTCCAGCCTATAAATAAATAAAACATATTTATGATAATTATTCTATTATTTTCCAGGCAATATTCAGTTTGTGCAAGATTTAGACTCCAAGTAGCAATGCAAAAAAGGTTAACTAAAAATATACAACATTTAGGAAATAAAAGGTACCTTTGATGCAACTAAGAACAATATTTACACAATTTTGTCTAATTCCATCACTGGAATGTTAAATAATTTTAAAAAATAAACCTAAAGATAAACAGTTATAAAATATAATAGTACTTTATGTACATTTTTAATCTCACATTATGTACCTACACTACCTACGCAATTTTGTTCAGCACATAGTACTAAATAATACATTCATTTACCTTTTTCACACTTAACTTCACCAAGAGATACAAGACTAACATCATTGAACATTCATTATCAAATTATCAGTCTCAATATCTTAATTAAGTACCTAAAGTAGTTAAAATTTGGCAATGGACTTTAATCCTGCGTATTGATATCATTCTTCTTGACATTTTGATTCATTTGATCATTCTCATACTCCACAAAATCATCAAAAAGACTAGGCCAAGCCTCTGTGTCATCATAACTGCTGAGATCATCTCCAATAAATTCACAGAAGTTTAAAAACATATACCAAGTGTCTTTTGGAATGCCTCTAATGTGGGGATTCTTTTCTAAATATAATAACCACCTATCTAAAATAGGAGGGTCATTGTTAGTGAAGACTAGGCGCCACAATAGTATTGCAATATCTGTGGGAAGTATTCTCTGTCCTGTGCTCACATCTAAACCAAATTTAAAAGTAAATCTGTATAAATCTTTAAAATTTTCAGTATCTCTTTTGAGTTCACTTGTTATCTCATTTAATTTAAGTTGTATACCTTTAATTGAATCAGTTTTCATATTCCTCAAGCCCTGTATAAATTCTGATTTAGTAAACCTACACATTTGACTAGCATTCAATTTCCAAGCCAAAACCAAAACTTTAAAGTCATCTGGGTTTAACTGCAGATCATTGCAAAGGTTTTCTATACCTTCTGCTAATATAGCATCGTCTAATGAATCCTTGTATTGATCAAATAGCTGATTGATCTTAGGTTCTGAAACACGGGAGTCATTTGAACCTAAAGATGACATGGTCCGAGGAATTGATGGCAACTTTTGGTAAAATGGTTTAGGTAATCTTTCTGATACTATGTTTGATTTTTGTGAATTGAGTAACTCAACCGGGCTTTGGTCTCCAGACATTGTGCTGGAAACTTGTGAAGTACTTGTGTTCCTAAAATTGTTAATGCTATTTTGGTTGTCATGAAGCAGTGGCTGTTGTTGTGGATAAACTGAAACTGTTACAGCGATTTCTGTCATCTCTGAAATAGACCAAAATTTATTATTATTTACTTTGAGAACAAAGACACTGGTAGAAATTTGCACATGCTTAATATTGTAAATCATTTACCATCTTTTTTTCTGTGAGGAGAAGCTGTGATATCAGCATTAGCTTGATTTTTGAAACAGCTGAGACAATGGCCCATTGGACAAATTCTGCTCGAATATCTTCAAAGTCATAAAACTCTTAGTAAGCACACAAACGGACGTTACCAATTTTTCATCATAAATGCAATAAAACATAATGATAAAAAACAGTAGGTTGATATGTCTTCTTGAGATTTTACAAAGAAAACCTTAAACAATATAAAAATAGAGGAAAATGTGATATAAACATAATACAATGTGTAAAATCGGCCCATTGATTTGCTCACCAGAAATTCATATCATTTCCTTTAACAACAACTTAATCAGGCACGAAATATATCATATATCTTCAGAGGGCTTAGCTTTTGCATTTCATGTCAGCTTGCGTATTAATTAAACTTTAAAAAACATTTAAGTAGAATTGTTTTAATTAAATTAAATTTCTCGTTTTTAACAAATACATTTTCTAATCACGATCTTCATTGACATTTCATTCTCAGATAAGAAAATAAGGATAAGGTAGGACAGGGATTCCACAGATAATTAAGAAAAATGGTACACACAAAAAATTTATTAAATTTGGGTTAGTCGATTTGGTTTATTACTTCATTTTATTCTGATAACAAGTTTTCGTAAAATACCGAATCAGTTTGACAACATGAAGTAACCATGATATCCCTATATACATTATATTAAGCACTGATAAACGAGTGGTATGACTATAAGACCGTCTAGTCAAAGGTTGCATGTTCAAACCTCGGCACGCACGTAATTCTTTTTGATTTCATATGATTAATTAGAATAATAATAGTTGCTAAAAGTGGTAAAGGAAACATCGTGAGCAAAACGGCACACCTGAGAGATTTTTCAGCGTACAGGCGGTGTAAACTCTGACACCAGGTTATTCATCACCATATTATGACGAAAAAAGATAAACTATAGATAAGTGATAAGCCCAATCCTCAGAATAAAATTAAGAGGGGTGCGACCTCGATTGGCATGAATTTCAATGTATTTGTGTTTTTTTTCATCACAACTCAACCACACTTTTTGTGAAAGCAATGACTGAATCTGCGGCATCTAAAACACGTGTTTTAATTGATAGTATATCATAACTATTTTAAATTCAGCTAAATCAAAAACTGTATGATTCGCATCATAGATAAGAAGTACTAGATCGACAACCCCTAACAATAGTTTTTGTATTTTATAGACCTGGTCACTTGGACCCTTAGAGCATTGTTGGTTAAATGCTCTAAGCTTGGACCTTTAAGCCAAGTCTTATTTTATTTTCTAAAAAAAATACTGCACTATGTATCACTTTATTTTAATATTGATTTAGGTATTCTGGCGGGAACTTCCGATGCGCCCATTCTCAAAGTTCCCGCCAGCAACCTATGTTAAATTCCCCTAACAATAGACTGTCACCACTAGTGGTGTGCACCGGTTCCCAAAAAATCGGATAATCACCGGTTAGGGTAAGTGCCGTAGCCTAATCGGTATTGTCTTAACCACCGGCTATGTGATTGTTTGCAAAACGCATCCAAATGTATCAAAATTTCCGAATTACTTATTCATTCGCGCTTAGGATAACAGTGTTTTCCAATGTTCTGTTTGCCATCCACCCACTAACTAATTATTGAAAAGCAAGAAAAAATTATGATTAATAATTCTACTTCACATATAAATAAAATGTTATTTTTTCGTAAATAATTAGTACGACTGACGGACTGCCTCGTTGGTCTAGTGGTTGCCAAGCACAACTGCTGAGCACGAGGTCCTGGGTTCGAATCCCGGGTCGGGCAAAGTGTTGCTGGGTTTTTCCATTAGGAAATGCTCAGTATCATCACGGAGTCTGGATTTGCGTCAGGTTGATGGCTCGCCCCTATTATATTGAGTCTTAAAAAAACATAACTGGCGAAATGTGGGTGTACTAAATGTGCACCTCTGCCTACCCCTTCGGGGAAAACAGGCGTGATGTTATGTTATGTTATAATTAGTACGAATTATGCGTATATATTTTAGGAGTGTTATTCAAATCATTTATTTCCGCGCCGTCTATCTGTATAAACAAGTTCATAAAGAGAAGGTTCAGTTTTTTACTTATTAGTAAACTAGCCTACTAGTGCGCAAATGCATTATTAGAGATTATTAGTGATATTTGGAACTCATAGTGACATCTCTAATTGCATAGAGAACTAAACGACCTTTGCTAGCCGTTTTATTAAGAAATTGCAACTCTATATATCGATGGGTCCTATGCTTATCGAGCATTTAACCAACTTATATGCTCTAAGTTCTTAGAAGTATAAGGGCCAATTTGCAAAGTGATAACTTTTCAAAAGAGGTGAAGACCCTCTTTTGAAATGTTTCAACTGATAAACTCTTTTACTGCAGCAAAAAATAGTATCTTCACCTATAAATAGAAGCGTTCAACATAAAAAAGTATGAATGTTAAAATTGTTGCTTTGGCCCATATATATACATTATACGTAGGACCCATCGATATATTGTTTCTCTATATTCACATAAAGCTAGTCATAACACGACTAAAGACATTAGCCAAGAGTATGGATAAAAGTTATCTCGTAGAATAATAATTGTCATAAGTTGGATCCTAATAATATATTCTAGCTAGGTATCTTCCCATTCGGTATTTTCGGGTCGTCCATCTCATGGTATAATACATGTATAGTTTTACTCTATGGTATAATAGGCCATCTCATCTCTGCTTGTTTAATTACCTAACTTTTTTAAATTTCTTTTCATCTTAATGATGTTGGTAGCATTGTAATAAACATAAGTTGAGTATGACTTGAAGTTTGTTATGCGAGCGGAACGTTTATCGTTGAATTCATATTCCATTGACGGTTGAGTTCAAAGATAATAATTTACGAAACATTGAATTGGGTTTTCTTAATTGAGTTCACGAATTTAGGTTTCTTTTATTTAAAAATAACGTGAACGACTACGTTTGAAGATTGAATATTTTGAAAAAAAATGAGTATTTTTGAAGAAAACTGGGACATAAAGTTTAACCTAAACACACTAGAAGATCAAAGTTACAGGGAATTCGAAAATAAAGTGAAATGCTTACACGAACATATTATTAATTTTATAGAAAGTGGTTTCAAAGTTCATAAGTGCAATTACAATGGTAATACGGCTCAAAAACATGACGATGAACTCAAAACTCTAATAGACCAAAACAAGCAACTTCGATGTGATATTGATGCCAAACTTGAGGAACTTTCACTACAGAAAATTCAATATGAGAACTACAAAAAAGGTATCGCTTATTGGATTACCAATTTAAGCTCTATGTTCTTTAGAGAGCACAGAATTTTGTAGGTTCTGGTGCGCCTGAATTCTCTTGTGTGAAGTCAGATTCCCTTCTTAATAACTATGAATGTAAGGAGATTAGCTAGTGCATGTGAACATGTTGTGTAAAAACTCTTATGTACATGGAATGTCTATTGAGATTGGTTGCTGTACATGGATTGTGAGTTATAAGGATAATACACCATCCAAGGTCTTGCTCTTGCCAGACACTATTAACTTTATCAATATGTAATTATAGCACTTGTGGGATATTGCAATAATAATGAATATACATATATATATTTAGTGTTATTATACTTATTTGAATATTTCAGATCAGAAATTGTTGTCACAAGAAATAAAAGAAACACATGAAGCATTTTTAATGGCAAAGAAATATTACAAAAAATTTTTGAAAATATATTATACAATTGAATCTAAAAGTGGTGGAACTCATACTATTTTTGTGCAGTTTTTTACGGAAGCTAAAAAGGAATCCGAAAATTATTCTGTGCGTTTATTAAAAGACACAAAATTGGGATGCTATAAATGTGAGTTAAAATCAGTATCAGTGGTGGTATAAACTAAAAAACACATTTGATTTATTCTCAATAACACACAATCTTCTTTTTTTGTATCTTATGGGGCCTCAATCTACTCAGGAATATTTTATATGAAGCTAATAAAAGTGTACTTTATATAACTTCTATACCATCACAAATGTAATGAAGTATCTACTTACCTACATACCCATAGTATGCATGATTTTTAATCCAACCTTCTTGTTTCAGTATTGAATGTTACACCAAAGCTCCATATATTTAAAGAGTTACAACAAAAATTAGAAGAAACTAATGATGTTCCAGGAGCTCTATGTTGCATAAGGCAAGCTTTCATGACTATCAAAATGAATAAGAAGTGATTCAATTTATATGTGACGGTTGTAGTTTAAAATATCCCAAATTCAAATATACCTTAGTACCTAAGCGTTTTGCTTTGTAATAAAGATCTAGTACTATCATACCTATTATATTATACCATATCTAGGTCAGTAGGTAAATGTAGACCTTATTTAGAAATCATTAATACTTGCAGGGGATATAAATAATGATTATTCTGCAGTGTCTATTGTAATACCAACACAATTTGAAATATGTAAATCAGTATAATAAGTTGAATTTGTGTATGTGTTTTCAAATGTTGATAATATTATAGACTTTTGAAAGGTTTTATGAATAAATACTAACATAAGATATATTTTTTATTAACCATATAAAATACATTAAATATAAAATTAATTTGTAACAAAAATAAATACAATTCCATGTTGAGGTATTACACAGGCATCACATCAACTCACCTAATGTGATGTAACACCATGATTTTTTTAAATATAACGAAACATTTTTGTGCAGCTCTGGACAAACTATCTAGCATTATAAGCTTCGGTGTTGACAGAGATTAGTTTGGCTCACATTAATTAATATAATACTAGATATTAAATCTAAATATGTATGCAAAAGCATACAAAAACATGCTGATATAAATTATTCCAACTTTACCTAAAGTTAACATCTAATAATTCTTTGTTCACTTATTTTTCTATAATTAGAGGTTAGAAAATATTTTGAGTAAAATAAGTTATTGCCAACTTACTATGTTAACAAGTGAAGAGAATATTTTATGTTAAAAAGATTAAAAATAATGTTATATGCCCTAGACATTTGTGGCTCATTCAATTCATTTACATGCTATTAATAATTACACTATTTAATGTCTTTCTGGTGAAGTTGAAACAATTTTTGCAAGATCATGTCTCACAACATGTTATCTTTGTACATAATAATCAGACCTTTTTTATTTTTTTTCTTAAATGCAATAATTCTAGAAGCATACTGTAAATAGTGTTAAAATATCATTATATTACTCAATATTAAAATTAACAACATTAGCGCTAACCAGATAAAATTAATTGTTGACATAACAATGTATCAAATATTTATTTATAAAGTCAGTGTTATTAAAATAGTTACTAGATCTTTTTTCCAAACATATTTTTTTTGATATGCTTCTTTGTCACTAACAAATTAAAGTACGTAGTTGTAAAAATGTATAATACCTAAACATAACAAGGAGGAATATTTTTTAAAAGCATGTGTAACATAGTTATTAATGAGTGATGTATATCTACTATACAGGGCGGTTATAGTCGTCTCAATAAAGTCGCTGGAATAGGACTAACAGTATATGAAAAATAATTAACAAAATATTAAAAGAAATTCCACATTCCTGTTCTAACATAAAAGCAGTCTAAACAGCTGAGTTATGTCGCAAAAATAAATCATTATTATTAATACTGTATGAAATTAATGTAAATATACGTAATTTGTGACATGTTCTAAGACATCTTAACAAAACCATCAACTTATTCCAGCATGAGCAAACAAACATGTTGGAAAACAATGAAGAAGTGTACTATGCTAATTTCGAAGAAAGACAACCAAGTTCTCAGGAAAACCTGTATTGTTAATGTAGCTCACATTATGAGTTCAGAATAATCAATTACCAAACTAGGTTTTTCTTCTCGTTGTCTTTTTCAAGTCATTTTAAGTAGGTAGTGAGCTTCAACACAATAAGCAAGCATTTTTAGTATGATGACAACGGCATTATCCTAAAAACATAAGCCAGCTACCTTTTTAAGACGAACAATGACTTATGATATTTTTAGTTTACCGTTTAAGTCCTGTGATGGCTCTCTGCTATGTATTAAATTCACATTATTCGGCGTGGAAGACTTAGGCGGAAGATCTGAAATATGTGTAGACTTTTGTTTGGATTTTTCAGGTATAAGCATAGCGCCTAATGCTATGAAGTGTAGAGAGTAGTAAAATTTTCTGAAAAATGATAAATTCGCATTATTTTTTTGTAAGTATTTAAATTCATTTGGTCAGTCATCTTAATAAAGGATAAGTAGTACAAACCCATAGAAAGCAAGACTCGGTGCAAGATGAAGAAGAACAAACGGCACAGTAGCGTATGTCATTGCAACTCTTGTAGTGAGGAACGTCAAGGAATCGTATAACATCTTTTTAGGTGCGCTGTCCAAAAACATGGGGCGAACCAAGAATCTTATCTGTAACAATAATATTACTCGCTTATTGTTTACAATAACAGGCTTATCATTTTTATAAGCCGGATCTTGCTGGCTTACCTAACCGTCACGTTGTTTCAAGTCTTGGCGAGCTATTTGTTGTCGGGCCCATCCTTTTGGTCGTCGCGACTTTTTGTTCGGTAATAATTCTAAATCTGATATCTAATATCAGATATATATTAATATATAATCTCATGTTTAATTAGCAATGTTGAGCACAAAACTATACACAATATAAATATCTACTATAATTTACAATACGTAGTTGTAAATAACCTACCTTGAATTAGTATTTAGTATTATTATTATTTAGTACCTATTATATAATGATCGCAGATGTCGATTAACATTATTGAATAACTGTACTAGGCAATTTACATATTATATAACACGAAATAAGTGAGGACGCCTTAGGTCAAGGCTATGTATTCTCTTCTAATTTATTCGGCTCTGCGCGACGACACAAGGCAATCTATTGTATGCCGTTACATTTGTACAATAGATAGAGTACCTACACAATAGGGATACCTATGTACCTAGTCGTAACATGTTACTGCTGTGTGAACAGTAGGTAATTACCTAATTACTTCATCTACCTATATACTTAACATGTACATAACGCTTGAGACTTGATATTACGAAGTCACCGGTGAGGTCACCTAGTAAGTGTGCAAGTGTGTGTGTAGAGGATTCCTAGGTCAAACAATGACTATTGAGATTTTCCAGCAAATTAGTAGACGTTACTGTTACGAGTACGTGAACAATGTATTCGCGGTAGCGCAAGACTTACATATTTTTAGAAATAGGCGTTTTATATTATACCCTGTGATCCTGATTATATGGTTTAGTATATATATTTTCTAAAGTTAAAGCAAAATCTGTCCAGTAGATTTTCCGTGATGGTTGTTAAATCATCCATTCATCCGTCCTCACAGACTCGCGTTTATAATATTAGTAGGAGTTACCTTCCTAGCAGCAATAGTAAAGATGCCGCCAGCGAAAAAGGTTAAGTAGTAACCAGGGTGGAACCCGTGCCACACAGCAGAGAGTGCGTACACGCGGGTAGTGCGCCACGCCGCGCCTCCGCGTTCGTACGCTACGTCACGGAGCCAAGCGTTCGTGTTCTTGTTCCAGCTTGCTACAGCCAGGCGAAAGTTTTGTGCGAACTGAGAAACAATAAAGTTGACTCAATATTTACCAATATATAGGTAGGTACTTGTCTCAAAACAGAGCAGGATGATAGAGTAAAACGGAGACCAATACCAAACAGTGGGTGATACCTGAAGACAAGAACTTGTCTTTAGGAAGGCACACCTTGTCACTAATCGTAAATACTCTAAGGAATCAAGTAATTCGGATGAAAACGTACAGACCGCGTGAGAAACAAAACACAGTTGCCAATCTAAAGTGAAACTGCCCTGAGATCACGTCCAGACAAACTGCGAGTGAATTAACCACACAGTGGACCAAAGATCATAAACAGGCCCTCTGCGCAAAGAATGGGCTCTAAATTAATTGTTTTAGATAAATAAAAAGATTAAAAGAAGACAGTCATAGTTTAAACAAGAACCTAGGTACTGTAGGTGCATACAAAACTGAACTCAGATGAGATATTGATATTATATAAATAGAATTACCGCGTGAGCGAAATTTACTAGGCGTTTTTCCAACTCACTAAGCGTGTAGGCGGACTATTAACTCATAACTTACACATAGGATGTCTGTAATTTTCATAACAAAAGTAAAAACAAGTTTTATCTAACCTCTTAGATAAGACAGTGTTCCACAGAACAAAGGTCCCCCGACTGCAATGAAACTTGTGTTTTATTTTTTAGTTCCATTTTTGGCTGTTGTGTTTTTAATTTTCTAATTATTTTTTTAGAGCCTATTTTACTCGCGATGGTGTAAGGATTCTAACGAAACTTCGCACATCAAAATCGGTCCTGGCAATCAGAAGTTATGGTGGAATAAATTTACATTTTTTGGGCAGACGTGTTATAAGATTGACTGGTATGTAGATGACGTGATGATCTGAATGTGTCTGGGTGTCTCTTATAAGGAATTGGAAACGGAAAGGAAAAGGTAGGACAACTTAACACCAGTAACTGTAAGAGCTCATACGCACTGTCCGGTTACCCGAACCTGCGGACGGCTAGTTTTAACTTCTTAAAACGCTTGGTAACTGAAGCAACCGCAGCGGGCTGCGGGTCTGCGTTACTCGCACCCGCACACTGCGCATAGAAATTTATATAAGTGTTTATAATAGGACAACCGGACGGCTACCCGCAATGCGGATAACCGAACAACGCGTATGAGCTCTATGACGCCTAAAAAAGTTCAAGTATAAATACATATTCTAAAGTCAATAATTTTACCTCAAAACCAAAAATGTCGATGTTGGACATTTTGTCCCACTTAGGCATGCCATCGTTGTCGTAACCATTAAATCCCATGCCACAGTTATTGCAGATCGCCTCAGACAGTAGCCAGGCGTGGTAATACTTGCAGCGCACGACCAAGGTGGACAGGTAGGCATACCACAGCAAATACAACGCCGACCATGATCGTGATACTTCCGACGTAGGATCAGTCAATTCTAAAAGTTAGAAAAAAGCATATTCTTAAAAAAGACACCTTATGAGACGTGCCATACGTATGGCCTCTTTAACAAAGGTTCAAAAATATTATTATGTACCTACCTAACAAATGATACAATAAAAATTTTGAAAGAATAAGAAGCTATGCATAATTTTTATGCAGATGGAAAAAAAAATTGGTTGAAAAAACGATAAAAGAAGACTACAAAACACAAGCATATACTGACTTACAATTATAATACCGAGGTAGTCATAATAAAACCAGTATAAGCTATGGGTCCAAAACAAATTAACCCCGTCGAAATGGACGTGTGAATGAGGTATTATAATAAGAATAGTTTTTTACTATTCTTTGTACGTCGTCCAACAACCCGTTTCTTTGAAAAAAATAATAAGTGTTAATTAATTAATTCCGACAAATACAATAATCATTAGTAGTAATAAGTAATTGATCCACCTTTTATCGCAGTCGGTTGAAAAGAAAAATCGCAGGTACCTACTTTCAGGTCTGTCCTTCAATCGTAGAATTTGTTAAAACATCAATTACAACTGAGCAAGTTTAATAGAATTACCTTCTAAAACAGTCAGTGGATATTTCTTAGCAAGAGTCAAATATAATAGAGCGGCAGCTAAAGATCCGCCGACTTTATATAACACAGCACGGCGCGGCGATGGCTCCTTTTCAGTTATTCTTTTTTCATTCTGTAATAACGGACGTGAGATTTTTGCCCAATTCGTATCAATTTATCATAATTTAATTCTAAGGTTTTATCGCAACCACAGATAACAAACAATAGAAACTTGAAGGGCCACTTGGAATTATCTTGTTCGTGTTTAAGTACTTCTACATAGTAAAACTGTTTTCTTACCTCATCAACACGAGCACCTTCAATAAATTTTATATAGTCAGAATAAAATACAACTGGACCGCACATTAACGTTTGGAAGGCTAAAGTGAAGGCAAAGAACTCGAGCGGTGATGGTATCTTCTCTAGCTTAGTCAGTCGAGGATCTACAGCAGAAGGGCTTGAAGGTTTACAACTCCGATTTCCAGTTAAACTATCTTGTAGTGAGTAAGCTAATGATGTCACTCTTTGAGTTATCACCATTAATGGACCTACAAATTTACACGTGATGAGAAAGATGATTTTAAATAAAATATTTACGATATCAGGTTGTCATGCAATTTTTTGTATACCTGTTATATCCAAAGTGTAGTCAGCAGTATGATATATTTGGCGATGCAAATGAAGACATGATAAATAAATCATAGAAGCCGCTAAAATAACGCTGCAAAAATACATTAAAAGGTTTATGTGATATTGAGGTATATTAAGTAAGCAATTTAAGTGCAAAAAAGCTGTTATGGTCGAATAATCTGGCAAAACGATAAAAAGCTTTAAAATAAAATAAGGTATAGTGGTGGCAGATGCTTACTTGCCCATAATCTTATTTGGAACACTTTTAAGTAGAGTGTAAGTTAACATAGGCAACACCGACAAATGGATTGCTTGCCTGTAAATTTAAAGATCATTAAAATCCAACACAATCACCTCGACCATAATAGTTGTCGGTATAGATAACGTAGACTATACAAATTAGCAATGATTTAAAACTTACAACGTAAAAGTTAATAAGTTTGGACAGAAGTGCAATTGGACGTAGTTAAGCAGAAAGGATCCAATCCACATCGAACAAATAATATTGAGATATTTGGCTTTAAAGTTAAGATCGTATTTCTTAAACAATCCGCGGTCTCTGTCCACCCCTCAGGGAAACAGGCTTGACTTGTATGCGATACAGGAAACCTGCTGGTTTAATGGCAGACGAGGGGTATTTTCTTCCATTCTAATATTTGAATTAAGTGTACTTAGGTTTACTTTTTACCTCTTTAGTATGTATAACTCAATGTTGGTGTGAGTGTGGGATGGATCCTTTCTGATTAACTACGTCCAATTATCCTCAATATTAGTCGAGAAAATTTTAAAAAGACCGCGGCTCACAGGATTTCGACTTTAATCAATACTATTTAGTACTATATAGTACGCGTGGCGATAAATCGTAACGAAGAACTCCATCACAGAGTGTAACGACCGATCGTCGACGAATGTGAGCGGCAATTTTAAAGCGATCGATTTTCTTGAGAGCAATCTTGGCAATCCATTGACCCGTACACATTACATACGTAAGTTACAGCGGAAAACCTGTGTTATAATTTTTTCTCGACTAATTCTATTTCATTAATGTGGGTACTTGAAATACATAAAATTTAGTATCGAGCTTAAAAACATTATATCCTTCTGAAGACGAATTCTCGTAATTTAACCAGTAGTAGGTCGATCTAGATTAAAGATGTTTATTGTGACATATAAGATGAGATATTGGACAGAAACCATAGTTAAAAAATACGAGAATTGTCTAGATATTATAATTATTATATTGAATACGTATTCCACGAAGCCTAACAATCTGAAAAGACACGAAGAGCACCTTATAGTGACAAATTAATAGGATGATAGGTGGGACGTCAAATAAAACATACCGATAAAACTACATAATAGTTTTTGTCTAACCCTTTATAGGAGGTAAATAACCATGAGTTCATGAATGAATTGAACGTGAGTACTGTTGGATGTTATAGTTTTATTTGTATGTACCTATATCATATTTTTGAATAATTTGCAAATTTAAATAATGAGGTTTGACAAAATAGAATAAAATTTCATTACGATTAAAATAGCAGGTGATAAAAAATGGCCTTCTACAACACATGCCTCTGAATTGAAATGATCATTAAACGTTACTAAATTTGATTACTTCCATTGAATAGGTTCATGCAAGCGAGCCTCTAGAGCTAAAAATAATATAAAACTTTACAATTTCGCTTAAAGCATTGACATTGGTCATCGGTGCTCTTCGGGTTTTCAGACTTGTGCTTTTTTGTAAAGTCATGCCATAATAATAACGAAGAATTACCTTCCAAAACAGAAATACCCCATCGTTAAACCTATAACAAGGCACACACAATGTCGAAATTCGGGCGAAGCAAATCGTAATGGTTTTCGAAACAATCTTGCCAGACACAGTGCAGCTACTTGTGCTATCAAAAAATTTACCTATTGAAAAAAAAATGCTATAATGAATAATGTGCGACACGTGAAAAAAAATTATGTTTATTTCACAAGCAATAACATAGGTAACTACTTACAATGAATAATAGCGTTATTGAAATCTATATTGCATTCTAACTACATAATATAGGAATATGTAAAATACGACAAAGCCTTTGTAAAAATGCAAACAGTTGTATTGTTTTGATTTGCAATGCAAATAAAAACATTTCGTACCCGTGCAGGTATGTGATGTATGAAGTGTGTACCTAAAGGTTGTAATAGTAAGTGGCCTAAGTAGGAACCAAGCTATTAAGTTCTTTTTATTTTAATTACATGAGGCTTAATGTCCTTTTTATACGTTATAATAAAACCAGATAATTTCAACTGGACAAAGTATTTTATTTTTATACAAGATTAGAATTTTCTATAAAGGCACTTTATAGACATTGTTGAAGTCAAACCAAGGACAGCAGGTTAACGGCTCCACTTGATGTGTACTTAACTTTCTTTTTGCGATAAGGATTAGTATGAATGCAATCGGGCAATAAGTATCAGGAGGTCTAGGTATTATTCCATAGCTAATAATAATGATTAATCAGACACAAAACAACTTTGGATAATCATTCATTGTTTTAAATAAAAAGGTTTCCATTTTAAATATTTGTAAACAAATAGCCATTACAACAGCTACGTAGGCGTACAATTTTTCACGCGCGAGTTCCTGAAGCGATAAGTAAAGAGAATAGATACATAAAGACGATAATAAAACTTGCCACTAGGTAAATAAATAATTTTTAAAGATAAACTATGTAAGTTATGTTAAATTGGTGATGGGATATTCCAATACATTTTAATAAAACATCTTGAGATCTACGGCACGGCATTGGCATAGTCTTTAGCGCTGGTTTCGTTTATGCGAAAATGCATGAGTTTTGCACATCTGCATTGAAAGTTGCGGTATTATTTGTGCTAAAAGATAAAACTAAATGATTTAAAAAAAATGTGTGAATAAACTGAAATTAATTTAAGGGATTGTAGCGATTTTCACAATAATGCCGCCCAATGCGAGTTGGACTCGCGCACGAAGGGTTCCGTACCATTCACTAGGTAAACAACAGTAGGTAAAAATCACTTTTGTATTATGAAGGCCCCCCTAAACATTTTTTTATTTTAATTTTATTATTATCGAGCAAAAGTAGGCAAACAATGGCGTTTTTTGTATGGGAGGAAAATATTTATTTTATCTATTTTTTTTATTTATTATTAAAGTAAAAATACAACTGAGTATTTCCGTCAGTATACGGACAGACGGACAAGCAGCGAAGTCTTAGTAATAGGGTCTGGTTTTTACCTTTCGGTACGGAACCTTAAAAACAAACGTACGACTGGTCCGTCGGACTGACCGAATGATCACCCATCGTTTCGTTCGTCTTGACGCCGAAACGGGAGACACGCTACAGTCGGATCATATTATACACTGGGCCAGGTTGGACACGGGCATGGCGTTCCAGAACGCTGAACGAGTGACATTTGCATTTTAAACAAGCTGGTTTAAAGCTAAAGGTACTACTGGGTTGTAAATAATCAACGTATGAGCTCAACGGCATCGGCTTTTACATCGACATCAAAACCGATAACTAAGGCTCAATTTGCATCACCATGGATTTACTCGAATTCAAATTTTAGATACCTATTTTATTTTAAATACAGGAGAAATTCCTAGATTGGGGTGACATTTTATATAGAAATAAGTTTATATTAAAAATATATATTTAAACCCAAGCTTTTAAATCAGCTATGCTCAAAGTACTGGTAAAGATGAATTAAGCAAGCCCAAACACAATGGGGTTGTGTGATTTGGTTAGAGTTCCTATGAACATCTTTGAATCCATTATCAGACCAGCGCAAAAGTACCATAATACTGTATTGTCACCAAACCTATTTAAGTATGTAAAATTTAATTCAATCGGATGTCAAAAAGTGGTTCTAATTTAGATTGCAAGATTTGAGCTAAACAAACTGACACACACAAACATTGCAAGTTACATAAAAGCTTGTAATAATAATTATTTACTAGCTTTTTCCTGCAGCTACGCCTATGTCCTTTCTTGGATCTTAAACTTTCTACATGCTAAACTTCATCAAAGTCCATCTGGTGGTTTAGTCGTGAAGACGAAACAGACAGATAGACTTACTTTCAAATTTATAATATTAGTATGAATTAGTGTAAAGTTATTTACATTTCATAAGTGTTATTGTAATAAGTTGGATATAAATAATGAATAAATATTAGCTACTACTGTTAAACTGATTAAAATTTGAATTATTAAGTTGAAAGCAAAACAATTATGAACAACTAAAATTTGCAATTCCAATTAAACAATCAGTTTCGCCCATATTATATTGTTTATGTAAAATGAAAATGAGTTTATTTTTGTGTATGATAGTTAGTAAAAAAATACTGACATTTGAGTTACATATGACTGAAATTTTTGATTCAGATTGGAATGCCACAATACTTTATACTTGGACCTTTAATAATGCATAATATAGTGTATATTTTAAACAAGCCCAGTATAGATAACATGGTGTGGGCCAATAAATAAGCCCATATCAAGTTATAAGAGCAGTGGTGAAGAGAGTAATGGTGATTGTGTACATACATGGTTTGTCTTCTTTTATATATTCATAGGTACCTATCGCAGTTGGTAGGCGAATATACATAGTAAACTATTTAAATTATAAGTAGTATGATGTTATGATACTTACTAGATCCAAGGGAAGACCAATTTTGGTTGCCACGAATAAGAATAATTTACTGCCATCGTAGTAATCATAATACGTCATTGTTATTTCGATGTGTTATTCTGGAATTATGGATGGATATTTAATTATTTAGAGTAATCATTTCAAGCACCAATATTTACAGTTGAATCTTATTTCCATACCCCTAACTGAGAAAGTTCCTTAGCTTGTATGTAACAATGATTAAATTCTTGAACCTGAAACACTTTATGGCTTTATTGTTTGCCAGTTAACACAACACCGATGTATCACTCTCCAATTGAAAAGAGCCTTAGAACAGACGCTAAAAATTACCACTACATAGCTATCAGTTTAATATAGTATAATTATCGTCGTTTTTACAGTTTATAACAATGTACTTCAAATAGAAGATGTTGATGCAGTGTAGTTTTTCTTGATATAAACTTTTGTCAATTAGAAACATAAACGTCATTCTTTTCAATTGACATTAATCTGACAACCTTGAACAGCAGTGCAGCAACCCCAGGCAACACAACACAAGATAGTATTCTAAAAAAAAAACATAAAAGAATAAGTTAAATCCCTCACAAGCAACAATATATTCATAAATCATCATTATTTATCTCTGTATAATTTACCAAAATAATTTATATATATATCAGATGTCAAAACTATTAATTTAATCATTATTTTATTAGCCTTGTTCCTACGCTAGCAGCACTATTCCATTTGTCATTGTCACAAAAAAAAACTTCGATTTCAGCATTTCATTGTTTACATTTTTACAACTTCTGAATTCAGAAAGTGTTGTGAAATTATAAATAAAAACATTAAAAATGTCGATAGGTTCTGTTTATGAAACTGCTCATAGAGGGGATTTTAATCAAGTTAAAGTAAAAGTTGACCAAGACAATGCCTTGGTCAAAACGCCTGATTCAGTAAGCATAATGTTTTTCATTAAATTATTTGCAAAAAAAGACGTGTTTCATATTATTTTGCTATGATAACTGTTTTTACTTCGTGTCACTGTTTCAGAATCAACGTTTACTCATCCACTGGGCTGCACTTGGAGGAAATGAAAATTTGGTGGATTTTTTATTGGATTTAGGAAGTCCTGTCGATCCTATAGACGATACAAATTCAACACCGTTAATATTAGCTTCTTCAGCTGGCAGACTTGAAGTAGTGAAGCTGTTACTAAGTAAAGGAGCAAATGTCAATAAAAAAACAACTCGTCAGCAATCATCATTACATTATGCATGCTCCAAAGGGCATTTTCAAGTAAATACCATTATTCATTGTAATATTCGCTCATAATTATTTTTAATATATTCATGACATTGCATGTACATATGCATAGTTCCAGTGTTGTGTTTTGAACTGTTGATAAAATTACATATGATTGTAATTTATTATCACAAATGATTTAAAATTACATTTAAACTAAAATATGAACTGTAATTTCAGGTTGCAAAGCTGTTAATAAACTTTGAAGCGAATGTCAATGATGTAGATGTTCTGGGTGCAACACCCCTACATCGTGCAGCTGCCCAGGGCAGGAATAATATTGTTGAACTCCTCCTTGCAACACCTAACATAAAAGTAGATCTTTGTGATTCTACAGGTTCAACACCTCTGTATGTATTTCTGAAGTTTTGTTTTGTTTAATGTTGTAATTATATTATTTCATAGTGATAAATAAATATTATTTATTAAGAAATTTAAAAAATTGTTGCTAGTATTTGCACCAATATTAACTAATCTGTTTTTGGTCAGTCCACAGACAGAAAAAAATATTAAAGCTTTTGATAATGACTATCTTTATATTTTATTTACAGACATGCAGCTTGTGAAGAAGACCGTGAAGCTGTATCCTGTATGTTAGTAAAAGCTGGAGCAAGCTTAACATTGGCTAATAAAGAGAAAAAAACGCCACTTGATTTGAGTTCGGTTAAATTAAGAAAGATGTTGACTGCATTATTAGAATAAAAACTAACTCAAGATACATAAATAACTGTTTTTTTTTAATGTCTATTTCATCTAAGAAACCCGTATACCTGGATTGCACTAGGTTTTTAACTTCAACATCAACAGTAACAGATTTTTTAAAAGATCTTTTGTCTTTCTGAATGCAAAGTCCTATGAGCTAATAGTACCTGATATTTACACTCCAATGTGCGTTACTCTATTCTCGACAAAGTGCCAGCAGTGACATCAGAGTAGCGATATGCGAAAATTTAATATGGTTTGGCCTAGCTACCATTTTCAATAGGCAGTTTGAAGTAGAATTTAAGTTTTGTTCTGCTGTAGCTGGTGGTAAGTAACAGTTTTATTAAATACTAGCGGTCCCCACAGACATTTTCCTGCCTCTGATGTTTGTCCATTGAACTACGAATTTCAATATTGGGCGTATGTAGATACAAACTAAGTCAGATATCCAATCATAAGTACTACTACTACTCGAAACCAAATTAATGTGGTGCCCGCAATGATTTTATATATCATAGATGTGTTTTATGCTAATAAAAATCAATCAATCCGTTTTCGAGAAAATTGGCAACATACGGAGAACGTCATAAACAAGTTTTGGAGAAGAAAAAAGAAGTTATTTTTTTAATCTAGCAATCAACCTTGTCTCAACAATTTCAATTTGACACAGGTGACTTATAATTTACAAGTCCATGACATTGACATTGGCAGAATTATTTTGTCAACCAACAGTACATACCTAACAATAACAATGGAACATAACTATCGATTTTTCCTCTTTTATTAAATTCAAACTTTTTTTTCATAATTAAGATGTTCTAAATTGTGTAGTGTACCTTGAAGGCTGGGCCTTCACTTCGAAATGGAAGCCGGTTTGAATTTGAATGATGTTATTTGCAATCATTATTTCTTAGTAGGCGGCGTATTCTTGGTTTACTTGGTTTATCGACTTCTTCATTCTCTATTTTCTGATAATAATTACATGCGTACACGTTATCGGTCTAGAGGACACACTTGGAGAAGCATTCAGTGTAACAAATCAGTACCTTACAATATTCATGTTAGTATATTCTTATTTCTTATTCTCTTATGCTCTTCTTTATAGCAATTTAACAAAGGGTGTAGGTGAGCCTGCTACTGAGCAGACCCTGTATAAGTACAACAGATAATAATAATAATTTCACTATCATATAATTATGACGGGCTAACATAATATATTATGTACAAATGTTTAAGAGATTTCTGAATTAACATTTAGTTTTAAAACTTTTCAGTGTACAAGTTGTAATGAACTCATGTTGCCTATAGTAGGATTGTTTTGTGAGTGCTGTGCTGTGAGTGCATGCAAAAGGTGCCATAGAGCAATTGATAAAAAGTTAAGGTGTAAACCTGTAACATGGCCTGGTGATAAACCGTTCCATCATCAGTGGGTTCATGGTAAGTTTATTAATTGTGATTTTTATAGTATAGACAGTTGAGACTTGATTCACTGACAATTTATATTATTTTTTCTTAGTATCTACTGTTCAAAGTGAAAATGTGGATCACAGTGAAGAAGGCTTCAAGAGGTATTTCTGTTCATGGTGTCAAAGAATGAAGTTGTGGACTTCTGCAGTTACTAATGATAGTGAGGTGTGTTTTTTAAAATAATATTATTTTATATTTAGAATGCAAGTGCAACCTGCACTATATCTTGCAAGAATTTAAGAAACAACATTTACTTATACAAATGCCTTATCTGTAAATTACATTATTATTTAGGTTGATAATTTTTTTTACAGCAATGTGACTTTCAAAAGTACAGAAAAATAATAATTCCACCTGCATGTGTTCAGTTAGAAAAAGGATTGGTGTCAAACATAAAGCATCCAGGTGACAATGACTGGGAACCTTTTATAATTTTGGGTATGTTTAAAATATTTGTTCACTTTAAAGTTATACATAGTTATTTAAAAATTAAATTGTGCGAGGTAAGCTTGTACTTTCATTCTACATGGTCTATTTATTTTATATAAACAACAAATTATTCAAACTTTCAGCTAATCCCAAGTCAGGAAGTAACAGGAGTGATGAAGTGCTTTCATTGTTTAGAGGTTTACTTAATCCAATTCAGGTAAGTTGTATTTGTTTTATTTGATACATTTTCAACATTGCTGTATGTGGGCTTTCCTTCAACTATGCCATTTGCTATGCTCCTGTGCAAATCTCATCCAGCTGCACCAACTATTTGCTGCACAACATTTTATTGGCTCATTTTGATCCCTGGCAACCTACTGGTCTGGGAGATACCGTTGCATTTTAGGTCGTTTTTACGCCGATCGATTGCTATGTTTTTTAATAGATCTCGAATGAATAAGTGAACGAAGCATTAGCTGACGCACCCGCGGTGGGTGCAGAATTGTAAGGTTACGGAAGTGGTAAAAATAAATTAAAAAGTAAGTCCTAGTATATACATGCAAGATGATATACTCAATACTGTACACCACGCACAAGCTGCACGGACAGTTCCGAAGACTTAGTATTCAGAACCACCCATACCATTCATGCTCGATATACAAAACATTCAATTTGCAAACAGATAAAGGGAAAAAATAATACTTTTATCATAAATAGTTTGTAAAACTGTCATATTCAATAATGGTTAACTCTGATCGGACTGACATTTGGAACTTGACGCCATAGTAACTTTTGTTCAGCTCTAAATATACTTACTTCATTACTTGTGACTATTGAAGGATAAGACCAAAACTGACATCATCCTTATAAATTTTATTCTTGTTATATTTTACTTAATTGGTATATAGCCCCCTTAGACCCAGTGGCGGATTTATAGATTTGCCGCCCGTAGGCTATTCAATTTTTGCCGCCTCTAAATTTTGATATCTTAGTCCACAATCATATCAATTTTCTATCAATAAAATTCCAACTTTATAATTTGTGCTTCATCATCCTCGTTACATCAACTTTTCCCATATAGTTATTATTATTGAGAACTATGGTACCGTGTTAGATCCTTGATTATTTTTACTGCAAAGAATTATCAAAAAATAATATTATTTTAAGGAAAAAATATCTCAATCGTATACCACTTTTAAAGTAAGGTAAGGTAGGTATGTCTTAAAACAATTTATCGGAAAGAAAAATGATCGCTGAGCTTAAAAAAATATTTTTTCGGTTATGATTAATTATTTTTTATTTAAAAGGAAGTAATTTTAATGCCATATCGTATATATTTTGAATGATCGTGTTCACAATAAACACGATAACTTTCGAAAAAATCATTTTTTTACTTCAATTTTTTTTAAATATACTTGTTTAACTGGAGAGGAGCCGTTGAATAAAAAATTGCAGCTGAGTATTGTTTTATCTTAAATATTATAATTAATTCATTCAAATTGGCATTTTCTGACAAAGTTGGCTTTGCGAAAAAGTTATTAAATCTACTGATGTAAACATTTAATTTATATAATTTGTGTACGACATAAGCGCTTAAGGCCTGCTCATTTGGATTTTCCAAACTTTTTCTTACTACAAATAAAATAATTAACTGATAAAATGTATTAATTTTCTAATGAGCAAATTGTCTCACTTCATATTTTGTGGAGGGAATGTTTTTTATTGTCAAGTCCCAGTCGTTCAACTATCAGTTATTCGATTAATATGATCTCTATACGATATTAAACTAGTTTTTTATTTAATGAAAATTAGTCAATTTTAGACAGTATTTTTATTAGACCATCGATATTATATCGATTGAATTGGGTAAGCAGATCTCATAATTATTAGGTACACGGAGAAAAAATTATAGCAGTTATCAGTGAAGAATATACCTATGTAAAAATTACTAAATTTCGATTATAATATATCAAATCGCTATTGCGATATTCTAAAAGTTCATAATCATTATTGTATATAATTAGTAAAGCGTTTAAGAATTGTTCATGCAGAGATGTTGAAATATTTATTAATTAGCACTGTATATGAGAATATTTCGATTTTTGTTAAATATTTTAATTTCTCTCGAATTTTCAAAATTTGTATTATGTGTGTGTATAATATATTTTTTTTTTAATTCGTAAATCGAAATAAAAAATTTATGAACTAAATTTGCCGCCCCTTAAAATTTGCCGCCCTAGGCTCCAGCCTACTCAGCCTGCTGGTAAATCCGCCACTGCTTAGACCCTTAGAAGACGTAAGACAAGGTCGCGTCGCGGACAGGGCGCAGACAGGCCCATCGCCTGACGGGAACAGCCGAATATCTGACATATTTTTTGAAAACCAGTTATTTACTGAGATTTATTCTAATATGACGCATAGGTAGTTTAGAACACATAGAAAGTGAAAACCGACTAACGTATTATAATGTGAACTTCTTTAATTATAATCGAAGTAAAACAACGTTTCCTTTTGTAATGTTTATGTTGTAGAAAGCAAATAAACTGCGTATATAAGCTAAATATTATAAGCGAACTGTAAAAATCTACCTCTTGCTCCCACACTCATAATAGATCCATCTTTTTCTTTATGAGTTACTCTCCTATCTGAACTCGGATGCGTATAGCATTGCCGACTACTGCCGCCCAACCTCTGTAAGATCTTGTTTAATTATTATAATTACTAAATTGAGTACCTATATGTTAACTATTGTCATTGGTGTTCTGCCGTTTAATTAAAACTAACTTAACTATAAAAAAATAAACTATGCTTCGGAATTGATTTCGGAAAAATGACTCGAGATGTCGCTCGCGAGTTCAGGCAGATGACTTCAATTTTTTCACCACTTCCGGAATCACCATCACCCACATCCACTGCAACTTGATCAGCTGACGGTTGGTTTACTTATTGGCCATATAAGATCAACCATCGATGATAATATCAGCCGGCATTCTGTAACTTTTTAATTTGCAACGCTAACAACCGACCATACGCTTCGCTTGCCCGTTCTTAGCCACCATTATGTCAACTATTTTTAATTAGCCTGTAATGTGTCCCACTGCTAGGCAAAGCCTCCGCTTTATTTCTCCACAAATCTCTTTTCAGTGCCATTTCCGGCCATGTCGTTTTCGCAAAGATGTCAACTTTAATGAAGAACATTGATTAAAATCGATTATCATATTTTGTAGGTGGTGGATATTAGTTCGACATCTCCAGAAAGTGTAGTGCGATGGCTGCCCTCGAAATGTCGCATTCTCGTTGCGGGGGGAGACGGTACTGTTGCGTGGGTTATGAACTCATTGTTCTCCTCACCCCACGTCAAGGTGAAAAAGCTTATGAGTTTATTATTTAATAGTAACCCGTAGGTGACAAGATTCAGGTGTTAAAAAAACAATCACGAGTAAAAGAACGAATCTGTTTACAGTTTATCAGATGTTGACATCTATGTCGTAAAGCTATGAATAGTATTAATTAAAAAGTGTCACAACTTTTTACCTGCTTGAATTTTAATGGGAAATTACTATTTTCTATATAATATAATAACAGCCTATAACTGTCCCACTGCAGGGCAAAGGGCTCTTCTCATATAGAGAAGTACCTATTGAGAATTGATCACCACGCTAGCTCACTGCGGGTTAGCGATTTCAGATAATTAAATCCAGGTTTCCTCACGATGTTCTCCGTCACCGTTATTTTTTATAGGTTAATAAAAAAAAATATCCAATTTAAAAACTTTTATGCGTTTTAATTAGGCAGCTGTTGCGATCTTGCCTATGGGAACCGGCAATGATCTGTCTCGCGTGCTAGGCTGGGGTGCCGGCGGCCACTCGAATTTGGACGCGCATAACATCATCAACGCAGTGAAACAAGCTAATCATCAACCACTTGACAGGTACAACAATGATAAATACTATTATGTTGTAGGACTTGTAAGTAGTTTGTCACGTCCTTTATTAATTTTGGGAAAATAGATCGACTTACTACTAGTCGCAAAGCGCGACTGTTGAACACGAGGCTCTGGGTTTCATCACTGGGATGGACAAACTGTTTTCCTATGAAACGTGTGTGAGTGGGTAAGCGGTTAGACTGCTGCTGTAAGCGGTAAGGGTTGCGGGTTCGATTCCCGGCCGGGGCAAAAAATTGTGCGAACCCAGATGTTTGTCCCAAGTCTGGGTGTTAGTGTAGGTGATATTTCATAATATTTGTGAAACGCACCCACGACACAGGAGAAACTAGGAATTTCGCTTTTTTTTTTAATTTAAGGCATCTAGGTTTTTGCTCCGTTAGTGTCAATAGGGCGTTACTCGTACGTGTCTATTATAGACTCGGGTTTTAGGTAAAGGAATTGTTTACAGATGGAAAGTAACAATCAAACCAAAGCGCAGTAGACTGGGTCGTCTGCGGCAACAGCGGGTGTTGTACGCGTACAACTACGCGAGCATTGGAGTGGACGCGCAAGTCGCTCTGGACTTCCACCACGCACGCGCACAGTTTCTATACAGATACGCTAGTCGGACACTCAATTATGTAAGTAGTGCCTACCTATTACTTTTCGTCTAGTTTTTATCGTAAGAAAAATAAATTGTTATTTTAGTTAAGAAGTTTTCCGATTATGTGCAAATTACCTTTGCTTACCTATCTTAAAGCCTAAGCACTAGTGTCTGAGTAATTAATGAAACTCACTTTTTAACCACAGTTTACAATTCAAAAACTGGTAAAAATAAAATTGAAAAGTGTTGTCCGCGCGCGTCAGTCGCGACCTTTAGAAGCGGCCTGTAGGGCTGACAAGCATGTCCCGTGTTGTGAAGTGGGGTCGTGCGTGTGTCAGATGGCGTACGCGTTCCTGGGCGTAGGGCGCGCGCTGGACGACGGCGGCTGCGGCGGCCTGGAGCGGCGCCTGAGCGTGTGGCTGGGCGCGGCGCGCGAGCCGCTGGCGCTGCCGCCGCTGCAGGCGCTGGTCGCGCTCAACATCCCCTCCTGGGGCGCCGGCGTCGATCTTTGGAGTAAATTGAATTCTATTTACTACAGTTGCTGGGGACATGCTACCAATATTATAATGCATCATACATAAGTTATGAATGACGAATAGACTAAAGTCTTCGATTTTGGGAGTCGTGACCCTGACGCGAGTCGTGACTAGGATAGATATTCGAATAAGTTGTTAAGCATCGTTAGTGTGTAGGTATGTTATTAAAATTGATTTAAACTTGTAACTTAACCTTTTCATATTTTATAATACTTACCTTCATTTTTTAGATCTGCGCCTTTCTTATTTTCAATAATTTGCTTTCTGACAGCCTGTATATTTTAGGTATGGGAAATGAAGAGGATGTAGCTGAGCAAAGTATTAACGACGGAAAACTCGAGGTAATACAATGTAATTAATTAACGACTTATTAAAAAAATATTTAATACTTGCATAATATGTACCCTGTCTAATTGCAGATAGTTGGAATTTCATCATCTTTTCATATTGCGAGACTGCAATGTGGACTGGCCGAGCCATATCGGTTTGCGCAGGCATCTAGTCTTAAGGTAAAAAATACTTTTTAAATATATAGATAACCGCTGCAGTCCCTATGTATTTAACTTTTACTATTAATAACGATTCTGGCGCAGTGACAACTTATCAAAACGCCAACTTAACCAAAATGACAACTTGCCAAAATATAGGTAGGTACATTTTCTGCAGTCCAATATGTTCGAGGTTTAAATGTTATAGAAAGTAGAATAAAAACGTAACTAATGTTAATAATAAACAACTGTTTTTCTTAAGTGTGTAAATTTATAAAATACAAAATAATATTCCTTATTTTTTTAAATATTTGGTGAATTTTGATTACCTAATGTTTTACCGTAGGTATTTACATTTTATTTGTTGATTAATACATTCGGACTACAAAAAAAAATTAGAGATCTGGTCACTATCGTAGTCGGCTTTTTACTTTGTACGTAATTTCTCAATAAAATGTATGTAGTACGAGGAAATACGTTAAATAAAAACCTTACATAATTGTTTAATAATATTTTTATTTTATAGCTTTCAATTGCTTTGCTATACATTTCAAGTGTTACACATTTTGAAATGTATAGCAAAGCAACCTTTTGGTTGGTATTTAGTTAATAAAATTACTTGCTTGTAAAGAAAACATAATTATCTTTGAGTCCGCATCGACCGCGTTTATCGATATCGATCTCGCTCTCGCTCAGATCGTTCTTTATTGTTGTGTAATAAATTATTTTGGTCGCTTCCTCGTCACGTGTAAAATAATAATCCTTCTGGCGTAGTCGGGTAAAAACAATAATTCATTCTTAAGCTCGAGAACTAGTCAGAAATGTATTGAAAATTGTGGAAAATTAACTATTATATAGGCTGGACAAACGACCGACGTCAAGAAAAAAAAAATAGGTCCCTCGTGTTGTGGGCCAACCAAAGATGGAAATCTAGGACATCATTTACTGAACGTAATTTTTACATTGTAGACCAACATTTTAATAATTTCTATGAAAGTTACGAAACTGATTATTTTATGCATGAAAGTATAACTTATGAATACATAGTGGCAAAACGAAAATCTCCAAAAAGTCTTGTACTTTGTAAATAATAATAATTTTAAGTGGGTCGGATCAAAAATTCTCTAAAACTATATTTATTATTATATTTTTCATTTTGCGAAGTTGACGTTTAGAGAAGTTGTCATTTTATATTATATTATTTTTCAGATTGAGCTAGAAGGGTCATGTGCTATGCAAGTCGATGGTGAACCTTGGATGCAAGGACCGGCCACTATATTTATGGAGCCTGCTGGACAAAGCCTCATGTTACGAGCTAACGCTAAACCTCGAAGATATAACGATTAATGATAACATTAAGAACACGACCAGTATTCTGAACTTGAATCTTATTTGGCTTATAACTTATTTTATTATAGAATGTAAAGTGTTAGTTTAGAACTACTCGTAATTTTTAACCATTATTTTAAATAACCAAAACCCACCTCTAATTTTAGTGCCAATGGTGACTCACTTGTGTTTGTTTAACAAGTTTTAAAAGTAAATTATATTTGAAGCTATTTAGTTTTTTATTTGTTTCGGCAAAAGCAGCGACCTCGTCGCCATTCTCTAGTCATAATAAATTGAGTCCAGTAAGCGAAAAATAAGTTAGCAGCTCTGAAGTTAGCTGCAAAGCGCGGCGCCGTAGACTAATAGGTGAGCGCGGGTGGAAAACCTCGAAACTACAAACTGCGCGGAATTAGACTTACAACTAACTTTAGAGCCTATTTTGAGCTTACTATTATTATTTTTACAGATAGGTTAAAATCAATATTTTGAAATATTAGGTGATGAATATATTAGTTTAGTAAAATTATAATATTTGAGTATCAGTGATATATTAATAACTCTTAATACGTAGGTATGTGACACATATTTGGCTTTAACAGATTAAGCTATGGTAATATCGAGATACCTAATATTACTATGTATATAAATTAATATATTAATATTTTTTTTGATGTATCACGAATGATAATATTCAGTAGCAAAATTATAATATGCTCAGTATTATAATCGGAGTGAATCCAACCTACTGCAGTTGAATGAATGAATTCGAATAATGTTATTCGACCTGTTTGGAATAGTATCCATATAGATCATGTGAATATCAGCATATCATTGTTAGTCGGATTACTCACCTATGAATCTGTGGAATATTACTGATCTCTTAGCGAATACGAATATATCACTCACACCTATAACTATTAAATAATTATTTCCCGATTTCCATGAACGTTAAAAGATCAAGTAGTTAAGGATCTTACCGAAATACATATAGGTAGGTACATTTTGAAATAAAAAATAAAAGTAATAACACCAAAAATGTATTTCGCGCAATTACAATAATAGGTACCGATATTTTTTTTATTATTACAATATAACTAATAAATCTAAATTGGTATTACATTTATTTTTACCTTTTCTATGACTGTCTATCAGTTTTTTAGTTACACAACTACGTACTACAACCGATGTACAGCCAATCAACAATTATAAATAAATTCACAAAAATACAGGAACGTGAATGTCTAGGTTACCATTTATACAGAGTCATGAATTATACTATATTCGTTAAATTCAATGACAAGCATTATTAGGAGTACTTTAACTTTAAGTAAGTACCTACTTTTAAATATTAATATAATTTGTATAAAATGTTTCTGTTGGTGTCCCTTTTACCATTCGCAATGGTTCTGTCTAATTGAGTTAGTTCTTACTAATTTGATTTACAGTAACTTGTAAAAATATTTAATCACCTATACAATTAGTGAATTTCAAAAGCACTTTCCTGTTTAACAGTCGATTGTGATATATTAAACCACAGTATCTGGAAACACGCTGTATAATTCTCAACGTTATAATTATGAGAAAAGGTCATTTGAAGTTCATTAATGCTTGCTAGACACCTTTAGTTTTAACTGGGCGTTTATACTATTATAATGTATCCTCGACAGCAGCAAACAATCATATTCTTATTTGATCAGGAAACTTTAGAAAAACAATAAATGCTATATCACAGCAACCAAGGCGCTCGCCTTGAGTATTGCCACGGTGTCAATTGTCAGTGGACTGCACAGAGAAAACAGCAACGATAATGTATAACCATTACCACCTACCTATTAAACTTGTAGTAGGTAGGGAAAATACGACTTTTTTATAAAAAAAATGTTTGCCTTCAATAATTCCAGTAGGTATAACTATATAATTGCTTTACTGGTTTCTAGTGCAAAATTATAGAAACAATTATGTAAACAGTAAAATCCGAAGGTGTATAGCGAACAGTGTTCATATTATTACCAGTGACTGGATGAAGATTATCTTCTAGAATAGCTTTTTATAAGGTTTTCCATGGATAAAATATAAATCTTTTGATAGTTATGATGGCTGGTAGCCCAAGAATGATTTTATTAATAGACAGGCAGTCGGAACCGATAATATTTTCCGTTACTGGACATCACGGACATCAATTATGTGAATATCACAAGGCTCAGTTCTCCAAGAACCTGGATGACTTTATTGTAGCTATTGTATAAATTTCATATTTAGTTCTTCTAAATTTGCTTATATCTCAGAATTTCGTACCAAGCTCAGATTATTCAAAACTTATCTACGTAGTTTGCCAGGTTAAAATTGTTTGGCGATAAAAAATAATATAAATGTACTGTATAATCAACAATATTCTATTGTAACATTTGTATATAATAGTTTTTAAATTTACATTAATGCTTTAACGAGTAAGTATTTCAACATTAAAAACAATACATAATTTAATAAATAACTATTTTAAATAATTTTTAGGCAGGATATGCAACCGTTTCGACCGATAAAACAGAGAATGGAATTGTTAGATACACTAACATCATGTGAGGCAACAATCACCTATTCACAATGTTAGCATCCCTTAGGTTAATAATCTATGAGCAACTTAAAAATATTTGTTATACGTTTAAGTGCTGTTCGTCAAGTTTTCAAACATAATATGGCAAAATTAATAAGTAATGATACATTTATTATTTGTTTACAAATAGATACAAGTGTATAAGTCTACCAAATACAAAATAATGTTTACCTATTTATAACAATTACCAATGCTTATCTAAGAAAATTGCTGTTCTAAGTCATTATAACTGCTATGACCACCATCATAGACACACGTTATTAATATAGTTTTTTATGGATGATCATTTTAACATCCTACTGTGGAATGTCACTGAGGGTACAAAAAACATAAATATATATTTTTTTATGTCTAATAGATAATGTCATGCTTGGACATGATTCAATGACCAGAACAGCTATGCAAACAGCACTTTTTTCATGTAACAAAAATATATTGGACATAACAGTAGATAGAATATATTTAAATACTGTGTTTTGAAACAATCAGGAATGTATGTATCTCAAAACGGCTAAAAGCACATCCAAAAATAAATTGTTAAACTAATTAGGTACCAACGTTGTATTATAATGGAATTACATAGTTCTTATTTATATATAATTTTGGCACATCAAACGTTTAAAGTGATTAAAAACAACAACAGCTCAGCTGTATAATTTCAAATAGTAAAAAAATCTCGTTCTACGGCATTACACCTATATCTAAGCTGGTTCTCTATATGATATATTGACGAACGCTTGGCATTCAGTTTATCCACAATATTATATTTAAAAGTTTTTTATGTTTGTTTTATACATAGGTAATATATGTTTTCTAATATTACCTGTGTAAATGATTGTTTGCAGTTTTTTAGTTTTGTCAAGATGTTCTTCTTGTTCAGTTTACTTTTTTTAACTTATTATATGAACGGTTAACTGCTTTAAAAAATATTAATGCGAAATGCATATTAATTAAATTTAACTGTTTTAAAGTGCGTACTTACTTATGGGATTCTCAACATAAGGTTCAAAATAAGACCTGCCATGATAAGTACATCTGTTTCTAAAGGTAAGGTATACAAGTTATGCAGTTTTAGAATAGTACAGCATGTAATTTGATATATTATGGGGTTTGAAAAATATATTAACGACGAAGTGTCTTATTTGTTTAATTAGTTGACTAGTATTATTTTTTGTCCATTAATAACTACCAATTGGTAATTGTTTTGGTATAAAAGAGGAAGACTGGCAGTGGCTTTATCGGAAAATTTAATTCACCTATTATTGAAATATAAGACTACCCCGCAAATACTTATTCATTACCTCATTTTGTATGTGGTTTTCCGTTAATACATTTGCAAAAACAACTCTGCGTTTTAAATGAACCGGTAAATGGTACCAAATACCTTTGTGACGAACCGATGTATACCTTCTTTTTATCCTTTTAGGAAATATGTTCAAATATGCTTATTTAATAATAATATTTTTTTCAAAAATAAATATATACAAAACATATAAATTAAGATAGCATTAAGCTATTTCGGAGAAAAAAATACATACTGACGAATATGGATAACATCTCCTCTATGAAGCAGGTTAAAAATGGTAACTTACTATTACAATTTTTCCCTTGTCATGAGCTATACTTGTTAAGGTTGGTTGCTTGGTTAAAAATGGCTGAACTGGATTTAAGAAGGAAGGTATTAGATAAAACTGTTGCGGTTTTATTCCTTATAACACAGTATTTTAAGACATTAAAATACTCCAGTTATACGATTTCAGATCTATGAATAGTAGGTAGGTATAAAATACGCACTTTACCCAAAAAGTAATCTAGTTTTTAACCCTCGGATCACCGCTAACCCATATACGCTAACATTTTGTCAAAACTAGCCCAGGTTGCATTCATGGTTACAATTCAACCATAAAACGGAGAATTAAAAACAAGTCAACATAACACTTTTGAACATAACATAAAAAATAATAAATATCTATAACATTTATGTAGTATTTAAATTTTAAAATCTAAATGCGTCTAACAATCAGGTCAAAAATAACACATTATCTTTCTAAGTCCTGTAGGTATAACAAGTTCTATGGTAAAGGCCTCTAATAATGTAACTTGACTGCGCCAAAATTGAATCTAAGTTGTTCTAAAAATACAAATGTTAAAATAGTGTGAGGCGCGAGTCTGAAGAACGCTGGAATGTATCCTTTGAAGAACGCTAGTGGACTTTCCTTGGCAGTACTGAGTACGAGTTGGACTATGGAAGTAACTTCACCAGGCTTGGCGTTTTGAATACGGGTTTTGATGACATCCACCGGTTGTGTCATTGTTGTCGCAATTCCACCCTGAAAATTAGCCATTTTAATTATCATAAAATATGAAAATAATCATAAATCACGAGAATACACTTAATTCATAAGCAGTTTCACTTGACAGGTAGGAGTAAACATGCTCTTACCGCTAAAAGACTAGAAGTGACGTGTGTAACAACATTGTCTTTAAAGTATGGAGTAGTAAGAAGTATCTGCTTGATCTTGTCATAAAAGGCTAGCTGTCCAATTGTCATGAGGGCTGCTCGGCTGCACGTCATGGATGCGCCCGTCCAAAGACGCGTCAAACCTTCAGTTGTAATGACCCGCCAAAGTCCATGAACAGCGTTTTTGTAGCTGTAAGACATTACAAGTATCCATCCATAAAACATTATAGATCAGTTTTAAATAGCAATTATACATTAGTCTTACAACCATTATATAAGGCAGATGAAAACCGATTCATCAGTCATAGGACTAGTAAATTTTTTAATATATATAATATCAAAAGATTTTCTCATTTATGAATTATCATGCCATATCTAAAAAAATTAGTACAGAGTGTACCATACCAAAATAAAATACTTATTATTTTTCAATACTTCCACTAAAGATCTTATAAGTGAAGATGATGATGATGATATACATGATTATTTTAAATAACATATTAATACATACTTTCTTCTTTGTTCAGGTGGGAGTTTAACATCATTTTGCATCCGTACATTCACTAAATCTGCTGGATTGCCTACAAATCCTCCTGCAAATCCACCTAGTCCAGCTATAAATGTTGACATGTAAAATGGTATAGCACGACCCTGAAATGCAAAGTGTTATAATATTAGCAATATTACTTCACATGATATGATTGTTAGTTTTGTAATAACAAATGTTTTAATATAAGAATTAGTAATGTTCAGATCGTTCAATAAGGGTTGAACTTTCTTGCTTTTGTGTTTAAAGTAGATCATAGATAATCACTATGTTGCTTAAGAGTTATAAAACTTTGTTCAACCTGGGATTATAATCTAGCATTTCATGCTCAGCTGTTGCAATTCAGCAACCAATAGACCATGGAGGCAGTCACATAATAATCATCTAATAATATGATTGTTTCACATTTATAACATAATATATATATTTTGTGATTATTTTATTATTGTAGAAATTTTTATTAGTCTGAATAAATTACTAATGAAATAAAAATATTTTAATATATCTTTAATTAAGGTACATGGTGACAACAATCACAATGTTTTCGTCCATCTTCACCTCCACACTACACTGCTTGCATTGTTTTTATGTGGGTGTGCTATGCACACGTAACAATTCTACCGACGGTTATCAAAATTCGAACCTATACTCTGTTTTTTAATCCTAGAGACTAAATTGCTAATTGCACATTTGAAATCCTTTACAGAATTCATCTGATCATGACCATGAATGCTGTAAAGGATTCGAAATGTTGGGACCCAAAACCAATTAAAAAACTGCAATAATATCCATTAACCTAGCTTTATTTCAATGTATTATACATTGAAATAAAACTAGCTTTTCTCGTAAGTGATAGAAATCATTAGATTAACTTCAAAGTTTAATTTACAAAACAGCAGAACTTTTAAAGCATAATAATAACTGGCAAGCCACATAATGTCAGTTTAGTCTCTAGGATTAAAAAACAGACTATAAGTATTCCACAAGCTTAGCTTTGGTTTCATTAATTATTGTACACTAGGCAAATACTTACATCTTTTGGTGTTAGTTGCTGCTTAGCTACTTCATATATTCCAAACCTAGAAGTGGAATATGTTAACTGTCTCAACAAGGAAGCTGATATACCATTATAAAGACCCAAAATACCTAAAAGAAAACAGTTTAATATTATATTCATATTGTAAATCAGGGCTGCAACTTTTGTTATTAATGACATATGTACAAAGATTAACATAATTATATAATTGCAGGCATGTAGAATACTTGTGGGATACCTCATCTGGTTAGACTAGAAGCTGTCTCATACATAGTTGGGAAAAGGATAGTCTAGCCAGATACTAATTACCTTATTAGCATGCATTTAGTCGTACGAATTTGATTGTAAACTGAATGACCTTTCTTAAAGTAAACTTAACAACAATACCTTGATTTCTTACTACGGATCCAGCCACACTAAGTATAGAAACATTTTTTCCTTTTTGGGTCTGCATCTGAACTTTTAGTAAATCCAATGGATGAGTAATACATGCAGCTCCAGCAGATGAAAGTCCTCCGAAGTACCATTTTGATACCTTTATTTCTTTTGGTTTTGATGAAGTTATTTCTTTGGGTAAGGGTGAAGCCGAAGTCATTTTGTCAACTGTAAAACCAACCAGAAATTCAAATGAATTTTATAGATACATTTTATTTAGTACTTTCATACGTACATAAAGTCACGACGATATTTATTGTTATTTATTACAATGTACAATAACAAATGGTGCATCGCGATATTGTAACCATGGATGTTTAATTGTATACAAACTAACTAAATGATTGTAACGGACTGAAGATTGTTTAATTTTCATCAACGTGCTTGAAACTTATAATAATAAAATAATCTTACATGATTAAATAAATTTTAAAAATAATATTGGCAGTATGTATGTAAACGAATTAAATAATGTTTTTAACTTTTAAAAATTTGCTCCATTTTTAAGAACATTTTGACATTTTATGTTTTGCCAATTGATTGACTTTTGTGACCGACTGTCACTGTCAGTGTCTCTTGTCAACTGTTATTTATTATATTTTTTTTTCTTTATTATAATATAACAAAATGACTGACCAGTGATCATGTGTTTTATAAAGCTTCAGTTCTCCTCTATATTTTTTTATATTGGTCACTTTAAGAGTAGAACCTGAGAGTAGAACGATAGCCAATAAGCCAACACTATATCGACACCTTGGCGTAGAAAGGTAGTAAAAGCCGTAGACCCTTTTACAGGACGAGTAAAAAACACAATTTTAAATCATTTTGGCTAATAACTTTTTGTTTTTATAGATATATTGACCCTATTAAGTGAGGTTTGTTAATTTGTTATGTTCTTTGCAATGGAAAACCTTATTTTATTGTCAGTTTCTTAGTTTAGCAGAAGTCCATTTTTTGAATAGTTTAAACAACCCATAATTATTTGAGTTGTTTCATTGTAATGAGTCGTAATTAGATGTAAGTCGTTGTTATTGAGCTTAAAAACTAGTAACATAAAATAAAGGGAGTCGTAAAGACAATACCTTTCGAATGTTGGGAGTCGTAACTATGATGACTTTATAGTAATATTACATACCTTACTATACATGTGGGTAACAAAAACCATTAAACTTAAATACCTCACTGTACTTACTACTAGTACCTACGTGTGAACTAATTCTTTGATTTTTACAACCAAGCGCAATTTGTTACTTTGGTAGTACATCATACTTGGCTCAAATCAGTTGTCTTTTACAAACTGAGCTTGTAAAAAAAAAAATGGCATTACTCCAAATGGTCACAAAAATATATTTTTTTTGGTTCCTACATCATAAATTCTAAGAAAAACTCTGTTTAGACGTTAGAGTCACCTGGGCAGTAAAACATTTTTTGCAATCTGAACACACAGCGTCACAGAGACCAATAAGTAGGTCGAAAAATTATATAAACAAAAGTAACTGGTAAAATTTGTTATGGGGGTGACATTATCACTGTGCGATAAAACCCCTTAAAATAAATAAAGATTAAAAAAAAAAAAACTGGTAAAATGGGGTGAATCGACGAAACTTTAGAACTGATTTTATAGCAAAAAGAGATTGTTACTATTATGGACCCGATACTTTAAATTGTATAGCTAACAAACTAGTGTCCTTTTTGACAACTAAATGTAATAATTTATTATTAAAATAAGTTTCAAGGTTTTGTCTCTATTCACCCTTGTTTCAATCCACCCCAATTTACGATAGTAGAAAAATGCTACTTTTGTAAAAAATCTCGTATTTGAATTTGAATTTCGTACCGCATTATCAAAACATCTAAAACCTCTGAGTAAAACATCTAACCACAGATAATACTCGATAACATTTCTCGATCGTTGGAGGACATTCTCGATAATATTACGAAAATTTCATGGTTGTGCTACCATACTAAAAAACATAGCAATATTACGGGAATCAGTGATGTGTCCTTGAAATATAATTTCATTGATGTGAATACTCAACATTCAATTTCATATTTTCTAGAAAAAAAGATCATAACATTACAATAAAGTTTACAGTAATGTTATAATAACACAATTCAGTACGAGTGTTAAGAATCCTGTAATACATCTAACATATCCTACCTACCTAATTAAAATTATCTTACTAGAAGTCTTCTGGATCTATCGACCGTAAATGTATTATAGCATGAAGAATTTGAAACTAAACTGTACTAGTAATAAAATAGACAGCATACATATAGAAGACAACACTCGCATTATTTTTATTGTAGGCTGACGTGAATAAATTTAAAATGAGTAAAGTAGCCGTCATCCGTATTGGGCATCTCTAGCAAAACGATACTGTAATTTCTAAAGTAAATTGAAAAGTTTTAGTCGTGTCAGACGTCAGTGTCAGTAAAAAAGTTAACTTATTGACGTAACGTACTAGGTAACCTAACATTAATAGTAGGATAATAACCTAACCTTGTAAACGGTCATAGTCAGGGTTATTTAAAGTACTCATAATATTTTGGCAGGATTCCTTGATTTCCGTGGATATAATTCATATCCGTAAAAAATTGTACAAGTGTTTTAAAGGTACTTACGTTTTCTTTTCACTTGATGATAATGATATTAGTATTAAGATAAATATGTAGCACAAAATTATAATTATTTTAGATTTTTTACTATTAAATACTTTAATATCACTATTAAACAAATTGAAACTATTTTGTTCTATTACATAACATTGCAGTTCAGTCGAGAAATGTTATTGCCGGTAAACTAACTAACGAGTACTGACTAAGGTCGCGCGGAGTTTGCCTTTCATCTGAACACGCGGCGAGTGTTTTACAACATCCAGTAATGACTGCGTAAGCGTGACGCTTATCGTCGGGCAGTAGAGGGCTATACTGTAGACATAGTGGAACTGAAGTAATCATTTGATAAAATTAGTGTCGAGTTTTTAAACACAGCCCTTTTTAACGCTGTTTCGTGCAATTTAGCTTCATATATATAGTACAATATGTTTTGTTCCAGAATGTCAGCAGATATAATAACATTACTTCATCTGGATAAATTATTATCTAGTAGAGTAATTGTTGTGAAAGAAATTAACAGATGTGACAGTTCATTTATTACAAGTTGTGTTTTAAACTACTGCATCAAGAATAAAACTGCTGTTATTATAGTGTCAACACATAACTCCTTACACCATTACCAAAATGTGGGTCTCAAAATGAATTACAACTTGCAAAGATATGTGGATACTGGACTTGTTGACTTTTTTAATTTAGGAGAATATTGTATAAATAGTCTTCTAGATGACAATAATTTACCACGTCTGTTTTTAAAAATTAAGGAAAAAGTTGTTTTGATGCGGCAAAAGCATGATGCTGTGAATGTTATCATTGATGGTATCACACATTTGTTTGATCTGAACTACTCACTAAAAGAAGTAAACTCATTCTCTAATGAGCTGATAAAATTTGTTACTTGTGACAACAATTCATTTGTTCTCTGTCATTGTAATGAGGCTAATGAGGATGATGTTTCCTATGTATTTGCAAATTTACTATCACACAAGGCTCACACAGTGTTAGAGGTTGAGAATTTACCGTCTGGGTGGAGTGCAGATGTATCAGGGCATCTTACTATAACATATCCTGGTTTGAAATTTGATAATGACCATTTAAAGACAATAGACATCAAACCATTGCGATATCTCTTCAAACTATTTGATAGAGGTGTTAAATTATTTGCTCCAGGTACTGTTTAAGAATGTTTTGTTATTACAATCATTTACCATTTATAAGTTAAATAATATGAAATAATTTTACTTTGTTACAATAAATATATTTTACCACACAACTGTTTTCTTTATTAATCTTATTTCAAATTTCACACTTTACAAACAAACATATTTGTTATGAAAGATTTTCCTGATATTATTTCAACACTGGTAGCAAGATAAAGGTATATATTTAGTTATCTACGTAAGTAGGTACCTCACATTATTATAATAGTTTATGAAAAGCGTGATTAAGATTAAAATATTTTTTTAAATATTGACCAGCAGGCATTTATCGCTAAGAAAAATCAATCTACATAGTTTATTATAATATATCGCAATAGTCACGTCGTGTACCATTCGTAAATATAGATTTTTTTACTAACATCACGCCCATATTCTCCGAAGAACCCCTTATCAGTTATCCCATATTTCGCCAGCCTGTTTCCATTTATCGGGCATACATTTTGATTTGTTTAACCTGTCGCCCCACTAAGATCTGCTATATCGTGGGTGCGTTTTACAAATATGTAATATTACATACACAAACACCCAGACTCAGGAACAAAGATCTGCGGATCTAGCAATTTTTTCTCCCGTGCGGGAATGAAACCCGCGTCCCTTAGCGCAGCACAGAAATCTCTTAGCCACTGCGCCAAACAGATCGTCGAAATCCAGACTGCTGCTATTGAGATTTATTTAGTGGAGAAAGCTAATAACACTGCCAGATCCAGTTTCGAACTTAAAAAATCACACTCGGCAGCTAGGGTAACAAGACAGTCTACATAAAGATACGTAGATAGGTAGGAACAAAAAAAAAAATACTATATTCATGAATTGTTCAATAAAAAGAACTACAAGATGATTTATATTTATTATAAGGATACCTACCTTCCTCATCATCATCTTTCCATGGGAGGACAGATAGAATACCTACAATTACTTTCCGTGCCTCTGTCTCTTCTACTTTCTATTATAAATAATAGAGATAGATACCTAGTTGCCACAAATGGTACCTAGGTGCATTTATAAAAACGTATTTTAGTCAATATTAAGGCTCGATAAATGCAAGTGTGATGTATATTCATGTACTTCTTTTATAGTACCTACTTAATTTATAGGATTTTAATAGCAACCTACATGACGGCGCATGAAAGTTTTATTTGTAGTGATTAGCTGTTGCCCCAGCGACCGCCCAAACCGAAGGTAGTATTTTGACCAACGTTCAGTCCACGTGAACCTACGCGGGCGGAGAACGTTTGACTTCGCACCCTTTGAAAATTACCTTTACTATATAACGGATTTCTTTGTTATTAAGTACTAACTTTGGTTTATAAAATTAACCTAACTATGTTTCTTAATGTGAAAACCTTGAAAACCTGAACCCCGTGAAATAATATGATATTGGGCTAAGTTTAAGAGTGCAATTAGTTAACACAACAGTGAAGAGACGTCGTTTGCTTGGATGCGTTGGAATAAACGAAGTGATGCCATGACTCAGAGTACTCTGACTGCCTCGGACAGATCCCGTGGTAGTATCCGGACTGTCTCCGAGGAGAAACTAATGGTAAACTACTGGTTACTTATTTTATAATCTCAAAAAGGTGTGATTCGCACCTATTTATTAAAATTTAGATTCAGTCTTTTTATCTTGCATTTGTGAGTCAAAAAATCTTTAAGACCCAAGACCGGTTTTCACATCTTGCATTTTTCAAAACTATCAAGAAACACCTATTAGGAACCAAACATAATTATCTAATAATTTCATAAACAAAACTTAGATAACGGTATATACTGGCTTTTGCATAGAGCTAAAGCATAATTATTTAATGATCGATGGCATTAATTAATAACTAGGGAGGTACCTACCCATTCAAATTATTTGGTAGACTCTTTTTTAAAATGAGTCCTGATTTTTAGGTAGTTTTAAGTTACAGCTTTTCGAAACTACATAGCATTCTGAGTCAGAAATAGGATGAACCCATCCTTTCCTGTAATCGGATACATTTACACATTTTATACGTATGTATTTGTAAGTAAGTAAAAAGTGTTAAGAAGAGACTCGCTATTGTGTAAGAGCGGGCAAGTCTATTATCCATATATAGAGCACATGATTAATAAGGGCACTGTCTTAGAACAAGTAGATAGGTACCTAAGCCAGCATGCACATAAATACTTAAGTCTTAGACTATACTTGGATACAAAATTTATGACTTAAGTATGTCTTATTATGACATTTCTAAAGACATATTAGTGTTTTTTTAGTAAGAACGCGTCACCTTGTGTACTTATATGAATCTGGTTCCTAAACTTCATCGCGTCGTATTCTAGTGAACAGCGCATACCTTCGTTTCGAGATTTCCCCCATTCAGCGGCATGTCTAAGACCAATTTATTGATTAAGACTGACAACCCCTTCCGCTGGACGGTGCGGCGGACTAGTCCTGTTCATATCAGACCCAACGCTATACAGGCATAAAAGATGACCCACCAAGACGCACTGGACCAGGGTAGTATGGTCATACAAATGTTTAGGTATATTTATTTATTCTATGGCATCTGGAATTTGTAATTTAATTCTGTATCCACTAAGTTATCATTGTAAAAACCACCCAGTATACAATGGAACTATTTTCATTTTATAGGTACTGGGTGGCTTCGAACCTTATGGTTAGAGCCCTATTATGGGACATACCTACCTAATGTCTGGCGAATATTGGTGTTTAAGGGCTCACCTCTGCCCACAAACATTTAGAAGAGGATTACTTGTAATATGATATTTTAAATATTATGTGGCCTAGCTACTGGAGGTTGGACCACGTTGCCGTCTTGTTGGGTGCTTCCATATTATATTTAATCTCGCTAATTAATTACATAATCTTGTACGCAATCAGCATTAAACGTGTATGACCTATTGGAATGACATTGGATCACCTATCCTACGTATATGCAACATTATACATAATTGGTAGATAAATAAATAAGAACCAAAATAAGGTAATTTTGGGCAACTACCTAGTTTTCTGGACACCAAGTAGGTATGAATCTTTTTTCTTAGGTAGGTAACCTAGCATAACACTTCGTGATGCCCTACTGATTTGAATATTTATTCTATTACCTACTTGTCATATTAAAAGATAATAAATACTCAGTAGGTATTTAGTTAGGTAGGTAAATGATTAACCTTATTCTGTTCGTCGGTCAAAACAATGTTGTGAATAATGTGTATAAGGTTAACGACATGTCGTCTTAGAAAGATTAAATGATAATGAAGTATACTTATTTTTTGCTGTTAGAATATTGAAACCAAGGCCAAGCCAAGGAGAGTTATTTTTAGGATATTGGCTGCAACTATTAGTGCTTATCTACTCGGTACAAGCTATCCTACAGAGTATTGAAGAGTAACGAGTTATCTTATTTCCTATATAATTATTTAGATGCTCATAATTTCAAAAACAATTGTGGCGAAGTTCAAAAATTCGTTTGACATTTTACACTTATTACTTAGTTACTTACACACTACATTATACTGAAACATCGAATTAATGGAAAACTGAAAATTATAACTTTAATTTATCGATTTACCTTGAAGTGTTGTTCTATCTGTCACTAATGATGGCATTGTGTCGCTGCTATTGTGTCTGGTTACATTCTTTGGAATTATTATCTTCTCTCTTATTCATATCGGCATTTTGAGCTAATTGTCACATGGGAACAGTTATCGCCTTGGTATAGATATTGTCCAGTCAACAAGGATGGTAGAAATGTAGAACGCTAACTTTGGTATTGGCTCATTCTTGTCCCTTAGAAATTCTTAAAATTCTTCTCTAGCAAAGTTATTGAGTACTAAAACTCTACGCTTTCTCCAAATTTGTTCTACGATAACTTGTAAGAATTTCTAAGGGACAGTTGAGGACAAAGTTGGCGTTCTACTTTTCTACTATCCTTGTTGACTAGACAGTATGTATACCAAGGCGATAACTGTTCCCATGTAACAATTAGCTCAAAATGCCGATACGGAAAGAGAGAAGACAATAATTCCAAAGAATTTAACCAGACACAATATAGTTTTGGCCAGTCATTTCAGACCTACATATGCCACTGACGTTAGAAGATTATTGAAGTTAGGATGTCATTTGATAGGTACTTGTATAGTGGTAAGGTGCATAGATACGTTATAATGTGTTTGTAACAGGTGGCGGTGCGCGTGCGGCCGCTGCGAGCAGATGAAGGTCCCCGGATCGTGCACGTGGTCAGCGATAAGGTTACTGCATGATCTCTATCACTATATCAGGCACTCATAGTATTATAATTACATATTATGTAGAGGCAAAACACAGCTACTTTATGATGTAGAATATATACCGATCTCGATTACAATTTACTTCGAGATGGAAAATATTTAGATAAAGGCACTTGATGGAAACTAAATAAATCGGAGTAGAACTTTAGATTAAATAGGAAATAGGTAAAATTGCCTCTAGCCCTTTGTTAAAATCTTTTGGATTGATCAACCTGACAACTTTTAGTAAACTATTAAATTCTGTTTCATTAGTAAGTACCTACCAAGTTGGAACGAACACTTGGATAAAAAAACATATTGTAATTTTTGTATTAAGAGATGTCGCGTGTTTGATACTAAGGCTACAATTACCAATTATAATTCGAAATTGTTATCATAATATGGCACATTACACCAAGTTTATTTAATACACCTATACCTAACACGTTTATTTTATAATCATAAAACTACTTACCATTGGCCATTGCACCCATTTTAATTATTTTAAACGGTGATGTACATTACCGTTTTAAATTATAAGTATGACGCACCTATACTCAGATAAATAATGTGTATCTGTGTATTAAGACGATAATTATTTTTTGAAGTTAACTACCAATCTTTGTCTCCATCAGGAGTACCTATTATGTAATAACTTTAACTGTTTAACACCAATAAATTACACCAGTAATTTGGTTAAGAAAAAAATGTTTACTAAACTAAGCTACTTAGTAATTGATTGGTGCAATTTAATTCGAAACTTCAGCTAGTCTAAAAGTAAATTTATATATTTATACTCTAGGTTATTTATTTTTACTCCTTTATTCCCCACCTACACCATGTTTTCAACAAAATAATAAAATAAACATCAAATATTTTTATCGAACTAATTCCACGTTAACTCTGTCATATCATATCAATTTGATTTCATCCAAAAATAAATAAAACAATCAACTGAAATGTTCAAGTGGTTTTATCATTGGTTAAATTTAAAACGTATCACGTGTGATAAGTGTGCCGGTGTTATCAGATGCTGGTGCTGGAAGAAGAGGCTGACAGCCGCCGTGACGTGCTGCGTCAGCGGCGGCTTAACGACAAACACTACGTCTACGATCGCGTTTTTGGCGAAGGAAGCACACAAGTATGACACGGACGGGACACTTTCCGTTGTGGAACCGTGACGTCTCGCACTACACTGCACGTAGCGAGTACACGGCGTCTCGTGTCTACAACGGAAAACGACCTGCTTTAATAGGTCATAGTAAGGGCCCAGTACCTTTTTAAGGGATCTATCTCATCGAACTTGTCAAATTCAAATTGTTACGTGGATTGAACGAGATATGCTTGAACGCGCGATCGTTGCCTGTCCGATGGATCCCGTAAAGCAAAAGGATGTATACCATCAGAGCATGTCTCTAGGGCAAGTTTTTATTCTTAAACTAGTGTAGGTTGGAAGTATGCAGACAGGCTTAGTTACAAAATAAATATTACACGTTCGAGTGTATTTGAGTTGAGAAGACAGACGTTTCGCGGCAGGATATTGCATAATACTACAGCAAAAGTAATTGGCTGTTTTGCGATTGTGTTATCGTAAACGAAGGTGAATAGCAGGAGTTAATTGATCATTGATTGTTAGATAATTAAAAATTCACTTTATTTGCCTACAGCGTATGTATGCAGTTACTAAGTTTGCTAATGAAGTAGGTAAGTTTATAACATTATTAAAACGTAGATAACTTGTAGATACGTAGGTAAGGTAAAGCCTAAATTAATGTAGATGTATACTATCATAGCGAGTAGCAGATATCTCTTCGGCTCAATTCACATCTATAGATATCATAGAGTGCAAACATAACATTCCGAATTATTTGTCCGCACACTAGACACTTTTTAGATAATGAATAAATTTTGTTAATTACTTCTTCGTACAGCGTTTGGTACTGAATACAGAAAACAAAGCAAATAATAGCACCTTTTAGTACGTGGAAAGAATTATGAGAATCCTTATAAATCGCGTATGCGAACTATAGACGTGAAATGTCAATATACCAACGTTGATAATCGGGTTTATTCTGTGTAAAATATTACGGGTCACACAAATGTTTCTCTACTGCTAGGAATCTCAAATAGTCTGCTATTGTGGTTGACTATACACATCACCATGTTCGACTAAAGCTGTGTGTTTGTGTCTAGGAAGACGTGTACGATGCAGTGTGTGCTCCCCTCGTGGGAGACACGTTGCGGGGGTTCGCAGGCGCAGTGTTCGCCTACGGAGCCACTGGCGCTGGTAAAACATACACCATGACTGGCCTCATGTCTCGGGCGCTCAGCCATCTCTTTGCAAGCATTGCTGACAGTGAACAACCTGATTCATTCGAGGTAAGTTACCTGTATTATGTCTATTTAGCTACCGTACGTATAATGCAGAATATTAAAATTCTACCTGATTATAAAGGTCTTATCGAGTTCACGTTATGCGTAGTCTGGCACTCACAAAGCAAGGCCTGGTATAGTGCCTATAGATACTCATAAATAGGCCTTGCTTTGTGTGTCTAATTGAAATTTGCTCTGTGGATGAAATGTGGTGAAAGTTATTAACCCGTGTTTTATGATGGTTTGTGTTTTTGGTTCACCACAGCTTTCGGAGTTCTCACAAAAAATTAAAACTTGAAAAATAATAAGAAGAAGTTGACGAAAATGAAATGGTACTAACTCATAGTTAGCTCCTTTCATAGCATAGCGTTAACGCGTCTGGAGTTAATAAAACAAAGCCAAGCATTCTCTATTATCTAGCGATGAGCAGCTATTATTATGTAATGATTAAGGATAATAAACACGCTAAGTAAGTGCGTAACGGTGTTTAAACAAGCGATCACGAGTTGTCGTATGTCCATAGTAATTTACAAACAATATGTATCGGTACATCGCGTCGGTACGGTTTCATGTCCGATGTGACTAAACAAATGTTACACAAGGTCTTAAATATCACGCAATTTAACTATATTTTTATGCAGAGTTGGATATATGCAGGCATCAACATAGGGAGTTTCACTTCACTTCATTATAAAGAAGAACATAACAGAAGTTACGAAATTGATTTTACCAAAACCTGCATTACTAAAAAAATATTAAAATATCAAGTAATTTTTACATTTCTGAATGTCGAATTGCATAGATTTTCCGACACACATCGGTAGTCGGTACAAAATTTGTTTAATGATACCGTCTCAAACTGTTCCAGCTTCTCTCAGCGCTTATGTAACAGAACATACGCAAGGAACACATAGTGCCAAGAAATTAACGTAAATACATCATGACAAATGACAGTCCATACACAAATATATTGTATGTTGCGATGTTCTGTGACTACCAATAATATCAGACACGAGCTAATTTGTGGGCGATGGAAAATTCAGATTTATTAATTAGTACACCGGCTTCATTCATTTAAATAGAACTCCGACGCAAAGCCATTCTCAATAGGAAGTAATTTGAAATATTGTACCTATATTAGCTGCTACATTAGAAAACGGCTTACTATACTTACTACACTATGCACGATCTATTATTTGGAAGAGATTTTGAATGTATACAATGGCTCATATGAACAAAATAAAAGAGCGATAGTGGAAAATCTAATAGTACCTAACAATAGATAATGCATGTGAAAAGTAACAAAAGAATGCGTAATAGGGATTCGCAAGACGACCCTGAGTCCGTGGCTTTAATTCCACCAACCAACACTGACAATGATCGTGTCGGGCGACCTCGCAAGGGTCTAATTATATTCAAAGGGGATAATAAAACACCTTCCCGTACTATTATTTATTATTTGGCCTCACCCTATTCACATAAAATCCCCACAATTACCTACACCTTAGCGTAATGGTACAAAAACTAACAATTTTTAAAAAATAACTAGGTATAAGTGCACCTGATAGTATAGGTATGTAAGTACTTTATTTTATCATTAACTGACGTCATAGTGAGATTTATAGCATTTGATTTTCTATTACATTAGCATCTGATTGATATTTAAGAAATCAGGTACTTACATCGTAAAAATTTACAAATCAATATTTTTTTGTAGGTACCTTTTAATACCTACTTACCTACATTAAATAGTTAATTACTTAGATTTAATAAATTAAAAGCATTTTACCTCCATCCTTTGCAACATTAGTCAGACGCTCTATTAGGGCATAATCTTCGTACGTATCAATAATGTCAATCTTGCAACATTACGTTGCTGAATGATAATCAGCAGCCGACGAGCGTATCACCAGACGTATCAGTGAGATAGCAACCAAGTTCAATACTGAGCGCAGAGGTCGCGCAAGCAAGCACTGCTCACCTTATTATTTATAGAAGTAGTGATTATGAAGCTTACTGGAGTGTGGGTAGGGAGTATGCAAATGTAGGGAGCTAGCCGCGTGCCGACGACGCCATTACCGACCTTGACCAAACGGAAGCTCTCAACTATTTTCCATGCATATTTACGAGCCAAGCTGAAATTGCATGCGCCCTGAAGTACATGGCCATACGTTACGTTCTTCATTATTTTATGTAAACTCACCGTTGTTTAAAATTTTAAAATTATAATTGGTAATTAGTGGTATAAGTGCCTTTTCTTTAATGCTAATCGCCTATTTTTACACGTTTATAGTAGAGTCATGAGCAAACACATTCTTAATAAATTACTATTTTAACTTAACACAATTTCTCACTTGAGTCCCAATTAATATTACTTATAAACATGGTTATTCATTTCCTCAATACCTACATATATCAATAGCGACACTCAACGTTATTGTTTCGTTGTGTGGTTGGAATAAGTAATTTGTGCAAGTGCCCATAAACAACGCTTGGTCTGTCGAGACTAACACGCACGTATCTTATCGATTAAACTATAGATAAGCAGATAATATTGACGAGTACTGTTCCAGCTAAATGACAAAATCCATCAAATGTACGTTAGTGGTGTAAAGTAGGCTGTTGTAGGCCACCGCTCGCAAGGTCATTGTCGGCGGAGCGTGGAGCCTCCGCTCAGTGTCGGCTCGCTTGATTGACACCGCACCAGCCATTAACCTATGACGATGCTTTCTTCAATACACTTATATGCTTTGTACTCTTTTCCATAGGCCATGTGTCATCAACACCTACTTGATACAAATAAAATACGCACTTAACGGTATTTTTTTCCAAGAAGACATTAACATTACATGGAGTATCTACTTATATTGTTATGTTTCACCTTCAGTAGGAATACTAATTTATACTGTACTCTATGTATATCTTATCTAATGCCCACGTATAAAATGATGGTCGAACTTTTCCATTTCAGATATGAAAGAGCAATTTGCGAAAGGCATTGTTCGTTCCACTCGCTGCACGCGCACTTTATTATTGCAACTTTCTATTTGTGGCTGCCTCCTGAATAACGTAGGCTTGTAGCGAATCAAGTTTACACGAAGTCCGTAAATTTGCTTACGTCAGAAGTCAATAGAAGAAAGGGCCGATGAAATATTCAGGGCTAACGTGAGACGAGGCATTCTATTAACCTGAGCACGCTAGCGTGACCAGTGGATAGTGATAATAACCATAGGTAACGAGTTACAAACAGGTGGACAAATATTATACTAATAGCTATAAGAAAACATCATTCAAACGTGTCATTGAGTAATATAAAAAAGCAACAGACCAACAGTTCACGAAATACGTAATATTACTTAATTTAGAGGGTTACCCTCAATTAACATAGTTTTTAATATGGTTTGCTATTTCTGGGGCGACATTCTAGTTCAAGCCAAACTGCGTGGCCTTAGCCCAGTTAGGTAAGTCAAAGCTTAGCACATTAACGGAAATCTTATTTCAGTGTTAATAACATTACGTATTACAGTCATAACGTGTTATAACACCTGGAATGTGATAACGAAAGCGATGAATTATCAAAATATTGTTTTTTCAACCTTGCTCTACACAGTCTACACTAGACTCTACCTGTCTCCTGCATTTTCAAGGTGCTTATCAAAATGTTAGGCGCTTACAAGGCGAATATGCTAAATAAAATACACCACAAGGCAGACACTTTCTATCATATCTTTCCTTAACTACTAAATTATCTTTAGGTATATGTCTATATTATCTCTATTCAATGCGTAAGATAATCTGTAGAAGCTTCGTACATATGATAGTTAAACTAATTAATTTATTATAAAATTCATATAAACAATTACCAGGAGTGTATAAAGGATCTATAAATAAAATAGGGGATTGTAATAAAAACTTAGAGTTGGTACCACAGTCTATTGGGCAGCAGTTAGAAACTACTTATGGGGTCATGCAACTCTAATTAAATAAGTATGGTATTCACAGGGAGGTGAAGTGACGGAAGTAGTAGATTAAATATTAATACATGAGACTTGGATTTATGAATTTAAAGTTTCTTTGTTTAACACTGATAGTAAAATAATGTACCTTTTGCATTAAACCTTGAAGTTTTAATGAATATTTATATTATGTATTTTTATTAATGCACCTAATGGACCTGTGTAGTATGGTAATCACGCAAAGGTGAAGTTATAAAACCTCTAATGATACATTCATACATAGAATAACAATACTACTTATTATGTATAACTATATTGAATTTTTGATTTGCACTTGGTTTGTTTTGTCATACTATAGTACATAGTGCAATGTTAGCATAGAAGTGTTCTAAATAGAGATTTGTTTGAATTTGCGATAATCTTCAGAACGGCGGAACGCTTTGTTTGCACCATCTGATAGCAAACTCCGCATTAATGTTTATTTCATGCCGCATACTAGCACTTGCTTTGGTCAAAACCATTCTGTAACATACGGCTATACCTACTTATTTTTTAATTGCAGTTATTTCGAACTACTATAATCGAACTGTAGTGTTGTAGCAAACACACAAATGTATCTAGATTGCATATTATTATATTGATAGTCAAATGTAGAATCAATAGGTAGAATACGTAGAATATTAACTATTCTTGAATACACACCTATGCACGATTGCACGTGTGTTGTACTGTGTATAGGTTACTTTTAATTATCTTTTACTAGGAAGTACAAACGAACTTTGTACGTACCGACCTACATTCACAAATCAAAACTATATTTATTTACTTACTTATAAGCTTTAGACTCTTAATCTAACGACATTCTTAAATTTTACAATATGTTCTTCGCATGTAATATTACAATATTTTTACGCCTAGGTATTCTTGAACTGTTATTTGTCTAGAACAACTCCAAGTTGCTTAGAATGAGTGTCGGCGAGGTCTTTTACGAACTATTCGGTTGACTCTTTTCTTTTTTTCATCCTACATGCCCAAACCATCTTTTTTCGTCGTTTCTCAATTTCGTATCGAACTTCATTAACACCTAGGTCCAAACAGCTTCCTTTGTAGTATCTTCACCACATAGAGCTTTCATGTTTACTGCATGAAATAGAATATAATTTTAGAAATACATTTGCGTAGATCTCGTATCCCGTTTTAGCCAAATGCAGTCTCAATTTGTTTTCAAGCGCGGATGTTAATTGTTAATGCCGGTTGGCACGGTATTGTTGGAAATCGTGCGTTTAGCAGTGGCCGGTGGCCGCTTAATAATGGGTCTGCTTGCACGTGTCCTAATTTCGTGACATACCATCGCACAGGTTTCATTACATAACTACTATGTACCTAAACGATTATTGTTTCCATTAATACTATATGAGTGTTACACGGCACACATAAACACCCTTTTTAAATAATTGATTGGCCATGAACCGTACTAATTGGATGGAGGGATGTACTTGGTCAAGATCCTATTCGAAATACATCATTAGTCATTACTGTAAGTATACTATTAGTACACTGACATTATTTCCCTTCAGTATTTTTACTAGATTGATAATGCCCAATATTTACTTAGATAATTATGACAATAATTACTTAATTATAGGTGTACCTACCTGCGTACTACATGCTTACAAAACAGATTGTTTGTACAGTTCATTTACCTTAATTTGAGGACAAAACCATAATAAATAGATAAACGTTGTAGTCGGGTTAATTATTATAGAGTTAGGTAACAAATGTATCATTCATTCATAGGAACTCATTCTTACTGGGTTTCCCTAAACTGGAAGGAATCATCGTATGTGTGCACCAGGAAAGTCATAAGATCTATTTACTCATTGCCTGGATAATTTGACGCTTTGGTCAACAGAGGCTTTTCCTCAAGAACCATTAATTTGAGTTTTATGCATCTTCTACTTAGTACGTAGGTACTGTGCATTTAGAAAGGTAATTTGATTAGATTTACCCATAGGTACATATTAACTTTTCAACAGATAATTTTCTATCAATTTTATCGACGATGATGATGACCGAAATGTTGTTTGCTATGAACACTGTGTACACTTCATAGCTATTCTATATTCATACATTCTGAAATGGTTGTTTGCTGTACTACATCGAAACGTAGAATCAATAAGTGTATTGTGGGAGCAGGTAAAGCGAGCCATCGGCTAATGATCCCTTAATGTCCTCGTGTTTGTCATGTGCGAGAAACAAATAGTTCACCTCTGACCGAGAAATTACTGTTCCAATGTAAATGGATATTAATGTAGACGGACAAACAAGGACTACTTTTATTAAACGTTTTGAGAACATAATTATACATCTACTGTATACCCTAAATCCCTAAACCAAATCCAGTGTGGATTTGTTTTTGTAAAATATTATATTATATAAGCCCGCATTATTAGTAGGTACCAACATTTTGCCAGTTATGTTTTAGGTTCCAATGTGTTCAATTGCTTGAAAGCATATTGCCAATACCATTAACAAATGCAGAGTCTGTGCGGCTACGTAGAATTTCCTAAAGGGAAAACCGAATAACACTGCCCGAGCTGGGAATCAAACAGAATCGCTATGTGCTAATCCAATAAGGCAGTTTTTTTTTAAGATGCTACTTAAACTTTTTTAAACAGGTGAAGATGTCATACATAGAGATCTACAACGAGAACATCCGCGACCTCTTGAACCCTGGCGCTGGGCCCTTGGAGCTCCGCGACGAGGGCGGCAGCGGGGCGCCCGTGGTGGCCGGGCTCAGCGAGGCGAAGGCCACTAGCGCGGCGCACGTGGCCGAGCTCCTGGCCAGGGGGGACCGCTCCCGCACCGCAGAGCCTACACATGCCAACCAACACTCATCCCGGGGACACGCACTGCTTAGGCATGTATATTGTATACGTCTACTGTCCGAGATCAGATATTTCTTCAATAAAGTTACAATAAAGCCGGTCGAGTAAGAAGTTTACATATGCTTGCAGAACCTATTTCTAACATCATTTCGAACAACAAACTGGTTACTCAGTTCTTGAACCTGTGAACAGTGAATTAAGAGGTAGCTAGTAAACAAGTGTTCAAGCAGGGCAAGCATATATTTAACTTTACTTTCAATTTGCATCTATATACCTGCCAAGGAACACTTCAGCAAAGTCACTAAAATTTTCGAGTCAGTGTAAATATTTATTATTCAATTGGACAAACCTAACCCATTTAGAACACGTTCTTTGGACCAAGGCAATTCTTTAGGTTAGCACCAGCAGTCATCGACTAACGTCACGTTGTCACTACCGTTAAGAATATAAGATATTCCCTTACAGTGTCACAGTGAGCCACCAAGTGGAGAACGGTACTCAGCGTGGTCGTTTGTTCCTCATCGACTTGGCTGGGTCTGAGCGAGCCGGGATGCGTTCGCGGCGCCTGGAGGGCGCGCATATCAATCGATCACTTCTCGCCTTAGGCAACTGTATCATGGCTCTCTCAGGTGGAGCCAGGTAAGTAGGTTATCGTTGATATGTTGGTGTGCCTCTGAATGTTCTAAAAACCACACAACCCCTGGTGAATTTTGTTAGACTAAGATTCTAAATTTAAGTAGTATTTCGTTTGAAATTTTGAATCCTGATGTTTCATGTCATTAGATTGGATCGTATTATTTACTTGTGTAAGAATGGCGATTATATAATATATAACATTTTCTACTGTAAATGTCAGTATCTCAGTCTATCTCGTTTGATTACAGTCAACGTATTGCTACATCCTTCGTAGCAGGCACCTTCATTAAGACCTTACTATGCACGAGTATATTGCCGAGCATAGTAACAAATGAATGATGTTTATGTATACTAGATACGTGAATTACCGTGACTCGAAGCTAACGCGCTTGCTACGCGAGGTCCTGGGCGGCCGCTGCCGCACCGCCATGGTGGCCCACGTAGCACCCGGCGGAGCACACCGGGATACTACGCGGTCTACGCTGCACTACGCACAGAAGGCTTCCTCCATCACAAACAAGGTGGTTGTAATAAAGAAATAAATTATTTTCTACTATATTACTTTACTTTTGGGAGTTGTATAAAATAATGTGATGTAATAATCTTTTAAGGTGGAACGAGAATTAGTAGAAACTCCGATGCCGTTGTCGCAGTATCGGTCTGTCATCAATGAATTGCGAGAAGAAATCGCTCGGCTGAAACTTAAAATGAAAGATGATCGAACCAGGTAATATATGAATAAAATAATATTCTGCTAATAAATCGTGGCTTAAACCTTCGTAGAGAAGCAATAATTACATATGTTAAATATCTAACTGTCCTAGTCTTCCTGTCACTGATCGTTTACCATACTTAAACGGTTAACAATTTACGTTTGATATTTACTGTCGCAGTCAAGCAAAGGAGTTTCAAAGGGAAGTTGAGGAAGAAGTGAGCAAAGAGGATGCGGCGGCAAGTGCAGCTCATCTAAAGTCACTGCGGGAAGCTATTGTGTCAACGTTTAAGCAGCAAATGCGGCTCCGACGGCGGCTGATGGAGTTAGACAGTCATTTGTTGGGCCTGGCGCTAGATGCTGAACGTCAACATGCAGCCATATCGCATTGGGAAGCCAGGTTCAACCGCCTCTATAAGCCCATAAATATACCTGGGTCTAGGCTTAGTACGCAGCAAAGCTATAGGTATGACAACTTTTTTTTGTGAAACAAACTTTTCTTTACTTGTATAGGGTTGTATAGCTTGATTTCCATGCTTGCAAAAAAGATCATTATGTCCATAAAATTCTACAATAATCTATTCCTACCTTTCTCTTTTTTTGAGATCTTTGCTTCATTAATTTAAAACTGGACTTGATCATATTTAAAGTTACATGGTAGCAAATATTCACTTGCATGAATTGATGCTATTATGTTTGTGTAGGGGCGGCACCGGTCTATCATCAAGTAGTAGCGAGCGTGCGGAAGCAGAGGTGGCCGTGGAGCAGGCGTGGGCAGAGCTCGCGGCCGTCGAGAGGGAACAAGAAGCCGCGCGCACCGAGAGGGAGCGTGTCGAGAGGCAGCTTGAGCAAGTGCGCCTGAGGGGAGCACAGCTCGAACAGGTGATACAATCAAGAGCTTCAGATTAGTAAAAAAGTGGTCTATAGGATTTGTATGTCACTTCATACCTACTAGTATAATACATACATAGTTATTTTTAAATCGTCTGTATTGATCGCGTCGAATAAAAATAATACAAGTTTCCGCATCATGCACCGCACATCCCACTCAGTGCCATAAGGCGGTTAAAATACTAATTTCCATTTCTTCCTCCGTTGCATGATAAAATCAAATAGACTTGACAAGTAAGTCCTCTTTGTAAAAGTGATAAGGAAGAGTCGTTCTCAGGAATTGCCAGCGACGATAAGCAGCGGTCCGGAGCGGGAAGTGCTGGCGCTAGTGTGCCGCGTGCACGAGCTGGAGGCCGATAAGCTGGCGCTGCAGGGGGAGCGGGCTGCGCGTGCGCATGAGTTGCGCCGCCGCGACCTTGCGCTGCAGCGCCGCGACGCGCAGAGGAGGCTCTCCGACGAGATTATCACACGACAGAGACGAGCATTACAAGGTAATCTACGTGAAGGCAGCATGAATTATGATGAAATTGATTAAATTTCGAAAATATTTAGGGCTTTGCGGGGAAAAAAAAAATCCCGGGAATTTCGCGGCTTCTCCGCGATGGCTGGACGGATTTTGACGAAACTTACACTGGCAGAAACCTGCTGTTAGTAACTTATGTACTTTTATTTGAATTAAATATATTTAGAATGCCGCTTGGATAAAATTAAAACACATGAACTTGTTAACAAAATCAGATTCAAATAGGTAAATCTGTTTGATATTGCTACGTACAGGATTTTTACTCAAAATTGAAGTCGTGGGCATAAGCTAGGCTCATCCAATGATTTTAATGGAATTACGCACGTTAAAGACACATTGTTGTATCTCGTTCATAATCCTTATGGAAGTTTTTACGTAGGTGAAATGTATGAATAAAAAACTATGTATAAACTACTATTTTTAAAACTGTAACTATGGAGTTTCTTGCCGGTTCTTCTCCATAGAAACGGCATTTTAGAACCGCGCAAACTAGATTTGACGATTTGTAAACTGCTCTTTAACAGCCTAACTTATAACCATGAACTAAAATATGAAGAAATAAACGAACTTTGTTGTAGATTTGTTCTATAGTTTTTATCCTGTTATATTATAGTAATAATAAATGATACTAAAAGTTTTGACAGACTAATTTAAGTCAGATTTAGTGGTGAAGTCATCTGTAGCCGAAATAGGCAGAGCCTGTATTTCAGCTATCACCACCAAATCCCTCGAGTATTATACATAATTTCCAGGTATAATAGCCATAGACATGATTTCATTTGTATCTAGTAAGGGAATGTCCGTGTCTGATGTGTAAGGTTGTGTGTGGTGTTGTCTAGTGTTCTCTTGTGTGCTGTGTACTGAGTGAGCAGGCGCGTGTTTGTTTGTATGTTATAGGATTTTTGGTAAGGATGCTATGTACAGGAGAAGTTCAGTCTGTTTATAGTTAAGTTTTTCAGGTATTTGATCAGTTTATTTTTACATTGCACTTTTGTTAGCGAGTATATATTAAGAATTCTGTTTAACTTGTTATAAATTATTGGTCCAATGGAGTGGGCAAAGTGTCCAGTTCTTTCGCATACTATGATACTATATCTTTTCTTCGTTTTTGGCGGAGTAGTGGATATAACTATGCTTTCTGAGTTGCTTACTTAATTAGATTTAATGTAGTGACAGTTTTGTTAAATCTACTTCCTATGTTAAGTATACCTAACGCCAACCAAAGAGGAATGTAGTTTGATTGAACTATCTTTGTCAGTCTCTTAAAATTGGAAATATTGTATGTTGTAATGGTATGCGCTAAGCTAGTGACATGAATAAGTGTCTGTTCGGTGCATCAATTCTTTTAGCATTTCCCCAAGGTTCACACCTTTTCAACAGCCCTCAAAGAATTAATTTACCGGTACGTTTTTCTGATTCTTATTTTGATTTACCTTGTTCCAAAGTTGATTTTCAATAGGATTGAGGTCGGGGTTATTTGAGGGCGAATCCATTATCGAATCCGATTGTTTTATGAGGAACTTGTAGACTGAACGTGTATGATTTGGATATTAATCGATTACTCATCAACGACCTTTTCGCCATTGAGCTTTTGGATGGAATTTAGATATAATTTTTTGTTTATTTATTGACTTATGTGTCCTACGAAAATTTATTCAAACTTACGTGAGTAGTTTAGTTATAGGGATATAATAACTTAGCCTAAGACACAAAAAAAATATATAGTCCTCGAAACATGCTTTTAAAAAAACAATGCCGTTACCAGAGACAGCATGATTATGGGTATGAGTAGGACTTGCAGGTGCTCTTTACTGACATTCATTATAATTATTATCTTATTTAAATCTGCGAATCACAATAACACTAGTTATATTACTTTTACCTAGTTCTAGTTTTTAACAGTCTACTAGTATAGTCTATAAAATAACCCTTGCGGAGATCGAACCCGCATCCCCTAGCTAGCTGTACCTCTTATTAGGGCCGTCTACGCATGCTACGCATTTCTCGTAGCAATTTTGCTCGATAACCATTCACCTGTCACGTAATAAGTGACCCCTTGGTAAACTTAATGCCTCTCTACTTTACTTTCCTATCATTTAAACGATGATTAAACGTCCCTAAACTGAAGCATCTCTCACATCTACAACAAGATATTATATGTAATTAGGTACAGGATATAAAATAGCAACAATACGATACCTACATACAATGATGAAAAAATGTATTACTTTATAAGTATTAATACTATGTATTGATGTTTTTTTATTCTGCTCCCAGAGGTCGGGGTGGGAGTGCCACCGGAGTTGGCGCAGTTGTACGAGCTGTATCAGCAGGAGATACACGCCTCCACGTACACTGAGAGCAACGACATCTATACGCCGCCGTATCGTCTGCCGCCCATTTCCACGAGGTAACTTTCTAGATAACATCATAGAAACAAAAATTGTACAAATTATTTTACTATAATAAGTTATACTTACCCCTATATTTAGGAATGCCCAAGTAATTTGGGGCTCGAAGATATTATGAGCTCCGTTCGTCTGAAATAGAAACGAGAGTAAAACATATACGCTCTTACTTATAAAAATATTGAGAACTGTCACTGTCGATTGCAGATAGACTTAACGAGTATATTATAGTTATCTTAAAACACATGATAGAATCGTTTATAAGTAAGGGGGATAATATTTATTTACCTACTCAACACACATAGTGTATCAAATTATTTTAATTATACATCTACATCGTATAACTACAGACTTAGTGCTCTACTTTATGGGTTCTACTAAACCGGTTGGTACTACACTTCTAATGGGTATATGTAAAACAAAATTGCTAGTATTTATCAATACCAGTCAGATTATGGTGTATGAATATCCTTAAATCCTTTAAGGATTAATCGTCTCTATATAATCTGCTCTACTGTTCATTGCGACGTTAATGGTTATTGTAATAATGTCCATGATGTGGCACTTATAACATAGTAGGAGTATCACGTTACAGCCTGTCTGAGCTGACGTGGTCGGAGAGCTCGAGCGGCTCGGGGCGCGGCTCGAGCTCGGGCTCGGGCGGTACACTGACTTACGACTACCGCCTGCCGCGGCTTGCACCCACCCCCCGACCACGGACCAGATACAGGTGCGAATCTTATCAATATTTGTTATATCCTGTCAGTATTATCATCATTATGATGATCATATCCTATCAGACACAAATATAGCTCAGGCATGCAATGTTAATAACTTGCCGCCGCATCGCAGTTCTTCTCATTCTTATGTATGGTTTATGAACAACCTGGTGTTAGAGTTTAAACCGTCTGTAAGGCTCTGGTTTGACATATTATTATAACTTGACGCCTCGCAGTCAATTTCTGTAAGTTATAACATAATTTATTACGATATGAGGGAAAATACAGTGCGGTGCGGAATGGAAAATACGTAAAGCAATTTATTGTTCAATTAGCTAGGTAGTCAAGTTATTAACATTCAATCACCGCTCACTAGTGAACATCTCAATATTTGACGATGGTTTTCAGTCAAGCGAGTCCGTCGGCGCTGAAGCGGTACGCGAGTGACGACAGCCTGGTGACGGCTGTGCACCACGGCGACGACTCGGCCGCGCCCTGACTTCACTTTCTTCGCTCTTCGTTGGCCTAGCTTCGCGTGGTACCGCACTAACTGAACGTCTCGCCACTACTTATGGCAAAACTTAAGCATGTTTCCTGCAGCCAAAGTTGACTTTCTGGGATCGTGTTAAAGAAGACAAGGTGTTCCCTTAATCTGATGGGTTCCACTGTTACTCTACAAAAGTGTCATTTTAGCCTATCGTTGATTAGAGCCTTTTCTTTATTCTGACTTCATTTAAAATGAAGTAGATGCCATATTAATTAATAAAATACTTACCTATATATCCTGTCCTTGAGATTATACCTAGGCTACCTACACAGATTGATGTTTCGTGTAGATCACTTAGTGGTGTTTTGGGTTGTTTGTAAGTTTGCTCCTTTTACCTAAATGTATCGAGTAAAGTATTGTAACTTGTTTTTTATTTATCCAATAAATGTATTATTCGCCATAGCCATTTGTTTGTTACGATTTCTGTCGCAGCTTTTACTTTATATACCTACGATTATGACCAGCCAATATTGAGGCTTTCATAGCAGAGAGTCGCTCAGAGATAATCTATTTAATGTTAAAAATGATTTAAGTAATCGTCATCTGTCATGAAATATCACGCAACTGTTAAGGCAAACAGTTAAACGTAAAAAGTATTTCGGTAATAATATAGTTGTATTTTTATACTGATCAGGAGAGATCGCTGCAATTCAAACACTTCTGTTTAAAAAGTCGTGCTGATACAATTATAACTGGCACGGTTACTAAAAATGAAGGAAAGACAAATTCGCGTGTGCATGATAACTCATTGACGACAATGTCCTGAGAATAGCACGGGTGACACGCCGAGTGAATAACAACGACCGGCCATCTACAATTTACCTCTTAAGGGAAAATAAACGTAATGCAAACAAGTTATAAACACAGAGATGATTCGAGTTTTATATTATTGAGATTACAAACAGCACCTACAACTTAACATACATTAACTTCTACATAAAATAATCTCTTCAAGGCACTTAATTTAGAAATAAGCAAAATAATACGTATTTATGTACGTATATGGACATTGTGGTGTATTAAAACATACTTTTATTAAAGAAATAATGCGGTCTAACATTACCGAAAGTTTTGCATCATTAGTTATCCCGACGTATATCATAGTATGCTATGTTTAATGCTTTAAATTATATTTTGATCTTAAATAGATTTTATTAAACACTGACAAGCATATAAAATATAACTTTGTTTCTTATTGTAGCTTAACATAAATATAATACTCAATATGATAATAAACTTTGACTTAAGTCGACTAATCTCATCGTTTTCAATGCGAATCAAACATGATCCGAGAGATAACTAATCGATATCTTTACTATAAACTGGTACTTTTATAAATAATTCCATAATACTTACAATTCTTTTATTAGCTACGGGTAATATTTATAGATACCCTTATTAAATAAATAAAAATATTATGCATAGTACATTACAACTTAGGCACTTAATTGTTCCCTTAATTTGGAATGTTTAATTAACATCTACTTATCCCTAAATACGCTATTATCTACTTTTTGTGCCGCTGACACTAGGACTGTATTACAATATGGCTAATTAATAAATACAAAAAAAATATTCTACCATCAGATCAGCTTTCAAATAATGTGTTGATATAAAAAAGTTATATCTCATTCGACAGTTACTGTGGCAGTACATACCATCTTGGCACGATGCAACCTTGCGTAACTTAGATTTTTATTAGGCAAGTTTCGCTGATTGGCAAAGGAGGACAAATCCTTAAGTTGTTTGTCAAATAAAATTATTATGGCCACTAAATGTTATTACTAGAACAAAGTTTCAAGTGCATTACCTCCCAAACCGCAAAACTTGTTTTGTTTCCCTTAATGCGGGTACCTATAACGGTGTTTCCCAATGAAACACCGTAGCCCACGCAAGTCAATTAAAACGGACTAATTGAATTAAAACATTAAAACTAAACTGACTCGATTGTTACAATTAATAGACTTGTAAAACGTACACTGTTGTGTGTTGATTTGAGCTATTACAGACAGTAAACGAAAGTCCAATAAATAATGTTGAAGAAGATGAACAAGAGTGGGAACATAATGCGCGAACGTTTGTCGATCCACGTGGCGATTTCTTGGGGCGTCATGGTGGTCCAGGTGTGCTTGGGAGGCTCGTCGGAGCCTTCGCTGCCGTGGCCCTGCTGCTGCTTGCCGCCCTGCCCGATCAGGTCGTCGAAGCTCTGCGTCGTAATCGTTGGCAGGTTCATAGCAGAAGGGAAGCTCTGCAAAACAGTAAAGCCAATATTAATCCACGTAGCGCAGATTTTTTCTTATAAAATTACTAAACTGATGTGACTGCCGTTGATGACATATATAACAACTTATGGTTGCACAATATTACTATACAGGGTTATATGTTTCCGTTTCCGCATACTGAGATTTTTAGTCATAGCTTAACACAATCAATTCCTTTATTTTCCTTTGCCTTGTGGTAATTCCAAATAAGAAAACCTGTATGTAATATGATTGACTGAATTATAAAGCAGATGAAGAGAACACAACTTAATAAATAAATAGGCAAGGCACCTTGGCTTAATGTAAGTAGTTGGATCTAAATGAAGCAGATATGCACGTAAGTGATTTTGATCACATCTGATACCTAGTTACTACGTTAACAACTAATATGTAACTATCCATTATTTGTTAATTAGCATTGGAAACAATAAGATCTAATTTACCTTGTCGCCTCTCCATTGTGGCATTAAGAGAAGTAGGTACCATTAATTTTATGTCTAGAAGTTATGCTAATCTCGTACGATGGCTAAGCGCAGGCCATATTTCATGCAATATTTCAAATTGATTTTAGTACAAAAGAAGGCCAGCGATATATAATGTAACCGGTATTATATCATTGTTACAAATGAAAAGCGAAGTTCTCCGTAGAGGCTAGTAAATTCTATGCACGAATTCATCTCAGATGAAAAAACACTATGCACGTGATAATATATGTTAAGTCGCAGGTTTAAAAGATTTTACTATACCCTGGATGACGGCGGTTTCTTTGTTTTTTTTTGTGTAGTTATTTTATTATCTTCTATTAAGTCGGAATTGATACTAAAGATATAGTGACATATGTAGCAAGTATTTTAAATATGAAAAACGTTAAAGGATATTGAGATGTAGAGTACCTACTAGAGAGTAGAGCAGAGAAACATTTATGGTTTGGTTAAAATTACAGAAAATCAATAAGCAACGTACGTGTACAGTCAAATAGTTGTTGTATCCCGGGCCCGCCGGGTCGCTGCTCGTCTCCTGGTTGAGAGACGAGCACGAGCGAGATTTGGTCAGTTGCGGCGACGACTCCTGCAATTCTTTCTGCAGCTCCTTACGCGCAAGGCGTGGCGTTAGCGTACTCTTCAGAATATACTTGCTATTCACCTTCTTCAAACTGACCGCTTTCCTGCGAAAAATTCTTATATTAGTAACTTTACTCCTTAATTTGAAATAATTATTTTTATTTAAGTATAAATAAAACCAAACTCACTTTCTACGCCAGATCGTATTGACGAAGGCAAATTCGACTAAAGCAGAGAAGATAAAACCGATGCAACCAAGGAACCATATTTCACTAGCTTTGATGTATGACACCTTTGGTAGCGTTTTCGCTTGCGATGACGCCAGTGTGATGAACGATAACATAGTGCTGGTACCTAGAATGAGTAATTATATGAGTTATACACAACATTGTAGGCATTAATACATTTATTAGGACACATATATGTAGGTACGTAATAGACAAACCTAGTGTGATTCTTGGGGCAGAGGCATCTGCTTGTAACCAGAACGTCACCCACGACATGGCAACTATCATCATGGATGGAATAAAATAATCCATTAAGTAGTAACCCACTTCACGTCCCAGCTTGAACGTGAATTTGAGGGCGCTGTAATTGCCCGCTGCAAAACAAAGACCACCAGTAAATAGGTGTTAAAAAAAATAGTTATTCAATAATTGTGACTTCACAACTTAGAAAAACGGCATTACATCGACCCCCGCCGAGGCGCATGTTGACAATATCTCCACGTACAACAGATTCATTTGTCCAAAAATCCAGTAGTGAGTATTCTGTCAGGTGCAGCTCGGATGACAAACGAACCGGGTTGTCCTTTTCCCACATAAGACGTAAGATGGATGCGTTGTATTTCCCTAGAATCAAAATAAAAGGAAAAAATAATATTACTTATATTCCTCAGTAGTCTTTTACATTTTGTGCTTTTGTGACTCAGAAACTCAATGACGGAAAACAGAATGATAAACGAGTGCTTAGGTAATAGTTTTACGCAACTGTGGTTTACAAATTAAACAAAGTATGACTTACAGCTTTCCAGATTCATGGAGCAGGTTTGGTCGTCAAATGGGAATTTCTGTAAATTCATCCAACAGTAGAGGACTGCTTGCATTCGCCGGCTGAACAGTACCTCACCGTCTGGTGCAATAGATATGAGGACGTCTTTGCTGTCAGTGCCCATCAGGCTTGAGGATTGTTCGTTTGACATATATAAATGCGGAACCCATATCCGTTCTCTCAGATCACTTTCGCCAATAATTTTTGACCTCTCTGGTGAGTACAATGCGTATGCTAGTCGTGGATCAGTCCATCGCAGTTGCAAGAGAAAATGTAGTTTAAAGTTCTGAAATCATACGGATCTGTGTAAGTTATTGGTGCTAAACAGATTCTGGCAATGGAAATTCTAGTTAAATTATTTGTTTTTAGGATCGGTTTACCTTCGAATAAATGGTAAACAGACGAGCTAACTCTATTTAGTTATACCTAAGTTTATCAAAGGCCTTCTTCGTAAAATAGATAATTAATTATTTATGTAATGCCATTTTGCATGAAAATTCTTGTACGCTACTAATTGAATCACCTGGTCTACCTATACATGAAATTGGTACCCAACAAAAAGTTCATTGCAGATGTTATTTTTATGTGGATAAATACTATGTCCATGCAGTTCAATAATAACATTTCATACTTAAAAACACATCCCTGTTCATAGTTTCGCTAATATTATTCAGTTATACAATTGTACTCTCTTAATCTTTTAGATAGTGACTCACCAGATCATGTGCCTCAGCAGGCTGTATAAAGTAGACGTAGGCGCTAGCATGCACGTAAACCACGTCTCCTGTCTGATAAGTGGGTAGCAGCAGCCGGTCGTACCGGCACTGGTGGGCCAGACGGGATAGGAACTCTGACTGCGTGTAGACATCACCCTTCTCCAGGCTCGGACAGTCGGGAGGTAAACTTTGTCTGTAAAACAATCAATAACATTATACGTATGACAGTTGAACACAATAGATCATTCGTCGTCTCATCACGTAGCCATATGTGCAGACTGTCAAACTCACGCACGCTATTAGCGGCCTCATTCGAGGGCACCACGCAAAATTTGTATCATTGATTTTAAGCCATGTACCGTTTTCCTCATCCCGATTCCTAGTCTATTGATAAAACGTGCAACAGAGGCCGCGGGTAAAAGCAGTGCCTGTTAGTGCTAATGTGCGATCGCTTATCGATAATTCATAAACGCTCGCATGTCACGTGAGGGCAGGATAGAAGCCGGCTATTATAATTATTACAAATATATAATGTACGCTCGTTATTTCCGTTAGATAGGTACTTAGGTGTCCGTTTAAAGCTTCAAATTTACCATGCTCGTTATCAACCCGTCACTAAGATATTATTGATGATACTGATAAAGACATAAACCACGTTTGGGGTTTACCTGAAACATCGTAATCACTTTAATACAGGCTGTTCCGAGAGAAGATGGTTTTATATTTACTGTAGGTACTAAAAGCGAGCCTAAGTTGGTGCATTACGTAACACACAACTCCAATTCTGGATAGGACATTATATTTTTTTCAACGGAAAGCACAGTAAGTTAACCACTGTTCAACCTGGGATTCAAACTACTTTAACACCCGTTTGCAATATTTAACCGACCACTAAACATTTGTGCAAGTTCAGATTCCATTCACCTACATTCAGGGATAATCAAGTGTGAAGATAGATTAAATGATATGTGCTCTTACGTAGCATACAAGTGGGTAAATAGAATGGATTTTTAGGCGGTAAATACTCTGAAACGAGGCCGTCGTCCTCAAAATAGTTGATACTCATTTTAAACTACATTTCCGATAAAGGCTTTCCAAATCTCTCATGTAGAACAGAACAAGGGCGAGAAGAGAAACGTTTTTCTTTATATAGTTATTTCCAATAGAATGCCGAAAATTTTAGCACTAGACGTAATGATCCCGATTAAGTTAACAATAAGGAAGTAATCCATTGTAATGAAGGCCATAATAGATTGTCATTGTCAACATTCAATTAGGTATTGATTGCAGCGAAAGTCTGATCCCGACACGTTAACAATAGATCGTGGATATATTTAGGATAATCTCGTTCCTATCTAGTGTGTAATTGCTATTGTGGTGTGCTACATTAATTAGTAGGGTACCTTTTTCTTGTAATAATCAAGCTGATTGACCTAAACGACTATATTAAGTATTACTACGAGTATTATTAAATGTATGACCGTATCTGATCTTACAGAGATATCTTATACCTAGGTATCTATTAGGAGACACTACTGGAATAGGAGTCTCGTAAATTTGACACCTAGAGCTTCGTCCATTCAATATTTAAATTCAAATGCCCTAAAAGTTCTAAAAATGTTATGCTGTTTTGGTTTTATTTAACATTCGTATATCAATTAGCATTATTATTGGCGCAAAGGTTATTTAAATTGTAGGTCATGAATGATTCTACAAGCAACATCACGATGAATAATAGTGAAACGTTTCTGAACCTGTGCCATTATTTTTGAGGAAACAAAGTACTGACGTTACGTTACAGGCGTTATGTGTATTTCATTATTAATTTTATCTATGCCTGATCACGTATACATACTGTGACAGCAATTGCGTGTTGAACAAACTCTCTTTTCAATAACAATACCCGATTGTTTACTGTAAGACGTTGTAGTATCAGTTTAATATATGGATTCATGGTGCGGCAAGGTCGGAGTGGGAGCTGCTAACGACAACAATGCTAATATTTGTGGTGGCTGATAACATTATGAACCAATTCTCTGAGATATCAACAAGATTTACTCTTAGATTACCGCTAAGCCGCACTCAGCGTGTACATTAAATATGGTTTACATTCTTATTCGATCTGAAAGTACCTAATTATCTATGGTTAAGATTAAATTAACTGCAGATAGAAAGAGGTATGGTCGTTAGAACTGTATTTTATGTGGTTTCTTCGACTCTATCTTCCTATAAACTTACCTTTACTTAGGCTTACCCTCAAGCCATGAATATCTTCCTGACCGAATTTCGTTCACGATCCTGCGGCCTATCTCGTCTGTGATATATAATAATGATGAACAAGTATGAGCACGGAGATACGTGCACTCTCCATTCCCGTCATAGTCAGATGGTTCGGTAAATCGACACGACCGCCTAATTGTTACGTAGCTACTAGTGTTTAGAGTCTAAACACTAGTAGCTACGTAACAATTAGGCGGTCTAAACTTTAGACTACACGATTAATAAATTAACACGGTGTAATCAATTTATTCTACAATACTATATTTAGACAATGTAAACGACTAGGTAGAAGTTATTAAATAAACATTGAAAACAGTCTTTATACACGTGGTTAACCTAAATACATAATTATGTACATCCTAACTTATCTAAGTAGAAAACTATTAGTAATATACCTTCATTGACTTATTTGTTAAACACCAACAACTCGTTAGCTGCCGTGCTAACTGGTACCTTTCCTAGTTGCCTTTACATATTTACACATTTGGGCTTATGTCGGTACACAATGTTAGCAAACATTTTATGCAGCGGCACTTCCTTTAATCCTTCTAAGGCTTATCTTTTAACTTAATAGAATAATGATCGTTACTTCTTTGTTCGTAATTTGCTTAAACCAAGCTTTTGGTATCGATTAGGCCGATTAAAACATTTATCGGACGGTGATTTTACTAAATAACGGTAAGTAAACGTCAGTTATAACAATATGAATATTAGATACGACACTAGACTTGGTAAATAATACTGAATGTTAGCTGACATCACTCACCTGCCAACCATAAACTTGTAAGAATTAGCTGAATTATGGATTTTAAATGGCTGCGACATATCAGTGAGTGCTTGTAGTTACGTTTTATGTGTCGCTACTAGAGTTTATTTAAATGTTTAGCCATCTACGGAAATTGCTGCAATTATGTACCTACAATTGTTTATCTGTAGTCTTTAATTGAGAACTGAGATATTTTGAACAAAAATGTTTTACGTTTTTACACTCTGGCGTCAACAAACTATAACAATGCATGATCATTCTTAACCGTAGTAGTACACGTCACTGAACGGTGTAGACGACTCTTAATGAGTTGGAAGAGATGTGACCTGCTATATATTTTTTTATATTAATAATTTATTTGAATCAAAAGGTGGTACAGTCTATTACAGGTTAGATTACACTTGCTATAAAAGTAGCTTTCTTCATCATTATTATTTCAGTCCGGTATCAGCTTAATAAGTCCTTAAAGTCATCACGAAATTAGTGGCATAATATGATGTCTGACAGTTCATAATTTTGTGTAAATTAGCGTTTAGGTAGATTTGGATATAATAAGTTTGGTTGCAAATTCATTGAGGTGTTCTAAGGGGGAGGCCTTCGTTCAACAGTGGACGTCATCAGGCTGATGGTGATGAAAAGTTTTGTTGCACTATTTTAATGTATATATCAGTTTAATCAAGGGGATCCCTTTAAAATCAATATATTACTAAAACTAGACTTTAAATTACTGGAAGGTAAATAATATTGAGACACCAAGTACACAAATAAAACTTTTAATAATTTATAAAGACAAAGTCGCAAAGATAATTCAGTTTTATCAGAGACTACCGTATACAAACGTGGCGTATTAGTCAAAGTAAATCAAATATAAATAAGATCTATGTAACTGTTTTCTAAGAAAAGCCTTATTTAAACTGACTTTAACTCGTATTATGGTATATTGACATTTATGAACATTTTATTGCATTCAAACAATCATGACTAAAACATATTATTCACTCATTTATAATTAGGTTCTAGAGTTCTTAAAATGTTTACGTATTCCTGATAAACTGAGTCAGTTTACAAATAAAATAATAGATTATGATATTACTGGGAATTAGAATACAGCAGGTGATTAACTCCATCCGTTAAGTTAATAGGGATTATCGCACCTATAGGTGTTTCTGGAAAGGGAAGGCAGAGGTTTACCTAGTACGCCCACATTTCGCCAGTTATGTTATTAGTCCCAATGTGATAGGGGGCGAGCCATGCAATCAACCGGGCACCAATTCAGACTGTACTGTTACTGAGAATTAGCTAAAGGAAAAACCCGATAACTCTTTTCCCGACCCGGGACTCGGGACTTCATGGTTAGCAGTATCGCTTAGCGACCGTTAGGCCAACGAGGCAGTCGTCAACTTTATCTTGTCCTAATTAAAAATACATAGGCACCTAGTTGTCGGCCTAGGTGACTGTGCGAGTACCTAATTATTTAATGACGATCTATCTTCACTTGTTTGAAAAGTAAAATTACTTTGTTATCGCTGCGCGCAACCTCGAAAACCTCCATAAAATTATATGTGCCACAAATTTGAAGACATAAATTATTATCTGCCAAGCGTCTAGTAGATACGTGTTAAGTAACGCGTGCCATTCATTGTCTGTTGGCGTCTTTTAACATCAGAATTTTATGGGATCCAACTTTTAACGAATTTAAAGTAGGTTTACGACTCGAGGCTAGATTATTGTATGATTCAATTAAGTAAAAGTTATAATCCACTTATTAGCTATTAGACAGGAAACGTAGCACCTAACTATAATAAACTACGAATCACGAACATGCATTGTGATTAACTCTACTTCATAAGTTACACGAATCATACGCTAATCTAGCATACAAGGAGAAAATTAGTACCTGCGTGTGTCATAATTTCCTATTTGTTCGCTAATAATTATATATAATATGGTTCGCAAATACTACATAATAAATTAGTCGACGGTCACGCTCGATTAGTCACGAAAAAGTTTATTAGATATTAACTCTCATATTAACATAATTAGCTATTGGTTACAAAAGGCGGACTCTTGACGCAAATCACAGTTTACAGTAGAGCTACGACCTAATGAAGCGGTAAAGTTGTTTTAGTGCCGTAATTATTATTTCATTATATTCTTGTGTTAATGCTATTTTCTTTTAGATTCTTACTAAATAGTAAATCACTAATTAAAATGATTTATCTCTTTTTTTTAAACGTCGCCCCGCACTAGGAACTACTCCTGTGTTGTGGGTGCTTTTAAAAATTATTAAATATCACATACCATACACATACATGGGTGTTTGTACCCAGACTTAGGACTAACATCTGCGGTTCGCATCAATTTTTGCCCCGTGCGGGTATCGAACCTACAACCCTTGGCGCAGCAGTCCAATCGCTTAGCCACTGCGCCAATCAGGTCGACCAATCTAAATAATTGTTCACTCTTCTGTTTTTTTTATTATATTTTATGGCAAGGCAATTTTGGTTACAAAATCACTCGCGCTAATTAAATTGTCAATAAGATGATCCGTGCAGCGCATTTACCTCAATCACAAGGTCGCGAATAGGATAGAGGAAATTCGATTCGGAAATAGGTTCGGATTTATTTACATTTCATGTAGTCTACAACAATGCTGCGCTGAGGCTTCGGCATAAGGTCGGTGTAAAGAGACGCATTGCCAGTGCACGCGCATCCATCTGCATCAAAATAGGCGACGCTTCACACTTCGCTACGCTTGTTATTATCTAACAGATGTTAGTAAGTTATTGTCTTACTGCCTTGTCATTATTATTCGACAGACGAGTTCAGTGTTAATAAAACTCGTAAATGCTTTCAACACTTTCTTGTTTTAACGATAAATAAGGAAATCTAGATGACACGCCTTCGTCACGACTCTACTTTCTGAATATGAGGTTATATTTGAAAACTAGTAAAATAAATAATTGTTTCACGTGACCTTATCAATTTGTAAATAACATATAGTAATTACATACAGATATCAATTAGTGGGTTTGGCTTGTGGCTTTAATTGGCGATGGTCAGTCTACCTTGAATCTAAGTCATGTGACTGACGATCGCCCCGCCAACAGCGCGTCACTATGTTTTGGTCTCCATTTAATGAGTTGCGTCCTTTTAATTGTAATTAAATGTTTCTCTGTGTTTTTATTTACTCGTTGGTCAAATAAAAGTTAAACTTAATTAAAAAACTAAGTACCTAACAAGAAATAAGTTTTCACTTTACACGGTAAATAGGAATGTATCAGTTATTCAGGCGGAGTCAAAAATACTTCTGGAGGCTTCTAAATACAGCTGGAATATCCTTTAACCCGAAACAAGTGACTCTACCGACTGATACACTTGCTTTCAAGATGTCGTTAAAAAATTCGAATACCTAATCGCATTCTTTTGACATAGAGCGGTGCCGTGTGGTGGGAGCGGTTAGTCGCTACGGGTCTACACAATTTTAATTAACTTTTGTAAAAAGCTACTTGTTCCATCGCATAAAAAAATCAGAAGAAAAAGTAACAAAGCTTATCTATTATTAGGCGATATGACCAGAAACTCTACTAAATAATTAAGCTTGCAGTATGTATGTAAAATAACTTAACAGTAACTAAGGTAAGTATATTAATGTTGATATAATGTTGCTTGTCCTAACTGAATCCCATTCACACCAAGGTGGTTTTTTACGGCTTATCAAGCAGTTTTAGCTAAGGCTAAGGCCACGATCAATACACATGTCGTGCTTCGACCGGTCTCCGTTGGATGGTCTCTACTGTCCACCCACACATTTAATTAATTAAAAGACGATGAGAGAAATCAACTTACAGATTAAGTATTTAATACACTTAATAGACTCATCATCATCTTTAGCCGGAAGACGTCCACAGTTGAATAAAGGCCTCGCCCTTTAAACGGGGTGATGACGCAAGCGGCTTAGGGACTTGGGGGGGAAATTGCAGAACCGCTGCTGCCAATCTTCTGGATTTTCCCTTAGTCGCCTCATACGTCACCCACGGGAGGAAAGGCGGTTACCATTCTAAGCCGGATACCACTGACAATAATTAATAGATTACAGCTATTAAATGACCTTATAAAATCCGCGGACTGAAGTACTATTGGCTTGGACATATCATTACTTGGGCGATGCTTAGTTTCTAGAATGCGTAAGTAGTTATTATCTTTAGGACAGGGACGGTACTCAAGTACCTATTAGTAACATTATGTCTACTACGACCAAACGTGAAGGTATCTGTTGCAGGAATAAGTGTATGAATAAATATTATTTTTAGAAGCAGTTTAAAACATTACTAACACCTATTATTAAAACTGCTATTATGATCATAATGAAAGGTCAGTGTCTTTAATGGGCCTTATACATACAAGGGTTGTATAAGTAAGGTTAGACGACATAATGGCATATAATCACTAACAGTAATCTGATATATGGACGCACATATTTTGCATAATACGTTGCTTGACATTGTATCACTAGTTATCTCACTAATACCTAAACGCAGACAAAATCTTTTAAGAGCTAGTTCACATTATGTTCGGTGCTCTCTTCCAATATAAGTAATAATATTACAAACTCACGATTTGACCCAAAACCTCTTGTTGTTTTAGGATCAATAATTGTATTGCAATTTTATGAACTAAGATAGCTGGTTCTAAAACACGGTACATGCTTCTTATCAGTTTTTGTAGTTTTTACTAGAAATTGAATACCTACCTAGCTTTTCAGAATGTCTAATCTTAAATAGTGTGCCGGTAGGTACTTGACGGCAAATATCGCCTCACTACAAAGATCCATTAAAACGGCGCCTTGAGCGATAAAAAAAAACTTGGAAAAAGGTCAGTTCACCGCTTCCTCGCTCTATCATGACAATTAGGTATAGTTGTAGTTAATTGGTTTTATCACTAAGAAAAACGATAGTTGACTGAAATACGTGAAAGTATTAGGTCCTTAACATTGGGATTTGCAATAAAAACGGTATGTAGGTACCTACTTAATCAGTTTCTTTGTCCTACTAGTATACCTACTAGTGGTTTTTATCACCAGTTTTACTTAGTTCACGTAGGCATAGAAATAATGAAGTAATAATATAATATGATTATCGAAAAGATACCGGTGGAGTGATGATGTCGAAAGAGATATTTGTGAGCTTCAAGCTAAAAACTGGCGAGATATCACTCCCGTATCGGAGCCAAAATCCACTTTGGATGTTGAGTCAACGAAGTAAGTAAGCGTAATGCTTAGATATATGTAGGTGTGAACGAAACCACCTGTTTACTCCTATGGAAGCTAACGGCTTGATTGTAATCACGTAGTGTCGCCATTTAATAGTCGCTTCAAAAAAATGTATTTTCGCGATTAATCGTAAAAACTTGCAAGATCTCGTGTAGAGAGCGAGCGTTAGCCTTGACTGATTGATGTCTTGACTATTTAGTTATTTACAAATCTTATTTTTGTACTTTTTTACTGAACTACACCAGAATGAGGGTAACGTTTTTCACGGGCCAGTAAACCTAACTAGCTATGATATATTTATAATCAGGAAATCATAATTATGACTCTGTCAGTAGGGTCGTAGTCCCATTTTGAGTTGTCGTTCCCATTTATGTAGTATACAACAGCAGTGTCTGGCCCCGTAGCTATGGCAATAAGCTCATCAATCGAGTCAAATTGGAAGGACTATTGGCCTGCTTTTAGGCAGGTAAAGCATTAATTAGTACGTTGTGATAGGTATAATTATTAAAGTTTTTAGAGCAAACTAAAGCCAATGAATAAATGAACATAGGTCTTCATTGTTGTGAACTTGTTACACGTACGTTCATTGTAACGGCCACACAAGTTCAACATTGAAGTTTATTGGGGCTGATACGATGAAGTAATTATAGCTTAAGTACTACTTGCTAAAGTGTAGGTTACCTAATATACTTTATCTAAACACGGAATTTATAGACAATGTATAACACGCGGTCACGGTCAATTATCGGACCGTGTCACAGAGCCGTTCTTGTAACTTATTGTAACTTTTTATCAGGAAAATAATACTGATCAAATTATTCACTTTGAAATAAATAACTTGTTTTATTATTGTTACTTTATCCTCCTCATTCAACTTTATTGTAGCGACAACGTAGTTGCTTCGATCGAAACGATGTAAATCATGCTACCTAATGTCTGATAGATTTGATATATTGTTTATTAAACTAATAATACGTTTTGAACTAAGTAACTAACACAGTCTCAGCCTAAAACTACATATCTTGAAAAAAAAAATGTAATTGAATGTAATTGAATGATAATTTTGTGTCATTTTAATTCAAGACAGTTAACATGCATGGCGCGTTTAAATAAAAATGCAGAAAGAGACTACGAATTTTGCTACGATCCTGGCATAATAATGGCCCCGGGAGCTAGTATTTTAACATTATGTTGACTTGAATAATTACGAAAATGTATTTTAAGAGCAGCTCCCTTACCATAAAGTCATAAGCAGCATTTTTCGTTGTGGAAGCAAGAGGCTGCACTACACTGCCGCTACACTGCGTAGCAGTGGCGCGGCGTAGTCCCGCGAAGAGTTTATGGTACGGGGCAGAAGTTACTTTTCTTGTTGCAAGTGAGTTATAAGTACTAACCGTTACCGACCTACGATATATATATAAACTTGCTCGATATTGGGTGAGTAATTTTGCATTAGGATGTTCAAATATTCTGAAAGTGTGGTTTGTTTTGTGAGTATATTGCGACTATTTATCTTAATGCTTGGAACAATGAACACCTAATTGTACAAACCCCGATACCATCTGTCTGTCCCTCTTCCAAAGACAACGTGTTATCACTGTTGTCAGTGTTATTAATAGAATTATATCTACAAATCTGATTCAATTATACTGATGTACCTAATATCCCACGAGTATTATATACTTAATATGGTATCTAATTGAAGGAGCTGTGATACATACTGTTGCGGTACATACTACTTTGGTACGATCTTTTAAATATACGTCACTAGTTAGACAATATAGAGTTGATTCTTGTCACCTTACACCTAACATAGGTAGGTAGGTATTCCAAATACACGCTACATAATTATATTTAAATGAGTACCTAGTTATGAATTGGTTACAATCTGTATTAGCTTAACAACGCTCTTACGATAAACGTAAATATGTACAAGCAGAATGATTCTTCATTTATATGATTCATATTAATTAATATTATTCACTATTTATGGATTTATATTTCACACCTCCGCAGCTCCGTACGCAGACGATATCGGTGACTTACGAGTTACGAGCCATTTACGGGCAAAACTTAACAGAATGTTGCTTTTCCTCCCCAGTGAACACGTGATATTTCCGGCGAATTACCTCGACACCAACTCAGCAAAGTTTGACTAAGCGGCCAGCTAATGTTGTGAAGATTCACTTAGACTTTAGGAACATACATGAAGTAGGTAGGTAAAAATAGGCAATTACAACTTTAAGGCGTAGGGTCCTACATACCAAATGCAAGTAAATCTTCATAAAATTATCTTTTGCTATACCTATCTTATCAGCTTATTAAGAATTTTGCCACCACTAGTTAAATGGGATCATTTAGCTGTAGGTATTTCCCATTTTTTTGCTTAAAAATCCTAGTTACTGTTTAGGATATCCCTTTACAGTAACAAAATAAACAAATTGGAAGCTCTCAGCCAGACCTGTTTAATTTGAATCAGGACTAAAAGCTTATTTGCCACTTCTAAAAGTTTTAAAATTTTATTGTTAGCGATACCGCGCTGTTGATACATGTTATATCAGCAATATTGTTGATACATATTATATCGGTATTTTATATAGGTCAATTTGATTGTCAATAGGCAATTACTTATTTAATGCACGACAAGTCTTAGATAGGTTACAACTAGGTTAGGTATTGCCGAGTGGTACCTATCCTGCTTAGAACTGACCACCCCCTGTCCTCCTGTGGGTGTCGTAAGAGGCGACTAAGAGAAAATCCAGAAGATGGGCAGCCGCGTCTTCTGTAACTGTAACTTCACCACCAATACTGCATTCTTCAAGCCGCTTGTCAAACGTGGAATTTATGGCAGAGGTTGCTCTTTATCTACGAGGGAAGCCTTTGTTCAATAGTGGACGTCTTCCGGCTGCTGATGATGTATTATAATAGGAGGTAGGTAATACCTTGTTAAGTACCTAAGATATCATTTTAGATCTTCGAGTCATTGATATTTTGTTAGACTAGTAATCATTGCCTATTCATTATGAATCTGTTAATGAGAAGTGTAGTCCTCGTGACCACGGATCATTATTAATACAATGAGAACAAACACGGTTAGTCGGCACGACAGATACAACCACTTTTCCTGTGCTCGACTGGTGCACATCTGCAGCTGACTACGTCGCAAAAACCGCTATGTCTGAAGGCCATCCCTTTAGCGATAGAGGCTGTGTTGTTAATTAAGTTGTCAGATTTTTAAACCGTAGTATTTGTCGCTCTTATTGTGATGTCAGCCAGTTGCAGGGATATATAAACCCTAAAGTACCTACAAACATAACATCATGCCTGAATTCCCCGAAGGAATAGGCAGAGGTGAAGGTATACCGTATAGGTTCAAATGTAATAGGGGGCGCGCCTATTACCATTAACCGACCAAATTCCTAAATGGAAAAATCCAATAACACTTTACCCGACCCGGGAATATGTATATTTACCTACATAGCTGGATTTTAGCATACAGTTTTCATCAATAGTGACTAACATTATAAAATCCCGACTGCTGCAGTATTTGGACTGCTGCAAAAATTTTCGGCCAAACTATAATAATCAGCCCGTTGCAGACCACTGCTGGACATAAGCCTTCTTTCGTGAAGAAGGTAATCAGATGACGGGATAACAAACTGTACTGTGTGGTACTATAAATATCCCACATTATTTGTTTTATAGAAATAAATTGCAATCAGTGAATGTTTACTGATATTAATGACCCTTACTCTTAAAAGAAAAGTTTTACTCAAAGCGTTTACCTATGCTTGAGGTGCAAGGTTCAATCCTCAGTGTTTTTTTTTTTTAAAAAAAACGTCGCCGTCGTCGTTCTTTACTAAGTTAGTTACCTAGCTATAGTATTAGTAAAGAGGCTACAAAGTATTGTTTCTTGCGGACCTTATTTTTCTTGTAAAAAATTGTCAGTGTTGAACCATTGATTAATTATGCTTGACACTATCGTTTGCATATAAAAAAATAGAGATACCTATCGATAAACTTGTTATGTTAAAACACATTTTAGCATCGTTTATAAGTAAAAGGGTTGATATCTATCCATCGGCTAAAGTAAGTGGGACACAACACAATTAGTTGTACTTACTTAAAACGATAGTATTTTTATAACACCTAATTACCTATACATAGATTATCAGTAGTTTTTAACTACTGCTAATAAAGTGTATCTTGTTCCAACTAGTAAGTGCACAATCGTTAGATCGAGGTCGAAATCATTCAAGGGCCGCGGCCAAGGCTGGTTGACGACATTTCGACGTCTTTACGTCTCAGGAATCCTAAACACAACCTAATTTTGCGTAAGTGGACTTACCTATTGATTTAGCACATTTCGCAAAATGAACATATTATTTAGTACAGTAGCTACTTTAATTAGCCCTATATTATTAATCTAACCTCTTAGAAAATCATCAAATTTAAGTGCAGAAAAGAACGAAGAACGTGCGGTTCATTAAATTATATTTTATTATATTTAGCTATTGTATACCTAATCTGCACGAGTCATATATAAGTAACTGCAGATACTACTAATAAGTATCTCTAGTGCCCATTGTTCACGCATTTAAAATTCATCATATGATAAGTCGAAAATGTTTGATAATCTTCTGTGGGAAATAATGTATCGTTATAGATAAGAATAAAAACAATCGAGCATGCATTCTTGGATATCTTAGTAGGTACTTGTCTCGGCATTAAATTCATCATTAGCGATATCATACAAAACGCGTTATTGGCACTTATTAATATGCGCGTCATAGATCGACAAGAAGTCTTGAACAAATCAAAATATTACTTTTGCTTGGATAGTTCATGTTGCAGCGATTTTCTTTTACGAGTTTCAATACAAATACAGTTTGTGAATTAAATATTTTTAGCAATTGTTTTACTGCAAGTTTATTGGTTGATACATATTTATGCTATCTGAACACAAGAAATACATTCGAATTAAAACATATAAAATGATTTAATAAGTATGACTACTTACTACTTGGATGACTTTAGACTTAACGATTAAATTCCGTTTTTTGAATAATAATATCAGTTACCTATATATACATTTAAATTTATATAGAATAGAAAATAAATATATACTTACAGTTGTGTTTTCTGTCCTTGCACGTTATTGCATATTACTATAAGTAAGGTATAAATTATTGAGATTATTTTATCCATGATTTACCAACTAAACATTTGCGATTCGCGGAACGTACAAGCGCGGATCCGCAAACGGTCCACTTCGCGCGAACAATTCACTACTACTGCGTGCACGCAGGCATAACTTGCTATCCGTGAAAAAAGGCTGCGCTGAGTGCGCAGGCGCTGACGCGCTCTAATATTTGAGCTTTTACACACAATATGAGCCAATTAACATTTCGCAAATTTTGTTTGAAGTAAAATCTTAATGTGCGTCATGGGTTATGTAGGTAAGTACGCTAAAAACAGATAAAGGTTCTTACTAAGCCGGTTAACGATGAATATGCATCTAGGTAAATTAAACATGGTTTATGTAAGTATTTAATTTAAAGCATATCAATTTATTTCCCATTTATACATTACTAACAGCATGAGGTTGCATGCAATTTACAGTATACGTAATAAAATTGAGATCTTGCAATAAATTTGTTAATCTTTCAAAATGTCTTTCAGTGTAGGGTAGAGCACCTTCAATAAAACTGGATAGAGCTGGCACTCTTAAGTTCCCAGAAATTATTTCTGGCGCCAAAATATTGAATACGAGTTGCGCCGCATGGCAATTTTTGTTGTTTGTGTTCCATTCGGCAGCGAACTTTAATAGTGTTTCCTTTTGTGTGTGATTAATTTCTTTGAGTGTTTCGTAAAGCTTTTCATTACCACCGGCTAGTACCTCATTAACTATTTTTAAAACATGTGATGGCCTTTCCATCCTTAATGCTAATTTCAAAGCTTTTATCAATTGTTTATCATGCAACAAATTCATTAGTTCTTGTTCTTGCAGTATCATTTCTTCTCGTTCCTTAGCCAACTGTGCTCTTTTTTCTGTGGTCACATCTATTAATTTAACTAATTTGGAATCAGACCCTCCAGTAATGACCAAAGATTCACTCTTGTTCACTGCTAGTGCCCACACTTTACCATCATGATTATCAAGAGACATTTTACATTCAGAAGTTTTTATGTTCCAAAGTTTGAGAAGTCCATCTGCTCCACTTGACATTATTTGTTGACCTCTACTAATAAATTCTACTTTCACTACTGAACTCTCATGACCTTCAAAAGTTTTCAGGCAGCTTAAATCAGCAATAGACCATAACTTTATTGTACCATCTACCGATGATGACAACACCACTTGATCTACAGGAGAAAATCTAACACACCACACACCTCTTCTATGTCCTTTGAGTACACCAAGTAAAGTCAACTCCTCTGACCAAATTTTAGCAGTTTTATCTTGAGAACCTGTTGCTATCATTTTATCATTTGGTGAAACAGTGACACAATTTATATCCATTTGATGAGCCAATTCTGTGAATGATGATTTAACCTTTTCTTCAATTGTAGAAAGATCCTTGGGAACAGTCCATACTTTAAGGCAGTTGTCTTGACTTACAGATGCAAAGAAATCATTTGATGTCTGGGACGTGAATACTGATCCAACAGACGCTGTATGTCTAGTTCCAACACCAATACAGACTACAATATTTTCAGATTTTTGTAGCCAAATTCTAACTGAGTTATCTTTACTTGAAGAGACAAACATTTCAGGTTTTGTTGGAAAGCAAGCTAAAGCTAATACTATATCAGTATGACCCTTTACAATTTGACAATTCATGCTCTCAATGTCATAGTATTTCAAATCTTGACTATTTGTAGCCACAACTAAATGCTTTTCTTCTTTTCCAACAAATATGATATCCAATACCTCATCAGTAAATCCAATTAACTGCTTCAAGCAATCAAATGTTTCAAGCTCATGTATAATAATATTATGGTCTACTGTGGCAACAGATATAACATTTCTTAATTCATTAAAAAGTAAATGAGTTATAGCTAAGCCCCCATCCGCAGCTGCTGGGGATACAAGGCTATTACTCTGTTCATACATAAGACGGCTCATTAATACATTCCACACTTTAACAACCCCTTTCTCGCCAGCACAAGCTACATAAATGCCTTCAGTCTCCAACTTCTTTTTAAAATTAGGTATTTTAAATGTTGCAGGTAACAGTACAGTGGCTTCAATATTTTCATAAACAGGTACAACTCGAACTGCTCTAATTTCATTTAAGTTCCATAATATCAAGACCCGGTCTCTTCCAGAACTGACCATATATTCACCATCAGGTGTAAACTGAACAGAGGTGACTTTACTGAAATGTCCAGAATATATTAAATGTGCCTTACCAGTTTTTGAATTCCATGACCGTATTTTATTGTCATCAGCTGCTCCAAATATTAACTGTTTTGTAGAATCAGGGTGATATTTCAATACTGAGAATACACCCGTTGCACCTCGTAGACTACTTGTACAAGTATGATGTGTCAAATCCCATAATCTTATGTTACCATCTGAACCTCCAGAAGCAATATTTTCATCTATGGAATCAAAAGCCAATCTAGCAACAGGCCCTTTATGGCCTGATCTCCAAATTTTTTGTTGTAAGCCTGTTTCTCGATCCCATACTTTCATTAATCCACTTTTGTGTGCTGTTACAACTAAGTTATTGTTGTATGACATTTGAAAACTATATATTTTATCAGATTCAACATCTTCTTCTGTTTTTCCAATGATGTGAGATGTTGTGAATGAGTTGACATCAATAACATTTATGACATCGTCACAATGGCATAGTAGATGAACACCATCTGTAGTCCATTGAATGTCTCCGCCTGTGTAAAATGCAGTATACTCGGCTGTCTTCTCATATCTGGAATGAATACAAGACCAATCAGTTAGTTAGAACCCTGTTATTATTTTATTTACATCATATAAATTGTATCACATCATACGTGTCTTGTCCAAAGGGGTGATAAAACATTTGTATACACATAATTCGCCATATATTGGAGCAGCACACCTTAGCCAGATTAATATAAATATACCCATTTACAAACACAACCCAAAACAATCTTATAAATGGTAGAAAGGCATGTTTAGCTATATAATAAAGCGCATACTTACATTTCTTTTAATATACTGGTCATATTTGTTATTTGGAAACTACTATATGGAGGTTATGTTCTTTTACTATTCACGCGCGGTTAAAATAATCGATTCAATTTAAGAATTTTCCTGTCTTAGAAATGTATGTAGTATATATATTTAATTCTATGAAGTAGAAAAAAGTACACACTTATTTTAACAAGAATTATCGTTTAAATCACTCATGTGTAATTCGCGATCATGAGGTTATATTTATGACAGTGACAGTGACACTGGCATTGAGCCACAGACTACTATATAATACCATGGAGCTTATATGTGTTGAGAAAGCTAAAAAGAAATCAGCAAGTGACATAGTTAGAAAACTTTCTGGTTGAGAACCTGATTGGTAATTATATTTTTGAGCTGTTTCGGGTCGAAACACTCGGGTCACGAGTCCCGTCGGCTCATCTCTTATTTAAAGACCTATCATCCGATCAAAGGGCTTGCTTGTTCTTCGGCCTTAGAATTAGCATTGCTATTCAACGTGGCAATGCTTTTTGGGCAGCCTACCACTCGATAGCGATGAGCCGAAATAATTTGATGCATATTTTTTAGGTTTTTTACCATTTGTATATATTTTTTAACGTTGGTCAGACATAGAGGTATAAACATAAGTAGATTATACATATAGTATTGTTTGTTATTTAGTGTTATAAGAAAGTTTCAAGTAGAAGTTGTAACTTGCCTAACTGCTAACTGAAAAGCAATCTATTAATGTGTGTATTGAAATAATTTTAAGTCTTATATTTACTCATATTTGTAGTCAAATGAACTTAAATGCACAAAGTACTTTATGGTCAAATGACTAGAGAGCAGGTCAACCTGGGACCTGGGTCAACCCTAAAATAATAACAATAACAAGCTTCTAAAGCTTTCAATGGTCAACTTAGCATCATACTCCAAGCTCAAAGTAATTACTAAAGCAAGTATTACTCTGAGATTCCAAGGCTTCCATAGATTATATACCATTATCAGCTTAAAGCACTATAGAGGCATAGAATAATATCTTAAGCACAGACATTGAGATAAATACACAATCTCAATGAGCACAGATGATCGTGACGTTTGAAATGAAAAGGCAATGTATCATTGAGATAAATACACATGGAGGGGCCCTACCTACAAAATTTGCGTGTATACCTACAAAACTTAGGTCGCACAAAATGGCGGCCTTTCCTAGTGATGTACTGTCTGGTATTTTTTGATTATATCGATTGTTGATATGTTGACCCCGGCTCGCGACCCCGCCGCGTCACCTGCTCATGAATAAGGGCTCCATTAGAGTCCGAAACTAGTCGGGCATTCCCGAATATCAACGTGAGTATAACCGGTATATATAGTAGATAATACGTACTTATTATTTTTCTAAAATCTAAACCTGTCTAAAAATATATGTAGTCACAAACTCACAACACCATTACCATGTCATCATTGTCTATATTCTAATCTATTGACTCATTATCCCAAACTTCCCAAGGACTCGAATAAACTAAATCTAGTTTCAACAAATCTACAGTATACGTAGGAAATCTGTTGCCCAAATTTATACAATTTTAAAGAATTAAATACACAAAATTATACCTCGTCGTAACTTACAGAAATACCAACATCGATTCTATCATCGCATGACACATCACTAGCAAACTTGTTTACAAACAATGTGTGAGTTCGATATAGAAAATAAGGTATTTACAGTTATAAACGACTAACAGATTTATTGTTTAGTCTACAATTATCATTTTGTATTAAAATTTATAACAAAAACCTCACAATATTTAACAATAACAGAGAAATACGGTTACTAACCTATAAAAAGTCAATGTAGGTTGATTTTGGCTTTTCCTTGCTCTACATTGTTTTATACAGCACGAGGGCATGATTGTTAGGTATCTGGCAAAACCTTGAATACAATAAAAACTAAAACAAACGCGTACTTTTCACAAATACAATATAAACATCACAAGCTAAACACCAACTGACAGCAGATCTACCACAGATCTGGTACTAAACATGGGGCAATACCTATTCAGTAGCCACGCAAACTGAAATGATTGACGTCACAGAAGAATGTTGCCAAGATTCGAAGAGTCAAACTATTATTTATCTCTTTCAACTTATGCAGTAATGGCCTAGTTAAACAGAGACAACATGCTATTTAATGTTTATATGTCGATTTGGTGCATATAAGTATAAGGTATTTTTTCTATAGAAGAATAGGGCCCCTCCATGTGTATATCTCAATGCAATGTATTTATTGGTTTTGTCAAGTGTCATAAATGTCATTGTCATCTGACCTAATACAAAGAGGTTATTAAATATTTATAAACATCTTCTAAATGAGATTATATAAAACATGTTGAAGTTATTAACCAATATCAAACACTATAGTCTTTACAATAGAAGATGTTGTTCAACTATAAAAGAAAATGAAACAAAATCACAAACGACGTCCAACACATTTGAAACTGTATTTTCATTTCCTTTTATTAGATATATTGCACTGCTCAATAGACTTAAAGTCTATCAGATAGCCGCAACATCATTAGCTGTCCCTGGTTGTGGTTTAATGGAAGTATTAAACGTATTACCGGAAGGTGCTTTAATGATTGCGACATATATCGGTGAGCCATCATTGTCCGGACTATCAGTTTCTATGTAAAAATCTAATACCTAGCAGATGTCCAAAAATGTTTTACACACTGTCCTTTTACTGTTTAAAACTATCTTAATTTTTAAAAGTAACAAATATGTCAGTCACACCAAGTAACTACTTGCGTTTAGTGTATACTCAATAAGATAAACGAGAAGATTATTAGTAAACTAGTATCCTATATTATCACATTATCAAAGTTTAATAGAAAATAGTGATAATGCTTGAGCAGAAAATTAACTAAAAATGTCAGGAATTATGTGTGCTATAAATAAAATAACTGTTCTTTCTTGCAGGTATCACTGGAACAACATTATTATCTTTGGCTAGCGTACCATTTCGAAATACAGTTGGATATTTATACATAAGCACAGATAATCAGAAAATCAAGATATCTTCAGTAGACTTTTGGGGAAAGAGAAAAGATAAAATAGTAACCACAGATGAATGGTTTCCATTACTTGACATGACTCCAAAAGCAACAGATGTTTTTTATCTGCAGCCTCACCTTGCTGATGGCACAAAGTATAAATTATTTGTTAAGTTTGGTAAAGTAATAAACCCCATAAAAGTAGGACAAGTCTTAGAATAATCTTATGGAAAGGAATGAGGGTACAAAAAAACAAGAGACTCATAATGTTATCAATCTACTTCTTAAACATACAGTAGTATTGAAAACCAAATCTTATAAATAGGTGAATTTAGATTAAATACACTGTAAAACAATTGCAAGTGGTTTTTTCTATACTTAAAAAAAAACAGTTCTCATCCATGTGTATCTAAGGTAGTGTATAAAATACTCCATGCTAAAATTTAGAGGTAATAATTTGATAAAATTCAAATGAACAACATACTATCATGCCTCTGATTTATTGGCAATAAAAAATGACATATTTATTTAATAAAAAAATTGGTTTACTTGATTTTAGTAATAAAGCAATATGTTTAAGCTCTTTAATCCTTAATAAATAATTAAGCAGAAAAGCAACAACTTATTATCAAATAGATATAATTAAACCTGAATGTTAAACCCAACTATGGTTAACAATAACATACAATTATAAAATTCATAATAATTATTCAGTTGGTATTTACAAATTTATAAAATCACCTATACTTATAATAATGATCCATTTTCTAACCCAAACATATCAATCAGCCGCCAAAAAGAGTTTGCTGCAAGCAATTCAGATTTCAAGTACACATGGGTTTCTAAAACAATAGTAATTCATTAACATAGTCTTTTAAATGCCTAACCAGCTAGCTATGTGTTAGTGTAGTATTAGTGGAAATATGTAAATATTAATAAATAATGCAACAGAATGAAATCTATTCTATTTCATTACAAGTCCTTTACTTATTTTAATAATTTGAATTTAGCAACCTTTAGCGATCTACCTACCATCAGCAGTTACAAACTTAAATATTCCTAGATAACCATCTGTAAGATTAGCTTGAGAAATTATTGTCACCATTAACATCTCACTTGTTTTTGGAATCAAAAACAGCATTTATTCTGACATAGTTATTCTACAGTTATTGCTTGCTAACAAAATCGTTTGTATGCTTATGATCATTATTACAAACTAAATGTAATTAAAACACACTAATTGGCTGTACTTACGTGATGTGCCATTGCATTTAAGTGAGAGTGTATGTACCTAAGTATGCATGTAATATAATATATTCTTGAAACTCACAAATATAACATTTCCGTCATACATGTAGATACCGTAACATCCATTGTCTATGGCCTTGATAAAATTACTGTAAGCAATTATTGTTTCTATTTTAGATGATATTTTATATTGATTAATATTAATATATGATATTTTACGATCTGTAATATGTGAAATAAGTTATTGTAATAAACATATTCAAAGGACAGTTACTGCTGCAAGAACGCAACTAAAATAAAATGGCATTTTAGAAACAGGTCCATTCTCAGTTACTACAGAGTCAGTTTCTACATATATGATGTAAATACACATTATTTTATGTAATATACAAATTTTGCAATGTTAATATATTATCATAATTATTTTACACTTCTAGAAAAACACAATCACAATTTATTCTTTACAAATCACTGGCAATGAACAATTTTCCTAGTCGCCCTAACATGTACTACACAGTAACGTTTCGGTACATAACATTACTTTAGTTAGAATTCGGTTTCTAACAGTATAGTCAACATAGCCTTTTTAACATTTTCAAATTTAAGTGCCACCTGACCGAAAAGATAAAGAATGGCAAAATAATTTACTAAAATTTTAATGTTGGTGTTTGAAAGATACCACATTGAGGTGATTCATAATTTAATTATTAATATTTGCATACTCGTAACTTGAAGCATATAAATGATTAAGTACTCTTCTTATTAGTTACTCAAGATATACTGTAACAATGAGTAGCAGCGTGTATGAAAATCTCAGCGTGAATGTTCAAGCAATGCGTCAACCCGCGACCACATTGATTATGGACCGTTTTTAATTTCCTGGTGCGGTTTATTTACAGGATTATATTGTTCATCAAAAATAAATATTCACTTTTCTGAATATCAAAGTTAGTATAATTTGTAAAGGTAAACCACTCAACTAATTTATATGTAAACTGGGATGCAGCGTGTCCAATACAATGCCCTGTTCCGTTCATACAAAAGAATATATTCTATAACTGTAGCTCAATAACGAACATAAAGCAAATATCAGACTTAAACCCCCTTACGTAAAAAACTGTCAGTATTGAACAATTAATTAAATTATACCTGAAGCTGTTGTTTGACTTAAGAAGTAGTTATCTTAAAACACAATATGTTAGCATTGTTTATAAGTAAGGGGGAAAGTGGTTAACCCGAAATTATTACATTTCATTTACCTCAATTTGGCATCTGTCTAACAAACAATTTGAAACATTTCTTGAGCATAATTTATTTGATTTTACAAAAATCTATGGTAAAGTATTGCAGTGTGTATTGGTGTTATTAAGATTATATTAAGCGATAATCTGCACAAACCATTTTGGTATTTAATCAACCCATGCTTGTGCAGGTTGATCTGTTGTGAAAGGACTGACCCCATTGCGCTCCATGGCTTCTAATATTTCACAAACATATGCAGCTACATCAGCACGGCTCTGGTCAATACCTTTAATAAATGCATGCTCCAATAATCTGTTATATTTTGGGCGCTGATTTTCTTCTTTGATGAGACTGAAATCAAATTTTGTAAAAGTTTAGTAAGACCAAACAGAATGAACAATACATAATTAAAACAAACATAACATAACATCACGCCTGTAATCCCCGAAAGTGTAGGCAGAGGTGCACATATAGTACACCCACATTTCGCCAGTTATGTTTTTAGGTCCCAATGTAATAGGGGGCGAGCCTATTGCCATCAACCGGGCACAAATCCAGACTCCGTGCTGCGACTGAGAATTACCTTATGGAAAAACCCTGTAACACTTTGCCCGACCCGGGATTCGAACCCAGGACCTCGTGCACAGCAGTCGCGCTCAGCAACCACTAGACCAACGAGGCAGTCGATAGTTACATACCTCATGGAAAACTCACCAAGTATTGACGAAATTAACGAAGTTATTGGAGAATATATTGTTGTTATTAGTTAGTCGCGGCGGATCGCCCTGCACGACCTGCTGTAATTGCTCGAACACAGACCCCCAGCGTGGGTACGGGAAGGCGCCGGTAGCGACCTCCATAAGAGTGATCCCCAGTGACCATACATCTGACCGCACGTCGTAGCCACGTGCTCTTCCGGGATCTATGCGTTCTGGCTGTAATTACAATATAAAATACATACCATACCAGGTCTCCAATCTCAAATTTGTTTGGGTACAACTTTATATATTATATGATTATAACAACACAAAGACCAACATAATTTGTATTATGTACACATTTTAATCTGGATCTACTTGTATTTTACTTACAGCCATATATGGTCTACAACCAGCATCACGCGTGCGCGCTATTGAGTCCACTAGTTTTCCAGATATCCCAAAATCACATAGTTTTATGTTACCTCTTCTGTCCAATAGAATGTTAGATGGTTTCACATCTCTGTCAAAATTATAACATTTGTACATGACAAACAATACATATAAAAATAGTTATCTTAAACATTTGTTTTAATAAACAGAACTTACCTATGAATTATTTTTAGTTTTTCTTTTAAATAATTTAAAGCTTTAACTGTTGCAAGAGTTATTTTAGCTAAAATGTTTTCAGGTATTCGAGTTTGCATCCTCTCACATATAAACTTGTAAAATTTGTCTAATGAAGTATCCATTAACTCCATACAAATCCAGCAATCACCCTGAAATGTGTAAAGCAATAATTGTAATAATAAAAAAAAATATTTCATTACTTTAGTGTCATAAATTAGTGTATTAAAAAGTCATGAGAAATATTTTACATAACATAACATCACAGAGGTGCACATTATAGAACATCCACATTTCCCCAGTTGCGTTATAGGTCCTAATGTAATAAGAGACGTAGCCTATTGCAAACAACTCCAGACACAATAAGACAGGCACAAATCCAGACACCATGCTGCTATTGACAATTACTTAAAGGAGAAACTCTGTATCACTTTGCCCAACCTGAGATTTGAACCCAGGATCTCATGGTCAATAGTTGCTTAGCAACCACTAGACCAATGAGGCATTATGGTAATTAAAAAAAATGCCTTCCTCAGGAAGGGAAACAACTGAATGACTTAATTAAACTACCCATCACAATAACCCCACCTCCTTAAAAAGAGCTCCATAGAACTGCACAATGTAAACACAATCATTGCTCTTCATGACAACTTCAAGATCCATCAATAGCTGTTTCTGCTCTTTCTCATCTACAGTGGAGCGGATACGTTTTACAGCCATTACACGGTTTGATCTAAAAATATAAAAATGAATATGTACAATACTTCCATGAAATCTCTTTCAATTTCTTGCCACCATAAAACAAAATAAATATTCCTTAGTATTTTTGGTGCTATCTTCAAAATCTATTGTTAAATTTTAAATATTCTTATTTAAAATATTGAATAAATAATCATAAGTATTATGATAAAAAAATTAAAATGGTGTAGCATGTTTAGAACTGATTGAGACAGTGTGAAACAGGAAGTGAACAGTCCAAATGATTGTAAATAAGGTTGTGTTTTCCATCAATCTATAAAATTACTTTGTTTAATTCAAATATTAATTTAACTAGTTTTAATAAACTTTGATTTAAGGCAACACTAAAATTAAAATCTTTAATTTTCCATTCTATGAATTGATATTTTAGTCCTCACAGTTGTTATAGTGTTTAAGTGTTCCTTATTATACTAACTTTCTATGGACCATTTTATTCACAGCTCCAAAAGCTCCTCTTCCAATTTCACCAAGATCTTGCAGATCATCAGCTGTAAAGTCATAGACTTCTGTTGCAGATAACTGCAGTTTACCTGATGACTGCATGGACGGATATATCCTACATCTGTCTCTGAAATATTAAAAGTAAAGGTTACAAGTAAAATATTATAAGGTACAGATAACATTAAACTAAATAACAAAAAATATTTTCATAAAAACACAAACAATAATCAATACTAATTCAACATCACATTATACCTTGCATTTTCAGGCAGTACATCTCTTATAGTACGTGACGGAACTCGTGGTCTTTGCACTGGCGGAGGGTTTGCAGGAAATGGCATAAATGCCGCTCCATCTGCGGATGGTTCTCCTGCTATCTGCAGATTCAAACCTTTGCGCTTCTCCAAACCAAATAAATTCAATTCTGGTTTCGGCATAGTAGGTCTACTTGGGCCTAAAGCATTAAACTTGTTAATTACTAAATAACTAATCACTTATTTGTAAAATATATGCATAACAACGATATTATTTGCCTGCAATTACCTTGGTTTGATGACACTTCGCCATTCTTCGACATTTTTATTTTATACGAAAGTGTTTTAATAAAATGTCTTCACTATTCTTTGGTGCAAATTACAACTTCAAAACTCTCCATTTGAAGGTTTATATTACGAAATTGGTCACGTTTTCATAATATGCAATGTAAATATATTGTCGAATGTAAGCATCGTAGGTGCAGGATACGATGGCATACGTTTGACAGCTGCCTTGTTGCAAACCAAAGACCAAAGAGTAACGCAATGGCTTGTTTACACGTTGTGTAATGTTGCTTTTACAGTGCCAGGAGTCAGGACCCGGGTGGCCGTGAATACAAACCAAAATATTGATCGACGTCTCACCTAAAAAGGTGAAAGAAATGGAAGCTTTACTTAACTTGCGCTTAACAAATAGATTTTTTTTTTTTTTTAAAAAAACGTCGCCCTACTCTAGGAATTTCTCCTGTATCGTAGGTGCGTTTCACAAACATGAAATATTCACATACACAAACACCCAGACTCGGGACAAACATCTGTGGTTCGCACAAAGTTTTGCCCCGTGCGGGAATCGAACCCGTAACCCTTAGCGCAGCAGTCCAATCGCTTAGCCACTGCGCTAAACAGGTCGTCAAATGAATGAAAAATATACAAGGGAATAAAAGTAGCAGTAATATACTGCGTCTTGTATTCCCTTGTATATTTAATTGTATGAACTAACTTATGACCTCGTCCCGGTAGATTTTGATTAAGTTTTATTCCTATAACGGTAAATAAATACATTTTTTTTAGAACGTCGCACTACACTAGAACTTTCTGCTTTGTCGTGGGTTCGTTTCACAAACATGAAATATTACATACACCAACAGACTCAGGACATAATCTGTGGATCGCACAAATTTTTGTCCTGTGCATGGTGTGCTAAGGGTTGCACCCGCAACCCTTAGCACAGCAGTCCAATCGCATAGTCTCTGCGCTAATAAGGCCGTCATCAAATAGCTTTAGATACTCCTCATAACATCAGCTATTTGCCAGGGAAAGTGTCGTCAAAATTTTTCCAACCGTCGTGAATTTCCCAGCAATTTTCCTGCAAATTCAAAGTGGCCGGGGTCTAATATAATAATAGAATCCGGACCATAAGCTACCAGCCAGTGAACTCGAGAGAAATGCAATAAATTATTTTTTGTCTGTCTGTCTGTTTGTTCCGGCGATTCTCCGCAATGGCTGGACTGATTTTGACGGAACTTTTACTGGCAGAGAGCTTATGTTATAAGGTCTCCTTTCAATTTTATAAATATGTAGGATTCAAAAAATAAAATCCCATGCAATTGTTAACGAAATCAGATTATAATTATAATACATATACATATAGTAATCTGCTTACTGCTGTTACGTACAGGCTTTTTAATCAAATCGTGGCGACGAAGTCCCGGTCATATGCTAGTTATCTATAAAAAACAATATTTTTAGATTATTGGCGTTTAATGACATCTTAGACTACCTTTATTTCTAGGCGATCTCTATACTTCTACTTACCTCTTCGGGGAATATAAGGCGTGATGTTAAGAGTCGACCGGCAGTCTACACTGTACCCTGTAGATAACCTTTAGATAAAGGACTGTTTAGCGACATGCATAATCATGCAGCTTTGCGGCGCTAAATTACATATTCTGTGTTGCGAACGAGCCTCCTGATTTGTAATTTTGTGTCTTGCTCTCATCTTATAGCTTTGTTTATGCAATGAGCTGTTGCCCATTTAGTTTTCCAGATTTTCATACACATTCATCTCTTGGCAACAGCCAAGAATTGAATTGCAATTTGTGTGTCTCATTAAAATATTAATTAAATAAGTATGTAAAAGTTCCTTAAAAGTAAAAGTTTGTTAAGCAGTAGACGTCTTCCGACTGATGATGACGACGACGTGTTGATCTTGATTGCAAATGCACAGCGCAACCCAGCAGGATGGCTCGTGCAAGAAAAACTATAGTTGCTATTGTTGGTAAATCTTTATTTTACCTGTGCTCATTCTATGTAATGTGTATAATCTGTGTGTTTCTGTTAGGTTGTTTTGGCAACTAAAAAACAAAAAATAAATTCGGATTATCTGCAATGTCAAAATAACTTCTTACTAAAAATTATTTATTTTGGTGATATTGTATTGAATTGACATTAAATTTATATATGCGGTGGTAAAATGTCAACAATTATAAAATTTGATATCAAAGAATTAAAAAAATTAGCTATTGTTAAGAACTCATGTATTATCGAAAAAAAAGTGACACAGAACTTAGCCCTTCAGCCCTGGTGTCTTGGAAATCTCAAAGAATCCATAAAAAATTTGTTGGACTACAAAATTGGTAAATTCGATAAAGAGTAAGTATCAAGATAACGACTTTCTTGCAAGGTTTGTGTTCAGGTTACATGCTAGTTGATGAAGGTGTACAATTTTCAACTGTATAATATTCTGCATTAAGCGTGAATGATGTTTTGGCCTACAGTATGACTGTTCTCACGAGACATAGTCACCATTAAAACTTCAACACTTTTAGATATGGTCACAGTTAACCTTATGATGTAGATATTTAAGAAAGTTTATTTATCTTTACAGGTTTAATGGAATACTTCTAAGTTACAAAAACCCCAGCATTTTGCAGAATGTTGGCACCATAAGAAATGACAATGCCGACATTCATTTTCAAGTTAAAGCTGACTATTTCATATTTCGACCTTATGTTGGAGCTACTTTGACTGGAATTGTTAACAAAAAAAGTACCACACATTTAGGCATTCTGGTGCATAGGTGAGTTGTCATGAAATAAATATATTTAAGACTTGTATGAAACTAAATACATAATTTAATGTGAAAATAAAGTGTTAACAAACTATGTCAATTGTTGTGCAAGAATAAATGTGATACTATTATGTTATATAATAAAAATATTTGTAATGCTTCCATTTTATTCAATTTGTAAAATGTTTCAGGGTGTTTAATGTAGTTATTCCAAGACCAACAGAGGAGCCGGGGAATATGTGGGTTGGCTCTAATGTCCAAGAAGGCCAAGAAGTTATTTTTAGAATAGTTGTCTTAGACCTTTATGGTGCCCTGCCATATATAAGAGGGGAATTAGATGAAAGGTACTGATTTGTAGTATTAAATGAGTTTTTCATGTGTTTATGCCGATTACAGGAAGTTGTTTTGATGAAGATTTTGCAACACTCTTTACTTATTTAAAACATCATTAATTATTTTTAAATGTATAAAAAAACTTTAAAAAGACTTGAGTGGGTTCCAAAAACACATCCTGTTCTAAGTGAAATTTGTAATTGTGAATATCGTGGTGTCTATATGCTAAAAATCTTGATTTTTAAACATTATATTAAGAGTCTAGTAAGGAATTAAATCCAATTGTGCAATTGAAAACAAAATAATAAGCACCTATTAGGTATTCAGTAAAAAATATAAATGTCTGATTTTTTGTTTTATTTTAGGTGCATTAAGTTAGGACCTGAAGGAGATGATGATGAAGAAGTGGATTCAAAACAATCACATCCAATAAGTGTGACTTATGTTGACTTTGACAAAACTAAACCATACAGCCAGAAACAAATTGGAGATTGTCTTACAACTTCAAGCCCAAAAACTAGTTCAAAAGTACTTCATTCTAAACTTCAGCTTAAAAATAGTCTCACAGTTCCAGATAATCTTGTTCAGTCAGCCAATGGAAAATCAGGATCCACGAAAACAAAGCATGTTGAAAGTGAGATTAGTATTGCAGAAAAGGGCAAAATTAAGAGGCAAAGTAGATTATATGATACTGAACAAAAGCAATCAGAGACTCCTGCTAAACCATCTAAAAAACATAAACGTGACCTACAGTAACAGAATATATTTTGTAAAGATTTATAATTAAAATTTTACATTTTGTAAAATTTCAGAGTATTTGTTTAATATACTATTAAAATATTTTTATTTTGTATATTACTTCCCCTAAATTTCGTTGGAAGCATATTTGATTCTTATTGTTTAATTATTTACTTATTAATTATTTAGATTTATTTTATTAGTTTCAACTTATTTTTTTTAGTAAACAACTCAATTTTGTGTGATAATTCTAAATATTAATCATAAGTGCTGTATAGTTGTTTTTTTTGTTACTGGTAATGAAATAAATCTTCAAAAATAGTGAAAGGGTTATCTTAATACTTTTTTAATAAATATAATTTATCTATGTCACAAATATCTGAACTAGCATAAGAACTAGTTACTGGATATTCGTCAGTCTATTGGTTAGTGCTAGCCTTGCAACAGCCTTTAAATAAATAGTGGAAGTTTCTGAATAAACGTTTTGGTGACTCTTCCTCTAACATCTAAATGGATTTGGCGTAATGCTTTAATACAAACTAAAAAAAAATTAACTATAATAAAACTGCAAGTTAATTTTTAACTTTTCGCCGGTACTAATAAATAATTATTCTTCTTAGAACATAACTTGCCAATCCTCTAGGGGCTAGAGGTATTTGCACGTTATGTTAACGTATGTTATAGTTCCCAGTGTAATAGGGCGAGCCTATTGTCATCAATTCTCTATCAAAGCAGTAATTGAATTTTGGGAGCACTTTAATAAAATAATGTTGATATTAGAGTTGAATAACTATTTGTATGTTGACCTCGACAAATAGTCAGAATATTTGTATGGTATGGTATCGTTTTCATTTGATTTTTTTATGTATCATGGTTACATGCCCTACAAAACCGATTAAACGGTTTGACTGTAGGAGCAGTATAATGCGGACACTGGTATCTTACACTCGTAACAATTTATATATATGTGTATATAATTATGCATACATACATATAAACATATCTATGTATATATGCATACATTCTCTACACATTCGCCTATTTTATATTTAGTTAAGAATATAATCGGTCGTTTTGTTTTCTTTTACCTCATTAGTTTAGAGTACTCTTATAGTCTTTATTATACTTGCTTTATCTATCCAATACGACCTACAAAGCTTTCCTTAAGATTCTAAATCGGTGAAGTAAAATTAAGACCCACTACTATTACTAAGTCTTAGACTATTTGACACTGCTGCTTTTGCGAAGCTGGTATTTTATTTGTCCATATCGTACTTAGACATTGAGGTGGAAATATGGCTCATTCCATAGGCTCGGCTCTCTTCGATAACCTAGCTTATTTTAGAAACTAATACATTCATATTTTATGTGATCAAACAAATATGAGTTGCAAAAGTTATTTTTTTTAGGTTTCGTGTTCTATGTTTTAACATAGATATTATCATAGATAAAAGCAGTCCATGATATAATTAATAAAATTAACGTCTGTATAGTTTAAAGGTCACATTCGATTAGTGTCCATTGCAGTAAGGAGTTTCATAATTATATAGAATACTGAACGACTTGAGTTGCTTAGAGCATATGCTCTAAGTTGAGTTGATACGGTGATTATCCCTTTCCTTTTGTTGATATGTGTGCTATGACCCTAATTCGGAATCCCCGGGTATCAAAATGTAGTGTTGCTAAGTAAATAATTGGTGCTGCCAGTAAATGCCCTTCAAGGAACTGTCAAGTGTCAAGTTTTATTTGTCAACTTAACGTCACTCGGTAAAATAGTGATGGTATGAAATATTTAAGGTTATGTTGATTGAAACTAGATTTTAATAATTAAACATGGCCAATAACTTAAGGATTTTAAATAAATCTCTGGCACGAAGTTCTTCAATATACTTTCTACCAAGGTACGTCACCTGCAGTATAAAGAAAAAGATTTAAGGAAATTTGTGATCTAAAGGAAAATCGTTGACTTTCACCTTATTCAATAAATACACAATATTAAAATACCGCCTACTATAAAACTACATATATTTAAAATTTAAATAACTAAAATGCATTAAATATAACCACTTTACATATTAGTTAGCAATTGTAATCTATTTATCTTATTTAGATTCTTAGGTATCCAGCAATGCAGAGAATATTCAAGACCTACTAGTTTTCCCGATTTCTTTCAAAATCCTATATTTAGGAAAGAAGACCAAGCAAAACTTGATAGTGCAGAATTAACGAAGATAGCTGCCTTACCTGTGAAGCCCCCAGGAGTATATCAAACTAGTTCTGCATATCATGATCCATTGGTGAAGTAAGTGTTGTGCCTGCTGTCTACTTAAAACAATCTAAAAATGTAAGGTAGTTGATAGTAATGGTTAGGTTAGGCATTTAACATCTCAGTTTCCCCTGACTGTTCATCAAAGGTCAAAACATTGAGACCGAAAAAAGAGCTTTGAACTACTTTAGCTACTTAATACAATTGCTTGTGATTGATATTGTGTGCACTTTGCCCAGTCGGTGTGTAATTAAAATGTATTTAAATTCAATTTCAGTAAAGTTATTAATCATGTAATGGAAATGGGCAAAAAGCAAATGGCTCGCAACCTTGTTGAAAAAGCATTTGAAAATATAAAGCGATCACAGATTGAACGCTATCACTTAGCATCTACACCTGAAGGAAAGGCTAAAATAGAACTTGACCCAAAGCAAATTCTGCACAAAGCTGTAGAAAATTCAAAGCCACTGCTGCAACTGCAACCTATCAAAAGAGGAGGCATAACATATCAGGTAAATATTATTTTAAAATAAACAAAACATCTCTAAATTATTCTACTACTACAATTAATTCTTAGCATAGATAACATAGATATTTTGTATGGTATGTTGATAAATATTTTATTATAACTACTAATAGCTAGAATTTCCTAAAAAGCACTTTAAATGTTAACTTTTATATGTTATAGGTTCCTGGCCCAATAACAGAGAAAAGATCTCTGTTTCTAGCAATAAAGTGGCTGTTGGAGGCTACAAATGAAAAAGAAAGGACGGTTCATTTCCCTGAACAATTTGCATGGGAATTATTAGATGCGGCAAACAATACTGGAAAGGTGGTCAAAAGAAAACAAGATTTGCATCGGCAGTGTGAAGCTAACAGAGCATATGCACACTACAGGTGGCAGTAAAAAACTAGTTTTAGACATTTATTAGTTCTTATTAATGTATTGTTATAATGTGTGCCTATGATGTATTATAAAGAAAATAGTTTACATCATACTGGTTTGTTTTAATTGATATTTGTTTCATTGTAATAGTATACCAGTGTTTTAAAGGGGCTAGTCTTATCCTTTTTGCAGAAGTATCCTAAAACAAGCTGCAACTTTACCTGCACCGAAAAAATTGCGTATCTAAGTAGCCAATCAAATCATTACGCCTGTGTTCTTCAGAGGAGTAAGCAGAGGTGCATAATGCATATCGTCGTCGAAGTCTTAACACCACGTAAGTTAAAAACGTAACTTTTGAGGAGAGCAAAACTGTTGTGTCTTACTGTGCAACACTGTTACATACGATGGTTTTCTTTTTAAATAAACGCCTCACCATTAGTTCAAACTTTCGTTCTTGAGTTGTCAAACGATGTATCACGCAATTACCTACTTATCGCAATACATACGAAACGTAGGTATTGCGTTAAATAATTTAGTTACGCACTGATAGAAGAGGCTAAGGCAGATGACACATAATCTCTGATAATAATGATCGAAAATCTAGTGAATTTTTTTTTAAACTTTATAGTGTTTGAACGTTTGTTCTGTATTTTGAGGGTGACGTCTATTTTCCTATTCTCTTATGTAAGGAAATTTTATTTACCAACTATTACGGGTCCTATACTATGTATAATTCGAGTATGGTTTAAATCAGTGGTTCCCAAACTTATTTTGTCTACTGCCCACTTTGAGAATAAATATTTTCTTAGCGCCCTCATTATTTCACGTATTTAAAAACTACTATAACTACAAATTAAATTAATTAATTATTGTGACCTACATATGAACTACGCGGAGAGAAATATAGAACCGAGTTTGAGCAATCTTTTAATTCATATTAGTTGATGTTCACAAGTTGTTGTTGAGAGTCGAGAGCTCTTACAGTCGTTGTTTAAGAGGCCTCCCTAGCTAAATAAAGCTCCTAGCAAAAAAAAAAAACATTTTCTTTCTGGGTCTCTTACCGCCCCCCTTGGGACCTGCAGCGCCCACAAGGGGGCGTTATCGCCCACTTTGGGAAAGACTGGTTTAAATAGTGGTTCACTTTATTATTGCCACAGTAGAATTAAAAAGTAGTTTAGCTAATTTAGTTTTTTAACACCACTTGCTGCACCCCGCCAAATACACGATGATTTATATAATATATTTATAGAACAAAACAAAGCCCAGTGGTGAAGACATTATTCAAATAGTGGTATTAACCCTATCCCAGTGTAATGACCCATAGATGGGGCATGGCTATTGTTTTACTATTGTATGCTTCACGCACAGTAAAAGTGTTAAAGTACGTGATACTTGTATTATATAGACTTAAAGTGTAATGTCTAGTGTGTCAACTTCTAACCGTTTGATATCTATTTAGGCTATTCTGTAGCCTAGCTACCTAGGAAAACAGCACTTCACTCACTTGATTGTAGATCTACTATAGTACAAATCTATTTTGTGAAAATTACGAACTTTACATGTACTGCAATCTATATTTTTATGCAATAAATAATTTTATTATTACTATTTACGCTACACTCTGTATGTTACTGTAATCTAAATAATTGATTAATGGACGAATGCCGAGCCACAAACTTTAAATACGCCTCCAAAATAAATCAGTCCAGCTTCCTTGCAGCTCCTGGCCAACCAACACCCTAAGCCGAGGTTCAAACATGAGAAAAAATTACGAATCATAAAGAATGTAGTGTATAATTTCTAGAGTGCTAATACCTACGTACCTACTAAACGAAAAGATCCCTTTATTGCAGGGTTCGATGTCCGCGTTGTTTGTTTAGATTTGAGCATCATGACTGCATTCTTTAAAAGAGTAAGAAGAGGTGTACTTACATTACACCATCATTTCACCAACCAAAGATATTATACTTTCCATGTAATAGGGGGATGACGTATTGACCCTACCCACTAAAAATCCGGGAAAAACTCAACAACACTCCCCAACTTTGGAATCTAACCAATAGCTTACGCTTGCGTGACACGAGGCAGTTAGTAACATGACTAGCGAGTAGCGACTCATTCCAGACAAATACCTAATAATTATGTTGATAGTTTTTACCACCTGTTCCCCTGCCGCGGTCAATTTTTAGACGAGTGACCGTTCTACATCTGTTGAGGCCCTTCCACGTCTCTCCTCTTGCAGGTTTGCCGCCTCATCACAGGGGGAATAGGTAGAGATCAGAGACACGCACTTTCTTTCACTTTGCTCTATAATACCTATTTCCAGTGATGGCAAATCCAAATTTAGATTGTTTACTGTGATAGGGTCAGCTACTATGATTCACACTACTTGTACTAATTGAAAGGTTCTCAAATCTCAATAACATTGTCTTTATGTTATGATGAGTCACAAACTTATAGCTATCCTATCTACTTTGTGACGAAGTTACAATTATAACATTAATCCATTGATTGTTTCTTAACGCACGGCGTTGATTCATTTTACGTAACTTATTCACAGCAAACTACTTAATAAAATTAAAATTGTATTTGGATACCTATGTTATCTATTACCTACATTATCTTGGTATAAATACCAATGACTAATAATAACGTAGTGGCTAATGTAGGTATTATAACCACTTTTACTTATTATCGATAGTGATTACGAATGATGCCCGTAAAAACATTGGTTAGTTAGGACTTGGGTACCTACTTAGGTTCAATTGTTTTTTTCTTGGCAAAATTTGTGAAGTGGTCTACTTACGCTAAGCAAGTTATTTAATACTAGCTTCCGCCCGCGACTCCGTCCGCGTGGATTTCGAATGTGTTATAGCCTTCCTCAATAAATGTATCTGACACTGAAATAATTTTTCAAATCGGACCAGTAGTTCCTGAGATTAGCGCGTTCAAGTAAACAAACAATCAAACTCTTCAGCTTTATAATATTATAGTATAGATATAGAAATAAAGGTAAAGGGTAAAGGGCAATTTCGTTTTTATTAAACACTTGTGATGAATAACGTATTTATTTGGATATGGATTTATATTCATGTTTATAAAAACACCTTTGCAAATAACGCATTATTTTTTATCAAATTTGGTTAGCATAAAAAAGGTTATAGTGAGCCAACCTTAAAAGATAGACATATGCTGTCGCGGACTTTTTTTTAGAACTATTAAGGAAGAACAATTCTGTCGTACATGATTTTGGCGAATCTTAAACCGTTTACGCAGCGCACGCAGGGGAAGCTGTCGAATGAAAAAAAAACAACCCGATTTTGGAACATTCTTCATTGGTGCTCCGCTCTTATTGACCGTAGCGTAATGATATATAGCCTATAGCTTTCCTCGATAAACGGGCTATCTAACACCGAAAGATTTTTTCAAATCGGACCCGTAGTTCCTGAGATTAGCGCGTTCAAGTAAACAAATAAACAAACTCTTCAGCTTTATAATATTATATTATATATTATATATAAAATAAATAAATAATAATAAATAATATAAAATAAAATAATAATATTTATAATATTATAAGTATAGAATAGTTAAAAAAACTCAATAACAGAGAATAAACTACCTACCGATAACAAATCTAAACTCAATAAATAAAGTAAAAATAAAATCCCTAAAAAATTATAAAATATCTATAATGACTAATCTTACCTAACAGTATTATAAAAATTAAATAACCTACAGTCACACATAAAATAACGTACACTATCAAATATACTACCTATAAGTACTTTAAAATAGCGATCCAACATGACAGCCGCGCGCCACGCGTGTGCTGCGAACGGTGCAAGCAAAATTCAACCTTCAACTCTACATTTAAAGCATAAATTGGGGCGCAGCGCCTCTTAGTGAACTCCACTGCGGCCGGGCGACATAACCTACGACAAACTTATTATTTGCGGTTGGTACAGTAATCGGGCCTAGGGATCGAACCGCAAAATTAAGTTTGTTTTATATCGTATATACTTTTCCGGGATAAAAAGTACCCAGTGTGGTGCCCAGGATATTAAAGAATAAGTATACCAAGTTTCATCGTAATCGAACCGGTAGTTTTTGCGTGATGCCTGAACAAACAGACAGACAGACAGACAGACAAAATTTTTTTTAATCACCGTGTTGGGTTCAGTCTCGTTCTAGTAACACCCCCTGCCATTTATTTTTTTAATATTTTCAATGTACAGAATTTTCACTTCTACAGATTTATTATAAGTATAGATATACTGTAGGTACTTACTTATATAAAATATCTATAGGTATACCTATGCAGGTATGTGAACACTATCAAATCTACGGGAAATAACCTTGTGATGAAAATTGCAATAATGTTATAATAACAATAAAATACTATGTTGTTACCTTATTCACGTGCGTTTGGATTGAAGTTGTATTAAAATAATATGAAGCATGTTTATTGTTCGTAAAATTTACGATATTATGTTTGGCCTTGTCGCCTTTACGCGTTTATTTTAATTTGGGGTAATCAAAATTATTGTTAAACTATAAATAAAAAGTGGCCGAGGCGCGAGTTGGACTCACGCACATAGGGTTCGGTACAGACTCCAAATTATATTTATATGATAATAAAAAATAATTACTTTACTGGAACAAAAAGATAAACCGATAAATGCTTCTTGTCAAATTTTATGACTCTAGGTCAAGGAGAAGAACCCCATGTTTTGAGAGTGAAAATTGTAAACATATCAACAGAATTGATCTTTTGATTGTATTGACTTTTTGAAGTTTAATTTTCTCACGGATATTTGAATTTTAACTTTATACCTTCGCGCGTTTTTGAGGTAAAGGCGTTGACAGACAGATAGACGGATAACAAAGTGATCCTACAAGGGGGACCCTTATACCGTTTTTACTTGTGGGGTACGGAACCCTAAAAAGGTTAGGTTTGTAGCATTTAAAACGAGAGTCGATTGATGTCTTGAGTGCGTTTCTACATGGTAGTTTTACCTTGTTCATAGGCTTTGATGGTTGGTGTGGTCGGTGATGGTCTCTACCTAGAGCCGCACACATGTTTATTGTGAAAAGATAATTGAATTAGGACTATTTGTTTATAATGTGTAGGTACCAGAGCTTAAATACGTGTTGCTAATTATTTAGATAGATACTTGGGTACAGGTATTAATGGTATCTGCGCACTGACATAGTATACTTAAAGTGGTCTAGATAAAATCTACCTAGACGTAAATATTAATACTTCCTTCCAAACGCTGGTAACTGAGGCAGGAGTGTACCTATGGTCATTAACATTTTAGACTGAGTTGGTGGACATGGCCGCGTAACAGCAGTCTTTATTAGCGCGTACGACAATAATGCCTCTTCACAGGTGACTTATCACTGTAGTATCTTTACACCTATAGTATGGCATTTTAGTGCTGCAAATATTTCGCGAGTTAACAAGTGTTCAAACGTGAATTATTTTCAGTTCTAAGTGTTCTAGTGTATATTTGTAAGGCTTCGGTGAGTAAAATGTGTCTAATTGTGATTAAAAATGGTGCACAAGGTTTTCAGGCAACTTCGAGGCAGTATTTTTAAGTTTGATATAACACACGATCTAAATAGGAAAATAATGGCATACCACATAAGTTTTTCCTCCATATCCATAGGATGAGGTACTTACCTAAAAGTGTAGGTACTTAACGACTGCAATTATATTGTCTCTAGCTCAATAGTGTAAGTGGCACCTTTATATTTATTAAAACGTTATAGTTATGGTACCAGACTTTATTTCAAAAAATATTTATTAACTCAAATAATTTGTAAAATTAAACTAAAATTATTTATAAAGTGTTAGGTAGGTACCTAAGTTAACATAACAACATCACGCCTGTATTCCGCAAAATGGGGTACCCACATTTCGTAATAGGGGTCGAGCCTATTGTCATCAACCAGGTACAATTTCCGACTCCCTGCTGATATTGAGAATTAACTAATGGAAAAACCCAACTCTTGGCTTAACCTGGGATTCGGACCCGGCACCTCATGTTCAGCAGTCGCACTTAGTGACCACTAGGCCAACGAGGCAGTCGAAATAAAGTAGTAAGTATGTAATTAATGAAGTAGGTAGGAGGAGCAGTCATTTTTTTCTTACAAACTAAGTCAAGTGCGAGTGAAACTCGCGCACCGAGGGTTCCGTGCAAACTATAATTTAAAGTAGTAATAACTACTACGTTTTCTCCAGTTCTTACGTTGGGGGGTGTGATTTTGTTATTTGTACTTGAATTAGGATCTTCAATAAATGATTCACTCTTTAAGCAAAGTACCTATTCTAATATCTTCATAAGTGCTGTAATGTTCGCGCTATTTATATCAGTTTATCAAGTACCTAACTTGTTAGTCATATCTCACATTTGTAGGGATTTCAATCCTATACAATTCGGCATCTTATGTACTTACCTACTAAGCTAATTCAAAAGTAATGATGAAAACCGATGCGCAATAGAATCTCACTCTCTTCTACCAATTATGCCAATTTAATAAACAATAGAATACAGATTGGTAAAACATAGGTAGGTACTTACTGTAGAATGTCTAAGTAAGTATGCCCCGGTTAGCATTAGGAATTTAGGATGCTTCATCAGACCAAAACAGGGATCATCTCGAAAGAATACATTTTAAAACAAAACAGAATCAGTCGTATAAAATCTTCCGTTTCAAAGTTGGTAGAAATATAATTATTAACAGTATAATTACTGTTGTAGTACCTACTTAAGTGGTGACTAAGACCTGTGAGATTTTTCGGCTTATCGGAAGAGTCTGAAAACTTATGAAGTCGGTACTACACTGTATTGACGTACCTACTTAGGTACAGATTCGTGAGTTCGTTTTAGATAACACTAGTCGGAATCATTTGAGAAAATCAGTATGTAGTTTTGAATATTTTATTTACAAGGTTCATCGACATTTAACCGATATAAAAGTATGTACTTTTAAAAATTATTGATTTCACCTGTTAAATGTACTTCTTAAGCTTGCTTTTTGTTAGACTGGAGAGACGTTACGGGTTGCTTTAATGGCCCCGTATGTTGGATTAAAATTCGTAGATGATTTGGGGGACAGCTGTCGATATGAAATACCATGTTAATGCCAATGAAAATAGCATTCACATGTGTAAGTCTCAAGGGCGAATATTCCTTAGAACGTGTTGAGGTTTTAATGAAGCTCGTTAGTCATGATGTATGCCGCATCAAGTGGTCATCAAGATGCATTATCTCATTCTAGGTCACCTGACAGCAAATTTACATCTTGAATTTCTGTTTGGGAGTAAAATTATAAACTTGAGTTGTAAATTTCTTTTTAGATTTCAATGTTACATTATTACTTTGTACTCTATAAACTCGGAGTCATAGTCGCTGAGATATTTTAATAGTCTGTAATTATAAGCCTATAAGTGTCATAGTTGGTCCGTATATATGTTTTATGTTTGTAACTCTCTGGTATTATTATAAGGGCTTGATAAGCCGAACAATCAAATAAGGACGAAGAAGTATTTAGAATGTTTGAAGTCCATAGGTCATATGAAGTATTTACCTATTTCCTACATACGTGTTGTCTAAACAAAATGAGTATTTCAAATGCGTGAATGCGTCAGATATGATATCCGTTGACCGTACACTGTCAGCGTCGGCATCGGGATTAAAAACGCACCCAGTACTAAACTACAAGCCACGCATGATTCTGATTACGAAGTAAATAAATTAAATAGTTTTCATCTGATATCTAATATTGTATGAGTCAATATATTGTTGTATAAATAAATAAGTAGGTACACATATCGATTAGGAAGCCATTATCTTCAGCAGATTTCTTATCTATTTTGTGTGTATCAGATACCATATATTTCCCTAGTCAGTACAATTTGAACGAGTGAACAAGTAACAGGTGTTTTTGTTGTTAAGTGAGGAATGTTTGAGTGTTTGGCTACATTGAGAGATAGACAAAAAAGTAAGTGATTTGTTCTTCATGTATAAAATGTGATTAGAGTGATAAGATTAAGTTTAATTCACGTGTTTGCGTTTTCTTACTAGATAACCAAAAGTGATACCTTAGCATTAGGGATTTAATAGAAGCGATCATTAATTATTTTTACAAGTTTTAAAGGAATTTTATACATGTGTATATGGTTTTGATAAATGCACGGATTACCAGGCTTTGGTTATAACTTTTAAAAGTTCTTCAACCGCAACTGTAACAACTTTAACCACGTATAGATAGAAGTATTGCTATTTTAGGTGTACTATAAATAAAACGTGAGATTTTTACTGTTTTCATTTATATAAAAATTGCTGTGGTGTAAAATTCCTGGTGTGGACCAGGAATTTCTCCGTTCTCTGCAGTATCGTGGAATCGTTTCACAACTACGCAATATAACATACAAGAACACCCAGAGTCGGGACTAACATTTGCGGATAGCACAAACTTTTGTCCCGCGCGGTAATCGAACCCGCAAGCCTTGACGCAACAGTCCGATCGCTTAGGCACTGCGCCAAGATTGATAATTGTTACCACAAGAAACAGGTACTACAACGTAGACAGAGTTGATGTAAGTAAGCACAGCCCTTGGTGGACACAGTTACTTGCTGTGTCGTCTCAATCATGCCTTTATTGCCGTTAATTGGAGTTGCGGCTCGGAAAAGTACTTGCAGTTAAAATTAATAATGAAGAGACTTGGACCCAGTATGCTGCCCTGTGGGACGCCTAATATAATCTTTGTAATCTAAAGATTGGATTTCACTTATTTGTCGTAGTTTAACGATATCACAATAATTGGAATTGAGATCATCAATTACTGTGGTTCGATCCATTTCCATCAAGACATTGGGAAAATCACGCCTCTCCGGGCACTTTACCACCAAATTGCAAGTCAAATTATATATTCATATAATTTGACTCGCAATTATAGTCAAATTTATTATTATTAGTAATCATTTGATACTTATTTCTTTAAAATCTGGTTAACATTTATGCTGTCTAGGCCTAGACTAGAGGATCTACTTCGTATACAAAATCTGTGGTGTATACTAACTTGGTTGTTTTATTACTATCGCTAAGAACGAAGTTCGAGCATCCATATCAAAAATAATGTAGGCTTAGGACCTTGATGCTTTATGAAGCAACAACAATAAAAAAACCACATCATGCCAGCTGGGATTGAGATGATAAAAAGGCTTAGTAGGAAAGCAATCAGCGTTTTAATATTTAAATTGATCATGTCCTGGTACGTCTTTATCAACGAATATTAATGAGTCTGCTATCGAAGAGATAAGCTTCATTGTTACCAGTAGCGTTTTAATAAAATATATTTTTAGTATCTTTATTGCATTTTGGGAGTTCACCAATGCTATGGGATTAAAGATAACTATAAGGTCAAATTTATTATATTAGCAAGCAATTTTAAATAAGTAGTACCTAACTAGTAAATTTAACATCTATGAAGGAAGATAAAGTGAACTTCATACCTATCTAAGTAGGACAAAAGTGAAATGTATTTTTTGAATAGTATTTAATTGCAACTGGAAGGAGGTGGTGTAATGGTAATGGTCCATAATCTTGGACTCAATTAAATTATTTTATAATATAATATTATTGCGTGAACTTCAATTTATATCCGATTCCTGTCTACCTGAGCTAAGGGGGTAAACGACATAAAATATCAAACAAATGTTCTAAGTAATAACGTCGAGCAAACCTAGGAGTTAATTATCAACTGAATCTTTGAGGCTGGGTAAACGTACGTCAACAATGTTATCGCTATTTGAAACCGTCACCATAACTAGTGCATCCATTATATGTTTAATATAGGTATAATAAGTAGTTATTTGAAAATATTATCTAATATTTTTGTTGTTAGTCAGAAGTCACACCGGACTCTACATACCATAAAAGCAGTAAGTTTAGTTATGTAGTAGTTTATTATTATATTTACTTATTGTACAAAAGACTTGTAACTTTTTTTGGACATGACATGACGAGATTTTTTTTAAACTTTGTTACTTATTTTAAACTGAAAAACTCTATATTGCCATCCAGCAGCAAATGCTCTCTCTTCTCTGTTTGTCTGAATTTGCCAATAAGACTTTTATTAAAAGCTTTGGTACAGAATGGTAGAGTATTCATTATTTTAAAGTCAAGTTATTGTAAGTATTGTATTCTGTATAAACCCTGAAATCAATGCACTACTGGCAAACTTTAGTCATTCATACTAATGGAAATTCAGAGGTAATAATTCAAGTTTGGAAAGATATTATTTTACACAGCATGACATTTCGATTTAAAGAAATATTGACTTTTTCAGAGGATTGATAATTTTCTTACAAGAAAACGTAACTCGCCTATCCCTGCTATCATAGACTCCTCCTTCAAAAAGGCGTAATAATATAGACGTTTCTTAAGTTTCTATTTATTTTGGACCAGTAATCTAGCTATCATTCGGTACATTCTTGTACCAAATGATAGTTAGATTACTTTAATAATCGATTGTATTCTAATTACAATAATGTGACCTTTAGGTGTCGATCAGTTAAGCCATGGATCGATGCGACAGTCCATGTCGGGCAATCAATATGTTGCTGTCGAATTTTAATGAGAGTAGCACTTTAATTCTGAATGTAGTCTCAAACAAAACTAACGTATTTAAGACTGTAGTTGTTTCATTTCTCATTGTCTTAAACATAGATATGAATATAATTTTATGAGATAAAACAATAGGAAGTGCAGATAAGTTTATTTAAGAGCGGTGATAATCAAGTGTTGTGTCCAGGATGTTTGTACATCGTTTATAGAACTGGTCAGTAAAAGTAGGCAGGTATCTACTGTGTTGTTTTACGGGCGGATTTTGATGAACTGAATCCCCCTTACCATAAACTCATATAGCAGGACAGTTTACGTTGTGGAAGCGTGACGCCGCATTATACAGTACACTATACGTAGCGGCGCGGTGTCTCGCTTCCACTTTGGAAAATGTCCTGTTTTAGGGGTTCATGGCAAGTGGGTAGGTAGGTAGTCTACATATTATTCCAAACCACATCCTAACGTTGAAAATACAAATTAAATGTAATAAGTTTTTTTTTAATCAAAGAATTTAATATTTTCTTATTTACTCGGTTTTTTGTCTTTTTTTTAATCAAAGAATTTAATATTTTCTTAGTTACTCGGTTTTTTACTTCTATGTTTATTAATTTAAAGGGAAAACTATTAAAGCCTTTTTAAACATAGCCTTACGCGACGGTGACACTGAAACGTCAAGATAACGGTGAGAACTTTTTCTTGATCTGTGGTCAGTATAAAAGTCTCAAAAAATCCCATGAAATAATCGTAAAAATAAAGAAAAACCTTTCTCAGAAAATCCTCGCGTGTTACATTTTGTGCAATGTTTGAAGTAACTGACAATAAGCATCGTTGGATAATACTGTTCGGATAGTAATTAATAAATTATCATGAAAAGGAAAAAAATAAAAGTGTAATTAACAATAAAATCTGTGTCGCAGGTTTATTGTTACTGAACTATAAAATCCTAAAGTACATTGACAACGCGAATGGGTACATACTTAATATTTATATCGAATTGTCAGTTATAGCATCGGCTTATATGTTATATAATGAAAATGAAATAAAATATGAGCTGTCTGGTCTAGTGATCGATAAGCACGTCTGATGAGCATGCAGTCCTGGGTTCGAAACCCGGGTCGAGCAAAATGTTACTGGAAATTTCCATTAGGTAATTCTCAGTCGCACCACGGAGTTTGGAAATGTTCTCGGTTGATGGCAATAGGCTCGACCCCTATTACATTGGAACCTATAACATAACAGGCGAAATGTTGGTGTATTATAGGTACACCTCTGCCTACCCCTTCGCGAATTCAGGCGTGATTTTATGTTATAAAATGTAAGAATCCTAAATAGATATATCCTAAATATTGGTCTTATTATTATTGGTATTACGCCACTTAACTACTGGAAACAACTGCATTTGTACCGAATGCACTCGTATGTAAAGTGCTATTGAATCGTTATTTTGATTTGGTGCATTGTTAGTGCGTTAATTAGTCACCATACTAGACACTTAATAGCACCGATGCTAGGCAAAGATCGGTGACGTCGTAAGCAAATGAGCTTAAAAAGGCGTACAGGCATCTAAAACCAATAATATACTGAAGCTACACTACCTTCTCATGGGTTGTTAGCATGTGAAATTCTTATGGTAGATGCTATAGGTTTAATTGAAGTTGTCTGGTAGGTACATCTAAACAAAGAAGTATTGCTACCAGACACCGGTATCTTTATCAAATTGCACCGAAGTAGTACCTATTTTACAATTTATTACGCATAACAAAACACGTGAATTAGAATCACATTAGTGATTATTTCCATTGTATGGTACTGGTACTTGCTTTTGCATATCATAAGTTTTATCTCTAATTTATTGCAAATCATGAAGAAAATTAACCTTATCGAATTCTGTGATTAGGTAGAAGAACGAATGTTATAACAATAACGAACGGACAATGCAAATATAACTTATAGCGATTAAATAACGTGCAGGACATCATGAGGATGAGGCGAGAAGCGAGGCATGCTAGCGCGGTCACCAAGTTCCGACTGCTGATGTGGAAGAACTTCCTACAGCAATGGAGGCATCGGGTACAGACGGTCACAGAACTGCTGTTGCCAGTGCTCACCATGACCCTGGTGCTCATACTGCGGTGGCAGATAGAGCCATCTACAGTTGATACGCTCACGTACCCGCCCATATCAGCACACACGCTCAACTATTCTACGGTAATTTTGTAAGTTATTTAAAGTTTATATTTATAAGTTTATGCCACATAAATTGTTCATCGATTCAACATACACACTTCAAAAGCTTTGTCGTAGGCCAGCGCACTCTAAAAGTTCATTAGTGTAACACAAACGAGTTGTCAGATTGCAATGCCAATACGTATTGACTAAGGTACTTAGAAAATAACTTCTCGGGCTGGTATCCTAATATAATTTTTCTAAGAGTCGTCTTTGTTCAAAGCCTTTGTATTAATTATATTATACTAATAATAATTATCTACCTAAAACTCTTTAATGAATTTTGATAATACTTAAATATAGACATAATGTAAAATAAGTATTGATCGTTTGGAAGATAAGATCGATTAAGATTGAGAATTTAAAATATTTCAGGTCTTAAAGGTTTGATTTCACATCATTTGTAAACAAGAAACCAACGTAGAATCTGATGCGTATTATAAAATATATTGATTAAAAAAAGTTAAGGCCAGATTATATTGTTTACGTCATTGATTAATAATTTATTATTACTATACTACTGTATACATATATCTGTCACTCACGTTATCGTAGACAAAATGAACATTTTTGTTGATAGGAAATCTCTACATATTATCAATTCAAGTTTTAATAATTACTTAACGATAAAATATGTTACTATTCTTAAGCTTTCACTTGTTTCATAATGTAGACATTTCCGCTGGTAGACTTTTATCTGGACTCAACAAAGTTGCACTTGTCAAGGTCGTTTTCCAACTTCGGTAATATTGAAATATATCGCCATCATTGTATTCATTATCTCGGTAGATACTAATTATTAATTGTCATCGTTTAACACGTGTGTATTTAACAAGAATATCATTTGGGCACGTGTTACATGACAAATAACACAAAAATACCTATATTTCATTTTTAAATAAAAAGGCTCAACGTGAATCAGTCGTTAAGCCGTGAAAGAAGATAGGTAATTAGTTATATTTTGTTATTTAAGAAAATGTATCTTTTTCAGGGCAGGCATGAATTTGACTCAGCTGTCAGTAGCGTATTCTCCAGCCAGTCCAGTATTAGACGACGTGATGAGAAATGCTATTACTAATTTACTAGTTGAAAATGCGAAGGACATGCTTCCCGTCTTAATCGATAATTTACCTCCTGATTTCCCAGAAATAGTAATACCACCAAATATCGATTTAAATTCAACAGCCATCATAGATTTTATAAAGTCACGAGTACGGGTCACAGCGTACAACAGTAGTCATGAAATAAGAGGACTCTACATAAATGAAGACGCCACTCGTATGGTTATCGCAGCCGTCGAGTTCGATGATAAGCTTTATGGTTAGTATGAATTCTTCACACAAATGTACGCATTACTTTTTAAAGTACTGTACTGTATTTTGCGACATTGTCTTCAGGGTTTTATTCACTTTAAAGAGACGGTGCCTTGATGAATTTTTAAGTCCTTGAATTTAATGAAAACTTTGCCTCAGTACTTTAAATTTAAATTCTCTGAATCCAAAAACTCTTATGTTACGTCTTTTTGGTGTATATTTTATTTTGTGTTACGTAGGTAGTACTAGTTGTACCAATTATCTAGATTCATGAAGCGAAACGAAATGAATAGTGTCAGATCCTACTAAGTATAAGTATAATGTTTAAAGAAGACACGTTCTACTTACAGGTGCACAACAGCTTTCAAATAATTTATCATATTCTTTACGGTTCCCCGAGAGACCACGACTAAATTCTTTTTTCCAACGTGGAGGTCGTACTTGGAGAACTGATGCAGTGTTTCCATTGTTTGAACAACCAGGACCTCGATTTCCCTTCTCTTGGGAAGGTGGCAATGACCCAGGTAACTAACAAATACAATCAACTAACAAAAAAAAATCTTAATTCGATACTCATTATAATTCATATTTCAAATCTGCAGGTTATGTCAATGAGATGTTTATAGCGCTTCAACAAGTAATATCGACTGAGTTAATATCCAGAGCGACCGGCGAAGATATGAAATCATTCAGTATTAATATTCAGAGGTTCCCACATCCCCCTTATGTTCGAGATCTTGCAATAAGTACTCTGCAGTTTATGTTCCCCATGTTTATCATGTTAAGTTTTAGTTACACAGCTGTAAATATAGCAAGGGCGATCACCGTGGAAAAGGAATTACAACTGAAGGTACCCATTGTTCCGTTATAGCTCTACCAATATTGTTAGTGTTTTAGATAATTATGAACTTTATTTTTTTAGGAAACAATGAAAATAATGGGTCTCCCTACTTGGCTACATTGGACGGCATGGTTTTGCAAACAGTTTATATATCTTTCGGTGACAACTATTCTAATTGTTGTACTTTTAAAGGTAGGTTTGTTAAATTACCTTTTTAACTATTTTACCTACTGATAAAAATTGCTTGGTGCTACAATTATCTTAAGTGTATCTTAATATAATAATATATGCAGTTTTATTGTATTTGTATTACTTTTAGGTAAATTGGTTTTCTAACGAAGATGGCTTCAGTGAGTACGCTGTATTTACTAACACGCCCTGGAGCGTTTTGCTATTTTTTATGGCGCTGTATTTATCCTGCACGATATTCTTTTGTTTTATGATAAGCAGTTTCTTTTCGAAAGGTATGAAACCTTCAATTCGCATTATTCAATACTTTAATATTTAGTATATTGATCTAATTCTAAATCGTGTATATATTTCTTTATTAGCTAGTACAGTGGCGTTGTGTATGGGGGTGATCTGGTTTCTAACATACATCCCTGCTTTCCTCTTGGCCATGGATATCGACATGTCCACTGCGGTGCAAGTCTTCACATGTTTTAGTATAAATTCAGCGATGTCTTACGGTTTCCAACTTATGCTTGCTAAAGAAAGTACTGGAGGTAATTGGTATTATTTTTACAACTAACTTATTTTGCTTCTTAGTGTAAGTATAAGTTACATTACGGGTATTCAAAGCTCAAAGATGTATTATTAAAATAACGGCCATTGTTTACCGTTGAATGTTGAAACCGTTGTATCATTGTTTAGATATACATAATAATAATTATATAAAATTTGATCACAATTAACATATTTAATGTTTATTGTCTCTCTGTTTACCAAGAACACGCGCGAAATGATAACGTTTGCCGTGTGGGGGTGACACATTAGCGTAGGAGAATAAATTCTTATGTAGCGACTGAGTCTAAGTGTAAAATTGCTTTGCTAAATGTATTCCTTCAATTAGGATTGCAGTGGGGCGACTTCATGGCGTCTCCAGGGACGGACACGAATCGGTTCGTGTTCGGTCACGTGGTTATCATGTTGGCAGTAGACTGCGTGATCTACATGCTGATCACCCTGTACCTTGAACAGGTTATGCCAGGGCCGTTTGGCACGCCTAAACCCTGGTATTTCCCATTCCAATTGCAATTTTGGTACCCAAACTATAAATCAGGTAATTATTGGTTCCTAACATTGTTGTGTTAATTATACTTTTGTTGGGGTTTTCACGAATGATATAATAATTATATTATATAACCTGGTTTCAGATACTAAATTATGTTTTGAAAATGAAAGTAGTGAATCTAATGATGTTATAAAAGAAAAAGATCCCATTGGTCATGCTGCAGGTGTAAAGATGCATGTAAGTTTATCTATTGTAAAGCTAACCTAAATACATTTTACTTTAAAATGATTTCAATGTAATAATTGCCTTTATTTATTTTCAGAATTTAACAAAAGTATATGGAAAAAACATAGCCGTAAATCATTTAACTTTAAATATTTATGACGATCAAATAACGGTCCTGCTTGGGCATAATGGTGCGGGGAAATCTACGACCATATCCATGCTGACAGGTTTGTATATTATATTACCAACCTACTTACGTATAAGAGGAAAAGGAGTGTCGTTACCTGTAAATTAATCGAATAGTAAGAGCCGTAAGTTTGAATATCGATAGAAAGACTCATGCCATAGTATCTTGTTTATCTACGATAGTATCTAAAGATAGCCGATTATATTGCTAGTAACTAATATAATAAAACACACTTATTCCGTTTTTAAGTAATGTTCCTTATGAATTACAACAGGCGTCAAATTACGTTCTGGAGTGGGTGCAGTTAAATTGAAACATGCATTTCTGGTTACCAACTGGACAGTTGCGTAACTAAAATTGTTAAGTGGGCCACTAGCCTCACACGTAATGCCTTCAATCATTGTGATTATCTAAATAGAGTTGAAGGTTATAACCAGCATTTGTCTGATTATGTTTAATTTTGTAGTATGCGGAACTTAGTTCATTCAACAATGTTTTACTAACATATACGCGGAATCCGAAAGGTATACCTAATTCGCATTATGGTTAGGTACTTATTTAATATACTTGATTTTTTAGGTAATTTAGAGGCGACCCACGGCTCCATGAGCGTGGCTGGGTATGACATGGGTGTTCAATCAGCTGCCGCCCGAGCTCATATCGGCTTATGTCCTCAACACAATGTTTTGTTTAACGAACTTACTGTCAAGGAACATCTAGAGTTTTTCGCTCGGCTGAAAGGATTTAAAGGCAAGGAGTTGAAAGACGAAATCGATACTCTCATTTCTAAATTGGAACTAGAAGAAAAGGTCAGTTTAGTTTTTCATCAAATTGTTCTGACTGAGGCTCGCAAGTCAACCGATCTGCGACTTAAATAGTTATGAGGCTTTCGTGTTTTATTATTACAGGTGTATTAAGCGCTTATGATTTTGTTTCTAGCGAAATTATCCATCACAAGGTCTCTCCGGAGGACAAAAACGCCGTTTATGTGTAGGTATAGCGTTAAGCGGAGCAGCGCGTGTCGTACTCCTAGACGAACCTACCTCAGGTATGGATCCCGCGTCACGACGCGCACTCTGGGATCTGTTACAAAAAGAAAAACAAGGTAACTTACGATTTTTGTAGATAGACTTACGTAAAATTTTGTTTTGTTCTTAATTTAGTATTTCAGTATTTTAAAATTTGTTATGTAGGTAAGTATTTTTCTTCCTTCACGTACCTACTGAATTCTCATTAAAAATATTCGTAATATTAAGGTCGCTCGTTGATCCTGACGACACATTTCATGGACGAGGCGGATATTCTTGGCGACAGAGTGGCTATTATGGCACACGGCCGGCTGCAGTGCGTGGGCTCTCCCTATTTCCTAAAGCATCACTACGGCGTCGGTTACACCCTCGTTGTTGTTAAGGATGATGACTTTGATTTCGAACAATGCACTGCACTTATAAATAATTATATTCCGGGCACTATCATAAAGGAAGACCGCGGTAAGTTGCCTCTGCCTATTTGACCCTTTATTATTGTATTGCTCAAAATAATATTTGCATCGCTTTTCGTTTCCTTAATACGTAATTAATCTAAGTTTTGTTCTTTACAGGTTCAGAAATCACGTATAGTTTAGTAAATGATTACTCACATAAATTTGAAGACATGTTAAATGATTTGGAAAAGAATACCTTAACAATAAAGTTTAAAAATTATGGTTTAATTGCTACCACATTGGAAGATGTCTTTATGTCGTAAGTATTTATCTATAGCGTGACATGACATTCAGTAATTCTGACGTGGAAAATATTCAAGTAAAATATAATAAATAAATATTTTTTTTAAGTTAATTTAGACTTGTAGCCTTTGCAGAGCGAATTGTAATAATTTATTTTAATCTAGTGTTGGTGCGGATTTGGCGCCAGTTCATTCGGAGTCTGATGACGCGGTCACTACCACCACCGATTCTACGACCGATGATACGCTTAAACATGAAATTGATTCATCTTTGGAACAATGTAAGTGGCTTAAAATTTGCCAAATGCGTGTAATGTGTGAAAAAAAAGAATATGTCTGTATTCTCAAAATAGGGACTAAGTCCAGTAAGGCTTGGCAAAAGACCACCGACTCGTTCGGGAGAAAATATGAAGATATGATATTTAACTATTTTTAATACGATATGTATTAAAAATAGTTTCTTATCGTCTTTTCTTCCTACCGAGACTGTTACCCGCCATTATTTTACCTACAGCGCAACAACGTATAAAACTGAATTTATTAAATTCTTACATCAATAATTTTTAGCTTAAATCTAATCAGGTTTGTTTGTTAATTTTTAAGTCAATAATATTTTCAGTGGACAGAGACGAGAGCAGTGTGTCAGGCGTATGTCTCCTGTGCCAGCACGTAATAGCGGTGTGGATGAAGCTAGGTCTGGTGTGGATTCGCTCATGGTGGCTTGTGGCCCTCCAATTTTCCACGCCCATTGTCCTAATCAACGCTACGCTTGGCGTATTGCAGTACGTTATGACCTTCGTGCCTACCATTCGGAACAGACTTTTAACGCTGGCAGAAGGGTAAGTAACTATTTTGACCATGTTACTTACTTAAATTTTAAGTATATATATTAAGTATGTTGACCGTAGACGTACAAAGCCCATGCACAACACATACAAATGAGACTTCGTAATCAATTTTTATTTGTATTATTTTAAGCAGTAGTTAATTTCGATTGGCTAAAATCAAAAAATGAAAATATATTTCATTAATAAGCACTCCATGGTAATTGGTTACAGATATACAAGAACAGAAACCATATTAAGCTTCAGCGGAAATTCTTCGTCATTGGGCGCTCTCGCGGCGACTGCCTACGAAATGATTTTTACCAGCTCGGGCATTAGAAATATGGATCTTACTGTAATTGGCAACCAACCTGTCGAGGATTACTATCTGAGTAGGGTAAGTTAATTGATATAAATGAATACTCTCATTTATGAACAAATCATTAAGTTAAAATATACATGGGTTTGCAGTAAGTACAGAAATGAATTTACCTTCACCCGTCGGAGGCCGATCGTAGACACTGTTATGAACTGGGACTGCCAGACTTATTATATAGAAAATAATTATAAAAAACTAAATGAGTAACATATATTATTTGGAAAATAAACTATAGGATCTTTATATTATCATATTTAATCATGTTCATACGGTTCATAATAGGTACTTGCTATGAAAATGAACCAATCATTGATTATTTTCCTAAGATTGTAACAATTATGAAATAAACTCTATATAGGTAACCATTGTGTGCATATTTTCAATGCCTTGACATTGTTGATGTATTTGTTTCCCTAGACCAATGACACGGTTTTGATGGGTACCCTGCGTCACCAGCTGTTGATTGGCTCTACATTCGAGGACGACTCCGCAACTGCCTGGTTCAGCAACTTCGGTCACCATGACGTCGCCATATCACTTGCGAATGTTCACTCAGCTATATTAAAGGCTAAGAATTCAACCGCATTCATGAATGTGTACAACCACCCATTAGAAGCCACATACACTGATCAAGTAAGTTAAATAAATGTTTACTTAAATCCTACACGTTGGAACTCTTGAAACATCAGACAAAAATACTAATGGATTTATGGCTTTTTACTGTTTATTTAAATATCTATCTATCTACATGAGTACAATATTATATGTCATCTATTAATGCTTATTTCAGAGTGACATGCAGTTGATGATAACGATGCTCTCCATGCAGCTAGCTTCTGGTATCGGTAGCAGCGTAGGGATCGTGAGCGCTGTATTTATCATGTTTTATATTAAGGTAAATATATTTCTAATTATTTAACTTTTATAGTCAGTTCAAATTGTCAGTTTTTTGTGACTAATGTGTATGGGTATACTATGATTCTAAACAGACTCCAAAATCAAGAAGAGCTTCCCTATTGTTCTGTATGTTATCTTTTTCGACCTCCATCAAGAAGGAGTTCGTGTTTTATTGTATTAATGATGATGTAAATGTTGCAGGAGCGTATGTCTGGCGCCAAACTGCTGCAGAAAGCAGCGGGCGTACAGCCGGCGGTACTGTGGGGCAGTGCCGCCTTCTTCGACTGGTCGTGGTTCCTTATCACCTGTGTGTCCATCATCATTTCGTGCGCAGCCTTCCAAGTCATTGGCTTATCCACAGCAGCGGAGTTAGGTGACGACTCATTTTAATTACTTACTTTAGTGATGACTTTTACATTGATCAAACCTCGTAGTAATGCGTTATAATATTTCAACCTGCCTTAACATCATTTCTTCTTTCAGGTCGCATGTACTTCTGTGTAATGGTGTACGGAGCTGCCATGTTGCCGTTCACTTACATCATGTCGCACGTGTTCAAAGGTCCCGCCGTCGGCTTCGTTAGCTTCTTCTTCATGAATGTTCTTTTTGGTTAGTAGAAGTGTAAGACGTACCGAATGTATGGAATACTTCCTATCATTTTTATGATTTAGTAAGTAAAATAGTAACTACATAGGTATTCCCGTCATTAAATTTTGTTAAGAACTGAGTCACCATGATACATAACTACGTTTCAAATAAGATGTTCTATATAAACATAGACTTAATTATTCTTAAAGTTTACTGCTGTACAGCACGGATTTAGTTTCATAAAAACGAATTTCTTGTTCAGCTGTTTCCTTTTCTATACTATAACTTGTTTTGTGTATCAGGAATGATGGGTCCTCAAGTAGTGGAGGCACTGTCAGCACCTCAGCTCAGCACGCAAGACGTTGCGAATATTATCGACTACGTGCTGCAGTTCTTCCCGCTCTACAGTCTAGTCACTGCTGTCAGGTAATGTAACTTGCAACGTTCATCTGTCCAAAGTGCTAGGTGCTATATCACTGGCAGGCCTTATGATAAGTGGTTGTGTAAATGTGGGACATATCCTCTGATAAAGGAGCTTCTAGCACCCACTGACTAATTTATATTATGTGACGATTGGTATTTAAACATATTGTTGAATAGTTTTTATTTCAATGTCTCATAATTATTCTAATGTATAATGATTGTAAGTTGTATGTACTTTTAAAAAAAGTGAACCTATTTGTTGTGCAGGTACTTAAATCAAATTGGCCTACGTGAATACACATGCCTCCAGGGTTGCGAGTACTTGCAGGCAGTGTATCCTAATCTGGAGTGCACCATGGCAAACATGTGCGACCACTCTATCACTTGCTGCGGTTAGTATTTACTTCTGCAAATTAGATACCCTTACAGTTTATTTGTTGTCTATATATTATTTAATAAGTCTAATAGTGTATGCGTTCGTTTGTTCAACCATGAAAAGCCAAGATTCTGCATAATAAATGTGATGAAACGAAAATGATGACGAAATTTAAAAACCAAAAAAAAATATTAAAACGATATTTAAATTTGTTATATTATTATTACTTATATAGGTTCAGGAATAAAAAGGCGTTCTGTCATGTACTTAGTCTTTTGTTATCTGTTGCGGAAACTAGTTAATATTGTCTTTAAAAAATAGGCTTACAAAATATAATGCTTCCTTTTTTTCCAGTTCGCGAAAATCCGTACTTTGACTGGGAGGAGCCAGGGGTCATGCGGTATTTGCTCAGCATGACCTTGTCCTGCGTCGTCTTCTGGCTAGTGTTGATGTTCATAGAGTACAGAATTTTACAAAAGGTACGATAAAATTGTTTTATACATATATCCAAAAAATAATGTGATTCTAGCAAAATTGTACTATCTGATAAAATATAATTTCTTTACTATTTATTCTGTAACAAGTAGATAACTACTTATTAATATTCTTTATAAACAATTGGAAATTCATGCCAAAGTCTGTCACGTGGTGCTTCCGACGCACTAAGTCTAGCATGCTGTATTTTTGCAGATAATTACAATTAAAAAGACTCCTCCATCGATCGACGAGAGCACGTTGGATGAGGACGTGTCGACAGAAGCCGACGCGGCCCGCCGCGCTGCTGCCACCAACTGCGCCGACCACGCACTGCTCGCCACCGACCTCGCCAAGTACTACGGGAAACATCTCGCCGTAGATCAAGTCTCATTTAGTAAGTGCCTATGTACCACCTCGTTGGTCTAGTGATCGCAAACTGTCCAGGGTTTGGTCCCGGACCAGTCATTGTTGTTGGATTTTTCATTTGGTAATTCGCAGTAGCAGCACAGCGGCATCACGATGTGTGCCTGGACAATAGGCTCGTCCTCGTTATATTGGGGTCTATTAATGATGTAGTTGGCGAAATGTAGGCCGTGTAGTACTCACACCTTCGAAAAATACAAACATGATGTTATGTTCAATTTTTGACGATTCATCTTGGGTTTTCTAATCAGTGTAATTGTGCTATCTTTACAAGGTGTGAGCGACGGTGAATGTTTCGGCCTCTTGGGCGTGAACGGCGCCGGCAAGACAACGACGTTCAAGATGCTGATGGGTGACGAGTCCATGTCTAGTGGCGAGGCCTTCGTTAGTGGACACTCCGTAAGGAAGAACCTCAACAGAGTACACGAGAATATTGGTTAGTGCTTACCGATAACACATTTGAACTGAGTGAAGGAATAAATAATTAATTATTTCAGTCGCAGAATCCATTACGAATTATTTGTTGCCTATACCTACTTATATAGCTGTCTTTTTGGTGGATTATCTAAACCCCTCCAAATTTGAACTGTAATCGCCTAAAAAAAACTTGGCGTTGTATGATTTGCTTTGTTCAGAACTTTACTCATACGTAAACCATATGAGGTGTTGATACTTATAGTGTACGGTATGTTTTAGGCTACTGCCCTCAGTTCGACGCACTGTTCGGCGAGCTGACAGGTCGGGAGACGCTGTGTATGTTCGCGCTGATGCGAGGCCTACGCGCCAGCACCGCGCTGCCCACTGTGTACACACTCGCGCACGCGCTCGGCTTCATCAAACATCTTAACAAAAGGGTCAGTTGCACGTTTGCTACAAACAAATCGTGATGTGCATTCATTAGTAGTCACCATTATAAGTATCGGAATAAAAGTATTTTAGTGAAAATAAACACATTTCATCTACAGGTAAATCAGTATTCAGGTGGTACGAAGCGCAAGCTGAACACGGCGATAGCCTTCCTGGGACGAACGCGGCTTGTATTCGTCGATGAGCCGACCACTGGCGTCGACCCGGCTGCTAAACGTCATGTACGTACTGGTGTGATACTAATTATTCACGAGTTTTACAATGCTGGTGGGTAGCACATACTTAGGTATTCATATAGGCTTCGACTCCTCCGTTTACCCCGACCAAGGGTAATGTTTCATTAAACGTGTTTGGTTCCTTTATTACCTAGGTATCAGAAGCTAATGACCGTCAGCTTTGTTTCTTTTATAATACTCAATTACTGATATGAACATCGATAGTCGATACGGACTGCTGCATTGTTGTTCAAGAGTCTAAATAAAGGTACGTTTTTCTGTCGGAAGGTGTATTTTGACCCATATCTTCCCTTGTGACAGGTGTGGCGTGCGACACGAGGCGTGCAGCGCGCCGGGCGCGGCGTTGTGCTGACGTCACACAGCATGGAGGAGTGCGAGGCGCTGTGCTCGCGCCTCACCATCATGGTCAACGGCCGCTTCCAATGCCTTGGCACGCCGCAACATCTTAAGAACAAATTCTCTGAAGGTACATATATTGAGATTAGATAGGTACTTGTGATATACAAGCTACCTGCCTAATTTAATTTTGACTAGCCTCGACTTTTCAACCAAGTTTCTAATTGTGAATGAACTAATCTAATGTTTGTTCCTGTAACGATTATACCTACTTACCTAAATTTTTTGAATGCATTGCAACATTGTGAAATCTTAAGATTGTCATCAAAACAAATAATTTAATCTTCTCATGATAAAATCTTATCTCTTTAATTAAATAAATTTCAGGTTTTACGTTAACCATCAAAATGAAAATGGATGAGAGTGCAGATGAATCATCATCGACCAGCAGCGCGAGCAGCGTAACTGAAATCGTCAAAAACTATGTTAATTCTCATTTTAAGAGTCCAAGGATTATGTAAGTTGATTGTAATAATCATTTTAATTGTGTGGCACATTTAATTGAGTGTTAGGTATTGCCAGGCGGTTTGAAATCGATTCGCACTCTGGTAACACAGTCCTGCACTGAAAAACGCTAAGGTTCAATAAGTGTAAATATAGATGGAAGTCGACGACCTGATTGGGGCAATGGCTAAGCGATTAGACTACTGTACTAGGGGTTGAGGGTTCAGACCGCTGAAGTGATAAAAATGTGCGATGCTCAGATGTTTGTCCCGAGTTCTTGCATGTGATATTTCCATGTTTGTAAAACGTACCCACTATACAGAAGAAATCCTGGGGTGGGGTGATTAAAAAAAAAAGTAAATAGTATTATTACTTGTACTTTTTCAGGGAAGAATACCAAGGTCTGCTGACTTACTATCTGCCGGACTGCAGCATGGCGTGGTCACGGATGTTTGGGATCATGGAGTGTGCGAAACGGGACCTTGAGATCGAGGACTACAGCATTTCACAGACCACGCTCGAACAGATCTTCCTACAGTTTACCAAATACCAGCGGGAAGGAGATGAATCATAGCGCTTGACTCACTTCTGGTTTATGTAAATCTTTTGTCTGTGATATAAGTATATATATTATTATTGATCGAGTATCTCGATTTTAAATGCAATTGATACGACTGCGGTAATTATAACAGTGTACATAGGTATTTTATTCAGGCTTAATATAATAGGAATACCGCATGAGTTGAATATAGGCCGTAGATGCAGTATGCATTGCGTGCGCTAGTTAAAAAATTTAGCACATTAATGCGAATAACTTGTTTATTGTACCGCGATGGAAATGAAAAAAACTCAAAATCTAGCAAAAATTGTCTTACGTAATCAATGAAAGACCCCTATGTTGTCCAACTTCAGGCCAAAGGTTATGCATTTCTTTCGATCGAAAGCAAGAGAATTTGTACCTACTTATCTACAAGTAGGTGATACCTCCAAGTACAATAATATTGGTCTTTTTCAAAAATAGTTTTTTTATCAGTTTCGACAAAGTGTCGTACGTATGTATTATTGATTTCAACTTTCTAGTTTTTCTATTATGAGAATTAGTAGTTAGATATTAATAATACCTAGGTATCTAATATAGTAAAGTTTATATACCTAGCTGAGATTATGTTATGAATGAACTATGCTCAAGCGCTTCGCATGCGCCTATTTATTTATTATAGCTAGAACATAATATACTTAGCAATTTAATATAATACGTTATTATTTTCATACCAAAAAGTAATGTTTAGAAGTTACTTGTTATACAATAAATGAGTGTGTGTAATATATTAAGTGTTAGGATAATAAAAATAAATAAAAACGTTTGTAATGTAAATATCCCGTATATGTTTCTTTTGTGGGCTTTGGCCTACACCCGTAATACTTACTCCTGTATCGAGGGTGGTATCTACATTTACATTTTTCAAATGTAAAACGACAAATCACCTTCATGGTATATATTATGATTCCATAGTTGCATGATTCGTAAGATTGCTTAATTTTATAAGTGTAAGCCCTACCTACTAGTTGTAAGTGTCAATTAGGTTAATTAAACTATAAAATACAATATCGACTCTGATTTTTCAAGACTTGATATAGGCACCTACAAAAACAAAAAAGTCGATCTGAGCAGTCGTCGTGACAAAGTAAATGTAACTTTTGAAAATGGTTATCAATTTCTATTTTTGCAATGTAATATTTGCATATACCTTTAATTTTATACAGTTAATACCAATTGCGGGAACTAGCAACTTGACACAACTGGTGTAAGTTTGTCACCTGATAGTTGCGGCAACCGACACTGTTGTTGGTTTTCAAATGGAAGATGTTTCAGATCGTGAGATGAAACTTGCTACTAAGCTCGCAGTTTCTGTAAAATATAGGAACATTTCAATACATTTCAGGTGCGAGTTGAGACGTATAATTATTTACCCATATATGGATAGTTAAATAAAAACTGTTCATAAAATATCCTTAGTTTTATTAAAAATTGTCTATAAACACTACACAATACAAACACCATTCTTATCAAATACAATATACAAAACATCGAGAGGTAAGCAATCCTTAAAGCCAGAATGTTGCATAAATTATAATTAGTTTATACTGTTTAAGCGCAATTATTAAATAATAACTAGCTATTATTATATACTGCATATGAGTTGTGTTGCATATAAGAGATTTGTCATAATACTTTATGTTCCGAGGTAATTGTACTAACATAATTAAAAATACAAACCCCGTAAATAACATGCGCCGAAGTGATATGGGGTATTTGTACGTATTCCTAAATAAATATGTTTATAATGGCATTCAAATAACAATAGATCACAAATCATATCACACAAATTAATATATTGTACAATTGTATAAATAATCATCACAAAATTAGACGTCTAATGGCTGTTTCAGTAGATATGGGAATCATGACCCTTCAAGTTTTAACAGCACTTATTACAGACAATTTCTGTAATCAATAAATACATGTATAGGCCATAGAAATATATTTTATTGAATCGCCCAATATAATTTGTTGATATTTTCTTTAAAACTATTTTATATAAGATAATGGCAAGATCCTTTTGGTATACCTTACACGCGAATCAAATTGTGAATAATATGTATGTAATTTATTATGATTGATCTAATAAGAACCAACGTAATAATACAATATTGAAAAAAACACGACACTGAAACGATAACGACCTGAATAACTTTCTAGTAAGATAAGCACCATTCAATTGTATATACCAAGATTCACAAGCATGATAACGCTTTCACTGTGATTAAGTAAACAGATTTCAATAAGTGTCAATTTCTAAGGCCGAACTCTTGGCACCCAATTTTACATGAGATGTCTTTAGTGGGATGTATTTATAACATAACACCACGCCTGTATTCCCTGAAGGGGTAGGCCGCAGAGGTGCACATATAGTACATACACATAAATATGTACATATATGGGATATACTCCTTATAAGAAAATTCTATTGTAGGGATAGCGTATCAGACCTTGTTTTGATAATACTAAGTTAGGTTTTTACCTGCCTAGCGTGTACTCAATACTATTAACTTAAAATTACACTCATAAACAGAATTGGTTAACTTAATAGTTTATTGAATATAAATTATGGTACTTTGCGAATGTGTTCAGATCTAGTATATTCCTTTTCAATAAAATGGAATGGCGATATCTCCTACTACAATTTCATAAGCGCTATGTAAAGATCACAGTAAAAAAAATATTGCACATGAATTTTACATTAACATAATATATAATAATTATGCCTATCACAAAAGCTATACATAATTTTGGTGGCCATTTATGAATCAAAGTAGCAGTATTAATTTTTATATGCACTTCGTGATTGCATAAACCTTACATGAAATCATGTGTTGTTTGGTTAGACCGTTCAGTCACAATACGTATATGCAAAATTTTATATTAATTGTATATTAAAAAGAGTTATCGAGCTGCATTTAAATAACTATTCAAATAATATTATATATTTTTGGTGAATCATTCAGGAACTGAAAATACTTTCAAATATCGATTTAATAATCCGTGTAAGTATTGTAAATTGTATGATAATAGACCACGAATCGTTGAGCGTTCATTGTGACTAACTGTGTTCTAATCAGTTTTAGTGTTCTAATAGCGTGAGGTTTTAATAAATAGTCCCCTATCTACTACAGTACCTTTTAACCATTGGTACATCAAAAAAACCAAGCGATTGTACGAAAAGTTTATCAAAATAGTGTGTTCCATCGCTGCATAGGTAGTCGTCAGATTATAGAACAATGCAAATCACAGGATTTTCAAATACGGAGATTCGATACTTTAAATAGACTAAAGATTTATTAAGTACAATATGTACGTTTCATATGTCAGATTTTACAACATTTACATTTTATCTATAATGAAGAATTTTATAAATTCCTAGTAGATCTATTGCATTTTAGTATATTTTACTTGTATGCATTGAGTATACAATTATCAAACATATAACAACAACATTTAACGATACAGTTGGAATATATTATCTAAATGAGTTAAATCCACATATAAAATATTGAACATTTATACTATTTGCCTCGTTTTTATATTCATACAAATACGTATTTAAGTACTATATCTAGTTGTAGTTATCCAAAGTTATACAAAAAGACCTTTGGATTTGTTACTGTATGTATCGTAATCGATAATAGCTCAAAACAACTTATAATATAGAATCATACACGATGGTATAGGTGATATTGTGGACAGTAATTTTTAAAACTACAGTGTAAAGAGAGTAGATAACAAAATCTTTTTAAAATTTAACCTACCCGTGGTGAAGTAAATCAAAGCTTTTCAGGAAGTATATTTTGTTCTATAATCGATTACGCGGATTGAAATTCGATTCATCACCGATTGTCACGTCGTTTACCCTGATGCTACAGTTACATTACTATTTAACAAATCAGTAGTTTTCTCAGGCCTGGTTCGCACCTTGTAGTCTTGTGAATGTTAGGAATACCTGTTCCAGCGTGGTCTGCGACACGGAGTAGTCTTCAATAGGATACAGCGTGCGAGCTTCCTCCATGATGGCAAACACTCGCCACCATGGCAAGCCCACGTCGTTAAGGTAGTAAGTACTGATGCCCAGGTATGACTCTCTGTAAAGTCAACGTCAATTAGATAACTGTATAATCAGTAACTATAGTGATGATACTAAAGGCCCAAGTTACTTACATAAGTTTTGCATCGTTGAAATTTTCTGTAATATAGTTATTGATCCTGGCTACGTCTGCATCTCTGTTGGGGCTGGATTTGCATTTCACTATTAATGTATAACCTGAAAATAATTTGAAGTTTTACTTAGCGACATTTCGTAACAAAGTTAGAATAAAATTGAAAGGAAAATGTACAAGTTTTATATAGAGGTGTACAATAAAAATGAGTCTATCTGTACCCTGTGAGAACTTGTTCTTAAGATGCTGCAGCGGGCCGAGGCAGTACAGGCGGCCGTTGACCATGACGGTGAGGCGCGAGCACAGCGCCTCGCACTCCTCCATGCTGTGTGACGTCAGCACCACGCTGCGCCCGTCGCGCACCACCGCGTCGCTGATGCACGACCACACCAGACGCTTGGACGCCGGGTCCATGCCTGATGACAACACAATTCAAATATTTAAGTAGTGCACATTTGCAGAAGAATCTTATTTTAAATTTATATATTTTACCTGTAGTGGGTTCGTCAAGAAATACTAGTGGAGAATCTCCCAGTAACGCAACGGCTGTGCTTACTTTTCTTTTAGTACCACCACTACATTCATGTATCTGAAAAATTAACAAACAAACAATTGTTGTTTATAACTAACTATATAAACTATATAAATCATAATTAACTAAGGTTTTAGCCAACAAAAAAATAAATCATGCAAAGGGAGGGGCCGATAGAAGCCACTAATGCAGGGGTCGGTAACCTGCGGCTCGAGCGCCACTTGCGGCTCTTGGATGTGAAGCTACGGCTCCTTAGGTCCATACGCAAACATTTTATAAAGACATTTAAATAACGGAAACTTTATTAATGCAAGTACCTACTATTTATTGTTGGCAGGAAAAATATTTGTGGCTCTTTAAACACTTCGAAGTTTTGTAAATTGCAATTTTTGACTCTTCCGACTCAAAAGGTTGCCGACCCCTGCAGTCTGCACTAGTGCATACTTGCAGTCTATACGAGGGTCAAACTGAAAGTTCTTAGAACTGGCCACTTATAAACAATATAATAAAAAAATAATTCTAAAATTTGAAAATAGAACTCTTTGCCAATATTACTGAGTATATATTTCATTAATTTGTCATTTGTTTTACGATTTGGCGGCAAATTGAAAATTGTCTGTGTCACGTCAACATGAATTTAACACGAGAAAATTTTCGTGCAATGATTTTTTATGACTTTCGATGTCATTTAAGTCAACAAGAAAGTTATGATAGACTACGATTGGCCTTTCACGATGAAGCCCCATCTCGTGCGACAGTTTACAACTGGTTTAATGAGTTTAAACGTGGTCGCACTAATCTCACTGATGATTTACGTGAGGGATGGCCTTCTACGGCGACGACTGAAGATAACATCTGTGTTGTGCGGCGTATGATAGAGACTGACAAAAGAGTGACCTATCAGCAGATTCGGACAAGCTTAGGCATCGGTATGAGTCAAGTGCACAAAATCCTCCACGAACATTTAGCAGTCAGGAAGCTTTGCGCCCGGTGGATACCTCATAATTTGACTGAGGCTCAAAAACTCCATCGTGTGGATTGGTGCCGTAAAATGATTGAAAGATTTAACGGAGGTGACTCAAATGCTGTGTTCGACATACTAACAGGTGACGAAAGCTGGATTTACTGTTATGATCCTGAAACCAAAAGACAATCTGCTCAGTGGGTGTTTCCTTTCGAGAGGTTGCCAACTAAAGTGAAGAGAGATCGAAGTGCGGGAAAAAAAATGGTGGCCTCGTTCTTTGGAAGGATAGGTCATTTCGCAACAATTGTGTTAGAGGATCAAAAAACAGTTTCTGCAGAATGGTACACTACCAATTGTTTGCCACTTGTCTTGGAAAAAGTTCGAGAGAAACGACCTCGCAGTAGGATCCTCCTTCACCACGACAACGCCTCGTCGCACACCGCTAAGCGAACGATCGACTATTTGGCGACATCAAACGTTGAATTACTGGGTCACCCGCCGTATAGCCCCGACCTCGCCCCTTGTGATTTTTATTTATTTCCAAAAATTAAAGAAAAACTTAAAGGAAAGCGGTTTATGAATGCTGAAGAAGCGGTGGCTGCGTATCGCGATGCCATTGAAGAGAACCCTAAAGACGAGTGGGCAAAGTGCTTTTCCCAGTGGTTCCATCGCATGCAGCGGTGTATTGACGTGAATGGACAATATTTTGAAAAGATATAATAAAACTAATAACTGGCTAATGTAATCAGTTTTTGATTTTCTAAGAACTTTCAGTTTGACCCTCGTATTACGTATTTCCACAGGTATTCCACATGGCGGTTACACTCATGATTATTCAAGTTCATCTTACCTTTTTATCATAGTGCCTCAAGAATCCCAGCGTGGTGGCCAGGTGTAAAGCGCGCGTGTTGCCCTCTTGCACCGGTATGCCGCGCAGTAAGCAGAAGATACGCAGCGTCTCGCGACCTGTCAGGTTGTCGAACAACGCGTCGAACTGTGGGCAGTAGCCTGCGACACAACAAAGAGAATAAACCGCGGAGAAAATTAATGCAAACATATATTTAAATGAGATCTTTAGGATCAGATATGGCCTAACATAACAGGTCTGATCCAAGAAAAGTGATGTGTCTTGTATGTGACATCATACCTAATGACTTCACGTTTCAGTTGCGAGGCTAGAATGGGCGCGATTTAAAGTCAAGTTACCCCTTTTTATACTGAACGGATGTCCATCGCTATCCCGCGTCGGCTCGCAAAGAACAGAATTAAATACTGTATACTTGCAGTTTAATAAATAATATGAATCAATAATAAAGACTAATATCTATCCATACTAATATTACATAACAAAGTAAAAAACACTAACATAATAAATAGCAATAAAGTTCAACATTGTACTAACAAATATTTCAATATACGGCTATCCACGCCTTGCCGGTGTAAAACTGGCTTTACATGAATGCGGCGTACTCACCGATGTGCCGGTACACGTCCTGCAGGTGCGTCTTGATGGACAGGCCGTGCACGAAGGCGTCGCCGGCCGAGATGTGCGCGTCGCCCGTCAGCATGCGGAACGTGCTGGTCTTGCCCGCGCCGTTCACACCCAGCAAGCCAAAGCACTCGCCCTTGCTTACCGCTAACGCACAACGATCATTTTAAAATAAGGACCCGAATAAGTTCGGTTTAAAGAATTTATTCTCATAAGAACAATACATAGGTTCACTTACAATGAGATACAAAGTGTTTCTTATAAATCTAAATAAATACATTTTGCCTCCGATGCGTGTTGGTGAAGTTATACAATACAATATATGGGAAGAATGTGCTGTTAAAGGCTAAGTTTACCGCACGGAATAATACTTTGGAAGATAATACTTATTTTGGGTTTCCACAATAAACAGGAGAAATTTCAAATGTGAAGTAGCGTCTGACTAAAAAGATTCATTTTCAGTGTCGAAGTCTAAATGATTGCAGAAACCGCGTCAGTACTATTCACAGAACAGTTTTTAATGACATGTCGTTGCATATCATACAAAAATGATACAATAGAAGATGTGTTTGGGATTAAATACAAGCAGTGAAGCTTACCAAACGTGAGTCTGTTAACGGCGAGGAAGTGCTTGTAGAACTTGGTGAGGTCGCTGCAGACGAGGCTGTGCTGCGCGCCTTGCACCCTGGACAGCGCGTGCACGCGGCTGCGCTCGGCCGCTACGTCGCTGTCCTCCTCGGCCACGGCCGGCGCCGGCTGCGTGCTCGACGTGTAGAACACCTGACGACACGCACATGGACAATACATAAATAAATACCTATCACATGACAAAAAAATTGCCCTTTTTAGATAAGATGACTAAATGGAATCCTGGTTTAGGGTAAAAATGGTATAACATTGCGTGTATATTACTTTGTATGCATTAGGTACGTGCTTCTTTAGTGCAGTTTGTTATACATACATATATATATATATATATATACAGACCAACAGTAGCGTTCAATTTAAAAGAATTAGAGAATTTGTACTATACTACTGTTTTATAATAAATTACCTTATTCAAAAGTTCGTATTCCTTGATGAGTAACAAAGTAAATGCGACGATCCCGACCATGCTCATCATGAACAGATATCTACCGATGCCGGGCTCACTCCATTGCATAAACGGATCGTCGTCGACTGAAAATATCAGGTACATATTTATGTCGATGAATATTTAAGTTGCTTAAAGCAGATATAACGGCAGCACTTTATTTTGTGTCTTATACAAGACCTCCAAACCTGAGCTGGTTAGGTTATCTTCAAAATACACACATCACCGTCTAGGATTTAAAAACAACATTTCGGAAGATACTCATCAAATCGTGTCATTTGTGACATATTTACAACATCAATAGCACATTTCATGCGCAAGTGCGAAAAGCATCATCATTCAAGACAATAATTATAAGAGACCCTTAATAGCTTATATTTTTCTATTTTTATAACATAGAAGGTAAGCAGTTAGGTGACAAAGGTAATAATAATACAGATAGAGAAACTATTAAGATTCCTTAACACAAACTGCGACATAGTAGGCACAATAAAAAACTATTGCGACTGACGGGGTGTACTAAGGGTTAGGCGATTAACACACGGCACCGCGCACCGCCGCGGTTGGCGGTGAAGCGGATCTCGTGTCGCATTGATCTCTATTAAATCCGTCGATGCCTAACACACGTACGCCGCCTGACCGCGCGTTCGAGCGGTGCTCTCACCGCCACCGCCTCTCCGCGCGGCCGGCCGCGCTGAAGGGCGGTGCATCACACACGGGGCGCCGCATAACCGCCACCACTTCAGCGTCCATTCTTGCCAAACTGGTCAAATCCGCGTTAAATCCAACGACGCGGACAGGCGCGTAAACCGCCTTACCGCGCGGGGTACCGCTTCGAAATCCGCTTATCCGCCACCGCCCTCCGCGGCGGCGCGCGGTGCCGTGTGATAATCGCCTTAGGTGAGAAGATTGTAAGGAAACTATTGATTGAGGGAGAGATTGTAAGGGAACCTGGAAAAAAAGAAAGCTTGTTTTGCTAGCTAAACAAAATAACTCTAGTACATAACACGCACCCACAAAACTCACTTACTACAACACACGGAGAGGTTGAGTTGATGACAGATGGTGTGGCGCGTGCAGTTGTCGATGTTCAGCTGTCCGCACAGCCCATCACACGCCAGCAGTGAGAACGAAGACACGCTCATGTCCCTGGAGAGAGAAAATAGTGAAGGTCCCCGGGACAGAGAGGGCAAGGGTCACGCGAAATTAAGAAATTACGGAATTCGTTTTTTTAAGGGGTTTCATGGGCTAAATGAGCATACTGAGGCATGAGTAAACTTGCGGCCGTCTGTCTTAAAACAGCTTAGTATTTTACCTTCTATGGTACAATATGCGTGACTTAAAAAGCGTGTTCGAAAATATCGCACATCTTTACCGCGAGTAAAATGATAGATACAAAATAATATTAATAACAAAATATATTACCTGAAACTTCTACTGATGCAGTAAATAGGCAACGGAGAAAAAATCCAGTCGAACAGATGAGCGTAAAACGGACTGCCTACTTCCGGTAATCTCAATAATTCGGTGATTAAAAATGGCATGCAACCTGATAAAATAAAAATTATGAGTTTATTATTTAATAACTTTGTTCCCACGTCTTATTAGCTTCATACAAAAATGTTTGATAATAAGGATAGGTAAACAACCATATATAAAGAGAGCATGGATTTGAAACAAACTAGATAATTTAAGTACTTGGTAATAGGTATTTTGTATGAAACAGAGTCTAAATGCACAATTCTTAACATTCTGGCTCGTGAGATCTGGGTGATTCCAAACTTTTAACAATAAGTAATTTAAAGATATCGCATGACATTTATATAAAAGCTCAGTCTTAAGTATAGATATTGCAAAAAAAGATAATCTCACCGGTAAATATATTCATAAAGCACATTTTCGAAAAGCCTGTAGCAGCGGCTTCGAAATAGAAAGATGCGAGGTAGTGTAATGGTATTGTCGCCAGCGAGAACACCATTAAGACTAGAAGTACTCTGCCTGCAATGCAATATTTGAAGCACATTATACTACTGTATCATATTATGTATTCTGCAATGGAATAATTGTAAAAAACGAGGACTTTTTAAAATAAACAAACTAGCTTTACATACCTAATTCAGAAGGTGTAGAAAGGGTGCTTTCTTGAAAACAAGCGAGAGTAAGTATTATACAGAGGTACACTAGGAACAGCCACAGCCAATCCCACACGAACGCTGTTACCCACATAACTGCGGGACGAACGCCCGATACGCGCTGAAGCAGTTTTGCGCCGCTTATTCGCTCCTAGTAATATAATACACATTCAATGAACATATTATTACCAAACAAGTATAAACTGATACGTAGCTTTCACTGATATGCATAGGTAAGGAACAGATAATAGACAAATTAATTTGAAATTTAGGAATTTTACAAATAACTTTTATAAGCTTACTTTAATAACGAAGAGGACAAGAAACGCAGTGACGAAAGCCATACAAAATCCGATGTTAAATGCAAACTGGAATCCCATACTGCTGCCTGAAGCCATGACTTTAACCTGAAACAATTTGTTCATTTTAACTGGCATAAGGTTACAATAAAAAAAAAGGTCTCATGTACACGTTCGTTAAGATAATTATACTTCATACATCGGTTTTGACGGCGATGTGCGGTACGAACTAATCAATACAACATTATTGGGTCAAGGAATGTCGCGTGTTTAATTAAAGTGTGCCTCTTAACTTTCAATTAGAGAACTATTCGTACGTCATCAATGTGCCATCAAGATTCAACATTCCAAGAGATGTTGGTTTGGTATAATAGTGTTTTTTACTAGTGGTCTTAAACCTGCATACCGTATATAACCGCCATATTCAACATTTACTGAAGATTTGTTAAAATACCTGCCATCAACTCGGCACACATCCAGACTCCGTGCTGGTATTAAGAATTACTTAATGCAAAAAACCTAGGACCTCATACTCAGCAGTCGCGTTTAGCGGCCACTAGAACCGTCATCGCTAAAAGGGACGGTTTGAGATTTGCCTATGCCCGCTATTGAACTTATACCTAAAATGGTTACTAAATATCACTTACTAGATGTTCAATGGAGTACGGTAGGGGGTGATTGATGACCTCCAAGTTGCTCCCAGGCGACAATGCCTTGAGGATCGCATTGTTGACAAGCGCGAGAGATATCGCTGAGTCATGATAGCCATAGTTACTGAACCAAGCCGTGATGTTGTTCTGACCAAACGTAGCACCCATCAGAACCTCGTTCCTCACACGGCCAAGGTCTTCATTGCTCTAACACAATAGTATCATGTTATAAATGTAATAAAAACTAGAATTTAGCGAGTTTTTTCAGTCAAAAACATTTTTTGTTATAGTTTAATTACTTAACACTGAATTGAGTAACTATAACTTGTTTACATCCTTATACATACCAGTTTGAGATAAAATTTCCCTAAGTCTGAAGTCCCTATGTCTGTAAGCGCCATTCCCGGGTATGTGGATGTTTTAAAGTAATTCTTGAACGCCGTCATAGTTTTAGCTTCTATACCGCCGTCGGGGACATTAGCTTGGGATAGTAGCGTTTGCGTAGTCTGAAATCCGCTCTCTAGGCTTAACTTCAACGGTGGCAGTTGGGATAAGAATTTCCAAGACCTTGATATTATCACAGATATCGTTATGTTAATTATAGGAGTTACAAATTGTATGAACGCAGTCAGCTTGTTTCTCATTGTGTTGTAGGCCAGTTTTAAAAACATTGCTTTAATGTGATTTCTTAAAAGTTTCAATCCGCGAACTTTTTGTATTGGGAGGTTGTCCGCTAAAATAAAACAATACATAATAGTACAAATCAATCTTAAGTGTTTACAGTTGGTTAGATTTTGGCATTTGGTCTATTACTTACGTGGATTGTGAGCATTAGGCATCGGTAATACAGCACAGTCATTGTACAGTTCAGGGCCGGAACGATTACTTGTTTTCGCTGAAGCTGAATCGACATCCTCCGCACCTGCCCTATAAAAAGTTTGCTTAATGTCTTATAAGTTTACACAGATAACATATTTTTTAAGAATAATAATAATGATTACTACGTACTTCATGAAAACCTCTTCTAAACTTGTAACAGCAAGTCCATAGCTAGAAACGTGCAGACTTTCTTTTCTCGCCTCAAATTCTTTGAGCATATCCGGGAATTTACTAACTTGATCACTCGGTAGGATGTAAGTTAATTCGGAACCTGAAAGTGAACAATAACGTTCAGTAACGATACCTGAACTAATAAAAATAATACGTAACCGTGACCTTGGTAAGCATAATCCGGTCAACGAACGCTAATTGTTACAGCAGTATATTTAGAGGCCCAGTAAATTAAGTATTTTACAGTTATGTATAGTACCTAGATAATGCTGAAATAACGAAAGATGGATTATAACCAGGAAGTTGAAAAATAACATTTTTACTTACCGATGTTAGTGTTTTCTTTGAGGTCAGGTACATAGAATCTGAAAAATTTTGTTATTTCATCTGTGTCGCAGTTTTCCCCCTTAACAATGGTGATTTTATATCCGATGCCGTAGTGTTTCTTCAGGAAGTATGGCGTGCCGATACACTGCAGTCGACCTCCGGACATAATAGCTATGCGATCGCCCAGCACATCCGCTTCGTCCATAAAATGTGTCGTGAGTATCATTGTTCGACCTGAATAAAATCACCGTAATTTATACTCTCGTCGTAAGATCATGTTGGGTACCTACTTACTTAAAATAATATATTACTTTATGATGATAAATACATGCATTAATTCAGCATTTAAATAAAATAAATAATGGTTACTAAACTTAGATCCGTAAAAAATAAAGTCAGGGCATTCATTATGATATTTACATATTTATTGTGTATCTACCTATTTGTTACTCCATTATATTAACTGCTAACAAAATACACTTTGGTATAACATAATATTATGTCATAGTGACTGTGGGTGTATTCTATTTCGTACTATCGAACCTATAGTACAAACACATCGATGGGGTAAATGTTTGTAGTGGTATTCACTGATGCTTCAACAGTATAAACAAAGTGTTTGAAAGGTTTGTAGTGAAGGACGAATTGCTAGGTTGTTGTCTGCAACTACTATAGAAGCCTATTTGAGTTTTATAACCAAACGAGGTACCTACAACATATTATTGACCTTTATGTTAATGAAATGCCACTATTAACAAATATGTCCATTGTAGGACGACAATCTAAAACATCTTTATAGGAAGTAGATACCTATCTAAGTAGCAATCTATTTATATTTTGTACCGACTCTACTATCGATTTAGCTGTCACGCCGTCAGTTACCATTAATTTCTTACAACCACTTATTGCTACGTTATTCTAGCTGATATGGTAATACAGCGATAAATGACACTAGTAGGCGTTGAATAGGTACTTTAGGTGAATTGCATTTTTATATGATGTTATTAGTTGTATAATGGTCCACATATGATGTAAGGCCACGTTTATATAGTGTCAATAGCAAACAGCTGACTCAAGATCAAAATATAGAAGGAAACTATGTAAGTTGGTAGGGAATATAATTGATTACAAATAAACTTGCAAGAATGTAAATAATCTTGAGTCTATTATCAAAAACTATAGTTAAAGCGTGTTTAAAGCTATATCAAGTCTAACTCAAACAATTGTGTTATGTTATAATTATTTAAATAAGGCATAGATAATTGATAATTCACTAAGATATTGTATCAGAGTATACCTTTCTTTTCTTTCTGCAGTAGGTCCCAGAGCGCGCGCCTGGCGGCCGGGTCAAGGCCGGACGTAGGTTCATCGAGCAGCACGACGCGCGAGTTGCCGCACATCGCAGCCCCCACAGACAGCCGCCGCTTCTGACCCCCTGACAACTTGTTCGATGTCACGTCGCGCTAATAACGTTGACAATAAGTAAAAAAAATTAAATGTTTGTCGAAAATTATGAAAACTCTTCTTTTCATACAGAGCAGCCTGAAATAATCAACGGTATCTACTAATATTTAACGGTATCAATATTTACTGCCAACCCACACAATGTATATACAAGCTATAATTCTGTTAAGTTGCTATACAATGTAGCCTATAATAACATATACGTAATCGGCCGACGGAAACATTGATCATAACTAAGTTATATTTTTTCCATCCTTAACTGCCATATAATCTTTCTGCGAAGTAATTGCGTAGGTTGGTACAGAGGTCAGGTATGGAAGAAAAAACAAAGCAGTGACGTCAGTGCCTTGCTGTTAGAGACACCAACATAATTTACATTTGACAAGCGTACGACTAACCTTTTCCTCCAAATCCAATAGTTTGACAAAATGATTGACTTCATCATTTATTTTAGACTTCGGTACGCCTTTTAATCTTGAATAAAATATGATGTGTTCGGCGACCGTGAGGTCTGGGAAAAGCACGTTGTGTTGTGGACAGATGCCCAGAGACTTGCGAGCTAAGGCAGTTTCATTCACTATATTGTATCCATTGATATACGCAGATCCAGAGCTCGGTGGAACCATGCCTAAATAAAGGGTAAAACACAATTCAAAATGAATAACTTACTTATTATTTTGGAAAGAACATAGGTACTTATGTTACAAAGTGCGTGCATAATTTTCATTAACTGATATCATTATGAGAAAGTTACATTTCTATAGTGCAATCGGAACAGCTACAATTATTTAGTTAACTGGGTTTAATTGGGCACTTGAACGGCACGGCACGCGAGTGGTAACTTGCTCCGGTTGCCCGTAGAGTTCCGAGAACGACTCTGTCTGTACTTAGTATCTTTAGTAAAAACCTTTTTAGTGTTTGTTTTAAGCAATACATTTGGAAAACAACTTAGGACTTGAGTATTAGTGATGAAATTAGTATCTACTAATATTTGTAATTTAAATTGAGTTAAATAAGAATTTTAAAATATCTACTATTATTATGTACAATGCTCATCATTGTATTTCTAGTATTGTGATGGTAATCATTATAAGTTATCGACGCACAATCATAATACACGCTGGATGCCCGCTGGCAACATAATCGAAACAACGGGAAATCCTTTTCCTCGAGATTTTAACTAACTTCTATAATCATTAGAAGGTAGCACATAATGTTGTATCCACAAATTACTAAAGAGAAACCTAAGTATATTACGGTAAAAAAAACTCCCATGTTCACAGTCATGTTATTTCATATAGGCTAAGAGCACTTACAAAACGCCAAATTCAGTTACGCTAGCTATATAATATTAGGTGCGCAAGTAGAGAAAAACTTAAGAATTGCTTACATAAGATTTTTGTTGATTTGGTCCTATACACTTAGGTACCTACTAGTATGTTACCAGCGACATGTTTCATTAAAGAAGCTTTCAAAGAAAATAGGAAATTAATAATAGAAAGTAAATACTATCAACTACTAATCTTAGATCAATAATAAATAGATAAGAACCTGTAAGCATGGATATCGTAGTCGTTTTACCGGCACCATTGTGACCCAGTAACACAGTAATCTCGTTTTCATACATCCTTAGGTTTAAGTTATCGACGGCTCTTTTACGACCTTTGTATATTTTAGTTAGATTCTGAAAAAAACATATATGTTAACAATACTGTTGAGACATCATTGTTCATTAGACGGCATTTTGATATCGAATGAGTCATGGATAGCTAACGATCGGAATGAATAGGTAGTAGGTATTAGTCAGTAAAGTGAAACCTATTACACTTTAAAACCATACAAATTCTTTAATCATTAAGCTAAAGGAAAAATATATAGTTTCTTGACTTGACTTGACTTGACGTATAATGTGATGAATAACACGTTGTTATAACAATGACAAAAAAAGCTGCTTTGTTAGTTTATTTTATTACTAATTCACACCATTTTATAACGCTTTTATTGCGCAAATAACAAGCTTAAAGCTACAAAGTCCGGAACTAAGATCTGTACAGCGAATTCATAAACACATAAATATTGGTTGAGAACTCATCATATTATTTAAGGATGGGAAAAAATCCCTTGTAACTGCTAACAGCCAACCTAGTAAACTTGAGATGAATCAAACAGACGACTCTAGGTTTTAAACTTTCATAAGTTTTAAGCTTGCCGTGCGTATTTAGTATGTACGATTACATATTCCTGGCTACCAATTTTTCATACATAGTATTTTTACCACGCGACACGGTATATTATGTACTTGTATTTCCTACAGTTCGTATTTGCGGTGAGCTTAAACTGGGGGAAACCTGCTTGCATCACTTACTTGTATGTTTACGCCCATTGACACACCCTTCGGCTCGTCGTCGTGGATAACCTTCAACAGCGCATCATTGTATTCCAGATCCTTCGAGTACTTCCTAGTTATCTCTAAAAGTAGAAGTATTGTATTACAAACCAATGTATTCTAGATAACACAGTGAATAAAGCACGTTAGTCACTACTACATAAAGTCGTATGAGGTTTAAAGTTCTTTTGTTCATAATATAATTTATCGTAATTTGTGAATTCATGGTTATTGACTATTATTGACTGAAATCTTTGCGGTTTATTAATTAATTGCGTACCTACTTTGTTTGGTATTACATCGGCGTTTTCCGCATAGGATTTGAAATGAGCATATAAAATGGAGTTTATAAAAAGCTATAAAAATTTGTCCGGACTGAAGATAGAGTGATAAATGTGGCGAGCAGAGAAAGGCCGAGGTGGTTAAAATGGATGGTTATGCGAAAAATGATACGGACACCAAAACAAATTGGAAAACATCTGTATTACGCCGACTACAAATGATTGGATTTAAGGTAGTTAATTTTCCTTGAGTTCTCAAGGATCCTTTTGTAGTAGTGTATCCCAATAGTATATATTATATTTACTCACAAGTATAAAAAACCGTTAAATTAAACAAATAAGTAGGTAGTTTCTTAATAGGATGTTGGAGACGAAATCAGCAAGAATTCATGAGTTAGCTGTTAGGTCGTTAAAAGACAACGTGATAAACGCTGTAAACGACGTACCTAGTATTGATTTTATAAGTACATAATATTTCTTTACCTTCATTCAAAATGTACTTACAATTACAATTTGGTAGATTAAATAATTTATTTAATCCTCCATTTAACGAAAGAAACATTACATATAGTCATCAACCTTATTACAAGAACGGCAATATACTTCGGCCGGTATAATAACAGCAATGCGCATACAGGCTTAGTAATAAGTTTGATAGTAAAACGGTAAATGATTGACAGAAAAGTAAACTGAAAGCGAACTTCTAACAAACAAATGAAACAAGCAAGCTCTAAACATTCGTAAACAGTACCTAAATGAAATTTCGTGTAATGTACACTTCTCTTGAAATATTGATAAGTGCTCAAACGAAACTTTATTAATAGAATATGTTATTGGTTATATCACACATTTAGCTCTCTGATAGTGCCTCAATTTCGATATTCAATACGTAAGACTTACCTGCCACTTTACCCTTATTCGGTCTCCAAAAGCTTTTAGTGAATGGGAAGTACCAAGGCAACGGGACTCCGTAGAGGCCAGGCCGTATTTTCTCTACGTACATAGCAATAAGCATATATAGTATGGAGTCAAGGATCAGCATAAGGACGATGTGGCCGGGCTGCAGCTGGTCATGGTATGATATAGGAGTGAAAAACTCATTCCACTGTAGACCTAAGGAACATTCGGAGTTTTAACAGAGTGATCACGCGGTGCCATGTGGCTATATATAACGTATATAAACTTTAACTTCTTATTCATAAATAATTTTTTATTTTTTTATTTACTAACACAATTTGTATTTAATTTATATATGTTAGTCTGTAAGGTATATATCTATGGGCCATTGAAGCCTGAAAATAAATGATTATTATTATTATTATTATAAATGATAAACAAATTTCAGGAATTGATAATAGATAAATTAATTTTACAATATTGTTTAATTATAAAACATTTGTAAAAGATGACAGACGCATAGGTACGGCAATATTAAGTAAATTAGTTTATCCTGGACTTTAAAGCTAAACAATGCAACATCAATTTTACAATTCAACATTGCCCTTATTATGTAGGTACCTAAATATATGCATGGCAGCTAAATATAGATACGGTAATAAATCAAGAGATGAGTAAAAAAATGGTCAAGGGCATCAAGATCTAACAAACAAGCGTGGTTTATCAAACCTGACCTTTGATATAAAGCCATTGCTTTTTTTATATCATCTAATCGTAAGTCAAAGCTATGAACGAATTTCATTGAAAATATAACGTGTGAACACACAAATTATGCAATTTCCTGGAGCAGACTGTCACCCGATAAAATAAGCCCACAGGCCCAATTGTGCCGTGCGGAAGGCACACAGACAGGACTAAGGGGTCGGCCAAAACCTACTGTTGGCACAATACATACAGGATTACAATTGAAATCCGAAAAAAATATTAGAGTTTGAAATATCGTAACAAGATTATTTAGTAAGATTCCGCTTCCTATTGGCTTGCCGAAAAATTATTGAAGATCCATGTAGATTATTACAAGATGACACGACAAACAGGTCAGTTAAGGAACATGTTTAAAACTTAAATTTTAACTAAAGCATCTACATTATTGAACATCGAGGTTGCTTACTTATTCAAATAGCTTTTTCTCCTTACTACCCACACCTTCGAGAAGGACGCGCTAAGGTTTAAATAAATAATTTAGCTCTTTGTTATGTCGATTTATAACAGGCCTTTCTCAACATAATAACACAGTAAGTAGACTTGATAGAATTCTTTACAGCACAAACATACCTAGGTAAGTGCACTTATCTACGTATAATATTTGCGTTAAAAGTAATCCCTGAAATATTGCTTTCGTAATAGATACATATAGGTAATATAAGAGTATTTCGATAGGTTTAATTTACTAATATAATTTACACTTACCTCTCGATGTTCCCTCGCACATGATGATCATTTGAAATGCATATCCCATAGCGGTGTTAGATATCAGACTTAATATTAGTTTAGTCGTCAGGCTGATGTCTTCGTAGAGAACTTGAGTCAGCATGAATATAGAGTAAGCCGAAAACCACGCAAGTCCCATAAACGATGCAGCAGTATTCGCTGTGAAACGGTATATTACTTTAATAATTATGCTAACATGTGACAGTTCCCACTAAAATAGTGTATAATCAATATTGCCTCATTATTAAGGTTATGTTGTTTTGTGCCGGTGAAAGACATAGTCGCCTATTGCGAATCCTTATTATACTATTGTCTCTTGATATTTTGATTTTTGACGTATCGATTGGTGAAGGTTTTATATGTAGGTATTATAAGTGTCGCGGGTTCGATCAAGGCACGGAACATTCTGACCGAGTCTAGGTATGTTTTAAAAATTTACAAAGTGAAATTTTAAAATAATATAATAATATTAAATTACCTCGAGAAAAGAAGACGCTGATCATAAAAGAAAATGATAATGAGGCTATGACGAACAGCGTCAAAAAGAAAAACAGAACACTCCATGGTGTAAACGTTAGTACTGAATACCCGTCGCCGGCCACCGTCCGGTTGAATGGTATCTAAAATTGTCACACATAAATTTTATTAAAGAAAACAATCACAGTCCTAAAACAGAATGAAAAATATTTCATAAGCTCTATCAAGGCCTGGAATTTGAAGGGCAAGGCCTTTTGTAGTCAAGGACGTGTTATAACTACATGTCTACATGCTCATTATGGTCCCGGGTATCAAGGTTTTATAATCAATACAGCGATATTGGTTTATTGCACTTCTTCTCTTGTTTAATCTAAATTTTTCACTGACTATTTTCCTACGTCAACCATACGACTAAAGTTAAATTTTTCATGTCCAACCTTGAATTTACGTTATTTGTGGGACATTTATTTATAAGCATAGCTACTTTGTACATGTTTATTCCTATGTCTAATACCTATTACTACCTATACTTATTATTACTATAAGCGCGTTTATTACCTATTTCTAATACCTAGGCACCAACTTATTTTAAAAAATGATGACCCTGGTAACTTACCTTAAACAATATTACAATAAGAATAACAGATATCAGTAGGAATGAAAACTGTTTAATGAACCATGCCAGCCAGTGTAGCCACGACGGTAGGCCCATTATTGTCATTGTTTCCTGTCAACATACAGATATCAATCGTTAGACAATGACTAGTGCTTAAATAGCCTTAAGCAATCAAATAACAGTAGCATTCCATAGACCAATTTACCTTCAGCTGTAACTCTTTTTCAAACGTTACAACTCTTACAGTATTAACGAATGAATATGCGAAACAAAGCATGATAATCATTGATATAAATCTTTCAAGGGCTACCAACAGTTGATCTTCTCTGTATGCAAGCTGAGGTAGACGTTCTAAGTACACCTTGGTATTTATACGTTGTCCAGTCTTCTGCTTTATGATTTCCTGCGATATAGCATGCTGGACCGCAAGAAACATTTCCGAAGAATATCCTAAAAATAAGCAAGTAGATATAGGCATGCCATTTAACACTACTTAACTTCAAGAAAATAAGAACTTGTTCGCGGCGTCGGATATTATTAGATTTGTTTATGACGGGTTGCAAACCTTCCTCATATAGGTATCTACCTACTTGCTGTGTTATCGTCATATTGTTTTTGTGCCTTACTTATTAAATCCGCAACTTGGTTTACTAATAAGTTATTTGTTATTTTTTGTAGTTATTTTGACCTTCAATCGGATCACATCATGCGCGAAGTAATGAGCCAACTATTACAGTAAATTTGACTAGTTCTTCAATGGTTAAAAGTCACTAAATTGGTAGGTAATAGACAAATAATGTGTCGCTCTAAGTTTGGTACTTAGAAAAACAGAGACATTTGCAGAAGATATACGAGGGGGCCGGGAATTTTCGCAATTTGTTTACCTACCTATAAATATTTAATCCAAAGTTATACCTACACTATTTGTAATTTATTCTAACTTATCAATGTGTGAGTTAAAATATATGTACTACGTGTAGACTAAAGTGATTGGTATTTTTAATTACTTAACGATCACATTGTACAAATTTATAAGGAAATTTCCGAAACATTAATTACATAATCACCAATAAATAAATTGTTTAGTACGTCTTACGTTAAAAATGATAAATGAAAGGTTCAGGACATTAACATAACAGTAAGTGTTGTAACTTGTAATACGGAACCTGGTGTCTTCCCGCCATACATGTCGTCAGGGTCGCGAGGCCCGGGCCGCGGAAACAGCGGATACAATAAATTCGTCCTCCAACTTGCTCTCAATGGGTGTTCTACCATTGGTGTTCTCATTACAGCTGGGAATCTCAGGGTTAATTTAATGTCATCAGGCCATTCTGTGGCATCTGAAATACATTGTGCACTTACAGCATCTAGTCACTAACAAAGATTTAGAATGGAAATCAATTTCTAATAGGAATTTTACTTACTGGCCATATTGTCATCAAATTGAATTCCAACAAGTATTTGATTCATAGCATTAGGTTGAGTAAGAGCTAACTCCATTTCTTTTGCATTCTTATACCCTTTAGGTTGTGGAATATTCGAGTCAAACAAGAGAGCAAAAAGTATGCTAAAATTGTCATCAGCTACCATTGCTATGGCATTTCTTGTTACATTTCTAGTGAGAGGATTTTCAGGTGAGAATGCCAAGGTTCCTGTTTTTGTTGTTGTAAGATTACCTCTAGATAAAGGAATAAATTATGTCAATATGCACGAAATATTATGGTATGTTATACTGAACACAGTATTAAAATAAAATACTTACAATCTTCTTCCACTTATATTGAAATATGTTGGGAGAAATGGTGGATAATTCATTTCTACTTTTGCCTTTGGATCCACTAGGCATCTTGTCAATATTAGAAATAAAGAAAATATCACAGGTGATGCAATCTCAAATATCGTTTGCCATTTGTGCCTTCTTTGAAGAAGAAAGTTCTTCCAAATTAGAAGCTTTAACTTCTCAAAGGCAGACATGGTGCCAGGAGTTGCTTATCTAAAAAAATTGTTTTGTTTGTTTAGATTTCAATAGTTAATAATGATTATTCACTACTAGTTGTTTGGTGGTACTTGTAGCCCAATAATATTTTTGACAAAGGGTTAAATATGGTGTCACAATCATAAACAGCACACAGTTTTGAAGTAGATAAAATCAAATTGAATATTTACTAATAACAGTAGAATAAGTAGTAATCAAATCTCTTGAAATTAGTTTTTGGACCTACATTTGTTTATATAATTTATGGTGCAAGCAAACATAATTATATGAATAATTTCGTCTTTATAGTGTTAGTGTGATTGGCGATAGTCTCATAGGATAGTTGTATTACAATGTATGTTTCCTTAATTATTGGCATAAGATCATTATTATATACCACATAGCATGGCGTAACTATTTCTTATTGGAAGTAGGCTGGCCTAATAAGATACAAAATTATCGCACCCCTGAACCTTAGCAATAAAAATAAATTTGACTAAAAATATTTTACTGATTACATTACTTGTTTAACTGAAAATATTCAATTGTAATGGATGTTAATACACTATTCATTTGTAGAAAGACTTCTGTTACCTGCAGATGCTGATTGTAATAACATTTTTGATGATTTTTGTCGCAGTAATCACTTACAGAAAATAAATTGCAATAAGATCAATAACCTACCTGCACTTCACAAATACATATCTTTATAAATGAATTATTACTATTTTGCACACACAGACACACATGCTAGTGAACACGGCTTATTTTATTGATGGTATTTTAATGAAGGTCATAAAACTGAGAGTGTAACAATCCACCTAATCTACTAGAGAAAAACCTCCCAACTGAATCTGAAAATAACTCACTCACTCTATAACTGAAATGTCAATGTCACATGTCATTATTATCATAACATATGACATTGACAGTGTCAGATTTAATGATACCAGCTGTGACATTCAAAATTTTAAACAATAAAATAACGATGTGAATGACGTATCAAATAGTTTCTTATTTAAAATAGTTTTTTTTTTGTTGTATTTTTTACAACAATTATAGATTCAAACTAGTTTGTTCCGTGTCCAGTCCGTGTCACATACTCTACACACCTATTTAAAAACTAAGCAGATACATACAATTATAATCTTAAATATTGATAGGTCCAACTACTCAGTCGTGTGATGAGCTCAAACTCGAAGCAGCAGTGGTGAGCATGGTGGTGAGGAACTGCAGTATAAAACACAATACTATGACAATATGAGATGCACGACTCACGCGAAGAACATTCGAGGCACACATTGTATGGTTATTGGTTGCTTTTTTCTTACTGGTAATTTCCTGGTAATAACCTATAACCATAGATTAACTGGAGCAGCACTGCTGAACCGAGCAAAAATTAATCAAAATGGCGTTTACGTCACTGACATATCAATGTTTTCTATTGGATTTTTTTGTTTAAAAATAAGTTATAAATGTAAAACTATAGCAATTCATTCAATAATATGTCTACCAATAATTTATCATCGGTTTTAAAATCTTGTTCAGAGAGTGAGTTGATAAATGAAGTGTCTGAAAACAGTATGACACAGAAACAGGTGGAAGGATCCCGATTAAAACGTACATTTACACTGCCTCGCAATCCTTTCGGGACTACAAAGCCCGGATCCAGTAAGACTAAAAGTATCGAGAACGACAATAAACCAGCAAGTGCCAGTTCTGTTCTTGGAGAGACTCCAAAAGACGAGAATGGTATAGAAAGGAAGTTGTTTAGAAGGCCATCATGGAAAAGATTCCTAAACAAGATAGCGCAACACATGAGTACTGTTCACGTATCAGGTGTAAGTTTTACATGATTTGAAATTATTAGACTCTTATATTGTTATGAAGTACATGCCTTGGATGGAGAATTATTGTCCTCTTATAAACAGGCCAATATCTGTAATTTTAGTTTTAAACTAGTAATGATTTATTTCATTCATATAACATTAAATTAAGCTTCATTCAATATGCACTCTCATATGCTGTTTTTATGTAATACATATTTCAATATTACACATAGTTTAAAGATGACTACAATATAATGACGATTCTTAGGTAAAGTCCACACCAGCACTTATGAATGGTGAGCGGGTTCCATGCAGTGGGGATCCACCATGGCCATTAGGTTCTACGCCAGCAGCTACAGGATTAAAAAATCATGGAAATACATGCTACATGAATGCAGTCTTACAGTGTCTCTCACACACTGATGTAATTTCAGAATATTTTGTACTGGACCATTATAAAGTTAGTAAAAGAATACTGTTTGTGCTACATTTTATATTTATAATTATTATTTAGACTTATCTTGTATATAATTTTTAGGTGGATTTACAAAAAAGAAATAAAATTAATTCAAAAAAATATGGCACTCGTGGTGAAGTAACAGAGCAGCTGGCAGCAATATTAAAAGCCCTATGGGCATGTCATTATACACCTGATATGAGTACAGCTTTTAAGGTAACCGCAAATAGTTTTTTGATATTCATTATAAAAACATGGTTTTGTGTTTGATAAATTACACATATTTTTAATAATTTATCTATTTCTAGTGCAGTTAATAATTTAAAACCAATAGTGTGACAATAAAGTTAAATAAATTAGAAATGTATTTATAGTTTTAGGAGGAAATAATAAATGCAGTAAATAAAAAATTGTGTTTGATGTGTTTTTATAGGGTGCGGTTGAAAGGCATGGCACTCAATATAGAGGCAACAGCCAACATGATGCACAGGAATTTCTATTTTGGTTACTTGATAAAGTTCATGAAGACTTAAATACAGCGACTAAGAAAAAGTATAAGACTATCAAGGTAAGGATATTTTACCCATGAATCTTTATGCTGACATAAACAAGTGTAAGGGGGTCTACATGTAATATATAAAATAATATTTCAGAATACATGTGGCAAGCCTGATGAAATTGTTGCAGCTGAAACATTGGCTAATCATGCAAGAAGAAACAGTTCATTTGTGCAGACTGTTTTCCAAGCTCAATACAGGTACTTATACATAACTAAATAAAGGGATCCATATTTTGATTTATGGATGAAGCATAGAGTTATTGGGATATTGCATTTATATCGTAGATTTTGTGATACATCATTCTTGGTTAATGGTGTTCTCTACTGCTATTAAATCATTTTGACTGCCTCGTTGGTCTAGTGGTTTCTAAGTGCGACTGCTGAGCATGAGGTCCTGGGTTCGAATCCCGGGTCGGGCAGTGTTACTGGGTTTTTCCATAAGGTAATTCTCAGTAGCAGTGCGGAGTCTTGATTTGTGCCCGGTTGATGGCAATAGGCTCGCCCCTGTTACATTGGGACCGAAAAACATAACTTGCGAAATGTGGGTGTACTATATGCGCACCTCTGCCTACCCCTTCGGGGAATACAGGCGTGATGTTATGTTTCTTTGATGTTTGTATTAAATAATTGTGCATATTCTATAAACAACTAGTTAATCACATAAGCTAATATATAGGGTGTTAACAAATCACTTAACTGGGACTGAAATGAAGACTCAAAGAATAGGATTTATATAATTTTTTTTATGTTATACATACACTATTAGATAGTGTACATAGAAATGTTAAAATTATTTTTACGCATGATTTGCGGTTTACTTATCAGTTTGCCCGTGACCATGGATCTTTTAAATAGAATTCGGAACATCTGTAACACATATCAAATAAACAAGATAAACCATAAATAGTAGATTTATTTTAAAATATTTTTATTTTATAATATTCAGAATAATTTTCTTTACCTTACGCATAACAACAGGTTTTACGTTGAATAATAATCAATAATGAATAAATATTGGCAATTGGTGTGTTATAGGTCAGCTTTGACTTGTGCAAAATGTGAGCGCACGTCATGTACATTTGACCCATTTCATTGTGTGAGTGTGCAGCTACCCTCACGACTGGCTACTACTCAGCCATCACCACTCCCTGTTAATGTAAGTATATAGTAATTAGATACAAAAATAGAAGTCGCACTTAAATAAGTTTATTTTTTATTGAAACTTTGATCTGTAATTACTGAAGCCCATTTGTGTGTTTTATATGTATATTATATAAGGTATATCTATTATATAATAGCCATAAGTCCAGGCAACGCACGACGCAAATAGACCTAATTTTGAATGTGTCACCAATGTATTTATATATAAAATATTTATTTCTTTTTCAGGTAGTGTACGTAAATCAGCAGCCACGGCAAGTGCGAATCGGTATAGAATTGACACCGAACGCTACTATGGATGATCTGCGAACAACACTACACAACGACACGGGAATCGATCGCGACCACATTATACTAGCGGAAATTAATGAAATGGGTATATTTGTTTTACTTCTTCTTTGGAGTATTTTAAAATACTTTAAGTGTAAATATAACCACACATACACCAGACCTAACTACTCAATGTACTAATGTGTACGATTAAGGCGCGCTGCCGTGTGTAACGTAACACACAAATTTAAGAGTCGTGTCGATCGTAGTATTTCTGTGGTAATACAACACGATATTCGTCAACTTGATAGTCAGTTAAGATGGGTGGGTGGTGTGCGTGTGTCAGGCTGGTGCAGCGCGCGCGCGGGCTGGGAGGCGGCGGGCATGGACTTCGGCGCGCTGTACTGCATGGAGGCGCCGCCGCTGCTGCCGGCGCCCAGCACGCCCTACCTGCTCGTCTTGTGGGTCAACCTGCTCGAAGGCGACAGATTCGGTTCGTATTCTATGATATACTAAATACGTCCACCGATTTTATTTATTGTAATTTTGAAGTCATTTCCGTAGTTTAGAGTTAAAATGCCATTGCCATTTGAAAAAAAGACTACATTTATATATGTGAACTGGGTAATACTGGTATTTTAAAAGGATATAGTTGGTATAACTGTCTTTCTTCTTGTTTCATTATAGTATATATTTTATAGGATCACCTTATGCCATGCAAGTGCCTCGCGAGATATCTTACGAGGACTTGCAGAAGCTGATGCTGAAGGAGATGTGCCAGGTGGTAGCTGAGCGTGTTTTGGAAAACGCTCAAGGAACTGATATATTTCGCGCTAGGATAGCTGAGGCCCACCGCCCTAAGGATCCCGCGTATTTACAACCGGAGGTAGTTATGACTGTTATTATAAACATACAACTATAACTGGAATTCACAAGTCTTAGAAAATGACAGCGATATTTTTGTAGAAAATCATAAGTACAATTTTTTTATTGATTCAGTTATAGAATCCTGTGTGAATTCATCTCCTTAAACAGAGCAGGTGATTAACGCGCCATCCTGTTCATGTATAATGTCGTTACAATGCGTTTGTGATCCACAGTTGCCGCACCCGTTGTTTTCTCTGGACGTGGAGCAGGCGCTGTGTGCGCACGACACACATCCTCACCTTCGACTAGAGCTGCTATGGGATGCCGCACATAGGGACAGGTATATATGGTTTTGTTCTCTCAGTTAGACAAGTTTAAAGGCGCTATGAATTGGTGCGTCCGCGTCTACATCCTATAACTTGAAAAAAAGTCGGATGCATAGGTAGTGGTGTTCACCACAAACTATCGATGCTACCAACTTTAGTTTACGTAAGTGCGCAACAGTTTTTTTGCTGTTTTGTTTACGCTTCCGCGACGCAAGCGCATGCAATTGATTTCGTTTAGTTTATTTTACGTGACGATTAAGTATTCTACTCCTGTATCCGCACTTACAGCAGTGTGTAAGCAGGATTGCATGCTGTTTTATCTACACAGTTGCGGTGTTGTAGTTGGTAATGTGTTGACAGCATCATCCGCGAGGCGAGCGAGGCGTGCGAGGTGCACGTGTCGGCGGCGGGCTCGGGCGCGCCGCTCACGCTGCACGCCTGCCTGGCGCACTACACGCGTGCCGAGCACCTCGCGCAGGAGGACGCCTGGAGGTAAGGGGGGGGGGAGCACATACACACACCTTATATGCAAGTAGTTTGCCCTCACACTTGATTGCTCCTACTATCACCGTTCGAGACCATGATGCGTATAGCACATAATGTGTGTTATTAACTAAAGTGAACTAAATTAAATTATTTTTACTTTTTAGATGTCCGCAGTGTCAACGGTATATGCCAGTGGTCAAGACCCTTGGCCTCTGGTCTCTTCCAGATATTTTAGTAATACATTTAAAGAGGTTTCGACAGTAAGTTTGGTTTTATTGACTTGTCAAAGTAAAATTTTTGTTAAAAGTCCAATTTCTAAAATTGTTTCGTTTTTAGGCAAGCCAAAGGTCGTACGAGTACAAAATTAACAGCGATGGTCGAGTTTCCCTTAAATGATTTCGATATGACGCCTCATCTCGTCAGGAGGAACGTACAAATGGCTGAGTCGCCGGGCCATTCTCGATCGCCAAGAAGACGATTTTCTAAAACGCCTGCAAGCAACCCACAGGAAAACATGTATGATCTCTATGCTATATGTTACCACCATGGAGATGATCTCGAGACTGGACATTATACGGCAGCATGTAAAAACCCATATGATGGGCATTGGTACAAATTCGATGATTCAAAAGTCACACCAGTGGATGATGAAAACGCATATAGTGAATTAGTCAATAACACGGCTTATATGCTGTTCTATAAGCGGAAAAAGCCAATTGTTACACATTCATATTCTTCTGATGACCACAACGGCCATTGGGCGTTACGAATGCCAAAATATGTAAAACGAACGACCGAGACGCAAAACGAACTTTCTGAAGTAAAGGAGGAAAGTGTTATTGAAGAAGTCAAGACTGAACCGCCAAACAACGAGCCGGACTCGGAATCTGATGTCACTGCCCAAACACACAGCCCCTCACTATCCCGAAGTGTTGCCAGTCTTCCCGATGATAGCATGGTTGAAGTTACGTCTCCAGTGAAGCACACAGTGACTGTTATACACAACACTACTTCCGTGGTGCAGTCGCCAACGCTTCAGAGGCCACTTATAGTTGAAATAAACGGAAATAATAGCACGACTGACGATACAAACGAACACGAAAACGACACGAGTGTAGCTCTCGAACCGTATATTCACAAGGATGTCCACGTAAATCCTAAGATGACGCCGGTGGACACACGCAGGCCGCGCTCTGTAGACTACCCAAATCGGTCCAACGTTGCCACGACCACGACGAGAGACACAAATAGAAACTATGAGAGTTCTCCATTAGTAGCTAGTATAAACGAGGTCGAATATCATCCCACCACCGAAGATTTGATGTTATCAATGTTCCAGGAATCGAAATTCATTGTTCCTAGACACACCAATCATGTCACTGGGGAATCTCATAGGACAGGTTAGTATGCCAGTCATTAATGTCGTTATGTTATATTTTTAAAGTTTAAAATATGTGCTACAATTTTAAATATAGAATGTTATTGATTTAAAAGGCATCTTAGGTAGGTACTTACAAGTATTTCAACTATATGCCAACAAACTTTTTACAGGAGAGAAGTCGGCTGTATGGAAAACTCGAATATCCACATGAGACCAGCAGGCGATGACTAAAGAATACCATATTTTACAAATTTTTTCTTTATTTATTTTATATGCAAACTTAGATCTGAGGATTCCGTGTAGCTGACAGTTATATTTGTAATGGCGTCATATTTGCGCGCGTTATAACTAGGGGGGTATGTCAGAGGCTTTTTATATAGTTTCTGTAGTTAATTTATTTTTTGCATCCTCAAGTGCATTCATCCTCATTTAAGTAGTCATTGGTACAGTTCATATTAATTGGCCTTCAAACCTAGTTTATTTTAAACTCATAGTTGCCTATGTTTAGGTTGTATCCCGATGCGTGTAGTCAGTCGCGTAGTTACGCCAAAGAGTCAATTTATCATATTAGCGAATGTTAACTAACTTAAAGGATTTATCTAGAATTTAAAAATATTCTGTAATGATATAATACATCATATTTGCGGTAAAATTTCTAAAAATAGTATATAACTTACTAACATTCAGTCTTGTATCTACATCGGGATGTTGCCTGATATTGTCTTTTAGGACACTTTTTTATGATTTGTGGTAGTAGAGATTGTTAACAAATACTGTATATAAATATATATTTGTTAAACAAATAGGACCAATCATGCCCTCTTATAATTGAATAAATTTCGTTCCTCATTTTTTATTATAATATGAAATCATGTACCTATATTATACAACGTACAATCTAGATAAAAACTAATAACTGAATATATGATTGCAGTTAGAGGGCGTTATAAGTAATCACATTTGTGCCTTGGCCCTGGAGATGTTGTGATTTTAAAATTTAACATAAATAAAATACATTATGCTGCGAACATTGTGACTAAAGCTAAATATTTGTACAGCTATTTCGATATACATATATGTAAGCATTTCGAGATATAATAAAATGTATAAAGTATAAGTTACTGTTGGATAACTGATATTGTATGTTCGAGTTGGATTATTGTCTATTATGATTTATAATAATGCCACTTACGAGAATTAGGTGTATCGTGACAATTATTGTGATTTATTAAATATTGTACATATACAATATACATGCATGGGTTTATGTATATTTTTAGACAGTGATTTGCTATTATAATTTACCTAAACTGATATTCGAATTTGGATTAAAATGACTTTTGTAAATATTAAAAATTATATTTTTTTCATAAATGCACATGATTTAGAATTACTTGCATTTTATCATGATAATTTTTTGATTAATTTATTATACCCATTGAATTTTTTTTTTTTTATAAAAGACAATTATTGTGTGATCACAATTATTATACGGCAGATATTGCTCTACTACAAAAAGATTCAGCTTCTGATTTAGCTGGATTCTAAAATGGCTGCTTAGTGCATTATCTGTGTGATGCCGTACTGTAACGTGGCCTAAACAGGACCTGTGATCCGGTACTTTATCAGGATACATAACTTAGTAAGAAATACTTCAGTTACATTTCTAGCATCGATCGAAAAAATACTGGAGCTTTGTTTAAAAAAAAATCTATATCCATGTCATAAATATTTTTATTGCCGATCAGTGTTATTACAACCCAGTTTCGTACTGAATACGTTTTATGGTGTATTTGTTATAGGTCGACTCAAGTTTATTGTGATAGAATTTGTTCAATGCTGAAATGTTTCTGGATATTTGCCGAAGTGCTTAATTTAAAAGATTATGATAATTTTATTTGAAAGTTGAAATGTTATTAATTATAGGTATAAATGTCTGGCTCTCAACTTTTGATCACAGATTAATAATTTAATTTATTGATAAGTCTTCGGAGAGTACGACCTGTGAAATATTAGAATGAACCGATTGTTTCGGACTACTATAAAGACTATTCCATAATATTAATGTCAATATATCCATAAATATGATGATACACTACGTTAATTTACTAACGCAAGTATCAAGTTCATATTAATTTAAATAAGAGCTTTAGGATTCAATATAAGAAAACACTGTTCACTATGCAATGTAGCACAGGTTGGTCTCCGAATATTTGTATTATGTTCGTTGTTTTAATTTAAAGATGTTTATTTTAATTTCACCATGTTATGTTAAAATATAAGCGTTGTCCACAGTTTAATTGTTTTATTATTCCTTTTAATTTAAAGACTATACAAAAGAAAGACGTAAAGAAGTACCTATAATTGAATTATTATTAGATTTTACTTACCAATTGCCGTTGTTAACAGTTACGGCTAAGGTCTTTTTAAGACATACATTATTTTATTATTATTCTATGGTAATCTGTTAAACTGATCTACGCTTCGTTTTATCTTAGGCTATAAACTGGAACTAATTATTATTTTAGCCATGGTCGTCCCACTGCAGGGCAAAGGCCTCTCCATCCCTCCTTCAATAGGAACTAATCAGTGGAAAATGTATCTAATTGACGCAACAATAAAATGAGATTGTTATTTTTTTATATAGTATACAGTTTATTTTAATGAATTTGAAATAAATAACAATTGCTTTGTTCTACTGGCATATAAAAATAAATTTTATTATACTGGATTCAGTCAAAGTTCACCTTATAACTTGATTTAGGATAAACACTGTTTAATCAAATTGCGTACATAAGTTAAATTAGAACCCGTCAAATAGTAAGTAGACAACAATATCGAAAGGTGCCTGCCTTGAACTGAAATGTTTAGTCTGTTCTCGTAATATGCTGTACAGCCAAATTGATTCCGGATAGTTATTATTAGAATAGGCGCACGTACCTACCTATATGCGTTGTCTAGGTTTTTTTTCATTGCATTAAATCAACATGCGTAATGCTTCCCTCACTTGTCTGCAAATAAAATGTAATGGCAGGTAGTGTTGTAATCGACGATCCTTAATCTCGCTCAAAATTATTTAATAGCTTTTTCACAGTACTTTCAGAAAGTGGATTCTAGTATGGTTTCTAGTCAGTAGTCGTCAATTGAATTATGTTAGCTACGTAATATTAATACCATATAGAAACCAATTAAATATTAAAGTATGGACAATAGAAACTAACAAAATTCTAAGGAATCCTATTTTAGATACTTAAGTATGTTCATCTCTACATCGTGGCAAGAGCTATTTCTAATCACCTAACCAGATAGATAATTGGGTAGGCATTTTGTACTTAGATAATTAATTATTTTTGTTAATAAAAGTAATTCTATGGTATGTTGCAAAATTTCCTTGAAGTGTGTCTAAGTAATTTGTATCGAGGACCAGAAGTATTCGTTTTAAGGGATCGGCTGCTACAGCGGTGGTGACGAGTCTAGGTCCCGCTGAGTGGATGTTGTCAAGGCGAGAAGAATTGTACGCTTCCCGCGTGTTCCATACTAATACATCTGTACATTCTGTGTGACGGAGATACACGTGGTAGCCGTCGGCGCCTAGCAACACCACAGGCTTGCTCTGCTCGCCGAATACTGCCAACAAAATTATAATAGTCATAAACACTCTTCCTTTTATGTGTCGGCTCAAACCATGTTTTGACAACAATTTCTAGATAACAAGTCAACATTACAGGCATTAAGTAGACTGTCCGTCACGCGAGAGCTAGATGTAAGAGTCGACGATCCTTTTGTTCGGTGATACCCAATAAGACCCCTCGTGGTCGCCAGCAATTAAATATACCTACCTACCGAAAAAAAAGCTACAATCCTGGTGCCGGCTCGATGAATTTTATAATAATATATTATGCTCGCCAACTGTCAGGAGCGAAGAACGCCCCTTGCCCCTGTTGCGAAAAAAAGGGGTAGCTGCGTTAACAAATATAATTATGGATTCACCGGACGTCTGTTTTAAAATTTATTCACGTAGGTACTGAAGTGACAATAAGTGACAGAGGAACTGAACCTCTCGTTACACACCTGCAACCTGTCTGTATTTTATGCATTTTTATACGTACATATCTACCTACCTGTTTGTGGCAGAGTAGATCCGTAAGAAATAAAAATTACCTGTAAGCGGAGCTAACGAATCCTTTCGTCGCAACACTGAAGTGTCTAATTCAGTAATGCCTTGATAGTGCAGTCTGACGAGGATGAGGACGGTGAGCGCTGGTCGCTTTACCAGTGCTATCTGTAGACCAGTGGCCGGCGCACAAGCCACTACGGACCAGCTGGCGCCCGACGATACTTCGTGCACGAGGATTGCTCCACGCGACGCGTCAGAAACATATCTAGAGAAAGGTCCCCATAAAACAATGTAGGTTAGGTTCATAACTTTAAAAAAGAATTAACATTTTTGCAGGATACCTTATGTAACTCTTAAAATTAAATGCTCACTCGATTATTTCATAATACTCAATAGGTAAGTACATATTTCTGCATTCCAAGATATTCGGGCGAAGTGGATCAGTATTCAATATCTACTTAACAACCTAAGCCTTGCATAACTTGTTAAGTAGTACCTATCTACTTACCTACTTACTGTGTAAATTTTATTTCGAGGATATCAGCTAAGTATTAACTTAATTAACCAGCCCCCTTACCAAGAACTTTTAAAGCAGGACGGTATACGCTGTGTGAGTATTCGCTTCCACATCGTAAACTGCTCTGCTTTAAGAGGTAGGGTAAAAAACTGGAGTGTTAAATAGTTTAGCTTGTAAGCATAATTACCTAAGTAACTTATTACCTGTGCTATTTATCGAATATTGGTTTCTATGATGTACTCGATTTATAATACAGTCCTGATATTAAATACTTAACTGCAAACAGTGCTTGGTGTAAATGAGATAGGTACCTACATCATAAAAAAATACTTAAAGGCAGCTCGACATTATAGACGCAAAGTGTAGAAGAATTCCCTGTGCTGTCTACTGAGTATTGATGTACTCGACTTATATTAAGTCATAATAATAAATAAATAACTAACTGCTAACAGTGCTTGCTGATAATTACATCATCAAAGAGACTTACTTAAAGGCAGCTCTACATTCGACGCAAATTGCAGAAGACACTATTAAATTGATTAGTGCTATGCTTTTGATGTGAACATGTTACAACACCTCGATAACTGGTATTTGATTAACGTTATTTATAATTGACACGACTTATTGCAGAATGTTTTATGTCAGTGTCACCTATGTATGTAGAGCTTACGAAATTTTTATCAAGATTTCAGCGTCTAGTTTCAATATAGAATTCAAGCTTCAATTCAATCTTGGCTGAGTTATGCAATATACCTAAATGATTAACATAGGTGCCTACGCAACGTCGAGGTATAAGAATGTCAAACTATACATATCACAATCGAATTTCGTTTGCGGTAGGTTAGTAACGGCATGCTTAATTCAACTTCAGAATGGTAAGTTTGACGTCTACACGTCTAGAACAACTGTACAAATACAAGTAGCTATTGAACGTAAAAAGTACTTACATAAAAGTTTTCCCTCCCAAGCTGTACTCAACAACAATATTCTGTAGCTGAGAAGTAGCCTCCATAAGAGAAGCTATATCGATGCGTTTAATCAATTTTCCCAGAAGTAAATTGATAACAACGACTTTCGGTGGACACGTGCATTGTGGACTCGCTACTGTGTCAATGATTCCACTGTCTAGAACCCACAGCTTTCCCTGTTGAATAATTGTTTTACGCTTAAGAAGGTATTTAATTTTTATACAAAATTCGGTGGGTCTGTAAATAAACCTTGTAGTGGTCAAGTTCTAAATCTGCCTGGGTATCATTGTAAATTTTCTCTTTCATAAGAGTCCAACAGGATAAGATGGTAACTAGAAGTATTACGATAGTGGCAAGAATACCTACATCTAGGAACAAAACATCTTTGTAAAGAGTTACAGAGATATCGGTATTGAGAAGTTCAGGAATCATGTGTTGTAAAAGTCTTCGGTCTATTGGCATGTACATACATTGTTTGTGTAGCTGTCTATGCTGAATGCTGATGATTGGATATTCTATATGAAATGCTCGTTCTCAACTTTGAGGAGCGCAGTATTTTAATGAATGTAAAGTAGCTACCAATTAATTATGTTAGTTGTCAGCTTTGCCGAGGATAAAAATAAAACAACTGGGTTATGCAATTTAGCACCAGTATATTATGTTATTCGTATCTATTAACGTGTACACATTTTAAAAGCCGATATATAATAAATGACCTTGCACAATCGACTAACAAAAAAGAAATGATTAATATTAGTGCTCGATGAAGCAATTACATGCTAAAATATTGGGAGCGATTTGCATTCAAGAGGTCGATCGCTCAGCTATTCTCATTGTTATACATATATATACCTACACATACCTTGATTTCGATTGCACGACAATAGATCAATTGTACATGGAAACTATTAACACAATGCGTTTCCACGTTTGGGTTTGCCGTAGACACACTTCCATTTGCGGTATTTACCTACTAAATGTGAGGAAATAACTATTCTACTATAGTTCCGTAAAGAAGGTACCACACTGTGTAGATATATACCCCCACATGTTTTAGTTTATAGGTACCACATATTTATATTTGATATCGTCTTAAAGGCAAACATTTGCATTAATATTCTCCATTATGCAGTGCATATCATTGATTATCGCTATAATAGAGGTTCTAATTCCAGTAGGATATTCGCTTGAATGATGACGGATCTGTTTATAACTTGTTATAGCTGTTTAGTTTAATTTGATGGCAGGATTCCACTTTCAATTACGTATGATGTATTCAAATGTTTTATGAATGCAACTAACGCATTCTATCAAAGTTATTCGGTAGTAATGACTTACAGGGGCTCATTATGGCTGATGGTTAGCGGTTGCATCAAAATTGCAAAAATCTTAGCAAAGTAGGCGATTATATTTGAGAAGAGTCAATAGCAGCATATCCTAGGTTGGCTGGTCTATTGATTCTTGTCTAGTCACGCTCACGATATACGGCAATAGGCTTGACCCTATTACACGTTACAGAGACACGAGATCTCTACCGTAAAATGAGTTTGCCTATTATTTTTTCTAGACGGAAATGTTGTGCCCATGTCAGACAGCTTTTTCAGATACTGGAAACGACGGAACTTTGGGGTATAAGTAAGACGGAAGACTTTCTTGATAAACTGTGTAGACTACTCAGTGTAACTTGGCGTGGCATTCTGTGTCTCCAAAAATATTTAATCATGATGTAAGATGGTAATCGGCAAATGAAGCGAATAAGGTTCAAAATTTGAAGCAGTCCTTACACGTTCCCTAATAGTTACAACGATGACTTATATGTATTACTTACGAGGTGGTCCAGATAGACGTCGACGGCGTTCTGTATAACACTGCAGTCAGCCAGCCTGTGGTCTCTTAGCTGCGGGTACGGCTTGAGCTCTACACCGTTCTTCTCTTTAATGATCATCCACAGAGTCGCTAACACTCCTTGCTTCATTCTGTTTCGCAAAAAAAGTTTTATTTTTTTCTGGTCCGCTATTAACAGTTATTACCGTGCAAATAAGTGGCATTTCCTTTATCGATAAAGTACCCTGTACTACAATTTGTTATCTTTTATCTTCAATACCATTACAATTATTATAATCACACATTTATAAAGTAAAACTTCATCTAATCAAATTGTAATAGTTGGTGCAATAATTTCGTAGCTCATTATAATGCATTAATTTTAATGACGTCTGTCAAAGAGCCATTAGTCTAATAACTAGGTAGGATAGCTACTAAGTTTTATAAATTATTTAAATAAGTGATAGATGTAGACACAAGAAACATATTCCAATTTCGAAATAATATGGTCATTATTAAAAAATACTTCGTGTATTACAAATTATACATTAAGCATGATAATACAGGATTTAGGAAACATTATTTTTATATTTTATACCAGACCACTTTCAGATTTGAAAAGATAATTATATTATTACGAAAAATTATAAACTTAGATACCAACTTAATTTACAGTTTTCGTAACTACATACAATACACGCTTGACATAATACCTTGGAGTCATGACGTAGACCTCATCTTGATATAGAAATGCTTTCACAGCGATCACGTTTTCTTTCACGTGCTGTTCAGTCTTCATCCAGAATTCTGGTTCATCTTTACACTGCTGATACAAGGGTCCTCCGTTCCAAGCTAAGTTTGATAAGAGGCCATACAATCGCACTGCTTGTAATAATACGCATATAACACCTAAAAGATACACCATGTTGCTGAACTGTATTTTGGAAATAAAATAATTCAATTATTACTGTGGCACCATCATCAAACATCAGCCAGTGTTCGTTAGTAAAAATTTAGCACAATGAATTATGTGCTGATGTTAGAATAACTGTTTCGTAGAAATGTGAGTTTATGCATTGTTAAATATTACGTAGTCATAAGCACCTAATTCTTTATTTGATATAAGAATTATGAATATTAGCTTCAATGTAATGGATACCTAAAGCCAATATTTCAAACACTCTAGCGTGTTGCAACAAAGATAAATGTAAATCGATAGGACCCAAATTTCCGTTTCGCTCTAATTGTTTTTGCAGGAACATGAGCTAACTCTTCCGACACATAGGGCTGGGCTCATGTTTCCTGTTGCTCTCACAGTCTCCGATACTGTATCATTATATCGATCGAGGACAAAAAGCGGCAATTGTGCTGTGCCTGGGAACCAGCTACCACATAGTTGCGGCATTTAACCTACTGGGTACCTCTACCTACATAAAACGCTGCGCCGTAATAATCACTTGTGTTCATTGCCTTCCATAATTATTTGATATTGTTTAATTGCTCTATTGCTGACTAATTTTAGTGTTCAGGTTTGCGTGGAAGCTGATAGGTTTTTAATTTAGGAAGGATATACACTCTATTAACATTACTTATATAATACCTGCATGTCATGCTCACCATGAAATATCAGTGTCTAAGTTTCAAATTTATGGAATCAGAACGATATTATAAAGCAAGAGTTTCTCTTTTATTTTTGTGTTTTTATAATATTTTATATGCCTAATGCAGACTTCTGACGTATCTAAGATATCCGGACTGGCCAAGTAAGCCATTAATTTATAGCTAATGCATCCAAGGATGACCAAAAAAACAATGACCTAATTGTTATAATCCTAGGTTTAGCAACAAGAGACCTAGACTGCCAAAATGATATGTTCTTGACATTTCCTGATTAAAAATGCGTGATTGACAAGCATGACAGCAGCTACCACGATTGGCAGTCACGCACCTTGATAATAAAATAATACCGTGGGCAATGCCGAGTCACGGCTGCTGGCTGGTCGGCTGCCACGCCTTCGGGATCGACCACTTTTACTTTGAAGGTGTTATGTTGTGTAGAGGGGCGAGTAAAATCAGTGCGAGTGCGAATGTTCTCTTCCAGTATAGGTCGTAGGCGGCGCACCGTGACACGCTTCGCCTCCCTGCGTAGCTCGCGAATTTGTGATTAAACACGTGCGGCGTTCGATCGCACGCAGCTCCGGCAACCGGCGCACCGCATCGCCACGCTACGATATACAGGTACTTAGTGCAGTGACATTATTTAAAATGTTGTAAACGTTTGTGCAGTGATACAAAACAAAATAATGTTTGAATTTAATATAATTACGGAAAACGATAATGGTCTACAATTGTACACATAATATCAAAACGTAAATAGTGTGTTTCCTCAACTTTATTAGTGTTATATACGTTTGTGTAGCTTTTTCTGTGATAGGGTTTTAAATACTTTCCTTCTGTTTAAGTATAAGTAAATGAGAATTTTTGATGACACATCAATTTGTTATTTAATACTATCTAACGTACCCAGTTTAATGTAGAGTTGAATATTAATTACCACATTCGTCGTTTTCGTTGGTTGGTGGCTTAACAAAAAAATAAAATAAATAATGTTCTATTCTTAAAAGTTGGATAATTATATCAAATTAAATTGTAACCAAACAGCCTAATTAAGTTACTATAAGTGTTCATACAGTTGTTTTTATATGATATAAAAAAGTCTTTAATCTCCGTACCGCTACCAAAAATTTAGAAATTCTCGGTCTTAACAATACAGGGCATCTGTTATAGTGTGATTATATACAACCTTCAAAAATACTCGCCCATATATTAGGTAAATGTTGTAATTAAGTTTAGGCAATACCTATAATAATCCGAGGTAAACAATAGTTCATTGTGTGATAAATTGGCCGTTATATGTTTACAAACACGAGAAACAATGAGTGGACGTCCAACAAGCGAAGGAAGTTGTTTTATAGCTATCTTTCGCCTTAATTGAACAATTTTTTAATTTATTATGTGCATTACGAGTTAATGATCGCGTATAGAGTAAATCGTTGCGCTATGTTGTTTGTAGATGTGCTAATAATATACAGTTGCTACTTTAATTTTGGTCAGTCATCTGAGTTTTATTTGGGAACAAAGAATAAAATTTAATATAGGTGAGGCTGAGGAGTCTATTGTATTTAACAATAAATAAGACCTTAGTCACTGGTCGATGATTATTTTGCAACTGAATAATTGTCCTAGATCGCAATAATTATAAGAATTACTGCTCTATAATACTTTCTACAAGATTTTTTTAGTTAACATTTTTTGTTCATAAAGCAGTTTTCAAACTTTGGGCAGTGTTGAGTATTTTAATAAATATAGCCTGTTTCTGAATGGTATTTGGTTACGTAAATATTCACAGTCGCAATCTGTGTGAAACTGTGAAATCTATGACTAACCCTTTTGGAGTGCTGTCCTAATAAGAACACACTACTGCTGTAGAGTATGACTGATTCTGTTTACGTTATTTATTCCTCGTTGGTAATGTGATTTGACGCTTCTTACAACTGACACATTCACCGTCAATTGCATCCACAGTCCCTATTGTCTGAAATTTATATCAATTCGTATAGTATCTAGTACGTTTGCTTTTCATTTGCGTTTACAAACGATTTATGTAATGGTAGAAAGATTATACCTATATATTAATCTCCAGTACAAGACTATAAATACAGTAAAAATATAAACAAAACTGCGTCAAAATTGTATATACTTCTACGCATTTACCTATAAATCGAGATAGCTAAATTCCAGCAAAATCAACAAGAGAGACGAAAGACAAGCTGTAGAGTGTAGGTAATACAATCACCATACAAACGTTCACATGTTTTAGGCACATAATCGCGTCTGTGTCAAAATATTTACAATAAGCATGTTTCCCATACCTACAAATTAGTACCTAATAGGTATCTATTGTTCTAAGCTAAGTAGGTAAATGTGACAATCGGTGTGAAAGGTTCTGTGTCATGATGTGTATCGGCCTATTGCGACACACCAAAAAAAAGTGTGCCTGCAGTAAACCTAGAATCGTTTTGTTACTGACTGATTGTATGAATGTTAACTGTCTTAATTAATAATCTATGCAATAAAAAAAAGTACTTGCACTGATATTACTTTTTTCTTCTAATTACCTATCTATTCTGCCAGTAATCACAAATACTTGAAGTAGTCAACGATAGTGTTTTGATGTCCAACATAATTCATACAAGTACAAGGACAGCTATTATTCTGATGCACTATAAGTTTAATGTGTAACCTTGAAGTCCAGCATGATCTCTTATAAATATTTACAAAAACTTCAAAGACAATGATCTGGCTGAATGAGAAATGCGGTTACAGGACAATAGGTATGTTTGAAAGCCCCATATAATGAACGCTGTTTGTTATTACGACATTCAATTGTTTTGATATAAATGCATTATTATGAATACTCGGCTTTGCTCCGTATATTAATAGTTTACACCGAAATATAAGCGGTGGTTGACGTGTTTAAGAACAGGTATGTTAGTTTTTATTGTACTCGGCTTACCATCGTCGGTTTACTACCTCTCTATCTCGATCTAAGGTCCTATGAAACGGTTCAAAGTGCATAATAAGAATAAGAATATTTAATAGGACTCCAGTATTTCGAGTGCAAGGTGAATTAGGTCTCAATTGATTTCCATGTGACTTTATAATACCAATTAACCTTATATGGTAATTTAGAGAATCATCCTTTCAGATATATTTTTTATTTTCGTTTTTTTTTTTCCTTCCTTTGTTTTATTTGACTGTTAGTACTTGCCTATGCAGGTCTCTTGCTAGCAAAGGTGTCCACCCGCGACTTTCTTCGTCAAGAGCCAATGTTGTCTATCTATTATAATTATATTTTATGAGTTACCATTAGTATACTAAATATTTCCTACTATTGATAAAATATTTTTTTGAAATTGGACGTATCGTTTTGCAGATTACCCCTTTTATCCAAACATACACCCTTTACTTTTTGATATCAGTTCCTTATCCTTATTACTCGTACATATTTTCGTAGTACGGTATTGCCTCTTTTGGAAGTTGAGCTATAAAACCAGCGCGTACCTCACACTGGGTGTGTTTATGACGATTGAGGCCACATTTAATGTAGCTAGCTGCGGATTTAAGGATTGCAAAAGTGTTTCACTATAAAAAGTTAATAACAAAAGGCAATTTCATTACACTAAGATGCTTGCTTGATTCTTCACGGTTTCATCTTTAAAGTGGTGGTTTGAGTTTGGCGAAAATATTAACATAATTTAATTTCAGTAGGTTAATATAAATTATAATTATTCAATAACTGTCGGTCTATGAGGAAACAGTAAAAAAGAACGTTGCGGTTGTCTCCAACAACATATTAAGAGAAAAATAAGATCATTAAAAAAAACAACATATTTCTCTGAATTGCTTCAATGCTGTTTATATTTAGTATGATAATGTTGTGAAGTGAACAGCGTATCCTTGGAATAGTTTGCAAACGCGCGTCCGATCGCGTATCTTGGTGCAAACAATAGATAGTTTAATCCGGTACAGAGATTTCTGATAAATTAGGCCTATTTATGTCGTGTAAGCGCCAATTTCACAATGTACTTAGATATTGTAATTGAAAACCCGAGAACAGAGGTTGTATTTATCGTAGAAGGGAGCTTAGTTGACATTTGTGTATTGTAATTTAGAAGTTACGCTTGACGCTTGCTCCCTATAAATAAATATTATAATTATTTACGTCACCTTTTACGCGTTTAAGTCTTTTGCAAGGCTAACTTTGTGAGTCTAAATAACAGCAGCTCTTTAAATATTTTCTATACTTAGAACCAGTTTATTGATAAAGAACACTTATAAAACAATCGAAAACTAATTACATATCATTAATTAGTTGTATAAAGCTCCTTTGTTACGTAATAGAGATAAGAGAGCTGAGTTTAGAGATAATTAAAAGTGTACCAAGTTACTAATAGAGGCTTTGTATACCTACACTAGTTAACCTCACAAGTCACTTGATTGACGCAGCGGCTATAGACTACTGCGCTAAGGGTTGTGAGTTCGATTCCCGCACGGGACAAAAATTTATGCGATCTGCAGATGTTTGTCCCGAGTCTGTGTTAGTGTATGTGATATTTCATGTTTGTGAAACGCACCTACGATACAGGAGAAATTCCTAGTGTAGGGCGACGTTTTTATGAAAACAAAAAACCATGTACACCTGTTTTAAGCAAATACAACGTCTTTACTTCATAAATACTTATTTGTGAGAGTGACTTAACACGTAGGTACACTGAATAGTTTTTACTGCCTGACAATAAGAAAACATACTCAGTACAATAATTACATTTTAAAAACCAGTTTTTATAACTACAATAACTTGATGTAATTGTAACGTGATACAATTCTTTTACGTAATAAATATATGTGATTTGTTCAGCGACGTTGTAGATACACAAGAGGTTTCTCCCCTAGTTTTGTTTTTTGAATATAGCAAACTCTAAGGAAAGCATCGTATTAACCGGACTTTTAGCGACCTAACTTATCTTGGCTCTATCTTGTCTTGTGATCCCTATTAATGTTATAAACGCGAAAGTTTGTAAGTATGGATGGATGTTTGTTACTATTTCACGTAAAAACTACTGAATGGATTTTAATTTTTTTTTTACCCCGAAATTTGTTTGCGGGTAACACCGCGGGACGCAGCTACGAGTAGTACGTAATATATCTTCACTCAAGCTATGTCAAGTAGAAATAATTCAAAACGCAGTTGACGATGTTTTGTATGTTAAATATTTTTTATTTAGCTGTTTCAGTAGAAGTAATTAAACGCAATTGTATATTCGTGACGCGGATCTCTACGATACTGAACTTCACGCACAGCCAGCCGACAACTAATTACTTAATCACAGCGTCCGTCGGTAGGGCTACCTACTGAGATAGATACATAGATATATAATGTTTAAGCATATTGAATACAAATTAAACTCATTAATGTGAAAGACACTAATGTGAGTTGTTGAAAGATAACCCGACGACCAGTGACTACGTTACCATGATACTTCTGTCCGACGGATCAACAATAAATAAACAATTGAACATAAATGTATCAGTTACGTTAGCTATTATAAATCGCAATGAGAGGCACTGGCTAATAAATCAAATGAAAGTAATAGTAAATAATTCGGTGTAAACTAGCCTAGGCATTGATAGCCGAGTGGTATGACCGTTGGACTGCCAAGTCAACTGTCGCGAGTTCAAACACCGGTACCCATGCCTTTTGGAATTGTTTCGTGTATAATTAAGTTATCAGTTCCTATAAACTGAAGTTTTTTTAACGGTGTGTTAAGTCACGGCCTACAGGCGGTTTAAAACCAGGTTGTTCAGCAACCATACAATAAGAAGAAGATGTAAACAATTATAATCTAGAAACGATTAGCGTAACCGTAACATTTAATTGTTATATCTGATTGCACACAATACAGCTGTATAATATGACAATGAGTCTATTAACAACAGCCATCTAATCACAGCACATCAATCTTGTGAGCTTCGCCTACAGGTAATGTGCAGGTACGGTAATGCGTAGTTGTTATAAATAACTTTATTGTTTCACATGATGCAGTTATTTATGGTGGCAGCCCTAGTGAAAGTGGTTTGTTGTGGTTTAGTGTCGAAACACGTCATCGGCGTATACAATGCCGTTACCGGTTTGTCGCGTATCACTTAAATAACTTTTTGCATACTTTCCGTTTAACACAGACTTATAGTATCAATGATATAGGTACCTTAAAATGCAAAGTAACCGGCATGTTATGTCATTCATTTATTAAACATACGTTAGGAATTTGTCACGCTTGTTTCCTGGAGGGGTAGGCAGAGAGGGTAGGTTAACGTATGGATTTACATTCGATCCTGGCTTATACTTCTTTCGCTTCTTTTAATTCTAGTTCACAGCCATACCACATTACATTGGGATTGTTCCCAATATGAAATAAAATGTTATCACTAACTGCTGTACCTACTAGAATTTTTAAAATATAATTTCGGTCTAGCGTCTTGTGTATTGTTTAACCAGCATAATTTTGTTGACATCTATAGTAATATATGTAAGTATGCTTTTAGTTTATAAATCTATTTCATAATGAGCGAATTAGAGCAGACGAATGCTATTAAGCATATTGAGTAAATAAGTTGAAATAATATTTTATATATTAAAATGCTAATAATATATTATTGAGACACTGCAGTCTGGCTCTTGGTATTAGTGCAACCACTCTATGCCAAAGCTTTTCAATATCAATGCCGACAACCTTGAATTTAAACACATCGATGTCTACGTGTGACCATTCACTACGAGCAGTTCATTTTTGCAATGTAAAAACTACATGCGCACCTTACATTCTCGTATAGTATAGATTTTCGCCGTATGTGTAGTATATAATTGACACATTTCAATCAAAGTGGTGTTTGACCTGACTAGAATAGAAACGGTTTACCTCTTGATTGGCTCGATCAGAGGAAACTGATGTGTTTTACACCCATAGTATCTATAGTAGTAGGTTAAAAAATCTTCACCTTGAAAGGGTACTGATGCGTGATATTTCTGAGTTATTCGCGCATTTCTCGCCTACGAAACTTACATAATTACTCGAGCATCAACTTCCGATGACAACACAAGCCGTACACTCCGTACAGTCGATCGCGCTAATTCGAAATCACGCCTGTTGAAATCACGCATGACACACACGACGTAATATAGTTTGAATAGGAACAACGCTAGCGTGCGTCGAAGACTATAACTAACAGTGTTCCCGACAGACGCCAATTAATGTTTCTGAGTTTCCCGCATTTTCATTTTTACTAGATATTTTGATTAATAATAACTCTGTTTGATTATTTAATTAATATGTACGCTTTACTACGAATTTATGACCAATAACTTGTATGTTTGTATAACTAATATACATATAATTATGACTTAGCTTCACACGTAATTAGATGTAATAGCCATACATAATTGCATGGCTGCACGAATAGAGTTCGTAGTCTAGTTTTTAGACGCCATCGAATGTCAATGTCATAATCGACACTTATAAATCACATATAACCTATACGTTATTCTTTTACAAGATACTTACATACATGATTTATCGCGGTAATTAACATTGCTGTTACTAAGAATGACTTGTCTCTTTTCCATTGCCAAAATAAACACGCGCTGTCTGAAGTTATCATAGGTGAAGGCATTTTTATATCAAGTCCGGTTTCACTTACATACCGGCCTAGTTCACGTTCCTGTTGCATTATAAACCGCAATCAGACAACAACAATGTGGTTTACATGTTATGGCTATAAAACACACAACAATCCATTTTTTTGTGATAATTCATTTTTGGTAATTTGTGATCTGACAAAAAACGTAGCATGGTCTTAGTGAGCAAATTGAAAGCTTGTGTTTGTATACTCCAAAATTCATTGTATTACACTTACAAATCAAATATTCAATGTTACAGTCTAGAAGTAATGCCAGGCGGAATATATCAATAAGGAAGGATAAGGATAAAAAACTAGAACACTATTTTGTTCCTTTAATGAGCTGTCAAAAATAAAATTCCTAACCAATGGACTTGAAATTTGCATATGTAATTATGTAGTTAGAACGTTGATGTAAAAAGATAATTATAAAAAATAGATTTCCGTATGTCCGGATATTTCAGTGTTTAATGAATAGTCCGTTGAATCTCTTGCGTCCTCTATTTAGAAAGAATCATATTAACTTTTAACTTCGTGCGGAAATATTTTAATTCCTTTAAATTTAAATGATTTAAGGCTCAGAAAGGTATATCATAGGTACTATTGTGATATAGTGTGTACCAGTTACGCAATTAAGGGAGTCACGCAATTCAACGCATATCAGTATTTTATGGGGTTGTGTACGTTTTGTAAGTAACTATGGTTCTTAATTAATTAATTATTCAATCTTACATATCATCAATTGCTCAGTCTTAAATAGGAACAAGGCTAGCAGGTATGTAATGGTAATGCCAATAAAAAAACTTTATTTCATCTTGATTGATTAGATATTCGTTTTTTGTACATAAACTATTTGCCAACCTAGTTAAGAGCTAGCTAGGATTTAACCTTCTTTTGACAGTTATTTCGATCATATACATACCACGCCCAATAACTCAAAGCTTGATTGATACATGGACCTTCAAGACGGTGTTTTAGCGATTGTTACACAATCCTCTGATTGTAGGGCTATCAGAACCACTCTACCACGGTCTTCACTGGTATGGCAAGATTATAAAGTGTAATAAATAATTGAATATGGTTCTTTATTCCTTTGAGCGCCTTGATTGACTGAACTAAATGACATTAAAGCATGAATTGCGTATAATTTAAACCGAAACACTTAGACAGTTGTAATCGTTCATAATTCTTGTTGTAATTCACAGCACTTAACTGGGATTTACGTTAATTTTATTTTAAAGAATGCAAGTTTAGCATATTATATCGATATTTTGACTTATTCAGTGTACGTATAATGACATTTAAACAATAACTAGCCAAGAAAATATGGTTTTATAATATAATTAACGTTATTAAGACAATTGACACCATTAACCGCGTCACGGTATTTTACAAGGTAACACGCTTCAAAACAATCACTTTTAAATTTTCCTTTGGGTCTGATCGTTAATCACATGTCAAGTGCTAATTAACATTGTATGATGTCCTTCCTTACCTTGCCTAATGACATAGGAAAGGCAATCTACATTGTAGTTTCGGTCGTAGACTTTTTTGTACATGACAGTAAGCACACTTCTATAGATCTATAAGTGAACGCACTATAACCTTGGTGTCATATTTAAATCAATGTGGCACGCGCACTCTGTGCATTGATCAGTGTTCACTGGTCATGTCATTTGTTCCCGGATACTGAATGGACTCGCCTACCGGTAACTGTTTACATTCAAATTCTGTTGATTTGATCTACGCACGGGGCTAGCCCACTGTCCTGTGAATGTCGTAAGACCAATGAAATCTGTAAATATAACAGGCTGTATACATAAGTACCTACCATATATTAATGTCATTTGTACTGCTCTACCTAATTATTTTTGCCTGTTAAAATGATTTGTTTGTGTACAATAGCTTAGCCAGATAGTTAGTAGTATTAGTTATAGTTAGTTAGCCAAACATGTAAGTACATAATCAATTGACGGCACTTTTACGCGATTATAAATATCTACTATGAATAGTTTTGCACTTCCATTCTTTCACAGGATGATGTATGTAAATATTTGTAGATTGTCATCACTCATTTCAGATAAATCTACTGTTTTAATGCCAAATAGACTTAATATTGACTACGAGTTAAGATTGCCTTAATCATCACGTACACACACATACCTATTACTAATCATGTTTGCTTAAATTATTATGTAAATACGTACTAAATTAGATCTAAATAATGCCTAAGTCTGATAACCTTTAATAATTCACACTAATAGGTACATTTGACCGGAATGCAAGTCATAAACTGTAATAGTAAATGGGTAAACTTGTTAAGGACGTAAATTGCACTTATATTGTTCGAACGTAAGATGTCAACACTTCGCTGTATTATTTCCTTAAAACACAACAAATCTACTCACAACTTGACATTTTGAGTGGCGTGCTGACACGAAAATTGTACTTGATATAATCTAATGCTGTATTCTTAACTTGATAACTATATAATACAAAAGGTTACGTCACGAAGAATGGTTTGAATGGATACGGATTGTGACTAAAATGAAACGATTCTTTCATACATGTGGATATTGTGCATGTTACAAAAAACAAAACAAAAACATAACATCACGCCTGTATTCCCCGAAGGGGTAGGCAGAGGTGCACATATAGTACACCCACATTTCATGTTACAGTTTTTTTTAATAAAACGTATTTGGTACTTTGTTGATAAATGCACTCAGGTTTTTTCTCTATACATTTATTTAAGGTGTTTTATACATAAATACAAATATGCAATGTTCATCCGATTACTATCATATTTCTTAGAATATTTGAATAAATAAAACGTGGCACAAAAAATCTACATTTGGTACTATAGGTAGGATCTTAGACTTCTAAGCAAAGTGTCGACAATATGTAATGGAACATACCTGTGTCATATATATTAAGGGTACTCAGGATTTATGTTTAAGTTAATCAAGAATCCTAAAGCAGTCCATAGTTAACGTAGGCCTCTTCCGATTCACATCACAGCATCCGGTTCTCCGCCTTCCGGCTCTATGGCCGCCCGCTTGTAACATTGATAACCAGTTTAATAATATCAGTAATCAATAGGTTAAGGAGTTCTTATTACTGTTCATCGGAAAGCGAAAGTCAACAGTAGTAACAAAGGCATAAAAAGTTCTCGTTATAATTATCATGGTCTCTCAAGCCTCGACATACGGTCCCTTTGCAGTGAATTTTCATTCCTCCTTTGCGTTACGGTTTTGATTTGAAGTACCTTCTAAAAAACTTTTAGACTATTTCCATGGAATTGGTATAAATGAATAAATGATTTGGTTCTGCAAATAGATCGCAAACACTTTTTTTTACACGTCAGATTTCAATAAACAAAAACTAGATGGCACGTGGCGTCAGCATTTTCTAACTAACTACCTCTGAGAAGAAATGCTAAAACGAACTCAGGGTCAATGTCTCTTTTAAAGTCTAGACAATCGTAAGTTTGTGTGCGAATCATTTAATGTTGACAAGATGTTTTTTTACTAAAAAAATTACTAAACATCTAAAGCAGGCTTGATTCGACCTGTCCTAACGATATTATTCGAGGGTCAAACTGAAAGTTCTTAGAAAATCAAAAACTGATTACATTAGCCAGTTATTAGTTTTATTATATCTTTTCAAAATATTGTCCATTCACGTCAATACACCGCTGCATGCGATGGAACCACTGGGAAAAGCACTTTGCCCACTCGTCTTTAGGGTTCTCTTCAATGGCATCGCGATACGCAGCCACCGCTTCTTCAGCATTCATAAACCGCTTTCCTTTAAGTTTTTCTTTAATTTTTGGAAATAAATAAAAATCACAAGGGGCGAGGTCGGGGCTATACGGCGGGTGACCCAGTAACTCAACGTTTGATGTCGCCAAATAGTCGATCGTTCGCTTAGCGGTGTGCGACGAGGCGTTGTCGTGGTGAAGGAGGATCCTACTGCGAGGTCGTTTCTCTCGAACTTTTTCCAAGACAAGTGGCAAACAATTGGTAGTGTACCATTCTGCAGAAACTGTTTTTTGATCCTCTAACACAATTGTTGCGAAATGACCTATCCTTCCAAAGAACGAGGCCACCATTTTTTTTCCCGCACTTCGATCTCTCTTCACTTTAGTTGGCAACCTCTCGAAAGGAAACACCCACTGAGCAGATTGTCTTTTGGTTTCAGGATCATAACAGTAAATCCAGCTTTCGTCACCTGTTAGTATGTCGAACACAGCATTTGAGTCACCTCCGTTAAATCTTTCAATCATTTTACGGCACCAATCCACACGATGGAGTTTTTGAGCCTCAGTCAAATTATGAGGTATCCACCGGGCGCAAAGCTTCCTGACTGCTAAATGTTCGTGGAGGATTTTGTGCACTTGACTCATACCGATGCCTAAGCTTGTCCGAATCTGCTGATAGGTCACTCTTTTGTCAGTCTCTATCATACGCCGCACAACACAGATGTTATCTTCAGTCGTCGCCGTAGAAGGCCGTCCCTCACGTAAATCATCAGTGAGATTAGTGCGACCACGTTTAAACTCATTAAACCAGTTGTAAACTGTCGCACGAGATGGGGCTTCATCGTGAAAGGCCAATCGTAGTCTATCATAACTTTCTTGTTGACTTAAATGACATCGAAAGTCATAAAAAATCATTGCACGAAAATTTTCTCGTGTTAAATTCATGTTGACGTGACACAGACAATTTTTAATTTGCCGCCAAATCGTAAAACAAATGACAAATTAATGAAATATATACTCAGTAATATTGGCAAAGAGTTCTATTTTCAAATTTTAGAATTATTTTTTTATTATATTGTTTATAAGTGGCCAGTTCTAAGAACTTTCAGTTTGACCCTCGTACATACGACAACCAATAATTATTTTCAATTCCCTTTTGTGCTTGTCAACCACGTTATGCATCAGTTTGAGCACTTTGGCCTAAGAACAATGACCTTGTTCACTGTTACTATTTACCAAAATTGTTAATACAAATTATCTTTGTAATATAAATATGGCAGTACTAATGAATTTGTTATGTAATCATTAGCTGAAAAAGTAACAGACTAGTTTTTTTGAGCGGTGATAGTTGATGTACTAGTGGTAGCAGATATTACGGTTATACTGTCTGTGAAGTTAATTAATTAGAAAAACGTAATGCTTTGACGCTTAAACGTGTTGATATATTTACTAACTGCTTTCGTTTAAAAACGTAACAACTTTTTACTTTGGCGAGCATTGTTAACAAGTTTACAATATACGACTCAGTTATATTAAAGAAAATTTGGCTTAGGTAGGTGTTTATTTAAAAATATCACGACTGCTGAAAATAAAAGATAGCTTGAACCATTTTGGCCCTAATTGGATATTTAATTGTGAACATTACAGAAGTTTCGGGTCAGTGAGAGTAGATGTGGAAATGTGTGGTATTTTTTAACAGTTACAGTACCTATTAAAGTGTTATATGGAAGAGAGACCATGTAGGTTACAGTAAGGTAAACATAGTTAATTACCTACTGATAAATATGTAGCATAAGCAACTATGCAGCACTTTAACTTGCCTACAAAAACTCTACTTTAGTTCTTATTAAATAGTAAATGAATAAGTAATGTCATTCATTCAGTCATTATTATTCGTTATATTAATCTACATTGTATAGGTACCATAAGAACAACAGCAAGTTTCGCGCGATTATCAAGAGTTAATCGCAACCTCTAAAGACTGAGTCCAATGTTATAATACCGTCTTTGCTTTACTCGTACAAACGCAGCTGTTGCAAGCTAGTTATTGACACAGTTACAAAGTGTTTAACTCAGGTTTTGTATTGAGACTCAATTACCTGCAAAAGGGAAGCTTACAAGACGAGTTTGCATTATATAGAATATCAAATTGTTGAGTGTTTAACCTAATTTGTTTGCTAAAGTGACAGTAACCGTTCTATGAAATGTGAGGTAGTAGTGATCTACGAAAAAACGCGCGCAGACGTGACTCTACTATAATATCATAACCATTTTGGCGGAAGCGTCCTTGAACTAAAAGTAAAAGTCGGCCGCGTGCCTCGCTAGGTCATTATCATGTCTTGTATTCTCTCTTGCGCGTCTAAGTAAGCCTAAAGACGTGTGAATTTGTAGCGCTAATATTAGCGCAATTGAGCCTAACAATTAAAAGTAAACCATGATTATCATCCACATTAAGAAAATTGTTGAGTTGTTTCAGTATAATTGTTGGTATAATAAGAACGTGAGTTAGGAAATAAAGAAAAATCGCGGGCAACAGGTCACCGCCTCACTGGGCAGCCCAACGGCAAAAAAATAAAGCAACAATGTATCCAATGTCAATGCTTAAACACGACGTAACAATATCATTGTTTTCGTTGATTGTAATTGTTGATTGAATCTGGATGTGGCCACATTTTTAAGTAGATACCGCCCTGGTTGGTGTCTTAAGCTAATCGTCGGACTATTTTCTTGGTACTTTTCAAATTGACGTGTATATCTGGATATCAATTAATTAAAATAAGTAAGGTTTTTTTGTATCACAGTAATTACTTGTGAAGCGGAAATCGACGTTTATTGGTCTAAAAATATAAAACTCTAATTGATTTCAATGAACACGCAATTTGATTGTTTAATAAGAGTTTTTTGCATACTAGTTTATTAACCCAATGTTTTGGTTGCAGATGTACACAATGAGGAGGCATATCGCAGTGTTGCTGGCTTACCTGGCCACAGCGAGCGCTACGCTCGAAGTAGTTAACCAATGGAGTTTGCTACAGTTCGACTTCCCCCCCGACCCGGTGCTTCTGGAGAAGTTTCAGCCGGAGAACACTGTCCCGACTGGGCTCGAGATAGGCTGGGACCGACTGTACCTCGGCATACCGCGCCTGAGGGCAGGAGTACCCGCTACGTTGGCGTGGATACCCCGAAGCTTGCCACCAGGCGTCAGTCCTGTTCTTCAGGTAAGAGGAATTACAACTTTCTTTTATTTCCACACATATCAGCCTGCGTCACAATGATTGTGACGAAGTACTTAGTTCACTTACAGAATTAATATTGAAAGCAATTGACATATTGTATTGCAATATATTTTATATTTACAACAGGTATACCGTATAAATTGATGGTCAAAATAAATCCTCTGTAATAAAATGAACTCACCTCAGCCTCGAGTGTTGAAGTGGTATCCGTGGCATATCACGTTGCCACTGATCAACCGCTCCGAGAGGCCACATCTACAATTACCAAGACACCAAAAAGTTGCGTAAAATATAAAACATTTATCAAGGGACTTCACGTAACATTTTCTTGTGAAATTATAATCGGTGTCATCAATCTATATTACGGCATTATATCGTCCTACTAATCCTCGTAAAATCTTAAATCGATTGATTCATTTATAACTATCTAAATAAATCGACCGATCGACGTAAGGTCCAAAATAAATTAGCGTAGTGAGTGATACCATATAATGGGAGGCTAAAGTACTCGCACTCGTCTTTTGTAATACGTTTTCGCTATACTCTCTGATTGAAGGATCTTAGAGAGGAATGTAGAGATCGTAACAATTGACGCCTGAATGTTAAGCATTGTCTGCTTGTTCCACTCTACATGGTATGGAATAAGGGAGATAGGCTCATACAATCGAATTGCGTCATTCATTCTTCGAACCCTATTATATTTCTTTTATGAGTTTATGTTGATCTCTAAACGTTTCTGTAAACTCCTTTTTTTATTTAATAAAAGCAATATACAACATTTCGTCATCACCGATGTAAGATTATGTACGTTGACGCCATATAGTAAACTTCAAAGTCTAACTCACTGTATAATGACACCTCATATAATTTAAGACAATATAAAAAGGCATTAAGTCCGCCTCTGTACGTTACTTGTGCATAAAAAATAAATAAATATAATAAGTATATTAAAAAGTTGCATAGCATGTTGATTGCATCAATAAAATACGTTTGAGACAAGAGTAAAAAACAATTGTTACATTTATTTACTAAGGACGTTTGCTCAATTTAAGTGGGAGCTATATTATTCATAGCGGTTGTTTAAATGTCTCGTTTTAACATGCATATTTATGTATTTGGGTTGTCTATATTCTTAGATACTAGATTACTGTTACAAGATAATTTTTACAATTATTTACTGAGACATAATCTGCGTTCAACTAACTACCTTAATATGCCCCATTATTAGGTAACGTAACATTTATAAGTCAAGTCGTGCTTTGTGTAGCGGCTGGTTAGTTAGGTCTAAGTTATTTCATTAGCAGCGTTGTGTTTATGTACTTATAGAATAATTGGTGTCAATAATAGTATAGGAACTGATACATAAATATTACAGTTTTTATAGAATCCTTTACTAATTCAATAAAGCGTATAAATAAAATAGTTCATAATATTTAATACGAAGAATCAACAACTATATTATTCGGCTTAAAACATAAAATTATAACTTATTGTGACTCGACAAGTTTCAAATAAATTAGGAATTACAAAGTTCATACTTTGACAAATAATATATACATGCACTTAATTGCGTCATATAAGTTAATAAGAGTATGAACTATGTAGGTAGGTAGGTATATAAGTCACATGTCCGAGTGTCTGAGAACTTGGCATATATTTTTAAAAGGAATGTAAAACATTTATAAATGTCTGATATAATGAGCTAACAGTGAATTAGTCTAGATTCGACGAATTGAACAACAAAAAACTCATTCCGATCATATGTTTTGAACGAATTCTGCCGAGACAAGTTGCAATATTCGGATTTCAACTTTAAGTTGCGCAATCGCTTTACAGAGCTTGTGTCGCCTTCGAAAACTGCGTTTGTGTAAACGCGTTCTATAGAACCTATGTAGTATCTAGTAACTGACCTACTTACTTGTCAAAATCATTGGTTCCTTGCCGTTTATACAAAGAATTTTCATTAAGACCTTGTGAAGAACTTCGATTAGGTTTGACGAGTTTATGGCAAGACATATTATTTGGCGGGTCGGGTTTTTAAACGCTTATAGTCCCATGTGCATGAAATAAATATAATAACCTCAAAGGTTGACATTCAGGATCTACAATTAAGTACGTAGATATCCTTAATGCCAACCTTTGAAAAAACCTGTTGATGGCAAAGAACCTTGGCCAAAAAGGTAAAATCCCACGAAAACCGTATAATAGGCTGGTGAGAAATTATGCTACATTCTGTTGGTAGCATTCTTCTGCCGTTTTATTCTTCCCTGCTAAAACTGACACTTAGGTTTGTAAAATATAAAATATTTACTCCAAAACAATACCTTTATATAAATCTTAAGAAATCTCATAAGTATTTAGTCAATGAATCCACTTAGAGAATCAGCTTACCAGATACATTTAATAAGGTTTTTATGATGATGATCGACTTACATAATAAATTTGTTACAAAATAGTACGTCTTTAATAGACGCCGTTGGGAGTTAATTGCAATATTTGAAGGTGGTCTAGTCTATCAAATATCCACATTATTATAGAATATACTTTTACGGTGTTGGCCAATATTAGCGTTACTCTGTCCGTTTATCTGATATCAAAACTCCTGATCAATTGTGCCAGTATTGCGTAAAATATGATAACTATATAAGAATAGATTAATTAACTATCTTTGTCAGTTTTATATAATGAAGCTATTATAAACTCACATTTGGACAAGATTGATGTATATTTAACACTGCCAGTTTGATGTATTAATATGGTTGTTAATTTGTGAAGTTAATTGCTATAATTAAAGCATAATAGCTCCTATGTTTGGCGTTAGCATTTTACACCATTTGGTACGTATAATTCTGAACAAAACTACATTGAGTAAATTAATGTCGTGTCTCCTAATATCCGCGGCGATTGAATGCGAAACACATCCTGTATATGTACCGGTAGTTAAGTACACAGTACCTGGTAGTCATCAGGAAAATCAATATGTCGTTATCCTGTGTGTTCAGTAGTACATATTGAAGTCAATCAAAATCACATACAATCACCATTACAAGTTGCGAGTACAGTGTCTTCGTGTGATTCGAATATTAAACTTGATGTGGTCATATAATGACGAATTACATGAAAAATGTGGTAGAGTCGATTTGGTTTACCGGGAAGAAAAACTGATCTACTTGTTTATATTTTTTCCTGCAGTATTAGTTAGCGGAGTTGACTTAACCGGTTATACTTAGAAGGCAGTTTTATCCATTTGTGACACCTAAGCAATGGCAAGCATGTGGTTGAGAAGTGAGAAATTTTAATAAATGTTACGTGTCAGTAAGATACGCGGCTGTGCGTAAAGTGGCAATACAATGTGCACAACGCGTAAGACACGGGAAAGTGTGAAGGGCAGTACGACTCGCAGTGCTGGCCTTGGCGGGCTCGGACATTTAGATGTGCCACTCTTACCGCTGAACCTACACACTTTACTATATCAAATACTAGCTACGCCCCGCGGTGTTATTCCAGGGTGTCAGCTATCTCTATATGAAGTTCCATCAAAATCGGTCTAGCCGTTTGAGCTTGAAGAGGTAACAAACATACAAACACACCCACAAACTTTCGCCTTTATAATATTAGTGTGGTATTGATTGCATAAATCAAAAGAGTACCTACCTAATCTAAAATGCTTTTTCACCATCTGCTCTTTTACTATCTTTAGGATACAAGTAATTGTTCTTGCGATGTTAGTTACCCGCAGATGTTAAGAACCGTGGCGTATATTGTCTTGAATTTCAAATGCAAGAGAGTGTGTCTAGACTTTAGATTTACATTAGGACTTAAATATGCGCAGTTGCTACAATTTGAGCACAATCCCAGCTTTCCAATGCGACACTACGTACGCAGATAACTTACGTAATCATAGATTATTTGCATATTTAACACTTAAATATTAATTAATTCAGCAAAAGAATCATATTGTCTTACTGAAATTAGATCCGTTTGAGCTATTAATTATACTTAAACATATAGGTATAGATATTTAATGTTATGTTTACTAAGAACGTTAAACGCACAAAACTTAAGTTTAAAAAAGATATTTATATTTCATTTATAAATTCTATCAATTGTTTTTTATGTGTTTTGCAATGCACAGTGCGATGTCATCAGTATTATTCACCCTTTGTTTGCTCGCTTATTTGTATGCCGCCATCGGAAAAGTGTAATGTCAATAAATGAGATGTTTTTCCATTTAACGTTACGTTTATGGGAAACAAATCAATCCGCTGTACAATAAACGAATACAAATCTTTGTTGACTAACACAATGTGAATTGATATTGTGGGTATGTGCAAAGTGTATGTAGGTATAAAATCTTTATAAATACTGATAGTATATAAATAGTGTCGATGCAGATCACAATGAGCTTCGACGTAACTTGCACTTTGGCAAATTATTCCAAAATGATCCAAACTAGATAAATGTATTACATTTTTCATACTTTTCCAAACGGTATAGTACCATAGTATACCTACCTATAGTTCACAGCTGAATTATTCAGTGGTCAATGAAAAAGCCAATCAGGCACTTGCCTAAGTTTGAACACTTAATTTCTATATGATCTAGTCTTATAACACTTAGGGCTACCACGACTGTTGACAATTCTAAAATACGTTTAACATTTCTATTCCAGGCATACCCCGACTGGTCTTGGCACACGGCAGGCCGCGGGGACATCAACTGCACGGGTCTCATCTCTGTGTACCGTGTCCGCGCTGACCGCTGCAACAGACTGTGGGTACTAGACGCCGGTGTGGTCACCAGTATCGACGACTTCCGACGGGTCTGCCCACCCAAGATCCTCATCTTCGACATGGCTACTGACCGTCTGGTAAGTTTATTTCGTCGTTATAAGGGCAACCACAAAAATAAAAGAAAAAAATGATAATTCAAATTCAGAACTCTGAATAGGTTGGCAGAACATTAGTTTCTAATCGTCATGGTCACTGTATCCCTTTCAGTTTAGAACCCCTTCTCTCATGCCTGAGCTTAAGGTGAGCCAGCGACATTTTAGTTGTTTACCATATTATTTGTATTTTAAGCGTTCATCTTAATCTACATTTATTCATCAGGTATTCCAACTTTCTACAAGATTTGTATAAACTAAGAAACAGAACATTAAAATTCGTCTAATGGTCTGCGAAAACTTTCCTCTTTGCCTGCTATGTATTGATACAGATAGCTACTTAGGAATTAGGAACTGACCTAACTCATTTCATAGAAAACTTCTCTTGTAATACACACCCGTTGAATACAAAAGGTCTTATGTACCTACAGTGTATGTACCTACTCTTTATGGAGTTTTAAGATTAAACGATTTCTCCTAGTTGATATGCTGGCGGTGTTCATATTATTACACTGTATAACAAATCTTTATGATGATACCGATCTCTGTTTACTACACAACTATACTTGCTGCGCTTATAAGCACGACCTGTGTGGTCTGGTACCGGTTACGCAAAGATTGTCGCATTGAATGCAACTAAGGCTTTTAATTAATTGCTCAAAGTGAGACTCTCTCGTTCCTTGTTCCTGGAAAGTAGTTTAAAATTTATATTTACCACTTCAGTGTCTAATTTAATATATTCCACAAACTGATTCTCCACAGAGAAAATTTTCTATTTTACCTAATTTGGTAACATCAGAAGATAAGACGTTCACTTTGTTCTTGTAAAATACTACGCAATGTGCATCTTGCCTACGCGATCTTAAAAGAAGTATGAGCTTTCCCCAGCTCTTAAAAACAAGTTCATAATCATAAAAGTAACAAATTCAATGTCATATAAATTTTGTACTGTTGTGGAATGTCCAATGTTACACTGCTGGATCAATGCAGATTTCATCTCAAAATGACTTTATTGAAAATAATATGCAAGTTTGCAGTTTCATGGATTTGAATAAACTTTTCAGTAACATTTAGGTCAGTATTAGGTTAGCGTTAAGCGTTGTTTACCATAATACGAATATGCCAATTTTTTTTATATAGAAACCATGGAAACCGTTAAATAGCTAATTGAATAGAGGCACATACATGAAATTGACAGTACATGCAGATTATATGAATTCTAGACTCATGTTTGCCTTTTGAAAACATACTCCAAAAAGTAACCAGTTATTGCTACATAAGCAGGTAATACCTGTTCATTTGACTTTGAGTTAAACCAATTGTTTGGACAGCCAATTAATTATTTAGAAGTGTATCCAGCACGCTTTGTGTAATAGGAACCAATCAATGTCGTGACAGAGTTATTTCGATTAGTCATCACGAGTTCCTGAGAGCCGGGCACAGACCTTACCTGCATGTAGTAACAAGTAAAGCGACATTAAGCTTCTTAGATACAATTAACTTTTTTGCAACAATATGCTGCTATTTTAGGCGTTATTTTGTCAACATTTTGTCATAATTACTGTCGCACCTCGCAAGCTAAATAGGCAGCAATTGATGTCAACTTCGTAACATTTACATAGTTTAGTGTTTCTAGCGTTACGAATTACATAATGCGGTATATTTATAACCTTATTATGTCATATTTATCTAACTTGGATTTTTGTCAAGTATTTTGGTCATAGCGATTTTATTTTGACAAATTATCCAAGATAAAATCTATATTGCTAAAATTTTTTTAACAAGCAAAGTTTAAATACGTTTAAATAGGTCTGCTTGTTAAACACGTTTTCTTCTAAAGTAAATATAGCCTATTGAAATATATAATAGAACCATATACTAATGTGTATGAAGATCAAAGAATCTGGCACTGCGTCTGGCTTAGCTTTGTGTATAATATATGACTTTTATTCATGGGATAGGAAGTCTGCGAATAACCTTGCCAAACATTCCGATTGGCCCGCATTACGTAGGTAATGTAATCTAAACTGCACAATACTGGGCCGGTATGACGTGACGGTTAATACCAACAATTATTTCTTTAAAAAATCCAATAAATAATATCTGTTACCTACTTGTAATTGTTTATATCCACGCACAAACATGCTCGTTTATCAAAGTTTTTTACTCGACGCGAGCGGTGTACTATAATATCTTAACAGGCGTATAAAACCACGTTTATTGTTGAGATTTCAACGGTTGAATGATTTTTGTGAATAAGCGTTGTGTTCGCTAACTTCGACATAGAGATAGTGGTCACAGGTTTTATAAAATTTTAGGATCTTTAGTTTAGTTTATTTGCACATTTTGTGATTTAAAATAAGAGTTTTCCTAAAACCTGGCGTAAGGTTTATATGCCATCATATTATAGTATAAGCATTGCGTGTTTCACAAGACATAGGACGAACTTAAAATTGTATTTCTTTATGAGAATAGAACTAAATAAACTTAAGATCCTTGATGTTTAAGGCTTGTTAGTAAACGCTCTGTATATGACATGAGGTAACCAGGAAGCTAAATAACGTATTTCAGTTCTAGAATTGGTTTTATTTTGTAACGTTAGAAATATGCGACACGAATTTATGCGCGGACAAATCTAGTTACCTACGTGAAAGTTGATTCAATTACAACGCCCGCATTGTTCTCGTTGTATTTTTGTTATCTTAATGTTCTACCTATTTAAGTTAAGCACGTGCAGCTGTGACCATGTCGACACTGCGTTTGTCTTTGGCTATTCTTTTATTGAGTTTTCAAGATCAAATCGCGATCACGATCACGGTCGTAGAGATTTGTACGATTACATTTCTGCCGTAATAGTCGCCATTCATAATTTCATCTAGGCACTTCGCAATACAAGTCTCTATATAATGTACTTTGAAAATGGTGTCACGATAGACGCAGGTGTTTTTATAGCAATCATTAGAGCGCCTAAGTTCCTTTATTCGTAGTTAAATACTTGTTAATGATTTTGTACCTAATGGCGCTTGGAACTTGTTTCCTAAACTGTATCGCCATCTATACAACTTATTAGCATATAAGCTTCTTACTACAACCTTGGCAAGGAGAGCTTTTATGTGAAGGTATCTAGATACAGATTGATGTCTAGATTAGGAGCGGTTAATGAAAGAGTCACGAATTATGTATTGAGGTTAAGCTAGTTATTATGTAACCTGTTAGCCTTTATACCTTTGTGTATTTAGACGTTTAAATATTTCGTATTGCATAACGGAAGTCCATGAACGTATAAAAATAATAAAATGACAGATTTTTTAAATATATTTTATTGTTTTTATATTGCTATTTGTAGCTAATAATATATATTTAAAAATGTAATTTATAAGTGAATATTTTAAATAAAGAAACATATGAAAGAACTTTAATTTAAACATGCAAGTTAATCGTAAAGTACCAGAAAGAATTCAGACTAGAATTCCTACGATTAAAAATAATAACTTTTGTTAAATTAGTTTCTTTTATTCATAATGATTCCTATCACTTACGCGAATATTAGACATTGAAATAAAACTAGGTTTACGGATTTTATCGCGGTTTAAAAAACCTTTAATTCATCCAAAATTCTTCATGTTGTAGGCATACAAGTATTATATACTTATTAGTAGTACCTATGTTATATAAAAACGTATATCACAGGGTGTTCTTATTTAGGAATATGCAGGGCACACATGGCTAAATTACGAAAAATAGAGAATTGGGAAGAAGAAAAGGAAATAAAGAAATAATTTGTATGTATTTATTTAGAAAATGTACAGCCACGTAACATTTATGGAATTTTAAAATTTCCTTTTTTTTCGGTGTAGGCTGCCATGTTCTACTGATATAGACCCGATTTCACCAAAGACGAATAATAATATTATGTTTACATATTTATTTTAATTTAATTCGTCGGATTTGAATATAGAATTAATATTCGCAGTGAAAGGAAACGTTGTTATGCCCCTAGCGTCGTGATAACTAAGCTATAAATTCTCTGGCGAATGGATACCAATGTTCAGTAGATGGCTGTCTATGTCTGCTTGTGTTTATTATACAGGAACCGGAATTTACCGAAGTTCTGTTAGAAAGGGAACGAACCTGCATACTTAAGACCAACGCAGACCGGGACGGCATGGCAAGGGATATACATTTTTACCAATAGATATTCAAACGTGTTGTTATACAATAAGATATAAATTGCTATGCTTAAAAATGATGCCGTGGCATGCCGCCGCTGGAGCCTGTGCCGGGATACCAGTGCCACGGCATGCCACGGCAATTTATGTCGTATTACAATAACAATGCCGTCCCGGTCTGCGTTAGCCTTTATCTAATGCCGGGTCTATACCTACACTAAAACTAAGGTTTCTCTATTACGACACAGACTTTTATAGTACATAACAAAATGGATAATGCGTGGTAAAACAATTAACATTGGGCTTGAACCTTCACAAATAGTTAACGAACGCGAATTTTGTTATAAATTATTTACTTATGAGAAATAAACCTTGACTGTTACTTGATCTAATACGAGTTTAATTAAATATAGATACATAGATACTGAATTTTCAGTGTTTCAAACAAAGTAATTATCAGGAGTGTTTATTTTACGTAATTATAAAAATTCTTAGCCAAATGACTATTTTCGTAGTAAAGTATCTTTAGTAGGTACTACACTCCTAGTCTTAAAAAACTCATAACATCGTTAAACTACTTCTACCTTGGTTTAGAAACTCGAGCGTAGAAAAGGTGCGTAGCAGATGTACCTGATGCTTATTCATACATTGTGTGCGTAAAAATAATTAGATACTAAGTGAGAACTTGGGAAGTTACAAAACATAAAAAGGTTTCTAATATCGATCCCTCATTTGGTGAAGAGGGATCCATATCTTCTTTTCTATCTTTATAATTATAATAAAAAAAATAGTAGAAAAATAAAAACCGCCTTCAAAAAACAGGAACTTCCAAGTGAAAAACAAGATTTTAAAAAGCGAATTTGGTGTCAAGTTTTTTTATTTCACGGTTTAGTGGTGCCTAGGATTCTTCCCAGTAGGTGCTAACAAATATCTACTAACAACATTTGCCATATTAATTAAGATTTAGAATCTGATTTTCTTGTACATGACCTGTTATAAAAAATAATTGTGTATTAATGCAAATATCGAGAAGTACAAAGAGTCCAACTTTATTGTTGAAGTTGGACTCTTTCAAATTGGAAGTGTAACCATGACCTATACCTTTAAAACCATACCTGACATTGGCTTGATAATAATTAAATGTACTGACCATAAATCATTCATTATATTAAAAAAATATATATATATTGATTAATTGAATTGTTAATGTCTGTAACTGGCTTGTATTTTATGATGTCAAAAGTCAATTTTAATGCAAGAATTAAATAAAGTAACCTCAGGTCTTGGTGTCGATAGCGCTAGGCGAGGTCGTGTTATTATACGGAAGGGTGTGGCCTGCCCAATTGTCCGTAATGCAATTGTCCGACTTAAATACGCACAGTTCGTAGTCGACCGGTAACTAAGCGTGGTATAATTCTAAATTAGTGAATGGCATTCAACCTCGCGAACAGCCTAACTGACGATTAACTCGCGTATTTGTTCTTCGCGAAATTTGCTTGCAATAAGTCCGTGACGGGAAGTATTTCATTTCACTTTGGCCTTACTGGTTATAATTAATTAGGTTGATAAGGTCGAAGATGTTTTATTAGATATGCTAATGGCAGTCAATTGTTTACACTTTTCGCTTTTAATGTGATTATCATACCAGCCATTTCTAAACACCTTTGGTTTTAATTTTACCAACCTTATAGCTGTGCTAATAGGCAGGACAGCGCAAATAAATGCATTTTCTTTGTATCTTTCTTCTATTTCAGATGTCAACTGCTATCGGTCGCGCTATGTTTAATAAAAACACCTACTAAGTCAATATGTTATATATTCACGTTACGGTTCACGACTTTCTCCAATAAGAAAATGTCTGATTTAAATGCGTGGACAGTTTAGATCACAAATTAGTGCAATGAGAATGTCTTAAGTATTGTACGCACTATTTCTCTTAAACCCCAAGTGCATACTAATAGGTACTTATACTAGGTTTCTATTCTTGTTATTTATTGTCGTGTTTAGAAAAGTATGCTTTAAGTTATTTCTCATAAGTTTGTTGCCGCACTTTTTAATCCTTACTGTAAGCTCTTTATATGTACATATAAGCAAAACTATTAAATGATACTTCAGATTTGTATTTACTTTAACTCCAGGGAGCTTTGTGCTCGTTGCCATATAAATAAACAAACGTTTTTGATTCTTGATAGTAAGTTTTTAAAAGCAACAACTCGTGGTAGACCATAAATTTTTAATACCAAGGTAGACAGATAGATATATTTAAAACTGTTGTGTGGATTACACCGCCTCATGTATGACTTTACATTCCAGGTGAGGAGTGTGTACTTCCCGCGCGAGCTGCTGCGGCCCAGCTCTCTGCTCACCAACCTGGTGCTGGACGACACGCGGTCCTCTTCTTCCCGACTGCCGTCCTCGTGCGACCATCTGTTCGCCTACATCAGTGATACAGTTGCACCTGGTAAATAAATTATTTAAGTATTAATTGGGAAGAGAAAGGACCTATTCGAGCACGCGCAATACTGCTTCAAATATTTTATAGCTACATGTAAGTAAAATCGTATGATTAAAAACTAGTTTTTAAATTTACTTATAACGGCGTTATTATCTAGTTTCATCCTAAGTAAAAAATACGTGGTTTGCAGCGCCTGATGAACTAATATTGTAGACGCTCAGCTCTTTGCTAAGTCTGAAATACGTCTTACAAGTAGAATACTAATTATATTGATTTATTCATTTAGTTCGGATTATGTCTTAGTCCAGGATTATTTTAAATAATTTTGTAAATCTCCCGTAACTAATCCTCAAGTTGAATTCTAACCAATAATTAAAAAAACGTTTCAAGTGTCCAAAACGTGTGGAAATACCATAATATGTCACTATAATTCTTAACAGTTTGCAGTTGAACAAACTGTCTTATAACTGGAGACTTAGTGAGGGATTTACCAACAAAATCGCACGTTTTCTTATTGGTCATTGTTTGTTTACGACTGTCAAGTTAACGTCCTGACGAAATATCAGGGTTTATTAAGAATAGCCACTGTTCGGAGCTTACCTAATTAAAACACATTCCTAGACAATTTTCACAGACTTTTGAATACACTTAGCAAACATTTTAATAGTTTCAAGCATGAGCAAAATGTTTTGTTTTAAATTACCGAGACACATGGAAGTGTCTTTTGTACTTTCTGACGGTCTCTCACATATTTTTTACAGTTCTTATCTTTTATTTTTCATATAATTCCGTTATAAGTACCTACGCAGACTACGCTGAAACATTAATATGAAATTGATCATAATCATGATGCATTAAAAATTATATAATCTTTTATTAAAACGTAAAGTTTTAATGACAAACATACAATTATCATCTTTAATTAAAATGTATTTATCTTTTTATTATGTACCTACTTATCTTCTATTTTATTAATGTATTATACATAGGTTGTTAGAGTCGTTTAAGAACATAAACTGATAGTTAAGTGTCCATAATTAATAATTATGTAGCGCTTGAATTTATAGTTGATTGAATATCCGCAGAGCGCATTAATCATGGCATAATTAGCACTGGTTTGAAATTAGTACATTAAATACATAATTTCAATTTAACTACATGAGTGTGGATGTTTAGTGACCACTCAAGCGTGTTCCGTCGACCAAAACACTGCTTTCTCCGAAAATGTGATGCAATTGCTGACATACGCGCAACAAATACTAATTAAATTGACATACTATGTTATTCTGGGAAACTGTAACATTGCTTCACATTGACAGTTTAGCGTGAACCGTACAATTGACGAAGCTACTACCTATCAACTGTCACGCTCGAGACTGTGTTTGTTTTGTATGCTTTAGCGTTTTATTAGATTGAAATAAAAGCAGAAGGTAGAGTTTTATTAAATCAGTTAAAGCACAAAGAACCTATTTACATAGGCTCACCTCTGTATTTAGTATTTATGCTGCATTTTCTTAGATTGCAGGCGTAGGTCGTAGTGATAATCAAATTACTAATTAAGTTATTAGCTAGGTACCTACTACAAATCTTAGTTGAATAAGGAAAATGTGTTAAATTAGACTATCTGATAGCCTGACCTTCCTTTGATTTGTACGATGACGAGTCAAAACAATAATTTGCATTCAATGGATGTTTGACTGTTTAGTTTTTATTTCTAAAGCTTCATCCACGACTCTAACCAAAAAGTAAATTGAAGCAAATTTGGATAAAGAATAATAATTCTTTTTCAAGGTCATTTAATCAGCGTGTGCCAATAAATGCTTAATGCATTAAACCTGTTCATGTCGAAAAGCACCTTAAATAAAACTTGATCACGGTCTTACAATATGAAAAAAGACCCTAAAAAGTACCTAAACGGGTATCGGTTAATGAACTTTCTATTGACGCAACTTTAAATTTTAGCATAAGAGTGTTAATCAATATGTACAAGTGATTGCAACATTGTCGTAGAGCAGAAATTGGTAAAACTATTACAAGGATAGGTATCTAATACCTACCTATGTGCTTTATGATTCGGACCTTGACTATCGAAGTAGCAAATACCAATATGGGATCATGCCATGAAACTGAGCAATAGAATTCTCTTAGATCTTAGTAATCAATATTTTCTTATCGTACCGACTTGGATCGATAATAATTTGGCAATATTGAAATAAGAAACATAATGAAACTTATAAAATAATCACAGTTTCCTTATATCAGTTCTGTTGATGAACTGTGCACTTTGATGCCTGTTTAGATAACATTTACATGGATTGTACTATTTGTAAGTTTCTTAATACCTTAGTCCCCATCGCACTTATTCATAAACGAGGATTATACCGGTATTAACGGAACCCCGTATTACGTCTATTGACATCTATCTTTGACAGGGACGGGTATAATTTAGTCCATGTTTAAATTGGCATTTTTTTATGAACAACGGGGTAAGTGCATTTTACGAATAAAGTCGTCCAGTTAAGGATTAGACAAAATAGAAAGACGTTTCATTATTCATTTGTTAACATCCGCTGCTGAACGTGGCCTCGTTGACCGTTTCGTCAAGCGATTGCTCGTGATAGATATTGCCTTACTAAACCTCGTGTGACGATATAAATCTACCATTTAAGTGGTACTGGGTAGCAAGAGGCTGAGAGTGTGTGGCTCATGCCCCAACGCCTAGTACTATTAAACAATTTTCCCACAATTGATACGTATTTAACACTTGCATGTATTGTCGATAGTTTCACACACTGCAGTTCATTCGTTATAGCTTTCAGCATGGGAACAGTATGACGAAATTTAAGTTTAATAGCATATTGCACGCATGTCACACAATGAAGAAGTTAATTATAGGATCTTAATTATTTTATTGAGCCGAGTCCTAACCGGCCTAGAATTGACCAACCCCTTTTCTCCCGTGGGTTGCGTAAGAAGCGACGAGGGAAGATGAGCAGCAGCGTCTGCAAATTTACCCCCAAATTTTAAGGGGGAGGGCGGCCTTTGTTCAATAAGTAGTGGACGTCTTCGGCTGATGATGAATTATTTTATGTGTTAATACGGGCATCAGTACAATTAACTGGCAGTGCATGTGGTCCTGTTGATTTCTGACTACATGTTTATTTATTATTACCACAACATAACACCATTACAGTTTATAATTAAAGCGATGCTATATTAATCTTACGAACTAACAATGTTGTCATTCTATAATTAATCTCGTTATCATTTTCCACAATTTCAGGTATAATAGTGTACGATGGTCGCCGCGACAACGCGTGGAGAGTGACGCATGCGTCTATGTACCCGGACCCAGACCTCGGCGAATACGACATCGGTGGTGAGCGGTTCACCCTCATGGACGGCATCGTGGGACTGGCGCACTCGCCGGCGCAGGGACTGCTCTACTACCAGCCCTTGGCTACTGACAGGTATGTCACAATCTATATACTAACTGTTGGCCTAGTGGTCGTTAAGCGTGACTGCATTGCATAGTACCTATGAGGCCCCGGGCTTAAATTCTGGGTCGGGCCAAGTGTTACTGGATTTTTCAATTAAATCTTAGTTGCAGCACGGAGTCTGGATTTGTGCCCGGTTGATGGCAATAGGCTCGCCCCCTATTACATTGGGAGCCATCACATAACTGGCGAAATGTGGGTGTACTCTACAGTCACATCTGCCTACCCTCGGGGAATACAGGCGTTCTGTTTATGTTATGTTATAAACTAATGGCCTTCTGTCCCTTATGTAAGACGTGACATTTATTTACTTTGTTACTGACAAATTTTCTGTAAAATACACTTACGAAAAAATAATGCACTAGGATAAAGTTCTGAAAATAAATTTTTAAAAACAATAAACTAAGTAATCAGAACTTTTATATAATTAAGAAAAAAATGTGTCTTGAGAAAATTCCATATTTAGGTCATTCAAGTTAATCAATTTAGTCCTCTTGATACTGCCTACCCTTTCGGGAAACGCAGGTGTGATAATCTAAAATACATAAATTGCTTATTAGATTTCTCTTAGAGTTCTAATAAGCAGTTTATTTATATTGCCGTAGCTTAATTGAATCACGTATCGATGTGGTATCGGTGCATCAGTTGGAAAAACCATTAAAACAGGTAGGTACCTAATAAATAATATCGAAAAATAAATAAGTCTTTATTATCATAGTAACATGATGTACACGCTTTAAGGCTCGACAATCTAATTCAAATAACTGTTGATTGCAGTTAATTTATGTCATCCGTGCTTTAGAAGTTACGACGTTACACTGATGTGGTTAATTGTTTTGAAGCTCAAAACTTATCAAGCTTATATTTATTAACGAGTTGAATACTAAAATCCATCACACTATATAAACATTCGTTGTTATTCGGACCTCGTGAGATGGAACATCTGCAGTGTCATTATGTATGTAGCAAAAGTTAAACAATAATATATTAACAATAAGTGTAGGTGTAGCACCTGTGCATGCATCCAACGTCTAGAGTTCATGTGGTGCGTAGGTATATATTTTTTAAATACGTATCAGGTAAAATTGTGTCATATACCACCACACACCATATCTGAAAAAAATCATTCGGCGTATCTCTAGATTGAATGACGGAAAGAGGCATTTAGAACTCAGTATTATGGTATGCAGTCCAGATCGAAGTCAAATCGCTTCAAATTACGAATGAGATTTTATACGAAATACTGTTAATTGTATATTATAGCAATATACCTAATTAATTGCAGACTCTTCAGCGTATCGACGGCTGTACTAGCGTCGGGCCCCCCGGCCGAGGGCACAGACCTGCCCGTCAACCTAGTGGGCCGCAAGTCGTCGCAAGGGCTCGGGGTGGCGGTGGACCCGCGGGACGACACCATCATCTTCAGCCCCATGACCGAGACCGCTATCGCAGCATGGAACCCCATCTCTAACACACATAAGTAAGACTGCTTTTATTCGAAACATTACAGTCAACTTATATTTACAAATACTGAGGCTATGTTCGAGGCTATTAAAACTAATGCTATTAGTGGAAAATAAGTTATCTTTTTTTGAGCCGAACGATATTTAACAAAAAAAGAAGTAGCATTTACTACAGTGATGACCCAGAGGATTGTAATCCTCGCGCGTTGGTTTTTCCTTGAATTTCCTTATTATTTAAACGTTATAGTACCAATAACATGGAAATCATGGCTTGTTATCACGATTCGATTAGTAATCATTGTAAAGATGATTCATCAATCATAAACGTTGTAAGAAGGGAGTTGAAAATTCCTCGACAGTGACAGGTTCGTACGTATTCAGTTTTTGCTTAACATCGTGGGAAATTCCAATTGATTACTGTTGCAGTAATATACCTACACCGGCAAGTAAGCTATGATGAAAGGTCGATGAAACTGTTGCAATAGAGGATGCAACGGGAAGTTCATAATTAAAAACAACATCATAACAATTCTTTAGTCATTTAATTCTTCGCGGAATTAGTGCTTCCTGTTGATAGTGCTGAAATGAAAATAACACGATGTTTGGTGGCCGTTATTTAGTGAAGGGGCCGGTTGGTTTCGCCTTTCAAATGTAAGTAGTTATTGACTTATTCCTTTTTTTGTGTTGCAGGGTTCTAGCCCAGGACTCAGAGAAGCTGCAATTCTGCGCGGAGGTACGATGGGCGGAGCGCGACAACGGAGCCGTGTGGGCGCTCTCCACACGCTTCCACAAATTCTTCCGCCGCTCTGCGTCTAAGCATGAGGTCTGATTGAAATTTGATTACCTATTGCCATTTTTACTATTATCAGCCTAAGAAATTCCTAAAAGCTCAGTACCGAGATTGACTGTTTCAGCAAACCGGGGAGGAACCCACAAAGCCCCCTGGCCAGCGAAATATTACTGTCAGTAAAGGTTTCATTACTTGTCAAAGTATAACAAGTTCTTACTCTCATTTCCAGATTAACATACGCATCGTGCGCGTCGTAGACAGCGGCTTCGTGTCTCTGCAGCCCCACGTGCTGCGCCGCGCCGCCAGACAGGCCAACGCCACCCGCCACTAACACGCACACCCCCCGCACACGTCTGGCTCACAGACGAATTCCACTGCCAAAGTCATTACTGCTCCCATGCAAAACATCACGTTCAAAACTAGCATAAATATTATTGTCTAATAGAGGCGAATAATTGAAATCAATTCATTGCTAAGCTTCATTACAAATTGTGCTTAGTAATCATCTTATAATCATTAAATTTATGCAACATTCAATTAGCAGTTGCAGCGACTATGACTAAGAGTTGTAAAAATAGCACCGAAGAGATTTATTCATTCATCATAATGCGGTTGGAATTTTTACTCAGAATATTTAGGTGTGTATTAAGCAATTGGCTTGTGTATATAAAAGATATACGGTAATTAACGAGTGCGGAGGTTCTTGACCCGTGACTCGACCCTGTAATATTATGTCAATAAAAAGTAGTTTAACGCCTCATAGTCATCAGAGTGCGGTTAAAGATGTGTAAGTTTATAAACAGCGTAACCAAGCTTTCGCATACTTTATTCTTAACGAATACAAGTGATTGCGTTATCAGTTCGTATTTAATTTTATGAAAAGGAATTGATTATTATTGAATTTGGCCATCTCAAATTTTTGGTTAGGTGAAAAGTCGAAGCTAACAGAATCTATGTACCGTTTTCTAACCAGTGAGATGCGGAGAGGCTAGTTTGATTTATGTCAAGTATAATTTATTTACATTAATCCGCACATGAAACAAAGAATGAGGTATGAATGGTAACATGCGTGTTTTCTAAAGAATGTTTTAGTGTAAGGTGCTCTTAATGAATCTAAACACTGTTTTCTTTACCGTAACTTTTATAATCTTTAAGTGGCTGCTTTGGTCTTCAATATGCATGTATCGCAAGAGTTTGATCATCAAGTCTAGCAAATCGTCAAATCTAGCATTACAATGTAGGTTCTGGTTTAATATAGTAGTTGAGATCCCTAATGCTTTCCTTCTTGAAGAGCAATGAAAAATCATTCCAACTTTTAATTGAAGCCGAAATGATTTCGTTTCAATTTCAATTGAGTTGCTACGAAATTTTATCTACGATGAACACAAGTAGGATTTTTCAGGGTTTTATATTAAACAACAGTTGGCAATGATCGTATTGCATATCTGTGACATGTGTTATTTATCGAGGCCTTCTCTTGTGCCATAGTGTTATGGTTTTACTATCTATTTGGTTATAGATTCCGCATTAGGCATGGTTGGAATCATTTTAAAATTAAAAATTCTACTACGAGAAAACTGCAGATTTCCTGCTTGACGAAAATGTAATAAAAATTTGGGTTTTATGTGTATTATTCAAATTCTGTTATTCCATGTTGGTGTAAATATCAGCACCAGTTGTATAAGGATAATAATTTAACTGTTGGAGTTTTATCATTAAAGTAAAAAGTCCTTATCTACGGCCACGTGTTCACTAAAACGTTATTAATATTTGGGTAGTCCCTACCTGTTCAGAGGTGCCCCGCATAGTGTAAAATTGTAAATAGACCATTAGTCCATTACCTCTACATTACATTACTGATAACTATTTAATTAAACATATTATCTTTGTAGGCCAAGGAAGCACTATGAATGTTCGCAGAAACTCATTTACGTGTGAGAATGCGGTTTTTCCATAGTGTATGTGCTTACAATATTTGAGGTAATAACACTCGCGCTTGTTTTAGCGTTTTGGTTATTAGTGAACTAACACTTGACTTACCAATTATTCTAAGAATTTTACATTTCCTTGTAACTTTCATCTCTGTAACTGCATTCAAGTAATTTTACAATTTATTTTAATTTTCTATTAGGTACCTAATATAGTACGTAAGATTTCTTCCTAGACAATACACAAGGTCGTCTAAGGTCTATTCTAGATTGATTACAGTAAATATTATATAAATAAACTGATACTACAAATTCCAAACAAAGATAATTCAGTTACCAGTAAATATCGTATTATACATAATATACTCATCTCAATGGCTTTGAAACTACTTCTCAGAACAAAAATTACGAGTTTACCCAGCTTGCACATCGTGCAGGTACCTACCGCTTGCGTCATGTACATAGGTTGAAGAGGAACATAATCAGATGCTGACCAACTAGGCTGTGTACAAAACTGCCGAACGTGAGTCCTTAGAAATTCTTAGGAGCAGTCAAGAGTATTGTCCACCAGTAGGTACACTAGGCAATATTTTCATCTAAAGCATATGATTACAGCTAACAGTACTTTCATCAGTTTCCTAACCCTTCACGAAATGTAAATATTTCATAGTTTTCCACCAGTGTAAATAATTGTAAAGTAGTTTCATGCCTGTAAACCCCAGTGTATATTAAAGTTACTTAGCATTGAGTCGAGGATATGTCTCCAAACGTTAAGTAATGTCGACTCGTATTCTAGAATTAAGATAGGAGATATCAGTTAAATCAATCAAGGACACTGTTGAATGCATAAGTACCAATATAGTAAACTAACACTGACACAGTACCAACCTAATAATATGTTTATCATTAAATGTGTTCTGCCATAAACCAACATTATCTCGTAACCCAACAGATGTTGACGACTATGTTTGTAACATAATACTTTGTACAACATACCCATTGTGCAATACGCAATATCTTCATACAAGCTTCATACTAATTAAAACTTGTTTAAGTACTCGCTTGTACTCATGTCTTATACGCTTTTGTAAATTCATACCGTCCATACGTTCGTAAAATTGTGCGCCTATTTAAATATGTAAATTTAAGTCGGTCGATATGTATGCTATTTTTATATTTTTATTAATAAAAAAATGTCATAATTTTTAGTGGTTTTTTCATTTCCTTTATAAGACTTCTCTATAGGTTTCTTTGGTCTATATGATTTTAATTATTTTTTTACAAATTGTAAATATCCAAGTTTTGTCTAGTTACGTCCGGATGCGGTACACATCTGCACATCACAGGGCGACAGAAGTCCAATGACTTTTCACAATTGACTTAATCAATTGCAGGTATCTTGATCTGCTGATGTTACGGTTAAGCCAGCCACCCGTGACACATTACAGCAAGGACGAGCAGGTATAGCAACAAGAGCCATAAGCAAGTGCGTAACGGTAATACGCTCATAAAGGGTAAAGATAACGAAGATGCCGTGTTATTAAAGCATGTCAAAATATTCATTAAGTAGAAACCAAGGCATAATTAATACCTGCCATCTTTACATAGGACCCAGTCATTCTCCAGACTACGTCGTTCTTAGTATTTAATGCGTAAATATTACTAATGATTTACTTTTATCAGACTATAACTTCATGTGCTTGTAAATAAATAACAAACAACGCCAGCTACATACATGCGCACTAATGAATTCAGGTTTCGTACGAAAAGGACATTCGGCGAAATGTGCATACATGTCTAAGCCGATGTTCATAACTTTGCGAAAGCGACATTCTAAGAAAAGGTCGCTTAATCATGTTTTAAGAATTGGATGTTCTGCGACCAACCTGACAACCCATGTATATTTAGTATACAGATCCTTTCCTGGTGCATTGTATACATGTATATCCACATGTGAGACAGTACAAATATTTATTGCTATACAACACTCATTGACAATATAATTGTACTACGCCCTTGAGAAGACTACTCACAACCCATTACATAATAGTACTTCAAAACATTGAGTCATACATCTTTATTTACAATGTATGAGCTCAAAAAAAAACTAAAAATAAACTTAACATATTACTATAAACTGTAGAATCCAATTACAAACAACATAGCAACAGAAATGAGACTAGAAACCATCAATCAATATTATAACAAAACCTGTTTTACCACCTCCATCATAATGATGTTACTGAAACTTTAACAGAATTAGCTACGAAGTAGGAAATAAACTTAGGAGATATACAATTACACATATGTGTCGTGATAATTTTTTAACATAAATAATATATTATCCGAAGGGGTAGGTTGTGTATTTAATTTATAGACCAGCAACTTATATCCAATTACTTCCTAAGTGTCTACGTAATCTTCTTCTTCTACTTAACGTATGGGTGATGAACAATCTAGTGTCAGAGTTTAAACCGTTTAACTGTAGGCTTCTAACATGGCATAACACATGGGTGAAAAATCTCTCTGGTTTAGCAAATGATAACTAATTTTGAATAAGCACATGAATTCGAAAATACATTGGTACGTGCCGGGATTTAAATTTCACCTTTGACTTGGCAGTCCAATGGTCGTACCACTCGGCTATCAGTGCCCTATCTATGTAATGTGATAGATACATTGCGCGTTGCATGATTATGATTATAAAATTACGACTGCTCGCGACTACGGCCGGTGCAGCCTGGTCGAAACGTCAAGCCAATTAAACATAAATGCATGAGTTCGCGTTAATTCCCGTATCGTAATTTTATTATAGATACATTGTTTTTTTAATTCATTGAATTACTTTATTTCATGTATTTTTCTTTTTACTATTATAAGAGTTATCGGCTTCATGCTTTTGTCGCAATAGTTTAAAACAATATCAATGGTTTAGGAGTAAGGTTAATGTTATGTAAATATGCTAAGTACGTACATAGATAGTATTTGGTATTGGTACTAAAAAAACATAAAAACACTAAAAAGAACAAAAGAAGTCCCATAGTTTAGAATTTGTAAAGTAATAAATAACATAGCGACTAACACCCGGGACACGGGATCTATTAAAAATATCGCCCGGCTAGTCTGTTAGCCTATAAAATAAAGTTACAAATTCTAAACTATGCACTATGGCACTTGATTTATTCTTTTTAGGTTTTTTGACGTCGATTGTTTTGATTTTTAATTTACTATTTTTATTAAACGACTTCAAAAAAAGAAGGAGGTTCTCAATTCGACTGTATTTTTTTTTATGTTTATTACCTCATAACTTTCGCTTGGGTGAACCGATTTTGATGATTTTTTATTTATTTACACTTTCTAGTTAGGATTTGTAAGTAAGTATTGAAAAGTCCAATTTGAATTCGTTATAGATCCTAATTGCTAATGAATCGAAAAATCATTAAATAAACCTAGAAATGATTTTTAAATACCTATATAATGATAGCCCACTTGACGTAGTTCGTTGACTTTTATTTTTCTTGGTGCCATGAGTCTGGTGGTCGCCATATTGAATTTTGATTATTGTCTTGTCTTTAATGACACTCGCAAAACGATAGACCTAAAAATCATCAAAATCGGTTCACGCGTTTGATTTCTAGAGTGCCATAAAGGTTCAAACATACATACATAGGCTGATAATTAACATATTAACCGACTGCGCAACGTAAAGAAGGGTAATGTGTTTATCAGTGTATGTACGGTCTATGTTTGAACATTCTTCGCGTCGCACAGTCGGGCAAAAACAAAATTTTCTTTTACTTTGTACTAGAAAATAAATTCTGCAACATGAGGCACTAATTCACACAGTGTAAAAAACATAACTAGCAAAATGAGGGTGAACTATATGTCCACCTCGGCTTACCCCTTCGGGGAATACAGTCGTGATGTTATGTAAAATTTTGTTGTTGTCATTTTCGTACAGAACATGTGTAAATTGATTATTATTTAAATTAGTTTCATTTTCAGCTTTATTTTCTTTAGCTACGAGGAATACATTTTATATAACGATAACCGCCATACAAAGAAGTTCGCCGTGAGTCTTCAGCGTCTTCGAGAAAAAGGTTTTTTTTATGAAAACAAAAAACATAGGTATGTACTGTAAATATGTTATTTCTACTTTTATAATAATTTATTTTAAGGGTACAATTTACATATAGTAAACCAGCCCAATAGTGTCTAAAATTGGCGTGATAGATCATCACACAATAAATAATTACGGCTTATTAGTTAATATCAGAACATCACACAAAAGTTATATTATTAAACGATTGGTTATTGTTAAACGATTTGGCTAATTACATTTTGTTGTAATGCCACCATTATTAAGCAATGTTATGAATTTTATTTACCTCTGTTCCATCAGAGCCGATCGGTAGTGAATTTTCCTGGGGAATCCCTACATCATGAATCATCGCCTCTTTGGAAAGTGACGATAAGAAAGTTGTTGGAAATTTTGTTTAAAAAAAGGGGTTTTATGCGAAATATCACACTGTTTTGACAGCCAGATAAGACGCATTTGCGCAATAGTCGTGGATGGTTGTTAGCTTTTTCATTAAGGGATATTGGGTTCCTTAATACAATATATTCGTATCTTTGGAAGTTTACAACAATGAACTTTTATAGTAAAGTAATTTTTATGTAATGGGAATTCAAGACATTTAACTGATTGACTGATGCGTGATTTTTCTGCCGGGATATTTATTAGATGTTCCAGTTTGCAATTGATATTTCTCAAAGTATCATTAGGTTAACTCTCAGTTATGATTCAATTCATACATCATATGGTACAATATTAGTAGTTTTCCATTGTGCTCTTTCTGATAAATTTTAATTAGTAGTACACTGTTTCCAAATACATGTAAAATCCTCAAAGGTAATGGTGATATAATTAATGGATGCTAGTAATATTCAGTTCTCGTTCTATATTTTTCAGTAGATTTTCGTTTTATGTGGCGCTGCTTAAAGTTTTGGACACCTTTTATCAGAAAAATAGTACGATTTAAAAAATCTAGACGTATTCGTACATTTCATAACGAGGAAGGCCATTACATCCTTGATTAGATTGCTTTTTATATCTGAATCATAATTAATTATGATTTATTGAGGTTTTTTTATGTAAATGTATCTTAAATGAAGTGCACTGCAATTGACCAACGCAAAAGTATTATAATTATTATCTATTAATAAAGTAATGAAAACTATTTAACAATTCTAGTTCAATGTTCAGCAAAACACGTGACAACATATTTAAGTTAATCTGTCACAATCTATTGTAGTCAATAATTTTTGTAACAGGTAGGTACATATCATCCGGCATTTGTTCATTATTTCTATCTGAATCGAACACACACTCTGTCAATATTTGTCGATCGTTTTAGAGCCCATTTGCGTCCGTCATGTATAGTGATTTGTGTCAACGGACTAGTATTTAGTACATTTATTTCTGAACGAATCAATCACACGAGATCTCCACCATGTACTTCGTGTTATTAGGCTTCTCTAGAGAATGGTTATTGTAAGCAAAAATAATGTGGTATGTGTCAAAATAATGTGTAACAGTGTGGTTGACTATTTTATAACAAAATTATTCTGTAGCACTAGACAGTTTTTGGTTGCGTACATCAGATAACACTCACGTTTATAGCTTTTTAATTGAGAATGATAAAATCAATTGCCAAATGACTTAACAAATGATAAATTAACGCAGTGTCGTTTGACATAGAGTTTCCGGAAGGTAGGAAGTCATGATAATAATATAAATATAAAATAAATGTGTATCATATTTTTAAGACTGAAATACATGTATTGCGGGTTAAACCCGAAGAGATTTGCGTCTGTCACGGTACGCATGCGCGTGCGACGAGGAAATTGACTGAAGATGCGCTGCGAACCTTTCCGGTCAAATACGGTTTACGGCTTGTATTTATAGCATTTTGGTGGCTTTCGCAACAGTTCACGTTTGTCTCTTGCGAGAGACACCCGCATATTAATATATTTATTATTTTATAATCATTATTTTATAAGAATTATTCAATAAGTTTACATCAACATAAATACGACTACAAAAGCAAGGCTACCGGCATTTTTATTAAGGTATGTAAACTATGTAACATTTAAAAACAATAGATACACACTGCTAGACATGTGTGGTTATTATAGTTACTTACAAAATGTCATAAGTAGCCACTTGTGATTGGTATCGATAAAACAGTAACCTTAGATATTTATGACTGGACTGAAATTAAAAGGGACGTGACAATACTTGTATATCCATTAGATAAACTAGATTTATACAATATTAGGCCCATTATTTTAAATTGTATTACTTGTATAACATGTTATTATATATATATGCTAATCCAATTTATACTATATTATAAATCCTTCAAGATGTCGCACTTCGGTGGATTAAAAGGAGCGTATTAACATATCAGATATCCTTCAAAAGAATTTGTTGTTCATAATTATTCTAATTTAAATTCCTAACAAATGCTTAATTATCATATACCTATGTTGTTAGTGTTGCGTTACGGTCAACATTTTATAATTAACACAATCATGCTAAAATCGTCTAAGAGCTACAATAGCCTCTAGGAATTGTCATTCGATAATTTAATACCTACTTAATACTACCTATGAATGACTTTTTTAATAGAAAACATTTTAGGTTTACTAAATATCTGCGAATTTGCATGTTTCTTATGTTTAAAAAATAGCGTACAATAACGCGCTACAATTATTACATTGATAAATAAGGTGCAATGAACCTGTAGATTAACAGAATTTGTTTTGAACGCTTCATCGCGATGGTGCCTTTGTCTAATGGCATTTAAATTGAAGCAAAGCATGACGGTGTTTGATGGGAATTGTAAAGAGGTTGTAAGATAATTAGACGCCTAATTCTCATTCGGGTTTTGATGTTGTTTACATGGCAAAGGTTCTTGCAGTACTTATGTTTGTTTTATTTAAATCTTGTTATTATGTTAACGATGCGATGTTCATCGAATAGATTTTAGTTTGTTCTTTCCCTTACCTACACCATCATCAAGCTAGTTGGTTTTGATTCATTCTAATAAGGATGCCAGAATTTTTATCTTTATGAATTAATCAATAAAGAAATTACATCTTGCGACGTTTTTTGGATCTACAATTAGTCAATTAGAAATGTTTAATTTGTAGGTAACCCTTTAAAAAAATACATACATCTTTTTGAAGCTTGTCTGGTTTAAAACCAGTAATATACTAAAAACCGGTCTGTTGGTTCATCCAAAAATGATACATCGGTAATAATTTCTAAAAATAACATTAGGGTGATATATTGCTCTTTTTGGCAGTTTCCGATAATTTAAATGGCGGAGGTATTTCCCCACCTATTGACTGTACGTGCGACATTATACAAATATCCAGTGTAGTGCAGCTCTTCCTAGAAACATATTATTATTTAAAATCATCATCACCAGCCGGAAGACGTCCACTATTGAACAACCTTCCCCTTAGGTAGAGGGGGGGAGGTACCATAACCCCCACGCTTAGCGAGCGGCTTGGGAATAACAGTATTGGTGGTGAAGTTACAGAAGACGCTTCTGCCCATCTTCTGGCTTTTCCCTTATTCGCCTCTTACGACACCTACGGGAGGAAAGGGGGTGGTCAATTCTAGGCCATAGTGAATATGATATTCCATGTTTGTAATGAGCCTAATAAAAAAATTAAAAAGGCAATTGATTGTGATCTACAGGTCGACGCACAGTCCTGCTTGAGAAATATTTTGTCATAAATAAATAAATAAATAATGATGATTTTTTTAAGTAAAATTTTATTGACTGATTAACTTGGATAACCTAGGAAGATACTTTTCTGGAATATTTATATCAAACTAATACCAAGATAGTCGTTTCATTCGTAAGTAATCCAGGATAACTTATGGAAAAACGTATAATACACTCAATATAGGCGCAAAATTGCAAGTCATAATTCCTCCACGTCCACGTACGATAAACACATAATAAATAACTAGGTTACGTACATATTTTTGTATTTAGTAGATTGTGTCAATAAAAATATCTTAAGAACATGTACCTCATCAACTCATTTGTTCGTATTCGATTGTTTCCTTGCAACGTAGGTAAACCTGTTTGTGTTTTGTTTCAAACGCTTGTTTAGGATTAGCAATGCTAACTATTATTATATGGGCAAGCCTTCCATGAGAAAAAATGCACGAATACCACATTGATACAGCATACAACGTGGTCACGTGTTAGACCGGCTGTCGGTTATAGATAATTGTTGTACCACGATGATGTCACTATCATATTTTTTTAGTTTGGTTTTCGTCGACAAATTGCACCCCGAATACTGTTCACATTATTATGCATGTTATTTATTGATAACAATATCAGCCTGGATTGTTTGACAGGTGGTTTCATAGAAACCACTCTAAAGTAATAGACTAATAACGAAATAAATACATAAACAAATATGTATTGGTAAGATATATGGGTATACCTACCTGAGTTTTAACTGCGTTTTTAGATTCAAGCGAAAGAAGGGTCACATATCACGTACACCAAATGCCTTTGCCTATTACCTATATATATACATACTATGTAATACACCATTTTCCCAGATAAAGCGCACCATTTATTTATTTTAAGGGATTTTTTTTATTATACTTGCACTGTCCTTAACTCAAAACAAATAATATTTTTAGTAAATAAATACGTACATATTTAATTATGTTTTTCTTTTTCAAAAGCATGTCAATCGTTTCACGTGCTATATTATTGCTAGAAATAATATATTTTAACACTTACTTGTATGTATACAAAAATATGGTTAAGTAATCATTTTTTTGTAAAAATGACTAATATGCATATAATTCTAAAATCCTAATATTTCTCCAAATAAACCCTTTTTATTAAAGGTTGACATACTTATTTAATTGAAATATGATTTTCCTAATAGCAATATAACTATTTTGTAAACATGTGCGAATAACAATTAAAACAATATTTATTTTATATAGCGCAAAGAGGCGTATTGGATTTAGAACAATGCGTACCAACCAAGGTACTATTGATTTGAAACACATACTTTAATCTTTAAGAGATTTAAATTGGTCGCGAGCTGCCAACGTCGCTTTTGTATTTAGCAAAAATAAATTGGGAAAATGTTTGCAAACGTATTAAATAGTATTAGGTTTTGCTATTTGAAGTATTTTTACTCAATAAAAAAGATGTAAAATACATTTCACTCGTCACATACTATTCTCACGCTATATGTATATGCCTGTTTCAAAAAGTGGTTCATTTATATTTAAATATCAATTAAATTACTTACTAAATAGCGACGTTGCCAGCGCACGGCTTAGTTGGCTCTCACAACTCAACACTAAAATAACTGTAGATTAACTAAGTTTATCCACGGTTAAGTTTCGAGCTTACTTATCTAGAAAACGGTTTTCTATTTATTCAATTAAATACATAGTTATTTCTTATCTTCAAAATATTTTTTGCATGCAGATTGTTACATAGGTTATTCACGTAAGTAATAAAAATAATTTATCAAACCCTTAGCCAACATTCTGATAAAGGTTCCTGTGGAGATTGCACGTCAACGCATTTCTTGCAAATAAGTTACAAATGCGGTTATTACTTAACTGATAAGATATATGTTATTGCAACTATTTAAGCCATTTAAGCAAGTAAATATTAAAAAGTCGTTAGTAGGTACGTTGTTTTCGCGGTAATACAAATTGTTTTATTGTGAAGGAAATACGCTCGAGTTAACTTAAAGCTTTTCGATCTTTCCGTTAAATGGTTTGTGAAAGCGGGTACCGGAAAATGTACACTTTTTGAGTCTTACTGCAGCGCCAGTTAGAAAGCAGAAAAACAAAACCATTATCCAATAAATACGGTTTTGCTTAGTGTTGTGATTAGGTCAGTGATCTTTGGAACTCGTCGAAACCAGTTCCACAAAATTTATGAAAATCAAAATTTACATTCCGTAAAATTATTTTTGTAACATTGAAACCCAGTACAACTTATATGTAAGCGGATTAAGTGAGCTGTTTATTCGGGTTAATACATTATTAGTAAGTCTTTTTTTGTGGGTAACCTGAGATATAAATGCACTGTGAGATTTAAGGATTTTGACCACAATTCATTTCTTCCTTTGTTTATAGGAGTAATTTGTTAAGTGGGGCTTAGCTATTTATGATACAAGGTTAAGCAGTGTTTGCCGCGGCCAGTCTGACATGCGTGACCGTTTTGACATACCGGGACCCCTCCGTGCTTGGGAAAGCACGTTATGCCGTTGGTCTTGCGCCCTATCACTTTGTGTCGGTCTACCGTCCCATAGGACTATGAGAGAGAGGAAGAATAGGCAATGCACCTGTATCTGTGTGTACACTTGAGAAATAATTATGCCGCCTTGACTGAATTATGATCATCATCATCATCATCAGCCGGAAGAGGTATACTGTAGAAAAAAGGCCTCCCCCTTAGAACGCCACAATGAATGACAACTTACCATTTGCATCCACTGACCGCAACTCTGACGATATCGCTTTTTTGGGAAGTCGTTTACTGAAAAACATTTTACGTTAATGAGGACCTGTGCAATTAAATAATTAACATAAAACTTTGAGTATTACTATAAACACTGATTAGATAATTAAAATATAGATTAACCAGGACACCATTTTAGATGAGGAATCAATTTGTATCAATGTGGGCACATTAAGCCTTTAAACCGATTACACAAGATTTATATCAATCGTTTAACAGCAAATCTAATTCTAGTGTATAATACAAGCTTTAAATTGAAGATGATGGGTGTATGTTAATGTAATGTATTCTATAGATATAGTTTATTGCGATAACCGGTTTTTAATGACATAGGTGCGATACCATACTCGAAGGATACGCACAACGAATATAACTTGTAAAACTAATTATTCATTTAAATAAGCTTATCGGATACAATTATTGAAAGTTGAAATAGTAGATATTGATAGTTGTCAATAAAAAAGTAATTTATAAAGGTAGGTAACAAAAAAGATAATGGAGAGTGAAAGCTATTTGTGCAAGTCATGGCGCAGCGGGCCCATGACTTTAGTACGCCGCTATGATCATTGTTAAATGCCCATGAATCATGATAGATCGAGTAATTAGTTCAGCTTTACATAAAATGTACTTACTTCACAATCGTACTATGATGCTTCGCAGTCTGTACCTATTACAAAAACGCAATATGCGATAAACAAAAAGTATAGGGTACTTTAATAATTTAGAAGATAGGTACGTAATATTTAAATTTGACATCATTCTTAGTGTGTATGTTATGTATGAGTATTTTGCATGAAAACCAAAAGAAGGCTAACTTGATTAATTGGCTAATCAAGTCAGCCTTCTTTTGTTTTTCAACTCCAACGGTCACTGAAATTTAAAATATCATAACACTTCGTGATTCTGGCTATTATTGACTGGAATTTTGAGCTCGAAATATAGAGTCGGTGTAAAGCACTCGTCTTATACTTTGACGGCTGTTGTTTTGTCACGTTGATCATTTATTCGGTCAAAGATAGTAAACTACTAGTAATATAAAGAAATAATTCGAAAGTATTTTTATCTCAACATAATTTCCTGTACCTACTGTGTATACAATATAGGAAACCATTGCCTAAAACCCAGATAGTATTCTTTTTCTATTAAGATCAACGCAACTCAAGTTAATTTAATTTCATTGTCGCGGGGTCAAAAGTTTTCATTGTTTTTTTTTATATCTTGTACACGACAATTGCGCTCAGTGTGAGCATTCGAGAAAACGATTAGAACTAAAACGTGTATTGTAGTGTTCACATTGTATAACTTACTGGCTGGCTAGTTACACAGCACCCTTCAATAAGGTCAGTACCTACATAGAAATAAAGGGAGGAACCTTTTTGTTCATAATTGAAATTCGAATGTTTTCAAAATCATACTTTGTTCATAATCCCTCCTGGAGATAGGACGCAAAGAGTGGAAAGTTCAAAATATTCAAGTAATCTGATAAGGGCGCCTTGTGACGAAGACGGGTCTAAATCAATTGATCGGCTATTTTATCTCAATTATTTCTACAGAATTGCGACGGACATTATTAAGTGTTGCAACTGTTGACAGTCTTCAACCATTTGGCTGCAACCACTAGCACCACAAGATTCAGTAAATAATTTGCGTGTAGTGTTTCGTGGTGCGAAGTATTGCGGATTTTAACGGTTTGGCTTATTTATCATGAGTTTTGGTACAAAACTGTGTGAAAAGTGGGTTGATAAAAATGTTATGTTGTTTAGTGAATATCGACGGAATGCAATACGTAACTACTCACCAGGTATACACTTAATTAACCATATTTTATTCAATGTTATTAATTCAATTTGATGATTCGTTTTCAACGTACATAGCATAATATACATATTTAGGTTTAAATTTTTATGTTCGTAATATATTTTTAAAGTTGTCGGTGCTGTGCTATGTAGATACAGGAAATAAACATTTGTGACCTTTTCGTCCGTCAGAACAATAGTCTTTGCTAACAAATAAAATCATTTTGAAGTTAATTTAAGTTCCTTGATGGTTTTGTCTTATTTTTCGGTATTTTGATTTGTCGACTATGTAATTCAATTTGTATATAAAACAATAATTTTATTTATTGTACAAAATAATATTACCTATTAATAAATTGTTTATTTGAAACCTTGGAGGTCAGGAGCATGCTTGTCGATGCTCATCAGTTAGACGAGATAATAACTGGTCCGATGACGCTATCTTATTATAAGTTATCCCTATTTGATAATTCATAGCCAAGGCTCAATTAAAGCTCTGACTATATATTAACCTAACACACGCACTATGGGCAGTAATACTTTGTAATCTTATTTTAGCAGTTGAGAAATGTGTATTCAGTAACTATAACACGTTATTTTTATGAATATTTGTAGATAAGCCCCATAATAATATATAATTTAATATCTTGTTTTACGACGAAATAAATTTAAATGAAATCAAAATAATGTTAATTTGTTCAAACAATTCACAAAACAAATAATTCCCAGGATTTCTAAATATAATTGTTGTACCTACTTGACGTGACCGAGTAGTTTTTGTGGCAGTCCTTCTAGATTTCTACACCTAAAGTACTTCTATTATCAAGATTTTCCTTACATTGTCAATTCACTGTAGTTGCTCTTTCAGTTTAAACTTGTATTTCATCGCTTTCAGTTCAGAATAGTGTGTGACAGGGCGACGTACGTGCGTACGTATAATAAGTGCATGCAGGTTTATCTCACTGTTAATAGTGGCTATATTAAATATTTGCATATTTCAAAGTATTTCCACATAAAAAAATATTTGCAAAAAATATTCTAGAAAAAATATTAATTATAAAGTGCTTTATAACCCCAAAAAAGTATATTATATTGATGACTACACTCATTATATACAAATAACTCTCTAACAAAACATTATAGATAACATAGAAGCTTAAATATTTATGAATGAGATATCGTTCACTGATACGTGTTCACGTAGGCTTTTCAAGTCATTTAAAGGTCGTTGAACTCTAACATTATCATATGGTTTTGTAACTGCTACCGTTATAGACAAACATTAATTTGTTGATCTAGGTTAGACTAACATTTTCAGTAACTTCATTAGCTCAGTTATAATCTTAATTACGCACATTGTATTTTGTCGGGGATTTTACGTCGTCTCTAATAGTTTTCCAGTAATGTTTATACGAAATATTAATTAGTTGGCTCATGCCAGTTAGCCTATTGGTTAATGTTAGCTTAATTAATATTCCTAGTAATACATACAAGTAATGTTGAGTATGTTGGTGTGGATGATTTTAAAATATATGACCTATAGTATATAATAGTGGTCATTCGTCTATATTGGTGTCAGTAACCGTTGTTAGTTTTGAGTTAATAAAGAATAGCGCCACACGTTCCCAAGTAACTACACAGTTCACTGGTTCGCATCGCTTTCATAAATATTGTATTCTAAAGCAAATAATATTTTCGATTGGACAAATAGTTTGTTTAATTCCAAAATAATTGTGTCGTTTCGACAGAAGTTTTAGAACACGCATGTAACTTGAAGGTGCAAGGAAGCCGTTTTAAGTGAAATTAAACTAGGGTCGTGAATGGGCCTTCTAAAAGTGTGTTATATAGTGGGAGTTTTGGTGATTTTTAGTTCGCATATAAAAGGAATAACAATGTATTCCGCATATGAACAGCAGGAGTACTGCGGAATATTGCTGAGTCAATATGGTAACGTTAATAACATTTTTCGTATTTAGTGTGAAGATGGCTGATGTGTTTGTATTTGTTTTGTCACGTGTTTATTTTTACAAGTACTACACTTACACTTTAACTGACCTAAATTTTAGTTAAATGTTACAAATTATGTCAAAATTTTGTACATAATTTTGCACTGAATTAAAGGGATGGTACACAGTAAGTTCCTAGCACAAACCTAATTGATGAAACCACTACGGATTGTATAATTACTCTAAGAACTTTTTTAATTTAAGAACATTATGTATGTACAAATCCTAATAGCAGAGGCTAATTATTGATGATAATAGTCATTAACTTTTAGCTTTTAACCAGGATTCAGGTAGTAGTAGTAATATTTAGGTACCATCATACTACTAAAGTATATTATGTTAAATAATTTCAATATTAGTGGACTAGACTTATGCAAGGGCTTTGCAGTTTTATACTAAGACGCATACTATGCATTGGACGGTTGATTTTTAGATAAAAAACATTCACCAAACTGTGTATCCTCAATTCTGAACAAGTCAGTTGCTACTTGCTTTTATTATTCATCATTAGTTTCCTGTTTTTTTAATCTTATACTATTAATACAATTTCTAGTTCTTGTAAGCTATTCTCTGAATACGAAGTGTAAAAGATAACATATTTTTAGATATAAATCGAAAGAACTGTTATTATCTAAACATAAAATAACTTAAATCGTGTTAGAAAATGATGATCTAAAATAATTAAATTAAATACTCCTTTGTCCCCTAGATCCACACTTGCTTGATACGTTCAAATTAGAGATGTCGCAAGGTATCGAGAGGTTCTTCTTGCTGTCGTACTGCCTAGCATGCTGCTGGCCAGGACTGGGCGCCAAGAGTGACCTGCGCGTGGTCAGGCAATGGTCGGAACTGCAGTTTGAGTTCCCCAGCGAGGAAGCCATGGCAACAGCAATTGAAAAGCGGTACTATGTCCCGGGAAACTCCGTGCCTATCGACGTTGATGTACACCACAGAATGGGTTAGTAACCTTTGTTTGTTGCTTCATCATAGAACATATAAAAAAATGTTAGAACTTAAATGTTGTTGTATGAATTTAATACTTGATGGTAAATCCGGCACTTCATATCGGTTTGAGTAGAAAAAATGCAAATTAGGGTTTTCTACCTTTGTAACTGTCTGTCTGTCCATCCATACGTAATTGCCGATTTTAGTAAAAACACAGTTCTTCCCCTGTACATAAAGTGGGAGGTGTTTTTTGCTTGACCCATCGTTTGGCGAGCTCGCACATCCGATTGTTATCAAAACGTGATTCTAAAAAAGGCGTTTCAATAGCTCACTTACGACAAATGCAAAAAATAGTTAATCCACGGGTTAATATCACTAGAACCAATTTAATAATGGTTTTTCTAAAATGCCTATGTTAATAAAAACTTGAATAATACATATAAAATACCGATAAACTACGATTAAAATAAATATTAAAATACTATAAAATAACGTTATTCGGTATTTGTGTGAAGATTTGTTTTAATTGTAATAATCTCCAATAAGCTGGTCGGTCACGCGCTGTGGCTACAGCACGTTTAAGCTAGCACTATTCGTGAAAAATATAAAGAATGTTATCAACTGTATAATATAGCCTGTATTTCTTAAACCTCTATAGAGTATAGAGGCTTCTTTTTAAATAGAGAAGAATCAAGCATTGATGCTGGATTCTGCTTATTGACCAAATGATGAACGTATAAAGAAGATAGGTATAAATATGTTATACAGCTCACCACAGCGTTATGTTATGTTATCACACAGACCGAAGTGTCTAATTTAAACGATAAAGTTACTTACTTAATAAAATAATGTCACACTTAAGTTAATCATTACACTGCCTCATTGGTCTAGTAGTTGCTAAGCGCGACTGCTGAGCACGAGTTCCTGGGTCAAATCTCGGGCAAAGTGGTACTGGGTTTTTCCATTTGGTAATTCTCACTAGCAGCACGGAGTCTGGATTTGTGCCTGGTTGATGGCAATAGGCTCGCCCCCTATTACATTGGGAGCTAAAAACATAACTGGCGAAATGTGAGAATACTATATGTGCACCTCTGCCTACCCCTTCGGGGAATAAAGACGCGTTATGCTCATCATTAGACTTTAGTGTTTTTTATTAAAATTCAATACACTTAATCAAATATCACTAGATGAATTTATTGCTATCTCTTATAATAGGACAAAGGTAAATTGTAAGACGGGTCAAATAATAACAACTGGACGAATATCGCTTGTTTTGTCTTAACAATTAATTACAAAACAGTACCATTAACGATTTTTTAGGATAGCTCTAGGTATGGAAATTAGCGGTTTAAAACACTGGCCATAACACGTTGACCTTGTATAATAACAGGGTTAGGCATCGGTCATTCTATGATGGAATACTTATATCTATTTCTCTTATACTTATATCTACCTTTCTTTTTTAATTAGATTCTATTGCATTTTAATGAAATGTTTTTACATAAGTCTTTACTTTGAGCATTTGACTATGCACTTAATTTTTCGGGCTTGTAATATGTATCAGTACGCCAAACTGTGCGAAGAAACATTGAGCGTTTTACGCTGTCTACGGTTGGGCAGCGCCTTAAAACAACAACATTTATAAATTTGGCTTAACAGTTAATTTTATTACCGAATATTTCCAGTCGTATTCCGTGTAGGCAGTCCCTATAACGGTAATACATATTTTTTTCAACCGGTTTGTAAGGAATACACTAAAATATTTGGATTTACATATATGGATGTGCATTGGCCGACATAAGGGAGGTCACGGAGAGTCATTCGCTTAAAGCAGCGCAGGGCTGTGGTGCGTGTCGATCAATCAGCTGGACATAAGCCTCCTGCAGGATCTGTCCAGCTATGGGCGTTCGTTAGCTAAAAGGACGATGATTTTCGGCATTCTTTATATATTTCCATTTATATCATTAATCTATCGATAGAGATAGATGAATGAGAGATTTGTGACATTATAACTCAACAAACATCATGCTCAAATAGGTGCTGAACGTTCGCGCATCTTTGTGACGATCCCACGCTTCGACGAAGGCCGCCCGATAACTCTGGGCACCGTGGACGAACAAGGCAAGATCAAAGCTTATCCCGACTACTCGTGGCACGACCACCAGGGGCTCAACTGCGATGGCTTGACTTCGGTCTTCAGAGTGGCTGTATGTATCATAGATCATCCTACCAAACTATATATAAGCACGTTTTGTTTTATAATGATTCCCTTAAAAAAAATGCTATTGATAAAATGGAAGAATAATCCCGCATCATAGTTGTTTTTGATACAATCACATACCTATAATAAAACTAAGGGAAAACCTTGCATGTTTATACTTATACCTTAGCAGACGCAACAGAGGCCATTGTCGAGTTAATAACTTTGTTTATGGGTTCTATTCTATTGAAAACTAGATAATAAGATGTGTCCTCATTGTAACATTGAGACCAGGGAATTGTGATGACATTTCCGTAACTAACGCAGACATGAAAGTAATTTAACGGAGGGCATTCAAGGAGTTTGTAAAGAGCACGCGATGATTTACACTCGAAGAGAGTACTATCGTGATAAATTAACACAGTAAAGAGGCTAAATATAATACTAACAGAATACAATTACATTACTGGACAAGAGCCAGTATTGTCGTTACCATACCTAAACCGCAACTGAATAGCCGATGCATGAGCTCTATTATAATCGCGGTAGGTACTTAATAGTTAATTGTAGATGACTACTTACATTTTTTAAGCAGCGCTTAGAAGATTCACCAGCAAAAAATAATGCGATGTTAATAAACACAACGTGACTTTGTGGCTTTCCTTCTGGCATCAATCATTGTTTTTATATTAAACAAACAAATCTCTGACATCATCGGTACGTATCATAGTAATTCGGGCTTGATTTATACATTACTGTGGTCAGCGATAACAACCTCGTCATATTATACCCCAAAAAGGAAGCAAGTGTCCTTGGCTACATTCTTGCACAGACTACTAAAATATTATAATGGTAATATACTATTGACATAATACATAGTATATTAGCATTATAATAGTTCCAGGGCTGAAACCTGCCCCGCTCATCGGCGTTACGCTCGAAAAATATCCTTTTGTAGCTCCGCCCGATTTGCCACCCGCGGGATATCATTTCGTGGCCCTACCCGAAACAATATTATATTAAGAAACAGACCTGGTAGCATAATATATGCTACTACCGGGTCTGTTTCTTGGCATATTGTTGGAACATTCTATTACCTGACTATAACTATTTTTTTTAAATCCTGTAAAGTGCCTGTCAATCACTGCACAAGTAATCTAGACATTACTACATACATGTAACAGCACGTTATCGGTCGATAAAGATGATTAAGTTAAAGTCTATATTTTTGCATTTACATGTTTTTCATCATGATTTTAGATCGACGAGTGTCAGCGCCTGTGGGTGATGGACGCGGGTAAAATTGGAGACGTGCAGGTGTGCCCGCCTCAGCTGCTAGCCTTCGACCTTGCCACAGATCAGCTCATCTACAGACACATCGTGAACAAATCCTACTACACCGACCAGTCACTGTTCATTACACCCGTAAGAACTGTTTTACTTTAAATACCACATGATAACACGTAATAGGGGACTACCTGATTTGTATGTCCGATACGTATCTATGGAAATAAATCAATATGTTACGCGGCTGGCGCATTGACTAATGCCGTTGTTTTCTGTAGGCACTTTCCCTCTAGGATTCCAGATAAATCACACGAGTTTTTTTAAGTATATGCAAAATGTATGGCTCATAAACCTACCTACAATATAGATACAATATGTACTACAATTGGATGAAAAAATAATATGACGATATTATGAAAATATATGTATATGTCACGTATGTGGAAAATTACCATTACCAAAACGTCTTGTTATCAGGTACAAAAACTGATATAAGCAGACAGGTATATTAACCCTATGTTGAAGGTCTCCACATTTTTCTAGTGTTAATGTAATTTGTTTCCAGGTGGTAGACGTCCGTCCCCGCGGCCCTGGCGACTGCGCTGACACATACGTATACGTGGGCGACGTGTCCGCGTACGGCGTGCTGGTGGTGGATGTGATGCGCGACCGCTCCTGGCGCGGCGTGCACAGGCTCTTCTTCCCCTTCCCTTCAAGAGGCACCTTCACCATTGACGGTATGGATCTCTCTCTCTCAGTACCTATATTAGCAGAATGTTGTTTGCCAGATGGCTGCAGTTCGCTTTACCAGATTACAGAATAAGTGACAAAACTTGGTGTGGGATCAATTTTGTTTCTGAAACATATTCTCTCCGACTCACTTTGTATCGTTTCAATGTTTTTATTAGGTAAGACATTATGTACTCTGTAAGACATCAAACTTATGGGTAAAGGTACCCACTCATTGTAACAACATTTTTATAAACACTGGTAAAGAGACTGTAGCTGACGAGGACAGTCTTTATACCTAAGTATCTAAAGATATTATCTGAACATACAACTTAATTAAATGCAACTGGCATAATAAAATTCGGTCAGAAGGACATTTTATTTATATTCAGTCTAATGCTTGAACATTGCAGTTTACGCAGGAAGAATACCGAATTACTGATTAAAAATATTACCAGTATGAAAATAATTGTAAAATAAGCATTACAAAAATTTGCAGTGGTATGTGACTTAAATATACAAATATTCATAAAATTATTCTGGTAGCGTTCTCTGTTCTGAATAGTGAAGTCATGGTCTCTAACTTCCCGGAACAAATAGACTTAGCGTTCGCAGAAACGTTCTCAGTACAATTTATCAAAGAAATACAAAAACCTTACATTTACATGTTTCAGGCGAAAGCTTCGATCTTATGGATGGCATCTTGGGCATGACTCTGTCACCGTACCGGCGCGGACATGATCGCTACCTGTACTTCCACTCTCTGGCCTCCACCACTGAAAACGTCCTCAACACAAAAGTGATCAGGAATGACTCCTACATTACAGACCCTAACATCGACCCCGAGGAAGTTTACGTAAGATACTTTTAAAGTTTCTCATTTGATTAAATGAAGTCTTGTAAACGTATGCGCATCATATTTATAATTTCTATTTTCAGGTGTTTCCCGATGAACGTTCGTCTCAATCAGCAGCTGAAGCCATGGATCAGAACGGTATCCTTTACTTTGGTCTGATGGATCCTCCAAGTATCTGGTGCTGGAATTCTGCCACTGAATTTACTCAAAGCAACTTCCATGCAGTAGCTGTAGACCAAGAAACACTCCAGTTCGCCAGTGGGGTTAAAGTTGTGAAGAATGCCAAAGGAGAGGAAGAATTATGGGTGTTGACGTCGAGTTTCCAGAGAGTAATGACTGGATCTCTTTCATCAGACAGAGTGAATTACAGGATTCATGCTGAAAAAATCCCGAATATTTTAGAAAATTCACCGTGCAAACACACCCCAAATGGGCACAAGGCTGGTTACCAAGCCAACCTTATCGACAGGTCGGGTGCCGGTCACGTTCCTCGGCCCCACAGATATGGCTCCAGCTCGTATCTGTAGAGATCGGTGCCATGGCTGATCGTCAGCTCAGGAGATTCAAGTGGCATAACAGGCCATAATTACGTGTAGTTATTATAGCAGTCTAGTTGTATTTTCTTTATTCGGCTAGTATGACTGTCGTATACGCTTGCTATTTTAATAAACAATCATACAATTTTATTTCAACGAAAGAAAATATCGGTGTGAACGAAAAGCCTTAGCTTCGAACATGTGACACAGAAGTATTGTTTTTATATAACAAGTAAAGATTACCACTTCAACATATTATAAAAAATATTGTTAGATACTAGCTTATACACCCCTATTTTTTATTTAGTAGAATAACTTCTGGGGCTCATTTTGACACGTATTCTAATTATATATGTGAAGTAGTATTTTAAAAAATATCATAAAGAGCCAAGTTATTAACGGGAAAGCGCAGGATAAGGTTTGAGCATTTTTTTCTTTTGACTGCTTGAATATGATCAGTAACGGGTACTGAGAGCCCCACTTACTTTATTGTACTGATTGAAAAATAGCCCATGTCAGATTTGTATAAAGTCCCGTTTATGCTGCTACAATATTATAAGCTATAATAAATTCGAACCTTATAAATAAGGAAATGTTAAATATTTATTTCGTTTTTCATAACTAATACCTTCCTGATGAATTTACAAGTATCGATTGAAGGGATTAAAACAAATTGTACCTATATGACAAAATCTTTATTGTAAGATTCTATTTGAGATCTTGTCACTTAAATACTTTGTTTCAATATATTAGTGTATATTTGTACTTTTTTAGCAATACTCATATCAATGTGTTTGTCCTCAATTCCAACGATCATACCTCCAATTATAGACGGATCCACTCTCTCAGTGAGTTGTATATTTTGACCGGATTTGACGAACTTCTTTATAGCCTCCATGAGACCTTTTCGAGAGCCGTCGTCTAAAGGCTGTGCAGTGATGACCTCACATAGTGCCTCGTTCCTATGTGCGACCATCACAGCGAGGAATATGTTAATCATACGTCTCAACATCTTCAAGCGACCATTTTCTGCCACAAGCCCGATAAAGTTACTGGCAGCATCAGGCATTCCTAAACGAGAAAGTTAATCTTTAAAGATATTCTTACTTACTTTATATTTATTCTTATCTTGTCTATTAGAAACAGATGCACACAGATATTGTCTAACGGACAACACACAATCATAATTACTAAATAAAGTCAACACTGAGTACAGGTGCAAAAACAATCAATGATTGAGAAGCAAACCGCTAACGGGCAAAATTCCATTTCTTACCCTATCTTCTTTGGCTACTAACTAAGAAACTGATTATGCTAAACACATACCGGCTTGCTTGCCAACTTCTATAAGTAACTTGGCTTTGGCAGCACGAGATACTAAGCTGGTTTCTATGAAGTCCACCACCTTAGGTTTGGTAAGTTCCTTTTGAAATTGACGCAGACTTGTTTCTGTCTTGTCCAGTTGGTTTAGCTGTGAAGCGGCGCTGTATAGCGCAGTTACGTAACGACCTTCCACACCTTTACGTGAACATAAGAATTAAATATTACATGTATTTAGTCATAACTACCAAGTTCTACCAATTCGAAAATATAACAACAACGATTTCGTTTGGGTTTCTTTTTGGTAAGCATTTTCAAGAAGAAAACGACTTACCGAAAACAGAGATCGGTGGCTTTTTAGAAGTCGAAGTGCGTGACATATTTCTTACAAACGTCTGAAACATTACTATAGTTTACTGAAGATATTTTAGGGATTTATTTTGACATGTTGAGGACTGGATTAGGATAAGAGCCATGGATAGTAAATGATTAGACACGTGTATGACATTGACAAAAAGGACAGATAAAAATAACGAACAAAAATAATAAGTTTTTATTCAATTTTACATAAAGAGAGGACTGTTTCCTACAATGTGGTTGTTGGTTGGTTACATTGGTTTGGAATAAAATGAATCTTGTTAATTAGGTCAGTACGTCATACTGAAAAGCTTGATCAGTTTCAAGTAACGCCCTGATGTACATGGCGAGTGAGCCGAGTGCCATCGCGGATGTTAGTGAGTTGCAAGTGCCACCTTCGGAAGTAGCTGCCTTCTTAACTCTGTATTCTTCCTGGAAGTTAAAAGGTTTGGCCAAAATTAATTCCAATGTCATGAGATGTAAATAAATACGATCTAAACTGAAATTGCTAGTTCCCAAATCAATTTAATGAAGTGAAGGACATATATCTGTCACTAACATAACATCACGCCTGTATTCCCCGAAGGGGTAGGCAGAGGTGCACATATAGTACACCCACATTTCGCCAGTTATGTTTATCTGTCACTAATATTAAATTAACAACAGAAATGGTAATTTCAATTTGAGTGCTGTGGAAAAAAATATGAGGTGAGATGTAGAAACATTTGGAGGCCTATTACCTATATACTACGAGCAAGGATGTCTACTGTTTCTTATTAGCTAGGATTTAAAATCCCAGTTAATTATAAGTAACCATTAATCACCCAGGATTACTTTGTTGAAGCTGTCAATTACGAGGACGTAATATTGGGTCAAATAAAGATAGGTAGCCAATCAAAGCATAGCTCGGTACAATAGTTGTAGGAGCCTAGAAGGCATATTAATTGAATTAAAATTCGCTGAATGCAGCATTTTAGCTATCATAAAGAGATTTGATCCTGACGACATTATTTGTTACGGTAAAATTTCTTTTTACTCAATTAGACAAATGATTACTTCTAATATGGCAGTATTTTAATAGATTAGGTTGATTTTAGACATATTAAAATAATTTTAAACTACCTCTCTTTCCTTTGGAGTTGGGGCAGATGCAGGGCCTACAAATCCAGTAAGCTTTAGAAACGACTGGCGATCATCAGAGTAGCACCCTTTAGGTTCCTGCCATGCTAGGATCCTGTTCATCCAGCGCGGCTTTATGAACTCTCCATACCCTTGTGACGCACAATATAAAACTGAAAACACAATTATTTCACAAATAGTGTTCACAAAGCATACGGAAATGTCAGCAATACACTAAAATACAATGCCTAGTGGCAACATTATAGAATAGCCAAAAAAATACTCTGTCATTGGACTCGGAATTTTACGAATGAAAGTGGAATGGTCTTTGATTAATTTTCTTACTTTGCTGCATAAACAATGTTCTAGTTCCAGGGGGATGGTCCCACGCTTCCAGCGACTTAGTCTCTTTGTAAACCTGGATGCAAAGTTTATATATGTGTGCGGCTAGATCGAGTCCCTCCATGCAGTCGAAGAGGTAAGCTAAGGCGGCGGCTCTGACGCGACTCGTCTGCTGGAACGCCAGGCCCGAGCCTTTGAGTATCTGGGTAGAACATTCCGGGGTCAGTTCACACGCACCGTCGGCCTGCGTCGTTTGAGTCTCCATCGCCGATATTAACAGCTGCATTGTGCACGCATCTGTAATACCGTACTTGAAATTAAAAGTAGGTCGGCATTTCGGCAAGCTTTCACCTCATTTTCATTGTCACCAATGTTGATTAATGTCAAGTGGCGCCGCATTGTGTAGTGGCTATTTACGGAACTAAAAAGTTGACCTTCAAAGATCTCAACCGTGACAGAGTCTGTATTAACTTCAGCAACACTTCAGCAGTCAAGTTGAACAAACTATAACAAAAGTTGTTATAAAAACTACTGCAATGAATGCTTTGGTATGCAGCCATTAATTAAAATGTATGAAGGGGTTGACGCTCTGGCTAGTGGCTACACTCTCAAGTACAAAGGCGTTTAATAATAAAATATTTAATATACGATCATGTTGTTATGTAAAATACAAACTAAGCATTACAGAGTGACGTCGTGCAGTATTTTAATACCCAATTGTCGGTCATTGAACGAATACTAAAAGTCGATAAGATTTCAATAACCAACCTGCTGCCTTCCTTGTCGGCATTTTAGTTCTCGCCTCTTGCACGTACTGCTCAAATGAGAACCGATAAGGCTTCTGCGTTCCCATTGTGCCGATAGAAATCGGTTCCATCATACTTGATAGCACTTCTAAGTTTTCAAACATCGCTTTAGCCACTAAACAATAAATGACAAATGAGATTAAAAAACCATTTTATTTTCATTTATGATACAAGGTTTATGTACTTATACAATCATTTCTACTAACTTTACTGCAATATAAAATAAAATTGCTCGAAGCCCTAAATAAATAAATGACATAACTTTATGACATCCATTAAGAGAAACGCAGTCAATTTCACTATCGACTCGCCAACGTAAACCATAATAGTACTATCTGTATTTATTAAAAGCAATTTAAGCGTTTCTATAATTTGAAACAATAACTTTTGACATAAGGTTTCTCAACACGTTAAGCTACTTATGATGCTGACCATACTATTTGTCGGACAGCAGACAAATTGTTACACCGGAAAAAGAGACTATGATGGCATGGCAAATACAGTTTTAGTTTGTGTTGTTCAAATACAATAACATTGCTAAAATATTTCACTTCTACAGCAATAAAAGTTTCGTATTTTAATTCTGTCCAGTAATTATTTGTTTGTTAGTGTCTATATGTATGTATCACGTAATAGTGCGGCTGCGGTGCGCACCCGCACCTTAACGTGAAACTTATTACTACAGCTAGGAACTGATAGAAAAAATGACTTAGTTATTGCCTCGCTGCCATATTAATCATCAGTCGATAATTACTAAAGTATTACCTAATATTATAAATGAAAGATGTGATCATTGCAAATCTTGATTAAAATAATTGCATCTGTTTCATCTAATCATAAAATATAATTTATTCAAGGTGTTAATGGAGTAGGTTGGTAAGTATTTCTTACGTTTTTGCAATATGATTATTTTATGCAGTTTAAGAGCTTAAACAAGAGCAGTTAGCCAATAATTTATAAGCACTAGAATTAAAGTTGTGTAAATATTGATTAATGCATGCAATATATGTCTTAAAACCACGCATGTAATCTCTGAATGGGTAACAGAAGTCCCCAGTCCCCTTTGTCAGGGGAATCAATACAACCAAATTTCACTGCTCATAAGGGGAGGGACCCACGTAATATAACGAGAGCTTTTGTTTAAATGACTAAAACCTGTTACTTCGACACGCTAAAATTGTTCAATCAAGTTTATTCAACCGCCTATAACTCAATTCAGATTCATCGTGTATACGGACAATGTTGCTCAATTCCCAGACAGGAGCGAATTGTAATATTCCATTGGTGTATCGGGTGTGCGGCCGCTTCATAAGCAACGCGCGAGCATTGTTCGGTGTTGCGTAAGTTAGCGCGCACAGATGTCTATTTTTAGTTTTTATTATTTACACACTCCTAGTGCAACTCTAAGTTACACAATATAATACTTAGTGTTTAATTTTATAAATTGTAGTAATTACTCGATTTTAAAGATAATAAGTAGAAACTAGCGGATGACCTGTCAATGTAGAATCCACAAAAAAACTCCCTCACAAAAACTGTTGTACAATATCTAAACCAATTTAAACGTTGTTAAATTTGGTCGTACTAAGTGTCGGTGTTATAAATGTCGGAGCAGCTATTCTGGAGCACTAACATTATTTTGAAAGTCATCTCGCACGTCACCTAGGTATGCGCTTGTATCAAATCTCACCTCGGACTTAGAAGTGAGTTCCCTAAGTGATGTCTTTAGAATAGCACAGCTGAACCCTAAGATTCTCCGATGCAATATCGCAACTTTTTAAGTAGGCAAGTATGTGTAATCACTAGATGTGTATCAAGCTAAATGCAAACCTAGCTTTGACCAGGTTCACTTAGTAATTAAAATTAGCCAATCGCGAATTCTTATGAAATAGATTTTTGGAAATAGATACCTATAAGTTTAGTTTTATTTATACAAGTATTTTGTATACCTACAGTATATTGTTGAGTCTAGTAAACATTTTGACCTGATAAATTATTAAAAAAAACCTCCTTCATAAAACACGAACTTGAAGTCAGCGCTCTCATAAGTACTTTGTTAATAGTTTTAGCATTGAAATTATTAACATTGTGCTTATGAGAGCATTCACTTTACTTTTTTGTCTGAATTAGTTAATGAATGTTGGGATTTGGCACCAACTTTCACGTATTAGTGGTCAGACACACAGACACTCTTTCTTATTAGTTATCAGTCATCGACTACAGATATAAACAAAGCAATATTACTTCTCACGATGACGTTCTGCTATGATTATGAGGAGCTTCGTGCCATATCTCGGAAGTTCATCAGATCATGATGAAATTTCAATGGGACCAATCAGGAAGTATATCCTTTCACATGAATAAATATTTATGCAAATCGCTTCATAAATTAACGAGTTAGGAGGTATCAAAAATAACATACAGTCGAATTGATAACCCTCTTTTTTAAAGTCAGTTAAAAATAACCAGAATTTTGATTGTCTCCAAAACGCACGTGCCTGACTCGTAACACTAAGTACTACATAGTTCGAGTACATAATGCTCTATTCGGTATCTAAATATAAATTATTACTACAAATACAATACAAATACAATACTATTTTCCTCCATGCTAATATACTTGCTTACATCAAATATAATTCTAACTAAACATAGAGAATGCTACAATACTATTGCGATTGAACGATTATGCAGCCGACGCTTTTCCTAGCTTTCCATTTGTGTAAGTATTATTATAAGTATTATTACCCTATTAATTATAATATAGGTATCCATAAAATTTATTGTACCTATATAATGTACAAACCCATAATATTGAAAATCTACTTCAAGCTTGTATAATAGAACCTTTTGTAAATATAGTGGTCATATTTTTGGGTGCCTAAACTTACATCACCCCAAGTTTAACAATGATTTTTCTTACGAGCATTAACGTAATCATTAAAAAACTAGTTTTAGTATTTCGAGCCAATAATAAACATGGACTATTTTTTACATCGATATCATTATACGGGCGCTTACATTTCTACTCGTGACCGCAAACTAATGATCGGTTCTGATTGGACATTTTTATAAACACAAGCAAAGTATTTAAATCAAATTTAATGTTTTTGAATGTTATATTCACCCATTACCTAGAATCTACATAATATATTTAATAGACATAGGTATACTTCTACTTATAAAAAAATATATTTTTCCTCTTTGCCTTGCTAAACATTGATTGTGATAAAACTTTGGTCGGATCTTCTGAGGATACCCGTTAGGGTTTCTAGCCTAAAATCATCATCATCGTTTTTATTCAAAATCCACACCGAGGAAGTGGCGGGCATCAGGTAGTATGTAAATGATAAAAATAAAATGATAGATATAATATAATCTATAGTACCAACCGTATTCGTAATCTTTACTCCTGTATATGAAACTGGAGTGGTCTGTGTTGTTTCTGATGCGGTCCATGCGTCTTGTGATGTTCTGCAAATTTTCTTTAAGTTTTCCAGGAACAGATTTATCCAGTTCATTAATCGTATACTCCAACTGACCTGTAAACATTATTGCTGTAATCTCCTAATGAACTTACTAGATTTTATCTGACATCCATTTTAATGTTCTGATTCAAAAGATAGATGTATCTTTTGCAATCCAAATTTTATTGTGCGTGGGACTCAAACCGGGCGTTCATTTCATTTCGTAAAATATTACAAGGTTTATAGAACCTCGATGACTATCATTTTTGTGGGACTATCTGTTATGCACACGTAATATTAAATACCTCTCGCCATTCCTAGTGCTATGTACCATTCAGGATCTTTCGAAGGTTTCTTCTCATAGTGCTCCAGCAACTTGTCCAAAGTTATAGATATTCGGTAAACCTTCGGTACGTTGTATATGAAGTCCTGCGTATCAAAATATGGATAGATACTATAAGCGACTTCGGCACTTATGACTGTTAACAAGACGATATATTTTACGTACATTTTGTAGAAAACTGAACGTCTAACAGAGTGGAAAGTAATGGTCATCGTAAAAACTATAAAGTGGCCACCCGGTAACCACTGATTGGACCATTTGTACGTATTTTATTGAAGTTTATCGTAATTTTGCAGTTTTCGGTCAATTGGTATTGTGATCTGGTTTCCTTGTTCTTTCATAGCGAGAACCTAAAACACACCTATAATATACATACCATACCTATTATCACTTACGTTACGTAAGTATTATTGATTTTTATGGATTCAAGATTTCGTACATTATTTATGGATTCTCTAATATCCTTTGATGTCTTACTGGTGGGTGTCCAACAAATAGCCCCATAATTATAAGAATAGATTTGAGTTTGGTACCTGTATGGGGCAAGTAGTAAGAAGTCAAGCAGTACGATCTAATATATTCTTTTAAATAAAATATAGACAATTTCATTCTTCAGTTCGGTGACCAATGAGTGAAACCGCCTTTATAGAAGAGAACAAAAGTTAAATAAAGCGTAACTGATTTGCGGGCAACAACATTATTTAACTTGATGTCGCGGAATAAAGCGTTACCCACTAATATTATAAGAATCGTGATCTAGTAATTGTACAAGCAGTCACTTATGAAATGACCGTAAGTACGAATTCCCTATAACACGTCACGACTCATAATACAAATTGGTGCGCCAAAGTTTTTGTAATGGTCATACAGACATATTTCGTAACTGCTACATCACATGGCTCGTTAATTTGGTACATTTCGCAATTAATCGTGATGTATCCTAGATCCTCCAATGAAATGCAGAAGTCACTCGAGTGTATGTCCAAACTGCGAGAGCATGCCGAGGGGGGCAGAATGTGCTCTTATGGAAAGGGCGCGACCACACTGCACCGACAGACCAATTCAAGTGGCGTACTTGTGCTAACGTATTTTTGCGATGCGGAGAATCGTATCGAGACCGTTCTCTCATTGTCGAGCCAGTGAAAACCGCCTTAGTAGTAAAGAGAAGTTGCAGTTATAGTGGTTTAATAGATATTTTGCATGTTACGTAAGCGATGGCTGTGTCGCATCAGTGGTTCGTGCAGTGGTCCGCGCCGCCGATGCTCTTTGCGGATATTACTAGTCAATACAATAGTGTGAACGAACTATGGAAGAATGAAAATCCTAAATGGAGTGATCCCTTGGACGTTCCTGAACAAAGTGATAATAGATACATTGACTCTCCTAAACATGAGAACGGGCTCGATAATAACGAACACGACAAGAAGTCAGAAAAAAATACAAATAACGGTAAGTCAAAAACTATAGTAAAGTAAGTAAGTTTAATATTACTCTAAGAACACTGCAGGATTCGAACCTCGTACTACTGGGATACATATTCCCAGAGCCATGAGACAAGTTCTTGGCGGGCGCGGGTTTTTACTTTATTGCTCGCTAATATTGGGTTGAACTAACAGTTTCACGTGTATTACCTATATTCGTTTTTAACAGTTTAATTGATGTCACACTGCTGGTCAAAGACCTCTCTTTTGAGCTTCCAATTCCATTCATACATACACATAACTTATCACTTACTGAATACTCGTAAACGTAATGCAACAAACACGTTACAAGAATGTCCTTACATTCGATTTACATAATTTTAAATAACTCATTTACTAGTTATATAGGTTCTCCAGCGCCCAGCATGATTATCAAAAGTCTGCAGCAACCTGAAAGGATTGCTCACCTTGGATCAGCTGGGATGATTGAAATTAGAAAATGAAAACTCTTCACGCACAATGGCCCAATCAAGCGGCTAAGTGCGGATAACGCCCATAAAAACCAAACAAAACTTACATAATACATAGTTTAAAGTTCAACACAGCATAAAAAAACCAATGAATAATTTATTACTGTGTGTGTGAGCTTTAATTAGACGTAATTGTCAATTATATAAAACAGAAATCATATGCGTAAATAAATGATAAAACAACGGAAATGCCTTTTTATCTTGTACTGAAATTACAGCCCTACATTCTATATTCGATCATGTGGAACGTAAAAATATAATTGATCAATATTACGCACTAATGACTTTATTACACTGATACATGGGCAACATGAATTAAAATGATTGACTTTTGAACAAATCAACTTCAACTTACGCGAATACTAGACATGTAAAGTAACAGTTTCTTATGGACTTTACTTATATACCTGCGTATATTTGGTGACCAGTTGATGCCTACTTGACTTAGCGTTTTTAATAGCTACTATTACTAAGTGGTGACATGAATTATATAATGAACCGTCCAGCAAATTAAGACTATGTCAATAGTCGTTTGATGTACATACATCTTGCGTCTTGCGTTGTTTAAACAAGATTTGTATTACAAACATTACATTACTTATATTAGCCTACTTATTCTACAGCTTCTACATGCAGATTGCTCTGCATGTAGAAGCTGTAGAATAAGTAGGCTCTTCTACAATTATTCTTGTTATGTATTCTTATTTGTATGTATGAGTTGCAGCAGGTTAATGTTTAGTAGCTGTTGCTCGCAACTTAAGCATCGCTATCCACAGCAATAGATGCGTGGAATTACAATTATGGTACGCAAACTTTAACATTACCTACAGTTTACTTCCCATACGGGTGCTTAAAATACTAAAATTCGTTTAGAACATTTTTATAAAGACGTTCACTTTTTTTCATAAAATGGGAAGACTACTAACTTGATTAAAATACCATTAGCTACTTACAGATATTTTCTTACCAACTTTTCACCTTGTTGCTGCCATAGTGTGCAGTAGTCTCTAGTTGTCTAAATCAAACAATTTTTTTACAAAACCTGTAAAACTTCTGTAAAATGTCGTAATGTCTGTAAGCTTTACGGGCTTTCACGGAGTTGATGAATCCATTCTCGTGGACAAGGTCGTTGGTTCGAGCCTCAGCAAGTATTAATGATATGTTTAAATGTCATAATAGTCTTTCTTAGTAATTCGGAAGCGATATTTATTTCCAAAACAATAGCTAGATTGTGTTTCAACTGTTACTTGATATTCATGAACTTTTTTTGGCATCCCAATATCACTTATCACTCTCTGTCGTCAGTTATCAAGCCACTGTAAGCGATGCTGTAGAATCGATACTTATTGTATTACATAATAGATATCATATTCATAATTATTAAAAAATACAGTAGCTAAATAATATCATTATAATACACCAACGGCAACCTATACAGTCTCATTTTGGGAAAAGGCGTCCTCTCATTAAAAAAAGGGACGAATAGCTTTACGCAAACTCACTACGGGTTGGTGATTACAGACGTTAAATCTATATATTTTATTAATTATAATAAATAATATATATAATAATAACAGCCTATAACTGACCCACTGCAGGGCAAAGGCGTCTTCTCATATTGAGCATTGATCACCACGCTAGCTCACTGCGGGTTAGCGATTCAGATAATTAAATCCAGGTTTCCTCACGATGTTTTCCGTCACCGTTAGTCAGTGGTGTCTTAGAAGTTAGAATAACTAAGAAATTTTATAAATCATAATTATTATATTTTATGGTAACATATTTTATGTAAATATACATGTGCACTTACATGGTCAAAACATTCCATTCCAAAACGTCTTTATTAACTCCTTTATGTAAGGTATGGGGCCTTATAAGTGTTAAAGTTTTTTAATTTTATTGTAGGTAGAGCATGGAAATAATTATGTGTATCTTGTTCTATACAGAAGCAGTTTCTATAGTGATTTATTAATTGACAGCAATCGAAGTTATGCGCTCATAGGTGGGTACTACAGTGTGCAATGCAAACTTGGGCAAATCAAGTCTCCACGTTTTAAGACTAAATAAAAGAACGTATGCACAAGTAGGTATGGCCGAGGGTTTTGGTTCGTATATCGGAGAAGGTAAAATAATTACGTAAATGTCAGTCAAGGCTAACTGTCTCAAACTCACTTGCAATTAGCACGATATTGTGTGAATACTGGTCATATAAAATCTTCATTTATATCATTGTAGAGAATTGTCCCCGCGCCTATAGAGTTCTCCTTAAAATAGAACATAGCGCCTACGTAAGTGTTGAGTACATAGTTGTTGTATAAAGCAAAATCTATGCTTCATATGTGCTATCTATACGTAAGTAATATATATAGTTGCAACATCTATCGTATAGCTGTAGAGAAATTATTTATTTAAGAAGCTCAGAATCTCTGTAAAAACTTATTTTTTTTTTTTTTTTTTTTTTTTTTTTTTTAAAAAAAACGTCGCCCCACACTAGGAATTTCTCCTGTATCGTGGGTGCGTTCCACAAACATGAAATATCACATACACAAACACCCAGACTCCGGACAAACATCTGTGGTTCGCACAAAGTTTTGCCCCGTGCGGGAATCGAACCCGCAACCCTTAGCGCGGCAGTCCAATCACTTAGCCACTGCGCTAATCAGGTCGTCAAATCAATATCGCATATATTAAAATTATATTTTCTTATGTTCTAAAATGGAAGTCGTAACAAATTTTGTCCACACTTTAAAATCAATTCTGTAATATGTAACCACGCTATTTACAAATATCAGAATGTGTATTGTCTTACATTCGTAATAATAGTTGTTTTACATTTTAAACCTTGCCATGAAATGTATAACAGCGAACTGCAGCACGTTACCCGCACGTTTGTCTTAAGCAATATCGTATAAGCTGGTGAAAGTAAAGTCGATTACACTTATCGGTCAACAAAGCCATAGCGGGTGTTGAATATGCCTCTAATTAATCGTATAACGCACGCAAATTAATGCTACGATCGCAAAATGTATGTAACTTAATTGTATTACAGAATTTACCAATATAAATAAGGTATTGTGTAGGCTGCCGAACTTCCTGGCTAGGGGCCTTTTGTTAGGTCTCGCCAAATGTCCGGATTAGTCATAACTCTCCCTAGAGTTAGCTACGAGAGACATCGAATCGCTTGAAATGGTTGCTTTACAAAATCTCATTATGTTTCCGATACCGTCCACTATAGAGCATAGAAATAAATAAGAGATAAAAAGCGATTACTCGCAACACATAAAACTATAAGCATTCCTAATACTACCAAGGTTATTTTGCTGTGAGCTTTACTCCTAGCATACTAGTCTACGGAAGTCTCTATAAACGCTTAGTTTATCAAGACCGAGTGGGACCTTTTAGTTTTAGCCTAAGTTAAGTGCGGACCCACGGACTGTTACTCAGAATTTTCCAACATCAGCCCTACGTGGGCATCACGTACCAATACCATCGATCTAACACTCAATAGTAATAATTTACTTAGAGTTATAGTTAACTGAGCTCTTACTATTTTCCGTTGTTGCAATCACGTAAACATAATTGCAACGATGTGCATCTAGGTACGAAAGTTATGCAACTTGGAGCACTTTCATATTTTAATTTACAGTACTCTATTCTATATATTATAATTCTAATTCATATTCAGTGTTTCAACATTTAATTTTAAACTGCGAGTAAATATTTAATCTCTATTTCCTAAGTGCGTATTTTGCTGAAGACTAGTCTTTAGAAAAATTGTAACAAATAAAAGTGTATTAAAATAAACACTATGTACCGTACTTTCCTATCTACGAAAACTACACAAGCATTGTGAAATGTGTATAATATTGAGTGATCTGCATAGTTATCGGTTACTTAAGAGCTCACAGATTCCCTTAAAAATCGACCACTTTTCTAATGGGCCAAGCCTATCACTGTATTTTACGGTTACCAGGATCTATGATGACAACAGAACTAAAGAGACAAGCTTGGAATGTTGTAGAAATATATTTCACAGTAATAATAATAAATTCTTCCTTCCGCGGCGGATGTTATTCCGAAATAGTAATAATAATTACTTGGAAACATCAATCATGTGATTATATGCCTTTTAACACCTATTATAATTGAATATAGGTAAAACAATTAAATATTAGCCTACAATTACATTGTTTTGTTTTATTATGCAACAAATTAGAAGCCTTCTATTCTTAATAGTTTTTAATGGATATATCTACCACCAAAAATAAGCAGAAATGTTATTATACCTACTTATATAATTGCTCTCCAGAACATTAGTTAACTATTTTGGAGTACAATTATTTGCACGTAACCTGTCACGTATATTGTAGACAAGTTAAGTAGCAATTTTGCCAAATTTAGACTAATGAACAACTTATTTTTGTGCGTGAGTAGACAAGAGAAACTAACTTCTGGAAACAATTCAAAATTGCGATTTAGAGTACCTACGTACACACGCAATATATAGGTAACTATCTGTCTTCACTTATAACTACTTATCTTATAAATGGAATACCAAAAATATCCAAACGCGTCACCATTTCCATCAGAACGAATTTTTTTATCGAATCAAATGATAAAAACGATACATTTTAAAGAAAGTAATCAGTGACGTATAAAATCGATTACCGATTGATCGGTTTACGGAACGAGCCTAATCGAGTTCAAAATGCGTGGACAGGCGTCCGCTTCGTATGTACCGGTGATTATTGTCGCCAACTTGGGTGATTACGACTAACAATAGGTCAATAGAAATCGTAAAACAATTCACTGTACAGGATATACCTACATAGCATACTTAATGCCCAAATAGGAAGTTAATTATAAAGGAGCTCACATACAACTTTTGTTTCAGGTTACGATTAAATTCAATCGCTATCAAATATGTTTAGTTACTTACATTATGATTTTAACTGAGTAACACAAACAATTTTCTACTACTCTTCTCTTGAATACACTCGGAGCATGCAAAATTGACTACTTTCCTCTACCATGAACGTTCGAAAACTATACGATGTTATGTTGTGTACCTTCACCAATAGCTATGTACCTATAATAACACGATTTATTTTTAAATAAACTATTGAATGTGTACCAAAGTACAATCGACTTACTTTACGACCGTGTCAAGAACACCCTTCATAACATAAACGATTATGTTTAACGTTCTGATATACACAAATGTTTGACCATTGTTCTGACAATCTTTATCATTATCAGAACGAGAGTTCGTATTCAATTGAATCCTCATTTTAAACAAACATACGGTTATTCTTTAATCCAGTTCGGGTTATGTCGGCTACGAGTTAAGTGCAGTGTGCCAAATATTGGATTAAACTGAAGTACAGAAATGATTGCTGGTGTGTATTTTTGTCATCTATTTATGTGCGAATTATAACTTTTATTGTTTGCTAGACAGGGGGATAGTATAATTATAGGACTTGGTCTATTATCAGGGACTGAATACGTTCATCCCTGTGGTAGGAGGATCGATTTCCAGTGTTATCTATGTTACGTATTTAACCATATGATTGTTGCTGTTCCGATCAAATTGTTGTTTAGTTATCAGTGAACAAGAAAATGTACCCCTGCCTCTACCAGTCAACTATGACCATCGATGCCTAATAAAGGCGATGGTAGAAGCCGCCATTATTGGTTGAAATAAAGGATGTCCTTTGCATTAGTAACAATTATTTTTTAATACATCCTCGTAATTACAGTTATTTGTTTAATAACGTTCGATTAGCACTGTGTTCTATTAAGTACTAGTACTTCATACTACTATTAGTGTGCCACTAGATTCTTCGTTTATTCTACTAAAATTTGGTAACTTCCGCTTCCTCCAGACACTTTTATTAATTAAATCTATCAACAAATCGTTGAACTGTCTACTTGAAGCAAGTAACGATGTTAAATGTTACAAATCGAATCGATCGAGATTATCTATCGATTGCGGTAGCAGGGAAAGTTTGTGATTCGAATAAAGTGAATCTATGTTCGAACCTTCCTCAACGATTTTACTAGTAACCAGCTATAAGTTACTCAACAGTGACATAACTTACGACCAGCACGTACCACCAGAGGCTTTATGTTAGTTGCAGTTTACGACGTATGAAAGAGAAATCGCAATAAGCTTGACACGAGGGACATAGGCTGTTTAACGTTTAAAGTTTTAAAAAATTGTTCTTATTTTCTTTTCAAGATTGATATTCTTTTTTTTCGCTTTAAACTAAACATCTTTAAAATGTTAAATGTTTACTGTCTATTAAATTGCTATATTTCATTCCGATTATGAATTTATGTACTAAGACACGTTTGAAACAAAACTATACAAAGCGTCCATTTTAGGGCTCCGTATCCAAAGGGTAAAACGGGACCCTATTACTAAGACTCCGCTGTCCGTCCGTCTGTCACCAGGCTGTATCTCATGAACCATGATAGTAAGACAGTTGAAATTTTCACAGATGATGTATTTCTGTTGCCGCTATAACAACAAATACTTAAAAATAGAATAATATATATTTATAATTACTAATATTATTATTTTAGAGCTATATTTATCAGTGTACGAAACCCGTTAGGAGTGAGTGCCTACAATTTGAAATAATTTTATTTGTTTTATATTATTTTGTCAAATCCAACTGTCCAAAATCGTGATGTTATATAGCAACAAGACTTAAGTTTATTTCCTTAAAAAATTACAGATCGCGCCCATGCGGCAGGCATAACTCTGTGGCTGACGATGCTGGGAGTGATGCGCGCGCAGTCCGTGCCCGCCGACAACGACACGCCGCCCTTCAGTACGCTGTACAAGTGGAAGCACGTCGACTTCGACTTCCCTACGGCCAGGCATCGTAGACACGCACTATCTACAGGGTAAGATTGACGTCATACTACAAGTTAATTGTAGCTTTGATTTCCTTCGGAGACGAGAATCTGATCTGATTTCATCATCATCATCAGCCGGAAGACGTCCACTGTTGAACAAAGGCCCCTTAGAACACCACAATGAACGACAGCTTGCCAATTGCATCCACCGGTTGCCCGCAATTCTGACGATATCGTCGGTCCACCTGGTAGGAGGCCTGCCAACGCTGCTTCTTCCGGTTCGTAGTCGCCGCTCGAGAACCTTTCTTCCCCATCGGTTATCGGTTCTTCGAGCGATACGGCCTGCCCATTGCCACTTCAACTTGCATATTCTTCGAGCTATGTCGAAATGATCTGATTTACTTACTCCAAAATGTATTGACTGTCTGAGAAAAAAATTGGTTTCTAGACCTGATGATGATTACTAAGGTAAATGCGCCAACATGCATATTGGAAATTTGGTGTGTAGTGAAATATTCTCAATCAAGTTTGTACATATATTGATATAATTATAAAGCTCTATGTGCAATTAATTTCAGAAAGTATGTGCCTGCGAACGTGCTTCCCCTGGGGCTGGAGGTATGGGGGAACCGCGTGTGGGTGACGGTCCCCGCGTGGCGCCGCGGCGTGCCCGCCACCCTTGCCACACTCCCCCGAGAAGGAGGCATCGCGTCTCCTCAACTCAAACCATATCCTGACTGGAGCTTTCATACAGCTTTTGGTAAGCATTTCTTCACGTAATAGAATATTTACTGATGCGAATATATGATAATATAAATTAGGCAGGCGCTTGTTTGTCATTTAATGTATGTAAACAATGTAGGTCATCATTTAGTATGCTTCATCATCATCAGCCGAAAGACGTTCACAGTTGAAGAAAGACCTCCCCCTTTGAACGCCCTTAGTATGCTTATCAATTATAATATCAGTTAATTATATATTTAAAATTTTCAGGTAACACCAAGAACTGTACTGGGCTGACGTCAGTTTTTCGAGTGAATGCCGATTCCTGTGGAAGACTCTGGGTTTTGGATTCCGGACAAATAGACTCTCAAGATAACCCGAAACAATTATGCCCACCTAGTATAGTGGTGTTTGACCTTTACACGGACAAAGTTATTGCAAGATATCCAATTCCGAATCAGTTCGTGTTACAAGACTCTTTATTCGCCAATATTATTGTTGACACAAGGGAACCCGACTGCTCAGATCTTCACCTGTACATAGCCGACACCTGGAGATTCGGTCTCCTCGTTTTCAGACAAAGTGATTTAAGATTTTGGAGATTTACCCATCCTTTATTCTTCCCAGATCCTCTAGCATCCAATTTCACTCTTCACGGACTTAATTTCCAGTGGACAGACGGCATTTTTGGTTTAGCCCTATCACCACCTGATCCGTTGGAGGACCGCATTTTATTCTTCCACGCCATGTCTAGCAACAGAGAATTCTATGTACCGACGTCTGTTATACGTCAACCATCACGTGTTGACAATAGTTCAATGGAATTCAATCTAGTCGGCGAAAGTAGGGGATTGCATGGACAAGCTTCTGCATCAGCCATCGACAGACGAGGAGTTATGTTTTATGGTTTAGTAACTCGTGATAGTATAGGCTGCTGGGATACGAAGAAAGCCTATAAAAAGAAAACTGTTGGCGTTGTAGCCACGAATTCAGAAACTTTAATATTCCCTAATGACATTAAAGTCGATCAAGATGACAGACAGAGCCTGTGGGTAATAACCAATCGTTTGCCGATGTTCCAAGCTGGTCCTCTAGACCCTGAAGACTATAATTATCGCATTTTGTATGCAGACACTACAGAGGCAGTACGAGGATCAGTGTGTGACCCTGATTTGGGACTGCCACCTCCCACAAATGTAATACACCGAGGATGGTTGCCATAAAGATTAACCTCACATGTTATGTTATTTAATAATAGGCTAGTTCTTATAAATGAACTACTAATGTTAGCGCCTGCACAAATAATAGTTGCATGAACTCCAAATTTAATCATCATGTTTAGCGGCGCTAATGCTTCTCTTTGTTGCCTTCTGTTGCCATACTATTAGCAGTTATTAAAGTTATTGTGTATAAGATTTTTTTACTAAGTCAGAAAAATATATTGCGTATTTTTTACATTTTTTTTTATAATCTATTTATTATATCATAGAGCACCTTCCACTTTTCCATATGCCTTGCCGCACACCGCGCCTAGCACGCATTTGATGTGACTGAACATCAAAACATAGCTTTTTGCTAACTACAAACGCCAGGCATTATACGACCACAGCGATATAATTAGGTGGTCATAGTCAACTTATATTTTGTACTTAACGTTACGCCAAAGCGTTATTTAACAGTTTTTACTTAGTTGTAGTATAGTATGGCGTCATAATCATATAATTATTGTTTCCGAATTAAAATATTGTTGCGTTGTTAAATTAAATTCAGACGTCATACTATATTTATAAATGTAGGTTAATTATAGACCTTGCAAGTTTTTAATAAAATTATAATATCAAACTAGTTTTCTGGTCGGCTTTCTGCGAACATTGTTTGCCAACTATTGATCGGAAAATTATGTTAGCAGAATCTCATTTTTAGGCAATTAAATTGCCCAATAAATAATATGAAAAAAAAGAACTCCCAACTTATATGCCTATAATAAACCAATATTCTATGCGAACACCAGCACTTCAACCCATAAAATGTATTGCTGAATTAAATTAAGCGGTTCCTGTGGAAATGGTAATCCCAACGTAAATATAATATAACATTACGTATCTACATCTAAAACCAATTTTGACATTATTGGTACAATAATAAACTTCGTCTTTTGCTAGGAGTTGTTTTAAATAACATGGATGGGACGGACGTATGATCCTCATTCCTAGCAAAAACAATTACTTTTGGCACAATTGCCTGAATCATTACACCTGGCACAATTGCCTGAACACCTGGCATAATGACCTGTATCACACCTAAGCTTAGTTACAAATTCTCACGCTCAATTTTTTATCACACAAAATGAGCAGGTAAAACGACGAGACTTTTGGTGTCATTTTTGCACGTGGCCCGTGCTAATCTTGAATCTAAATTGATAAAGGAAATTTGAATAATGATGGACACGAGCGGGATTTGAACCCGGGACCTTCGCCGTACCGTGGCGCTGCTCTAACCAACCGATTCTACGTCTGATCGCCTACAGTAATCATAATAGCAAACATCTGTTATAGTCAGCAAACTGCACATACAACCACAGGCACTTTTTATTTACATTTTCTACACAATAATAAATCTGACGGACTAAGCAATGTGTATGCAATGTGTAAGCAATGGGTTTTCTAATGAAATTCACTGGATGCAGATCTGAGTGTTCAAAAATAATACCAATGCATATAATGTACCTTTGTACTCATTAGTATTAGACTTGTATTATAACAATAAAATTAACTACTAGGTATTTCTATTTTTTTATTTAAACCCTTTCCTTTAGAACCGCTTAGGTAGAGCCACGTAGGTATAACCTCTTCTACCGGTAATAATAAGTTATACTTAATAAAAAAACTAACATAACATGCTTACTAGAAAGGTTTTATATATCATATCACCACATAATCCGCATTTTATTCTTCCACGCCATGTCAAGCAACTGAAAATTCTATGTACCGACCTCTATAATACGTCAACCATCACGTGTTAACAATCGTCATCATTATCAGCCGGAAGACGTCCACTGTTGAACAAAAGCCTCCCCTTTAGAACGCCACAATGAACGACAGCTTGTTAATTGCATCCACCGTTCTCAATGACATCCGGTATAGGTGCCACAAGGGTATTGGACATAATCTTCGTCTTGTCCATGTTCAGTTTTAGACCCACCTGTTGGGAAACGACACTGAGGTCGCTGAGCATAGTATTGAGCTCCTCCAGTGACTCCGCCATGATAACTATTTTATCGGGAAACCCTATAAAAAGAAAATTGTTGGAGTTGTGGCCACGGATTCAGACACTTTAATATTCCCTAATGACATAAAAGTCGATCAAGATGACAGACAGCCTGAGGGTGATAACCACGTAGTGCCACGTAGGTAGAACTTCTTCTCCCGGTAATACTTAATAATATAACTGTCATAACTTTCTCACTAAAAAGGTTTTACATATTATCTTATATCGAATGTTAGAATCTTCCCAAATGATATGTATACAGTATGAATATTTTGTTATTTATCTAAAACAACAACAAAAGCTTTTCAAGCTTACAGATTTATGGATAATATTACTGAACTAGGAGCGTCTGTACTGATTGACTAGTGACTACCACTGTTACAACTGTACTACATACGCGGAAAGCTGCATTTTGGCATATACTGCGCTACCCCAACCTCAACATCCTAACCGCATTTATTGGTCCTTGCGGCTTGTACAAGAAGAAAATTCGTGGATAACAGACAAACACTAATCTCATCTGAGTACTTCTCATGCTTTATTTTTAATAATTGCCAAGTACACACTGTACTAGTATTGTGTAGTTCAACTTGAAGTATAACCTGACAAGTTATGTATTTGTATCATGAACATTTTTATCTGACCTGCAATGCATCGATTTTACACAAATACCTCATTGACTCTGATCAATAATGCATTGTATCTTCATGCCTTTCCATATCTATGTAGTTATATTCATAGATGTCAACGTAATGCTGTAATGTATTTATTCAATGAGCTGGTTTGTAGAGTAATTCGCGTAGTCACCCAAACTAGTTATTCAATTTTATCACGAATGTAAAAACGTTCCCTTCTCTGTAATGTATACCAGTTAGGAGCGTCAGCCGTCAAGTATTACAACCATGGCCCCGCCTCGAAGACAGTTCCATTAATAACAGACTAGTTGCTGCCAAAACTGTTTACGTAACAACTTCTATAATCCTCATAAAGTCCTCGGTGCTACACATAACAGATCTAAACCACCGACTGAACGGACGTGCTTCGTACAAAATATGCAAAAGTGATTCAATGCGAACGTCATTATGGACAGGGTAAGTTGCAGCATTTATTATTTTCAGTAAAGAGGGTTGTTGTGAAGTTTGATGTTAATATAATCTGTTGTTTTAATATAAAGGTGCTTATTAGCATTTCAATAATTTTCTTAGGAACATTATCTTTAGAGCCTATTTTTAAGCTAGGCTTAGGTTGGTTTTGTTAACTGAGAAATACCTACATGGGATCCGATGACTTGAAGTTTATTCATGTGAAAGAGTGAAAACCTTTATATGACTATTAGTTTCGTTAAATAAACTGCTGATATCACCTGGACTTTAAAACTAATATGAAACAAACACATTTTGTCTCAAACTAGTTTGTAAAGTCGATGTCCTCGAATGTCATTAAAATCCCCTGAAGGTGTTTTAGACAAGTTTAAGTAGTTTATTTTTCATCGTGTCGACAATATTTTGTAATTCCGTGTTGCAAGAACTATTTCCTATAAGGGCTAACTATAACAAGACCATGCACATGGTGTTCTAACAGAGATATTATGTTCATAATTATCGGAGATAAGAGCAAAAACTTGGTAGACCTATCAAAACGACGCAGTTTCATGCCAAATAAATAATGCAGCAGTTATAAACTGTTCAATAACAACCTACTTACGTCAAACATGATTACTATTAAGAACCTTAAATAATGTTGGTGCTGCGAGGTACAGCACGCACGAATAACTCGACCAGTATTAAGTAATGCTTAACGTATTATTACACGTGAGTAGTTCTAAAATTATTCATAAACTTATGACGATTCTATGGTAAAAGTAAATGTCAAAAAGGTCGAAAAGATTTTTAAACAAGATTTTAGATTGGATATCTAAGATACGATCTTACATTTTATGATGTCTAATATTAATTGTGTTATTATATAGAGTTGATGTCATAAAATAAAGTAGAGTGCACCTATGTAAATACTCATAAATACTGAATATTTAACTGCAAATAACTTTACATCTGAAACTATCAGTATGAGTGCGCGCAGTGGTGCGAAGTGATCAACCTTCGTGCTTTTAAAGTACCTATATCAGAAGGTCTTTGTTTTGTTAAAAGGCTGGTATGCTTTTTTATTCGTTCACAAAGTAGGTCTAAAAACGAATTATTATAAATACTATTGAAAGATCTGTATACTGTATGCGTTTTGGTTATAAACAGCAGATTATAATGTGACTATGCATATACGACATTGATGAGAATATTACTAGAAATATGATTCCTTATCTCATCGCTTTCTAGTATATTTTACTCAAGAATTGTGCCGACTAACAACACTTTCGCAACGTGGGTCATAAACATAAAGGCTAAAGAGTTCAAAACATGAAGAAAATTTTAAATAAGATCTGCAGTCTTCGTATGCTCCCTTTGGCCGCACGATATTAATTAAACTAGCACCAACTCAGCGCATGCTCAGTGGCATTTCCTTAGGCAACTTTATCAAAGTCGTGCCTTACCTACAAGACCAACTTATTTAATTATATGCCAATCTTTCAACGCTGGAGATTAGTTTCCTGATTTTGATAAAAATTGTTGTAGACAACTGCAACTGCCGTAACATGTACGAGTAGTGTAAGTAATGTAGAAACTGAAAAATACAAAAGTAAGGTATTCTTCAGCAAAAACTGTACAGTATCTACATAATATATAAAAGTAGAGCCTGTTTTATGCTAAACATCATAATCTGAATGTCTAATAATGAAATTCCTAAATAATTATGTAAGAATGGCGCCTTAAATATATATGATATAAGTGTGTATGTTTATACCAGTTTCTTTTTTAGGTATGGTTATGTGTATTACTGACGAACATTGCATCGACGAGCTTCGGGTATATACAAATTGCTAGTAAAAGTCCGATAGGCACATTATTCAGATGGAGACAGATCGATTACGAGTTTGCCACGCCTCAATATCGCCAAGTAGCAATCAATAACGGGTAATTATTATAATATTTAATGTTATGTACGTATTTATTGAGGTAAATATTGTAAATTTTTATGTCTTTGTAGCCAATTCATTCAAGCGAACGTAATACCTCTTGGAATAGAGCGATGGAAAGATCGCGTATTTGTCAGCACCCCAGCATGGAAGAAAGGAGTTCCAGCTACTCTGTCGTCGATACCAATCGGTTCACAATCTGAGTCTCCACTTCTACAACCTTATCCTAATTGGGACTGGCACAATGCAGGTATTATTTATACCATTTTAAATGAACTCTATAAAATTCGAATTATTTTTTAGCATAAGAGTTTAATTGTAATTTTCTTTTCATCAGGTAATTGCACTGGCTTCACTTCGGTCTTTCGCATGAGCATTGATCATTGTGGGGTGATGTGGGTCCTTGATTCTGGTCAAGTCGAAGGTTTTGAAACGCCTCGTCAAATTTGTCCACCATCGTTAGTAGCAATCAATTTGAATACAGATACCGTAGTAGCACGTTATCCTATTCCCAGGGAATACGTTCTACAGAACTCCCTGATCACTAACCTGGTCGTGGACTCCAGGGACGTGCGATGCCGAGATCTTCACGTTTATATAGCTGATGCGTGGCGTTTCGGACTCATTGTATTCAGAGACGAAGACTCCGCATTCTGGCGATTCAACCACTACAGTTTCTATCCCGAACCATTGCTGTCCAATTATACGTTACACGGATTGAATTATCAGTGGTCTGATGGTCTCTTCGGAATGTCCCTAGGTAAATACCACCAGGGTGACCGGCCACTATACTATCACTCTATGTCGAGCTCTCTAGAATTTGTAGTGAGCACATCCGTTATACGGGACCCTGCGCGCGTGAGCGACGCAGTGGGCGAGTTTAAGCTTCTCGGCGACAGTCGAGGTGCAGACGGACAGGTCTCAGCCGCAGCCGTCGACCGCAACGGTGTTATGTTCTTTAACCTCATTTCGCGCGACAGTATCGGATGTTGGGACACACGCAAACCGTACTATAACCGGAATTTAATAGTTGTAGCGCAAAACAACAATACAATGATCTTTCCTAACGATTTAAGAATAGATCATGAGGTACCACAAATGGCTTGGATTATAACCAATAAATTACCATTTTATCAATTCAATTTGATAGATCCTAATGAATATAATTATCGCATTCTTTACTTAGATCCTGTAGCAGTTGTACAGAATAGTATATGTCAACCTGAAATTAATCACCTAAGCGACATTAATGGTCCAAAATAATATTAAATTTATAAATACTTACTTTGTTTTATTTATGAATATATAACTTAATAAACTATATAAATTTTTGATCGTGTTCTGTAATTATACCTAATCATTGTGTGATACTCGTTAAGTTTGTTTATTATTTGATGAAGGATTTTTTTGCTTATTTTTTATTTCGTCACTATCATGGTTTGAGGCTTGTTGGTCTAAACCGCGACTTGAAGTAGCATTCGTAGATTCATCATTTCTGTTTTCATTTGATGATATTTCATCTACATGTGAAGAATTATTTACCTTATCCAAAATGTGATTGATATCATCTTTAGACTGAGTTTTTGATTCTATTTTAACATCTTTATCAGTTCCGTCTCTATTTCTATATGAAGCAGATTGGTCCAAAATGCGACTTGAAGTAGGATCAGTCGTATCTTCTTTATTTATACTTCTTATAGTCTCTCGACTTTCTTGTAAACGAGCTCTTAGTTTGTTCATAACGTACTCGATCTGAGGATCTAAATCTGTTGTTTCCTGATTTTTGATATCGCCACTATTTTGGATGGAAATACGACTTGAAGTAGCATCAGCAGACTCGTTATTTCTGTTTTCATGCGTTATTTGATACACTTGTAAGCCATTCTTTACTTTATTTGTTGTTTCATTATTATTAATTTTTGATTGAGTTTCTGAGTCTTTATTTTTTGGTTTTTGTCGTTTTACTTCATTATTTTTAGCCGTTTCCTTCACTTTTTGTTGCTTAGGCATCAAAAGTTTATCACTTTCAACCTCAGAAGAAGAATGTTGGCTATCTGAAATATATATCTTCTTTTTACTAGCAACATTTTCAACATTCACCGAAATAGTTTCATTAGAATTGTCAGGCGTGGCACGTTTTCGGTTTTTGTTAGTGTTACTGTCATCACTTTCAACATTATTGATAACGGTTTTTAAAGATGCGAGATTTCGATCAGAGGCCGGTATATCAGTGTTTGCTTTTTTCATGAATATTTGTGGATATTCCCGTAGATATGATGCCATATTTCCTCTACTGCTGCCTACGAGTGGGGGTGTATCAGTATCATCAGCATTCATAGTTGCACAGTCAATAGTATCACGATGATGCCACGACGCAGGTACAGCTGAATTTAATATTTCAGAATCTTGAATACATTCTATTCCTTCCTTCTTTAAATAAGCACCTATTCGTAGCAACATCAAAACAATTTGTTCTAAAATGCGGTCAGTGTCACGAGGTATCATAACTTCACTCCCGAACCAATCTTCGTATGCACCAATATCGGACCATCCCGTAGTTGAGATAGTCAGCGGTTTGGAAACATCTACAGGTTCGGGCACCTCTTCAACTTCTAGATCAGTATCAGTGGCGTGGACCATTCTTGACGAAAGTTCCAATGCGGAACGCAAATATGTTTCGTTTGCTATACTTGCAGTTTCCCCATAACTATAAAAGAAGTAAGCATCTAATTTATAGGATCTTATTTTTTATTTCATTACTCATTCAGGTAATCTTTACAATACTCTAATAAACACTTAACACTAGCAAAGATAATTTATTATTGTAATTACTTGTGTTTACTGAGCGAAGGACATTAGGACCAAGTTACTAACTAAATTAACCCTGTATCAGGCTGTTAAAAATATTATGAGTGATGATTACCTACTAAAACTAAGCATAAACCACAAACTGACCTAATCTATATTCAAAATAATTTCAAACAGTGCATTATGATCTTTACTAAATTAATATAACATTTATATTTACAAGTTAGCGACTAGTTTTTTGCGGAGTTGATCTTCTCCGAGCAGAGATTTAGTGCGTCGTCTTCGGACAGCCAGCTCCAACCCGTAGTCGTTATCGTTTGGGGGCAGGACAGCAGGAAATGTTTTAAATGCTGACGCCACTTTCAACGCGTGATAATAACTGTGAAACATCATTAAATCATAACAGCATCATTTACTAAAGCTGTTACAAATTAAACATGTAATACTTTTTTATTTCGTTGTAAATCTTTACTATGGTTTCTATTCAAAACTTATATACAGAACGATTCTAATTCTAAGAAATTAATAAAAAAGTCAGACCTGAAAACCAGCATCCACATGTAAAAGGCAGGCATAATTGACGTGAACTTGACAACGACGAACTTGATGCACGGTGGCCTGGCGGGGCCCAGCAGTACGCAAGTGCCGAGGCCTAGCGCCAAGCTGGTCAGTTCGCACAGCAACTTGCGTATAGCAGCCAGCAGGAGCCAAGGCAGCACTAACGTAGGACGCTCTTCCTGTTCCACGAACGTCAACAAATATACTATCGGGATGAGCTACCTTACATAAACTACTTTGCCATTCCAATATTCAATGGCGGTTACTGTATTACGGCGGCGTATGCCGATAATTCCAAGCACATAAATACTAAAATAACATTGTTCGGAATTGCAGACTAAAATTAAAACAACAGTTACTCCTAAACTAAATAATAGGTTGGAGTGTAGCAAAGGATGTGCAAGGAAAGTTAGTTTAGATTAACAGTGACCACAAACGAGCGAAAGCGGGCGAGCGAATCGAGGGTCCGCGGTAGCAGCCACCGAACGCCAGATCTTCTCTATTGTTCTCTAACCTAACCTAACTTTCCTTGCACATGGTCAACCTACATGAAGTAATCAGAAGTTATGTCGACTTGCGTTCTTTCATCATGCTTGCATTTTCAGCAGTGCTACGTAAAAAGAAACATAGGGATAGGATTAACCTAAGAAGGTTATTATGATGATTAGCGTAGGTGTATCACGCTTAATCCTTTAAAACATATTTTCATTTTATAATGTTAGGGTTTTTTTTATTACCACTTGGGATGGGTCATACAAAACTGCCATGCAGGTGTCGCGGTAACTGCAAGTGAATCCCTACCCCAGTCATAGGTTTTCTTATTGATGACGCGTCAGTAGATAAACCCATTTCATAATATTTACTACAATTATAATACTCGTAGGTTTACGGTTCTAATTACTCATTGCCTGCCTGAGTTGGTAATTAAATATTATCAAGTATAGTCCGTCACCACTAATATTGTAGTTAAATCATCGAAACGAAGTACAAGGTTGTCAATTCTACTAATAATATGGCTGAGCCACTGTTACGGCAATACTTACTTGAAAATGACTATTTATATTCGCTAGCGATAACAGTTCTAGGAGAGCATCAATCTAAATCGACTCATAACTTAAGCAAAGCGATGATTAATGTAACTTTACTAGTGAGTCAGAAATCGTTGTCAACATACCAGGAACACAGGATACAGTAGAACTATGTAAGACGCGAGGTAAACGTAGACGGTGAAGCACTGAACCAGCATGACGCCAGAGATCATGGTACGCAGAACACGCTGTACTGGCATTGTCAACTCTTCGGGCATTGTCATCTGCCATACCTAAGCACAAACAATATTTTTTGTTCAAAAAGTCACCTTTGAAGTTTCTTGCTATTGATGATTTGATTTCAGTTAGCGAGATAAATATGACTTTTGTGAGTGTTATCCATATTACGTACTATATATGTATACCGGTAGTACTTACGTCGATATTCGACTTTATATAAATGACTTAAAGGTACATAATTATTATAATACAAGGTGCAATTAAAATAACTCAAAACCTGAAATTGATTTGATAAAAAAGAGAGTAGAATGAATTATACACCTTCTTTATCTTATCATTTATTTGATACCAAAACATAATTACACTATTCAATACGTTTATGAAGTGTCTATCAATTTTATACAACACTGTGCACATGAGTTTCGCTACCTTAAATGAAGACAGTCTGTGACAAAAACATTCGAAATGATGTTTTTCTAATACTACAAAAACTAAAGCAAAATGTTAAGAGGTAATTCACCTTCGGCGGTATTAAGGAACGTGTTTACGCAACTTCGACGACGAATAGAAAAATGTAGAGCTAAGAATCGATTACTTATGAACTTTGTCTTTTCCTAATGTGAATCTAAATATATTCTATAGTTACATTTTTAAATAAAACCAATTCATATCTATTATTTTATATATCTCATATGTATAATATACATACTCTGTATTTATAATACTTTTGAGAATGATGAATATTCAACAAAAATTGTTGTCACATAAGGAACATAGATAACAGGTTAGTTTACTAGAAATTAAAACCGCAGTCACCGTCTTACTACGCTACTATCTGACATGATCTAAGAAAGTTAGTTATTATAATGTTATCGTTTTTTGCGATAAAACAATAAATAGACAGGTATAACAAAAACATGATTTCTTAATTATAATATACAATCCACAAAAATAAACAGGATGACTTTTGGTTCGAATAGTTATTTGATAACTTTTTAATATTATCAGAATATGAATACCATCACGATTAATACTTATTAATGAAACATTCACTGTTCTCATAGTCATAAAGATAATCTCTCAACAACTGTAAGTTACAACACGTGTGTGCACAGTGGGCGGTTTAACCTCAAAAATGCTTAATTATAATCTGGATGGGATATTGAATGAATCTGTCGTCGCGGCACCTGCTTTAGATTGGCGTTCACTTTGAAGAGTGTGGCGTCGAAGATGGTTCGCACGAGCCCCAGCAGCGTCCACAAACACACCTCGGACTGCATGTTCATGCCCACGTACGACAGTATGTTTATCATATTTAAAGCTTCGGATTTTGTTACCAAGTTATCTACAAAAAGGAATCATTTTTTGTTTAAAACTTATTGTTTATTAGATTATTTGTACATTTATGCGGTTTATGTCAAACATGGGAAATTAATTTGACGTTTTTCTTTTTTGATACATATGATTACTTTGTTGTCGTCATAAGTTCGTTAGAGCCTACTACCAACCTTATTTTACATAAACGAAGATAATTGTCGAACCAATATTATACCCGTAGATTATTACTATTTCTGAGAGCAATTTTATAAAAAAAAATTGTCCATAAGAGTAGCGGCTAACACCTCTATCTCAAAATTGCTTAAGTTGCTTAAATATATGATTTTCATTCATATTATATTCTTTTTAATTGAACTTCATACCACAGTATATTAACCTTTGTGAGTGTTATCCATATTATTTACTATACTATAAGATGAAAAACCGGCGTATGCAGTAAATTTATAATTTTATATATTTTTAAATAAAACAATAGAATTCGCTAAGACACTTAATTTTATCTACAACAAACACCGACACAATAAAAATAAGTTGTGTACATAAGAATTGCGTGTACATGGCAGCATCTCGAGTAGACGCGCGACGGATGGTGCAGTGCCATCCGTGTGATAGTATGATTAGCGCTGTCATCATCAGCGTGCGTCAGCCGGGCCCTGCGGCAAGCGCGGTACAGGCGCGAGCTCTTTCAGACGATCTCCGGCGAGCGAACAGTCACATCGCGTCACAGTACTGACGCGCACACAACTTACGTGAAACACCCGGTGGACATTAACATTAACGAAGTGATTAGCAAGTGGTAAACAGTGATAAGCAGTGATTTACTACACAGTTTTACCCTCGAGACTAAGGTAAATAAATGAGATCATATTTAAAATCAGCCCTTGTTTCAATTTATTTGCGATTATAAATATTTCTTATTTAATTCATGAGATGTGTGTGGTAAAGGCCTTGATTTTGTTTTAGAATATATTTGGGTTACGCTACGTCCTTACCTTGAGAGCGTGAGCCACAAGTTATTTTTAATGTTCTGTCTAAACTGAGAACTCGCTGTGTTTATGTAGATATTCGCGAAAAGACGTCATAACCTGTGGAATAATAATAACAAAACTGCAAATGACGCGATACTGATATTTAAACGTAAATTTAACAGAGCTATATTAACTCAGATATTTGAAAACCAATATCCTAAATCACTTGTCCATAAAAACTCTTTAGTCTGAGTTTCTAAAAGGTTATCACAGTAAAAAACTGGTTTAAATCATGACAATAAATTCTTATGTATGACTAATCAGCTAGTTAATTGATGTTGACGCTAAGATCGTAGCGAGATCAGGAAATATTAATGAAAGAATAGTTTACCTACAAGGTGCATAATACAGTTCTCTGACTACTAAGGAACTAACTACACTTACTCGATTTTATTCATAGAAAACACCAGTTCCGTATAGAGATGCATGCGCCCGATCAACTTTCGGAAGCTGCAAAAGATAAACAAGCCAAGTGTTGTTGTTGTGTGTTGTCTGTAAAGATTTTCTCTGGCTTTTAATTTTCTGGCTGATACAACTGTTTTCATTCATTTCAATGTATAAACTTCAAGCTTTACTGCAACTCTACATACGGACCAATTAGGAAACAAGTATGGGATGTAGTGGGAAGCGGATTTCAATGATGGTATCGCCTAATAAGCTGCCTACATTGTTGATAATGTATGCAAAATAACGCAGAGTATCTACTCATACATAAAAAATAGTAGTTTTATGTAATTGATTCGAACCTATACACGTATTTAGTTGCAAGTGGTAGAGCACAAGGATAAGATACTACTAGCGCAGCTAATAGGTACTGGTACAATTATCATCATTAATTAGATAACATGACGCCTGTATTCCCCGAAGGGGTAGGCAGTGGTGTACCAGCCATAGTAGTACCTAATACTACATTTCTAGTTATGTTTTAGGTCCCAATGTAATAGGGATTGAGCCTACCACCTACTACCAATTTCTAGGAATTACTTGATGGAAAAACCCAACCTGACTCGAAACTCAGGACCTCATTCTTAGGAGTCGCGCTTAGAAACCACTAAACCAACGAGGCTATCGGTTATTAATTAATGCCTTATAAAAATTATAGGGGTCACTGACTCTTTTTGCTCTTTTACGCCTGGCGAAGTCCTAAGTCCTCTGTTTTTGAAGGCAACGTTGAACAACAACAGCTTTCGTAAATATACTACTAATGCGCCGGATTCTTTAGTATGAGTACAAGACGTCTATCAAACATAATATTCCCAACACAGGATTACTTCGCTACTATTGCTACGTCCAGTATAATCAGAACAGAATTTAGTATGATGTCATTCACATCCACGATGTAATTTAGAATCACTTAGTCCCCAACATTCTGCTCAATTTATTCAAGGATCTGTTACTATTTATGGTCAGCCAGAAATAAATGTACTACCTACCTTTTCTCTAAAATGTTTAGACACGAAAACAAATGATTTTAAATATTAACTTTATGACAAAACATCAGAAAAAGAAACTTAGGAATAAATATGAGAACTATATTGTCGTGATTTTAACGTGTTCGAATATATTTTTCTGTATCACACGGTGTGAATAACCTCAAGAGACAAGATAGTTGATTTACTATCTAAGAGTTGGCAATAGAATAATTATCTACTATCGTTTACACGTAGCTTTCCTTAAACGGGTTATCAAGACGCTTTTTGGGCTGAGTACATAATGCACACATCATAACACACGCACGTAGAAGGAAATACAAAAAGGTATCTACGTATATTTTGTAACACAACATGGCTTCCTTCATGACAATCAAAACTAGAATCTATGAAAATCAAATCAATTAATATCTGATACACTAATCTATAATCGATTGGACGAAAAAGAGAGAGCCCAAACCAAAAGGTTCCGTTACACAAAAATGAGAAATGAGCATTGTCAGAACAGTTAGAAATAACTAGAGCTACACACTAAAGTAACAGACTCGTTTTAACGACAATTAAACAAGAACATCAAAGTACAGTTTAGCAAGTTATAGTTTTTGTTAAGAAAACCATGACAACGGAAACATGTGTATAAAGAAATTTAAACGAAGCGGAATTCCAAAGAGATAAGTCAGCTACGCACGGCATAAAACTTTGCGTGGGACTATTTATATCAGTTCCAGATTTCTTACATAAAGGATATACAAATACGTTTTCAGACAGCAATGAAAACTATAAAAAGAAACATGTAATAATGTAGGCTGTTATTCGGTCGAAGGTTACCTTGGTCAAACCTTTTATACGAACTACTTTTCGTAAAACTTCTTTGGAAAACAGTTGTGTCAATACCGGTATCAAATGGAAAACGGTACGAGCACTTGTGACGTTCTTGATGTACGTGAGAACATGTCTATGTTCCCGTCTCAACCCATATAAGGACTCTCTGCATATGGTAGTACTAACATGCCTTGAGAGCTTGCCGGTAATTTATCCTCATTTTCCCTGCTTTCTACTTAACAACTACATGAGAACTAGCCGTTAACCCACGTACGTACCTCTTTCGTTGAACCCTATGCTTCTTATTAACGCCCCATATTAACATCTAATTGCCCGTCTAAAGTAACACCTAGAATACAAAGAGAATTTGATTTCGTTCTTTATTTGCTGTCTGACGAATCGTTTTGAATAATTATTGATTTGGAACAACGGCCAGTATTAACATTCCGTATGAAACATACATGAACGGTAACCTAATTTAGTCAAAACTTATACTCAAGTGAAATACATTATGGTGACATTTAATAGACATGCAACAGCTCTACATGCGCAGAAATATTGAAGGTTAATCTTTTCATTTATCCCCACGAATATTATGTACATCCAGCCATGGAGTTTGTAGAATCAGCAATTTATATAGTAACGTTGTGACTCATTTCTGTTGCATATTGTATTACACATCGCTATAACGTTGCTGTTTCGGCTGATGTCATCCACACATCAAGAAATACATATTTATGTCGATTTACGATTCTCTGTGACTTGGGCAGGCTGAGGGTCTACAAAAAGCTTATGTTTTTTCAATGTACAGTTAGCATGTATAAGACATCTTTAAAATGACGCCAGTATAACTGACTTATACCTAGACGAGGTAAACATGCTGACTAAAGATTACGTCACGAACTGAACCTTGACCAAGTAATGAATTGTGGGCAAAACTGAGGGTCACACAGTATACCTAAGTTAATCAACTTGACATTTTCAAGGAATAATAAAAATCAACGATATTGTATGTGAGCATCTAATGAAAACTTGTATCATACTTAGAACGACTTCATAAAAACCAGAAGTGAGATAGGTACAAAATATTTATAGTTTTTTTTATTAAATCACTTGTCCATAGTAGTTGACCTTGGTTCTCGCCTGTGGTAGCTGAGGTCTACGGACAAATATAGTATTTGCGTGAGTTCACTGCTACGACGAATCGTAATCTCAAAGCCACGCTTGACACTGACATTGTGGTGGACCCTGTGGGTGGACTATCGATATATTAATAGTCATTCAGTATAGGTACATTACTTATTACTTACAATTAATTCTTGAAATGTAATTTTATATTATTATTTTTTTGGTGACTGTACACTACTTCATGGTAGGTGACGAATCTTTAAAATAATAATATTGTAATATATAATATTATTTAGTAGTTTAGGTTTCAGTTTTTCAATCACCATAATATGTCTTTATGTGGTGTTATAAGAATAACATTATTGGCTTCCATGAAATTTAAGTTCCCCATTCTAACCATGATTGTTCATTGGTTTAGCAACAAAGAGAACTGCACTGCACAGCTGATATTGATTGTACTTTATTTAGTTTTAAAATCCTAACTAACCCAACTTTGTTTAAGAAGACCACCAAGCGCTAAGCAACATCTGACTGAGGCAGGTATTTTGTTTATTTCTACAATACTAATATTATGAAGAAAGAAAGTAACAGCATAAAATATACTGGGTTTATGTCTTTGTATGTATGAAAAGGACTCATTGTTTACAATTTACATTCTTGTACGGATGAGTGAGCGTCACACGACATGAACCTCGGTGACGTCACGTTACCTTCTGTGGTTGCGCGTGCGCCGGCCTTCGCGTAGTATTCTGTTCAATGCGAGGTAAACCGCGCTTCTCGTGGGTGATGCGGACTGTCGTTACTGTCTTATCTTTATTTAATCGTATTCCAAAAGTTTTTAAACTGAGAATATGCCTATATTTGTATTTTTTTATTATTCCATTGTCATGCACCGAATACGAACAAAGAGCACTATTGAGTAATAGATAACAAAAAAATAGGTCGGTATTCAGAGTCTCATATCTTCTACATAACATGTAGGGTAATAAAAACTCGTCTGAGACGCTTTAGTGGTGCAGTGGGTACATCCAACCCAAACACATGCCCGATGTGTGTTTATGTACCGTTCACACACCTCTAGCCTGGTGTGAGCACGAAGCGTAGAGCAAGGCCCCATGTTAATTAGTTAATGACACTGACTTTGCTCTACAATTACTTACGTACTCGTCTGACCTTCTCTAACCGTATTTATTTAAACTGCATTAATATGTATTACGATACAACTCTTAACTCATATTAATGCGCCATTTATTATAATGTAGACACGGAAATTGAAACGCTATACATAAATAAGTTAACAATCTATTTATGATACATGTAACTAACAAAGTCAATGTTTATAATAGTTGTTTTCACACGAGACCCCCTTTATCAAGAGAATCGATCTAACAGTAAAGTAATATCTGTGGGATTACGTAGTGTATGGGCGTTTAATCGGGAGCATGCATCTGCGCTGCGGGCGTAGAGAGGAATGCCCGGATCAATTGCATACAGATGCTTGCAATGAACGTTTGATTGGGTTACTTAACATCGATTAAGTGAATTGAGAGCGTGATACCGTGTAAGATGATACGGACGGGTTAGCCGTTCTAAGAGTTTCAATATTTGTGCAGTAGCTAACGGATGTTACACTAGTAATGAGAGTAATATTAACGGAGCCGTTTCCGTTGAGATAAGGTTGGAATATTATAAGGTGTCGAACTATTTTAATCAAGCTGCAACCAATTATATTTATAACATACTTTAATGTATACTATATTTTTCATAGTTAATAGGTAGAGTTAAATCTTAATAACTCTAATGGTTTAAAATGTCAAATGTGTGAGGAGGGTAACATAAAAAGATTTGTCAACATCTAGCTAATATATATTATGGGTGCTATGTGGCATTTGATGAATGCAGACGTCAAAGGTGAGAAAAACTTAGTTAGTCGATATTAAATATAATTCTAGCAGTTTCTACGCTTTGTCGTCAAAACATCTCACCGAGCGGAGGGTTTGTTGTAGTGACAATGACACAGAAAGCTCGGCTTTAAACGTCGGCCTTCGTTTGTTTAATGACCGATAGTCAGGAACGTACTACGCTTGCCAAACTTTACTTTCGATATCGTAAATATAGATACAATAGCTATACATACGGCTTCCAATCTATTTCGATGAATTGACTCAAGTGGCAAATCTGTTAATGATCTAACAAACTAAAATTAATAGCACTGCAGTTTACATTGTAACATATATAGCTTTTATATCCATTTTATAGGACTACTAAATACTGTATTCTCTTCTTGGCAAATATTTGGACAAAGTTACTAGACTTTGGTTAAATACGTCACTATACCAATTTTACGAAGAAAGTTATTCTTCTTAACCTCATTTGATCCTGGAAGTGTACATCGTTGGGTACTTATTAAAGACTCAAATTGCTTAGTAACGTCAACCAAATGAATGAATTAACTCATAAAACACGAAGTGATTCATGACAGGATAAGGCAGTTACTTGGACGTCTCATTCAAAATAAATATAAACAATGATAGGGAAATCTGTATACGTTATAGTCGCTACAATGTGGCAAACAGATCGGTCTATTAGCAGGTCACGGAGCATTACCATAAAAGTACAAGGATTTGTAATCCGACACAAATGGACCTCGGTACTGAGTGATTGAGTGGTAACGCATAACTTCCTAAAGTGAAATCGATGGATGACATCGTTGTATATATACGTTAATCGGGTAGTGCATGTGGAATTCAGAACAAGTAAGTTATGCCAGTGACACCGAAACGTGGTCCCTTATTGTTGGACTCGCAACTAACTCGGAGCAAAGTAAGACAAATGGGTATGGAATTTGCTTCTTTCTTTCCCGTGGTCTGGAACTCGCCGTGGGAAAATAAATTTGGAACAAAGCATATTGTCGAGAAAGCAGAGGCAGATTAAAGTTCGAGGGTGCTAAGTGTAACCTAGTAGTAACTACATAGTAGGTAGATACCTACATGTAGTAGAGGGGGTGCACTCTCTCTGGAAGGTATACTTTTATTATAATCATAAATCATTGAATATCGTTCTCCTTGATCTGCCTTACTGGCATGCAAAATTTACATAAAACAAATCAAAGCTTTTGATTAGGAAGCGGAATCATAGTCAGAACAATGTGTATAAATGCTTTTGTCATGTGTGTAGCTCCGCGTTGCGCAATGTTCCTTGACAAAGACAAGTATGTGAGATACTTGGGTACTACACGCCCAAGATACTATACTATACTGCGCCGCGCCTCACGCGGATACTACGCATTTTGATGTATTGCTCAAACAATTCACTCCTCGCATGTATTATCTTAATTCCAACTGAATTGGAAGCTATATAGGTAGGTAGGTAAATACTATATCGTAATACGTTTGCATGTTAAATCTAATATACAGGTACCTATGCAGATTGTAGCATGTATTGTTGAACAAGAGTAATCGTAAGTTGTAACAAGGTTCTTAATCATTACTGTAAGTATAACCCTTATATTATAATTCATGCTCACGAACGCAAATAAAAAGCTAACATTATAAGGAAGATTATACCTACTTAGTATACATACAAAAAGACAAGTAACAATAGTTTTACTTAGGATACTCCACCCACAGCTGTATGCTATGACTGACATTCACAGATTAGGTAAAACCTTTTAAAAATCACCGTTGCAAATGGTAATGGCCTAATGGGGGTGTAAACTGGGTAGGTGTGTTCCATAGCTGTGGCTGTATAGGCGAGGCATTTGTTCTAATGGGGCCGATCTAGGAACTGGGTCAGGCCAATGCCAGCGATAATGGAGCGAGGGTTATCGTCACCCCACCACTTATTACATGCTATTTGCAAATCAGTTTCTATCCGGTTGATAAAACTGCGACGCGTGTCGTACCAATTGGTAATGAAAACAGAAAGCACCTATAAGCGAATGTTAAATAAAACTGAAATTGTTTGATAATGTCATTTAGTACTTAGTTATCGTAGTAACTACGCAGCATTGTAATTTCATAATACATTTGACTACAGTCAATATGGAATTTATAATTATATAAGCTTAGTTGCCTTGTGGCTGACTGACTCTGATTGTTCCAAAATCAAACCGTGTTGAAAATAGAACAAAAGCTTTTAAACTTTCGTGAAGAAATACAAATCTTTTGAGTACTTATAATTTGATACGAATGCAATGATATACGAACGTAATAGTCTCATTGATTGCCCAAATCAAAGCAGAGCAAATAACGCAACATCCCGTCGGTCCCTTGCTTCTCCACGTCAACGTCAGTATCATAAATACATAATCGAACTATTAAGCGTGATCCACAATTGATTCAGTAGGTACCTGTTACCCAACGCGTCTAATTCTGGACCACAACGCCTGAACGGCCAATCAAAATCGATCGCTATTGCGAAATTTTTAATGCATGCCATAGGGAATTGGGTACACTATTTGATACACAACATCTGTACAATGCAATAATTATGCTATCCATTGATGTTTTAATCGAATTCATAGGAAAACCGGTTGGACGGGAAGTCGCCAGCGAAGTTTTTTTGTTACAGGTATACGTATGCTGGTATTGATGTCACATAATTCAGATAACATTTAAATTCTATAATATGTTTGCAGAGTCTAATAAAAACAAACAAACAGCTCTTATATTCATATCATAATATTTTAATTGTTCGGTAATTCATACGTTACCTATCTTTTGTCTAACCTTATTTTAGAAGTGCTAACTAGTCCATTAGCTTTTATCATCTCTCGAATCTCCGGCGTTATTTTAAAAAAATATCATAATAATCTGACATGAGCACGGTGTTGCACGTCTTAATGAGCAGGCCACGTGTCACCCGATCAAAAATAGCCTCCTGCCAAACACTGAGGAACCGATAACAGCGGTGTCGCACTTTGGACGGCTTGCGAACGGAAGTCGCTTCGGTGATGCAATATTTTTACGGCTTTCTACTCGTTTTATGGCGCCGCCATCGGTATTTGTCTCCTCGCGGTCGCGGCATTAATAGCGTGTAAAAATGATAGCCATCTCTACTAATTTTAAATCATGCTATATTGCTAAGATAATTTTAAAAGAGAACCGTACAAACGTATGGTAGATACATTCTTAGGCGTCTGAGCATTTAAATTTATGCGCGCTATTGCACCATCTCGAATATCAATGAGATAGAACTGTGTGTTTTCTAATAACGATTATATCCCAAACTAGTAGAGCCGCAAGAAATCACTGAAGTCAATGTCGACGCGGAAGTAACGAGTCAAGCCAATGACGAACGCCCACGCTACGTAGTTAGTTAGTTAGCTGTATTACAAAACACAATCTAAACGATAAAGATAAAACTGCAATGGTATATTACTATATGAAGTTCGTTCTTCAAGGAAAATATAAACATTGCACGCGGCACGGGTTAACAAATGATTACTTGACAAAACAAAATAACAGTTGGCACCTAAAGATGTGTTTAACATACTATCTTACACAGAGAGAGATACTACGAATGTTTGCTTTCTCCGTTTACTTTATAATAAGATGTAGATAATTTAAATGTTTTACAACTAAATCAGCAGCGGTTTAATAGCTCATAGGCATTAAGTAATACTTGTTACATTTAGATTACGGTTGCAAAACATGTTTCTTATCAACCAGCTACATTACTGTTTTTATTTCAGTCATGAGGCGGTAACACGATATCCAGAGTCTATTGGGAATTGAAGTAACACTGACCAGACACGATGAAGCGGTTACAAAAATGCTGTTGTTGTGCGTCGACGCGCACGGGCACGCTCATCACTGCGATCCTCGGGATCATACTGTCAATAGCCACCATCATCATAGTATGGGTGGTGAAGAAGCACAGAATCACATTCAGTACATTCATCTTCGATGAAGACTTTGATAGAAAACTTTCAGATTTAGACAGTGAGTATCAAGATACTATGAGACTATTATAAATTCTGTTAATTATTCCCATAATTCAATCAAGATTTGGATAGAAATTAAGAATCATTCACCTCTTTAGCTTTCGGAGGCCACAATATACCTACTTTACTGAATCCATATTTAGACTACACATTAATAAATTACGATGACCTACTTAATATAAATATATTTTTATGATGTCTATCAAAAAAATAAGTATCTAGGTATTTCTATCTTCCCATAGTAAATAGTCACAATATAAAAGTTTAACAACTAATTTTTATTTTTTCAGTTCCGCGGATAATATTAACTATAAACCTATGCTTCACTATACTGATATGCACACTGCTAATTGTGGCAGTTCTAAAAGTAAGTAACCGTTTCATAAATATAACTTTTTATGATTGCTCGGTAACTACTAGGTATTGATTGTTCGATAACGATAAGTTATAATAACATAAAACTTTGTCACTACATGCCACTGAAAGACGTCGTATTCGGTGAGTAATAAAAATACCCATAAATTGATTTATTTTGCTGTGTAATTTTAATGCCATTTATATTTCGTTTTTGTGGGGGTACAAACATTCATAGGACAAACAGATTGTCTATTTCAAATATCAACAATTAACTTAGATAGGAATTTTCTTGGATTAACAAACTGTTTGTTGTTTATACATATATTCGTAGGCATCAATTACAAATTTTTCAGTCTGGCGTAGATCACTGCTTCACCAAGTAGAGCAAATAGTCTAGAGACGCAATAGATATCGGGCAGCTTCTTGTACAAACTGGTGTTATTAAAAATATGAATGTCTTTTTCCAGCGACGGTCATGGTTGATGCTACCGTGGGTGGTGCTGGGAATAGTGCTGGCGATCGGCTTGCTGATCAGCGTGCTACACACATCGATCACGTACTACCTTGATAAAGAAGACCACGTGCTCATTGCTACGATCATACTTATTGGCGGACTGTTCTATTTATGTAAGTCTTCTACCACTTGCCACCAACAAATAGGTCACTTAACCATTGAAAAAATATTTTCCTAATATGCTAAATTACGATAGATAGCTAGACTAGATGTAGATCCAATTCAAAAAATAAAAGTTTCAATCCAGAAAAGCTATTCGGCTTTGCCTAAATGTTTTCAAAGAGCTTGACAAATTGTTGTCGTGGAATTCCACGTTTAAAGAATTTGTTAATAATACCCGGCTATTATATGTAGTTCTCCTAAACCTTAGCTGTTTTCTTGTCTCCATCATTTGACCCCCGACGAAAAAAGAGGGTTTATAAAAGATCGACGTCTGTGGCCCTAAATCTTAGTTATTTAGTTTGAAAGATGTCTTGAGAGACTTGATAGTGCTTAGATTTAATTAAAATCTTCTTCGCCGTTTGAACACCATAAGTTCTTTTCTAGTCGATTAATGGATCTAAATGACGGATGCCTGACTTAATAATCACGTATTTGTATTTAAAACTAACGTAACCATTGTTTTTCTAACTTCCAGGTCTGTACCTCTACCTGTGGGCAGTGGTGTTCAGCCATTATTTGGACGTTCGCGACGAGGAGGAACGAGGCCGGTACCGCAAGGCTCCCTACAGACGATAAAGCCTACAAACGACTAAATAACTAGACTGCTATAATTTTAAATCTCGTCATTGTCTAATCTCATTGCTTTTATTTTTGTATTGTAGAACATAATGATTATGTCAATTATAAAAACAATGTTACATAAAAAACATAGATACTCGTATTCACATATATTTGAATTTAGGTAGTCACGAAAAATGTGTTAACAGTGCCTTAACTAAGTCAGAAATAATATATTTTTTTAACTTATTGACGTTATTAATAAAATAAATGGATGTAAATACATTAAGATAATGCTGATGTTTGAATTAAGTATGATCGCACAAAATGTTAAACTGTAGGTAAGTAGGCAGGTAACTACTTTAATTTTCTTTTTCCAATCTTATTGTGTAAATGTGAAGGAAGTTTCGGAAATTATTTTTGTTTTTACAAAATTGAAGTAGTTAGTTACTTATCTATCAATAGGTATATAATTAATATCGTCATAATAAAATGTCCAAAACCATAGATTGATCCTATGTATTAGCTACTAACCAAACACTTTTTTACAATTGTAAACAATTGTTTTTCTCTAATAAGGATGTCCTTATCTGTGGTTAGATAAAGTAGTTTTGGTGTAACATAGCAGCTACCTTCGTCGAGTATCTAAATAAAATACAGTTTTATCAATTGTTAATAATTTATTTTTATATTTATTTAACATTAGACTAGTGTCTAAGTATATAATTAGTTAAGTTTAAGTACCTCCATCATTTTTTAAAATAAATGTTCAGAAATAATAACACAATCGACTTTTTTTTCCACTTACCCCTGAAATTTATTTAGGCATGGATATGGGTAACCCAACGCAATCGTATCTTCCGCGGCTTTCAATCTGGGTCTATAAGAAACAAGATTGATTTGATGCCAGACCTTGATTTAGTCGCAGAAACCTCTCAATAACGTGCGCCACCGCAGCGGTAACACCACTGGCTGCCCCTTCAGGGACCACATGTTACAGGTGTGTGTGTGTGTGTGTGTGTACGTCCAAGTAGTGTCGTTTACAAACACAATAACTATTGTTGACTGTTAAAGAGATATTAATATTGGAAGTCAAAATAACATTATTTTTATGGTTTTTTTAATACGTACCATGGAGGTACCCAATTTTGTCGTTAATTGTGGCGTTATAAGGGAAGGCCTAAGTTCAACAGTGGAAGACGGGCTGATGATGATGATGGCCCAATGCTGAAATGTGACAATCACAGGCTAATTAACTTGGTAGGTAGGTACAGTTCGTGACAGGTCGACATGGCAATCGGGGTATGATCTGAGGGAAAGGGCACCCCGTTTACCCACACATCGCCCGCGCCATCTTAGAAAAAACCTTTTGCTTATCACGTTTTACAGACACAGTAGTAAAATAATGGTCACACGCCTTTAAAAGGCGTTTTGACAGATAAAGGAATATAGGTACTACCTGGTACGTGATGCCACATCACTAGAAAATTGCCATGTCGACCTGTCGCGTAGAATACTAGCATGTAGCAGAAGATAATTGACAAGTGTTACTTAAGAAAATAATGTTTATTGCGCTAGTTAGACGTGATTAAAGTTTTCTCGATCACTTTATTGGGTTAATTATTAATACCTATATTATAAATACTAGCATAGATAGAATATGCCACCAGATTGAACAAGGTGTCACAATTTTCTGTTATAAAATTGACAAAAGTTGGGATCCAATTAGAACATTTTTGAGTATCCTAAATGGGCAAGCTAGTTACGTACTTTTTTGAAATATCATTGATCATAGTTCAATAAAAACGCTTGTCAATTAAATACAAAAGATAACGAAACGCAAAAGTCACGTCATGACGACATGCCGTGGCTGTCATTCCACATGTCAAGTCGGACTTGAATCAAATTAATTTTAATTCAGAACCGACTGCTGTGTTGACTAGAGTATGCGCGTGTAAGAGTATTTTATATACTTTTTGGTGACGTACTATTTCAGTTTTGATAATAAAACGTTTCAACAAAAATATTACCTAGGAATAAAAATGGAAATCTCATTTAAAGGCAAGAGAATACTCGTTACCGGCGCTGGACAAGGTTAGTACCCATTACTTATTATCTTTTTGTTCAATTCCGTAGTTATATTGCTGCTATTAACTTGCAATTGGAATATCACAAACAGCATATTGACATAACTTGTAATCACATGCTAATATTGTTTAACACTTGTGTAATCGTACTCATAACACACCGCAGGAATTGGTCGGGGCATCGCTATAGAATTGTGGCGTGCTGGAGCAAACATAGTCGCCTTGTCAAGAACGCGATCTCATTTAGAGAATCTTCAAAGTGAATACCCTTCAATAGACATAGTGGACGTCGATGTGGCTAACTGGGAGAAAACTCGAGAGGTGGTTGAATCTCTGGGCCACTTCGACGCTTTGGTGAACAATGCCGCTATAGCGATTTGCGAACCCTTCCTTGATTGCACCTCTGCGGATTTCGATAAGTATGACTTTAAACACACTGAACCAAAGCTATTTTTTTAAATTCACGATTTATGAATAAAAAAATTGACCGATAATGATTTTATTAAAATCTTATTACCTAATGTTGACCGACAACGTAATTGTTATCACAGTTTAATATGATACTGTAATTTTCAGGCTGTTTAATGTTAATGTTAAGGCTGCACTCAATATAAGTCAAATTATAGCAAGGAAAATGGTAGATAACAAAACGCATGGTGCTATAGTTAACATATCTTCACAAGCATCAAAGGTAATTCAAATATTTTTATCAATTCTATATCATGTTGCTTATCTTCTATCATCAGCTGGATTACACATGTAATCCTTATCTTTTTATTTTAAATGTAAACACTGTTTGATAGTAAACCATTCTACCTTCTACTGCTGACTTCTTCTATAAATTTAACAGTTTAGTTATTTCTATTGGCTGTAAAATTATTTGCTGTATGGTTCTGTAGTCTATATTAGTCAGAACTATTAATCTAACTATGCAAGTAGAATGTTGTTAATCCAAAACTATTATTTATTAGTAAACTTCCGAACAAAATTCATAACATTTCACATGACTCGAAAATTGTTTACATGGAAATACTTCCTGTTAAGATTTATGTATCCTTATTACCTGTCTGTTGTATCAAAACAAGTATTATTTGTTGTATCTACTGTAGCTTCAAATTAGTTACTGGATATTTGATGTTTCTAAAAAAATATATAGAATAAAATTACTATTTCAGGGTGCATTAAAAGATCATACCATCTACTGTGCATCAAAAGCAGCTTTGGATGCCCTAACTCGTTCTATGGCTTTGGAGCTTGGACCTTATGGCATCCGAGTGAATTCAGTAAACCCCACAGTCATCATGACAGAAATGGGTAAAGTTGGATGGTCAGATCCTGCCAAAGCTAATGAAATGCTTGCTAAAATACCACTTGGGAGGTAAATATTAATCTTCTTATCTGTTGTTATACCTGAAATGCTTAAAATGGAGTTGGTTTCAAACTGAAATATAGGTTTCAAGAAGAAGAATCTTAAGGTTGTCAATATTTTTCCTATTTGTACAAACTGTTTGTATGAGGTATATCCAACCTATATAAATTGTGTGGGTTAAATAATATTAAAAGATTTCCATAGTAGTAATTATAAAATATGTTTGTTTTATTTATAGGTTTGGAGAAGTTTCTGAAGTGGTGAATGCTGTAGTTTTTCTCTTGAGTGAGAGAGCTAGTATGATCAATGGTGTGGAGCTACCTATTGATGGAGGTTTCCTAGCCACATAATATAGCCTTTTGCTAAAACATACTTATTTGGCAAAGTATAGTGTTACTGGCACTGTGTATGATCCAACTACTGGGACATTTAGAAAATGTATGAAATATTACAAATATTATTGTTAATTTTCATTAAGGTGTATATACATACATACATACATAAAGTCACGCCTGTTTCCCTGAGGGGTAGGCAGGTGTATATAAGATACAATTATTAAAAATGTTACAACATCCTTGCTGTTTGCCAGCTTAGTGTAAAGTAAATAGATTCTGGTCTTCATTTCTATAGGAAAAACAACAAAACAGCTGGATGTTCCAGTCATGTGTACCTGGGCAGAGTCTAATATAAATAATAATATTTCATACATTATCTGAATGTTTTAGGAATTCTATACATTGCCTTAGCATTGTATAAAATAGAATACCGGATTATACAGATTGCTGGTAACATATACATCATATACCTGTGGCTTTTAATATGGAATATTTTTTAATCAGTTGCATATTATAGTCTTAATTAAGTATATTTGATCTATATTATTAATTAATGAATCCACCAAAGATGGTACTGTATAAAACATAATGCTATGATTATAATTATCATGTATGTTTATGTTGTGATATAATGTTATCAATTCGGGTTAAAAATCAGTGTATTACCAAATTTCAATATGAATATTTACATGATTACAATTTCGAGATACTAAAATATGGTTATACTTAACCTCATAAAAGGTCTTACTCTAAGTTTAGCTTAAACTTTAAAAAGATATGCATATTATGGGATAGAACATTGGATGCATTATAGCAAAATAAAACTGTGTATTACTTTTCAATGTTAATAAAATATATTAGATCTGTTTCATTTGTCATAACCTACCATATAGTTTGTAATTTTATAATAAAATTAGTTTTTATATTTTTTTAGCATTTATAAGCCAATAATGTGTGCTGATTGTGATTAGTCCAAGTAGTAACAATTAATGTATAAAATATAGATTAGCTGGATTTATTTTCATACAAATTGTAATGCACCGAAGCTATTATAAGTATGTAGATAAAAAAAAATGTACAAAAAATACAAAGATTTTAACAAATGGTCAAGACTAAATACATTATTACATAGTATGAGTAACAAATAATCTATATCATGGACTGGTAAACTTAGTTAATTATATCATCTACATTGCAAACCAACATTACATAAAACAAATAATTGTGTTCTTGCCGGAACATTTTATAGTTAATCAAAGCCATTAAAGTTATTTTGTTGAATATGCATTTGTTTATATTTTATACCTACTCCACAAATACCCGAAATTTTAATGTTGAAGTCTGTGATAGGTAATTATATTATTATACCTAGAACTCCATGGTCACAATACATAAGAGTAAGTATTACCTACATATTCACACACCTACTATTGTAATGTCCAACCTGCTCCTTGCCATGAACTCTAAGCTATAGAAAATTTTGAATACAGACGAAGGTACTGAAGTACTATGCGCAGGTATTGTATTTTAATGTGTAATTTGTCGTTATTTACCGGATTTTTCCATTCCTGACAGAATTGATTACGCTGATGTTGTAGGCAATCGGACCATAAAAACAAACACATCTTATCTGAGTAATAACATTAACGTTGGTCGGTTCACACGTAAATGTTATGTAAATACCTACTAACAATATAATTTTGAGATATGGCTTGTCCAATAATAATATGATAAGAAAGTGGTAATTGCTAGACATATTATTATATTATATTTAGGTACGTTTGGTACCGAAATAACCAAGTTGTGAGCTCCTTTCAGTGAAACCAATAAAAAAAATCATGGATAAAACGTTAAAAGGGAAAAGAATTCTCGTTACCGGTGGCTGTCAAGGTAATATTATATGCAACATTGTAAAATCGTTGATAAAGCACCTAAGTGACATTCAATAAAATTATTGATCTTGAATATAAATTGTTTTTTAGGCATCGGGCGCGGAACCGCTTTAGAGTTATGGAGGCATAGCGCTAATGTTGTTGTACTCTCAAATCAACCGGAGTCTTTAGAACATCTTAAAAAAGAATATCCATCTATAGATACTGTTTGTGTTGATCTACGAGATTGGAACAAAACAAGGGAGGTGGTCGATTCTCTTGGCGTGTTTGACGGCCTAGTCAACAATGCGGGGATTGCCATTACTGAACCATTTTTAGATTGCTCTCCAACAAGTTTTGATGAGTGAGTAATATAAGATTATCGGATTGAAGCATGACGATTAAGTTTTAAACTTTTAACTTGTTTTTTAACAGGACTATTGCAGTCAATGTCAGAGCTGTAATAAATGTAAGTCAAATAATTGCGAAGAAAATGATTGAAAACAATATAAAAGGTTCAATTGTAAATATTTCATCTCAGGCTTCAAAGGTTAGTGGCTAAATTAATAATTAAATCATTATTTTTCATTAGATACCTACGTAGGATCTAAGCTTGAGCAGGTAGTGCATTAGATTCTTGATGCAGAGTGCACTAATCTGATGTTTAAGTACCAACGTTTTTCCTAGGATCGAACCTGTAGCGTAGCAGTGCACTGCGCTAATCGGAGCATCTCATAAAGACTTTACTCATGCTAGCTGCAGTACTGTATTTACAGATGGAACACGGCTAAACTGTCTCTACTTTTTGGACTGTCATCATTCAGCTTGCATTTTTTTAGGCCGCTCTGAAGGATCACACAGTTTACTGCGCTTCTAAAAGTGCAGTTGATTCAATAACGAGAGTAATGGCTTTAGAACTAGGGCCGTATGGCATACGCACTAACTGTGTCAACCCGACGGTTATTATGACTGATATGGGGCGCAGGGTCTGGTCTGGATCTGATCAATCCAAGGATATGCTGTCTAAGATTCCTCTAGGAAGGTAAGTATCGAACTCCTTCAAAAATTATAAGTCTACAATTGACAGTCAACAAGGATTGCAAGGTTGCGTCTCAGGGTGCACCGGACGTATGTGCCTATCGTTACTTGTGGAGGCTCTCTACATGCACTAAGTCTTGTGATAGGGGACCTTTTCCACATGTCAAGACCCCTCCGTGCTCCAAAAAGCGCGTTGTAATTGGCGTCGTCTAATCTCTGTCCGATAGTGTCATTACTGTCCCATCGGACTATAAAAGTACAGAGTAATTAAGTATATTTTACATACTGAGATATGAGAGAATAGGGAGTGCACCAGTATTTTTGCGCATACTTGTGCACTTTAATATCTCCTACATAATTGGCTAGTTATAGATGAGATGGTCCGCTGTGAGCGAAATTCGGTCAGGATAACATTAAGTACTATATAAAAACATTATTTTAGGTTTGGAGAAGTCCAAGAAGTTGTCAATACAATTTTATTTCTCCTGAGTACAAGTGCTAGCATGATCTCTGGCGTTCAGCTGCCCATAGATGGAGGATTCCTTGCTACATAGGTATTGATTATACCATCACTGAAATATATATTATGATATGTAATAAAACGAAGAAAACAAAATGTCTTTTTATATTTTACTCAGTTTATTGTGCCAAAGGAATTTATACATACTGGACATAGAAAACAATGCAAGCATAACAATTTATTTATAATGCGTATGCTAAGTTAGGCTAGCACGTATGTATTTGTAGTTAAAATATACCACTTGGAAAGGTAAATAATAACGTAACTTGGTTAGACTATAATAATTAAATTAGTCTCATGTTATTAGTGTATCTTGTCTTTATTGGAGGGAACAAAACGTATGGATACTTAAATTCAAATGTTATACGTAATAAAAGCCATATTCTTTCTCTAACACACTTACTCATTGTAAAACTATTAATTTTGATTTGTTCCCTCACCTATATTTCCTTTAAATGAAGATTAGATAGACAACTTTTTCGATCCAGAAGACATAGACCGTATGGTAAGTAACACGTCTACAAATAATACAGTAACAGCAAAATAATTTCAATGACATTAACACTACAACAGTTATGTATGTATTTATTCCATTACCTAGAATATTGTAAAAAACAGTGTGTCTGCTTACCTAATTACCTTATAATTATTATTTACAAAATTAAGTCCATAAAGTCTTTCGTCGTTTTAGCGTACACTTAACTTTAGGAGCAAGCCACGACCTTTCCTCGCCAAAGCATTTGAGATACATGTTGCGCACTCCACACACTGACGACAAGCACAGGACATAATCAGCTACTCGACGTTCGTCCACCGCATCTGGCGCCGATACACCACTTTATATTTACGACATCGTCGCCGCCTCCATGTATTTGAACACGAAACATCGTCTAATATACAATAATTAATATAATTCATAAGAATTAGTAACACAATATTTGGGTACTAATATACGAACTCTCCTAAACGAAGGAATTAACTAAAACACACTCATATTGTATAAGCTAAAAATACACTGATATCAATATTGGCACAGCGTTGTAAAGTAAGACGATTGTCACTTGAGGATAAGAACTTTAAACTGTCTACAAAATAAATTCCAGCTGACAAAATGATTGATATCTCAAAATGCTACAAAATACCCTGTAGATCTAATTAATTCAATATTGGATTAAAACTTAGAATAATGTTCATTAAATTACATTAAAACAGAACAGAAGAATGATGGCTCCTATATCGACAATATTATAATGTCTCTCAAGTACCTGATCCAAAATAATGCTTAGATGATTTATTCTAAACTAAATTCCTATACAATATCATGACAACAGGATGATTTTGAAATTTGAAATCTCAAAGCTTTGCGACACAAACCCTTGAAATAAAATTGAATATATTATCATATGTATTTACATAAAATTGAACCTAATTCTCAGTCATATTAAGAGGTGATTGTGGCCATATTACGATCCAAAAAAAAAGATAATTCCACATTATAAAAAAATCGCATTACGTTTTAAAAAGTCATATATTTACAAACTATTATTATAATATATTTATTAACATTCGCTAGATATTGACAGAGAATATGACATTTTACAGCTTTGTAATTAAAAGCAAACGAACAAAAACATTTTGACAGAAAATGAGAATGGTAACAGATTTAATTGAACTACATTATGTATGAGAAAATTTGGTAATTTATATGAGATCATAGATTGCTTGAAGTTCTCGATCAGTTAGTTGAAAGTACATAATATGAAAGTAACAGTACCGGGAATGTAGGTCTATCTACATGCACTCAATTGTTAACAAATAAACCTTCAAGTCATTATACCATTTTTAAATTTCGTCAAAATAATATTTTACAAAAGAAAAAAATAAAATCTAGTTTATACACAATTACTGCAACGTTTTCTCGGCCTAACTTTACTTCCGAATAAACTTACATAAAGCTATGGCAGTGGCTGGACATACTAACGCTGACTCTAGGACGCCTGTCCACGAATTTGGAATCAATAACTATTATCAACATGAGGGGATATGGAAAATTCAATACTATACCGTATATTATTTAGTACTTGTGCAGGCCCAGGTATTTATTTAATTTTCCAGCCATTAAGACAGACGACCTATACGTCACATAGTGATATATAATTACCTCTTACAGCACAAAATGAGAAAGATCGTATTATTATAAATCAACTTGGAAGACAAAATGCTAAACTCAATACAAATGGTATTGATAAGAACTAAGAGAATCAAGGTTATAATATTGCACAAAATAACTTTTTGAACGATTACCTACGCAACTGAATGAACATTGATCAGAATCATAAAAAAAATAGATTATTTAAAGCCTGCTAATAGGATTAATTTGTCAACATATTAAGGATCCGCAAAAATATCGGCACTTGGATTTTCTATATTAGACAATTATAACAAAATTTGATTTACTACATCAATACTTAAACATGCGGTTAACATTAAACAACATTTATGAACTGCTTGCATTTGCATAAAGATTACGTTTCTTGGCAGTTGGAGCAACATGTAACAAAATACGACAATAAAACCAATGAGTATTTGCCTTTTCACTCAATAACGATTATAATATTATGATAACAAAATTAGGTTTCGATAAAGATTCTTTTAAAATTTGCATATAACTTTCTCAACTGATGCACATAATATCGCACTAATAACGTGACTTTAAAGGCGTACCTTTATTTATACATTTTGGAATGCTATACCCTATAATCGTTGACATGGCAACACATATCGCGTTTATGGTAGGTTTACATGGTTGTGCCAAGTTGAACAAATTCATTGCCTACATTCATTGTCTAACAGAGAACTAATTGATGTTTTATAATATTTTTATTTTTACGCCTAGTAGAAACTGAAACTTGTCACGAAGGTGTTTTATTTACTAAATCAAGCCAAGCCCCTTGACCGATTTTTTTGGGACCAATTGACAATTTACTGTTTAAACCTTACCAATATGATAGAATATGTATCTTACTTCTAAATATAACTGAGCATAAAGTACAATGATGCATGGGTAGGCCTATTTATTAACTCTATGCTTAAATGAGTCACATTCAAACAGAAATAACTATTCCTTTACTCCTCGGCCCACTCATCATCACACTTAGTCTATAATTAAATAATTTACAATAATATGAATGTTAACACGAATGCATACAAAATTGTTTCCTTATTTTAATACAGAATCTATATCTCTGAACGTGATAACGTCGTAAGACGTCCACGCTCGCGCCTCAATTCCTACCGAGCGGTTCGATGACGTGATAAGTCGTCGTTAAAACACACCGTCATAATACGTGAATATCAAGTCTGTGTTATTTGTTCGGTCGAACCGAACACTCAGGTCACAATACGAACGTGGTTCCATAGTGGTGGTGTTAACACTGCGACGACAGCGAGATCCCTCACCGCCACTCGGAGATGGCTGCCACCGTGGTACTGGGCTGGCCGGCCGCACCTGCCGCTGCGAACACGTACATTACACATAGTTAACAACTGTAATCAGCCATCCATTTAAACAACCAGGAGCTTACATTGGATACGTCCGATTTTTCCTAACACCTAAAACCATCACTAATGAATTTTGTGTAGAAATTCTTGTGAGTACACAATTACTTTTGCTTCAACTGTATCAGTCAATTAAATTATCATATCATATTAGAAGATGACTATTCTCGCGCTGTATACTATATAATAGATATTTCGAAGCATGTAATAAAAAACTATAACAGCTCGCCTCGAATTATATGGACTTTATAATATGATAGGTGTGACCAGCAGCTTACATGTAAAACATAAGACTTTTCATTTTGAACTAAATATACCTATATTATATCGAACAGTGGGTTTTGTTTTCAATTGACTGTTCTGATAAATTCATAGTTTAACTACTTACTGTTTTCTTGTTCCTGATTTTGTTCGTGACGTCTCAACGTACGATCATTTCCTCCTGATTGATAATTACCACGCTGGCCACCTGCAAAAGAAATTCAAACATACTTAATAAATAAAAAATTAATGGACTGTGGCTTACAACGATTTTCATGGATGACAAAAATTAGCAAATTTGTTTACAAAAATCTTCAGGGATAGTGACAAAATACCAAAATAATTTTAATAATATAATTATGACGTACCAAATTTAAGCATATTCCAATCAAATACATAGTCGTAGGTGAAGCCTTGCCGATGGAAGAGCGTGCGGAATAACTGACGGAGGTGGCTGTAGTCGGGTCTCTCCTCAAAACGCAGCCGTCGGCAGTACTTGAGGTACAGTTGAAACTCAATAGGATGATTCTGAAATTATAGAGCAATATATCAAAAACCTTTTTTTAATATTCGCTAAATATTTAATATTATAACTTTTTATTTGGAGTAATTGTCCTAACAATTAATAAAAATTGAATACAAAACATGACAATCCCAACTACAGGAAAATCAAAGTAAGTAATAATTATATGACATACTTCACATAAGTTGTGTTGTTAATATTTATATTTTATACATACACAATATATATATAACATACAGTCATACATTTTGTAAATAAATTTAAACTCTATATGCTAGACCATGATTGTGTGAAATTATGTTACAACAAATCATCCAGCTAAATAGGACCATCTTTAACAAAAAATATTAACTTACTTTGCAAAGTTCGTCGAAAGGGGTTGATAATTTTTTTTCAGATATTCTTTCATATTTCTGGCGTTTGGTTGCTGCCTTAAGTCCTTGCCAAGGCAGACTGCCGCGATTAAAATACATGAGTACATAGCCCAATGACTCCAGATCATCGCGGCGCGATTGTTCGATGCCTAAATGTGTATTTATCGATGCGTATCTCGCTGTTCCTGTAATTTTATTTAAAAATTATAATTTTATGTCAGTACAGTCTATATGTATCGAGATGCACGTGCTGTGAACAGATGCACCTTACGTACGCATCATATATGATATTATTACTTTGCGTCGTATGAATTGTAATGGCAATAATATTATCATCAACATTAAAATGACATCATTCAATCGAAGTAGTTTGCTACCTGTTAAGATGCTAATAAGAATAAACCTTTTGGACTTGTAGTAATTCATAGTAACAGCTCAGTTAGTCTCTAGTAAGTAGTACTTTTATGAAAAAGTGATATCCAACAAAACGTAAATTTCTGTTTGAAGTTAACACTTCAAAATTGTGTCAGTTATGTCAGTAAAAAGCTAAACATAAAAGACATGTAGTTGTTTATGCTCTGCTTTTTGTTGATGACAATAGTTATACAACGAAATATTGTTATACAGACAACTCTCAACAGTATAAAATAAAATCTAATAAGAATTTCTATGGTAGAAATAAAAGCTTTCGTCTAAGTTAAATCTAGAGATTATTGGATTGAAATTCACTCTAACGACCAGAACTGTTTCAGTCCAATAGGTAATTACCTGTTAAGTTTTTGTTTTCTCTGTATGGGATATGTTGCAGTGTGCGTGCATCTTTGTACTTCTTTGCTAAACCAAAATCTATTATGTACACTAAATTCCCTTTTTTACCTAGGCCCATAAGAAAGTTATCTGGTTTAATATCTCTGTAATGAAAAGAAAACACAATAGTTAGTGCAATTTCTAATGTATCATTAGTACTGCAATCACTTAATGTTTTAAAACAAAATATTTGATGTATTAACTTGTGGCTGAGTTAGTTCTTCATTACAATGAGAATTACATACTGAGTTATTATTGGGAAAAATAACATTTATAAACAAAGATAAAGTGACAGATTCATAAATATTTTATAAATAAATACATATTATCACAGTATCAGTCACATAATTTTATTTGATTAGGAGATTTATGACCATGCAGTGGCATCAGATGTCATTGATAAATGCAAAGTAATGACATACATAAACAGGTAGTGCCATTATCTCACCCTTCTAACTGACCCTGTAACTGGTATCTTTATCAATTCTTACTACCATAGATAATCATGAATAATTATAATTACTAAAACCTATGTATAGCCAATTGGCAACTTAATTAGACCAAATGACAAAACTGAATTAAACACAATAATTTTTCTAAAACTTTACCTACTAATATTTAAAGGCTCCAATCAAATTAGAAAAAGGACATACAGCTCACAAGATCTGAGTTCTGTAGTTATAAGGTATAAAACATCATGGTATAACATAATGTTAAGTATATTCCAAGAAAAGGTTACCTTTAAAACTAGCTATTAAATATTATAAATATTTCCACCATAAGGTTGAAGTGAAATTTCCTTTAACCACAAAAAGGCTTACATCTACAAAGTGACAATTACAAAAAATACACAACAATTTGATTGAAATTGGCGGGATTGTTGTGTAATTCAATAAGTTCTCCTGATAATTTTACAGATCATAGAAGGCACTCTCTCCACTAACAAAATCAGGAATTTTTAATCAATAGGAAATATTAACCGATAGAAATAATTGTATGATCACTTACCTATGAATAAAGTTCCTGTAATGTATGTCCTCAATGCGAGTGATGAGTTGATCAGCCAGAAGCAGAACAGTCTTAAGGGAGAAACGACGGGAGCAGAAATTAAACAGGTCTTCCAATGAGGGGCCAAGCAGTTCCATTACCATAACATTGTAGTCACCTTCTGAGCCGCACCATTTTATTGCAGGTATGCCAACTATTAAATTCCAAACATGTCCATTAGAAAAACATCACCAGAAAAATGATTCTCTATAAGGATTATTACAGGAGTAATGTTGTTATAAATTTTATATAGATTTTGTTAAATACAAAGATACAATAATAATATGCAGAGTGGTTATAGCAATGCATACATTTGGATTTTTTGTATGTTTACAACTGATTTTATTTGTAGATATATATACTGAATAACTAAATCAAGGAAGTTAATCAAATATAAGTTTTGAATGCTCACTAAACAAGAGCTTTATCTACAATACAATAATTACAACAATGCTTGTTAGAGCTGACCTGACTCACTTGATCACCAACATTGATACACAAAACAACCATGAAATTAAGATTCAGACCTTCCAGATGGATAAAACATCAAGCACTTGTTGTAACTTGTTGATTTATAAAACAATCCAGGGAAAAAATACTTACCACCTCCTTGCATAAGTTTATAAAACTTGCTCTCTATGTGTAATTGAGGGTGCCTTGTCTTTATACATTCTAATTTGATAGCTACCTCCTCCTTAGTGACAATATTTGTTCCTGAAAATTGATTTATAACAATATTACACCTTATAAATCTTACAACAGACAAAATTGTTATTATTATGTGTGCAATTTAAATATTATTTTACAACCTATGAACCTTAAACTACGACGATTTATCTACATTATCGTTACATAGGTAGGTACCTAGACAAAAAGTCACAGAGGAGCAGTAATAGGGATTCAAAAGTCAATCACATGTTAACATCAGTTGGACTAACACAAAATACTTAGCTTGTTAAGTATAAACCATTTAAACTTTTAATAAGAGATCGATTTAATACTGCTGATATAAAAAATACGCTAGATATTTCGAAACGAAAAAAACTGCAGCTGGCCCTACCAAATGACCACTTTTCTTTGTTTACTATAATCTCTCAACACACTCACCAAGATAAATGTCTCCAAAAGATCCTGAACCGATTTTACGGCCCAGTCGGTATTTATTACCGACTCGAAGCTCCATTTTGGTATTTAGCATACAACGAAATCACAATAATATTACTGGCCACCAAATCATTACAGGACGGCCATATTGCGATAGACGCAGAATGTATATAAGTGAAGTATGTAACTTAATTTGGGTGGAATTTGTTACAAACTACGTTTTTTTGTAAGCTCAGATTATCAATTACTTGAATACTTAGCCATAAATCGCATTTAAAGTTTCTTACACAAATCTGCTTTAAAATGTATCTAATCTAACTACACACGCACATGAGGATTTTGTCGTAGACAATCAGTTTAGTGGAGCTCGCTCGCTCGGCCAGTATTAATTATAATCGAGTTGAATCGAGAAATAAATTTATCTAGAATCGATATGTATTTGTTACTTACTAAACTTAACGTTACGCTAGCAACACCGTTCAAAATAGTAACTCTGTAGTCTATATTAGTTTTTGGGTCTATCTACTTAAGTGAAATCCAACGAATAACGTAGTGTTTATATACTCTTTGGTGAAATCAACCAACCCAAGTTATTCACACATATGGGTGCGGCACTTTATTGCATTAATTGACTTATAATCCTATTACTTTTCTTTATTTAGTCGATATATGAGAATGTTATTGTAATAATTATAACACCAGAATAATCCAAAGCTGCCCAAAGGTTAATGAAGAGGTTTAAAGTACACTAGGGTCATATTTCACCAGGTATAAAAAAAATCAAGAGGGAAGATAAATACCAGAAATGTAGAATTTCTCTATGAAAAATCTACTCTCGGTTTTTGCATCTCTAGTTTTGTTTATACTTTAGAATAAATGACTAAAGCGAAATTAAAACCTAAGCCGTCTTGCTGTCGTTAGTAGAGTTGCACATCAATGATTACTACAATATATTTGTATTATACTAGACCAGAAAATGATTTATTGAGATTATTGTTTTCTACAGTTTTTGCTTAGGGCTGCCATTAAACTAATATAATATAGTACTTTGTACAGGGCTTGGGCTACCAACGTTTTTCTATTAAAATAATACTCTAAGAAATCAAATTTTACGTTCATGTCAAAATAAAGTTACTAGATTTTTTTAGCCTAGTTGTTTCCCACAGCTGGGCATAGAGGACTCGTATTCGTGCTCACCAGTAGGCGCCACTGTTGAATAAGGTCCTGAAGTATATAGCTGATTTAAAATACCTATTTATATAGTAAACTTTTCTTTGTAAAAAATAAATTAAGTTGTGTTCATGTCACTAGACTCTAGAGCCACTAACTATTTATTCATCATTATATTATAGCCATTTCTTTGAACTACAGCATACTCAGTCAGTGTCACATTGTCTTTGTAAACCTCTAAAACTTAAGTGGTAATATTGACATCATTCAAAATAATTCCCAATTTTAATTCTATTAGAAATATACCTGCGTGGCCCACCCACAGACAGTGACATTTCGGAGACCTAAAGCTATCGCCGAATTATACGCGATAGCAAAGCCCTCATTGCCTCTTCATTCTTCTTCCAAACTACTCTATCCTCCTCAGTATCTAGCTAGATCTTCACACAACCTACGCGGTACGCCGCGGTCGACCCCGACGGCAATGTCCTCCCTTAAGCGTCCATTGAACGATTATCAGTCGCGTTGCATTCAGTAGATATGGCCTATATCCAGTTTAAAAAACAAAAATACATTTATGTAACTACTTTTCTAATGCTAATTAATAATTGATAGAACATTTTTAATCCAGGTATAAGCTATTAGCGTTGGCGTTTTACATGATAAATTAATTATGAGACCGTTAAGGCACTGCGTAAGCCATAAGGGACCCTTTTTCTTTGACTTTTTCCATATTAATATCACTCTTTATCTCGGAGCACTGATAGCCGAGTAATATGATCGTTGGATCATATTATTCAGACCCCGGCACGCACCAATATCTCTTCAAATTCATGTGCGTATTATAAATTAGTTTTCAGTTGAAATTGTTGTGATGGAAGCCATCGTGAAACTCGCACACCTGAGAGACGTTTCAACGGTGTGTAAAGCCATGTCAAAGGCCTACAGACGGTTTAAAATTTGACACCAGGTTGTTCGTCAACCTTACGATAAGAAGACTTTTTTCCGACTTCATGTAAGCTGTGTTACCATCTTTCAGAGAGCTATATATCTACATAATTACTCTGCATATATCTCTGCTCTGTCTCCAACAAAAGTCCTTCCACCAAAGGTGTTGAAACTTGGCGGTCTCACGATATCTTTTGGCAAACCATCGTCTACACGGTTGGTGGCTAAACTGGCAAAGTGGCAAGACCACCTTGGTTGGTATATTACCGCGCAGCTCAGCTTTAACTAAAAATGATTCTAGTTGTAGTAGTTAAATGCTAGTTTTGGCACTGAAAGTCTGAAACGTATCTAAAATGCGGCTAGCTCTGGTATTGTTATGTAGGTAAGTTGGGTTTAGCGAATTTAATCAATAAGTGAGTGGGTAGTAGGTACATAATACTAGTTCGGGTAAAATAGAAAATAATTAAGCGGCCCATATAATGTTCTCACATATATAATTTCATTTAATATATTCACAAATTGATTGCGTAAAATACAAAAGAAAACATTTTGCACATTTTATTATTACACAATTATTTTCATGCTTATTTACTACTAAGTAGATACATTATATAGCTAAGTCACAATGACTGTAAAATGTTCATTAGCCATCAAATGCATTTTGCCAACATTCTTAATATAGGTATGTGTACTTAAACTATTATGTACCTATTCATATTATAAACTAAATTTAAATAAACTCAAAGGTAGGTAGGTAACTATAAGTTGAGATTTCGTTAATTATAATATATTTAATAATAACGTAAAATGTCGCACGTACACCTATTGACGATTGTCTAAAAGTAGGACACAAACACAATTCTACGCATAGCACGAATTCTTGGAGAATTCCACTACACATAATATATATTTTCATCAAAATTCATATAAATTTGAATTGACTGTTTACCTGTACATAAAATATAATGTATACTAATTAACAGTACGTAATTGTTACACAGTAGGTTTGTTAAACAAAAGTACATAATATTTTGAAGTTTGGCATTACGGGTCGTTTTGGCACCACGAGAAGAACATCAATATAGGTAGGCACAACAAATGATAAATTAGCACAATTACTACCTCTAATTCCGTAAAATACATGCATTAACTTTGAGATCTGAATATTAGTATTTTAGTTTTCCTTGATCGTTATTATTCGCGTTTCTTTTAAACGTATACTTAGGTGTCTGTAGTAGGTAAGTACCTACCTACAGCAAATGCAAAAGAACCAAGTGACATTCATTTGGTTAAATACATCGATTTTGTTGTTTTCTTAATTACAATTCGAATAAATATCTGATGACAATTAGTGTAAGTACTTTCTTGTCTTATATAATTAGTCGTTTATGTTTATATTAAATACAGCATGTAGAGTCGTCGAGATAAATCATCTTTAGGCATCTCATCCTATCAATTCAGTTTACCACGCTCGTACATTTTTTTTTTCATTTTTTCTAATGTCATTTCAATAACACGCATATAATAACGATTATAATATTTTTAAATCTAGCAATTAATTCGTACCATTGGTCTTTGGGTGTGCTCTTACTTGGCTCCTATAGGTACAGGACCTATCGTCGATATTAGTATTTTTTATGGTTGGAATTTTCATGCAAAATAATTATATTACGATTTCTTTTAGAATTTTAAAATAAATCAACATTTTTAAATAAATAATAAAAAACTGACGTAACACAAAACTATAAGAAAACACTACTTGATCTTATGACACCTTTTTGTCATAATACTTACGTTTTTTTGTATTGCACTGTTAATATTTACAGTCGAGGACTCGGACTCGCAAGGAGTATCCTTCTTGTATCCGCTTTTTGTTGCACAGCGATCTTATTCAAATAAAAATAATAATGATGCTTACTCGCAAATAAAGACATCGAAAATAATATTAACAACATAAGTAATTTGCACACATTCTAACATGATTTGAATCTTGATTGTACGTTATTATATTTGTTCAAGGCATGCCTTCATTTGGAGAGCTAAGTTTGGTGGTGGATACGACGAGAGCGAGGCGGGGACTAGTGCGTCTTTGTCAAAGGCTATTCTGAGTTCCGGAGTTGGAGTCTTCTCGATCTTGATCACTCGGCACGTTGTTATTTTGTTCCTGGTCTCGATTCAGAACAAACACCGGCTCTACATTTTCATCGTCACTATTAAATCTGTAAAAATTCAAATTTCCTGTTATATTGGTGTTTAGTTACAATTTACATATCTTTTCGTATTTACATTACATATAGGGCTATAAGAAATAAAAGACAATTGAGTGGGCTCAGAGAAAAAAAGAATGGATCTTACCACTCGACAATTGTGATTTTTTTTATATATTTTGGATGTTAACAAATTCTAGTGTTGGATTGATTAGAAATCAACAACGACTGAACTGAATAAAAAGCGATGTAAAATTATTCACGCGGGCTACGATTAAGAGAACTATAGTGAGTGTAGATACTTACTGGTATCGAGGAACCTCTCCTCTCATGGTACATATTGCATTAGTCAGGGCCTTGACATAATTTTTGGCTAAAGTAAGAGTTTCTATTTTTGATAAACTCCTGTTGTCTTTTTTGACGTGTGGAATTACTCGCCGAAGATCCTACAACAAAAATTAATCTAAGTCAAGCAAAAATGCCTATTGAAGACGAATACAGAGTCAAATGTTAGTGTGATGAAACTTTAATTGATGCTTACCTCAAAGGCTCTGTTTAGAGAGTGCATTCGCATTCTTTCTCGTTCATTGCTCTCGAGTCTGCGAAGGTTGCGCTCGCGGGCGGAGATGCCGCAGCGCCGCCGCCGGCCCGGGCCCGCCGGCCCGCTGCTGCTCGCCGCTGACGACGACGAGCCGGCCGCCGCCCGCCGCGGCCGACACACGCGGCGTGGCACTTGCTCATCGCTACCGCTGCCGCTGTCGTAGAAATCTGAAAAGTTCATATTACTTTTTAGATGATAAAAAACAAGGTATTACAATTAGGGACAAACGCTAAACAAACAGAGATAAACTAATTAATTAAGAATATAGTAACGTGGGTGTGGGTTTATTAAAAATAAGCTGGTGTATACATAATGCATACGTCACCTCACCAGCTTAGCGTTAGCACATTCACCGTCACGAAACGTTGGCAACCGCGAAGCTGGCAGCAACACGATATCGAAGCGAGAAAACTTAAACATTTGTGCAACAAGTCAGCTGCTCTGTACGAAACTTGGGCATTACGTGACGCGAATGCACGCTTGATAAAGTATTTGCGTAAGAGCGCGAGTGCAGACTAATCGATTTGTACGCACGGCTACGGGTGATTTTCGTAATGCCCTTATCTGCTTCGTGCTTTTCGACGACTGTACGTATTATAATAATAAATTAAAATTCAATATCCATGTAGGTTCGTTTCTTAAATATTTACTTTTACAATCGCTATATTTGTACGGCAATTTCCAATCAACTTTATTTGATAAAGTAGATAATAACAATTGACTTGGTTATATACCTACGTCGACTATAAATTGGTTATAAAAATATGTTCCAAAAATACTTTTGCTTTATTACAAATTGTACTTTATATATTTCCTAAAAAGTAGCATCAAATACAATCAATGGTTTCACAATCGACATAGTGTCTACTATAGGTATATAATATATATGTATTTACATAATAATATGTATGTTCCTTACCTCCTGCTTGTTCTATTTTATCTGCAATATCAGGTTTGTTATCATAATACTGCGAGGTCTCGTCTTCATAATACAGCATGGTCTGGTCGGGCGACTCTGCCTCAGACCCGCCGCCCTCCGCACTCGCCCACTGTGGCATTTTTAGATCTGAAACAAACTATTCTTTACACAGGTGTATATATTTTATTATACATAGTAGAATCATTATTATAAAATCGTAAACAATTGTGCGTCATTAAGTCAATTCAGACTTGCAGCAACGCCTGAAGTAGTTAACTACTTTTAAATAAATAAGATTTAATGAACTGGGTATAGTTTAATAACCACTTAAGTAATGCAGGTTGTTCTTGTGATACACGCGTAGATTTAATATCCATGATTGGGTGCTATTGTTAGTGAGACTTGAATTTAAAAAAGGTGTCATAAAAATTAACTTTAAACTTTTAGTAGCCATGGAAATATGTTAGCCATAAAAAATAATATCACCATGAAACTGAACTCAACTCTGCGATCTCGAAAAGTACAGCTTTTAAACTTACTCTATGGTTTTAGAAACTGAGGCTCTACAAAGAGGGCAATAAATAGTTAACTCCTACATTTTACTGCTCACTGCCCACTGCCCAGTATTTATCCCGGGTTGACATAAATCTGTGACGTAGTTTGTGACGTCCAGTGACTAAAATTTGAATAGCCGTTAATATACAGTGTCGGGTGGTGACTGGTGGGCAGCACCTAGTTGAGCTTAATGACAGTGATGCGGGATGTCGTACATGTTGAACTGGGTACAGGACGCAGAAATACAAGACAGAAGGTTCGCTTCAAGAAGACATCATTAAGAGGGCTCAAACTTTTCGAATGTAGAGACTCTACAGTAATTAATTGTAGGTATAGGTATTAGGTACCTCCTAAGTTGGAAACTTTATAAAATTTTGTTAATAACTGTTTGGAAACGAAGTATATAATTTCAGTGTGAGTGAGACCCCTAGGTGTAGCTGTAGACCAAAGTGTGCGTAGAATCAAAAGAAAGACACCAGTCGCCAGTCTATGTAGGCATTAAAATACGTTATTCTGTTTGTCGCTTAAGTTGTAGTCGCACCGTGACTAGGCTGATATGAAGATAGATAAGCATGATTGAATAGTAGTATATAGTTTATTAAAGCGGTTGAGACACCGCCCACAAACTATACCGTATCGTATCAAGTCTGAGGGTTAAACCTTCTGCGTGTACTTTTATTAGGGAGCACGGTCTCGGCGCCACCGTAGCCCGACGACAGGCGCGGCGCCCACGCGGCGCCCGGCCGCGCAACAAATGACACGTTTATATACTTATATTTCATGAGATGTATATTGTATATATAAAGAACCAACGTTCAAGGAAAATGTTTGTTGATACGGGACTTATTCTGTGGGGTTTCACAGTAACTCTTGGACTGGAAAGTTATTTAGGTGATTAGTAATAATTTCGTGCCATCGCACTTCTCCCAACCCTTTCGAAAAATATAGATTTATTCATATACTACCGTACCTATAACTCATGTAATAATAGACAATGTTAGTATGCATTTGAATAGTTTAGATGACTTCTTGTGATACAAGTTTTTAAATTATTACCTGTTGCTGCGCACTGGATATCCCGTGCTAACAAAGATTGAGAACCACAATGTCGTGTTTTATTAAATTTGTTTCATTTTATGCATTATTGTGTAAAAAATCGCGATTGCGAATTCATTATAGCATATTATGTTAAGCGTCACGATCGTGAAAAAGCGACCGTTCACTGTAGCAGTGTATAATATTCAATATTTTCTCGGTAGCTTACCCTACAAGTACTGAACACATACCATGAATAATAATCTTAATTCATATGCCAGTTAATAAGCGAAGAAATGTGCAGCAATTGTTAGCGTTGCAACCCGAATTAGTCACAGTCATTAAAATAAAATAAAAATAGTTAAATTATTTAATTTTTTATAAGTAAGTATTTTTTTTCAAAAAACGAAATGTTTGAATTAAACTAGTTAAGACAGCTAGTAAGTAGACCTTACAGCTAAATATTTATTCTATACTCAAATATGTTACTCCAATTGTTGCAGTTTACAAATGAAATTCAAGAACCACAATATTAAATAAGCTTTACCACGACGTGCCACGTCATCTTCGCTACGGAGATTGCTACGCGGCTACGGCGTAAAGAACAGGGCTACGACTCCATATTTTTTAATTTGCTAGCTGCAAGCTAGGAGATATTTTATTATGATAAGCTTCAAATGTTGCCGTTAAGACGATAAACTAGTAAATACAAATGTATGATAATATTTGAATGTAGGTACGTACTTGACTATTGGTTACCGACAAATTAGATCGTACTACTCTCACTATATTTATGCTGCTAGTAGCTCGGTGCAAGCACGTGTTTAATTATTCATTTAATGAACCCCACCCGTAGCCCTGGTTTCGAGATTGACCAGCTAGTTGCGCTCGCCAACAAAGTCGTTCCACTTAGAACGGACCGGTTTCTATCGAAAAACACTATGTTACCAACTATAAGTAATTACAGGTAAATTGTAATAAATTATAATATAATTTTCACAATAGTTGTGAAGGTTGTTACTCTGACATTTGAGGTTTATGTTATGTCCCAAATACGAGCAATCTAGCCGATGACGACTCACTTATTCTAAAGTTATAAAACTGTTTGTTGCGGTTTTTATCTACCTACTTTATGTTGTTGACTTTAAAACCGATGTCTAAAGTTCTATGATCAAATCTACACAAAGAATATTTATTATACGTAAGTCGCGGTTACAGGTGTTGGATACCCCGGGTATGGAAATACGACGGTATCCGTTAGTTGTACGAGACGGCTGATAGTTCGTGCGAATACTTTTGCGATGTTGATGTTTCACTTCCATCAATCAGTTTTGAGGCACTCGGGTTCATTTTTGCTATGTTCAGTCGGGGTCACCACTGTTGGGTATAGAAATGGATGAATTTCTAAAAGTCGGTTCCTTATATACAAAAACTGTTGTACAAATTAAGACTAAGTGGGTACATTATAAAAAGTTAGTTCGTTAGTTACAATGAATAAATACCATACATGTTGAGTTTATTTGTCAGAATGATATTCCGCTACACAGGGTTCTGTTTATTGTCCATATATCACACAAAAATAACTAATAATGGCTAATAACACTCGAAAGGTTAATATTCATACACGGAAGGAAATAATTAAATAAGGCAGAGAACGCAGCGGTGCCTATATCCGGATGTTTTGCTTCTGTGAGCTCTCCCTCGCGCGGCCGCTCTCCGCGGTTATCGCGTGCGGTTCACACGTGCACGCAGAATCAGCCACACCAATTATGCACACATTTGCAACATTGCATTATATAATACGAGTCATAGATGTTTTACAATGCAAGTTAATTACACTTCTTCATTTTCTCACGAAAACCCATGAAGGTTAATTTGATTAATGGATAAGCATGATTAGTTTTTGTGTCGATATAGTCGATAATTTACCTCTATGATGACAGTAAATATGGTTTTTAATATAGGTATACCTATACGGGATTAACGTTTCCAATAGTTTAGCAGATGCCGTTTGTATAAATAATATACAAAATGCTCATTTCTCATTGTTACAACTGAATACGTAATAATAGCGATAAAAAGAATCTTATTGTCTTAACCTCAGACATGCTCTAATGTATTTACAATAATCGATTTGCGTCACTCGTATCAATCCCGCATCTGTTCTAATAAAGTTTTTTTTATTTGATAGATATTATTATACCACATAATATTTATATCATAATCATATTTTATATGTATTTATAATCACGGCAACACCAATTTACTGTCCATTTCATTTCTGAATGCCTTTAATGTAACAACAACAACCAGCATTTCTGTTTAACGTGTTTATTTTGGTCATATTTAGACTCTTAGTGGCTTCCGCGTCTACGGTTTGCACTATGCTTACGACTAGCATATACTTTGTTAAGCTCGGCAGGTCTACAATCAAGATTGTTGACATTTACGTGACATTCGGAGCGGTAATGTCAGCGAGGGCGATGCGTGTGCGCAGGCCGCTCGGTTGGGGCTGGGTGTAGCGCGGCAGCGTGGCAGACGACCTTCGCGGACCTCGCTCGGACACTTTCACCACACTTACCACCGCTGTTAGCCCACATACGCTATCGTTACCATTGTTATTGTACTAGAGCAGTTGCATAATTTTATGAGAAGGCAACTGGGCGCAAATTCCATTCTATGTGTGTCGATAAATCTACTAATTTTCGAGCCTCATGCTAGTGTTATATTGTTGGCTGTCATAATTACGTAAACGACGGTAATTATGTATGTTAAATAGTGTAAACACACATTAATGATCTGGACCTAAGCGTAGAGTTCCATGAACTGTGTTGATCGACGACATTAATCAAGTAAATATTTGAGTATACAACTAAATAAAATCATTAATAAAATAATGTTTAATAATATAGTCATCGGTTCAATAATGACTCGATGAGTAAAATTAATCAGACCATTTCTTGATTTTTGTAGCTAACTCCGTTGAAATATAATTTATTTATATTACCAATTATAAATAGATTATATAATGTTAAATGTTTTATAACTAGTTTGAAGCAGTTTCCTAGCAAACTCCATTATATTTGCGTTATGCTTTGATTTCTTATTATTACCAGATTAAAAAATACAATTTCAAGACTATTTTACAACGCATTCCTGGACTCAGTATTTTAGAGAAGCGTGATTTTCAAAAATGCTGATCGTAATTTTATCTTTGTACAACATCGTACTTAATTTTAATTACGTAAGCAAAGTAATTCGTGCATACTGCCTAATGTTCGTAGTTATTACATACGTATTAATATGCCTACAATGAAAAGTACGTGCACTATCGTGTTTTTAATTCGATTGTACGTAAGCTGTTTTGAATGTCGTTTATAATACGAGTGTATCAGCTGGTTAAACATTAAACAATTGATGTAATTTTATTGTGGCCATGCAATTACTTTCTGGCCTTTTAGTTACAAGGTTCATTAAAATATAAGATTCCTTAATTTTAGTGATTTGTAAAAATTATGATATCCGATCATACAAGTGATAGCTAATTCGTTATCAATGATAATAGAAAAACCCAATAACTAGATCGCATTTCATTCACTCCCACAAACAACCAAACTTTTGTGTTCAAACTACAAACAAAACATATTTAGAAATAAATCGATTAGATAAGAGTAGCTTCCAATAAAAACATACATTTACAGAAAGATAACTACAATTATCATAAATCTACGATTACTAAAACAGTATGGGTAGACCTTTAATTCAAGTGAAAAAAAAAGATCTGTTACAAGTAATTAATGAACATTTTAATGTGTTGAAACCATGATCTATTACTGACATATATTCTTTACAATGCCTTTTAACAGCTCGTGACTCATTTTTAATAACTGTTGTTATAGACAAATCGTGATAGTTTAAATAATTATGCAGTCATATGTATCGCATATCAGTACATAACTATATATTACTGTATACCTATATTGTGTTACTGTAAAGTTACTGCTTTTTAATGAAACTCGAATCATTTTTAATTGTGAGTAGTTTCAGCAGACGCAGGGAGCACAATTTGATTGCATCGACTGCTAGAATTGCTGCCTCCGACTGTCACGACTATCAGGTGTTAGTACACGCTATCAACGATTATTGTGCTCTTCGTGTCACGAAGGGCCCTCAACGTACCTGAAGCTATAATTCCCATCTGAGCAAGGATGTGACTGAAGCGAGTAATATTGGTGTTGGAAAGACAATCTCTATTTTCGAAATACATATATCTTGTGGTTTCATAATATGAGAACAAGAGGAAAATATAAAAGGAAAATCTCTTGGTTCTATAACTTTAAGTATTTGATTTATACATAGGTACAATTACATTCTTAAAGTCACGCCTATATCCCAGAGGGGAAGGCAGAGGCCACGGATAGATATAACTAACTTAATACAATAACATTAATTCGTGTATTAAAAATAGTTTTATCAATGTATATATGAACTCTATCTATCTTATACATTGATAAAACTGTTCTGAATAGTTATTTTCGTCTATCTTGATTATCCGTTTCGAGGAAAGGGTGGGAGCAAAGGTGCGTGTCAAAGGCTAAAATGAGCAACGAACACTTTCCATAAATACAATAACTGGAAGAGTAGGCGTTTTCTTTTATAAAGAGTCTGTAGTGTACACCCATCTCACTGCTCATAATATTTGCGTTTTGGCAATGGCATTGTAGACGGCTTATTATACTATTAATCAGACACAACATTTGTACTTCTTATCAATAACAGTGCTAAGTAATTATATGGCTGGTGGGAAATCCAGTTTTTTTGATATCAAGATAAATGTAATTAAAAATATAATATATTGATTGAATTCAGATTATATTAGTGCTCAAACAAGAAGAGGAATGAGAGCTGCAAATTAAGTTACATTTTCAATAGCCTGCGCGTCGTAAGTAATTGTTAGCTTCATCCATCTAGGGCGTGATCTTATCAGGCCTGTGATTGGATTTCTAGTTCAGGGAATAATGCGCAGTCTACTGGACAACCTCTTATAGAGCTCCTAATTATTATAAAACCATAGAGGATATCCACATGTGCTCTCAGAGACAAAATATTAGATTAAACTCGCAATTTTGTAAATCTATACAATGCTATCATTTTAAGTTCTAATCAAGGCACCGGTGTAAAGGCTTAAAATAAAATTACTTTTGAGACGTTGACGATACAAATGTTAGCGTGAACCTTAAAAAATACTTTCCTTTAGCTTCAATCTGCGTCAAAGGTACCTGTTACATGATGTGACTGTGTCGTATTTCTAGATAAAATAACTGAATGACCAACATGATTTTCTCTAATATAAAGTAAGCAACCAGTAAGGATTAAAGCTAGTATAATAGTCAATAATGTTTGTTCATACAAATAAGTAAGTAAGCAAAAAGTGAAGGTACCACTTTCGCTAACATTGCCGTCCTCCCCGCAGAGCCTCTTGTTGCTACTTTAGAGTTTTTATACGTTCGATTAAGAACAACACTTTCTATAAACTATAGCGTCGTCTTTATCACATTTTAGGAGCCTTGCAAAAATAGGCGTTGTTCGAACACCTAAGTGTTAAAGATTTATCGAGGTCTTCTAATCTAAAACCGGAATACCCCTCTGTTTATTTATAATATCGTTCTGAATACCTATTGATATACACTATAAAAAATTACTCTTCATTTACATTACTAAAATTTAAAATTATATAACACTTCAAAATGTAGAGTAATTGTAACTGTTCTGAAAGCTACAAAGTTATAAAAATGTTTGAGAACATACAATCAGGTAGTTGGTTACATAAATAACATCTAAAATCGAATACAAAAGCACATTGCTAAAATAAAGTGTGGGCGTTACTTTCACGAGTACATTGCATTAGCCTGTGCGTTCACTTGTTCTTGGATATGATTAAATTCTTTCATATTATACGATTAGGTAAAATACGGAAAAAGATTCAGCAATATATATGTATTAAGATCTCAGATAGAAAGAGGCGTACGTTCAAGTAGACACGTAAGTACTGTAATCCATAATATGGACATGAACAGACTCAGTTTAATAGAGTATGCAATACATTGCCGATGCCGGAAGAATGTAAGAATCACGTCGTGTAACGTGGATAATGCAACAACATTATAAATACTAGTATTCGTCTGGTGAGGCTCAAGACATTATATAGCCTAAATGTATCTGAAAAAAATAAAAATACAGTCGAATTGAGAACCTCCTCCTTTTTTTGAAGTCGGATAAAAATTATGCTTCTCAACATGCATGCTTTTAGTAAATAACATTGTCGTTGACCTTTGTTGTATAGCCGTAACCGGTGAAAATATTCTTAATCTATTGAGGTATTGAATACTGTACATACGATATAAAACGTAGGTACTACTAGAATCCCCTGAAGCATGTCAATCACGTTAAGTTTACCAGCTCGGGTTATTATAATAATCTGGCTACATTTGTTACGGTTTAACGCCTACAGAAGTACTAATCTACAGTTTTGTATACGCATATATCGTAAACCTTTATGAATACCGTTTTTCTACTAATTCATGGTACCTACCGGAGCAGAAGAGGTCATGTTACCTTAATTCATTATTTTATTCCGAGTCAATTTTCCACATATCCAAACACTACAAAACGTTTATTCTTTACCGTTTACGTTTCTTACAGAACTAGCTCTCAGTGCTCTCTCACACCTCGGTCTAATTCGTTCGTAAGGTCCTGAAGACCTAGTCTGGTCTATGAAGTAACATACCTTAATTTAATAGATTCATTCTAGTTAACGCACTGCATAGTTTAATATAAATCATCGAAGTATATCAAATAGTAAAGCATTCAATTTTACTCATTTGATAATAAATATAATTTGGATAGTCTGTTGTATATGTATATTTTTGTATTTTACAAGGGAATGTATAAGTATATACAGGTGTATTTTAGCAGAGCTACAATATCGGCCTATGTATATTTTCACAGCTGAACTTAGGTGTAGCCAGCAGTCTGCCACAATGAAGGCTTGTGTTTACTCAATCACACTGTGACGGCTAGTGGATTAAATTGATTAGTTTTATATAAATGCTGGCCTGTTGGGGATGATTGGGTTTTTCATAAGGTGATTCTTAGTATTAGCATAGAGTCTGGCTTTGTGCCCGGTTGGTGGCAAAAAACTCGCCACAATTACATTGGGGAAAATAGGTACTACGTGCCTCTGCCTACCGCTTTGGGGAATACAGGCGTGAAGTTATGTTAGTGGTATTTTATATAAATGATAGTTATCATTAAATCAGAACCACGATAGTTCAATCGCCCGAACTACTGAGCGATTCGAATTATTATACCCAGATAGGCACAGACTCCAATACGTAGGGACCAGCTGACACTATTGTGTGAAGCGACTCGGATAATACGCCATTGAATCTTTTTAACCCGTATGATGGATGTATAGATTCTTGAACATTATTTACATACATAGAGTCACACCTATTTCTTAGAGGGGTAATCAGAGACTACGGAGAATATATTATAAAGGGATTATAATAGCTCTCTCACCTCATAATAACTTAAGTTGAGGATTGTGCATACTAACGTATGTTTTGTAAATAGGTACTTACCTACTTATTTGTATTTCATATTTTATTTCATTCAAAAATAAATTAAAGGAAGATCTTGTTGAAGACCTTTAAGGTGCCGTGAAGTTAGACACCTAGATACTCGAATCTATAAATTATTATTCTGGCCGTTGGCAGCTGGTGGCAGGGAGAAGTGGCAAGAGAGTAGAGAGGGCTTTGTCCAGCAATGAGATACTTCAGGCTTTATGCCACTTTATGCCTTTCACTCCAACTCCTCCTTTGTTTAACAGTGGACGTGTTCCGGCTGATGATGGTGATTACATAGTACATAATCTCATTACTTTAAGAATCCACTAATCACATCTACAATCAATAACATCATAATCAAAAATTAGTTCAAATTAATTTTCTGTGTACAGCATATCATTACAGGCGATTTAGAGAGATAAAATAATAGCATACCGTCCAGCAAAGTGAATTCGCTTAATTAATTAATTGGCGATCGCTGTAATGATGCCAGTCTACAAATGAGGTTCCATTAAAGGTTTGCTGAATGGATCTATTTAGTCAGCCTACTAATGAGTAATACGACGTCGACGCACTATACTGCCTGGCGACGACATGCTGCGTGCGACGTTTATTCATACCAGTGTTGAAGCTACGATTGCCTGACCGCAAAATTTTCATCGTCAGGTGCCACCGATTGGTGACCAGGACTGGGGTAGTATTAGTAAAGTTAAAATAAAGGTTGATATTTCGTCTCCATCTCACGAGAGCAGGTGATTTTTTATGGTTTACCCGTTGTACCAAAAACCGGTGCACATCGCCATAATAGATAAGAACATAACAAATGATAGCAGATTGTTTTGTTCTTCGGTTTTTGCTATCTTATGGTGAGCTCCCGAACTAACCTTTTCAATGACTTACAGGCGCAGTCTTGTTCATTTAGAAAGGTATAGATGTCGTAATAATTAAACGAAAAGTTCCGAGTCTAGTCCGGTATAGTGTAGGCTATACATTTCCATTCACTTCCTGTCTGTGCTGTAAGATGTGATTAAGGGATTATATCAGGAGAAAGGGAAGCAGAATACACCTTTAGTTAGCATTACCAATACTAATACCACAACAAATAAAGGCTCTACATTCTGCCACCCACAACATAAGTTATGTTACTATGCGCGTTGGTTCTAGAGTGGAGGGTAGTTGGTTACGTTTAGTTGTAAAGCGCATTATGTTAAACATGATAATGCCACGATAACCGCTGACAGTTGTGTTTATGGACACACAGCCTCTTACAGCCCCTTGCAAAGCTTCTATAAGTGTATATACACACTAGAAAGAGGAGCTTGTGTTGTTTGATCTTGGATTAAGTATTCCCACAAAATTATTATATTATGTTACAATCTAAACCTTTATTTACTTCATGAAAGTAAAAGAAGAGGACGCCAATAAGCTTACTTACAATTTAACTCGCCCATTGAACTTGCCACAAATCATTATACCTGCATAATACAATTTTTGGAATTCTTATCAAACGTGAACATTTTATCCAACCTCAAAGAAAATCTCGCCCCCTATTTCATGGAACTGTAAAACGAAATGTTGGTGGCTCCAAGCCTATTATATTTCTGCATACCTCTTCGGGGAATACAAGCGCGAGGCTACACACTCAATCACAAGCTTTATCAGATCATATATTAGAATCGCCGAGGTCTTTCGTTACAATCCGAAGGACGTGCTTAACTTGTAATACGTCTTGCTCTCACTTTTTATCGTACCTACATAGAACGGTATGTAGGCAGTACGGATCCACGTAGCGGCAAAACGTGACGCACACTATATCGCAAGTACATAGATATAACAGTAACGTGTTAGATAGACACAGATTGTGTTAGTGCACGAGAGAACACTGGCGCACAGCTTATCATAAAGCCTGTTCTCGGGGCTTTCCTACGCAATTCCATGACGGGAATCAATAAACTTCATTAATATCACTAGACACCATCATTACGACATACAACATTTTTGATAGCGCAATGTTAACAATCATTGTTCTTTTACCGTGTTTTCTGAAGGATATTTGCTTGACGTGTGTTTTTCCTAATACTCAATAATAAATAATGATAGGTGCCTTACGATATCTTACGATTAAATTTATAACTCTTAAGATATTTAAGCGATACTGAGAGGAAACTGAATTACGCCGATAAAAATGCAGAAGATTACATTTTAAACTTTGTTTATATTTGGAAAAAATATACATTTTATCCTACACAGAGACGTCGCGTCGGTATTATATCAAACTAATTAATGACCTTTATTTGTTCAATGCAGAACTACTTTGATAACGCTAGTCGTCCATTGTAAAGGAGATGCACGTAGGTAGATATTCTATAATTAAAATTATGTGGTCCGTTTCTTTATCTTATTAACAGACGAACAAATTGGATAATACTATTACTAAGTATGTAAATATTGTGTTCGTATGTTGATTTATGACAACGTGCTAAAACTGTTGCGATAATGTTTATTATCGCAACTTACTGAATGTTTTAATGTTATACAAGTAGGTACAATTGCAGGTGTTTTATGTTTTATTAGGCGTCAGGTCTATGCAACAGCATCATTCTTTATCAAAAGTTAGGTAAGAGAAATCTTCAGAATACTAAGTACCGGCTGGGTTAGAAAGTGAATATCATGTTTGTTTAAAATCACAAAGTATTAAAGTGTTTTAATAAAACATTGCAATTTTATGCATACATGTATTTAAATAAATGCATACAAGTATAATATTGTATTCGTCATACTTATTCGTGTTTAATTTGTTGAGTTTCAAAGTTTTCGAATTGCACCTTTTATACATCAGCACAAAATAATTTGTTACTTTTAAAACAATTCACCTGAGTGGAATAGGTACCCGTATATAAAAAGCGAAATGTATTATCTTCTAGCATTTTAAATATCAAGGACAAAAATGTCATATAAGTTTAGCTATCAATAATGTAGGTCAGTGTTAAATGATCAAAATTATACATAGGTATTAATACCTTTACTTGCAGATATTATAATAACACAATTTACTAATGTACCTACCTAATGTAAAATACGTATAAATTGTTAGCGATGCATGAAGGAAGCATGACATATACAACAAACATTAATAATGCGCGCGTTACATGTATTACCAATTAATAGCTCATGACTTTTGATCAATATCTAAATACGTTGATTAAAAGTGAGTGCTTTTCGAGATGCACTATAGAACTTGTTGTCAACCTATCCACGTAATTTAACAAAGAGTTTGCCTTTCACTTAGCATTCGGAACTGACACGTAGACTCGATTTTGATTCTGACCATGGAAGTATAGATCAAATAAACTCACCTACCTTGCGATGCTGCCGTGGTGGTAGAGTCGGACAGTGCACAGTAATAAATTCACAGTGTTATCATAGTTGTAACTTGATTGTCATCTGGAGCGAAAGTGATAGTTTCCGTGTAATCGTGCGCGGTGAGCGAATTCGGTCCGAGTGAGTGTTGGCGTGGTACGGTAGATAAAGGCGGCGCGTGGGGCAAGCACTCGCGGCGACTACTCGGCGCGGAGTGAAGTTCGGAATACCTAAACACCGGCAGCGGCAGGAGGCTGACGCGCGAGCGTCGACGTCCGTCCGTCGCAACAAGCCGAACCCCGACCACCTTACCACCCGACCACCCCGTACCTATTTCAGGGTTATCCACATATTTTTCCTATAGATACTTAATAATAATAAAACATTTTGTTACAGATCCCAGATAACTGATTAATACCATGGTCAACATTTTAAAGGTGTAGACCTGGTACAATTCTCAATCAATTAGACCCTCAATGAGGGATTAAATTGATTAAATAATACTATTACCTATATCTATATTAGTTGATATATCGGTCCATATTCAACTTACAAACTGTTGAGATGTGTTACATACGTGGTATGTCTCATCTCTTGTAGCTCTCCTTGTTGGCAACCATATTGCATTGCACGAGTTTTATTGATTTTTAATAACGCCCTGCAATTTCCATGAAACGGCATCAATTGTGTACATAACTCGAAGATGGATTACGTCATGGCTGACCTATTTCGATGCTTAGGTATTATGTATGTAGATTTCGACTGAAAATTCTTACATGCAAAGTACTTAGGTCCCACGATTAATGGAATGTAAAACATTCTTTATCTCGTCTGGTTGGCCTTACTTTAGATACCTTGTGTATGCCTTTGTATTCAATATATACAGAGTTACGTCTGAAGTTAATCTTTATTTTTTTTTTAAATATCACTTGATAAACTCCTACGCTAAACGCTTCATCTTTTTAGCGTTAAAAAAAATAATGATTCCATCAACCATCTTTTGCTATTTGGCACGCCTCGCATTTGTTGTATCACTTCAACTAAATGCCATCTAATGATCAACATCACACATCTAATGATAACAAATTCCAAAGGAACTTATAACGCGGAGATAGAGATCTGTAACTGTTAGTTTCGGTAACACCAAAACTACAGTTTCTTAACGTTTCATAAGCACCTGTAATTGGTTGATATGAAATAAAAACATTTTGAGCTTGACAGAGTGCCTGTTTTTCTATTGTTAATCTGTCATTTAGCAAATAAGATATAATTTAGGATACGCTGTAACTTTTTTTTATTAAACTGAGACACAGGCATCATCATCATCAGCCGGAAGACGTCCACTGTTGAATAAAGGCCTCCCATAGAACGCCACAGTTAACGACAGCTTGCCATTTGCATCTACCGGTTGCCCGCAACTCAAGGTACAGTACCTAAGTAAACTGAAGTCTTCATGCTTGATAGAAAGAAGATTATGGGTCTGTATTCAAATACTCTATAGAATAATCTGAAATTTGGCACTACACAGAGTTACATACAAAAGTAACTTGAGATCAACGTTATATATGTACATGTAGCTATTTGACAACAGTGTTGGTTTAACTATATTAAAATAAAATACTTATGGCTACATAATATTTAACTAGGTGTTAATATCGATGTTACAGTTTTCCTTATGAAACCGATGCGACAATTGTGAAATATTAAGTCTCCCGTTCATTGAGACTTATATCGAGCGACTCTACATCATTATTAAATTTACCCTTATACTTATTTCACAGTAGTTAGTGACATGATCATTTCTCTAGATAGTATAAAATGAACGAAGTTGAGCCTTTTGTTAATTATCGGGCAAAAGTCTAAATCAGTCTGAGGTGTTTGGGTAAAACAGACATCTTTTCTTAGAATTTATAAAAGCTCTATACATATATCAACTATCAGCCACCTTACCATGAACTTTTAAAGCGGGATCCCGCGGTCTCGCTTCCATAACATAAACTGTCCATCCACATCCATTAACATCCAACATAAAGCTCTAGCAGCGTGCAAACTCCAACCCCGCGTCCAGCTGACGGCAGTAACAGTTATTTTATACACTCCATAAGTAAACAATAGTCTCCTCAACTTGTTGAACTTATGAGAAAACGACACGTTAGCAACAAGTGTGTCTCCGACCTTGCCAACCCGTACCTCTTGCTACCATCGTCTGCCCGCCGAATTTTCGTCTCCCCGGGAAACTTACGCCCATCCACTTAATCCATTACGCAATACCTTACTGCGCGACCAATATTTGATTACGTTATCTTAAACTAACAGCCCGTAAAACTCGTTGGATTATAACTGATGAAAGTTGGAAATATAAGTTATTAATATTAACACTGTTGCAAGTAATCAATTTCTTTATTGCACGGGTAGGTGGTAGATGTACTTAAGTAGCGATAAAGTATTAGTATGACGTAGTGGTTATGACGTAACAATTTATGTTATACTGACGTCAAACTGAAACCATTTTCAAGTAATACCTACAGGGGAAAGTGTGATTATACTCATAATCAGACTCTTTCCCCTGTAGGTAAAGCCCGTGCACCCAACTCCGGTAGTTCTAATTCTTTGAACTAGTAAACGCGTAGGTTGTAAAAGGTACTGCCTCAGCACAGAGAAAAACTTATGTTGGGAATACTCGATACCATATTCCTGCTTTTCATTAGCCAGTCGAGGAGATGAAAGCAAATCGAACACACGAATCGCTTAATTAAAACGATACAGATAAAATAGATATTTTATAGTAGATAATAACCTGTTCTAAGACAAAATGATGTATATCACTTTATACACACTTATTTTCGTTCCGTCAGAATAATAAGAAAATATTTATAATATTATTAGTATATAAATTACATGAAAGATATGTAAGAAACAAATTATCGATTAAAATCTAAAACCGCGTTTGCATAAAATAACAACCGCAATCTGATATGAGAGCTTAATGTATAAAACATCAATTGATATGGCTAATATATACCATTTATCAGTTAACACTCGATAATATTAGTTAAGAATTAAATATTAAGACGAACTTCTTAATTATATTAAGGTACAAGTGCAAGTACAGTTGTAACGTAAGAACGTCTAGAACAAAATTGTGAGTTGGACAATGGCATCCGCATTCATAATAGTAGCTGGTGTATTTTTATTACTTAATATAATATTCCTGCTTTTATCATTTGTGTACACCCTTAAGTCTGCTAATAACAAGGTGGGTAACAATATATTTTTTTATTATTTCTTCTTCTTGTATTTGAATTTAAGTTCTGTGATGACAACACCGTACAGTAACAAAGCATCTGGCTAGTACGAATGCGGGCATAATATGATTCCGTAAGGTAATTCAATACAAAATCCCCGCTGAAATTATGATTGTGAAAGCACGTGTTGTAACGTACTGCCACCTTACCATGAACTCTTAAAGCAGCCCCCCTAGACAAGTGGAAAAAAACTTCACGTGTTTGACATATGTCAACGAAAACATCGAAGGTTATGTTATCCCCATTTATCATTCTATTCGATTTTCATCATTAGCTTCATTTTAGTCATTAGCGTGCATTTCATCAGAGGACGCAATTTTATATTTCAAATATTAATGGGGGCAAAATCCAAGTTTGTGGAGTTGCTACCCTTGTCCCACGGCCGCCATCTTGGAAAAAGGGGTTTAAATGGTTTTTATCGTTTCTCTGACGAACTATAATTGTTCTATATTATATTTCACAAAAAAATATTAACGTTTTGTGTTGCAAATACGATTACCTACGACTTTTGTAAGTAACATAAAGTCGTAAAACCATAAATAAAAAAAAGGTTTTATGCGAAAATCTATGAAAATTTGAGAAAAAAAAATGGTAGATTTTTTTTCTACTCATTTTACAAAAAAAATGCATCAGACCATTTTAATAGATGGTGTTTTGAGGAATAAGTTTCATTATGAACTTTTTAAAATATACCTATTTATTATTCAAGATTTTACAGCGCTGCGAAACGAATACAATACTTTAGTAGGTATTCATAAGTGCACATAATGATGAATAATTTGACATATTTTATAATAATCTTTTTATTTTTATGATAATCTCTCTCTAATGATTGATAATGCAATATTGTTATTAATTAATTAGCTTATGCCCGGGATTTTCGGAGAAGAGTTTCGTCCCAGCAGATTTCGATTAAAAAACCTGTACGTAGCAGCAGTAAGCAGATTTACTTAATTTAAACGTTATTTTTTAATTTATGGCTTTAAATTAAAAGTTTAGCCTTAGATACCCCTAATAATATTAGCTATTTGCAAGTGAAAGTCCCGTCAAAATCCGTCCAGCCGTCGTGGAAGCGAGACGCTGCATTACACTGCACGTAGCGACGTTTCTCTTCCACAACGTAATCTGTCCTGCTTTAAGAGTTCATAAGGGTGCTGTTATTCTTTAATGTAGAAAATGATGATGAATGTGTTTATTTTAATCGTGATTAATGCCACTTTGTGGTGACGTAGTAGGCAATATTACATAAGTTTTCTTAAAGAGCCAGCTTCTATTGTTTCTGAATATCTTTTAGCATTTTGTATAGAATATATATCTAGCAGTCTGATAAGAAAACCAGAAATATTTCCTTTTGCGGCAGTCACCCTTTTTATGTAGGTACATCATCGATATAATAATGGAGTTCGATATTAAACCTGAATTATATATTAAAATGTCAATAAGTTACCTCTCCCACGTTCGGCCCACGCGCTTTCATGCTTCTAGTTCATGCCTTAGGGATAAGGTTATAAATAAGCTACAGATTTTATATTATTAAAATAAGCGTGGAAAATGTTATATATCTCACTACATCTGCTTACATAAACACATGCCTACCACCCCCTGAGATAATAGTCTCGTAGGTACCACGAGGATTGTGTGCACGAGGATTGACTTAAGTTTTTCCAAAACGTCCCGTAAGTGCAGAGGTCATCAAAAAAGTTGGACTAATTGGGCTTTATTCGGTTAAGAAGAATGTATTAAATTCGACTACGATGCCACTAGTATTAAGCACTGTCTGGCTTAATGTAAATGTGCATGGGTGCCGCCAAGATTTGTTTCAAGGGGGTGCATAAAGTACATTTGCATAATAACGTAACTGCATACACACTACTACACAACTAATACAAAATGTAGAATAAATTGATTAGACGCATTGGCTTTTTCAAACACGTTTGAAAAGATCGTAGATACAAGAGGACTAAAGGTGCACTTCAAACAAAATTAATAAGGAATAAAAATCTATATATTTTCCGGCATGCCAGGGGGGTGCAAGTGCACCCCCTTGCACCCCCCTGCCGGCGCCCATGGAAATGTGCATACTATAGGCAGAGGTGTATCAGAAGGATATACGCCCACATTCCGGCGCTCGTCATCGATCCATGCGATAGGTTTCGTTGTAGTTGGGGCCAAACTAAGTTCGTCTACAGTTTCGATGCGCTTTCAGGCGACGTTCCCACACACATCTACAGATAACTTTCAAGTATTAAGTACTTTTATTTATGAATTAAACAAACCTCATTTGATGTTGGAGATGTAAAACTTCTAAACCCAGAAATGTAATAGCAGATTATTTTGTTGTTGCTACAGCAATCGTAATACCTTAATTAATACTACCACTTCGTAACGTTTACGTAGGTACACATTCCTTTCTTAACGATCAAGCAGTCTTGGGGTCAGGAGAAAATGGAAAGCTGAGATCGATAACGAGTAGCACAAAAGATGCACTAAAAAGAAGCTCGTTAAATTAAAAGTCGACGCGTTAACGAGGCATTTTACAGCCAATAGTTAGGTACTAATACCATTGAATAGGAAATAAAGACTTGGTCTTAATTTCATGTCATACAGAAACATTTCTGTTACATAGTGATAAACTACGATTGAATTCGACAAACATAATACCTACAGATTTTGATCAAATCGCAGGCATAGAGACAAGTTACTATTGTAAGCTTGTACAAAACTTTCGTACCTAATCACCTCATTTCAATGAGCAGAATAAATCAATGCAACCTTTCAATGTAGGTACCTAATATTATACGCATAAATTACTATATACCTATACTGCATGGTTAATTGTATTAATGTTAATAGTAGGTACGTTTACTCGTATAGTAGGTCATAGAAGGCAGGCTCACTCATAGCCGTCTAAAATTCTGCTTACCGTGTAAAATAGTGCGTGGCGAATAATTTCAATGCGTATTAAATTTTATCGGCAATGTAAGTTGCGCAAGGAAATAATTAAGGGTACCTACCTACATTAAGTAACTAAAAAAATACAAATGCTGTGCAGAAATAAACAATACTTTAACATCAAACAATACTTAATTGGTCGCATCGCGCACCCTATGCAGCCGTCCCCACTACCAAACTGCTAACTATTTAATCATCGTTCACAGCGTGAACTTTATTATTTATTACTGCACAGAAGCTCTTTATTAATACAATAAAAGAAGTATATGTATCTCTTTTCTATTATTTGCACAAACACTAAGACTGTAATATAAGTGCTATTAATCACGTAAATATTTGTCCTATTCAGGGATCAAAGCTGTAGCGCAACAAGCACTTACACCATTTCGGTCATAGCTGAAAATCACAATTTACTTTTTGAATATTGTTAAGTCTATAAATTCCTTGATACGTATTTCAGTTATAGAAAATATTTAAGTAAGGTTAATTGCCACGTCTAATAAATCCAGTGCGCCTGCAAATATTGTATAGCAATATATCTTGTATCCTAAACAAAAATACATACAACATTTAGGCACAACATTTAAAATATTCTACAGAAAAGGAATAAGTATTCACACCTGAGTTGGCTATTCTCGGATGTGATGACTGCCGTGAACGAAAATATTATATGCAATGTGCAAAAAAACTTTCGTTATATAGATACAAGTCAATTATTCTACTCACTGTACAATTCCTTTTTTGCATTTCAGTTTGAGTCAAGAAAATCAGTAGCACCGTCTATATTTTCATATCACAAGGGTACCCGCATGAGCCTCCAGCCTCAAGTCGTCATGTATCAGGCTATTGTTCGTCTGAGCGGTAACCCTGTGCCCGATTTCGATAAGTTCGACCAGGTGATCTCAGAGAAACAAGAAAGCTACAACAAATAAGCCTCGACATGAACACCACTAAAACTAAGTAAGTAAACTAAGTATTTCTGAATTGTTATTGTCAATGGCACGTTATATTGTGACTCTATGAGACTTGCTTTTTATTGCTATTATTTCCTGGCCTGAAATGCAACTAGAGTGCTGTAATACCTACTGAGGATTACCGGCTGCCACTCATGTGACTAGGACCTAGCAGTCTACTCTTAAATCTTGGACCAAGTAGGTACTGTCGACAGCTATGATTTGTTCGTCCATAAGGTAAAAATCGATCACTTTTGTTCTAAGCATCCTTAGTCTTCTTTACAATTATTATACCGAAACCGACCTTGATCTGTAGGTGAAAAAAAGTTATTTATATCTAATCTAAAAATAAATGCCATGTAAATAATAGGCGGACTGTTTTAAGCGAATAATCATTTTTTGCTACCTCAGTCGCGTTGCGACCTTCAAGAACATTATTTTGGTTGACGATGCTGATTACACTGTTTGTGGAATTGTGACTCGTGTCAACGTCGCGTGTCGTAGGCGTTATCAATTTGTGTAATTTACTCGTTTTACAAAATGTAGATCCTTGTTTTTTAAGTCTCTTCTAGTTTACTTTAAAACCAACTAGGGCTTAAGTCGAGTGCAGAGTCTAGGGATACGCAAATATACCTACAATATGATTGTATCACAAATCTTCAAGATATATCAGCTTTATGGCTATATCACCCACGTAGGTATGAAAATACTGAACTGACATAACCGATTAACTGTAGGTGTGTCGGTGATCGGTGTTTTTTTGTATAATCGGTGTGTCGACAAGGCTTATCTACATTTATAATCACGTCTTTTATCCTGCAAGGGACGTTGAGAGGTGATCTCATTAACCAAAACTCTATCACACCGATTTTCGCCGCTAATGAAAGGAGTAATATAATAGGCGGCGAGCTCTGGTCATTCATTGGACCCACATTCCTGGTGATAACCCATTTCAGGGAACACTAGAGATTAACAAAATTTTGGTCATGTTATAAGTAATGTAGAGACAGCAGATATCTGAGTGAGGTCTCCAAGGCAAATCAAACGAAGCGTTGCCATTGCCGTCTGCGCGCTATTGTTCACGATATTAAAAAGATCGGGGTGCGACTACAAACCTTACTGGCAAAAACTTAAATAAATGTCAATTGAATATAAACTGGAAACTGAATGGGGCTGCTGCACAAAGTTGACGAAAACCGCAATGTCAATAACATCATCATGATCATCATCAGCCGGAAGACGTATACTGTTGAACAAAGGCCTCCCCCTTAGAACGCCACGATAACATAATGACGAAGATTAATCATCTTGGCCGGAGAGTTGGTAGCTAAATGGGGTATATATTATTTTAAATGTCTATAATTGCATAAAAAAAAATCTAGTCTTTTCTTATGGTAAGATAAAATGCAGGTAAGTAGTACATCGTAGTACAAACGTGAATAGCTCGTAGGCACGTAAATGTGTTACTTTAACTTACATCTCGTTCAGAAACGTGACAAAACCGTGTTCACATAAATGCTGATTTACGTTTTTTCGCGGGCATATTATTATAATTTATCTTCGATAAGTGTTTGGGAATGTATTTTTCTCAATGATAAGATATGATAACTGATATGCGTTATAGCTACTTGAAGAAAAAGATAATTCTGAATTGAAATCGGACATGCTGAAATCACAGCTCTGACACGCGCCTAGAAGGAAACCAATTATCGTCAGCGTAGTTTCCAATTTAATGTCCAATGACTGAAATAACTTTAAGGATGAAATCGGTTGTACAGTTCATAATTGTTTGTATTGATATAATAGGTATTGCAAATATTTAACACAAAAAGCTAGTTGTAATTCGTTTCGGCTGATTTTAACGCATAATTAACAACGTATATTAAATCAAATTTACCTTTTTTACAACATTTATATTATAATATATACACGAAGTGCAAAACCAATAATAAATAGGTAATTGAATTAAGTAGTCAAATTGGTCAAACTAAAATAATGACGGACAAAATAAAATGTGACGAGATGAGTGATGGAAACTCCTACTCCTCCGAAGAAGGTAGTAGGCGGTGGTGTTTTCCCTTTCTAGGAGTTTAGTCCCTACTTACATTTAGCAGCTATCAAAACTTGCCATTAATCAGACACACCACGCTAGTTATATTCTTTATTTCTCCCTACTACTTATACATATATAAAAGTACTTACACAGTTTCCTTATTTGCCAGCAGCTCTTGCCACATGAGAGTTGTTTATCAATGCTACAAGTAGCTACGGAGAATTAAACCGTGTAGAAATAACCTTATTAGCTATTACTGAACCTGAAATGCTTTTTGATCTATTCGATTAGAAACTTCGGAACTCCAACCAGATTGTTAAAATTATTCCATATAACGAAATTAAAATAAAGTACACAAGTCTGTATGAAGCCGCCATATTAATTTCCCCTACGTTATTTCATTATCATCATCAGCTCGTTGCAGTCCACTTCTGGACCAAGGCCTCTTCCAATGTACGCTACAATTGTTTTTATTCGTGCATAATTGCAAGCGTAATGTTTAATTAATTGTAGGTTTATCTTAGATGTTTCCGCAAACCTTCACAACGCGACACCCGAAGGAACGACAATGTCCGCTAAGAGGATATTAATCACATGTCACTTGCTACGTCCTCGATAGAGGCAGCACCAAATTACATTTGACATTACTTTTTGCAGTAAACTCTTGGTACAAGACTTGGTAACTAAAAACTTCTTGTTAATGAAAGTTGTAGGAACTTTGACGGACAAGATAAAGTTAAATAACTTATAGGTATAAGGTACACATAATTAACATAGACAGCATATTAACAGTATTGCTGAATATACAGGGTGCGCCGTATTAGGTGCAGTCACACATGGAGGTTCTTATAATTTACCTGCTTCAAATTTTCATGAGTATTAATTATGAAGGAAGGCTTTTTGCTTATTCTTAGCGTTAATAAAACATAACGTAGATTACTCCTGTATTTAACTGAGTAAACAGATATGTGAAATAGGTACACCCACATTATGCCAGTTATACAATAGGTCCCATGTAACGGAGTGTATTGCCATTAATGGCACTGGTATGCAGAAAATGTTAATTAAAATCACGTGAGTAAGACAAATTAGCCATTTCAGAAGTAGTTGACGCAAGCGGGCAGGTGAACAAAACTAAACGTCTCACAATCATGTAAATACCAACTTGCGTGACGACGGTGTTTTGAAAAAACAATAGCTAAGTTATACCTACAGCTGTTTAAAGCGTAACTGTTGATGTAGGTATTGCTAAGTCGTCGACCAATAAAAAGATCATTACACGATGCGGACAATGGATGAATGTCATTACGGGGCCTCAGCGCGGCTAGTGCATTCATTTTGACACATGGATAAGGATGTCAATTATAAGCACAAGGACAGGAATACGAATAGGTTTAATGAAAACATCTGTTTTTGCCTGCCATATAAACTTACTTATTTACAACAAAACATTCTCATGGGTAAAAAATTATAGAATTATATTTTGTCATTCAGATTTTAGGGCAGCAAAGCAAGTCTAACTTCAGGTCATTCACAATACAAATATCTGTCAATTTTTTTCTGTTATCTTAACGTCATCGGCGGGCAATATGTCGAATTGATTTTTCTAATTACTTGTGTACCAGCCCGTAATTTTAAATTAATAGATAAGGCTTTTTATCAAAATCGGCAAGAGTGTGTCGGACCACTTCGAGGAGAGTTCCGTAACACGATAGGAAATAAATTCGTTCTCGATATCTATTGAACCAGTTCTTGAATTCAAAATTATATTTTAGTTTTGGCCAATCACTACCGTTTTTTCCAAGTAGGTGCATTTCAAAGTAACGAGTAGTTCAATGAAATATACATATAATGATCTGTCTATAGTTTGTAACACATGAGTAGGGTATTAAAAGAAATCAATTTATCGACTCCGGAATTGAACCTGACTTTACACTAGCGACCATTAATCTAAAAGATTACAAAAAATCTTCGTTATCACCACGAAATGAAGTGGCAAAATACGTCTTAAAAGATTACAATACTTGGTTGTTTAATGTTTGGACATGTATGGGCTGCGTTGAAATCCAAAGTCGCTTCTGTTAAATTCGTGAGTCATCGCACGACTACGGCTGCGGCGCGGTGTTGAGGTTGACTTCGATAAAAAAATCAACACAAACGCTCAGATTGCTCGCTCATAAGTAGTTCTCGTGCAGTTTTGGTTGAACACCGCAAGGCGACTCACGGCTGGGTGCAATTAATATCAAACAACGTCAAAAAATAATCATGAGTTACGCATTTATAGTAGTGGTGTCCGTAGCAATAACGGTTAAATTGATATTTTTAAGTTTGTCAATGTATTTCACAATGAAGCACAACAAGGAAGCTGTGGAAACGCAGGTGAGTGTCGTTTGTTGATTCGATTTAGAAATCACATTGCGTACGTTTCTTGGCTTTGTTGAGTCTTTGAACTTTATGTTTGTTCATAATTTTTGTTCTGTAACCCGTTTTGGTGTTTTAGCACTCGTGTGATAATCGATACCCGATACACCGTTATCAAAGGAAGAGTATATAAACTGACAAAATAGTGATAAGTACTAACTTTTATAATGTCAACTTTGATGTAAAAAAAAGCACAATGACTTAATAACAGGTAGGTACATATATTAGGTTTAAGTGACTTCGATTTGCGAGTAAAGCATAAGCAGAACTGACGCTGCCTTCACCTACAAATAGTTATTGTTATACCGCTTTACGAAATTTTACATTTTGTTTTGAATCCAAGGTCGAATCAGATAGTATCTGGTTTTGGTTACCTTCCTTCTACCAATATGAGAGTCATTAAATAATTATTATTAGGCACAAGTAACAAAGCATAGCTGCAAGTCCTAATCACTACCATGAATTTATCAGGAGTATTAGTAATGCTACTGTTATTTATATAAAAGCTGTTTTTACGCAATGTTTGGTGTGTGTTTGCTTGGGCTCAGCGTGCCAACGCTGGAATTGTTTACATAACATTATTATTTCGTTTAATAATACCTACTTACTTACACATTTTTATTTCATTACTGTAACGAGACGATAGATTACTACTGAGTGTGACATACTTATAATAAAATAAACGTTTCCCCAGCTTTGAGTATCGTTTAATACCTACTTGATCTCTATATAGCCCTTTGGTCCTTCAGCCTAGTTGAGCAAGCTCTAGCAATGCTTTCTTCTTTTTAGAACCATGCGTTTGTCTACTTAAGATGATGTGTATTGTTGTGTGCTGTACCAAATTTAAATGCCTTAACATCTCGAATGTACCTAGGTGGTATTCCCCCAAAGAATAGGAAGAGGTGTATAGCGTACCCGCGTCAGGTTGTCTGATGATAGGTCCTAAAGTAATAGGGGGTGAGTCTATCACCTTTAAACGGGTTCCAAACAATTTCAGGCTCTGTGTGTGCTACTGAAAATTATCGAATATAGACAACACTTCACTTTGGAATTGAACCCAAGACCTCGTGTTCAGAAGCGCGTGATTACTAGACCAAAAACAAAGTTATCACTAGTCCTGTGTCATTATTACCTACATAATTAATAATATACAGTTTTAAAATCAAAACATTTCCACGTTTAAGTTGAGTAAGTCTGTGAAAGGGCAACGCAGTTACGACACGCATTTTATACAATGGAAGGGTTCATTAAAGGAAAAGAGTGTCGTAAGGGGTACGAAGCCGGCCTCATAATTATAGGCTTATTATATAATAGTATAAGCTGTAAGATCAAGTAAAATGTAGATGGATATAATAGGGTATCATCATGATCATTGATCATGTTCTACTCAATAAATAGGTAAAGAAGGCGAACGGATAATGATGTCTTTATAAGTACATAATTTTAACTTTATGCTTCGCTCGTCGGTGCGAGCCTGCTCCAATCACAGTAGATTAAACCAGAAAATTAGGGTTTATTTTGTTGCGACCGCAGTTGTAATATAGGTAGGTATAGTATACCATCATCTAAACCACCACCATGTCGAAACTTACTTTTAGGTACTGGCCTACCACGGTGTTTATATTCACTAACATTTCACGTGATTAGATTTGCTTGGATATGCCTTGAACACTACCTTGGTTTGGCAGACAAAACAAAGGTATAAAAGAAACTCACGACTCGACGACATCTACTTGTGACTTCCTTCCTTTTATGCGTAGGTAGACAGGATGTACAGTTACGAGAAATGATTTAACAACTACTAAAAATAGAAGGTGCTTAGCTCTAATTAATATCATATTTGATATTACTGTCTAGTCCTTTTCCTAGATACTTACCTACTTAGTAAAAAAATTGTCTACAGACGTCAGATCAGAAATTCAGCAAATAGTTACCTAGATTGTTTATTGTGGGTGAATTATGTAGGTACACGAACTTCAAAAGGTTAGAGGAAAATTGGGTGGTTTAATATCGTTTTTTACAACAATCCCAAGGCTTGGCTGTCAATGATCAGTGAACCTACAAGTTCAGACAGCCCCAGATCCTTTGTGTAGGCTGTGTAGCTCCCATAGAGTGTGTAATTTGTGCCTTGTAACATAAGTTTTTTTAACTTTTTGTGCATCTACCTCCTATTTAAGTATGTAACTTAGGTAGGTATATTGGCTAGGTAGTACCTACCTACCTAGCCAATATATACTTACTCTGCCATTGAAAATAAAACACTTATATCTATCAGTAAAATCTCGCACATACGTAATAAATTAATTATATCGATGAATTATTTAATCTTATGAAAGCAACTCTTGTCTAATAATCATGATAATATGATAACTACGTATGTACCTACTTGGGTAGGTTACTTACATCTAAAGTCGCGTTTTCCTGTCCTGGCTACGCCGATATCCAATTACTACGATCCATAGATACATACATCACTACTAACATACCTTCATGTTTATTTATTTATTAATAGGATCTCCGACGGAGGATACACAGTGTTTAACTTTTAACTTAAATATAAACTTTATTACCTATATTCGATTGCTTGAGTACTAGGTAAGTAGAAACATATAACTACATACAAACATATAATTGATCTATCCGATTTATGAAGGTAGGTACTCTACAACGCTGCCTACCTCTTCAACAAATACAGGCGAGATGTAATGTTATATCTACCCGAAAGAAAAATTCTGTGATTTTGTTTATTTTTTATAAAGCTAAAATCTTTGTTTTTTATCACTGAAATAGATAGAATACTAATTATAAATACATGATAATATGACAATAAGTGATAAGCGCAACTTGTCTTTACAACAGGCTTCCCGCCTCATTTATTTATTGTGTAGATACAAATACGTTGCATGTGATTTAGCATGATATAAGTAGATATACGTAGAAGGAGAAAAATTTATGTCTACGTAAGTACTAGGTAGCAACTCTGAGTTAAAAATTGCAAAAGAGAGTGATGAACTCGATACGGATAGGTCACAGCGCAGATTTTACTAAAATAGTACCTAAATCCATTCATAGAAATGGTTTTGGAGAAGGTAAATAATTACAAATTATATTTATATGACCTGTAGTTACTATTAGGTTTTGAGGTAGTAAAAAGCTGCATAACTCTCCAACTTCTTTAAGCTGTGCCCACCGGGTCCATAACGTTACTATATTAAATGTACCATCTGTATTTTAGGTACTTATGGAATGCTAATAAAGAATTGAGTATTGAGGTCGACTTAACCCAAAACATCAGAAACAAAATAAGTCGCTACATGGGTATAGCATAGCCACAAATACTATTTATCATCAACCAATACATAAATAAAATTAGAAATTCGCGGGTTACAGTTTCTCCGCGACAGCGACGGTTGGATGAATTTTGACGGGAGTTTCACTGGCAAACAGCTGATGTTATAAGGAGTAACTTGGGCGACTTTTAATTTTGAAAATACATATTTTATTAATATTAACAAAGTCAGATTAAAATAAGTCTGCTTATTGATGTTACGTACAGGTAATTTTTATTGAAATCCACGGGGACGAGGTCCCGGGCAAAAGCTAGTTAATAATGTTTTGACTTTTCATTATAATAATTATTATTAGAAGGCGTTATTTATCTCGTTCACTCGTGAGCCGTGACATGTATATTTGTATGCTTGCGCAGACTAAAAAGTTAATTAAATGAATTACTTAAGCCTTTTTCCCCATCAAGGCAAGGTATAGATCTCAATAATAATAATAATAATAATAATAATATCCATTTATTTCAGGCATCAAAGGCCCATAACTATAAATACAATACTATATTAATATAACTTAAAAATACTATAAACACATACAATTATATAACTATACTACACACGAAGTGGCGGCGTCGTGTTTCGCTGACTGGTGTCATTTAGTCTGCCACGAAACCGGCGATAAACAACACCCTTCGGCCATAACTCTTCTTTGAGGAACTTTTCAAGATGTTGAGTCGGAACACGCACCACGAACGAATTGAAGTTAGTGTTGTGACGCGGCTCCAACTTCTCGACCCTCAAAATCGAGTTGGTCTTCACACGCAGGTACTCCACGACCTCTTCAACCTTCGTGGAGTGGTGTAGTCTGGACACGTACAGCTGCGTCGTAGGGATTGCTGGACGAAGCAGCATGTTGGGTCCTACCAGCGCGGTACCGCACTGGTTCCGACAAGGAGGCTTCTTCTTCTTCTTCTTCTCTACCTTTATGAAGCCATCCTTGTCGCACGTGTCCTTCTCTGGACCCCGCCTTTTCAAAACCTTGTTAGGTTTCGACCGGCTCTGTTGACCCCCTTTTGTAGTCAGCGCTTGCTTTGCCTGCGAGTATTGTAACTCAGCAGGCTTGTTAGCGGCTAATATCGCTGCGTAGGCTCGCTTGGGGGTCGATGCACCTACACACGGCGTTGTCTCTACCGCTGTCGAGGCAGGGACGGCGGCGGCATGCGTTGCAAGTGCAACGCTTGCATTTTCGGCAGTCGGTGACGCAGTTGAGCTCGCTGACTCAAAACTGCATATGGAGGCGTTTTGTGCGCCGCGACGCGTGTTCACGTTAGCGGCGCCGGTCGGTGACCTACTTGCAGAAATTGCATTGCGCAACAACACTACTTCAGCGCGCAGATCACTTATGGTGTTATTCGACACCTCCAACTTTAGCTGCATCTCGGCCTGGCTTTGCTTCAGGAATGTAATGTCCTTCAGCAGCCTAGTGACGTCGACGTGATCGAAAGTGACGGGAGGCAGCTTATGCAGGTCCTTCGCCACGAATTCAGGCACATCGTCAGGGTCGGTCTCCTTCATCAGTGTTATGATGTCTTGGAGACTCTTCTCTGTACCGTCCCTTCGACGAGACGGCATCTGGCTGACTTTGCCGAGCGTTGTGAACAGCAGCAACTTGGCACTGCTAATCTCGTCCTCCTTGTACGAGGACTTGCAGATCTGCATGATGCTTACTTCGTCCATGTAGTCGATGGCATGTTTAATGAATGCCAATACTTCATTGGCTATGAGAGGTTGGGAACTCATAGCGGAAAACGGGCAGCGGCTATAGCCGCGCAGTTCGCGAATATAATATTCGTACTGTGCAGCGCAAGCGCGACCGTACTTGACCGCGCATCGCACTGTTATGTGAATGAACGTAATGTTTATTTCCTTACACCCCGCTAAGTGTTATGGGTTAACACGAATAGATATAACAAATTACAGATGTCTCATCACAAACACGGAACTAAAAATTTAAAAAACAGTTTAAATGTATTGATTTTTGTTACAGACGAACAACCAGACTAAAGAAAAAAAGAAGTCTCTACGCATATCATGGAAAGAGATCCCTCGCCTTATCTTACCCAAGTCACTATACTGCCCCAGTGGAACCACGAAAGAATTTCCCAATAAATCCTAGTATATATACATAGCTATTAAAATATTGAGATGACGTTAGAGAAATATAAATACATCTTTAAATTCTATTTCTGTCTACAAGTGTTATATTAAAATAAAGATTGATTTAACAGAAACATTTATTATTACACATATACATCATATTCACAGTAATGTACATTAACATAATCATGTAATCATTTGATTAATATTTACATTCTTGTTTAACTACCAAAAAGTTCATGTCTCTTACATAAGTCGCCCACTGTACTATCTTTTTTTGGAAGTCAAGTTTTAAATTTTTATTTTTGTATTCTAATGCTGTCCTCACAATATATCTGTTAAATTGGTGTACATGGGGATGGTTTACATACTCCTCTACTTCCATCCACTTGCAAATATTAATTTCTCTCTCAGACATATTAATTTCTTCTGATGTAGCCTTCATCATTAGAATGACATATATGTCAGAATTTCCAAACATCATGTTGTGTGTGTGTCTGAATGTGACAAGTGATTCAAATATTGCATCTATTCCAGTTTCTTCTTTAACCTCTCTGACAGCTGCATTGATTATATCTTCACCTGTAATAAGAAATAAGTAGTCTTTATTAGTACTCAGTGATCTGCAATATTGCCTGTGAAAGTTGTGCTCCTGTTATAAGGTGCAAACAAAGCAAAAGAAGTATGCAGGGATCGTAGCATATTCAAATCTATGGAGTAATCAATGTAATTGTTTTTTTGTATCACTTTATTTACATATAAATAAATATTTTCCAACATTTATTTATTATAATATCGAAATAGTTCTCACTGATGACTGAACTGTGTTTGTGTGACTGAACAACTCTGACAACAAGACTTACTCCCTTTCATTCAGGTAAACTAGGTATTTTTATTTACATTGGAGTGACTAAGTATTCTTTATAAAATACAACATAAAATGATTATAATAGAATTATTGTACTTGCCAGGATTTTAACCTTCTGCATAAGAATCGAGTCCATAAACCTCTGTACATCACCAAAATTTTAAAAAGTGAGTAGTAAGTATAAACTGTACAGCCAACCAGTGTCAGATACACTATTACTTACATAGAAAACTATTTCATCAACAATAACAATGTGGTTGTACTTCATTAATACTAAATTTCAATAAGAGAAGTGAATAAACATTACCTCCCTCTACATAGCCACCTGGGAGTTTCCAGTGGGGATACTCATAGTGCTTCTCCGATATTGCCAGAATGTTATTCTTATCATTAAACACCATGGCTCCAACTCCTAAGTTTGTATGGCAAGTTGGAGGTAGATTTGGCTTTGAATCCTTTGGTAGCCATTTATACATCATGACAAAGTCTTCTCTTGCATGATGAAAATTAAATCCTTTCTAAGAACAGCAAGCCTTTATTAAAAACAATAATAAAGTGGTGAACAACCTTATTCAAGAGTTGAAAATGCATGGGTAATGGTTGAGTAACAACTTACTTGTGCTAGGAGCGGGACACAGAAAGCATCTTTAACATTCACCTTAAACCATATACATCTGCGACCTTCAGATTCCCAGCAAACCAATGATTCTGTAACACAATAATTATTTATTGATTTTGGTTATGAACAATAATGGTAAGTAGCTACTTTACTCATTGCTTGGAAATACTTGAGTTACTTACCTACTCAATATTATATAATTTTTTTATTAGTTGAGTAACAATAATTGACTTTAGGTAAGTGTTTTATAAATAAGATTTTTTTTCAAACAATAATAGAATGTTAAAAATCAGATATTGTATGGCTTAAAAACAAATATTTTACATAAAACAAAAAATCACTTTTGTTGTATTAAATACCTACATACTTAATTGTATGTAACTACTTTTTTTTACATAACACACAAACACATTTACATAAACACCTTAATATTAACATTAGGCTCACAATTACCAATATTACCTCCATAATTAGGAAGTAAATTGTTTTAAATTATAAGTAAATAAGTAGCTATTTCAACTTCAAAAAGTACTACATACACACCTTCAAGCTTTTTAGTAAAGCCATTATGATCAAACTTCTCTTGCTTAGAGTCAATAGTTATGCCTTTGTATCTATCTACAGCACCTCGAAATATTTCCTGTGAGGCTGCACAAGAGTATGCAGAAGTATTAAATGTTCTGAAACCAAAATGTAAACAAACCTTGTTATGGTGCTCATGTACCTGCTAATCGTAGATTATAACCATTGTTCGAAGATTTTATAGCCCTGTTGCATTTAATTTGTAATTTATGAATAGGACACATTAAAAGCAAGAAAAAAATTAAAGCACCAAAATACATTGGAGGTTACCTACCCAGGGAATATTATTTTCCGAGATAAGCGCGTGCAAATAGATAGTAATCTAGACATGGCTATTGTAACTTCATATCACCTGAAAACAAGTAAATAATCGGACTGTTCACAGTACCCTTACAGTTCAATATCGTAGTTTATATGCGGTCGCTAATATAATACAGAAAGTTACAAGAGCAGAGTCCAATTAAGGAAACAAAGTTTTTTCTGTCGCTCTTCCTGTCACCTAAATGTGTATTTATCTCAATGCCTAAATGAGACACTGACATTTGACAGGTGTGAAATGTCAGTGTCTCATTTACCCATTTATATTTTTGGTCATGGTCATTTATCGCCAAAACTCTCTAATGTAATAGATTTTGAATACCAAGTAGTTCAGTACATCTGGTCTTAGATCTAGTCGTAGTTCTAGACTTAGAACATTTAACCAAATGCTCTGAGAGTTCTAGACCGATAAAACCATCTTTCAACCATAGTATAAAATACCAAATGCTAGCCATAGCGTTTTGAAAGTAAAAAGAAAACTACTTCTTGATTCTTCTTAGGAAAACAATATTACTGCGGCAGTAGTTTCTGAGTTAGGCAACGATATAAAAATACAGATATGTTCCTGGCGCACTTATTTCGGGCTTGCTGAGTGACGTTTTTATTGCTCGTGCAATTGTTTATTCACCAACACCCATGTTTATTCTTTTACTCATAATGTTATAATTACGCTAATTTTTCGTTCGGTTCATTTGATAGCCTGTTGACTTAGAATCTTCTATATATACTTTTCGAAATATCACTAGAGCATTTGGCTATATTTATGTTCTGTGCACTGGAGTATTTCTCTTTTTATTTGTTTCTCATCATTCGTCTCATGTTCTTGTATTGTAATCAAATTTACGTAAGGTACTTTCCTAGGAAAGTGGTGGAAGGGAGGTCAACGCTCCCCCTCCCCCTTGTTAGTGGTCAGTCATCAATTACTACTACATAAGAATTATTACTTGTTACGACAGTTCTGCTCTGATCTTATTAGGAGTTCCGTTCCATATCTCTAAAGCATCTTAGGCATAAATGACAAAGTTCTGAGGTAACAAACATAAACAAAAATACAGTCGAGTTGAGAACTTGATTCTTTTTGAAGTCTGTTGAAAATGGATCAATTTTTAATTAATCTGTGGTACATATATAAATAAATACGGTGTTCCTGTCAAAAGTCAGCTGAGCCCTTCGCTGAGCCTTGCACGGCCGCGAAACAGCCGTCCCAAGTTACATGTATACGTTTCGGCGACACTTCATTTAGGCCTAACATCCAGTTAAACGCAAACTTATAAATTACGCTTTTTGTAATAGTAGTACGCATTCAAGACTAAGATTTGAGTTAAATGCAGGCTCTACAAAAATTGAAACAAGTTACCACCTAAAGAAAAGAAAAAAAACAGGAAAAATATAGTCTAATATAAATATGGGGACTTCAACATTTAAAGGTGTTACAGACAGGTACAATGGCATTACAGTAGATTCTCAGGAAGAACCTTGCGAACCAAGTAATTTTATAAACCAGTTACATGGTGAGTTTTCGAATACTAATAGTTATAAAACAAACAAAAAAAATAACCTAGCTATTGTGCGTGAGACTTGTGTTGTATTACTGTTATCCAAGTTTTATTTTCAGATTCCATGAAAGAGTGGTCTGAACAGAAAAAGCGATGCATATGGTTCAGGGTTAACATCAAAGATGCAGCTTGGGTACCACTATTAGCAAATGTAAATACTTTAGTTTATTTTTTTTGTTCAGTGTTAATTACACACATATACATCTATTCATTACATTGAATTCTAAATTTCTGTTGTGTTATAACAGAAATGTAATGCTTTTTATGCTATCACAGCTAAAAGGGATAGTGTTAAAAAGCCACAGAGGAGCCTTTGCTGGAAGGTGTATCTATAACTTTTAGCCTAAGTAAGCTGTAGTTATAAAATAAACAAGCAACAACTAATTTAAAATTACTTGAAATCTAAATAAATTAATATGTACAAGTCATGTTGTATATATTTATACTGTTAGCAGATGTGATTGTTCCTTTTGTAGTTTTCTTGCACAGGAGACAATTGCATACATTGTTACTGATTACTCACAATTAATTTTCTTTTTCATTTAGGAAGGTTTTAACTTTCACCATTCCCGAGGAGATTTTGTGATGATGTACAAATGGCTGCCTACAGACAGTACATCAAACTTGCCACCAGCTTGTCATACAAACCTTGGTGTGGGTGGGATGGTGTTTAATGATAAAAACCAAATATTAGTTGTGGCTGAAAATTATATAGAATTCCCACATTGGAAACTGCCTGGAGGATATGTGGAAAGAGGTAAAATATTTACATATTCTTACAATTGACTGCTTGACTTGACCTCTTACAAAATGTTTGCATAATTTTAGGTGAAGATATCAAGGATGCAGCTGTAAGAGAAGTTAAAGAAGAGACAGGAATCGATTCAACTTTTGAATCAATGGTGACATTGAGACACACACACAATATGATGTTTGGTAACTCTGATATATATGTAATTGTTGTGTTAAATGCCACATCAGAGACCATCACTAAATCTGACATGGAAATCAAAGCTTGCAAGTGGATGGATATAGATGAATATCTTAATCATCCACATGTTCATGATTTTAATAGATTCATAGCTAAACAAGCTTTAGACTTAAAGGCTAGAAACCTCAAACTGAGTCTCCGGAAAGAGAAACTTAAAATGGCACAAATATCACGGGAAATGACTTCTCTTGTTTTAGAAGATGCATGATCTTTTTACAGGTAACATGGGTATATTCTTCAGGGTCAAGTGATAATAGTAAAGTGATAGTGATATCTTAATATGTTGATGATAACAATGTGATGTTGAGTGATTATGTATATATATATTTATATATACATAATATAATCACTACTTGATATTTAGTGTTATCTCACTATAGGTACAAAATAGGCTAGTAAAAATAATACTAAATCCGAATAAAATCATTACCATGTATTTATGATTATTATCTGTATGTATGTTACATAATTCAGTTTTACAATTAATAGTATATACTATTATGGAAGTTCAAAAATATATTTATGTACAACATAAGTTCCAGTAATTATCTATAAATTGTCAACTGAATTACTATAATAAAAATGTACCTAATGATTTTATGACTATAAATTTGTTATAAATAAATTAAAAGTTAAACAATTTTTACAAAGTAATCTTTCCACCTAATATAGTATTTATAACCTCTTAACAGTTTTAAAATGACAAAGCAGAAGCAAAGTATGATATTTACATAGCAAGTTCAATAAATTGACCTCTTACATCATTGTGTTGTGTCTACATCCATGTGGCAAAATTGTTTCAGCTAATTATTCTGCAACTAGAAATGGTTTTATAAAACTCCTAATACTTTTAAACACTGAAATGTCTTCCGATGCATTAATGAGTGATTTCATCATGGGCCATGCGGTGAGCAAGGTGATTACAACACATGTGTAGTATCCTATCACAATGGTTACATTAATTGTAATATGTGTATAATTAATGAATTACAATAAGCTCTTTTAAGAGCGTTCCATGCCAACCCATACACTAGTTATTTTTAATCACGCTTTTCATAAGTTGATTTATTTTAGTTGATCTGGATATCATTTTCCAATTATGCTATAACATTTTTAGAAAACCCTAAATAAAAATAATGTAACAATAAAGTCACTTGAACTTATAAAGTTCATAAATAGGAATATAATTAGCATTTTTGATAATGGTATTTTATGGAACAGAAGGCCAATCAATTAAGTGATAAATTATAAAGATTTCATACTATTGAACATTGCCAGTTATTACACAGAAGTTAGTTAGATGAGTGACATATATTGAGGGAAACCACAATATTATTAAACTTTGTTTTAAAAAGGATTATGTATACAATTTTTAATTGATGCCAGACTTAGTTGATATGTCCATGAAAAAAAAAATGCAATATTAACTGATTTCCATTCACTGATTCAATCTAAGTCTGGAGCGGCACCATTTCGGCCTACATACTCTCCATCTTCATCGGAACTGTCTGCTTCACCTATAATAGATTTCAGGATGCCTCCAAATACTGAATTAGGATTCTTGTTGTCAGGTGGTATTTCTATACCAAACCATATGCGACCAATGTTGTCTAGATATACAGAATAGTTTGGATCCCTCTTAATACTTATAGCATACCAGTTTCTTAATATTTTAAATTGATTTGCATGTTTCCTGTAACAAATAAGCATTGGATAAATATGTATAAAACTTAATACACTGATGCGTTATTTTTCACTAACACTTGATGCATTTAAATACATATTCAACAACATTTAACATTTATGATCATGCTATTTAAAATGTATTAAATCATTAATTACCACACAACAGAAACAATTAAAAAACTATCATGCCTGTGGTGGTGTTTAAAGTGTTAAAAAGTATTACATGGTTTTCAATGAAAGGCAAATAAACAATATGACACATTTAACTTGTCACAAAACAAACAATGCAAAAAGGGAGCCTATATCATGATGAGATGACTAAATCTGGATAATGCTGATAAATAAAAAGAATCTCTTTAAATAATTCAGTTCTGTTTTGTATACTTACTGTTCGACTGCTCTTAATAGAAACCACAGAAAGTTTAATAATGGTAGTAAGTATGGTGGGCCTTTATTATTGTTAATTTTGGGATGTAGGCCTGTATATTTATCGAAAGTTTCTGTAGCCATTTGAATGTTGCGCAGACAGAGAATCTGCAGAACAGGCTGGGCAATAAACAAATCTATTTCAGACTTGAGTCCCTTAGTTGTATGTAGTTCCACCAGCATACTAGCATATGCTGAGCCATCACTTGAATGTAAGAAATGTCTGTGTGCAGCTGTGTATTTTTTTTCTTTCCAGTACACTTCAGCAATTTTCTGAAATAAATTCAAAGGTGCAGGTAATACAATTAAAATAATAATTATGATAACAATTGTAGGTGGCAGTAATTAGGTAGATCTGTCAATTATTTAGGTAGTAAATATTCCTCATATTATTATTTAATTAATGTTGATTTAATCAAGGTTATTGATAGGTATATCCTATTTATTGTTTACATACAAATACAATTTAGTACCCCCATCTATTGATTAAACAACAGACACTAGTAATTAGTAAACAGAATTATAAGTTTTGTGTTTTGCAAAACATTTATTTATTTACCTTGTGTAGTAATGGGTGTCCCTTTTTGTTAGTGTCCATTGACCATTTTACAGCATTAGTCAAGTATGATTCCCTCTCAGGAATACTCGAACTCATCAATTCGAAAAGCTTTCCTAATTTTTCAATCCAATCCTGGCATGGCTCGGTTTCCGATTTATTCAAGACGTCTATGAGCAATATTGCCAAGTCTGCTCCACTACCCTGCTGATCGCGCTGTAGCAATAATGTAGAACCTTTGTACAATAAATTTAATAGATCCACGTACTTCTTTTGACTAAGATATCTGAAAAAGCATAACAAATAATAATAAATGCATGCTAACACCAAAATAATAAGTACTGAGTCCGAATGTGATGTACCTGAAATATAAGGTTCTATACATTTGATGTGCCTCATAATATTGACCAGAGTTTACAGAAGCCTCTAGCTTATCAAGGACTCTCACAACTCCTCTTTCTCCTCGTGCAGCCATAATTTAATTTCTAGAACAATCTGTTTTTCTTCTATTTCTATTCACATACACCAATTTACGCCATAACCACGAATCACGAATTGTAAGTGTTAGTTTTTAATCTAACTGGCTTGGATACATAGCGATTTTGCTTAATACAAAATTTCTCCAAATTATGTGAAATAATTTTAAATGAGCTTAAAGGCGCAGTTAGGCCTATTAGTAGCTGTCCGGTGAGTTTTTCAACGCTCAATTCACAGATTCGACTACCACTTGAAAATTATGATGAACATGAATGGACAACCATGTTCGACACAAACCTAGTTTGCATATGTAATGAGCTCGAAGATTATGCACCTACGGGGCTATATTTATTTAATTTTACACTAAGCTGTGTTAAAATAAGAATATTGGATAAATAATATTAGTAGCTTTGAACTCTCACAGTATTTTTTTGCAATTTCAGACCATGACGTGACAGTTTTTTACATAGTTTTCACCTTTCGCTACTGTCTACCATAAATATAAAAAGTAGAAATGTAATTAAAAAGTTTATTTGTTTTTGTAACTATGTACTTATTCGATTCGAACCTTAACATGTTGAACCTACAAATTTTATGTTTTTGTTACATGGTTACATTAGTGAAAAAAGATAACGTCTTTATGGTTCTTTCTTGATGTTGATATTATGTGGTTATGTCTGTACTGTCTAGTAATATTATCAATAATTTTATCTTGGGACAGCTCACACAAGCCACAAAGTCATATTCTGATCCCAAACTAGGCAGAGCCTGTATTTTGGCAAAAAGACAACTGATAAACATACTTATTTTTTACTAAATTATACCCATAGTAGTTTATGGTTAAGTCTAGAGATTTGATTATTTATTTAGTAATTTCCTTGTCTGATATTATAATATATTGATTAATTTGGTAACTCAACTTACTGTTGTAGGTAGTGTATGTAACACTACCTAATCATAACTTAGTGCTGCTTAGTGCATATAACTTTGGAACTACTTGGTACCTAATTAAAATATATGCTATACCCTCAGGCTATACCCACTTACTCTTTATATGAGATTGCAGAAGAATATGTACACTACCTATTGTAGTGTGGTATACATAGAGTACATCCAGACAATATTCAATTATGTTTGCTACTACTAAGACAATATAAAGTTCTGATTTTTGCTTACTTATCAAAGCTAAAATAAAGATGACTTATGAACCGTAACAGTTGTAAAGGTGCTCCCTCTAATTTATTCATTTGTTTAATAAAATCTTTATTGTACACCATAATTACATGCAAAAACGATGAAAAGTAACTAATGTTTATCTTCTGATTATCTTTCTCACTGATGTAATGCTTGACTCTATAACGTTACACACAGTTACAAACAAATGCTCCTGGTGAGGAAGCACCTTGTAGGTACATAGAGCACCTTAGTATATATCTAACCACTTTAAGGGTACGTATGTTTTGCCAAAATTTTCCCTTTACATCGTGCGGATGAGTTATGGATGGATTTATAGAATAAAACTCCTTTCTGCCACTGACAAAGTTGTAAGAGGTGACAAACCTGGCACGGACTCGAGTAGAAGCAATAGTCTCGCCATTAACAAACCTACTTCATGTAATAAGCGAGTCTTGTAGTAAGCAGTTAAACATGGGATTAGGTAACTAGTTACTACCTAAGTACCTAAGTGCCTATCAGTTGAATTTCTGATGGTGGATCTGGATAGTGATACCTATCTGTTCGTTTTATTTAGTTTATACGTACTACTTAATACATACAATAAGAATATAACTAGTTACGTAGTTTCGGACACTGTAGTGTACGTAGCATACGGGCTGATTCCTAACTCCAGTGGACGTAGTTCAAGCATAGAGAAGAGGAGGATCATGTCCGCAAAAGCCGACCAAGTATGTGCTAAGTAAATAGCTTGATTTGTTTGACGTTTAACTAAATATAAAAACGTGCAAAAAGTTTCGATATGTTTCGCTCGTTGGCCACCTGCGATGCAGCGATGCTTGAATGCGGGCTTCTTTTGGTATGTCAATGACTTGTGATACATTTACAGTTCCTTAGGATAGAATGGATCTGGTACCGAAAGCTGGAAATGATGATCAGCCAGCATCCATATAAAAACTACTAGGACGGCAATAGGTACGTAGATATAAGACAAGAACATGTTACTACAGCTAGATATGTACTTACATCGACACGTAACCTCAAAAAGCAATTTAAGTAAAGGTCTGAAATAAATTTGCATAGCTTATGTTTTATTTATAAACAAAACCAATAAATTGACCGATTAGTGATGTAAGAAATTGTCACATTGCAACTAGAATCAGTAAAATATTTGTTCGCAATGGTAAATCTTGATAAATAATACATTGGGTAAGGATTTACGTAGCAGCAAAGAAAAGACAGGTTCTGGGGCGATGCCCCTAAGGAGTCGTTTGTTTTATTCATGGATGAGCGTTTGGTAGATATGCCAACGCACGTGAGAAGCCGTCTAAAGCACTCAAAGTAAATAATTAATTTACACATAAGCTCGAGCCAACACCTAATCAAGCATTGACAAATAATATTTGTTGTAATACGATTGATATTGTAACCCTTTCTAAATTCATCATGTAAGCTATGCTGGTTGAGAATCGATTCACGTATGGTTACCTAATACCTACTAGTCCCAACGATGAATAATTTGTTGGACAATTGACGTTCTTTTTCTGTGCTGTAAAGCAATTACTGTTTACCGCAATGCGGTTGTGATTTTTTTTCTCAGTCGATATCGGAGTACGTAACTATTTACCAAAAAAAAAGAAGAGGCCAATTATAAACTATAGGTACCTATAAAAAATCGAATGGCAGATTTGTAAATAGCATACTTGATACTCATCTGCAAATTGTCACTAACTAGGTAATCATCTTTCTGTTTTGAATTTATCAGATTGAGAAATTATTAACCAGGTAGATGGGTATGTAGCGTACCTAACGTATAAATGAACGTATCATTATAGATAGCTATAGCCGATGGTGAGCTATACTTAAAGGTAATATGTATCCATTTTATTGGTAAACTGAGTAACATCCCAAAAGTTAGTCTCAGAGGAACTGTTGTTATTTAATTATAAACTCTTATAAGAGAAGGGCGGGCTGTTCGATAGTGTTATTAATGATGAAGTATTAACGAATAGTGATGGATATACATATAAAGAGATTAAGCAGTTTGGTGTTACAAGCCAAACGCATGATAGCTGAAAGTATTTGAACGTTAAACTCATTAGTTACTAGCAATACGCTAGCTTTTTGTAGTTCTTCTGTAATTTTACCAGCTGTAAAAATCTCAAACAAAAAAATAACATGAAAACCAATAGTTACAGGCCTACTTATAAGCTATGAAGAAGGTGTAACCGTAAAATTTGGAAGAGTATGGTGGCCTTCGTTCAGAAAGGTCATATTGCACATTTGTTAACCCGGAATCGCCTCGCCTCGGGATAAGCTCGAACCGGCGAGCTGTAAGCGCGGCGTCGCGTAGCCGTAGCCGTGTCGATGTATCGGAGCAGCTGATCCGCTTTGCTTATGTGCTTACGTAAGGTTGATGACTGTTTGAAGGCGAGACGAAAGGCGATACCGCGATGGTCCTTTTCCGAATTAATATGCTTGCTATGACCCTTAATGGTACATCATCTGTTTCGACACTTTCAACGGCCAGTTTATAGCAGGTATTTGATTTTGTAAATGAGACAATGTAATTGTAAAGTGGGATTTTTGTCCAATTTGTAATTTTTTTTTCTTCTATTATATTAGTTCTTTGTTATCGCACAATGAAACTCTGTATATTTATTATTTTGTACTATATTTTTTAAATGAGTAACCTTTGGAGTTTCTTGCCGGTTCTCCTCCATAGGATTGACATTAATTTTGGAATCGTGCAACTAGCATGATAACGTTTCATAAGCACCTGTAATTAGTTTACATGAAGTAAATAATTTAGAGTTTGAATTTGATGACTAAGGTATTTTAAATCTTGACTACATACATATAGGTAGAATAGGTAAAGACGTTAACTATATTTGTTCTTTCTATTCAATAGAAAATATCAATTGTGATTTGATTTATACCCACACAGGGTAGAACAGTACAGTAGGTACAAACTATGAATACACAGGTGACCACAATAACTTCAGTAATACTTAATAAGATATTTTGCTTACCTAAGAACTAACAATACGTTTTAAAATTGCACTGTTATGATACTGAATTTCTGGTAAACCGGTAAGAACAAGCTGCATACTAAATATGTATTTTCGACCGATCCCTTAGGCCACGTCAACAAAGCTGCGGACACAACGTAGAGATATTAGAAATTCTTTAAGAACATAAGTTTGTTGTTATAAGGATTTTTTACATAACATAGTATTCTCGAATCACGTGGAAGCCGTTATTTATTTGTTTCGTACGGTATTATTTATTAATAATTCCATTGATTTCATCTTTAACAAAGCAACGGCTGCATCACTTTGGAATGAGGCCAAAGGATCTCCAGCCGGCAATTAGAGTCTTTTAATGTCTGTGAAATTCAGTTGGAGAGTTTTTAAGCCTCGTAATTAATGGGTTTTTTCTTAATTTCATTTGGCGTTAGCAAGTTTGGAAAATAATATTAGGTGGCTCGAAGCTAGTGGTTACTACAAAGCATACCAAGTGATGTTAATAAAAAAATATCGATGAAGGCGATATTGTTTTTGAGAATAGTGGCATTATTCTCACTAACAAAGTCGCATAGCGCATTGTAATAAAGGTATACTTAGCATATATGGAGTCAATTAGTCGCAGATTATGCTTGAACCTAATACGTCTCGTAAAACTACTATACCTAAACTGTAAGATACATAGATGTACAAAACTAATTCAGTTTATTATCATTTGAGGAGATAGCTACAGGTTTTACTAGCTTTTGCATACAGAATAGCACTCGTTCTGTAGGTTAAAGGCTACAGTGCTCATATGTCGTGTACGTGGTAAGCTTACCTTATAAACATGTTTTACTCTCTCCTGCCACGGTTTTAACATGCACAATTGTACAGGTACATGCAAGACATTTGACAATGTTTATATAGATTAAAGATTTATGCTTCAAAAGTACCTAATCCCTTGAATTGTAAGCAAGGTCGTCGAACCACTGAATTAAGCTACAATTTGCCTAATGGCTTAATACTTGTACATGAAATGCACTGAAATAAAACGATTTTACGGATTTCATCGCGGTTTATTTGATATTTATTACCCGACGTTTGAAATCCTTTACGGGATTCATGGTTGTGGGCAGACTGGCCGTGAGTGTCCATACATTTCTACCGTGGTTCCTATTATGATATGAGTATTTTTTACAATTAAAGCGATAATTCATAATTAAGGTTTAAGTCAATCGGATTAAGGCTGAACAAAGATAACTCGTTTCATATTCTATTAAGGGGATTATTTTACAAATTATGTATACCTATAGGTACGTAAACATTGTATTAAACATTACGAAACGGTAATATACTAAGTGTTTCTGTAGTGAGATACTTACTAATGAGTAGCCAGCCATCTACACGCCATTAAAGTTTATCCAACTCAGCCCTTTGAGTTCGTCACATTCGTGCAAAAACAAAAAGTTACCACAAAGCTGTTTCTCTCACAAGGATCATATAATCGTTTTGTTTGTCAGTTACATCCAGAGGTCGAATAACATTTGTCGGCGCAAAAAGTTCAAATACAGATTCCGTACAGTATAACGTCACTAGTGGTTGAGAAGCGTGAATAAATTTTGCTTTGTTTGGTTTTCCTCGGTCAGGAAATGCCAAGAACAGCGGAATGCTAAAAATAAATAAAGATGGATACGCCGTGCCAGCCCTCTGTCTGAAATTCAAACAGCTCGCTAGTGCGTCTGTTACATTCATATGCAAATTAAGTTTGCGAGTGCTAAAATTACGCCTTTTTCATTGGTGTTTATTTTTATCCTTCGTATTTAAGTAGTTATAAATTAATATTGCACGTGAAAATGACATTAAACTATGATATTTTATGCTGCTTGGTCACTGAATTTGCTGCGATGAGAAGGTAGTGTTGCGAGCTCCTTTATTCCATCTCATATGTGAATAACTCGCTCGAATATGGTATTTAACTAAATCTATAATACAGAAGCTGTAAGTGGAGGTTTAAACATGTCACAGTATTATAAAGAACCTAGACTTTTAAATAAAACCCTAGAATAGTCAAACATACAAATACTAGTGATGATAATGAGATGACACCTAAATAGTGTCTACTACTGTCTACAGATGAAGACAATATATTTTTTACTATATCAGTCATTTATTTTATATACCTAGGTTGTCATCCACTGAACAAGTAGAGCTTTTGTCTAAGTCCTGAATTTCAACTTAAACATGCAACATACCTATGATGGTATTTGAGACCTTGTTAGCTTAAGTAACGTCTGTGTAGTATTTACATATATACCTACTAAACTATTAGGTATTTCTTTACGTTCGTGATTCGTTACAGAAAGAATATTGCGAATTGAGGCGAGAATCTGCTTAGCTGCTTTACACAGATGGTTAGAAATGTGTTGTGTTGTATACTTGACATTCACATAAAAATTAATACACTACTTATCGAATTTTAGGTTTTAAGTTATGCTTCTGTTATCCATAAATTAAAATTCAGTCATTGGATCTACTGAGATTAACTTTAAGCGTTTTGATTACTCGCACAACGAGGAAAAGGAAATTTAATAAAGCCAGTCGTGTATAGACCTTAATTTGTGGATATAGTTCGTCTCCAAATATCATTTGCGGTTAAAGTCGGTCGTTATAATCCTCCGCATTTAGTTCATGTAATTACAAAAGTTTTCATGCTGTTGAAATTGACTTAAATACTCGTTATAGAACAGCTGTCTCCGAGTACATTTGCAGCCGACCGAACGACGAAACGTTTTATATAGAAATACCTGCCAAAAATAAAGTGTTAAGAGTGCACTTACATTAATTATTACGGTCGCGAATGTTTCAATTACGTTTTACGGCCAGTTTGTTCAAGTAGCTGTTTCAACAAGGCTTTTTTTTCTTATTATTAAAGTGTTTCAGAAAAGGGTTTTGCCATAGATGTGGAAGGGATAATGGCAACAAGCATGCTGTATGTCTTAAGTTATTTCTACATTATAAATTAATTATTAGTAACTTGAGTGGAAAGTGAATAAGCACTATGGAGGTTGCCCGTTTTTCAATTTTCTTTCCGTCTTATGTTTGCCTGTTTGTCTAAGTTAGTTAGCTACCTGTGTAAAGAGGTACGCATATAATTCTTCAGTCGTAAATAAATTACTCGTCGAGTACATCGTTATTATGTTATCCGCCTTGTTGATACTAATTAGCATCGCGTTCGTACGACATTCACCGTCAGTGGATGCTCACGAACTAATAACTACTCCAAAATCTCGTTGAGTAGGTGCTTACTTGTGGCTCGCGGCTTTGGAGTTAAAATACACATCAACATACCTTCAAATTACGTCGTTATTTGTATATTTTCGGGTTTGACTGGTAGTGACTTTATTCATTTGCTTCGTGTGTTATACACTCAGTTATATACCTAATTCTAAATTACATTTAAATACTTACATGACTACATATTTAATTACATAGGAGTTATTACCGTCTTCTGCGAATTGTTTATTAAGCTGAGTTCAATTATATCTAATCTATATTTTTTATTAAAGTCCCCTGAGTAATAACGTGTATTTTTTTTAATCATATTTTTTCTGTATTAATAATAGTATTTCTGTAGTAATTGGGCGGAAGAAGGGTGTGGTTTATAATATAGGTACCTATTGAAGTTTATAACACCCCCTATTTGAGATCATGGCAAACGCTTGAAAGTGACATGAGAGTATGAAAACGCCAGCGAAGGGATTGACGGGGTGTATACTTCCATTCCGATATGAGGTATTCGCATAAATCCTCTGTTCTATATTCAGGACGGATTTGTATACGTATCCACCGGTAAAATATTCCAAATTTCAAGTACAGTTAGACCGACATGGAGATCGGTATCAAACAGACTCAGGAACTCACGTTTCAAAGTTCAGATTGCGACCACTAGAACGATGAAGCACTCAGGCAGCAGTTTGTGACGTACTTAACGTTACGTCTTTATTGAAATAAGAGAATACTTCCCGCCTCACGGGCGAGTAACTTTGTTCGGAAGAACAGGAAAGGGAGATTTGTCATTAGAATACGTGAATGTGCCGTGTGTTGTGTATTGTAAGCAAATTAATTGTGTGATTATTGGTTAATCAGTTAAAAAACAATAGCGTGCCATTTCAAATTCAATGGATGTCTGCGTTGGAGGATTGTGTACAGTCTACACCATAAAATTATTTTATATCAAATATCACGTACCGTGCGTAGTACATCTACATTTCGCCAGGCCCCATTGTAATACGGGGCAAGCCGTCAACCAGGCAAAAATCTAGACACCGTGCTGCTACTGAGAATTATTTAATGTAAAACCCAATAACGCTTTGCTCGACCCGGGATTCGAACACAGGACCTCATACTAAGCAGTTGCGCTTAGCGAACACTTGACAAAAGGAGAATGAACGAAGCAGTCATGACGCAAAAATGTGTCTATTTTAAACACTATCTATCAGAAAACCAGACGGTACAAAACGAATTTTAAATATCGTCATACGTAACTTATCTTTTATAGCAAATACTTCACACAGTTCTCATAAATATTAATACACTCATAAGAAATATTTCGTACGTTACCTGAACCAACACGGTATAGTTAATTACATTAACGCCATTTCGTCGTCACGTAAACATCATTTGCTATTCAACTGTAAAATCTAGTAAGTAGCCGTCCTAATTAACACTTTGTGCACAGTTGATATAATTACCATGGGCCCGAGTCGCGAGTTACCCAGCAGTTACATTAAGTACATTTGTGAACAGCCCGACACATGCATGTGTGTATAAGTACGTAACTAATAAGACTCCTCCATCATATTCAAGAGAGCAATTAAGAAGGCTGTACATTCGTCTACACCAGAATGTCTGGTCTGCATCGCTCAGTTGCAAAAATGTGCCAGAACTTGAAATAGAATTGTAAATATCATGGTGTCGTGTTGTGGTGTGAATGGTACACTGACCTATTTATTTCAGACGCGGTAGTTGTGTGGTTGGGATTTACGTAAACCGAATAATGATAATTAATTGATAATGTACTTACCTACCGTTCTACATACGGATATTAATCTCTGCGTGTTTACCTATGCAACATGCTTGTTTAATAGATACCAAGTCTTTAGCTAAGCTCTAGATTATTTATGTGTTGGCCTCCTCTAATTGGTTCACGGCATAGCAAGGTAACCTACGTCATACTTACAAACAATTATGTCTGTGATCCCCTACGGGTTAAGTTAGGAGCCTACACAGTACACACCTATACTTTACTATTGGTCTATCATAAATATCATGTAAGTGACAATCCTATTGTCATTTATCGAACCCACATAAACTACATCATCTACCGAAATAGTCATTATTAAGTACCTTACAGGCGTGATGTTATGGTATATTCTGTCTGAAAAGATCATCATCACAAAATCGTTTCAGTTTTTATACAATATAGAATAGAGTACAACACCACTTCCACGTAATAGAAGCAATTAAGATATGATTATTTAAAAGAAAATTATTCACGATTAAAATTCTCAGAATTAGATAAGTAGTAGATTAGGTAATTAGTCTCAGAAGTAGGAAATCAAAATCGTCGCGATAAGGACAAATAAGATATCAGTTGATGGCAACACTGAGATATTTTCCGTAAGCAGTATTCAATGCTTGAACCATTTTTCGTTACACCTTTCTATTTCATTGGTGTACGTATTCTTGTAAATGTATTAATTTGTAGATCTGAATATCACTAACATCAATATTGATTGATTGCTTTAAAAACTACAAAGATGTTACACCAACCTTCATCGTGTTTGTCGAGGCATCAGAATAATTGTTTTCCTCCGCCACTTCTTACAATGATGTGAAAAAACGAATCCATTATGTTTCCGTCATCCGTTGATTAATGTGCTCAATGATTCATGGCTAAATAACTGAAGCTAATTAAGTTTTCGGGCACAGTAGCCATTTCATACACAATTTTATTCTTTAATAAATGTTGAAATATTTGTTAGCGTGCAAATTAATATTGCATTGTTAATACGGTTGATATTTCATGGATCTCTACTTGTGATGTCTGCTTTTGTTAATATTATATACCCGTACGTCATCAGCCAATCAATAATTATTATCACACGGTTGATATAATATTAATCCAGGCAGATATTAATACTAGTTGTTCATATTTTGGTACATTTCTAGCTTTTCTCTTATTAATTTGAATGTTGTAGCTAATATGTAAGATAATTTTACACCTTTATATTGGTCCGATTTTCAGAAAAGATTCAATTTTACTGCATTTCAGAAAAAATGACTAGATATAAGTTAAAATAAGCCTGCTGACGGACTTGTATATGTTTAACATATGCAGGATAATAACGAGTTTTATTCTGTACGACCACCTTTTTGTTTTCATGAAGACTAGACTTATAGAGGTAGAGTTCGATGTAGAGTTCAATATATTCAGAGACTGCGGGGTTGCATCGCTCTATACATTGTGTGAGTGGGAGCTATGTTCGTAGCTAGCAGTCTGCGGTGACACTGTGATAAATTGAACCACTCATTGGAGCACTTATCGCATCCTGAGAAGGGCTTATCTCTATAGATACGACTAAGTAAGTTGAAATCGACACTTACGAAGTGAAATGAAAATTTCGTTTAAATAATGTCTATTAATAACAATTGGTAATGTAATTAAGTAGACTTTGGTACTTTTAAAAGCCTCCAGACGAGCTTAAACAAGTGCGCACCTTGGGCAGCCAACGTCCGCTATCAAACTCTTGACTAATTAACATTTTTTGACATGAGGGGGACAAGTAAGAAAAAACAATCACATGTGGTGATAAATGTTCTCCACTTATGCGTGTGATAAGCCTTGGCTTGCAGTGCCACATTTATCACCTTCAACAGTATTATTGTAATATTAATAACTTTAAAAACAATTATTATCAACCCTAGCTCCGGAGGCCCTCATATTTCAGCTTGTAGTTTTTATTCGCGGTCCCATTTGTTATTACAATGTCTAGCATAAACAGAAAGAAAGACATATTTATTCTGGCACACAATTCATAATAAGCGAAAGAAATGAGAAAACTGTAAACTAAAACGATGCCAGAAAAGGTCCCTATCTTAGCATTACGCTGCGGAACTTACATACTGCAGCGTATACATATGGACAAGACATAGCAAAACAAGACTAGTAATGATACCATACATAATAAAATATGTTGTAGACTTCTATAATTATAAAATAATTGTCAATACATAATATTATCAATAGGAAGTACCTTTATAGAAGTAATTAAAGCACAAAATTTACGTAGATTTGCTTTAGTTATGATCACGCACACAAAGGCCAATAAATAGTAGTCATGTTCGTATGTCTTGTGTGTGGCTTTGTCTTTGAACATGTTTTAGAATAATTATAGAGTCTGTTACATTTTGGGCCCTACTTTTGAAGCATTTCACTAGAATATTCTATAAGTAAGTGTTTGGTAACCTAAATAACATTATCACAGTACACACCTTTCATTTTGTAGGCATCCAATAAGATAAGATTGCACGCACGAACTCCATCGCACGAAAAATAGCTATGACTGATTCTAGTCTAGATATGATTCGTGCACCGCAATACAAAATTGTTTCAGATCCGATATAAAGTATCCATAGACAGTTTCGAATACATAAATAAAAAACGCTAAAAGCGAACCCCTTATTTACTTACAATAAATAAGCATTACATATTCAGAGTATAATACAGTGTGAAATATTATAAAGTCGTCGGTACCCTTCTAAGATTTGGCCAACCCTTCTTTTCTACTGGGTGTCGTAAAACGCGATTAAGATATTAAATCAGGTAAGTGGGCAAGAAAATTAACCGGTACCTACACGTTACAGAAATCTGGTCCCTCTAAGGGTTATGAAAGTCCTATTTATGACAGTAACATTTCGCATTATACCCACGGACAGACAGATGAATTAAGTCATGGGCTTGTTAATGAGAACACAAAAAGTCCCTTTCCACAACACAAACTTTGGTTCTTGTCAGTAACGCATTAGGACGCAGCATAGAAATATTGTAGATGGTCCAGCTACAATTATTTATTCATTATCAAGTTTGCAATATTTTGCAAATGCTCGTCGATAAATCTGTAATATTGATTTTTGATTTCAAAATAATTATTCAAAACAGTATTTTCAACGTAGGTCACTTTAGGTTAAAGACTAAACAAATTAAGTTCATTCTAAATGTCGGTTTTCTAATTTGCAGAACTATTCAAGCGAAACTGAAGCCAAATCTGACAGGGAAACCATAAATTTTCTAATAACGTAATCCAGAAGAACAAGAACGAAACGTTAAGCCCACAATCGATGGCAAACGGAAAGGATAAAGTAAAAAAGAATCCTTGAAATTTATGAAATTTCTTAAAATGCTTATCTCAGTGAGTTATTGGCACCGTCCCAGCCAGTGAGCAAAGAGATCTTGTGAGCGTCGCGAATTCGCGCCGATATCCACGACGTTAAAAGAATGGTGTCTAGCATTCCTTTATCTTTACAAGTGCTATTTTATTGCTGTCTGTAATTAAACTATATGTGGGATACATTAAAATGGCCTCTACAAGTGGCAAGAGTATTTAGAAGGGTAATCTGCCGTGCTATTCTAAAGACATTATTTGCGAACTCAGTTCAGAACCCGCGGTGAGACTTGACACTAGCGCTTACCAAGACCGTAGAGATGACTTTCGTGATGATATTAGTGTTTCAGAATAGCACAGCTGAACTGTTAATTTTATCAAAAAGATGAATATTTTAAGAAAAGCGTCCAATTCCTACTGAGGTAATATCTCAATTTAATCAAATCTTTATTAACATTTTAGCTCGACGTAAATTGACTTTATTAAGATATTTCACAAAATCTTTGTTAATATTGTAACAGTACCGAATAATTCGCTCCAGCCTTATCTTCACAAAGCAGCCGCACCGCTGACCCTTTGACCGATGAAAAAATAACTCCACGCGATCTCCTGTATATTTAATTGACCACCAGCAAAATAAATGAGAGCGTGACAAAAAAGTACAACAAATGAAGAGTTTTGCACCCTGTAATGATGTAGGTAACGAACTGCGAAACTTTGTTTGCACATTCTTTGTTTTAACAGAAAAACAAGCCAGAGCTGCTAATTGTGGGACGACAGCGGGGCAAAAAGTCCGTTATGAATTTAGAAGTCGTTTTTAATTGTTAGTTTTTTAGTTTATCTTTTAATTTTGTTAAGCTTAAAGAAAAACACGGTACAGTTACTGTGCTACAAAAAATAATAGCAAGCTGCAGGCTATTGTTCTAACAAGGCAGATAGTCTGGGTTGTCTGCAATCGCCAATACATTAGGTCGATATAATTTATGTTTATTCTGCAGTGAAACATTCATTATAATAGATAGTCCGGCTTTGAAAAAAGCTTCTTCATCAATCAATTTTATCTACCTTTAAACCTTAAAGTGCGTAATAGTAAATCAAATGTTCACTTGACCGAATTTTTGTCTCGGCGACATATTTCATTTGAGACTAACAACCAGCACTATGTATTATTTTTCAATGGATGTTAAAAATTATTTCATATATGCAATTTAATTACAATACTTAACAAGATTTAGGTATATTTTACTTCAAAAATCTTTCCTAAGATTTTACTCAATGGTTCTCCAATTTGTAAGACGTATAATAATATATGGAAAAGTTGGCATTAGTCATACAGCTTTTCCACCTAATTATAAAGATGAAATTGGAATGAGGCTCGTATATACTTAACTTAATATAAACCTTCGAGTTTCTCACAATATTTTTCATCGTAATAAATTTTGTACATATGTTTGAAAACACATTAAGTACAGCCCGGGCTAAGCTCGAAATCTTTCAACAATTATGATCCTTGAATAATTTGGGCCGACCTATTTCCAAATCTTTTGCCGCTTCGGTAAATCGTGTTTTTGTCATTACGAAAATACGGACCATTCATGATAAATATAATTTCGTAATGAATACTAATTGCGCCTGTGTTATGTATGGCAAAACCCGAGGATTACCCTTTGCGTCCGGCGTGCCGCCAATTTACTCTGACATGTGATTATTCAGATGTCGATCGGTTCGGTCCGAGTATCGTAGAATTGAATATGTGCATGAAGCTGGGAATATAAATTCGGCACTGACTGGATTTACGAGCCTTCCAAAACGAAATCCTTACGCTAAGCTGACGACCATTCACTACAGTTGGTACCAACTGCTCGCACTGATAACGGTACACGGGTCAATAACAGAATTACGAAATGCAAAGGACAGGTTTCAGCGACGTTTGTTGCTCTGGAACGAGTGTAAAAGTCGCTCGGCGGAGTCAAGTAGCAGGAATGTTTGCCTTTAAAGTAAGAGTTGCGAGCGAAGTGCGCAAAAATACCTCCTCAATTATTAATCCTATGTAGGTCCGGCTCTCTCTGGGCATTCAGCCCCGTAACTAACTGGCAGAGGATGGCTAGCCAATCCTCGTAAAATAGACATTCTGAAACAGAATCAATCGATTTGGTTTTACGAATACGACTTATTTTGTTTAAGAATTAAAGTTGTTATTTTTTCCTTGTATTTGTGACTTATTGGACCTATTTGTAGTAGGAAAGTAGTACTAAATACACCGACAAAGTATACATACAAGCTGGCAGCTATTTCGGCCTAAACGCAGTTAAAAACAAATCATTTCACATTGTAATTTCTAAAGGCTACCAAAATTAATCTATGGCGCACAATAGTCCATTGTTGTAATTATTACGTTTATTTTCCTCAATAGGTGTACATTTGGGTCGTATTGTAAGACGGTTGGATTCATTGTCTATTATGAATGATACTCTGATGAATTGCCACAGCTTTATCATAACAGCAACTGATTAAAGTCAAATTAGTAGATAGGTACTAATTGTTATACCGTGTTAATCGTGGACATGAAACAAATAACCATCGATAGCTTGGCTCTTGCCGATTAGGGTCAAATTAATTTTAGGAAACTAAGAATTCTCGCTATGGATAAATAATTATATTGGTATACAAATAAAAATCTGCTGGTACAGTTAACACACACGATATTATTATACAGATTATTTCGTAGACCGTGCACATTAAGTTCATTGACATTAATCCTTGGTTGAACATTATATAATAGGTATGTAGCGTTAAGCACATACAAGTTGCTTTGTAGATATAATTATGTTTAATTAGATATTCACGCTGAAAGGCAAAACGGAATTTCGTGGCGTGGCTCGGTCGTACCGTCCTTTATTCGTCATATGTGAGTACTTCAAAAAGGACTCAAGGTGTTATATATTTTGCTTTACATACCTACTCCTAAATATAGGGAGTTCGTGAACTTGCCAGTCACTTATTGTTCATAAAAAGTACAATTAATTCATTTATATTTCTTAACTTTACTTCAATTTGTGTGTTAACCAAGAATTTTGTTTCCTGTTATTTTTTCAGAAAAAAGTGAAACGTAATTTTAACAAAAACGCTACCACCAAATGAAAATTAAATACAGACAGATTTATTAAAACAACCCATTATTAATTATTTCTATCACTTACGCGAATATTAGACATTGAAATAAAACTAGGTTTACGGATGCTGTAAAGGATTCCAAACGTCGAGACCAAAAATCAATTAAAACCGGGAAAAATCCGTAAACCTAGTTTTATTTCAACAACCCATTATTGTTTTTAATAAACATTACAAAGTGTTCATGTTTTTATTTCAAAACTAAAGTATAGCCAAGCAAGTTCCAAAACGATTTTTTTAAATATTAACAAGGTACACACAACAACGTGCTGGAATCTTGGCCGAAAATAAAACACGGGCTTATTGTTAACACTGAAAAAATTCCCATAGGACTGATATTGTTACGATATTCGTCGGCTGGCATCCACGGGTTAACGTGAATGTAAATGTTCGTCGATGTTGGTCTAGCATCGCGCCATGTCCTCACCGCATAATCTTCATGTCAACCATAATAATATGAGATTTGGCCGAATAAAAAAGAGGAAAAGCGACCACGTATTATACTTGTATTATAATTTTGACAAGTGCTGTTGCTCGAGTACTGTGTTACATCCAAGTAAAATGTATATAGATATATAGTATGAATACATAATGTATATAAACAGCGAATTATGAGATTAAAGATTAAATGGATTTTGGTTTAAGATTAGCTAAATAACACTTATCAAAGTTTTGGAAATCAATAAATCAATGCAGTGATGTATTATTTAATATGTTAACTATTCATAAAAGGACAACGGTTCCTTTGCAAATATAATATGGTCTTTTAAATCAACACAAGCTCTTTGAGCTTTGTGTTATGTTATTATGCTACTTATGTGAGTTGTTCACATAAGTAGAGTACCATGACATAATTCGAAAGAGTTTTTAGCAAAATGCATACATTTTTTTAAATTTACTACTAGTAAAAGAATACTTGCATCCTTTCATTAGTCAGCAATACATTCTAATGTTTTACTGATATATTCTTGTGCGCAAACACAAAGTCACACTACAGCAGTGCAGCAATATTTATGTAACTTTTCTGTCCATACAAACCGTTGAAAAATTCAACTTAATTGGTATTTGAAAGTGCCAAAAGTCTGCAAACCTTTACCTTGCCTTTATATTTCACATTCAATCTTTAGATGAAGCCCTTGTGCATGGTTACGCTACAGTAAAAGCGATTTAATGCAAAATAGGATGCAAGTAGGTTGACGCCGTTCAGGGAGCACTATAGCGTTACGTCGAACATATTAACGTCTCAATACATATTCAACGAACACAAACCACAACTTTAGCCGAGTGTAGCAACTGATGCGCAGTAATAAGTAAGTGATAACCGCAAGTGATATCCTCGCCACCGGATCATATGCTGCGGTCGCACCGGAACTTCGGAGTTGTATCATACCAGTACACATGTGATCACTGCGGAAAATGCTCCTAATACACCGCTTAACCTAGCAGCTGTGAGCTAATATTTTCTTTGTCAGTACGCTAGGGAAACACAATGAAATGTTGGTAAACGAATGATCAGTCGTCTTTTGGTTTCGCCCAATATAACGGCCTAATCTCCGATGATAGTCAAAATATAATACAATTGGAAAATAGGCTTATCAGAATCGAAATAATAATACAAATAGATAAGGGAAACTATTTGGTACATCGGAGTTATAGTCACCCGATTGTAACGCATTGTCGACTATCTTGTCGTGAGTAAATCCGTCTTACGCCTCGCCGGACTTACGCTTCGGCTGGCGTGCACCCTACTTCGACGCGTACGTTTCCTGTCTCTGTGTTAACTACTTAGAGTCCCTTCGCAACCCACGTAGGTATATGTGTAGGGGCCACGTGTTGCTGTTGTGGGTAGACGCGGCTTAATTGACTTTGCCGACTTTAGAGGTAAAGGTGACAGGTGAATGATGGCCTTTACACGTCAGTTACACTGTCGGGTGAGTGCACAGGTTCGGGTTGTTATTGCGGTGCCTGTAGCCCGGGCTGTCTCACTTCACAAAGGTTTGGGATAAATATGCTCCTAAATGTTACCCTGTTAATGAATTGTATATGTAAAATAAGTCGGCTAGCAGTAAAATAATGTAACATTTTATTTCCTGATTTATTTAGTAGTTACTTTTTATAAATTAAAGTTTTGAGAACATTGTTTAAAATAATAGTTTAAGCATCTATTTGTGTTTTGTAGTGGAATAAAGCATACCTTTTTTATTATAAGGTGATTTAAATTTTGTGCCTAAATGCTTAGATGAGATGTTTTAAATTGTTACAACAGAATCATTTTGCGTTACTCACCCGTCAATTGAATGCGGGTTGGACGTGCAGATTAAATGCAACCCATTAGAGTATACATTAGTAGGTGGCACACACTGAAGGCGGCAGTCGCCAGCGCGTCCGGCGGGCCACGGTGGCCATTTGTATTATAATGTACAGCCGGCGCCGGCGGCGTGGCGGCACGCCGCACAAAATCCTGATGCTCAAGCTGGCGGCAGCGGCCGTCGGTTCTCAACTAACGCCACTTTTTATACCACTTGACGTAGCAAGAATGTACTCGCTTTTGCTCATGCTTGATTTGCATCACAACTGTGATAAATTTGTATGTTACTTGATATATCTAATTGTTTTGAAGTAGTCCAGAACTACCGTACGATATATAAAGTTTTTAAATCTGCATCATATCACCCATAAAATACTTCTGTAAAGAAACCTCAATCGATCGAGTACAAGTTTACAACTCTATGTTATTCAAACAGTTTCGCATCAGCATAAAAACGAAATCTATCAGTTAACCATAAATCCAATGCAGTGCCGTTTCAAAGCCGGAATCTGAGGATATATAGCATATCGACCGGTTGATGTTAAAATATCCCTGGCTTTGCGCGCTGAAGTACCATACTTAAATAAATATTATGATACATAAAGCGGAGGGATGAGCTGTAGTGAGGGAGTTTGTTTGCTGACATACTAATTCGTTTTGATTACACTGCTGAATATTGGTCACACCCGAAACTGGCTAAACATATATTTAAACACAACTGTAGATATTTAGTTTAGGAATAATCTACTTTATTGGAGCAGGATGTTTGACTAATAAACAACCTAAAATTCCGAACGGTAAGCTACGGTACGATAGATTTGCACAGGATTCTGTATGAACAGTCGTGAACCTATAGATAAAATTAATTTATATCGTATTTAAGCAGTACAGTTAACGCTAGAACCAGTATTGTCGCTGCGCACAAATTACCTAAATATTCATGTGAATATGGTACTTTTGTATCTACAATTAAGCTCGGTTTTTTCTTGAGGTGCTACACATTTCCTACCACAATAATCAACAAGAATAGACGAATGATACAAATGGAAAGTTATCTTTCATTCTGGTGTCATAAGAGGGAGGCTTTGGTTCAACAGTGGACGCCTTCCGGCTGATGATGATAACGAGACGAATGTTTTTAAATTGATTGTAGTTTTAAACATGATCTTGTGCGGAGGAGCCAACGGATAGTGTGCTACTGTTTAAGAGTGTATATATCTCTATGTTATACAAGGAAATCGTAAGGAATATCATAGCTCACGTAAGCACTTTCATTTATAAGACAAACATAAAGAACATAATAATATTTAAACACAAATGTAACCTAATATTCCGCCCACTTAGGGTAAGTACAATGTGAAAATATTTAAATTCCGCAAAGCTGAACGTTTGCCAAGACAGGCAGGCAGCAATAACTCGCTGTAAAGAGCGTTGTGGTTGCCGGTGTGAACGCGCCTTAATACTGACAGATGGCACAGGTAAATCAAACGACTAACATTTTTCGCACGATTAATCTTGCCGCGCAATTATGTCGCATAATGGCAACGGTTTTTATGCAAAGATCAAAGTTTAATGAACCCGATAATGGAATCTATTGTACTTAATCGTATTGGACGTATATTGATTCGTATTAATCCCTCTGCCTCGGTGTATAAAGTAGGATTTTTAATCAGTCGAATGAATTAATTTACGCAGCTATATTAAGTATTAATGTAATCGAAAAAGTAGTTTTAGATGCAACTGAATACTCTTTTATTACACCTTTGACCACACATCTGCAGGAGGAATAATTCCGGGCTTCTTTTTTAGTAAACCTCGTGATTCCGATGAGCCGTGACCACGCCCCTAATCCGTTGGGATTACTGGCATGGTCTTCTTATTTTCGCCATTTACGAATAAAACTTGTTCTTCCGTATAAAAACACTCGTCTCATACATAAGGTCCATTAGCGTTAACTTACGACATCAACTGAAGACAACGAGTAGACCTTACCGCCGCGAGCAATAGCGTAAAACCTTGATTATATCGTCATGCTGTAAAAACTTCGCTTCTTTTAAAGTTGCGGAGGGCGAGCGGTAATTGGTACGCCAACAACCAGAAACTTGCTTTAACTCAGTAAGCTCGACCACTTTTTTAAGATTACGATAAGGATTCATATATCTAATGTAATTTATCTCGAGGGGCTCGTAGCTATATAACTACCGTCCTTGTTTAAAACAAAGCTTTTCGTGGTCAATTTTTGGGCTGGGTATAGTTCGTTAGTCTTTGAAACTGCTCCGCCACAATAAGTACGTCATACCTATTGGTCCTGTGACTAAAACCTCTGGTCTGGTTGGTATACTGTATTTTTACAAACACTGTTGCACTATACTGTCTCCTGCATAGCTGTAAGTCTCAGTTGAGATTAGCCGCCGTGACCGAAATTCTGTTATAAAAACATGTAGGGAAACGGCAAAGCAGCATAAGCAAAAAGGTATGTAAGTGTGATGTATGAATCAACGGGCAGTTACTGCGCACTGGTCCGATTGAACACTCGAATTAGGTCTAACGCAAAATATATCCGGGGAATAAACTCTCGTGTTTCTAATTGATTATGTATACCAGAAGAAGCAGTACTCGGATTAAGTATCGATAATAACTTTCAAGAGTTAACCCGATACACAAAACATTATTATAAGTACTTAATCTCTTAAATAAATAAGTTGATTTGTATGTGTATCCGTCGCGTACATCAGTATGTTATACCTTAAGTGATTGCAACTAACATTAATCAGACGAGGCTCATTAATAGAAACCAACGATCCCTCTTTTATTGATAACAAGCCTCGGAGTCGTAGTTAATTGCTACTTCATTGAGTGCACGTAGCACTTTCGTAGCGCCGTAGCGATACAACCGCTACGCACTGTAGTTGATAAGAGAAAACGATTTGCGTAATGAAATGGTGATGTGGTCGCTGGATCGTTGTATTACGTACTTAGTTTAACGGTTATTATTATTTATGTTAAGATATTAAAATAAATGCATTGGAAAAAATGTCTTCGACAAAAAAGACCATGATTTCAGTATATTTTGATACATAAATGTATTTGTACTGACAGTGAAACTGCCCTGCAGTTAGTGTTTATTTGATACAAACTATTTATGACACATCGATAATAAAACGGTCGATTATAACTATAAGGAAGATTATAAGCCTGGTTAGTAATTACGTTGAAGGTTATACATGTCTCTGTAATAGTGGATATATAAAATGAACCATAAAACGCCGCTAGCAAATGATGACTAGTACAATTCTTAAGGCACATAGCCGCGAACATTATAGGGCTGTAGGTTAGTCACGTGATTGGATCCAGATGATTGAATCACTACAAGTCAGCATTGTTCAGTAGCGTCTGTAATTGAATGGGTGATCACTTACCACCGGCATCACACAAGCCCATCTTATCGTTGATTGCTTCTCTGTATTGGATGTAGTTACAGTGTTTTCAGGGTATGGATAAATCTATTGAACGAATCTGTGCTGGCGTACATCCTTACACGGAAAACGTCTATAAGTTGTAATGGGAATACGCCACCTGCCTCCAAGTAATAAAAACCTATTGTTAAAGTAAAAGGCAATTCAAGTCATGGCCACGATTTTTTTTTATTATGGATACTAAGAAATACTGAGGTTAAAGGAATACCGAGAATAATATACATGCAACTAATTAAAGAAAAATAAGGAGCCGTAAAGCAAAAAGATGTAGAAAGAGGGCAGACGACAAAAACAGAGGCGAATACTCCACCCACAGCAAAGCTATAAAATACAAGGAGATATTAATTAGTGGACTAGTATAATGAAGAGAGAAAGATTTAAGACGTGAGCTACGTATCTCCGACTGAAATGAACACGTGCCCAAGATAAAATAACAGCAACTTAAAGTTCAAGTAAACGGATTATTACAGAACTGAATGCCTGAATTGCGAATCTGTACGGGAACTCGCCATAAACATGAAAAACTTCGAGATGTATCCTCGTACACAACTTCGCAGTTGGATTTTTGTGCTCAAAACAGTGTAAGAAACACGTCCCGCTGTCCAGTGAAACAGTTACTTTCGTATTATTCACTGTCGCTACTTTGTTATTCGGCTTTGCTTCAGTTACACAAGTGATATAAAATAGCATTATTTTAACCCGTGTCGACACAATGAGGAAAGCTTTTGCTATGGTAAGCAGATTTGTCAATCAGCATGGTTTTAGCGGGGCTGTCTGGGTGTTAATTATTACCAAGTGTACTTACATACACCATGGATTTGTTGATCTTGTAGTTTGGTACTTGGAGTAGTATACAGTTGAGCGCAGTACTAGGTATTAACTGTTAGTTATTTTGATTACAGTCTTGAGTTTAGAAGTGTGGCTATGAAATAAAAATTACAATAAACTTACTCCAACACTAGAAAAATGTAAGTGTCGTTAAAACTATGCAAGCAATTATAAACTTAGCAGTTTTTTTCATTTTCTTTCTCTGTCGGGATGTCGTGGAAAGCAACTAATGGGAATACTATCCTTAATGACACTTTAGGAATTAGTTTTACGAAAGGCGATGAGCTAACCGATTGGCACTTGTTCAGATAAATGTGGTTATTTACAGACCTAATTTATTAACTATTATATTTCTGAATACCCTTATAGTCGTACCGAGTTTCCCTGTTACGAGTTTCCTGTTATTATCCTCCCAAACAGTTGCCTTGGAAACAATTATGTTACGGTCAGTTGATGTATTGATAACGTGACGCAAATTGTTATGCATATTCGCAATACAGTAATAAACAAACCCTTAATACGTGTTTATACGCTTTGTATTTATAGAATGTTCTCTTCAATCAATATGGGTTAATAATATCGGGGAGAATTCGAGCTATTTATCGGTAATCGGATTTACATTGAATAACACGCGGCCGGCCAGCCCGGCCGAGCTCTTTTATTATTGTATACTTTTAATTAAGCGCTTCTTTTACCAAGCTTTAGTTACAAGCTTCCCGCCTTAAAGAAGATTAGACGATTTTACATAGATTAAAAAACATCAACAAAGTTCATTTTTGTGTATAAAAGGTTTCACTCATTTACACCCACACAATGTTTTCTCGACAAAAAACTTTGATTTAACACAAGGTCCGCGGAGAGCTCAGCGGCAATTAGTTTTGTCTCATTCTCTTATTAATTAATTAAGTTCGTCTGTTTCTATTAAGTAGTAAGTTCAGTGTTTACTCTCTTTAGTGTAAGTGCTCTTTTTCCTGTCAAATAACACCATTAAATCGTTATTACTACCAAGTTAATTTAATGGAAGCAGAATCATTACTTTACATTAACCGGCTGGCGTTGTAGCCATTAAATGTAGAAAAATAGCAGTTAAGTGTAAGTTGGACATCCAACATGGAGAGGAAAGAACATTTTTTAAACTGTCGATTAAACACAGCGGGTACACATGCCATTTTAATTAAACGAATAACGATCTATATTTATTTATATTGCAACGTGCATTAATTTAAATGGTCATTAGGGCTCACGATTATGCAGCAACATCACGTGTCGTCATTATCGTGTGTTTTTCTCGTGGGAACAGAAGCAAGCACTTAGCAATTTTTGCTAGTTTTAATTTACTACTTTTTTTAATTTGCTTCTCATAAGATCTGCTTACGTGCGTAAAATTATATCAGAAAACACTCTCGCCCTAAAATTATAAAAAAGGTATGTAAATGACAGGTGCCTCAATAGCACCATTTAAAAGTTACGTATTTAATGTGAGCAACACTCGCACATTATGGAACCATAAAATATTTAGCTATTTAAGAAAAGTAAAATGCCCAGGGCGGCTTTTAAGCGCGCGTCCATCACGAATATTAATGGAGCTCTCTCGTTTATACTTTGTGTGTGTAAACTACAGAAGCTGTCAATAACAGATGCCTGAGACTTGAGGTAAACAGCTTCCATTTCTCGCGGCGGTGGCCTGTACTCCGACGCTGCACTCAATTTAGGATTATACAACCAGTTATGTTTGGATTTAACGCTCAATACAATTACATTCTCAATAGTAACAATATATTAAAATCTCTAATTATACAAGAAAACTAGTTCTCGTAGATTGCATGTAAAAAATTAATGTCGTTATTTGTCCATTTATACTAATCACTTCAATCACGGCTGAAGACAGCTAAATCGTGATTCCATCTTCCAATTGAATACCGTCAACGTTTAATTAAGCCGGGTTTGTTCGGTGTCATTGATCTGTATATAAGACAAGTTCACTTCTAGGTCACATAGTTCTCACCCCTAAAGCCATACCTTTAAGTGAATACGAGTACGACATTATAAAACCATTTTACATATTTGCTAAGTGTTTACTATGTTCAGTTGCAAATTAGCTGCATCTTGGCATAATTTCTTGATTCATAACTTACGCCTGACTGTACTTGTTGCTAAACTGAAAGCTTAATTAACACAATTTGAGATACCGTGTTACAGTAAGTGGCAGTTTAACACGGCTTTGAAATATGGTTAATTGATTACATTTATAGGTACCTTCGTTTCGATTGTTTATTTGATACCATTTGATTACTGGTAAATAGTTAATCTTTATAGCCAATAGAAACTCATGGAAATATGTATTGTACTACGGCTATTTTCAGTTTTAAATATACTTAAAATATTTAAAATATATTTGAATAAAAAGCAGTTTCAGACTTCGATTCATGGGCCGATTTATTTGATCAAATTGAGATTTATTTTTTTTAATTTTAAAAAATTATATCAGGCTGCACATAATTCAATGGAAAACAATAAATCGAGGCTTATGATCGAGCATAAAGCCAGGAAGCAATTGAATAGTACACCAGCGCGTAGCACGTATTTATATTGGCGGCGGTTGAAAGGCTTGGCGTGGCTCCAGTTGGACTGGGTCGAACATCGCTGTCGGCATCGGGACGGGCTAGCGGTTCGTCTACACGCCTCTAGCGGCTTATTTTATAACTTGTTCCGCCCGTCCCGCGTCCGCCAGCCGCTCCGTGTCCGCCGGCGTTTTGTCCTTAAAACACGTTTTGTGTTACCATAGTCGTAAAACGTTGAATATTTTGACTCGCTTGCGAAGATTTTCGGTTCGCTAATAACATTTCGTGTCTCCAAATTAGTTCTGGATACTTGACTGGTCTTATTTTAATGCTTTACTGTAGGTAAGAAGGTATTGTTTTAAAATATAATTTGAAATACCAATTAAATTAAATTCTCTGTTATTTTATAACGCCTAAATATAACTACATTACATTATCTTTAACAAAATAAGTACAATACAACTATTCTATATTCTAGTTTATTTACTAGTCTCTTTAACTACTGCACTTCAATTTATTATAGTGAAGTTACAAAATGAACCTCATGCAAAAATAATCCACATAATAATAAACCGCTAGGAAAGAAACAATATAATACACAGACGCAGAGAAATGCGAATATGTTCCTGGGTTGTTTCCGTGAGTGAATACAATAAGTAACGGACACTCCAGGCGCTTGCATACGCCTCGCCGAGCGACCATCGAAGTCTTTGAGCAATTTTATTCAGTTTACAACTTCAGCCCGATAGAGAGTAGAACTACGCGGTGTACGGGCGAACATTATAAGCTACAATTGCGCATTGTTATGATACAATACCCAATCCTTGTTTTTATACTATTCGCCAGTATGGCTTTGCTTGCAAAAAAAGGAGTTCACGTCTGAACTTTGTTTTAATAATTTCCTCGGCCACGTTCCTCCTTCCTTCGTATAAATGCTTTTATTATTCGTTGCCCATACAACTTAATGAGACATTGTGAGTAATGCGAAGAGGGAATTTCAATGTGTTAAGTGTTTCCTTATATTAATGTTCATTACGTGTTATATACCTTATGTTGTCAGCAGATTTGTTAGGAATTACAGTATGTATTTATTTTTTAATTTTCATTAAACACGTGTCGACCTAGCAAAATATTAGACAAAAGTATTTTTATCCAAAATTCAAAGAGTATATTGTGACAGGCGGCCAGGGAACCAAATTGTAAGAATAATTTACTATTGGGAACTGGATTCACAGCCTATAAATCCAAACAGAAAATAAACCTTTCTCTCCAAACGAAATCAGATCGATTGCTCTCACAGTTTGACAAAGAAAATGAAACTATCGTGGGTAAAGTGTCATGACCTTTGAGGCGCGATTATGCAATCAAATATCTAGGTTATTACGAAAACACCACTAAATTATACCTGCCACTTTACCACCTTTCAGTGGGTACACAAAAAATATATACTCTATTTAAAAAAAAAGCGTATTCTTAATCAAACACAGCAAAACAAAATTCTATTAGTAGAGCATACAACTTGATTTTCTGTCGGGGTATTAAACTCACCGCTCTCCACGTGTCGTAACAATCAGGCCGACCAAAATCCTTTTATTAGACCAGTGTTCTAGAATTAATTAGGTTTTTTTCCTTATTCCACCACCGAACTTGATTATGTTGCCCGACTCAGCATTCACTGTACTGGTATTACCGTCAGCCTATTAAATCCCAATGCGAACCAATTTCGGATTGCTCTACACCAATGAACTGTAGATACTACAGTATGTGTTAACTGGTCTTCGAAAACTTATGTACTTCATCTCATCTTGTTCTAATAGGTATTATCTAAGCTCGACTGAATAAAAACGTTGAACTATGTATGCACCACGCGCCATTTTTATACCCAACTTGATACATAAAACGCCTTAGAAGTTAGAAGCCTGTGACAGACCGACACTTGAGCTAGATCAATAGGTTCCGCTTTCACCTCTCTGCACTTAGCCACTGTATTCTACAGCGGAACTAAGAAATCTTTAGCTGACTAATGTTGTGTCCATAAAACGTTTTTAAAGTTCATTATTGAGAAAAAATAAGGTTGCAATAGAGCTGCTTTAAAGTAGATGACTGGTTTAATAAAAACATAACAAGTTCTGTGCAAAGAATTGAAATATTGGAGGAATAAGAGACAATAAAGCCTCATTAGAGAATAGTTCTCTTTGGACTACCGAGCGACCATCTGACCGTCTCTGCAGATTTCGGATTGGCTTTTTACTTTTAGCCATGGATAAAGCTAAATAAAAATTTTTCTTATGATGCGAAGACTAACGACGATGGTGTTAACGTTACGCGACCCTTAAAGTTTTTACCGCAAGAAATAAATATTGTTTCCCGATCACGTCTTCTCAATCCAGTAATCCTTGTGAAAACGCTTGCCACCTTTATGGCTTATTTACATCAGCATTAAGTAGTTGTTAAAAAGGAACTTTGGATTTATGCCCGGTTGATAGCAATAGGCTCGTTCCCTATTACATTGAGACCTAAAACATAACTGGCGAAATGTGGGTGTACTATATGTGTACATCTGCCTACCCCTTCGGGGAATACAGGCGTGATGTTATGTTATGTTTTTAAAAAGGAAATCTCATTTTAACTATTGGTTCCTGCTGAATACAGTCAGTAAAACAAAGTTTAATGTAAGTAACATTAGGATCCTTTCATCTCCGGGTTCGTACAAATGTTAAATTCACTCAACTGTGCGGCACTTACATGCGGGTCTAAATATCGTCCATGTTAAGATAAAACAGTCTTATATATCACATGCAGCGAAAGCGTCACTGTTCTAATGCCAACAGAGTTAAATCTACCTATGGTTTAAGAAATGAACAAATATACACTTTTATACATTTGGTCTGTTCATCGTTTGTCCAACCGTCAAACATAAAAATGTATGAATAGCAGAGCTTTTTAATTATAAAAAGCTAATATGAGAATGTCGACGAAATTAAAATAAGTACGGTTGAATTGTTTGTGCATACCTGTAGATAAAATGATGGAAAGATAATTTACAAAGCTAATGTGTCATGCAAGCAGTAGTGATAGGTGGGAACAGGAAGAACGTAGGGAATGTTTTTTGACTAAATCAGAGAGCTTCTAGTTCTGCAGGCTGGATTAAATCTAAATATAAAAATTGAAATGTAGAAAAAAAAGACCAAAAATCATGCGCAACCCTGTGAGAAACACGCGTGTCTTTAAGTACCTATATTTTAGGATGTGGTTAAAAACTAAATACCTGCTAATACCGGAATTGTACAAAGACAATTAGTAGTCTACAATTAGCCAATTCCTTCTCTATACGAGTATGCCTTTGCCGTGTAGTAGGACAAATTGGCTGTTATCGTTATTATTTAATTGGCCAAAAACATTATACTGACGATTTTTTATATAAAACCACAACGCTTACTGGTGGCTAGTAAAAAAACACTAAACTCCGTATAAAATGCCCATAACTCAGTAATCACATTGTAACGTTTGCAAATGATTGGTGTAATACCTACAGCAGCTCAATAAATCTGATACTGGCACGTAATATGTTCCCAGCTTTCATCGTTAATAATTCCAATAATACGAGATACATGAAGTAATTAATTATGATGATACTAACATAGTGATGTGAGCATGTGTTACTAACAAAAATGTATGGAATCTTTCCTAAAAATAGATTATTATTATCATATTATAGATAATTACGTACCTAATTAAATATTATTCATTTTATAGTATTTTCAATATTTCTTTTCCTGCGTAGAGATTGGCTTTCGATCATCATCTCTTCTCCTTTAAATACCACTCTTGTCTGTTCTAGAATGATAAATAAAATGTATGGAGATGAAATAATGTTTCGATGTTATCGATGGTATATGCCAAACTCATGTATTTTCCATTCTATACGATTTCTATTCGTCAAGTGTTCTGCCACTTGCCAAGGGAGACAGAACCTTTGCTTCCAATTATTACCTTATACAAAAGCATTAAATTACAAATTACATAAAATATTGTATTGTATGCAATTAACACAGTCTAGCAGAGTTATCAATATATCTAAACATTATAACCAATGCAATTTAACTTGCTATCCGTGTCGATTAATGGATCTAACTTGCAAGTATTTAGCAAACTCACACGTTGAATAAACAGGTCATATCAAAGAATTTGAACGCTATTACATTGGAATAGCGTTTAAAGTACGTAGAATAGACATTTGTAATAATAAAACTAAAGTTTAAAACATGTAAAAAGATGCTTCGACTTCCTTAAATCGATAGAGCTGTCCTGTCAGGGCTCTACCGAAACTGTAGTAGCTGAAACTCCCGAGATTTCCAACCAAGTGACCTCTTTTGAACCACGTAGAAGTTACTAACCTAACTTCAGAGCTGAATAAGCTTCGGTTATTACACTACGAATAAATAAGATGTTATTAAACTTATAGCAAATAAACGTATTTTGACAGTTTCTATAAAAAAAAAATATCAGTTACTGGTACCCTTGAGAAACCTTTCCATTGCCAATGATAATGCTGATGATAAAAGTTTCTTACTGCTGAAGTTCTGCAACATTATTCTATCGTCAATTCCAGAAGAATCCTAACTTTTTACTTACTTGGAGCGGAGGTCATAGGTAGTAAATCATGAAAATACGCGCAACATTGTTGACTTATTGTGTAGTTGAGAGTTGTTGAAGAAGTCCTGAAGCTCTTTCATATGCTTTTGTTTTGGCAGTTGCAATGTTGGAGAAATAATGTAATATTAAAACTAAAAATTGTTTAAGAGGCTAGATACATTGAATATCAGCCGTAAAGGGCTTTTAATAGTGTGACTTTCATAATAATCTAAAATGTATTGAAATGGTATAGAAATCGAAAATGTTACTGAAAAGGTTACACATAAAATTACCTTTTCAGAACTCTTGTAACAAGTATACTTTATTAAACAAGAGGATTGAAAACCATACATTATACGTACGTGATATTATAAGTTGAGGCTAATAAATTATATTCGATTTTTTTTAGAAGCTTTTGGTTGCTCATAATATTAGCGCAGCGTCACACCCACAACAACCGCCGAACATATAAAGAAATACACAAACATACTATGTCTAACCTTATAAAGTTCCTAATTTTCCCCCAAGGACATGTCATTCATCATCCACCTGAAATGTTTCCTGGTTGTATCACATATGTATAGAAATAAGGATAGCTACGTCATAGGTTTATCATAATGTGTCGAAAATATCGCCGACAATAAAACAAACCTTGTGTTGTACGTCGGCACTTTTTCTATAATATGATAAATAATATTCGACCTTCAGTATTCAAGGAATCAAAGAATTAAAACAGTTATGATTGTTTCCATTTCCTTGCCATTTCTTTTTCAAATCGAATAGCATCATCCACTCTCATCGAGCCGATAACGCAGCCGTAACCATGGCTATGCAAATATTATTTCTCTACGTTGCGGAAACTTCTATTTACGAAGCAATGTTTGAATTGATAAACATTTGCCTACGCCGTCGCTACGAATAAGCTACGCCGTAGACCTCACTGAAAAGTATGCGTCGATATAATTAATTCATTTACATCTTACACAGCGAATCTTTCAGGCTCGATAGATAGGCGGACACATAGTTTCCCGTTCCATTTTCTCTATCTTCAGTGTGTTGCATATTTTATGAGCATGTTCGTGGAGGTATGCTACGAACTTACTCGTGTATGAGTGGTGCACAAGGTGTGCTGTTGTCATATGACGAATTATAATTAGTAGAGTATTAGATACAGCGCGTGCAGACAGAGTGCAGGCGGGTGCAGACGGGGCGGGTGTGGAGTGCGTCGCGGGAGGGCGCGGGAGGGGGCGCGCGACGGCGGGGGCGTGCGCGAGGGTGCAGGTGCACCTGGGCGGCGGCCGGCGCCCGGCGGCGGCCCCACGTGCCCGGGCGCTCAGTCGCTAGTGAGCCGCCGTGGCTGCCGCCGTCGAGCCCGCACGGCCCGTCCGCCGCCGCGCCGACAGCGACAGGTGGCGCCGACGCCCGCGCCCGCCGCCTGCGCGCTCCGCTCGCCTCGACCCGCTCGCTCGCCTCGCCACCACACAATTTATACGGCCGGCTTAAATATCAAACTTTAATATTAAGCTTTCTCACTTAATCACAGTGCAGTGCTCATTTGTTTATCAAAACGAAAATTATCGATTGTAGGTGATTATGTGCTGATGATATATAAAAATGCTACGGAACTTTGGAGATTTTTGAAAAAAAATATAATTGTGAAACGTTGTAAGTATAAAGTGGTTAAGTTTCACGCCGTTGTTAATTGATTTTTAAGAATCAGACATCGTTAAGTTACTACTGTTGCATTTAAAGTTGATAAAGAGCTGTTAACAGGAAGATTGATGTTCGTGGTCATTGTCCTTAACTTGCAATGTCTTTAATACATTTAAAAAAGAGTATTATTTATGGCTTATTCATCAAATAATGTGGAACCTTAATAGATATTTTCCGTGTTCCCAGATTTATTTTTTGTGGCCATTTCGTGTGTCTCTTTAAAACGTTTTCAAATTTTAAGGTATTCGCAATAATATATTAGGTGTTCCTAGACCAGTCATAATGACGTTTTCTATTTTTAAAAGGAACAAATTGTATCACATAATGGACATAGTAAGTAATAGTCGGAAGTCATACGAGGTACAACAATAAATTAATATCCCTTAAACCTTATTTTTTCCACCATGATGGTGCATGTATAGCACCATCATGGTGTTCTTGTTGTAAAAGCTCGATGTGTGACGATTATATTTGGCCAAGATCTTAGTGATCTTAAAAGTTCATGTGAGCATGGCACCGGGCAATCTGGTACATACTGATTAATTAATTAAAGTAGGGTACGAACAATTTTGAAAGCGATTGCGGGAGTACCTCGCTTTGTGTGCTCGGCCAGTTTATACATGTATAAGAGCCTCCCATTTATATCTTCCTACGCAAATATGCGCTAGCCGTCGCTTGTCTGCTCCACCAATCGTAAATTGGGACGTGAAACATGAAAATCTACTTTAAACTTCAAAAATGTTTATTAAGCTAAGAATTACTTAGTCCTGAAGATGTTCTGTGTGTGCTCAGTGTGCCATTGGAAGACCAAGGTAATGTTAACTAACGCTGTAATTCCTTTTGACCTTTAAACAACGCCTCATCTCTTTCGGTGTCAAGCTCCGTAACTGTTAACGATGCTTGACTACAGATAAAGCAATAACAACAATCGAAACAAACACTTTACACTGATTGAATTTCGTACGATCGTCCAATATGGTATTTTTATGGCATATACGTTTTAGCGCTCCTAAATATTGTATTACATATTCACAAGTATGCGAAGGGAAACCGCGTTAGTTATGATTTACGATCTCCAATCTGCTCCGCGAATACTTAGCCCCTTAGCTTCTGCTGACGTCAGTTATAGCGATCGGGTTTAAGCGCCAATAACATGGCTACATACGAAACATTACATGAGTTCTTGTACTAAAAGGAAATCAATTCGAGGACACGTTAAAATAATGCCGAGCTGACATAAACCCTTCTATAAAATACTGTGTTTGTCTCAGCTCCATACGAAACGCGTATTTACACAATATTTTGTAAATTATTCAGTTTTTTACATCAAACAATATGTAGTTGCACAGACATCTGAAATGATAACAATAAAAATTCTACTCAACTATTCAATTCATAGTGAGTTAGATGTTCAGACAATCTGAAACTCTATGAATAGTAATGGATACATGCAAAGGCACAATGGAATAGATGTTCGCAGTGTGAGTGATCTGTCTCTCCTAAGTACACCGACATGTCTATAATCTAGCGAATATCTATAGACACTAATTAAATATCCTCCGATAGCTATTGTGCCTCATACAATAACTTTGTAACATAAGAGGATTCGATTGGATTTCGGCTAAGGTTTGAGTTCTCGCAACGTGTAACCGCCATCTTTCACCAAACATATGCCTGGTTATTTGGTTTATAGAACTGGCAAGTTATTATATGGTAGATAAAAACAGACAAAGAAATCTCTTATGTTATCGCATATAAAGGTCTTATTACGAATGAAGCCACTCATCATTTCCCGTGGCTTTCTTAAAGCAATGTGATTAAGATATTCTACAAGGATGAGCAACAAGCACTTATGTTCCGCACTTAACAATTTGCCTACCAAGTGTGGTGATTGAGCATTACCCCTCTTCACGATCGTTCGTAGCCAGTCTACATGAGCGTACCTCATGTATATAGATAGGTTCATTGTTTTGTAATGGCCGTTCGGCGATGGCATTGTTTGTTGTTGTAGGCATTTTGTGATAACACAGAAATCTCTCAGCCTATACTTTTGAAGTACGTATTCGTATAATCATAAATATACATATTTGACTGGGACCGAGAATTCAATTTATTACTTGTAGTATACGGTATAGTTTTATAGATACTGGATGTCGAAATATTAACTACCTGAAGTACCCAAAAAAGAGTTTGTACTAAGAAATCGATATATTTTTTTAATAGTTCTAGGTGATATAATGGTACCTACTATTTGCATTTTATTTTAATCAGGTATATCACATAGTACATACCAAACCAATAAGCATTTATAAAAACAAAGACATACGATTTCAGTATTCGCACTGGATGCTGAAATCTATTTCAGTAAATAGATTAATGCCGTTGCCATTCGGGAATCCATTCATAAAAGATAAGTTATTTATCTTTAATCACTGAAAGCGTTTTTTGCCCTTTTGCTACATATTTGTTTCGTCATCCACTTGTTTCGTGTTATTTAATTGCTTTTTATTATGCAAATACATTTCCAAAAAGGTTACAAATGAAGGTTTTGTCCTTTTTGCGAAATGGTGTTGAAATGGCATCAATTATACATGAGAATAAAATAATTAGGTGCCTGAGTAATTTTAAATGATAAAGTATCTTTTTACTTTAACCCCTTGGTTTAGGTGTTGTGGCCCACAACGGTACGACTTGGGGTACTACTTATTCACATTCATATGTAACGTAATGTTTGTTTATTAATAACAAATGTAGAATTGTTTAATGTGTCACACAACTTCTGGAGGGTTAGGTCCAAAATATGACAAAGAATATTGATGTTTTTCTTATATCATAAACCTCATCTAGTTAATACAATTGTGTACATCATACTTATAAACTTTACGCTGCAGTTCATGTAATGTTAACCAATATACGAACCAGTAAGTCTCACCTAATGTTATAAAAGCTTTACATATCTATAACGTTTAATATTAATACCATTTTTTAAATCATTTTTGCAATAATACGTTTATGAAACATTTAAACTAATGTGAAATATCAAATATTTATACCAATTCACCAAATAATAAAATCCTGACTGTATTGTTTTGCTATAAGATTTATAATTATTACAGAAACAATAACAGTCTAGACAGTTTTTTTCGTCTAAAGCAACTTTTACGTAGGAAGACAATATCTCTCACAAAAATTCTTTATCAAAACCTATATACTACAGTTTGGAAGACAGATACTTTGACTATGTGGCTTTTTTTAAGTATATAATTATAGTACCAAGAACATGATATAATATCTTACACACGGTACCAATTATTGTAAGCCTCTGTGGAACAAGTTAGAAATCTATAAAATTTGCCATATAATATTTTTATATCGTGTCGGCTTATAGAATCGAGCACATGCAACATTTCAAATACAGTTATACAATTAAGTATCTGAAATTGATGTTTTGATTCTTAATCAAATGAAAATGTTGCCAGCACATTGTAAATCATTGATATCAGTGCTTATCATACTGGAGATGTGCTTTTCACCTCCGCACAAATAATATGTCTGCTATAAATTGGAATCGATGGTTATGAGTTCGTAAGTACGTGACATCTATTGTTGTTTCGCGAGCGCTCCCCTCATTCATCACACTGTCTTCTATTTTATTGCAGCGTCACATTTCTTTTCTACCAAATGTTACACAGCATTAAAAATAAGAATATTTTCTCATCCGGTTTGCATTAAACCGTTTCTCGACGAAAATGTTGCGCTGCGTTTAAAAGCATAATAATTCAGAAGATGATCTTTTTTGGCTTTGTTACCCGGTTTCGTATCCGCTAAGCCTTGATTAATCCGACGCTGTGCTCGTGGGCTGTAAAATTATAATAAACAAGTTTTCATAATTCACATTTTGTTTCTAAACGTATTTAAAATTTTAGAATATTTGTAATAAATATAGGTCGTTAACACGATGGACTCGATTTAAAGCTACCTTTTATAAAAATAGCTACAAGCGCTACAAAGTGGAAATTCCTAACACTTCAGGAGTCGCCAGCTTGAAATAGCCCCGGCTAAAGTTATCGGCACTTTAACAATGTTATTTATAAAAGTTCCCAGCGACACCTACTTATAGCATCGATGACGACGTTATCTGGTTTATTTATAAACATACTCACACTCACGCTCAAGTTATGAAATATGACCGCCATAAACTTAGAATTTCCGATGTATGCATGTTACCCTACATCATAATGGTTTATGAATTTCATTTGTATTATGAACTTGACATATACAGAAGTATCCGGAGTTTGTAGTTAGTAGATTACGAGTACATAAATCAAATTCTGCGTCGGAAGCTGGTAGGTAGATTAGGTTACACACCCTTCAAATGTAAATGACTCGATCTTGTTAAGTTTTTCTACTGATTGGTTTACACTACTTAGTATACTAAATCTATGGGTTAACATACCTAACTTCGATCGAAACCAAGTAAATAAACAATAATACTTGTTAATGTGATTGTAAAACCTACTCCCAGCAAACAAATAATTTATCGAAACCTATTATATCCGCCAACAACAGAAAAAAGAAAGGAGCTCGTTATAAATATTTACATGTATTGATATATCCGCATCACCACAAAATAAAGCTCTGCTAGCGGAGCAAATAAATCTCCAATGGAGAAATTCCCCAGATATCATTCGGACGGATGTTTTGGCAAGCATGACCCTTGTCATGGCCGTCGACTGGCGGCCCGGCTGCCGGCGGTCGCCGCTCGCCGTCCGTCGATAGTACCCGCGCGCTGCTCTACAATGATGTACTATTTAGCCAAACAAATGAACTCGTTGGTCAGCGTTGACAAATTAATTGTATCCAAGTAATAAACATTAAATATGGACCACCTGTTCTGCAGGCAAGTTTATGTCCCGCCCGAGAGTAAATAAGAGAAGAGACTCTATTGTATTGTTTTGTATAGACGTTATTAGTGAAGGTTTTATGATAGTATTAACTGTGTTTCAAAGTGTGTGTGTATTAAAAACAGTAAAATATTTTACATTCTAGTGTTTTCAATTTCTTGTTCACGTACTCGAATCGTATCGCAAATAACATAATTAGGAAGTCGGATTGGACTAGAATGTTTACATACTCGTAGCGCATGTTGTATGGCAAGTAAAATATAGGTATTATTCCTATAGTTGCTATTACGGACTAGATAGTATATAAATAAGTTTGACTTGAACATGATTTATTTAAAACTAGTAGTAGAGCTTTCCTACTAGTAGTAGATATACTCCTGTTATTAGGGTGCCTTAGTGGGTATGATATGCCTAGATGTACTCATGTGATGGTTTGTTGAAGGTGCTGCGGGTGAAGCTGGTGCTCGTGAGTGGTTGTGGGCGCGCCGCGGAGCATGTCGCGGCGATGACGCAGCGCGCAGCGCGCGGCATGCCCTGCTGACATGGCACGCAGCCGCTCCGCCCTCCTTACGCTGGCAACTATCGCAGCACTCGCCGGTAATGTGGCCCCTACACGATTTATACACGTATGATCCTCGCGAAAACGATATGCACCTGAACAATTTCCAGTGGAATTTGGAGCAAATTCTTCTACGTCGTTCAGTACAAAAGGCGACAAACACGCTTCCCATTTCAAATATAACTTAGTTATGTTACGTAACTATTACGACATTCATAAAGATACTTGATACAAGTTATTAAAATCTAAAATAAAAAGATACCTTAAAAGAAAGCTACTTCATACATCAAACTGTCCTTTATTCCAGATAAGTTGTTTGCAAACATGTAGCAAGAAAACATTTTGTTCACTATTTTAAAATCTCTATTACACTTTATCTGCTATCTGGATTGAGAAGTTTATTGACGACCGCGCTCTAAAATGTGGTCGAGTGCATCGAGCAAACACGGCTATTATGGTTATTATTGTTAGATACATAGCGAGGGTCGCAGTTAAAACGAGGCATGTTTGCGCCATTTTAAATCAACGGACAACTGCAATGGTGTGTAACGGAAGATTGTTTATTGCTCTAAATGCCATTATTGGATTACGCTTCTCATACAGTTTTATGTATAATGGCTTTCCTATTCTTTGTTACTTGTATTTAAGAAATTGAACGTTTTTGTACGTATTAAAGACACTCGGACACGAATTATTACAATTGCTTCATTATCAGTTCAGTCAACAATGCTTTGGATGTAAAAATATATATTATATGAATATTTTTCCGAAAGACAACTTTCTTACCTATAATTACTAAATATAAAAGGTACAACGACAAGCTAGAATACATTTTCATTTTATGGCATGACGGGATCATTATTTCAATCAAAATAATGAGTACAACCTATCTGAAAGGATGCCTTAAAAACGCCTAATTAAAAATTATTATACAATGCGTTTAATTACTTCATTTTACTTCAGTATCACTACATAGTATAAAACAAAGTAGCTTCCAGCTGTCTGTCTCTCCCTATGTATGCTTAGATCTTTAAAACTACCCAACGGATTATGATGCGGTTTTTTTATAGATAGAGTAATTAAAGAGGAAGGGTTATAATGTATTATATTCCGAGCGCTCGCGCTTTGTTTAACGAGTTAGCAAAGCGCTTAGTCGACTCCACACGTGACCAAAGGGCTGGTTCATTTTTTGGCCAAAGAATCAGCATTGCCATTCAACGTGGCAATGCTGCCAGTCTTTTGGGCACGTTACCGGTTGACATCGATAGAGATGAAATCGTTGATGCTTTTACTTCATGCTAATTTAGTATCAGTATTTTACCCGTGCAAAGCCGGAACGGGTCGCCAGTAATTAATAAACACGAGAGTAGGTAACACAAGTAGTACGGTTTAACTAACATAATGATTATTGTACGTATTCTGAAAGCGAAACATAAATTCATAATCAAGCCTGCTGTAATAAATAAAACTTCATGTATTGTAACGTATTACTAAACCGGACTTGTGCCTTGTATGCTCATAATTGTGTCGCTAAACCGTCGCAATGTATAAACAGACTCAGATTATGAGGATTATGATTTGCTGCTCACCTCTAGCAGCGACTAACTTAAATGAATAATTCAAGAGTCGCTCTCGCCCCCTCTCTATGAGCAAATAGAAACATAAGAGGTGTATTTGTGTCAGTGTGATAAACGACGTCTATTGAATTGCTTTTGAACGAAAACAAAAGAGCGAATGTAGTGCAATAGCACGTCTTGAAAAGCACTGTCACCATGCCTTCCAGTTGCCGCGTTCCTCTTGTCGTCTATTGTGTGCGATGTGAGGGTAGCCATTGTATTACATTTTTAGACTTTTACAATATTTTTTATAGGTAGTCCAACGAGAGGGAAATAAATTTTCGAGACTCATAGATGTCCGTTTAATAGTGCTGGCAAGATTTAAAACGGCTGTTTGGAAGGCAGTAAAGTAATTTATTTAGCCTAATATTAAATATCAAATGTATGTTCTCTGACTAATGTAACAATAATACATAAATGTAAATAAATAGGTAAGCAGAACAGCGGTCGCAAGATATTTCATACATACATGTGGTCCGTGTCTGAGTAGGTACATGATTATAATTGGATGTCTGTATATTGGTATCACGTTATCTACATCTTATGCTGCCTGTAGGTGAACTACGGCCGTTATAAATCAGTCAATGCTGGCCGACTGTAATAGTGGTCTCAGTGTACACTGTACATATCTTGGAATGTGTTTCACTAGTCCATGAAATGTGATGGAAACGATGCAGCCATTCTCGTCTTTTCATTGTTGTCCTTGGCTTAGAATAGCTGACCCTTACTTATACGTGTTTATACCACGTATGACATTACGATAATAGGTATATTAATAGTTAGTTGTTATAGTTTACTGCGGGCCAGTACGCTTGTCGAGCGCGGTGATTATGGCTGTTGCTCCCAACGCCATTACCTATAATGGAATACGTGGGTAGCCAATGTTTACAAATGGATGTCTACGAGTACCAAACTAGTACCTTACGAGTGATAATACGCTTTAATTAGTAAAGTTCGGGAAATGTAAATTTTAATAAGTTAAGTAATTCTGTACGCAATCTTTCATCCGCACCCTCGTTGATACCTACGGACGTAGAGCCTTCATCCCATCCCGTTATAATCCAGTCGCTTTCAACACACGTTTGCAGGCGACGTGTGATAGGAAACTAGAGGTATAAGCTATGCACAAAGGAATACTTACGATGATATTGTAATGGAACAGAACTCTTTTGCTTAAATTTAAACTATATACTAAAGTTAATTAGCATTATCACTTAGTTTTCATATAAACAAAAGATATTAGACATATTATAGGTATATTACATAGGTACTGTTACTTATAAATAAATTTATTTACAAATTAAATAACCTTTATAATATTACACGCTTTACAATAAATGTATATTGGTTAAACAAATACCTTTTAATCAAAAGAAACTAATTAACGATGTTGATTAATTAATTATGTTTCATCAATGGATCTTAATACCTTTACAAAAAGAACGGGAAACTCATCAAACAATATTATACTATATACTTATATACCTATAGGATGTTTAAGCCAGGGCTAACAGAAAAACGCTTTTCAACTAGTTGAAGCCGTAGATTACAACTCAATTTTAATTAATTCCAAGTTAGCGTGGCGTCCGTCGCGTCGTAGCTCTGATTTTGATAATTTTACGTAAACTTTGAAATGTATACATCTGACTATATTATTCGAATCATAATCTATTTTATATTTCATAATCATACGGTTCAATCTGGTATTCTCAATATAAATAATATGTATGTGCCAATTTATAGGGATCCTGAACGAAGGCTTTGACTAGAAAATAAAAAGAAATAAAGTAATATATTAAATTTCTGCAAACCCTATGTAGGTATCGATATACTTTTATAATGATTTGCCGTGTCCGGCATTTTAGAATCTTGTTTTTATTGACATAGCGTACACAATAGTAGCAAGCTTGTCGGAGGTCGTAAACATTTTGGCGCAATGATAGATAGTAAAACTAAATGTCTATAAGCTTTAAACCATAAAAACAGTTTCTTTTATACCTACTTTTACTATTTATACGATGTTAACAGACGAGACAGTCCTATCGGTATTGGTGCGTCATTATATCGTCCATGTTTACGAGTAAATATTTTTTATTTCAATAAATACTAACCTCAATATATTAAACGAGCTTCACTGATTTTTACTCCTGCATTGTTATGGCTACACATATTTCTGTCGTCACGAACTTTGATTTTCGTGAGTATTTTTATTCTGTTACATAAAATTCCGCTTGAATAAACACGCGTCGTCTCTTCTTTGCAACAAATTTAATAAAATCTGTTGTCACAAATACATAGAATTAATATACCGGAGAACATGGGATCTAACAGGCATATAAATTGAGCGTAAGATATTAACATTGTTAAGATGAGCCGATAATCGTGTCGTTCGTTGCTAAGTCATTATATACGTGCCAGTGAGTCACTGTTGGAGTTATCTGACGCCAGCTTCAGTACAACACCGAGTATTATGTAATATTGGTTCGTTCGAGAGTGGATAATCAAAATAAATCGCTTTTAATAATAGGCCACCTCGTAGCTTTACGGCTGCGCTGTAAAATGGCTTGGATAGGTCCAGTGCTTAAGCGCTTAGTTCGAAATAACATTGCCGGCTTGGTTATACTTAGGCGTGCTATAAATATGTCTTTGTAATTTATGATATAATTATTTTCCAGTGGATCCTCTTTAAAATAAATACAAATGAACAGCGTGGTGGCTTATATATTCAACTCTGTTAAAGTAAATTAAAAACGTGTCTACTAAAAGTGTACACAGGTGGTGTTGTAATGAGCTGAACTGTTCTATTCTAGTCTTTTGTACCACATGCATGCATCCCAATCTACCAATAGTTATTTGGCAGCCATAAGGTTATTTATTAAATAAAACCTACTTAAGCTTAGAGTTACTAAAGATAACAAATCTTTACTAGGACACAAAGCAAATGCCAGAACTTTTTACTTAAGATTGTTTACTGAGTTAAACTTTTAACTCAAAAGCATAATCGAATAAACCAAGAAGTCGTCGTTCAAACAAACAACATGGGGACCAGCTTTATATGGAAATTAGTAACACTGTTTAAAATAACGGATGGAAAAGTAGCCAGTTTCAAATTGTTACCGGTCAGCCTTATAAATAAATGAACAGAACAAATTGGTTCTACTCAATCATTTAACCATTGCCAAATGACAACCTCGAACAATAATACTGTCAATGCTCCTGCTATGCACATTCATCTCCGGTATGGTCAGCAACAGAAGTAGCATAACAATTTAAGAAACGTAATGTCAAATAATTGAAAGGAGTAGAGAGATAGAATATACTTTATTGCACACCAGGAAACATAATACAGAAAAACCTTAAAACTAGAACAACAGTGCAAGTGGCGGTCTTATTCCTAATAGCAATTATTTATCAATGCAAATTATAAGAGGAAGATTGCAAATGTATTTAGACATTTTACTATATAATAGATCGTTTTTCAATTAATTGTATGTTTAAAAAATTAAATAATCAGCTGTCTGTTGTAAACAGTACTTAACGAGTGGTATTTAAAAAATTACTTTAAATTTTAACAACGCCGTCGTATTTATGTAGACTATGACAACATCGCATCGCTGTCATAAAGCTGTGTAATCCGTGATTGATGATTGTTTCAACACAATAACTTTGGCCCCTGACTCGCGGTAGTCGAGCAACTGTTTACAGCGTTACTTTGATAACAAAAACATTACTTAAGATAAGAAAGTACCTCGATCGTTCGGAAAAATGATTAACTATATAATTTTATCAAGGACTTGATTACAAAAAGTATTATCGCCCGGTTTTTATGGGTATTTAGTATACGGGTGACTGATGATCGAACCTAAGTGCCGAAAGGATAAAAAAAAGCTTTGTAGAGCTCGGTAGGTATATGCCTCATCCATTTAAGATAGGAATATACTTCAAGAATTTATTTTTATAAGTTCTAGGTGCCATCACTCTTTACTAATGCGTTTTTTATAATTAAATACTGGACTTAGAAGTCCTAATGAGTATTTAAACAAAGTTTGCGTTTCTACTATGTTTGTACTTATTATTCCGAAATAAAAAGTAACTATCTATATTAAGGTACATGTCCTTCTATCATAAAAAGGTGGGCACAGTCGCAAAGCTCACCATTGACTACCCTTCTTGGGAATACAGACTTAAATATGAATGCCTTGGTATATTACCTCTAATATTCTGAGTGAATGATCTTATAAGTATAGTTTTTTATAGATTTCATGAACAAAATCTTACTAAGGCCATTAACTAGAGAAGGATGTTTAATATGAAAAATAATCTGCCTACCTCTACGTCTAACAAATGTAATTTTCTCGTATGTGTTACCTATGTACCCTGTAACAGGACAATGTTCAAAAAGTTTGAAAAATGAAGTCAAAGCTGTTGTTTATAAACCCAAAGGCTAAACACGTGTAGGTTTGTGCTTACTCATACCATAGTACGTATAGAATAATTAATGGGAACAGGACCCATGATTGCCTTTACAGAGACACTGCATGCATAAAAGTAGATTAGCTACGTTAAATTATATTATCATGAAATTACAGTAAAACCAAATTTTCGAGCTCTAAAATCGTCTACGCTGTCCGCAGGTGTGTAGCAAGAGAAGGATTTATATCATTTTTAATTTATTGGCCATCAAAAAGTACCTTAGTATAAAACACAGAATGATTAAGTAACAATGATAAGTCTCATATTATAACTAGACAAATAAAAATGGTGTCGCTTGAAATGTTTTGAAGCCCTGTTCACTAGCCAGGGTCGGCCGAAAAACAACACGAGTAATGGCGTAGGTAGGTACGTTTTGTTCAAGCAATCGTAGTCACGTATTTGTGCTCCAAAGTTTGACCAAGCCGTTAGTTAGGTCTCGCTAAAAGTCCGGTTCAGCAATTCTCGCTCCCCACCGGTTAACTGCGAAAGCTATTTCTGAAAAAAGGATTTTTCAAGTGAACTCATAGATGGCGATTATTTACTGAATACTCGTATGAAGCTAGGAGCTATCAAGATTTTACTAAACTCAAATAAAAAATTAGATCCAAGGGTGAAATTTAAATTGCATAATTAGTATTATGAGATAAAGTTGTATAATGCATTAAGAGAACTAATAATGAAAGTTTTTTTTTTGAAAGTTTTGTGGTTAGTTGAATTAAAAAAACAAATAAAGTTTACAATAAGGAAATAAGTGCTATTCAATTACCTGTACTATAATCCAGGTACCGAAAGCTTAAAATGTTATGGAAGGTGTTTCTTCAGTTTTCCTGACAGGCCCACACGAGGTACAAGTATGAGTAATGACACGGCCGCTTAAGCAAACATCAATAGAAGTGGCTTCACTTTCCGCCGCGCGTTTTCAAACGGCACTAAGTATCTAAAGCGTTGGGAGTAGTCAAGATTTTCAAAACGAGAAGTATCTTGTGTTTGTACCTACAATACCTAACAAAAAAGCAAGAATCGATCAATTATATATTTACTTTCATTGCCGATTTATTGGTATATCTCCGCAGCAATTCTAAGCATCTATGTGAAAATAATCCAATACAAGTACTACAGTGTGACTCAGTTACTCTTATTTTTTTCGTCCAGTTAATAACTGCCAGTGTCGACTCTCCAGCTAATGTCAAAAGCATAAAGGAAATTAGATTTTGTTGTTGTTGTAGCAACGGACAAATGTAAAAAGTACGAAATTAGATTTAAGAAAACCTAATGTTGGCGAAAGGTTACTCGTACCTACCCCATAGTGAATTCTGAGATTTCTTTCTCTTTATCAATAATAAATGTAATAATATATTCTAGAGTGATTTTAATATTTTATTAAATCGTAACTTACTTCTTTACAAACAATAATATAATATGTACTGTCACAGTTCTAATATACACCACAATAAAACTGATTGAATGGAGATATTTGCGAGTACACGAAGCAGACACAATAGTTAAACAATTAACAATATGGGTCACTACACTAGGATAGGGTTTAATATTAATTAAAAGAAATGATTGTTACCAAATATGTTAATAAATATAATGTAAACCAGATGCTCGGCTTCCAGCACTCCACTGTCACTTAGCTTTCAGTTTAAGTGTAACATTGTATGCACAGGGTGTTGTGTGTGCGCTCCGCAAGGCAGTGTGCAGGGCGGCGTGCAGGGCGGCGCGCAGGTCCCGCCCGGGGTGCCGCACTCCACCGCGCCGCCGGCCGGAGTCGGTGGCGTACGAAGGTACCCACACATCTCATACACACATCAATATATGTTCAATGTTATTATGGTAGCACACATTATATTAAATACAGACACAACAATTTCCTTAATTACAAAGCTTATTCAACGTTCGGTCACAGAGAATTCTGTGTTCACGTTGTACATAAGCTCTAATTAAGAAGGTTTAAATTGCACGTCAACGAATAAGCCGAGGGTGACAACAATGTGCGAAAACAGTTGTCTTCATAATGTAATATGTGCTACCAATCGGTGTTGTGTATAACTAAAATTCCTAATAACTAACTTAAATATTCTAAATAGAAGTTCACGTCAATAGTGTAACATCAATGCGATCTCTCTATCGCTAGTCCCCTTTTATACCGTAAGTAGGTTTACAGCATTGTCATACCTGGGAAGGAACGACAACCTTCGTCTCAAACGAAAGAGGTCGAGTTCGATCAGTTAAGTTATGCGTTGGGTTACAAGGTTTTACACCAGTATAACAAAAGATACGTCACACATGTTACAACCCTCTATGTCTGGTTAATATTAACAATTAATATTTACTATAACTATAGTCCGTAAGATTTAAGAGCACATACATAGAAATAAATATTAAGTTTGAGAGATTTTAACACGGTGGTATTTTTATTGTCAAACGACGAATGGAGTCTTGAAGATCACATTATACAATATTAGTAAGCGAAAACATTATCGCATCTTTCTTATGAATCGAATCTATCATTAGCAATACGAATTAATGACGCCATAGATATCAACGCACATTTACATATACTTATACCCCATTGTTATACCTTCACTCTAATCGATTAGGACATTAGGCTAGGATAATGAAACATCACATAATGCACGTGGAAGCTTAAGGGAGACCGCAGACGAGAGAATGTCAGTCCGCTATCAAAGCTGACAGCTTAATTAGCACAAGCGTAAGTTTTGAATGTTTCAGTGATTCTTAAGTAGTTAACGGCAATTAAAAAAATATTTTAATTCCTCTTGTTCCAAAGTACTGCAAGACACCGTCCGGGTCGGTCGAGAAAATGGCAATAGCTTTGGTTAATACGATTTAGTCACCGAAAATACATTGTCGGTGGTCTGCAGTCTCCTATACATTTGCATTTTCATTGTAGTGGACTAAACTTCAAACGTGAATGAACTACGTGCCCACACATCATTGTGTTCCATAATTTAACACTCTAACGCTTTGTGCGCGGCGAGTCCGCTGCGTTATAAATTGAACACATTAACTGTAATTTGATAAAATCCATAATGTAGTATTGGATATAAACTGAATACCTAAACACTGCTAGCTATTCACACGGATTAAGTAATTATACCATCCATCAGTTTGTTAGTAACGTAATTTATAAAGCGATTGTCATATACATTGGGCGTACAAATGGTATTAAATGAAAATCGTAGAAAATAATTTTAAATGTTTCTATACAGTTCACAAGTATTACATTTTTTTTTAAGATTCACCTATTAGTTTAATAGATTATTTTCAACCCTAATAAGTCAGTAACTATTTAATTAACGAAAAGAGATTACCTACTTTTATTTTAAAATGTCAGAACAAAAAGTAATTTAACTCAAATTGAAATACCAGCGACACAAAGTAATCCATAAATGTATTATGCAAAGGGTTCTTAATGAGCAATGTTAAATTCAATCTTCACAAAAATATTGTTAATATAATTGCCGAGTTAATTATTAACTCACACCCTAATGGCTACGCTCTGAACTTAGGATGGTAAATGAGAATTAAACATAATTAAAGAACTTGTTTGAATACTTGAAGTGTCTAGTCTTTATGCAACGGATCGTACCTACTATTTCAAATGTTAAAAGGTACGTCGCTACTAGCATAATAAATGTCGGTAGTCACATGAATTCGTTGTATCTTTGAGCAAGTAATATATCATACTTCATACTAATATTATAAAGGCGAAAGTTTGGTTTGTATGTTTGTAACTTCTTCATGCTCAAACAGCTGGACCAATTTTGATAAAATTTGGCATGGAGATAGCTGACACCATGGATTAACACATAGGCTACTTTTACTATTTATATCCCGAAGAAATGTGGTGGGCGACGACGCAGGGCGCAGCTAGTATTATCGTACCGAGTGGAAAACGAAGCACCAATAACTTAAAACTAGTGACGGGCACTGCACTCGATGGTTTAAAGGCTCCCAGGGGTAAACATAAAATGACCCGGCAGCATGAGTCTACCGCACAACTGATACCACTAAACCCTATTTATGTAACCAAGTTCTCAAGTTGTATTTATTACGTAGAAGTCTTCCATACCATAGATGGAGATATAAGATAGGTTTTAAAAAGGAGATATGTCTTACAAATGAAACTTAATATAAAAAAAAAGGTTTAGTGATAGGTGCACACTGATGGCAGTTCTTATCTTACATCAAATTTATTTTTCGTCCGCCCTGTGACGAAGAAAAACGGTCCTTGAACATGTCTTAAAAAAAGAACGATTCTCGTTCCCTGCAGTGAATGATTTCGCTCATTCTACACAGCGGTAGAGCGATTTCTGTTTGCAATCAAAAAAGTATTTCCACAGAGAATCACTGCGATTAATGGTTTCGAAGCTTGCATCAGACAGGGAAATTCGTATGTGCTAATAGTTATTAAATTGGAAATGGGTATATTTTAATATAGAAGGCACAGTGATCCAATTCTGAGATTCAAAGAGAGTTAAAGATACAAAAGCAATCACACCGTAAATGTAGGTTGGCAGTGCAAAATTGCTGTGGATCTGTAAATCCAAATTTCCTCTTTAATCGCGTAATAAATTCCTACTCTATGTTTAAATATTAACTTGTCGTATTTAATATTTCAACTATTTATATTCCGACTGCTGTTACCTTTATTTATATTCAAAGTAAGAAGCACGAAAATGGAGTCAAAGAATAATAACTATAAAAATCACATCAAAAGTATACATTTTCAATAACATTCAACCATACGCTCTTAAGATTTTCACATTTTCTTACAGTGCCTTATGAGGTTAACCGTTTCAAGCCGCGTTCAGTGAAAGGGTATCTATCATATACAAGAACATTGTAGTTTACGATAGGTCGGTAGGTACCTCATAAAAGTACTTTTATGATTCTATCCCCCCTTTTCTCTGTCACTGAGTGTCTAACATAAACTTTATTGTAAATACCTTGTAATATAAATAAGTGGAAATATAAAAATACGTATGTAGATAAGCAGAATGTAACAGCCTTAAGTGGCATTGAGCTGAAGTATGTGCTCACAGATAGATGATAATCGATGAGGTTGTCGTGACATGATGTGAACGGATCACGTACACGAACAAGACGTTTGTATAATGTACCACTATATAAAGCGCTATGTTACCCCTTTGAATGTTGACATTGTTAAACAATTAATATTGATTTATGAACATTTTGTTTTATGTTTTTGTTAAATGTGTTATAAAGACCTACATATATGTATTTCATATTTTATTATCCGCTACAATACCGGTGCGACGAGATAATGTAAGTCATTTGTTATTTAGAGTGTTTTGACAAATCTTTATTTTAATAAGTTTGGAGCCAAAGGCAGAGATCATTTTTGTAAGCCATCAATTGTGTCCGATGGATGAACAGTTCCGCTGCATGACGATAACATTACATGATTGACATTTTGCACGTTTGACTCACTTGTAGTTTTGTAGGGGATTGAAATTAGGGATTATCAACGAACTTTACAAAGTTTGATTACATTAACAACCAAAGATTACATACTAGTAGGTACCTATTTTACATTAGATTTTATGAAATCCTCGAGTACAATAAAATTAAGAATTGACTAGAATCTAACACAAATATTTCCTGTAAACACCTAAATACTATTAATTCCTCTTAGAATTAAACATAACGTACCTAATACTAACTCCTAAATGCTGCGAAATTGAATTGTTTTATACTATCATCCGAAGATACAACAAGACATTTTTTCGGCAATTCGGAATCAACAGCATCATCTACCTATTCCATACCTGTTTCCATGATAATCAGCTTTGGTTTTAAATTTATGATACAAAATTTTATTCGCTTTAGTAAATATAGTTTCATAATACCTATTTATCACGGTAGTTACAACTGCATTCGCATGAACCACTTATTTACACTAGGCATATGCACGAACCGCAACGTAAATATCCTATGGACGGAAAATGGTAACAATTCAATTTCGCTTTTTTGCTACAGTCAGTATCAAAGTACAATTTGTACGAGCAGTAAGCTTCAGCATTGAAGGCTTGGCTTTACGCCAATTTTGTGATCAAAGCACCTTCGGCAGCTTTGCTGTCTCATTATAAGCAGTGGTGACATAATTTTATTAATGTAGACATACTTAGCTATTTATATCTAAGTAACGTTTTAATCTAGGCATTAAAGCTATACGTAGGTAGTGTAAATTGTTTGTGGTACAGAACACAATTAATAAAATCTCCACGTTTCGCAGATTCAGCCAATATTCCAGAGGGCGAGGATATCGCGACTGGCGTACGCGCGGCGACCCCACGCTCATCAACTCGCTCTGGCGCAGCCGGCAGCCTCTGGGAATTCGCAAGCAGCTTGGTTAGAATTCAACTTGGATACGTTCAATGTTTTCAAAATGATTGAACGATTGTTGTTACAATTCAAAATGTGTTGCGTAGGAAACGCGGAGGTGTACATAATACTGGCGCTGTTGATCGGGTTCGTGACGGTGGTGGTCGGGTGCTGGCTCTCAGACAACTGCTGGTCGCCGGAGCCGGAGGACGTGCTGGCGGGCGGGTGACCCGTGGCGGCGGGCGCGTGCACGCACGTGTAGCGCCCGCCGTCCGCGGCCGCGGACAGCCCGTCGGGCGCGGGCTCGCTGTCGCCGGTGCTGCCGCCGCGCGCCCCGCCGCCGGCCCGGGCGCCAGCCTTTCTGCACGCCGCGCGGCACCTCTGCCGCGGCGGGTGCCTCGGACTCTCCTGCGATAGAAGACAGCAACCTCCTGTTTTTTGACCGGAGCCTACGCATCACTCCTGCCGAGTACACGAAAAGACTAACGGGAATCATATTCCTACTATAGCGAACGGTGGAGTGTGCGATAATTAATTCGTGATACGCTTAACTGAGCATTTTCTAACGGTCGCTCCTCTTTGTGTAAAGTGGGTTGTGTAAGTGGAAAGTGTTCTCTGACTAGATACTCGTGAATATGGTGATACATTGCAGGTTAAACTTTTTAATGAACTCTAAGAGCTTTTATTTCCCATTGTGTGTATTAATATTACCATAAATACGGTGTAAAGACATTATAGGGTAATTTCAATCATGGTACACGTCGGTGTACTTTGTATCGGTAGCCGAGCGCTCGGGATTAGTACTAGGAGGTTCATCGTGTATTACTGAATCTTATCGTAGGCTACGCTTCTAGCGGTCGCTCTGATTTCAACTCATCTGACGTAACCTTACCTGACGGTGGTACAGCTACGTTTTCCATCTGTACCACCTTACTATTGTTTCTAAAAGTATGTGCCTTGAAACGCTTTCCTCGACTTGACTCGTAGATTAGAGCGTGTTTTGAACCATTTAGAAGACATTTCTTCTCTCTGTCTGTACGGACAAGTAATTCCATAAGTGCAATACACATCATGACCGTGCCTTTACCGTTCTATAGACTTTGAGAGGGACGTAATTAACAATAGGTTTTAAAAATACGCTTTCCTCGATGGAGGATCAACCTACCAACGATTACTTTTGTATTTTTGTAAAATATCCAGCTTGTTTTATTGATTTGTGGTAATTAAGACGCAGTAATTAGTATAGAGGAAAGTGAATTAGGACCAAGATGTCTTAGTGAACGTGCGTCAATTGAATATTATTAATCTATTCGAAATTACCATCGCAATAGGATAAGATACAACATTGAGAGACAACGACATGGGTATATGATTAAAAGTAGTATTTTGATATTTTTTTCGCAATTTTTGCATATTCGTTGAATGTTTACTGCAGAAGTGATCACCAATCCCTGCAATCACATCTATGCCTACTTTCTATTTACCAAACTTAGTACCTAATTATTCAAACACATAATTTAATATGAATGAAATTAAAATTAGTGCCAAATTAACATGTATAATATGTAAAATGTAACTATTTTATTAAAAATATTAAAACACGGCTAATGTGAGAATAATAACATCTTAAAATAGCGAATAGACTTGCTGTATTGTGTATGTTGGGCATAGAGAATGGAGCATCACAACAAAACTCATCTACAAGACACGACTATTGTGCAAAGACTACGCTGTAATTCTTGGTACATGTGGAGTTATTCTACAGTGTGGTTTCAATTTTGTTTAGTACGAGCGTGGCGCACACTTTTATATTACGAACGTATTACCCATCTACATTTGTTTCATCTATTTTTGAGTTGCGTAGTTACCCTTTCTATAAAACTATTATACGTCTTGTACAGCATCTATATGATAAGGTGAAACATTAGCATAGTGTATGTCGAATTAAAACCGGTAGAAAAATGTTAGATGCTTTTGCGTACATCACAGCAATTCAGTACCTGTAAATATAAGCACTAAAATATGGATACAAAACAAAATGTGCATTAAAATGTAATAGTTTTATTCGAATTTCCAATATATATCTGTTTAAAATTGAAACATAAATAATGGACGTGTTTCCCTCGTCCCTAAAATAAGTTATGTAGGTAAGTGTATTACATTCATCAGGTGCAAATCAAAGTTTTAGATAATTCATTGTGTATGTGGTTTCAGTTCAAAATCCGATAAATTAATGTAAAAACTATTAGCAAAATAATGCATTGTCTAGAAATTCTCAGTATGTCAGTTCCTTTGCTCTCGTACGTAAGAGACTGTGTCATTTTATTATATTGTAACTTTTCTTGTTGCGTTTTTATAGATACAGCCGGCTAGTACCATTCACTGTATGTAATTAAATTATAAATACTAAACCCATAGTATACTCTTGTGTAGTTTATCATTTTTTTGCATTATCGTTGTAGTGATACGTATATACTTGTACTCTAAGTCACATAATGTATAAGTTGTGTGTTTAGTATACCCATTAACATTAATATTCGTCGTAGAGTTAAGGAACCCGACTGAATAGTCAAAATTTTTAAGCATTATGTAAATTGTAGTTAGGTAGTAGTCGGTTATAGATAAACATTTTATTCGAATAGTTCGATGATTGCGAACCGAGGATAAAATACTGAATGAAGACATTGATTTACTGCTGGGAAGACGTTTATATCCACATTGTTCACATTTGTACCATTAAGACATTTCCACGCACAATTGGTAACATTTAAGTGTCTACCTGTCGTATTGTAGGCATTTTGTCAATGTGTAATATTTATTAGTAATTCGTTTCTACGATACTAAAATGGTAATTCTAATTTTATAAAATCTACAATTTGACAGATATTCATTTAATAATAGTTGTCATGTTTAAATGTCCGTGTCATTTTGCTAAATAAACGTTTTAATGTACCATAGTTTTTATATTGGATTGTAATAAATAAAACCACAATTGTATGATTTGCCAAACTAATATTACGAATCTACATATTATTTGAATTTTTACAATTTTAATCTAAATAAATGCAAAACTAAAATAAATTCTATTGCGATCAGAAGTTCTAATTTCTGATCATTTTTTCCTTGAGGTGTTTGTACTAATTTAATTGTCAATCATAAATATGTATCTCATTAACCTATGAACTGATCATAATCAATCACAACCATTTTGAAAAATATTTTGTAATGTTCTACTTGACTCTAGTATTTTATGATAATAGCTAATAAAATCCTCAGTGGTGTAAATCTTTTTATTTATTTTTTAATCTTATATTGTACCTGTAGACTGAGGTTTTAAATTTTTTAGAATCACTTTAATATCTTTAACGTAATATGTCCTTTTACATTTTAAGAGCTATAAAAGAAGTCAACGAAATATTCTATAAAGAACCTCTAAGCAAATAAAACTTGAGTGAACGCCTAGTCCTAAGAAAGGTATCTACCGGCAACGATATTGTCAAAGAGGTTATTGTTTGTGTAAGCTAGAAACAGACTTATAAATATTCAAGAAATTCCTATGAAAAGAATGGGCCTCACAAAACTAAGCGTAACTGATATATGAATACAATAATAATGTTTATGTTGATAAATCTTAAATATACTAAAACACTGTAGAGTTTCTGTTACATAGACGTAGAGTTTCTAACCTCAGTCTGCAGTACACATTAAACAACCATTATGATTCTGCAAACTCTAACCAGTTGAAAATCATAGGAACACAGTGTATTTTATAACAAGACATATATGTATAACTAAGTACATTACGTTATTACTGTATACTTACATCCGATACATAAGTCACGTTTTATGTGAGTATTGTAAATATTCGACGAATCACACGCGAATGTCCGTACGTCGGAGGGCTGGTTGGCTTGGCTGATTTAGGAATTGAGAGAACTCATACGCTCAATACTTAGTAATTACAATAATAATTGATGTAGGTATTGTCATTATTTGTCACGAATAAATTAAAATAAATGTAATAACTTAATCATAACAGTGTTTCATTTCGACTCTACTCTCAAATGTAATAATGTAGAGTGGCTGTATGCGAGAACACAAGTCAGCCTCGTTTGCTTTAAGAACTTCAGTATGATAGTCAGAAGAAAACGTTCGTAAAAGGGACTTTTCGCACGCAAACAGTTTTCATAGAAAATATAGGGCATGGCGCTTTCCGCGCTGCGAGGGGTGACACAGAAAGGCTTTCTCGCTTGACACCCCTATACTACAGCTGGGTAGTTACGCTACACTCATCTGCGTTATTAAAGAACTTCCAAAGGTCCTACATTCAAGATATCGGATTCTTACATCTTTTATACTCTTTTCAATGTTGAAGATCCGCTATCAGTAATTTAAAGAGTACCTATCTACCTTGAAGAATTATTGAATGGCTGATGTATTTTGAAGGAGATTTTCAAAATGTTGTATTCCCTTTAGATAAATACAACTTTGAAACGTATCATTATTAGACGCGCAACTGGGTGTTGTGTTTGTCAGTTATCATCTTGGTTCTAATAAATTGATGGACAGGGTTCACAATAATAACGCACAATGTCCGGAACTATGGACTTATTCAATCAATTAGTTGACGGGCTTGTCTTAGTGGCTACACCCCGGTCTAAGTAACTGTGAGGCTAAGTCACGGTATTTAAAACAGGCGGTACTATGGTCTGGCAAGCTGGATAAACCGAGAATATCTCCCAGTAATTGGCATGTGGAGATCAAATGGTATGGTTATGTATAAAATGGTACCGTTAGAAACTAAATTCGTTGCACTAAAAAGTGCTTATGCAGATTTTGTGAAATAAGCTTTAATTTGTATCTAAACACGAGTAACCTTTATTAGATCAGAATGGCAGACAAACAGCCATCAGCTATTTAAAATAAATTCTGTTTGAAGTAATCAAAACTGCAACAAATACTTTTTTAAATGAAATGAAACATTTCTACTTGTCTACATTAAGGATTTTTTTAAACATACTTGAATATTTTATACACTCATAAAAGTCACAGCGAATATAAATGACCTACGTGGAACATTCGTATCGCCATTAAGCAAGCAACATTTTAACGGCGAACTGGCTTATTATGCTTCCTGTGAAGAGTCTCGAGTCGATTGCTCTAAACGAAAGAGGGTTGTTAACCAACAGTGAGAGAAGCTGTCGCCTAAACGAGCAATTGTATTCTTTAGCGTAGTCTGAAACATTTTCTAACAATCGTCTGGTTGGACAGAGGTCGCCAGCGCGAGTGCCGACTCAGGTATCAAAACGTTTAATCCGATTTTTCTGTGAAATGAAATTTTCAATTAAAGTGCCGAGGTTGGAACTGTGCCCGACAAATGGCAATTTACTCTCCCCCCATAACATGAGAAATAAGACTGTCGTCTATGTACTGTGAAAGAACAATGCACGACGCAAATTCTACGTAGTAACTTGTGATAATTGACAAAAAGTTTTGCGTCTCTTTCTAAGCTGGCAGTGCAATACGGTTCAGAAACTAATACGAACACAGCTGCTGCAAACTGTAACCTAAAACGTAATACAGTGTCGGCAACTACGACATTGGAACTTACCACGCCTAGCGTTATTACTGTGTAGCTAGTGTCATAGTTTTCTGCAGCTCACAAAGGTTAACCTAAGTGGAGAAAGTTATTTTCACTCACATTGCTTGAATAATATACTCAGTAAGGTCAAATGTCCAAACATTTACCTTAATGTACAGCTTACAAATAACTGCAGATACCACTGCAAAATTAGTCATGTAGGTAATAATTCCATCATCATCATCATCAACCGAAAGACGTCCACTGTTAAACAAAGGCCTCCTCCTTAGAGCTTTTTGTGGATGATATCTATGAAAGTTATCGGTTATTATCATTTTAACGAATATAATAATAAACATTTAATATACGCAGAATGTATTTACAAGAATGGTTGACTCATTAATCCAACCGAATCATATTTAATTAAAAACTGGGGAATTCAGTCGGTCGATATTTGAAATATCAGTTAATTGAATCGGTAGTTGTACTGTCAATGAAATATATATATATATTTCGTTTTAAAAACCTTATAAAGCGACGTATTTCTCTTGTTAAATGAATATTAAGTTGTCGTGAAACCTGATACTGCAAACGGTGTAGCGCCGTAGCAATTGACTTAGCGTAGCAATCACGTAGCGCGACGGTAGCGCGTAGCATTTTATGGAACTTATTAAGTGTAGGTGCGGCCGTTACTCTTTTATTGCTTTCTTCTTTTACTCCTCGGCGCTTCCAAAAACATGAAATCTGTAATTAAATATATTTTCAACATTCAAGCTTAAGTGAATCTGAATTTGCTTCTTAGCATCTTAGTATGCCAGGCACGGCTGATGGCTTAATTATTTAAAAGTGTAATACGTCGTAATAACTTCCAAGTGAAAACTTGTTTGTAGTCGGATTGAGAGACTGCATATTAGGTACCATTATGCCAAACAAAACATTACAATTGTCATAACTCATTAAATTAAAAGGTACTTCGTATATATTCTTAAACTTTAAATTATAAACATATAATTACCGACTCCATTACTTTTCTATCCACTATATTTACCTTCATAGAATATTCTAAGCAACACTCTCTAACTACTACGTAACAAATAACGGTAATGCGTAGGCATTATAAAGGTCAGAGCGCTTGTTAATTTTATTATACATTCAAGTAAATCTTTTTGCTCGTTGTACATGCACGGTTGGTTCAAAAGTAAAGGTTGTGTATTCTGGTCGAAGCTGGGATATAAGCGCGATGGCCCATAATATAGGGGCACTATATCCGTCGCGCGGCGGGTGATCGCCGATTCAATGACACGTACTTACTGTAGAAATCCCTTCATATTCACAGCTCGTAAAATTATAAATAAACCATCGATGCTATACTAGTGAAACGCTCCACTTTCCCACAACGCTCAATTTAACGAGCTGGAAACGTCAAATCTTAACTTTTGTTGTGATTTTGTTAAAGAAAGACTATTCAAGTACGAAAACTCTACGTAAATATAAGATTAATATAATACTGTGAACTGATATACATTTATCCAGAAACAGTTTTAGATATTAAAGTATATTTAATTATTAAGAATAGAGGTTATTTATCCGACAGCAAACTAAAATTCAAGATGTTGGAAAGCGCATTACGGAGCTGAAATGGAGTTGGGCATGACACTTAGCTAGGCGAGGTGACGGCAGGTGGAGTAAGGCGTTGACAGAATGGTGGCCAAGAACGGGCAGGCGAAGTGTAGGTCGTCCAGCAGCGCGATGGGTCGATCATATCACAAATATTGCGGGGCGCACCTGGATAAGGTTAGCACAGGACCGGGGCTGACGGCTTTGCTGTGGATGATGATGATGAATAGATGTTTGTTAATATATGTTAAGGAGGACTTTATAAAGTTGAATAATACTTTAAAGTTAAAACTGTCTCGTTGCTAAACTAAAAATAATGTAATTATTTATAATACCAACATAAATAATGAAAATACGCAGGGTATTGACTTATTCGAAAATATACGAGTGGGGTAAAAAACAAAAGGATAAAGGTCTAAGTAGGTGAGCAGTATCTTTGTTGCGGGATCAGTTTCGGATTTATGCAAGATTTCCTTCTTACTTCCCTCATGTTAGGGGACCAAAATAAATTGAAGGACTAGCACCCAACGAATTCTAAGATTATTGGTTTACAAGAGGTATAAAACTCGTTAAATCTTATTGAATTTATTATATGTTACATATTTACGTATATAATACATGTAATACTTATTTTCAACTTGGAGCAAATATAAAAAACAAATATTTAGTAGTATGTAACAGTAAATCTTTATCATAATTTACAAACATTTACTTGGGCGTCAAAAAGCTGTATTTCAGACTGATAGTCGTGCTTTATGTTTTGGCTAAAGTCCAAAAAATATGACTAGAAAAGCAAAGAAAGTACGAAGTTGTGGGTTCGCTAATTCTTTGGTCGGACAGACGATGAAAGTTCTAGACAAAAAGAAAATTCTACTGCACTTTGGTGGGTTAGCAACTGTTTTCCCAAGCAGAGTTGTTGAATAAAATGTTTATAAAATAAAGTGCATAAAGTCTCGTGTTGTATCGTGGGTACTGACGAAAAATACCTTAAAAGCAATGTACCACCTACGTCCCATACCGATTTGCCTGAGGTAGGTATGTTATGAAAACAAGTAATACAGAAGATTCCTGTTTTTCTTCCTTATTAGCAATTAAAATACACACTGATATTTTAAAAGAAATATGTAGGGATGTTACATCTCCCTCAGGGTTTTCTTACTTACTTATGAACCACCAATTAATGATCATTATTTTTACTTTATTTCACAGGGTGTGCATGTGGCCGTAATAAAATAAGAAGGTAATGGTGTGTTTAATAATACATACCAATGTTCTGTTAAACACAACATGGCCTTCTTTTGTTCAAATAATTGTTTCATTCACGAATGCTTGATACCTAAGCAAAAATATTTAGTTACACAAATATTTTGCCGTAGTAGGCTGTCACAGAGGTATGTAGCTAGCGATAAATGTATGGTACACACGAATTAGGCTAGCTCTACTGACAGCGAGTTCTATCGTAGAAGACAGGTTAAAAGGTGGGTATAAGAGCGCAACATAAAAAGGTTAGTAAAAACCTATAAAAAAGGTAAAATATTTTAGACGTTTACCGACACAACTATTTAATACAATATATTATAACGGTATTCCGATTTAGAGATAAAAATAATAGTAACAACACATGAAAAGATTGGCACTAGTTCTAAAAATTCTATAAGGTACATAATATCTAGGCGACTAAGAACAAATGAAATAAAAAGCGTGTAAAAAGACAAAAATGCAAAATATCCAAATTCTTGATCCAGTATGTGCGATGTATTCAAATTCTGTATTTTATGTCAATTGAGTCGACAATCTGAAACTTAGGCATCGAAGTGAAGTCATTTTTATAGCAAGACAATGTACTACTCTATATCTTTTATAAAAATTCTTCTTGACAAGGTGAGGCTTTCTCCTTAGTTGAGACTCATTACTAGTTTCTACGTCTTTTGCATCCTATCTACCGTAACGTCTTTTATACATCTAACTAGAGGAGCGTTCTGGCTCCGTTTGGCGATTCACGGCCCTCACTTAAGGACTAGCTTCTCCAATAGCTATTAATTATTCTCCGACGAACATGGCTTAAAGAGACTTCAAGTTACCGACTGAAGAAATTATCCTTCATGGAAACAAAATTTATAGACTAAAACTGTTTACGCAACGCGTTGGTTCTGTTCATTTTGATTATTATCATAATTTTATGGGAATACACAATTGACATTTTCATACATATAGATAAGAATAATTATGTAAACGCTAAACATTTATTTCTCATCTACAGATAGACATCAAAATCTTCAGACAGTCTATAAATATAGTAAAATTGTACCTTTTTTTTTTTTTTTTTTTTTTTTTGTTTACGGGGGGAAACCTTCAAAAGGCACCCGGACCCTGTGGGGTAGGGACCGGGGAGTGTGGGATTTCTACCTCACTAAAACCACCCCGGTGGTCACCATCTGCACGAACAAGGGAAGTCCCGGGACCTCTAAAAAGAACAACTCCGGAACCTCCCCATGCAACGCCTATGTGGCACATCCCTGGGGAGACTGTAAAGGGGTCTCCCCTTAGCATCGCTGTATACGGCGGCACGTGACCACCGTACCGCCGTCTTCTCTGAAGTTACTATATTGGGTAACAGAGTCCCCTTCTCTGTGCGCCCGCAACTCCAAAGGCCCGTCTATCATGCTTTAGACGGGGTTTCGACGTGTTAAACTTCGAGTCAGTTGCCCTCCCCGACGCCTTCTTCTCCGATCAGGATCAGCCCTCTCACGATCCCGTTCAGCAGCCTCCTTTTTTACCATTACGGTCTCGCAGAAGGAGGAGTAAAATTGTACCTACACAATGTTTATTTTAATGAAATTAAGAAAAATAATGTAAGCGAACTTAATAAAAGTTGGACGTCTGTATTAGGGATGAAATTCTTGATAAATGCCCGTCTCGCTCATTCAACAATGTTTATTTCTGATTAAAATGATTTTGTCTTCATTCCAACTTTATGGTTAGGTACTACATAATTATATTTTTTGTGACACAAACTTATGACAGTAATTTACAAGCTGGGCTCGTTATATACATTTGTGTAGCTGTTCATCATTATAATGGCATGTCCCATTGATGATGTCAGATCTGCGAATGTAATCATTTCAAGCTTGGTAAATATGTAAATTAAAAAGACTTCAAATAAGAATTAACATTCATTGAGAAATTATTTCTAACGAAATACATTACGTCGGCCCAGCGGGCTAGACATTAAACTTTAATTTTAAGTTAATGACGCTAAGAGCATTCGTTGTACGTATACGGAATTTACGTGCGTAGAATGTGATTATACAGTTTTGACTTGGAGACTCTCAAGTAGTAGGGAATGAAATAAAAATAACGATGTCGAGCCCCATTACTTAGCCGCATAAAGCTGTATGTCTAACGACTCCGTCGTTTATAAAAACTAGACTATGAATATTAAGTTAACACAAGTTACACGATGTTGAACTTACGAAATGAATGTCATATTTTATGTACGTTTTGATAAAGTGCAATGATTCAATTATTACACTTTTATGGCCCGCCTCGTGTACCAGCATAATATTTTTATGGTCTTTACATATTAATCAAATTGATCTCGTGGTCGTAAGCACCACTTCGTCCTGGCCATGTAAATAGCGAAAACATCGCCTCCATTTGGCAAGACTAAATATAATAACGATCATATAAATGTACGTGTATTAATAAGTGTTTAAGAAAAAAATGCAAAAATAACTTGGCCATTATTGAATAATTTCACACACGCATGAACCTTCCATGCACAAGTGTCAAAAGTGGGACGAATATAACCTATTGTTTAGCAGAATTTAAAGTAGAAACTGCGCTAACAAAGTGGCTTATATAATGTAAATTAGTAAATTACTAAAGTGATTGGTACTTAGGTATATATTAAAAAGGATACCAGTTTATCATCTTTAAAAATTAAAACTTAGATACACTATTCAAAAATTTATCAGAATATAAAAAAGCTTGTGAATATTAGAGCAATATTAGCCATTGGTAATTTGGTAGGTACGCAAACATTCTGCGCAATTGCCCCAGCCAGCAGACCTCTCAATCAATTCACCTGTGTCCTGTAATATATCACGTACCTTTGTGCAAAATAACAGATACTCGACGCATTCCGCTTAGGAGTTCAATAGTGCTCGGAATACATGCGGCGAGGGTGCAAACTACAACAATAATGAGACATTCGCTTTTAATTAATATTGCACCAATGTAAAAATTATATATATTTACTTGTTACTATAATATTATTTTATAAATAATCATTATATACACTTTCAAGCGATGAAAAATAGTACACAATTTTTTAACAACAGCTTAAAATTTAAGTACATTAGATATAAGACTAAAGTCAGTGTTGCACATACACTTGGAATATTGTCCTTTTAGTTTCAAAACTCACAGATGTATCGAACAACTATTACTTAATTCGTTCAATAACTGCACGTCAAAGCTACATGTTCAATATTTTGGGGGAATACCGAAATAGTCTTTAAAAATCAGGTGCATTCCAAATATAAAGTCTATATTTAAAACAAAAGTGTGAACACAAACAAAATGTTAACAAGCTTTTAAAATGCTGTTTACACGTTGCTAATGTCACGCTTGTAGCAAGCTAATACCTCTACCTTACAATGTTGGCTGGCAGCCACCGAGCCACGTGTATTTCAACCCTAATACATGTGAAGTGAGGTGCAACCCCGTCCAATTAATATGTTCCACTCTGCGAAGTCACACCACTGCACAGTATTGTGTGACAACCACAGCCCTGTCCACGTTTGACGTCCATTGCAACGTTGATTCCTGCTATGACATTGTTTTTCCTATAATTATACTACAGCATCTTTTTATGAAACAATATTATTTTCGTACCGAAATGTAAAAATTAGGTCATTTCATTCTATGAACAAAGATTTGAAAGATTTATTATATTGCGACATATAGTTTATAAACCTACAAAGTCTTCTCATCTTGAGCGAAACGTCCATATTGTTTTACAAAGAATCCGTAATCTGTTTTAAAGCAAGTGACGAAACTTATTAAACGAGCTTTATTCTCGAGATTTTGGAATTTCCTAAAGTTTGTTCTTAGTTAATTCTACATTATCGACTTTTGATCTCCAGCCAATTAATTTTATCGCAAGATGTTGACAATAAATATGAGTGCCGCAATAAATCGATATGCCCATCCTTACATAGACAAATGTGTTAATGATGAACGTTCCCTAAAACACCAAGAACGTAAAACCACCAAAGTTATCAGATTCACAAATATTTTATTACCGTCACAAGATGCATACGTAAGTCACAAAATGGAAAACGTACAGCAAAACATTATTTGCACTTGCAAAGTGTGCAGACGACATTGACAAAATCCCTCCTTGTTCTTTGTTTAGGATCTACAGAGCTCTGCAATTTAAAGCCGGAGATAAATCAGTAGATTTTCATTTTAAATGTTGTAAATTTGTATAAGGATGACGCGAACGCCTCCCCTGCTAAGGACGGGGCAGCTCGCGGTCTGGTAAAATTCATTATTCAGCAAAATTGCGAGTGTAACTCATCGGCTAGCCCGCCGCCTCGCTGCTATTACCTATATTGCCGGCGATCTGATTCACAGCGAGTTTGAGGAACCCCACCAATATTCATTTCCGACCTAAATACACAAACAACTGAAAATTGCAATAACTCAAATATGTTCCTCTGTAAAAATGTCCAAACATGATTTAAATATCTGTATCGTTGCGAAGCGAGCATAAAAACCACCTAAGCCCGTGCAGGTACAAATATAAATACGGGACCACAGATATTTCAGTCACGTCACAAGCAACGATAAATATAGCTGCGGTGCCAACTAATAATTCAGGAAAGTTGTGCGGAAACTACCGCAATTGGAGAGTTTGTCCTCTAAGATGTTTTAATGAAACCTGCAAGTAATCAATAGTGATAAATGGCCTGTAATCGCACTAATAAGGACGCTGATAATTTATAATTTTGTTTGAACTGTAACCAGAATATATTCAGTGAATATTCTTATGTTCTCATCAACTTTAATAATACAGTAGAGAGGATCCAACTCGGTCATGCTGATCAGTTATCATCACTTAGTCATGAAAAAGTAGAATCTTTGCAAGTTCCTGATGTACTTCGAAATAACGTAGCGTAACAGGAGCGATATGTTTTTCGAAGCACGTAAGATAACTCCAGTACCATTCGTAAGTGACTGCCGTGAATCTCGCTCCATTCGTTATATTAAGTGCAATCTATCTGAGTAAATGTTATAAATAGCGCATATCTTATCGTTTGATCAAATTATCATTTCATTATTTTTCTTAAACATATATGGAAATAATAGTAAGTAATTGAAAAGTCGTTTGCCTTGTATAAAATTTTCCAGTTATTCGGTTAAATATGCAACTCGTTGAAAAATAGATGGACTCAACTTATCCTTTCAGAAGCAATATGAATTGCTCCTGAGGTGGACACGCCGTAGTCTACGGGTCTAGGTAGTAATATATAGTAATATATATATATGAATCCCATAGTATTCTCTCATACATATATCATTATGCCGGAATGCTCTGGTAACGATATATAGAAGCAGTCAATTTACATACGACGTCGACTATTTATATAAATAATGCTGCATCGAACCGGGGACGTGGTGAGCTAGAAAGCTCCGTCTGTTTTAAGATTTTTACCGTTCCAATCTCTTGTAAGCTTCCCAATTGCCGAGGCCGCCTTGCAGATGCAAGAACCGACCTCAAGGGAGAGATAAACGAAAGATAAGTTTTCCATTTCACTTAGTGTGGATCAACTCGTATCATCAAATAAATGCGATACATTCTAGTTATGACGACGATGATGGGATGAGAAGTTCTTAAGAAAGAAAGTTTATTTATTGCTAGAAAGTGTAGTTATTAATTGATTATGTTCACTGTATTTCTTTGGGAAATTGGCTTTTTAAGTACACTTACTCGAAATATTATTCACATTTCCTTAGTTTTTTAGGTTTATTATTAGATTTGTTAGAAGATATTACATCTAAGAACATTTTGAAAATATCATTGTAAATTTAGATAATGGTTTGCGTAAGTATCAGAAAACCAAAGTACTAATTTAAGCTGCTTCGTTCTTAATACCAAAGTTGAATTGGAAATGAGAATTGCAGCATTATAACAAGTAAGTACATAGTGAGATACTTGATTCAAGAACATCTCTTGCAAACGTTCAATAACAAATTCTTCCATTCAATATTAGCAACGTCAGTAAGCAGTTTGTTTTAAATTCTCAGTTACGTTAAGTTTTTGAGCTCGAGACAGTTACGAAGTTCTGAATACTCTACTTTGTCGACACTAGCAAGTCGTCCATAATGGAAAAAGTTTTGCATAAGTAATTAATTTCCTTTAGACGAATTATTATGACCTTAATGAATACTTTATACCTGTTCTGTTTTCATTGATTTGCGCTTGTGGGCCATTTAAATCTAGTTTTTTACGTTATTTGATTTAATATTTATAGTTAGATACTGTACTTGCTAATTGAATTGTCTTCATTTTCCTTTATCATAAATAATAAAATATAAATAAAATGTTATTTGGCTAATATCATAAAGTAAAAGATAAGTGATTAAAGATAAATCGACTAAATTAAATGTACTATACATGTACGATAAAGACGGGCTTTAACGTACATGTCATTATCGTGATGGCAAATGACAAGCAAATATATGTGAAGTGTTACTGTCAAGAAATAAGTAGAACCTATTCGTAATGATTATCTGATAAAACCATAAAGCACACTCTGGCAATTAACGACACCATGCATGAAAAATCAAACACCTATACCGTCCAAAGTTGGTACAAATTATTTACGCCATTACCCTATCTAAATAACAAAGCTCGAACTCATTGTAACAATCTCTAAAACCGGGTGTTATTTGCCTAATCATTGTTATACTCTGGAAATTGCAGTTCAGAGAACTGGCCATTAAAACTTAATATTAAGGCCCATACTCAAAGTTTCATGTGGTAATTATGACCGAGGTTCATATACACATGGACGCTTAGTATGTAGGAAATCGATCACCCATTAGCCTCTACACCTGCGTAAAACATGAATAATGAATGCAATCGCAAAACAATACAAATCATAGAACCCATTTCTGTTTCAGAAATTATTAAACAATTCCTAGAGCCACTAGGTGTTAAACCATGTCGTTTTTATAGTTTCACGGCCGTTTCTCTAGGCTACGTGTATGAAGAAATAAAAGTATGTTTGCTTTGTTCACCACCTCACGGCGGACGGCGGCTACGAGTAGTCACGTACTTATTGAGTAGTTACAATCCACGTCGGCTACTAATAAGAAAACACATTGTAACCCCTAACTTATCTAACGTTCAACTTTCATAACTTCTCAGCTAAAATTATTTGTTTTCTTACTTCTTAGCTACAGTTTAAGTGGCTTAATGTATTACATACATAATTAATAGGATCGCTGAAGGATTTTGTTGGTATGGAACACCGGTTGGATGGTTTTTCTCGTGCATGAGTAAAATAGTAATTATGTAAAATGTATTAACAGTAATTAATATTCAAGATTAAAGTTTAGGAATTCATCCGTATATCTACTTATGCAGCTACACACTAGAGTGAGCCCTCTTAAAGCTATTAGCAGGACTTATTAGCCAGCTTCCTTCATTCTGCCGGCTCGCTAGATTATGCGGTTGACCGATTAGGGTGGTCATTGATGGCTGCTCGTTCAATCGGTTATAAATTCCTACCTCGGGTAACCCAGGGGTCGTTACTCTCTGCAACACTTTTCTTGCTGCATTCAAATGACCTGTTTAAGCTCGCTCCGGTTTTTGGGATTTGATAGCGGTACGATTGTTAAGAGTTACCTATACGCTGAATCGTCAATCTAACAGATCTCAAATTTGGTCTGTGGTCTAACGCTTTAACTTATGCTTGCGTACAGTTTTTTTGGGTCCATGCCAACTTGCTCAAGTTTTCTGCCAAAAAACTATTCAACGTAGACAATTGGTCCCTAGTTCTTATTTCTGTTGTGTCAATTTATATCGGGTTAAGCTGAAAGCCATTCGACTGTTAAAAAGATAAGCATTCTTGCAAAATATTCGAACTATTGGTACCTATTGTATATTTCACAAATTGTGCAGTAAGCCTAATTTGTTAAGCATATAAGTGCCCTCGTATATATGGAGTACCTACTCTTATTACATATCATAAGATACAGAACGTTTTCAGAGATTTAACACCCACGGGTCTAAAATTTTTGACGTTGATTCAGTACTCGAAAAACAATGCGTTTTACAAGCTTTTATTTAACTTGCACTGTTTGCACGGGTTGTTTAGGTCAAATCTTGCAATCTAAATTAGAACCACTTTTTGACATCCGATTGAAATGAAATTTTGTATACTTAAACAGGTTTGGTGACAATACAATATTATGGTACCTTTGATTAAAAAGCTTGTGGTATTTTTTTTTATTATTATTAACTTATTATGATCTGATTCTTAAGATTGACACTAGTGCTAGCGTTCGTAATAAATTCGTCTAGACGAGGGAACTTCTCAACCGTACTGATACAAAATTGTATAGTTTGCCTGCCATGACTTTAAAGCATGTTCAAATTGATTTTATTATGCCAAACCATAGTAGAATGAAATAGGAACGTTCTGAATGTCGACAAATACAAACAGATTCCAATCCAATTACGTATACGTTCATAGAACGCAGTCAAACGAACTGCGATCGGCCGTTTAGCACCCATCTTACTTCCAGTAAAGCACGTTTGTGTAGCCTAAAGCACAATTTCTGACAATACGTAAAACGTCACGTGCATACATAATGAACGAAGTGCGCGCTCTGTGGCGCTATGCACACGCAAACGGTGCAAATTTCATGATAGCTACATGCCGGCGACCATTTTGGTTCTCGTCGTATATTATACCTTTACGAGTGGACGCTTCTGACAAACCAGCTGCATCCAAACGTTATGGCGGTTTTAAAACATGCCGACACCGAAACACGCCAACTCTACACTCCACTGCGACTACACTCCTAATAATAAAAAACCAACATAATAGCGGTTGCAGATAGTGAACTTTCTATGTAATATTCTGTACAACATACATTTATCTATGCAAAACGTAGAACTAGTAGCTATTTTCGAGAAGATACAGACTATTTATAGAAATGCATTAAACCCCTTTATCAAGCAATCCGACAAATGAAACTGATTATAATTATTAGTAATGCTAATTAATATTAATGGGTGGCGTTCAATATCGTTAGGTACGTTTCCACGAATATTCTGACATTACTTGGGACTAAAGCATATTCCGCGTAATAATTTACACGCACACGGCACACCAAAAATTTAAATATATAAATAAATTAAAACACAGAGTCGAGATGACGCTACCCATTTCAGATGGGTTTAAATTTTTAAACCTCCGAAGCTTGCTTAGCTTTTCTTGTCTCAAGCTTACGAGTGAATACGGGTTTAAAAAATATTCAACTTAATATTTTAAAGTTACAGAAACATTATTTAAATAAAATAAGCGGCGCAATCAAATAAAATCTAATAAAGCAAGTAGCTTAAGTAGAAGAAAGGATGAAGACATGAAAACAGATTCACCTTGTGGTACAAAGTGTAATTTACTAAACAAATCCTTGCAGTGGGTTCACGTCGACGTCGGCGACCGACCCGTACTGTGATCCTCTATCATTACACAAACTCGCATTATCTCCGCCCGCACGCAATATTGACATTCCTTTTTTTGTGCTCACGCCAAAAGTATAATAGGACATCGCGCTTCTCATTAGTCGCTCTCATTTTTTGCTCGTAAAGTTTCGGATGGGGGTTTCCTTATGTTAACACCAAGAGATAAAATATGAAATGTCTTCGATTTCTTTGCGCTGAAGTGGAGTATGTTATTACCTGCGCAATATTTGAAAAAACAAGTAATGCTTTTAACATTTTAAATAGGCTAAAGTAAAATTGTGTGGTAGTAGGTATGCGTTTGTTTAGTGGAGCGGCAGGTACCCGCAGTTCCGTTCGACGGGCGAGCTATTCGCTCCGGGCCGAAGTGGTGGCTCACGTTTGCATTTTGCATGAGAACCATTGTTTGACCCACTATATTCCCGACACCCCGGTACGTGGTACGGCGACGTGACGTCCTACAGGCCTCTCACATAGATTAATTTACTTACTACACCAAGAAATACACAAGATGACATTGACGTATGACGTATTTTAGGAAGGCGTCTACGCCGGAGTCGTGTCATTGATCGAGGCCCCTACGTGATCTAATTTACTTAGTACTTACACCACAAAAATTACTTCCATCTCTGCGCCAAGTTGTAGTTATGGCAAATAGTTGCCTCTTCATAAATACCAATTAATACGAGTATTATGGCGGCCGGCAGTTTTCAATTGGCTGATTGGAAAATGGTTCGCGTAATACAATAATAATGAGTAGGTATTTAGTGAATCGGATTACTTGATTATTAATGTTTTAATTGTATAGCGAACTCGTGTTTAAACCAAGAAAAAACCAACCATATCTCAATTTATGTGAGTTACCTAAACGAAAAGGGTCCGATGCGGGTACTGAGAACCGACGCCCAAAGCCTCTTTTGTACACATCTATGTACGAAGTACTGATGTTAATTACAAAGGAGAAGAACTGAACTTTTATGTTTTGTGTAGAAATTTAGATTGTATTCAGAATCATATTTTATGAACCATTCGTAATTACTAGACAACATTGTTACTTAATGGCTGAATGAATTAAAATCCAATCATGGATTTCGAATACCTAACACAAGTATCAACTTAAATAAACCTTGTCTGTTGGTAGGTAGAAAAAATCGCAAAAGATTAACTTATTTACGATATGCGTATATAAAAGAGAAAAAAGTTTAATAAAATACATAAAATTATGGAAATAATATGTAAACACTCGCACCCAAAGGCAGATTATTTGCAATACGAAAGACTATTTTATGTGGTTACTGTTTATCTTCATTTTCGAGCACCGCACTAACAGAAACTACTTTTTTGCTAGGTTCCAGTAAACGTGCGGCTGGGGACCCTCATAAGTTGGCCGAAGCCGCCTGTCAGTCAGTCCATCATAATAAACTCGCTCCACCGACTTGCGGTAAGAGGAGACAATCCATATGAAGCTTCGCAGCTAAAAAATAAACGTTCTCGCTTGAAGGGAATGGGATAATTCATCTGCATTAAAATCACAGCACTGCACACTGCTCACATATGGTGCTCGTCGGGAAACGTCACCCGTTTATTGATATTGTTTCAATATCATATTCCAACATTGCCACTGCATAATGCATTTGAGTGAAACGTGCATCGTTGGTGGACTGCATTCTATTGTTCGTTTAGCTTTATTGTTATTGTAATCGACTACAATATCCGTTAGTTTTAGCTAAACAGAAGCGCTTGGTTTATTTCAATTTATGATACTAAGTCATTATTTATGGAGTTATGTTATTAATATAATTCAACGTTTAATACGTGTCATATCACGAACAATTATTGGAACAGGAGAGCTTGTTAAGCTTTATAATTATGATGATCAAGCGAACAACAAAATATCTAATAATTTATCACTTTAGGTATTTAATTTTACTAGAGCAAACACAGTTTGTTCAAAATGCTTTAAAGAACATACAAACTTGTACAGTATACACATACCATAGCTTCGCGCGAGAAACAGCTAAAATGTTGACTTCTCAATAATTCAATAGACACAGGCTACAATTACACTCAGTCTGAGCGGCAGGCGGCAAGCCGAGCGTGGAGCGCGCGCCGGCGAGACGACCGACCACCAACACTACATAATATTATTGTATTGTATTGATTCCACATAATAGTCCCTCATCACAAATCTTACATCTTGAATTGCCTATCTCAAAGTACACCACGACGATACGAGCAACGTAGAAACTACTTTAGATAGCGAGATAGCCACCCGAAAATGCTTACAAAAACCTTTCTTTAAAATAAAGATCGCTCGCAAGGATTGTATTCGTATTGCAATATTTCGTGAATTTTGTATGACATGCATAGACCTAGACACGGCTTATTGACCTATTCATTATATTATAGAGTAAGCTGGGTAAGGATATAAAAACTAAGAAAGTTTGTTTATTATAATACCTATGTGTTCTCTTTTTTAATGTTTTTTTTATTATTTGTTATAGATGTTCCGTAGAAGTGCAACACGCATATGTGTACTCCAGTTAACAAAGATGCCGATATTTTTAATTTGTTTCCGATACTTAAGACATTCTCGAGTTTTCCTCAGTATAATTGGAATGGGATCCATCACAGTCAAATACAGGTTTAAATGGCAACCTCTAGCCCGCGGCTCTCATTGGTATTTCCCTGTTATTACTTGGCTGCGTACTTTGGAATTGTTTGAGATATGGGTAACGGAAGGAATGTGTTCATTAACTAGCCCTGTCTCTTGTAATCGATTCACGAGAATCGTGTTCAAAGTTTCTTACACCCATATTACAGCCAGATAGGTGCTAATTGACATTAAGTATAGTGTAGTGTATTAAGTATAGTGATGACACAACCATGTAGAGTTGTAGACGTATTAAGATATATAGTCGCACTCATATTGTTATCGTACCTACATAATAATTTATGTATTAGTTGGGAACAGGGCGCCGTATTATTTTCATCCTAAAAAAGATATTTATTACACATATAAATGTCTCAGTTATGAGATTAATAGTGGGATTCGAAAAAGTTTCAGGTTATCCTGTTTTTTTATAGTTTGTTGGAGTGGTCTCCCCTACTCTCTTGTGTGTTATGCGTAATAGATACGTATGTTTGTATTTATACAGAAGCGTAAGTCATGATACCCGCGTTTGTTGTGTTTCGGAAGCGGATTGTGAGCTCACAATGCATGCAATAAAACTATGCATACGTCGGTCCATATTGAAAACGAACAACGAGGAGTTTCGATATCTGTGTGTTGGAACTTTTATTTATCCATATACACAAACTATTTAATCTATCTCTCACAAATATTCTACAACTACGCCATACAAGTGTTTCTTTAATTTGTATGTTTATAATGACTAAAATTTGTACAAAAAAATGGTGTAAATAAATACGTTAACATAATCATTTTTTTTTCAAAACTGGTCCATTATTGATGGAGTAATCACGTACCTACATACATAAAAAAAAATACGCGCCGACTACATAACCTCCCCCTGTTTTGAAGTCAGTTACAAATACACAGAGATACACAATTATGAGTTAAACTACTTAAAGTTACTCTGCCTTACTCTGTCTGTTCTGTTTTTACTAACTGACTCAATTTTAATGGAATTTGGTATGGAAATAGTTTGAATCTGAAGAAGGACAAAGGCTACATTGTGCCCGGAAAAGCTGCGGGAAATTTTATCAGAGTTGATTGTTAATGCATAGTAATACTTAATATCAAACTGTACCAATTCTACTGCAGCGCAAAGACGTTCTCAGTCATGTAAGTACTAAACATGTAGGTCTCACAAAGCTTTCTTAATGATAGCGTTTTAACGAACTGAAAATCAGCGGTATAAACACAACAGTTGTATTTTATTTACTCTGTAACCTACGATATAAATCTCACTTAAACTCCAAATTAGTCTGCAGCGGTGCACCTTTACAATATCCACCTTATTCCATACCTAATATGTGCCTATAGTCAATTCATCTGCATGGGGAAACTCCCCGCTGTGAATGTCTGTCGACATCCCAATGCTTGTCATTCTTCTGTACACCCGTATCTAGCCAAATTCAACAAGTTATAAATGTCTAACTTTGACCTACCGTTAAACCTACTTTTACACTCCATATGTACGTTGCCAACGTATGTATTTATTCCTTTTGTTTGGACGGCCACTTGACGTTGGGAATCCGTGAAATATGAATTCACTTTGTTCCCGTATTTTGCATTTGGTACAAACTTCACGAAATCGTGAGTCATGTAATAAATGTGTCATCAAAAAATGTAATAAAATAAAATCAAGCCCGTATTTGACAAGGGCCGCCCCAGCTTTTTGTTTTATCTGTAACCAACGCTACGACCGTCTTTATTACCGCGGCTTATATGTAGTCTCTACCAATTGATTAGGCTCCATGAAATCTTATATTTTATCTGAGTGTAAGGTTTTAATGATAATTAATTCAGTTATAATTTTTACAACGTATACCTACCTAATTACTTATAACTTGAGTAGAACCCCGAGTTGTCAAGATAAGTTGGTAGTTTTTAAGTACCGTTCCTACATGAGGGAAGAGACACCTTGATCTTCCAGCATTTGCTACGATCGATATCACTTACACACAATTTAGAATACTCTTGACGTAATTAAATGCGTATACCTACATAGGTAATCAAAAACGCCAGTCTTGGGTATTAAAGACGACAACTGGACTTCAGTCAAAGAGGCAGTAATAAAATTAATCTCGGAGTCAGCGTCTAGTCAACACAAATCGGCTCGGAAGCGACTGTCGCCGGCTGTTTGAGCTTATTCAAGTGTTCCCCTTGTTATATAACAAATACCAATTCAATTTGCTGCAGTTTTGCTTACATATAAATGCAACAGACAGCATTCGGAACTTCGACTTGTATTGTTGGGCACGAGTGTAATATTTGGTTTGAATGTGGAATACTGTAATGTTGTAAGTAAATAGCTGGAATAAATTTAAATAACGCCATTCGTCTATCTGCGTTTGTTTTTTATTGGTAATCCCTTAAAACCTTATTCTCAAATTGTAAGCATTAATATTTCTTCTATAACTTACAGGTAGCTAAACGGATTTAAAATAAAACATCACTAATTTTACTATTTTAATGTAAAACATCTCTGTATGCACACACAATCTTTTGCCGTCCATCCAAGTATTTCCTAGTCCGTAGATAACGGTCAGAAGGCATGTAATTCCCAGCCAGCACACGTAGTAAACTGCTCGTAACATAACACAAGTTTAATTCTTAAATAGGTACACACCAAATCTTATGCAGCGTAACGCGCCGCGTTGGCTACAAATTCAAATAAAGACACATTAAAATAAATAATGTAGTTAGAGGCGAGTTCAAACAACATTAGTCAGCCAGATGCGGGTGCGGTTCCTTTCCCTACTAGTTTTCGTTTTCGCAATCAGGAAATTAAATAAAGTTCGCGACCCCATGTCTACCCACCAGGCCACTTAACGACAAACTTTACACGGAAGCTTTTTAAAATATGAATTTATATTTTTACCTTTATTAAGATCTGGAATCAAGACACCGGTTTTATTCTTATACGTATAAAATTCTCAAACTTAATGAACAGGAGCAGATTTAATTAATGTAGCAATGTAATCAGAGCTGCAATTGAATGCTTAGCATACCTTGGCACATAATTCAGTGCTCCTACATGTGGTGGGTTAATCTACATACAAACATACCTCTAGATAAGTTATTGTCTGTCGCCGTCAGTGATCCACTAAACGAATACAATTCTATCTAACATTATTACTTTATTTATTACACTCCATGAGAAATGCAATTGGTTTACGGTATTCGTTGTTCTATAGTCTGGAAATATTAACTCTGGAACGTGACTAATTTATACAGTACTAGTTGATTTATATCAATACTTTTATATGCTGTCATATTTATATGAATGTTTGCCAAAAGTGCTGTATTCATAGTCGATCGTCTGCTTATCTTCCACACAAGCTGCAGGAGTCGACTGGGGTTAACGGGTTCTTAATGGCACTTGTCCGTTGTAGGGGGTGCCACTATTTGCACACTATCAACTCTGCGAACGCCTAATATCTTGATAACATTATACGGTTATTTTATAAATTATACGGCGTTTATTTAACCTGTAGGTATGTGCTTCTCAAAATCAAAGCGTAATTTTATATGTATCGCAAGTGAACGCGAAGTTACAAATATCTTTGAACATATGGACCACATATATAAACACTCATTTTACCGAATTTCAGGAATGGTAGAACTTGCTTCTATAAGCGACATGGCATTTCATTTAACATCTAGGTGATGTACCGACGTAGCGTAAGTATCATTGGCGTATACAAATTTCACAACATTACCCGTGTTTTATGACGAATAGAAATGGAAACACCCACTTCATACCCATTTTCGAGTAATTGGAAACTTGACTGGCAGCTGTCAAACGGAAGGTTACGTTACGCTCCTATATTTAAAGACTCAAAAAGATTTAACCATTTTAATAATAATTATATTTTATAAAACCTGGTTATCATTCGTCGTTTTCAACACAGTGATAAAGTTCTAAAGCAACTGTTTTACTTGAAATACAAAATGCTAATAAAATAATTCATGTTTGATATTTTAGATTCATACTCTATCTTTCAGTCTAGCATGATTTGGCACCTAAGTAAAAATCGATGTAAACAGATTCGTATCTTTAATGATAGCTCATGAATTTCCTTCTTCACGTTCTATATCTTATTCATTGCAATAAAAGAGGGATGCGTATGGCATATAGAACACCTTATCGTGAATATGAATAAAAACTAAAAATATCTCGAGAATTCTTTTTGATGTACGTGTTGGCATTACTTGCGCGCCACAGAATGGCGCATTTTCCATTTTTTTGAGTTGCCTTAGCTGACTGCTTGTTTTAAATTTTAAAGCACTCGCAATAGAATGTGAGTGCGGCACTCAGCGTGGCGAAGACTGGTGGTGGAGGCCGTGTGAGGCAGCGCGGGGCGGCCGGGCCGCGCTCGGGCCGCGCCGCCGCCGGGCGCCGCGCGCCGCCGCGAGCCCCGGCCGCCTGCCGCGCGCCGCTGCCGTTAACGCCCATGTACGTTCGCACAACAGAACTAAGAGCCAGGCGGGAAGTGTTAAATTTGTAACAGTTCCCGTTCATAAGGACTAAGCACGAAGCCTTGTTTGAAGTAACGGCCATGCCGCGCCACTCTGTATTTATGATTCGCCGTAAGATTCTGCTCCTGTTTTATACGTACACTTGTGCGTTAACATTCCACAATATATTCTCCATAGCCTTTCAAAGACATTTTTCATTGTACATAGTATTTTTCTGGCAAACAGAGTGATTACCTTGTCCTTAATAATTTATTTGAGCTTCTACCAAGTAACACAAAGGCCAGTCTTATCTCCTGAATAAAACATTGTTTCTTTAGAACTGAGAGCAAATCGCAACGGCAGGCTTTCTTTATACTGTCTTCAAATTTATAAATACTACTCATTCTGAACATATGGAAAACTCTTTGTATCTACTTAAAGGTATTTGATTTATGTTTTGTAAAGATATTTTTATTACATTTACATATCGGTAGTATCTATGCGTGAATAGGTATAGTATACAACCAATAACGACCTGATTAGCGCAGTGGCTAAGTGATTGGACTGCCGCGCTAAGGGTTGCGGGTTCGATTCCCGCACGGGGCAAAACTTTGTGCGAACCACAGATGTTTGTCCCGAGTCTGGGTGTTTGTGTATGTGATATTTCATGTTTGTGGAACGCACCCACGATACAGGAGAAATTCCTAGTGTGGGGCGACGTTTTTTTTTTAAAAAAACAATAAAAAAACAAAAACAATAAAGGCAGAATATGTTCAATTGAAATAAAACTAGGTTTACTGATTTTATCGCGGTTTTTTAATTGATTTTTGGTCCCGATGTTTCTAATCCTTTACAGCATTCATGGTCACGAATGGATTAAGAACTAAACTGTCGGAACTCTACTGTTGCGTGTTGATAGAATAAGTCAGGTGTTTCATAAGGCTAGCGAGCAGTGCTTCACTGGCCCGCTCTGCTACAGGATAGAAAGAACAGACCATACCGAATAACAAAGCTTTTACGGTAATGCATGCAGAGAAACTACTACAATTTCTAACTAATGTACCTGGCATGATAGAAAATGACACTGACTTTTAAAGTTTTGTTTTTTAATGAACGAATGTCATTGTTTACACGTCACAGGGCACCAGTTGCAACGAAATTGTGACCACGAAGTTCCGTTACTAGTATTTGCTAAGATAACTAATACAATTAAGAATGTATAGCGTATTTCTCGTGGGACGTGGAAGAGGCGGGATGTGGTCGTTGCTGTTCCGCTGGTTTATCTTTAGAGACGAGTTGTCTTAGTTTAAAAGTTTTATATGTAGGATAAATACATTTTATTAAGTTATGTTTCAGTAGTATAAGAATTCTTAATGACATGATCAAAGCTGTAATTCCAATAGTGAGACAAGTAATACGTCACATACTCACAAATTATTCTCTTAACTCAATACTTTTTCATTCTTCAAAATAAAATTACAATGTTTTTTCTTTATCCTGGTTTCATTTTTGTATTGGTTAACCTAATTACAGTGTAGGTGCAGACATGAAGTTGTAGCATAGTACAGTAGTGGTAGAATTAGCAGTGAAGAAACATAAAATTTGCCATCAAACATTCTGTAAGAAAAGTTCACGCAAAAGGAACACACTAGCAGAGTTGATTTCGTGTTTCATATTTCCAACTCTGTATAAAATATGATAGAAACAGATACGCGTTGGAATATATCCATAAAGCCATATTTGTTTTGCCAATAGAACAATTTTATTTAAAACCCATTTTTAAGTTAGCATATGCTGCAACGACATAATTCAAACGAGCGTTAACATTGACATTTATTGTCTATAAATGGACTGCAAGTAACCAAGAGCGGGAGAAGGGGTGGTACCATATAGGTAATTTATCTGCCCCCTATCTGCTCCGAACCACTTTCGTATAAGTCTTTATTTGCTATTCGTCTTGTCTACTCCGAGTAGCATAGTTGCACTTGCCAACTCGGTTACCGCTTGCATAATTTTGCTTGAGAAATTGTAAAGACGGTCGGCAAAATTGAAACGTGGCCTGTCTCTTCCTTTGTTATTTCGCCGTGCTGTAGCGCTATTCTCTGTGCTGTCATATTTCTTAAATGATATAAAGGCTAAGTGTTCTACCAAATGTTCATTTTCAACATTCAAGTTGACTGAGGATGTTCGAGTTTTAATCGTAGGTACCTACCTACAACTGATGCAATAAAACAATACATTAGTTTAGAAATGTGAGGGTGTGTTATACTTTTTATACTGATATTGCAAACGCGGAATGCATTCTAATTTAATGCATCATACAATTATAAATAGTACCTACATATTTAAAAACCAACAAAACAATTTGTTTATTTCATTTAAAAAGTAAGCACTCAGATTTTCAACAAACTCCTAACAACGCAAAATAATAAAAAAATAAGAACGATGTTTATGTTTTTGCATCAGACGCTCGATTCATATACCTATACATTTCTATGGAGACATTCTGTCTGGAGGACACAAAATCGATGGACAGTAGACCTAAATATCACATGAGTCGTGTTTTACGAGTATCGAAGCATCCACCTCTTACAAAATAAATACGTCAATATGAGTTACAAAGAGACAAAAGGTAGGAACGACGATCACGTATCCAACCCCGTTTATCCCTAGCCACTAGCACGTATAAATCTCTTTATGCGAGAACAAGTTTTGTGACTTTACATCCTTTTATCTTGACATGAAACTGTAAGTTTTTGGACGGGTGTATACAGAACATATCGCGCAAACTTTGAACGTTTTACCGAAACAGGAGAGTGGTCTTCTTAATAAATTGTGAATCGACATCGCTCTTATTCTAGCTATTCAGCACAATTCCCGGAAACTTTTGTTGTTATGTGCTTCGTGAAAATGTGCTTGAGTCGATTTATTCTTTGTGTGGATCCCACAGTCGTATTTATATAGAAATTTAATTGAAAACGCTTACAAAGAAAAAAATTGTTCTCTATACATATCATCCTTATTTTCAATAGACTTTACGTTTATACGGCAAGGGTAGTTTGTAATTGTAAGGGGAACGACTGCTTTTCGACCTGAATAAACACAATATTAACATTTCAAGCCTTTAGTAGCCTTTTGACACCTGTCAACGATCTCATCCATGGTGAATGTACGAAATTATAGATAGTAAAATATACTGTGCTGTGCGATATAAATATACTCCGATATAGACACATTTTTTTATAAATATGCTACAACGAATGGACAAAATAACTAATATAAATTTGTTTTTAGCCTAGTTCATTGATTCACGTTATTGTTTGCTACGACGCGGCGTAGCATTTAATTTAGCCCCAAGCTAGATAATTATAGCTAGGGGCTACGCTACAGCGTAGCATACTACGCCGTAGCATGATTGTAGAATAGGATTTTTTTGGTTTACTACTATATTTTACTGAGGAAATACGGATTAGGTTATCATAAAGAACCAAGTTAGAATTAAATATAACACTAAGTGTAAGTGAGTAAGTACTACGCCATTTCCCAAACCAAGGTTTAATTAGTCTGGCCATAAATGGTGTGTCACGTCATTCTTGTGTCTATCTCTTAAAGGAATATAGGTGTTATACCCACGTAAGATACACATGAATAAATGGAAATAGAGTTGACTTGACAGAAACTATATTTCCAAATATGTTCAGAACAACGTTTTCTCATTGTTGTCTCAACAAAACAGTAAGGGATACGTTACCTAAATAATAAACACGTGTTTGCAAATGTTATTTTTATGAAACTCTTTTACGGTGTAGCACCGGCGGCGGTGCGGTGCGGCGGCGGCGGCGGTGGGCTGAGACGAGCGTGCGCGGGACACTGCTCCCGCTGCCCGGGGCAATCACTGCAGCCCGCCGACTGCCAGTGAATATTTTACGTCAGACCACTACCCTTATCCAATACAAACCAATGTTGCAATGTAATTACTCCGACAAAGGCCGATTGTGGACATTAAGCTTACACGTTTTAGTTGTGTTTTTTATTTTCGATTGTAATCTGCTGTCGCAGTGGATTTGGGTCGACAGCAAATACATGCATATGTTACTGTCGCGGGATGTAATAACAACAATACCCGAACAACGGGCACTAATATGCAATGTTTGACGCTCGCTATTATTATTTACTATGCTATAGTAAAATTGTTAAAATTCTTGTACCTTTTATGATAGACAAACTACTCCTAGTTAGTAATATATCAGACCTACTAACTACCAAATACCTAAAGAAAAAGATAACGTACAACACCATTTAAATATAACTACACGATGATGTACTCTCTCTATCGAACTTTAAGATGAAAGCAGCTGATAGATTTCGCATGGATCCTAACAATAGATGGATATAATGTAGAAAGTCGTCCGGGCTTGCGGTCAGCGAGCTCACAAGCCCGGCACACACTCCCCTGGGAATCCACAGTTCAGCGTCAGACGAACTTACAAACAAAGTATCGACTAGTTCTGCTTTTATTAAAGTAATTACGTTTTATACTCCGACGAATGTTACAATGCTACAGTCAAACTTGTTTCCAACTCTTGTACAACATTGCATTTTTAACGTTGTTTTAATTCTACGTTATTTGCTTCTACATCAAGGCTTCTTACAGGTCAGGAATACTCAAAGCAAAGCCACAGCTGAAAGCAAATGGTTTCGATTGGAATGGAGGATTTATTTGTAACAGATACTTCGACCCGTCGACAGCCGCCAGTGTGGTGTACCGTTTAGTAAAATGCAGTTCTTACTACTTGTGTGTAATTATCCACTTAGCTAGTAGGTAGGTTTACGCTATTAGAGTTATTAACACACGGTTTAATAGAACAAATAAGCGCTTGGAACCTGGAAACTATTCTTAGTTGCCTATCCATCCATTTTACAACACAAGATTAGGCCATATACATCAATTAATTAAAAAAAATTACATATTAATGTCCCCATTCAATTAACAATAATAAACTTCGTACGGCATCATGAAATACTGCGTAATTGCCGATCACACGATATCCACGGCGATGATTCATACACACTCCAAAATACCAACAACCATTAATGGCTGCCGAATAATCATAAATACATTTTATGGCTATGGGACATTCATTTTCGTTGAACGAAAAACATAGTACTCACGAAACCCCCTTTAGGAGAACAAGAGGTTCTGTATGGTCCATCAAAATATTTTTATTGGATTAGATGAAATTATTAACGTATTTACGTTTCAATTTTCATTAGGGTACAGTACAATACGCGAATGGAGTGGTACGCGGTGGAGCGTGAATAAAGTATCAAGAAAAAATATGAATGGTGCGTTTTGAAGGTTTGGACAAGTTGATAATTGATGAAAAACCACAAAAAATTATAATCACAAAATAGTATGTCTCTACACCTATTATTCAATGCCAATTGAAGTTTTTCTAGATTGAATATCTATTCTTACACGCTTAGCAGTCACGCTTGTGGTCTCTTGAGCATAAGGCAAGTATAATCCTGTAACTAAATATATATATAAGAGTTAATTAATCACACGCTTTTATAGAAAATATCGAAGAAATTGGTCAAACAATACGGCTTCGGCTGGCAGTCTCCCGGGAATTCGTCGACGCTAGATCTCACTACTTTATCTTCTGTCAAATACCTTCTTTCGTGCTTTGTGTATAGGATCAGGGAATAAGCCGGGATTATGTCATACATTACGTTACATTCTGATAAATGTAAAAACAACGTGACAAATGACAAAGAGGTGGCAAACGTGCAAACATTATATCATCGTTGAAACGTATGAACATTACTCTTAGATATAGTTAGAGTGGCACGTTTATAATCCTACATTTGTGTGTATGGAAATTGACATCAGCAGTGTACCTACATATATCATATACATAAATGATCAACTTCAATTATAGGCATCCCATATAGCAAAAAAGCTACCAAAATAATATACATAATTGTTAAACTCAAGACACTAAATAGTTACATGTATTCACGTGCGGTACAGTTCACGAATCTTTTGCTATGTATTCATACCACATTACGTTCTTAAATAAATAGTAACCTCGAACAAGACTGTAACTACGCAATAGCAAATAGAGCCCCGGGATATGAAGTAGAGGGGGCTGCCCTTTGCCGAGCGCCCACAAAACCCCGAGTACGCAACATTTCCATAAAAAAAACTTTTGTCGCCGTTTTTTAAGAAACGGAATGTTCATATTGACGGCTTTTCCTTTGTTATAAGTTCAATCGATAATGTTATTTAGTGTTATAAGCTTATAATCTCAAGGTAGAAACAAACATCAATGTAACGTTTGACTTCAGAAAAAATACATTTAGATAGAATCGAATATTAATGGGGTAAGGATTTATTGGTCTCGGCAACCTTTAAAGTTAAATAATTCAGATCGTAAGTAAGGTGACGAAAACCGCACTGCATTTCGGTTTGGAGCGAAGGATCCTTCCCAGGGGACTCAATAAAACAGATGTTACCTTGCCTATGACTACACAAAGTCTGACACTTTTACGACCGTAACTTTATATAAAATCTGATGTGTATCATTTATGTACTTGACCTATTTATTTAGGTAAGGACATACATAATGTAGCAAGTCTACCGATGTGTAGGCTTTTATTACTGTTAACCATTTAATCGCTTATTATTATTTAATATACGATCAAAAGTATCAGAAGTGAATGTTTTCAACATATTTTAACTTTCTTTATTAGTCGCACGTAAAAATATGCCTGCTATCATATACGTATTACCACAATTGATACTGGAATGATGAAATTTAAATTATCATTCTATATATACCTAACGAACAATTATCAGAGTATTTTAAAATATTATTTCAGTAAGTACGTACCTACTTACATAAGAATCATCTATTGTCGAGTCATGTGTTATGATTTCATTAATTTAACGAAGTGCGCGAAGCAGTGGCGCGGATTGACCCAAGTGGGTGCGCGCGACTGCCGCCGTCGCTAACGGATATATTTAGGTATCTGTGCACTGCAATAGAACGATTTATAAAATGTAATTCTGAGAAGTAAAGGGCGTGTGGAACGTAGATAGGTAATTTATGAGATAAGTTAATAGAAATCCGGTACAAAATTAATACTCGGTACCTTATTGACTGCCTATTCATTGTGTGATGTTTTTTTTATAAGATAGTAAACGTAATTGCCGTCCTGCCTTAAATACATAAATTATAATGATGAATGTTAACTTAAAGACACACTGATTACAGCAGCGGCTGTCACAATCAAACCTTTCCGAATATAAAAGTACTTACGCTTAATACGTAAATAGTAGGTAGGTACCTAACTCACATATTTAGGAAAAAAACAAATAAGCCCCGGCAATGCCTTCTATATTAAACCGGACAGTTATGATTTTTACTGAGCATTACAAGGTTGAGTTCTCTAAAGCTACATTGCAGAGAAAATCATAATTTTTGCAGACACGTAATAAAAATAGATGCTACGACCACAATGCCTGAGACTGCCTCAGTACATTATACATTTAACTGGCAAGTCTAGACTGAAACCACATCGCAATGTGCCGCGATAGTTATGGAAGGGGTACCTACTACCTATGCGTTTATTTATATGTAGATAGTACCTTCATTATCCCGCCCGTATTCCTTACTGGGAACATAGCCAGCATGTCCCATGGTAATTGTGGGCGATCCTATTGTCGATCATCGAGCATGCATGTTAATTTACAACAAATGTTTAATGGCAGTTCAGATCATAGATTTTGAATACCAAGCAGTTCCTAGTTCAGATGGCAGCTACAGCCAGTGAGATTAACTTCAGGTGAGTCTAAATAATGATCTAAATTCCCGTAATGTGGACACTCACATAATGTATATCAAAAGATCTACATAGTAGGTAATAATATTTGGTATAGCGTATAAAGTTTTATCTTGATCAAAATGCGCATGCTTATCTAATGCCCCAAAGGAACCTGTGCTAATAGCCAATTTAGCGCGGGTCCACTTATGAGATAATATATCGGAGTATCGTATTGTTGTACCTCGATTGTTTGTACTGAATTACCCTCTGCTACTTAAAATTTTTCGATTCTGTTTTTTTTTCACTACACTATACTTTAATTCGATATCTAGACATAATAAAACTAAGTTACAGTTAACACTGTACATTGAATGTATTTGAAAAAGTGTTAAGTGCTATGAGATGTCCGAACGATTACGTTGCCAAAATACCTAATCAATTTTGAAAAAAAAATTACGGCAATCCATTATCCATGATTGAAATATAATAAAACAGGTAATAATTCAGATTTGCTCATTATACATTTTTTGAGCCCACTCACAAATAAGTAATGCATTGTATGGAAACCTTCATTCCCTGCTCTACGCAATCAACAATACTCAGTGTTTAAGCGAGTTTTTTTCAGTCCATCGTGATTTCCAGAAATGTGCATCATGAAATAAAATGAATTTTGACTACTTTCAGCATGACTGAGACATACCATTTTAAGTACATACATACTTACATAGGTAGTAGATACAATTTTTACTTAAAGTGTCCACTTCAGAGAATCTATCATTTAAAGGCTCTCGTCGCTCAATGGTCCAAGACCGAATAAATGCCAATATGCTCACTCCACCTGTAGGATTTGTAGTAACTATTATTTAAAACTATGCTAAAACGTACTTGATTGGCATTTTGTAGTGCAACATGTAGGAGGCATATCATATGCGCGTTTCACTACATAATTCACGGGACTTTATATTACAACAACAATTAAATAATGTATCTTTGAACTTATGTTGTAAAATTGCTATTCGTATGGTGTTTTTTTTTCTCGCGCGGTTTTAAAGCTCACCACGAAACCACTGACACAACACGCAAAGCGGTTATTACCCTCACTAAACTTTTTTCAATTTAATAAATAAACCTCGCTTTTTTGTAGTCATAGCATTTTTTAGACCATTCGCCGTATTGCGCGTACCATTGTTCATTTTTAACGAACGACTAGTGTCATTCCCTCATAACAATCGTCATGTTTCTTTTATTTTATTAATCAAGCAACAACAAGCAGTTACAATAGTGTTCAAGTGCTGTATTTAGTTAGGTTCATATTGCATTAAACTTTTTTATCAAACATTGAAAATCCAATAGGTTACCTATTGATCTGTTTATTAAATAGATTCGTAACCATTTGCAGGCTCTGACGACAGTCGAATCTACTTCTGATGCATGCCATCCAAACCCTATCATACTAAACCTTATGGTATAAATCTGTTTTGCCTTGAATCGAAGTCTACCTAAATATATCTTACATGTACATATTAATGTGACACGCCAGGACATAAGTGAACAGTCCAATCATATCTAAAAGGTTTTCAATACGATCGATGTATAATATACATGAAGAAGTTGTAAAAAGTGATAAACAGAAAATATATGAATAGTCTCGGAAAGACCACTCTCTGTAGTCACCGAACATGTAGGATCACGTCAGCTATGCTATCCACTGCCGACCTCTGAAGTGGCAAGTTTTATGATTTATTTGACGTGTTCCACTCTCTCATAACGTATCAGGTTCGTCGATTTAGCCCTAGCCGGTATAGATTTGAAGTCTTTTGTAGTATACAAAATAAAATATACAAGTTTTTTTCTTTAAATAACATAGCCTAAGCCCTTGTCATATGTTATGATATATAAGCATAATTATCTAATATCGATTGACCTTTTGCGTAAAGGGAATTAGTTAACACGCAGACAAACAAATCTACACCATGATTCCCGACTTCATGATTAAGTATATCTTTTAAACTTTTACATGAGTTACTCCCTAGTTAAGAATCGCACTGATGATTGAAAGTTACTCTATAGAAATATTACGTTGAATCCACAAACATACTTTTCATTATGTGTTAAAGCATAGCTTACTTTTTAGGAGATCCATTGTACATAATTACTAAGAGGCTGCCGGTTACCGTAATGATCCATTTCGTGCAATTGACTCTATTAACATGCGCGGAATAACGTGCTGCCGGCACAGGTACATACTACTTACATTATCCTCATTACCCGATCAATAATACCGTTTTAAGAGTTTTCAACATCGTATCTGAACGCAGGTACAAATAAATAAAATATCCCTAAGTAGGTAGTTACACATAGGTCGTTAGATACATTTCAACATTGGGTATAATTTATTTATTTAACAGAGACAAATTGCAAGTTTTGCCCAATGATGCCCTAAGTGCTAAATTTCAAAATAATTACTTAGATATCCACAAACTTTATGACAAGTTTTCGACCCATGGGTATGGCGTCTACGTTAAAGCCCTTTATAGAATATCCTACAGCAATAAAAGGTTATTCCATGAAAATATAAAACGCTTAAGTTACTTTTCCAAGTAAATGCAGCGAAAGATTTGACCAAAAATGCATTTCCTTACAAACAGGTGTTATATTCTGGATGTTTGCCAGTAACCGAAAGCAATATCGCACCTCCTTAATTGTACGGTTAAGCGCAATTTCATAAAGGCCCCTACTTACATACTAAAGGATATTGTGATGACTGTGAGGTATATGCAACTAAGTACCTAATATTAACATAAGTGTGTTTGATATTGTATGTATAACCTTAAGAAGTTTACTTACACAACACTTCTATGAAAAAGTACATCTAGTAGACACTTACCTGGTTACATCAAAATCATCATCATTGGCTTTGCGCGTATTTGGTAGGTACTTATATCTTGGTTTTTAGTTGCAATCTGACATAGACGAATAAAATCAATATCTATTATAGAATCGTTTCGCTAATATTGCGTATTATTAATTAGTGTACCTACTATGTAAGTAGGTACATACCAAATAACCTTGCTAGTTAATGTACCTAAAAGTTATTTTTTTTATACACTTAGGTACCACCGCACTCAGAGACGTTTAATCATTACTTAAACTAGTACAAAGTAAATCTTTACTAAGTTGTAGGTATTAGTTTAAGTAATAAATATCTCTGAGCGAGTTAGTAGTTTTTAATCAGTCAAGTCTATTGACAGCGTAGACTCGCGCATTATATGATTAGTATTTTTGTTACAAGTCCACCACTCATGCTAATCATTGTAACTCATATAAGCCAGGATTTACGATAATAACCAATAAGAACTATCGAGGCAATGAAGCTCGAGGCGTGCAGAAAAATGATTCGACTCTCTGGGAACTCGCAACGATATTAATCATACAAGGGTAGGTATACAGGAGAAGTAGGAATATAATATAGTTTATACGAAAAGTCTGTAAACGAGCTGATTTCAATCATAATTGATGTATTATCATGACTAAACAACAGCAGTTATAAATGGAGTTAACTCTGTAATCGTTATTTTTTTATGTACGTTTGTAACGTTAATAGACTGTTTGAAACAACCGACCCTTAGGTGGTACACATAATTTTATTGTAATAAGAACCAAAAATATCAAATTAAGTGGTCATACTTTTCCTTCCAATGGCAATATACATTTTGCCTAAACAGGGTAATGAAAACATGTCCTTAAACGCGAAAGTGATCTGGCAATAGGCCAAGAATCTCTTGGTAAGACGTTTAGTTAATGGAGTCAGACATATGATACGTTAATTAAATAATAAGCAGTATAACTATAAACACACGGATATCATAATACGTGTGCTTCGTCATGTCAGTGCTCATAATTTCTTATTTTAACTATATTGATGCTCGAACCCAAAAACGATTTGAAAATAATAATTGGAGATAACTATGTTGCGATATTAAATAGGTCTATCTAATACATTATACTAACAATTATAACACGTGCGTTAGGCGCCGTAGTTGTCGCAAATTCAGCAATTGCTTTCCCAATTATAATAGTGTTGTTGAGCTGGGATGAGTAAAAGGAGTTTATGGTTTGGCAAAAATTGCATTATTTACATTCCCGTGGCCCTCCCTGAAATTGTCTTCATTGTTATCAGAATCAGGAAATGTTATTCCTGAATGAAAAATAAAATGTCAATTTGAAAACGCATAGACAAGGGAGTCATATTTAACTTTGATACCCTTGCACCTTCTCATGTTTCTGGCTCGGCAATTTGCGCTGGCACTGCTGCTGCTGCTGCGGAGACCCTCAAACGGCGGAAATACAATAACCTGATAGGTAATTGTATTTTTGAGCCGTTTGGGGTTGAAACATTTGGGCCATGGGGTCCGAGCGCTCGTGCTTTGTTTAAAGAGTTAGCAAAGCGCCTAGTCGACTCCACACGTGACCAAAGGGCTGGTTCATTTTTTGGCCAAAGAATTAGCATTGCCATTCAACGTGGCAATGCTGCCAGTCTTTTGGGCACGTTACCGGTTGACATCGATGGGGATGAATTCTTTGATGCTTTTTAACTTTTTATTTTTGTATATATTGTTTTTATTTTGTATTAGAATTAAGTTGTATATATTTGTAAAATAGTATGTTAATTGATTTACAAATTAATACATTATTATAAGTGGTATTAAAATTGACTTTGACAACCGACAACACAGACGAGCACAACGCGAGGTTATAAAATAACATGTGAAGTTGTGAACGTGAACATTATTATTTGCAGCAGAGGTTATTATTTTGTTATTAAATATTTGATTTAGTTTACGGTGAGCTGAAATAATTTTGTGACGGAGTTTCTTATAAATCCTATAAAATGGTCTCTATTAAGCAGAAAGTGCCCCTTAAAATCAATAACATCAAGAATAAAAAGTCTAAAGTTGCAAAAATAAATAAGAAAACGAAGCCGAAGGAATCTAAAATAAATAAACCGCCAGTTGTAACGACCAAAAAAGTGGAACAAGCTACAGAGGTGGTTAACAACGTGGTCGCGCCTAAGAAGAAAGTCAAATATGTGATGCCTTCAGAGAGTATAACAGAACACATTGTTGATTCTTGTTTGAGTGCTTTACTCAACGTTATTGTAAGCCATGATAAAAAAAAGAATGCAATTTTCGATGATGAGAAACCCATATTTTTAGAAGTTCATAGTATTAAGATTCAGAATACAAGAGGCAATGTGAAATTGTAAGTACCATATTATACAATATTAATTACCAAAATATCACCAAATGTATGATTAAATATCATGAAACCTTTCAACGTTTTCAGCTTACTGCCTCATAGCACAATAGCTTCTACAGGAGAAGTTTGCTTGGTAACACCAGATATAAAGAAAGGAAGAAAACATGACCATGAACCAACTATTGACCGCTGGGAAGAAATTTTAAGGAAAGCGGGTGTCACAGGTGTAAGTGTAATGTTTGGAAAACAGCATAATGGTCTCCTAATGAAGAATATTTTCGATTATAATAAGATTTTATTGTTTTAGGTTAAAACTATCCTTCCAGTGAGACAGTTAAGAGTTGAGTATGATCAGTTTGAATTAAAACGCAGGCTCCTCACTCAACATGACTTTATAATGGTAGACACAAGAGTGCTAAGCCATGTATCTCATCTACTAGGGAAGATGTTTTTTAAAAAACATAATATGCTTATCCCAGTAAGGATAAATGAAGACAAGAATATAAAGAATAGTATTGAAATGGGTTTACGTACAGCTATTTTACGTCTAAGTGAAGGAGAGACATCAACTGTTACTGTAGGCCATACTGCTATGCCTCAAAACAAATTGAAGGAAAATATTATGGCCTTAGTTCAACAATTACAAGCCAAGTTTCCTGGAGGAGAATCCAATATTAGAGCTATCTCAATAAAGTTACCACTATCCATGTCTTTGCCCCTATATCTTACCCTACGTAAGTATTACATATAACTTTTTATGTATATTTTTATATTTATTGTAGCATGCTTGTATGTTAAATCACATGGTTCTATAAAATTTAATTATTTATTACAACACAGGACACATTTGAATCACCTGTTTTTTTACCTGTCACTGTATTGTTATCCAGGGCCATCAAGTACTATCAAGCCACCAAAGCTAACACAGAAGAGACCTAAACACTACACAGTGCTGGAAGATGAATTGTCAACAATTCCTGGCAAGACTGTACGGGTAGCACCAGATGGCACTGTGCAACTAAAGAAAATAAAGAAGGCACCCAAAGCAAGGTATTTCACTTTTAAAATATTCATTAATTGCATTATTAGCTTACGATTCCTTGAAAATAAATTGGTGTATGCTAGATATGTATTAGTTTTGCTTTAAATATAGAATGATTACTATGTACAACACTAAATAAAATGTGTAAACTAATTTGTTGTATATTTTATAGTGCAAAAGAAGAAAATGTTGATACAGAAGATATGGATGAGGAAGAACAGGATGAAGAATCAGAGGAATCAGAAACTAATGATGAATAATTAAATTATGTTTATTATCTTATCATTACATACTTGTAACATAAATTGAATAAATTCTTAATTAATATATTGTCTTGTTGTAATTAAGCAGCATTTGAACTCATTGAAGGTGTTTGTATTATAGTGACCTGCCTCTTGACAGGCCACACCTTTTTAAATGTCTTAAAGTTTTTAAGAGATGTATTTTTAGCATAGCTATTTTCAGTCTCAATTTTGTATGGTTCTCTTTTAATTAAATTATTACAAGTGGTGACAATAGTGCTACATAAATCAAGTTTGTTCATCTTATCTTCTAAGTCTTCAGATTTTTCTCTCTTCAGATTACTGATTGTACTTAAATTATGTTCCATTAATTCTTTCAATTTTGATCCCCTCATTGCTGAGATTTCTTCTGCTGTAGCTCCTAGTTTTGTCTTACTTCCAAGGGTTTCTTGTAAATCATCACTGACATCTTTCTTATTCTTATCAATATTAAAAATGCTAGGCTTTGTTGTATTTTCAGCAACTTCATCATTACTCTGAACAAAATTGAATAAGTTGCCATCAGTCTGAGAATCATTTACTTTTCTTTTCTGTGGACGTGATAAATTGAGTTTTTTAGTTGGTTTTGCAATTTCACTATTGGCAGGAACAGATTTTACAAAATTAAATATTCCATCACTACTATCATCATTCTCAACTTGTTCAATGCTGTTCTTTACATTATCTACTGCTATTTTCTTGGTAGGGTTAGAAGAATCATCACTGTCTTCAGGGAATCTTCTTTTGGAACCCTCACTTTTGATATTAGTTATAATATGAACATAATCAGTTGCAGCAAGTTTTTTGCTAGGATTTTCATCATCTCCAGTTATTATTTCACTCAATTTTCTTTTAATATTACTTTTATTATAATCACTGTCTTCAGACATCAGTGTTTCATTTATTCTAACATTCCGCTGTTTCTGTTGAGGTGCAGGGTCTTGAGATTCTTGTGCTAAGATGTTTGAGCTCTTTTGAGGAGCAGCTGTCTGTTTGATTACTTCAGATGTAAAACTGAAGTTTGGATTACAATACCTATCCACTGAACAGTATAATATAGCAAGACCAATCTCAGCATCGGCAACAACTCTTTTGCCTTTATTTTTTAGTTGATTGACAATATCATTAATTTGGTTTCTCTGTGATTGTGATTCTTGACTTACACCACTTGAAATGTACTGTATAACAATAACATCTGGTCCACAAAGCATAGATATTGTCTTCCTACACTCACTCAATAGCATTGGAGATCCTCCACTTTTAATCAAAACAGTTTTATACATCTCAAATTGTCTTCTAGAGAAAAATATAAACTTCTTGTCCTTGAATATTAGCCTACGTCTGGAGTCTGGCTGGAATGACACAACTTCTCTGTTTAGTGTTGATTCTACAATATCAGGTATAAAATCATGTGGATCTGGTATGGCTATAAAATTATTAATATTTTCAAGGCACTTGGTCCAGAAATCTGTGGTAACAATAAATGAACCTTGCACTAAAGCCAACACAACTTTGATTGTCAAGGTGATCGCTGGCATAGTCAGATAATTACAAGTCTCATCCCAATCATTCTTCAGTACTCCTCCTACTTTACATAAAATGGCTTTTAAATTTTGTAAATGTTCTCCTTTCAAAGTAGATGTGCAAGTAATAAGATTAATAACATTTACTTTCCATATACTGTTCATTTTACCAAATTTGACAACATCATTCTCTTTTATTTCAATGTTAGTATTAATTTCAACCTTTTCAGTGGAGTTATTCAAAAATGTTCCATATCTTGAGCCCAAATCTTGTAAAAGTAAATTATTATCTTTTAGTGTCAATGTTGCATGTTTTCTACTAATTGAAGGATCATCAGCAATGGCAAAGTTGCATACTTCGTTATCAGTACTTCTTCCTATTATGACTTGCTTTAGTTGATTCGATGATGAAATAATATGCATAATTCTAGTATCATTTTCTGATGTTAGGAACCACATTATTACTATAAAATGTAACAATAAGTTTAGCTCCCGGTAGTTTCACATAAAATATTTACAAGTCCAACTTGATAATAAACTTCACATTTCACAATTGACATGTAATGTAAATTGGCATAAACAAGGATCATTGGCAATCAACGACTTTTTGTTGAAAACCATAAGCCAAACCAATGTTTTTACTTTCGTCCGGTACTCAAAAATCTACACATATCCATGATCATAATAATATATAATCAGGCAGCGACTGGATGCATAAAGTAGCAGACCGGGCTTTGTTGCGACCATTAGGAGAGGCCTATGTCCAGCTACTGTCTCACAGAATATTCTAATAGCCTAGGTCTTAAAGAACACTATACATATTAAATTAAATGATTTGATTTTGCAAGAAAATCTTAGAGCATTTGATCAAAATAGTTAAATGCTCTATGACTCTATGAGAAAAATACAAGTAGTCAATTAAATACTCTTGTCACCGCCGGCGTACCAGCCGTACTAGAACCAAATGGCTTGGTACGTGACGATGGAAAGAGACCAGATGGTATGTCGTTGTTACCCTGGAAATTGGGAAGGCCTTTGGTGTGGGACGCAACGTGCGTCGATACCCTTGCACCTTCTCATGTTTCTGGCTCGGCAATTTGCGCTGGCACTGCTGCTGCTGCTGCGGAGACCCTCAAACGGCAGAAATACAATAACCTGATAGGTAATTGTATTTTTGAGCCGTTTGGGGTTGAAACATTTGGGCCATGGGGTCCGAGCGCTCGTGCTTTGTTTAAAGAGTTAGCAAAGCGCCTAGTCGACTCCACACGTGACCAAAGGGCTGGTTCATTTTTTGGCCAAAGAATTAGCATTGCCATTCAACGTGGCAATGCTGCCAGTCTTTTGGGCACGTTACCGGTTGACATCGATGGGGATGAATTCTTTGATGCTTTTTAACTTTTTATTTTTGTATATATTGTTTTTATTTTGTATTAGAATTAAGTTGTATATATTTGTAAAATAGTATGTTAATCTATAATTAAATAAAAGTTACAGTAGTCAAGTACTCTTATTTTTAGACTAGCAATCTTTAAAACTACTAGTTTCCATGGCAACGCTTAATATAATCAAAACAGTAAAAAGTTAAAAACTGTTTCAAAAATTTCAATTTGCCATTAAAGAATATAAAACCACAATGTTATATTTGCCATGGCAAAAATAACTGTTATAATTTCATAATTTGAAAAGCTTGTTTAATAGATAAGTGAAATTCCATTATTTTTATTTTATTACAATGACTTTGTACATCGATACAAAGCTCTGTTTTACTGACGGTAATGTAGTTTCCACGGTCGGTACATGGCATCCTTCTCTACCTCTTTTAGCTGTAGGTTCATATAATCAAGAAAAAGGAGGATTCGTCACAATATTCCAAGAAAATGTAAGACTTGTTAATGTATACTAATAAAATGTTTGGTTATCTGATTGTAATATATTGCCTTTATCTTTTTAGGGATTTGCATTAGAAGGATGCGAGTGGCCTATTTTATTATCGAATCAAGTAACTGCCCTGGCGTGGCATCCAACAAGACGACTGCTGGTTGTTGGGTGGGATGGGGGAGAACTTTACATATGGCTAGAATATTCTTGGGCTCGTTTAGAAGCTCCGCATAATGCTGCTTTGACAACAGTAGCATTTAGTTTGGGTGGAGGCAGGCTACTTGCTTCAGATGCTGCAGGCTCATTGTCTGGTTGGCAGTCAAGTGCAGGAGCACCATTAACCTCATTTCACCACCAACTTGGTGATGTTATTACTCATATAACTTTTTGCACTCCTCAACCGAGTTCAGAAACATCCATCAGAGGGTTGGCACGTGCAGCAGTGGCTGGTGATGAGAATGCTTTAGATGCTCTTGCAGCTTGGAGACCTCGTACAACAGCTAGGCTCAGAGAAGGTGCACAACCAGACAACCACTCTTGCTATGCAGCTCAAGACAATGGAGTCATTTTATTCATAGATTTGAATGGTGCATGTTCTGAAGTATTAAACACTCCTGGTAACATACTATTTATGGGAATAATAAGCAATATATACCTTCTTGTGGCCTGGGAAGCTGGTGGAGCTCTCAGTCTTACCAGATTTAATATGTCTGATGATGGCTCCTTAATGACAGATACACATGTAAGAATGGCTGCAAGAAATGGTCAATGTATAGTCCTCGCTGGCAATTTTTATGTTGCTGTCATTACAGGAGATAATTTGATCAGGGTTTGGGACAGTGATACAGGTGACAATGATGTGTTACCAAATGAAAAAGAAGAGATTGTTGCAGGGGATATTTTCACAAGCATTAGCTACAGCAATCTAAGTGATACACTGTGCTGTGGAACATCACAAGGCAATCTGTATCTTTGGAGAAGAGACCACCGAAACAATTGGAAACTGATAAGTAGTACCTCTGTGAAAGGTACCGTAAAAGAAGTGAGCTGGGGGTCTGAGGGACTGATGAACCCATTGTTACATGTCAACTGTATTACAAGTGCATATGTTCTTCGTGAGCAACCTGTATGTTGGGGCTATTCACCGAATATTTATATGGTACAAAAGTCTGCTAATGAAACAGCCCTCACAAACAATAGCAATATTACAACAATGATTAATACTTCAATTACTATCAGAGCTTTTGCATTTAAAGATCAGTACATTGCATTAGGTGATGGCAAAGAAGTTCAGGTATAAATCTCTTTGATTATTTCTAAACAAGCTATACAATTCAAATTATGATTTATGATACATATTACAATAATCTTAAATATAATTTAAAAAATCTCGATAATTCCGCGACCGTCTGCTTAGCGCAGGGTGAAGTGGCTGGGATTTTAGTAAAATCCCCAGCACAGGACACACTGTTTTATTATTTTAATGTAGTAATAAAGGTCGTAAAATTTCTAATTCGCCCAATGCCTATAACTATACACTATAATTATAATGTTTTGCAAGTGCCTAAGTATTCGTAAGTCTTATACAATAATGAACTAGTAATTATATTACTTTACAGATATGGATGTGCAGTAAAGACAATGAAATGAAGTTTTCTCTTATACGCAGTTTCTTATGGAAAACTGATGTCTTAATAATTTACAATGATGTTTTAGTGGGAGTGGTAAATCCTCACATAGAATGCTACTCGATATCTGGCATCAGTCTAGGAATATTGCCTAGTACTGAAGGTGAAGGCGAGCCAATCGGCGTAACCAATACGAGCAAGTTTATTGTGATTGCAACAATGGACGGCACATTAAAATTAGCCGAAATCACAAAAAAAGGCCTAAGGATGCCTTACCCTCCAAAGAATTGCTATCAAATGATTGAAGACTTCGGCGAAGTTATGAGAGCGTCAGTAAATTGCACTGGTCGCTATATATGCTTGAGTATTGCTAATGCTGGCCTAGCTCCCGATCCCAGATTATACCTCTGGGATGTAGCAAATGACGTTATCACAAATACGCTAATTTCTGAAAACGCTACTCCTCCTTATCAAAGTGTTCCAATTGCCATAATATGGGACTGTAATGATCCAAGAATAGTAGCAGTTCACATGAGATCAGCAGATTTAGATCGTGTTCACTTATTCATATGCCACGAAGGAAATCTTTTCGAATATAAAAACTGGTATGGAGCTTCAGAAGATTATTATATGACAGACTTTATACTATGTACCTTACATACGCCCTATGTTGTTATTTTATCACAACAGAACATCAAAAAGATACTGATACATGAATTTGAAGACATGACTGAACATGATCCTGCCAGTGTCAGACAAGTTTTAGACTTCCTGTACTATATGACTACAGGACATTTAGAAAAAGCAGTTGTAGTTGGAACTAGTTTGTCAGGTGGTAAAACCTCTATCATATGGGATAGTCTAGCCAAGGTGTGCGTCGCCCGTAAGAGACCAGACGTTGGAGCTGTATGTTTAGGTAAAATGGGCAATATAAAGGGTGCTTTAATGATGCGTAAAGTAATGAGTGACAATAGCATGGACGACACTTGCAAGGTTGCAGTACTGGCTGTCAACCTCGGTATGATCGAAGAGGCTGAAAACTTATTTCGAGAGGCAGAAAGACCGGATTTAATCACACGTTTAGTATCAGCAAAGGAAGGAGGTCTGAGCGAAATCACTAATGGGAGTCACGAAGGAGAGAACATTTTACTTATAAAGAGCGCACAACATAAGCTGGCAAAAGTGTTATGGTCTAATGGGGAAACAAGTGCCTCTCTAAAGCTATTTGAAAGTGCGGGTACTTTGGTACCACATGTTCCTAGAATGCTCGTGGCACAGGGCCAGTCTCCTATCCTAGCACAATATGTTGCAAATTCCAATGATACTAGTCTTATAACTTGGTGGGGGCATTACTTAGAAAGTATTGGCGATCTAGATGGTGCATTAGAAGCGTACGCCCGGGCTAATGATTTTGGGGAGCAAACGCGATTACTGTGCCACATGGATAGGACGGAAGAAGCAGAAAAGATTTGTCAAAAGAATCGGCCATCGCTTTACCAAATGGCGCGGTACTTAGAGATGCAACCAGATAAGACTGAAAGTGCTGTGAAGGTAGATACTTTGTTATGTAATTGTTAAGTTAGAAGAACTGGTTTTGTGTCTGTTTTCATTCTAAGTTTTTGTCAGATGTATATAAAATGCGGTGCGGTAACGTCGGCGATACGTGTGGCAGCGGAGGCAAGCGCATGGAACCTCGTGTGGCGCGCCGGATCCAGTTCATCGACGCACGCACTTCACGCGGCTTCCATACTTGAGAACGCTGGCCAAACAGAACAAGCTATTGCTCTTTATCAAAAAGCAGGTAATCTATTATCAAGGTTTTATTATATTAAATACCTAGTAATATATCCATGTAATATTATAATTATATTTTATATTTGCTACTGACTACCTCACATTTTTAAGCTTGTACCAAAAACTTTTAAATCTCCCATTTTCGATAAATTTGAACTTAGATACAGGATTTCTCCCAGTTCCTACATCTTCAAAATAAAGTAAAAAAAATCTCTAATCAGAATTAGGTACCTACCATTATAAAGAGCGTTTCCTTTTACCTTCTTCAAACACTTGGTTCGCAGGTAAAGTCCACATGGCCTTAAAGCTGGCAATGAGCAGCGGCGACACGAACGCCATGATCGCTGCCGTGGAGGCGCTCGGCGACCGAGTAGACCCTGAGCTAGCCAACACACTCGCCGCTCACCTGAGACAAGCGAATCAACACTCGCATGCTGCCGCGTTGTTAGCGACCGCTGGGAAGGTGACTGGTTTTATATCATCATCACAGCAATTGAATCATAGCAATTGCGGGGCCATATATGAGTATTATTACGACTATGTGAGTCGAACATTATCAGGTTCCTTGGTGTTCCAAAGTTCATCGTCCTTCTGTTCTCTTTATACCTACTTCATATACTTATAATTATATATAAATATTTGTTTCAGTACGAAGAAGCCTTGGATATAGTGGAGCAACTTTCCACACCGTTGACAGAGGAGCTGAGCGAGCGGCTGGCGGCGCCGGCGGGCACGAGCGGGCGCGACGCGCTGCTGCGGCGCCTGGCCGACGTGCTGGGCGCCCGCGGGCTCTACCACCAGGCGGCCAAGCGGCTGGCGCACGCCGGGGACAAGGTACTGTCGAGCGGGCGCGACGCGCTGCTGCGGCGCCTGGCCGACGTGCTGGGCGCCCGCGGGCTCTACCACCAGGCGGCCAAGCGGCTGGCGCACGCCGGGGACAAGGTACTGTCGAGCGGGCGCGACGCGCTGCTGCGGCGCCTGGCCGACGTGCTGGGCGCCCGCGGGCTCTACCACCAGGCGGCCAAGCAGCTGGCGCACGCCGGGGACAAGGTACTGTCGAGCGGGCGCGACGCGCTGCTGCGGCGCCTGGCCGACGTGCTGGGCGCCCGCGGGCTCTACCACCAGGCGGCCAAGCGGCTGGCGCACGCCGGGGACAAGGTACTGTCGAGCGGGCGCGACGCGCTGCTGCGGCGCCTGGCCGACGTGCTGGGCGCCCGCGGGCTCTACCACCAGGCGGCCAAGCGGCTGGCGCACGCCGGGGACAAGGTACTGTCGAGCGGGCGCGACGCGCTGCTGCGGCGCCTGGCCGACGTGCTGGGCGCCCGCGGGCTCTACCACCAGGCGGCCAAGCGGCTGGCGCACGCCGGGGACAAGGTACTGTCGAGCGGGCGCGACGCGCTGCTGCGGCGCCTGGCCGACGTGCTGGGCGCCCGCGGGCTCTACCACCAGGCGGCCAAGCGGCTGGCGCACGCCGGGGACAAGGTACTGTCGAGCGGGCGCGACGCGCTGCTGCGGCGCCTGGCCGACGTGCTGGGCGCCCGCGGGCTCTACCACCAGGCGGCCAAGCGGCTGGCGCACGCCGGGGACAAGGTACTGTCGAGCGGGCGCGACGCGCTGCTGCGGCGCCTGGCCGACGTGCTGGGCGCCCGCGGGCTCTACCACCAGGCGGCCAAGCGGCTGGCGCACGCCGGGGACAAGGTACTGTCGAGCGGGCGCGACGCGCTGCTGCGGCGCCTGGCCGACGTGCTGGGCGCCCGCGGGCTCTACCACCAGGCGGCCAAGCGGCTGGCGCACGCCGGGGACAAGGTACTGTCGAGCGGGCGCGACGCGCTGCTGCGGCGCCTGGCCGACGTGCTGGGCGCCCGCGGGCTCTACCACCAGGCGGCCAAGCGGCTGGCGCACGCCGGGGACAAGGTACTGTCGAGCGGGCGCGACGCGCTGCTGCGGCGCCTGGCCGACGTGCTGGGCGCCCGCGGGCTCTACCACCAGGCGGCCAAGCGGCTGGCGCACGCCGGGGACAAGGTACTGTCGAGCGGGCGCGACGCGCTGCTGCGGCGCCTGGCCGACGTGCTGGGCGCCCGCGGGCTCTACCACCAGGCGGCCAAGCGGCTGGCGCACGCCGGGGACAAGGTACTGTCGAGCGGGCGCGACGCGCTGCTGCGGCGCCTGGCCGACGTGCTGGGCGCCCGCGGGCTCTACCACCAGGCGGCCAAGCGGCTGGCGCACGCCGGGGACAAGGTACTGTCGAGCGGGCGCGACGCGCTGCTGCGGCGCCTGGCCGACGTGCTGGGCGCCCGCGGGCTCTACCACCAGGCGGCCAAGCGGCTGGCGCACGCCGGGGACAAGGTACTGTCGAGCGGGCGCGACGCGCTGCTGCGGCGCCTGGCCGACGTGCTGGGCGCCCGCGGGCTCTACCACCAGGCGGCCAAGCGGCTGGCGCACGCCGGGGACAAGGTACTGTCGAGCGGGCGCGACGCGCTGCTGCGGCGCCTGGCCGACGTGCTGGGCGCCCGCGGGCTCTACCACCAGGCGGCCAAGCGGCTGGCGCACGCCGGGGACAAGGTACTGTCGAGCGGGCGCGACGCGCTGCTGCGGCGCCTGGCCGACGTGCTGGGCGCCCGCGGGCTCTACCACCAGGCGGCCAAGCGGCTGGCGCACGCCGGGGACAAGGTACTGTCGAGCGGGCGCGACGCGCTGCTGCGGCGCCTGGCCGACGTGCTGGGCGCCCGCGGGCTCTACCACCAGGCGGCCAAGCGGCTGGCGCACGCCGGGGACAAGGTACTGTCGAGCGGGCGCGACGCGCTGCTGCGGCGCCTGGCCGACGTGCTGGGCGCCCGCGGGCTCTACCACCAGGCGGCCAAGCGGCTGGCGCACGCCGGGGACAAGGTACTGTCGAGCGGGCGCGACGCGCTGCTGCGGCGCCTGGCCGACGTGCTGGGCGCCCGCGGGCTCTACCACCAGGCGGCCAAGCGGCTGGCGCACGCCGGGGACAAGGTACTGTCGAGCGGGCGCGACGCGCTGCTGCGGCGCCTGGCCGACGTGCTGGGCGCCCGCGGGCTCTACCACCAGGCGGCCAAGCGGCTGGCGCACGCCGGGGACAAGGTACTGTCGAGCGGGCGCGACGCGCTGCTGCGGCGCCTGGCCGACGTGCTGGGCGCCCGCGGGCTCTACCACCAGGCGGCCAAGCGGCTGGCGCACGCCGGGGACAAGGTACTGTCGAGCGGGCGCGACGCGCTGCTGCGGCGCCTGGCCGACGTGCTGGGCGCCCGCGGGCTCTACTACCAGGCGGCCAAGTGGCTGGCGCACGCCGGGGACAAGGTACTGTCGAGCGGGCGCGACGCGCTGCTGCGGCGCCTGGCCGACGTGCTGGGACGTAACTTATATAATATCTAATATTTAGCCTAAATCGGTTTTATTGGAATGCAGTTCTAAAATTTGCAAGTTTGATTTTAGGGGCTTGTATTTTCAGATATTTTTCTGAATCCTGGTCTTAGTGTTTTTTGTGAAAACCTCCTACGGCACTACCATATAGGATTAAACAGTTATTGTTTGGCTTTCAGGCAGGTGCAATGCGATGGTTAATGCGGTCAGGTGATGCAGATCGCATAGCAACATTTGCCGCCGCGACCCGCGACCGCAACGCCCAGTTGATGGCAGCGGACTATTTGCGGCGGCGAGCTGACTGGCGGTCTCGCCCCGACCTCATGAGGCATATCCTGCACTTCTACACAAGGGCTAAGGCGTACGGAAAACTCGCAGGCTTCTACGCAGAGTGCGCCAAAGTAGAACTTGATGAGTATGATGTAAGTTCTTCAGAAATCATTTAAATAATACTGTGCTGATTATAGTGCATCAATAGTAATATATATTTTCTACATTTTTCAGAATTATGACAAGTCATTAGACGCTCTCAAAGAAGCCATAAGATGTTTAGCAAAATCATCTGATACTGATACAGGTAATATTTTGTGACCCCTCTCGCGATATTTGCAACAGTCAAGTCGCATGGGATTGGTACAAACTTTTTGTATTTCAGGGGCTCAAACTACTGCACTGCAAGAACAAAGTGCACTTTTAAAACGCTTTATGGATATAAAGAAAATGTTAGAAACTGGCGAAATTAACCCAGGTAATATTTCTCAATTTTTCTGAAATATAGTATGGATGACATAAACTGAACGGCTAAACAAACATATTATTAAAAATATATTTCATTAGGTATGGTTGCTGGACAACAGCTACTTCGTGCGGTGTCTGGTCGCCCTGGACTTATTACGGAAGAGAAAGTACTAAGACTTCTTTTACAATACGCCCCAAATCATGCTGACGCTCCACGTGAGTATCAACAAAGACCTATTCATTAAAATTACAAGATAATACATTTTATGGATAGAAGCATTGACTGTATATTGAAATTGTTTTACAGGGTTAGAAAATCAACTGAAAGCTTTACACGAACAACCAGAGGATCAAACTCATAGTCCAGACTCTACGGATCACAGCATTGAAGAAGTTGTATAGAAGCGTCGTTATAATTTATTAGTTTAAGATCCGTCCAATTTAAATGAATCCGTCCATTAGGTTTTGTAAGTGTTGTCTTGAAATAAACTGCAATTTGTAAAACCTATCTGTGTATTTTACTTAATAACCCTTTCATAATCATCATCAGCTTTTAAGTGACCCACTGACAGCCCTTTGACTCTATCTATATCACAAAAAGTCAAACTGATTTCTTTGTTCTGCACTTAGTTTGTCATATATAATTTGCTATTGATTCTGAATTATTTGAACGTTTTAATTGTGACTCATTTAATAACTAGTTAGGGCAATGTAGAATGAAACGTAATTAAAACAGGTGATTGTCAAAATGATTAAGTTTGACAGTGACAAGAAAATGTATAACATAACCTCACCTTGTTTACTGAGATTATAAAAGTGGATCTTACGTCTATTTATAATAAAATTTGATTTTATATTTTCATGAATAAAGTTGACAATGGTTAGGCTCATAAATAATATTAAGAGTCTCTTTTTATCGAACCCGGGAAGATATCCAAGGTTTCTCTTATTACCTACCTAACAATTAAAATTCTTGCCTATATAATTTTGTATCAAATGAATATATTATCAAGGAGATCTTTTATTATATACTTTTTCAGAATCATTACTAGGCGTTTAAACAGTTCTGATGCCACTGATAAAAATATTGACGTGAAAAAGATCCGTAACTTCAGTATAGTTGCTCATGTCGATCATGGAAAGAGTACTCTAGCCGACAGGCTACTAGAAATTACTGGTAACATAAAACCTGGTGCTGAACATGCTCAAGTTTTAGACCAGCTGCAGGTAAGTTAAATTTTCATAATTATTGCTCATTTAAAATGTGTATAATTTTACACAGAAATAAAAAAACAAATGTTCTAACATTTCTGGAGTTTCTCCTGTATTGTAGGTGCGTTTTACAAATATGAAATTCACATATGCAAACACGTAAGAGTTGTAGACAACTGATGGATGCAAATATCAAGTTGTTGTACACTGTGGCATTCTAAGGGAGAGGCCATTTTTAGGACGTCTTCCGGCTGATGATGATGATGGAACACCCAGACTCGGGACAAACATCTGTGGATCACACAATTTTTTGTCCTATGAGGAAGTCAAACCTGCAACCCGAAGTGCAACTGTCCAATCAAGTTGGCTACAGAGCCAATCAGGATGCCGTAATTTAAAAAAATAGATATATCTATTTATTTTATTTAATGATATTCATTGTTACAGGTAGAAAGAGAAAGAGGCATCACAGTGAAAGCAGTGACTGCATCATTAAACTACACATACAATAATGAAAACTACCTCCTTAATCTCATTGATACTCCAGGACATGTTGATTTCTCCAATGAGGTTTGTAATAACTTACTGTACTACCTCTAAAATGCACTTTATCAAAGATACATTATAAAGATTATAACTGTCTTTACTTTAATTCCTCTATAAACTGTTACAGGTAGTCCGCAGCATAACAGCATGTCAGGGAGTGATAATGTTAGTTGATGCCAATGAAGGGGTCCAGGCACAGACAGTAGCAGTGTACACACTAGCCAAGAGGAACAACTTACTTATAATCCCAACACTAAACAAGGTAGACTTACCTCGAGCTGATCCTGAGAAGGTCAAATCACAATTAAACTCACTTTTTAAAATAAAACCAGAAGATGTCATGAGCATATCGGCAAAAAAAGGTTGGGGAGTCAAGGAGTTGTTAGAAGCAGTTATATCAAGAATACCTCCACCTACAGTGAATACTGGAGGTCATTTCAGAGCACACATTATTGACACATGGCATGATAAATACAGAGGAGTACTGTGTTTGGCATACATACATTCTGGTAAGGTCCAAGTAGGTCAAGCTGTGAAGTGGAAATCTGATTCGAAACCACATACAGTGAAGTTCCTTGCAATGTTGAGACCAAGTGAAGAGCCTATTAAAGAGGCTGTAGCTGGCCAAGTTGTTATGGTAGGTGAGTTATTAAACACCATTAACAAGTCAGCCTGTTGCATGGTACCAAGTAATGTTAATCCTTTTACTGTATGCTGCTATTTGCCAGGTTGCGGTCCGAAAGGTGGTGGCAGTGTCGGCGATCAGTTACTTGCAAAGGAACTAGCAGACAATGAAGTGGGGACTTCAGTGCCACCTGTGAAACATATGGTGTATTCAGGAATCTTTCCGGCTGACCAGTCACAACATCCTCAACTGAGTGATGCTATCAAGAAACTGGCTTTAAATGATTCAGCAGTTACAGTTACTCCAGATTCTAGGTAATTGTTTATTTACCACAATATTTTTTGATATCCAATATTCATTCAGTAATCTAATATGTACTGTGTCTCATATATGTACATTTCCACTTTATACATCCTTCATAAACCATACTTAACCTATTAATGTACTATCTTTTCCTTTTTTCAGCCCAGCATTGGGACAAGGATGGCGCATTGGTTTCTTAGGCCTTTTACATCTTGAAGTATTCACACAACGTCTACTACAAGAATACAAAGCAGAAGCCATATTAACTGCTCCTTCAGTGCCATATAAAATTAAGTATGTTTTTTATGATTTCATATTATATAAATCTGTTAAAAAAATCATATAATGTGTATTCAACCAAAATGCACAGAGACAACGTTAGCCTTTTTGTTTGATATATTATCATGTCTTTATATATGCTTAAAAAAAATATTTAATTGGATTTTTAAACATGTTTTTAAGTTAGCAGTAAGATAATTAGATGTTTATGTATTCTAGCTTATTATTCATAATAAGGGCCTTAAAGTATAATATAATTACTATATAGCACTCAATAAAAAAATTATAATTACAGAGTAAAAGGAGCCAAAGTAATAAAACAGTACAAAAGCGAAGAAGTTATTATCACGAATCCATTACTACTGCCCGACGTTAAAAACATAGACGAATACTATGAGCCATTTGTAATAGGTACGGTATTTCAACACAACTATATAAATATTACACTATCTGAGGGTCACCTGTTAATACAACTTTATTTACAATAACATTCAATGATACATATGTTGCCATATCTATTTATTATAAAAGTCATTAACTACATGCATTCCCGGAGCGGTGCAGTTATTATAAATCACATTATGCCCACACAACAACTACAATTTCACTGAATGTCAACAGATACATTACCATCGACAGATATAATAATTGTGTCTAATACTTTTGATGTTTTAGACATTCTAAGTATGTATATCAAAGATCGCAGGTAAGGGTCATGTTATTCTAAACATTTTCGAATTTCAGGGACAATAATAACTCCTGTGGAGTATATTGGTGCAGTAACATCACTATGCATAGACAGGCGAGGCAGTCCCCTTCCCTCTAACGCGGTTGACGACAAAATGACTATGATGCAGTATATTCTGCCTCTTAGTGAAGTTGTCATAGACTTCCACGACACACTCAAAAGCCTAACATCGGGATTTGCTAGTTTCGATTATCAAGATTACGGATTTCACCCCAGTTCTTTAGTCAGGGTAAGTCTTTTTCCCCTAGATTATATTATGTACTAGACTACTGAAATAAAGCATTATGAGGCTAGCGGTGATTTTATTCAGATTAATAGTTTATCCTCATACTATAGTTCTTCAACAATTGGAGTCTAAAATAGACATTTATTAAAAAAAATAATTAAATAATAATAATAATAATAATAAATCATTTAATCTCAGGCTTCAATGGCCCATAGATATATACCTTACAGACTAACATATATAGATTAAATACAAATTGTGTTAGTAAATAAAAAAACTTAAAACTATGTTAATAGCACTTCACTTTGCACTTGTCTTCGTGCTCTCCTGTGGTACTGATCCGCGGAAGCGACGGAACACCACGCCCTGCGGCCAAAAGTCTTCTTCCATGACGAGGGGCAGGAAACAGTTCGGTACTCGCACCACGAATGCCTTGAAATTTACATTACGGCGCGACTCCAGTAACTGCACCCTCGGCCTGTACTTCGTCTTTTGGCGCACGTAATCAGCGATGTCCTCCTCCTTAGTGGTGTAGTGCAGGCGGGAGACGTACACCGGTGTGTTCGGCTGGGCAGCACGCACTGTGGTGTCGGGTTTCACAGAAGCTGTGCCGCAGCGGTTCTTGTTGGGTCTGCGACGGCGCTTCCTCCCTTGCACCTTCACAAAGCCATCTTCGTCTGCCTTTGCCATTTCCTTCTCGGAGACGGGCTTCTTTATGAGAGCACTGGGAGTACTCTCTAAAACACGCGCATAACTTTTTAATTGCGCAGGCGCTGCAGATCTTGACAGCTGTACGACGTATTTGTCGGCGGGCGCGGGAGGCCCCGCAGGGACAGTAGCGAGCGGGCTGGGCGCGCGGGGTGCGCACTCTGCTAGCTCAGCAATTTTCTGCGTTGACAGCGGCGACGACAAAACCGCTGACGCGAAACTGACCGCCGATGTATCAAGGGCAGCTCCGCGACGCGTGTTGACGTTCATTGCACCCGGTGTTGACCTAGTTTCTGTTACTGTGTTGCGCAAATCACTAAGTTCTTTCCGCAAGTCGGTAACAGTAACTTGGGATGCATCCAACCTTTTCTGTACTTCCGCTAGGCTAGCCTTGAGGACGACTATGTCCTTCAAAAGGCTGGTCACGTCGACGTGGTCGAAGGTTACGGGAGGGAGCTTGTTGAGGTCCCTCGCCACAAACGTCGGCACGTCGTCTGGGTCGGTCTCCTTGAGCAGCGTGATGATGTCCTGAATGCTTTTCTTCGTCCCGTCACGCCTGCGGGACACCATCTGGTCGCACTTGTTGAGCGACTTGTACAGGAGCAGCTTAGCAGCTGCCACATCTTCTTCGCTGAAGTTCGTTGCGCAGATCTGAATGGCGGACACCTCGTCCATCACGTCCAGCTTCTGCTGCAAGAACGCCAGCAATTCATTCGCTACGAGTGGTTGACTCATAGCGATTAGAATTCGAGCAGCGGCTTCCGCCGCCGCGTTTGCATTTATTTAATAAAAATTCACGTCAGCAAACACGACCGCATCGGGTCGCTGCCACTATAAACTGCCAAAAAAAGTAGCCATGTGTTAATCCAGGGTGTCAGCTATGGATAAGGAGGCATTAAATTTCATCAAAATCGATCTAGCCTATTGAGCGTGAAGAGGTAACAAACATATAAATACACTCACAAACTTTCGCCTTTATATAAAGGCGAAAGTTTGTGAGTGTGTTTGAATTTTAACTCAGAATCACACTAATATTATTATTAGTGTGATTCTGAGTTAAAATTCCCAATACCCCTGAATCATTGATCACATACAGAAGTATAATATCAAAGTTACTCATTACAGATGGATATTCACATTAACGGTATGTTGGTCGACGAGTTGTCCACTATTATACACACGAGTCGCTTAGAATACAATGCTAGAAGGCTGACTGAAAAGCTTAAGGAAATGATCCCGCGACAGATGGTGCAGGTAATATTCTGTTCTTTATAAGAACTGTAATATATTCAGAGAAAATGTTTCTCCAAACTAGAATTACCTCATGTATAAATTTCACATAAGAAATTACATCTTAAATAATTTGAGCTTGGCTTTTTTACACTGTACCCCAGAGTTACAGTCGTATCTCTGGCATTTGAGTGAAACCTACTTAAAAAATCCGCAGATTTTTGCACTTGAGTAGTTTTTTCCAAACTAGAAATTACCTTTCATTATTTAACTATACCTTTAATTAGTTTACAGAAATGAACAAAAATCATTTAACGCCTCTCCCTAGCCTTTAGTTAATACTTTATAGTGTAAATGCGACGTTAATACCGTATTTCTGTTTTAGGTCGCCATTCAGGCAGTCGTGGGCGGAAAGGTTTTTGCAAGAGAAACCCTGAAAGCGTACAGAAAAGACGTTACCGCTAAACTAGTAAGTATTGTTATTGATTTTATGACTATTAATTTACATTAGGTACTTCATCTGATACATAAGTAAACTAAGTATACTTTTTTCTACAAAGAGGAGGGTAAAATTTATTACTGAAGAGATCTTCTTGTGATTAATGTTTTATATGATTAACCATGTTCTCTTTTTCAAATGCGGCAAATGACTAGAAGCTTTGCTCAGTCAGAATAAAGATAGCGTTAATCTTACCTTATGTGAAACTTACAGAGCCTGACCACATAATTTCAATTTATTATCTACGTTATTTCAGTATGGTGGTGACGTCACGCGCAGAAAAAAGCTCCTGAAGCAACAAGCCGAAGGAAAAAAGAAAATGCGCAGTGTGGCTAACATTAGAATACCAAGAGACACATTTATAGATGTGTTAAAGAGATAGTACATCAATATTTGTTACTAATAGAAGTTCAAGTAAATATATCTTACTGTAAACCTACCTTTTTTAGTATTACTGGTCAACCATTATCTGCAGCACTAATATAGTAAGCGGCACGAGTCGTGAGCACAGATGGGTAGTAGGGGCATATACACTTTCGGCCAAATTTACCGGTTTCACTCACTAAAATATTAGCGGTACCCACTCATAATATTACTTTGATATAGGCCTTCGTGACTGAAATTACATATCTAAAAAAAACTGGTTGGTAATACATACATACATAAAGTCACGCCTGTTTCCCTGAGGGGTAGGCAGAGACCACGGATTTCCATTTGCTACGATCCTGGCATACTTCTTTTGCTTCATTCACACGCATCACATTCCTCATACACGCTCTTCGGTTGGTAATATCAATTATTTATTTTTGGTTAATGTTTAATCCGAAGATAAAGGTGATAATATGCTTTCCATAAATCTAGATGTTGCGTTAGTGCTGGTAGAGGCTACTTGGTCGTCTATCTGATCATCGTCACTGCCTTCATCCTCAATATATTAAAACAAATGTGAAATAAAAAAAATAAACTATGTTTAAATCCCAAACGTTGGTCACTTAAATTGCACGAAAGTGTACAGTAGCCCAATGGCGCGTGAGAGTCCAATAGATGACGAGCATCGGCTGACAAAGTGACAGAACCCATCGCAGTCCTTGGTGCCCCCGCCTTCTTTATAACGCCTAAGGGACCCATGAATTAACTACTGCGCAGGTGAAGTTTCTGCTCACGACTCGTGCTTATAATAATGTGATTATAATAATGTAGTGAATAAGTAGGTTATAAGAAAAAAACCGTAGTGAAAAATATACTTATTTTATTTTTAGAAAATTACTTGATTACAATTAAAGGACATCGCATGGTTAACAAACATCACAAAAAATATATGATTCTTAAAAAAATATAATCTACAGCTGCTAATCACCGAGTGTCGTACCTAAAATAACAGCGTAAAATAATCTAGCATTGAACACGACATATTTTCGAATCGAGCACATCTGTTCAGTGTTCATATATCACAAATAAATGTACGATAGTTAATTTTCATACTGAGCACTAAACAATAATTTAAATCAGTATTAAAGCAATGTGTTGTGAGCCTCGTCCCTTATCTACATTATTATATACAGCATAACGAACTACCGATTTAAAAATAACTTCAGTAATAAACGATAAAGTACACCGATACGATTAATATATCCATTTGGAAGTCATCACGAAGAGATATGAATGTCGTCGCTGAGATCACATTTGAGTTATGAAATATAATTATTTCTATAACTTTGGTATAATTTTTAACTACACCAATTTATAATATGTATACATAAACAATTAGGGGAAGGCACAGCAGAAGAAGTAGCACTAAGAATACATAATCAAATTATCAATGATTATAATATTATACCTTTCCAGAAGTTATGTTTAGTCCTATATAGTTATTATCTCCATATTATTCTTATAGAAGAATTTGGATTTTTTAGGCATTCAACAATAATATTTGGTTACTGCCTCGTTGGCCTAGTGGTTGCTAAGCGCCACTGCTGGGCACTAGGTCCTGGGTTCGAATCCCGGGTCGGGCAGTGTTACTGGGTTTTTCCATTAGGGAATTCTCAGTAGCAGTAAGGAGTCTGGATTTGTGCCCAGTTGATGGCAATAGGCGCGGCCCTATTACATTAGGACCTAAAAACATAACTGGCGAAATTTGGGTGTACTATATCCTACCCACCTCTGCCTACGCCTTCGGGGAATAAAGGCGTGATGTTATGTTTTATTTGGTTACTTACTAGCACTTTTAAAACACTTGATAATTTAATATATATTTTCGTAAAACAGTTGCAGGATTAATAAAGTGCATTAGCATACATATTATAATCATGTTAAATTAAGTCCAAAAAACCCTTAAGGTATATAGTTAAAATAAATCAAAAGCAAACTCTTACAAAATTGTGACAAAAATAATAATATACAAACTTCATGTCTTTCCGAACCTTATAATGAATCTTAGTAAAATTATGTTAATAATAAAATATATTTTATTAAAACAAAGTTTGTACAAACAAGAAAATAAGGGATATTAACTTACATGTTATTTTAAATAAGGCGTAATTTTTGCGATGTCTTATAAACTTACATAATATATTCAGTAAAGTTCCAGTCTCAAATTTTATCAATCCAATACTAATTACATAGAGCTGTAATCATTTCCAGCTGGATTAATTTGGTACACCGCTGAAAGGCGTGTATTACTGTAAAAATATGTTAGGTTTTAATAAAATCACATTTTACTGAAACAGCCGTTTTAAATACCTCAAATCACAATAATTTATCATATTTTTACTGACTATCAAACGAATGCATAGAACACGCAATAAATTTTAAATATTCCATATTTTTTTTCATGGTTTTATAACAAGGTTAAAATAAAAAAAACTACTTTTAGATACTTATATTATTTTTTTAAATATCTCCCTTTTCATAGTATAAATTTACAAATTGTAACATATTTTTATTATTTTAAAATAGGATAAAAACTTCTATGGAATAGAATAAATGAAAATCTGTGGTCTCTGCCTACCCCTGGGGCATAGGCGTGACTTTGTGTATGTATGGAATAGAACTACTCTTTTATGAATTATTAAAGGAAGACATTTTCAATTGTGGAAGTGAGACGACTACACACAGTATAGTGTGGCACCTCGCTCTCACAACTGAAATGCCCTGCTTTAAGACTTTATGGTAAGGATTCCGAAGAAATTTCAATATATCTGCGTGTATTTGTATAATTTAGTTGCTAAAATACTCTACATTCACTACGTTTAGAGCTCTTTTAACATTAATCTTCTCAAGCCGTCGCGAGCACTGTACTCTGCTCCAAGTCTAAGTGCCACATAATAAGTCAAACGAATGCCTATGACCACTGTTGCTCTGTATTGTATTTATACACAATTCCTCACTTAAGCAACTAGGTTTATCATAGTCGCTTTTAAGCATCTCCAAGTTAAAAGAAAAAATGATAAGACAATATATTTATCTATGCTATGTGTTTCATAACCACAGGTTATTTCGTCGATATTGAAAGAGACTGACTTCTAATCGAATATTCATACATATTGGAAAGTTTATAGATATGCGCCTCTTTTTTCTTGGCTGATCTCGACGCGAAGGTTGAGAAATGAATACAACTTATTAAAAATATTCGTCATTTTGATGATAAATATTATATTCCAGGTTATATTTCACTAACCAATCGCAATAAATATTTAACAAATATTGCGTAAATATGTCTACTGAAGACGACCTCATTTATACACTGTGTTTTCCGGTGACATAACAGTTCATTGAAAATCTCATACCGTCTGAGATGAAATATGCTTATCTGTCTTCTGATGTCTCCAAAAATTGGGCGTAGACATCTCTAGTACATTCCCCTTTTTCATTAAACTTGTATTTATAGTAAGATCCATCAGCACAGATAACTGTAAACATGGGAAAGATTAGATAATATAATATTAGTCATACAGATTTTAGGAAACCAAGTTACAATTATTATTTATTTATCTCTTTATTGTGCAAAATATAAAAAACAGGACTTGATAATATACAATGGGCGGTCTTATCGCCATCAGCAATCTCTTTTAGGGAACTAAATGAATATAAATAAATGACAAAACTTTTGTTTTAATCAAAAGAAAGTGAAACAAAATTAAAATAACTTACCAATAATAGAACTCTTATCTACTCCAAATGCACAAATGCATGGAGGACCATTTGGGATGGTAAATTTGCAGAAACTCCAGTTGCTTGAAAAGTATTTAGGTAAGAAATTGACTGTAGCCAAACTGGATTGCTTGTTTAACTTTTCATCTTCTAGACTAAACACATGTACTGTGCCATGATCTGATGTGACACATAAGTTGGTGCTTGAATGATTAAAATTTATGCAGTAAATTGTTGCCTAAAATAAATTTCAAGTTATAGCAAATATTATTATATTAATTTATTCAATAAATCAATGACATATCTATGAAGATACAACAGCAAGGAAAAAAGACAGTAATACAAATTTACGTATTTTCAACTATCATGGAACTACAAGGAAAAACTGAAGGCACTGGCTGATATAAATAATAACACAATTAATATAATCATTAGACAAACAAGACACTCCTTTGTATAAAAGTACACAAAGAAATAGATAACTTACTTGATGTGCCCCTCTTCTTAGTTCAGCAAGCTTCTGTCCAGTGGCTGTATCAAACACCCTGATGAGTGTGCCTTTAGTGGAGGCTGTTGCTAGTCTGGTGCCTCCAACATTAAGTGCCAAGCAACTGAGTGGTGCTTCATGCGCAGCAATGAGATGTCCCTCTGGTGCTGTACTTGGCCCTGCATGACTGCTTAATTCTACTAACTGTATATACAAAAAGTTTACTTTTGATAACTTAAAAAAAGCATGGTATAGTTTTGGTATAATATAAAATTGCATTTCGTTCAATAATTATGATACTAAAGCAAGACAAAAACGAGGAATTCCACAGGATATTTGGTAAAATTCCATTTGGTAAAATAAAGCAGCTGTAACAGTATCTTTCAACTGTTATTACATAATCATATTTCAAAGAAGCATGGATAATACTTTATATTGATTATATAAATCTAAATAGTCAAATGTAGTGAATAACAAGAAAAAAATATTATAGGTGTAATAAATATACATTACAATACATTGTTTTGATTTTTCAAATGTCAGATGCTTTGTTTGTTGATAACAGTATTATCTATTAGAATAAGTTTATTACAATATTAGGTGTAATTTGTCTGTATAAAATTACCTGAACATGTCCTGTTTTACGGCTAGGGTATGCAAGCAGTGCATTGTTACTGTTGGGGCACACTACACACAGTCCCCGTGTGTTTTGACATGTTTCAAACACATGCAGCATCTGGGGCTGCGCCGTGAATGTGTACACTTTGATCAAGTTCTCTGTAAACAATAGTAACCTTGATTAAACCCCAAAAATTAGGGCACAATACCAATGATTAAGTAACAAAGCATATTTAGGTTGACTGATTTGTTGCATCAGTTATATCTTTAAGATATTTTTTTTGTGTAGATAACTATTTCACAATAGGTATATTTGTTTTAACTTCTAAAATTTTAATTAGAATTTTGTTTCAGGACATCAGAAATAAAAATTTTACTTGAATACAAAGTAATGTTTTAACTCACTGAAATGTATTAATTAAAAGCAGATAGTATAACAACGAGAAATAAAAAGTTGTACGACATTTACCCAACACAACTACAATGCGATCGCGTCGTAGTTTCACAGCCTTAACTGGGCTGTTGAAATCAAGCGATATTGCAGAATCTTTTTTCAAATCGTCCCATATTATTACTCTATTCGGGGGATACACGGGGGTTTTACCACCGCCGACTAGAGCCATGTAATTGCATCTGAATAACATTTCTACGTAAGATAGACCGCCTTCAGCAAAATTCTGTCGCTCTTTTTCTTTAAGTGGGTCACTATTAAACACCCGAAATCCATTCTCCGTGCCACAAGCAAAACAACCTGAAGATTGCAAAATAAAAATTTAATGTAAACTGATTTGTACATGAAGTGCAAGCAAATGAACAACAACTAGATCATTCTCATTACCTTGATCTTGATTAAATCCTACATATAGGAGTCCATTCCCAAAAGTATTGTCGTCAGATAAATTCATTATGATTTGTGCAGACTTGTCGTAGATTATTAGACACAAATCTTAGCAAAACAATATAATTATCTCCCAACACTACACAACTTAGCGGCGATTTGACAACAAATTTTATTCCAGAAGTGCCAACATAAAAGTGTAGAGGTGAGAAAAAGTTCCTGTCTAATAAATTTTGTTCGGAAACCTTGTCAGCTTATAAGTAATAACATTAAAACTTTTTACCTAAAACGTAAATCTAATTAAACTTAAATTATTTTTGCAACACATTGTTTTATGATATTTTACTATAAAATAATGTAATGTGTATTGATAAATCGTATTAACTCAAAGGTATGAGTTGTGCCCCGATTTGCGATTTCACCCTCTGCTCAATATTAAAGAAATAAGATTATTTTATAAATTGGTTGCTGCGTACGCTTGAAAGGGAATGCGTGCTTTCTTGGCGAAAAGTAGCCTAGCCCCCCATGTCTTTTCCGGGGGATCAAGCTTACTCCCAATAACATATCCAATAAAAATCGGTTCAATACTTTAGACCTGTAAGCGTAACAGCCAGCCAGAGTTACTTTTGCATTTATAATATTAGTGTGGATTAATTAGTACTAGAGTATAACGCTCACTGGTCACTGGCGCTATTACTTCTTTTTGCACGGCTCCTTAAGGTGGTACCGTGATGTTAAAGAGCCTACAACCTTTTGAATGAAATGGACTATCAAAACAATGCCAAACTATTTTCCCACTGGTAATTTCAGAGATGAACGCGTTCAATATAATAATATTGAATGCGTTAGCAAATAAACTCTTCAACTTTATTATTAGTAGGGATAGTAATAGTACCTACATTATGTGAGTAATCTGTATATTTATTCTTATCAAAGAATTTCAATTGTTACACATTCCCGAAAAAACAGGCATGTACATACGAATTAATTAGTAGGTATGCGAAATACTCATGTTAGTGTTATAACAGCATCAATTTGTTCACTATGATAATATATGGGACATTTTTATCATGGGGAAATCAGGCAGGCTAGAATTTAGTTGATCAACCATCAAAGTATATTAAAAAAAATATTAATAAAGAGCAGCAGGAAAACATTGTCTGACTTTTTACTAAAACCATTGTGATATAGTTCAGCATTATTCACTTGAGGGGTGGACAGCCAGTGTAGCAAAATGTACCACACTGTAAAGTCTACTATCACTCTATTAACATTTGATTCCAGTATTAATCACAATAGCTCTGTTTATTATAATAATAATAAAGCAATTATCATTCATAATAAGCAGACTTGTAAATCATATTTAAGGGAGGAAGTTTGTGAAGTACCAACTGATTTACTTATATACATGTTTTGGTTCAAAGTTATTTTAATATAAAATTTACATAATATTATATCCTAAACACATGCTTAAAATTTAAATCATTTATATATAATAGACTTTAAACATACAAAACAAATAGGCATTGATTGCTTATAAGAAAATTTTCAAATGTTATGAACTAGCTACTTGTTTTAAAGGTCCTTCAAGATATTGGGCAATGGCGTTGATTTTTTCCTTCAAGATTCCAAATCCAACAGTTTCTTTAGCATAAAGGCACAATAACAAATTGGCTACTTGTGTTATGGCAATTTTCCCATTTAAGCAATCCACTAATATCAGATGCAGTTTGTCTTCTTTGAAAACATTTCTTCCATGCTTTTCATATGCTGACCACACATTACTAGCGATGGCTGCTGTAACTCTGGCGTCTTTATCGTTATATCCTGAGTAAGCTAGGAGAGCGCCCTGGTGATTAAGTAATCTGAAATAATAACAATTGTATTAAATCATGTCTAATTCCTAGCACAACTATGTACACAGTTACACACACAGTATACTTACAATGTGTTTTCGACACCCCCTGTATTTGCTTGACTTAGTACTTGTGTTAATGCTTTAGGTTTCAACATGATGAAACTAGTATATAGTCTATACTATATAATATTTTCCTAATAGAGTGAATTTATCTCAAGACTCGAATGATTGCGTTGCGAACTTTGTTGTTCTCATGGATATTTGACAGCGATATTTATTTTAATTTGACAGATCGAATGACAGACAAACGTCATGAATTTCTTTACTAGACTTGATATACCACATTTTAAGCTTTATTTAGTCTTAAATCAAAACAATATGACAACATTCGTGATAATTATAAATATACAAGCTCATATTCTTAACATACAGGCCATCCACCTAACGTAATAACAAGCTAAAAATAGCGAGTTGGAGGACGACTTATTGTTTACAATTGTTAGTGAATATTTCCGCGACACAAAAACAAGTTCGCGTGTAGTTCTTTGTAACGTCAAAACAAAATGATTGAACGTAAAGCTGAGCATCAGCAATTCGTTTACAATCTACTACAATGGGGGTAATTCGGATACCCCACGGTACGAGAGGAGAGACCTAATTATCTTTCTTCACGTTAATGTTTTGGCCACCCTGTATATGAAGTTTTAAAATAAAACGACAAAAAATATACCTTAACTTTTATTTTATACATAATATTACACAAGAATTAACGCATCTTCTTTTGTTTTATTAAATAATTTCTGAATGCAATTTGTTTATCTTTGAAAGACCTTTTTATTTTTCCCTTTGCTTTATGTTTTACCATTTGATAACTTTTGGTCTTCCTTTTCTCTCTGTTAGTTTTGGAGCAGTGAATATTCTTCCTTCGATCTTTATATCCATACTTGTCTCTGTCCTCTCGTCCCTTATGAACACTGTCTAACCTGGCATCCTTATCATGCTTTCTCTTCTTATGAATGTTTTCTATAGCTGAAAGTTGTACAAGTTCCCCTGCTTCATCATCTTCTTCTGTTGTATTAATTTTTCTTTTAGTGGCACTTATGCTCTTTTTTATTTGAGCTGCTTCTATACGCTTAAAGTCTTCATCAGTAAAAATGGTTTCCATAGCTATTTCTCTAGCACTTTGCACTTTTTCCTCCATGTTTTTCTTATCCATTGCTTTGCGTGTTGCCTTTAATATCTTTCGTTCAGGTATTTTTATTTCTTTATTATTGTCCTCTTCATTTTCTTGTTGTTCTTTGTTATTCCCATCTTCATCATCATCTTGTTCAACATCACTCTCAGCTTCTTCTTCCTCTTCTTCATTATCTTCATCACTGTCTTCACTATCTGTTATATTGATCTCAGAATCAGAGGAATCAACATCAACCCAATCTTCACTATCTGAATCACTTTTCTTTTTATTAATCTTCTTGTTTTTATTTTTTTCAGAAGGTTTAATCTCTTCTTTCTCTAATAACACCTCTGAACCAGGTATATAATCTTTAATTTCCATTTCACCATATTTTTTATTTTTCAATTCTATTGAAGCTTCTGTTGGCCTGCCACGATCTTTCTTATGTAACATATCAGGCATTGACTGTCTGAATAACTGGATCAATGACCTGGCTGCCATCATTACAGATTTCTCCTTGTAGTTTTTGTATTGAACCAAATCTCTTAGTAAGTCTTCACCAATAGCTAGTGGACAACGAGCACATATTTCTCTAACAGCATTCAAGCCTACTGCCATTACATCAGTAGAATTCCTTTCTGTGATAAAATTATTTGCAATTGCTTTCATAACTGGTTCAAGAACCTCAGGTGGAATAAGTTCATGTGAAGCTTGAGCCGCAAACAATAAGATGCGAGTAACTTCCCGCTGATGTGGTAGAAGTAATCGTGCAATAAATGGATAATAGTTAAACAAGAACAGATTATGCAAACCTATCAACCTAGATATGACATCTAATAACATCAGTTTGACTTCAAATCTGTCATTGGATGATTCTAGTTTCTTGAATAACTTTTCAGCAAATCCTTGAGGATTGTTTATAAGGTGTAAAGCAGAGAAGTTAAATACTGGAGCCTTTTGTTTTCTCTTTTTAATCTTCTTTGCCATCTTTTTTACCTTTTCCACCATTTTCTCTCTTTTCCTTGTTTTTTTGTTGAATTTATTAGATATCATAGTATCTCTAGGATCTATTTCTTCTTCACTGTCAGAATTTTCTTCCTTTTCTTCTTCATCTCTACCCAAGAAGAATTTCAAAGAGGCAACCATGACTTTTGTAATTTTAGAGAAACACCCAATGTCGGCTATAATGTTAACAGTTTTTTGGTCATTCCAAATGTTTTTGTGGTACAACTCAACTAAAATATCAAGAGATAACTTTGCTGCTTTTGGGTTAGAATCTTGTAACATTGAGAACATAAAGTTCTGTAATGTTGAATTAAACTTCATGTCTTTGTGTTTCATATTCATATTTTTGATATCTGTTATAATATGCGTTTTCAAGAATTCCCTTAAATGCTTATCTTGGCATTTTAGTAGTAGAAAGAATAATTCCAGTAAATCAAAAGCTGTGATAAAATTCTTATTTCTCAATAAAATGAGGCATTTACATAAAGAAAGACGCATATCATTGTGCAGCACAGTGTTGTGTGTTTTCAAAATATCCACTATTTTCTGGGGAAATAGTTTCATTTCATTAAGATAGCACTGAGCTACTTGGGCCAGGAACATTGCTTGTTCATCGAGTTTTTTGTTATATTGTGTAGGATTCAAGTTAAAAATTTCCAAAGTCGTTTCGAAGTGAGCAAGTTGTTGATGAAACTCTTCTTTGTAGGACTCAGGATCCCTCTTAATCAAGTTCTGTAACTGCGTCAGATTATTCGGAAGCTGGTTGTTGTGTCTCACCATTTTTGATGTTTTCTTATACCACGTAATTAATTAGAAAGTAACAGTTTAGTAAACACTGTATAAAATTATCATCTCACATACAGATATAGAGTGAGTTAATATAGTTAATTTAACCTACAATAACCACACTGCATATTTATGCTTGCAGCTGACAGAATATGATAACCTCTAAAATTCTAAATTCCATGCAATGTCAAAGCACTCACTACGCAGCGCCTTGCTTTGTGCAACGAAAAAAAGCATTGGGATACTAGCGAATTTAGTAATAGAGAACCACATTTGACCATGTTTTTTTGAAATTATGAATAGATATTTTGTATGTTATTAGCCCTGCCTCAATTTTCCTGGTAGCAGCATTTAAAGATCCATAATTACTCCATGCCCATATTGTGTATTTAGTTGAAAGTAATTTTTAATTGAACATGATTTAATACAATTAGTTTAATATTTATTTTGATGGTGTGACCATACAAATAATTTCTGGTGCCTTGCTGGGTGGATTCATTATAAAAGTTGTGTCAATTGTGTCATGTCAATCAGCCACGTCATTTTTGCCTAAATGATAGAGTGTACGCGGCGTAACTGAGATAAGCATTTGTGTTAAAAATGAATATTTTCCGTTTACTTGGTGATTTATCCCATCTTCTAGCTATTATAATATTACTACTCAAAATCTGGAAAACCAGATCATGTGCGGGTAAGTTAAATCGCCTTACAATTGATCCAATCAACCGGCACATTGAGTATGTATTTTTCAATCAAAACTCCTTTAACTTGCAATTAAATTTTCAGGCATATCAGGAAAGTCTCAGATACTTTTCTCCGTCGTGTACACGGCGCGTTATTTGGATCTGCTGACTAATTACATCTCGGCTTACAATACGTTTATGAAGATGGTATTCATTATGGCCTCATACGCCACTGTTTACCTGATGTATGTCAAGTTCAAAGCAACATATGACCACAACCACGACACATTTAGAATTGAGTTCTTGTTGATACCATCGTTGGTGATGGCTTTGTTGATAAACCATGAATTCACTGTTATGGAGGTTAGTATGTTTTTAAAAATATTATTAACAATTACTGGCCGCATTTTAGGCACTCTAAAATGTACAGCTACAGAGTATATTTTTGAATTTATCGTTTTTTGTTTAATAATTAATGTTATGTTTCATTAGTACATAATTATATCCTGTCATTCTAATGAAAATTGATATTATATAATAATAATTAATTAATGTTGTTTTAAAATTTAAGGTATTATGGACATTCTCAATTTACTTGGAATCCGTGGCTATTTTACCACAACTGTTTTTGGTTTCGAAGACCGGAGAAGCAGAAAGTATTACATCTCACTACTTGTTTGCTCTTGGATCATACAGAGCACTGTACCTCTTGAATTGGGTAAGAATATTTAGTGTACATAAAAATAAATATTGTTTGTATTTTTTTCATACTTTTTATCAGTACTTACTGATAAGCAGAATCGTGTTCATTAAAATGCTTTCATCTAAAACTTGTCATAAATTAATCTGGTGTTATATTTTATTTATTTGTGGTATAGGTGTACCACCTCATTTACCTAGTGCTTGTTTGAGCAGCTGAAATAGCATAGACAAAAAATAACATAATTATTACATAGAGTTTACAATTATTATCATTGATTAATGTGCATGTACAAATTAAAGTACCTTTTGCCTGACCCTTCATGTGCAATGCAAGAAACATTTACAGACTTAACTGTTTTATTCTGTTTTAGGTGTATCGTTATGTTGTGGAAGACCATTACGAGCTGATCGCTATAATCTCTGGAGTGGTGCAGACTGTGTTATACTGTGATTTCTTCTATCTTTACATTACAAAAGGTAAATATTAGCAATTATATTTGACTTTCTTTTCTTTAAATCTAATTAAAACCTAAGCTACTTTGTATTACAATCTATTTCAATGGCTTTAACTTAAGATTAGCTAAAGAGGCCACCATCCTATAAGTAAATATTTCCTATCATCCAATTAGGATAGTTAAGTATTTTTTTAAATTAACGTAATTGTGTATAGTTATTACATATTGTTATTACTAATTTTCTTTTTCTTTTTTAGTATTGAAAGGAAAGAAATTGCAGTTGCCAGCTTAAACTCAGCAAGAGGATTGTAATAAATCAATATGACAGTTACGTCTGTGAATATATTTGTGTGAGCCAATAAATTACCTAAGATCTAGTTGTACAAACATTACCTGTATTGTACTGTTGTGAAAATGTTGATTTACTAATGGCAATTAAGTGTGATTGTGTATCTTCATTAACATGTACAGCCACAAGCAATAATAAATGGTCGTTTGCATTTAAAACCAGTCTTAATATTATATTTTAACTGTCACCATTGTGATAATTAATAGATATTGGCTATTGTACATAAATAATTGACAATTTATAGAGCTACATATTATTGTTCACTCTTTGTACCATTCAAATTGGTTTCAAAAAACATTTTGTACTAATTTATTAAAAGTTATAAGGTAATTTAAAATTAATATAATATTTTATAAAGAATAATACATTTTTGGCTTTCATTACTTCTTATGATTAGGTGCATGTAGACCTTAGTATTAATTCAGCCGTTTTCAAAATTGTGTGGAATACTGCATAGTTGCAGCTTACTGCAACTATATATACTTATACAGCCCTGTCTTTGTCATTACCCATTTGAGCGCCACAGTCAATCAACAATGACCACGATTAATTGTTTTTCTATGGTGACTGCTACTTGGCAATTAATGTGTGAAATTCGTATCGCATAGTAACTAATTAAGAAATAACATGACTAGAGGCTTTAATTTCTCATTATTATTATTTCAATAATTGCTTTAAAATTAGTTTCTCGTCAATTCTAAGTAAAAAATAAATTGAAGTCTTTTTGTATAATGTATGTTAAAACTCAATATTGATTATGGTAAACTGATAACTATGTGTGTCAAGTTGTGCAATACTAAAGGCACTTTTTGTTGTTTGTGACTGTACTTAACTTATGGTTTACCTTTATAGTTATTGACAATATTTTCAGTGCAATTTAATTTTAATAGCCACCTATTGTGACGCAAATAGTTAATTAACTTTATAACAATGTATTGCTGACGATATAATTTTGTATCCTACCTTAGATCATTAACATTATCTCGATTTTTGGTCACTTGTCAACCTTTTATTCTTTCCATTTGGAAAGATAATCGACAATGAATTTTAGATAATCAATAAGAGATAAGAATATGTATGTACTTATGATGTATGTATGTTCTATTCATATTTGCATGTGTTTGTTAAGTTGTTTACATTAGTATGATGTATGTATCTCTTTTCATTATATCTTGAAATTCTTTTGTGTAAACTTAGACCAATATTAGTATTACACTTACTTGTGTGCAAATGGCCATGCCTAAACTCGGCTTATCAATGTATGGGATGTCAATTATTCCATGTATTTAACGCTCCTTCCATACATTGTCACACAACTTATTAAATAAATATGTGTTTAAGTGTACAATATTGTTTATTCTTTTCTTTCTTTGGATACATGAATAGCAATGAGGGCAGACTGCCATACAGTATATTATTATTATATTGCTGCTTTTTATCCTTTTTTTTTATTTTTACTTTCACTTATTAGGTTACCTTTAGCATCATACCCAGTAATAATGAAGATTGGCGACCAGCATTTTATTGAAAGTTCCGAATAAAATACTAACCTATATAGTATACTTAGGAATAATTGTATAATTTAACAATAACTAGTTTATATGTCAATAGCAGTTCTTTAGTTTCTTACAAAATGCACTCGCCACTTGTGATTTGGTAAGGATATGAGCAGCGAAACTAGTATTTCATAGATAATTGTGTGCAGTAACTATTCAGACACAAAATTACAATCAGGTTTTGGTATTGTTTCCATAAATGTAGATCAAACATTACGTTTTATACAGTTTAGTCTTAAGATTCTATTGTAATGTCTTGCTATAAGAATTTCTGAATAAATTAAATTTGGAAGTGATCAGTAGTTTATAATTTTTACTAATGTAAAATAGTTTATATTGTTTGAGGGAAATCGAATGGAACCTCATAAGGTTTTCCTTTATATAATATAAACGTTTGAAACTATTGAATACCTATGCACCAATTTCAATGCGTTACATGCAGCGAATGCCGCAAAAAACAAGCAAGAAACGGCGTGTTTTAGTATCAATGTTACACATTGATAGAAATAATGCATATTACGTAATTTAATAAATTTACAAGCCACTTTGTACACGACAATCCAATCACTAAGCCACTCTGAATACATTTAGTAAAAGGTTTTCCCAAAAAAAAAAAAATTTTTTTAGGAATGACGAATAATGTATGCATGGCCCTAGAAAAGTAACTAGCCATTGTACACATGGGCGCCGCCAGGATTTCTTTCAAGGGGGTGCATAAAGTGCATTTGCATTAGTAACCACATACGCACTGCTACACGACCAATACAAAATGTAGAATAAATTGACTAGGCGCTTTGGCTTCGTCAAACAAATTTGAAAAGATTATGAATAGAAAGGGACTAAAGGTGCATATAAAACAAAATTTATAAAGAATAAAACAATTTATGTATTTTCCTGTATGCCAGGGGGGTGCAATTGCACCCCCTGCCGGCGCCCATGAATTTGTACAGTAGGTATGGTATGGGACAATGGCCAAATCTAAAGCAACCTATAAATACTTCCATGAAGCTTCTGGGCTGGTTTTGACATTAGGAGGAAACGCGGGCGCCTCTTTTTCCATACAAACGTATTTCCACAACGTAAACTGTCCTGCTTTAAGAGTTCATGGTAAATAACTAAAGCAAAAGTGCAACGTACGAGATAATAATGTTACTATTTTATCTTAGACTAGCGATCCGCCCCGGTTTGGCACGGGTAGCAGTAGCGCAGTATTATAATTATTATGCTTTTATTTCCGTACATAGTACTGTTGAAGGAACCTAAGTTTCAGCATGTTGTCAGCGAAGGCCCGCTTAAATTTATAAACCCGCACGTTAGTTTTATATTTGCGATAACTTCCAAGAGTAGTAGTAGTAATCATAGTGATCACTATCACTACTTCTATTTTACGGCTGGAGTTTGTTGCGTTTTGGTGTTCAGTAGTGATTGGTTAAAAGAGTTTCTCTCCACCGAAAACACTGCCTTGTGCACGAGCCCAATATGGGCTCGTGCACAAGGCAGTGTTTTTATATAATAAAATATTTCGTCCAGTTGAGTTTAACAAATATTCCTTTAAAATGCCATAGTAGGTACTCTTTTATACTTAATAGGGGATTACGAATGTTTTATAGCCTTTCTTGATAAATGGAATTCGAACTAGAAGTTCCTGAGATTACCCCAAACATGTGAACACACAAACTTTACCTCTTTGAAAATATACACACACATGACACACAGAATATTTATATATATATACAGACACATGAATATTTTTCAATAATGTATTTATTTTGCTACACTTTTTACTAATTTTCGAATATTAATGCTGCATATTTATGGAAATCCGCTACATGTAATCGTTCCTGAAAAATAAAAACAATGTAAATTTCAGAATACTTGAGCCTAATAATAATTTAGAAGAGCTGAGTAATATAAAATAGTAAAATACTAGGGCATAGATAAAAATAAAAAAAATACAGTTTTCTTGCTTGATTAGATTGTTGTGAAGTAACTTAGGAATTCTTTTTAGTGGCTAGCTGAGTGACTGCTGGACAAAGGTCTCTCCTTCGTGTTATTAAAGACTCAATACCTGGTCTTCCACATTACTTTACAAAGGTATACAATGTAAATACTTTACCCCTAACATTGTGTTGCTATTCACTAGATTAAAGATTCCATGTTTGAGTGTGCCTTCACTCAGGACCGCTGTGTAAGTAACCCCCATTTTAAGATTTTCTTTTATCTGTAATATAAAATTTATTTTATTACTATATACATATGAAAAACACTGTCTGTAATTATCAACATAGACTTAATATATATTATTTTAGTAACAAAATAGTTGGGTATTATCATCCACAGCCTTCAATATCCCACAGCAGGGTATACGCCTCCCTTAAACAATACCATGTGCCACGGTTCTGTGATAGTGTTATCCAGGTGTGCCTCACAAACTTTGTTGTTTGGCGAATTACTTAATACAGTGAAACCTGGTTAAGTGAGACATCAAGGGACCTGCAATGTTGTTTCACTTATAGAGGTATTCCACTTACCCAGTCTCTCAGATAGGTATAAATAAATATCTGTCTCATTTACAGAGGGTTCCATTAATAGAGGTGAGAATACAGGTTATTTCAGTTATTTTACATTTTTCAAATAAACATCTGTATGATAGTAAAGCGAAACTAAAACTGTCAAAATTTGTACTTACGTACTTGGAATTACGTGTGGAATTTGTGGGTAGAATAAGAATGAGTAAACAAACAACGTTATCTCAGTTACAGAGGTTTATGCATATAAAATTTACTCGCTGTCTCAGTTATAAAGGTAGGTAAGATGATAAATCGAAAGAACAAATCCCAGATATAGAGGTTTACCTCGTCCCACTAACAGAGGTAATTCAGTGCCAAAGTGTTGGGACCTAAGCATGAGTTCCAGTTATGGAGGTTTCTCACTTATCCAGGTCCCACTTAACCAAGTTTCACTGTATACATGATTTAACTGACTACCTGTGCTTCAAATGGAAGAGAAAAATCCGGTAGCCATGATGATATCTTCCTTGATTTAAGTTTGTGATGAAGAAGAGAGGCTAGTTTGGTTAGGGTGATCCTTTCAATAGTCTTTTCTGAAAAAATAAAAATAATATTTATTTTAAATATTATAGCCTTGAGAGTTTAAGATTTTGCAAGCCTCAAACGAAAGTTAGTTCTCTTCTATATTCATACCATTTAGGTCCAAAGCAAATGAAATCTTGAATGGGGCTATTTTTCTGTGAAGCCTCAAATAATCTTCCTTAGTATTACTAGTTAGTCCATCCAATAACAATACAATTAGTGCATCTTCTAAGGCCATTACACAAGTTAAATGGGACACATTATTCTGTAAATAAAATTTTATTATGTGTGGAATACTAAAAAAATACAGAATTTTTGGAATTTTAAGAAAATAATGTTACATTTGATGGTGGTTGAATAGTAAGTTTCACCTTATTCTGTGTTAGGAAACAATTGTTTTAATGTATTTTTCAACGTTGCATTTAATTTTGGTGATATGCACAATCAAGAAGTAGCTTATTTTGTGCCTTAAGCTGATAACTTAATGATGCAGGAAGTAATTTTACCTTATTTTCTGACTGAATAGTGACACTTTCCACAGGTTGACGGCCAAATGGGAATTGTGCCACAATATCAACATTAGCGGTCTTATCTTTATGTCGATAGTCATTTATTGTAAAGAGACTAGGTGTTGATGATATCTGCAAAATAATTGTTTTTTATTACAATAAGCTAAATACAATTTCATCAGGTTGTTTGGCTGACAGATTTATTTCTCCTGGTAATTTGTATAATATGTAATTCAATATTGTTTTAGAAGTGAGGCAAGAACAAATGAATGTCCACATGTACAGCCTGATTTAATAACCTTCCCTTCGGCTTTGCCACAGTTTGGTAATTACTGTATAAAATAGTTAGCAGAATTATCTACAAGTAATTAAAGCTGTCATTCATTGTGGCGTTCTAAGGGGGAGGGGGGACCTTTGTTCAACATTAGATGGCTTCTGCTTAATGATGATGACGAATTAAAACTACAGTTTCTTGTATGTATGAGTATAGTTTATTTATTTATTTTCAACAGGTACACCAACAGCATCTACATCACACTTTGTAATTTATACATATAACAGGTAGGGAACTAATATAGATGCCAATTATAGGTATGCAAAACACTTTATATGAGTTGCTTTGTTTAATCTATAAATTGACAAATCTGTTGACATTAATATTTTTTAAATATTTATTAATTTAAATAATACTCACAGAACTCCACCAGTACTTTCTATATCTTTGCCATTGAATGAAATATTGCATAGCAAATTGTTGAGGGACAATTATATCCAATTTAAGCTCAGATTTTACAATTGGAGCACAGCCATTAAAATTTAGCTCTAGTTTTCTATTTTCATCATATACCTGCACATCTTGTTTTATAGTACCAAACACGGATGGGATATTTTCAATTTTTTTTATATATTTGTTAACATAGATAGGAATTTGTCTGTAAGTTTTAGCACGGACATACTGTAGCCAATTCACATGAATATTTTTCATTAATAACTGACTTGGTTCCTTCAAACTAAACTTTACTCCTTTTTCGTTTATATGTTTTACTGTAAAGAACTGTTTCATACTAAGTATCTTGAAAATTTCAGTTTTCATTTTGTTTTACTTGACTAGCTAGTTCAACTTCTACTTCATGTAAAGGTATGTTCCCAATTGGGGCAACAAAGTAGTCATCCTCTTTCAGAGTGGCGTTTCGTAGAATATCCTTCTGACAATTTCCTTGGGTTACCTTATCTTGTCTTAAGTTTAGATTTCTGAAATTATAAATGGATATTAGTTGGTTTTATTTGACTTGATAAAAGAAGATAAGCTCAGTATATAAATGAAATACTTACTCATTTTCTAAAACTGAATACAAAGGTTCAACATCATCAGTATTGATGTGGAGGATATTATTAGCGAATGCAATGGAATCTTCTAAAATCTTCACACCCTCGTCAGTGTCGTAGCTTACTAAAGAAAGTCTTTCTAAAAGTAAGATAGTATTCCGGTCGACTTCTACTGCGGTCGAGTTACCATTTTCTAAAGTTGAAACAGGTGAGGTTGGTATTTTGGAGTTCAAATTTCGGCAAGAAGTTTGAATTAAGTTTAGCGACCTGGAAGTTCTTTTGATCAATTTAAATATCATACTTATTTTGGTTTTTTAATGTTTACATATATAATAGCTACAACATTGGGTTGAACACATGTAGGTGAGGATTTTAGAAAATGAAAAATCTGTTTGAATGAAAATGGCAATGCAATGATTGAAATGCTTTTTAATTTTTATTGTGTAAATTGTCAATGTCAAGTCAATTGTCAAATTTGTATGAATCTGTAGACAATTTTGTACAATAGAGTAAAAATCGGAACCTACCAAGGAGGTAAACCTACGTAGAATTTAAAAGACTAACTCTTCCTTGGTCTACTAAATAAAGACCTTGGTTATAACATATGGATATCTTTCTTACTGTCCACTTAATTAATCTAATAATTATCTCCGCTTATTTCTCTGGTGAGTGATTTAATATTTTCTAGTCATGAAAAACAATTGATTCTTTAAAAATATTAAAAAAAATCATAAAAGACGTAAATATAATTTCTTTCTCTGAATCCTTAATTAATAAAATTGATTAATATTGTAAAATTTGGGATAAATACTCTAAAGTCTAAGCTTAACTTTATATGTATGTCCATTGTCCATAGCTAACTTGACCTCTAAGCTAAATGTTTATTTTGGAATTGGTAGTCTGGCTTGGGCCACTGACCTCTATTATCTCTGCGCTGTCAGTGTCAATATTATCAACATAACCTCGTACGAGCCGAAAATTTAGGGAATTCTGAAGATATCTTAGGTATATCTATCATGTTATGTCCTTAAAAATATTATACTTAATTAGTTATTTATTGATCATTATCAGCAACCGGAATACGTCCAATGTTGAATATAAAGGCCTCCCCTCAGAATTATTTATTATCGGTATTCTGCGAAATGTTTAGTCTAATATAATGATGAACAATACGAAATTAATTAAATAAAATCAATAAGTTTAATTAAATTTGTTTGTTAAATTTCAAATATATTATTTAGATTTTAAAAAATATTTTATGTACCTACCTATGTATTACACAACATTTATAATAAAGAATCTATATTACAGGTAAAATGAAGAAGCACGCTCGTAACTTAATATATGACAAACTACACAGAGGAGGGGTGTTAGTTTGCATTGGATTAACACTGTATGGATCAGTGCTCCTTGGTGACCATTTTTATAAGTATTTCAAATATGTCCGGCCTCAAATACAAGCGACTAAAGAAGCAACTGAGAAAGAACTCCTTTCGGAAGGATCTTCAGATCGATTAGTTTAAACAGTGCTTTTTATCCTTTAGTCACATGTACACTTATAATTAACTTAAGCTGTAAATGTATTTATTAGTAATTTAGTTTTGATGTTATTTTATTAAATCAATGCCTGTGTAAATCTTTGTTTTTCTATTAGCATGGCATTGTTGCCCCATATATTAGGTACATGAACAGTCAAAAAGCAAATCTATTTCAATATCTTAGTTTGTTTGGACCATTCAACCATCTAAATTAATTCTCTACTATATAATGAAATGGTAAGACAATCAAATTGTAAGTACATATATAATAGCACAAACAATGTAAATCTAACTTATCAAAACGCAATGTAATGGCTAAGTATGTTAAGACTAGTTTTGCAAAAGTTTTGAACATTCAATTTAGTCTAAATATCAAAAATTTGTGTAGCAGGAAAATAATTACAATTTATTTGTTCTTTCAAGAGTTGTAGTGTCTCGTTTATAGATGGCGCTAGTGTTACGTACACACTCCGAATTTGTATAATTATAAACCTTTGGATGTAAGTGCACAATCTTTACATTATGATAATCTGCGTACTCTCAGAGTAATTACTAAAGCATCATTACTCTGAGTGCGTACTAAGACAACTATTGAAATCGAAAGAAGAAGGAAATAATGTAGGTTGTATACTAAGTTTGTATATATAAAGCTACAATTAATATAAAGCATATTCCATTTTCAGTGAAATACGTAACTTCTGCATAGTTCAAACGTGTGTGGTGAACTGTAGGTTTAACCACACTTAAATTGAATATTTTTCTATTGTTTATCAAGCATTTTACAAAATAATATAAATTGTAGTTTTCAATATTACTTTTAAACTATATTATAGTTCCCTTCACATATTAAGAAAGCTGACTGTTAACTAATTTTTTTAAAAATTCCAGTCTATTCCAAAGTATTACGTAACTGTAATGATTCTACAATAAAACTAATATTCTATAATAACACTTATTAAAAACCACAATAGCCTAGGGCCATAAGAATTACGAAGCGAATAATATCTGAGTGCAAACACATTCGCTGACAGTCGCTCGGTGTTCATTTTCCGTGACGGGAACTACTGATCATTGAAACAATAATAATACTAATCAAATATCAACTAACCCAGAAGTTAGTGCTGTAATGTCGTGATCTAGGACTGGCGTAACAAGTAATATTGCTTTTGTGTATATAATTATTTGTGTAGGTAGTCGATAACTGACCACTAACAAAAGGGAGGGGGAGGGGTGCATTGTCTCTTCCACCACTTTCCGAAATAATTTAAATTAAAAAAAAATCTTAAAAAATCGTAAAAAATCTTGTTGTTTATTAATATGAAGGTTACACTGTATGTGTATATATATCAGTATCGTTTGAAAGGGCTTTTTGTGAGGGTGTTTGAAATATTAGTCTTGCAAAAGTCGGGGTTGGAGGAGTAATTTAATATTTTCCTGTATACAATGAAGAAAATATTTTGAGTTTGGAGAACCGATCTGAAAACAAACAAAATGCACAATTTTGACTATTTAGAACAAGGATACATAGCTAACTTAGCAAAATCATGGGAAGCTGTAGGGCGCTAGTAGCTTGAAAGAAGTCTGCGCTGATGCTGAAGCTTGATAGGTAAACATAGTTGTGTTCAGGCGTTGACGTTAGTTACGTAGACCAATTAAGTAATATTTTATTACAAAATTGTGTTCCTTGAATTAACGCACCTTTAGCAGTTTAACACACACGTTCGTAGTACGCATCGCGATTGCCAAGTCTACGCGATATCCTTAAGAGAAAACGTGGACGTAATAAATAGCTAGATAAGGCTGGTCACGTGCAGGTCGTCCCATTTATGCTTCTTGTGAACACTGAAGGAAGTGCTGCAATTACCTGTGATGGATAGTGAGAGTTAGATGCGGCCGTAAGGGTCACGCCATCTAACTTTCTTATCTACCTCTGAAGGGAAACTTTATGACATCTTTACGGGAATCGAAAAATATGGACGACCCTCGACATTAAAACGCCGACCTCGTATACCCAAATCCGATTTAAGAACTAAGGTTCTGACCACACTACACCGGTTAGCGACTAATCGCCGATTAACCGGGTCCTTACGTTGTTTACGCACCACCGAGAGTTAATTGCGGTCACAGTCGGATGTTTGTATAAAACATAGGTACCTATGTAGGTTACTGCGAGTTTCGTTTTACTTTTTGCTACGTCTACTTACATATTTTTAGGTACCTAATATAAAATATAAGACCGTTGTGTGAAATAAATCCAGCTCGCTTCATCAACAAGGTTTAGCAAATGATCAAACTCTAGTCATAAGTAATTGCACAAGCAATTAGCATAATAATCTACGTAGGTACCACACAATCTCAATCTTCATTGTGATCTTGTTTCCAATTATTGAGACTTCGGATTGTTAATCAGTTACAACTACGTATTATAGATGGATATATAACTGCCATTTTATTTCTCAGTAGACGAGGAATCGTAAGGGTCCTTCATGTTGAGTCTAAGTACTACATGAAGGAAACTGGGTGAATAAATTAATGGATTCAGCATAGAACTGAATACCAAACGTATTAATTTTATGTAACTTTATTTATATTGTACCTAATACATCATTATACCTAGATATCTCGAGACTCGTCTTCTATAGTTGAAATCTTTTCCATAATGTTTGTAAGTAGATAGATACATTTAAATGACTACGGCATAGGTACCTACTTCAAATTGGTATTCTCATTATGGTTAAGCCTCTTATTAAGGTTAATTTATTAAGTATAGACATTACAAAAGCAAATCATATCATAAGCACCTGATAATAGTAATTATTGTTTATGAAATAAAAGCGTATTAAAAACAAGGTTTCTTAAAGATACTTTGGGTAAATCCCGGGTAGGTCAAAGAGTGTTCGGTAAAGCAATCGGCATTGTGTATCGATATGTTATAGACAGCGTACATCTCTATTTTAACGAGAAGGAGGTAAGGAAAGCGATCAAGGAGAAAATTAAGCAGGGCCTCGTAAAAAGGTCAAAATATATGTCTATTAAGCCAGTATTCAATACTTTTCTCGGTTAAGGGGCTGACCTGGCCCCAGTTCCGCTGAGCCATAATCCACGTGCTGTTTTTTTTGTTGAATGGTAAAGTTGCTTACTTACTAGAATAGCTGACAAGGTACGGTGAATTAGGTTTTAATCAAATTAGATTTATACTTGTATGTATGTCAACGGGTCCTTATTCCCCAAAGGAGGTAAATGCGATGAGGCTGGCTGATGTTAACCTTCCTTATATTGTAGACGATATGAATGCCATAGAAACGTGTACTGTATTTAATCCTGGATTAATAAAAATAATTTTCTGTCATAGGCAAAAGAACACTATTTAGTTATTATTTGTTTTACTCGTGAGTCGTCAATCGAACTCACATCACGAGACTGTCAGCAACAAAGCGGACAAGTTATAAAATTGCAATAAACATATAATATTTTTCGGTTAATTACTGTGTATTGTCTTGTGGTATTGTCTAACATATGATCTTTCGTAGATAAATGTGAAGTCTATATGAATGTGTAAACCTACTCAAAATATAAATTTGCCAATTTTCCATACATACAGTTCGGCTTTTCATACTCATAACAATTTGATTTGGTCCAAGTAAAATATACAAGTATAGGTACCTGCCATTTGTACTCACAAGGATTTATATTCAGCTTTAATGTTTTATAGAGAGTACCTTTTTATAACATCAAAGTTGTACATGTCACAGGGCGGATTTAGCGGAGAAGGCTGTAAAAATCTCGTTGTCTGATCTTGAATTGGATTATTTGGATTTATATCTCATTCAATGGTCCATGGCCAACAGAGTTAGCTTGTTTTTATTATTCTTAAAGTTGTATATATCGTACTAAGCCTGATGAAAACTTAAACAGAAATTGACTTCATGTACCGAAGGTTAACCAAATTCAGTAAATCCAAAGAAGATTTATGTAAATATGACGTAAAAACTTTTCAATTTAGGCCAAAGCTTTTTGGCAAAGCAATACTTGGGCAACATTAGCTTTATTATGTACAAAGCGAAAGAAAATGTTTGTCTGATTTTAGGCAGTGATCCGTTTCCTTCAGATGCTAATGCCAAAGTGATTTACTTAGATATAGACGACGTGGATATGTGGAGGGCAATAGAGAAGCTCGTCAAGAAAGACCTCGTTAAGGGCATCTGCGTCAGCAACTTTAATTGTGTACGACTAGCTCATGGTCTGAACGTTGCTACAATTAAGTCAGAGACGTGAAAACGATTTATATAAGGTCAGTAGCTGGGCGATAGGTATGTAAGATGTCTATGTATGTCTAGCTGTTTCATTAGTGCAGGTTATACACCGTATTATATTAATTTTCTTTTGATATAATTATTATAGTCATAACAATATGATATAGGATAAGATTAAAAAATTGAGAAAACCCAGGACGGTCTTCAACGTCGTAGTATAAAAAGGATTAAGTATTTTTTTAAAAAACCTCCGAGTAAGAATAACTAAGTTAGGTGAATAAATTAATAATGCGACGGGAGCTGCCATACGTTAAAGTCTATCATAAAATAACATTTAAGTTTATTTTAGGGCTAAGAATGGCAGCACCCGATAAATTATTACTTACTTCATGATCATATTGCTGATGATTTTCAAATGGCTGAACAAATTGTCATGAACCTTTAAGCTAAGAACCTTTAATGAACCATATACCAGTTACCGAAACCCGCATTCAAATCGGTCGAGCCGTTTCGGACAAAATGGGCAACAATCATTTGTACACCCACACACATACAAACAAACAACCTCTCACCCTAAACGCATATACCTTCTCCGTTCTGTCGTGGGTAAAAAAAACATATACTTGTAGATTGTTGTGTAGAGTACTGTAGGGGTTTTTAGTTAAGTTTTTTTTGTCTAACCCCCAGTCATACATTACAGGATTTCAACGGTACAATGTACCTAAATACAATGTTATAAAACTATTCTATTTTATCGCGGTTTTTATTAAAATAAAATCCGTAAACATATTTTTAATTCAATGTCTAATATTCGCGTAATAGAAATCATTCTGTTTTAAGTGTAGTTAAAATCATTTTGATAGATCAAAAACGGCTGAGGTTAAGTTGGCGAAAACGTGCATTATTGATTTCGCTCCGATTTAGTTAACATAACTTGTGACAGGACTGCTCTTTGAGTCAATGCTGTGGCGCTACCATTGCCTTTGTTAGCTGGGAATCTATCAAGTGCAATTGTGAAGCTCAAATAAAATAGGTTTAGTTATTTTGAAACTTTTAGTTACCTTTAAGTACACAAATATTCGAAGACTACCTACATTTGGATTTTTTTTGTAGATGCCACAGACATTTTTTGGATGATTTTAGTTTTTATTTTTGTTTTGATTTTTAATTTATAAGCGAAATTAAAGTAGGTTGTAAGGCCGTGTTCGAACCAAACGTATAGTCAGCCGCCGACCGTGAGCGAGCCTTACGCAGTTTATTGTACTTCCATACTTATTCACTTTTTCTTTCACACCTAACCGACAATACGTTGTTACGCTATGCGTAGACGCTGACATCTAGTGTCACGTTTACACTGGGGCTCACGGTGAGCCTGCTCACATTCGGCGGCAACTATACTTTTGGTTTGAACACGGCCTTACAACCTACTTTAATCTTGTAGAGTTAGGGTCAAGAAGTGGTCCTACAATTAATTTTCTTTATAAAGTCAAAGATATTCATAGTATTATCATGTGCTAAAAGTGGATAATGTAGCGCTAGATGAGCCACGTAGGCACGTAGCTAGTAAGGTACTGCGCAGATCGATCGAAGCTTAAGTTATGGTATGACTGGGTAGTCGTTCTTCACATACGAGGCCCTACCGCTCTTTGAACTGGTTAACATGCGCATATCAATGACACTTGTCGTTGTTACCTTAGAATATCAGATTTCATAGGAAGTAATTGTTTTGTAGAAGACTGAGCGATAGTAGTAAGGAATGAAATACAGTTAGGCGCATCTGACAAGACTGAATGTAATTGCCCTAGATAAGTTAAAAAAAGTGAAGGCCACCTTTCTCGTCTGTATCTCGTCTGTATATTTGGATACATTGATTCCCTTATTATTTACAAAAAAATAGGCTGAAATATAGTAGAGTGGCTTGATATTATATAGATGTCATTAGGTATTTTCCATACTACTTGGTCAGGAATATTTCGTTATGTTTCTATGTAATAGCTGTGTTTTTAAGTCATAGGTTTAGTTATAATCTCCGTATTAACAGAATAAATATTATTTGGACTACATATTAATTAGATGTATTTCGCTCAAGAGTCTAAAACAAGATCTTACTAAGTGGCTTTATTGGCATTGAAATTCAATAACAATTGATAGTATGTAATTGATTAGGTGCATACCGGGTAGACCCGTCCTTTTTGAGCCGTTTGTCTGACAGCAGGAAATAGCGGTGAAACCGTCTCATGTTTATATTAACCGTACGTTATGTAATGCGTACCTACTGCTAAAATAAAAATAAGTATTATAAATAGCAACAATATCTATCTCTCTGCAGTGCTGTGGACTCTCCACATTCGGAAAACCAACGAGCATTGATCACTGCGGGATATTCTTCTTCTTCTTATTGTATGGTTGTAGAACAACCTAGTGTCAGAGTTTAAACCGCCTTTAGACCTCCGATGTAGGAATTATGATTTCAGATAACAAACATAGGTACCTCCGTAAGAAATGCTTGTAAGTACATAAAAGTAAAATGTACCTACATAACACATGTTTATTGTAGTTGGTTTAAATAAACCTCGTTATATTATATTACAATATATTCACAATGAACAAAACATAATAAAAACAAGCAGAATATTATTCAATGTGAAAACTTTGTAATTGATGTCTATAAAAAGCAAACTGCGGTGCGGCACACAGACTGACATACTATTTTCACGTTGTATAAATTCAATTTAAATATTTAGTTTGAAATGCAGGCACTAGGTACGAAATTTGTGCACAGAAAATAAAAATAATCGGGTTGCGAGGCAATGGAGCATCGTTTGATGCGATCGACACCAGTTCGAGTGACCGGAACGGACCCATTTAGGATAGCAGATTTTATCACTTTTATATGTTATAAATATCTACATAAAACGACGATACGAAGTACTTTGGGAAATACTATAGGTATTACACCTGACAACTCTTATGTTGTTGTTTCTAGATGTTCACAAGTATCTGTAAATACTAGCCGATACCATCTGGGCTTAACGGTGCATTATAGTAGGTACTGAATTATGTTCAGTACTATTATGCGCCTGGATTTTAGATACTTGTCCCCTTACCATGACTCTTAAAGTAGGATAATTTACTTTACATAGGCGAAACGCCGCATTACACTGGATTTAGCGATGTCCTGCTTCCACATCTTAAACTCGCTTTAAGAATTTATGATTAGGGGGCTGGTCAATAGAGTCCTAATACCTGCTTTGTAGTTCACTGATACAGAGATAATTAATCTTAATTATATGTTAAGTTATTAGAACGCACTTCATTTAGAATAGCTTTTTGTTATGGAAACAAAAACATTTTAGTTACAGCACTGCAGTTCGCCGGGTAGTAGGTAAACCAACCTACAAAAAGTACAAAAGTTTAGATACACCAATATTGTCATGTGATTAGGCTCAGCCAATTGCCATTTGTCGGACACAATATTATTAGTAGGTTGCGACTGAATAAGTAACAAATTTCTGTCTGTAAACATTAAAACCTTCAAAAATCTTAAATACTCGTATCTTACAAAGGCTCTCGTTTAACTTACGGTGTTACTATTACAGAACGAGGACTCATTCCAATCGACTAAGAAAATCTGTCTGTCTCTCTAATTAGGGCGCCAATTCTGTCGATTCTTCGTGCCAACTCGCTGTCGATGTGGTAAAGGGAGGGTAAAGGCAGTAATTTTTACTTGATGTTTTTGATGTTCCTTCATTTCATCACCTATATGCAAAAACACGCATTTTATGATTACACTACAACAAATGACTATATTTTAGTAATAATCTGTGCGCGATAGAGAACTGAATAAGTAAATAATAACAGCTTACAACAGTCCCAATGCAGTGCAATTGTGCTCTTCTATTATAGAAAAGAATTGAGCATTGATTACAACGCTAGCTCACTGCGGGTTGGTGATTTCAAATAATTAAATCCAGGTTTCTTTACGATGTTTTCCGACACCGCAGTGGTGTCTTAGAATATCTAAGAAAGTATTTATGACATTGAAAAAGTCACATTGATACTTGCCGTGCAAATCCGATATATCAACCCCTAGGCCACCACGACATGGTAACACGCATTAGGTAAACATGTTCATAATTCGCGAAAGTTAGTTAAGAAGCATTTTAGATTTTATATCGCATCTACACGATATAAAAACTGATTTCGCCAGCAGTGAGTACGTACAATTATTTTCTATGTTTTCAAGATTTATTTCTAACGTAAATTGGCGCTTCAATTTCACTATTCAAGGAAATCGTTTAAATTTATATAATAATAACTGGGTAATGTTTTGCTCTATTAGATTCCTACTATATTCAATTTCTTTTTACGAACAGTACCTACATACAGAAGTTTCAGGTAGTAAGCAGTAAAGTGTTTCAGGCAATTTGAAGAGTAGTAAATCAGCGCTTAAATTCCACTCTTCGCTTGCCGGGATTAATTAGTTGTAAGTAATAAAGTTTTCACAATTAACGTGTTATTTTATGTTTTCTTCAAGAGAGATCAATTGGACCAGGCCTTGAGGGACAAAAATTAACGGATGTCGTTTTGTAAGTCAAGTTTCCTGTTAGGAAAGTATTTTTGTCATTCATTGATCCACTGGGAGACGATTCAGAACAATCACACAAATAGAGCTCTACATTTACAATATGGCTAACAGTGGCTTGTGACTATGCTTGGACGAAATTAGAAATTAAATATTTACCTTTGTGTGGGTGGCTGTCGCAGAGAAAAAAGCATAGTACATTCTTTAAAGAATTCAGTTGTATTTTCTGACCTGGATTTATTTAAACCCGCGATGTGTTTGACTATAATACTCGGAGTTGGCTAAGTAGCTGCTAAGTGACGACGTAACGAGCAAGCTGACAAAGTAACTTTTGTGTTAACGATATTAATAATTGGGATAATGGTAGTTGAGGATTAAATTCCAAATGATTAATAGCAACGTTGAAACTACTACGATAATCTTCTTGATTTGATAAAAAGTACTCTTCATAATCCGGGGGCCTTTCAAAGTGAATTCCCAGTGGACAAGATATTGAGAGAGTATGGAGGATGCGAGCACTACCTAACTACTTGATATATTTTATTGTTTGTATAATTTTGGTTATTAGAAAATATTTTAATTGTATGAAACAGTAAATATCAAAAACAAAATAAGCATGAAATATATATGTATTTAGAGATAGAAAATTACCTAGCTAGTAAGAATTTACGAATTGACATTATTATTAAAACGTAATAACTTACATACAGACTGCTTAAATTATAATCCTTCGCCGTAGTCGGGTAAAAAAGGACTGTAAAATAATAATGTGAGTTTTGATACGAAGCTAGAAGCTTAAACTATATTTATTCTATATAAGGATCTTGCGAATCTAAGTAGTTTCACAAAGAACTTACTTACTTCCTAGAAAATGGCTGTGAAAATAACGAATACCTACAATATTTAGGTGCTTTGATTTAATCCTGGGTTCTAGCAGTGGGTGGTGGTGTAAAGGAACCGTCGACTCGTGTGGGCCAAGCAATATCCGGCCAAACACCATTCGCTGCGTGTGTTTCCGCTAAACCTGTCAGACGCTTGATTTCGCTAAATCGTTCGCATTCCTTAACCCTGTCTTCTATGAATCGGAAAATACGAGCACATTGGAATGGTGAAAAAGCTGGTCATTTTTTAAAGATAACTTTGCCTTAGTTTTTCCGTATAGAGTGCGGAGTGAGTTATATACGGGAATCTAGTATTATGTTGTGCGCCATATAGTTTACTACCTTATGAATAAGAATTGATAAAGGAAACTTGAAAAATTATGGACACGAGCGGGACTCGAACCCGCGACTTTCGCCGTACCGTGGCGCCGCTCTGCCGACTGAGCCACCGTGTGTTGTGAATAAGTGTTACTTGTGTTAACAACACGACGCATTATTTGTACTCGTTCTAAGAATAGAAAATCTTAAAAGAAATCTTCGAAGCATCAGCTAATCAGCATTTCGAAATTATATAAGAAGTAAGAATTACTTTATAAATCTTATTTACTGCGCCACACATATTTGAGGTTGTCTTTCTGGTCTGTGGCTCGCTGTATCCAAGCAAGTGGCAAGCTATACGTTTCAGGTGTATAACAACTTAGCACTTATTTTTACTTCACGAACCTGTTTCTCGTTCCATTGTATGTAACATTTCGCGGTTTCCCATACAAACACAGGGACGAAAAAAATTTCAGGTCGGTAGGTAACTGCGAAAATATGCTTTTAAAAAAAATATGTACAGACGTCCCTTCGTTACGTTTCCATCCCTCTATATACATTAAAGAGAAAAGTAGGAGGAAGTTATTTCGTGCAAAATATTGTTTCCTTGACGCGGAAGGAGACTTGCTACTAGCCTCCGCGTTATACAGCTAGCGACGTTACTGAGATAAGGTAAGACCTTCATAATGGTATTTTATTATGTTTATAAGATACTGAAGTTAATATATTTATTAACATTTTATTCAAGTTGAAGTTGTACATACGTTAAGGATGTTAATTTTAGATATTTATTTATTTATTTTCAACAGGTACACCAACAGCATCCATATCACACTTTGTAACTTATAAATATTTAACACGTAGGGAACTAATATAGATGCCAATTATAGGTATACACAACACTTAAACAAAAACTTAGCAAACATCTTAAACTTAGTTAAATATTACCTATTTCAACTTAACTTAGACTAAGTTATACATAGCAAATACTTCTACCAAAACACAAAAACACAACAGATAACTACCTAATTAACCCATCAGGTCTAAACTGCCACAAATTGACTAGATTTCGGTCAAATAGGACATTCTTCCTGTCTGTCACATATTTATTATGATTTGAATTTGCGAACACGTACCTAGTTATCTAATAATAATCCAAGGTTGTTCTTCAGTAACAAACTGTGGAAGCAATAAAACTGCTTACCTTTACACTTTTCCTTCTGTTTAACCTAACACTATCCTAGTATACCTGTATTTACGAGTAGGCACTTATCGGAAAAGGACCTTCTGAAAACAGTTTTTACTTTACTTAAGAATATTTTTGGTATCAAAGGCAAAGTGAAGAACTTAAGACTATCGACCGCACCATTTACGCCCTTTGCTGAATAAGGCGTTCTTAATAGAAATCTACAATTACAGTCGTTAAAGAATATTGGTATAATCACCGCGGTTGGCCAAATTATTAGTGATTGTATTACCTCGTTATATCAGCGCACAGTGAGAAACTTGATGCCCGGATTTCTAATATTTAATATTAATAGGATGGTATAATCACATACACTACATTTTTATAAGTAAATAGCTGACCCGGGGTATGAAAAATACATGTTGGCCGATTCTCAGACCTACTCAAAATGCTCACAAAATTTCATGAGAATCGGTCAAGCCGTTTCGGAGGAGTAAGGGAACGAACATTGTGACACGAGAATTTTATATATAAGATTTATTTTGTAAATCGTATATAAAAAAAAACGATTTTTATATATTTAGCAAGCAAAAATCTTTCCTCCCAAAAAACGAAATAATGCGACGGAGTTGTAATCTTATTACCAGTCTAGTCTAACCAAATAACAGCCTATATTTATATAAACTAAAATTCACCTAGCTACCTAAACCTAACTTAAAATGAACCGTAGTTTCGTAAATTGAAGGTACATCACCGTACTATCCCCTCAGGGCTTTCATTTGAGTGTGTTATACATGTAGGTATATTTATACCTTTCGGTGTGTTATGTATGAGGTTGTAGGTGTGTGTATAATTTATCTTTGTCTGTTCGACTAAAACTAGCCCTCTAGTCTGATGTAACTAATATACTTACAATATGGGTTCAGGGTTCGATTCCGGCACGGGACAAACAATTGTATGATCTGCAGATGTTTGTCCTATGTCTGGGTCTTGTGACTAACCTGCACCGAGAAACGCTTACTATAATATTTGATTGATAGACTTAGGCAATTAATTCTCATTAAACAAGATGAAAAAAAATATAAAGGAGGCTACTTTAAGAATATAATATAAAAATTATCACACGTTTAATTTATGTAGTCACTTTATTGGCCACAGACCACCAGCTTTCCTCCCGTGGGTGCCGGAAGAGGCGACGAATGTTTCCGGGGAGAAGGGCAGCAGTATTCCCCTGTGCAGGCATCGTTCACTATACTGCGGTTGCTAACCCTCAGGCCTAGCGTGGTGACTGACCGAACCCCCCATGTAGAGTAGCCAAAGAAAACGCCCCTCAGTTCCTGGCCGCCCAACTATTCCAGGAAACTGGTAGTGACTGGTTGGCGAAAACGGGAGAGCGGGCCTTATGGCCTACCCTGGAGGAAGCCCGCGACCGGCAGTGGACTGCAGTAGGCTGATGTGATTACAGATTTAATGTAAGACTTTACCTTTTTATCTAGCCTTTAAACCAAAAATTGCCATTTTCGCCATTCTTAGTAAGGCAATTCATGACCTTTACATCTCAAATACTAAGAGATTCTTAGGCCAAAATAACAGCTAATTATGCATCCTAATTTGACATCACAATATTCAAAGTTTTCAAACATTTGTATATATTTTTATATCAGTACTTTATGATTATATGCCCACACTTATCGTTATACCTATAAGCTGTTTGATATCCACATCATATTTACATAGGTCATATAAGTTACATAACAGACTAATAATGAAGGATTTTTGGAAATCCGCCTTAAAAGGGACCAAACCACTAACCGTGCGTTCAAAAGTTATTACCGTTTTAATAAAGTAGATTTGTAATTTGTACGAATTAGGGCCCACATAAACATTGCTGGTCCAATTAATGTGACCTATATTCGAATACTTCGCTCAGTTGTCGAAAAGTTAGTAATTTCTATGAAGCAAGACTTGGATATTTTTTTAATCAATAAATTAGTCTTGCCATTTATCAGAGTACTGCTACACATTTGAAGCACATTCAAAATTGGCAATATGGAGGCGGACTTAATGGTTATAACCTTTTTGAACATGTAGGTAGTAAAACATGAAAAAGTTTAGAAAAAGAATGCGGTTATTATTAAAACATAATATCAATTTATTTACATGCTTGTTTCACTCTTTTCTTTTTTCAAAAATAACGTTCAGTAATACACGCTACAAAAATAATATTCATTTTTATTTTTGGAACGCTATTTGCATCCACTGTCCATTTTTCCGTTTTGGTTTCGGCAAACTAGTTAGTGGGATATAACGTGGCCACGTAATAAGCAAGCGCTGCACGATTCACTGTAACGCCATTTACTCTTTCATTTGGTGCGGTATGAAATTGCATCGTCATCGCGGTGGGAACTTAAGGTGTTTGTGGTGCGCCGGATGAAGGGAAACTAACTCGCTGTGTGTGCTCTTTGACAGCTTATGCAAGTTCATGAAGTCAATGGCTTTCCGTGCCATCATAACGATGTTTGTAAATTTAATTGATTTATAATTAGCGCCTGAGTTCATTCGAGAGTGCTTACCAGATAGACCAGATCCAAATAGGGCAGTGTTTTTGAAAATCAAGGATTAGCGCTCGCCTTTAATCGATTTTGGACTCTAAACACTAATGTTTTTATGTTAGCTATCAAGTGCTTGCCATATACCTGCGTATGTAAAAATATTAATATAAGTATAAAGCGAATGTGAATATAAGATGCCCAACATGAAAGCAATAGACTCTTACATGTTCTCATAACAAGAAGTAACAATCCACTTGAAAGGTTTTTCATATAACCATTTCAGGGGCCTACTTGAAGGTTAAGTAATTATAGCACCGTTGATAAATTCAAAGGCTTTCATAATTTGGAATACAAACACAAGTTGCCTTTATAATTAACTTTTATATAATTAGGAATGTTACTGCTCTTTGTTAGTTGCTATATGTACAAAATACCCTTTAATGAAATAATAATTTGACAGGCTATTAATTAAGGCACTTAGTATGCTAACTTGAGGGCTCTGGGTGTAATTAGGCCGAATGAAAACTACCCTTTTCCAGATTTCTATAAATTAATGTCAGAACAATGATATAATTTACAATGCTATCGCACAGTAAATTATTTGCGATTGCTTAATTATAACAACCGGAATAGCTGTTTATAAGTTCTCCCATGAGAATATCTTAACCATGTACCTAATACTTAAGCTGCACTCCAAAAATGTAGTTTGACTAAAAAAATGTACAGATTCGAATATTACTGAACGCTGCTGCACTGTGTCCGGAGCGTCGACTAACTGATTACTTGTCACGTGGCCGGCTCCTGATCATAATCTGTCTAAGTAAAATGTTGTGCGTTGATACAAAATGTCAGAAATTATTAACAGAGACTTAGTTCAACACTGTTAGAAATGTATAACGAGAAATAAATTATAGCGGTGCCTCTAGATTGTAGCTAAGGGTATGTGGCATAACCCACATTCAAACAATGGTAGCAATCTAGTGGCGAAGCGCGACTGCGGGCGCGGCTGCGACACGCCTGCCCCTCGGTCAGCCCGGCACACGATTATAAATTCACCGCTCCATTATTCACAATTGGCTTCCATACCGGCTCTGACAGCCGGCCCGATAATTCGTTAAGTCCTAAACTGCGATCGCTGCGTGCACCCGATAACGCCCCAATAGGATTCAACAATATATATAAAGGTTGTAGAAGTCATGTGAAGGTTTGTTCTACTGTCACACCTGGAGTTTCACTGTTCAATTTTTGATGTATAATTTGTTTTCATGATTTCTAGGTTGTGTGAACAATAAATTAGTTTTTATTTTAAAAAGAGCGGAGTATAAAGTGCCTTCACCCGTGCACCGACTCGTTAGTGAATCCGGTTACAGTTGCCGTTCAAAGTTTGTGTGCTCTCGACTCTTGCCTGACGGATGTCCAACATCCTGATTTTCTGTATGCGAAATTTGCAATCTTCCTTTATAAATCCATTGGTTTTATGTTATTTTCCGCCAGCCACGATCGGATTATTTAATCGTTGTTTTGTTGTTGATGAAAGCGGCGCGGCTTAGTATTACCTAAATACCCCGCTTTAGATCAATTTTGCGATCCTGTTAATTACACGAGAATATAAAATGTGTGTATATAATTGTAGTAATCTTGTTCAACCTTATTAGGTAAATCATGAAATAAACAATCTTTAGAGCATAATTTAAGTGTTACCCAATTATTCATCAAAAAGACATAAGTAGGGAAGTGAGTAATAATCAAAGAGGAAACGTTTAGGGAACTGTAGCAATTACGGATGATGGATTGTTGAACTTCTTCCGGACAGAAATGACCCGATGCTTTAATATCGTCTTGTTTCTTTTCTTAGCTCTTTTGTAATTTGTCACTAAGGAGCAGTTGGAATCGAGGTTCTCTTTGGATTAAAACGTAATTTCGAATAGAAAGCATAATAAGATATAATTTTGATTAATTTTACCTTAATTTTCACACTGCGTGGTCATGGTTTCGGGTTCGATCCCCACATAGTACAAAAATGTCATGTTTGTGTAAGTGCTATTTCATGTTTGTGAAACGCACCCACGATACATGAGATATTCATAATCAGAGAGGAGTCTTAAAAAAAAGGAAATATATAATTTATTATACTGTTTATTGTACACCATGAAACCATAAATATAACTTGAAAGTTATATGAACTAATTTCGTTTCGCAATTATACCTTTTGCATATTATGTTGCGCGAGTACGTATTACACTATCCTGAAATTAATGTGCTTATTAAAAATATTTGAGCGCAAATTCAATTACTAGCTTGAATAAACCCAACATAATTAGTAGGTTAAAGATACAACATAACATCACGCCTGTATTCCCCAAAGGGGTTGGCAGAGGTGCACATATGATCCACCCAAATTTCGCCAGTTATGTTTTTTTAGGTCCCAATGTAATAGGGGGCGAGCCTATTGCCATCATCCGGGCACAAATCCAGACTCCGTGCTACTACTGAGAATTACCTAATGGTTATCCCAGTAACACTGCCCGACCCGGGATTCGAACTCAGGATCTCGTGCTCAGCAGTCGCGGTTAGCAACAGTCAGGTTAAAAGATATTTAATAAATATTTTAAAATTACCGCGGGGTTACCTACCATGTGGATGTGGCTAAATAGTAAACTCTCAAGGTTGGCATTATCAAGATAGTAGGCTGCACTGGTAGCGGACTTCACTAGATGGGTGGCATAAACCTCTAGTGCTTCGGAAAACACCAATTAGATTTTAATAGGTGCTAACTGAATTTGCAACGATTGCTTTATTTAAGCTATAATAGTGGTACCTACGATAATTGGATTTCAATTTGACTTCTTATAGGATGATGATTAAATATTAATTTATCTAGTAAGGTCAACTAGGGCGGATCAGTGGAGTTGTGGGATAATAGTAAGGGTGAATGCCTTTATGTTTTTTTAAGATTCAAGTATTGGTAGCGTTTCCGGTCCTGATAGTTTGTGTATACTATTCATTGTAATGTTGTAGAGCTGGACCCGTGCAACTAGAGTTTACTTTTCATTTTATTATTAACTTTCTTTGACAGTTATCACTTCTATAAAATAATGGTTTGTCGGTGAAATGATTAGCCGGGAACATGGATGTTTTTTATGTTTTATAGGTAACTAAGTTCTAGTTTTAAGAATTCCTATTACCTACTTATAGCAGGCTATTTGTTCTGATAGACTTACTTGACTTTGACTTCTAAGAATGTAGGTGTAGAGTTATAAATGTCTTTTTACTGTAAGTACTGTCAAGTATACTGAACGATAAGGTATAAAAAGTAAAAAATACAATAAGTCGTTTACCAGAATGCAATTACATTAATAAATACAGGTTTGAGTTATCCCCAACTTTTATTCCCTAATAGCTACTTATTTTTATTGTACGCATACAACGTATCATGAAAAATATCACCCAATAAGAAAAATGATGCTCCTCTATGATTAAACCGGCCTCTTTCTTGGAGCGTACGGTAAATGACGGTGACATTTTATTGGCGGTCAACGTGTTTCGTTAGACTGGCCCCTGACATGCTATCCATCTTGCGTACGCCGTCCCGGATTACCTGCGCCGAATCAACCGAATGTGATTAACGGAGCCGATCATGCCCGAACAAAATGCCCACGCCGACCGATGACCGTGTAATGGCGTATTGCGGATTATTACGGCCACTCGAACGTATTATTCCGATCAACTCAAAATCAAAAGTCATGTTAAATAGGCCCGACTCACTAAACACTCGTTTCGACCGAGAGTACTAATAATTTCAGCACTGGAACCGATACTGAACTTGTACCGTTTTGTGGTCTGCTCGTAGTCGTTGATTGAAATTAGTTATGGTTTAGTCAATTATCTGCGTATTGACAAGATAATGATATATAAGTTGAGAGGACTTTTTATACTCCATGTTATAAGTTATTATTATTCACAAAAAAATACTGATATTCAGATGTCACTTGCAGAATTTCGAAAGGGTTTAACTTTTACTTGTTGTATTTTTAGGTAAATATGATAAAAATGGTTACAGGCGTTATTCAGGTTTTCTACTTAACAAAATTCACTGGATGCCGCACAGAATATTTTATAATACCAAGAAGTACGGAAAACTTTGGATACTTACTGAGCCACTTTACTTACATTAACAATTCAGCCAAAATGTTATTAATTAATGCAGATAGATATAAAATTAATTTAAAAAATCAAGTCACTGTCGCAAAGTTGTGAGGGTAGAAGTAAAGATTTATCAGGGACGTCGTGAAACGCTGAAACAGCGGGCGACGTGACAAGAGCGCGTTAATTCTTGCTCACTGCGACTCTCTAAACTGTTAAAAGAGTAAGGTAATTAAGTATGATGGATATTCGGAGTTTATCGCGGGTGGCAGCGACACGGGTCACTCGCAACTTTCTTATCTTACCCTGGACGAACTTTACGACGTCTTTGCGGTGGCGCTGAGCAGCTGATTATGGCGTGTGAGGTCTAATTTTATTATTATAGTTGTTTATGAGAGAAACCACTTAGGTGATAGGAATTTTTGGGCTCGATGCGTTTTTATGCCGTGGTAAAAATTTATATTTTGGTAGAACGAGTATGCTTGGTCCGTATACACGATTACCCTTCGATCGAACATACATTTTGTACTGCATTCCAAAAAGTCAACGTTACCTATATACTTTTCTATGTAACTTTTGTGATATACCGAGATTTGTAGATACATCGCTATGTAGATTTGTAGTGGCGCCGGAGGGCAACCCTTGTCATGGGAGATTTGTAAACGAAAAAGCCTCTAATTTGGGTTTTATGTTTTGAAGTCATCTCGAGGAAAACTCTGACTTTCTGCGGACGAACTTTTATTGTAGTCTTTGTTTGTAAAATAAATTATGCGAAGTTTATATTCGAATACTTCTATTCAAATATAAACTTGGCATTATTTATGTGTTCTTAAATAATTAAACATCTTTAAAGTTTTGACAACTGCTTTAGAATAGTTTAAAGTTCTCCACAAACATTTAACATTTGAATGCCGTTAGATTTATTCGCTGTCTCGATCTGTACTGTTTAAGCTGGACTTTCACGAAACAATAATACCTGCATGTATGTGAACACTAGCCAATTAGTTATTTTCCTAATGTGAAGTGTGTCACTCGTATAATTTTATATCTGTAACTGTAGCTTGACATGGCCCGAAACGGCATTGGGACTCAGCACTGGGACATTGAACAGCTTACACAAAAAAACTGCAGCTATTTCTATCACGTCCTGATGTATCGTGGTAACATCAATGTGGTACGCTGTAGATGTATAGCAGCAGCGATACAACCAGACGAGGTGGGTTGAGTAGGAAGCAGTCCCGGCTTTACGGTAATCGTAGCGACTTAAATATCTTAATAGTCTCAAGACAAGCATTAAATAAATAACAGTAGGTATAGTATGTTCACCAAATCAATAGTTCCCGCCACATAAGTCCCCGCAGCCCTTAAAATGTTCAGTTGCAAACAAGCCACCTATCTTGATCAGGTGACGCAACAAAACATAAAAACCAAATTGTACATCTTTTTTTCATTTAACAAATCCTTCTTGACGAGGGTATTCTGTTTTTTGGCTAACAGTAGAAATAAGAAAGATACAAGCAAATCCTGCTAGATCACGTTTAGGACCTCGATTTTTTTTCGATTATTTGGAAACAAAAGCTGGCAGAGAGCTTTTGTGGCGAGAAATATGGAGCGCACGGACTATTGACGTCAGGAAAATTGGTTAGAGCATACACATTAATTAAAAATACATTTTGTTCACGAACATTTTTGTTCTGAATAATTTGGAAGGGTATATGGTAATATTTAAATCGTTACTGTGGTATGATTTTACGGATTTGTGTTCCATATTATACATTCGTATTTTTAACTGTGTAACGTTTGGAATTGTTTGTTATTAAAAGATTAAATTAAAAGTAACATTATGTGAGGTTTTTATCTATTCATGATTCATGATAGCGAAAAGAAGAAAAGCACGTGAAATTAAAGCTTAAGCTCAATAACATAATACCTATATTTAATATAATTGGAGATAAGTAAAGGTATTTATTTAAACGAACGCTATTTTAAACTCCGATGTTATTGATAGTATTTATGAAGTACGTAGTAACCCATCAAAATATGTTCTTTAAATGCTACTATAGCAAGATTTCATAGAATTTCGTTTTGCAGAAACTGTTTCATATACTATTTGGTACTTGTATTTATATTTCGAATAATATTGCTTCAACAAATGTTGACTTCAATGAAACGTACTTAATTATTTCACAGAAACACAAGTCAATGAATTTTGAAATTCATTTTTTTTAACAAAATAATCAAACAGTAGAATTATTTTTTAAGGAATGTTATTTCTTCCGTGAATTCCTCCATGTTACTGAGAAACATTAACAACACTATTAAGTCAATTTGCTAACCGTAAATAAATTATAAATCGCTATTAAAAAAGTAAGTTGGTTAGAACTGCGACACAATACAAACGAACACAAAATATAACTGTGACTCGAGAAAACGTTTTTCGTGATAATAACTTTTATATTAACTAAACAATATGACGATAAAGAAAATTTTATCTGTTTTTCTATGATAAGATTATAGAAAAAATTAACAATGCCGTTAAGTTGAATTTATTTACAGTAAGTATTCTGTGTACTGATATTCTAAAAAATGATATTACGAGAAAACTTTTATGCAACACGAAAGTTTACATTTGTAAAACAACGTAGGAACAATCCAACATTTCATTTTTAATTCATGCTTAGATACTTCTTAATAAAGTAAAGATACATCAGTATTCACACTCGCACTTGACCAGTTTTTTAATAATGGATTACAAGAGCAATATTTCAGGCCGTTGGATTTAAGTTTAACGAGTTGAAAAAAAGAGGTTTTGTTGTTGTTAATGCGTTACGTCCCTAATTAGCAGGTAGCGGTGAGTCCGAGACCAGCGCCCATTATTGTGGTCAAGGGGCTCTCAGGGACACCTGTGCCCATTTCATATTATACATATTTACTATTCAAAATTAGGTAACGATGTAATTTATTATTTTGTTGAATTAATAACTGGTTTTAAACATTATATACGAGTATTCTTTTTATATGTACAGCGACTCGATAGCTCAATTGGCACACCTGCGTTACGAATCGACGAAGATCGCGATTAAGAATCTTGAAAGGGTCCGTCATTTTTAATTTTCCTTTTTTGAATTTCAGTGCTACAGAGGTGATTTAGTACAACTATTCAATCTAAAATCTTTTATGTGTTGTATCTTTCTCTAAAAGCACCTATCTACCTATTCCAGTTGTAGGCAAATTTCACAGGCTTGAAATATCACATGCACAAACGCGTCTGAAACGAATTTCTGCGAATCATGCATACATTCGTCACGTGTGGAAATCTAGCTTGAAAACATGTGTGCAGAAAGCCAAGCAGTAAGCCTCTGCACCAGTTGGAAAACCACGGTTCACAGACTACAAAGGCTATTCCAAAGTGTACAGTTTTTGTCCAAACTTGCGTGATAAAGTGCGTGACAGTTTATAAATTGTGAACTGTTGTCAAAGTCCAAATTAACCCCTCATCTTCCAGTTTTGCGTTGAATCAATACGTTTTTTTAAATTATACGTAATTATATAACGTGCGTTAAAAAGGTACCAAGTACAAGATCTATAAGTAAGTGAACTCAAAGAAGTGTTGTCGCTAGCCCTGTTTAATATTTAACTAGCGGTGACAGATAGAGTAATGAAAGAGGGGTTGATTTTGTAAAGCGCCACTCTCTAGTTTATTGATTAGTTGGAGGGCCACATCGCACGCATCGTAAAAATCTATCAATTTACCGCTGCGATATATGTATAAACTGCGCTCGCATTGTATACCCTGCGTATGATTTTTTCGTTTACCAATTCACCCACTTTTAGGGGTTACTTTTTCGGTTTTATTTTACGTTATTGTTTCCCATGTTTTTGGGCGTTTGCAGCCTAACCTGTCTATTTGCATCCATAAAAATAATATTTTGCATAATCTTTTTATTCTCATTTTAAGACTATTGGGATTTTACTAGCCGCTATTATTATTGCAGGATTCAAAAGCTTTGGCATAAAAACCGACCGCCATAGATTTAGTATAAACATACATATACAGTAACCAACATGGTTACATACTTATTGCTGAAAAATAATTCGTAACATATTAACTTAGAAATTAATTGTATTTTTATACAATGTCAGAATATTCTTTGAACAAAGATTTGGAACGTGACAGCAGTAGTATTAATTCTACCTTCGTTATTCAATTTTTGTGAGGCGCATTGTGGTTTGGAGGCGGGAATGAAGTCACGTTTTCGTACGGTAGCCGTGTTGCATTTATTTCACGGTCTATCTTTAATAATAAGTATGTATGTGTACGCAGGAAAAACAGAGATTCCCCGTCTAGTTATTTTTAATATTTTAAGTCTATTTCTTCGTGAAAACAATCCAATAAAGAGTTTAATCAGAGCTTACCTAAAATTTTGATTCAAGGAAGTCACCATCGTCAGAGTAAGTGAGACCTAACAAGCGCAGTGACAGATCGACTAGATGTCCAACTGCGTGCCCAGTATTGGCCTACTGAAGCATGAAGTGTGTGCCATTCCTAAGGTACGTGGGTACTCTGTAGAACGTCCGTAGTGTATGCGGACCGCATACAGCTTGTGCGGCCGCAAAGCCATTGCGGTTGTCATCCGCATTCATGATACTCAGTGCTGGCCGGTGAATGGCCTCAAATTGCAATTAGGTTCTACGACTTTTGAAAGTGCACTAACGTTGTTATGCGCAGTTATATTTAAGCGGATGATGCAAATTCCAGCGATGTACACGAGGTTTAGCAGGAAAGTTTGGACGGGGTATTTATCTGACGAGTATAAGAGTAATGTGCTTGCTGGGCTTGATTTATTAACGTTCGTTATGACGCTATACATGCTTACACAATATAACGAAGTTTGGTTAGCATTAGAAAACAATACTGCCTCGTTAGTCTAGTGGTTGCTTACCGCGATTGCTGAACACGAGGTCTTGGGTTTGATTCCCGGGTCGGGCAATTTGTTATTGGGTTTTTCCATTAGGTAATTCTCAGTAGCAGTTCGGGGCTGGCTTTGTCTACGGTTGATGGCAATATGCCCCCTGTTACATTGGGACCTATAACATAAATGGCGAAATGTGGGTACTACAGGTATACCTCTGCCTAAGTCTTAGGGGAATACGAGCGTGATGTTATGTAGAAAATAATACATACATAATATGTGCAGTAGTTTTACCGTGCTGAAGGTATATTCTATATTGAACGAAAAACAAATAACCTTTTCCTTAGTTGTTCGTAAATTCAACACATTACACTTTGAACTTCTTAATTAATCAAAGTACATTTAACTGTAGAGCGTAGGAAATCCCATCTCTTAGTTGAACTTATTAATAAAGCGCTCGGGTTAAGAAGCAGCTGACGCCCTGTATGTATTTTTGATAAGTTTTGAAGATTAAAAACGTTTAAAAAAAGAGTATTATTTTGACTTTAGGTATATCTATTTAAGCATTTTATTTATTTTATACAAGGTTGTTACAAATTGCTTTTTATAATGTTAGCATAAAAAAAGTGTTTCTGGACGCAAACAAAGAAGCGCATACAGGTTGAAAAATGATGCCAAAGATCATCGCTCGGTATTAACTAAAAAATACCGAATCAATAAAAAAATTAAATGTATTTACGACTAACTAATACGTCACATAGTGCTTAGGTACCAGCGTATCAAGTAAATCATGTATTGCAATAATTACATAGATTAAACTTCATAAAGAAAAAAAAACAGCAACGTTCTGTCAAAATAGAAATAACCACAAAGGTTCTATCTTTAATCCGAAAACTAAACTTAAACTTTATCACCGTTTAATCTAAAATTGTATTAAACCAAAATTGTGTTTCAAATTATGCTTCAAAGTCAACGAATCGCTCGTGAAGTCCACTTGTAAAGCTCTTAGTTGTCCGGGATCAGTGTCGATGGAACGACACACATTATCTATCTACCTCTAAACAGGTCTTAATGTGCGTTGTGCGTGTTTCGTTACTATGTCACGCTCCACATGTTAAGTGTGTCACAAAGGGTTGCTACACGGAGTAAAAATAATATGAAGTGTTAAAACATTATTTGTTATTAAATTCCACACGGAACCTGTGAGGGGAGCTGAAAAGAAAAATGTCTGACATCGCTTGAAAGATTGCTTGTCGTTTTTTGATTGGTGGCTTTGGCTGTAACATATTTAGGTGTATATTATCGTCTCCGCCGCACCCTTACCTCGCTCCTTATCACTTCTTTTGTTTACAGCTCTGGGTTGCTCACGTTGCTATACAAACTACAGTATTGAGCAATTATATTGTTGACATCAACCTCGTCTGTGAAATTGAAAAGGTTGTCTATATAATTTTTCAAGACCTCGTTAAATATTCATTTTGGTTAATATGGTGAAAAGAAACTTATGAAGGGTGTTTTCTTTGTTTACTTATTGAAAGCTTCTGTATACAAATAAAATGAGCTATTGATAATATATTTGTTCTGTAAATTATTAACATTACTTTATATTGTAAATGTGTGTATCACGAAGGTTTTGTAGGTATGTGCTGTGGGTGCTCATTAACTGTTCGTTGGTTTAGCCATTTATGTATCTTACTCAAATGTTTTCTCAAGACAGAATCTATGGAGATACCTCTACTTACCTACCTCCCCGTTTTTATTCATATTTCAGCACTGCATGCATTAGTAAAAAGTGAATGTCGAGTAGTAAATATGTACCTACGTCAAAGTATTATTTAAAAATTATGTTCATACAAATTAAACTCAGAATAATTAAATAATACCTTTCTAACTATAATGTATATTTAAAGGCCTATGGACACCTAACATTGTAACCGCAACCGCGATTTAAATGACATTCATTTAAGTTGTAGTTTACAATTTTGAGTAGTAGTAGTTATTTCTTTCAATTATATGACTACAGTTTGGTAACGATAGCAGCTAAACCGGTTTTCCAGCTGCTTATGTTGCTGATTGTATATTAATATTGCCATAACTATTGTCAATCTAGTACAATTAGGATCACTGATGTGGTGTAATTGTTATTGAAGTTATACACAATTGTTATGTTTAAGTTGAAACAATGTTCCTTTGAGGTTGATCCCCGAACTAAGCAGGCGTGTATCTTGATCAGACTGATAGGCATTATCTTAAGTCACGATTGTACATGAGATAGTGGTCGGCCTTATCGAATATGAAACCTGGTTTGGTATGAACCTTGGTATAATAATAAGTAGGTAGGCGTCTCTAGGGAAATATTTGAAACTCATTATCATAATTGTATTCCCCAAAACAGTAGGTAGAGGTAAGCTATTGTACTCCCACGTGCTGCCAGTATGAGCCCCAATAATGTATAAGGAATTATTTTGATTAGTTAGCGGATAGTGTCTTTAACATTACTAGCAAGTGTACAGCAAACGTCGTATTAGTGCTTCCATGGATTTAGATCCAAAACCTGCATGCGAGCCAGTCTGTAAACCGCAGAGCCACCGCGATAATTCTATTAAGATTTAACGGGATTTATTATAGGGATGGATTGTAAGGAAGGGTTGTGCCTTAGAATAGAACAAACAATATTTCATCCTTCGACTTTTATGCCAATTGAATGCATCCATCTTAATTCCTACACAAGCAGCCTAACACGTTTCACAAACAGTGAGTAGTCTCAGGTGCAGTGCCTTACCTCTTTGTTAGCAGATATCTTATAATACGTATTTCCCAGCTTCGAAACAAAAGCCGAGAGCTGTTTGAACTTACGTACGGCTCGGGTTATTTTTTCTTTTGTAAAAAATACACCTAAAACCCTTTGTCTACCTGCCAACTAGAGGTTAGAGGTACTCTAAACGACCGCTAGTAAAACACTGACTGCCGTTAGCAAATTACCGCGCCCGCTTTCAGATAATATTATTCAAACAACTAAATCCTTCACTATTAAACTACTGAGGATTACTATTAATCACGTCAAGATGTTTACCCTCATCCTACGTCAGTTCGGCGGGAATTATCTAAGTCGAGATAAATAGGAGCGTCGCTTTCTCGCGCCGTTCACCCCCACTTGGGCGCTATTTGAAAATCTCTACGGTTTGTAACAGGGTTAGTTGGAATAGACCTTACTAATCTCGTTTATAAATAAATCAATTTATAACCAATCAGGGCCAGTAATAATGAGAGACTTTAATTTAGCTTCTGTATTTCGGTTGTGTGACATTTTTAGAGAGGTCTTTGTACTTTTTCAGTTGCGAATATTTTTCTTCCGCCAGGAATTAGCATTATATTTTGCATATAAAATTCTGTCGCCTTACATTTCGTATGACATTAACATCAATCAATACAAATAACTTACTAAAGGGAGGGGACAAAAAAAATGGTCTTCGCTTCGTGACGTAGCTGGCTTGTGTCAAAGTGTCAAACGATGTTCGGCTCAATTTTCGTGTGCTAATAGTGCAACTGTCTGTAGCTGCAACTAGGGGATAAATAGTAAATCTGAAAACACGATCGACAATTGGTAATAAGATATCAGCATTAGTTAGGTGAATAAAGTTCATGATATTGGCTAAATACTGTAATACTCCGTAAAGGATAATGCTTCCTTTAAGACTTCGGTAAGCTTACTAACTACAGTCCGAAGTATCGTAAATCAGAATGATAGATTAGCTCCCTCTTTAAATATTCTTTTTAATCTGGCAACCAGTAAAACTGTTTTATTTTATGTCGGTTTTAAGATGTCAATTTGTAACAAAAGTAGCAGAAAGTTGTATTAGGATATAAAAACGGCTATAAATCCTTCCCATTTATACTTTTTCGTTTATTTGCGATCGACTTTGGAAGTTATATTCAAGGTACTATTTGTGGGGTGGGTGAAATGGGTTTGGTGACGCTGAATTTATAACGGCTTTATTTTATTTATTGCTTACTATAACAATTTTTATTCTTAGATATATATTTTTATGTGGTCATTGATAGCCGGTTGATATCTGTAATGTTATTGATGAGTACAGGTTTACAGATTATTAAAAAAATATAATTTATCAAGTAACGTATAGAAACGGCTCCTTACAACAAGCTAATTCAATTAAAGTAGAAATAATTAAAACATTCGAGTGTAAGGCCCGCATTTATTAAGAAGAACAAAGTAGAAATTCAATGCCCAAGAGAAGAAACGTCTTTTTAATTCACTTATCGTCTCGAATTATGAAACTGTTGAACAATAACTTAAGTATTTAATTAATCATTGTTGCAGGAACTACCGCGCAATAATCTAGTAAAGTATGATGGAAAGTATATTCAATTAAAATGAAAATAATAACACGGGAATTATTTTCGAGGCGAAATGTGCAGCGTTTTACCTCAACCAGATATTGCAGATGCAAGCTGCTCCTGACGTGTATTGTGCTGTGGCGAACTCTGTAAATTGCTTTTCGTGACGATAAATATTTTAATCTGATTGGTGGTCTGTAACCAATTAATTGTGGCTTTAATTTCATCAGAAAAAGTAATGTGATGCGATTTTTAAACGGTGGTCGGGATTAAGCGTCCGTTATTTTAATGGATACCAAAACGGTTAACATTGAACATACATTTTTTGATGTTTGACTTTAATAGAAACATGTTTAATAACACAAGCGACTTTTCAAGTCACGATGCGGTCGGCGAATATCACGGATATTATTATTTTTGTTTGTAATACTACTTTTATAAGTATAGTGAAGTTTAATATCCAGTTAAGTACAGATTACAGCCATATAGTAACAAAAGTATAAAACAAAATTGATAAAAATATGTCGTTTGGTTCGTCTTTTATGAAAATTAATTACTTCTACCATAGATATCGTCGTTGATAGATATGTTACAAATATATGGACTTAAAATACTATTCCAAACGTAACATGTAAAAAATCCCCATCTGAATTGCATAGCTTCGTTGAATTTTAATAAGCTCGTCTATTATGATTTCGTATTCGCCTTGAGTATCCTACCATGGTTAAGAATTGATTTATGTTATAACTTTAATAAATGGGGTCCTTGGAATACTGACATTATTAAGTCGTGGCACATTTTTCCACTTGCACTAAATATAACAAAGGTTTAACCGTTAAAATGCAGTATCTTAAAAGTAGGTAATAAAATCAGCATCTATAAACCATCGGTAAGTAAATAGTGAGTAGAAGTAGAGTCTTGCAACTCCAACAAGACGCTGTTCATTTAAAGAGTTGTGTAACTCTCTGGCCTGGTGAAGTTTATCTTGGCGCTCGACGGCAGGCGGTGTAACGTTTTAACTTAGAATACTTCACCGATGGCGTTTATTTTCTTCAAAATATCTTACGGCTCCGGCTCTGCTAGAAATACTTACAAAGGCACGTAATAATATTTCAGTGCAAAAGGTATCATCCGCTTTTATTATGCCTCAGTTCAACGTTCTGTCTCGTTCTCTAAATCCACTGCAGCCGTCTTCCCAAATGAAGTTTAAGACGTGTTGTTTGAGACAGCGTAACTGAGATAAGGCACAGAAACTTGTTTTAGAAGATCGAGTTTTAATTTACCGAGAGTAATTGTTATGAGCTGCACTTCGCGCGAAAAAGATAGAGAAAATAAACAAAGGTTTTATTTTCCCGCGGAAGCCTTCTTGACGAGGGTCGCTCGGTGTTATTCAGCATCGAAATGAAATGAGGGATAAAAACTAAATTAAATGCTAATTGGGAGATTCAGCGAAGGCAGGGGGAACGGATTCGATTGCCTCGTTCACTTGCGCAACGATATTGAGCAATAAGGTGTAATGATGCGCAAGACAAATCCAATTATACTGTGTAAGTTAACGTCCGTCTGCCATCTATAAATAAGTTGATAATGTAATAAATCATCGCGATTACCTACTTTTTATTTTGAGAAAGGCTAATTAAGTTCCTAGTTTAGGCGGCTAATAACAAGTACGAATATAGCTGCCGAGCAAATACGGACTGAACCTTTCCGTTCATGTAATAACGGGTAGCTGAGAGGAGTTTTTCCCGTTTATTGGGTCGTTAGGATATAATTTCATCTCGTGTTTATGTCGTCATAAAAAGTTTGCAGCGCTGATACAACCACTGTCAATTACCGGTCTTTTGCTTCCCTTGCGACTTTTTGGTGTTGAAATTTGTTTATTCAGAATTCATTCATTCATCAGGCCTTCTTACTGTTTAAACTTGTTCTTGAGTTATTAAGTAATTAATTACGTGCATAAAGTTGTACTAACGGTTGTTTGTTAATCAACATCGTTAAATAAGTTGCTCGGTATAAGTCTGTTTCATTAATTAAGGTATATTATGATCAAAGGTTAAAAGATTGATTAAGGCTTATTAAATTGTTTTATTAACTTTAAATAACCTTTAAAATCCGCTTCGAAGGGGTTTTTTGGAATAATAAGTAATTGCGCTCGCTTTTTTTGTATATAAGAAATAAGCAAGTCACTTAAAATTTATAATGTTCATATCGATTGTAACTCGTTAGTCTCAACATAACGTATATCGTAGGTAAAATTAAATCAGGCGTGTATGAAGAACGGCAATTCTCACCCTAAGTAATTAACTTATTTTGATTACTATCTGTATGCTACTTTTGGAGACCTTCAAAACTGCAGTTATCAGAGGTCTTCTTCTTCTTCGTATCGACATAACCAATTGCCACATGGAAATAGGTAATGCCGTAGTGTTGGCATTGGTCAGTCAACAAGTATGGTAGCGAGGTTGACGGTCCAGGGTGCGTCGGACATACTTAGGTATCGTCACATTACAAGACGCAGAGATGATAAAGTTTATACCGTAACTACTGCATTAGTTGCATTATTTCCACATGAGGAAGCCATAGTCAGCACTAGACCATTATCCTATATATATGTATTTTTCCATACAGTCACGGTACCTACTTGTATTACAATAAAGGTAATCTTCATCTCAATATTAATAACCGAAAAATATACAGCCAAGTGATCCACGATCCTAAAGGTGTGAGATGACATAATGGCGTATGAGGCCGTCGCTCGGCTCCAGACAATCCACGTTCATGAGCCGTTGTGTGATTGATGATCGACTAATACGTAGTCTCATTACTTCTCGCGTGTTACATAAAAGATACCAGGTACTTCATACCACTCACAATAAATCCATGAAGGTATTACACGGCTATTTTAAATTTCATCCCAATGTTTCTAAGCTGTGTGGTTTGGGAGGATTTTGACATTACCGGGTATACAGAAAACGTTTTGTTTAAGTCAATGGATTTTCAATGAAAACAGTCGTATTATTTGAGAATATGTAATTATGTTTAACTACGTTCAATGGAAATTATATTTAAGTGTCATGATTATAGTCATGAAACAGTATGTATTTGGAAATAATATAAGTAGTTTTTTAGTAAACCATTATACGTGGGAATATCATTGTTCTAAATAAAGTAAATACAGTGCAAGACAAAAAACCTAATGTATTTAATATAATTACTTCTGCTCTAAATTGAGGATTTCCTTAACATCATTACAAAGCACACTATTGAAAAAACAGAATAAAGAGGTAACTGTCAATTTGTAAACTTGGAGCGAACTAAAATCACGTAAGATATAAGAAAATGTGGAATAAAGATATTATTTTTGCCACAATACAAAAAGTAAATGTGCTGTTCCATATAATATGTGGCTAATGTTACCTACTTTCACAGAATAGAATAGGGTTTTGCTACTTTTATAACATTCGAATAGACTTCACAACTTACGCCTTATATTTTCTGTGTCTGGTAAAATATCTCAGGTTATAGAGGTGTTATAAGAAGATATTTTTCAGTATTCTTTATGTTTAACTGCACATTGAATTTGCAAACAATTCTTACTAATCATTGTTCTTTATCCTTAAAAAATACCCTTTGTATGCCATATACAATCCAGCTTTTAAAACGACCAAGGTTTACAACTAATCCATAATCCTAGATCGTGTAGGTTTTAAAGCTACTGTTATCCCAAAAAACAGTGGGATCGTCATAACTGAATAGGTTATTATTAGGTCGACATCTGATACTTAAGAGCACTACATTATGTGAGTAGGTACATAATAATCAGTAATTGCAAAGCTTAAGGCACTAAACCAGTCTATTGTTAGCTAGTCTACACCACAATGTACGAAATAGAACATTCAATTTTTAATAAAATGTGCTTTCAATTCGTCGCTTTGCGTGCGACAAAACAGTTTGGTGGTTTCTTTAGCAAACATATTTTGGGTGGAATGGTAACTGCCTAGAAAATGATTGTACGAATTTGTGTAGCTATTCAAATTGTATGGATATTTGAATTCAAGGTAGGCTGATTGAGTGTTATGTAAAATTATTTGCGTCGAAACGTGAGGCCGACTTGCACCAATAGATTAAATATAAAATTAATGTACAGTTGCATTTCACTTGACAATGCGAATAGTTCTGATGGTTAAATTATGTCTACCTGAGTGGAAAATGTTAATGGTGCAGATACTTATTGTTTGAAAATAGAAATATGCTAAATATAATTTTACAACTGTGTATTATTTAATTGCAATTTCAAGTAATATAACGAACATTATGTTAGGATTTAGTATTCACGGTACACTGTGCAATGTGCATTGTGCAACCTATTTCTTGCACGAGGCAGTATAGTAAAGACTTGCTAATGTGTATTCTAATTAGTAATTCGTACGTTTTATATCCTTAAATATGAATCTGCTGTGTGTAAATATATTGTAAAATTGTATTCAGCCAGTGACGCGTAAAATTCAAATAGAAATACTAAAAACATAGCCTATCAGATAGGAAAACGTTAGTGATATATTAATGAATTAAAAACGTAGAATGATCGTGATTTTGGAATCGAACGAGAACGGAATTTTGAAATAGAAAATTCCAGTAAAACAGAGGTTGGTTGGTTCGTATAAATTAATTTCGCTCTGACCCGTGTATTAATATTCAGAGCACTCTCAAAGTTCGCTTTAACTGCGAGCGGAAATACTCGAATTTATTAATTTTACCGGCATTTCTTCCCGCGAGGGTCCAATGGATTACTAACGTGTCATTAGCCATGTTTGCTATTTGATTTTTCAAATTAAGTGTTGTTTTTATTGACCTACCGTAATTATGCTATGAATGTGAATGGTTGGATTTTTAGCTTTGAGTATGTAACCGTCTGGTTCTCATTTCCAGGACAATTAATAATGTATCTTATTAATGGAGTTACGTCATAGCTAGAAAATTAAATTCTGTTTAGGTTCTATCAATGTATATTTAGTAGTCTACTATTATTTTAACAATACGTTTATTAAGTACCTATAGAAGATTTAAACATAATTTGTGTAAATGCGCACCAGTTTCTGCACCTGGTACTAAACGTATCGAACGTGCTTCAGCTCTATGCTACAAAGTGTAGTGGCGCAATAAAATGAATAGTAAGTTTTTAGTTCAAGTCACAAAAAATACTTCGAAAACAGTTTCCATTTGGTGAGCAGCAGGTGTCCTTCGCAATCCCATCGTCAGCGGATTAGTCCATTGTACGGGTATAAATCTTCGTCGGACAAGAGGGCCAATGCTTACCTCGTTCTTTTAAAGACGGCTGGATCCGACGAGCGAACCGCTATTGTACCTGTCTCCTATAATAATCGACGAAAACAATCCCTTCTCCGCGTGCCTCCCGAGATTGCTTGTTTATGTCAACTAAATCTACCGCGATAGTATTATGTAGGTGGGCGTAATTTGTAACATTATTAAGTTAGTGTTGGCAGATGTCGTTAGTAAATTATGTTTATCCGACAGGACGCAGCTGTAGACGGGCGGCACTTAATCCCCCTCACACGGCGTTGCGAACTAGCGAGAACAGTGCGTCAAAGGGAAATGTGAATAATGACAGCGGCTTACAGTGTTTACACAGGTTCACCCACTCACGTATGCCCATGAATGAATAGGCCTAATTGGAAATATCGGTTCGCAATCGTTTTGAACATATTCTGCTGGAGATCACTCCGTCTGCAAGTGAAGGTGATCACGGAGGCGGAATGTGTCGCAGGTGTGATAATTTACTTTAACAACGCAATAACTAGGGAACTGTCGGCGTAGATCCGCAGAACATGACGACATTATCACATCGTGCGAGCGCCGCGTAACCGCTGCGACAAATATTGACACCGTATATTTATTGGTGTTTTGAGATGTACAATGTTTTTAATCAGAAGATAAAGGCAGCGTATTGGGACATTTTATTTTTTTGTCATAATATTGTTTGCCAGTGTTGTCTTGTTATATAATGTTTGAAAGGAACATATTTTCGGTAAATGGCATTTTCTCTGTGTCGATACAGAAATATGGAAGTTTGGGGAATATTGTCTATGTTTCTTCGCGAAATAGGCTCAAGTTTACTGAATATTATAATATAGACAGGTAATAATATACGTGACTGTTTGTTAGACGGTGTTTTATATGTGTCTAGATTGAATGATAGATATTTTATTTTATTTTTTATTTTATTTATTAGGGAAAACAAACAATTACACACTATATATGATTAACAATAGCTTATTATCTAGGTATATAAATGCGTAACTAACTACGTAATCCACAAATTACATATTCGAGTTAAATTTGGAAGACACGAGTACAACAATACAATTTATCAAACAGGTTAAAATTTTGTTCTTTTATTAGTAATATTTATACAAATATGAAAAGCGGTTAATTATCAGGTTTTTCGATCATTTTAAGCAGATCAATATGCATTTTGTTAGATAGATAGAATATACTTTATAGCATACCAGAAAATCAGTAATACAGAAAAACCTTAAGACTAAAACAACAGTGCAAGTGGCGGTCTTATTGCTAATAGCAATTATTTACACGATCATACATATAGTTTGAGCCTAATTATAATATGAGATAGAGCGGGCAATGATCGTGACGCTCACTCACTTCATTTCCTCTTTTCGATGTTTTCCTTTGACGAAAGATAGCAGCTTACTTACCTCTGAATGTACAAAATGCATTACTCATGAATGCGTATTCACACAAATGGTTTTAAAAGAAATACGCTTTCATTCCTTTATCATAATTATTGTTTAGGCAATTACCGTAATTATAATCAGTGCACTTTTAACATCACATTTTACCCTGTGTATATGTAATCATCTAAACTATGGAACTCCTTGGTATATGACCAAAATGTTGGGCAATTGTGTGTTTAATAAATATACCGAATAACGTTTATTTCATTATTTTTCTGTCCAACAGCTAATGGACACAAAGGGGATTTTTGTTTTGTAATGCACAATGGGCGGTCTGGTTGCACGACGACCGCTCTCAGACAACCTCTAAACTTAATAGGATCACAATGTAAAAAGGTTTTACTAATTCAAGATTCGGAGGAATAACATGGCAAAGTAAATTACATTTGAAACTAATTTTGAAAATTGCATTTTTGGTGTTTGATTGTGATAGAACATTTATGTAAGCGGGTTTAATTTGTGTTCTAAACTCTTAGACTATAATTGAATTTATGCTTAGACTATTTAGATCATAAAATATAATCTTGCCATAATTTAACATAAGTAGATTGAGTAGTCTTGTCAATTTGTAAGTGCCAGAAATTGATACGAATGTAACAATACGCAAACTACAGGATTTGTTAACTTTATTATTTTAACATTAATGGTTACAGATATACCTTATATACCTTATAACTTTATACCCCAAACAACAAGATTAAACATTGTTTAAAGTTAAACACTGCATAAAGCCCTGTAACCAAGTTCTTGAAACATTAGTTGACTTCAACGTTGCACATTTTTTATCGTAAACCACATGTGATTATAGTAGTATTTAGAACTATTTATAAGACACATAATTTTGAAAAAAAAAACACTTATTAAAAATACAATTATATTTAGTGCTGATTCCACGAATTAAAATTATTACATTCTCCCCATTTATGTATTTTGGTAAAACTAAAGATAACACCTAAATCGGTCAATCCTCCACCGTTTCATGATATTATAGATGGGAAGAGGAAAGGCCTAATAAACTCCCCAGTGCCAACGACCAGTCATAAAAAGCTCTTTGGAACGACTTGGACTAGGTACATTGAGGCAAAGCAAAGAGGGCAGAGTAAAAGGGAGAAGATGAACAATATATAATTAGACATAGACGTAATAAAAATACTACGTTAAGGTAATAGATATTACCATTTTTCGGTAATATAATCCCCAGACTGTATCAAACAATTTCTTAAAAGAAACAATACTATTCAACCTAAGAACTGAAAAGAAAAACGTGATTTCAAATAAAAATCTTTTCGAGGTGTATTTAAAAAGCTACAGGTGCTTTTTAAATACACCTCGAAAAGATTTTTGACACAAAGCAATATCTAAATAAACACATAGATTCATCAAATCTTTGAAGAAACTTCTTTAAAAATCTTTTTTAAGGTGCATGTAGAGTCCGACGCACCCTGGACGGTCAACCACAATATCATCCTTGATGATTGGCAATTTTATATACCACGGCATGAAATGTTTCCATGTGACAATAAACTCATAGGTATACAAAAACATAGAAGACCATTATGAGAAAAGTTACCTACCTAAGTAATAAATACTTATAAATCAGTAACGTAATGTGCACGTACATTATATAAAAAGTAATCTAACAGATCTTAAAAGAAGTAATGGCGAATTAAATTTAATTGCCGGTCGTAAGAAAAGGGTGGAATGTCCTTTCCATGTAGCTTCCGAACATCGATTATGTGTCGTATTTGAATTACGGGCCTTTAAATCACACTTAATGGTGAGTACGCATATTCTCGTTCAAAATTTATTGGATGATAGTAGAATATATATCAAAAATTCACCATTGCAGGTAATGGTTTCCTCGGGACAGCTTTTAAGTTGTATTTTATGATAAAGCTGTAAGATTAGTTTGCATTTAGTTTACTCTAAGTAGGTTACTCTAAGTTAACTTGTTAATGGACTTTTGTCAGTATTACTTTGATTAGATAGTTAAATACATGCGCTTCGTTAACAATTTGATTAAATATAGGTAATTATGTTTAAGTTGAGGCCATATTTTGTATTTACATAAACATACACGTTTTTTCCTGTCTACTAGGAATACAAATGCAAGGTAAAGGGACCAGAAATGCCGATTATAAATTATCCTTAAATTCTTCAAACAAGAGCATTCTAATTACAAAAACAATCGTGAAACCTTACGCGCGCCGCCATCTTAGTTTACATAGACGGTGAAACTATAATTAATCTGTGCGAGTATTGACCGCCCGTATTTTATTACAACTGGCCGGTGAAGTGGGTAACACTAACACACGATGTTTCCGTTTCATAACAACGACTTCCTTTGGCTCTCGCTCAAGGATTACGTCAGTCTAACGTCAATCACTGTAGACGTTACGATTAGAACATATACATCGGGTGCTTGTTACTGTTGGCCATATGGATTAAATCCATTATTTATTGTTATATTAGCCTTCTTAAGCTCTGAATAGGCTTGAGAAAATTGTGCTGATAATAGATGTAGAAATATATCTGATACAACTTTATGTTTAAATTTTATAAATAGATTTGATACTGATCAACAGGAGCGAGACAACTTTGGTTTGTTCGGCAGCTGCAGCCGTCTTTTGTTAAGTATTTAGCTCAACCAATGTATTAACACTTTGCTAAACACTGGTAGATACCAGATGCTAGTATAATTGATTCCAAGAATATTAAGCTTTTCACAAAAGGCTAATTCCGAACATAAAACTGACATGCGATGGCCTTGTCTAAGTATACACACGATCCTATTGTACAGTACCGTGTAAACACTGAAGCTTGAAGTAGCTTATAAAATAAGGAGCTACGCAATATTGTGGCATCCTTATTGAACTTCCTTATCGAAACTTGTTATCTATTGTATCGGTAATAGAGGAGTTTGCTTCCACATAATACTGTACGAACAGCGGGCGAGGTTGTCTTAACCCTAGTTAGTTACGTTATTATAATTACGTTATATCGCTGTGTACGTGCGGGGGTGTAAAAGTTTATAGGTCTATGTAGCTTCATATTGCGTTATAATGGCTTGGCTACACGTTGCTACAAGACGCAACGTCGTCATATGCCGTGGTTGTATATATCGCGCACGTGGTGTCGCGAATGCACTTTTATTAGCTTTTGAGTTTGCTCGCGGCGGCGATCGCGCTTCAAGTGTCTTAGAAATAATATTCGAGGAGTAGGTAAGCTTTGTGAATAGAAAAGACGGCTTAGTGTGGAGAGAACGATAACAATAACCGAAGTCAACACAAAAGCTGTTTAAGAATTATATAGAAGCTGTACAAATATCCTGATATAATAAAAATAGTAGTTTTTACTTGGTTTTATGCGATCAGGCTCATAGTAGGTTTCCACAAAATATGTTTTCTGGTTAATATATTATTATAGTTCTTATACATTAAGGCTGAGGTTGTCGAATATATTTATACCGTATGATAATATTTCATGAGTATTTTTGTAATAATAAAAAGGTATCAGCTGTTACTGCTCTGCAAATAAAACGTTGCCAAAAATTAACATTATTGTGGTTTCAGTTGATAAACAGCTGATAAATGCGATAAAATATTGTAGTATATGAATTTATGTATACAACAACGACTACCATTCTGTTTGCGCTATTAAGTGCTAAACCACTCATTGTGATAGCTTTCAGGCAACATTAGCATTTTAGGATTATAAAGGTAATGTTATTTATGTAACACAAAACAACTGGAGTAGAACCTTGAGGTTATAATCTGCCTAAATTAAGGTACGCGTTACATTAAATTACAGTGTACACGAGTCTTAAGACTTACAAATTGGTGAGCTAAACTTTTTTAGCGTGTAGCGATCTACATAATGATGGTATTTGATACGACACGTATGTTTTGTGGAAAGTGGAAACATAATTAACTTTTTAACTATTTCTGTTGCCTTTAAGGGAAACTTTTTTGAATTAATGTTTGTTACTTTAGTGTTCCAAATATTGGGTAAAGTAAAAGACTACTCAATTTTTTAAACAACTTTGACGACCTGCTTGGCGTAGTGGCTAAGGAATTGTACTACTGAGCTAAGGGTTGCGGGCTCCATTCCCGCACGGGACATACATTTGTGCCATCCGCAGATATTTGTCCCGAGTCTAGGTATCTGTCTGTGATATTTCATGTATGTGGAACGCACTCACGATACAAGAGAAATACGTAGTGTGGTCGTCATGACGTTTAAATAAAAATAACAAAAGAGGTTTTCTCACAGACAGCAACACACCTAGAATAAAAAATCTATAAGCTGTTTATAGAAATAACTACATCGGATTCCAGGTCAGACAAATGCAGCGTCAAATATACCGCAGTCGGGTCGGTATTGTCGCTACAAGACGGTGAGCTCTCTCGTCTCAATTTACAATATATCGTCAAGCCCTCATTTCAGTTTACGCGGAGAGCTCTATTGGACTTACATTTATTTGTCCATATTAATATGAACAAGGAGTCCAGTCTCCGTAACCACCTCATATTATGGGACAAGTATGCGTTGTTCAGAGAACTTTATTGACGAATAGTTTCGGGTTCAGGGGCGCGACCGCCAAACTCGCAACGGTTAATTTAGAACGTCAATTAATACGCTACAATAAGTAGTTAGGAGCGGCGAAAGCTATCAAACGCAGTATAATCTAACAACTTAGGTAAGTAAGTACCTCTAGATAGAAAAATAGCAAGGAAATGGCAATTTTCCTCGCTAGTAATTCGTTTCTAGCACGCCATTTTTCCATTATCCAATATCAATATTGTTTTGTCTTCATCGCTCAGAATGGAACTCTGAGACTACCCTAATGATAGCATTGCATGACGCGTGGAGGAAGTTCCAGACTGAGGCACTCGTTTGCGTCATCTCTGCGGTAAGAAGGTTCATGTGAACCTGCTTTATGTTTAGAGACTGCTTTGTTATTTATTATTTTGTATATTCGGAATCATTGTGTACCTATAGCTTTTTTAATAGTGTTAAATGACATAGGTAATCTACGTACCTTAAGTAGGTAGAAGAAACAAAAGATTGATTATAGTATATATGAAAGAATTTAATCTTTAAAAAGTTTTTTTTTAAGTTTTTGTTAAAAGTTGTTTTTCTACACTACTGCATGACTCTCTCAAATATATGACATCAGAATTAAAAATAAATCCTAAATAACAGAACAACACGTGTATTGTGGAGTGAAATTCTTTTTAGTCGTCCTCCTTTATTGTCCTAGTCTAGTTACTTCAACCTGCCTTTTACACATAACTAGATATAATATAAGAACATCGGAGTAGTATTATTATTCAAATATCTAACACACATAATGAATCTCTCGTCTTCCATAAAGAAATTGAAAATTATTACTACGGCAAAGTTAGTGCTACGAGTTGGCTTAGGCGCTACGAAGCCGCGTAGACGGCGTAGCAAGAGGCATAAACAAAGTAAAGCTTTATCATGTACGCTGTAACCGCGTTCTAAGATTAATGTACGCATAATGAATCAGCGGCGTGACAAATCAGTACCTATGCGGTAATGGATGCTTTTGTATGCCACGACTTATTCTGCAACTGTCTTCTCGAAGCACTACCTTTTGTAAATTAGAACTCGATAGGTTGATGATTATTATCGATAAGCTCGAAGGATTTATTACTGGCTATATAATTCTATTACGGTGTGAATGTATGTCTGGCTAATTGATTTATTGTTATAGTCTGTAATTTGCTATTTATTAGGTAGGGTGAAAATCGATTTTATATTATGTACACAATTCTAATGTATCTATAGTATTATTATATTTTAAATAGTATAAGTTTTTGAAAATGTTTAATATTAATCAGGGTTTTGTTGCGAAGTCGAGTGAAACGTTAGAAGCCTTTGCAGTGGTTTTTTATAGCTGTGAATAGTGGTTTCCACAAGTTTTCTAAACGGCTTCCTTACTTTTATTTAAACACGTGAACAACGTTTTGAGAACGAAATAAGGAGTTTTAAAGTGAATAATTTAAAATAAAGTCTAGCGTAATCTTGAGCTACATTCCATCGCATAATGTTTTCATGTGCACGTCACGTCAGACCACCCATTCAGGGCCGCAGCGCCGTTGAACTTGTAAACCGACTTATAATTACCTCGTACGTCAGATAACGGCTATACCTGAGTTTGACAGGCAATCACAGGCCCACGGTCGCCCTGTATTAATACTGTCATTTAATTTTCATACAGTCCAACGATTTTAGAAGGTAAATACGCCGAGAACGGCCTTAATTATCCCTTCAACAATCTTTTGTCTTTTGAGCAAAGGAGGTTACGGTCTTATCTATATTAAACCTTGATAATCCAAGGCAGATTAACGCAACAACTGGCCGAGTAATGACAGCAAGGATTTGTTTAGTCACTCATTTATTTCATACAAAAATAAGAAAAAGTAATCTTCGTACAATAATGTTTTGCAGAAATATTTACGTAAGTTATCCTCGAGGGAAGGCGAGTCGATGTTCAAAGGTCAAGCTGTATGGCGTCTACATCGAAATGTTTCTACGGCTTGAACCAAGGCCCTTCATAAAAGTGTTTATTTGTTCACGAACCAATTATTAACTGAGAAACGCTTTTTAAAATATTCATAATTTTGCAACAGTTGTTGTTGTAATAATGTAACGAGTGCTTATGTACCTACAAACTTATAAGTCGATGTGATGAAGCATTTATTTATACAAATTCACAAAGTTTCAAACTGTTTGCGGGTCGTAATATATAATTTAAATGCCAGTTTATGTTCTCATTTGTGTTTGAAAAGCTTTATATTCACCATTATGGTTCCCTTTGCCGCTGAGTGTTTAATATTGTAAGTATAGGTAAAACCCTGCTATAGTTCAGTATCTTCTTTGTGTATAGGTAAGTAGGGTTTCCCTTTAAATCTTTTTCGTTCACTCTAACTAATATTGGATAATTAAGCCAGCAATTTATAAACGTATATATTCTATGTAGGTATGTCACTTTACTAGGCGTGGCATTGTCGCGTCACTAATAACGATAATTCTCATGGGAATGATGGATTCAATCAATAATCCTGGCTCGTTACCAGTCCAATTGTGACGTGTCCCAGTCGCTGGCTCCCTGGTACTCGCGGGAATGACTCTACTACCGTCTCATTAATGAATCTCTATGTTTGTACGGCGAAATTCAGCGCTGCCTGTTAGACCTACAATTAACTGTTGCTTTTTGGAACACAGTTTCAATATATTCAAAAGCTACGCAAATACAATATTCCGTAGATAGTCGCAAACATTGGGACAGAATAAAACTGACTTTTTGCTAAAAAACTCACCCCGGGCTTGGAATTGTGTCTGGTCAATGGCGATAGGTACGCCAAACTTTATATTGTTTTCAGCCAATTGTGGGGGCTATTTGGAGAACACAGGTGTGACCAATACATGGAACTGGAAATCTCAGATCGGTTTTAAAACGCTAGCACTGTGTACTAGTATATTTTTGTCCATATTCTATGAATATTACAATATCCGTTTATGTTTTATGTACTGAGTTATACAGTAGTGTAGAGAAAACTAACTAAATACTAAAATTACGGACGTCAAAAAAACTAAAAAAGTTACCCGAACCTAATTACATTACAGCCTACGTAAAACACCCTGCTTTGGCAAAAGATCTCAAATTTACTCAGTTACTAAATCGTAATAACGCAAAGTGAACAGACTTACTCATCAAGCTTGAACCTAAAAATGAAATTTGGAAAATGTATTTCACCCATAACGTAAATGTCGGCTAAGAAGGAAACTTTTAAAATCCGACCTCGCGACGAGAAATAGGGGTGAAATGTGTTTTCATGGGTGATCCCTGGGGCCACTGGGCTAGTATTACATATTAAGAATCGTCTCGTTTAATATTATATTGTGATATAGCTACACCTGAATGCGGAACCAGTTCGGATTGCACCATTCACGTCGTCGCTCTCTATTTATAAAGCAGACTAAAATAACGGGCTAAATAATCATCCGTTCCGTTCTGTACACAATGGTATCTGTATTTTAATGTGTAACGTTTAATAATTCATATACGTAGGCATACAGCTACGAAACTAAATTATATGTTGTGGCACCTGCTGGTCAATTAACTGTAGCTAAATGTGGTTAAATATAATAAAAAGCTAGATATTTTAGTTTTTAAAATATGTAGGACTTCTATTTGCCATTGTTGTTTAGTATTTAGATATAAAAAAATACTTCTTTGCTTTATTAGGTATCTCAATTTATCAAGAATCAAAACAATATGGACCAAGTAGTACCAATACTTGACCATAAAAGGCGGTGAGTATGATAACATTTTACAAACATTAAAATTGTACGTCAACCTGATGGTGTATTAAAACTCAAATTCCGTTGCACACATACATCAAGATGAATAAGGTCTTTTGACTGCCGTATTTCATCCATACGTCGGTTGCATAATGACCGTGCCGCGATCAAAGCAAAATAATTTCAACCGTACACGGTCCTACATGTACGAGAAACATTCTAAACCATTCTCATTGTTAATTCATTTTCCGAACGGCATTTCATATTTGTAAGCCACACTCCGAACGATTCATAGGTAACCGGATTTTTTACAGCGAGCGATTCAAAAATAAGTTTTCATAGTTTTACATTTTCCTCGTCGGGTTCCAACGGCAAAAATAGAAGCGTTTGATACAAAAAGCTGTATCGGGCGTTCGCACCTGGCCCGCGCAACCGCTGCCTCCGCATCGCTGCATCGTCAGACACATGTATCAAAGAAAAAAATAAAAATACTTCCTCGCTCCGTAATGGATGCTTAATGTGCAAAATCTTGGTATAAGAAACTACTAGAGATTTAAAATATAGAAAGTCTTGCCAGCAGGTTTAAACCATGCTCATATCAGTTAATATTATTTTTTAAAATGTTAATTATGTTGAACATTATGATTAAGACAAGTACAGATGTTGTCATAGGCAATATATTGGTCTCATTTTATAATTAATGGTATTTATAGGGACCGGGATATTATATTGTCAGAACATGTGTGTTAGTCACAACTAAAATACAAAATCCAGTCGAGAATAATTGACCTTATTGTAATTATAACTAAAGAATATTGATGAAGGTGCCTATATTATTTAAAAAATGAAAAAGCGGCTCAGTCTGTTCTTTCATGAATTTGTTAAAGTACCTATATTAAAATCAGCATAGATATCAGATACAACTAATACTAGTTTTCCTAAATAGCTTGCAAACTTGCAAATCGCTTGCAAACAAACACAGCTAGGTCTTCAGTGTGCAGTAGCTGCTACCGAAGTTTACCATCTGGTTTAGTTTGATGTTTTCCGACACTAAGGTAAGAGTAAGATAAGAAACTCAAAACAAATTTTAAAAATTGTTTGGAAAATAGTAAATTTGATGGAGGAGAGATAATTATATTATCAAGTCGGGCCATTGTGGAAATCAATTATATAAAGGTAAAGTTGCAACAACGCCTGGCATATCTCCAGTGACTGGAAAACGTTGGTCCCGTCACTCGGTCAGTCAGACCCACGGCCTTTGTAGTTAGCCACCAGTCACTGAACACGGAATGTGGACCGACAACCAGGCCCCAACTTCGGTACTTCTCCTGTGATTTTATTAATGGACAGCTTTATTGACCTTAAAGAATGTTATAATTAAGATGTAAGAGATTGTAATCGGCAGAAGGTCGCCGTATCGTATACATTCATTCTGAAGGCACAATTTCTGGTAGGGCATTGTTAACGAGGGGGTAAAGCGCACTACGGCCACGTTAATGAGAACGTAATAGGTGTTACGCGAAACGATGCGATCTGGCACACTGTTCCCTTCCCGGGCCTCTATTAGCACGCGTTTAATGTTAGCTAGAGAATCCACGCCAGATTACATTTGAATACCGTGTAATACTAAAGTTATTCCTTTGTGCCCTTCCATGTTCGCACGGTATTTCAAAAGATAGTTGTTACTTGGAACGCATACAACTAATTGTTTAATAGTTTGTTACGAATATCTTATCTTGATTGGCTCATTACGGAACCATCCGTGCTGTATAAACACTTTACTGAAGTTCAATTCTTGGATGGAATTGAATCTTATTGTTATACTTATATTAGGCACTCATGTCTAGTAACTAGGTCTTGCTTGCATGGGCATTTATAAATGTTGATTTATACCGGTAAATAAATACATGCGCTTATTGACTACATTTTTTTTTAATAAAGATAAGGCAGGTCGTTGCGTTGGCTTTTTATTTCATAAAACTCAAATAAGTGCTTTTCTTATGAAATAAATTATGGCATCGGTAACGGGAATTTAATGTAATGACCACAAATACCTTTTCAATCACTGTTATAATTTGTAGTTTGATATTGCTTGTGGTGTCATTCGATACGTTTGTTAAATTATTACATGTTTCAGAGTACATTCCGGGTCTCAAAATACGTTTAATTACCTACTTCATTGCACGTCAGAGCACTGATTGCCGAGTGGTATGACCAATGGACTGCAAAGGTCGCAAGTTCAAATCCAGACACGCACCAATGTCTTTTCTAATTCATGTGCGTATTAAATTAATTGTATTATCAATAGCTAAAAACGGTGAAGGAAAACATCGCGACGAAACCGGTACCTGAGAGATTTTTCCACGGTGTGTAAAGCCATGTTAGAGGCCTACAGCGATAAGAAGAAGACTAGTACGTTCAGTGGGTATTTAACTGTTAACGCATTGTTTACTGAGAATCAGGCATTTAATAAATATTTGTGATTTTTTCTATAAATATGTTGGTTCTGTTATTTCTTTTTAAAAAACATGGCCCCACTCTTGGAATTTCTCCTGTATCCTGGAATGCGGGTGCGTTTCAGCAACATGAAATATCACATACACAAACCTCCAAACTCAGGACAAACGTCTGTGGATCGCCCAAATTTTTGACCCGTGCGGGAATCGAACCAACCACCCGTAGCGCAGCAGTCTATTCGCTTAGCCACGGCGCAATTCAGGTAGTCTATAACGACTATAATAGTTCGAGAGTAGTTAATCCTGCGAAGTTTGCAATTCATAATAATAAATGGTAATAAGACCAGAAGGTACAGTAAACGAATACATTTTGTGTACAAATTGTTATTAATTGCCGTCTGGGTATGACTCGTCGTTTTTCATCCGGCCTAGCTTTTCTAGTTATTTACAGAGTCATTATCTAAAGCCTTAAAAGGCACTGACTAAAGCGGTCGGAACACCCAAAGTCTATTACGACAATATCATAAATCAAAGCGTTATATTGTAAAGTCCATACAGTACTACATTGTGAGTGTAACTTACGTATTGATTGTGAATTAAACAGTTACGTTGTTCAGATATAATTCCCTATAGTTAAAGAGATAACTATTACAAACTACGGCGATATTACATTAAACAGTGATCATCACAATTGCAGTTGGCGGTCCGATGTAATTAGTGACAATGTCGGTGGCCGCGCAAACGCCGTTGGCTTCAGCAAAAAGATTGTGTTATGAAAGTAAGAATTTCATTTCATGGACCGCGGTGTAGCCCAGCACACTCGAGGGACACAATACAGTTTTTCAGAGGCGTGACTCCTTTATTGACGCGGGTATACAAATAGAGGTACGTGTCTACTGGTACGGAAATATTTCAATCGCGAGTTTGTAACGAGATCCCACGTGGATCGCCGCGGGCACTAAGCCCCTCGCCAGTTGAAGAGTTAACACTACCTAACTCGACTTCTATAAAATATTTATCCATGCCTTAAAAGTTATAAACTCGACCCGAGTTTTTAGGTTAAAATTTAGAATTTAGGTCAATGGTGTGACAGTTGGCATCTGCTGTTTTATATGTTTATCTTTTGAGGTAAAGGCGCTATGCGATCATGAGTTGCCTGAGATGTACATTCAGTCACGAAGTAGTTATCATTTTCTTCTTTCTCATATAACTTGGCATCTGTCCAATTCGTATTCCAATGTACCTACTTGTCCTTTTTGAATAATTTTGTAAAAAGGTTTTCGGTTAATATTTTATCATTGAAGTAGTTTTACCTATTATTGTTATAGTTACTACTTATTATACCTGTGGATAGCACATATATAATTTTAGTTGCAATATCTGATTAACCCTTAGAATACGCGATGCAGTGCTGGAGGATGGCTTAAAGCTAAGTGCTTCTAGAAGCTTTGTGTCATATTGTCAAAATACGCTTGAATTAATCCTGATCTTCCTTCAATGGATCCTGGAAGCTTACCGTACAACCGTCTTTCGCTTGTTGCGATTTCACACCGAGATTTATGAAATATTAGTATTTTGATGTTGACTATATAAAATACCTTTTTGAAGTAAAAGGTTTTATACAGTTTTTACACAAGGGTTTTTTAAATGACGATTACACTAGCAGACACAACTTGTTTGTTAATATAAAATAAAAAGAACATACACTCCACGTAATGGTTTAATCATTACGATTTTGTACATACACAGCACGGTTTAAGGATTGCTTAAATAAGTATGTATTATATATGTTTATATATTACACACGTGCACACATTCGTCCTCCTGTATTACCTTTATGTTGACACATACTAATGTGAGAGCGATAAGCTCTAAAAGCTATAAGGACAACCTCCAGTGCCAGTAAGTCGACTGTCTATCATTAGGGAGATAGTGTCTGTCTGAATTATATATTATATTACACTAATCGAAATACTTAGCATTAGACGAAAATACTAGGATCTCTCGATCACTCAGAGATAGGTTTATAATGATATAATGATTTATGTATATGTATATAATGATTTATGTTCGAAAAAGGTAACGATTTTTTACTGACTTTTATCCTGAAAAAAGTATTTACTTGACTTATACATTGAAAGTATTGTTTATGGGTATTAAAGGTATATGTTAGTATACTTAAATTTGGAATTTAATTTTCAAAGTTATTATATTATGTTTTAGATTATACGTTAGAACTAAATACAATTTAAAATAGTAAAATGCATTTTTTGTTTAATGGTGTCTAATATATCTACTTAGGTCATTATTTTGGTTATTTTAATATCTTGTTAACCCTCCAGGGCTATATTATATGTAATACCTTCTCATTATATCTTACAATTTTTCTTTGATTAAAACAAACATTCAAAGAAAACCAGTTTTCCAAAACCCACGTACAAGATGTGCTTCAGATTGAAATAAAAATACGCTTTTTAATATATTAATAAACTAATAGCTGTTGCGCGGTTTACATGCATGTACCGGATATACCCGGATATAATGTACTTTAAGTCCTTTTCCAGAACATTTCATCGCACCCTAATTTTCATCCTAACTTTCACTCATTAAGGCGTAATTAACAGACATCTGTCAAAAACATTGTCAAATATTAAGTTGCATTTTAATCCCAACTATACTTATTTATATGTTAGACTTAGGTACGTAAGTTTGGCTATAATAACTCAAAGGAGCTGTTGGGTGTCGGGGCTTGGAGTTGCACTCATGCCCGATTGAGTGTACACCCGACTCGCCCGACAGTTGCCGCTACTTTGATCCTATTGTGCTCCACTACCAAAGATACGTTACTATAGATATATTACAGTTTAAGCTTTGTTAATTTTGACCGATCGTTTGTGCTGGCACGCTTTGTCGGAACCGGGATTATACAATGAATTTCAAATGACATCTTAGGTTACAAGTTCACTAGAATATTACTTACGACATTTCGTATATCTAGAATATTAAGCGTATTTAGATCTAGAATTTTAAGGATATACAAAATATATTGTGTTTTGAACACTTATGATTAAAAATGAATAGGTACCTATTATTGAAATTGACTGTATGTGTAATTGTGTATATTTATAAATGCGAATGCATTAAGAAGATGGTATTAAATACTGAGCAAGGACATGATTAAAAGTCCGTTATCTAGACAGTATCTTGGCAAGATAATACATGCGTAAGTGGAACAGAGGAAATAGGAACCATACTAACATTTTCCGTATTTCCTTCATCCTCAAATCAGCATGGAAATAATATTTTTATTCTCTTTTTATAAAAACGACATAAAAGCGGATACGTCACGGAGATAAGGAAGTTATACGACCTTCTCGCGGCTCGAAGTGAAGCAATCCATCTCACGTAATTGCATTATATTCGGAGTGCGTACCTCGAGTGCCCGGAAGGAACTGTTAGTTATGATTTCTTTCCAATATCTTCACTTTTTGTTCCGTCGAAATCACACTTTATTCAGGTTATAAAAAAGAGTTGAAGAGCACTTTGTGTTACTATTTGTTTCGTTTTTATTTTTGTTCTTAAACGAATAGGAATCTTTGCTTGAAACAAAGAACTGTGATTTTTCATAATTTGTACTTTCAAAGAAAATGATTTAGTGTTACGAGATTTAGCATTTGTTTTATTACATTTGTATTTTATTGTAGTAATTTATGATAGCACAAGGTCTTTAAAGACTTGTTTAACACTTTACATAAATAAAATAAACGTGGAGCAAAAATATTAAAGTTACCTTTTGTCATTTTTATAAGCACGCGTATTGTTGGGTAAAAACATCGTGGAGGAAATTTTAATAGAACCTTTATTACCTCCAACACTAAGAACGGTATTTTAAATAATAGTTGAAGCAATAACTTGATGAATTCTTTTAGCTGCAATAAAAGCGCAGCGAGAACACTTTAGCCTTGTGACATAATCCCCTAGTTATCTCCCACTTAAGGGAAGTGGGGCCACGTCAAACTGAAACACGTTACCCTTACAAACTCTGAATATATTACAATATTTATGAATACATTGTCCCGCAATGAAAGTTATATGAGAACAATGTAACACAAAGTCTAAACTAAACAAGACCGATTACAATGGTACTTTGAATTTTTCATAAGATGGACAAGGTAGAGGATGTGTTAGGATTAGTGTGAGGAAGACAAGATGTAGTTATGAATTCAGATCGGATCCCGAAGTATTGAGGAATAATACGTCATCATCAGCCGGCACACGTCCACTGTTGAACAAAGGCCTGCTCCTTAGTGGGGGGGGGGGATTGATGGTGAGAAGACGCTTCTGCCCATCTTCTGGATTTTCCTTCAGTCGGCCCTTATGACACCCACGGAAGAATTTAAATTAACAAAACAGTGGTGTACGTGAAAGTGTTAAGTGGCTTCATTAGGACGTTCGCAAGACGGACGCATTGTTATACTTAAATAACTTATTCATTATGTGATACTATAAGTGTGTAAGGTGCTTTGAACATGTCTGGTCTGGATTTCTTAACATCATTATGAAAATAACTTGTTGTCAGAAAGTTGTCAAATCGTTTGACGGTAAATAACTTTTTCAAGCGGTCGGCTTCATTTGCCAGTTGATTTCGCTTCTGTGTGTTCGCTATTCTATTTCCGGAATTTCTCTTTCATACATCGCTGTCATACTTTGACATGCCTTTACTGGCTGTCCGAAACACATTTACGCATTTAGAGTTTATATGAACACACTGCATTGGATTGTGATTTAGTTTCTATCTACGTTACACCGAAAATCTGAGTGGAATGTGGCCGGCACGTTGGATGGTATTCGTCTTATAATTCTCTTTTTGGAGCGCTGACATTTCCTGTGTGTTGTACGTCATATCTAAATTGAAAAGAGATGTTGGTTGCTACGCCTAATTTTAGGTTCTCCTTTAAGTAATAAGTATTTTGGTTTAAAATTCTAGAGTTAACTTAAAGAGAGAATATATAGGATAAGCAGTAGGTACCTATAGATTTTTACAGCGTATTTTACTTAAGCTTGGTTATTTTGAATGCTTTTTTATGGCCCAATAAAAAGAAACCAAGAGAAATGAGAATTTCCTATTTTAAATAGGCTCATTATTATGTTTTACTGGGGACTCTCGATCCCGCGTTGCATTAAGAGCTATCGCATTCGCAACTGTTGTTATGCTCCAGTTTAATTAGTGACTGTAGCCACATATTGACAAATATTTTGGGAGACTTGCAGAGTTGAGACAAAAGGACAAATTTGGGTTAATTAAATTCCAGTGTCGGGCTTTCGGAGCCGATGTCTCGGGCTCGTCACGGCTTCTTGAACAAAGTAAAGTCTTATCACCGCGCTAGTTGGTTGACGCCCGCGTCCCCCGACTCGCACCTCCACCGAAGATTAATGCCCCTCTAATGAATCAGCTACCGTGACAAATCAGGCCCCGGTAATGGATAAGGCTCCCCTGGTGTTGCGGCCACAATAAATTAGTTAACTGATACATTTTTGATTTTATAATTTGCACGAAGACAAGTTTATTTTCCTGCTAATGGGCCGACTAAAGATGGATTGCTTTTCAAACAACGCTCGTTTACAGCTTTTTACGGTCACTCATCACACTTAGTTGGTATCGGTAGGTGGTGTTAGTACTATTTAACTGTAGTAAATTATTTTATGTCTATTATAATGTCAAGTTAATATAAATGGTCGCATTGTGCTGATTTATCGGTACCGATAATGTACATAGGTACTTAGAATTAAATTGAGTATATAGTCACGTCTACATCGTGAAAGATAAAATGGACACCCAGAGTAAGGTATTTATTATTCAAGATAAGCTAGAAATACCCAAAAGGTAGCCTATTGTGGAGATCCTTTTTTTTTATAAAAGTCGCCCAACACTCTGATTTTCTCTTTCTATATCGTAGGTGTGTTTCACAAGCATGAAATAATAATTTACAAACACCCATAGGTACTCGAGACAAACATCTGCGGATCTCAAAATTTGGTCCAATGCGGGCATCGAACCCGCACCCCTTAGCGCAGCTATCCGTTCGCTTAGCCACTGTGTCCATAAGGTCGCCATTAATTATTTTATAACTTAACTCAGTCCTTACCTTATTTTTTAAATAATCATTTTCTTTTTCGAACGTTAATTATTTCATTCAATTTTACATGTTTGATTGTGGCATAACACTAAATTGTAGGCGATCACTAAACACCTGCGATTATCTTACAAATATATACATAATTAGTACAATAAAAGAAATGAGGCTTTCAGTACCCGTTATTGATATTGACGTCTCAAAATTTTCTTCCAAAATTAGAATAATTGGTAAAATCGTAACGAATCAAGACATGGATTACAATTGCTACTAGAATATAGTACGCGTAGTATTTTTCTATTCGTTTACGTCTTCGGCCGTCATTGATACATACGCAAACTCGCGTCGAGGCGCAAACCACGCTCCTTATCCTGCGCTTTCCCGTGAATAACTTGGCTCTTTATGATATTTTTAAAATATGACTTTACATGTATAATTACAATACCTGTCTCAATGAGCCCTTGAAGTTATTCTACTAATAAAAAAATAGGGGTTATATTCTTGGTAGATATTTCTTGTTTTAATATTCTGTGTTAAGATAGATAATAATAATAATAAAATTGTTTGTATTCTCTCACTATTATGCAAATCGATTAGTGTTAGTAGTAGCAAATGCTCGGAGGCCATTTAACCGAAGCACTGTACTATGTTCAACACGACATTTACGGCAAACGTTGGTTTTCAATTGCAATTCAATTAGCAATTATCGCTGGTGACGGTTTAGTTCAAACTATACAAATGCAACAATAACATTAATGCCTTTGTAGTTAGGTACTATTTTTAAATGCAGTTCAAATTACACTACCGAAATGAGTTATGATATATTTTGCTTGTTTTCTAACTTTTCTGTTTGCAATTTTATTTATGTTGTTGAAAGTTAAATCCGATCCATCGGTATAATTGGAGAATCAAGATAGGTACATTCAGTTTTTAATGGAATTATTTGCGAGGAAACTTTGACGCTGAACGTACAAATAAAATGTATTAAGCTATTGTATTGTGCTGTCTAACGAATATTTTTATTGGAAAATATCATTGCACAATAATAGAAAAGGTACGGTTACGTTTGAAGCCAAACAGACCTTTCGTAAGATTCGCTGATACAGCTCTCCAAAGAAAACGAGCGTTTAAAGATTTGGTCTTGGTTGAGTTTTCCAATTTTCATCATGGTATTAAGTACAACGAGACGTCGCATTTTATTCAAGCGAATCTCTATCTGTAATATGTCGTATATACTACGTAATATGTCGTATGTAATACATGGAATATAATACACCAAGTGCTTGACTTTAGGTATAAGAGCCGATCAGTGAGGAGGTCTACAGTCACGGTAATAACAAATGATTTAATTGCTTGCTTATTTAGTGTAACTGGTATTAATTAACGGCGGCCACAATGCATCATCAAAAGAACATTTTAACAAACACATTTCTGGTACTTTTTGGAATAACCACAGGCTTTTTGTAGCCCATGTGTTATTGTCATGTTTTGCAATGGAGTTTATTATTATAAAGATTACAAAGAATCCAGGATAAACAGTCGAAGATTAACAATGGATCATTGATCATGAATAAACGAACATCTATATAGCATTGTCACATTTGTTATTAATAGCGAGACACCTCATCTATCAAAATTAATACCGTTATTATAACACTGTTGTTCAACGGAGTTTATTGTTTTACACGTGGTTTGGCATACATTTTTATAAATTTAAATTTAAGCCTAGGCTTAATGGTGTGACACTTTAATTTATAATGTAGTTAAAATATAGGCATACATAAGGTCGGGATTTTTATTATTGATCAATTTATTTCCATTCTTATATCATCAAAGGTTTGCTGTAAGAGAACTCGATAGTGAGTTAAGCTCGTCCTTGTACATCAAATTTCATTTTATTATTCTGTTGATATTTAAGTTATGAGTACAATACAGAGTTAAGAATCAGCATCAATCTTAGATCCAAAAATATATCTTTACAAACTCACCTTTATTTAAAGCTGGGATCAAGAAATCGAATGTTACAATTTGTTGTTTAATAACACATCATTATCAAGTCGCTACAAGGTACAAAGAATATTCCTTTTTCATAAAATATTAAGTGTAGCCATGAATACACGCCAGCCCATTGAATACAGCTTTTATACGACGTTAATGGCGTGGATAACATATGTCCCGGCATTTCTGAAGTAATGTCGGCTGATAGTTATCTTATTATGTAACTTTGACTGTTGAAGCTCGAAGGCAATTTTATTTAAATGTTGAACGAACGAAAACTTCGGGAAAAATTGTCTAGGTGACGATCACCTGAGGTTGGTAAAGTGATGACATACACATTTGTATAAGTAAAGCATTTGACTTTTATCACCGTGATGTAATCCAATAATAACCTACACAAGTTGTTTCTTATCTGTGCTTTCTGTAAGCATGCAATGTTCGGCACCAAATTATATGCAATATATCGAAATCAAAATAAACTCTTGACTTTAAACACCTAAATATTTAAGGTGTGCCGCAAGGGAGCGTATTATGACCTTCATTAGTATTAACAGATTCTTCGAGAAATATATTTTGTTCATTATTTCTAATTCCTGGTCAAAGCAATGAATCATGTATAAATAATGAATTCAATTCCATTTAAAATAACTCTTTACTGTATAGACATCCAACCATTAGTATTATGTATGAGTAGGACTGATTTACTCATGTATAGTATCTACTTTGTATTAACTTATGTTCCCGGAGCAGCTTGTTATCTCTTTGTGATTTCACTTACCCGTCTAAAGGTCCGTGTCTGGGAGAGATGGTCGTGCGCGATAATGTAGCTCATTCTACATTATTTCTCTTATTTTCATTACGGTCCTAATGTGCAATATACATAGCGCTGATGTATTTATAACGCATAGACTTAGTAAAGTTTTGCCAAGCTTCAAATGTTTACAATAATTCGAAATACGTAGAAGATTATCAACGAGAATATTATAACAATATAACATCTACTGGCTAAAATGCATTATTGAAACGTGAATTTTTGCTGTTATATCGGAATTATTTTTTACAATTTACATAATTATAATAAAATTACGACACGGGAGTTAACGCAAACGCATTCACCTTTATTGGCTTGTCGTTTCGACCAGGTTGCACCGGCCGTAGTCGCAAGCAAACAGATATATAAAGGTTGCATGAATTCGCATTACTTCCCGTGTAGCAATTTTATTATAATTATGTAACGTGATAGTTTTAAGGTTAAATTTACATAATAAGATTCAGTAATAACTTAACCTAAATGTAGAGACATTTATGTATATACCACTCATGATTCCACTAAAACTAAATATAGTACGAACTCTATACTCATTGCTTACACAGGATTCTAGTTTACTATTGTTCCCTAATACCTTAATGGTGGTGTGGCCAGCGTTACAGGATGTTGAGCAAGAGCGGACTACGGTCAGTCAGTTCCTTTACATCCCGACACAGAGGCCTTTGTAATGTTATCCCCAGGGCCAGCTGCCTTCCAAGACGACTCCGCTCCTGTGTAGTGCTCTTAAACGAGTTTAATGTACTAGACGGCCAATGTTATCAAGTTAGAATAGTGCTTCGTTCGAAATTTGTTGTTGCAGGGCAAAATGTTTATTGTATTTATTTTACTAAACAAATTCATTAAAAAATCTTCTGCCCTATAAATGTTTACAGGATAATGGTTGTTAAGGTAATAAATAGGCACAACCATTCTTGCATATAAAACTAGACAAGACTAACACTATGAAAATAATGAATAATTTTCGCCAAACAATACCTATATGACAAATAAATATAGAATTTAATCACCGTGTTGAATGTGTAAAATATAATTAAGATTTAAAGTCAAACGAATAAAATGCAGGTATTAATGTCATTAAAATGTTTCCCATAATACTTTGGAAGAGATATTCACAATGCGTGGCTCGTGCTGCAGGCGACGAACGGTATTGGTGCCATAATCAGAACTCAATTGAATAAGTAAAAACATGTGTATGTATATACATAGGATAATAATACAGGTGATTTAATCACACATAATTCATAAATATACATTAATTAGAATAACTAAGTACTAAGCTATTTACGAAATATATTTTTAGCATTCGTGGTAAATACCTAATGTATTACAGATTCGCAGAATCCCTAACTAAGTTACAGCGTAGGAAGTACCTACAGGTGCCGAAAGATTTTAATGTAACGACAAGCTCTACTGGGCAATATTATCTGACCCTACATAATTACAATAACATTTTGATTCAGGAATGCAAATTAAGTTTCGTAAGGCCGGAACGCGGCAAGGGTGTTTGGTTATTAATTTTATTCAGTGGCCTTTTCCGAGGCGTCAAACTTGGCCCCGAAATATTAAGTTATACTTTATATTTTAGAAAAGAAAAAATATTATTATTGTAATATATTTTGTAAACGATGACACTTTTGATGCTACACAATTTTGACATTGACTTAATTATATGGTCCTGTCTTTAAAACAGAATAGGTATATGACATTATATTGTTACGTGAGTAGGTATGTGACTTATATAAAAATACGCTTATGTCTTGGTTTTTCTCTGTTTCAGTGCGTTATCGTATTATGAAGTTTAAAGAGAGACGTAGCAATGTCCTTGGGTGGGGTAAATATTACTTCTTGCGAACGAAACCTATCTTTGTGGGTCCTATGGATTTGCGATAGTCCGCTATCGCTTACATTTCGAAAAATACAGCTATTTTGGTTTTTAAAATCGTACCTACTTATATTTACCCAAGATATTTAAGGTATGTTTTAATAAAAAAATTACACACAATATACAATATGAAAAAATGAGCACGATAACTTTCAACGAGATACCCGAATGTAAATTTAATATTTTCAGACTTTTCCATAAATATATTCAGTAAGTCTAAAAGTAAATCCGAACACATGATAAATTTTATAAGCATGCAGATCATTTCGCACAGTTTACAGCCGTATTAATACAACGATTTATATTCACGGTATTTGTGAATTATAGGTAATGCATTTAGAGCAATATGGGATGCGATCCAACAGATCCCAAACACGTACACACTGTTTTATTGACATACTCGAAATAGAGCTTCTGCTTTTGCAAACGACTAAGATCTGTTACTAGTGGTAACTTTGAAATGTTACTAGTGAGAAGACGCTGTAGTATAATATAGTCCCCAGGTCATGACGGGCTCAGTATTGAGCATCTTCAGCACGCCGGTCCACACTTGACAAGAGTTTTGGCTTTATTATATAACCTATGTATTAGTCACGCATATTTGCCCCCCGATCTGATGAAAACAGTCGTGGTTCCAATAGTGAAAAACAAAACCGGGGATCTGTCAGATAAAACAAATTATAGGCCTATTTCTCTAGCGACTACAATTGCTAAGGTGCTTGATGGTCTGCTTGAGACACAATTAAACCAACATCTTGTGTTGCACGATAATCAGTTTGGGTTCCGACCGGGACTGTCCACAGAAAGTGCAGCACTGTGTCTCAAGCAGACTGTCAGGTACTATACAAAACGAAAAACACCAGTTTTTGCATGTTTCCTCGACTTGTCTAGGGCTTTTGACCTGGTTTCGTACAAGATACTGTGGAAAAAGCTTGAAGCTATAAGATTGCCTAACGAACTTATAGGCATCTTCAAGTATTGGTACGGAAACCAGGTAAATAATGTCCGGTGGGCGGGTGCGTTATCCGAGTCATACCAACTGGAATGTGGTGTGAGACAGGGGGGGTTGACCTCCCCTGCCCTTTTTAATCTGTATATAAATGCCCTGATTGAGGCGCTTAGCAGTCAACATGTCGGTTGTCACATTGACGGTGTCTGTGTCAATAACTTAAGTTACGCAGACGACATGGTGCTGCTGAGCGCGTCAGTCAGCGGTATAAGGTCATTACTAGCGACATGTGAGCAATACGCAACAGAACATGGTTTACTGTATAATGTCAAGAAAAGTCAGTACATTGTCTTTGAGGCAGGCACCAAATATAACCTTGAAGTGCCTCCTATTCGATTAAACGGGGTTCCTCTCGAAAGAGTGGAACAATTTAAATATCTTGGACACATTATCACTACTGACCTCAAGGACAATGCGGATATAGAGAGGGAACGAAGGGCTCTGTGCATACGGGCGAATATGATAGCCCATAGATTTGCACGTTGTACAACTGATGTAAAGGTGACGTTGTTTAGAGCATTTTGCACAACCTTTTACACGTGCAGCTTGTGGGAAAAGTATTCGCAAGCATCGTATGGAGCCCTTCGTGTCCAGTATAATAACGCATTCAGAAAACTGATGGGGCTGCCGTGGCGCTGCAGTGCATCAGGGATGTTTGCAGCGCAGCGTGTAGATTGTTTTTACACAGTAATGCGTAAGCGTGCGGCATCGCTGGTGCGGCGTGTCATGGCAAGCCCCAACAGGGTTCTGAATATGGTGGCTGACAGAGTGGACTGTCCTTATATAATCCACTGCTGTCGGTTACATGAGTCTAAATGTGTAGTCGAGTACTAGCACTACATGTTTTATTTTTAAGATATAATATTAGTAAGAACACTGTTACCTATATGAGTATTTTACTTGAAATAAAGTTTTATTATTATTATTATTATTTGTATCTCATTTTATTTACTCGGGCTATCAACCATGCGGAAGATACCCGGACTTTTAAAAGGCTTACGTGGGGACACAGGTCCAACACGCAGAGGCCCGTTGAGAACTTTAATCTAAAAGGGGATGGGACACCAGCTAGGGACACCACACAACTGCTCTATAACAGAACAGCCATGAAAAGTCCCCAAAAGGTGCAGGACTATTGAGAAAAATGGATACTAAAATGATTTGGTCTATTGTGTTGGGATGTTTCGTGGAATGGTTATTTTTAGTTTATTCTGAATAACAACGGCGTCTGCCTTTAACCATATAATATGCAGTATATTAGCAGACGGTGACTCGCCACTCACTAGATGGGCCCCCTAAACAGTCGCCACTATAGGCAACAGGGAGCAACACCGATGCGAGTGGCTAGGGGTGTAGAGCGGTGCGGCCCCGGTTTCACCATCGCGCGTCTCGAAGACTCGGAGCGGGTTTCCCCGCTATTACGCCATTAGACACTTCCACCCCCGAGCATATAGCTCTGGCGACCCCTCTCTGACCAGCCAACTAAGGCAAGAAAGAGCTGAGAGTCCTGCGGGCGCTCTTCGGTTTCCACTCCAGCTACCCATATCGGGCAAACCGGGGATGAGTCCCTGACCGACTCTCTAGGGTATCAGGCACGTTGTGTCGCCACTCACAAACAGCTCGCCACAAGCTGCCCTGCGGTTTGTGTGCTTTTAGTACAAGTCCTTGTGATATATTTTTTATTTCTATCACGAGGGTTGGTAAAGCTATACTACTGTCCCCTCCGGTGTTACGTTATTCTCATGTTGAGGTAACGATGTGCCCAGAGGGGTTTTATTATTATTATTATTATAAATATACTATCGGCCTTCAGGTTTTACCATCATCATCAGCCGGAAGCCGTTCACTGTTGAACAAAGGCCTCACTTTGGAACGCTACAACTAACGGCAACTTGCCATTTGCATCTACCGGTTACCCGCAACTCTGAAGATGTCATCGGTCCACCTGGTGGCAGGCTTGCCAACATAGGTACATTAGCGTTGGTATATAATTGATTTCGAAATGACTTTCCGTTGCTAATTATACCTAACTATACAGCTTAGACGCTTTTAGCGTTTTTTCAATTAGGTAATTACGTAGACACTAAATATAAGGGATACTATATTTATTAAAACAATACATAGGTTGAAACTAAATGATATTTTCGATTGGAAATAAAAATAGTAGGCAAGTACCACACTTCAGTTATCAAGCACAACACTTCGTTTTTAATTCCTGGATGGAATCCCAGATAAATGTGAAAATATTTGCAAAATTTAAAACAATATCAAAAGTAAATTGAATTAAATTGATTCCAATTTGTATTCATAATATTCAAATTGCACGCGTCGGAAAACTGCCTCAACCTTACGCTTTATATTAAAAATAAATTATGCCAAGATAATATCCTACACTTTGATGACTCGGTTGCCGCAGTAGCTTTATAAATAATTAGTAGTCTGTTCAGTTCCCGCCCGGCAAATATTTGTGCTTCACTTATAAGGTGCATCTGGAATTCATCTGCAAATAATATGTATGTAAGACTCACAAGAGGCAACGTCAATTAAAAATACAAAAAATATTCTTTCGGTAAATATTTTGATGAAAATGAAATTCGAAACAGACAAAGGACTGTTAGTTTCAAATTTCATCAAAATATGCATCGGAATTCCTAGCTCTATTCGACGAGTAGCGTATTAGCTATAGGCTGTGTTGTATTCTCGTTGTCTACAAGCATTACGTACCTATTTGTTCGGTCTTTTCAAAGAATTGTGGCGGGTGTTCAATTTCCCAGCCCAGAAATGGGAAGATTAATTAACCATTTAGGCGATTGGATAAATATTTTCGTGAACAACTTTATAAGAATTGTGCCTTAATGTGCAAAGATTACTTCTTTTTATTCTTACTGAATATCGCTTTTGTTAAATTGACTCTGTATGTTATCAGCTAAGTAACAAAAGATAATAATATAGACGACGTGAGTTAGTTGTACGAGCAAAAAGCCTCCCGCCTACGACTACAGTATGACTCGAATCCCTAAATTGTAATTTGTTACTTCCGAGAAAGGTCAACTGATATATTTATCTTAAATTTCCCTACTAAGAGTAACGTAGTCGTTGTTAAAGCAATGTAGAATAATATTGCCTTGTCAATTACCAATACCTTTTTAAAGGCACGTTGTTGTAGGAAAAATACCTAAGAATAAGAGTTTGGCCCGCCGTGTTTAATTTCAAAGAAAATGCCTAAAGCATGGACGAAAACACGACGAGTCATTGAACAGTAATTTCAGAATGGTTTCGCCCTGTCGATTTCAACGAGATCTGAATTAACGAGTTAAGGAATTGTTACATTATATTTGCTATACTGACTTTCACATCAGAGTCCTTCCTATGTTTATTTATTATTTGGACCTACACTTTGTAATATTGATCAAACAACTCGTTTCCATTACTCGCTTCGATAGATTTATTTGTTTGCGTAGTTCAATAATTATGTCACAATAATAATATAATCGTCGATTGTTATTATAATTTAAATTATATTGCTCGCAAACTAATAGCCTGTATTTATTGCAAATTAATATATATTTATCTGCTTATTTATAAAATAAATACGCATGTAATGTATGAAGCTTCGGGGCAAATTATAATTCATTCATAATAATAACCAGTAATACTCGTATTTGTTTAATCCTGAATGCTAAACGAAGTCGAGAGCAAAAGCTGGGCTCGTAATAATTTATGAACACTCCAACATAACCAAACAAACAAAATGTACACGTCGTACCGTAACGAAGGAACGAGAAGGGAGGCCATTTGGAAACCGATAAACAATACAAGTAGCGCGCAGAAATCACCCTAAATTGTGTTGTTTCCTGCTGCTAAATAATGTGATCAAACTTAATATTAAATCAGCTGTTCAATAACATTGTATGTTCTCTGATGCAGAGGTGATTTTATTAGTCTCAACAGAGCTTAAGCCCGAGCAAGGAACGTAAAGAAACTTCGGCAGACCCAAAAGTTTTGTCATGTAACAATGTAATTAGCCCCTAGGAGTTTGCCGGCCTCTAACTTGTAACAAATTCTTTATCTCGCCTCGGCGTTTTCACTCACTAAAATTTAAATTGTGGTTACATGATTATTTTAATTGACTTTGAACTAAAAAAAATCGAGAACGTATATTTGGTTACCCAATCTCACTACAGGTATGTATTCTACGTTTAGATACCTATTGCAACTTTAAATTGTAAATAAAATGTTGGTAATGTTTAGATGGAGGATTAAATTAAAACCTTTTTGTGTTCTACAATTACTTGGCACGACAAACAAGCTCAAAGTTAATGAACGTTCTTTGTCACTTTAGCAGTTAAATTACATTTTTTTCAAATGATTCCGTGATTAACGTTTTTGTTTGAAAGATTTAAGTTACACTAAGAATGAGCTACTTAATCCTATGTGTAATATAAATAATAATAATACCCATGCCAGTTTGTCATTATTTTGCTGTTTTGGGTAAAAGCTGGAAGCGGATAAGATCGCTCCGATCGATCAACAGGTAAGGGTTCCCAATTGCTATGTTAACAAAGTTTCTTTGGGACACTAATAAATTTTGTTTAAAACATGCATAAGTTTGAATATACGGGAATGCACAATATGTTCATACAGTCGGTTTACTGAAAACAATTTTGCGGCCGGATCGTTCTCAGATTTTATTCACAAAGCGGCAACGTTGTATTATTCGGCTGAACACTTGCGATTAATATTTGATCGTAATTTAAGTTAGTTACACACATGAGTGGAATCTTGCTTAAGATTAATCCTCTAGCTGGAGTTAGTAAAGCTCTCGCGGCCTGAGTTGGTAAGGTTGTTAGCAGTAGTGGCCTCGTCGCATGTTTATTTCAGAGATTGCGAGGGTGTAACTTGAGACTGTTTGCTGGTTTTGAGGGCGGCGCGCAAACACCGCCTCTCGCGTACATACAACAACTTAACGAGTCAACTCCGGCTCATCGGGGAATTTCGTATTTTGGGTGCGGACCGTGAGTCACGTCCCTAAAACTTTATGAGTACAAACAAAATATGATTGTGAAAAACATTGCGAGAATACAATGACGTGTACACTGTACAGTGCGGAGAAGTATGCGAGCGACAATAAGCTTGGCGGAGCGCAGTTTGTTATCGGCAGCGCGAGTCTCGCGGAGGTAGAGCGACACAATCGCGGCGCGGCGCGCGCCTGAATACACACGCCACGGCGACGCGGTGTTTACTCCAGGACGGATATTGGGTAGGCGAGCGCACGGTTTAAACTGAACACTTTCCTTACAAAGCGAAAAGTTTCAACTAAATGCATACGGCCGTCCCGTTTGTGCGCTCAACTTTACATTTGTCAAGTTACAAACTTTCTGCCGCACTAACTAGACCACAGCCAGATGCACGACTGAATTCTAGTTTTAAATATGCGCTCCTGTTTTACTTATACATTTCTAGTTATCTTACTTCGATGTCATTAATTCAATATATCGTCTCAGTATCATGTTCGGAATAATTGTAATATCATTAGCATAATGCACTACTGCGGTATGAATGCACGAGTCCGGACCTACTATTGCAATATTGGCATTTATTTATCGTATTCTCTGTGAGATACGATATAGTGTCTTCGTTGACTAATTTTTTCTTTGAAATAAATGTTTTTATTCCATTTGACTAGTCCTTTAAAAGAAACATGATATTAAAACCATAATTTAGCTGTTGGTTACTAGCAACAATAACTACCTATTTCAATATATAATTATACAGGTAGATACCTACATTCTACATAATTACTTGATATTGGACGCTACAAGGCAGTATGAAGTAAAAACGAATAAATAACCTACATACTTAATATAGCAACATAAAAACCCCAAAAACCAATTCAGCCCCCTAGATTAAAAGATAAATGGAAATTCTCTGAACGAATTCGCTGGACTTAAAACGGAAAATTACATCAATCCTTCCCAAGATTCGCTGCGCAGTAATTTATTTTTCAATTAAATGTAAAGGTGTAGTTAGTGAGCGCAGTCGTGGAGGGATGAATGGTTTCCTAATGAATCTGGCGCGAACTTCGTTACCGTAATGGATAACATGAGCGTCCACGTCTCACAATACCTCACGTACGGAACAATGTACTTAAGCATCATGCTTTTTGTATTGTCAACAAATTTTTTTGTGTTCTATTTCCTCGGCCGTGTTGGTTAGAAAATGTGTTTATTATTATAAACTGTTTTGCATAAAGCGGAAAGGACAAACGAAAGATATTTAAGTGCTGCAACTATAAGTTTTACATCTAAAATTATTTCGGATCTAATTAGAGAGTGATTACCTCAAAATGCCTCTGCCGATCGATCGAAATGAGCGTGTCGAAGCGACCAGCGGCAACCGTTAATTGTATACTTATTGATCGCAAACAATAATTAATTGGTTTATTTGCGCTTCATGCCGCTCATTTCATAATGTTGCTGAACCTGCTCTTTTCTTGTTGATTTTTAAATTAGTAAACACAAAATTTCACTGTAAAGTGGTTTTTTAGTGTGCCTTCAGTGTGGACGCTAAGAAGTCGGTACATCTACGAGATAAGTCCCAAGTCTCATAGTCTGATTTATTTTATCTGACTCATGGTTATAAAATACATTTTTTGTATTATAGGTCATTACCTCCGTCCTTCGTTTTCTAAGGTCTGTTAGAATACAGCCCAAAATTACAATTCACAAAACTCCTGATAATAACCCAAAAACTCTAAGGCTAAACGAAAGAGGTATAAAGTACTACGCAAAACGTCACAATATATTACAACATTATGAAGTTGAGAAAGAATTAACAAATACCAGAGATTGCGAGACTCCGAGCCCCTTTGCCGTTACATATTGTGTCACAATGATGTAGATATCATGTCTTATGACAGCGCAGGTATGTCGCTAGATAATCCTCCGCGAAGAATTTCATATTTCACCGGCGAATAAGTAGCGTATTATTTCGCGTCAGACAGGTGTCGCTCGCGTCAGTCGCCTAAATTCATCTCTGTGTTAGCAGGTGCACGCAAAACGACGCTTCTAATCCGGCCCTGACGTCACCTCTCGCTTTATGTACTGCTACCTTAAGATAAGGGTGAACCTACGTTCTATGACACGCGGACAAAGTAGAACAAGTTCCTACCACACTACGTTTACCTTCACATTCATCCACATATAAAATGGCATAATATTCTTTATTACTTTGGATACATGAAATGTTGTATTGTCTCGCGACATTTTACTGCCAGTCCCAGAATAGTACATCGACCGGAATTTAAATCCCTTGTGAAATAATGTCGAAATGTCTGCTAGGTATAACGTATAATTTCAGTCGGTTGTAAAATGTACTTCCATTTTCACTTTGTTTCAAGTACAATGATAAATGTGTTATATTGTTATAACCTTAATACATTCAATTTAAGCTGCCATCAGCCTAGACCTATAATCTACATTATATGTAGGTTTGGAATTTTTCTATCGAAAGGTTTTATTTATTCTTTGTGAGGCTTTTGAAAGCTACACTTTTGTGTGCGAGCGTTAGTTACTTTTCAAAGCGACCGAACAATCACTGTGTCAAAGATTTTAGAGACAGGAAAGTTTTGATGTTATTTTATTGAACACTCTGTTAAACACAAAAGGTAGGTATATTGTAAATTGTTACATTTGAAATAGAAAACGTAAGTAATCATTTGTTTCCTAAATTAATCTTTGCTCATATAACCTCATATAATGTCATTTTACAGAAATAATATTAATACTGAAAGAACTAGTAACTTATATTGCCTTTTGACAAAATTGCTCGCTTATAACACATACAATCATATTACATAGAATGTTTGTCAAGCGAGGTAAAAACAAAGGGCAATAAAATAAATTGTTCCTTTTGAATTACCCCATCAAATACCACTCAGCAACAATAGAGGCTTCTGATGAATTATCAATTTTCTCTTTGTCACACGCCAAACAAAAACTCGCGATCATCGTACCTGGGGAGCGCGTTATCTTGGCAGAGACATATGACCATTATTTGTTCGTGTGCGTTTGATATCTGTATGTGTGCGCGCATATCAATCAATCGGTGACGACAGTCGGATTGAAGGCATGCCCCCTTGATGGAACAAGGAATATGTATACGGTATTACAAAAGCTTTCACTGCAGTCACTTGATTTGATTACACGAATTCTTTTACGTTCGCTTCGTTTAATACCGTCCTCATACCACATATTTTCTCGTACCGTTCAAAGAAAGCCACATAATGTAGGTCATAAGCCACTTAAGCTACAGCAGTACTCGATTTTGTAGAGAAATAAAGCTGCCCTGTAAATGGCGGATTATTGTAATAATAGTAAAAATAATTGAAACACATTCGGTGAGTACATTTTCAATAAATGTGTCATTAACAGAGTATTTTTGATTAAAACTTTAAATGACGCATCTTTTATAGGACAGCACCAGTATTAACAAAATGAAACTTTACTGTTATTCAATACAATTGACATGTGCTTACCTACGACAAAAGGTAATTAATAATGAAGTAGCAGCGCGTAGGTAGAATTATCCGGGGCGTGGATCTAGGCAGGGCCAATAGTGATTAGTCATAGTTATAAATTGTGGATGTGGATGCTTAAGATTACAGCATGATACCTAGAATTTCAACATCTCAGACACTGTTCACAGGAGCACATGTATTATTTCACACGAGTCAATAAATAACGAACAATGCGTGGGATACGCGTATAACTAACATATGTTTGAGGAAGATAGAATGTTTCAGCAGCTTTTGGTTGTATATTTATTTTGGCTTTTTGTTAAATATACGGTAGCAATTAGTGGGTATCCTGTAATAGAGTACGATTTCATAAATAATATTAAAGACGGTTTAGGACGTCTGTGTGCATTACGTGACACGCGTTGACGAGTAGGGCTCTAGTAGCGGAGTTGGAAACATCTGTCTCGGGGCAGGGTAGCCGCCGGAATAAGTATTTGTAAAGTTATGATTACTAATATGTTTATGTGCAAAAAGACCATCATTATTTGTAGCACGATGTGGCAGGTCTCTTATTGCGACTGTATGAAGCGAGCACCGATCAAGAAACAGAAAATCATGCGAGACCAAGTTTTCGACTTTACAACAATTATACAATTACTGTGGAATATTCTAAATATTAATGATTAAAACTATTTACACACATTCACTTCCCACGATGTTTCCTTAACCGCACTATCGCTTGGTAATATTTATGAACAATTTTCATAGGTTTGAACCTTGCTAGTAGAGAACCACTATGGATCTGTGATTTACTATTATAATATAATTGCTCAGAACTTCTGCGGCACGAACGTAGAAACGATCCTAAGTGGTCGTATGCAGTCACATATCTAAGGCAAGGTACCACGGCATTCCATTACACTCGAAAGTCGATCGATCGTGGCCATTTAGCCATTAAACGAGCCCCTCGTGTAAATCTACAATGAGTGATGAATGTAAATCTACAAGTATTCCACAGGAGAAATTGAGTAATTTTATTATTTTTCCCCGTCGCTCGCTCGTAATTGGATTAGTGTAATTCCGATGAACAGATTGCGACAACCGGGTCCCCTGATCAACGAAGATACAAAGATATTATTACTCGCTTATTGACTTATGTTATGCAACTAATTTTACTCGTTACATATTCAATAATTATTTCATACTTGACACGATTATTTTAGTGTACCATTAGGCATTAATTAATAGACTGTACAATAAAAATACCCTCAGTTACCGACGCGACGCTGAAACTTAAAAATGTAGTGGTTAGTAGTTAATTGTCTTGGTCTTTAATTACGTAGACATTATAGTATTACGTACTTCAAACATAATTGTCAAAAGGGTCAAGCCTAATTAACATGGAATTCAAATCGACATTGTTTTCATGCCTCAGTTAATTTTGTATATAAATATTTTATATTCGTAGGTTATCTTTGTAAGAAGTTTTTAGAGTTATCCAGTGGAGTAGATAATAAAAATATACTTTGTTTTACTAATATGGTTTGGACATGACTAACATCGTAATAAAAGTTATTAGTCATGTAATTTAATAAAGGGATGGACAGACGTATGTACATAGAAAACAGTCACGCCTGAAATTCCCTAAGGATTGCGTAAAGAAGTACTTTGAATACCTATTTTGTATGGTGGAATAGTCCCGAGCGACAGGGGTGAGCAAACAAATACCTGTGTGAGTATATGCTGGCATTGTTATATAGGTCACTTAAACAACAGTTTGTACGATGTTACATAGCTAGTAACGGTGCGATTGTAGGAATACTTGAGTTATGTAATTTAGTCATTGTTTATATACCAAATAACGCTCTTTTAACAACGAGCAGAAATAACGTAAATATCCTTTTGATCTTATTGCTCTGAAGCGATGGAATATAATTATGTGAGTGCGTGTTTACCAAAGCAAAAGATTTGTATTAAAACTATGCCCCAGACACTCAATAAACTTTGGGCTAAAATACAAGATTAGTTCTCGTTTAATGTTAGGTATTTGGGTGTATAATCTTAGGGTTTGCTCTATGTAATAATTAACAAAATAAAACAATTCAATGACTGACTTTTGGTGACATTTTAGCATGTTGCCCATACTAAGCTTGAATCTAAATTGATAAAGGAAACTTGAAAAATAATGGACACGAGCGGGACTCGAACCCGCGACTTTTGCCATACCGCCGCTCTGCCAATTGAGCAGTGACACGATGGCTCAACATTTTTCAAGTTTTCTTTGTCAAGTTAAATTGAATGACTATTAAAAGCCAGAATGTGTTTGTCGTTTTCAAATACTGATACAGTAATAGAGAAAACTGTTAGGGTTGATATTTTGCAAATAATAGTTTATTGGTCGTTACTGTACACAGCTGTGTGTCCACACCCGGCCATTGGGTCGGGCAGTGTTGTTTGTTCGAGTGCTTCCGGCTGTCAGCCCTAAACCAATACGGTAATGACATCGACCACTCACCGCGAAAGCCTTCAAAGTTATATCCATTGTCTTTATTCAGTACCAACCTGGGTCATTGCGAATGAACGGTCCACTTAATCAGTTATCTTGATAACGGCCCTAGTGCTATTCTGAATAATTATTAATATTCATCCAAAGGGTTTGTCCGTTTGGCATTTACATAACCATTATAAAGAGCGCTATTGTACTGTGTGATTACAGGCTGTATGAAAGATTCGTCTGAAATGAAAATAAAGGTAGGTAGGTTTGTTAGATTGACGCAGCGGTCCGTGTTGCTGGAAATAAGCAATTGAGTATATAGTAATGGTTTCCTTATCATATATTTTTTTATGAAAAGATTGCCTCATATTTTTATTTTCTATCTTTACTTCGTAGGTGCATTTGTGAGTAAACTAGTTATAATTCTATGCTTGGTTTATTACTAGTTAGCGTTCTTTTCTAGCGTTTAGTATGCTTTAAAAAGGGGAACAAAGTTTTGTCTTCATTAATTAATATACATATCCGTACGAGTAGGAGGTTTTCACTTCTCATGATTTCTTACTTTTTTAATCGTACGATTGTTAACCTATGATATTTTCTAAAACAATAACAAATGAAGCTTGCCAACCGTCTTAAGAGAATTAAATGGAATTAACTTCAACGACTTTTAGCTCAGCAATATAATTGTTCTAGAAAGAAAACTACGGAGTGTACTTGTTTCGATCCTTACCTATATAAAATATTATGAGTACTCGTCTTGAGTACACTTCTAAACTTTGACTCTACCCTCTCAGCTTAATTGAACACAATTGTTTACATTTTAACTTTAACATTATACCGCAGGCGTTTACCACGTTTCGAGATTTTCAGGGATTATTCGGTAATATTATTGGCCTTTTCTCAGCAGTACAACTAAACTGACTGCTTACAATAATACAAATTAATAAAATAATCAAAACTGATTTATTATTTGCGATCAAGGAAGTACTAACTTTAATTTATTTCCAGGGTAAACCGATAAACCCATGGCATTATAATAAAATGTTATCAATAGAGGACCCATTTTAAATCACAGACGGAGCTTCCGCTTCCCTTTCGCTTACTATCGGGTTTGTGCCAATATCAACTTGTATATTTCCTAATACAATAAAAGGAATAGGGAGGGTTGTCGTTAGATCAGGTAGCAAGTCAAGTGATCCCGGTATTTTCCGGAACAATACAAAGAATTATAAGAAAACGAAAGTCATCGGTCGTTCATTTCGTTTCGTTTCCACGCCATCAGTTTTTAGTGGAGGCGAAAGGAGCAGCTATTACGGGCCTGATAGTTCGGACATCTACCTAATTGTCTGTTTCGATAGTTTCGCTATTCGCGTAATAACGTATTCGATCCACGACTTCTGTTCGCTAACTTTTATAATTTGTTTTTCTTAATATCTTGTTACACTGATGAGTAACTCTAGAGAAACAATCTTGTTTTATATGAGGAGTTGTTAGGAGATTACATGTACTTTGAGATTATTATTGAATTGCGTCCCTTCTTCTGTCTTGTTAATGTTCATACTTAGGGAAACTCGTAAGTTGTTGATACTGGCTTTTGTGTTTAACAGAGATTTGTCGCACTTAACGTTTGTTGTCTTGTATTTGAGATATACGAGTTATTTTCATAGAAATGCTTTGTGAAACGCGAGTTAAGTTAAAAAAGAAAATAGAAAATTCATATCCAAGGTTGCTGATGTATACAAATATTTAATATAATTTATTCACAATCTTAAACAAGTGAACTCAGTGCATTGGCCCGTAACAGATGTTGTTCTGTAGCGAGAACGCAAAAATGTAACGGTTTAGCGCTTACAGCGTTGGTTTATTCATACACAGGTTTTGGCTGTACGTGTCCCGTACAAAGTTGCTGAATATCATGTATACGAAATCGGACCTTTAAAAATGAAGCTCGGAAGTCATAACGTATTCCAATTCGTATCTTTTATGTTCTGAAAATACATCAGCTCAAGAATTTTATGGAGCTGCCGTTTATAGATACAGTTATTGATGTTTGTCTTGTAGTGTGGTGAAGTTAGTAGCAGTTCTTGTTCTGTCTATCTACTATGTTTATTCTATATATGTATATCTATGTAAGTATATGTACGGTATTGAGTTTAGTAGCCAGTTTTTCTTGTTCATCAAGTAATCTCCCCGGAACTGCGGTAGCCCACGTAGAAAAATTCCCGGAGGTGTATAGATCTTGGCGTAGGTCGTACCAGAGAGTGGAGGCGTCTACATGCGGGTGGTGTGGCGTTATTGTGATCTTGATGGAGAGCTGTGTTTAGATTGTTAACCGTCTGCTTTATATTCAGTAACTTCTAGAAAAATGATTTAATATTTACTTACATACTTCTAAAATACGTTACCTTAATTTATCTTATATACGTGAGCTATGGTATCCTCTATAGGAAAAGGTAGGCGTAATATCAAAGAGAAAATATCTTGATCGATATCCCTTAAAAATAAGAATATACCCGAAACTTGTTGGTTGTTGGTGCATGCTTTTAAAACCTATTTTGTGTTATTATTTTACAGAAGTACTTATTTCACCGTGACTTACAAAAGGCACATAAAATACAAATAACTTTTAACACAAACTCTCAATTTTGGCCGAAATAATCACTTACGGTACATTATAATCTAAACTTTGACTTAAAGCAGATTTTCCAGTCGTCCCTTAATATACCTGAAGTAGAAAGTTTATCGAAAGTAAAATTATACTTTTCTTAATTATATTAATTACCTACACAAATAAATAGACATCGTTCGGCCCAAACCCTCGACGTCCAACTTTGACTAACTTACACCATTAATTTATTTAAAGCACGCAAAATGATTTCATGCAGCAGCCGAGTTTGTTTGCCCTCAGATATTTTCAATCGATATCCACTTATTTCCGCTGAACCGGTATTAATATTTTTTAAAGTCAATATTAAAAGCGTTTTTTTAATGAATAACCGCGTTTTGTCTTTGAAATGACTTTGCCAATCACGTTTAAAACATTGCAGTCGGTCTAGAATTGAATAAACACGTCGAAAAGGTCTATGTCGACGTCGATGATGATGATGGATCGTCTTATCGAAAATAACCCTTGATTGTATGTAGCTGAATGCCCAAAGGTAGTGTTAAAAACTTTTTTTAAATATTTTTTTATATACAAATATGAGTAAATTAAAAATAATTTAATTGTGTATTTATTTGAATTCCGAATAAACACAAGATCCATGACGCAACATTTGTTAGAATTTACAATGTCCATTATGATGACGAACTGAAACATTCAACGGTGATTTGTGAAAACGCGTTATTGTCTTTGTAACGCAGCACTGTTGAACAAATATTAACACTCCAACAACAGGAATGTTTGTTGCTATTATTCTAGCGGCTTTATATTTTAAACTAGTTAAGCGATTTATGTTTTTGCATCGAATGCTTTGATTTTTATCGAAATTAATTATAGTTTTGTATGAATAACATGTAACTAAATTATAGTTGAACCTTTATACTCCCAATGTGTGTGCACACTCACAAATTGTCAGATATTAAATACTACATTTTAAATAATGACATTGACCTGTTATAATAAAAATATGAAGTCTTGGTGTAATTTTCATCATCATCATCATCCGGAAGACGTCCACTGTTGAACAAAGGCCTCCTCCGTAGAACGCCACGATGAACGACAGCTTGCTAATTTAATTGTAACTGTTAGTAGTTGCCGAGTAGTCAAATTTCGGCTGTAAGTTGTAATTAAAAGATGTGTTTTAGATTTCTATACTCCTTTCAAACTTGGTAAAATCTCAAATACTGGAAAATATGTAAGTTCATAGTTTTCTCTCAACTTTTTAATACAACAACAACTTTGTTTAAAGACACAATAACTTGTAAAGTACTTTTTCAAAGATAACATTTCCAATTCATTCAATACCTTTCCCTTATTCTACTGTCATAAAATTCAGTTGTCAGGGAATAACATTAAGAGAATTGCAAGAAACCCTCGGAGACAATAAGCAAAAGAAATCGTTTGCTGCGAGCACGGACAATTACATTCGGGCCCCGAGACTATCCTTCTTTCAAGTTTCAATTCGCATTTCTTTATTGGAATCGAAACGATTAGGCACCGAGTGTTTAACTAGTGCGCCCCTCGATATTGCCGTTTATAACATAATTCGCTGTAACTATAAACATTACTTAACGGTTTGCGATCCCTTCCAATTTGTCCCTACGTATTTGTGAGAAGAAAAAGTAATTTAGAGCGACTTTTGTATAAGCTAGAGAACTAAATAATTAAATAGAGCATTATTAACTGTGAATTTCGCTAGAGTAACATTTTACGGTAGGCACTTATTTGGGGTAAAGTGGGACAATATACTTACATTTTCTGAATGTAGGTAATGTGAAGCAATTAAATAGCGCAAATATACAAATGGACTCGTTAAATTGGAATAAATGCAGCGTATGATTTGAACGATTTCCGTCTTTGCTATTCATACTCGATACAATTGTTGCTTTTGTCGGCGGACTGACGAGTAATTTACGACCATACAATTTCAGTGGAATCTACAAGTCATCGAAATAAATAAACCTACCATGCTATATTAAAATGTCCTATATGGATATTAAATTGAATAACAGTCCGACTAGGAGAGTTACCTTTGTTGCCGATTCTGGGAGCGTATATGGAATGTAATTGAAGCGTGCCAGCCGAGTTCCGTCTCCTGCGGGACTCCAGTGCCTTCGCACGCACGCGCAGAATGCCTTAACACACCTACATCATAATATACAAACTACAACTATAATTTCTCAACAATTTACATACATCAAAGTAACAAGAGAGACTGACCTAGAGCATGATTACTAAAGTCCTTGAAATGGCAGTAGCACAATGTGGAAATTGATGGAGTACTAGCCACGGTAATCCGTGCCACAATAAATAATGCGCCAAGTACCGGAACTTATTTCCCATTTCCTGATAAACGCACTAGTTTGTGTTGGACCCGTAGCTAAAATGAAACGCTATTATAATGCTTGTTTGTATTATATGTATCAATCAAAGAGTTCATCTTAGCGAGCAACTATGATATTCAAAAATTCTTTCTTTCGTCCCACAAACGACTGACTTTATTATACCCAGTAGCGTAAATCAACAATGCTAACCGTTGCGACATAAACTAAATACTTTCGCTGTGTGAAATATGTGGGTGAATTAAATTAAACTCTAGTGCGCGAAATTGAGTAGGTACGTAACACGCGAGGTAACTTAGTAAATAAACAAGTATTGAAGACATTTGAGAGTCGTGTTTGTATAAGGTGCGAGCAAATTTTCGGGTCACCGCTCGCGTCTCCACTGAAACGTTTTTGTCAAAAGGAGAATTTTCTTTGATTTGGCTTCTTGAATGTTTTACAAATTCTTGTACTTTCCGCAAAGTTTGAGTACTTTTCAATGCAATTTGTGTTAAACCTTCTTTTGTAAAAGCATTAGTAATAAAAATAAAATCAGGTGCTGCATAAATTGTTAGTAAGTTTTACGTTGAGGCAACTTTTTCTAAGTAATAAGTACTGTGATATATTTAATCAGGGTTGTGAATAGCAAGGAGCGTAAGGCATACTCCGAGAGATCCGCGTAGGCATGTCGATGAAGTAGCCTGGCTCCGAGCGAGTGCCGAAGCGAGTCAGTGCGGATCGGCTCGCCGAATCTCTGTAGGAATGTGCGCCGATTTAATCCTTGCGTATTAGAGGTTGGCTCGTGAGCTGCTGTCACTGGAGAGATATATCATGTGCTCTAATTGCGAATATTACATATGTAGCGCCCTATCCTGTAGCTAATGAATGCCAACCGTGAGCGGCTAATTTCGTTGATATAAATATCTCAGCTTGTTATTGTACACAAAGACGCCAAGGGACGTCGTTTGTACTTACCAAATTAGAGTTTTGACAAATTAAATTTTGTGTTTTGACACTTGAAATTTTCTTATTCGTGCCCTAGAGACACAGAAATGAGAAAATTAATGACTTTTGAGCAGAGTGATGTGTACTCATACATATTATTATACTTTCAATAATTATATACACTTTTTAATTAATTTAAAAACTGTGTATAATTATGACTGCCTCGTTGGTCTAGTGGTTGCTTAGCGCGACTGCTGAGCACGAGGTCCTGGGTTCGAATCCCGGGTCGGGCAATGTGTTACTGGGTTTTTCCATTAGGTAATTCTCAGTGGCAGCACGGTGTCTGGAATTGTGCCCGGTTGATGGCAATAGGCTCGCCCCCTATTACATCGGGACCTAAAAACATAACTGGCGAAATGTTGGTGTACTGTATGTGCACCTCGGCCTACCCCTTCGGGGAATACAGGCGTCATGTTTTAAAAGGCATTAAAGACTACGCCTTTATTGAAAATGGTTTCCATGATGACATGCGTCGTAATTGAACTACATGCATGCTCCGTATCATAAACAATCATTTGCAGCTTCATATAATTCCCTTGATTTTATACATCCAGGAAAATTGTTCCTAGAAAACTAAAATTAAATTCCAAAAACTGTGACAAGCTCGTGTGGTTGGTCTCTATATTTCCAATATCAGGAAGGCTCTGGAGAGATCGTGGAACGAGCCAGAAGGCTTTCAATATGATTATTTTTCCATGTCTATTCATTTTATGGTTATGCTTTATTTATTATAAAATGTGTCCCAACAGCCTAATTGTGGTGTTGCGTAGCACCCCCAATAGGTATAGGTAATGTCGAAAGCATGTTCCCGTGTCGTTACCTGACGGCACTTATGCGTTTTTAATTAAGTAAATGTTACAAGTTATAGACAATTACCGTTTATGTATTGAGTTTCCAGTTTCTTGAAAGCAATATTCGTGTATACAACCAAATAATAGTAGGTGTATAGGTAGGTAAAGCATATAGTGTGACTACAAGAGATGATATTAAAGTTTTCATAGACGTTGTTAGATTTAAATGACTTCATTAATAAGTTTTATTTGAACATAAAACATTCCAAGGATCTAATTAGAGAGCGATGAAATAGTTTTATGTGTCTCTAGATTACTACATTAATTTAGAAGAAAATGTTGTGACTCGCATTGTTCGTTTTGCATGAACAATAGTTCTATGAAGAATGTGTTTGGTTAATTTAAGCAGTTAACATTTTTATGTGTTAGCAAATCTAAGCGTATTTTTGTAGCATCATTAACAGTATTTGTTAAAATTATGTTAATTTTAATAATATTTGAATACCTACAGCCACATAAGAAGATTGTCTGGAAATATCGTGGTGATTAGTCGTTTTTTGTTGTACATTGAAAGTAAATATCACATTTTTTTACTTTCCTTTTATTACACAACTATTGGTTATGCAAAATACTAGGACATTCAGCTCTTACTATTGTAAAAAAATCCATCTCTTTTAATATTTTCGGATAAAAGTCATGAATATTCATCAATGTAATCAATATTTAAAAGTTTTCACCGATTTCGCCGGTAAATAAAAAGTGTTATTGTTTTTATTTACTGTTTTTTTATTACTGCCAATGTTTGCTAGTATTTTATAATGTATACCTACGATATATACGGGTATGAAACTGAGGACATCTAAGAGTTCAATAAAGTTTATTTGCGGTTAAAAGAGCTGTTTAAAAGTGGATAGAGTCAAAACAAGTCTACTTTCACACGCCCTCACTCGTCGTATCCTACGTACACAAGTATGATACGGGTGTATGTAAGTGAACCGCGTGCGAGTGTCTACTAGCCTCCCCTGCAAAGTGCCACAGAGGCAGCGCCAAGTTAATTGCAAACATTGCAACAATGATTTACTAGATCCATGTTGTCACACGTTGAAGTGGTTCTCGGAACTCTCGCTCTATTCACATACGTAATATTATCTCCGTAAGAGTCGAGTGGGCAGATTTATGTTCGCTTCGAGACGCCTTTTTACAGAATAATATGTGTCTTTAGAAACGAATATATTCTTTGTAAGTTTCCGCAGAGATTTCTATTGAATTATGCTGTACTCTGCAATGCTGTCAGTGAAGTAATTGACACTAGGATGTATTATTATAGTGAGAGAAACTTGCTAAGTTTTTTCCTTAAGCCTAATTGATTGATGTGTCTTGTCACTTCTTGTGAAGTTTTAAGTTTATACCTACTCTGTTTTGGTATTCATTTTTAATATCTAAATGGGCCTACTGGTACCTCTTAATAATAATCTTCTACTTTGTTTTATGAAATTAAAATATAATTCAATGTAGTATTAAGTACGTTTATAAATTTATTAGTATTTAAAATATTTACGATGTTAAGATGTGCTTTTCATATGTTGAATGATTATGCCTTGTAACCACCTTGTTTGTCTAGTCGTTACTAAGTGTGGCTGCTGAGCATGAGATCCTGGGTTTGAGCCCCGGGTTGAGCAAAGTGTTCTTGAGTTTTCCATTAAGAAATTCTCAGTAGCAGCACGGAGTCTGTTTTGTGCCCGGTTGATGGCAATAGGCTCACCCCTATTACATTGGGACCTACAACATAACTGGTGAAATGAAGGTGCATTAAATGCTGCCTCTGAATATCCCTTCGCGGAATATAGGCTACATGGGTTTAATTTAATGTTAAGATCGTTTCACCAATTTGTTTTTGTTGGAATCCTCTCAGAACTACATTGAATATAATTATGCAGATGCACACTACTCAAAGTTTGCCCGCACATCGTAGGAATACCTCACATATGAACTTACCTTTACTGCTAAAAATACAGATGCCTATTTGGAACACTAACGAATATATATGACCGAAGCTATCCAGACAACTTAAATTAATTCCAGCGCATTAGCAACAACCGAAATAGCTGCGAATCGATACGGAATCAAAGCCAACTCGGAAATTAAATGTATTCATTGGCAACGTTTTGATTTATTCCCACCGAACCACTAATCCCCCGCTATTTTATTTACACGCTCACCATACATTTGACCTGCAGTTTCATTATGCATATTAGACCAATTACAATAATGTAATCGAGCACGAAGTTTATTCTTCATTCAAAACTGCGGCCTATCGAATAATTTGGATTCCATTTCTACAACAATGAACTTCTATAAAGTAAGCAATTTACTTTGAGTTTCGTACGGGGATTAGTAAAATATTTCGGAAATGTCTGGTGGCGAAATCACAATGCGAATTATAATTTAAGTAGGTTAGGTGCCCAGAGCTGAAATCACAAAGCTACGCTTTTGATAAACGAAACCTTGCGGAATTATGAAACGTGATGAAACATTTGGCTGGATTCCTCCGAACCGCGGTTCCTAAGGAAATACACAGGCTTTTTAGGGAAAGTGAATAAAATAATAGTATTATGTAAAAATATTTACTTTTGTACATATTTACATCAGTATAAAGAAAATTTACAAAAGAATAACAGTTTGTGGCCACACTAGGGTACGTTTAATGTATCGAGGTTACGTATATACTTTGAATATAATAATGAAAACAAAACGAACTAGACAGAACTACTATGCATCATTCTGTTTTAATGGTCGCATTTTGTGAGCAATCTATTAATTGTTAGTACAATACCGATTACATTAATCTATAAAACCTATTCGACCTTATGATACAACCTATCTTACACATCGAAATATTCTTAAATAGACATACAAATTACTTTCGTCTCCACACACATCACGTACCTACAAAATCATTAATCGTACGTGTATAAAATTCAACTACAGCCTGTTTCCAAACATGACTTGTGGTGATAAAACATATTTACATTTAGCTAATTATGTAATTATTTTTAGATGTGTGGGAACAGACATCATCTTATTAGGATGGTCCACATGGCGACGGCGAGGGTGTACACGAGGTCGGTGTAGTTGGGCTGCGCGTCGCTGGAGAGCGCGCTGGCGTAGCACTCGGCCTCGTCGGCGCGCAGCTGCTGCAGTGGCACGCGGCGGCCCAGCGGGTCCTTGCACGTGCCGCTCCGCACGGCGCGCCGCAGCTCCGCGCCCGCCTCGTTCTCCTGCAGCCAGCGCCGCAGCCAGGCGCCCAGCCACGCCAGCTCGCACTCGCAGCGCAGAGGGTTGCCCGTCAGGATTAACCCACCTACGACATCACTCATGCAAATATTAATTCAACCTAACAGACTATTTACCTCCTCTAGAAAAGTTTCGAGTGGTGTATTAATAATTAAAACTCATTAAGAAGAGTTGCTCGCCTTATTCTGCGTGGTGAGAGGCCCAGTAAATTTTAATAAAATACTACCATTGCCTTCTATTTCACTCGGGCGACTGTACATTTTTAATGAACTAGGTACCTAACTTACTTTAGAGATATAGTAGCGCTAATTATAAGCATATTACATCGTTTTTAAAACAAATTTGATAATTTAATTAGAGGTGAATTGATAAATAAGTCGTGGAGTTTAAATTGTTTAGCTTACAAACGAAAATAGCTCGACATGAACTAACATAGTAATTTTTTCACCTAGCGATACCAGCGTTGAACTAAGTTTGAGTTTAAAAATATTTAAACGAGCGTAAAAAATGCAGGTTTTCAACTTCGTTAAGCTGAGCTGCAGATACGTAAGGTAAAATAAAATCATCTACTCTGAAGCGAAAAGTTTATCTTGTTTATATGTTGCAGCCGGCGGCTCTCGGTCCGACCTGCGATTGCGTAGGTTTGATATCGTCATAAAATATTCACCACAATGAATATTACGTACCTGACAGTAACTTGGTGGCTACGTGGCTCCAACTGGTGAAATTTGGATAGAAGATAGCTGGATTTAGGGTTGTTAGTTGATTATAGCTCAAGTCGATGCCGAGTTGGGGAACTTGTCCCAAATGCCTCATAAATGCTGTCGGCAATTTAGTTAGGGAAGTCATTGTGATCCTTATAAATATCTCCTGACTGTCGGCGAACGGCTGAAAAGCGTCATCGGATATTCTTTTCAAGTTTGATCCTCTGATTTCTAAGTAACGAATGTTCCTCGTATCCATCCCGTGTAATTGATTATCCATGATTTCGTCAGTCCAATGTATTACTAATTTGTACAAAGCGGAGAGGGAGGAGGTGATGTTGGAAATGCGGAACGTAGAATGATTAATAGTTGACCACGATTGTATATGAAGGGACCGAAGTGATATCAAGGGACGGAAGGAATCCTGGTCAATTATATCTAAGTATTTAAGTCCATTTAAATTCAAATGAGATAAATTACTTAACCATTTGAAACTATTTGGCGTGATTCTCACTATAGGATTGGACGATAGGTCAAGGATGTTTAAATTATTTAAATGAAACCACATCTTTGGCACTAAAGAGGTAAGACGATTGTGACTAAGATCTAAATGGCGTAGACTCACTAGCCGCTTAACATCAGTCTCCTTAAAACTGTTAATGTAATTTGAAGTCAAATTGAGACTAGTTAAGTTTGTCAAAGGTAGATAAGGCACGGACTTTAAGCTTACATTCGCAAGATTCAAATGCCTCAAGTTGGGAAGGTTATGAAACAGCTCCTTGAAGTTTGCCTTTATGGAGTTAAAGCTCAGGTCCAGTTGCCGCAGTCCGCCGAGGCTTGAAAATGTGTTATCTGATAGTACTGTTAACAGATTGTGACCTAAATTCAGACACAGTAGGAACTGTGTGCCGCGGAAGATATTGCTGTCCAAGTACTCGATCCGATTGTGGGACATGTCCAGGTACCTCAGAGTGAAGCCGATCTGGGAGAGAGCAGTGCCGGGGAACAGCGTCATGTCGTTGTAGCTCAAGTCTAAGTGCTCTATAATGGTGTTCTTAAACACATCTCTCGGCAACAGCCTTAAATTATTATGGTCTAGTTTCAAGTACCTAAGTTTGTTCAAATTGTAGAATTGTTCTACGGATAATTGTGAAATAATATTGAATGATAAATCTAATATTTGTAGAGATATTAGATCTGTAAATGATTTTCTCTTAATGTTATTTATATTATTCTTGTGTAAATCTAGTATTTCTAGGTATTTGGAGTTTCCAAAAGCTTCGTTTGATATATAAATGATTTTGTTATGAGACAGAATTATCTGTCGAATGGAGGACTCCACCGCAGCGAAAAAAATGTTTGGCACTTCATAGAGGTCATTATAGGAACCATCAAATATGTTCACCGATATTGCGGTTTCACCATCCACGAACTTGATACGGTTCCTGCTAACGTTCAACGTGAAAGTAACATCTATATTAGATACGTTATGAAACGAGTTCAGTGATAAATACGTAAAGTTGTTTCCCTGGAGTTCCAATATTTGCAGTTTTGGTAAATTAGCAAACGTCTCGGCTTCCATCGAATCGATTATGTTACCCGCAAGAGATAAATATCTCAAGTTTGGTAAGTTTGTGAAAGTGTGCTTAGTTAAGTTGTTGATTCTGTTATAGGATAAATCTAAGTTTCTTAACTCAGGCATGTATATAAAACTTCTACTGTCTAGCGAATGCAAAAAATTGTAAGCGAGTCTCATGTTGCTCAGAGGCAACGAAACATTGTGATAATCTTCACCTATGACTATGTCTACTATTCTATTGTAATCTAGATTTAAATATTTTAGATATGGAAATGCAACCACGTCGGACAGTTTGAGGATGTGGAAATCGTTGTTATCGAACGATAACCAACTGAGATTCTCTAAGCCCTCTTCGATTTCAAATGGAAAATAACCACTAAAAAGCGTGGAAGACGATTCCAGTACATGGAGCGAACTAGTCACGTTCGAAAAAGATTGTGGATGCACGTAGTACAAGTCGTTAAAACTTAGATTTATCTCCTTCAATGGCATACTTGCCGGAAAAACGTTCTTATAAATCTGTGCAATCCTGTTACCTCTTAAGTTGATAGTCCCCAGAGAAGTGGACCAGTCTAGAAATTCGTTTGGTAACAAATTAGATATCCTGTTGTAGCTTAAGTCAAGATAACGAATAGAACCTGGCTCAAGCGTTTGAAGTGCGGAAGGTATTGAAGTTAAAAAGTTGCCGGCCAGCGAGAGCGTCTGAATCCGGCTCGGGAGCGACGGCGATTCCTCCAATTGGTTGTAAGCTAAAGATAAATGGCGGAGTCGCGCGACCTGAGCCAGGCTGTCCGGCAAGTGGAACAATTTGTTGTGCTCTACTTCCAGATGCTCCAGTGAGTTTTTCAGAGACAAAAATAAATCTCGGCTAATAGAATTCAACATATTGTACGATACTGACAATCTTTCAATTCTATTGTTGGTGAAAACTAACTTTGGAATCATAGTCAATTCGTTTAGGTCTAATATAATTTGCCTAATTTGTACGTCACGAAACAAAAGTATTTGGGAAGTATCATTAATTTTGTTATTACTCAAATCTAATTTCTCTATTTTTTTGCTTTTATTACTAGGGCAAACATAATTGTCAGTGAAGCTAATAAAATTATGTCGTAGATGTACAGATTGTAACCTAGGTAGACTATAAAGTAAATCACAGGATAGTTCATGAATGAAGTTGTTGGATAACTTCAGGAGAGTGAGGGAAGGTGGTAAGGAGTCAGCGCTGATGGTCCGCAGGTGGTTGCCTTCCAGGTCCAGCTGCAGCAGGTGGTACAGTGACGTCAGCGACTGAGGCTTCAGATGTGTCACTTGGTTGTTACTCAGTGACAAACTCGTCAGCGTTTCTTCCAAATGATGCCATTTTATTTCAGGTCCTAAGTACACTATATTGTTGCTAAAATAGAATGGAAAATATTAACAAAATTAATCAACTCTCCAAGTAAAAGTTTAATAGAATTTAGTTTGAAAACTTGTACTTACTTCTGCAGATTCAACCAGTTCAAAACTTTTAAATCTTTTAAGCCCTGCTGCGGTATTTCAGTGAATTCGTTGTAACCGAGGTCTAAAGATGCTAGTGTACCAGCCATGGAACTGAAAACGAATGAGTTTTATTTAATGTTCCTTTTACTTGACTTTTAATTAAAGTTCTCTAAATTGTTGCTATGAAGTTTTAATAAAATACAATTTACCTAAATGCGTGCATCTCGATGAAATGTAATTTGTTAGCGACTAAAACTAATGTTTGCAGTCTCAATCCGTCCAGTGCGCTCTCTGTCAGCACTTCCAGGTTAGACATGCTTATATCTAGATGTTGCAGCTCTATTCGGGGCCATTCTGCAAGAGAAGTTTAAATGGGTACATAGTTTTGAGCCAGACTTAAGGACTTACGAGGGCGTACCATTTCAATTAAGGCATTCACTTGTAACTTTATACGCGTGTACTCTGACTAAAATATTATATATGAAAGGAATTTTAAAACTCTTTATAAATAATGGAAAACAACATAATTAATGCCATAATGTGGCATGTATGTAAATGTATTATAAGCTATATACAAACTTGAGTATAAAATAACAAGAAAATGCAAAAATAAAGCAGTTGAAAATGGACATTAAAAGGTCGAGAGTTATAACCTGCTTATTTATTGCATTTTGACGTAATTCTCGGCCTAACTTATATAGCTACCACTACACACAGTACCATGTTTTTTAGACTTCTGATAACATTAATAGCAGTATTGATAACAGATTATAACAGAAAAAAAAATTAACACATACTCGTCAATTAAATTTTACCGCTACTAAGAAATGTCGTGACCTCGTGATAACGTTACTTCTTAAAGTGAACATTAATAAATTGGTGTTCGGGGTCACTGGTGCGAACATTTCGTACATGCTTATTAGCTTTTCACGCGACAAAGCTGCGAATGAAGCGCGCACGTGAATAAACCCGTACACACTCATTAATATAATCTCTCAATTATTAAATGTCACTCTAAATTCAATTTGAATTGAACTGCATTAAATTCTCTTTGAAAGCCGTAATTCACAGAGACATTCATTTAAAATTAATAGTTTGAAATTAAAACTAATTGCTGTTTTAAATATGGTTACACAAAAATACTGATGTAAAGTAGTAATCTAAATGTTAATGGCCGGCTAAATGAAGCAATGTTTTCGGTTCTAATGAATACATTTTTAGGTTTTATATTCTTCGTTGTTTTGCTTGATAACATACCTACGTAGGACCTACACCTACCTACGTGCCTACGTGCCTACGTTTTGTATAGGGTTTCAATAGGGACAAAAAGCCTTTTGTAGATTGTTTAGCATTTGTCAAGACTAAGCACACAATACGTTGTAGAGCGCGTTCAAATGTGTTAACAATATACGGCAGTCCCAATTTGACTCTAGTCTCTTGAAATAAACAAGATTTAGCTATGAAATTCTTTGATGTTAACCTTTATATAATGGATTTAGCACATCACAAAGAATAATTAATGTCATGATGAACCATATAAGTGAATGTACAGAAAACTTTAAAATGACTGCTTATTAATATTCCGTGTTCTGTTAAATAGCAGTTTGTACCTAGTAAGTAATAATTAGTAACTAATAATTACTTGAATAAAACAACTCTTTCAAATTGTCATGCAAAGGTCATCGTGTATTAGTTAATAGTTGTATGAATTTTGTAATTAATAATATGAAAGTTGAAACATCCCTAATACTGGTAGTTGATGGCCTGGGCTGGTACCTGGGAACCTGTGCAGCGGCACGGCGATGCAGGACATGTGGGCGGTGCGGCAGGAGCACAGCGGGCTGCCAGCGCACGGCTCCACCCGCTCCGGTGCGAGCGCGCCCACCAGCGCGCAGGCCACCAGCGCCGCCCACTGCAGCGCCCATCGCGCGCTACCATGCCCCAACACCATCACTGTTACAACAAAACAATCCGTATGTACAAACCTAAAGCATTGATTTAAATTTTATCGGTACATAGACATGGTGTTTGGTTTGCTTTGGTTTCAAAGGTAAGTGTTATTACTGGATGTACATTTTCTGTACCTACATTAAAAATGTGAAGAATAATCCGATCAGCACATAATTATTTCCGAGAAAATGAATAGTCGAACAGTTTCTAGTTTTGGATTTACTCCGCTGTTAGGGTTTATTATTTGTATCATGCTAATGAATATTTGCTCTATCCTTTGAGTTATACTTACTGCTAGCAGTATTTGCGTTAAACAGTCTTATTTGGTTATTCTTGATTAAATTTCCTAAAGTTTTCAAAGTTGCGTTCATGTTAATGCAAGCACTGTCATATCCCGAAAGTAGGCAATAAAACATTTTCCTTATTGTTCTTTGTAATGCTGTTAGTCCCAGGAATAATGTAATATATTATGGAGTCGTAAACAGTTTTATTATATCATCATAATATAACACACCTAACAACTACATACATTGGACTGCTTCCATTAATTATAATGGTTCCATTTGTATTATAAGAATCGTTTACTCGACTAAATAAATACATTTACCTCTAGGTTCTATATGTTTATGTCATTAAAACATGTTTACTTAGTGTTATACGTATGTAATATGTATTGAGTGAGTAAGTCGCCCTTGATTTATAATTAAAGCAGGACAAAACTGTGTCATATAGTTAGGAACAGTTTTATCCTGCTTTAATCAAGGGCGACTTACTCACTCAATAAATACGTTACATATGTAAGGCTACAAGTTAAAGTCCTGTTATATAGCTTAAAATTGGATCGTTTATAATTGTTACTGTTCATTTATTTAACTAAAATCGTGCCTTGTGGTAAAAATGCTTTTAAAATTTATATCATCATCATCAGCCCGTTGCTGGCTTTCCGCCTGTCAAATTAAGTGAGAGACGCAGGTAAATAGTGGTTTACGGTCATATTCATATCTCACAGTTTTGTCTTGCATTGTAACAGTATCTTAGATATTGTAGCGGACGCTTCATGATGCGGGCTTTGTCTCATATTATTTGGATGTACAATTTAGTACCTACCTTCACAATCTAATAAAACGTAATAGAACTAAAAGATACCTTTCTTCAGGATGCCACACAGAGCTTTGCTTATCCTTAAGAAGAATTGTGAGCGACAGGTCTATATGTGTACGCAAAAAGAAACTAAAAGGAATATAAATCCAATTTTTGTCATTTCATATTGTCTGTCTTATTTTTCCGTTCAGAGGTTACTTTTGTATTCCTAGCTTCGTACGATTCGTACCTTTGTGAGGATAAGAAACGTGGTTTAGTAATGGATGGTGCTTGCATTTAATCAATTTATACAGACACGCCACGCAATAGCTTTGTTCCGTTACATTGTACAAACGCAATTCATATACAGCGTGTTACATGTTGTTTGAAGACGTTTAATTAAATTAAACAGTTTCAAATACAGAGGGTTCAATACATTTTTTTTTATTAATGTAAATAATAAAATTATTGATTTCCGTAAATCATAATCTGATATGAAATGAAATGTAAAAAAAGGTTAAATTAGCTAATTCAAATACCATAAAAATGCCCATATCAAATGTGATCGGAAATAGAATAATGAGACGATCCAATTGATAGCATATTTTATTCATTGGGCTAATTTAAATACGCAACATTACAATAATGACTAAAACATTTGAATGAAGCGAGGTGTAACAATAATTTCATTTTTACACACGAGCTCTCAAAGAGAATTTGTTTGACAGCAAAAGTTCGGTTATTTACGCTTCACGAAGGTGCTTCGTGGTAGTTCAGAAATAAAGATTGGAGTGGCGCCAAGGGTCGGCGGCAGGGAAAATTCTGACTGCATTCGAGTAGGGTTTCAAATTAGATTGCAGCGGACTGTTGCGGTTCCCTCTGCCCCACTGTTAGCAGACGAATGTAGACGAAAGCTCGGCCAGCTTGGGATAATACACAACATCTTTGCTATATCAATTTGCATTACGGGTTTAGCGCACCATTTATAACAATCTTTCGCCAGCATACCTACCCAAAAAATATACCGCAAATATACAGATATTGATAGATAAAAGAAATATTGGTATGCTGAAGTAGAACGATACATCAAATTTGATTCCACAATTACGATTTTCCTGAACACGAAACCGACGATTCGCGTTTTGCTAAAAATAAAATATACCTTTCAGTTACGAGCTGAGTTTTCTGTTATTATCCGTTCTGAACGACAGTCTTCTATTTCGATGTTGTCTACTGCTGCTACTGCATTTTCATTTAAAGCAGTAATTGAAACATTAGGCTCTAGGGAGCGGAATGTAAAAAGTATGAAAAATAAACGAAGTAAAGAAAGAAATTAAAAGATGAAAGAAACCGTAACGAAGTGCCCACGACGAAAAAGTGAGAAATTATTTTAAGGCACTTGAAGCGGTAATAAGTGGCACAAAAGTTTTCGCTGAGATTTTCACGTTAAATGGTAATCTCAGAAATTTTGAAGTACCGTAATCAGATTAGGCGTCACCTCAGATGTATTTGCGGGATCTTTGAAATTATTCACTCATAAAATACGTACGTCTTATCAAAAGTCATTTTGTCACTTTTATCTTGCGGTAATGTTTTATTTGAGAATTTGTTTAAGTGCTTTTACATCCGTATATTAAGTTAGCATCGATATTTCTCAAAACGGAGGTATTAAATAGATGTAATTCAGATCCAAAAGAAAACAAACCAGTTCTTTTTCCAGTTTAAACCCGGCCAGTAGACATTATAATTTTAAAAACATGTTTCCGTATTATTTTCCTAGTTTCGCAATCATAATAATACCTATTATTTAAAAATATAAAATCATTTCTTTTTCAATAACTTTAGAACATAAACCATGTCCACAACCTAGTAAAAGCAATACCAAACGAATTTCTAACAGCGACGAGTGACAGAAACGTCAAGGGCACGTCACAGTATTGGTGAAGGCTGGTGAAGGCGTTGCGGTCTTGTCACGTGTCATTGGTTTTTGTGTACAGAGCACACAATGTTCATACGTATACATGCTAGGTATTGCAAACGTTAGCGAGTAATCTATGATTAGCTATTGGAGGTGTTGGCTTGTTTAATGAACGTAGAAATGTTGTATACACATGACAGGTTTACAATTCCACACAGTAGGTATTGATAGTGATTCCACTATCACCATACTTGTACTTCGTACGTGTTCTGTGCGTCACACCGATTTTTTTTTTAAATTCCTTGTTTTTTTAATAAATGATTACAATATTAAGACTGGACTTCGTCCATGACTTCCACCGTCAAGTTCAAGGTTATTAGTATCAGAATTCATTATAATCGGTTCAGTCATTTACGGTAAACGGACAGACTTACTTTTAAATTATAATAGTAAGGAAGGAAGTTGAAATTAATTTCGTTCTTTTTAGAATAACTTTGAAGAGAATATTTAAGACGAATTTGTTCATAATTGGAAACTTGATGAGTTTTATAAAAAAGGATTAATTACCTGTTACACAAAGAATTTATAGTTTTTAACGGAACCAATGACGAGTAAAAAAGGTATCGAAAGCTTCGAGTATTATTAAATAATACTAACTTTCATCTTCTGAAGATAAACATTCCTTTGAGTAAGGTCTTTGAAAAAGAAAAATATTTAGCAACGCAGATGTTCTCATTAATGTTGGAAATACTTATTTAAATACTGCACAAAGACGTTGCTTTAATAGTAAATACTTTTGTTAAACTACGATGACTGCTTTATACTTCGCATAATACTCTAATTATATTTATTCAGAATTCAGCTATGCTTGCTTTCGCGTCGTTGAATTTACAATCGCAGATATTTGTAACATCTACGTGCATTTTGTAATTTATTGTCGGTTCGTGAAGATACTTGAGATACGAAATACAGCCGTGGCGTGCATGCTTTTGTTTTGACCGCTACCAAAGCTACCAATATGAAAACCGAAGCCATGCGACATATTAATCAGTCACTCTTCATTAAATTCGGCTAAAGCCTACAAAAGGTATCCAGAAACCTTTTATATTTAACTTAAAATGAACTACTATATTTAACATATACCACGTGATATATACATCGAAAAAGAGACCAAATCAATAAAATATTTGCTCCCTATCTTTTCAATATACATATTTAAATGCATACAATAACAAAAATAACTACATTGTTTATGACTGTACATTGGATTGCGCATGAAAAATGCATCAGCTGTTAATCTTCGTGTGAAAGTCGTAAAAGTAGATTGAGAGAAATGGCTTGCAATGGTGCTCCTAGCTGTTACCGGGTTAACTGGCGCCGAATGTACCAGAGATATACGAGGGTGGTGCACCTGGTCTCTTCTAATACTACTACATACTAATCTTAAGCGTTTTTGGGTAAGTAGCGAAGAAAAAGCAAACATACCAGCAGGTTATTAAAACCAACACCTGTGACTGCATATTAAGTTGCTGTAGTATTTCGTATGCAAGTAAAGTCAACTGCCTGGATAATTATTAAACATCGTTTGTTGATAACATTATAATGTTCTTTTTAACACCAGTTGGACGAAAAATAATATATAATTCAATGTAGATCTAAAAGCCCTTTGTGTAGTAAAGTTTAATTTGACTTATATGGTACAGAGTGTTAAATAACTCACCACTAAGCGTATCATATAATTTCAGGAAGTACTCAGGTCCATAATTATTTATCCGGAAGGTACATTTCACCATTCAATTAACATACATTTTAACGTACAGGTAATACATAATTATAACGAATCGATATTCTTATCGACCTTCTGTAATTCTTAGAATCAAAACTCATTATAGGCCTAATAGCAATCAGAGTTATTGGTTGATGTTTCCTCGAAACTTAGCTATTAATACGGCCTACTTAGTTACTCCAAGCGAATCAACTGATCATTTAGCTCGTTAAATATTAATAAGGCCTTAACGTTGTCAAAAAACGAGTTGTGTGCAGTGAACTAAATACATTTACATTCGCTGTCCACGTTCACATCCTCTGAATTAGCATTTCGCAAACAAGTTGTGACCTATGTTTTTGTATCCAATTAGTTGAACTAGATTTTGTAATTTAACTACATTTGGTTTATGCACGGTTTTGTGAATTGCAAATGAACTAAATTTGGCATGCGTTGCGGCGGTAAAATGTGGCTTATTTATAAAGTTGGTGAGGTGTATCACTAACTATACAAACTGTAAATGTGGTGAGAGATCAACCAAAGTAGGAATACTTTATTCCGCAGGCGACTTTTAGATTTAGCTTTCACGGGATTAACAGGTGGTATTTTTTACTCTTTTCCCAGCTTTTCGTGTAAGAATTATTTTAGAGTACCTAGATCAAGAAATTCAAATACTAAAAAAGTGTATTAAACAAAACAATCATTTTAAAAATGCGAATGTTCTTTGGTTATTTGTCTCACTTTCAAACGAATTACTTCAACTTCATATTTACAAATGTAAAAAATGTTAGTACCTGAGCAGGTTACAAGATATTTTATCTTCGTAGGATCGAAACCACGAAACCACGGGTAAAGCTATCTACATAATGCCCATATACTATATTATGTTTGTCGTAGCCAAGTAACTTAAGAAGCCGTTCAATTAACAGCCTAGCCTCTTTACTATACGTCACCGTTCAACCAATTTTTAATCAGAAAATATGTGTCATGGCAATAAAACAAGTAATAATAAATTCGTCGATAAATTATATCCGAGTAATCTTACAAGTTATGACTTCACTATACCTTCAGTCAGTGAACGGTAAACTTTTCTTTCCAGCTCTGCTATTTCAAATAAATCCATTCTATACCCAAGCATACCTTAAAGTCGTTAAGCAATTATCCTGAACTTTGTAATAACAAGTTTTATATTCTAGCGTAGCTGATATGAATATTTCAACTTCCAGCTATTAATTAGATGTTAGGTAAGTAATTACAGTTCCTTTTTCTTTAGCTATACCAGTAATTGGTATGAAGGAGTAGCTTTGTTGTTCATGGGAACATAGTACAGACAATGTTAGGAGTTATATTATGTATTATCGAAGTGAGTCTTTTGAATGTTTTGATGTTAGAGGTAATCTTTGAAACTACTATACTAATATTTAGAATGGTCCGTCAGGAGAATGTAGACGAAGAAAACTCGTTTCTTTAATTTAAAAATATTTTAGACCGTCTTTCTAACGTACATATGTAAATCAAAACCTTTAACCGTTGCTGTGCAATTCAAATTATAAAGACAGTGTAAAAAACTCGTCAGCTTCTTCTTGTCGTATGGTTGGTGAACTACCTAGAATTAGAGTTTCAACCGCCTGAAATGGCTTTACACACCGTTAAAAAATCTCTTGGATGTGCCTGATGCCTCGTGATATTTTCCTTCACCGTTTTTTGCAACTGATAAATTTATAGTACGCACATGAATTCGAAAAGACATTGGTGCGTACTGGGGCTTAAACTTGCGACCTTTGACTTGGCAGTCCAACGGACTCGAGTATCACTGCTTATCTCTCGCTCGTCTGTAATAATACTTGTTTAGTTCAAGAGTGATTACGCGATGTAATTGTCTAAAAACTTTTTTTATGACAAAGTCCGGAACGTCGTTAATTGGTCTCGAGACAAGCTGTAACATTATTATATTACCTTGCTGTCGACTTTAATTATGTCAAGGTGATTTATATTCCATGTTTTTTTCCTTACGAAACCGAAAGATTTTTAAAGTGTTTGTACATACATTGATTAGTAGCAGTTTAAAAAGAAAATGGCGTGATGGCTTGGACGCATGCCATATGTGTTCTCCTGACCAAATTTCGGTCACGGTCTGTTTTATTTGAGATTAGTCAACTACGCAGGAGATATTATTGTACTCACTCTCATAGACCGCTGGGACGCAGACCGACATGACCAGAGCGAGATCAGGTGCAGAACAAACGGCTTAACGTGCCTTTCGAAGCATAGACCATACAAGACTGGAATAAAGTGACGAGCGATAGAGATGTATGCAAGAGTCAAAGTTCTATTCTACTTATCTGTAGGTCAATTATCATAACTTAAGACGTTCTCGAACAGTGCAATAGCGATGTGCTTTCGATAAACATCAACGATAGTAGGTACAAAAATCGTTGGTTTTATCGAAAGAACGTAGCTATTGTACTGCTCTTAGAACATCCGAAGTTTCGAGAACTACTAGGCACCATCCCACTGCACTGCAAAAGCCCTGTTTGGAACAGTAAAGATAAAATATATAGAAATACTACTGTATCGACAAGTACACCCCGAGGTCATCTAGTTTCTTGTTTATTGATATCTGCCGTGTCAAAGTGTTTGTGAAAACCTATTTCCAGAAGTAAATCATTTATTTATTCAATTGTATATACAATTGACTGGCAGACAATCAACATTTTACGCTCTTTTAAATTTGGTCGACAAATTAAAAAGAGTGTATAATGTTGAACTCTACCGGTATTTGCATTGATTGTATTTTCAGAACCTACAATATTAATAAACTTTTGTACCGGTTTTTTCTCGTTATTACCTGGGGAAACGTGCATGAAGTTCACTTATCACACTGACAAACTTTAATTACTTTAGCATATTAACAAACTTAATTATGTATTTTATAGTGAAATAACCACATTGCAGTAGATGTAACTGTTTGTTATTTTTAACCATTCAATATGCGGCTTGTAGTAAATTATTAAGTTCACCTTATATAAAGTAATTGATGATGACCTAATTGGCGCAGTGGCTAAGCGATTTGACTGCTGCGCTAAGGGTTGAGGGTTTGATTTCCGCACGGGGTAAACATTTGTGAGATCCGCAGATGTTTATCCCAAGTCTGGGTATTTGTGTCTGTGATATTTCACGTTTGTGAAACGCACCCACGATACAAGAGAAATTCCTAATGTGGGGCGACATTTTACTAAAAAAATAATTAGTCCCTATGCTAACATAAAGGCGTTTAACGAGCTAAACCTAAGCAAATACACATGTAAAAGTAAATTCCCTTGTACGTATGTCGAATCGCATTTGATTTCTCCAAATTGGGGCCAAACAATAGTACGATGTAAAGCCTAAATCGGATTTCTCGCCTGGTAAACACAAGTTCTCGTATCGATGTCAACAAGCCGATGCTCACCCGGCCGCTGCACCTTGTTCTTTGCCTAAGTGCCTGAGACGGCAAGTTATGTTCCTGACGACACCTTAACAACAGCTCGAATTCCTAGCGGAGGCTGAGACTCAAGAATTCATTAACCGCTGGCATCTCATTCATAATGTGTGTACCTATGTATAGCATGAACTAGCAACGTCTTTTCTATGAAAGTGATAATGTGTAACTGAAAACATACTTTTTGCAAATCTAAATATATGAAGTGCCTCGTTAGTCTAGTGATTGCTAAGCGCCACTGCTGAGCACGAGATCGTAGGTTTCATCAGTTCCTCATTTCGCCAGTTATGTTTTAAATCCCAATGTAATAGGGGGCGAGCCTATCGCCATCAATCGGGCACAAATCCAGACTCCGTGCTGCTACTGAGAATTATCTAAAGAAAAAACCCAGTAACACTTTGCCCGACCCGGGATTCGAACCCAGGAACTCGTGCTCAGCAGTCGCGCTTAGCAACCACCAGACCAACGAGGCAATCTTGTGTATATAATTTGAAACATGAAGGAATGACACGTATTTTAACTAAAACCAGTATACTTGGTTTTATAATAGCAAAATTTCATAACATTCAGCTAAAATGTTATGAATTGTTGCCATTATAAAGTTGGAGAAAATCTCATTTCATAATGTTCTAAACAGACCGGTGCGGTACTTATAGTGTTTCATGTGGTATTTTTCAGTAACATATATTTTTTTAAATGAAAGACAAACAACCTTTGTCCTCTATACGATAGATGTTAATAAACGAGAGGAATTTTAATATATTGAGTTCGGTTCGTAGCCGCCTACGAGTGACTGCACTCTACGGCGTAGAGTATCCACATTGCGTAGCGTAGCGAATTAACCTCGTACAATGATTTAACCGCTTACGTATCGTCATTAATTGGTTAATGAGAAAACACAACTATATTGGAAGCTACATTTCACTAAGCAGAACGTATAATACTACATATACGGATAATATTCTGCGTAGTTAAATTGTAGCAGCCTACGAATCTTTGCACTCTACGGCGTAGAATATCAAAAGGCGTAGTATCTTATTACAGAACAATAATTCAACGTAAAGTGTTGAAAACACAACTATAACGTATGTTACCAATTAGAAAGTTATTTGGATACGCAGGGTAGGTGTGGGTTCAGATTATTTTAGTTTGATTCGTAGCAGTCTACGAGTCAATGCTCTCTACGGCGTTGTACATAATTTACCGTAGCACTTGATTTATTATAACGCCAATGATAATTATTCAGTGAGGAACCCAACAATTTTATATGTACAGGTAACCAAAATGTTTATTCGGATATTTAGTACGGATTTCCTTGTTGCTAAGTTTATTATTTACTAGCTGCGCCCCGCGATGTTAACCGCTACATTTTTTCGGGATAAAAACTAACCTATGTGTTAATCCAGGGTGACAGCTACTAGTGAAATTTTATCAAAATCGATTTAGCCGTTTGAGCGTGAAGAGAAAACAAACATATAACACTCACAAACTTTCACCTTTATAATATTAGTGTGAAGTGTTATACCATTTAATTAAAATACAGCATATATATATATATACATAGCTATGTTAAATACTATATGTAGGTATTTATAAGACTGCAGTATAAATTGCACCTTGCACAGTCCTAACTTGAAAGGATGTACATTCAATAGACATACTCCGCGTCGTAAAAGCAACGTGTACCTACCCTTTAGTTTCTATATGAATATTAAAATAGATGTTCGTGAAATACGAAGCGTTTATCCATCGCCGGTCGGTCGTACATTATAATCAGTATTCTCGGATTAGGTAGCAGTGTTAACAGTACATATAGCTATTATTTATAGCAAGTACACGTAAGTGAGAGTGTCATGGTGGCCTAGTGGTTGACAAACCGAATTTGTATGCAGGAGATTGCCGGTTCAAACCCAGGCAAGTATCAATGAGACTTTTTCAATGTCATAAATACTTTCTTAGATATTCTAAGACACCACTGACTAATGGAGACGAAAAACATCTTGAGGAAACCTGGATTTATTTTTCTGAAATCACCAACCCGCAGTGAGCTAGTGTGGTGATCGATGCTCAATCCTTCTCTATACGAGAAGAGGCCTTTGCCCTGCAGTGGACAGTTATAGGTTGTAATTACTAATAACTACACGTAAAGATTTTATAAGCAACTGCTCGCATTAGTAAGGCTCTTATCATAGATAACGTGCCTGAGAAAAACCTTTATAATCATCCATATATTCAGCCTATCTCAGTCCACTGCTGGGCATAGGCCTCTCCTATGGCACGCCACCGAAGTCGATTTTCTAATAATAATAATTAATTTGTTTATTAAACCACAATTTTACATGGTAAAATAAGGTGACTCTTAAACCAGTTGATACAAACACAAAAAAGTCTCACTGACATAAGACATTGTTGTCATATTTTGAATGCAAAGAGTTTATTTACAAAAAATTCAAAATATCAGCCCTAGACAAATAGAAAAACGCTAGGCGAATAGAATTCTAATAGAATGATAAATGTACGGAAATGACATAATGTTGCGACTACGAAATCAATAGATAATATAGGATACGTTTAGTACGATATCCCACCGTAGTAACCGCAACATTAATTTTTTTTTGAGGCACATTTTTTATACATAATTATCGATAGAGAAATTTTTATGTAAGGTTGTCCATTAAAAATTGGCCGCAATACGTTAAAAACACGAGAGACATTTTTTTACATGAAATTACGTTCATATGTTTTTAAAATAAAATATGATTTAAATGACTCGGGCTCTTCTCTTTTTAAATTTAGGCAAAACTACGTCAGCTCCATATATTTTTCATTCTGTTCGTCTAGCGTTTTGTCTAGGACTCCAGCATTATAGTTAAGGTTGGCAATAAGTCATTGTAAAATGGTTCATGTTGTTTCATAAACGCTTTATCGTAGTTATATAACGTACTTATTTCAGTATAAATCAAACACAAAATTGGTACTTTTAAGTCGGAATTTACATTATTATGCGAGAAACTATACAGTAAATTTTAGTTTTAATGTCTACTTTAATATTAACAAAAATAATTATAATTTGATTCTACTCTGTTTATAAATAAGAGTCGAAGTACAATTAAGAGTCAAAAATTGAATTGCATGAAAAAAAATGTATTAAAAAATATTTTGAACAGAAATATTCAAAATATACTCGATATTTTAATAAAACCGGCCGTATGGAACGTAAAACACTGTTTAATGATGTACGTAAGCAGTATTAATTTTGTATTTACTTTATTTATTATATTATTATTTTTCTGTGACCATACATATATAGTTTACCAAGTATATAGTATATTAGTAATGCCAAGAGAACATATTACATCTTTCATTTCTTGTCAGTAAAATTAAAGTGCATTTGTTTTCGTAATAATGAAGTACCTTAAAAAATTACCCTTACATGTATTGAGAATTTATTTAAGTGACCTCATTACGAACGGTTTACAAGTTATTAAGTATTTAACTGTGTTTCTCGTTGAGCAATTTATGTAAAATCTTAGAGAAATAAATGTTATATTATATACCGTACTTATTCTAAGCAAGTTAAACGGATTATGCGGTAACTATAGATAGTTACCGGTTCTCCAATATACTGAATACCTTACAGCGATTACCGATGCGTTTGCTAATCGCGGCCATACAATATTAACGACCATAAGCTTCAGCGGCCTATGAGAAGGGGATAGGCACTAATAGGATGATATAGCGGCGATAATGGTCCTGATCTTGTTGACTCAAGAGCGCCTAACCATAAAAGTCATTCGATCCGTTAAGAATAATGTCCTCCTGACCGAATTTTGGTGACGGCGGCCATTCTTAACTGAATCTAGACATTTACGCACTACTTAATATAGAGGACAAGTGAGTGTGTCCACATAAGTACACCTTTGTGTCTATACTCTGAGGACCTAAGAGATGAGGCGCAGGAACGCTAGCTCGACATGTTCTTTTAAGTACGGAGAAGTCCCGATTACTGAAGAAATGGAATTCCTTCGAAGTCCGATCGCAACAAATTTCGTTTCATCTTGCAGAATGATTGACAAAAACGGTTTATAGTTAATAATATTAGCCCCTCAAAATCCCTATTAATATTATAAACGTTAAAGTTTGTAAGTAGTGATGGATGTTTGTTACTATCTCACGTAAAAACTACTGAATGGGTTTTAAAGAAACTTTACAATAATATAGCTTATACATCAGAATAACACATAGGCTACTTTTTATCCCGAATAAATGTAGCGGGTAACACCGCGGGGCGCAGCTAGTGTTATAATATGCAGTGATATCTACTATACTGAAGTACCATTATAGTTCCGATAAATGATCGTGGGCAGACCATTATGAATCAAATTTATCGTGCACCAGAATTATCTGACAAACCATAAATTTCATTCATAAATAAACCTTACCCGTAGATCGTAGAAGGCTACCCTGGCAATGCTTAAAGCAGGGAAGAGGTTGCCATAAACAGTAACCATTCTCCAAGACAATATGATTTATAGCTTTAACGAATGAATAAATGATGGTGTGGTCTTCTCCATCAAAGGTACTTCATCTAGAGGTTGCTGATAGGACAGAACTAGAGTCTCGGCTACAACACATTAATTGTCCGTAGATGGCGATGCAGTGCAACTATTGACCTGAGCAACAGTTAACATAGATTGTAGGTATACTTCGTACATATGGTACCTGTACTATTAGTAATCTTATTAGGCACAGAATATTCTATCTAATTATTAAATCTATAAAAAAACTATCTACCGAAGCAGAAAAATATATATATTCTCTACGCGATTTTTATGAAAATTCTAATATAATACTTACGAATAGCTAGTTATTAATTAATCACATCACAAAATCCACTACAATTCAATCCAAAGTTTGGTAACCGTCTGATTGTTTATAAGAAACCGTAATTTTTGTTCAACTTCATCTGTCACTTTCAAGCTTGCGGTTCACTGGTGGTAATAAACGGGAGTTGTGGGACATTTTAAAGTTAGCGCACTTCGCAGATGAGGGGGAGAGAGTGGGGCGCGGCGGGCAGCGACGCGGCCACACACCTCGGCATCCGAAGTGGGACTGAGTGAGCGCCGGCCCATAGGCTGTGCAGTGGAGCCGCGCGATCGACGCTTCAAATTATACCTTTCAGGTATCCACCTTATCTCCCCTTCAAGGTCTTATCTCATCAACTAATTAATGTGCGTGCCTCACTCATTTATTAGTTCTATCTTCACATCAAATAGTACTCGTGTTCGAGTATTCCTGTTACATTGTTTTCAATCGATGATTTTAATTTTAATTAAGTTGCCAAGTGCACTTAATTTGTGCACAGGACAATATTGAGATACTTGACTTGGCCTAATTTCACTTAGACAGTTGCGTAATTCGAGATTAATAGAACTTCCTTTGACGAAGGTAGGCGACTGAAATTGAAACCGAGTTTTCAAGTAAACGAGCAGTCACCATCACTTTGTTACTGTGGTCATCTTCGAGGGAACTTGTTTTATTAATAACTTGGTTTGATATTAACGAAGTTAGGGCTGTATTGTTGGAGATACTTCGTTGAACGATTTAAATGTTTTATTTTTATGAATATTTCTATACGAGGGTTAAAATATGAAAAAAATGAAAAAGAGTGAAATAGAATTGTATTGCTCGATAACAGTGTAGATTCTGTACCTACATTAAATACTTAGATTTAAACCTAAGATATTAGTTTGACAAAGTACAGATTGTCACTACATTGGTCTGAACATTATTGTCTGATATTTTGTCTATATCTTACAAGAAATATCAAATGTTGTTAAATTCTAAATGTAGGAATATAACTAAGAGCTTTAAATCCTTTACCTTTAAAGCTTAAATTCAAGAGTTACAATTATAACAACACTACGCTTAGTTCCTAAAATAGATCGTTTATAAACGTTTCTGTTTACTCGACTGAACGTGGAATTTAAGTATCTTGAAATGAATACCATTGATAAGGCAAGAGAGTACGTATACTGTAAAATAAATGATCACTTGTAAGTATACAAAACACCAGACAGTAATATATCAATAAAACGTATTATTATATTAGACTCATAAAAATTCTCCCATATTTTAAAATTAGATAAACTTTGTTGCCAATTTCTTTACCGCACGATGCGAAACGCAACACAATAATGATACTTACGCAAGGAGAACACTCTCCTAATCCTATTCACTGGTTGTAGTCAACTGCTGGCAACGTCGAAATTTAATCACAGAATATAAATGCACGGAGATAGGATGTGCAGAGTTTTATTCGATCACGTCGTAACAGATTGCGTGAGGGATTTGGCATCAAAGTGGAATTAATCCTAGTTCGCATATCTTTCACTCCGGAAAATTAAGTACTTTTACGTAGATATACGGTAGTGAATGTGCATATGTGGTAATTTGAAAAGTGATCTTCCATTTGCACTTACAATTTGAAATTGTCAGACTTACCTAAAAGTACTACATTAGGGATTCGGTCTTTTAGAGGATGTTAGAAAAAACTGAACCGTGATAGTATAGTTTATACCTTGTTATTGGTAGCAAAGCATATTTCTAATATGGGTAAAAATTGTGCTGTTATTTAACGTCTTTAGATTTAAGCTTAGCATGGGCAACATGCAAAAATGACACAACAAGTCATATGGTCTTTAACCGACTTCAAAACAGGAGGAGGTTATGTATTCGGTGCGCGTTTTTTAAATTAGCTAGCCTAGTTAGTATTATACAAGTCTCGTTTCGTTTTAGTATATGACACAAATTGGCAGTAAAAAAAAACAACTTGCAGTATCAATGCATTATGTTACAAAATCCAATAATAAACCAGAAATACCCATCGCAAGCGCCATCTTAAAGGACGGCGCAAGGCGCTGCCCGTCTATTAACGTTGTTTATCATAACTTTGCTAGTAATTAAACGTCTAGTTAGTGCTAACAGTGTGTAAGGTTCTAGGAACGCATGCTACGAGTAGGCGATGAATACGTCTAGACAACATTGTTGGTAAGGGGAGTCTCAGAGTACGTGTGATTGTACCTCCGGTTACTAAGCTTGGTAAAAGTGTTTTCTACTTTAGATCGGTAGTCGACTGTGATAATAAATTGTGAAAGCAAGCTCATCAAACACGCACAGTTGAATATTATGTGTATGATAAAAGTATTCCTCGTTTTTTATTATAAATACCTAGTTGAGTCTACGCTATTTTTTCACTAAAGGTGACTTCGAAATAGTTAACGGGTCTTCATCTTTATTCATGAATTCTATTAGATTGTATATAGTAATTATAAGTACTGGTAGGTACAGTACCTATTAACAGCAAATAAATATAATTTAAATTCAAATCAAAACCAAACAGATTTCAATATTTTCCGCCTTATTATATAAACACCAAAGAATTATCAATATAAAAATCAAAGCCCTTTTGAAATACACCCAAAAAGTTAATCAATCGTCATTTAATTTGTCGTAGATTAAACAAGCCCTGCGGTAGTCGATTTTGATTAAGTTGAATACACACAGTTGACCCTAACCCTTTCATTTGGTATTCTACAGGCGGCCGTAGATATGTACGTGGTGACGTGTACGTTGGCGCGAGTCCCTTGGCAGCGCCGTCTGTGCAGCATAACGTTACCTGCATGTGCTTATGTAATTGTTTGGAAAACTCCGCGTTTTGGCTCACCGCGGAAGACAATTTACTTTGTATGGAAATTGTGTTTGGTTATAAATATTTTTATAGCATGTCATTAAAAAGTATATTGTTATGTTCTTTGTATGCTCGAATATAATATGGACACATATTTCGAACCTATTCTGTTTTATAAATGTTTATCTTCAATTAACCTGTTATATAAATCTACATTGATAATTTACAGGTAAAACATGATATCGTCGGTAAGATCGCCATATACGAGTATCTGCAGCGACAGGCTATAAGAGAATTGCCTTCAAACGCCATACTAACCCATTTATCTCATGTTGTCTCCTACAAAGAGACCTAAACATTGCGGCTGAAGTACAGTCGTGTTCACATTTAGATTACTTTGTTTACTGCAGAATTGTTTGCTACCCCAGTGTTTTATAATACGCCTAATACAAAAGGTGAAGTCGGTAAGGTACGTCGGAGCACCGTCAAATAAAGTGCACATAATTGTCAAGGTGAGTGGTGTGCGGTACAGTCGCAATTATTTACCGGCGAGACATAGGGGAATGAAGAGGTCTTGAGGCAACGCCAAGTGCGCTCGCCTCCATCCACGCCGACCGTGTTAAGAACTACCTACTCGCACGTATTCATAAGCTTTTATACATGTGCTTCTAGTTTTCTCACACGCGAATTTTATTTTAACTTCACTTTTAATTTGTTTTCAAATTATGTTTAACACGCTAGGCAATTTGTTTGAGAACTTTTTTATGGTTAATAGAAATAAATGACGTTGCATGATGGGGTTTCGGTGCCGGGCAAATCAAATGGACGTGTTGCTCGAGCTCAGTCCGTCGCCGAAAGAAAACATTCTAAAGGTTTGTTTTATACTTGTTTGGTTTGTGGACTACAATGATCTATTTTCTCGCTGGACCGGAAATGAAAGAAAAATATAGTGTATCAAGAAAAATATAACTTACGAGTCTGTCTGAGTAAGGTTCTTAAGTAAAAGTATATGACGATATGTTTGTGGGGCGGTCTCCATTTATTACTTTTTAAATGAAGTATTCACAATTATACATGTTGAGTAGGCGTAGATATAGTACGTTAGTTTTATATTACACTAGCTGCGCCCCGCGGTGTTTCTTGCAACATTTTTTTGGGATAAAAAGCCTATGTGTTAATATAAGGTGTCAGCCTCCATCTGAAATTTCATCACACTCACAAACTTTCGCCTTTATAATATTAGCGTGATAGTGTGATGTCTAGTACAATAGGTCTGGTTTTGTGTAGCCATAACATTATAAACACGATTCTCTCTATATTGTTCCATAATTGGGCTGTTACCTACCCAATAAACACATCCATATATACATTTACGACTTTAATAAAATAAGGTTATATGTATTTTCACCAAAATGTGTTGATAGTGTTGACTTCCAATTAAACGAGATGCAGCTGAACATGTTAAATGACGTTTAAGCGTTTACTTAACGAATTATGAAACAAAGTGCGTCATATTTAACCATGTTTCAGTCCAATTACGGTATAAGCCTTTCTGATAATCAGGAACTTCAATTTTAAATTGTAAAAAAAAAACTGTTCTGCTTGGTCTCGCGTAGGTAGAGTAAAATTATAATTTAACGGTTTTAATTAGTGCCCGCCGGCCGCTAAACGTTCGCTTCTTTTTCTCGGTTAAACGATAGGTAATATGAAGAAAATCGGTGTGAGAGTTTTATCATTTTTAACGAGACATGCAAATGGCAAACTGTCGTTCATAGTGGCGTTCGAAGAGCGAGGCCTTTGTTCAACAGTGGACGTCTTCAGGCCAATGAACCAAACATTTTGTTTTTTGTTTAACCCTTTAAACGCAACGACAGTCACCGGCGACTGTAGGTACACGATAGTTGTTTGTGTTTACTGCATAGCAGTAACATAACATCTCCTTTAGATATATACTCAGGTTAAAAACCAAATCATATCCCCGACAGAACACTTGAACAGATCAGCAGTTATGTTTGTAAAATTTGTTTAATTATGGAACTGAAATAAAAAATATTTAAATATTCGATATTTTCCATACAGCTTGTATACAAAATCTTTGTTTAGTTTTAATATCTAGGCTTATTTAGCAGCGAGCGTTTATTACGAGATAATCGAATGAGTATTTAGCTAAACGGCTGCAAAAGACAGATTAGATGGGTGAGAATGGTAAAGGTACACTAACCTTCGGGGATTCGGGCTGCGATATTGTATTAAATCCGTCAGTTGTCCCAAAGTTGGGCAATGGCATCTCTGTAGACCAGTTACGTCTGTGTACTCTGTAGGTCTCTATTGTCGGTCGCTTGTCTCTAATAAGGGCGCGTTTATGACGACTTATCTTCCCGCATGTTGTTCACGTATTGAAACAAAAAGGATACCATTTCTCACTGCTGTGTCGTATCATCGTGTCGCTGTATAGACAGAGATATATCTGTCTGTACGGAGATATGTGGTAGGTATGGTACAACAGCTAATCTTGGCATTATGCGCTAAGATACGTGAGTAAGCTCGCACGGAAACGTAATTTGTACGACCTACTGTATGATTTGTTCTGAGTTTGCGTTTCCGCCCAGTTGTGTTTTGTGTCTCGATAAGTTTATAATGCGTTATTATAATAAATAACAATTGAAAATTGTTTTATGAATAATTGAATGTTGTTTCTTAGGTATTTTAAGACACCACTGACTAACGGTGATGAGAAACATCGTGAGGAAACCTGGATTTAATTACATGACATCGCCAACCCGCAGTGAGCTAGCGTAGTGATCAATGCTCAATCCTTCTCTATACGAGAAGAGACCTTTGCTCTGCAGTGGGACAGTTATAGGCTGTTATTATTATTATATATAACGGTCAGTCATTGGCTCATGACGCTTATTTCTCATCTATACTTTTTCAGTAACTGTCGATTACCACTTATTTCAAGACTGTCCAAAAAAGGAGTGTAATGTTTTTTCACTTTAATTACGAAATATACATTCGCCCGTTTTATATCAATTGTAAGAAGCAATCATAACATTCTTTAATCCAAGCCAAGCTTATTTCTCTAAGATATAAAGCTTACTTTAACAAACGATTTAGCTTCAGCTAATAACAAAAAGTATAACAAATAAGCAATCTATTTTGAAACTGAGAGAAAACGATTTGTTAATGTCCAATGGAACCTGCCGTCGCTCGGTCGGTTTCATAAAATACCTAAAATTCTATTCTATTGTAGTTTTGCTCACTTACCGGGAAATATATTGTTATAGTTTAGTGTATATACACATACATACTCTATTCGAAAGTTTCATTCTCTCTAGTAGTTTTGATCGGTTAGGATTTGCTTTGTGTGTGCATATTGTTCTGGGGATTTGCTATTGGCCCTATTAATGATTCGTTTTTGCGCGTTTCTGGCGATAATAAGCCATAACACTTTTTTCCAATTAAGAGTTTATGAGAAAGTATAATAAAGTAAGCCTATAAGTACACTCACTGTTTTTAAAGCTTATATTAAAGTCCTATCAAGAGTGTATATTCAGCATAACAATTCTTGTATCTGAGGCGGTAAAGACTTAACAAAAGGTTTTATTATCATTTATATTATTTAATTTTATTGCAACATGAATATTAAGACTCATTATTTATAAAAAATCTGCCGTTGTCATCAAAACAGAATTCGCTGAGAGAAATTGCCTATAAAGAACTCGTCGCTACATAAAAATATTGTTATTGCTTATTTTCATTTTGCTCGTATTGCAAATGCGGGCATGGTAATTTGTTTGTATCGAAACTTCACTGGGTTTTGACGTTTTATAGGTCGTAAACGGACACGTAAGTGACGAAGTTTGGACCTTTTAAAAGTAAATTATAGCACTCTGTACACTCCAGAAAGAACATTTCTAAGCGATCTATCTGTCATATACATTGATACTACAATAGACTTTATAAAGTCGTAATACAGAGATGACAGTCGAGTGTAGAATTACGATGGCTGGCGGCAACAAAAGTTGGAAAGTCTTCGGCGACCCTCGCGGAAGTACTAAACTGAAAACTTTTACGATCGTATACATCTTTGTAACTTCATTTAATATTTCACAAACAGTGTCATAGAAAAGCTTTACTTCAAGTTCATTTCTAGCAAGATATTTTAATTTAGCCGCGGGGCGTGAAGGCTGTGCAGTGGAAAGATAATAGCGGTTCTTAAAATAAAGCCTTTGTGTCATTATTCTGTGTGACACAGCGCTACTGTGCCGCACTTGACGGCGCGTTTGCCCGCCGCGGCGATGATTCGGCCGAGTTCTCCTTTCCCCCGGATACACCCGAATATTGTGCAGTTTAAGCGCTGTAACAGGAATATAACCAACTACGAGAGTTAACATCACCACGGTTATATTAGCGTTTAACATGTGGCAACTGCTCGTAATTCGTGTCACTATTAGAAATTGCTTTGAGCGTTCAATTTCAGTGTTGTAAAATAATGTCAGTGGACCTAAATACGGAGCATTTAGGTCCGTTGAATATAGTTGATTCGATTAATTTGATAAGTTACAATTTGATGAATTCTGCAAGGGACTCGTACATTTGGGATGGTATTTAGAAATGTATGTAATGTATAAGTATCTAATGCAGCTATAAAATATTTTATTGTTTTGATAATGTAACATCTAAATAAAGTTAATGTCTTGGAAACAGTGACAGAGTGTTTCAACGTTTTAATGTTTCAATTTACACATTAAGAGGGTACAGCATAAAGTGTAGGTTTAATTATAGCAGGCACACAATTTCACATAAGGCATAAAATATTGCAGCAAAATAAACTCTGCGATACACTGAGCGCAAACATTAGCGCGATATGTGACTGGCCTAGTGACGTTGTTGTTATAAAATTTATCGCATCGGCTCTCCGATATAATTTACAAATGGCATTCTCTATTTTTAACGATGGAATCGCACACACGTCTGGCAAATTTAAAACACTCGTAAAATTCAATAAAGCGTATTATTGCAGACGTTTGTAAATTATGTTAGTGTTCAAATTGTACGTTTTACGTGAATGTAATAGATACGATTTTATATCTAACGATAAAATAATAAAATGGTGTTTAGTATTGAACGGCCATGTTGAATGTTAAACGTTAGACGGCCCACTTTTAGGTTATCTATTTTTGCTTTAAGTGGTCCTTTGATAACGTAGTCTTTATAACAATAAATAGTCTGCAATATATTTTACAGTCTTAAATTTATTGAAATATTCGGATTTTAGTGAAATTACTGACATTTATCAAACTTAATAATAGATCGTAAAATAAGTAAATGATTTTCGCTATTATTAAGTGTAAGCTTTAAACTTTGTATATATTATTGTGAAAAGGTTATGGAAACTAAAATATGGCTCTAGTACTAATTTAATGTGATAAAATAAAACTAAACATTAGAATGGAATAGAATAAATATACTATATTATTACTTAATTACCAGCTTAAAATGCAATAATATATTATTGGTGAGACAAGCTAAGCGAAAATAAGTAAAATTACCAACGTTATTCAAACACCGCATGAGCCTGTGACGTCACTAAGGTGTATGGATCCCATGTGGGACATACCATTATCATCGACCTTTTAGTGATGTGAAACGCGACTATAGTGACGTATTGAAGGTCCTATATCGATTGGAGTGTGCATGTATCAGGAAACACATTACCGTATACATGTCACAGGGAAATATATTTTTTCGTTTATAAACTATTGGTTACGGGTATACTATTTCCAATATGACATTTATTGCCAAGCATTGGTTGGTCTGCCGAATATTTATTAAAGCAAATGTATGTAAGGTTGAAGTGTTAAGCGCATAATAAAGAATATACTGATCGATAGCCATACTTATGGTAACATATTCTTAGAATAGTTGCTGATATTTATATCTAGAAATACCTAGATTTGTGACTCAATATTGTAATACAAAAAAAACCAAATACGCTACAGCGGAAACATAAAATTATAAAAACACTATTATAAAAACTGCTTCGTTTTCTGTTACAGAAAATTACCTATATTAGATAGCTTGCCTTTATAATGAAAAAAGATAGCGCGCCAATTACAGGGAACTAACATGATAGAAAAATTCATACGTGACCTCTTTGGAAAGCTTGGAACGTGTAGAACGTAATTACCATAAAGCGTCGTCTTTGCTCAGCCATAAACTGGTATATGGGGCAATAAATTACAAAAGTAAGATCATATATTCGGTTGCATTATCTTACTTTGCGTTGTGTTTAAGTTTGTATTATGGTTTAAGGAATAAGGTTAAGCATCTGTTTAGATACGGAGTTAAACTCATTTTGTACTAAAGTGACCAAATATAGTGCCGACGTAAGTATTCCATTAGATAAGTTTCAATAGTAATCGAAGTGTGGAATGAAAAGTTTGGAACATAGTGGCATTGTGACAATCTAAGGTCAGAACGGGGTCAAGCGGCGCGTCCGCATCGAACGCCACGTCGGCGGAGCAGTCGTTGTTCTCAAAATAACGCGCAGCGGCTGTTCTATATTTGAAGTGTCTCACTACTTGAATAATTTATAAGTCGAGCTCTTCTCGAAGTGCACTGCATTTCCGTAGCAAAGCTCGTTGAACGAAACAGAATAAGTTCGCACTTAACTCAACTATGGAAGTGAATGAAGGAAATCACTTGCTTAGTTTAGGACGAAATAACGAGTTGCTGAACTATTGATTTCGTCTGCACTGGTTTGTTTTCACTTACATATTGATATATTTTAAGCGAGATTTATGAATAGTTGCTTTATGAAAGAGTTAAGATGTATTGTAAATTGACAAATTGCTGTTGTTGTGTGAGGTTCATGAGGAATCAGTCTTATAAATATTTTTGATTATAATACTAATTGTGCTCACACATGGATATTCCAGGAGTATTATGGGTATAAGTCAAACATAAAATCCTATACTCTATACCTTTAAGGATTGAGACTAATTCTGCTTTACTAAGCACGACGCGACCTCTTGGGAAAAACGATGGCACATTTTTTTTTTAAATTATGGTATTACATGCCTTCATCTTCTTCATCAAATGTTATCGCATCCATTAAACTAAAATAAAACCGCTGACCTTTGAATAAGATAAGCGCGCCCACGTGTTACTTTCTTAGGAAACAAGTTTCGAAATTTTACAGTAAGTATTTACCTTTAATGTCATTTTCCTCCGGAGAATTCTTTATGTAAGCAAAGCGACCTGTTTGTTTTACTCCCACGCTTTGCTGATGGCGATTTTAATCCCACGTAATAACAAGCTTACTGACTATTATGGGTACCGAACCCCGGCCTGTTAATAAGAATTTCTGCTAAGTAAATTCCAATAAGATTTCTTAGATTTAACGACAATTAGTTTCTAGGAACTTACGCTGGCTAGCTGTAGTTGTAATCACAAGAAATAATTAGTTAATAAGTCAATTCAAAATATTAATACTCTCGAAGAACTGAGATTTCTATTAGAATGTAATATATTGTGAAGCAGTTTAGTCCGCCTCATCTGTATGAGAAGTATTCTGCCACATAGAATCAACCAATTACAAAGATAGTTGCTTGTAGATATATTTACATAAAAGTTTAACTCGTAACGAGTTTTATATTAAAAAGCTATTAAGGCTTTCAGGTTGGCGATCCTGCAAGCTTCACTACGACCCGTTTCTCTAAGTTTAATCTTACAGCTTATGCGGGACATAAAACTGAACAAAATAAAACTAAAAAAGTAATGTTGGAAGACAATCCGCAGCTTAATTCCTCTGAGCAAGGAGTTTCTATCTCCGTTGGCTACCTCTCTCATTATTTCACAGCAAAATAAATATTTTTGTGTTCGAAAATTCCTTTCCGGATTCCTGGATTCCTTTCTAGAAATAACAGATTCCCGAACGCTTACACCATCTTATTAATTTTCAAACAAGCTTTTGTTTCTTTATGTTCTATATTCGTTTATTTTATGCCGAAGGTGGTTTAAAGATTGGGAAATATTATCGCACGAAAATAGATATGACGCACATAGTGAGTGACGTAAATCAGTATTGTTCATAATGTAATATTATTTTAAGATAAAACCAACAGGGGCAAAGTCCTTTTAGACTTGGAATATTTGTATGGGATTGGTTTAGTCATCGGATAACTTCGTTATAGGAACTTTATCCTAGTTTATCTTGGCATTACGCCATATCGCTTCCACATAAAACTCTTCTCCTCACATAACTCCAATACTCACTGCAACGAAAAGCTCGTTAGAGTATTTAACAGCAACGTTAAAAATGGCGACAGTAACCTTTTTGTCTCGCCCCCGAGGTCAAACAAGCTAAGCTAGAGAGCAGCTATTTGAAAAAATCTTATTACACTTGACGGCGTAAAAAATGAGCAAAAATCAAGATGGAACCTAAATGACAGTTGTTTTGACAACGTCGTGCGTGTATATATAATAATTAGCCGTTTGCGTGACTACAACAATTACCACATTCCGTATAAATGTGGTGGTATACATGCCACTGCGGCTCGGTAATTGTCCAATTACGTCGTTTATGTATCAGTCATTAGAGCGAATACAATCAAGTGTCTGCTCTTGTTTAAAGAAATAATCGTTGAAATTAATTTAAACGCGATAATCAGCAGTTAGGGTGTTCAAATGGCCAATGATAGGCTAGTACGAATAACTGTTTCACCCGCATTATTGCTGAGAACCCTCTCCCGGCTCAACAACCCTCGGCTTGGTTCACAAGAATGTTAGTTATGTGCTACACAGATTACCAACATATGTAGACGAAAAGAAAACAATTTGGTTGGGCAGTGGAACTTTAAATGAGTCGTAGAGTATTTCGTAGCACGTTCGCTACGCCGCAGACGGGCTACGAGATTTGTGTTCAGCGACTGACAGTTCGTAGTAAGATTGATCGCCTTTACAATAATACTTAGTGTAAATCAAAGGTGTCAAAAAGGATTTTATTTGTGTTAACACAGTTTTAAGTGTTTGGATAATAAATGATTTTAGAATCGTTTTTGGTTATATTTCGTTTACATTTTTCTAAGTTAATCTTGAATGTAAATTTTGTATACAGTGATTTCATTACTTTTAAGTATAATTTTAAATGTTTAATAAAAATCGTATCTCTCAGAACCCCTAAACCTAACGGTATAATATTTCGATTTATATTATAACCAATCATTTTAATTATCACAACGGCCTCTTATTACGTATTCAAAGAGCCTAGAAGGTCGCGGTATTCTGTAAAGCATGGCCGGGCGTTTTATTTACTTAAAAGGCGGATTATGGCCGCTCGCGACACTTCCTGCCACACTATTTAATTCAGTCTGCCCTATTTTAAAGGTTTATTTTTGTATTTGAAATGTAAATTTCATAAAGAACGTTTATCACAAGCTCGATGGTTTTGCATATTTATTTTCGAGTGCTGTTTGAAGGTTCATTAACTCGAAGCTTTAGGTTTGAACGGCGCTGTCTAAATATAGCTAAATTATATGGCAGGTGTATAATTTAAATGAAACGAGGTAAAGAGATTTTGTGTGATTTGAACACAGGTACAAGTTAAATTAAGATTTGAGGTAAATAGGTATTACAGGGTAATGTCCCTGTGTTTAGCTACGGAGAGTTATTCTCTAAGTCTTCTGTCTTCGTTCTGTGAAAGTTAGTTAGGAAAAATAAAAGACAATAATTTTAAAAACTAAGCACCTACCACTTCATCGTCGTAATAAAAACTCGGATAGAATTGGTATTTTATGATAAAAATACAATTCATAAGTACCTATTTAATATACACTGGCCTGCAAAACTAAGTATTACAGCTATAAAAATGCAATATCTTTTTAAGTAAAAAAAGGACTGCTGGCTGATAGTTTAAAAAAAAGCTGATAAAATCTCCTATATTTTTTTATTTATTTTAAACCTTCCATAGTTAAGAAACAAATGAAATTTTAAAATTGGAGTACCTACTTAGTTTTGCACGCCAGTGTATATCATATTCATAATAATGTATGCCTGCTAATCATAATTGTACAACACACAATTACCTTTACTGTTTTACTTCAATGTATATAGGACTATAGGTATGGTGGCAAATGTGCAAACTGTGGTATCTAAAGAAAGGCGTACCCTGTACAGTTATACACCGAAGAAAATTGTGTCCAATTCACACTTCACATCACAGAAAGTTTGTGAGTGTGTTTGCATGCTTGTTACCTCTTAACGCTCAAACGGCTGAACCGATTTTGATGAAATTTCATATGAAGGTAGCTGACACCCAAGAACATAGACTACTTTCTATCCCGAAAAATGTAGCGGGTAACACCGGTTGGCACAGCTAGTTAAATATAAATAAACAAACTTTTTGCAGAAGCAGCCGCAGTACTTACTTATGTTTCTCATCTGTTAACAACGAGCGCCGTGTCCGCCGCGACTTTTGAAGAGCTTCTCAACCGTGACCTATATTGTTGAGATCGGACCATGTTTTTCATATTGGAGATCTTAGTTAAAGAATGGTTGCATATCACTAAAACCTTAATGGGAAATAAAGTTAACGTTGTCTAAATTTCAAGTAGTCGCTGTTTGCTTATGAATCCGATCTGTAAGTCTTCGGGCTTATTTATATGTAGGTTTAAAACTGATGTGTCCTAGATTCTTTTGACTTTTGTACTCTGACGGTTATTATAACTCAGTGTACGTTTTCTTTGCTTGTTCGAAAGCTTAGTATTTTCCATTCCATTTTATTCTGTAATGCATTGTTTCTCTATAGGGCCTTAGCTTAAAAATTTTCGCATTCCCTCTTAGCAGTTTAAATTTGTTTTTTTTAATACTTTTCTATATGGTATAGTACCTATTCATATACAAACCTAATCTCAAAAGTACTCCGTACAAATAGTAGTTTACTTTTTATGTCTGTTTCAATCTTATTTTGTCTTTACTTACCTGAAATAAGATAAAATTACTAATGGAACTATGAACGCTGTAAAACGTAAATAAATGAACACTACAAATTCCATTATTTAAAACCAATGTCACTGATTTTCAATATTTATATTCGTTAACAAATTAAAGAAGTGAATTGCTTGAAAATGGGTTGAATCTCAGATGAATTAGCAGAAATGACGTAATCTCCAACTAAACCTTGACTTGACCGAGATAACTCGGAAGTTTCGAGAAAAAGGAGGTTAGCACTTATCAGATAATGCGACTTTCCAGTTGGTAACAATGATAGTGACTCGGTTGTCGTTTAAGGCGAAAACTTTGTGTTGGGGTTTTAAACTTTTTTCGTAAACCAGAATGGTGTGTATCGGGCCACTAAATCTTTAACGTTTTATTGTTGGAGATTGTAGATGTTAAGGAATTTTGAAGTGTTATAAAGTTTTAGTGGGGAGATTATCTACGGAAGTTCTAATCTAGGAGTGTTATTTGAAAGGCTTTTATGTATGACATTAGTTTATATAACACACTTTGGTGTGGTACAGAAAATAATAACAGAAATGTTGCAAGTTCTTGGCTATTATTCAAAACTTATACTAACAATAACATTCGTTAATGTCGTGCATATTATTAATAATACCTATAGGTAGGTATTTTTCGGACTCAAACGGAGCCCTTATTCATGAGCTGGTTACTTCGAAGAGTCGCGAGCCGAACAGTATTAGGGTTCTGATAGAGTCAGAAACTAGCCTATACTCGAATATACACGCGAGTAAAACTGATATATATAGTATATGATTTTTTACGCCGACAATGACACGAGATGAAGGAAGGTAATTATTTACAAAAGTAAAAGTGTAACATTAAAATGATACCTTTATATAAGGATTTACACAAATAAAAATGTTATTCTCACCCTAGTCTTGTCAAAATGTTATCGAACGAATTATTAGCCGCCGCCTCCCGCAACCGACATATCAGCTTTATTTCAAAGGGTGCGTTGATGCCATACGGGGCCCCGTCTATCTCGCGGGGGATAAGGAATTAATCTATACGTTCTTCTTTCATTGCCACCTGATCATGACATTTGCTCGTAATCCGAGATTATACGGCATTACGAATGCGTATTTGTTTTTAAATCCTTCTCTTAAATCTGGGTTAAAATTTTATGACGGAATATGAAGGGTTACGGGGTTTTGTGTTTACCTGAAGTTAGTCTTAGGAAGACTCATTTAGGGTTTAATATGCGGCCGAAGTATTCTAGGCTTTGTTCGTGTTGGCCCGGCTTAACGAATAAATGTTTGATGCTTTATTCAACACGAGTTTTGTCCCAAAATCATAGGACTAATAACAAAATAAATGTAGTTCAATGAATTATTAATGGCCAAATTGTATCCTTAATTTATTGAAATGGTTATATCAGTAATCATCTACGACAATATTGTACCTAATTGTCTACTTAAATATTTATTCGTGTTGTTATCGAGATCGAATAATTTTTTAGGATGTACTTCTGTATAGAATATTTATTTGTATAGAAACAATTTGTTCTAGCTTAATTGGTGGACGATGATTGATAAACATGACATTGTAGGTAATTGTTTATGTTAGGGTTACAATATATCATTAATAGTAAACATTCTATTAAGCTCTACCCTGTTCGAAGAAGTGGGTATATATCAGTCAGCTCTGGTTAATAAATTTCTAGGAATGCATGCATGTTTATAGGTCACCACCCGGGTATTGTTTACATGCCTCATAATATTTCTCTTAATTAGTTATAAGACGACTAACTAAGTACGAAATGTGAACTCGAAGATTTTGAATTAAAAATATTATTCTCGATAAGTTTCACTGTAATATTTACAGTCGATAGGAAATTAGAACGAAATCTCAGTACCTATATAGTTTTAACTATCTAACAGTATACTGGCTTCTCACAGCGCGGCGCGTAATAACTACTAGATCTTAGTCGCTGATACAGTATAGCAATATCGCTCACGACTTATTATTCACACAAATCGTCAAACAAACAGATTTTAACCTGAAATATGCTTTATGAAATAGCAACAATTAAAGTACCCACGAGTAAGTATCACGGATTATTTTATTGCAGGCAGCCATGATTCCAAATTTTGTTAGCAAAAAAGGATAAACGTCGGCCATACATTTCAGCAAATTTAATTCCTAAAAACAAACAAAAATCACTCACCTGGAATCTTAATGTGAAACGTTTCAATTATTCTTCGCATTGTTAATGCAAAGCGCGCGATTATCTGTGGGCCGTCCGCAATTTGTGCTTGAATCATTGACACGGGCGGCGTGTCATGTATCAGGGTGGGAGCATGGAGGAGGTACATACATTTGTTACGGGATGCCGAGTCTGCGAGGCTGCACGCCTGTAATACATCTTGCTTCTGAGGCGCCGCGCGCCGCGCCGCTCGCCTCACCGCCTCGCTACGCCATGAATATACATTAGTCATTACACAATTTACACTCATATTTTAAGAAAAACACGACATCGTACCAAGTCTCCCCTAGCATTAGGTAAGCTGCCGATTCATTCACTTAATTGATTTGCATAGTATCAAGATAAATAAATGTTGCTTGTCCCGATTCAAAAGCCGAAGTTTCTTTTACATCGGTGTTCGCGCGGGAGCTTTTTTCTTTTCCACCTTTTTACTTAAAAGTTACAAAAACTTTTAACTAATTAAATTAATATTCGTAGACCGTTGATTAAGAAGCGCCGGAATGCTTTTAGCGTGAATGTACATAAGCAAGGCGAATTCTGAAAGCACAAAATAATTTCACCGAATATTTGGCGGAAAATATTACTTTTGGTTTGATCATTGCGGATATTCCAATAAGTAAAGAAAATGGTTTTGAAATTGTTAAAACAATATCAAAGGACTTAAAAAGAACATTTAATTTTATGAGAGTTTTTCGAAGCTTTTATTATTGGTTTTCATCTCTCGTGATCATGTTATTTATTTTCAAGATGTTTTTAATAAAATATAAACCTACGTCAAACAGGCACTTAGGATTATTTTGATTACAAATCAAAATCTCTGGAGCTCGAATCTGTGTATTTAATGTTATGAAATCTTAATCCTACACTTATTAAACTAGCACTATACGTAGTAGGTATAGATAGTTTTTATATATACATATAAGCCAAAAAGTGAATACCCATTAAAATAAGACATGATTGTCGATACGATTGGCTTGATTGGCCTTTATACAAATGTTCATCTGATAGACGTTTACCTTTAGACAGGACGTATGTGTATATAAATGTATTTAAAGTCAGTTAAACAGACCCATGGTACGATGTCTGTGTCTAGAAAATAAAGATGTGTCGAGGAAAATATGTTTTAAATAATGGATAAAAGCAAGTCATGCCTCATGCTATATTACAGTCAAGAACTGAGCTTGGCAAGGCTAAGACAAGTAGTGAGCCAGCGACTTGAATGTTAAGTTGGCGACAGAAACAAAACAGTGCTAGTTATTGCACATTAGGGGGCACTAGCGCCTCGGTGGCATTAACGCGACCATTGCAAACTTCCTCCGCGACTTGCGCCGCGCGCCACCGGCCTCTGTACTTAAGAGTCTAATTAGCCGTAAATTGCATTCAAAATTGGGCTCTTGGTCGAGAATTGAGTTTTGAATGTCTAATTTCGCAGAATAAAGGGTGATTGTACCATAATTTATGCGTCAATCTGTATTGTCGTGACATGGAATGGCCATCCTAACGGGCTGTCGATAGGCACTGGTTTTTGAAGACTCAACGTCAGTGTTAATTAGCTAAGTTTAATTTAATTAAATGTCAGCGATATTATTGCCGCGGTTAAATGGGTTTTAATCTGGCGCCATTACTGTCTACTATTTGATGAACTTGCATAACTTTTTTACTTTATGGTATTTTTCCTTGTATTACAGAGAAAAAGATCAAAGGAAAGAGGGCCGTGGTTGCCATGGTGATTGCCATATAATGCTTCATGCCTTAGTTTGATCTCATAACCCTTTTATTGATCCATTTTTTTTCGGTAGGGGGATTTAAGACTCACTTGGGAAGTATGACATGAAACTAACATTTTTGTCACCAATTTAACATAGTATGTCTTGTGGCATGGACCAGCGGTTTATTGATCAAAAAGGCAATTCCTTATCTTACAAGATATAGAAGTAAGGATTGACTTTTTCAAGTAAAATAAAATAATATTATGTGTTAGAAATAATTAATTTAGTTAAGCATTTCAGTATGATACGAACATGCTTGTTAACTTCTTCTCAACATAATATGGACGTCTTCTCGGGGCTAATAAGCATCTCGAAATTAATTTGCTTCATAAAATCAAAGGCGGAATCTAATTTATTGTACCTTTAGCATATTGTTTGACAACAAAATGTTACGAAATGAGTCAAAATTGAATAAACAAATTCAAATTTTCTTGTGAAGGCAACAATATCTGACTCAAGTTTACTGTAAATATAACTAAGTGGGTCTGCTTCACCGGTCGGCGGTACAGGGGAATGATTACACAGAGGACCTTGAATATTAACGTTTCGTACTCATTAAGGTGGAATCATGTATTATGGACAGGGCGGGAAATTAAAAGCAATTTATACGGAACCTCGGCACACCGCCGGGGAATCCGCATATTCAACAACTAACAGGACTACAACGCACACACATTTGTCTTTTTGACGATTATGTAAGGAAGTTATCGGGGTAACCCTTACATGAGCATATGTATGTGTTTTTAGGTTTCGTAGCCAGTGGGCATCCTTATAATTTCATGTCTATCCGTCCCTCTGACCGACCCTTCGTTTGTATCTGGCATGCTCGTGACTTTCTGGTTTATAGTGAAATGTATTCGTTTATAAAAAGTACGTACGTACGTTTTTTTGAGACTTCACTTTACGTTTTTTCTTCAATATTGATTAATATATAATAATGATGTGTGCTTATTATATTATTAGTAATACATTGCAATTTATTTGTTCCCGACGTCCAATAAAAAGTTTCTATGTTTGCCATACGCGTAGATGACAATTACCTAGCTGTAATCAATAAGCTGTTAAAAGTACGAACAATATTAAGGTGATATTTGCCAAGGGTCTGCTCATGTGAACACTTAAATATATGTACATAGTAAATTACGTTTCTATGTAGGTACTCTACTACATATTATGCAGTAAGAGTTAGAAATAAGTTGAGATAAAACTCTCTCCTCCAAACATTTGCTTCTTGTATACAATACAAAAGAAAACAAACTTCGCGCGTGTTTGCCTCATCATATCTTAAGCTTATCCAAATATTGACACCCGTAGGCTTGTAAATAGTTCCAATAAAAATATTTTTGGTTCCTTTAATATCAGCTACTTGCCGATACATAAAAAATATGTTTATTTTTACCGAACGGTTTCCACGCCAAAGAACGTTACAACGTAAACAAACACAAAGGAAATTGTTTTTCGTCTAACAAAAAGAAAGTAAAACGCTTGAAAGTTGAGAGTTAATTTATTTCGAAGTTGTTTGCCAGTAATTTGTTGTGGCTGCGTCCTCGGGGAAGACCGCGCACACTTTTGTTTCACAAACTTTTTCGTGTTACGAAATTCGAGTCGGCTACTTGTGAACTTGTGTGAGACCTTCAGTGTTCTTCTGGGAACTAGACATCTTACCTTTGTTAAAAGGGACCTCATAAACGTATTAAGGAAATTTGAATACGACTACTTGGAACTTTAGCGAAGTAATTGGCACTTTACTTCGACAAATATATTATGAAGGCGCGGTTCTTAAGTGTTATACGATTTATTTATTTATTGAGCTAGCAGATACAATTACTTCAGAATCCTTCGAAACTTCTTTTCTGCAACGTATACAAAAATACGAGGGGCATTAAACATTTTAGACGTAAAAAATAGTTGCGATGGTATCGTTTAAAGGCACGTAAAAACCACAATACTGCTTAAGTAAAGCTGGCAGCTGGCCCATTGCCAAGAAGCACACACTAACCCGTTTCGCTTGATTCTTACAACTTGTGGAAGATAAGCGGCTGATACGATTTATGTCTGCATTTCACTCTTATAATTTTAAATTAAAATATTCTGGGTTTCTAAAGTATGTCCTCATTTGTAAGTAGACCGTTGATTATGAATACAGCAAGTTGTAATGCTACCTTCTCTTATTGGAGAGAGTGAAGTTAGTGAGGAATATTGAAAGTCTAAACTTTGATACATTGTTAGGTTTAATAAATAGTTGCTTGATTAAACTCTTATCCTATTTTTCCTGCTACTTACTGCTTTTTACTGTCTTCGCTAGGAGGCGTTGATGCGAACGGAGGAGACAGTGGAAAAGCAAGAAGAAAGCTATTAGTAGCCTTGTTCTATTCACAAAAGATGCTCTTTCAAAGTGCAAGAGCAGTTATATTTCGATTCAAATAAAGCTTTTCGTATTCGTATCTGTGTACCCAAGCATCGAATGATGCTAGTGCATTTACAGCCTCTACGAGTATTTAATTACATAAAGGTTATATAATCATTTTGACCTGTTGAGGTTTTACAGTAAGCTTATTTCGTTCCCCTACATGTAAGGATCACGAAATTAAATATGAATGTATATAGTCCTGATACCTGCGGAATTTTCTCTGTAATTAATAGTCCTACGAGCCAGCGATTATTATTTATTTTTAATCTAAGTACCTATTAGTTACGTGTGAACAGTGTCTGTAACCTAATTTTTTTTTATAATATGGTATCACGTTTTTTATTAGTAGGCGTTATTTATTCTACAGTTTTTATTATCTTTGCTGATTTTTTTTTTCTATAAAACCTAAAAATAAATCCTACAGCCTCACAGCTTATACGGGAGAGACGTCACGTGGATTTACCAATATTTATATTTAAATGCGGAATGGATGTGTTATCATCTTTATCCTGCAAGTGTGACTGGCTGATAAGAACTTTAAAATAAGTTTATATTAAAAATATATTTTTAAAAAAGGTTTTAGTTCAGCTAGGTTCAAAGTACTAGTGGAGATGAATTGAACAAGCCCAAACATGGTGGGATTGCGTAATTTCATTACACAGTTCTTATGACCACCATCTGACTCCATCATCAGACTAGCTCAAAAGTGCCATACTATTGTATTATCATGAATCACTAACAAGTAAGCAAAAACTCATTTCTATCGGTCAAGAAGAGGTTTTGATTTCGATTGCAAGAATTGACATAAACAAACTAACATATCGAGGGCATCATTCCATAGGGGCGTATACCCAAAAATGCCATTTTTTTTTATTGCATTTTTGAAATCTAGAAGTGCGAATACACAATCTGGCTTGACACCCATATTTTTAAGTCTTATAGTTTTATTTATATTTAATAAAATATAAAGGGCGTATAACTTAAAACGACAAAAATAATGAAAAATACGTTATTTTTGTCGAGCCATATAGGCGTACAGTAGATAATTATCACTTTTCCTAAGAATTTCTTGGTGCTTTTACAATACTAAGTTAAGTTAACCATTACAAAAAGAAAAGAAACCTTATTCAAGTGTAAAATACAGCTTTTGTGTACTCTTATGTTCGTAAGAGCTGGTCTATGATTTAGTATTTACCTCATCTTATGCGATTATCCAGGTCGATTTAAATTGGGTTCAGGTTAGGACTACGAGCTGTTTATTTAATCTTTTCGTTGAATATTGACGTCGTCTCGCCTTATCATAAATTAAAATGTAATTATGGCCTATAGCATAAATGGAACCATGTGTGATTCTAAAAGTCCAGTAATTCTACCTTAAAATATTTAACAAACCTTTCTTACTACGTCTATACTCTCCCTGACATACATCAAGACCTATCGCAGCAATTGTTTTTTTCCAGCATTGTGTTAAGACCAATTTAAATTTGTTATTAGGCAGTTTCACACTTTTGTGCTTTTGGGCAGTTGTAGTATTCCAGCCGATTGAAATGGGTCTTAATCTCTCTACGCTAAACATTCAACTGATTTTTTGATAGATAACACTTTGATTTCATACTTCAAAGAAACGGTTACATTACCTAAGAATATTGTAAACCGTCTTCTTAATACGTATTAAGAAGACGGTTCACAATATGCCCCTTATACTATCCAAAACTCTAGAACGTTCTAGAGTTCTAGACAGTATATGGGGCCTTGTTGAGTAGTAACTGGTATCTCAATGGTACCTGACAGCATCCTATATAGTGGTACGTACTGTACGCAGATATCTAAGCATCCATCCAAGCGAATGCTGGCTAACCATTGTTTTATTTCCCGTAAATACCGCTTTTCAAGAACGTCAACTTATAGACGAATAGTCAAAAAATTGTATTGGAATTAATGTTTTTTGAAATATTGGTGATTTCAGTAAACAACGAGAAAGCATAGTAGAGAACGTAAGTCGAATCGAAGTGGAAGAATACCGTATAAAAGGGGCTCTAAGTTTTACGCCTCTATAGAATTATTGGTGTTTTAATTTGTTTTGTCAAACCATATGGGCGTATAAATTAATTATTTCGAGATATAGGCCACCTAAAAATAATCCAGACGGTTATTAATTTAGTTAAATGTATATCGATTAATTTACCGTCACATTATTTAAGATACAAGTAAGAAAAAAATTATACGCCCCAAAATGTATGGTGAGTTTGAGCAGATACTTTTCTAATATTCGTTACGCCATATAGGCGTAAGGACCAAAAATACCATAAAGACATAAGCTACTTTCACAAAGTTTATACCATGATGTGTGTCACAATAATATATAATTTTCCTAAAAAATTCATTTCGATTAAACATCCCATTAAAAAGTTAGACAGTTTTTTGTTCCTCCTGAAAAGTAGCCAAAATTGGATACGCCCCTATGGAATGATGCCCTCGATATATACACAAACATTCGTTACATAAAAGCTTGTACAAAATAAAGCAATATGTAAAGTATTTTTGTTTTGGCACCCAAGTGGTTTAAGCATCGTTGAAAGCATTTCGGTCACCGTAGAGCGAGGCTCCGACACGCCATTTTTGCATGTCATTATCAACTACATCAACAAAGAGCATCGCGTAAAATCGTACTAAAACCTATAGGTAGGTAGGTATAGTCGTTTACAGAAAACTCCACCACACACACACACTAATTAAAAAACAAAGTTTAGTTATTAGAAATGTTGGTCGTATTTGACAAGGTTTCTTTGAATCTCTAATTAGTTTAATTATAAGTTTACGTGTTGCTTGCGGCTCCTATATACATATAGGTTTGACTGTTTTGTTGATGTTTGGAGCCCTGTAGGGATTATTAACAGTAATTCAACCCTTTATGTACACAAGCCAAGGACACAAAGGTTGTAGAAAAGTATTCGAACTTTAGCAGTATGGATACTCAGTACTTTTAGTCCAAATATTCCTTTGAACACAAATTACAATTTTAAACCAAGGATTAAATTATACCTGTCATGGTCGTTTGTATATAAAATAATAGAGATGTCAATAGACTTAATGCGGGGTTTAGTTAACGCTGGTATGATCCTCGTTTATTGATGAGAGGGTTAATGTTTTAGGTGCACAGCCATCAGTAGGTACTAGAAGTAGGTGTAGGTAATCGATATTATCTTTAGGAATGTTATTTTGTTTGACATCATCCATGTTTTTGTGCCTACAAATAAATTAAACGTGCCTTAATTTTTTATTGTTTACTAGCTGCGCCCCGCGTTGTTACCCGCTAAATTTTTTGGGATAAAAAGTAGCCTATGTGTTAATCTAGGGTATCAGCTACCTCCATATGAAATTAAATTAAAATCGATTCAGTAGTTTTTACCTAAAAGAGTGACAGACATCCATCCATACTCACAAACTTTCACGTTTATAATATTATCTACTTCTTAATACAGTTTGCTCATTTAACAATACCTAAGTCAGATTATTTTCAGCCAGTTCCATTGTTATTAAAACTGGATTATTCTGGACTACTCTAGCGAAACCATCTACGTTATTGCAAATTGTATGTGTGCGTGAAATGCGTGATAACCTCGGTAGGTTTTATTTTAATAAATACCTGTATGTATTGAACCGAAATGGACGGGCCGAAAACTCAATTTGCTAAAAGTAATCGGTTATTCGATGCAATCAGTATTCAACGCATCTCCCGTGCCTACTGTTGTAAACACATTTTATTTCGAGTTGTTTTTATGTACTGAAGGAAATCTATGGTACGTTAGAAAGTTTTTTTTATAAGTGTGCATACACCAATCACATATATCGTTATAACTGCTACATTATTATTATTAGGCTCTATAATGACTAACTTAGTGATATACTAAGTCTATATGTGTACTATTATGGAATGCAATATAATATTGTGCAAATTAGTGTAATTACTACTACTAGATTGAAGGGTGCCGTTTGAATAAAATAACATTAATGAGGTGGAAATAATATGGATTGGTTGTGTTATTAGTTTGTAGCAGTATTAATTTGGATCACGAAAGTATCTATCTAGTGTCAGCAAGAACTATTCTATTCTATTCTAAGATAAAGTATTGTTAAGGAAGTGGCAGCGCCGTTTCTTCTTCCCAGCTACAGCATTGGAAAGTCGTTAAGGGTGATCGTTTATCTGTCTTCATCATCATCAGCCGTAAGACGTCCACTGTTGAACAAAGCTCTCCTCCTTAGAACGCCACAATGAACAACAGTTTGCGGCTGTCTTAAGATATAAAATTAATTTAATAAGCAATATGACTAAATCCATTTTAAAACAATGATTTCTAATCTTCATAGCAACATATCTGCTTAACGGCATTTATGGAAGCAATCAAGCTATTTGTCTTACGTGCTAGTATGAAACCGCAATAATACTGATAGACTGCATCAATACGCCTTTGTTCGCTTATATTTGTGACCAAGTACATTTGACAGTGAGATAAGTGATCCCAATGTGTATTGCAGTCGTGCTGGAAACTGCTGCTTCACCGGTGACGTAAACCGGTCATATTTTACCGAACTAACAGTTGGCGAAAGACGAAGTCTATCTTAGCTCAAGAGCGGCGTGTTACGGTGAATGATAATTTGTTGTAGAGCACTCTAGAGTTCCCTATTTGTTTTGTATTCCTTTATAAAATTATGTAAGTAGTTATTCAACTTAACATTACAATCTTATAGGTACTACTGAAGGTATAATCATGCACGTGTCCCCGAAGTGGTCGGCGAAGTTGCCACCCACGTCACATCGTTGCTCAAACTCATTAGCCTCAATTGAAATCCGTTGCTACTGAGAATTTCCTAAAAGGAAACCTAATACAAATCGGTTTATCATATGTTACGGTTCTCAAAACTCACGTGAATGGTCGCATTTACGACACGACACTTGGCACACCGTCTCTAAAACCTACGTTGAAAAGATAGGTAGGTACATTTTATTATGACCTACAAACAAAAGCATTAATTTACAAAATTCTGTGAAAGATTAGAGATTGTAATTAATTCTACCGCAAACATATCGCCATCATCACGAAGAGAATTTGTTTAAGACAAATTTATATACCCCATTTACCGGTTGAGTTACCCGTGGGCGATCATCGCGCCGCGATTTAACTCATAATTTGATCTTGATCGAACGCGATGTCTCTCAAGTCTATTTATCGGAAAATATGGAGAATGGAAATATTTTATGCCTGCTACGGAAATATAAAATATTTTCTGGATGTATCTTATTGCGGCCGGGGTTCACGCAGTGTTACACACTAATTGAGAAAAGTTAAAGAAACTAATCATATTGTTTAAGTTAAGAACCAACAATGTGAATTATAGTCTGAAATAATCAATACTAAAGGATTTTTTTTCAGACATTGCAGTTAGGAATTCCAGCGGCAAAAATATATAACTTATCTGATAAGCACAAATTCCGATACATATCTGTTAGGATTTTAGGAATACTTAAATTGTAACCAAATAATATACCTACCTAATGTATCGCAAATCTCTCTATTGAAACGAAGTACTTCAGTTACTAAAGCGTAAGCTGACTTGATTTGTGTAGGTGTATACTGAGAGCGTGGCGTGTTTCGCGCGGACCAACGTAAAGCTTGTTGAGTTAGACACGCTTATAGTTGTGCTTTAGATAATGTTCACGAAAGCCGCGGTTTTTTTGCTAATCCCTGATAAACTTAGTTCTGTAACACTCTTTTGTGTAACTGCTACATTATTCCATTTATTAAGGTCTTATTTTGAAAGAGAATGGATAAACTCGGACTGAACTTACCTAAATGTACCTACTGTTTCTGCTAATCTGTAAGCGCAGCGTAGATGAATAGGGACTGAGGTATTTGATTTCAGAGAAGCCTGGCGACTTTCTGAACAGTCGATGCTTTACCCTGAGTAATCTTACATGCACCGCTGAGTCTATAAACCAATATCAGTAGTACAGTCATACCAAACATACCTTTAAGAATTTTCATTTGACTCACACTTTAATGATTAGGCTGGAGAGAAAATATACAGGTATTTTTAAAACCGAAAGCATCATTTGTGTGATAAACACTAGTTTAAAGAAGGCGTTAAATGTAAGTTGTAACTTACACTAACCTTTAACCTTTAGGTTATATAAAAGACACTCAATATGGCGTAACGCGAAGATGTTGGCAACCCACGCACTTACATAGTCTTTATCAATTTGCGTCAATGGCTCCACGTAATTAATTTAAACGTATTTGCCCATAAATTGCTTAAACATTTTACGAAAATAAATTTAGGTACCTACTAGGAATCAATAGGTATATTAAGTGCTTGCAATTTTAATTTTTGCAGCGCGACCGCTAAGTACGAGGTCCTGGGTTTGAATCCCGGGTCGGGCGAAGTGTTACTGGGTTTTTCAGTCAGGTTATTCTCAGTATCAGCACGGAGTCTGGATTTGTACCCAGTTGATGGCAATAGGCTCGCCTACCATTACATTGGGACCTAAAAACCTAACTGGCGAAATGTGGGTTTACTATATGTGCACCTCTAGCCAACCTCCTGGGGGAATACAGGCGTGATGTTATATATTTTATATTATTAAAAGAATAAGTTTTAAAAAAGCGAAAGCCGCAGAGCTAAACCACTTGTCGCTTATGACGACATTATTCAATATTATTCTATAACTTTTATGAAGAAGACTGGAGGACTTTGTGATGAATTAAATATTAAAAGAGCGGTTCATGGGAATACGGACATTGATCACCGCTACAGTTCAAACATACTATTAATATAACATAACACCATGCCTGTATTCCCCAAAGGGGTAGGCAGAGTTGTACATATAGAACAACCACATTTAGCCAGTATATACATACATACATACATAAAGTCACGCCTGTTTACCTGAGGGGTAGCCAGAGACCACGGATTTCCACTTGCTACGATCCTGGCATACTTCTTTTGCATCACATTCCTCATACACGCTTTTCGGTTGAGGGTACTCCTTAGTATATACATAACTATATATTATGTCAAATACAACATACATAACGGCGGTAGCTACCTATTATTATTATTACCTAACCCGTTCAAATGTTTAAATTGGAAACAGTCACCTCGCTCGCTAAACTGGGGAAATAAAAAATTCTTGCACGTGCTATGTGTGCAGATCACACAAAATATATTTTACTAAAAAATCTACGTTTTATAAAAAAAAAACGTATGTATCCAATTAAATGGATTTGAATTTTATGAAAACCGCCGATTCGGTTGCTAATAAAAATAGCCGGGACGATATAATATTTTCACAATTTACGAATGTATCTAATTTTTTTTTATCTGTACTTGTCATTTTTCATAAGTCTCGCAATACAATATCTACTTTATAACAAATATGAGAAAATAAGTCAAGTAACACGCACGTTAAAAAAACTGTTTTCATACTGCTACAGTCCCTAAGAAGGTAAATGTTAAAAATCTACGAAATCACATAGTTTAATCGTCGCTAGCTCAGTTCAGTGCGCTCTAGTCTAAGAAATAAGAGATTCACTTGAAATGAGCAAGCGATTTATTTGCCACTGCGGGCGTTCGCACTGATAAATATGACCAATAAAGGAAAACAAAATGTCCACAAGAGAAATTATTGCGGTGCCCGTAATTTACCTCTTCGTTTATTTCTGTACATTTTTCGTTTCTTTAAATAAAAATATAATTTTATACGACGAGACGGTCAATTACTTTCGTTAAACGGTTTTTTGCTCTTCTTTGTGCTTACATCATTAAGTTATGGACACATTAGATACAAGCGCTCTCTCTCAAAGCCTCATTAAAGAAGATATTTTATTCAAAACAATATTTTCTATTATAATAATAACTTTTATAGTTCTTTTGATTTAATCAAAAATAAATGGCTGAATGAAATTGAGTAGGAACTTCGTACATTTTTTGTGAATATGAAAATTTGATACAGCTGAAGGTTGTATTTTTTTCGGTTCGCGGATACTTATGATATCGGCTGGGTTACCTAATGCTGGCATTGTTTTATTTTACGCTCGTGTGAGTTCAAAATAAAGATATCAAAATTTATTGCCCAAAAATCTGCCGACGCTATTGTTTTGGTTAGGATTCGTTACCACAACGGTAACAATAAAATAGCTGTTTGTTTTGTTAAGCATAAACTGTTTAGTCAGGTTGTCAATAATCAACAATACATTAATGGGATGGTTAGGTTGTTTTGAAATTACAGTATTATTTTTTATAGAAAAAGGATTATCGGAAAACTCATCGTAAGCATATTTTGTACAAGAATAGTCCCTCTTCGGCTTACGGGTAATGGCCTTTGTCACATACTTGATGGAGTCGCGTTTTCCGTCGCTACAATCATAGACTAAGATGGTTTTGGGTCTATGTGGTGAATCAAGTGTGGTGGCGGTTTATATTTTTAGCAAAATTCATCGATTATCTCGATGATTTCTATATCGACATCCCAATTGTGTGACTGTTTTTGTTTCATCTGAAGTGGTGAGGTCTGCTAAAACTTGGCTACGTTCGTTGTGAATATTTGTGTTATCGCTGAAAGCAGCCTATGCAGTAGATTAATCTTTTAACTCGAATATATCAAAACTGGTATTGGTTCTCCCAGAGAAACACGAGCAGAAAATAACAGTATGTTGCACATATTGTAATGCATATCACGTATTCTATAAAATATTGTACCAATATCTACGAGTAGGTGAGTTAAAGTACTGGGGCATTCATCATATGCGACGCTCGATGAGTGTATTTTGGCAGATGTAACATAAAATATAGTTCATGAATAATGTGACACGGTTCTCAGAGCGAGCGAGGCGACGCGAGTCTCGGCCCTCGCTTCCTACTCGTAAATATTCAGGGTCCGACTACCGACGCTCCACGATACATCAAAGTCGTGTCTCATACACAACCTACCTAACATTCCGCTGTGTTTAACTTTGCGACGCCACTACAAAACAAATGAAAAACGCAGAACAAACAGCAAGCGGAAATTAAATAAGAACAGGCCAACAATTCTCTGAGATTTCGCTACATTTATACTCACAAGTATGAGCTCCCTCGCTTATGGCTGAGGATGAGTATTTCAACAAAAACGACTCGTATTTCAGACGTGCGTGTTCATAATTTTAGTAGATACAATTAACTGTCAGTAGATTTATTTCTACTTACAAATTAACAAAGTAGAGTTCTAATAAAATTATGTCTTACAAATTCCGTAATAAGACCTTTATGCTATGAAGTTACACAATTGTCTGGAAAAATAGGAATCTCCGTTGCACTTTCAAACGAATACCGCCCACATGCAGAAATACCAAGACTGGAAATAATTTGCCCCGCGACCTTAGACAGTAAGCTCTCGGCTATTTGTTAACTGGGTCAAGAAATCAAGGCTATGAGTCAAGTCAAGTCAAAGAGCAAGTTATAAATAGTACATATCGACATGTTAGGTTTAAAATTGCGGATTGTGTCACTAACAAAAAGAAGAAGTACAAGAAAACGAAATATAATTTTCTCAGTAGTTCACGTGCTATGCCTTAAATAAAATAAACGAATATAGTAGTTTTAATGTGGATACGCTTAGAAAAGGTCATTTCATGTCTCTTTAGAGACGTTCTATATGGCTATTAGGCACGTAGTACTCGCCTGCAAATTAGGTTATACGATTATATTGCAAATTATTTTATCAACCATGAGCAGAATCAGCTAAAAATTATTTTGTGAATGTATGAACGAAGTTTTATCCGAAAGATAAAATCAATGGCCATATAAGTATTTCTATGTAAAAAAATATAATCTCCATCTTAAGCAGAAACTACGAGTATGCCTACCGAAGCATTTAAGATTTTAACTTTACAATTGTAGGTCTAATACCGTTTTCATCGCACGAAAGAATATTCATTGGGGAAGGTTAAGTCCAATGTTTTAGGGTCAAGAGCAAAGTGCGTGAACGGAAGAGAGAATTTTACGTTTGCGTTTTGTAGGAAACCCTTTTAAAATGTATGTGACCGGAATAGTCACATTTCGCCACTAATAGAACGACAAACCCTATTGATATCCACATCAAAGTAAAGCGATCAAAGCCAAGTTATATTTAGTAGGTACGTATTTATCAGGTCAGAATATAAATCAAGACAGTCTAGGTAGGTACGGTCTATATTTATTTATAGTCAGTCTCTATGGTACATATGTATCTGCTGAGGTTTGTTCACGTTTATTTGCACTACCTACATCAATACGCACCAATTGACATTGCTAAGACACGACATGCATCGTAAACAGGCGTAAAGACTGAACATTCAATATATTATGGTTAGCGTATCGAAATATCGTTTAATATATCCACATTTACTTGACCGTGTATGAACCCGATGCGATCCGAGGTGATAACTTTCGGTGGATTCAATCAAATCAGTTAAATGTAGCTGTAAATTGGGCAGTTCCACTTGAGTGATATTGAGTAATGGTGGCCGTGTCGATATTGATGGGCGGGCCTCGGGCGCGCGCCGTATCTCTTCGCTGACGTGTTAATTTGTCAAAACCCGACGTCATAAAGAAAAAGTTAGAAAATTCACACGTGATGAGTCTGCTACGAGCGCGTTCAATCAGTTACCTAAACCTATCAAAAGCTAAAACAGCCAACAAGTATAATTTCGAAACGCTATAAATTATGTTGAATTATATGCTTAAACTACTTCCATAAGGCATTCCGCTCCTAAGCAACAAAATCAGATTTTGTGTTCTCCTAAGTAGTCCAAAAGGTAAAGATAACAGGTCACGCGCGCACGTCTGTCGTTACCCTTAGCCTCTTACATTTTATTACGTCCCATTACCTGGGATTAAGTCGGCATGCATCGTGTGGATTCTGTTTCATTTCGCCAGCTCCGGCACTAATGACATCCGCTACTTACAACCCCGCTCAAATACTAATTTTAAAATATGAACTCTCAGGAACCTACAATGTAACCTTGTAAAGTCAAGGAGCCGGAAAGAGTCCATTATTCTAATTAAATCTACGACATCAAATGCTCTAATACGACTGCTCACTTTTGTTGAGACTTTCTTTAATCAAATGTAGGGATTTGTTACTCATGGAAAGTCTTTTGAAGAGCTGTAAAAGGGATGAAAAGATAAAGCTTAGTCGTGGTGCCGGCACCAAATGCACTAATTGCAGAGTAGACGGGTGAAGTATGGACACCTAAAAGTCGGTGCTTGAACTCGCTGTGTGGGCCCCGGTGATTTCATAATCAAGTACCAACTGTAATATAATTTCCCGGTCTGCGCTAATGAACGTGTATTTTGTTTCATCTGCCGTCAGTAGAACGTAAAACGCGCGTCGTAAAATCAACATTTCATTTGGTCTGAGTACGCCCGGCCCCGACTCGCTGGCGTCAGCTTAAAATTTGTGTCATTAATATTTTTCATTTCCGCAACTAAATAAAAATGAGAACCCGTCTTTGCCGGAGCTAATTATAGTTTTTAGAAATATAACAAGTGTTTAATTCAAGTCTCGAAGCCGTTTATTTTATCGTTGAAAGCTATTTGGTTTTCACGCTTAAGTAAATGCCGTCGGGGTGTGTGGTACAGATATGTTTTATTTATTTTATTGTGTGTAGACAAGTGAGGTGCGGGTGCGACCCAGGGCGCGGGACGGCGGCGCGGGGGCGTCGGGAGGGTTTTGTCAAAGAGTCGCCGAGATAAATCGCCGGCGTACGTGTTGCGGAGAGCCGTTCGATGTATCACGCTCACGTATCCAATAGAACCGGCACAGACACATTGCGTGAGGCTATTTTCCCTTCTCTGAGGCCCCATAAATCCTCTCCTTATAAATTAGATTAAAACACAGTGCTCCACAAGTAGGTACTTACGTTGTAGAATTAACCTTGTCTTTACACCTTGTGTGTTGAATAGTTTGCAACTTTATTAAACTTGCTCTATAGGTTCGTGCGTAATACTCAACTATTTCGCAGCTTGTTTACTCAAGTATTCAAAATCTATTATTATTGTAGGTAACATTGATAAATTCTAGATGTTATTTATATTCAATCTTATGAAGTTATGGAAACTTTCTAAATATTTGAAGAAGTTTCAAAGGTATATTAGTTCCTAAGAATCGTATAAGGAAAATAATTAAATTACTTTATAAATATTGTAAGGTAATTGTTTTAATAATTTTGAAAGAGGCTTTATAGTTTTTGTAATCTGTAACTGGCATAAAACAAATACCTACAACATGTTCTGTGCCAGTTGTTTATCTCAGAACAAGTTGTAAAAGTAAACTGAGGGTTGTTACTGCTCGTAAGAGATAAGCGGGAGAAGTGCATTGTTAAAATTATACTAAAATTACAGACATTGTTTTGTTTGGCTGTATATTGTAGACCAGTTTCTACATTTTTACTATGATAACTTTCGTGAGTGCTATCTATATGACTATATACCTCTCACGTGTATATGCGGGCATGCCCGAATAGTTTCGGACTCAACGATTCGGGTCGCGACTCCGCCGCGTCTTCTGCTAATGTACATATACGTGAGTAAAACCATAAACCAAACCTCGCATATACCTAAAGTAAATAATAAGTACGTACCTAAAAAAAGATGTATAATAGTCAAAGGCACTCAACAGTTTCTTCTAAAACAAAACAAGAGCTTAGGGTCGTCGTGACCAACTGATTTTATGGAGTGTATGCCTAGCGATGGGTCCGACAAACAATGCGCGGATAATCGAGTTGACGCGTTCAAACCAGAGGATCCTTTGCTATGTCACTCCGAGCGATTATAGACCTTCTGCTTTAACCATTTAGAAAGTCTCTCGATTGGTGAACCTATTTCATTGACTATGACGTCAGGTAATGACTAAACGTCATACAAGATTGCACAGCACAACATAGAACTACAAAATCGCATCTCCGCTATAACCGGTAACAATAAACGTGCAACGACTGCGTCGCGTTATCGTCACTGCTCTTTATGGTCGTTCGACTATCTACAAAAGCTTCGTATAGTAGTTCGTTGCACTCTTGCAGTAAGACCAATAACGTGTTAGGTTTAAAGAAACCCGCACTTGCTAATTAATCTGTTAGGCAGTACCAACGAGGCTCTAATTAGTGCCACTCAAACTTCTATTCACAGTATTCACATCAAACTAGTGTAACTAATGTATTCAGCTTACCTACATAATTTATTATTGTTGTAAAAGTTTATTGGAACTTTCTCGACGGGTTGATGAGCAATCAAAATTCTAAGGTAGCTAGTTTCAGCCAGCACTTGAAATTTAGCCTAGGTATAAATTACAAATAAAGTGAAAATTAGGGAAATTGCTTGAATGTTACACTTTCATAGCACACGCGACCGACATTTCTAGGAACCTAAATTCTGTTTGTGGGCTAACGCAAACAAAATAAATTGAAAAATTGCGGAATGAGTTTCTGTGTGCGAAACAAACGACAGATTAGACGTATTTTTTGTTTTTTAAATATTTAAGGAAAAACTTCGGTTGGTACCTACCCAAACGTTTTCAATTATTCAAGAGACATTAGAATTTCAATTTAGCGGAGAATTTTATTTTTCTTATTATTATGAACAAGAAGGAAGCCATTAGCGTGTCGAGAGTTGAAATCGTCAGTTTATTGCTCATTATTCGTGTTTATCATTTTTATCTCGAAGTGGTACTTATATTTTTGGTCCTGACAATTGTATAAGCAATAGAGAAAGTTTATGTTATTTCTGTGATATTGAAGACACTTACTACAAAGATACACAGAAATTCTGAGCCGCAGTGAAAGTTTGGCCAATTTTTTTTCTTATCTATTTATCGGATTTATATAACTTTATTTACTTCTCGGAATCAATATAGGCATTATAAATTAGCCTTTTAGCAGTAAATTCCCGTTTACATTTTATATTATGGCTAGACTTCTACCCACTTATTCATAAACGAGGATCATACTGGCATTAACTAAACCCCGTATTAAGTCTATTGACATCTCTACTCTTTGATATGGAAACGACAATGACGGGTATAATTTAATCCTTGGTTTAAAATTGTATTTTTTATGAATAAGGAGCAAAGATTATCAGTGCACGTTTATGTTCTGAAGATGATGTTGGCTTTCTGACTTAGCTTCACACCGGTTATTACACAAAATCAGGACCCGCTAAGAAAACCCTCGGGTATTCGCCGGGACTTAGCTGTTTAGTTATATAATGTGGTAACATCGTTGTCGGGCAAGTTTGGTCGCCGTAAATACGATAAGTAAGCAAAGTTAGCCAAATAATCTCACAATTAAGTAAAGGCTTACGCCGAGCCCTGTTTGCCGACCTCAGCGACTATCGGCCACGGTGCTTACCTAGTATTTATTGAGTATAAACATTAGTGTGAAGGCTATTAAGTGTTTGTTTCATTGACTGTATACGTTCGAATGCTAATGGGTTATGAATTGTAGAGTTCGGAATCATTATTACGTTCTTTTTATCGTATGGTTGATGAACAACCTGGTGTCAGAGTTTAAACTGCCTGTAGGCCTCTGGCATGGCTTTACACAATGTTGAAAAATCTCTCAGATGTGCTGGTTTCCTCACGATGTTTTCCTTCACCGTTTTTAGCAATTAATAATTAATTTATAATACGCATATGAATTCGAAAAGACATTGGTGCGTGTCGGGGTTTAAACTTGCGACTTTTGACTTGGCATTCTAACGGTCATACCACTCGGCTATCAGACCTCTCAATTATCAACGTAATCATATAATTTATGAATATGACGTGTGTGCGATGTGTTTATTCACTCTCTATCTTGTACAAATATATTTCATAGGGCGGATAGACTAATAGAGTACAATTGAAAGCCTTGGGCTATTCCGTTAACGGTGTCCGAAAACAAATGGCTACTTGGCTCTGAATACATTGTAGTCTGTGGCAGACTGCTAGGCTTTGAGTAAAGCTAACACAGCTCAACATACAATCATGTACTACAAAATAGAGAAATTCACATTTATTTTTAATGGTTCATGAAAATCGAAACTATGACTGTCCTATGTAAGAACAACAAGTATTGTTTTGGTTTTTTGGCAGACCCACGCTACTAAAACTTGGGCTGAGTCCTTTATTGCATAATGCCTTAATATAAATGAAACATAAATAATGACAGTGTTTAACTGCATTTAAACGAACGGTAGCCATGACTTTCAAAGTACTTAGGTACGTGGCAAGACTTAGTTCATACCCTTTTTCAATAAAACCTAACTTAAAACGTTTTAAAATTGTTAAATGTTCACTATAAATATGATTATAGAAGTCGCAAGGGTATTATGCAATTGGACAGTCAAATATTAGTGGAACGTGATCGTAATAATATTGAAATCGGCCATCGAAATAGCACTGAGTTCTATATCGTCCATGTTTTATTATACCAACGTCGATGAATTGCCCGGATTTATCGACTATTTTATTTGCGTAGGTACAAGTATATTGGTATATTTAAGTGACTCATTCGTTACACGGACTGCGTAAGTTAGGTTACATCATATAATCATTCCGTTTCTTTAAGATCGGTAGGTACCTATTTACATTGTCCTGGCGAGATAGCTTTGAGGTTAACTTGTGTAATAAAATTATTCCATTTCTTTAACATTGCTACTACTTATATACGTTGTCTTGTGCCCATTTCCATCCATATATGATATTATTTTTGTAACATGAAAAGTATCAAAGAGGTCGTATGTAATGAGCGTCATTACTTGTTTAAAATAATCTTACGAGTTTATATAGATAGAATATTCTTTATTGTACATCATGGTAAGACTTAATCTAATTACATCATCTATAAATTAGAGACAGATATGTCGTGGTGGCCTAGTGGTTAACATACCAGATTTGTATGCAGAAGGCTGCAGGTTCAAACCTGGGCAAGTATCAATGTGACATTTTCAATGTTATTAATACTTTCTTAGTTACTCTAAGACACCACTGACTAACGGTGACGTCGACATCGTGAGGAAACCTGGATTTAATTATCTGAAATTGCCAACCCGCAGTGAGCTAGCGTGGTGATCAATGCTCAATCCTTCTCTATACGAGAAGAGGCCTTTGCCCTGCAGTGGGACAGTTATAGGCTGTTATTATTATTTTTATAATATAGAGGGTACGAGTATAGTCATTGTTTTTGGTCATTTAAATTCCACTAGCTCGATATGATTGATCTACAATGCTTTTGAATGGCTATCAAAAGGTCAACATTTCTTTAAGACATTTCGTATGAGATTATGTTTGAACATTCACAACAACGACGACTGGCCAAGCTATAACGCTTTTATATTATTATAGTAAGGTTATGATGCAGGCTTAAGATAAGAATAGGCAGCTCTATTTTCCCGTGGGCATCGTAAAATGCGACTACGGGATCGTATCAGGTAGATAGGCTGCAGCATCTATTCAAACACTAATAATATTTTCATTTTTGACCTCAATACCTGTTACTTTTATGTTATGATCCATATTAAAATTATACTTTTCAATTTATATTTTCTATTAACAGAAGAGCTCTTGTTAAAAATGAAATGGAGCTGACGATAAATTTTAGACAAGGGCGTCGCGTCTTCCTTATACATATCTTTTACCTTAACATCATCATAATGAAACGCTGTAAACCCAATTAATTATATAATCATTGTGATTGTTACATTCTCATGTTTATCAATGCCTACAATAATGTTAAACCTAATAAAAAGTGGCAAAGCCAGCTGTGTACATTTAGTAACGGGTTATTACCACGATAATGCTTTGTATTAAACTAGCTTTTGGTAGCGGCTTCGTGCGCGTTAAGTAGCCTGTGTCCTTTCTCGGGTCTTAAACTTTCTACGTCATGCCAAATTTCACCGAAATCTGTCCAGTGGTTTAGTCGTGAAGGCGTGACAGACAGACAGTTACTTTCACATTTATTATATTAGTATGTATACAATTACCTGAACTTTAGCATGATCTAAAATTATGCCCTGTCTCCAAATTAGGCCACACCTAAACCTAACTGGATTCACCTAGCGTAAGAAACAGTTGACTAACAACAAACATAACCTAGGCACAGGTCTCACAGCTGTTAGTGAAAACTGGTATCAAAGAGCGTAGGCTAGGAGCGCTACACCGGATTCATCCCTCTTCATTCGCACAGAATACACATAAGTCTCTCATAAACTACGTGTACTAACGCGAACTTTAGGTTAATACTTGGCTTAATGTGGTTTGATGTAGTGTCTGCGTAGTCGTATTGCTTTATGAAACACCTGAAAACAAGTTGAGGGTATATTTGAGGTCAAGTTGTACAACTTCCAAAAATCAAGTCTAAAGTCTAATTTGCTATTTTAATTAGGTAGGTAAGTGGTTGTTAAGTAGTATATACAGCTATGAGTTCCATTTATTGACATTCATCTTACTTTTGAGATAAATTATCTATTAATGTGCTGGCTGCAGCATTACAATGTTTGACTTTCGGAAAAATTAAGGTCCCTGAGGCAGCCTATTCGTTATTTAAATGCCCACAAAAGTAAAATTATCAACATACTATTTTTGTTTTTTTTTTTTTTGATATTGATATAGACTAAGTAATTACTGTATTCAAGACTGGCTTATAAATATTTTAAAAGTAAAACTTTTATTTCAAATAAGAATAAGAATCTTATAATAATAACTTTAGTGAGTGTTATCCATATTATTTACTGTATTTTATAATATTTACTGTGTTCATTATTTGATAGATATAATGGTATTTACAGATGGAGATAATATAACAGTATTACAGTAGTCTCACATAATATTTCGCCTACTTTTCTTTGGCTTATAAAAACAAAGTAGACATTAAAACTAATAATTATTATAATAGTTATCAATGTAAATGTATGTGTTTGATTGATCTAATGAACAAACATGACAGAAGGAAGAAGATAGGTTTAATAGTAGTAGAAATAATAATGAAACTTTGTAATTTAACATTACTGCGATGCCATTTTATATGAGACAAGTCAATCAAATGAGACAAATCAAATCATTTAATATTTGTAAGCTATCATTATATTTATTGGTGGTTTAGCGTGGTGACCAATGCTCAAAGCTTCTCTATACGAGAAGAGGCCTTTGCCCTGCAGTGGGACAGTTATAGGCTGTTATTATTATATTTATTGGCTCCTGTACCTTCAGCTTATTACGGTTTATCCTGTCTGTGTTGTATATAATATTCTGGTGTAATAATAATTCTACTCGCTTCCTTTGGTCTTCCTTCCTCTTCCTTTCGCTCTTAGAACTGAACTTTTAAAGTGAGGGTTAATAGGTAGTCTAAAGATTAAAAGTGTTTAATTTTCGTTGTATATTAAAAAAGTTAAAATATTGCCAACGGGACTATTTCAGTCTTCAGTCTTTTACTTTGTTGTTGCGTTAAAACAGCCTTTGCATACTTATCTTGAACCAAAAGACTACAACATCTCGTAAACTTAAAAATATTCAAAATAAAATATTATATGTACACTGAAAGTTTTCTTAGTAAACAGATTGAATTATATTTATGCATAAGCTTCAATGTAATACGCATTTAGCGAAACAGACATGTCATCATAAAACGCCGTACTGCTTACTTATGATAAAACAAAAACGTAATAGGATTTCCTCTTGTCCATCCGTGTTTTTTTATTTATGAAACATATTTACCTACAGGAGGAATCAAACAAAAATTGGGAAAGACATAAGCCGCTCCAGGGTCGCAGATAGACGACAGTCAGAAAAAAATCCTTACGGTAAACTTTGTTTGAGATATTTGTATTTGGCATTTTGTAGCTGTACAACTCTGTTATGGATTTCGAGTATGAGTTTTCCTCATGGTTGGAATCTATGTAGGACGTCACCTTCGTCAATATAGTCATGTTCGCAAAATTACGTGGGATTTTAGATTTTTCGGAATAACAGCTTAATTTTAATGACGTGACATTACGCCAGTGTCCCTCGAAGAGGTCGGCGGAGGTGTATCGTACACCCACTTGTCGTCAGTCATATTATAGGTCCTAATTATAAGGGGTAAGTCTATTACCATATTACCGGTACAAAAACAGACTCCGTGCTACTGCTGTTAATATGGAAAAACATAAACATAAAACAATTGAAAACAAATTAAATTATCATGTTCATACGCGTGATTTAGTAGTTAGAACCCATTTTTGTTCTTAAATGTATTCCTATTCACCCAAAAACCATGTTATTCCGGTTTTCCATGTTCACTTAATTAGATTAATTATAATAAAACACTCGACAGTTAGACGATATTGTGTTAAAACCGCTTGATACGTTGCCAAGATCATGCCTCATAGTAATACCTAATACTAATATTAGTTCGAAGTCATAATAATAATTTGCTCAGTTTCTCTTGATTGGACTAAACTAACGCTTTATAAATGAGATTGGGTAACTGTATTGAACCGGGCGTTATATTTAGAAACTGAAGTATGAACCAATCATTTCAATGGAAATTGTTACAATACGATTGATAATGGCTCTCCAACCAACTCGTTCAACTATTTATATCTTTTCTTAGCGGGGAAATGTACAAATTAACTGACAACATTCTAGCATTAAAAAATATCGTTGTTTTATAAAAATTTGCAAATTATGTTAACTTTAATAACGCTTGTACCTACCTCTATATACCTAACTCTGAAAGGTTCTCAACACTTCCGAAGTGTGTTAAATTACTTATCAAAATAATACATTATTATAACAATATTTTATTTTTTCTATACGTCTTTCCGGAGTTCTGAGAATAAAGATCCCGCAATTAGTAAGCCCGATTCTCTTTTTGTTTCGCATCGGTATTTAAGCTAATTGGTGCGGTGGAGATACGTATGAAGATCACCCGTAAAAGCAATACTCTTTCATCCCGCAAGTCTAGGAAAAAAAATCATCATAATATTACGTTTAATATTACAGTACAAACTTTTAATTTGGTTATTTAGAACTAAAAATATGAATATATTTTCTACGATAGTGTGGTGCATACCACATAAACGACAGCGCGTGTTTCGGAAACTTTCTATGCATCTTTCACATTGTCCCATTTTATATGGAATATGAAGCGAAAATTTAAAATTGCAGTGCAAATGGAAGTAAAGGTAGAGGCAAAACGCGGCGGGTCACACAGTTAGTCGCGTCGCAACACATAACTGTTCACATTACAAATTATTGGTATAATGCGCGCCAGGCACCAGCGCAATGCGAATATTTGAACAGCAACAAAATCATCGTCATTCCGATAGCTTGTATTTTGCTGCATTGAATTTCCTGCTTTAGCATAAATAGTACTAGGACAAACTCGTGCAGAGATTACTGCTATGATCAGTATCTAGTTCAGGGGATACGTAGTTTAAATACATAATCTTTCTGTTCTTACGTAGGGTGGGGAGCTAGTGATTTGTAATACAAGCATTTTACGTCTAACTTAGATACCAGCTCCTTACATTGTTAAAATAAAATGAATAATAAGTGAAACCTAAAATAAGCTTTTCATTGTGAGAAGAAATAAAGAACTTATTTTTATTATATTGTTTGTTAAGATTCACCATAATGTACGAACACCTTTGGATAGAAAACGGAGTTAATGCGAACGCGAGTTTTGTCGGAAGTAATAACTGTCAGGTGCATGTCCGTCGTTGTTGAGTCGGCGTGCCTTGGCCTGCGGCTTTTTTACTTCACATTAAGGAACACTTTTAGGACTCGTACTATGTATATGGCATGTGAAATTGAGGACACAACCTTAAACAGTCTAAAGGTGATTTACGTCCATCATTTTGTGTTATCAAATATGTTTTATCGTACCTATAATTAATATTGATGTTCGTATTTGAAAATAAACCCCTCAATTACAACTTTGTTATTACCTACTTAAATAAACATGATATTCAATTATAGAACGTGTAAAGGTGTCTACAGTAGTGACATTTGAAAAGCATACTTAATAATTCAGTTGACTACTCTGTTAGCAGTCTGATCAGTGATATTTAAATGTTATGATGCATAACATTAGAAGACGTTTACACAGCGAGCGCCGCGTTTAAGACGGCGCTATACAAGGCTCGGCGCGGCGCGGTGCGGCTCGGCGCGGCTTCCGCCGAGTCAAACACGCGGTTGTGGGGCTAATAGCACATTAGAGCAGCCATCTCGACGGCGCAGCTTTAAATATTAACGCCTCGGGCCCGCACTCTGCAAGCCCGCCCACTGAAAAAGCCTTTTTATTTGTGGATAACGAGATCGCGCACTGCTTCTACTGTATAATGAAGTTTCTTATTTCCTGGTAATGAGTATCATATAGTTATTTATCGCGCTGTTAACAGGCGATAAAGGTGGTCAGTTACGTTCCAGCGTTGGATTTTTATATTTTGATTCATGGTTATGACGTCGTTATCTCGGAATACAACACTGATTGTACCCATTTAATAAGAATTATACTATCTTTAAACAACTATGAAGAACAATGTTTGCTTGATATACTCAGCATTTATGTAGAACGACATGCTAGGGAATGATGAGCAAACTTGGAACGGTTTTATGATTCCTTGTAGCTCGCGCTCCGCGAGCAGATGTGCGCCAACCTTCGTCATGAATATTTATGATTCGATATGTAAACGCCACTCAATAAAACGTTTAATTTTGCGTATTTTTTAAACCTGCAGTGTCAACTCTCTCTGGTTTTATGTTGTGTACGTATTGCCACGTATAAAAAGGGGGTAGACCGCGATTTTTTTATTTAACAAATAAAGTATTTTATACTGTACAGTACAAATAGCGATATTTTTACCGAAGCTGTAACGATCGTTATTAAAAACTTGTTCACGATTCGTGATTTAAATTTTTCGACAAAACTTTTGCAATATTTCTCGCTGGAGGTCGTGGCAAAACGAAATTTGCATATTCAGCAGTAAAATTTACGTCACAAACAATGCCCTATTACGGTACAATGGAAATGTCTTTACATTGTTGCGGGCAGCGCGCGGGCGGCGCGGCGGCGGTCGGCCGGCTCGCGGCGCGCGGCGCGGCCGCACCGCGTGTATCACGGACTCAAAGGGCGACCGTCGGAGCTGATTTACGGCGAGGACCTGTGGCTGCTCGTGTTTAAATGAAAATTATACACGGGACCGGCGCTATGGGGGCGCGACCTTTGCCTCGTAAAGTAACTAATTTATGAACTCGTGATACTTCAGCGGAGCCGCCCGCGCTCCGCTCTTGAAATTTTAAACACCGCCGCTGCTGTGCTACTGCTGAATTTTTGACGCTACGTTACACATCTTGACTTTTCACAAAATCAATGCTTTTACGTATGTATGGGAACATCATATATGTTACTGTTACTAGCATTGTTCTTAAACTATTGGCTTACTAACAAATATAAGAGAGAAAGGTCATCTCATTTTCTTTTTTATTTATAGAAAATATTCAAACCTCCATTACTGCAAGGAACGTTCAATATCACCATAAAAAAACTCCATTGTCAATTTAACAGAGAAACGAATGCTAACCACAACAAACAGGCGCTGTATAATTTGTCCAATTCGCATTTAAATAATTAGTTTGTTAATTAACGTTAAATGTGAATTAGACAAAACCACTATCACAAACAAGTGTCAGGTTGTTCGTTCAAACGATACTATAATAGGTACCTAGCTGTAGATTATTCCACCGTCATTATAACAACAACAAAAACCATGATGTTGGTAAAAACTAAAGTAATGAGACGATTTACTACGTCCTCGCAACTGGCCGCGTAAAAAATGTGATGCTTGAAGTAGAGCTGAAATGTGGGTAGCTCTGAGCTAGAATACTTTTTACGTTTGTACCAAATTTTATACGAGCCCGGTGCCACTATGATTCAGTAAAAGAAATTCTTTAACTTCATAATATTATTAACTCTAGTATCTTTGACGTTTATTTATCAGGGAACTTAAGCCTCTTATGACTACTTCAAGTAAAAATCTCCTGTAATAAAGAGAGCAATTAGAAAGGTCCTACTGGCTACTACATCATAAGCCATGACTATATATTCGCCTGTTTAGCCTACGGATTAAAGTATTTTTATTTATTTAGGTATGTTATTTAGATCATGAAAGTTATGGATTAAATGGTAGCGTAAGACGCGATAATCTTTCGTTGAAGCCAATTGGGGACTAAAATTTTAGTATATAAAACGAATAGGATAGCGCTATGAAAATAATGATAATTACGTGAAATAAATCGCGAGCGCACACAAATAATGCTAACCTTCACGGTGAGGTAAGTCACCGTACCTTAACCCTATTCGTCACTCCGCCTCTCTCACCACAACAACAAATCGTTAGCGCCTAGTTAATTGTCAGTTTGTACTTCAGATTAAGCTAATTAACGTAACAACATGTATATCACCTAATAATATATGCGAAGCTACAAGCCATTATACTGCGCTAACCTGTATCCATATTGAGAGCGACCCGGAATTTTGATTAAGCACAAACTAGATTATGTTAAGGGTAAATTGAGACCGTTTCTTAAACTACTAAACAGTTAATAGTGTTTGCTTCAAACTTGCTAGTTACTTATTTGCTCGCCGACATCGGTTGCCGAGTTATGACAGAAGTTTGCCTATGTGTAGGTACCTCTATGTAAGCTTCAGACTTAACTATGCAAATTACGATACAAATCTCCTCCGTTTACTGCTTTTTGGGGATTTTGTTTTGAGAATTAAACAGAAAGTTGTTGGCTGGTTGCGTTATGATAACGGTTATAAAAACTAGTTTTGTTTGAATGGAGTTTTCATTACAGAGTGCAGTGAGACAGAAAGTTTTGGTAAATTATAGCTTGGAGAAGCTTTTAAAATAGCTGTTTTCAGCGGTTCCACACACATATTGCGACAACTGCATTATGAAGACGAATGTTAACTAGGTACCTACCCCATGTCCTAATCCAGTTATAATGCACACCTTTATGCACAAAATTTGAATTCCTTATTAACCTAAGAACACTCTGTGACATTTCCAGTGACCCTAGCAGTAGGCGTATACAGAATTTTCTAGTATTTGGCTGGAATATTTTCAAATTCTGCAGAGTGTTCATATAAATATTTATGCCGGTGACTCTGCCATCTACATATTTTCGGGCCGATATGAAGGACGTGTAAAGCGAAGCCCGCGGCTAACACTTATAAATCATAGGGTACCTGTATCCAATACTTAAATAGGTAGTACAGATCATAGGTTCTAACGAACATATAGTATATACGTTTATCATGGTAACTAGGCGCCTAGCGGCCACAAGACCGACGAGGCACTCATTTATTATTGTGACAGCTATTAAAAGTAATTTTCATTGCCTACTCCAAACACTTGTATGATTCAAAGATAAATCGAAGTTAGTCCGAAGATGAAAATCAATGACAAACATCTTTATCAGACGTATTCACAGCTTTGTTCTTATAAATACTCATAAAATTACAATGTTATTAGCTAAACATATAAAAATTGGATAAACTTCATCAGGTGCAAAACATTTATTTTAAGTTATCCAACCGACTACGCTGCGCCGGTACAGCAAATGACCTAAATGCATCCAATTGCACATTTTAGATGGATCCGTCTGACTTTGTTCAACATGGCCAAAATTTCATACAGCTATTACGTAAAAACTTGACAAATGTTTGGCAGTTCATTATGTCACGTCCACTTTGAATCTACACTTTCAAAAATTAAGCAGGTTTACCCATGTTATACTTGTCACTGTCATTTTCAAGTCAAAGTTTACTTGAGAAAGAATATGATTTTATTTGAATATTATTAGTGGACGTAAAAGTGTAATAGATGTTAAAGTTAAAAGACATCATGAGAAATCAACGTTTACAAATAACATAGCGAATGTTTGACTTAATAATAGTAATGTAAGAATTGATAGCCGAGTGGTATGACCGTTAAATTGCTAAGTCAAACCCCGGCACGCACCAATGTCTTTTCGAATTCATGTGCGACTTTAAATTAGTTATCAGTTACTTAAAACGGTGAAGGAAAACATAGTGAGGAAACCGGCACACCTGAGAGATTTGTCACCGGAGAGTAATTTCATGTCAAAGGTCTACAAACAGGTTTAAACTATGAGACCAGGTTGTTCATCAACCATACGATAAGAAGAAGAAGAATATAAATGTGTATCACATGTACCACAACTTTGAAGAAATATGCTAAACAGCTCAAGCATTCTTGTATGTTCATTTAACAACCCTGCACTGTACTGTAGCAAATAAATATTTCTTTCTCTTGCTTAAGCAGAGTAATGCTGATGCATGCGTCACACTCGTAAACTGGTGTAGTCTGAACTGGCTGCTCGAAGCTACTTTGCAAGCTTTTTTATTCGTTATGTTTGTTTAGTTGGAACATAACTTTTATTACGTGAATAATGCTTAGTTTTATGTTCCTTGTCTATTAGCTAGGTACGTTAAAAGTAGGTTATCTCTTCGTGATAGTCTAGGTCGTTTAATTTAAACCTTATTTAATACATTGACTGTCACATACAATTATCATTAGATTTGTTAAATGTTTGAAAGTGACGACTAAACCTGTGTTAATTGTGTCTTTAGATGTCTTCTTTAGTGAATATAGTACGTCTATATGTTAACAAGTCTTCATGCTGTCTGCTCGACAATATTAGCAAATGTTACACGAAAGCACTCTACTTCTTAATGCAACTGTGTCGACGATCTCACAACTCGATAACGTAAAGTTGCTTTACCAGAATTCGCAGGAAAAATTGAGTTCCATATTGATTGCCTATTTCGAAAATACCTACGGGAATACGTAAATCACTTATTTGGCTTGTAGGTGATATCGTGGTCTATTTGCACACTTTCCACCATACTCAAAGCTGTCAAAGGAACGTAGTTAAACATTGATGTATCTGATGATTACACACTCGAAGTGGTTTTAACTTTGAAATGTGAGACTTATACGAACAGAAGTTAGTTTATAAGTTTTACCAAAGGTTTATATGTTTAGAGAATTCTATTAAAAATCGATATTACATTAGACAAACGCATGATCAAGCATTCAAAACAGAGTTTACGTTTATTTAATAAACATTTCGCAGACAAGCAAATCAAACAATGTGGATTTATTTACATTTAGCCAATAATAAGTTTTTATTTGCTTTATTTGTCTAATGTTTGATAATATAACATTCATAATGTTCTCTTGACTGAATTTGGCCCAGAGTTAGTGATTGACAAATGCTCACCCGTCCAAGGACCAGCCGTATCACAAGCTGCTTAACCAACGTATTGTTACAAAGCTCTACTATAACTCTATAACCAATATTTAAAATGATATAAGTACCTTTCGTATTTCATGAAAGTGTATTATGAACCTTGTCTTCTCATGAATAAATGTTTGTATGCCGAAAGGTCGGGTGTACAAGGTCTCTCGAACTTTTGTTAACATCTTATATACCTACATTCTATACAAATAAATACTTATACTCTATTCTATTCTCAACCTTTCATATTGTATGCCTATAAATATCTAATTAATCGCGATCGGTGTGCAAAGGTACTTAAACAATTTTTCATTATATTCACAGTTATTAAAGATACGACCGTTATCCATAAACATACTCAGCGATTAATTCCACGCTTTTATGCTACCCGGCTTTCGCATTCAATATTCTGCAGCTATCGGCATCGATTTTGAAAAATGTAAGAGCTTCCTAAACCCTTGTTTTTTTAAAGGTATAAGAACCAATAAGGCTTTGTGAACTATTAAATGGCTTATATTGCTTTTGGAATTCGATGTCATAGTAATAATTAATTTGGAGAAAAAAAATATCAGCGGCCTATGTTTAAATGTAAATGATATTGAAAAATACTTATTTTACATAAATTGCTTCATTCTATTCTCATCTATACCTACTTAAAATAAATCAGAAAATAAAACGTGCAAGTCTGCCAGTTAGCGTGTACATATGTATTATATTCATATCGTATTGCAGTTCTATTTCATGTAAGTAGTCGTTCATATAATTATTCGTGGAGCGTTGTACAAGCGCAGATGCTCAGCCATTTGTGTGGACATGAAATATCGACGCTGTTAACTTTATCGTCAAGATTAAGCTATAAAATCCAGACTTCATTAAGCTACAGTCTCAGCTAGTCTAGTTTAGTGTAAATCAGCGCATCTATAAGGTGGTTGAGTGTCCGTAAACTGAATATTTATGGGAAGGCACTCTCTATGTACTCCTCCTAAATGCGCCACTGAGACTCGCGTCACGACGATTTTGCATAATTCATGCACTAAAATATGCTGCAATTTATGAAAATAAGGCCGGTAAAGGACTAAGATATCAAAAGGTTAAAACGTATTTAAAACTTAATTAACGTAAAATGAATTCAGAACGGGTTTGTAGCTGACGTCAAGGTAGGATAATGGAAATTTCCACTGTTTAAACGGGGCCTTAGCTCTCGTAAGAAAACGTACAAGTGCGGCGGGGAAACGTGTATAGGTATTGCGTCGTGTAGTAAATCCGACATCAGACGTTTTCATGACACAATTGCAATTTGCAAAGCCGCTAAATCGTAACGGTGGTTATCCTCGGCGAGATGAGAATATCTCCAGTGGGCAGGCAACGCGCTCACCATTAAATCCTGACTGGTCCCCGCCTCCCCCGCCGCGCGCGCCCCCTTCGCCCCTCCGCCGCCTAAATCCCCCGTAGCGGTGGCTTGGGCGCGCCCGCGTCCTCCCGCCACGCTCATGCAAATTATTCACAAAGTACGCGTGTAAAGCGCCCCGCACGCCTAACTGGCCACCAGAGTACCCTCCTATATATATACAAAATGTAAAATAAAACAAATGCGCCTCACTAAAAACTGGACCAGAAAGCAAATATTTTATTGTACTTACCTACCCGTCCTTATTACGTTTTAATAGCAAACCTCCGCAAGTTAATAGAAAAAAAAAACATCAATTTTCCTGCTGTGTGTAACTTTGTGATCTTGTTTCTTTATAGCGGTAAACAGTTTAAGCTTTAAACAGCTACTGCGGAGTATCGGAGTTTTATCGTAATAATAAAACTACTACTTACTATGTTTGAACTATCACAATTAGAAAATATATAGGTGGAGTATCTACTCTATATATTTTATATAGAAAAGGTGAAGGCAGATAGATTTAATTATCGGCTGTTACGAAGAAAATAATTGGATTTGGTTTCTTGGAAAATTAAATGTGGGTGTGTCTAAGACGTCTACTAATAGGTACATGTGTGACTCTCCCAAGACAAGTACCTACTGATTTATAAAGCTTACACTATATATAGAATCTGGTGACTAAGAACCTTATTCTTACCTACGCGGCCCTGCCAAGTTGTTCCTGCTAGTATTCAGAATCAAGTTCTTGTAATTATCACAATTAATTAAATCAGAATTACTTTAATTACATTCAGTTATTAAATTTGATATTGATTCCTATTATAATAAAGACGTAAAGACACACATACAGATAGATACTGACTAGTATAGACTAGTTTACTGATTTATGGGTGCAAAATGTATTGAATACAACGTAAGTAATAACTTAATGAGTTTGGAAGTTGATAGCTCGATTTTATGTCGGTCGAATTACGTCAGCCGGCTACAAGCTAATAACTCCAATATAAATGAAATAGTATATGAATGGCACGAATACATATCTTCTAAATAGAAAATTGCTGCCTCGTTAGTCTAGTGGTTAGCTAAGCGTGACTGATTACACGAGGTCTTGGGTTCGAATCCCAGGTCGGGCGAAGTGTACTGGGTTTTTCCATTAGGTAATTCTCTGTAGCCGCACGGAGTCTGGATTTGCACCCGGTTGATGGCAATAGGCTCGCCCCCTATAACATTGGGACCTTAAAACATAACTGGCGAAATATGGGTGTACTATATGTGCATCTCTGCCCACCCCTTCGGGAATACAGGCGTGATGTTATGTTATGTAAATATAAAATTGATTGATGTAAAATATACATGACATACCTTTATTTTGCATTAATCACGGTACAAATCCTAAAAAACCTGTCTATATTAAAAAGGGCAGTGAAAGTGAAATATTAAATCAGCCATTTAACTAGCAGCACAATGCTCGCAATTCATAAAGAATATTTTTATGAAAATTTTAATACTCGCCCATACATGCGACCTCCACTCATAAATCAAGTACTTCCGGCGCCCTTTGAATTTCCGCGCGCCGATGATATACCGCGTCTGTGACAATGCCTGCCTTCACCATTTATACACCAATATTCCGTTTGACAGAGAGCGACACTAATTGAACGAGGAAAGCCGTTCAATGTTATTTTTATTTGCTTCTAAACACACACAAGCTTCGGCGCATGTCTGACACTTCAATAGTCTTCAAGACAAGGGTCGATTTTGAAATAAAACTAACACTTTTAGGCAGTAAAGTTAAACATTCAGACAACCACCGATCATTAAAGGAAATACATACATATATTATGAGTATTTCTGAGCGGTACTTAAAAATGTATAAACATCGTAGCAAGAATGTAGCGACTACGAGAGCTACGATTCGTAGCCGCCGGCAATTTACCACAAATAATGTAACCGCAAACCAGGGGCCATTACATTTTTTATGATGAATGTTATTTATAATATATATTTTATTTCCAGTGTCGGGTACAAAGGGACCCATTAGACCACGACTTGAGGGATGGCTACCTGCTTATTGGTGATAACCGCTACGAATCCATTCTCCTAATGGCTTTGAAAACATTCAAGTTATTGTTTCGTTAAAACTAATAAACTTCGTAAACGTTGAATAGTGAAACTAGATTTTATTACTAGTACGCGATGCAAACGGCGTCGGATGAGCAAGAACTTCAATCTGAAGCTCATTATTCCGCACAACTTATAAATATTACGGAAACGAGCCATTTAGGAACAAGTTCCTCGCTACTTACTGTGTAGTGGATTTTCAAATCAAATATGCTATCGGATGTGGTTTTGAACGGCGATGACGTACCTATCTAAATCCGGTTACGCAAACCCGAAAATGTGTGTCTAAATCTAGATTAAATACGCTTTGACCTACATTTCTGCGTTCAAATAATTTTATAAATGTATGTCTTTTGGTGTGGGTTCTGAAAAATATCTGTAGAACTATTTAAAATAGTGAAATTTATAGTGAGGCGGCATGTAGGCAGTTAGTAAGAGCGACCGCGTTCGACCGCCCGCTGCTCGTACAGATATTCGTTCAGATCTCCCGCTTTTCCTGCAGATGGGAGTGCAGATATATATTTCTGGTAGGTCGCGGCCGACGTGCCGGCACCGGCCGATATTTCGTGCTCCCTGGGCGACAATAATTTGTTGGTCCGTCGTGCCACGGTTCGTGTATTGCCGACGATTTATCTCCTTCAAGCGTATACTCTAATCGTGCCCGATATGAACGATCGTCACTGCTGTTTTGGGATTTTGTGGTATAATGAAAATTATTGCATTCCACCTTTTATTTATAGAGGTAGATTTAAAAATATATCTCTCTTTACATATTATGTTTTGATATCGGGTTTTACGACGTTCAAGGCCTAAACACGAATACATACAAACTAAAATATTACTGACATAGATTTTAAAAATTATATCTGTGCATTATTTTACAAAGTGTATTTATATTAGCTTCGAAAATTTTACGACGTGACACTTTAAATTCGCCTCACTTCAGTTATGATCCATATTTCTAATGCAGTGCGAAGTAAATCTGTGTTGGTGGCCCTGAGACCACGTTCAACCAATATTTGAGTACGCTCATGTTCGTAAAGCTATTTGGTTTACGACTATTGCTGGGTACATCCAAACACAACTCGTACTTAGTGTTATAATAACGAGTGCGCAATTTAATATTACTTTGTATGCTTTAGGTAATTGATTAAATGTATATTGGTGTATAAATACATCGAAATCAGGCAACTACCTGAGTTTAACATAGATATTGAGAGAATTTTCTGTTTTGTTTGAACTTAATTCACCGCGGTTTTAATACGAACCATTCATCAACTCGTGGTACCTATACTGTTTGTTTTAAAACCGCTTACTCAAATTACCCTCAAACAATACTCACAAACATTGGTATCGGGTAGATTTACTTTGGTGCTCTCATTCTGCACTTCTAGTTATAAGTTTATGAATAACAATTTGCCGTGAACAATATAAATCGCTGTCTTATAGGTTGTAACGGTAAACGAAGCACTTGTTTATGGTTTTTCCGAACCAAAAACGGCCAAATTAATAGTGAGGGAGTCCATTATCCTGCATTAAGCACTCAGTGGGGCGAATGGGACATAATGGCGCGTCGCAGCTCGGCGTAGGCCCTTTTATGCTCCTAATAAAAACGTCACTATTGCCCAATACACGTTATATTTTGTTAATAAATCGTTAATAATTCGATTTTCGTTCATATAAAGCGGGCTACACTACAGGCTTTAAATTGATTGGAGAATATCTTTTTTAGATTAACATAGGTTTGATTATTATTAGATTTACGAAAATAAAATGCAATAAACAATGGACGGCCATGCGCTTGCCGTGTAGACAATCACATCACACAACACTAAAATAAAACCATTTGAACAGAAACCTGTTGTAATTCATTTGCCTGCTCGCTCTGTGAAAACACGCGCGACAAAGGTATAATGATAAAGGTTAATTTAAGGTTGTGACGTATTTATGTCTGTACCAAGGAGGTCCGGATAGTTATGGGCACATGATTTTAACTCGCAGAGACCTTTATACTCTTTAAACATTTGTGTAACCTAAAATAATTTACATTTACCCAGGACTGACTACAATTACACTATGACAATAAGGTTGCATATGTTAGCTGCGTCGAATTATTATGGAACATATTCCATGTGAAGCTTATGGTCATGTCATGCAGTGCAAGTTCAAGAAATGTGAACATGACATGCACGTGCGCAGGTCGCAAGCGGCTCGCGAGCGACGCATTCGCAGCACATACGCCAGATCTGGAGTTCTGGACACACCTGGTACATACATAGCTCAGAGATATAACTCAGTGTGGAAGCAGTGTTTGGTAATACCTCTATATATGGTCCGGGATATTTGCCAAAGTACCCACTTAGATATATTATATAATATTAAAAATATACAAGGTATCTGACCTTGTAATAATGTGATATAATTTCGTTAATGGATTTTATGAAACTTAAAGAGCAAGCGTATATAAAACGATATAAATGACTTGGCAAAGTTGGTAGGTATATAACCTTATTTGAGAACGGTTCTGAAATATTGTAGTTATAATAAAGCCTGACAATAATTTACAAGGGAGTACTAAAGCTCATTCTAATTGCCCACAGTCCTTTGTTTTCAAAATTAATCCCTGATTCAGGGCCAAAAGTTAAAGGCTATTATTTATTATTGTATTTTATTGTTTGGTTCGGGCCCAATTTTTTTTGCATATGGTCATTGGTCATACAGGGTTAACCCCATAGATAATATTTCCTTATTGTATTTCCTTTATAGACGAAGACATCCCTGCGGTAAAACATGCATATCGCACTTATAAAGGTCTAACCACTTTGATTCAGTAAAGATTTTAGTGTCGTAATGTAGGACTGATTTACCAATTCTGTTGTTTCTCTTAATAGATCAAATTATTAATAAGTATACTTCCACTGTGAACCTCGTCTGTTTATGGGCAATTAAAAGTAATATTATAGTTCAATCAGCAACATAAGTAGCTGAACATTTAAATTTTGCAACATACCATTAATTGAGGAACAACTTATTATAAACTAAAATGTCTTAAATATTCCCAGGTCATCATTTCGACGCTCCTATAAATTAAAACATGAACTTGAATTGATGTTTATTTCTCTCAATTATTTGACATAAGTTTTCTTAACAAGTTAAACTACTTATGTTGCTGACTGTACATCGCTGTATTACAGGATAATTTTAATGTATACCTACGTTGTATATTGTTGATAGATGAAGTTTAACTTTGTAACTAAACAGGAATATCGCAGCCAAACCTTACGATGGGTTTAACACAATCTATTCCTCAAACTAACTTACTAAATGGAGCAAATAAACTATATGTAAGCGATTCGTATTATTTAGAATGTAATAACACTTCCGATTTGAGTGCGAGTAGCGTGCCTATCTGACGGGCTATAAATAAACGCAGATATACGACGCACGGCCGGCTGAGTGAGTTTGTGAGCTCTTTGAAGTGTAGATTAAGGTACTGTGTCACTAAACAGGGCCAACACTGGGTGTTAAGTGTGTCTTGTTTTGTGTGCCGACGGACTTTGTTGTCTTTTTTACTTGTGAGTTTTGTTATTTGCAGTAATTTGTAAGTCTGTTTATTATGTGTGCCTTATGTTAAGTTCTACTTAGATAAGAAGAAAGCACGATTGATGTGAGAATGTTTTTATAATGTTAGCTATATGCGATACACGCTTTATTTTTACTTATAGGTATACTTTTTTAAATGTATTTTTTTAAATGGCGTTTAGTGTTTAAATTATTAATATACCTACTTTGTAGACCACATCGTTGTGCATACATAAATCAATAATATTTATGCATTGATGTCTTCGTTACATTTCACATAATCTTTGTAATTTATTATGCATTCTATTCCTCATAGGGCGAGAGCACAAAGTGAAGGAAAACAGCGTGGAAACCCACTGTTAATAATTAATTCTGCACGTATAGCCTGACAACTTACCCTATTTGTTGCTGTAGGCGTGAACTAACGACGCATGTGGAGAGATTGAGGGCCACGCATTCTACACAATGGACGACAATCGGTTTAGTCTTGACTCTATCGAAATATCGATTGTCAAGATGTCGATACATTTTCGAAGCGATATCTCATATTCGGTTTAAATAATTTATTTTCTTTTAAGAACTCTACCTACAGTCCTTTTAAAATAGGATTTGTAAGACTATTAACAATTATTTTTTATTTTAGCGTTAATTGACAAGAAAATTAATAAAAATGGTTTATAATTCCGTTAATGAGATTCTAAATTAATTTGAGATAATAATAATTTTAAATAATAATAATGTGACGTATTATTTCTGCGTTTCTGTATAATATTACTTCGTGTATATTCTGGCATGCCAACATATTTTATTTATATATTTATCCCTCAAATAGTATTTTATTTTTCCGTAAATAGACTGTGGCTTTCTTAGCTTAATTTTGATTTTTTTCGAAGATAGTGTGTAGTTTTTATTCTTACGTTTTATGTTGGACTGTATTGTCTCGTTACAAATTTTTCTTACTTTTCACTTTATCACCAGCGACAATTTAGTAAGTGGATGTGAGCCAGCATTCCACCAAATGGTTGAAAGAAATGTGATGATGCACGATTGCACTTTTTATTGAAGAAAGTATAAGGGAAAAAGTATAAGACCTATGTAAGGTGTATCTCTGATAGCCATTGTATGACCATTGCCCTGCCAAGTAAAGGTCGCAAGTTCAAACCGACACGCACTAATCGCGATTCGAATTCATGTGCGTATTATAAATTAGTGATCAGTTGCTAAAAACGGTAAAGGCAAATATCATGAGGATACTGGCACATCTGAGTGATTTTTTAACGGTGTGTGAAGCTATGTCAGACGCCTACAGTCGGGTCAAACTCTCACACCAGGTTGTTCATTAACTATACGATAAGAAGACATTGTGGATGCGAGTGTGTAACCTTCTATCAATCTCAGCAATAACAGAAAAATTAACTCTTTCATTTGTCGACCACGCTATCAATAAACTTGGAAAATACATAAATCATCGTGAAATTAATTGACATATTGCTTTTATTAATGGCATATAAAAACCAACATTATTGTACATGATAGTTATAGACTACTATGTCCTTTCTTGGGTCTTAAACTTTCTACATGACAAATTTCATCAAAATCCGACCAGCGCTTTAGTCGTAAAGCCGTAACATACAGAGAGACATAGTTACTTTCACATTTATAATATTAGTATGAATAGAGTATTTTACTATTACGTATCAAATGGTTATATGTAGGTACCTACTGAACTAATAGCAAGGACTGCTGTTTATTTGCTAATGTTTGTACACAATTTACGTTAAACAATTATTAGGTATTTTGTGTTTGTGCTGAAAATATATTAATTAATATTATTAATATTTGCTTCTGTTATAGATTTACTACTAATACTTCTAATTATAGGTCTTGCGTAACACAGCATGTACTTAGGTATGTTTCATTGTTCGTGTCTAACTTGAAACTAGTAGGTACCTAATGTCAAGTTATAAACTGCTACAATCACATCGTCGTTTTAAAAGACTAAGCGGGACTTAAACAACTTTGTTTTTCTTTGTACAAAAAGTAAACGTTCCTTAATGATGTTCATCTTTCATGCCAATGCATAAGGGTATCTTAAAAACTTTTCTTCCACTGACTTATAAATTCAACTGAAAGTCTGGAAACTTATAACAATCGTGGAATGTTGCCGTCGCAACTTTATAGCGAGAGGAACATCTGTATATAATTTAAACAAAACAAGAAATATCCACTTGCTTTTAACGTAATAATATTACCCGTTCGCGGGACAGCTATGAGGAAAACAGGCCAAGATAATCGTGATGTGAAATGGAGTAACGTGGGATGGTGAAAGTGTAAGAAGAAATATTGAGCAAACGAAACGATGGGATCAAGCAAACACTACGGAGCTAAACAAGCAGGGTAAGGTAAATATTAGTAAACACACATTAAATACGACCTTTTTATGTTAGCTTTTAGAGTATTCTTATTTAATTTCAGGCCTCGTTATTACATTTAAATCGAGCCCGAGTAAGTGTTTATTGAGTTTACAAACAATATTAAGTGCAATATATACTTACTCGCATACATGAGCATTCTCGATTTTTTTTAAAAGTCGGTCTACCCAAGAAGTAAATAAACTTGAATAAGAAAATGCTTGCTTCATTTTAGTGACCAAGCGCGGACGCCTAAGTAAGAACGGAGTTCAAGACAGACAAGAAGTTACTCTTATTTAAGTGTCACCCTTAGCAACTACACAATATTTCATCTCCATTCTTCTTTGACGTTTACAGTAGTCGTTATGCGTACGGGCCCTAATGGCGATAGCCTCGCCAATTAACATGCCATGGTAGGTGATTATAATGAACAGCGTACTTTAAATCGTCGGTCTTAAAGGTGATCACCTCTGTCTACCCCTTCACGGATTACAGGTGTGATACTTAGTTAGTCATTATAATCCGTAGATGTAAGTTATGCAATGTTAAATACAGGTATAAGTTAATACTATTAATAAATCGATAGTCTTAACCTGTTGCACTCGACCCCAAAATCTCGCCGACGGTATAAAGTTGCTGGTTGTCTAAGCCTCGACCATTGTGTACCGTTAGCTCGGCGATCACGGGCCTGCACTGCCGGAGAATTGAATATCATGCTGATGGATTAGTTTGCCGTTCAGATTACTGACACTTGCCGGTCCATTCTGCACCACGTATTTGGTATTCAATGAAAATTGATTTACCTTTCGTATGGCGCAGTTGTGTTATTATTCTTTACCCGACTGCGCTAGAGCTAGGGTTATTTGTGCAACTCTTTGTTGTTAAAGTTTGGAAGTGTATTTAACTAAAGCGATATTTAACAACTTTAATTGTAAGCAACGTCTTCATGAAAATATGTTTTTTTCTAAATTGATAAAGGAATTGAAAGAAATTTGAAAAGGCTTAGCATGGGCAACATGCAGAAATTACACAAAAAGTCATATGATTTTTTATCAATTTTATGCATGTGTAATACGAAGCAGAATGAATCATTTACGGGACATAATTGGATTCCAATCCATTATTCAAATTAAGCAAACTAAAACTGAAAATCAAAACTTCATTTATTATTTGAATAGGTACGTGTAGTTGGAGGTTAGAAGTTTCTATGAATAAACTAGAGTTCGTGTTGACTTACCGGCCGAAGTTTACCAAAACTATGACACCTGGCTTTTCCTTATTACAGGTGTAGAAAATTGGAGCGTAGCAATTACTACGAGCAGATATAAAACTAGGCCAGACCAAGTGAAACTAAATTAGGAACAGTCTTTGTCTTCATAAAATAAAACAGTAACTAGCAAAACGATCTGATTCCCGAGAAATGTACGAACGTAGGTATATTATCTGTATTGTGTGGTGTATAATATTTATGTGGAGTAACAATACTGTGAATTGTGTTTGAGATAGGAAACGCTAGTATTATAACAATGCAGTATATTTACGATAATAGTAACACAATTTCGATTATACCTAATTTACAATATCGAATAGTACGGTTATTGGTAGTCTCTCTACTTAAAGTTATCCTTTAAATATATAAAATAGTCAGGAAACAATTTTATTTGTAATTAATTATTTAAAAAAGAACAAGAAGTTTTTCTACCTAAATATCATTTGTTTGAACAAGATTTCATTGGACAACAGTGGACGTCTTCCGGCTGATGATGATGATGATAAACAAAATTTCCTATGATATAATATGAATAAATATAGTTATAAAACTTAATGATTATGCAGTCATTATTCTCGAGTAAAATCATAAACAATCACGTCAATAATTAAAAAAAAAACTTACAGACGAGATATAACCTCCTTCTTTTTGAAGTCGGTTAAAAATAGACTCCCATCAATACTTGTAATTCTACTTGGCTCCCAAGAATATTTCTGTTAGATCCTGTATTCAAATTACCGGTAATACTTATGTAGAATGTTATAGAATATTAATTACTATATTCTAATCCAATGAATATTTCGGTTTAATTACTTTTAGATCCTGCAATAAATAGTAGGAAAATAACCCGATTTCCGTACTCCTTCGAGCCAATGATACTATTTTATTTAACAGCACGAATAAACAATTTTTAATCGATACTATAATTCATGTGTGATAACAAACGAGCGGGCAGCGCGGACGAGCGGTCCCCCTCGGGTCCCCAAAGATAATTTTCATAATAAAACATCCCTTTTCTCAGGCACTTTGCTGTAAATCAAGTTTTCCGACCACCCTTTCAATTTCCTGACCGCAACACAGTTCCGTTGAAACGAGATTTTCATTAGACGGTTAAACAACTTACATTTGGTGAGGGTTTTTACTAGACGATCGAAAATCCTCTTATCTGAAACATATCAAACGACGCCCCTAATTGGTCCTGTTTGGATTAGTGCGGATCTGATAATAAATCAATATTCCAAAGCCTAAGCCCATAAACTCGGATTTCATCGCCGTAATGACGTAGGTTCCTCAGTAATGCGACGGTATATTACAAACTTGAAGACTAGGTCAGCAGAGAATTTAAACAAAACATACCTCCAACACGAACAGACAAACTCATTACAAATGTTACGATTAATTCCAACAACATTTTCCGCGAGATTCGCATCAAACTGCCGCAGTCCGTCTTGCAATATTTGAGAAACATAAATGAATAAATTGAGGTTATTTGTGTGTGAGTGGTTGTTAGGAAACATAATAAGATTTTAAATTTTAAATGAACGTTTTGTGGTACAGATGGAGAATAAAATTTGTGAATGTCGGGGTTGGGCGTTATCAAAGGCTATGCAGGCCCGTGTGATCCTCGGGGATTCCATTATTCGAAATTAAGTGTTGTTTGTTTTTATTATTTTTTAAACAACACTTTTATGCAAATGTGCCGGAGTATTTCCTAGTGATATTATTACAAAGTAAATAACAATTTTCGCATTTCATTTACAAAGTAAATGGTAGTTAAGCTTTTCCTTGTAGATTAACAGTAAGTGGAAGTGAAAACCTTGCCAGCCTTTATTCTCAAATGGTAATTGAATCGAGAAATTCAATGATTCAATAATTTTGACAAACAGACAGTATCAGTAATGTTCGATTCTTTTTCTGAATCTTGATAACAATTTCCAGTTTATTGAATGCATAAGTATTCAATAAGCCGGAAAGTGTCAGCGAGCAATTAAATTTCCCCGATATGCCGCCGACCTGTTAAAACATATTGTAAGACAAAATTGATGGCAAATCGTAAGTCAAACACGAACGTTTCTTAATAATGGAATGTAAATATTTCCCGCATTAATTTTAATAATGAGATTATTTTGTATTAAGTTCTCCATTGAATTTGCATGATGAATTTGTGATTGAAGGAAAATATGAAGAAGGTACGTCGCCGAATTGTTTTAGAAACCAAACCATGTCTCTTGGGACTCTACCTATTGTATTTGCATGCATTAGAGAAAACTAATCAGTAGATTTAAAACAACTTTACATTTTATATAAGGCTTTAAAAATGTAGCGTAACTTTATAGGTACCCATTTTTAACAAAACATAGTAAAATACATTTTTACGTTGATTGAAATACCGTAGAAATATCTCAGTTCTGAAACTATGTCAATCGGCAATCGTTATTGACTGGCCTGTGCAAATCTATATACGAGTATGTACATCCGGGCGTTGAACGAATTTTTAATATTACTTCTGCAGTACCTATGTTACAATATTTATAGGTATTTGAGTGGTTTGACGAGTGGTATCCGGCCTAGAATTGACTACTCCTGTAGGTGTCGTAAGAGGCGACTAAGGAATATAATCCAGAAGATAGGCAGCAGCATCTTCTGTAACTTCACCACCCCATCGTGGTACGAACCCCAAGTCGGTTGCCAAGCGTAGGGATTATGGCAACCTACCTTACCTAAGGGGGAGGCCCATCGATGACTTCCGGCTGATGATGATGATTTCAGTGGTTTTGTATCTGATTTTCTTGAGAAACATTATTACATTATCATTAATAAATAGGTTTCCTCACGGTAAATTTTACGCACTAAAAATATTCTTTGTTATTCTTTCCTTGTCAATTCCTCGTAAAAATAGAATGCATGATTACCATTATTTTAATGAATTAAAAGAAAGAATTTGATTAGGATTAACATAGTACAGACGATTAAAAAAATGAAATTATGAGCCAAAACTAGAAAGCTGTAAGGCACAACGCACATAAAGGAGAAGGGACACGAAAACGAACTTAGGCCAGCCATGACTGCCCATTGCGTTCACGGTAATTAATCAAAAAATGCAAACTAACGTGGCATGATGATGCGAGTCGTGGACGTGGACGTGGAATCACGTCGGTATTTTTGTGTCTGCGGCGCGTCGTGATTTTGCCCAATTCGTGTACCTATCGTTCATGCCATGTAACATAACATAACATAACATCACGCCTGTATTCCCCGAAGGGGTAGGCAGAGGTGCACATACAGTACACCCAAATTTCGCTATTTATGTTTTTAGGTCCCAATGTAATAGGGGGCGAGCCTATTGCCATCGACCGGGCACAAATCCAGACTCCGTGCTGCCACCTAATGAAAAAACACAGTAACACTTTGCCCTGCTCGAGATTCGAACCAGGACCAGGACCTCGTGCTCAGCAGTCGCGCTTAGCAACCACTAGACCAACGAGGCAGTCCTCATGCCATGTGTAGACAGACATACCATGACATACGGTGTCATGTATATTTTTGTATACATGTAACTACACACAGTAGCCTATCTGAGTCTCATCTTGATTTCTTTTAGCTATCTGATCAAGATACTTTTGCATGGGGCGGACAATGGGCCCAAACACTTACCAGGAAAAGCCGTAAGGGCGATCCTTTCTTTTTTTTATCCCATAGCCTACGGCATGTTATTCGCTCTCGCATTCACCGGAATTTTAACAAGTCGTGGTATACCACTGTCGATAGTCCTGTGTTCAAGTCTACGTGATGATAAAACTGATCAACAAAATGTATGAGGTATGGAGGACTAAGTCACGCATCACTCACAAAATGGACGGCTGCTACCGAAGCAGTAAAATGTACTTTACCCCAATTATATCCACATCGTAAATAACAAGTGCTTCACTGGCCAAAGTTAATAAGGAGCGCCAAAAAGATGAGAGGACATACTTGGAACACTGGCCACAGTTATTAGGAAGTACCAAGAAGTTGAGAGGCCTTGGAACTGTTATGAATTGACACAAAATTAACAGGGATGATTGTAGATGAACTTCGGACCACATTAGGAGCTAAAACGACTTTTCTAGAATCGCTTGTGAATGAAATAGCATGAATATTTCAAAATTGTGTATACGTTTTCAAAGGGTTATAACATTTGAGGCCCCACTGTAATACGTAAATTATTATGTAATATTTTATTGAACAAACGAAATCATAGGTACTAGATATCATAAACCTGTACAGTTACCTATCTACTGTATCATCAGTGAAGACAATCTGATCCACTTATATATTAATTCACAGATATATTAATAAGGTATTTTGTCAACGGAACAATTGAATATTACCTTGTTATCTAATAATTGTATGCTCACGGTAATTCGATCACAATTAGCAGCATACGATTACAATAATTCCCTATTCAATCAAATAATTACGTGCGTATAACTTACATAGCTTTGTATATTTACCCATAGCAAATTAAGACAAGGAGCAAGGTAAGACAGTCAAGTGCTTTTTTTACAAATTTAACCTTAATGATAAAATGAGAACAAGCAAATAGGAAGGAAATAGGCTCATTTTAGAAAAAAATACTTTATTAAAGATGTGATGTGATAAGGAAAACTTATTACTTATTGGCCAATATAACCTAATTAGATAGAAATCTGAAGAAAAGCCAGACTAAAAGTACCCTAAACTGACGAACGCGAAACGATTCATGTTTATATAGGTACTAGAAAGGCGAATAGGCCTGTCAGGATCGCTGCAAATCTATAGTCAGTGTCTATCCGGCTCAAAATCAGTCTAAGGTTCTTCACACAACCTAGGCAATATCAATGTGACTTTTTCAATAAATACTTTCTTAGATATTCTAAGACACCACTAACGGTAACAATAAAAAACAAACAGAAAACATCATGACGAAACCTGAATTCAATTATCTGGAATTGCCAACCCGCAGTGAGCTAGCGTGGTGATCAATGCTCAATCCTTCTCTATACGAGAAGAGTGCTCTGCAGTGGGACAGTTATAGGCTGTTTAGGTATATTATATTTATACATATTCTCATTTTTACTGATTTCACTCTAGTTCAGCCGTGATATTCTTAAGACATAACTTGCGAAATCATTTCTAAATCAGCGGTGAGATTCAACACTAGCGCCATCAAACGATGAGAAGCGAGGTGACTGGCGAGATGATGTTTGTGTTTCAGAATAGTATAGTAGATCATGTAGGATCATGTAATCGTGTTACCATGGTAACCGCACAGCCGCCTGTGCCACAGCGGCTAGCCACCGACATCTTACGAGACGCAGTAATTGTTATAAATATGTGTTTATACAAATTACAGAGAATGGAACAATTGCTTATGCAAAGTAGACGAACTATGAATGACTGGAATTCATATCTGTTTAAAGTTATTTTATGATTCAATAACTAGGTCAGCGTTTTATATCTCTATATATAATATAAAATTTTCGTGTCACAGTTTTCGTTCCCATACTCCTCCGAAACGGCTAGACCGATTCTCATGAAATTTTGTGAGCGTATTGAGTAGGTCTGAGAATCGGCCAACATCTATTTTTCATACCACAAAATTCACGCGGACGAAGTCGCGGGCAACAGCTAGTATACATATATATTGTCTTAGCACAAAACGCAATTTCTCCTATACTAAGAAATAGAGATGAGACATATTCACACTACCATGCAATGAAACATTCATATTATACAAATAAATATCGTATATATTTTTAATAATGTAGCAATACCAAGTAGTGACGGACGAAGTTACTTAAAAATATTTTATGAAAAATATATTTCAGATTGCAATCCGCCGGGCAAACCAAATATTGTTGCTGGATTGCGAATCGCATTCGGCCCCTTTGCCAATACACCAATAACACATCATTCAAAAACAAGTTACTTGCACAATTTTTGTTGATATGAAACCCGTTTTGTTTTTCGTCATTCGCCTAAAATTACTGACCTATTTATGTGAATTATTGTATTTTTTGTTTTATTTAAAAATGTGATAGGTACTAGTATTTTATTTATTTTTAAGGGGGAGGCCTTTGTTCAACAGTGGACATTGATGATGATGATGACTTTATTGGACCAACCAGGTTTTAGCAGCCCTCGAGAGAAAAAAGTGTAAAGTACTATGGAAGCTTGTGCCTGACAGTCAGATACACTTTCTTCTTATTCTTATGCGCCTCTCCGACTAACAAAGGTTATTAACCTGATCAGCATATTTTCAAAGATTTTGCGAAGCAAAAATGTTGGGCAGTTCTCGCGACGCGTTCTTCTATTTATAATTTGAAAATTCACTAAATTAAAGATTCATCCAATGAAATGGTTGATCTTAGGAGACATATGCCCATTATTGCCCATTATTGACTTTATCATTTTTTTACAAGGGAAACAACATTGCAATACCGTTTGGGAGTGTTCATAAAAATATTATGGCAACTTATGGACCTTCTAAGACCGACAAGTACTGGCCGAAACTGAGACCTTAATTTTGTATAAGTGATTGAAAATCGAGTGTGACATAGGTTTGATATTGGTCATACCTAAATAAAGTTCCTTTTCCACAGGAGCGGCCAACCTACCACGGATTCCATTTGCTACGAACCTTGCACAGCACACCCCTAACATATTTTAACAACATGTTTATCTTTAATTACTGTACGAGGCTCGAGCCGTTTTAATCATAGAAAAAATAAGCGTAGTGTTACCTATGTTATTGCTGTCTGCATAATAAATTACGTTCTTAACATAAACACGTACGTTCGTATAACAGAGTCAGGTGCATCTTTCCCACGCAGTTGTAAAAATTAATCGAGTGCGAAGGGTCGCTAGACCTTCAGGATGGTCCGGCAGCATATTATGACTGTTACAATATCTTACTTACACAATATACCTGTCACGGGCATGGGAGAAGACCACTGAACTGTTTTGACAGCACAAATTTCTATTTGTGCCTTACTATGAGTTAGCATTGCAGCCATTGCAGGTAATTTTCCACTGTGGAAACGAGACGCCGCTACGTGCAGTGTAGTGCTGCGTCTCACTTCTACAGCGAAAAATATGAATCTTTAAGAGTTCATAGTTTGGGGGCAGTATTCTCGAACTGTTAGCACGCTCAGATGCTAAACACACCCTAGATAGAAAATTATATTCAATATTAGGTTGGCAGACCTTCCTACCAGGGGGATCGTTGATATCGTCAAAGTTGCGGGCCGGTGGATGCAAATGATAAGTAGACGTTCGTTGTGGCGTACTAAGGGGGAGGCCTTTGTTCTGCAGTGGACGTCTTCTGGCTAATGATGATGATTAGGTTGTCTTCTTTCGTAGGACTCTTGAATAATAATTTTCGTTCTTAATATTATTGGTCAACTAATAATTAAAGATACTTCTTTCTCACCATATCGACAAGTACCACTAGAAGCTATACGTTATGTTTAAATACGTAGTACGAGTCCATTTATATACCGAAGCTAATATTGACTAAGGGCTCGCCCCTATCACACTACATAATACCGCATTTATCGTGAATACCCATATCACGGAGCTGTTCATTTACAGACACGTATAATGGCAGGCGGTATAACACAGCACTAGTACTTCTACGTGGGGCAAGGCCTGCTAGGGAACAAAACCAGATCCTTATAGTGGTAAAAACAGTTCTGAAAATAAGACAAATGATACAAAATGATTAACTTACAAGTTTTCATTCAGCCGGTGAAACAAGATGAGCTACTAATAGCTAGAATAATTGTATATTAGTAATATGAAGTGATTATAACAGAACTTACTTTCATTTTTTTTGGAAAAAAGAATGAACCTCACTGTATACACAGCAAAGTCCTGGGGGTAGGAATACCGAGCTTAGTCAATACTAAAATAAATATATTTATAAAAGACTCACCCCCATATGTAGGTAACTATAAATGCGACTGTGGGATAACTTATTTTTGCAAACACTGTGAATGCGCTTACACAGAAAAGAAACAAAAGATAAAAGCACACGATGACAGTACCTGCATGAATGCCTAACCTAACCCGCATATACCAGAAGCCAGACCAACTACTACAAAAATCTGGTTAGGAATTCACGCAGCAATGTTATTACGTACACGTCTATTTACCGCACCGAAGTACACGTAAAAATGTAGGCAATACTCCAATATACGGTGATATAAGGTAAATAACATGCTCAGTGCCAAGTATTGGCAACCCAAATGAAATGAAGACCCCATAAAAACTGGCGCGAAACAATTGCTATTATTCTCCGTTATTACTGTTCAGGTGTGTTTCAGTGATATATCGGTCTATCGTAGCGTTTTTGTGGTCCCGCACAGCCATGCCAGGCGCTTAGAATTTTAGATATTGCATTGTCTAACCAAAAACGAAGACTGGTTTTAGTTTTTCTTTAATCCCAAATTTATAGGTACTGACAGCATACAACGTTAAGCTTTTATTTAATCTTGGAGTTCGGACAACCTTCAGAATTCTGAAATACCTAGAACAAAGTAACGATTTGTGCGTAAAGGTTTTGTTTATTTTTTATGAAACCTACGCTAAGATTCCTAGCAGACAACTGAAGTTCAGATTGAATGCTCTATATTATCATAGTAATGATGCTGGAGCTTTACTTTATGCATAACAAAACGTCATATATATCTATTCTATAGATCTTATTTACTGTAAGCTTTTCATTAATTCCTTTTCAGGGATTATTATTGCATTACAGTATCTTTGCAAAATGTTAAGTAAACCACAGCACTGTAACATGAAAAGCGCTTTCTTTAGTCTGAATAGCAAGCAAGTCGGTCATCTGTATACAGTCTTTCAAACAATTTTGCAGAAAACCAACATCTTTTACTTTAAATACAAATGTGATAAACATCACAATTCACTATTTTCATATCCATTTTTATTGGTGTACCTTTTCACGAAAATATTATTATATTTTCTTTTGTATAAGGATAAAGATGATCTTTTTCTATTAGTACTTGTAAATGTTCAAAGCAATATGTTGTTCGGTGAGAAAGTGGGCGAGTAGCCTCGGGGTGGATTACGTTGCTGAGACACCGGTTTTTATGGCGTGTTGCTTATTGCCTTTCGAGTTACGAGAGGGACGTTTTTCACCTTCGCGTAGTGTTGATATAGAGTTGGCGGTCTCACGCACATTACCCACAGCTGGCGCCGCGCCAATACAAACAATTTATTGTATTGTTATAGATCTGGGGTCCGTCTTCGGAAACATATTGGGCTCGCAGCGAGGGACAACGCTTAGTCACTCGATTCTATCTACCCGCGTGAAAGGCGTTTAACATAACTCATGTCACATAACATTGTGTTACCGCGCTAGATGTTTGTATTACAGCACTGGAATATATAACAAGTATAGCAGCAAATACGGTTCAGAATACAATATAATAAATAAATCAAACCAACAGCTATGAATTTATTATGACAAATAGCGCATCCAAAACATAAACTTATGAAATATTTACGAAAAACAACGTACCGCCGTTTCGTAGCTCTATCAAAATAATAATTCGGTAACAATGTTTATAAATAACAATGCATAGTAATCGAGGTAGAATTGCTGGCAAGAGCGCATGCAATACCCAGAAAGGCTTCCGACGGCCGGAAGGGCATGATACATAGTGCGAAATCCGATTAATTGCGAAACCTGTTAGTGGGACAATAACGTTTAAACACATTCCGTGTCGGCACTGTCTCTATGGCACCTTGAACACTGACGCAATTAATTCCCGTAACGTAAGCTCAAATCATAATTGAAAACAATGTAACTGCTATAAGAGCGTATCTGGTACACTAATGGAATTAACATACGCCCTTCAAGTTCTGAGCTTAACAAAATTAGAGAGAACAAATTGTTACTGTGATTAATAAATGTAAATGTCTTGGTTACATGTAACTTTGTTGTTTCCGACTTCACAAACATGTCTACGTAGTTGTGTATGTATATGTAGTATTTAGATAAGGCTGTGACATACAATTTGTAGACATTTTATACTAAGTTAAGTCTGTGGTTTAATTAAAGTCTAGAAAAGTAATTGTCTAAACCACCCGACCATGCAATAAAGTCATGTCACCGCTAGTAACAATACATCATGTTTTAGAGATACAATTTTATTTCTATATCGGATCTGTTCATTCATGTTCAAATTTCAGTAAATATTTTTCCGCTAAACCATATTTTATCTAGATCGATTGTACTCTCTCTGTAATAAACAAAAACATATTTATATTCAAAACGTGTTACCTGCATATTTTATTAACATTTATTGTGGCAATAACTACACTAGAAATGGAAAAGCTATCTTCATATTTTGAGGGACTTATACAGTGTTGTGCAAACATCATGATGCTGCAACCGTAGATGCACGCGCCGACTTCTTCCTGAATTACAGCGAATAGATAATAAAAACGTATACCAAAAATCAGAGTATAGATACAGTTGGGATCGGACCTATAATAGGACGGTCTGTCAGATCGGTTGACTCGCAAAACCCATTTCATCCCCTAATACCAGCACATTCACAAAACCTTTAAATATCACAAGGGTAACGACCACGTTGTTTATTTCAAACATTTCCACATGTTCACAAAACATTAACTTCCAATTTCACATTTCCCAATTCAAATTAACATGAAACGCTTTTCAAATGGCGGGAAGCAGAACTTTATTGTTTCGTGTTTTCGCTGTTTAAGTTAAATCATTCACGTGTGAATTTCTAGCCGATGTGTGTGAGGCGACTGAGGCGTAAGGCCTCGGGCGGATAGCGGGCTGATTGCAACCCGTCGACACCGTAATTACAACACACGGCATGACCGGTATGACCACTGCTTAACACGGGTTTACTACGGACAATAACTCTGCATTTAAGATAAGTTTGCTTGTTTACGGGAACAAAGGCAGGCTAATATTTAGCCCAAGCAATATATCGTCTTAGTATTTTACTTAGATTAAAAGCTACTAGTGCTTTTGCGTTTAGGAAATATTAGGCCAGAAAACTTGAAGAATTGGATTTGCTTTATGTATGTATAAATGTTTCTAGGCTAACAAAGTATGCCCTAAAATAGAACAAAATCTTAGGTATATCTTTATTGGCATGATGTATTAATGTTAATTTTAATTACTAATTATTTATAGCTAACAATATATCATAATGGTCACAGAAGTAAGTTAGACATTTTATACCTCAGTCCGCCTGTGACTATAACTTCAATCAATAAGGTCAGTCAATAAAGTTTTACTTATTGAACGGATATTTTACGCGATTAAACGATTCTTAACATAATTATATGAAACGTTATTTGGTAATATTAAGTAACAGTTAAATACTAATAAATTCCATTAAAATTATTTTAATTTCTTAAAATGATTTGGCACATAAATAATGCAAACGCTTTAACATTTATTGTAGCTAGTAATTAAATGTAACCAATAGTCAACTGTCGTTTTAAGGTCACGCGCACAGGCGTTAGCTGAATAAAAAAATTGAGATCCGGACCCGCAGATCTAGACATCAATAATCCGTATCCGCGGATCCATATTCTTAACGATACGGCTCATCACTAGTACATACATCAGTTTTTACTTAACACCTTCAGCTCTCGTTACTCACCGGAACAAAACAGAACACTGCAAAGTCATACCTACGTGTACAATATAGTTTAGTGAGTGAATGTGTCAAATGCCTTACACAGTTCTGGCTCTCACACACAGACACGTTATTAGCACAGCTGCTCACTGTAGATGCATAACCGACTTTGCTACTACATCGTTGCTATAAGAAGCTTAAGAAGGACTAAGACAAATTGTGTAGAGTCTCTCTTGAGTGAATGTAACCTACATATAATATATCTACCGTATTGTTAACCCTCTTCTTTCAACGGTGTATAATTCAATAAATAGGTTAAGTATACAATGATTGTGTGATTTTAAACATGAATTGTGAGTTAACTATGATATCGAAATGCTTTCCCCGTAGGTTAAACTTTCTTTGATCAGAAAAGATATTTTAGCTCAAGCCATAGAGTTATTAAAGTGACATTTCTATGGAGAAGAACCAGCAAGAAGCTCAATAGTAACTCTTTAAAATAGTACGTATATTTAGCAATCAATGTAAAAGAATGTATAAGGAATGTAAAAAATGGAAATCCGTGGTATCTGCCTACCCCACTGGGAAATAGGCGTGACTTTATGTATGTATGTATTTGAAAAGTATGTGAAAATAATGAGCTACACTACATAAAGTGAGTGTATTTCACCCGTCACTTGACATACTTTTATTGACATGCATTCCATGAAGTGACGATAGAAATTCGCTCTAACCGCCAGCTTTCAAATTCAAGCCGATATTAATATTGTTACGCTCAAAATCTATTCTGAAGCCAACTTCAGTTTTCGCTGTAGCGCACTTGAATGCAGTTGTGAGAGAATTCCTGTGCCCAAAATACATTTTGTGTAGTCCGTTGAACTAGCTAACAACAAAGCACTGCATCAGCCGACCGAAATGATTCAGAATCAAAGTAAAATTGAACTGCTTTGTTCAATATAGGCTCCAAAACTACTCACTTTTAATTATTATTGTTCAATACCGCTGGCTCTGCTCCTAAATAAACTGAATTTTTAATAACGTCTATGTATAAAAGTATTTATTTTAAATTGCATAGGCAATCACTTTTTATTGCAAACTTTTTTGATTAGGTTTGTAAAGGATAAAAGCAATTTTAACGTAGGTGTGGGAATAAAAAAGATAATCTGAACCTAAAGGCACTTATAATAGTGGAGTATTTTTAAAGTTAGTTAAAAGATACGTAGTTTTTTATTAATAGTAATGGAATACATTTTGCTTTCTGACCGCAGTTTTAATGTTTACCTTTATTTAAGTGGTTTTTATGGCCGCGCACTATAAAAGCGATCACGTACACACTCGACCAAAATGATAAACTAGTATTGTAATGCTGTTTTGATAATGAAACCATACAATTAAACTAAATTTGAATTAATTAGAATAATATTAGCCGATTAGTCAGATCTATAAATGTTGCGCTCTGCCGCACTGACGGTTAGTAAAAATAAACAGCCTACTAACGTAGCTACGGTCGAACTAATAATACGTTGCGGGTTTTCACAACGTAATGTTATATATAAATCTGCAATCTGCAGGGGAGGACACAGGCTGACGTAGACGCAATTTTTATATTACCAATAAAAGGGAAAATCAGCTCGAATATAAATCTTTACAAGCCATTGTGTATCATTCTTATATTTAAACTTACAAAGCTTTAACATTATGTCATCAATATTATTTTTTTTCAATTCTATTGGGTTTATAATGAATTACAGATACTGTTTGACGACCTGATTAGCTTTAGCAGAACAGTGGCTAAGCGATTTGACTGCTCCGCTAAGAGTAAGGGTACGATTCCCGCGCGTGGTAAAAAATTGTGCGAACCGCAAATGTTTGTCCCGAGTCTCGGTGTTTGTGTTTGTGATATTTCATGTTCGTAAAACGTCACGACAGGAGAAACTCGTAGTGTTGGGCGATGTAATTAAAAGTAAAAAAACCTGTAACACTCATATATTAAGTCGCAAATCATTCAATTATTGCAATACCATGTCGTTTTCCGAGACACGACCCTCTATCTAGCAGCAAATTTGTACCCGACCCATACGAATGTATCGTACTCGTACATTAACCCGCATCAGCTAACACCTTGCCCGGACAGAAACAACAAAACCAAATAACGGCGTATAGAAACAACGTGAGTGCCGTACTTCTCACTGTTTTATTTGCTTGTCTGACTTTTAGAGTACTCTGTTTTACCTGTGTTATCCTCGAGCCTCATATTAGGGTGGAGTTTAGGTAACGACGGCTCTGTTCAGATGCTTGTCAATCGATGCGGCGTACTGAAAATATTATTGTTCGGTCGATACTTTTATTAGCGAATCAGTACGATATTGTCTTTTACTTGTTATCCCTACTAATATACTAAACGCGAAAGTTTGTAATTATGGATGTGTTTGTTACTCTTTCACTGTTCAAAAAGCTGATGTTATAAGTTCTGATAAAAGTTAATTTGAAATTCAAAAATATTTAGGGTTCGTTCGTTTCGCGGGGACGAAATCTATAAGATAGTTAAAAATAAAAGCGTGATGAATCGTTCACGTAACCTACATTCTCAAACCTCAACAATCACTCTCACAATTTGGCATTGCCGACAGGCGATTATTGAGTTTGAAAAATGTCTCTGTAGAGATATCGCAGTGATAACTGCAGGTAAGTTGGTATATTGATAGACAATGGTAATAAGGCTGCCCAGTGCTGCTCACGTGTTTGACATAACATAACCATACCTGGCTGATTCTAACCATGAGCCTGAAGCAAATAATGTAAATAATTATATATATATATATATATATATAATATTAATTATACACACGCCACAATCATATTGAGATTTCTAAAAAGATTGATGCCGTCTTAAATTCAGGAACTTATGATAAAGTGCTATTGAAATAAAAATAAAGTAAACAGATTAGGAGCCGCCGAAAACTTTTACACTAAAGGCCCCAAGTAAATATTGACACCTATCGAAAACCCAGAAATCATAAACCGTTTTCATATTAATCGTAGATAAACAACTTCCCCCTTTACCAACACACAAATATATATAACGTTATGATGGATATTGACAGGTAAACATTCATACAAGTCAACTCGACTTAAATAAATAATGGGTGTGCTTCAACTATCAATCATTCAGCGAAAGGTGGTTTAGCTAATTACCCTGCCTGGCACGTTAAAAGCGGTTGTGTCTATAACAACCACGGGATGGGAGATGAACGACTGAACATCAATCAATGTTAGTTACACATTACCTACACATATAACCTACCTTTATTGGCGTACCGTGTTCTCGAAAAATCCTGTGCTTACCTGGGAATATAACGCTGCAAAGTTAGATTTAAAATAAAATTTGATAAGTTCGTATAAATTGACTTGATTGATATATTATTTGGTTTATTAATTCTCACTACAGTAAGGCCTTATACTTTATTTTGGTAGACTGTTGTTACGGATAGACATCTAAGAAGGGATCGTAGCTACATGGCTAGATCAGCCAATCTGCGAGGTTATGCCGTGCTCACCGTGGCCAGTCTTGTGATGGGTGACCTTTTTAAATGTTGAAACCCTCCGTGCTTCGGAAGGCACGTTAAGCCGGTGCTCCTGCACCTGATCTCTTTCCGGCCGTGTCGGTCTACCGTCTCATCGGACTATAAGAGTGGGGGAATAGGGAGTGCACCTGTGTTTGCACGCATACATGTGCACTATAATATCTCCTGCGTGGTTAGCTAGTCTCAGATGAGACAAACCGCCGTGATCGAAATTCGGTCAGGGCAACATTATTATTGTAAATATGATTTTATTATCAAAAGCCATTTCGTCGGGTTTAACTTAAATATTTCGTAGTAAATGAAAAAACGTGATGACATTACTCACATTTGCTTTCCCCGAAAACGCTACACATTTTCGTAACTTCATCAAGTAAACAAGGAAGTGATTTCGCTTTGTACCAAAAAATGTTTCGCTACATTTCCATAAATATACCACGAATTCCTTTACGGTATTCATTTCTTTCTCAACGTATAATTTTAAAGGTCTCAACAGAATTCTTCCACACGGTGAACAGAATATCCAATATTTTACAACAATGCGCGTAATGGTTTGACAAACAAGTGTACTCGGAGTACAGAAACAGGCTTTGCTGATTGCAAATTGTGCTTACTGTCGAGTACAAATTGTAAGCGTATTTCCCCAATTTAATTCACCAAAGACGAATTGACCTTAAGTAGACAATTTTTCTCGCAAATTTTAAGCTCTTTTTTATTAAAATATTCGGATATTTAAGCAAAAAGCTGCGATGCGTGGGAAAATTGCCCTGTTTGAAGGCATCACACTTTTTATCAATTTGTTTTTATATGGTACCAATAATAAAGTATAGTATAGTCGTTTCTAGATGCCGGCGTCCCCTACCACCCGTTTTTCGGTTTATTTCCAGTCAATTTTACTGTAACAACTCGTGCGTTCGATAGGAAGTGCACGAGCGTTTCTATAAATTTTAGGGTTTAACAGACCGACGCGACGGCAGAATACGACATCGACAACTTTAATGGAGAATAGAGTGTAACTGCCTATAACGTAATGTTATGTTCTATTTATACCTAAACACTTCTACACGCATGTTGCATTTTTAGTAGGATCCTAAGTACAAAAGTCTTTCTTAGAATCACAATTGATTCCAGTAAAAAACATTAATATAAAATTATATATTTATTTGACTTAGTATAAGATGCTAAAACGTCTGAATTTATTTCCTCGTGCTACGCTGGGAGTGAACTTATGAGTGTTGTAGGAATTTAACCCATGAACCCTGATACGCGTGGAGCCCTGACAGACAGACTGAAAAACAAAAAGTATTATGATTAAAATGACATAATAACTATATTAAAAGAAAATTATAACATAACATAACATAACATCACGCCTGTATTCCCCGAAGGGGTAGGCAGAGGTGCACATATAGTACACCCACATTTCGCCAGTTATGTTTTTAGGTCCCAATGTAATAGGGGGCGAGCCTATTGCCATCAACCGGGCACAAATCCAGACTCCGTGCTGCTACTGAGAATCACCTAATGGAAAAACCCAGTAACACTTTGCCCGACCCGGGATTCGAACCCAGGACCTCGTGCTCAGCAGTCGCGCTTAGTAACCACTAGACCAACGAGGCAGTCTAAGAAAATTATAAGTCCAAATGTAATACTATTTATCTAAATTCTTATACACGCAGCGCAAAAAAGAAGAAGCCTTTGCCATGCGTTTGCCATACTAAGCACTGGAACAACTTAGTATTTTTTTTTCTGTTGGGCCTTTGAACCTAGTCTAATAATTATGTTGCACACGGTTTAAAAAATAAATGTTTTAACGAATTAATATGGCGGTTAAGAAATATAAGCAATTATATTAAATGCCGTTAACTAAGTAAGTAAACATGCGGGTTTTTTTTAAATAAAAAGTGAAAGTGTTATTATTCTATTGACTTCATAAATAACAAATTTTGAAATGTTTGTGTAATTTTGCTTTAAACGTTTTTTTTCGCTGGAAACAGCAGAATATTATGAACATTATTTAATGTTATACCTTTTGTAACAATATTCTTACAAATAAATAAATATTATAAATAACACAAGTCATTATTCTATGGCTCCGTGTAGATCTCAACTTTCAACGAACTCTTACGACACTTCGAATGGAAGCACCACAAGTAAAACGAATACAGAATTTCAGGAAACAAAATTATTTTAATTTAATTGAAAAGTTGGCGGAAAATGATGACTACATTTTTAATTCAGACAACCAGTTTTTTACAATTTATACTTAGAATGACCGTTTATTTACACAATCTTTGGTTCAGGTGCACATAAACTTTGATCGAGCTGTCGTCAAAAATCATTTCCCAATCAAAACCCTAGTTTTTTGTCGTTCATGAAGACGAGACTGAAGTTGTTTTACCAAATTTATGAAATTACCTAACTAAATGTATATATTTCTTCCATACGTACCTACTTTATAATTATGTATGTATGTTATATATAAATAAGTAGGTAGAAATTATTTAATTTAATCGCGAAAATGTTAACCACAATTACAGTACGGCCGACGTATGTTGGCGGTCCTGAAGTTGGCGGATAAGCTGCGCAATTAATCTTTTTGGAACTAAATTGTCTACTGCGCAGCTAATCGGCTAACTTCAGGACCGCCAACATACGTCGGCCGTGTTGCATAAGATAATATTACGTGGAATAATGATCCCGATGCTACACATCACACTCCCACCAATTATCCAGGGTTTTCCGCTATCTTCGTCAATCGTAGTATTTGCTCTTTGCCCATACACAATGCAGGCTATACCTAAAAACAATATTAACAATATTTAATAATCAATAACATTATATCTAACACATTATGCTACCAGCAAAATCACATCGAATGAAGACCTCAGACACTGACATTCCAAAGTTATTAAATAAGAATGAAATTGGTCATAAATATTTCATGTTTGATTTTGGCGCTCGCAAACGAGACACTTTTGTATCTTGTGTCCGATGAACCTTTTTTTGTCCAGTTGCTTCCACTTGACAAATACTCGTTGCCGATCAAAAAGCTGTTCCCTGTGATGGTGTGCCGTGTCGGTAACTAAAAGTGTCTACATTTGCGCAGTCCCTTAGGTTGGGAATGGAAACACATTCCAAGTTAATTCATCTAGCAAAATATATGTTCATTAAAGTTTCATTTCAGTAAATACCTAGACACTTTAAAATATCCTCGATACGCTATTGAGATCTGAAATCATGAAATAATAAAATTACATTGACTTATTACCTAATCCAACAAAGATTAGCCCACTCACAATTGCGATGAGAATCAAGGTGCTGTAGGAAAAACCTGAACGTAAATTAAATAAATATTAATGCAACAAAGGTTAATTTAAATTTTAATAAACATAAATGTAAATTATACATAATTTAAAAAGTGATATTTTTCACGGGGAAAGATAATAATCTTATATACCGATTTGAGGGTCTCCTTGACTCCATAATTATACGGAATACAATTTTATACTTTAATAAATAGATCCAATTTTTACATACACAGTAGTGGACAATTTATTTAAGACTTCTTAGCTGTCAAGATAACACATGTCATATTCTGATTTCTATTTATTTTTTTGTAAAGTGCCTATATATGAGCAGGACTCCTTAAGGCCTGTTTCAGCTACATTTGACGGACACGTAAATGTTAAGAATGGAGTTAACAATCGTCAAACCAAAAATGGGTTGCTTCAGTCTTACGTACGTTAAAAACAAATGCTAACGGTTACAGATGCTTTACATTAGAGCTTTTAATATTTTCACGTAAAGCACTTAGCAGGCGTTTTTGATTGTAGTTACTCTAATTATATTATTTACTAGCTGCGCCCCGCGGTTTTACCCGCTACAGTTTTTCGGGATAAAAAGTAGCCTATATGTCGATACCTCCCACGTAAGTTGTTGTATGCCACAAAAATGCTATTTTGCTTTTTTGCTGAAAAACATACTAATATGGATCATTATATCCATTCAAATTAAAAAAACAACAAAAACACTATTTTTAAAGGATTTGTCAGACGCATACGAGGGTCAAACTGAAAGTTCTTAGAAAATCAAAAACTGATTACATTAGCCAGTTATTAGTTTTATTATATCTTTTCAAAATATTGTCCATTCACGTCAATACACCGCTGCATGCGATGGAACCACTGGGAAAAGCACTTTGCCCACTCGTCTTTAGGGTTCTCTTCAATGGCATCGCGATACGCAGCCACCGCTTCTTCAGCATTCATAAACCGCTTTCCTTTAAGTTTTTCTTTAATTTTTGGAAATAAATAAAAATCACAAGGGGCGAGGTCGGGGCTATACGGCGGGTGACCCAGTCATTCAACGTTTGATGTCGCCAAATAGTCGATCGTTCGCTTAGCGGTGTGCGACGAGGCGTTGTCGTGGTGAAGGAGGATCCTACTGCGAGGTCGTTTCTCTCGAACTTTTTCCAAGACAAGTGGCAAACAATTGGTAGTGTACCATTCTGCAGAAACTGTTTTTTGATCCTCTAACACAATTGTTGCGAAATGACCTATCCTTCCAAAGAACGAGGCCACCATTTTTTTTCCCGCACTTCGATCTCTCTTCACTTTAGTTGGCAACCTCTCGAAAGGAAACACCCACTGAGCAGATTGTCTTTTGGTTTCAGGATCATAACAGTAAATCCAGCTTTCGTCACCTGTTAGTATGTCGAACACAGCATTTGAGTCACCTCCGTTAAATCTTTCAATCATTTTACGGCACCAATCCACACGATGGAGTTTTTGAGCCTCAGTCAAATTATGAGGTATCCACCGGGCGCAAAGCTTCCTGACTGCTAAATGTTCGTGGAGGATTTTGTGCACTTGACTCATACCGATGCCTAAGCTTGTCCGAATCTGCTGATAGGTCACTCTTTTGTCAGTCTCTATCATACGCCGCACAACACAGATGTTATCTTCAGTCGTCGCCGTAGAAGGCCGTCCTTTACGTAAATCTACAGTGAGATTAGTGCGACCACGTTTAAACTCATTAAACCAGTTGTAAACTGTCGCACGAGATGGGGCTTCATCGTGAAAGGCCAATCGTAGTCTATCATAACTTTCTTGTTGACTTAAATGACATCGAAAGTCATAAAAAATCATTGCACGAAAATTTTCTCGTGTTAAATTCATGTTGACGTGACACAGACAATTTTCAATTTGCCGCCAAATCGTAAAACAAATGACAAATTAATGAAATATATACTCAGTAATATTGGCAAAGAGTTCTATTTTCAAATTTTAGAATTATTTTTTTATTATATTGTTTATAAGTGGCCAGTTCTAAGAACTTTCAGTTTGACCCTCGTAATGTTGTAATTTTCAAACGCGAACGGAGTACACCAATGTATATGCCCGATACATTTGTGTACGCGGGGCGCGGTGTGCAACCTAAACTATTGTATAGATTACTTACAACAATATACGCCGGTGAACGTTCATCAAAAATGTTGTATGTAATACATACTATATTTTACGTTTCCGTTGAAGTTAAAAAAAATTTTGTATCTAATATATACATCGTTTTACTTCGGAATTGTTCATTAAAATGTAGTTGTATAGTGAATTGCTATATTTTACGTTGGATTAACTTTTTTTTTTACTTAAAATTTACATTGTAAGTCAAGTCATCAGTTCAAAAGTCGATCTTTAAATGGTAAGTACGACTGCCTCAATAGCCAGATGCATACCTAGTGCATTGTATTAGCACGCCGAGGTCTCAGGTTCGATTGCCTAAATCTGCTGATCATTTATTATACAAAACATTATTTTTGTTTCAGTGTATTCATTACCAATAAGCTTTAATGAGTCGGATATTAATGAGCTACCAAACATAATTGATACAGATATCTTTGATAATAACCCAGAAGTTGCTTCAGATTCTGATAATGCAAATCTCGAAACACCGCACCCTTCACCTTCTTGTGGTACCAACCACTTGGACTACGACTGTGATAATGATTTCTGCCCTTATTATATACAAAAGGAAAACTTATCAACTTTTGATATTTTGCCCGTACCCTCACCAGGTTATCTGTCTAGCTGCTCAACGTATACAACAATAAACAATTATAGTCCGCTGTCAGATATTTCGAATAATAGTCGTAGCACAAGCGATCGCCGTCGTCAACCAAGGAAAGATAAAGGTAATTTAAGAAAATGACATTTTAATGAATGGATAGACATTAAGGGAAAGAATTTACGTAATACGGGAGGCTGTCTTTCTCATTTTATACATAAAATGCATGAACAAGGTGCAAAAGAATTTAGATTCTGGTCTGACAATTGTGCCGGTCAGAATCGCAATCGTATCGTGTTTGCCTTTTATGTTTATATTGCTCATAAGCTTAATATTACTATCAAACATACACTTCTTGAAAAAGGTCACACCCAGGCAGAAGGTGATAACGTACATGCTCTAATAGAACGTTCGTCCAAAAATAAACTTATTTATACACCCTTTGAATGGTTTACCTTGGTTAGATGGGCGAAACAGGAGGGCAAACCATATAACGTCATAGAAATGAAGAATACAGATTTTTTTAACTATAAAACACTTTTGATTGGATGTAATTGGTCTAAGAATGTAAATGGGAACGTAGTTAGATGGAATAAAATAAAAGAAGTAAGTGTATGTGCAGAAGATCCTTTTAAAATTATGTATCGGTACGATTTGGCAGACAGTAATGCTATGACAATTACTCTTAATACCAATACCCGTAGACACCAAAGGAATAGTATGGCTGAGCTATGCCCCTTGTATTCCAACCGTCTTCCCATAACTAAGGCAAAATATGACGACTTAACGAACCTGTGTCATACTCAAATTATTCCAGCTACGTATCACGACTTTTTCAGTCATTTATCTTTCGTTGCTGGCGTTAATAATGACGCTGAATTTTCTGATTCAGAATAGACATTAGTCTTTTCCAAATATTCCATTTATTTTTCTTTTTTCTATATTACTTTTGATTACGCATCTCGGGTTTTAATATTGATCACATAAAATTTATATTTAAATGTTTTATATTGTTTTAAGGCTCCCATAAAAGCTAATTTTAGATCCTTATTATAAACCAATAAATACATGCCAAAAATTATAAATGGTTACCAAATTACTATTTTGATTTTATGGTGATCTCATATAAATGATTAAGTAAGTTCATATTTTTATTTTTTTATAGCAATATTGATTTTTGTAATTCTATTTGATTACATCTTATGAAGAGTTTATAACGTTACCTATTCTATAACTGTGTAAAATTAACCTTAATAACATTATTTTTTTATTTATTAACCTAAAAAATTAATCACCTTCAAATTATACATTTGAATTCTGTAACTAATATAAATATTATTACCACATACAACAGAGTAAGAGTTATGTTTTTCAACGTATACAGTTGTAACTATCATATACCACAAGTGATGCTATCTGGTCGCCGTGGTATAATGTTGTTAGTATCAGATGCAACAACTGGCATAGCTTCTACTCCGGAGTAAAATGTTGTATGAACAATATCTCCACAAATAGACATATTACTTAAAATATCTTTTAACGTAGTTAAGAAGACTATTATATTACATTTACATACGAAATTTTAAAAAGATGCGACTATAAATGCAGATTTTGGGTAAATTTGAATCTTTGAAACGCTCTACTGTAAATTTGCAGTTTTGGAGATACAACAACTTACGTGGGAGGTATCGATGTTAATCCAGGGTATAACCTATCTACATACCAAATTTCAACCAAATCGGTCCAGCCGTTTATGCGTGAAAGAGTAACAAACATCCACACATCCATTCTCACAAACTTTCACATTTATAATATTAGTAGGAAGTAGGATAGTAGGATAGTAGGATGTAGGGGTAACTCGGCCTCCTGTAGCCAACCTATTAACTCGGGGCTTGTTGGTTTCCAGGTCTCCAATGCGTTGGCTGGTCGTGAGCGACCGAGCGTGTTGCATGCGTTTGTTTAATTCCTAGAACGGAGTAGTTAGTATTACCATGAAATTCGATTAAAACCACAAAATTGTTCCTTCCATTACATTAAACTTACACAATACGCCACATCTTGTTTGGCTATGGTCGGGTAGTGATCTCGAGTATCTGAACTGAACTCTAAAGTATGAAATAACGAAGTAGGTACAAAAAAAGTCAACCAAACAGGAAACTGGTTATAAAGAAACGAGTTTTCAGACCAGCGTAGAAGTTAAAGAAACAGTGGTATAAGAAAACAAACTAGCATAGAATAACAATAAAAATAGCATAAAATTCGATTTGGCCCGTTGTTAACTTTCCGACAATCTACGATCAAAAGTTCGCAAGAGGAGCCAAAAATAATATTTAACCCGACAAAGGAAGGTCAGACGGCGAGTAAACTCCATTGATTTCAGTTTACAAATCGACTTTTTGTGGTAATAGTGTGGTGTTAATGTGGTGTGCGGAGAGCGGAAAAGTGCGAGCGTCGAAAGCGGGCCGTGCCCCGTTCAATATTCATGAGCTAACTTAAACGGTTAGGCATTGAAGTCGGCGATTGTACCATACTTGTCGTTTAGCAAGCTCGTTATTATAAGTCCCGGGAACTTGTGCACGGAAAAGTGTTAAGTGAAATATTAATACGGTCTGCGAGCCTGTAAGAGCTATAAAATTTTAAACTTAGATTAGATAGTCTCGTTAAGATTTTCTCATTACGTTCGCAATTGGTACCGTCTGGTTTTGAGCCCCGCCATTTTTCATTTGAGTGTGACTTTCGTTGTTACGACGACCGACCTATGTTATTCGTTTAGAAATTGAATTTCTACCCCACTTGTACGCGGTCGCGCCTGTGCTCCATTTTCTTGAGACTCATCGTTGACCATACTTTACAGCAATACATGTCAGAGTTTATGCAACAAAGCCGCTTGTCATCGATTATTCGATAAGCAAACGGGTAGTATGCTTGATTTTCAGCAGTTTAGCCATAATTGTCGCTAGATACAAACATTTTGAATGGCTACTTATTTGATGTGTTCCTAATTAGTGATTGTTGCAAAACAAAAATCATAGACATGTTAGGTACATACTCTATACAGTTACAAAATATACAATGTTTACAGCCAGGCCTTTAAACTTAAAAAAATATGATATAAGTACGGTTTTAAGTTACAATTACACGCTGATTCTCTAGCCCAAAGTTAACTGCTACGTTCGAACCATTGAACTAGACGATTAAAATAACCATTTCCGTAATGTTGTCTGTATTTGCGAACTGTGTTGCAGTTCTAATTGAAAAAGGGGAGAATTGAACACTCGTTGTCCCATCATCAAGAAAATGAAGGATAAGCATTACTTGCATTAACAGTCACTTATATTATTTTGCGTACTTTTTCTTATTTTATCTAATAAAGTCATTCATCTTTGAATGGCTATTGCAAAGATGACAAGATGAATATACTTGACGGCACAGTGAATAATATATTCTTGTACTTCTCGATTGGTGGTCGTAAGTAGGTACAATGCGCCCACGGGACAAATTAATTCATTTCAAAGAACCAATACAATATCCTGGTGTAAGGGAACGATTTCTAATGGAGTTAGGTACAAATATTATGTAAGTACTAAGTACATGGTATAATTAGATGGCAGTCAATTCAATAACCTTCCTGTACCCCTCACATAACAGAGCCATTGTGTTGAAAACAAAGTATTTCATTTTATCTTTTTTACGAAACTGATTATAGGTTACCTATATTATTTGAATAGCAGAATGATGCTACATTTGTGTTCTTAAAAATGTAAAGCACAAACCAGATAGAAAAATGTATAAGTCCAGAGAAAACATGTGACTTCTATTGCAAGATCCTGAGGTTTTCTTGAATTTTGCGAATTCTCTCCCAAACGTAATTTACGGCTTCGTAGCCCGCGGCACGACGCGTGGGCAGTGCGTGTTACGTTTCATAGATTTCAGGTGATGATTCTATTTGTGCTATTCAATTGACCAAAGTTGATTACGTTTCATTTTTAAATTACTTTTAAAGAAGAAATTTTTTTGGTCTGTTATGAAAAAGATTTGAAAAATCCACTTTATTTTATTAAAAGTTCCATATCTAAACAAAGGACGTTAAAAAAATTATAAACATAGTGGCTTCGAACCTGCGACCTTCACCGATCCGTGGCGCTGCTTTTCCAACTGAATATTCGAAATCTGGCCACATGACGTTCATATACTTAGTGTAAAACCCACCCAAGATACAGGCAACGGTCGACATAGTTTAGTCTGGGGCAAAGATTAAAAATGTATAGATTTTATTTACTCACTTTAATCAGACGTGCTACGCCGGATCTGAGATGGTTTGCATTTTCGAGAAGTAGCTGCCGAACTTGGCTTAGGTTTAAGCCTTCGGGACACTAACAAACCGGCTGAAATTAATCAAAGATCTTTTGAACATATTGCATGTAAGTATATGCCATAAGTATATCGTAGAAAATGGTAATGATATTGACAAATAAAAAAGACTAAGTAAAACACGGTTTAATAATTTTCTTTAATAATGATTAAATCGTTTAGTTAAACGATGTCATTATTCAACGAATCCATAAAAAACCTGAACTTCCAACGACCTCTTTTGTGGCGCTCCCGTGACCCGAAGCACCGCAAGTGAAACGAACTTAGAACATGAGGAAACATAATTATTTTTAAATTAATTGAGAAACTGGGGGAAATATCTACATTTCACTTCAGAAAACGTACTTTTCAAAATTTTAACGACTGTAAATAACAAAATTTAACTATTTTATTTACTTACAAAAATAATCACTATAATAATATAATGCATGAGGACTAAAGCCATTTTTAGGACATCATTTATAACGTTTATCTAAGAAAATGTTTTAGCATATTTTTAAATATGACCAGAGGTCTAAATGTCAAACTTATCCTTCTGAAAAGTCAGCCATAAAATTATGTAGTTGCGTCACTTCTCAAAATTAAATATCTAAACAAATCTCAATCTAAATTAAGAAGTTTTACTATAAAAACTATCGTCAGTGTTATCCATATTATTTACTGTATATTCCCGTTGTACTCACGGGTGTATTCGAAAATGCCCGACTAGTTTCGTACTCGAACGGAGCCCTTATTCATGAGCTGGTTACGCGGCAGAGTCGAGAGCCGTACACACCCGTGACGTACAACCGGAATATACAGTAAATGATTAAGAAGTTGCTGTGTTTTAAAGACAACAGCCAAGACTTGATTTATTTCATTGTGATTATTTACTTTATTTGGACAAATACACGCAAAATTCAATAAAAATTACCTGGAAAAGCAATCGCAATGAAGCAAAACACAATCCCTGCTATAATCCATGATTTTCCTATCTCATCTTGTTTGATGTGATACAGTTGATATCCATACAGTATGCAGGCGACACCTGGAAATTTATAATTATCCTTATTAAGCTAACTTCGACCACTAGACCAACAAAGCAGTCATCAGATAAAAGTTAGGTAATACAATACCTAAAATTTCAAAATCGCGTCTCAACAATCACACACACATGCATCAATATTCTACATAGTAATTTCAATTATTTATATGAAATTATAGGTTAGCTAGTAAAGTAGTTAAGTAGCGTACGTTATAATAGATATTATTTCAAAAAAGGAATATCTTATCATTCCAATCATTAGAATATATGCGCGATGATTAGCAATATATAATGGAAAGGGACTAGAAATGAGTACAGTCTACAGCCATCTAATCATATACCTTTATCCTCATATTGCCCGACACATAATTACCACATACCTATATGGTCGTTATTGTTAAATCCATATCCATACTTATACTATAAATGTGAAAGGAACTGTCTGCCTGTTACACCTTCACGACTAAACCACTGGCCGGATTTTGATGAAATTTGTCATGAAGAAAGTTTAAGACCCGAGAAAGCACATAGGATACTTAACGCAGGTGAAGCCACGGGCTAGTTAATTATAAATGAGGACTGAAATCCAAATATTCAATACAATTTAGCATAAACCTTCTATGTGGGAAACATTCACTTTTAATTATAGATAAATTAATTGAAAATTACCGATTCCCAGTCCGATTACTCCAAATGCAATTGGCAAAGGAATGGCGCTGTAGGAAAAACCTGAATGTGAATTAAATAAATATTAATGGAACAAATTTAATATGTTTGTAGAACACATTGTTTTAAATAAATCAATGTTATCACACTAATATTATAAAGGCGAAAGTTTGTAAGTGTGTTTGTTACCTCTTCACGCTCAAACAGCTTGACCAATTTTGATGAAATTTCATATGGAGGTAGCTGACACCCTGGATTAACACATAGGCTAATTAGTTAATCCTGAAAAAATGTAGCAGGCAACACCGCGGGGCGCAGTTAGTTGATTATAATTATAATTTCTTGAAAGTAACTGTCATAATTATCTCCATATATCATCATCACCACTGCTGGACATAGGCTTTAGAATTAGGTACACTAATATCTAGCCACATTTACACTAGTGTCTATATTCTCGTCGGATTGGCATGCAAGCCACCACCTTCAACGGTCTCTACATATTCTGAGAAGAGTACCTTTAGTATAATTAATTGTATAAGATGCGACTTTCGTACCATGCTTTCGGTTCCTCTCTAGCAGCTGTAAACTCCATAGTTGTACAGTATGTAAATATAAACTTTTTCCAGTACCTAATATAAAATTCCTAACATTTATTCAATATTCAGTAAATATAAATAGACTTTGATTATATATTGATAAGAATTGATTTTTAGTATCACGTCAATAGCTGTCAAATGGCGCATTGAAGTTTTTTTTGAGGGGTGCATTGAGGTCATATGATTGAGGCATTGAGTCATAACAGACCTTATTTGCAGTTTTTCCAAATGACATACTTACGTTTTGAAACGAAATGGTGCACCTTTTGTCCTACCTAACCTGCACTACCACCAGCACCCTTCAGGACAAGATGGAGGCCAACAACCTGGCCATCCAGGTAGCGACTTTTTGGTCAAAAAGGTTTAAAGATCGTTGAAAATAAGAAGTAGAAGCTTGTGAAACATCGTCAAGTGTTTTTATGTTACTGCAGGCTTAGGCTCGGAATATCTTCCAAATCAGGGTTACTTTCTACAGCCGTGATGTAGCACAAATATCTGTGGTTCACAGAAATATAAGTCCCTAAATCCCTGGCGTAACAGTTCGATCGCCTAATTTTGAACATTCTTATTCAATAATATTGTGTTTCTTCCTTCTGTATGAGGACTAGCTAAATAGCTACACTGCTACATGCTTTCTGCTTGCAGTTATATCTCAAATTACAGGCTGGTCTTATAAGAAAACGAGGCTACCAAATAATTTTGCTGTATTTAAGAGTAAATGTTAAAGAGGATACAAAAAATGGATTCATAAATTTCTTTTAAGAGATTTAAAGATTGATGCGAGTTTAAGCTTCTTACCTTAAGAGGGCCGTCATCCCAATATTCCAGCCGCCCCCCACCCAATCAGTAAATTCGATTTAAAATCGCGATTTTTAGACTTTGATCCATCTGATCTGCAGTCAATCTTTTAATGACAGATTTCAGTTACTGTGAAAGATCAATGGTAGTTCGGATTTTCAAGAAAGTGCTAAATTTGTAGAAAAAGAGAAAATACTATTTTCTTGATAATGGAAAACTTATTTAATACGTGTATACTGACTAAGAGTTACGACAGCTGACGACTATTAATATCGGTGCACTGACAGTATATTGTTGAATGTTTGTACGAAAAGAAGTTTACCATTGATATCTGTAGGTATTTTTTTATATTGAATTCATGATGATTAATTATCGTGTGTGTATTCATTTTACTGTTTTGACAATTGTTAATTGGTTATGCAATTAATCAAGCAATATGGAATGCAGCACTTCTTATTTAGTGATATCTAAGCGTAGCCTAGATTTTAGCATTTGACGTAAAATAAGATAGTTCGCCAACCCGCAACCCGACTAACCCACAAAAGATAAGGATAAAAAATCGTTTATTCAAATTAGACTTCCAAAGTTGCCTTCATCGCTTTATTATAGACAAAGTAACTTGATTCATTTGGAGGTTAATAACTAACAGGTCGGCTAACCTGGTTTATCTACGAGGCTCACACGCGTCCTGGCCCCGCGTCAAAGAAGAATAATTTTATTAGTCGTTAATTAAGACTGAAAACAAGTCGTGCCAAATGGTATTCAACAAAATTACACATTCAAAGAGAAAATGTTGGACATGGTTTTAATTGGATTCTGTTATTAGTTTGATAGTGCGCTGACCAAAGGTAATGAAAAGTTCTCTAATTACACGTCGATCGGGGCATCCACACGTTAGTTGTGATATTTAACGAGTACATAATATTTTATACAATCAGATTCATAGCATAAAATTACGTGAACCAAACAGGGATTTTCTGTGTCCTATTCTACGTATATACCTAATTTGTTCCATCTATTTAGGGCATTGTGTTTTATATTATGAAAATCGATTTGCTTTCTTATAGCTTTATATTAGTATTAACAAATGTACACTTATCCCTTTAAAGAATAAATGCGGAAGAAATGATACCTTTGATGAAAAAAAAGCTCATAAGTTTTTTAATTTTTTTTCTAATCATATAAGTTAAGCAACCAGAATCGGGTATCTTCCTACCTCCGCAGCGATTTGCCGTCCAATCAGATGCAGCTTATACCAGTATCCAATGGAGCGATTGCCTATCTGACCTCCACAACCCTTATTCGGTAAAAAGGTACCCATTTTCCAAGATTTCAATAAAGGTTTGGCTGTAACATATAGCTATCATTTACGTATAGCATTGCTCATTACACGTGTGCCATATGTTCCTTATTGACTGTCATGAACGTATCATACATCGACTTGACAAATGATATCGTGTTTCACGATGTTACACCGAGAGGGAGCGGGACCACACGATATTTATCGAAGGGAGGTGTTCAAGTGAAGTGGTTGATGTCTCTTACATTAAAGCTGATCAACACTTAAGATGCATTGAACACCTGCCTATAGCATAATAGAGCCTATAGAGTTAGAGTAAGCCATACCTTTAGTGATAGGTAGCCATTTCTTTGCCGCGTGGTATCTGGCCTGGAATTGACCACCCCCTTTCCTCTCGTGGGTGTCGTAAGAGGCGACTACGGGAAAATCCAGAAGATGGGCAGCGGCGTCTTGTGTAACTTCACCACCAATACTGCGATCCTCAAACCACTTAACAAGCGTGGTGACTACGGCAACCCCTCCCCCCACTCCAAGGGGGAAGCCTTTCGTTCAACAGTGGACGTGTTCCGGCTGATAATTATATCTTGAGTGAATACTATGATTTGGCTCGTTATAGTAGACATAAAATGGCTTAGTTAGGTTTCATAACGGTAAAGGTACGTATTATAGTTGATTTGGTATCAAAACTTATATCAACCAAATAATACCCATAGTTTAGATATTCCGCCCAAACTTGAAAAAAGTCAGTGATATAATTTTAATACGTTATGGAAATATGTATAAAATAAGACTTCAAAACCAAAGGTAAGTCTATTAATCTGTCACCAAATGTACATCACAGTTGATATATAAGATCAAAGGGTAAAGAGAAACACGATGCGGGAAATCGGTTGGCTTTTGAGTGTCTGTATCTCTCAAATTCAACTCCATCGATTATGCTATCAAGCGGCAGAAATTGGCAGTGAACATTCCTATTCAGAAAACTGCTACCAAAGTTTGGCACATTACGTAGTGACGTAGCAGAAATGAAGCGAAAGATTGCGTGGAAACACCTACTTTTACTTCGTGTGTTGTAATTATGTAAACACGAATATGAGTGGAGGGCAAGTGAGTAATTACAGCCCACGCCAATTACTTGAAACTCAACCACACGATTTAACAATGAACTACACAGAAACCTACAGAAATGTTGGCTGGGCCTAGACAGCATAACTACAGAGATCTATTAGAAATAAAATGAACCTTAAAAACATCTTTGTAAGAGTCAAATTACGTTTTCTAAACCTGAGAACGATTAATTTTTTGTTTTAAAACACAAGACTTGAGGTAGATGGCAAACGTTATAGCAACTTTAAATTGTTTTTCGTACATGGAAAATACAATATTCTCTGTTCAGACCAAAGGGGTAACGTCGATTATAAACCTACATTACTGCATCATCAAATTAAAGGTTTATTAACTCTTCCTTCGAAGTGTGTGACGTACCACCAGGATCCAGTAATACTATATAAAGAGATGGACATAATAAACTTTGTATATTACACAAATTAAATAGCTTCTTAAGATAAGCATACTGTGTACCTCTATCTACCGTATCTTAGGTCGCCAGGCCGCTGAGTCACTAAGATCCAACCCTTTGACGCGGTTGTTCGTCACGCCCAAGTATTTAATCCTTGCAAAGCTGTATATAATTTACCATTTAGTTACCACTCTGACCGACTGCCGAGGTAGAGCCACATTAAGTTGTTGACCCCGATTATTAATGTCAGCCAACCGATGTCACTTAAAAATAGTGTTGTTTAATTTTAATGATGGGAATACTGTCGTGGGTCTACTAACTTTTAAACTACCGCGTTGCATGATTATAATAGAAAATAACAGCACGGGAATTAAGGCGATCACAACTTTATTAATTTTTGGCTTGACGTTTCGACATGGGTCTGCTACCGTTTAATAGAAGTAAAACTTATGCTAAACTACCTTTTGCCCGCGGCTTAGCCCGCGTTAAGTAGCCTATGTCTTTTCTCGGGTCTTAAACTTTCTACATGCCGAATTTCATTAAAATCCTTTCAGCGGTTTAGTCGTGAAGGCGTTACAGACAGACTGACAGAGTTACTTACACATTAAACATATTAATATGGATAATACACTTCTAAACACATGCATAACATTATCATGAACCTTTGAGCCTTATAAATGGTTCCCATTAAGCGTGCGTTCACACTTATAGTTGAAAAGTCAGTATTCTCACTATCTCTATGTAAACCTTTAGCAAAATATTATTGCGTAGGGAAGAAAAAGTTTTTATTCTTGCTTTTCTATACAGTGGATGGCTTTTTGTATATTTTAGTAATGATTATGTATACAATATAATTCATAATTATAATATAATAACAACCTATAACTGTCTCACTGCAGGGCAAAAGCCTCTTCTCATATAGAGAAGGATTGAGCACTGAACACCACACTAGCTCACTGCGGGTTGGCGATTTCAAATAATTAAATCCTGGTTTCCTCACGATGGTTTTCGCCACTGTAACTCAGTGGTTATGACATTTAAAAGGTACATCTATACTTGCCTGGGTTTGAACTTGTAACCTTGTCCGTACAAATCCGGACAAACACACCAATGAACATAACCAAAAAAAATCCAGATTAAACTATTTTCTTAGAAATACAAGCCCTAGCTTTATTGCCTATGCATAGATTGTTGGACTCAGACTTGGATGTTTGCGTCTGTCGCGATTCCATTACGGAATCGAATATAAGTTAGAGCAACAATGTCCCAAAGCATCCCGTCCCAAGCCGGCGACTTGCAAAGTGTCCTTGTATTGCTACAACCCCTTGTTACATGCGCCTGCAAATGCGAGAACCGTACGTGTTTGTGTTGTATGTGTATCGGAATTATATAAGTCGATTTTCCTAGTAGACCTTTATAGAAATAGATACCAATATTTTTTTTCCTAAGGAGTAAGGAGTTTTTTTTAGATAACTTGAGAAAAAGTTATGATTATGGCCGACTCTTGCCAATCTCTCACATACCCCGCTAGTCATAATTGCTCAAACAAAGGTAACAAATGAAGGCAACTAATAAGATTGGAAACTATCCTAGTTGCACGTTGCTGGTGATTATTTATTACTTCATCTCCTTCTTCACCACCGTCACACTCCAACTCACTTGTCAACAGAGCTACGTCCATAGTGAAATCAATGGGACAATGACTTACGACTCTCAATCGCCAGTTCAACATCCTATATCACCGTTGAGCTATCCTCTCGTAAAAGTAAGATAAGTGGCAGTACTTTTAAGTGTTCCTCAAAAAAGTTTGAAAAAATATACTCTCTGCCAGAATAGGTTACCGTACAGCCTACGGGGCTCGCAAAACCGATTAATAAAAAAGTAAGGTTAGACAGGAATGCACAACACCGCCAATCGATACTCTGAACCGACGTTTTACTACTAAAAACGAGTATTAATCTCAGTTGATATTTAGGATAATGTACGTACAAAATTAACATTCGTATGCTTATAGCCTTATACATACCTATGTATATGTAAGTAAAAATTTCAAAGGACTGCCTGGTTGGTCTATCTATCTGGTTGGGCGATAAGCGCAACTTCTGAGCATGAGGTCCTGGGTTCGAATCCCGGGTTAGGCAACATGTTATTGGGTTTTTCTCAGTAGCAGCAAGTTTAGATATGTGCCCGGTTAATGACAATAGGATCGCCCTATATTACATTGGGACCTAACATAAAGTTGGCGAAATGTGGGTGTACTATACACGTCTGCCTACCTCTACGGAGGATATAGGCGTGATGTTAAGAATGTATGTAATGTATATACTTTCAAAGGAAGCAAAATAAAAGCCCACTATACAACCTTCTGTGATATTTAATCTCTACGCCCTCGCGTGACCTTATCGTGTGATAAATTGAGCTGGAGCCAATTAGGTGACAGTACTAAAATTATTTTTGTTACATTTTACTAAAGATGTTTCATTATTCATGTTTATAATATATCCTTTAGACTTTATAACCATAGACGCTGTAATATCACCGTTCACTATGCTTGAATCCACTGAAAAGTAGAGGTGCACCTGCACGGTGTTGCACGCATTAAATTTCCACTAAGCCTCACGTAATTGGGGACGCGAATATTGCCAAACATTCAGAATTCCAACCGTTTACAGACGTAGACTGTATCTTGAATATCGTATGTGTAGGTATAAAATACTGAGATAAAATCTTTAAAGGACTGCCTATTCTGAGTAAAAATATTTCACTATAACAAGCGCAATTTGCCGTGAATCTGTGTCACAACGATGATAATACGCGTTTTATAATTAAAACGGCTGTTATACCGCCGAAAAGAAGATTAACTATTGCGGGCTTAGACATGCGACTATTCAATATTCATGGCGCCGCAACGAGGTGGACGTAAAGCTCTCGCCTACATCCCAACATAGGTACTTGATTGTATTCAGCTATTACAAGATCGTTAGATAGTGCTATTACTTCGCTACTGATTTGCTGTGTTAGTGTGTAGCAAGCTAGCTGTTACAAATTGCGTTCTAAGGATGATCAAGGCTTATACCCAGATTTACTCACCTAGAAGCTGATGATGAATAAGTGTTACTTTAGACAGTAGAATGCATTATCACTTGCATAGGTACTCTGAAAACCTCAGTCATAATAATACACACCCACATTTTGCTAAAGAATTGTTACTGGCATATTATTTGGTAGAGTAAAAATTTATTCATAACTAGCTGCGCCCCGCGGTGTTACCCTCTACATTTTTTCGAAATAAAAAGTAGCCTATGTGTTAATCCAGGGTGTCAGCTACCTCCATATGAAATTCATTCATGGTTTTTACGTGAAAGAGTAACAAACATCCATCCATACTCACAAACTTTCGCGTTTATAATGTTAGTAGGGATATACTTGGTAGGTCTTGTACTCTTTTTAGCGGAATGTGGGTGTGGTAGAGAAGAAACTTGCAAGAAGGTGAGCAACGTTTTCTTATTACTGCCTACAGGTCTGTGTGAGCCCTTAAATAATGCCAACACGCTCAGTAAAGTCGGGTACTCATTAGCGAGCTGTAACTGTAACCATTGCACACTGTTACAAAAATCATAGTGTTCACGTGGTTCGCGATCGGAACGCGTTGTGCTCGCAGCAAGCGACAAGGTACTCCGTCTGGCTGTTGAAGATCGGTTCACGCGTACACACTAGTACCTCGAACTGTATGTGTTCGGCAACTGATATGGGGTGAAAAATCTAAATATTTTCTCACCTTACTCACGTTTCATTATTATATCAATTACCCCAAAAACTGTAGAGCTACGTGTTAAGTTCATGAATCAATTTCTTAAAGATTTATTTCTGGCGCGTATTGTTAAAGTATTTCGTTTAATGAGAGCGGCTTTGTTTTAGGTATTTTGTGTTCTCGATAACCCTCTTTCTGTCTACGTCTGTATTTTCAGTACGTGTTACTTGCGGTTTTAAGAGTGCTGTTACTAAAAGCGCTGAGGTGTAAGCTTACAAAGCTTTTACACACAAACACCGATCTAGTTACAGGGTTAACAATTAAAAGTTCAAACGAAACATGAACTTTATTCTATAGCCGCGTTAATTAAAAGGCGATTGAAATTTAATTATAGACTGAATTAGAAGTGTTCAAAGAATATAAGGACCTGATTGGCGCAGTGGTTAGGCGATTAGACTGCTGGGCTAGGGGTTGCGGATACGATACGATACGATCCAGCACGGGACGGAAATTTGAAAATCTTTAGATGTTTTTCCCGAGTGTGGATGTTTGTGTATTTGGTTTTAGATGTTTGTGAAAAGCATCCACGATACAGGAGAAAGTAATTAAATAATATAACAGTTTAAAAATTGACGAGTACGAGAAATAGGATTTTTGACATTTTATTAGAAAGCCAAGAAACCATTTTCAAAAGATTATGTTTTAAGCATAACAATTTTAGATACGACTCTGTTATTTATTATACTTACTCGTATGTATATGTGCCTACTCTGCAACCTTTAGTTCAAAGCCACACATATATAGGTACATACAGAATGTTGACGTCACTGTTGTGGCCACCTAGTATATGGATTTGTGCCTTTGTACAAAGGTGTGGACAACCCTGTCGGTTTAGTATTTAACCATCAAAAAACACCACGTGTCTCCCCCTACATGACACTGTTTAAATCGTCTGTAATAGACGTTTCAAGTTTTATACCTAGAAATTATCTGTTCGTAATCTAAAGAGAAGTATGTAAAATACCAAAGTTATTGTGTGTCAAAATGTGCCGACATATTCTTATAATCTCAAATTATTTACTATTCCTAAAGCCTTAGAAATGTTTACCTTTACTCGATTACAGTCCACAACAGTATGCTTATAATAAGTCTAATAGGTATGTCTTTGTAACATTTCCACTACATAACAAACACAAAGTAAATTACAAATAATTCTTAATGAATTATTGCAAACTTAATTAATGACAAAGAAACGAGTCTGAAAAATCTCCAAGCTTACTAGTTTATAAGTTTAATGAGCAAAAAATCATACATTTAATGATTTGCAAACATTGAGCTTGAAGTTTTTATCGGTAAATATTAGGCATCCATAGGTGGTTTGCTTCGCCCGTCCGTTGCGGGCGACGCTCCTGGCTGGTCGCAGAGAGTAAACTCCTCGCCCACAGCTCTCTGCGTAATTAATGTTTGCTTCAATTATAATGGGACGGAACATATAAAATTTTCCACATTTTTTTACCAACTTCGGCCGTTAAACGAAAGCTGCGGTTCAGTTAATATTACCCGAAGATTCCTCTGGGAAAATAAAATCGGTGAGGTAATGTTCGTCAAAGAATTAAAGTTCCCCACAACGGCAGATGCTACAAAAATCGATATAAATTTTGCACCGACAAAAACGTAGCGCCTGCAAAAACGCTTGCAACGGCTGACTTCGTTATTCTTGTGGGCTTTTCACTTGGAAACTTTACAACAAAATCTTGAACGCTATCCGAAGTAAAAAGTTAAGTTTTCTACATTTTCAGCGAAAAAAATATCTTTATAAGTTTATATCAGCAGGGGCCGTCTGAGTCACCCGGTTCACACTTTGGGTGAATGCTATTAATAAAGTTTTAACAATGCATTTTCAATTACTTGAAAGCTAATACTGTTCTTAACTGAACTTGCAAAATTAAGGAGAGGAGTTTGAACAAAATTTTAACAGTATTAAGTCGAACAAAGACGGAATAAAAGTTGCCCTATACCCTCCTCTACAATATCAGAGTAAAAAGTTAAAGTATCTATATGCTTGTAATCAGAACAGTACAATCACAAACAAAACCACGTTTACTTATTGCGTAATGAAATTCGAACGTCGAATTTAAATGGGACTAGTTAAAAACTAAGCTAGTTAGTTCAGACCGCTTTATTTTGCGTCTAGCACGACAGAGCAAAAACAGTGGATAGATAAGTGAACAAACTGGCCGGATAAACGACCTCCATCAGTGTTTCCGTTGTGAGAAGCAATTAATGGTGTACGTACGCGAGGGTAATTACTGCTGCAAACCGCGGCCCGCTACCTACAGGCTACAACAATTACCTTCCAGCGCCTTCACTTTTGACAAGCCCTGAAGGATTTCTACTTTGTTTAAACATTAAAAATGAAGTGAACCGTTCCATTGGGGGTGTCGGGTATCTTGCTATATTACATTAGATACACCTCTACATTTGTAGATCATGGTAAGTTGTACATTAGGTACAAATTATAGTCCTGTGAAAAGGAACGCACATTTTATTCACCAAGGTGGCGTAGAAAAAAGGACTAATATAATATATATATATTGGCCTACCTCTGTCCTTTTTACTACGAGTCTAATATAATTAATTGGTTTGAAGTGATAGGACTGTTGCGCTAAGGGTTGGGTTCATCCGCACGGGACAAGAATTTGTGACGTCCGCAGATGTTTGTCTGTCTGGGTGTTTCTGTAATTGTGTACAAGAAATTCCAGGTAGCGTGTTTTTAAAACAAAAAAAAAAAGAATTTTAAACATTCTTATTTTATCTTCGTAATGTTACCTACCAGTATTTATTACATTATTTTGTTTGTGCGTGTGAGAGTTCTAATTGTTACTGTTATTACGATACAAGATATTATAATTTTGAGAAGGAGAAGGTTAATTATGACAATTTGCAATCCTAACTTGTATTACAGCGCTCTTTGCAGGAAAATTATGTTTAACAATAAAAATCTCACAATTTCTATTAAACATGTTGAGTTAGGTAAAGTATTGTGTAACGCTAAAACATAACAAATGTAGGTATATCTATTACATAATACTTACTTACTGAAATTGTAGCTATGTTACAGGCGAAGGTAATGTAAAAATCACTGATTGAATGTGAATTAGAACTTATGGCTAGCTAATCAATATTTTGTTATTTATTGCGCCTGTAACTATATTTTTTTAAAAAAAAAAAACGTCGCCCCACACTAGGAATTTCTCCTGTGTCGTGGGTGCGTTTCACAAACATGAAATATTACATACACAAACACCCAGACCCGGGAAAAACATCTGTGGTTCGTACAAAGTTTTGCCCCGTGCGGGAATCGAACCCGCAACCCTTAGCGCAACAGTCCAATCGCTTAGGCACTGCGCTAATCAGGTCGTCTATATATAATTATATCACAAACCTATATTTCTACTTCTGTGTAACTGTCTTGTTTGCGTGGCGTTCAAAGGCTTAAAAGTCAAAATAATTTACACTCAACTACTTGACTCCTATGAGTAACTTCTGATAAAGTCAAGTAGTACAAATACTATATTTAATCATACCTAGATGATACTTCAATTAATTTGCTGCCTAATAACGATTAATTGGCTTTACGAGGTCCTATCTTCAACTATCGATTTAGTATTTATATATGGCGGTGATACCCGAACGTAATGAATCTATGTTGTTTATTGATCATCATAATTGAGACCTGTCACTACAAATATACATAAGACAGTCTTCTTATAGAACAACTTTTTTCACAAAATTTTGACGTTCGAATTTCGGTAGAATTGTCATGTGTGCGTGACACACCCACACAAAAATAATGCCAACAGTGTAGCGCAAAAAACGAGACGGACAAAAAAATCTTGATCGTTATTACAATATACCAATATTACAGATTTATGAAAATAATTTGAATTCATTAGTAATTTGATCATATTATTTATTTGTTCCTATTTTTTAAGGCGGTTTTTATATTTTTATTTCACAATTTTTAGTGATGCCTAGGATTCATCCGCCGTAGACATTTTGAGGATTAGTATTTGAAATCCTTACAAAATGCTCCCTCAAACGATATCTCACACGATATATACTATTAAAGAGGTAGAAGGGGGGACAAGGCACTACCTCCCCCTCTTTCTTTCTGGTTTGTGGCGACAATTACTTAGGCTATATTACTTGTAACGACAGTTCTGCTATAATTTTATAAGGAGTTCAGTTCCATATCTCCAAAGATCATCATCAGATCTACATGAAATTTCAATGGGACTATTTCGGAATAAACTACTTTCCAACAAAAAAAGAATTTTGCAAATCCGTCTTTAGATGACGGAGTTATGCCCGAACATACATAAAAAATATATTTAAACATCCGAATTGATATCCTCCTCCATTTTAAAGTTTTCAAAATAAATATACAAAGGCGAACTTAATACCTTAGGCATTTATTACCAGTCGACTTTAGAGCGATATGGAGACAAATATTAGGTAGATGCACATTGCACATATCGATGCATGCGATGTGATTACGTATGGCTCTGAGACGTGGTCGCTAACGGTTGGCCTTTTGGAAAGGCTCAGAGTCACTCAACTAATAGAACTATGCTCGGGGTTTCTTTGCGCGACAGGATCCGGAATACGGAAATTCGCCAAAGAACTAGAGTCACCGGCATAGCTCGAAGAATATGCAAGTTGAAGTGGCAATGGGCATGCCGTATCGCTCGAAGGACCGATAACCTCTGGGGAAGAAAGGTTCTCGAGTGGCGACAACGAACCGGAAGACAGCGTTGGCAGGCCTCCCACCAGGTGGACCGACGATACTCGTATCGTCAGAATTGCGGCCCAAGCTGTAGATGCAATTGGCAAGCTGTCATTTATTGTGGCGTTCTAAGGGAGAGGCCTTTTAACAGTGGACGTCTACCGGCTGATGATGATGATGATGACGTATATCGATACGCAAAATAATAAACATACATATAATACGTTACATACATACATGAAACAAAACAATACATATATATACATAAAGCAATAATTAATTAATTATCTCAACTATTATAACTATTTACAACTTAAATCTAATACAAGATAAAAACAATATATACAAAAATAACAAGTTTAAAAGCATCAAAAAATTCATCACCATCGATGTCAACCGGTAACGTGCCCAAAAGACTGGCAGCATTGCCACGTGTAGTTTGCGCAAACTCCTAGACCTACCAGGTATGATTGCTTGGCACTTATTCGGAATTGCCGCCATGCCAAATCTCTCGGACCAGTCCATTGTAGCTTAAAGATCGCAGTTGGTTGCACTCATTGTCTAGTACACATCATCAATCCCAGAAGCAGAGTAAGGCTACAAGTTATCGGCATATGGAATACGCACACCGAAGTGATTGGATTATAAGGTTAATAAAGATAGAAAACAGCAATGGGCGGAGAATACCGCTTTGTGGAAGGCCAGATTTTAGCTCACACCAGGAAGAAGAGGACTCTTCCATATGGACCGACCACTGGCGTTCCCAAAAGTATAGGATCTATTCCAGCGCTTTAGGAGACGCCAAGAGATGGGATAGGATGTAGACGAGGATATCGCGATTGACTATATTGAAGGTATTGGAAAAATCAACTAGGGCTGTAACTTTAGTATCTTCTATGCCTGCCTTAATGTCGCCAATCGCCTGGCCTGCAACCGGACTGCAAGGGAGACAAGAGGTTATTTTGGTTGACTCTTCGTATATTCTCATGGACATAGGCTTCGAGCACTTTAGATAGGAAAGAAAGGATAGAGATTGGTCGGAAGTGACTGGGTAGAGAAGAGCTCGATATTTTAGGTAAAAGGTGAACGAAAGCTTTGCGGTACAAGGAGGGGAAGTATCCGGTATCCAAGGAGCACGATATTATGTGTGTGATTGCTGGAAGAAGGTGGTCAACTATTGTGACGATCATTCCGCGATAGACGTTATCACAGTCTAACGCTATGGATTTGATGGAGGATGATCTTTTTGATTTCTCCCTCAGTGACTGGAGATATGTGCAAGGGATTCATGTTGGGACGCGGGAGACCATCGACGTAAGCAAGTGTCTGAGGTTTGGTCTTTTGTCTAAAGTTGGGCTAGTGAAGAAATGCGAATTGAGATCGTCCAAATCAATGGAATTCAACCGGTCAAATAGTGGTGATTTGCCAATACTGAGAGTTTCAAGGAACTTCCAGAGATCGGCAAAAGTGGAACATAAATAAATGTAATTTAGAATATGGCGGCGTTTGGTATTGGATATTAGTTAATTATACCGATTTCGTGCAGCTTTGAAAAGATTCCAGTCCTCATCACGATCTTTCTTGAATTTTCAAAAAGCGCGATCCCTACGCTTTATGGCCAACTTTACACCATTCAAAATCCATGGCGCAGCTGGACGCTTTAGCTTTACCTTTTCAACCGGTGCGTGTATATCATAAAGCTCGATGTTTTCCCGGTTAAAACCGCTAACCTTTTCGTCGACCGCGGGAGCCTCCATCATAGGTTTCCAGTCGATTAGAGAAGCATCTGAACAGTTTGCTTACATTGATTCGCGCGAAGCTGTGCATGTACATTGTACAGTACCTTGAGCTTAGGTTTATGAGGTTTGAGGATATACGATAAAAGTATAAGGTCGTGGTGAGAAAATCCAGCGGTGACGAGTCGGCCATGAGAGGAAACCAGGGAAGGATTGGGGGTATTAATGAAATCGAGCCGAGTGTGCTCAGCTACATCGTTGTGGTGAGTGGCTTGAAGCAGTACGACGAGTAGGCTGGCAGAGTCGACTATGTGCAGGAGTTTGGAGGATTGGGAGGTATGCGGAGTAAGGAAGTGTTGAAATCTTCCATGATGATGTGGTGTGCATAATATGAACCTATCGATTATAATACAGTTTCGAATGCAGTGGAATCGTTACAGAGGTAAATAGCGGCGCCACCCCTTCCCTTACCGACCTTATAATTGCAAATAAGAACGAACTCGAGCAGGGGGTAGAACGTAGATAAGATGTGAGGTTTGTGCAAAATTTCCGAAATCAGGTTAGCATGAACGTTGGCTGGGACTACTTTGCGCACTTAGGGGACAACATTTTTGGCAACATTTTTCGCGCAACTTATAATTCAGTGTGCTACAGAACAGAAACTTACGTCATCAGATATAATATCTGATTGGATGGTTGCTGAATATTAATCAAATAAAATATTTTAAAAGAATTTAATAACATTTTATAATAAACAAAACCGGATGAAAATAATTCGTAGAAAATGAAAACGTTGTGGTCGTAGTATAAAAAACCGAACTAAAAAATAGAAAATAAGTTTTAATCAATTTAAATTAAGAATAGTGTTAAAAATTTCAATAAATATAAATTAATAATAGTGTGAATAAAAACAAAAAATATTTTATTTAAAAAAGCGTGGGGTGCATGGTGTCAATAGTTATAAATATTTTATTGACAGATACGAGTAGAGTGATTATCACTTTGATAATATCTTAAAAAGCACCCCACGCTTTTTTTAAATAAAATATTTTTTGTTTTTATTCACACTATTATTAATTTATATTTATTGAAATTTTTAACACTATTCTTAATTTAAATTGATTAAAACTTATTTTCTATTTTTTAGTTCGGTTTTCGATAAAAAGCGTGTTTTTTAGTTTTTTTAAACTATTATTTATTTTCTATTTTTTATTAAGATGGTTAGCTACCACGGAGCTTTACCTTAACGCGAGCCGGTCTCGGCGCCCGCGACGGTTAGCTACCACGGAACTTTACCGTAGCGACTAGCGGCTTAGCAGAGGGCGTTGGAGTCGGGACACGCGCGCGACGCTTAGCTACCACGGAACTTTACCGTAGCGACTAGCGGCTTAGCAGAGGGCGTTGGAGTCGGGACACGCGCGCGACGCTTAGCTACCACGGAACTTTACCGTAGCGACTAGCGGCTTAGCAGAGGGCGTTGGAGTCGGGACACGCGCGCGACGCTTAGCTACCACGGAACTTTACCGTAGCGACTAGCGGCTTAGCAGAGGGCGTTTGTGTTGCGGGCTGTAATTATGCTATTTTTATTAATTAATACTTTTTATTAATTATATTATTAAATAATTTTATCAAATTAGTGTATTGTCATCGGTCCTCGATAAATCTACAAAGTTTGAACGAAATCTAGCCGTTTAAAGTGGGTCAAAATCGCGCCCAAAGAAGTCGGTTACAAACATACAAACAAACATACATACATACAAGTGAAGCTAATATAAAGCGTGTAAAAATGGGTTTCTAATACGAATTATCGTAATTCAAAATTTGAAAAAAGTGACACAGGTCCTGCCTCTAAGGGCGCTCGGGCCCGACTGATCGTTCTACGTTTGTGCATTGTAATTTATTGTGATTTTGAGTGATATTGAAAATGGTATTATATCTAATTAAATAAAGGAATATTAAAAAACATTGTATTAATAGATTTCCCAGAGAGCATAGTTCATTATGGCATAATTTTAAAAGTAATAAATACCTTTATTTAAACCAAAAAGTCGCGATAAAATTACCATATAAAACCGTGAAAACCGGTTTAAGTTTTTATTTTTTTATAAATTAAAAGTGTTATTAATCGAAAATTTTCCACCGTATGTTACAACAAAAGTATATGTCCTATGCCTACTGTATTTTTTCCATTTAAATTTGTTGATGTAAATGGTAGAATTTGAAGCCCGAAAATGGCTCTGCGATGGATTTTCAGAAAACGTGTTGCGGGAAATAGCTCACCACACAGCAATCAAGTTATATTTTGAAAATCTAATTCCATTCGTAACAATGGGAAAGATTGGTCTACATTCTACATGTATTTAGAAATTCCTTAGTACTACCTAAGATGGTAAATTTCGCGTCCGAAAATTCAGAAAACTGTCAAAAAATGTGAAATGGCTCTTAAGCTTTGCACAGTAAAATTAGCATCAAATCAAGTGCAAAAGAAATAAGACGATGAAACAAATTAAGTGTTTTTTTAATGAATATGAATATCTAAAATCTAACTAGAACTTTTAATCATATTTCAGGCACACTGTAATTTGTAAGTTCAAATTATATTAATACACGGAAAAGAAATAGCCTGAGTACCTGAATTAAATACAATTATTTGATTTTCGAAACCATGAATGTCGCAACTATATCTCAATTGTACTGCACCATCACTGGAGATATTACTCGGACAGAACGCAAAACTCTCATAAATAGAGTTTTAGACAAGATCTGGGTCGGTCAAGCGTGAAGAATGCATGCACCGTACGGATCCCAGCGCAATGCTCGACTTTAGAACTTTGTAGCAACTGTGAAAGCGGCCCTCAATAAAACGTTATTTCCATCTATACTTCTCGAGTTCTCTGCATACATTTTACATAACGTACCAATAGGTTGTGCAAGTTTAATTGGAAACAGTTTTGATCCGACAGCAGTGTAACAACCAGACCTAAACAAACTTGGCAACGTTTTTAAATTGCGCAGGACGTCATCAGTCATTTACCGATAATTTCTTTGGTATATAACAGCATTGAGGTCGTTCGTAAAAATGTGTACAGTATTAGCAATATGCCGAGTGGTATCTAGCCTAGAATTGACCACCTCTTCCTCCCGCGGGTGTCGTTAGAGTCGACTAAGGGAAAATCCAGGAGATGGGCAGCAGTGTCTTCTGTAAATTCACCACCAATACTGCGACTCCCAAGCCGCTTGCCAATTATGGGGATTATGGGACCCCCCCCCCCCCTTACCAACGGGGAGGCCTTTGTTTAACAGTAGACTTATTGATGTAGATGTACGGCTTGTAGTAGATGATGTCGATTAGTAGATGCTTTAGTAAGCCCTGAAATACATTGTTTTATGAATTTTAAAAACAGCTGAAATTATTTACATGTATTTAAACTACTTATAGCACTTCGTTTAATTTATATATTAAGGCTAACCGTATGATACACCTTTATATTCATAACAAAATCTAAACATTACAATCCGTATCATTTCATACGCTACTCTCGTCAATATAAGAATACGGTATGCCAGATAAATAAACCCGTTAAGCTACGTCAAAGTTATAGCGAGTCAGTCGTCGATACAGATTTCCATGCTACGTAGCGTGTCAACAGGATTTGAATCGAGTTGTCAGCGGTGTCTTTGTGTAGAGAGTGCATGTACCGTTGTCCCGTGCAGTCCCCGGAGAAGAGTCGTGGCCAGGAGCTTTTCTCACAACAGTTGGCGGTGAATCGTCGCGTCAGGGTTGTCAACCGTAAATGCTTAAGTTGTGTTATTGTTTGTGTTTACAAACAGAACAATTATTGTAGCTTGAGTGCCTGCAATTTTTTTATTAAATACTTACATAAATAAAGTCACGCCTTTTATAGTGTTAAAACCTTAACTTATTAATTTAACGTGAAATATGAGATTTAGGTAAAATATAAGTTGACTTAATTGTTTGGTAGTTAATCTTAGTCTCAATTTATCATTAAATTATCAAGAGCTCGTTACTTCGAATTAGGTGATAGTAGTTATCGTTCATCATGGCGTTCTAAGAGAGAGGCTTATGTTCAACAGTTTGCGTTTTCCGGCAGATGATGAGAGGTAATAATACCTACAGATATAAATAAAGTAGTCTATCTTTTTACCACTTGCAAAAAACACGTTCAACATAATTGCATTTAAAAATCAGGCCGTTTAACATGCAGCAGCATTAAAGGGTTAACAGTCTTTAGCCCGTAATTTTCGACGACCCGACTTTCGCGCTTTCCGATTCCAAAATAGGTTTTTCAAAATGAAGTCTGCCAACACAGTCCCGCACCGATTGACGGCGTGTTCAGTGCACGCTTTAGTTGTTCAGCCACGGGACTCTATTTACACAAAACAAGATTCCCGGCTCCTGCTACGTCCCAAAGCGGGCGCTGCGACGTGTTCCCTCTCCTTGATTTTCTTATTTTTAGTCAACGCTTTCGAGTTTAGTGCTTTACGCCCGCATTAGACATTGTCAGGCTTCACTTGTTTATAGTCTATAAAACGTACGTGTATGGGTTTATTGGAGTATTTAGCTACCTCACTGTAGCTAACTTGACTATTTAATTAAGTCTCTTTTTAGCTTTATTAGATTTTGTGTAAATATTCAATGATTAAATTAAAAACCGTAGGGTATTCCAAAGCCTTAGCAACCATTTACTTGATATAAAGAAATTTTATAAAATAAGTATACACTGTACATAGCAGTACCTACAAGTAATGAGTAAATAAACTCTACTTAACTCTTTGCAATTACATTAGGGAGACTTTATTATGATCATGTTTCCTTCACTTTTAGGCAGTTTCCTAAACCTGAAGCCGACAGACTTGTAATGATAGATGAACTGTGTTTGATGAGGTCGTTTAATTAATTATAATAGGTACAATACTATATTATAGTGATGCAAGATTGGCTTTCATAGTTATCTACTTTCACATTAAGTTTCACAAGGCTATATTCATGGATTTAGCTTATTAGGTTTTGCCCTTCATTGTAAAGATCAAAACCTTTCAAGAAAAAATGTCCCTATTTGTATTTTCATTCATTTGTCTGGGCAGTAATTGGATGTACGAGAACGTAACCAATTATTATTTTTATAAGACTCAAATTTCTTTTTTAAATTATAGTTTACATAAATTATTTAAGTTTTAAATACATTTTAATTTAACTTCAAGTCCTAAAAAAACATTACACAATGACTTCATAAAAATGACAGTTTTATAATGTTCACGATGTTGAATGTCGTTTTATCTGAAACTGAATACTGGTATCCATATTACATTTATAACTTATCGGAGAAAATAATATCATCAAAATTTGCACTAACCTGAAAGAATTACCCAATCACACTTGGAATAATAATAATATCAGCATGCAACTGTCTTACTGCAGGGCAACGACCTCCTTTAAATAAATATAGCTTAGTAATAGTCAGTCACAACGTACCTAAGCTAAAGCTAGTAGACACGACAGCTTTTGTAGTGATTGATGTTCTGGTGTCGAGCGGCGCATGAGCGACATTCCAAATCCCCTTTAAAATTGACAAGGATGCTCGGCTCTAAGGATTTCATGATGTCACATGACTATCATCACTATCTACCCCACCGTCCAGTCTTAAACACAGTTATTAAACAAAAAGTCGTACATACCGCCGCACACAGAGACGTTAATGATTAGGTACTAAAACCATTTGATAAAGATTTCAAAAAATAAAAGCTTGAAAAACAAGAAAGCCTGTGCCCAGCAGCGGGGACCGGCTATTAAAAAAAAAACTTTACTTTATATAAGTTAAAGCGAATGGATATAAGTAATGTAATTATAGCGTAACAATTGAATTTATAATTTAAAATCGATGTTTGTATGACAGCGTGTATAACCTAATCTAAAAACTTATCGTCATATAATAAAGCTAAATTAAAACCATTCAAAATTAAAAATAGATTGTAAAGTCAAAGTTTCGTTCCGATACGTTTGTCTTTCTATTACGTGGACTCCGTCGTGTGTTCGATTGGCAAACATTTGTAGAACGTGATTCAACTTAAAAGGATGGATTTATGTTACAATACTGGCTTTTGGACTCGAGAGAACTAACTTTATTTACAAGTATCTTTGAAAACAAATAAGATGGATGTTACAAATTCATGAAGTTGCATGAGATCGTCTAGATTCTGAGTCTCAAGACAACCCAGTCAGTAGTAGATATGAATACAAATATGTTGAAGTATGTTTAAGTTTTGTACGCTTGCAGGGTACTAGAGATAGCTCTCGGATTTTTTATACTTTTATTGGATTTTAAAAGTTTTACTAGAGATTGAATGCCAAAGATTGGCTCTTTAGGACTATTTTTGAATGTCAGAGTTTGCACGTCTACGAAATAATGTATTATGAACTAGGTATCACTTGTTTGATATTTATTTATCGTATTCAAAATATCGAGAGGGTATACACAAACACCGTCACGTCTCACATTGGAAATTGAATTGTATTTAAAACATGCAAACACATTCGATAACAGAGATTGTAAACGTCGTTGACGTCTACCCGAGACATTATCAGTATCGGTATTCAAAAGATCAGTATTGACACCGTCCGAGTAGGCGTCCTCGCCTGCTAACATGCCTATGTTAGGACGCTTAAAGGATTGTCAGGAGACGCCGGCCGACGTCTCGTCCCTTGTTAATATTCCAACTGACATCACCGGGATCCACTGTCTTGCGAATCTTGAATAGAAGACTCCCAACAACAAAAGGCTTCCTGAATTTTGAGTAGTTGACGTAAAGACAACGGCAAACGGGAAACAACCCTCAGTATAATAAAAGTAACTCTATCTCTTTTGTGATTAAAACAACGGACTCTGTCGCGTCAACTGCGCAACGACTTTGAAAAGTAATTTTGTTTTGGCCGCGCCTTTGATCGATGTGAGTTTTTTCAACTGTATTTGATTCAGTGTGTAATTAGTGCGCGTGGACCGCGCTACATGTCTGCTGAGCGACGTGACGCTTCAGCTGAGCTCGCACATTTATACCCACCGCCCACCATTAGTCCGGCTCACCATTGCTTACGTTCATTTATTTTGCCGAGAAAATACCGATCGTACCACCGGCGATTAGCTCCACAAGAAACTCCTAATTGATCGACATAAAGAAGTCAACAGCGTTTTTCGTATCAATAACGATCAAATTACCAGGGCATTCATAAGATTACACTGTGGTAGATTTGAGAAATTGAATAATGCCGACTAAATCATACGCTTTTGTAAGTTAAGCACGATAAATGAGCGTACCTTTGTGTAATTAAGCGTTAGCTATAGAGGAAGAAAAGCGAAATCTTCGGTGAAATAGGTGGTGGCCTGACGGCGGACGCGCCCTCACCGCCGGCCATCGGCGCGCATAATGACGCCAATTAGTTTATGTCGCCGGGTCTAATTTATGTTGGGACCGGTCAACCTTGTACCAACTTTTCTCATAAACAATCCTCACACAAAAAGTGGGCACCAGTATGCATTTAATGATAAACGAATGATAACTGCGCCAACAATGTACAGCCATTACATGATAAAGGCTCATTCATGCAGGGTGTCCGATGCCATAAAGCCAACAAACTTGTTTGGACTGCGGGAAATTTCTACCTAAAACCAATGATTATTATGCAATAGATAACAACAATACGGGTATAACAGGCGATGTTATCTCGGGCCATGTGCTGAAATAAAATACTTCATGTGAAATTCGACCGTTACGTATTTTACCGACTGTGTACTATACTTGTATGTAGGTATGTATATGTTCTGGTAGAATGGAAATAGCCTCTACAGAATGGCTCCTTGCACTAAGTGCCCATAATTTTAGGACATTTTCATTTAATGGCACTTAAAGCTACCAGTCTTCGTACCGTAATGATTTCTAATGACGTGGCGTAGCGTCGCTTAGCGCTTACTTTGGGAAGTTCCAAGAGCTTATAATGGTTCAAATTACTAACAAACCATTGACACAGAAAAACAATGAGAAACGAAAAATACACTTTATAGTAATGACTTCTTGTTTACTTTTTTCTTTATTGTTGTAATTTCCTTTGCCGTAATATAGTAATGCTGTTTAGGTTTTAAAAGAAGGATTTAAGATGTCCTACTTTTTTGTTTTGATCATCTGACATGGTGTGTAGGTAATAGTGAATATGGTATTTTTCCAAAAACATTTAAAATTTACTATGATAGTTGCTAATATTCAATATTTTCTAGTATTATAATATACGGAATCGCATTACAACAAACAGGCGCGACGAAGCGAACCAATTGAATACCGGCTGTAACGGATATAATAACATTTGTCAAGTTATTAGATTACACTTCAGTGATGGCATAACTAACTATTGCTTACGCGGCAACAGATTAGTTTATTGGATTTACATTATTACACAAATAACAACAAAGGCCGCTCACAAATCAATTAGGTGATCCGAAAGCCCGAGTTTCAGATAAAAGCGACGGTATTTCCTTTATACTCGTGGTTAAAAGAATTCAATTACATAATACTAAGGAGATTAAAAAGGCTAACGCAACTCCTTTGAGATGAGATAAGGTGGGTAGCTATTTAATTATTGGAAACGTTTTCCGCTCCGCAACGCTCAGCTGGTTAATTTTAAGTTTGAAGTTAAGCCGATTTGACGACGCAGAAATAATTTCACTTCATAAATTCTTTGATCGTTAAATCTCTGATAGATGAGCTTTCAAATGCTGTATTTAGCAAAACTAATCAAGGAATTCTTTTGTAGATCACACGATTAGTATCACCAAATTTAGTCTATTTTAAACACAAAGTAAACAGGAATAAATTGAAGTATCAGATAACTGAAGAAGTTTGTATTTGAAATGAATCAAATTAGATTATTATTGTACAACTTTAGTCTCGGAAGTGGTTTCGCTGATAAAAAGGGAGAGCAATAAATTATGTGGCTGTTGAATCAAGGACTTTATAAAACAGTAACCGTTATTACGGTTTGGTAAAAGATATATTTTTCAGGAGTCGTAGATAAATCATTTGTATTCGTTAATATTAAGAATTTGACTTGTAGGTTTTTTCTCGCTATTGTTCCAACACTGTTTGTAGACATGGACACTTATTTATAACACACACATACATACTTAAAACTGATCTTTGTTTCTCCGTGGGTATACCGACTATCGCAATGTGGGTCCGATTGCCGCACGAGATAAACATTCCCAGTATAATTATTTGTGTATTGCTATGTTAAACACAGCGTAGAAAAATAATAAAAACACTATATATTTTAAGGGTTATTATTTTTCGCTTTTTTTATTTCAACTCATATATTTTTAACAAACGTTGTTTCTTATTATTTAAGTTAAAATACCAACCACTAGCTTATAGCGAATTGGATGTCAAAATGAATTGTCTTAATTTTGTGTAAACATCTGTAATTACAATCACTGATATAATCAATCATCTTTACTATGATCTAGTATATATTTAATTTGTTCTTTCGTCAAAATTTTCTTTTCAAACGGAAAGTGTGGGTGGTTATACCATTTCACCGGAGTCCTGAGCCTATAGTTACTGTTGAAGCCCGATAGCTCTCGAACTTCCTCAGGTTTCAGAGTGAAGTCCAGAACGTTGATGTTCTGGTTGATACGCAGCCTGTTTGTCGACCGTGGTATTGCCACTATCTGGCGGTCAAGCTGAAACATCAAATGTCACAATCAGAAAATAATAAGTCGATTCCTTGATTGATAACGGTTCTACGCTGGAACAAAACTTACTATTTATTCAATATAACTGTTATAAACATGTGACATCCACATATTAGTATTAGATGTTAATGCTTTAATATATATTACTCTATATTAACATGGCGTAAACTAAACAACTTAAAGCTAACATACACGCTTGTGAAACTTCATAAATAAATATAAGCGATTTTCCGTTTAGAAACGCAATCAAAGCGAATTGGGCCCGTGTATCAAACTTTAGGGTTTAAATTAAACAACTTTAAAGTGATGTTAACACGTATTTAGAACTGTCACCTCGTCAAAGGTAAAGGATAGTACGAGTGAATGTGTTCAAGGATTACGGCCCGACATCGGAGGGGAAGAATCGAGGGAATTAGATCTGTCAATTTACGTTGTCAATTTGGGCCGTTGTCAATAGATGTCTCCTTGTTGTTGGAATTATTTCAGCACTTTTAGATTGTTGAATCGGTGTGCGAATGTTTACGCTGTTGGTGTTGTGTTAATATTAATTGGGTTGGTTTTCTGTAGACTTAAAGCACTTATACTGCTTGTTGTTACCACAGAGCGTTGACACAATTAAGGAATAACAATTGAGTGGGTAGGTATACTTCAATGCGACAGCATCGTCGATTGCGCTAATATTCGTACTTATTTAGTGCAAAATAATAGGGTATTAGGTTGGCAAACATTTACAAATACAGTGGAGCGCTTGTGTAGGATGATATCATCGTTATCGTTCCTATTAATAACTGTGTACAAGGATGCCAGATGTAAGTGTTGTTGATATTTATTCTGTGAATTATAACAACTTCTTCCTAACGGGATATGCAATAAATCGGCAAGATGTGAATTCAACCGATACCGTTCTGCCTTTATCCTTTAAATGAAGACCACGGCTCGGCAAACATAGTGTATAACGCCTTCCAGCTAGGTGGGGCGATGATATATGCAAAATGGCTGGCTGCGGTTGGAAGCAGAGAGCCGAAAATCGAGCTCAGTGGGTGGCGTGTTGAAGCAGAGCCATATGTCCAGCAGTAGACGGAGATGACTCACCAAATATCTAAGGAGTATCTGCGGCACTGTCTTGTTGTACTTGTGAGCTAATCCCTGCAGTAGCGGATGGTCGGCGCGGGGCTGCGGCCCATCCTTTTTGCGGCCGAGGATGGCTCCAAACGGACTGTACGCCATCACGATAACGCCGTGGTCGTGGCACCAGGTTACTAGCTTTTCTTGAGTTATTGTAGGATTTACCTGATTAACACATAATATGATGACCATACCTTAGAAGAACTTTTCGGAAGGTACGAGTTTTATATTCATTATAAAGAAACTGCGAAAGACTAGTGCTTTAATTAAACGTAAAACCTGTATTTTGGGACACCAGCTCCTTACCTTCCTGCTTAAAGAGTTCATGGTAAGGGGGCAGGTCTCGACCCTTTGGGAAATAATTTCATTTGGACACGTAAACTATTAACATTTGTAGAGAGGAAACTGGCTACTAACACACATCCAAAGTTATCTTTCCTGCCACACTCCTGACATAGGTTTTTTGTGTACCTAATATTTGCTAAAAAAACGTCGAACACCACAAAAAGCCTATTAAAACCGTTGTACAATACCAGTATAACATAGAATCATACGAGGTTTTAATGGTAGAAAATGACAAGCTTAAAGCAATAATATTTTCGGCCATCAAAAGGTGAATGAAGAATATTAAGTTATTGAAACGCTTTTCAGTAGGATCCAAAATAATATTAATCTGAATGGAAGCGCAAACGGTTTCAAAGAAGCCTATAGAAATAATAACAGTATCCTCGTTTATAAGGCGGCCTTAGGCAAATGGGGATGAAAGATTTAAGAACGGACCTCTATCTGTAACACTGCAGGTTTGATCTTCGCGTTTTCCCATAGTCTCTTCATCTGAGTCAGGTTGAAGTTGGACACGCCGATAGACCTGGTCAGGTTCATTATCTTCACATCCTCCATACCCTTCCATGTTGTTAGGTAATCTGTTTGACTGATGGTGCCGTTTGACTGCAAGAGATTTTAGAATTAATCACTTTTAGGTTTTGATTAAAGCAACAATCTACAAAATAGATTAATAATAAAATCGATATTTATTCAAATACATTGTATGTTTTTTCATTTACCTATTCGTGTCATTTATATTTTTTTCAATTAGCTATATAAATTCTCTTTTTATTTCTCCTTAATCAAAGTTTGTAATAAGAACCTGTCACATCATTATAATATTTTGTATTAATTTCTTTTCTGTGTATCATCTATGTAGGTACAATAGAAAACATCACACAATAAGTATAAACTATAGTGCAATTAATAGATAAACACTTAGGTACAACTGCGGCCAATAAAATTGAGTTATATATTTTTTAAATGAATTATTTCTAGACTAAAGTTCTTTCTATACTTCTGAAGGCTCAAATAGTTTATGATTTATATAAATAATTCCTCCAAAACTTTCAAAGGTATTTTGGGCCTTAGCTAGTAACTTTGTCCGCCGAGGTCTGTCCAATGCTCAAAGTACTTTAAGTCCCTACAACATACTAAAGTTAAAGTTAATTTTAACTACGAAACATAAGTTTTCCTAGAAGGTTCTACACTGTTCGACTCGTGAAACAAATTATTATTGGTACCAGTTTAATACTGTCGAAAAGGAACTGGAATGAGGCAAAATTCATAGTTAGAATCTTGAAAGTTGTAAGTGTTGAATAGTATCAGAGTACCTACACGTAATTAGTGCAATTAAAAAGACACGTACCCTCTTGTGTATAAACGAGGATGATACCGGCATTAACTAAACCTTGTATTAAGCCTTTTGACATGAATTCTTTGCTATTGTAACGACATTGACAGGTATAATTTTAATCCTTGGTTTAAGATTATAAGTTTTTATAAACAAGGGGTAAGGTTAGTGTTTTTATAACAGTTATTTGTGTACGCCAAAGTATTCTATAAAATGGAGGAGTATGTACCTATGTATAAAATATTAACGAATCTATACAATAAACGTTGCGATGTATACAAAACGCGTATAAATGTATCTCAACATGTCTGCACGAGCTACATACACAGTAAGCATATTGAAATAAAACTTTGCTACAGGCAACCATAACTAGATAATAAACAACATAGTTCAAGCGCTATTAATAATACAAGTATAAGTCTTGTCTTTAAACAAGTTCCAAGAAAAGAGATCGCTGTACGATAAAGGAGTCCTCCAACATTTTAAAATTAAAACATCACTGAAAAGTTTAGGAGCTTCCTAAGAAGAACTGTAAACTTATGTCAAGTGTTTTGAACAGAAATCACTTCGTAATTCTTGAGTCATGGATATAGCCTGTTGTTGAGCCAAATATTGTATAACCAAGTTGACTAGCCTCCCAAGTTATTAAGAGCTCTCTGTTGTACTTAAAGCTGAACTCAAGATTGATGTTTAAATAGATATTATAAGCACCTAATAAAGAACAAAACTAAACTTAGTCTAGGCTTAAAGCTATTTTTTTTTTTTGGACAAGCCCACTACTCGTGTCCATCATTGCGACTCTTGTAAGCCAGGATCTACAACGATAACCAATGAGAACCACCGCTTAAGACTATTATAAAGGCACATCATCATCATCAGCAGCAGGAACACGTCCACAGTTGAACAAAGGCCTCCCCCTTGGAGTGGGGGGTAGCCATAATCCCCACGCTTGGCAAGCGGCTTGGGGATCGCAGTATAGGTGGTAAAGTTACAGAAGACACTGCTGCCCATCTTGTGAATTTTCCCTTAGACGCCTCTTACGACAGCCACGGGAGGAAAGGGGGTGGTCGGATACCATTGGGAAATAAAGGCACAGCGTTATAGAAAACTTATTAACAGTCAGCAGAACAGTAAAACCGTGGCTAAAACCACTGCCAAAGTAGAAAAGTGATGAAGAAAACAGGCACGACTATTTTAAGGTATCGTTCGTTACTTATCGGATCGAGAAACTTAAAGCCGGTTGCTAAATAATATCTGGGTTACTGGCGGCTTCGATCCGCGTGCTTATAATAGGTAGTTCACTACGATCACCGATATCATGATGCAATCGTTTAATATGAAACAAATTGCGTTCAACGTAATGACAGGACGATTATTGTCTGATATCCAGACCATTGATTAATGTTCATTCCATTATATGATCAATTGTATTCACGTTTGTCAGACGCGATGTTAAGAAGTATATGTATAATATATACAATTAAATAGACCGTGCCTATACATAAAGACTTACTTGAGATATGCACTAGTTTGTAGAGCCTGTCTTGGTCGGTATTATCAAGGCAGTTTTGTGATCAGGAGAATAGGGCTACTATACCTCTATTTTAATCTATAAGGATGTATCTAATGTTTATTCGTCAATAAACCGTAAATTAAAAACCAAATGATCAGTAGAACATAAAACACAATACATATTATGTTTTTTTTATTCAAAGAGAGATATTTTTATATAAATAAATAGGCAGGTTTATCATTTAAAAAAGAATAACGTTCGATTTAATTAAACATACCGAATATGGTATATTAAACATATTTTTTATATCGCCAGCTGATACTGCAAGCACTTGACCTACTCAATTATATTGCATTGTGTGTTACCTATGTTTCACAAATATATATCTGATTCTGATTCAAAATCGCTAAACTTTGTTTACTCACAAAACAACTTGGTACATGTAAACAAGCATTCGGTTAAATAGCGCTTAGGTATCATTGATATCAAATAGCAATAACGTTATATCGAGTAAAGTAGCGAACTATATCAACTAATTACTTTGGTAATGAGCTGACAGCCTGATATGTTGTTAAAAGCTTGTTTCATTTACTAGTTTGTGTGGAATGAGAACGTATGTGATATAAACCGGTTACGTAACTTATACTGGTAATATTACTCCATTAATATTTGTTTAAATAAACCAGGATATGACTGCCTCGTTGGTTAAGTGGTCGTTAAGCGCGACTGCTGAGCACGAGGTCCTGGATTCGAATCCCGGGTCGGGCAAGGTGTTACTGGGTTTTTCCATTAGATCATTCTCAGTGACAGCACGGAGTCTGGATTTGTGCCCGGTTGATGGCAATAGGCTCGCCCCCTATTACATTGCGACCTAAAAACATAACTGGCGAAATGTGGGTGTACTATACGTGCACCTCTGCCTACCCCTTCGGGGAATACAGGCGTGATGTTATGTTATGTTAAAACCAGAATAGTCGTGGTTGATTTTCATAGACGCATCTTAGTTTATTTTCTTTACTATTGTTTCGTTTAAATAATATATGTAACTTGAGACTAGGAATGTATCATAATGTACCTATAGTGAGACTCTCACAACCAGCATAAATATTGTTTTATCAAGGAATTGAACCAGTGATCAGAGAGAGAACATTACTGTACCTATGATGTACAGTAAACCACTGCAATCGGATTGTTTCAAAGCGGTGATTACAGGTGACAAACAAAAGCATGCGAATGCATTCTATTTTTAATAAAAGAACTCTAAGCAAACATTGCAAAGTAAAGGAAAATGCAGTTTTAGCGAACAATTTTCAAGCTGTCTGCGCATTTGAACATTGTCTCATTATTTCTTTCAACAACAAAGATTTTAAATAAAATTCTAGTCACGTAGAAAAAGTTCTGAGAAAACTACTATGAATAACAGTGCATTTGCATTAAATGTCCAGACAAGTAGCAAGTAACGGCTCAGATCACTATTTACTACAAGTTAAATATAAAAAACCGTTCAGCCATCATTCTGAAATACCACACAGAGCGAGCTGATTGAAATAGCGAACGCTTCCCATCTGTTATATAGATAAGAGTATAAATACTCAAATATCTACAACACACATAACTTAACCTCAACGAAACCTGGATTTAATACCGTACGCGAATTTCATGTAGTCTTCCAACTGGCAGTACATTATGATTAAAATGATTTTGTATAACTATACTCACGAGGCATGTGTTTGAACGTACTCAAATGGAGTCTTGTAAAGTTTAATGCGTTCCAGGGGATTGTTTACGTTGGCAAGCTGTGCAAACACGAAATTAGTTTTCCAGTTATATGAACATGGCTCACCTTATATGCCATGGGGTAGTGGACTAAGTATAAGTCTACGTAGTCCAAATGCAGCTCGTCGAGAGATTTCTTCAGGGCTGGCAGCACCTCGGCGCGTTCGTGGGCGTCGTTCCACAACTTCCAACAAAGCAATTATTTATATACCTACAAATATATCTGAAGCGAAAGGATTTTGTGTAGGTATTATAAATTCCAAAGTTTGGACGCCTCTAGTACTGAGCAAATACTGTTATCAAAGCAGGTTTATTTTGTTATAGTTAAAGTTATTTAGGCCGGAATAAAGGTTATGAAAATTAGTGGTGTTAAAGTTAGTAATCGTAAATATTTAGGTTGTGCTAAATTCCAAAATTATATCGCAAACAGAATTTATTTTAATACGTTTAAGATAGTTACTTTGCTAGAAGTTTCCATAGGTATTTTAGCACCTTTATTGTTAGTTACAGTTTCTACGTTTTCATTACAGTTAGTTCAAAGTTTTTATATATTCACACTGTATAAGTGGATTCATATATCCACATGAGAGGTCTTGGTGTAAATCTCATACGAACTTTTCGATCATAAATAAAGGTTGTCAAAAGTTGTACACGAACAGTTCACGTACAATGCACTTAAACGGACTGGAACCGTTAATGCATTCCGTCGTCGAAATCACTAACAAAAGCCAAACTATTATAGCACTCAGTATATTCATTCTAAACCACGTAGGTACCATTAATAATCTACTACGAAACTCATTTTCGTGGTGACATACACGTCTAGCATCCTTTCAGCGCTGAACAAATAATATATGGTACGAATTCGCGCGAATGTAGCTAAAAGGAGTTTTCAAAACGAAAATCTGCTTCAAGTATTGCAAAAACATATGCATATTTATGGTACCAGAATATTTGGTTTCTTAATTCTTAGCTACAACCAAATAAGAACTCATCACTTTTACTACGCATTTGTTATCTATCAAGTCTAGTTTGCCTCCAACGAGATGGGGAAACTTGGCTACTAACTACCTAACAAATACAATATACAAAGCAACTCACTTTCGTAGTGATGTACACGTCACTACGATTACCGCCGTGGGTGAGGAAGTGTCGGACGCCGAGACCAACCTCGTCCTCCACTCGGTAGAGGGAGGCGGTGTCGACATGTCGGTACCCGGCCTGCAGTGCCCATTTCACTGCCCGAGCCAAGGAGTTATTCACAGGCATCACCCTTGTACCCTGTAACATGACAATGTTGTTAGGAGGGAGGACATGTCCTCAGTCGCAACTATAAATCAATGGTGTGTGTTAGGAATATATATCGAGGATAGAGCATATTATATAGGTATACTATATATTATAGTATATGAATATAATACTGTTTTTGAATTAAAAAATAAAGCTTGTTATCAGAAATGTGACACAATATTTCTACCCTAATGTTTTTGCTTACTTTCATTTTCTAATACATAAGTCAGTCAGCTTTTGCCTGATTAAATAAAAGGGAATCTATCCATATTTATATCTTCAAATATTTTTAAGATATTCTAAACAATACATTTTGAATATTTTAAAAACATTAGAAGTGAAAAAGTAAACGAAACCTATGAACTATGAAAAGCTCTCAACATCAAATCCATCAAAGCATGCGGCCGAGTATTTTATTAACAATTTTATTCAGACCATATCCAACAAACATTCCTACAAACAAACAAAATGCAAGTCTATTTCAATCTCACAATTTGCATAGCAAATAAATAAAATAAGTAGATAATCCCCATAAAAGGAGACTAGTTTCGGTTTCTTCATAAAAATCCTGCATAATGAATTTCTCTACATACAGTTTCCGGCTGCATTTGACTAAAGGATTTGGTAGATGGAGCAGCATCTTAAAGAGCTCTATCCCTAGATCTTCTTAATACCTCTATATTCTTATGTACCAAAATATCCCTTTAGATTTCATGTATTGTTATAATATTCATTATGATGTTTATGGCTCGCACTGTTGTTTTTGTTGTAAAATAAAGATATGGAAATGTGTGAATAAAATATTATAGTTCTTACTTATTTTATTCTGCATAAAACATTCACTGTTACACATTTGTAGGGTCTGCAAAGAATCTTCTTCATTTAGTATTTCCATTTGAAATATCATTAGACATTCAGTAAACACATATTAATACGTTTACAGTCCTTTCAAGCGAATTTGATTCCTATTGCTTTAATGACAAGACATATCGGAGATGCAATTAACGTTGCGGTAAATATTTAATAAAAGGTTGTTTTACTTTTTATACTATATATATACTAGCTGCGCCCCGCGGTGTTACCCGCTACATTTTTTCGGGATAAAAAAGCCTATATGTTCAATGTTCATCCAGGGCGTCAGCTACCTCCATATGAAATTTCATCAAAATCGGTCTAGCTGTTTGAGCGTGAAGAGGTAATAAACACACTTACAAACTTTCGTCTTTATAATGTTAGTGTGACCAACTTTAGAATACCAGCAAATGTTGTCTAACAATCAGAAGTATGTAACTCTATGTATAATTGTATACTTACATCAGCTGTATGTCCCAGACTGGTCCCAAGGGCCACCGCTGGTATATCGTTGCCATCGTTCAGTTTAAATGACAAGGAGCGTGTGCTGTCGACCTGTTGACATGTTTCTACTTAGCAATGAAAAAAATACAACCAATGGAGGAACAGAAGTAACGTATATCGAAATCTTGACATGTCTTGAGAGATCTTTTTGTTCGGAAATGGTTTGGAATTCGGTGTCTGCTTTGACGCTATCTTTTAGTTTCATAGTACAAAAAGTAGTAATGCTATGGCATGAACAAAGCTCTAAGATTCCTAACATCTTAAAGTAGCAGTTCATTAGTGTATTTAGATAGGTACAATAACTACAATAAACACACTGTTAAGCTTAATTCCCAGAGGGTAGATAGAGCAGAGACCACGTATTTCCATTTACTACGATCCAGATATCGGCATATCGCATAGATACATACATACGCTTTATTGATACCTATTCATTTATCGTTTTTATGTATAACAAAAATAATGGATCTAACGTAGGTAACTAACTTAAAAACTTCATTATAAACTACTGTCCTTTTTCATTCACATGTAAATGCAAATTCATAGGCAAAATTTAACAATGATGTATTTGATTTACAAAATATTACAATCTTTGGTACTCCATTACCTACCTACCACTCCATTATCTACCTTTGTACACTTTTAAGCTATCTGGTAATCATCCCAAATATCCTAGAATTTTCTAAATTATTATTCATTATAGTTATAATCAATTCGGCAATTAAACAATGTTGATATAATAATATTTGTATTGTGAAACGCTACTGCATTCATAACGGATTTGCGTTTGAATTGAATAATGCCTATTGAGGCGCAAATCTGCGTAATAGGCATTATTAAGCTCTAACTACACAATATCAACGGTGAATAATATATTACATCTGTTTGGTTCCAATCAATACAATCAACAATAAGCGATGTTTCGGGAATTATCTCTAAGGCTGCCCACGTCCGATTAATCGGTGACGGATTTTTTTGTAGGAGAAAAATGGAAAGGACTGCCCCTTACCAGGAACTCTTAAAGCAGGACAGTTTATGATACGAAAGCGAGACACCACTACGTGTAGAGTAATGTGGCGTCTCACTTTCACAACATAAACTGTCCTTATTTAAGAGTTCATGGTAAGGGGGCTGAACGGATACGTCATACAAAAAGTCGGTGAGAAATTAAAAAAAAAAAGTTGGGCCGGTTATCGGTGTAACTAAAACTGATATGGATGAGAAAGGATTCTACAATAGACAATAGACACATTATCGAGCTAGTTTTAATGTCTTAACTAAACTTCACTAACCTGTTATAAAACAATTTACGGTACCTTAAAGGAGCCATTATAAATTGGATTTATAGGTATTAAGATGTGTTACTACAATTTATACATTGACTACCTATTGTATAGTGGTTGTGTGTACCGACATCAAACTGCTATTACATTCTCACTACTAGATACGCACAATTGGTGTGAACAATTTTCCATTTCAAAATTGAAACCACGTTTATTTCCAAACAATAATTCCTAGACACAATAACTTTGTATTTATATAATAAACTAAACACAAATAGAAATAATATATTTCGAATGATACGCGTACAAATAAACTACTTCATTCACAGAAGCAAATCCAATTTGTAATAGACACAGCTAAATTAATGTCCAAACAATATGCGAAATATTTGTACGCTCATTATATAGACCTACATAATTTAATAAAACAAAATATCTTACACACTGTAAATAACTTTAAAAATTGTTTTTCAACTATTGACATTTTCCATGGAGACCGCTCGTCAAACAATGTAAGACAGGTACAATATGAAATAAACTTTGAGAAACCCGTAATACAATGCAAAAATCAACCAGCGTACATACACGTCACATAAAAACAAATAAACTCTTACCAGAGCATGATTGAGTGCAAAAAACCACAGCAAGAGATGCACGTCCATTATGAGTGATACCTAGTAATGTACTGAACAATGCTCTGTCATCCCGCGTGTTAAAATTGTCATATCTGAGTAGTTAGCCCGATCGATCAATAAACACCGATCGAACAGTATCGATATTCCGTTAACTTGATTAGTCGATGGATGGACGTTCTACGAGGCTGGAAGCTGGATTAGATTTTCTAATCGACTAATTGTCCTAAAATTTATCGGGTTAGTTAGATTCAAATCAACCTAATTGCTTAAAGAATTTAACATAAGTAAGCAGGTAGGAGAGGCCTATGTCCAGCTGTGGACTGAGATAGCCTGATAATGACGAAGAAACATGTTTTATCAAAGTAAAAAAACCTGTATTAAACAATTAAAGATATGTAGCTTTAAACATCTTTGGTAGTTCGGTAAGTAAAGGTTTATTATAGTTATTAATAACTTTTCGTACCTAGTAATCAAAAGTATAATTATGTAGTACTAACTGCGCCCCGCGGTGTTACCCGCTACATTTCTTCGGAATAAAAAGTAGCCTAAGTGTAAATCCAGGGTGTCAGCTACCTCCATATAAAATTTCATTAAAATCCATTCAGTAGTTTTTACGTAAAAGCGTAACAAACATCCATTCATATATAAAACATATAACAAACATAAAAAGTTTCGCGATTATAATTTTATTTTATTTATTGATTACTAGGGATTACTAAAATTAATAATCTCTTAAAGTTATGGTATTTAAAACGAGTCGATAATATAAATATGTATCTATATTTAATTGTTGATAACCTCGCCACTTTACTAACAATAAATGTATAAACCGTTTGGTAATTCTCGGAGCATGTTAACCAGAGGCACATTATTCTAGTCCCAGTCCCTGATCGTCCTTTGTAACAGGAGTTGATACAGATATAATTATCTACCATTTTTAGGGGCACATATCAGCCAGTGGTGTCTTAAAACACAGAAAAACAATAATGATGACACTAAAATTTAAAGTCATGTGACTAAAGCACTGGTAGGTAAGCCTAAGAGCTTCCTTAATTTCAAAACCACCATGCATATGCAGATAAACATTGTCTGTACACTACACGTAACCTGCAAGGGTCTCTGAAACATAAACTGCGTGAATTTCTTATCTAATGTTCGGCACATGGCGACCACGCAATCCAATGATTGTACAAGTTTAACTAATTGGAAAAACTATCGCAAAACCAGGCGGTGAATTGCATCAGTGCCGATAACGCAGATACACAACTTATCGTTTAAAACGAGAAGCATAATGAATTATGTTCAAGGTAATCACTACACACAAACACACTAAACAGAATCCTTGAATGGGGTTGGAATGTCACGACATTTATTGAGCGTTTCGTCTTCCCCAAAATCGTATTTATTATTGTGGTCACAAAGACAGAGAATGCCGTGTCTAAACACAATAGCTTTCATCTGCACGTACCCATGGCCTAATAATACCAGCCTAATCGGTTCTGGTACAAATTGACAGTTTGTGAAAATGCAGCCAATGTATCGAGGTATTAATACTTAATATCGTGTCTGGCTAATAGCAATAATAATTGTGAATATGTAATAGCATTCGGCGAAACATGTGTAGTAGCTTTTCTCTGCTTATGCTCTCCGGCAATACAGGTATGATCATATAACAGTACAATACGTGATACAAAGCTAACTGCTATTCTCATATCAGGTCCTGTGTGGTATAACCCTCTTACAACAGTATCACTCGTCGCTTTTAGCTGAAAATACACTACAAACTTGTTACTATTTCAGAACACCGAATGGATAGACAATTTAACAGTTCACACGAAAAGGTTAACTGAGGTCAGACTTTGGGAAGGAGGCTGCTTCGAATTTGTAAGGAAGTTTATGCAAAAATAACCCTGTCGATACACCCAGACAACGCCAGAAACGAGATAAACCGTATCAATATACAATGCACGTAATACTACATCATGTTGAATTCAATCTACCCTCCTTAGCATCCTACGTCAACGGATACAACACAGGAACTATTAATTTTAAAAGAGAATCCCTGTAAATAAAAGATGGTAAAATAGACAGACATATACGTAGCGATTCCGTTTAAAAAGTTCGTCTTTGTTGTCGAGAGATAAACTGCGCCGTCCCTCGGGATTTGTTCCACGTTTGGGCCACGGAACCTAAGGACATCTTTAATAAGAAAATACAAAGAAATGCGATTTTTCACAGAAGTATATGTCTCCCTTGATGGTAGTTCTATTTTATTTTCAAAGTTGCTATTCAATTTGTATTTTTATAGGTTATTGTTTTCTATATGACGCAGATAGGCATGCTATGATGAGGGATTACTGCAGTGAGACTAAAAAACTAATGAAAACGATGCATAGGCAGGGGTAAGCCAAACAAAGGCGGAAAGGAGCTTGTATATGAAATAAGATGAGTACGAGGAGAGAGAATGTTAAAATATATAAGGAAAAAATGTATAAAAACATACCTACTTACGGGCATAGCGACCCAAACTAACTATAATTTTGAGAAAACGGAGAAGATAAATCAATCCATAACTTACTGAACACTGTTGTAGGTTGTATGTCGGTATTTTAATTTAGATATTACAAAGGCCGCAACCGCATTGATAAAACAAAGGCGATGCAGCGGCGACAAGACTAAAACCGAACGTTTTTTTTAATTAATGAGGTGGCTGCATTGCAAATGCGGCTGGCGGAATTATTTTTAGTTTTGTTGTCGCCTCACCACAGGAGCCGTGGTTTATGGCTTCATAAAAGCTTAATTAATTAAAGACCAATTAATTAGTAAACGTGTTTCATGAGGTATGTACTTGTTTTGTTTTAATATCATCATATCAAATAGGTAATTATAATTAACCAATGGAGACTTTGCGTTGCAGACTGTATTGGGGACTTTGCGTTGATTTTTTATGCGGTTTAGGACACTACGCGTACAAAAATTGTATATAACTTCTCCTTTGTAGATATGTTAAGACACACCCAGATTCGAGATAAATGCGGTAGATGGCATAAAAATTGATATAATAGTAAATAGAATATTTATTACTGCATCACCAGAAAGAAGAATGACACAATGAACGGTAACTTGACACTTGCAAATACTCGTTGCCCGCAAATCTGTCTAAGTTATAGGTCCACCTAGTGGACGACCTGCCAATGCCGCGTCTTCCTTTTTAATACTTGTCCCATGCCAAATGTTGTACCCATTAATCTTAAAACAAAGGTTGAGGTAGGTAAAACTGTTGTTGTCGGCGGTCGAATGCTATTGCGACCCCGCCATCATAAGCGCAGAGCGCATTTTGAGGTTTTTAGTGGGTAGGCTCTTGTGGATCTTATTGAGTTTATGGAAGAGGTTCACTATATAATATATATACCTCCGGTAAAGCTGCTGTTGGTAATCAAAATTACCAACATTGTTAGTAAAACTCCTATATTGACAACACGCGTTATTGTAAATAAGAAATATACAAGAAATATACGTTATTACCAAAATGTCGAGACAATGTGAGTCTTTATTCAGCGATTTTTTACAAACAGACAATCAAAGGATTCGATTTGAAGATAAAAAATGGAGTAATTCGGAGTAGCGATCATTAGAAAAATATAATAAAGAGAATACCAGTCAAGTGTTTCGGCTCACAAATCAAGAAGGGTTCAATATAAATTTAAATGCTTACTACACCAAAGTATGCGATTTTTCTATATTCACACAAGGGACAATTATCCTAGACAAAAATCTTTAACCAGAAAATAGGTAGAATTCATTTCGTAATTATTTCTTAATGTGTAGGATTCTAATTGTTAATTATATATATATTTAAAATAAATGTTATAGTGGACGAGATGAGATTATCGACCACTCCCTTTCCTCCCGTGGGTATCGTAAGAGACGACTAAGGGAATATCCAAAAGATGAACAGCAGCGTCTTCTGTAACTTCACCACCAATTCTGCGATCCCCAAGCCGCTTGCTAAGCGTGGGGATTATGGCAATCACCTCCCACTTCAAAGAGAGGCCTTTGTTCAACTGTAGACGTGTTCGGCTGATGATGATGTAAAACACAATCTGTCAGGCATCACATCTTTAAGAAAGGTACTACAGAAGAAGATATTGAAGTTTAATAAAAAACAAACCAAGTATTGTATCAAACCCACGCAAACATTAGCCTTAGGTACATTTATTTTGTTCATCTATTAGTTTGTCAGCGATATCTATAAGCTTAATGGCTTCGGAAGCCAATGACATACCTCAAAGTTTCCGAGGTATTACGAAGACAAATATAACAAAAGAAACGTCGCAAGTAATGCTTTCGAATACATGAAAATAATACGGACCCATCTACGTACGGGTACCTACAAGTCGTTATTTAATTCCATTCTCATTTCGTAAAAAGAATTCGAAGACCTAAAACTTTCGTTGTTATCAATAACAAAAGAGGGTTATATTCATATACTATGACGTCATATTTATTGTTTCGGTACATAATACACGTGTAAATACTAGGACCTTTTTTGGTTTCTGCAGACAATTATGAGAAAAGTGTTAAAGGTAGATATAACAATCTATCGCTCCAAGTTAATTTGTTAGTTCTAATAGGGTTAAACTCGGGCATTGCCATTGAAAACACGGGGTAAAGATATCAGGTTTCAAAGTCACAAAGTCAAAAGATTTCTCATTATGAAGTCAAAGACACTTACGAAGACGTCCCAAGGTATTTTATACTTTTTAATGAGGAAGAACGGGCATGAAACTTCTTAGTTAATCTTTGAAATATTATATTATTAATTTACATACCGGACACATAGCCAGCTAAGGTCTTGTGTACGAGAGCTCAGAACTTATTACTCTGTATATTTTTAAAGCTCATGTGCTCATAGCTAAAGTTAACTTTGTACGCGAAGTTGAGACAATTGTTAAACAACCGCCATGTAATTATGGACTTTACTTATTAAGCCCAAACTAAAATTGGTTTAAGAAAAATGAAACGCATATCTAACTATTTACGACCACTGCAATGAGGCTATCAATAATCCTTTAGTTAAATTTATCATCATAATAAAACTCACAGCGTGTGAATTTTTGAATTAATTGTGCCATCTACGATAAATCATAGCTGTTCAATGCTCTGGGCCTCAGAACGTTTGCAGTGTGCATGTTATGATATATGGACCCGGATAAAGTACAGTCAGCTAAAAAATAAGAAATTTAAACACGTTTTATATCGTTTACATCACAGCATCGATATTTTAAAATTTATGATGGAAAAGGCAGTTACTGATAACAAATCTTATTTAAATTAGATGTATAACTTTAAATTATGTTTACTATCTATTTTTATGAGCAGAAACGCGTTGCTACGTCGAATCAAAACGGGGTTGTTACATGAGTAATTGCATGCCACATATACCACCCGACGAAATGTGGGCACTACAGATTAAGCATTCCTCAGCCACCCCTTTGAACAATACAAGCATTATGACGATAAACGAAATGACATTATCTTTACACAAACTTTAGGTTATAGGTACATCTGTTATATCAAGTTATCACTGCGAACGCTAACAATAAAAAAGTTACTTACATGTAAATTTCCACGACACGCATTTATTAGCTAACTGTACGCAGTTTATTAATGACACTTTGTAGTAATTCACTACCGTTATAGGTATATTAAATCGTGCTCGCAGTTTAGTTTGGAAACTTAGGCTTTTAGCCACCTCATGGGAGTAATATTAGCATATTCATTCATGAATATAAAACTCTTTGCCTTTGGTTGGTCTCGGAAACTTTAGCGGCAATTATCATTATACTGATATTACTTTGTTAAATATCTTTAAAATAGTTATCTTTTGGGTGCAAGTAGAGAATCTCCACGATTAATGATTGCTGAGCAGTGAGCACGTCCGGCCAATCCTCGGTGGTTTACCATCCTTATGCTGATCATGCTCTACCCCTCCATTATTTTTCTAACTAGGTAATTAGATGAAGATTGGTTGGGCTATAAAATATTAACGTTTCACACCACAATACAATTCATGCCGCGTTTTTAATAGGGGACACGTTACCCAACATTCACGTGGTATAACTTTGCGATCCGTAGATGTCGCAGGTGAAGTCGGGCGACATCGCGCGGGACACGTACATACCGTGTTGAACAACAGAGTCACAGTTTCAAGTTGAAAGTCGCAATGTATTACTGCTAATGGAAAAATACGCTGTAAGACGCATAAAAACCTCATGCAGGTTTAATTAAAAAAGGTATTTTCGTCATTCATTTTACCTGTTACTGAGCGAAAATCCCACAAAACCATTAGGGGTGATAATAACATTTAGGTAAAATACACATGCAGGTCACCACTTAACCCAAACACAATATAACGTCGGTGAATGGAAGAAAAACAGTCCGGCCCTCCTTATCGCCGCGGAAGTCGTGAGTGTCAAGGGGGGGAAGTGGCTAACTTAATTATGCCTGGAGGACCAGGGTTAGCGGCTTGACGTCGTCATTGCATTGCTAACTTTAAATCCTACGTGTAAATACAAATAGACGGTCGTATATACCTATACCTAGGTACTGCTACATACGTAACGCGTGGACGTCGGGAGGGTAAAAAGTTTACTTTATGACGCTGTTCAGTAGATAGGGTGAGGATGCTAACGTGTTTACTATTTTCTAGTGGACAGTAATAACTTTACTAAGTCGACTACGCCACAGGGTGATTAGCAATATTGTCAGTAATCCCAAATGGTATTAGGCAATACCATTCTTTACCCCCGACTTACATCTTCATCTAACATTGAATCGTATTGTAGTATGTATTTTGATCCTCTCACGGGTCTTAAATTACGTTCATCATCTATAGGGTACAAATTTCTCGAAATATAAGTAACATTATACTTATGTATGTGGCAACATACGCAAATAATAACGAGAAAGTATAAATAAATTCCGACCAACCCAAGATAATGGCAAGATTAAGCACCAATAAACTGCATTGTTAACTATTGTAAAATGGATCTCAGTTATCTGAATAAATATAAAAATAATACTAGCTGTTGCCCGCGACTTCGTCCGCGTGAATTTCAGGTAAAAATCTCTTATCACTAAGGGGTATGAAAAATAGATGTTGGCCGATTCTCAGACCTACTCAATACGCTCACAAAATTTCATGAGAATCGGTCTAGCCGTTTCGGAGGAGTATGGGAACGAAAACTGTGACACGAAAATTTTATATATATAGATTATTATTGTAGTCTGTCGAATTACTTAAAATCAACATACCATGAGTTCCTGAGTGTTGTTGATAAATTCCGAAATGAAACTGTCAGGCGGTGCAGCCTGGTAGTGCCAGTAACAGCAAGCTCCGTCGGCCCACCACTGGAAATACAGCACGTTGAGAGAAAGCCTATTAATAAACAACAGGCTTCAATGTTCCCATTCAGCCGAAAGCTAAAATACGAAACTGACCTGTCGTGAGGAAGCGCAATATGATTTGTATTCGGTAAACAAATTACTGAAGTTTTGATATCCAAATATTTGGAAAGCCCAAATTCGTTGTTGGCTGTTGACGTTTTATTGTCTTTTACAGAATGTCATTTTTGAAGTTACCCGATTTCTATTCACGCAATCCCGTTATTCTTACTAATGTTTTGATACGAAAGTTTATATAATAAAGTATCTACTTGGTTTAAGATCTTTTGTGTTGATTGTAGAGTAAACACTGTGGCTCGAATTCCATTGATAATGAATTCTTATAACATTTACCATTTTAACTTTACCATCCAAATTTTGATTAATTGTCCAAAATATAAATGCAGCGTTTCATTTAAAAAAATAATTTCTTAGAAATGGAAGCTATGAACACATGTTACAGTGACAATAGCAATTAAACAAAACGTGGTAGCCATTGTAAATATGGTAAATACAATAAACATTAGTTGTAAACCTAAAGAAACATCCATATGTAGCGAGCAGGTCATAAATTATTACCCATGGACCCTTCGTGGTTGAGCTCGGAGTATCGCTCGCTAATGTATCGGCAACAGGCGGACAGCCGGGTATTATCTGGTTCACACAACTAAAATACTGACCTCACCAACGCTTCGAACTATTCACTCGTTCCCTAGAGAAATATATTATTCTATACAGTTCATACGGAATTAGAAATGCTCTAAGTTACTACTTGTTCACAAACGCTATGGATTATATTTGCCATATTACCTACAAATGTATAAAATGAAGATTTTGTTATGGTATTGTGTGATGCATTTATTTTTACTGTCCCTTTAAGCGTCAAGCGTTATAATATAAAACTTTATAATAGTTATTATATAGGGAAGAACAATATTGTAGTGCATCCTTTTAATATTTGATATTTTACTCTAATACATTCTATTATTATAGTAGAATATTCTTTGATATTTTAAAATATTCTACTATGTTATTATTCTGCTGTATAAAATATTTCTACTGTTCTACATGTTTTATAAATATGTGGTTCAATTTAATATAGCCATTTATTTCCCCTGCCCTCAGGAAATGATAGGATAACCTATTTAAAACCGAGACCACAAAAACAAACATTTATGAATGTAGGTACATTGACAGCTTGCAGCAAATTACCGCTTAAAATTTTCATCAGCTTATTGGTAAAATTGGAATCCTGGTTTTCATAATGACTATTAAACATTATAATTATACTTTATCCAATATAACTAACTAGTGGATCGGTTTTAGTTATATTTGTTTTAGGTAAATGTTTAAATCCTTCATAAATACGATCCTCATTTTGTTTAAACATTCAAGTCTATAAATCAGATTCATAGAAAATAAAGAAGTAGAAACAAACGACCGGCAACTAGGTGGATAACAAGATCAGGCTCGTGCTACAGTTTTAATTTACAGAAATGTCTAGAGTTTTTCCGCGTAGTGAATTTTCCACTGGCTCCATTCATCAGGCGACTGTCACTGTCCCCTGCCGAGCAATTACTGATGTCGCACTCGACTGCACCGTCGCAATTACTACCACCTACCGCTCTACTTGTATACGAATACTTACCGCACCGCTGACTGCGACTCCGGCAACATCTTTCAATACACCTACCTCGTATATCGAACCACAAACAGAAAGTCCTCTCTAGCGAGAAAAGGATAATAAATCGTCATATTGTGTTTTTACGATTTACAGAGGCATTTAACAAAAAATCTTTGCTTAGCTTTTCCAGAACTTTGGGGAAGGCAAACCTGTGTTTATTAGAAAATGCCTTTCCTTTCGCGTCTCACGAGGAATTTTTCCCGTTTCGTAGAATTTTTCCCTTACGCACCTGCTTCTTTTATACGCACCGACAAAGCGCGGCCCTTGCTTTCATATATTTCACGTAGAGCCTTCCTGCCAATCCCAATCAAATTAACGATATTTAAATTAACTACGGCATTCATATAAAAGACGGATTGAATCAAAGAAGCACAAATAAATATTACAGCGGAGTTTCTTTTGTTACATTTTCCCAAAATTTGAACCTCGTTGAGTGTTTATAACGAGCATTGGTAAAACATTTTTTTATGAAAAATCACTTCGATAAATACGTCATTGAATTTTTTTGAGATATAAAAATGAGTCAACGCAGAGAGTCAACAATGCGGAACAAGTGAAAAGCTCCAATAATAAAAAAAGGTAAAACGGATCGCCTGCCCCGATTTTCAATATCGTTTTGCAGGTAAACGAGGGTGTTATTCATATGTGTAAAGAGGGGTTTCCTATGCGTGTAGATGACTATCTACATATTCCATAGAGACCTTTCCTTATTAATAGTATTTAATTTAAAACCTTTAACAATTATTCGAATTTCCCAACTGAATAAGTGAATATATTTGCAGAGTGACCCGTCGTCAACAAATAAGAACCTAGTTACGCAACTGGCGAAATTATTTGTATGAGATCTAGGGCTTACAACGATGCAATACGTAGGAGAAGCTATTCTCATGGCAACGACCATTCGATGAGCCTGATGGACTCCGATACACAGATTCCGATAGCTGTAACTGTTCAAACTGGATTAGTTTCCGAGAGCCATTGCAAACCGAACCGAATATCCTGAATGCTTCCCTCTAGATTCGTCCTAACTCGTCATACACAAATCTGTATCGTTTACTCAGCGATCGGGATCTGGGGTTTCAATTTATCGATATAATAAACAAGGAAACAAACATTTTAGGTACAGAATAATTATTGCCAAATGGAAAATGCTTACCACTGCAGGGCAAAGGCCTCCCTTTCCTTCCTCTATTCCCCTCGGTTGTGAGCTGCAATAGTCCATTTCTCTTTAAAGAAGTCAAGCTCATCCCGCTATCTTCTTCTGAGCCTACCGCGACGCCTTTTAATGATTTTAATTTCCTACAACGATATTGTAACAACAAATTTCGTAGCAATGATAAAACTATTACAAAGATGTACGTATAATAGCCACATGGTCGATCCAAACTGTATGGAGCAAACGTTTTAATAACCACGTGCTCCGTATAGTGCAGCAGACAGTTATCTGCGTCTGAAGTGCACTGTTCGATCGTCAATAAAACGGTTATTGCCGAGTACGAGCGATATGCACACATCGTAACTTTGTATTACGAACAATGCCTTATAAAGTTATACGTTTCATTTCAGTTTTATTAATTGAATACCTTTATTTCCCAATGAGCTAGGCAGAGAGTCAGTGCACCCATATTTCGCCAGTTTTATAAAGTATATATTTATGTTCATAAACTTTTCGGTGTTCTTTTGATGGACAGTAAACAATAGGAAGACGTAGATTTGAAAGCACGTACTTAAATCGTGACAAAGCTGTAAACAATATTAAAGTATTATTTCATTGTTTAGTTTTCATCATTTGTTTGCGATTGTTACGAGTAAAATGTTACAATTTTTTAATTTATTAGAAGAACTGTAGCACATTTTACGATTACTGGTACACGCTTTCACACGCATGTTGACCTTATTTTCTTGCGCATAACTAAGTTTATTCACCTACATTAATTTTATTTGTAACTAGTAACAAATGTCATATCCGTATGACAAGTTGACAACATTTGCATGACTTTTACAAAAGGCGGGACACGTGAACTATGTATATTTATACTAAAACCGAATGTAAAGATAAGAAACTGTTCCTACGAATAAACTTCTATTATTTTACCTTCAGTGGTATGTTACCTTCTATAACTAGGTTCATCATTATTGTATTTTTCTGCAAACCTAGAAAATAATTAGGTAGTCAAATGCGAAGCCTAAACCTCTGATATAAACACAATCATCACGCAATATAACCAATTACACTGTTACTGTGACTACGAAATGGTATGGTAACTTACAATTTTCCATATAAATATTTTCTTATAATTATTTGATTTTACGTGTGTCATAAAAGCATGTCACTGATTAAATTATTTATTCCCTTTTATCCAACTGCTACGTGCTAACTTATTCAAGGGAATAAGTTGGTTCTTTGTTACGCGCGCAACGTTTTTAACTAATGGATGCTTAAAAGTCAAAGTAACCTTCGGTCAAAAATAACATTTACTTTCAAATTCAACAGATCAGAAACTCAAGAAATTGACAGTTAATATCTCCGTAAACATAAAGTTTGTCTATTGTGTTTGATTCGCAGTCGGAGAAACATGCGATTGACAGACGAAATGAGGATGTACCTGACGGGTCTCCCCAAAATTCGCCCTTCTACCTGCCACCGTGAGATATTGAAAACCGAGCTCGAGGCTATCCGTTTGACCTTTTTTATTGGCAACATTTCACTCGTTCCGCATTGTGAATCGTTTGACTGAAACGGGTTGCGTTGTCAAATTGCTCTGATATTTTAGGCGGTGCCTGTATAACCTTCATTTACATGCCGCGCTGCTTTCCTACGTCATAATAGGGGTCTTATTTGCAGTGTTGTCAGAGAGTGTTTGCAGAATGCCGACACTATATTATGCCGTAACGACGGCGATGGCGTGTTGTGTGGGTATCGCTTACATTTTTTTGTCTTTAGCTCAGACAAGTGTTGATATTAAATTGCTCTAAAACAATTTGTTTAGATGTTACGAATTTTCAGCTTTTAAGACAATTGTGCTTAGCTAAAAGAAACTCTTACCTACTACTAGGCCTTTCTCGGGTTGCTACAATGAAAATATGAATATATTCGATTTTCATTCGTTTCTCTCATTAGAGTTGACCATATTGTTGTTATAGGAAATATTTTGAGAAACTATGAACCATTTGTTGCATAAAAATTCAATGCCATGGACTTACTGCAAGTAAGTACAGCAGTATGCACAAGTTTAAAAAAAATCTAAATGTACCTCCTCCCGCGGCTTTAAGCAATGGAAGAACTTTGCCACGGCGCTATTTTTAAGTCACACTTGCGTCATATACAATAATAACGACTCACAGTAACTTCATACACATCCAAAAGACTGTAACTTTACTAAGAAACTCTGTACAAACTGTTGTTCTTTGTTGAAGATTGTGTAATAAATATATACTCCTACATATGTGTACATTAATTATTTCTTCTTTCACACGTACACTGGGGGGAAAAGAAAATCATAGCAATTAAGTAAAACTTAATTATGTATACATTACTTAGGTATGTATGTGTGTGTATCTCGGAACAAGTCAACATGTTTCAAGATTCCGTAGTAGGTAGCTAATCATTTAAGTTACCTGGCTTTTCCCCGAATACTACGACATAGATAAAAGTCACCTACAATTAAATAATCAAATATCAGCTCATGAAAAAAATGCACCCATTTAATTACAATACATTATTAGGGATGGGTTTCAAAAACCAGATCAGGTAGCCTACTCTCCAATTTAATTTCAATTCTTATACAAGGCCAATGCAAAATTTATATTGATTTAACGAAAACATGATCACGTTTGTTCAAAAAAATACTGTCAATCTTTTGATCTCCCTTAGTCATATTGAAATAATTTGGCACCAGTGTTAAGTTTAAGAGTCCGAAACTTTACAATTGCAATTCAATTTGGTCAGAATTAAATTGGAGAGTAAGCCCATTGTTGTCAGTAATATTTGATGTTTATAAAAAGCCCCCATAAGAGGAAATTGTAGTCTGGGGTACGATGGAAAAACATGATTATGTGTGTAATAAGTGGCCGTCACAATACTCTAACCCAAGTTTCGAGTTCGTACATGCTAGTTATAAATAATACCTAGTGGCAAAACAACTCCCGTCTAATCCAAGTTATAACAACGTTGCATTAAAACGTATATCCTTGTTCTTATGATTTGAGGGTACGCATTACTGGCAGCCAAGAGGGTGCAGTGCCAACTTAGCTCGGATATTACTTTAATCGCGGAAGGCCGTTATGGTCGAAGTTTGAAAGCGTTGCCACGACCACAACTCGCCCTCTTATTGCTCGCTCGCCTGTTATCGTTCTCTTAACATTTTTGTTTTTAACTTCGAATAACAAATGTACTGCTTGTTCTTAAATGCAGTTTGAAAACTTTGAGATTCGAACAGGAGAATAAAAGTTTAGTTTACTGGTTGGTGCTTGTGAATTTCAGTGCGATATACCGATTTGTTCGTAGGTGATAGGTATGGTACATCTAAAAACAAATCAATATAGATTTGCTATTATGATATTGTTGAGATCTACTACAGAGTAAATTTGGACCTACACTTGCACTTAAAGTTTCACCAATATCTTTAGGTATACGGCTATAAGGTTTTTCTGACTGTGTTAAGGTGGATACCCAGTCTTACTAGCTGTTGTATTGTGCCGTACACCTATTGACAAATCTTTGCGGGAGCTATGTTGCCTCAAGCTCTTTTACGCTATTTGATAAAAACATGTGTTGAAACAAAGTTACATTTTATTGACGAAAACTCAGAAAACGGTTGTCCTTAATACAATCCAAAGCCACAAAAAATACTGCTGAAGTTGTCGTACGCTGCATATAACTGATAGCCTATTAAACTTGCTACCAAGTTGTGCCCAGTGCTCGACACAACAGCGTACGAGTGAAATCGTTTTAACTTGCATACTAAATAGTGCTGGGTACATAGTAGATGCGATGGCACTGCGATGGAAAACCTTTGGTTTCTAGTATCAGTTCTTCAAGGAGAGATATTATTGGTAGATTAGATTTAAGTACGTGCCTTCGTTAATGTAGACTCCTGATCATCAGCGTCAGGCATCCGTGTCACGAGTTTTAATAGCACTAGCAAGTTAAAGAGTGCATTATCAAACAAATACACATGAATCTATATAATCAATTCAACAATTTACGTCATTTTGTTCTGATAACGTTACACAAACTAGACGGGCAGGTAGAGACCACGGATTTCCATTTAAAAATAATAAAAAGAAACATTTTCTCAACTAGAATCCGTACAAAATCAGTGGGCCAGATTCTTTAAATGTAATTACTCAAGTTTTTACATAACATCACGCCTGTATTCCCCGAAGGGGTAGGCAGAGGTGCGCATATAGTACACCCACATTTTGCCAGTTATGTTTTAGGTCCCAATGTAATAGAGAGCTAGTCAGACACCGTGCTGCCACTGAGAAATACCTAATGGTAAAACCCAGTAACACTACCCGACCCGGGATTCGAACCCAGGACCCCGTGCTCAGCAGTCGCGCTTAGCGACCACTAGACCAACGAGGCAGGCATTTCTCAAGTTTTAATACAAAATATATAAGTAAATTAATTAAAATGCAATATAAATGCGTTTATTCGTATACGGAGTAGTTAAGTTGCCAGCTGTATTTATTAGAGCCACTCCAGCGAACGGAACTAAGCTCTTCAACGGCATGAAGTAATTTTAGGAACACCGACTACTGCATCATGCTTGTCTGTTCATTTCATTTTGTTAAGGAAATAAACGTATACTTTCATGGTTACAAAATATTCTGTATGAGATGAGATAATTCTAGAAACATGTGTATATCTTTTACAGAAGCCATTTAACTTCATATAAACGTGTAATTATGTGTGAATGGCTGGATGTGGCTACTCTTCATGACAAAACCCCCATGAAGAGTAGCCAGAGTAAACGGCCCTCAGTCCCAGCCGCCCAACTATTCCAGGTAACTGGCAGTGACTGGGTGGCGAAAACGAAGAGCGGGGCTTGCAGTGTACCCTGGAGTAGTCCTACGTCCAGCAGTGGACTGTAATAGGCTGATATTATGATGGCTGTATGACGCAACAAACACTTCCGTCTGCATAAAGTACATTATTAACAACTAATTTAAATAATCTAACGTATGCAGACGAATAGAATAGATGATAGATTAGGAAAAAATCTATACACACTAATTTAAAACGGGAAATAAAAAATAACACTCTGAACTGCTTAATAAGATGAGATCTTATAAGAAATCATGAAGCAAAATACTCAAAAAAACATCTTACAGATACACAGACAAAACCAAATCTCGTATAACGTTAATACTACCATCCAGTTATCCACAAAGATCCGCAAGATTTCACCATAAAATCTTGTTTCCTACCAAAAATATTAAGTCAGCGTATTTCACGACGACGTTACAATAAAAGAAAAGGACACAACTATAATGGTGCGAAATGGAAATGTGTCCACAACGAAAATATTATTATCAAAGTACATTATGATACATAGCTAACACATTTCTACTCAGACGGTGCACAAAATGCACGGTATGCAAAATTCATAACGCAAACAAAGTTCTCTTGAAATTTCGGGCGAAATTCACAAAGAATTAATTGTTATTGACAATGCCCACAGCTGGGTGTCTCTCAGCTTGATTAAACTGGACCAAGTCCACAAATTAGCCGTCTCTACGGACACTGTCGGGTAGCGAAATGTAATGTTAAAATTGCCAGTATAATACGTACTGCATTGGGATTTGTAACATGCACAAGATTAAACTTTTATTATGACAATTTTTCCTTTTATCGGAAGAAGGAAGGCTAATTTGAAAAGCTCTTTAATTGTAGGATAATAATACAGATATACTAGGTACATATTAGTATCTGCCTGTTACTTACCTATATCAATGAATACAATGTTTCACATTAGATACAGGGCAAAATCAACAATATGATGGATAGGAAACTAGTGCATAAAGAAAATAGTACCTGAGTATATAGCCACATTCAGATTATGAAAATGAGCAGAAAAAGAAAAAAAAACCCAGTAAGTAGAAATGTGAGTAGAGTAGTGTTTGATAAATTAGCAGATAGGTCGCCCTAATTGCATGTGTCACACGTACCTATGTAGCTGTGGCGGACTTGTGTGTCTAACACGACTGTCTACTGCCCACACCTAAAGGCATACAACCGTAGGTAGATAAACACGCAAAAAGCTCAATTATTCACTGCCTTGGTCTAGTGTTTGCTAAGCGCGACTGCTGAGCACGAGGTCCTGGGTTCGAATCTCGGGTTGGGCAAAGTGTTACTAGGTTTTTCTATTAGGTAATTCTCAGTAACAGTACGGAGTGTAGATTAGTGCCCGGTTGATGGCAATAGGCTCGCCCCCTATTGCATTGGGACCTAAAAACATAACTGGCGAAATGCGGGTGTACTATATGTGCACCTCTGCCTACCAAATTGGGGAATACAGGCGTGATGTTATGTGTGTATTCATTCATCAGTGAATTTCTGATTAGAATCAGAAACCTACAATTGACGTGCAATTGTTATCGCAAAGGCACAAAACTAGTCTCAATACAAATTCAATTACACCAGTTTGTGCACAAATGAACAATAAACATTTGCGTTGATTCAAAGAGGTGTAAAAGCAAACAGTGGTGGACCCTCAGCCCGATTCCTCGGAGTTAATTGGGGACATTAGTCATATGTCGGGCCGCTGCACACAGCAACCACCTTATCTCATGTGATTTGTAACTCCGCTGAAATATAAATTATAGGCTAGAGGCTAAATTATAAATTAGCTTTATATAGCCTTTGATTCTCTATTAAGTGTTATTTGTGATGAGGGTTCGCTGAACAATTAGGCTCCCAGTTTGTTTAGTAAATTAGGTTTTTAATAAGTCTTCTGTAGGAGACCAGTGCCAATTGTATATGGTTGTTGTACCTATATGATATTTGCGAACCTTTGTCGTGTCCTCATATTCTTAGTTTCTGCTCATATGAGTTTATAATAATAATAATTTATTTGACAAGAATATGGTACAGAAGATATTAAATATATATTTAAAAAATCCGACATATCCGCCTTTAACAGGCTTTTTAAATGTATGTATCTAGAAATTTTAATTACGTCTTGTAAAAAGTGTTAAGAATTTCTTATTTTTTTTTAATTTTCAAGCAACTTTCAGACACGGGTAAACATTATAGTAACTCTCCGTATTAAACTTATAAAATGGGACGTCTAACATAACTAACGAAATATGGGTGTACTTTACACCACTGCCTACCCCATTGGGAAATGCACGCATATCACAAAATACTTACTCAGATGGATACGTTTGTCACGCCATCTACATCACTATCTTCATATTAATGTACATACGTACCTTGTAATACTACCAACAAGTAGTAACTAAGTAAAACATGAAGCTTCTCATTACCCAACAGATGGCGTTAGTAGCTTCAACTTCAAATATTTGTAGCCTGTGACATAGTATATTATACCATGGCCTGTACTTATAATAGGTGGTCTGAACTATGAAATGACTTTAGGAGGGCAGCTGGTTGTAATTGGGAGGCGAAAACGTGAGTGCAGGCCTGGTGTAACCTGGGAGAGGCCCACGTCCAGCCATGGACAGCAATAGGCAGATGTGATGAAAGAAATGCCTCAAATTCGATCAAACTTCGGTTACAATAGCGACTTACCCTTGTCTATGTAATTATTTAAATAAATGTTATGAAACGCCTTTTATTACCTGGAGGAGTAAGCAAAGATAGAATACAGCACCGAATTGGTACACACTTCACTTGATATGTTAAGGATTCCAATTTATAGGGGGCGAGCAAATTGCAACTAGGCAGCCAATCCAGACTTCGTGCTGCCCTATAACACTTGTCAAACTAGGAATCGAACCTAATGACCTGTGTTCAGCAGTCGCTTTCGACTACTAGACCAGCAAGGTTATCCAAAAAAAATATTTTTACATAAAATATATGATGATGATGATATAGGTAGTAGATACATGTAAGTACTTATACAATTATACAAATACATATATGTATAGATATATGTAATTGGTATAATACAAACAAACAAATCAAAGTCAATATTCTTTTATTTTAATAAAAAAGACCATTTCAACATTCGACTAACAATTCACTTTCTCCTTGAACAAATACAGCTCCTCACCTCTAAAATAGACATCACAGATAAAATATAGACACAAAATATCCTTTTTGCCACTAAAATTGTTACCAGTTGTCTATCAAACGCTGTTTAGCTTAGTTGTATGAGAAAATAATAATTTAAAATACATTTTTTTAAACAAGTTTGTCATACATGACTTTCGGGCTATCTTAGTGTGCTTAAGTGCTTGTGCTTTTGACTGTTTAGAAGTTCTCTTATCAACGCCTCTAGCTAAGGGGCAAAACGAAAAGTTGAAGCATAGCAATCGAATAGAATGAAAAATATATGGGTTTGACATAATATATTATGTCGTCGAACAGTCATAATCGATCTCCATACATTTATCATTCCTATTTCTATTCGTCACGCGTTTTACCCCTTAACTAGGGGGCCTGGAGTCTATGCAAGTTTTACAGCTTGGCTTATCATAAATGCATTGTCTTTGGAACTGATCCAACGTAAAACTCCAACTTCGTAATAGAGGAAGTGGTATAGAATCAGCTTGCAAGATTTGACCTTAACAAACTAACAGACATTGCAAGACAAAAGCTTGCTAAAAATCAAAATGTAAATGCGTTATCATAGACATTAACCTCCTTACTTATAAACGCTGCTAACATGTGTTTAACCACTCCTTAAGTCTATTCATCTCTATTCTTTGACATACAACAGTATTACATACAGATTATAATTTAATTAACTGTTCAACACTGACAATTTTTTATAAGTAAGGGGGTAAGTCCATGTCTATATTTTCAAATTACCTATCTAAGACCTACATTGCTGTGTCTATCTACACACAGCCTTCCTTGACAATATGTTTTGATCTGTCTACCTAACTGATATAACCTATACGATTAGGTACTCTCGACACACGGCCAAAGTCTTACAAATGTTATTTATATGCCTTTCACACGATCTTACCGGCTTATATGACATGTATGTTACTTATAAAAGAAATATAATAAAAAAGAGAATACCTATGAAAATGTACTAATTATGTATTTGTTTTTAATTGATATTATCGCCTCTTCGAATAAAAATTCCATAACGTTTATGGTCCAGGTAGTTGAGCAACTGAAATGTACTCAATGTTTAGATAAAAATCCACAAGTCCCACTTAAAAATGCTTCTGTTTTGACCAAACTTTCCGGATTAAAACACTTTCATAAAAAGAATCATGATCGTGTTTAATAGTTTGAATATAATTAATGCAAATAATTCAGTGCTTAGGTCATTGTAGTAAACAACTCAGAGCGATGCGGATGCAGCTAAACAACATTTCATAGTACAAAAAATCACCTAAAATACGAGTAGACTAACCAAGCACTTATTTGTATGGTTAAGTACAATATTTACATGGCGATTACACATATTATTTACAGTTACTTGAATTAGTTCACTATAATTTACTCGCTTGCAAAGTTACCGTAATTTGACTGACTTAATACAGCTAGAACATGGAAGCAACCTAATTTATACCCCATTGATGTTATAATTTCAACATAACTTGATGATAAATCGACTCCTAAATGTTTTCCAAAAACTATATTTTTCTACAGTGGAAAATATTATGCTATATATTTAGTGATTTTACTAGTGAAAGGGATATTCACAGATGCTTCTAACCTGGGACGAAAGGGATGTTCACAGGGATATTATTATAAATATTATCTAATGGTTCGTTTTAACTGAAGCTGTTTTGTATGATGTTACGATTTGTATTGTATCTAAATTGTAGCGACTGGACACATCTATCGACTAAGATAAAGTCAATAAGAATGTAGCAACAAACAAATATTTATATCGAAAACTTAGCAACTGCTATATCAATACTGATGATGTTGTCACATTGAGCATAATATCGATAGATCGATACAACACCTGAATGGCACAATTCTCCGTCTAAATTACAAATAGTTTTATTATAAGTAGATATTTAATAGATTAACATTATTTAATTGTACTTGGTTTATTAAAATTAATCGAAAATAACTTAATAGAAGTGGTCCATTGTAATTATTATGGGTAGGTTTGATAATAATTATTATATTACTCTGCCTATTATTGGGGCATTATAATTATACGAGGCCATCTATCAATTAATTAAAAACCTGAAATATATTACAGAATTAAGTAAATTATACAAATTATGACTTTTTTACATTCGAATGGATAAGATGTATACAGGGTGATTTACCAAGTGTACAAGGATGGCAACCCGAAGCCTTAAGGAATAGTGATAAATACTCAAAGGGGCGATATGAATAAAAACGGATTCATTTGATTTTCAGAAAAAAATAAATTAAATTTCTCCTGGAACATTCAGCAAACTAAAGGAAAATGTTGATTTTTAATAAATTGATTTCAGTTAACATATTCATATTCACGTTGTATACAAAAAATAGAATCGTCACTATACATAAATCCATAATAAAAATAAATCAAAACACAAAATATTTAAATCAAAATACAAGAACTCGTACCTACATAGGTATTTTGTTACAACCATAACTTTCAAGGGTGTTTCAAGTCGTGGCTCCAGCGTAACACGAGCTCATGAATAGTCTCCATTTAAGTCCAAAGCTAGTCAGACATTCCCTCAAATACCCGTAAGTACACAACCCGATAATAGTAAATAATAATAAATAATTTGACCCTTAAAACCCATATATAATATGAGTTTACTTTGATTACAGTAAGCATTGCATTATATACCTAATTAGCTGGGAATACCGTAACAAATTATACTATAAAACGTGTCTTACGTTTACAATGCTGTACTTAAAAACCAAAAAGCGGTATCTATAAAAAAATATAAAAATAAAACCTTGTTTTTTTTTGGATCAACAAACAGCAAAATAGCACTTTAGAAATCGTGATATCCAGAGCAAAAAATGCTTTATGAATATAAAAATACAATACTTGCATTCATAGTTGGCCGGACTAAAAATGGTCTTGCAAAAAATGCAATAAATAAAAGAGAGTAAAAAATGGGAATTAACTTTGTATTTTTGATTCTGTGATTATTTTTGATAACGTTAGACATACCAATGCGACGCCGCCTGTAACTAAATTCAGTCCGGCTGTCTTAAAATGCGCGTATTGTAGGTACAGCAAGCTTTGAAATAATAAAATGACGCACCATTTTTCCAGGTCATTCGTTACTATGAACCATACTGAATACCAGTACAAATGACGGCAAGTCTATAAAAAGCCGACTACTAATAATTTACGTCCACAAACGGCGACAGATGTAAACAAGGAAATAATTGGTATTACAGTATCTTGTACTAACACTGAGCAATAACATCAGATTGTTCGAGTATAATTAGACGTTTACATACTTTTAACGTTACGTTATTTACAGTTCGTTTCTATCTAATGATAAATGTTAAGGCTAGATTCTTAGACGCGCGTTGGATCTCACACAAATCGATCAGCTATAGAACTCGAATGAATGTAGCTACGCCTTTTAACAATTTGAATAAACAAACTGACCAACAACTACCAACGTTGTATTTATAAGCTGACTGATTTATTGATAGGATTTGTTCAGGCTGTCTACATATCATGTAATATTATTTACTATCTATGTATGTAGTCCATACATAGAGAGTGAATAATATTTTACTTATGATCTGAATAGATAAAGCTCTAGTACCTAGTCTATGTAGAGTTTAGCTCATTATTTTGTTGGGTATACAAGATGATTTTAACCATTAGCAATGTTTTCATAGGCATTAGGTAAAAAGTAAAGAAATGTATGTAAAAAAATATAATTTAAATTAAAAAATGTAACATTTTTCCCAAATATCACTCGACGTAAATAATACGACTGTGTTATGCAATATTGCCGTTCTAACTTTGATATCCATCATAAACGTTATACGACTTTCACTAAAGAACTTAACAAATAAATATTGCCAATGATTAAAAAAAATCCTTGTATAGTTGAGAGAAACGTTCTGAAAATTGCTTTCAGGCACGTAATTGGTAACATCATTATTCCATTACTTTAAAACCAATTCCGTTCTTGATAAGTATTAAATTTATCCATACAGTGTCCGTTGATAAACATCATTTTACGTTACGTAGTAGTCCAAGCAATTTTGTGCCGAAACAAAATGTTACCATATAAATGACGTCAGAGACGCGAGATCAGTACCACAGTAGTGTTGTGTTGTATTTACGTGACGCAGGCGTTAGTGAGGCGCTTTCTCTCGGCGGCCACTCTCTGCTGCAACTCCTCAGCCCAACGGTGCGACGTGCGGTCAGTCGTTGATGGCACTGTTAAGCAGTTCATGCCACCGTATTCGCATGCGATCTGTAATACATAAAACGTTAAATTAGTCGCCATTGTTGTTGGTAAAAGATGGTTTCTTGTAATGGTAAAAGTCGAATTTAGTAATACCTAATAATATTCCATTAATTGCTTAACTCATTAGCTACAATGTTAGGTGGAATAAATAAAGAATCTTTAAACCTAACTTATAAGTCCAAATCAATGACATAAATAAGAAGGAACAAGCACCGTATAACGAGACTTGATCGAAGAAAATCGAGAAGACTTATTCCCAGAATACGCGAACTAGTTTTAAAACGAAAGCTGTAGTCACCCGGTAGTGGTGCAGCAGCGCGCGGTCGGTGGGCACGCCGACGGAGCTGGCGCCGGGGGCCAGCTCCCACACGAAGTGGTTCCCGAGCTCCACGGCGTCCCGCGGCCGCAGCGCGTACTTGCTGCGGTTCTTGAGCGCGTGCGGCGTGGCCCAGCGCCGCGTCTTGCGCGCCGTCACCAGCGGCGCCGGAGCATCGGGGTCGTCCTGGAAATGACGGTTCATTAGTATAGTACCTTTAAACACATATTTTTTGGGACCAACTCATCACTCCCGCCATTCCCCCATCATTATGACATCTGTAAACCGGAATCATTCCCGAAGCATTTCCCAAATTCCCGGCTATTCTTCCAATATCAAACTTAATTTTATATTAATTGAGTTTGATATTTACAAATAGAATCATATTTGATTAAATGGATGAATTCCCACATATGAACGTACGCAGGTCATTTATAATTAATGAACTTTTTTTGACTTTATGATATGATTTTAGTGGAATAATGATTGCTTCTCACCTCCCATTTAAGATAAAAGAAGGCATTCCTAAACAAGAACGCTGACGGCGCCTTTGAAGGCGGGTCGTAGGAGGCCCGCAGCGCCGTCAGTAAGGCAGGCAGCGTGCGCTCGCGCCGCGGCAGCACCACCTCGTCCACGTCGATTACCAGCAGCCAGCCCGCGCTCGACATCGACCTGTATAGGCAGTCGTTGAACGCCGCGAACTGGCCCTCTGTTCTGTAAAGTGATTGCCCCAATAATATTACACACTAATAATACACCTATGCAAAAGCAACTGTTTTTTTGTCGTTTACGAATTCAGGGGTACTATGTATCTAAAAAAAATTATAAGCTTCTGCCATATAATATATATTCATTAAAAAATACCATTCCAAATTATTTACTATTTTCCACGTATTTATTCGGGAATTCCCGACTGGTTTCAGACTCAAAAAAAGTTCTTATAAACAAGATGGTGATGCGGCAGAACGCGAATCAGTTCGGCTTTGCAATTAATTAACTATTGAACTGTGGAGTTTCATAATAAATACCTGATTTCGACTTTGGACACAATGGGCAGTTTCCACGACAACAGAGTTAGTAAGCCTTGCTTGCGGTAGTCCTCGAGCAGGCAGGCGACGGGCGAGCTCAGCGACTCGTTGTACATATAGAAGTGGCTGGCGCCGAGCTGGCGGTTCAGCTCGAACCACTCCACCAGCCACTCATCGCGCGCGTACGAGTAGTGGAATGGCTTGACGCACACGTGTAGCGTCTCCTGTAATGTAAAATCTTGAATAATTTCGTAAAGTGACAATAGACTTATCAAGGCCCGGGGAGTATGGTAGGAGTCGGAGACATTCTAATCGCAATTTCTCTGTCCGCTGAGAACTGTGTGTAATCTGAAGCGAAACGGATCTGTTTAGAATAATATTGCATGTACAAAGGGTGTCCGTCAAAATGAAAACAATTATTATTTCTGTTCTTTCCTTTCTTACGTTTGGTTTGGTTTGGTTTTGCTGGGCATTTTCCGCACTTAGCCTCTTTTAGTGGGCCATTGTGCGTGATGTAAATTTCTTCTTTTTACTCCAACCATCCCAGATCATCCCAGAAGGCGAGCAGCCTTTTCAGGTCGCTACAAGCCTCCGGTAGTGATGCTGGACCTTGGAGGATTCGGGCCCGTTGATCGGCCACACTGCTGCACTCTAGGAGCACGTGATGTGGCGTTTCTTCTGCCTCCATGCAGCCTCTGCATAGGGGGCTGTTCGTCACACCTATTGTGAACAGGTGTTTGTTTAGGGGGCAGTGTCCTGTAATTGTACCCAGTACTTTACGGATTCTGTCCCTGTTTAATTTGGTGAGGTTGCGGGCAAACTTTTTCGAAGCCGCCGGAATCGCATTCTTTGTCTGCCTGCAACCTACACAGTTTTTCCATTCTTCTTGGTGGTTTTGCTCGGTTTTGCAACGTAGCCATGTTCTCACTTGTGCCAGGGGGATTGGCAGCATTGGTTCCGGTCCATATACTGCTGTCCTTGACCCTCTTTTGGCTAGCTCATCGGCTGCGTCATTTCCTAGTGAGTTACTGTGTCCTTTGATCCATTGCAGGAGGACGTTGTTTGATTCTGCTATAGACTGGAGTGTGTTATGACATTCCATTATTAGGACAGAGGTTATCGTGTTGTTTTGTAGAGCTTGAAGGACGGATGCGCTGTCTGACACAATTGTGATCTTTCTTACGTATAGAGGTAACTGAGATTGAGAGAGAACAGTAAAGTTAATAGTGGGCTTTTTTAAAACTCGCCTCACTCTAAGAATTTTTCCTATATCGTGGGTGCATTTCACAAACATGAAATATCATAACACTACCAGCCAGACTCGGGACAAACAGTAGATAATAAACTTTTAGTTATAAATGTTAGAAATAAAAGACTTGAACTTTTTTAATTGCCGTCGAATTTGGACCCCTCCGCAGCTACTAGTCCCTACTGATATTATAAACGCGAAAGTTTGTGAGTATGGATGGATGTTTGTTACTCTTTCACGTAAAAACTACTAAATGGATTTTAATGAAATTTCATATTATGGAGGTCGCTGACACCCTGGATTAACACATAGGCTTTTTATCCCGAAAAAATGTAGCGGCTAACACCACGGGGCGCAGCTAGTTTAGTATAAAATAGTCTCATTGTTAGCACTGAAGTTAAATATGTGTAGTGTAACTAAACAATTTGCTTCCGAATGCATGACCTATGTAATTAGTTCAATATATGCTACATGACAATACAGATCAGAAGGGCAATTCTTTAAAGTAGGTACATCAGAATTCAATAAGTAATTACGTTTTTATGGAAAACTTTTTTAAATTGGTGGTCTAGTTTTGCTTCGCTTTGACACATATTCGGTTGGCAGTTCAAATCTAGGCGAGCACGTACCACACAATTCGACAATATATCTTGTAAAATATTAGTGTTTAGGTAATTACACTAATCTGGCAACATTTCTGGGGATAACAGCCCCCTTACCATGAACTCTTAAAACAAAACGGTATCCGTTGAGGAAACGAGATGTCACACTACACTGCATCGGCGTCTCACTTTCAAAAATGAAAAATGTGCTGCTTTAAGAGTTCATGGTAAGGGGGCAATTCAAAATACTATACCTACTTACAAATTTTATTATACTGTAAGGGCCTAGCCTATTGAAGCTGGATCATCCCTACTAATATTATAAACGCAAAAGTTTGTATGTATGGATGGATGTTTGTTATTCTTCCACGTAAAAACTACTGAATGGATTAACACATAGGCTACTTTTTATCCCTAAAAACCTAGCGGGTAACACCGCGGGGCGCAGCTAGTTTTATAATAATTATAACAATGAGCCTTCTGTACACAATACAGCCTACCCAATGTTTGTGTGTCGATACAACAACTGTCGTGCCGATACGGTTTCTATCGCAGTGGTGATAACTACTGTGGATAATTACAGTGCTATGCATACATTGTTATTAACCCACATACTTACATAATATCAGTTCGTTGCTATCCATGCAAATTTTGCGTTTCCTTTTTTCGTTTACATTTGAATACTATCTAACTTAATAATAAGTTCTTATCTCATATAATATGTGAATATGAGAACTTTATTGTATATTTATTGAATCCATACTAATATTATAAATGTGAAAGTAAGTATGTCTGTCTGGCTGACAGTTACGCCGCTGGATGATTAAATTTAGCAAGTAGAAGTTTAAGACCCGAGAAAGGACATAGGCTACTTAATGCGGGCTAAGTCGCGGGCAAAAGCTAGTAATTATATATCACTTAGGTCACTAAAATAACTTAAAAATTCATTAATTCGTCCATAGAATTTTTCATATTATGGGCGGGTTTTCAAGTATAAAACATCACATACACAAAAACCCAGACAGCAGACAAACAACTTCGGTTCACACTAATATTATTCCCGTGCCGGAATCGAACTCACAATTCTTACCAAAGCGGTTCACTCACTTAGCTAGAGCACCAATCAGGTAATGTTTTTATGATATTAGACGCACCTCAATACCGCTCTTAGGTTCTGTGTCGAGCACGGTCAGCAGGTTCGTGGGCGGTCGGTTTGGTGAACTGCTGGCGACTACTGATATCGTGGCTCCCGCCGTCTCCCGCGGCTTCACACCTGAGTTGCGAAGCAGGCACAGCACGTACGTGGCACTGTATTTAAGGTTCCAGTTCTCTCGTATCGCCTGAAATGATGCACCGAATGAATGCAACAGTTAGACATAGAAAGCACATGGTTTGAACTAACAGTTAATGTTTGCAACCAGATTTGCCGCGTCACCTATGAATAGGAGTCCTGGCTTGGCAGGGACTCCAAAAACACACGTGAGTGCCATCGAAATTAATAGTATATAATAAGCATTCGGACTCAAAAAGATTTTTGTGCCCGAACTAGACAATCAAAACGCTTAGGTGCGTAATAAAAGTGTCCCTTACCGAGAATGATAAATTAAGACTTAAAAAAAGTAGTTAGAAAAAATAAATATTTTATTACCTAAAAATTTTATTGTGAACAAAATAAAAGATGTGTTTAAAAGATATCAAATCGCATTATCCGTAGATACAAACGCGAGTACCTTCATAAACGAGAACAATGACACAAACCTTTTTTTAGATGAGCCCGTCAAAATTTTATTTCCTGTCAATTTCCACCCAATTGTGCACACGTGTGCTTTCCGAGGAGAAATGGATTCCTGATTTTTACCGACTGATAGTTTCGGATTGGGATTCGTTGGAGAATATACGGAAGTGCGCGTTTGCCCATCAAACAGGGTTCGTATATATGAGGGTACCGAGAAAATAGATCTATCTCAACACATAGATGACTCCGATTTTTAATCCTGAACTTACATGTGGGTGCTATTTATGATACTTTAAAAATATTTCACATTAATCATTGAAATAAAATTCTAACTTTGCGAGTTTTAAAACTTTTATTTGCACCCGTGATCATGTACGCCATAAAAATATCATAAAAGTGTCGAACTGGGAAAACAAAAACTTTTGCAGAACGTAAAATAATATAACTCACAAATTCTTTCATTTATTCGTCTTATTTCTTTGATTCGCTATAACGAACAGTGAATACCAGTTAAGAAGCTTATAAGTCCCCGTCAAGTATCCTTAATTACCTAACACAATTTGCTCAAATCTCTCGTAAAGCGTAGCATAACAAACCCACCGAAATGTGTCCCAGGCTGTAGAGAATGTTTAAGTCGAACAAACTGTGGAATAATACGTAACGTGACATTTAGAACACAATCTAATTTCCTGCGCAAACCCTTTTGCTAATCGACTTTCATTTATCCTTTCCACTTGGTCGAACCATCAAAGCATACCTTTTTGAATTCTTGTCACTAAACCTTTTGAGCCGCAACGATCCCTGCTATTTAAGCTAAATTTCACAATAAATTTGACATCATTCATTTTGAAGTTTAACTTTGTTAGCCTTAAGTTTTTATGCAGCTAGAGGCGGGTTGATTTGATTTAAGTCTCTTATCATTTGCAATGTTATCGACAACATCTAACAGAACTTTAACTATCCTATTTTGGACGACATATAAATAATTCTTCATTCTTTAATAGCACGACTATAAAAACTTATTTTTAATAAGAAGACTTGTTCTCAAATGAAAATTAACAGCGTACTAGTGATATCTTTAACGATTATTTGGCGTAATTTCAAAAACCGCGTGTAACCGATAGGGGCTTTGCGATGTGTTTAGTTATTCTGTTATAACTTATAATGTGAAATGCTTTGAAGCTAATTACCTTGACCCTGGCTTTGAGGATGAGCGTGCGGTTGTCAGGCAGCCACATGCGACACATGACGGAGTCGGCGCCGCGCGTCTTCGTCGCCGCGATGATACGCACAGCCGCCACCGTCCGACTCTCGACGTAAGCGGAGTATACGTAGAACCTAAACCTGAAAAAGGAAATATGATACAATTAATAAATAACATTTACCTGATCAAACTCCCGACGGCCAATCTCAGCTGAGACTACAGGAGATATTACACTGTGTGTGTGTGTATTACACAGGTGCCAAGCCTATAAGTATAAGCAAAAAGGACGGTAAACCTACACAACCCGAGATACCAGGCGAGAAGCAATGGCTTGTATGCTTTCCGAGACACACAAGGGCGGTGACTATGATGTTTACAAAACGGTCACCAATTACAAAATTTACTACAGGAAGCACTGCTTAATCTCGTTACTTGCAGATTGGCTGATCTGCATCGAAGCTGCGTAGCTACGAGTCTCTCTATATACCTGATATAAGTGACAGTCAATATGACGACTTGATTGGCTTAACGCTATGGCTTTTAGCCCTAAAGGTCGCGAGTTGATTATTTATTCTCGGCGTCTAGTCTAGCAGTAATATCGATTTGTATTTTGTGCCTGCAGCTACGAAATAGGAAAACCCTGATAAAGAGGAAATTTTAGACCGGTCGAGTCGAAGTATCTTTAGATAATGAGACCACGACCACGAGGTTTTCCAAATCTTTCGATTCATTTAATAGGTAATTTACATTATTACCTATCAGGCGAACCGAGTGTAAACGTGTTTTCTGTGTAAAAAACAACTTCGGTCCTGTGTCAGCCTCGCGATGTCACATTTTGACATTATTTCTATACCTACACATGCCCTTTTAAACACTCATTGCGTCTAAAAAAACATAACTGGCGAAATGTGGGTGTACTATATGTGCACCGCTGCCTACTCCTTCGGGGAATGCAGGCGTGATGTTATTTATGGGTCTATTCAGAACGTTTCAAACGTACAGGAATCATCCTGGTAAAAATATAGGTTGAAATAATAGACAGGTATATGAAACAGATTAGTCAACTTAAGCTGACTCACATTATGAAAGCAAGGACCGACTATTACGTAAAGTAAATAAATAAACACATGCATGGTGTTTCCAAACAATGTACATGCGCGTACACAATAGTACGCTCAGTCGTTGCCTTCATATTCACGGAAAGGAATCTCTATTTTAGGGCTGTGAAACGCAGTGTGAATAAAAGTTTTAAAGATTACAAGCTATGATAATTTTATCTCTCTCTTTTCGGCATAACTAAGCGGTTCCTATTCGCTCAGATATTATTTATTTATTTATTTACAACTTTGGAAGACTAACAGCTAGAGCAAACAGGAAAATTAACTAAATAGTAAACAGACAGCCAATTACAAGTCTTCACGTATAAAAAACAGTACAGATATATATCCGTGAAACGACGAAGTGTTGACAATTATATATGAGTGACTTTTAAAAGAAATAATAATAATAACAATAAAGTAGTTATGACTTCTGTATTTCCATGGAGTAGGTTGAGGTAAAGATACTGTTATAACAAACATTTGAAGTCGAAAGTTTTCAGTAATATTTGCTAAACCTATGCAAATTAACACTCTAGAATGCGACTTAAGGACTACAGGTATATTGTTGTGTAACAACCCTAAGGATAAGAAGAGATAAACATATTTATTGTAACAATAATAGATAATTATAATATAATTAGCTGCGCCCCGCGGTTACCCGCTACATTTTTTCGGGATTATAAGTAGCCTATGTGTTAATCCAGGGTGTCAGCTACCTCCATATCAAATTTCATCACAGTCAGTCTAGCCGTTTGAGCGTGAAGAGGTAAAAAACATACAAACACACTCACAAACTTTCGCCTTTATAATATTAGTATAATTTTTTTTACAAACCAAAGAGAAAATAACACCATATTAGTAAAGGTTAATAAAATAATTATATTATAATGATTTATTCAACAATTGCCAGGTCCCCCAATTAATCTCATGCTCGTGCCAACCCTACTCTGTGCCAAACATACGGTGTGACTAATATCGTGTTGTGTACGTTCATGAGAATATCCGGCCGGAAGGGATCGCTAGTTTTGTTTGTAATTACTATGAAAGAGGGGAACGATGACAATATTCACTGCACCTAAGTATTTACACAGAGACCTGATTTTATGTAAAAGTGGCATTATGTATATTCAGGTGACTTTTGATAAAATATGTATCGTTAAATCCTTACTAATATTATAAACGCGAAAGTTTGTATGTATGGATGGCTGTTTGTTACTCTTTCACGTAAAAACTACTGAATGGATTTTAATAAAATTTCATATGGAACTGACACCCTGGATTAACACATAGGCTACTTTTTATCCCGAAAAATGTAGTGGGTGACACCGCGGGCGCAGCTATTTGAAATATAATTATGTGTGTAATTTTATCATCGCTATGAAACCACAACTTCAATTGCTTTGTAACACTCACAAGGTAATAGTAATGAAGAATGCGTATTAAAAAAATACCTTAACAAACAGAAAAAGAAGAAATTGTAATCTATTCTAAATATTCTGCCTGGATAAGGATAAAACCAGGAATTAAATTTCTGTTAAATTAGCAGAAAGTACTCGTATATATTTGGTAAGCATTCAGTGAAATCAACCTTATCACACCTTATAACTTGGTACGAACGAGTTTTGTTTGATAAAAAGTAATTAATATGCAGAATTAGGTAGCTATGTGTAACATTTATAAGTTTATTCAAACATTATAGACAAATGGCTTACACATATGTAAATAAATGTTACACTTTACACGCTTTTGTTTCACAAACCTACGTTAAACGTCTATGTATTTTGTTTCAACGTTTAACGCAAACAAAACAAAAGCTTAATTTCCTTTTATAGATAATAAATTCCCTGTTCTAAACGGAATTGCAAATTCGCAATCGGAATCGAGAATCGACGTCCGTAATAAACAATGCCTATCCAAATGCAAATATTTGTCAACGACCTCCACTGATGCGAGATTTGCGGCTGTGACGTCCAATTGCTTATTTAATAATAGACATAGCAGCCAAACTTGGTTTCTATCGATCTGTCTGTCGCCAAGCTATTGGGCTATTATCTAGTACCTAATGTTGTTCAGTGTTCAGTACCTAACACAAAATTGTGTATCGCACTACACTCTTGTTAACAATAATTGTAAAAAACAGGTACCTAATGTGAAAGATAATTTAGGCACAAGAAGTACATTGTAACATGATACCTAATCTATTCCTATGAATATATACATTATACATACATAGTTAAATTTAATTTAATTAATCTTAAAATAGGAAATATATGAACTTTAAATTACCTATAGTTTAATGCCTCTAACTTAGATGTGTTACACTTATGTATGATGAAGTTGAGAACATTATACCATAATATATAATAAAATAAGTAAAGTTTATAAATCAAATTATTTTAGGTACCTATTATATTATTATCGTATCCTAGCCATAGGGTGATAAGTAGAGAGCCTCCACGAGTTACGACACCTAAATACGTCCGGCGCACCCTAGACGGTCTACCATGGAACCATCCTTGTTGACTGACCAATCTCCAAATTTGACTCATACAAAGAAGAAAAATATCATATCCATAATATAAATTAAACCTACTACCCACCAAAACTACTAAAATAAGTTGTGAGTAAAACAATCTTCAGAAACAATTCAATCACAACTCACAAAGAAATATTATTATACGCAACAATATTAGTTCGCACACGTCGTCGATCAATCTTACATCAAGATCAGGTAATTTCACGAGCAGCGCACACTCGAAATGAGAAGGCTTGAGTGTTAACACGTAGGTACACTAGCGACGTCCGTCCCGGGAAATGGAAAAAGCACTTCATTTTCCAACGTCGAAGAATGAAAGGAAATTGTTCGAGCGACAAATCCGACAGTCTAACTGCACTTGTTTACATTTCGTTTTGCAATTCATAGTGCTATTAACGAATTTTATTGCACTACTGGCTCGGTTTTTTGCTATTTAGACGTGAAAGTAAGATACTACGGTAATTTGCTTCCACTCACTAACTTTACATCGATACAGGCCCCTTACCATATACTCTTAAGCGGGACAGTTTACGTTGGAGTTCGATGCCTGACACGCGTCACACTGTACGTAGCGGTGTCCTGCTTCCACACCGTAAACACTCCTGAGAGTTCATGGTAAGGGGGCAGGCCAATATTTTTGCAGACCAGAACAAAATGACCAGCAATGCAAGCACAATAAGGCACCTGATCCATACAGTGCAATGTACCTGTATATTTATAGTAATATACAGGTACATTGCACTGTATGGATCAGTACAGTAGTACTGAATTGAACAGTTATAGAACTGTTCTAATACAGTACTGACTATATTACAATTTTCCTTAGTTATTGATAATTTTTTAAGCCATTTATCGTGCGAATAACAGTGTGGCAATATCTGTGTGTTTAATTCCTGTTCGGTTCCTGTCATTAGACATAGCATACAAATACTGTCATAAAAGGTCTCTTACCTATACAGTATTTTTCTGCTATATGTAACCTCGTCCCTCGAATGTTATCAAAGAAATCCATAACAAATTACTAAATTGTATCGGCATCACATTACTGATAATAATTTCCTAGAAAACGTTCCAAACAATTTCGCCCGAACTTATACATAACTTTACGTAAAGCAACAGAGGCACACAAAACTGTTCGCGTGATCAGTATTGCTATTTATTTGTAAGTAACACAATACCGACGAATGTGTTCGAAGGCTCAAATCAATTTATGAAATCCCCGTAGATATATTTATAGGCAAAGCACCTGGCTTGTTTTATTTTCGGCTGCGTACCAATTTCCTACAGCCACCTGAGTCTATTTGTTTTGCTTTTATATTCCGGAACACGTGTATTGCCGTTAAGGTACTAGCGTAAAATTTATTTTAGTACAATACGTATGTTGATTTAAATAGTGCGCGAAGCGGTATCTATACACAACAAACGTTTATTCAACGCATCGGTAATTATTACAATTGTAACTAATTCAATATATGGTTAAATGTGGTAGCAAACAAAACACGAGTGTAGTTATTCTGGCATCATGCTGTATAATTAGCAGCTTTATTCAAACATCCTTTATATATATATATTGAAATGGCTTACGGCCTCTCTTATACTAGCTAAATAACAAAGGCGACCTACTAAGGTTACCCAACAGTTTAATATTAAGTAACATTGAATACTATACATAGATCTTCAATCGATAAAGTGTACTATGGACAACAGAACATGGCGCTCAGTGGACTGTTAAATGAGGATATTTTACAGAAAAGTATATAAAAAATTATCATAGATACTAAGAGAAACTATACTTATTTTAGTTATAAGTAATATTCTCGAATTTGCCTTCTTATGCCAATGGGCTCGCCTCCATCACAAGGGACTTAATGTGTAAAATGTGGATGTACTATATAGTATAATAAACCTCTCCCAACCTCCCAGGAATATATGTAGGTCAGATGTTAAAATAATATTTTTTGTATAATTTAATGTCAAACGATATTATATCGAAGCGCGTGTTGAAATCACAATCGAGTTTCAAGCTAAACCTAAAGCCGCTAAATCCGTTACAGCTTGCCTTAACTCGCTAAAGACATCCATTTACATTCCGTGCGTATCGTTAAGAAAATATTCAATGACGGTTTTATGAAAATTTCGTAACCGAATTATTATATTTTTGAACTCACACAATTTTGGAAAGCTACAATTTTAGCTACCATTCTATTACTACCGACATATTTTTATGTTTCTTATTTGTTTAAAACGTCGCCCACACTAGGCATTACTCTAGTACCGTGAGTGCGTTTTACAAACATGAAATACCACATACACAAACGCCCAGACTCAGGACAAACAAATGCAGATCACGTTAAACAGTCCAATTGCTTAGGCGCTGCGCCAATAAGGTCGTCAATATTATACAAGTAATGTGCATTAATATTTCGCCTGTTATCCCAACAGGGACAGGTAGGTGTTCAGCTTTATCAATCTATAACTTTATCATCTACATTTCGCGGGTCATCTTAAGTCTCGTGTGTAGTTTTTTTTTAATAGCCTGTTCAGTATCCCACTGGTGGGCAAAGGCCTGCAAATTATTTCTCTACAAAACCATGTCCACCTCCAAATTGTTGTCGATTGTGTAGAGCTTATTGCTATTAAGTAAACCAATACGTCGGTAACCTCTTATGAATTGCTTTATCAGCAATACTAGGACATTTTTATTCCTAAATTGTGAAATGTAACTAACGCGAAGGTCAATTCACTGACGTCACTAAACAATTGACTAACTGTAAACACTGAAAACAGTTGAATTAGATTAAACGTGCGCTAATGTCACTTTCCGCTCCTAAATCAATTGTTTAATAACACCGAATTGAACAACAAAGTATGTGGAGACCTCGTTTATTTATGTACCATACACAAAACACGTCCGAATTGCGACCACACGATGAATTTAATTTCACACACAAATGTCTAGTGACATACCAACGTCACTATACAATACATACACAGGTCACTAAACAATACTTGACATGTATAATTACGTGTTTACAAACATACGGTTAAAAAAACGCCTAGTTGGTGTTATATTATTTTTAAAAAATCATTATCATTACATTGCCTACTATAATATAGTAGGCAATGTAAGACTCTGTCATCATTATATTATAATGATGACAGAGTCTTATCAGAGATATCGGTATTTTATTCAATCAATCATTTTGAAATTATTGTTATCTGACGAGGTTATTACACGAACAGTAAGTAGTTCGTGATAACAATAGGAACTGAAACCACAAATGACAAAGGCAAAAATCCTTTTAGCACAGTGTTACGTAGAGTGTCACGCAAACCACGCCAATTACAGACCGATAAAGCGCATGTACATTTTAAAATAAACAATTCATTTCACAAACAACAATCGCTAAAAGCGCAATGTGTCATTAAAAATATTGGTAATTCTTTTAAGTGATTAATGTGATTATATTTTTAACCGAACTCAAACAAAGCGACGGTGTTTTGTGTATTTTTATTCAGCGATATTTTTTTTTTGATAACTAATCTTCCGTCTTCAAAGAATGTTCCACATCGAGTTTTCGTGGGCATCTGAATTATGACCTACGTAGATTGACAATTAAAGGCTGAAACTCCCTAATAACCGAGATTCCAATTCCTACGTTCATTTTTCGAATGACTACCCAGACTGCATAGGCCGTCAGCATTAGGCACGCCACCTGCCGGCGAGCCGAACCTCAGTATGTATGCGACAGCCTGTGCAAACCACTAATTGTTCAAGCACAATTAGGGGTTTATATTCCACGTACGGAATCAAAGGAGATATTGCTGCAAGCCTCGATCATATACCTACATCTATGTATGTATATAGGTAAATACATTAAAATATGAATGTAGACTGTAGAGTGTATAGTAAACCTGCATTACGTCAAGGATTCTAGGTAATAGGGGGTGAACCTATTGCCAATTACCGGGCAGACTCTGTACTGGTAGTAGTGGACTCACCGAATACGAGAATCGAAACCAGAACCTCACACTCCACCGCAATATTACAACCGCTAGACCTACAGAACAGTTTGGGCAATATGAGCATAATAAAAGTACAAAGAATAAGTTCTTCATTAAAGTTCTGATTAACTCAAAGAATAAAGTTAGGTATAAGATTATACCCACTTTGGTGATAGTACAATGTACATACGTACTGGTATATCACAGTAAAATGGATCAATGAGTTGGCCGAGGTAATAGGCTTGTCATAACTTATGCATGATCATTTTACTGACTCACTGAAGGTGCGGGTTGAGGCGATATTGAACTGTACACTGAGCTTTGTCAGTACTATGTATGTAGTTATTGTATTACTAAGTCCACGGTCAATACAATGCTTAGTAGGTTCTACTAAATAGAAAATGTATATCACCACGCCCGCGCCGTAATCTCATTAATAATAATCCTTCTCCTTGTTGAATTTCGATCACAGTAGCCTATATCATCTGAGACTGGCCAAGTACGCAGAAAATATTACGATACACAAGTATGCGCAAACACAGGTGCACTCCCTATTTCGTCACTACCATAGTCCCATGGGACAGTAGACCTACATTCAGTTCAGCCTCCATTAAATAGTTTAGCCTATCGCCATTATTTTATGAAACAGTTCTACCATCTATTGAATCGAAATTGACGACCTCATTAGTGCAGTGGCTTAGCGATTGGACTGCTGCGCTAAGAGTTGCGGGTTCCACACAACCACAGGTGTTTGTCCCGAGTCTGGGTGTTTGTGTATGTGATATTTCATGTTTGTGAAACGCACCCACGACACACTGGAGAAATTCATAATGTAGGGCGACGTTTCTTAAAAAAAAGCCTGGTAATCACAATCGTCACATCAATCAATTAAGCGTCTTATAAAAACACCGCTAGAAATAGTACTTATATTGTTTGATTGTCATTGCTAACACTAACAATCTTGACAAAGTTTTCGCAGTCTGAAAGTTACTTAGTACTTCTCTACTCCCTATTATTGACATACATAGATCGTACAGATTACAGTCTCACCCGACGTGACTGACGTAGGCGAGGCACGTAGGCAGACATAACGAAAAAAGTTAAACAACTCCCTAATCACAAACATTACAAAGATCGACAGAAATGTACATGTCTAAGACGAAATACAAATATCACCAAACATAACCGAAATTATAGAAGAAATACTAAACACTATCATCTGAATAGAAATGAGAAAATTTGTTACATAAATAATTCTAATATAAACAAACTGTATTAACTCCATAATGTAGAGACCTTCGTAGGGTTGTAAAAAATACTTGGCAAAGTTTTCATGCTGGCAGCTGGAGAAACAAACTTATAAATAGAACACAATACAAACATGGAATAAGTAAATGACGAAGGGTGAAGCGCATCCATTTCGAGTAAATTTAAAAATAAACTTGTATGCTTGTATAAATACAACTTCTTTTGTCTTTAATCATTTGTTTTATCAGTATCTTCTACATTAACAATTACCTTGGCCCTACTATGACATAACATCAACCACAAAAAAATACAATATTTAACAATTGATTATAGTAACTACTAGATATTTTAAATCTATGGTTAGTTTATTCCTTTCACTGGTGTTTACATGTCAAAGATTAGAAATGTCAATATAATTTAAAGGTGCTACTAAACGTAGATACAGGCGTAGATTGTGTGGCCAAAGAAGGTAGTATGATCATGCTTGAACAAAATTAAAACCATAATAAAATAATGATTTGAAAAAAAGTTAAGAGATGTAATATTCTCAGTTTTATGAATGGAGGAATGTATGTACAACACCGTAACATGGCTCTCTCAGTAGCGGACGCTTCGCTTGCCAATTTACATTAAACATCGCGAGGGTGAAACCTCTCCCTTACAGTAAATCATCCAGTGATGAGCCCCGAACGATATGTCGACCTTTTCAATCTTCCAGCTTTATGAATATCGTTCAAATTTGAACAGAATCAATCAATACTTGCTCTTGTTTCCACATACATAGTACCTATGTATTTAGGTTCTTTTCTCTCGTATACTGGTATTAGCTGTATTCGTTCACTGTTGTTAATATCGTAAACATCTTCACATGATATTATATTCTTTGCTTTTCTTGGAAGACACTAACTAATATTATAATTACATATAAGTTAGTGTCATCTAAGTACAGTGAGTGAACATATGTTGCTAAGCGCAACTGCTGAGCACGAGGTCATGGGTACGAATCCCGGATCGGGCAGTGTTACTGGATTTTTCCATTAGGTAATTCTCTGTAGCCGCACGGAGGCTGAATTTCTGCCCGGTTGATGGCAATAGGCTCGCCCCCTATTACATTGGGACCTAAAAACATAACTGGCGAAATGTGGGTGTACTATATGTGCACTACAGTGCTATACGTGCAATACAGGCGTGGTGTTATGTTACCTAATATTAAATGGTATAAAGATTGTGTTAGATGTAAGTACCCTATACATTACACAGGTAGGTACTATGATTGTTTGATGAACCTCGGAAAATACTGCCTACTAGACAAAAAAGGTCAGCCATATTTTCACCAAAGCAAACAATAGCCTAATGGCTCGTCAATTATGAAAAGCAAACGGTGTACCCAAGTAGTTCTTTGGTAAATTAAACAACAGTCGTAGCTTAAATATTCAAGCAAGGTGAGCCTTGTTTGGTCGCTAATGCGACAGCTATTTCAAATGCCAGACTATTGGTTTAGAATACCAGTTGTAGTAGGATTTATATACATTAGTTTTGTGTGTAACATTAATCTGAATGAGTTGAATGAGAACTTATATCTAAAAATTGACCTATTCTGTGCAACTCCTGGTAGTTCAGCACTTAAAGTAATCAAAGAAGTAGACACCATGCCCTAATTTACTGAAGTGTTTTATAAAATAAAGCGCACTTTTATATCTCCACAGTACATATTCATAAAAGTAATATAACTTTTTTTGTTTATAATCCTTCAAGCGCGTAATTTTATTCTTGTATACCGTGGATAACGTTGTTGTTTACATAATTATTAGTTTTAATTGTTATTTTTGTATTACCCATTATGTAATTGTTTGTAATGTTTGCCAGGATCATAGCAAATGGAAATCCGTGGTCTCTGCCTACCCCTCAGGGAAACAGGCGTGACTTTATGTATGTATGTAATTGTTTGTTATTCCAAATAACATAAAATAAAAAACTACAGTAAAAAGGATCGATCTATTGCCATAAAACCATACTTACAAATTGCATAAAAAAATCAGTTAATGGTACTTAAAAAAATATTTCTTACTAGAATGTGCTTAAAATCATAAGGCAACCGAGACAAAAATGAATACGGTATTCGTAATCACACACACTCATCTAATAACAATCTGTGCAAGCAACAGTTTGCATATGCAATTAGACACATAATCGATAGACCAAACTCTTGTACTTCTAACGATAGGTTCTTCAATCCACCTCTATACTGATATTATAGAGATAAAGTTTATATATTTGGAATAGTTTGGATGTAAGAGGTAATATGGCGTTTTAAGGGGGGAGATCTTTGTTCAACAGTGGACGTCTTCCGGCTGATGAAGATGAACAGGGGATCTTCGAAACTAACTTCCGAAATTGTTTTACACCCATTTTTTTAAAGAGTCCCCACTCTTTAAAAAAATGGGTTACTTTGGTCCCAGAAAAGGAACAAATTTTCACGCAGACGAATTCTGCCGAATCTAATTGTCGATAAAAGCAATGTTAGACGGACAAAGCCGAAGGTGTTTGTGTACCTAAGTATTTAGTTAGCACTCAGACCTATCTAGCACCGCAAGCAGTCCGACGTGACACTAATGGACATAAATATTTCGTGGGTTGCGGCCGCAGCTGGTCTACGGCTTTAGGAAATTCCTATTCTTAGTACTTTTCACCTAGCGACTGAAAATATAATACAATACCTATATATTTTTTCCAGAGGTTTAATCGCATCTTACAGGATATCGTACTACGTCATTAATAATAACCTATGTATAATTTTGATCTACAAACCATCCTATAAATGCCTCATCTTAATCCGTTCAGTCGTTTTTGCATGAAAGAGTAACAAACAGTGACCCGTCAATCCGTATTTACAAACTTTCAATATTAGTTGAAATATGATGTTTTGATCAATATATATAATAATATAAGATGTTCAATCAATTATGCAAAATGTGTTAGGTGTCAAGATGTAAATGGAAATTTGTGATCTCTGCCCACCCGTCTGGCAAAGTTACAGTTTAACAATAATGGCCGCAAGTTTTTATTGTGTTCTCTATTTATTTATTTACTTTAATTGAACGGTGATGCAGTTCGGTACATATAATATTATTTTAAGTACTTTTCATCATCCCTATTCAACAAAACCTCCATTTAGTTTTGTGACACAGTTTTATAAAAATTTTAAACATTCTTGAACTATACAGGTGCTGTTATGTAGTTATTATATACCATCGTATAATAGATATTGCTAAGAAGATAGTTATTAAGTTATATCTGAAACTGCAGCATGAGAAAACCAGATTGTGGTCGTAGCGACCGATTCACGCCGTCTTCAGCGAAAGTCAAAATTAAATTGGTTAGCTGCAATTATATTAAATTACTTGAAAGCTATAAAGCGTAGCGGACGCTAAGCGCGACTGGTGAGCATGAGATCCTGGGTTCGAATCCCAGCACGGGCAAAGTGTTATTGGGTTTTTACAATAGAATTTATTTAACAATAAGTCTGGATTTGTGCCCGGTTGATGGAAATAGGCTCGCCCCCTATTGCATTGGGACCTATGATATCACTGTCTATATGTTATAGACCTCTTCAGGTAATAGGGCGTGATGTTACATTTATAAATTTGTTAAAATTAAGGCTACAACCCGAGTTATGTTTGACTAAAGTTACGACGCAAAAGAATCTTCATTGAAGCATATGGGAGCCAGCAATATCCATAATTATCATTAGTAAAGTATCCATAATACGCCACGACAACATTCCTGTCGCCTACAGCATAATATAGGTTGTTAAAAGACAAATTATGTGCGTAATATATTGTGACGACGGCTATCTAACAAGCTTTGGTATCTGACAACATGTCATTTTAATTACAGCTCTCACTAGATAATAGCACATAAATAGAAATCCACAGTATACATAAGCAAACAAATTTTCATTCCATACAAGAGGCTTAATGAGTCATTCATGGATTGCGTTCAGAATAGAGTGTTAACTAACATTTCAGAATAGAAATCACGTGCATTGTTTAGCAAAACAAATGTAAATCATGTTAAATACACACTTGCCAGCGGCCGAATAGCGATTACGTACTGAAAGCTGGTCTTGTTCATTGAAAATACCCATTTGCAGAAAGACAGAAAAACAAATGTATTCCTAAACACTAGTATTGTGCCTAATAACATTTACCGTAACATTAAGATGAATCAATCAATCAATTCACACAGACTGGCGTTAAATTTGTAAGTATAGATATCATAGGAAAAATTTTACAATCGTTAGGATCTGATTTTTTGCAGATATAAAAACTGTTTAGATAAAAATCTTGTGTTTGAGATTCTTAAAAACTCGGAATCAAGTCATTTAACTTTGTGTAACGATATAGTTATAATACTTATTTATTACGATTTAGATTTATTTTATAATTGCGAACAACGCAAACACAGTTTGGCTAAAACTCTAATAAAAGGAAGTAGGTACACAGCGGAAACCAACAAAGCTTTGCAGCCCAAACCTCAGTACAAATACATTCATCAACGCTTTTCAAATGTAAACCTCGCACCTAAAACGCAATGTGTGCACAAACATATTGTGTGTTAGTCCCAAATTTGTCGCGTGCGCTGCAGGTGGCAGTTCTAAATGAGTTTGGTGCCACATCGCCGCGCATGGTTTGTCTAAACAGTCACTTCTAGGCCCCGCATAGCCTTTTGCTCGCACAATTAAACGCATACGCGCATGATGGATTTTTATGCGAAATAGAACGCAGAACGCTTGACCGCAGCCCGTCTGCGCGGTCGTAGTTGTCGCAACAAGCCCAGCCTCATTATAATTCATGTTCCCTGATTTACAATAGAAACAAAACATGACCCGCTTTTATATGAGGAATGTCAATTAAAAACGACGCTGTGTTTACCGACTCTGTTCTGCTGTTGTGTGAGCTGAATAATGTGTTGTGTTACTGGTTTGATAAATGTTGTTTCCGGGGGTATAATGATAAAAAATAAAGGGGAATGTGACACAGGTACCGACACAAAAGCTTCGGGTGGTAAAGTTATTTACCTCAGCACAACGTGTGCTGTCCTTTTGTTCGGAATATAAACTCTGAATATAATAGTCACTCTTGCGTTATAATAAGTAACTTACCTATTACATATGCCTGTGTATTTGCGTAGTAAAATTCAATCTTATAGTCTCGTCCCTGAAATAGATAATGGGTACAAGGATATATTTGAGTCTAATTGTGCATGTACAATTAGACCCATGTACATATTTGGTGATAAGACTTCTTCTTTCAGTTCTTCTCCAATAACTGGCTGTCGGACATCAGCTTTGAATATTTCTCTTTGTTCCTGGCGAGGTAAAACAATTCCACGACGCTTGTAACCCACAAGATAAGACTGAGAACAGGATAATTAACATTTATATAGAATACCAATGGCAACTATACAGTAGGCATATAATACAGCTATTTTTGTATAAAGCCATATTCAGTTATGTGGTTATATGAAAGTTAATAAAATATCATTTATATGTATGTCAATGTGAACGAAATGAATCGGATTCTATAAAACAATATTAAGTCGTCTCTGAATGGTAGCATTTTTTTACCACCTTCTGTAGGTTACTAGGAAAGAGCTTCCAAAAGGGTAGGCAACCCACGTAGCTACTGTTTCCTTATCATCAACAACATTACAAGGGCTTCCTTTACAAAGAATCCATATCATTTAATGGAAAGAACCAATATAAACATTATTTTCCTTAAAAAAATTGAATTGGCCAGACCCACAGTTGGTTTCTTAAGTCGTGTAAAACGTTTCAAAAAATGATTTTGTAGGCTTGGTTTCAAGATGGAAATAAATTACGGCTTTACGAATGAAAATTAAAAAAATTTGTAGTTTTCAATAAGATGCATTAATATCTGTCAAATGGTTAACGAGCCAGAGTCGTCAGCACCAGATTCGGTTAAAATTCCCGCAAATACCAACATGGCTTGAGATACAATTTGAAAACCAGGGAACACAAATATTTTTCCTTGTCTGATTATATGGTAATAATTGTGCCCACGGTTTTATTCGCATTTCATTTGTGTAATTTCTATTTGACTTCTCATATCCTAATACTTTGCAGTATATCATCATCATCCAAAATCAAAATTTTGCTACTATACTTTATTATAATTTTCTTCAAGATCGCAATTTTTTTAAAATAAATTTATCTTCCTGATAATTTAGCTTTCTATTGGAGATTAAATAGTTCGAATCCGTCCAGTAATTTCGGAGTCTATCCGGTACAAAAAAATTTTTCCTCTTTACAATATTAAGTGGAGAATAAGTATAGATTAAGTAGATAAAACGCAAATAATTTAAATGAAAGAAACCATTGCAGCTGACGGGTTATGTTGGGTAATCACATTAGTTAACAGGTCACACTGAAACGGCACGGGCAGGATTTTACAGCAAATTAGAGTTCTTTGTGACGAAAACGGCGAGCGCGGCTCTGCCATCCGTACGTATACTTACGGTACTAATATTAAATAACTTATGTTATAATTCAGTATACTACAGTTTGGAACAGACATATTGTTGGGAATTAAACCCAACAGTGCGCGCGGGCTGGCCGCGATGGCGCGCACGTTAACAAAGCGCGGACCACGCGCATTGGCCGCGTGATCACAAGCACGCGCCGACAGCGGCGCGGGCCGTTACGGTGGACGCGCTGACCACTCGCTTTCACGGACACCTCCGCGACGGACGACCTCGAATTTTATATTGTTTGTCCGGGACAGTAATTTGTACCACCAAGTAACGGCAAATATACCAGCCTTAATATACAGTCCGCTTCTTATTTCTCCCTGAGTGAACACATATCATGGACGTGTAAAATAATAAACTTACCTTTTTTATTTGGAATAGAATGCTTTGTTTCTATTTATTTATTCGGAATAGGCCACAGTTAGTTATTTTCTTCTTACCGTATGGTTGATGATCAAATCAGCAACAAACAAACAAGCCTCTAGGGCTTTCACAGATTTTTCAACACTGTTGAAAAACTTATCAGGTGTGCCGATTTCCTCACGAAGTATTCTTTCACCGTTTTTAGCAACTTATAACTAAATTCTAGAACGCGCATGAATACAAGAAGACATTGGTAGGTACGTGCCGGGGTCCGAACTTGCGACCTTTGACTTGGCAGTCCAACGGTCATAGCTCTCGGCTGCCACTGCTATAGTTAGTCAAAGCATTGATAACCGAATGGTAGTTAGTCATAATAAGATATTAGTTACATAATGGTTGGCTGAATTTGAAGTGTCAGTAAGGTCATTTGGATTTTTTACTATCTTCACTATAATTTATTTTGAGCTACTTGGATAAAACATATACCATGTCAGCCGCAATTTGTATTAGCATACTTTTAGTCCGGGTCTCTGAAATATTTCCTTAGAAAGCCGGTGAAATAGCAACAGGCAACATGGACATATGTGTGTATGCCAATTTAAAATGTTTTTACCCGATAGTGGCAAAGACAAAAGGAGTGTTAGAAAAAAACACTGTATAAAACCATTGTTTAGAACCTCTTTTATCACTTTCATAATAAAAACAAAACTATTTATGGACAACAGTGCTGTAAACCTCTTTTGTGAGTTTGTAAACAACTGTGTCTTTTGTTTTTCTATAATGTAAAGAAAAAATATAATAGCTTGAATGAGGATGGACTAATAGGTATCCGCCTGATGTGTTGCGCCGTGAGTTCGTGACACCTCATTACAGTATCGGTTTCATACATTCTACGCTATTCTCTGCGGCTACAAGCCATCACAACATATACGCGTTACAAATATAAATACGTCTCTACTCTATACCAAATGGAACTGATATCCTTCAGATGTGTGACAATACAGCACTTTGGACTATATCAATCCACCTTTAGCTATCAACATTGTCAAGCTACCGGCTCAGTTTTTTCTATCTACCATAATAATTAATTATGACCAACGTTTGCTGCTTGCATTCAGGAGAGACTGGTCCACCTTAGTACACGACCGAATAAAGTGGAAGAATGAAAGGGAGGCCTTAGCCCTGCAGTGGGACAACATAGGTTGTTAAAAAAAATACGCTTGCTTTGGGACTTTATCATAAAGACATATACATAACACCATGACGCCTGTATTCAACGAAGAGATAGGCAGAGATGTAGAGGAATAGTACACCCATATTTCACCAGTTATTTTCTAAGATCTAATGTAATAGGGGAGCCTATTGCCAACAATCAGACACAAATTTAAACTCCAGTAACTATCGCGTCGCATTAATAAAATTAAATTACAAGACAAGAATTAACGCAAACACAAGTTTTTACACCAGTAGTACTTTACTCGAATCGGCATTCGAACACAACATGCTCAGCACCGGTAGTTCAACGAGACAGTCCATAGATAATACTAATAAAGTCAAAACTTACTCAAGGAATAAAGGTAATAAAGAGAACTCCTAATAAAGTGGGGAGGAACTCAAGGCAACCGCTGAGCTATCAATTTATGAGATAGAACTACACCCGCCTTTCGTGCTTTAAATGGGTGACGTTTCTTCGCTCAAATAAATCCATTCTCGCTTTGTGTTCTGAAGAGCGTACTAAGCCTTTGGTTTCTGTCACAGAATTAATATCTGCGATACAGTTGATGGAACTCTGTTTACGGTCGTCTGTCGTTACATGTTAAATACCGATATTTAATAGCTTCGAACAAAATTCAAGGGAAAACTGATTTTAATGTTTTCCCGCATTTCGACATTTAGCTTTCAGTTAACGTTTATACCTTTATATTTCTAGTCTTTCTATGTTTATGTAGGTTAACAAAAATATAGATATTAAAAAGGAAAGGAACAAGTTATAGAGCTGAAATTAAATGACTACACTATGTTGGAAAGAGATGATAATTTATGTTAACACCCTAAGCCACGTGAATGTAATACAAAGTCGACGATGGAAATAATAATAAATACAGGTACAATACAGGTAGAACACTAATGCAACCTGACAGAAATGACGACACAAACAAACGCGTGTCCTACCCAAAGCCTTAAGTTATGTAGTACCTAGTTTATGAAGAGATAACTACAAAATATATTGACATTAATTAATGCACAATGTATTCTGTACTAGCTTGCGATGCCAATATACCGCGTGGGGTTCTAACCATCCTATTGGGTTATGAATATTTAATTTACCTGGTTTTGGGAGCGATCAATCTAGGTTAATATAGACGCTTTAATCATGTTTCGTGTGTGATGTAATAATTATGAAATACTAGCTGCGCCCCGCAGTGTTACCCGCTACATTTTGACGGGGTAAAAAGTGGCCTATGTGGTAATCCAGGGTGTCAGCTACCTCCATAATTATGAAATTTTATTAAAATCTATTCAGTAGATTTTACGTGAAAGAGTAACAAACATCTATCCATACTTACAAACTTTCGCGTTTATAATATTGATAAATATGTTTATAATGTTTATAAAAGATGAACTAGCATACATGCAATCGAATACAGATTATCATGATGTATCAACCTTTACAATATCAGGAACCACTTTCAACGATTGTCACTGATACCGAAGAAGCGCCTACAAGATGTCACCGATCTATTCAATGTGATTGAGATATTTCTTCTGTATCGTGGGCTTAAAAAACGTGTATCTCACAAGATTGATGGGCGATAGGCATCTTGCGAGACCTTTACAAAACTTGAGTCCGTCGCACCTCAAACAAATATAAGAGCATTGATGAGGTTACTAAAGCTATCAGTACAGAATTTAGATATCAATATCCCACCTGTATATATAATAACGCTCAATTACACTACATTTTTACGGGATAAAATGTAGCCAATGTGTTAATCCAGGGTGTCAGCTACCTCCATATGAAATTCCATTAAAATCGGTCTAGCCGTTTGAGCGTGAAAAGGCAACAACAACACTCACAAACTTTCGTCTCTATAATATTAGTGTGATCGCCAAAATCCGATCGACCATCAGTTTGCGTTTGTGGCAGACTGATGGTCGAAGTAAAGTAACGTAATCAATAAGTATTTCATATTTTATCGAGCAATTTTATAGTCATACATAATTTTCCTCACTTTTGTCAATAGTCCGTTTCTGGCATAAAAATTTAGTAACATGTTACATTACATAGGTGTCGTGGTGGCCTAGTGGCTAGCATACCGGATTTGTATGCCCAAGGTTGCAGGTTCAAACCCGGGCAAGTTTCAATGTGACTTTTCAACGTTATAAATACTTTCTTAGATATTCTAAGACACCACTGAGTAACGGTGACGGAAAACATCGTGAGGAAACCTGGATTTCATTATCTGAAATCGCCAATCCGCAGTGAGCTAGCGTGGTGATCAATGTTCAATCCTTCTCTATATGAGAAGAGGCCTTTGCCCTGCAGTGGGACAGTTATAGGCTGTTATTATCATTATTTTATTAATATATAACAATTAACATTAACAAACAGAATTCGTAACCTCAGGTTGAACGATCACGACCTGATCATTGAGGTCGGCCACACAAAAAAACGATATATATATTATGTTCACATTATCATGAGTAAATATCATATCATTCTATACTTTTAAGCTGGGGTGGTACCTATTCGTAGGACTCTTTAAATATAGGCCACATAGGTACTTCTAGGTAGGCAGTTAAAATGTAGAGATTATTATTTTAATTAATTCACATTCCTATCGAGCATACGCTTAATGTTTTTTTGTATAACATTGTATTGATTCACGTTTCAATAAATTTCACTTAATCAATTTTTCTCTTCGTTTGCACAGAAAATAAACCTATTGTTGTATATTGCGCGAATGAAACAGGCAAATATGTATTATTAATTAATAACAGGAAATATATATAATACTAGCTGCGCCCCGCGGTGTTACCCGCTACAGTTTTTCGGGATAAAAAGTAGCCTATATGTTAATCCAGGGTATAACCTATCAACATACCAAATTTCAACCAAATCGGTACAGCCGTTTTTGCGTGAAAGAGTAACAAACATCCACACATCCATTCTCACAAACTTTCACATTTATAATATTAGTAGGAAAGTAGGAATTAGTAGGAAGTAGGATGAATAACAGGAAAGAGTGGAAACACTTCTCGTGCATGTAGATTGAACATACAATTGACACAACATTTTGCCTAATAGCTAATAATTACACGAATAATTGCCCGAATTCAAAAAATATCCTCATATTTTCCCTATAAACTTGGGCTAAAATATATATTTTTCCCCACATATTCCTAGCCCTACTCAACGCTCCCGTTTGGTCAGTCGTACAGTATTACCATATATCAGAGGGGACCTAATTCCCGAGGCGTTTTGCTGCAATGTTAGGATCTAAGTAGAAAAGCATGTTATCGCTATAAAATGACAACAGCGAATAACCCAGATGGAGGCGCTGTGCTAAAGCTATAGAACGCGTTACTTCCATAGCAACGAGCTATAGAATTTGTGATGTTGAAAGCCATGCCGGATTGTGGTTTGTGTCGCGGAGCGTGCGAGTCGTGTATGACTGGACGAGGCGTGTGTAGACGCGATAACAATGCAGTACCCGTAGTAGAGAAGACGAGGATTGCAGTACTAACTGAAATTAAATTTAACTACATAGTTCAGATATATCCTTTTAGTGAGTGTATCAATGAAACATTATGCACCGACAATATATTGTCTCTTATTTTTGGTGGCAAGTCATTTCTCTAGCCCACACTAGTTTTCTAGTCTAGATTCGCTTACCTGGCGACGCGAAATGAAATTCTTTCCTAAATCCTATCCCCCAAGGACCAAAAACTACACCTGAACTTAAAAGTACAAGTTTTAATTGTCCTTTGCTTCGACTTCTACTAACTTTGTAAGGATAGTTAAGGTAAAGGAGCGAATTAATATTAGTGACAATAATTATTATTCGCAATCGTAGCCACGAGGTTTCAGCTAATAACATCACAGTGCAGGAGTGCTAAAAATAGCGTACTGCCTGCTGGCAGTATGATTAACCTATATTTAATGGGAATCGTGAGAAGAATAAATAAACATATTCTGTTTCACATGAAAATGGTTTACTATAGTTTTGACCATATACTTCTCGTTCCTTGTGGCGATTTAAGGGGGAGGCCTTTGTTCAACAGTGGACGTCTTCCGGCTGATGATGATGATGATGACTTGTCACCATCGTTTGCCTACGGGTCGATTTTTCAAACGCGAGATAAACAATAGAAAAACTTGCTTTTTGACATATATTCCATACATTAACTGTCAAAATGACTATATCCTTCCAATGTAATTTAACTGACGATTGAAAAACCGGTCTATAAAATAGAAATGTCAAAAGACTTAAGAGAGGAGGTTAAGTTAAAAGACGTTTCATCATCGTTTATATGTAAGAGGGAATATTGTGGTTTACTTATTAACTTTGTAAGTAGATAGATATATCTAAATTGATGAAGGATAATTGATAGACAAGAGCGGAACTCGAACCCGCGACTTTCGCCGTACCGTGGCGCCGCTCTGCCAACTGAGCCATCGGGTCACTGCTCGCATCCCTCGAATTTCAAGTTCTCTTTTAATATTTACGTTTTAAGGATGACGTCAGATAGTTTCTATTGGAATCTATGATTATTAACTCAGCGTTATACATCTACAGTTATAAATCAATACCAACCCAAATTTTTCAAGTTTCCTTTATCAATTTAGATTTAAGCTTAGCATGGGCAACATGATGATTTATATGACTTTTTGTGTCATGATGGGAAAAATGACATAAAAATTCACATAAATCGATATAGTTAGTACCTAAATAATAATACCCTAATTTCTGACTTTCTGTCAACAGGAATCTTAGCTTCAAAAGAAGAAGACAAAGGATTATGTGACCAAACACTTGGTACTTGTATACAAGGTTTATAATTATGGAAGCTGATACTGGTGGATCAGAGTTATAATCGGAAGCCCTAAGTATTAAATTGTTATCCGACAATTTTGGTCAAAGCCAGGCTTAGCAAGAAGATTAACCTGCGAACATGGAATAGTAGTGTTGTTACAGTGAGGAGCAGTGTTTAGCTGAATACTAACGACATTCTTCTCATCGTATGGTTGATGAACAATCTAGTGTCAGAGTTTAAACCGCCTGTAGACCTCTGACATGGCTTCACACTGTCTAAGTCGTTCAAGTGTGCCGGTTTTCTCACGATGTTTTCCTTCACCGTTTTCAGCAACTGATAACTAATTTATAATACGCACAATACACAAGAATTCGAAAAGACATTGGTGCGCGCCGGGGTTTGCGACTTTTGAGATGGCCATCCGACGGTCATACCACTCGGCAATCACTGCTTGGCTACTTGGGTAATAGTAACAATGAACAATATGAACATGCCTTATCGAAATGTTCGTACATCACACAGGCACCTAAGTAGGTACGTAGGTCTGTACGTATACCTATATCCACAATGGACTTGTTTCTTTTGTTACGGCGCGGCGTTGGTGAGTGAGTTGATAGCAACGGATCAGCGGTCAGGGATCTATTTTTAAATTGGTCGAGGACTGAGTGAACAGAATCACGAATTGGTGAGATCCAACTTCAAACGTAACAGCAGTACGTCTTTTTATTGTATATCGTTATCATTTTATTTTTACTTGACATACAGGTAACACTATACGTATTAATATTTTAAAAAATATTTTATCAAACGTATTTATTTCAAAGCAGCAAAGAAGTATGATAGGACCTAGGTCCGAAAAAAAGCCATATAATTATAATAATTGTTTTAATCTAACCGCAAACTTCTTCCTTCAGAATAATACATAAATGAACTTAAACCTTTCTTAAGCCTCATCTCTATTCTTTGACGTGCAAACGACAATTTAATATTTGGTTTAAAGTTGCATTTTTTATGAATAACAATACGTGATGAGTTTAATCACAATATTCACGTTAATCACAAATTACATCTAGCTATAGTACATTTACATATAGCTCCCTAATACAAATAAAACACTGCCACCGATAAAAAACAGTAAAGCCCTATAAAAGCAAGAAAAAAATCAACAACGGCAGCTATTTCCATTGCAATTCATACCGCCACATATGAAACTGTAGGTCATCAATCCGCGAACGCGGCGGATGAATTTACAAAATGAAATATCTCGTGCGAGAAAGTTTGCTGAGCAACATTAATTCTACGAAGAACGCACCTAAAGCAATTCCTTGACATCCCGCCTAACATAATCGAGGTTGCCGCCATCGTCGAGTTTAATTCACATTCCGAGACACTAATTAAATTCCTTCAAACTCTGGAGTGAATCTTTTCAATTTAAAACTACAGTGCTGGTTCTTACGGGCGGGCGCGGTGCGGCGTGCGTGTTCACTGTTGTGAGTATATGAACTCATTCACTACTACGATGTTGCTTTTATAACCATTTCGATAATTCACACTTTTATTGTCTAAATAATGACAATGTTCAAATGCAATGATTTTTGCACAGATAGTTTTAACAAGAAAGGGTGATGGAGTTGCTGTCTCGAAAATGAAGGTAATAGGTAAATTCAATCTTTTAAAGAATCCTGAATAGATTATGTACTGATTTCTATTTAATCTGTGTAAAAGGTTGAAGTACCAAAACACTACAAGTTAATGTTTTATTTTAATATTGTACCCTCTTATTTATAAACGAGGATCAACGATCATACTAATTAACTTAACCCCATATTAAGTCTATTGACATCTCTATTCTTCGATGTGCAAAGGACAGTAACAGGTTTAATTTAAACCTTGGTTTAATATTGTATTTTTTTATGAATAAGTAGGTCTTTGTCCGAAGGTTAAGGTATAAGAATAGACCCGCCTAAATTATTAAAAGATAGAACCTTTAATTCATTATGTAAGAAAACAATACATTGGACATTACTTTGAGAAATAAACATAGGTAGTATAGGTATGCATATTACATAATGATGATACAAACACCCACCTTTTATATAATTCGTATTCATTTCCCCCGACTCTTATAATATTCAATCCACCGTAATATCAATACGCATTATCGTAAGCAAACAACTGCCGAGTATTTGTTTTCCAATTGCTATGCACACAACCGCTTCGCATGAAATATAGAAGAGTGAGCATTCGAGCAGCACTGTACCATACCATGGGTTTTCTAATGTAGACTAGCGACCACATAAAATACATTGTATGGCAGACTATAAACCCCGACGTAACCGCAGAGGGTAGGCAGAGATCACGGATTTCCATTTGTTATACTGACATACTTCTTTCGCCTTAAACAATTACATAACATTCCTTATAAACGCTCGTCGGAAAAGAGTACTTCTCACTTGACCCTTCTGTAGAACATCTACGATCTGGTCCAAGTATGTTCGCCGAGGTCTTCCCCTTCCCTATTTTCCTCTAACATTCACCTCGTTCATTTCCTTTGTCACTCTTTCTTCACCCATTCTTTGAACATGCCCCATCTAAGCACATTTAAAAAAATTTTTTTGAATAACATCATAATAATTCGGTATTAATTTCGCTGCATAGCGCGTTCACGAGAGAAAACCCATGGTTGAGGTGCTGGCCTAGGAGCGTACCTACCTTGCTAATTTGTTAGTAAATACTAAGCTATTTAGGACTGAACAAAGACCTCGATTATAAACGTGTTCCTATTATACACTTTAAACGTTATACAAGCGATACATGGAATTATAAGGACTTAGGAGATATAGTCGCATTAAATGTTAACTTTACATAACTGCCCCCTTACCATGAATTGTGAATGCATTTAGCTTCCATAACGGAAACTGTCCTATTTTAAGAGTTCATGGTAAGGGGGCAGAACAACCAAATACGCTAGTTAGTAAAAGTTTTCTTAACTAACTTATATTCCTTTCGTATACTATATTTTTATTGACAATTTTTTCTATTCATTATTTTCCCTGTAGACCACAATCATATCATTATCATTTGCCAGGAAATATCTTACTCTTAAGTATGATTTCAACATAAACATATAATATAACGAACTGCGTTCCGATCATCATTTTCCCCAAACATAAATAAGCTTGTAGGAGCTGCCATTTTCAACTGAAAATTAATAAGTAAGTACGTCATGTAGTGAATAATCTTACATAATATAGTGTCATCACGCTCCATCGAATGAGAAAATACCGTGCCGATGCATACGAATATATCGGTCCTTATCTTTAAATTCACTGCTATTATCCCTGTACGAAGAGTCACGTATTACCGGCGTACCTCTTCGATGTAGTTTAGATTCCTCCCTCACGCTGACACAGAATTCTTTACGCTTATATTTCCCTAGTCTTGCTCAGTGCCGTTCTTTGTGGTCCACATCGCTTCTATTGAAGTAAACGTGACATTTCCTCATGGAAGCAAGAAAATGCTTATCGTTATGTCCACTTGTAGAAATCTCTGTTCGTAGTATTGGCATTTGTTTTGACGTTTTAATGACAATTTTGTACACAACAGATTGTACACGGACAGATTTTGTCTTAATAACTTTCTTTTTTTTTTTAATAATATTCCCCGAAGGGGTAGGCAGAGGTGCACATATAGTACACCCACATTTCGCCAGTTATGTTTATAGGTCCCAATGTAATAGGGGGCGAGCCTATTGCCATCAACCGGGCACAAAGAATTACCTAATGGAAAAACCCAGCACCGACACGGGATTCGAACCCAGGACCTTGTGCTTAGCAGTCGCGCTTAGCGACCACTAGACCAACGAGGCAGTATTTGTCTTAATTCGAGGTCGATACGAAATACAGTTTTGTATGATCGGTATGGAGAATAAAAATACTTGAAAATGTATTCCATTAACTAATGCGCATGTTACAAAATAATTTAACGTAACTGACGATATCGCGTCCTGTGGCTATTAATACAGTTTAGATTATGCTTCAAAATACAATTACTCAGACATTCTTGTGAAGCATTGGTAATTACTAATTATAATTTTATTACACTAGTTTATATGTAGCTTTATAGAAAATAAATACATAATGTATTGTATCGGTAAAGTTATATACAGTTCACGCTGTAAAAGTTCCAGTCGACCGTGAAGGCACTGCATCATAACGTCTCATGCCACACAATTCATGTATGTCACATAAAATGCATTTCACGTTTAATAAGCGTTGGTTATTAAATTGTAGGTACTTAGATAAAACGTAACTTAAGAATGTATTGCATGTAAGTCCTAACTTAGTGCTGGTTTCTACATAATTAGTGTAAGAAAACATACATACGTAGCATTACGCCTGTATTCCCCGAAGGGGTAGGCAGAAAATTTCGCCAAGTATATGTTGGGTCCTAAAGTAAAAGGGGGCCAGCCTATTGCTATCAACCTGTCACAAATCTAGACTCCGTGCTGCTACGAACGATTACCTAATGTGAAAAACCGTATAACACTTTGCCTGACACGGAATTCGAACCCAGGACCTCATGCTCACCAGTTGTACTTAGCGAGCACTAGACCAACGAGGCAGTGTAGAACCTCCTGATAAAAACTCTTGGTTTCAACCTCCGATCATACCTTATGACGCTCGTACCTTTTCGTTTGAGAAGAGGTCTTTGCCCTGCTGAGACAGTAACAGGCCAATATCATTATTATTATATATTCGTGAGCGAGTAAAAGCATTATACTTGAACTTTTATGTAATGGTTTTATGGGTAATATCGTTCCCGGCTTATATTTTTGGGATGAGAAGGAAAGAGGATAGGTCTTATTAAAATTGCCTTACATAAAAATAATATGCGTTATATACGGCTAGAGTTAAAATATTGGTGAAGTCATGACCGACAGGCTTTATTCGACCTTGTAGACGTTTGAGAAAAAAACACTTTTCATGTGGAGAAGAAACGAGTATTGTTCACTAGGCTAGCTCACTAAAATATAATGGTTTCAGACAATTAAATCCAGGAATCATCACAATGTTTTGCTTCTAATGAATTCAACATAAATTCAAATGTATACTTCAATGAAAATGAAAAATAATAGTTCATCGTAACTTTGTCCTTAACAAGGTATTTTTTATATTTTATTGTCATTATTTGGTTTATTTTTTACATATATTACGATCCTAACATACGAACTAAATAAATTAGATGCTATTCTCATCGAAAGCTACTGATATCAATTTCATTGAAGGGTGCACCCAAAGCATCAAGCAACAGAAAAGAATAAAATTGCTTGACAAATAAAAACAAAAGAAGCAAAAATAGAATAGAGGAACATTCGACATTTCTCCGTCTACAAATTAAAAAGTATTTTGAATTCCACATTAATAGTGAAGCAAAAAGTTTTAGAGAGAGGCATACACTCCGCACGCCGAGGGTTCTCGTCGGCGACCGATGACACTCATCGAAGCCACTCGACTCGACTTGTGAGTGCAATTGCTTCCGTTGAACTCATCTAGAAAAACACTCAACATTTTTTCATCTTACTTTATGGTACCGCGTTCCCTGCCAGGTACAGCCGTTGCATAAATAATTAACTTTCATGCTGTAGAGAAGGAAAAGAAAATAGAAGACCTTTTGTTTTCAGGTCCAACAAAAGAACAAAAGAGTATTATAATATTCCCCACGGCACCGAGTATCTTGAGGATTCTTAGAATTCTTGTGGTAAGTATGTAATAAATAAAATGTTAGGGTCTAAAAAGTCTAGACATTTCATTAGCTTTTAGTTCTTCCGAATAATTAACTTCAGCCTACGTAGAATGTGTTACCAATAATTTCGATGTTAATTCACGAGCTGACCTCTTATAAAACCTACTTCGAATTTGGTTCCCAAACGAGATAAATATTTGCATGACTAGAGAAATAGAAACACCTAATCATATGTAGGACTTTCACCGTCACTGGCGAAGGGTGACCATTTTTCCGATCCCTTTGTAACTTACAGTCATGAAAATATACATACATACAGTCAGCCACATGAGTAACTTACTTCTTTAACAAATATTCAACTTAATTATTTAAATTAAAGAGTTAATATAAAATGTATGTATAAGATTTATATTGGAGACAAACTTTGTCTTCCATTAGTACTGATGATTAAGAACTGTAATGTTCAGCGATTACTGTTGCACGTGTCGATACTTAATTTATTTTTACAATGAAGCGTATCTAATGTACTGATTTACGGTAGACCTAGCACATACTTCTAAGGTATCCCTAATTAGGGAGATGTGCAAATCCCATTAAAACTAAATCCAAATATGAGCCTCATTTAGCTAACAGGTTTTACGTTGGACACCGGTCCAGTTAAAAAATATTTTTAAATAAAACAAATGAACATTCCCAGTCAGCAACGACTAACCTAACGTAGTTGTTAAATGGCACACAAATTCTCCGATGAGTTTGTGAAACAAAATAACACGAACGCCTGCCGTCAACTTAGAAGATTTAGGTTACAAAATGTATCAAACCGCACTTAGAGTATGAAATAGACAAGCTATAGCTCTACTTACTTCGTGTAATTTAGCATGCACCACTTAACAAGTACTTTCTATATTTATCCTCGTCCATACACACTAATCATATTGATCGCTGACGCTCAATTAACCACTCATCATTTTATATGGACTGAATCGGTACCTACAGCCCTACATACATAAAAATTGTGTGATCAATCCTGTTATTCTTGAAAATCTATATATATAGAATTTTCGTGTCACAGTTTTCGTTCCCATACTCCTCCGAAACGGCTAGACCGATTCTCATGAAATTTTGTGAGCGTATTGAGTAGGTCTGAGAATCGGCCAACATCTATTTTATTCAGTGTTTTTACCTGAAATTCACGCGGACGAAGTCGCGGGCAATAGCTAGTCTTATATATAAAATTCTCGTGTCACAATGTTCGTTCCCGTACTCCTCCGAAACGGCTTGACAAATTCTCATGAAATTTTGTGAGCATATTGAGTAGGTCTGAGAATCGGCCAACATCTATTTTCCATACCCCGGGTCAGCTAGTTAATAATATAAATCTCCTTTATGTATCAGCTGCTTATCTACGTTTTGCCATTCATAAAAGTCCCATGTAAGAATTATTTTCAAATCTTCCTACGAACAACCATATTCGTTGGTGTCCTACGTAGTCTTATTCATACTCTAAGGACGACAAATGAACAGCCTTCAAGAGAAGGAATTTCTATTTCCGTCGCGGCATTTAATGTGTCACAACAAAGTCTTTATTTTGCTACATTTTATTACGTGCCCCACGTATTGCTTGAGGGCTGACAGTTCAAGTTTTGAAATTCAGTGAAATATGCCTTCGGTAAATACAACAGCGTTCATATTGGGCTCTTATTCAGCGTCTTACTTCGAGTGTGAAATTGTTATGGTATTTTTATGATGACGTTTTTCAAGCTACATACACGGTACGAGGGTCAAACTGAAAGTTCTTAGAAAATCAAAAACTGATTACATTAGCCAGTTATTAGTTTTATTATATCTTTTCAAAATATTGTCCATTCACGTCAATACACCGCTGCATGCGATGGAACCACTGGGAAAAGCACTTTGCCCACTCGTCTTTAGGGTTCTCTTCAATGGCATCGCGATACGCAGCCACCGCTTCTTCAGCATTCATAAACCGCTTTCCTTTAAGTTTTTCTTTAATTTTTGGAAATAAATAAAAATCGCAAGGGGCGAGGTCGGGGCTATACGGCGGGTGACCCAGTAATTCAACGTTTGATGTCGCCAAATAGTCGATCGTTCGCTTAGCGGTGTGCGACGAGGCGTTGTCGTGGTGAAGGAGGATCCTACTGCGAGGTCGTTTCTCTCGAACTTTTTCCAAGACAAGTGGCAAACAATTGGTAGTGTACCATTCTGCAGAAACTGTTTTTTGATCCTCTAACACAATTGTTGCGAAATGACCTATCCTTCCAAAGAACGAGGCCACCATTTTTTTTCCCGCACTTCGATCTCTCTTCACTTTAGTTGGCAACCTCTCGAAAGGAAACACCCACTGAGCAGATTGTCTTTTGGTTTCAGGATCATAACAGTAAATCCAGCTTTCGTCACCTGTTAGTATGTCGAACACAGCATTTGAGTCACCTCCGTTAAATCTTTCAATCATTTTACGGCACCAATCCACACGATGGAGTTTTTGAGCCTCAGTCAAATTATGAGGTATCCACCGGGCGCAAAGCTTCCTGACTGCTAAATGTTCGTGGAGGATTTTGTGCACTTGACTCATACCGATGCCTAAGCTTGTCCGAATCTGCTGATAGGTCACTCTTTTGTCAGTCTCTATCATACGCCGCACAACACAGATGTTATCTTCAGTCGTCGCCGTAGAAGGCCGTCCTTCACGTAAATCATCAGTGAGATTAGTGCGACCACGTTTAAACTCATTAAACCAGTTGTAAACTGTCGCACGAGATGGGGCTTCATCGTGAAAGGCCAATCGTAGTCTATCATAACTTTCTTGTTGACTTAAATGACATCGAAAGTCATAAAAAATCATTGCACGAAAATTTTCTCGTGTTAAATTCATGTTGACGTGACACAGACAATTTTCAATTTGCCGCCAAATCGTAAAACAAATGACAAATTAATGAAATATATACTCAGTAATATTGGCAAAGAGTTCTATTTTCAAATTTTAGAATTATTTTTTTATTATATTGTTTATAAGTGGCCAGTTCTAAGAACTTTCAGTTTGACCCTCGTATATTAGAGTATGTCCAGCAGTGGACTGTGATAGGCTGATGATGATGATGATATTAGAGTACATAAACAGTCATTAGTCACGCTGGTTTCTCTTCAGGTTTTCAAATATATTTTTTTAAAAAAAAACGTCGCCCTGCACTAGGAATTTCTCCTGTGTCGTGGGTGCGTTTCACAAACATGAAATATCACATACCCTAACACCCAGACTCGGGACAAATATCTGTGGTTCGCACAAAGTATTGCCCCGTGCGGGAATCGAACCCGCAAACCTTAGCGCAGCAGTCCAATCGCTTAGCCACTGCGCTAATTAGGTTGTCAATTCCATGCTACGATCCTGGTGTAACCTACCTATATCAGTACAATACAGAAATTCTAAAACTGTCTGGATCTGACACGCGTTAGGCAATCAACTGTATACCTAACCATCCAACTACAACTTCTAACCATTAATTAGGCTTATTGTTTGTTCATACAAACAGCCAACATGATGAACACGACAAAGATTGTTGTTTTAATGTCTAAGTTTTATAGCTAAGTCATTAAGCACATGATAATTAAAGTATAAATAATTGATTTTCGATAAAATAGACCACGACTCTGTCATTATAACTTATCGTACAATTCATAAAACTATAATCATAAAGCAATACGTCCGTCCTGTTTCATTTTACGTTGATTACTTCATGGCTATTACTTTGCAAGCAATTTATTACCATAAACAATTCACTAGATTTCTGACGAATGTTATGTACTATATACAAACATATTACATTATGTAGGTACGTAAGCAATACGCATACATAATCTGATTATTTCATAAAAATTTTATGTTGACCACATGATAACAATTCTTTTGGTTTTAAACAAATGCGATTAATAATATTATAAAATTTTGGTCTTGACTGTACCTACTTTACCTACATTTTTCTTTACTATTAATTTCCATTTTTAAATCCTGGAACAAACTGAATGAATACATTAGCCTGTGGATGGAAACCTCTTCTTCTAATATGAGCTGCCTACACAATATCTCGTGGTTACGTAAAAAGTTGAGCCAGTAAGGAGGTTGGTATAGCAGGGCTGATAAATTAAGTATCGTCACTCGTGAAGGTTAATTACCTAACTTTTTTCATACGCACGTGAACTGCTATTACAGACAACATCTTAAGTAGCTTAACACGTTAAGAAACCTTATGTAAAATAATTGGAAGAAACAAGCATAAATTCAAGTTATTTTTTCAAAATTATAGAAACGTCCAAATGTTGAATATTTAAGACTTTTTACTATATTATTATGAGAAGTTGTTATTTAATTAATGGTATTTAAAAAATGTTCAACTACCTAATTATGAGGCTGACTGTACTACGGCTGCACAACCTTTTATTTATTAGAGAAAACAAAACATTTAAATTCAAAAATTTGGAATAGTATTTGGCTAACATGGAAACTTTTCCTCCATTATTTAGGTAAATAATGTTTATAAATAACAGCTAATGTTCCTATAGCCTCGCTTTGGCAGCTCGCCAGAATACCCCCATATGGGACGCGAGGTTTTATTTGTGATATTTTAAGCCCTTCGCTTTTGTTCCGTCTTCAGTTGTTTTACTTGATTTTCGTAAACAATATACGGCGATGAAAGAAAAAAGTTGCCACTTATGTTCTTGAAGGTCTGGTAAAGCGAATTCGGGAAACTTTCAGTTTGTTTCAAATTATTTCTAAGAAATGTGACTACTCGTATACAGTGTATGTATGACATGTTTTTATAGATTTATTTAATCTATTAATGCATGCCCATATCTCACAGTTTTTTTTTTTGCTACTTTACGACTTAGTCCACCATAAGTACAATTTAGTAAGCCTAATACTATTTTAAATACTGTAAGTTAATAGGTCCAAACCGGTACCTAGTATATATTATATGATAATAAATGCATGCCACCTTAGCCATTGTTCAAACATTGGTTAAATTATACATGTACTGGCCGCACAGGTAAAAAGATTAAAAATTATGTCAATAGGCAAGAACTGTTTAAAATAGAAGTTTTTAAGTAAGAGGGTAAGTACACTACTACACACTTAGACCGGTCTCTAAATAACGATTACAGAACATGTATAAAGTATGCATGATAAAACATGAACCGTTGTTTCATGGCATAAAAAAACTGTGGTCAATCTTATTAGAGCTGCTACTAGAAAACCAAACTTTTTCGTTATTAGGGCTGCTAGTAGAAACCAAACTTTTTCGTTATCAGGGCTGCTACTAGAAAACCAAACCTTTTCGTTATTAGGGCTGCTAGTAGAATCCAATATTTTTTTAAGCAGGGCTGGTAGAAAACAAAATTAATAATAACACGTGTGCGTCAAGTGAAGCTGTAGCAACCCATCATTAACCACTGCGGCACCGCTACGCAAGCCTACGGTGGCTACGGCAGAGGCATTACCCGTTGTGCCAAAACAAATAATGCCTTTGCTTAAAGTTTGAATAAGACCCTTTACTGCCACAGTAACACGTAATTAACTTTGCACTTTGTATTATCATACCCGTACTCTAATTAAAACAACTAACCCCACTTCCAAAGCACCACACGTCTTTCATGTTGTATTCAAACATAACTCATTTAGCGTTGATTAAAGAGTTATTAAAAAGCGTTATAACCGTATTTATTTTTTAATTTAATTAATATACCTATCACATATATCAGTTATGACCGCTCTACAAAACCAAGACATCGACCCTTTTTACATACAATTAATACAAACTATATATAAAAACAGCACCGCCAATTTAAAATTACACGTAAATGGACCTACTTTTCCCATAAACCGAGGAGTAAAACAGGGCGATCCACTGTCACCGAAATTATTTACGAGTACTCTACAGGAGATATTTAAGAAGCTCGATGAGACTTGGCAGACAAGAGGCATCAGTGTCGACGGCGTAAGGCTGACCAACTTGCGTTTTGCCGACGACATTGTTCTCTTTTCGTCCACGGCATCCGAACTCCAGCAAATGCTCCAAGATCTGAGCACGGCAAGCCTTGAGGTTGGGCTATCAATGAACAGATCCAAAACCCAACTTATGACAAATGCCATGAAACGCAAGGTTGAGGTAGACGGACAGGAAATACAGTATGTCGATGAGTATGTGTACTTGGGCCAGATAGTCTCGTTTCTGAACCGGCAAGACAAAGAAGTCGAAAGACGAATTGATAACGCTTGGAAGAGCTACTGGTCCATGAAGGGATATATGAAGGGGAACCTTCCGATATCCCTAAAACGCAGACTCGTCGACATGTGTATTTTACCCGTCCTTACCTACGTTGCCCAAACATGGTCATTGACTGAAAGTCAAAAGACCAAACTCAAGGTTTGAAAAAGAGCCATGGAACGCAGTATGTTGGGTGTTAAACGCACAGACCGGGTCAGAAACACCACCCTGCGTTCCATGACAGGTATATCGGACGTGGGCAGAAAAACTGCCAAGCTGAAATGGGAGTGGGCTGGCCATGTCGTTCGTATGGACCCGCAAAGGTGGGCCAATATTACCACAAAATGGATCCCCACCGCCGGACGCCGAAGACCAGGTCGACCGAGAAGGCGATGGCGAGATGATCTGGACATTTTTGCGGGAAAGACGTGGCCTGAAATGGCATCGGACAGGGTTTTGTGGAGAAATAATGGAGAGGCCTTTGCCCAGCAGTGGGACACTAACCAGGCTAACTAAAAAAAAAAAAAAAAAATATACCTGCGGAAGTATGTTTGTATATTATAAACGTATTTAAAACCCTCATGGGTAAGCATGTATATCAGTTAATTACATACATGTTTTTAATTTCCTTAACTTGCGTTATCGAGCCTATTTCGTCATTAGTAAGACTTTGTTAATTAGTGAATGAGTCAGGAAACACTATGAGGTAGGTTAGGCACCTATAAGTGTACCTTTGTGGCATGCAAACACTTTTTTATTAATTTATAACATTAGTTTATGGCAATTTTAAATTGCATCTTACTGGAGTCACAAAGTATAATTTATGGTGCCCAGTAATATCCAAAATTGATTAAACATTTAGAATTTTACACTACGTTTTGTAATGGAAAGTAATAAATGTAGACCCGCTACGAGTGCGTAGCAGCTTGTAAAGTTCTACTGTAGTACCTAAGAAAATTCTATACCATCAATATATTTCATGAAAAATTTGTCGATTCCGTTCTGTGTGATTACTATCGCATTTTGACATTATTTCAATACATCATGCCACATGACAATAAATATAATTATTTAGTATTAGTATACATTGAAAATATTTGGAAAAAGTACGATAATCAGCCATCTGATAAAAAATAATGTTCTGAATAATGACGCGAGCGTATCATTCGGTCAGGATCGATTCCTGATTTCGAAGATCGAAGGTTTAAAATATATGACGTTCCATAACCTCGCAATAAATCTCAGCGATCATAAAACGTGCCCAGTTCGAACACAGAATGTTCTCACCAAAAACTACAAATAAACGTTAAATCGCCGAAGTCGTTAGCAACGAGCCTGTAAGTACTTTTCACTATCCTAATAGTATTTTAATAGCCATAAAAAAATAAATAAAACCGAACCTTTTATGCCGGACACGATCACACGACACTGTCAATTTAACGACAAAAACGTCATAATATCTACATATTTGTATTAGTTGTTAATTGCTGACATAAAAATATATTGTTTCTAAGTGAGATAATAGTAGGAAAATAGATATTTTTTTAATTTTCGTACAATTGCAAATTCGCAATTAGATGTTGTTTGTCATATAATAGTAGGAATAAATATATATATTTTTATTTTTTGTACAATTGCAAATTTGCAATAGACAAGCGACACGTTAAGTAAATAATCCAAAATATATTGTTAAACACGCGTGTAAAAAAGAAAGGTATCTACACCTATTTTCGCGTCGTTTCATGGCATTGTATTAAATTGCACCTAAAATAATTTTAATCATTGTAGTACTACTTGTACTACAAGTTGGGTATCTCCATGAGACATTTTCTTAGATACTAATATATTAAAAAAATGTTAATACTTACGAGTAGGTACTTAGATAGTGTCTAACTATTCATTGGCAATACAACGTTTATAAGAATATAGTATACTGTACAATATAATATTGTTAATTATAAAGTACATTATATTGAATTGGTTCATAACTATTTTATTTCTTTTCGATGACCAAAATGGCTCAAAACAAGGATTAAAATCATAATAGGCTCATAGCTCATAGATTAATTGCTATAATGTTGCAACTCAATTACGATTACAGTGCCCGTAAAAACGTTATTGCATGGTTTAGCTAACTCGTTTAAATCGAAACACTTTTGACGAGCAACCATAGTAATTATAATAATCTTACTAAACCCCTGGACACAGCACGCATTGTGAGGAGATTCCTCTTTCTGGAGACCTAACCACCGGTAGCTTGGAACCTGTTCCCGCTGCTATGAGCCCTATATTTTACATTCTTGAATATTGGATTTTTATATAGATATATAGGTACCTACTCAATCAATTTAAGATATATAGGTACTATTGAAAAATGTAATGTAAGTATAAGAAATATGTTTAAATAGTAACGTTCAATAGTTTGTGTGAAAGAGTGAAAGTAACAAATATCCATACGTCCCTGTCGTCCATCTATCTTCATAAACTTGCACGTTTTAATATTGGTAGGATCGTAACTCGTGGCGGTAGAATGTAACGCCTCCTGCCATCAGGAGCGCAGCGCAGGCATTGTGAGGTTTTCATTGGGTTGGCCCCTGAGGATCTTATTGGGTTCATGGGGAAGGAATTTTCCCCCAAAAAAACAAGGATCAGCACTCGTAGAGGCTTTCTACTCGTTCACAACTAGATGGTATACATACATACACGTTATTAATATGTCCCCATCAATAGCTCACCTAGTGCCAGCGACGGGTTGCCACACAGCGTCGAGAGGAGCATGCGCAGGTGGCGGGGGCTCCCCGTTCTCTCCGACCCCTGTCTCCGTCCTGCCCCCCCATCCCTGACAACAAACAACACATCTGTTGTTAAACATCAATCAAACAAATGTCATTGTTTATAATTTTGACAACACGATTATATATTTTGCCGCCATGTCATTATTATAATATAGAGACGTCATAACGAGAAGTCTTATAATACCTATAGTACGCTGTAAGTTTTCAGAGAATTTCACGGTCGCTTTCTGTAAAACTATTAATTGTTTATTAATTTTTACTAAGCAGGTCATATTTTTTAATACATTACTAAGCCTCAAACATAAATATTATGTCATTGAAACAAACTGCTTTTACTTACCCTTTGCGAACAACAAAACGATGGCCGATTAAGTTCAAGTAAAACGTAGTCATATAGGACATATAATTAGGTATCCCTATATTTTCATGTAATATAAGAACATTAATCAATAAGGCTATTCTCTAAATGCAAGATTAAAGTAATATAATAATAAATACATAACATTATCACGCCTGTATTCCTCGAAGGGGTAGGACGAGGGACACATAAAGTACACCCAGATTTCGCCAGTTATGTTTTTAGGTCCCAATGTAATAGGGGGCGAGTCTATTGCCATCAATCGTGCTGCTACCTAATCGAAAAACCCAGTAACACTTTGCCCGACCCGGGATTTCGAACTCAGGACCTCGTGCTCAGCAGTCGCGCTTAGCAACAACTAGGTCAACGAGGCAGTCTTAAATTAAAGTAACACTTAATTACCATTACAGTTTCCAGCTTCATGTGTACGCAAATAGTTAATTAGCACACTAACGTGCCATTGATCTGGTCCGTACTTAGTTGGAACAACTCTATTCGGGAAATTAGCTTCTATCCGATACCCAATTAACTGCGTTGCAGCCCCGGTGTAAATTTTGGAAGTCCCTAGAGAACTGTAGGTACAAGTATCTTATACGAGCTCGGCCGGAACAGCAACCGAAACTTAACGTTGCTCATTTGTTTTGCATTAAGTTTGTCGACTGGATTTAGGTTCAGAAACTTGGCTTTGCATTAGGAACAATATTCATTACTAGCTGCGCCCCGCGGTGTTACCCGCTACATTTTTTCGGATAAAAAGTCTAGCCTAAGCCTATGAGTTAATCCAGGGTGTCGACTACCTGCATATAAAATTTCATTTAAATTCCATCAGTAGTTTTTACGTGAAAAAGTAACAAACATCCAAACCTTCGCGTTAATAATATTAGTAGGGATGTACAGTCAAATACAACCACACCTGTAATCAGAAATGTTTTCTTTTAACAAATGTTTATACAACCTTGGTATTCCGCGCATTATAGCCTTTCATAGGGCCCGATTAGTGTTTCAGATAATTATGATTGTGTCATTAAAGTTAGGTGTGTTTAAATACAATTGTTGTCAACCGGTAACGTACACTCGCTGTGCCTACTTAAAAAGGTACGCGTACTGCAAACCCACGTTGTTGAGCTAGCGTTTTAATTAATGCTGTTTGCAATACGTGTACATTATTTATTCATACGAACGTGTGGTTAATTTACCATTTAATAGGCGTTAATTTAATGTAAAAGGACAAAAATATGGTGAACCGACCCTTACACCGCTATTTAGGTAGTATAAATAATGAATTGAAATTACCGTTCACAAGATTTTATTAGTACCTCCACGAAAGCTGTTATCTAAGTACGTCTGGCGCACCCTGGGCGGTCGAACTCGCCCCAATCCTTGTTGACACGGTCGGCATGACATGTTTCTATGTGATTAACTTAACTCAATACAAAGAAGAACGTAGTTATATAATTCAGTATTGTCATCCTCACTAACATACATTACACGAACTAGGTGATAATCCTGATGTGTCACACACGTAATCACGTACCTACGTCATGATTTACCTCTAAAAGCCGAAGTAGATGAGATAATCAACACAAATGAAGCTCACGTCGTACAAATAGCTTTCATGGATATAGTAATAGCGATATAACCACAGTTAATCGTTGTTGACGGCCGTGAAACAAAATGTCCCTCACTGCCTCTCATACATTCTCACGAAATAAACGATACCAACTAGCATTAGGACAATTAACGAATCAATACGGCATTACTTGTGACCCCCAACGTAAAGCAAACGAAAAATCGTCGTGACATTGATGACAAACAATGATTGGGAGTTTTTATTTACTAGCAGAACAATAGTCATCATGTTAGATGATGATGGACTACATAAACAATTAATGTTGATTTTACTATGTGTTGTGTGTGACATTTAGGCTATGTCTAGTCGAAACAAATGTGAGTTACATCGCATACGTTCGCACCCTAAAGAAACTTTTTCATGTATCGGTACTATCAGTAGCCTTATCTAATTCAACCAAATTCGTTTACAAGTTAAGTCACTCACAAACTAAGATAAGCTGATATACAACACTATATTCAAACATTCACGAAAGCTTTCCCTTCATATAAAACCTTACGATATAGTTTTACGCGAGGCACACTGCATAAATGCCACAAGACAAATATCGTTTATTAATAGTGTATGCACACAACTCCCGTTAATGAATAATCAATTGCAATGTAATGTCACTCGGCCTGCGCAAATGTTATTACACAGTTGGCCTATTTACAGCCAGCGCTATTAAGGTCAACGAACACAAGGCCCGTAAATCATCATCGTCATCAATAGTCCTGTGCAATGTTAACAAGTACCTCGAGACAAAACGAGAGATGGCATTTAACGTTCATCCATACTTATATTATAAATGTGAAAGTAACTCTGCCTATCTGTCAGTTACGCCTGCCTTCACAACTAAACACTGCTGTACGGCTTTGATGAAATTTTTGTAGATAGTTCAAGACCCGAGGAAGGACATAGGCTACTCAACGCGGGCGAAGCCGCGGGCAAAAGCTAGTGTATAATAATGTATTAAAATGTTCCTATGATCTGCTTAACTGTACATTCCGCTCACTTAACTAGTGATCCTGTATACGTAGTGTAAGAAAAACAGGAATTATATTCTATATTATAAAAAAGAATTGCTGTTCGTTAGTCTCGCTAAAACTGGAGAGTGGCTGGACCGATTTGGCTAATTTTAGACTTAAAATATTCGTGGCAGTCCAGGGAAGGTTTCAAAGATGAGAAGGCGGTACATAGTCAGCCGGGTCAGCTCCTGTATGCGTAATGTAAGAAAAACAGGAATTATATTTTCTTATATATAAAAATGAATTGCTTTTGTTAGTCTCGCTAAAACTCGAGAACGGCTGGACCGATTTGGCCAATTTTGGTCTTAAACACTCGTGAAAGTCCAGGGAAGGTTCAAACGGTGTGAAGGCGGTACGAAGTTCGCCAGTCAGCTAGTATGGTTATAATATTTGCCAATAGGCCAAAGTGACGCCACAATTTACAAATATACTGCAAAACTATGTACGACTATATACTAAGTATACTTCTAATATACATAAATTGATTTATAATATATTGTAAAGTAAATTGGCAAAACTGTGACAACAATATAATTTATTGTCTCCACAGTTTTGCCAATTTACCTAAAATTTACGTAATCTTATAATACGACCCCTAGAAATACCAACCTTATGTAACTTAGTGACGGAAGATGAGTATGTTTTTTAACGAATAAATTTGAAATTTAAGAAAATCGGAAATAGTTACTACCTTGTATCCTTATCCTAGGGTTTAAGTGCTAGCTGCGCCCCGGGATGATATCCAGGATATTTTTTCGGGATAAAAAGTAGCCTAGCTAATCCAGGGTATCAGCTACCTCCATACCAAGTTTTATCAAAATCGGTCCAACAGTTTGAACGTGAAGAAAAAACAATCATAAAACACACTCACAAACTTTCCTCTTATTATAATACTAGAGTGAAGTGTAATTAGTCAAAATTACACACAATGTAAAAGTTGCACGCCAGAAAATGCTGGAGCGCCGAAGCGTTTTGTCTAATAGAAACTGAGTCTAGTTTCATCCATTTTGATAGAAAGGTTGGGCGGGAAACATTTTTATTCGTCCCTCAAGTTTATTGAATATGACATCGCCGCTTCGGTCGGTGTCCCGATCCCCGATCGTTTTTCAAAGGATACCGACCCGACATACGGATCATATTATTATTGGATTTTTTGCCACCTAACACTGGTGGTTTTGTTCTATGATCATGTGTATTAGATGAATGTATAAAAAGACGTTTATGTGAGACACAAGATTAAATATTTTCAACAAAATACAAATACACTTCACATACTTTGAATTTATAGCTTGTTGCAAATCAAATTTATTTGTTTAACTTATGTAGTATATTTAACTTTCGTGAGTGTTATCCACATTATTTACTGTATATTCCCGTTGTACTAACGGGTGTATTCGGGAATGCCCGACTAGTTTCAAACTCGAACGGAGCCTTTATTCATGAGCTGGTTACGCGGCAGAGTCGCGATTTCGGCTAGCGGCATTCCCGAATACACCCGTGAATATAACTGGAATATAATATACAGTAAATAATAACTTGTAGTACTTGTAATTTTAGGTGTTAAATATAATATGGCACTCTAAGTTTTGTCATAATGACATACAAATATGTACAACATTCAACCTTAGCAATTTATTATATAAAGTTCTAAATATAATTTAAACTTGGGAGCATAATATTAAATTAGTAACACTATAGATAATTAATATTTAAATATTCTTCTAGTGTGTAGTTACATTTTTCGATGAGTTTTTTTTTTAAATAAAAATCTCAAAGTCAACTTAAAGTTTTCAAATGAAGGGTACATTCTTACATTCGTAACACATTTAAAAATGAGCCTTTTGAAGAGAATTTGTGTTTACCAACACTTTAATTTGTGCACTATGCTATGCAGCAATGTACGCATAACGCAATACTATATACTTCTCTTTTCATTTCAGTATTCCAATCCTTACTAAAAGTTTCGGTGTAAAATTATCAATATACATTTATACTACTAATAAAAACACCAGCAACTGCGTTCAAATCAATCATAACACTAATAAGTACTAATCAATCAATAACACTATTAAAATAAAACGTAAGATAACAAAAATTTAATTATCGTCATAAATTCTAGGTATTACACAAAGGTATTGTAATAATAGGTTACAAATTAATGTTTTACAAATTAAACATGTTTATTTAACACAAATACACTAATTTGATTGCAATCAAATTAATATCTAATGTTAAAACGCAGAAACAATTATTGCGTAGGTACTATTAAACTACTCATCAGATTCATAGTATACTACCTACGGTAGGATTTATTTTTTAATTTCCTTTTATACATAACAAACCTTGGCAAATGTTATTCGCTACACTTCAACTATGATTTAACATTATAGTACAATAATAACCATATCTATAGGTACTTAATCAAATGAATCAGTTACACGTTATATTAGGAATTTTATCTAGAAAAACAATCTGAAATGAAGTTATCACTAAATATGATTATTACCTAACTATTTTTAAACGTCCAAACAGTAAAACTTTGAAGCAAAATATGTCACGTTATTATCTCTATTGACAATAATATAATATTTTATAAGTAAGTATTATTCCTAATATCCCTACTAATATTACAAACGCGAAAGTTTGTAAGTATGGATGGATGTTTGTTACTCTTAAACGTAAAAACTACTGAATAGATTTTAATGAAATTTGATATGGTGGTAGCTGACACCCTGAATTAACACATAGGCTACTTTTTATCCTAAAAATATTTAGCGGGTAACACCGCGGGGCGCAGCTAGTAATAAATATGATGATATTAATAACTTGTCATTCGTAGGGTCTTTGTCAGTTTACAAAGGTAATCCAAAAGTCTGACAATCAGCCTCACTAAGGGGTATCACCTGGTATCATGATCAATATCACCCGGTAGCTGGGTTGTGAAGGCCAGACAGGCAGTAATTTCATCTACTATCTAGCTCCATCCAAGTTGGAAGAAGCAAGGCAAATTATGATAATATGTAAATAGTAGGCATCTAAAATTTTGTTTACTCGTACGATTTCATGTACGTACATTTATGTAGAACCAATTTGAATTGACATTAACAAAAAAAATTACATTATACAGACGTATACAGAATCAAAGTACGAAGTATGTCTGCATCGGGAACAGGTACATCTATCCAAACGTCTAAAAATAATGTGAATGAAATCTGTTAAATTCACGCAATGGTGTAAATTATAAAGACATACATCGCCTAGTTTACAGAAAAGCCACCGATATACACTAACAACACAAATCAGTCACTTTGGTTCACGATATAATATTTTTCTACATACGGCCGTGAGTCACGCACACATTGTGAATTAACATAACCATTTCGACACGGACATTATGTACACGGAATGATTTAAATTACAATTATAAAATTTCAAACAAAATTATGATCTACTTAACAAAAGGCTTTGTTTAGTGCCAACGACCAGCTGTGCTATTCTAAAGACTTTACATATGTACGTACTCACTTCTGAATCCACAATGAGCTCGATACTAGCCTTCGATCAACAATGTACTAGATTACCGATCAACGCTTTAAAAACGGCCTAAGAAATAAGACCACAAATAATTTTGTGGTCTTATATTAAGTTAGTATGCTCCAATCGTAGCCAACATGAAAACTTTTCAACTTCTTTCTAAAGGAGAATGAAATACAAACGTTTTCGTAAAGCTTTCTTGGCCACTTATGCGATATCATTTACCTAATGTTTTTAATCCATAATCTAGTATATTGTTGATCGAAGACACTAGCGATAGCGAGATAACGTGCGAGATGACGGTCGTGTTTCAGAATAGCATAGCAGTTCGTTTCGGAGAAATAAGCAGAAGTGTTCCACATTATAAGGTTTATACATCAGAAATTAAAATTATGCAGTCTTTGCTGCGGAGAGCGCGTTAAAGCTTTAGCCATCGGTCGTGTCGGTTTACTGTCCCACTGAACTGTGCCTAGGCGAGGAAAGACTGTTGCGCACCCACTTATGCTCTACAATATATCCTGCTATACTATGTTATCCCAAGTTCGGTCTGCAGGAGGACACACATAGTCATACACTTCGTTTAGGCAAAACTCTTGGACACAAAACCAATATAATGTATTTGTAGGTCACAGAAATGTTCGGCTCGTGCAGGAATCGAGCCCGGGACGGAAACCGTCCCACGCGGATGCATTCACCACGTAACCAAAGTTTGTTTTGATTTATTTGTCAGTTTAATCGCACCAAACGCACGCTAATGTTTGGATATTTGAACGACTTTTCAAATAGTCGATCAAGCCACGCTATCTGTTCCACAGACACATATATTCTGAAAAAGCTTTTGTAGATAATTTTTAAGTAGTCTTTGTTGAAAAAAAAATTGCCTGTATTATTTCCTAAGGATCAAGCTAAATTAATATAATTATTTATAATCACATCTCACGTATGCTACGTCGTGAGTCACTGTAAAAGGGTTCTAGTTCTCTCGCACAATAGAATAGACAATCTAGAATTTGCATAAAAGCATGGCGAATCGTGTATTAAACACTGGATACAATATGTCAACTATATGTCTCACAGTACATTTACTGTACAGTATACGTTAAGTTATATGTCTCACTTCTGCACCGTCATTGACACACATCCACGTCATAAAGCATCTCAGCCATTTAAAACCAAGCCTAAAATAGACCGTACCACTTCGAGGCGTTTTGTTTATATTCCACAGTTTTACTTCATCAATAGAGGGTAATACCTGTAATTGGACTTTGAAAACAGCAATTTTCCAAAGACAGAGGCATACGTAACACATTTTTTTTTCATAAGACGGTATTTGTGTACCCAATTTTAATTGTATACTACGACAGATTCTTTTAGGATTACAGTATGTCAGCCTGTCTATAAGTGGAGCAATACTATTCTATTTCCACGCAGTACGCTGCAAATTTTCTTATAATTTTAGAATACGGTTTCTAATGTAGTTTAATTACGTACTGCATCGTTAATTAGTTCGCCAGGGTTCCAATTTGTACGAAAAACACAAACCCTTTGGAAGCCGCATTTATAGTATTATGACGTAATTTTTCATCTGGAAGAATTTCATTAGCGTCCTTGCAAGATGTTGCCGAGTCCCCGATGAAAGATGTTGGTCGCTTTGTTATCACTTTTTATATTAAGTATGCAAAAGTAGTTACAACGTTTAAAGTATTCTTTCGTAGAAAATGGGCAGACTACGTTGGACGTCCGTTTAATAATCTCAAGGATTTTTAAACCCTTGTCAAGGGAAATTGATAAATCTCGTTACCAACGTCGGGGCGGACAAGGCTATAAAGGTTTCCTTGGTATGCGTATATTGCCCGGCCTTATTTTCGAGTTTTACTGGACTGAATTTTGTCATCTGTTTAAATGTTTTGTTCATGTTAAGAATCCGTCGTAAATACCCGTAACCTGTGGGCTTACTCTCCAATCACTGACCAAATGGCATTGGCATTGGAAAGTTTTTAGTTGAACTTAACACTGGCGACAAATTATTTCAATAGTAAGTGTCCATCGGGAGGAACTGACCGAGATCATTAACGATCAATAGGAGAAATATAAAATCATTGAAGTAATAAAATGTTAGCTTTATTACATGTATACCTATAGTAACGAATAAGTAATTTATATTAATAACACATTATTTCAGTCAACATTCCAGTTCGACCCATAAGATCATGTTATCATTGACGCCATTCAAAATTTCACTTGAAACGAAATTCATAGGTACTAAGCTTCACATTTATAAAAAAATATATGTCTACACACTTCATTACACCAACATAAATGGGACCAGCCAGTAATGTTGATATAGGCTTAATGTTACCGTCGTAAGGGTCTCCGTAGAACCGTGCTTCCGGATCCGACCGCAACATTTCCTTTCCTATTAAATTGAATTACCTTTGACTTAACTAAGAGATATAAATGTATTGTAAAAATATTAATAGACTGTTTATATAATTGAAATAGGAAGATACATTAAGAAACAGTCTGGACTCAAATACTTAGGTATATCAAGTTTTATCCATATTATTTACTACTAGTAGATCTGGCAGACCTCGTCCTGTCCAGGAAAGCAGCGCCACCACCAGGAACCCTTTGAAATTTCATCCAAATCGGTCCAGCTGTTCGGGAGGAGTAAGGTGACAAACACTCGTACTGAAGAATTATATAAATTAGGAATATATATACCTACTAACGTATATTTGAGAAAGCCTCTCGGGTAATTCGCTATAAATTATAATTGTCCATATTCTGTATTCTAGATTTTTGTTTTTGTTTTGACTGTGCTGAGGCTGCATAAACTCATACTTAATTGATCGTGCAGCACGCCCTGGGCCAGCCGCCCCGCTTCTAACCAGATGACTGGCTAATCGTTTCACCACATGCTTTACTCTTATTATAAAGCTATATACATGTTTCAACAAGAAGAAATACAATCATTCAGCGGCGAACCAATTTTGACTATGGATAATATAACATTCTCCGTCAATTAACGTCTGTAGCACAGCTTCCAAAAGATCACAAGGACCTTATAGGTCTTCTGACTTTTCTGTAAGACTACACAGGTCTACAAGTACCAAGGTGGAGTTCTACAAAGTTTTCTCTTCAATTGCGGCTACCGTATAGTTTCCAGGCACGCTTACTTATAGCAGTCCTTTACTTTCTCGAGTAAGGTGATACCTTCTGCCCACCTCAACCTCGTTAGCAAAGTTCTGTGTACCTAGTTGTGTTGTTTATTCACGAGCAAGCATTTTATGTTAAAGCAGGATGTATTTACAAACTTCTGTTTCACAGTTTGGCCTCAACATTAAAGAGATTACTTTCAGTTAAAAGTTGTATTTATGTAACAAAACAATGCTGTTTCGGATATTTGTTCTGTAATGCTAGACGAAAATAAGCCATAAATCATCAAGATAAGTAATACAAGACTTTAATAACGCAGTCGGTTTCCTAGTTCGTATAGTGTTATAACAAAAAAAAAAGATCCGAGGTTCATTACCACTAAAGAAATGAAGCGACTAGTACAAGATAGTGTACATATTTAAAATTGATTGCACTCAAGATTGTTGTTTTACGAGCAAGCTTAGTGCGCCTTACCTCACTAATAAAATTAATGAACGGGGGAGCTTCCGACCGCCGCGCGCCGCGCCGCTGGAAACTTGAGCTCTTGGAATTTTCATCAAGGGAAAATACTTTATTTTGATCAAGTCTTGATCCGACTTCGTTTTAGATTTAGGTTTTTAAAAATTAGCATAGATTCCAGTTTATTATTTAAATACTTAGGCACAAATATTATAATTTAAAAGAAATTGTTAGTTAAATCGGGCAAATCGCTAAACTGATTTTGATTGGAAGCTTGAATCCTAGGAGAAGGCATGGATTTTGTGATAATATTGATTACAACATAATTAACACACCTGATAACGCTGAAAGCAAAATTAAACTTTCTGATAACTTCGAGTGACCAACCTATACGAAAATAAAATTAGAACACCTTTTTAACTTTTTATCTCGTTGGTCTATTTTCAGAGTATCACTTAAGAACAGTAATTACAATAATCAAGAGGCGATTAATACTTGCAAAATCACGATAATACAAGGAAAAGCAACGCGCTTGTTATAACAATGCGCTGGTGACGCTTACTGCGCACTCTACCACAAACTCTGCAGGGTCGATGGATAATTCAGAGGTTGTAAACATAACATAAAACCATTCAAACAACATTTAGCGTTATTGCCTTCAGTCAGCAGTTATAGGACAGCTAAGTACCCGTTGCCGTCCGATCACAATAACAAAATGTCTTTACTTTTATTGAAGCTTTTCCCTTTCCCCATATATTTTAAATGATCCTCGCAAGTGCTTTCATTTGTGTCTTCATATAAGATTGTAAAGGTTACATTGGAGTGGCATAGCATAGTTATGGCGTTTCGAAACTTTGAATGTAAATACAAATCGGTCTAAATAGAGATCTTAAAGCCATTTAGATGATTGGTATACAGCTAGTTTTATCATAAAAAGGTACATATATTATGTTGTTAAAAGCAAGTATACTTATTAATTCTGCTGTAGAGGATTAACCAGGCGGGTAGGAATTAAAATGGATTCACAGCAACAGTTTAACAAACTAGTGTCTGAACTAACGACCTCCTTTGTTTGTCCTCTACTTTGTTGCTGGAGTTGTGGGTTCCAACAATGTTAGCTAGCAAATCACTTAAAGCTTAGAGATCAATTTCTTACCAGATTCCACTTACAGTCATGACTAAACACAAAAAGGTAAGAAAACAAATCCTTTCTTGTCTCGGTTTATTTTTAGTTCAAATCCAGAAAATACCGCAAAAAAGCTTACCAAGAGTAAGAAAGGATTACCTACTTCGGGGAAATGAATACTTGAGTTAGGTTTTGCTCACGAACGGATTTTTCTATTCATTTCCATAGAGTCGCATGCATTCGCCCGTTTCGAAAAAGTCGGACGTAAATAATCTGATGGTATAGGAAATGAAGTTGCGACACAACTAGCAAAGGGATGCAGAGCGATGCTATCGCCTGAATTGAACTTGTTTATGCTGCACCGTCGTGTTATGGTGTACATTATACAGTGTGTTACCAGGATAATGGACCAAGGAAGATTGCGGATAACATTATTCAGGAACGTTGGAAGTTGCAGGTACATCTGTGAAGAGTATTTGTTTTAGCAGTACTGAAGTAACAGGTAAATCTATAGTTTTATAACGAGATGAAATATATATTTTATTATTAATTATACAAAACCGTTATAAAGGAATTCGGAAGTTGTGTCCCCACTTTGTATGAAGTTGTGTCAATCAAGAAGAAAAAAATGTGAGTCGTCATGGGACGCCTGGCAGATGTGAAACATCGTGTGTGTACAAGTAATATGCATAAAAGATAATATTAAATATAATATATATATATTATGTATACCTCAGTATAGCGTGGCGACCCGTCGCCACGGCAAGCGTCGCCACGCCAACGATTCGGTTTACAAGTGAGCCTATAGATGTTTCACATCAAAACAGTCGTAGTTCTTTCCCTGCAGAACTGTCAATGTTGGTGTGATACAATAAAATAAAGCTATTATTATGGCTCTTAAAATTGCATATGTCACAACTAGATACAACCTGGGGACAACGCCCATACTAATAAACCTATTCTCCTTTTTACAAAAAAGAAATTTCATTCATAAATTAATATAAAAATGCCTAATTGATATCTTTAGAAGAACTCGTTGCAACTCGCTGTAGGCGCAGAAAATTAAACCCATTAAATCTAGGCAACCATGAATTCTACAAACTTTTTGACATGGCAACCTAATATGGTTGGATCGGGAATAAAATAAGCTTTCATTTGATATGTAATTCGATTAAATGCCTTACTAGCTGCCATTAATAACGCTTACAGCTTACCTGTATAAGCTTGGCAACTCCATAGTGTTGCGCTGAGGGAAAGCTGCAGGCAACCCTTATTTTTCTGTTAAACATCAACGCCACCTATTTTAGCTAGGCAACCTATTCGCGATGTATCAATGTATACATTAATTAGCATATATTCTATAATACAATTGAATAACATGTCGCTTTGAGATCTAAATGGTAACTGCAACCATATAACGCGTTGGGCCGCAATCGCGACAAAATGTGATGAATCACAATTTAAAAATTAAGATATAAATAAATAAGGACCGTTTCGTTATCAAACTAAACTGTGAATTGAGCTTTTGTTTACTGGCACTGTTAAATAGCACATACACTGTCTGGCCAAATGTGGGAACATACATACATACATAAAGTCACGCCTGTTTCCCTGAGGGGTAGGCTGAGGTGTATGTACAATAGTAACCCCACATTTCCCCAGTTATGTTATAGATCTCTAATTTCTGTACTAGGGGCCTATTGCCATCAACCGGGAACTTTAAACTCCGTGTGTGCTACTGAGAATTACCTAAGAATCGAAAATCCCACACTCTGTTACACCCAGTAATACATTTTTATCTACTATACAATTAATATTTATTTTTGTATACTCCGATGTATACCACAATACAATTTCATTCGACAACTTAGTGCCAAGCGCCGCTGTACAGTGATACACAGTGATATCAAACTCATATCTAAATGTAACTGATATGCTACTAGATTATAATTTAATCTAATGCCAGATAACAAAATAGAATTAATAATAAAAATTGGTAAAAAGAAAATGTATTTATGTACCAGATTTTGTGTATAATTAAGTACCTACCATAAAGTATAACAGTTGTAAAAACACACTAAGCAGACCGATCTCGGTTTTTAGTATACATCCGCAAATATCTACTATTACGTGAAGCGAACATTTTGGGTACATTCTATCGAAAATTACGCGGACGGAGGTGTGTGAAATGTGGCACCGTTAAAGTTTATATGAAGGAAAACTGTAGAAAGCTAATATATTTGTATAATAGCATTAAAATAAAACATCACACACACTACCATGCGATTTACACTCGCACCTACAAATCTATACTTAATTGATAAATTGTCAAATTATTATTGACGTAATCTAAGTCTAAGTGATATTTATCACTTAAAATATATTTTTTTATTTATGGCTAAAATCAGTCAATGGTAAAACTTAGAAAATATGAATATTATTATTTATCGTTATTCTCTAATGTGAGACTTGGTTAGTTAAAGTCTATATGGGGAAGAAGTGCAGATAGCTATTATTAATAATATAAGACGTCCATTGTTAAACATAGGCCTCCTCCTTAGAACGCAACAATGAACGACAGCAATTGCATCTGTGGAGTTCGTCCAACGAAAAGGGAAGAATCTTCCAACCAGGCGGTGGTATGCCTGGTGGGCCGCGGCGCCCCACTTCTCAACTCGGGGCGGCTGTGAATATTTCCGGCGAATGTGATAACTTCGCTAGCGCATCTGCAGGATGCAATGTCACTCGTCCTTTCACGTGTAGATGTCGCTATACATCCACCGGTTGCCCGCAATTCTGACGATATCGTCGGTCCACCTGGTGGGAGGCCTGCCAACGCAGAATTAAAAATCCAGAAGATGGTCAGCAGCGTCTACTGTAACTTGACCAGTAGTACTGCGATCCCAGAGCCGCTTGCGTGGGGATTCAGGCAACGTCCCTCCCCCCCCCCCCCAATTATATGTATCTTACGGTCAAATTTTGGCCGCAAGGAGACCTCTAGTTTGTATGATTAGATTAAATATTTCGAGTTCACGAACAGCCAACGCAAGGCAGAGGTTGGTTAAGGAAGAATCTTTTATCCCATACATACCATTTGGTAACACACCCAAAGTCATATACGTATGTAGGTATATATAGGTATAATATCTTTGATCTTTTATAAAAATTAAGGTGGGGATGTGAAAATTGATCATCGCAGCTATGCGCTGAAAGAATTTCTGAGAACTATCGCAAAGGCATGACCTGTTTCCTTAGCCATAGCTCATGCCAATACGAAGAAGAAGAGGCTCGCAAAATCGTCCTGAAATTACGGTACGGACCTACTAAATTATCTATCTGTACTCGGGTACAGACAGCAGGTAGTTTGACGTCATAGAATCAGGTACGCACAATGACGTCAACTAAGGACAAAAGCGCTCACGTCTCAATATGATTAACCTAAGACCTATTCTACTCAAGGCCTTATACATTTAATTTATTTACAAGCGTCTAATCGCTTTCTATCCTTATAACTGTACCTAAGCAAAGTCGCTTACACTAATGTAAGTCAGTCGCAAATACTTAAAGCTTAATGTCTTTCCTTATAGCCGGCATTTTATGATCAACGATGCTTTCTAAAAGCGTTTATTGTCTTTAAGCATAATATTACCATTAAAATATTCATCGGCGCCTCACTAATGACGATCCTCGGACCTTCAATTCGGGTTGAGAGGGCAAGAACTTGCGACAACGTCAATATAAGCGATTTTGGTCAATTTATTTGTACTATAAGTAGGATAATACAATTTGCCGAATGAATGTCATTCCATTGAGCGTTTGTTCAGAGGGGTCAATTGTATTTAATATAGATAGTGCCGACGGGTGAACATGACGCAATTTATGTAGATGCTTCATCTTTGTGCCAACTTTAAACGAGGATGTTCCCAATATAGCTGTCCGGAAACCACGTAATTATTAAATGACTTGTTGCCCGAGCTTTGCTCGTATTGATGCTGAGGTAGTATGAAATTGCATCAATATGGCTAACAAATTAGCAATACACTTATAGGTTTACGAAACCCTATGTTCATTTATCGGAAGAGGGCTATTAAAAAATATCTAAAATCCGAAATATATACCTAAAATAACACAAAATTATTTGCAGACCACGCATTTACTAGAAAGTACCTACGTAAAGCAATGAACACGAGTGCCATCCTAACTTGACATTAAAGATCCTGGTGATAAGACCTTAATTAAATTAAAATCACCAAGATATTTTGTTCTATAATACGGACAAACCCAAACGAAGATGGTGACTGGACTCCTTTATGGACGACAGGACATTGACAGGGACAAATGGAAAGAGAGTAGGGAGGCCATTGCCCTGCAGTGGAACAATATGGGCTCCTAAAAAAAATAAAACAAAAATCACCAGTACCCAGTATTATCTCTTTCTTCCAAACTAGAAATCCCACATGGTGAAGGGGTCAGCTTTTCTTACATTCTTCCTCGACCACGCTCTATCCTGAACGTCGTATTTGGTGACTTTGCTCCTCCTTCATGTCTTTTAACACTACACCGTCCCAGTCCTTCCCAGTATCCAGAATTATCATGGATTTTACATTCTTGAAAACCAAGACTTATGATGCATGTCTGGGTATGTAATAGGATTTTAATTTTAGTGATATAAAAGATTAATAAGGAATTGCAAATTAAGACTCGGAAAAAAACATCAAAAGTATTAGGGAAAATATTTCTTTAAGATACGTTGTTATTATGTATCAATATGTACCTATCTTGATTTCCGACATTTTAAAATCAAATATCATCCTTATTAGCTATTGAGTAACCATACTTACTTAGTATTTTTCTGGTGTATGTCGATACTAGGCAATAACGTGAAACCCCACTAACGTGCTAATAGGAATCTACCTAATTACTTTGGGATAAAACTGCGTGGTAATAAATTGTTAACGTAAATTACTTAATTAGTAAACTACTCCAAAAAAGATTACTTCGACCAACATTTTCCACATTTGTTTCTGTAATATTCGGGTGGTAAAAGAAACTAAAGTTGGTCGCAATTCGTTAATTTATTCTGGCTGTTTTTTATGTTTTAAGGAGGCACGAGGCAGGTTGTAGTTATGACATTTCTTTTAAATATTGAATTTTGACATCAGCTTTGTATTTAAAAACCTACAGTAAAATAATACAAAATGTAGTCACAACCGGGATTAATTCTGTCAGACAGAAGTACTGGATGTAAACGATGACACAAAGAATGCTTTTAATCAAATTGAAAAGCTGGAAAAGGATCTAAACCCGCTTAATTAATTACACTTACTAATGAATGCCGAGATGAAAGTAGCTAAAGTTTTGTTTTGCGCTCTCTTTGCAAGAGAAACTAACACGAAACGTGAAAGAAACAAGCTTTTGTAGAAAATGGGAATGGGAATGCATTAACTTAAATAACCTGAAGCAAGTTTGTAAAGTCCAGTGTTTGACCTTATCTGAGCGGTACTTATTCTTATTATAAAATGTACTAGTAGCTTTGAACATAACCCTTGTAAAGGTCGACCGAAGTTGTATTTGATAGGATGGTAAGATAGATTTATTTAAACTTATCACCACATTGTGTCCCGAGAAAGAGATCTTTAAAGTTACATCAGAGGTTTATCTTTGACACTAGAGTATCATAAGAAATGTAACACCATGCTAAAAATAATACTTACATATAGTTCACCCGATTAAGGACAATTAAAGATGTTATATAAAATTTTGAGCTGATTTATCAATAGCTAATAGTGTCCGACTGCATTTTCGGTTTCGGGAAAATACGGATTTCGGGGTAGATTCGGTTTCGATTGTCGTTTAACCGAAACAACGGCCGAAACCGGAACTAAATTCGAGAGGTTTCGCACTGCGATTGGTCATGCTCGGTGCACTGGACTGCGAGCGATGAAATGACATTTTGACGCGTCTGCGCTCGTTGTTATGTCCAAACTTGAAGTCAGTGATTATTGGATACTTTAGAACAGTTCAAAATTTGTAAATAATATATGTTTTAAAATAAAGTCTAGTTTCGGTCAGGTGACGTGAATAAATACTTACATTTGTCAGGTAAGTCAAGGTATATTCATTGCTCATGCTATGATTCTACATAAAAATTATCTTCAAAATACAGTATTGAGTCCTAATAAATGCTTGGAAATAGTCATCTTGAAACTCACCGCCCATCGTAACAAGATCACATACTACTAGATTGACAAACTATAGGTCAATTCTCGTATATTTGTTATATTCTCATTGACTATAGTTACGTGTAGGGTTTATTAATTCAAAAAACTCTTTTTTTATTTCACGTCAACCAATTACTTAAGACCGACAAAACAGAGAACTCGTATCTATTCATTATGAAAATAAATTTTAACGCCCAAGATTGCCCGCAACGTTTGAAATAACTATTTTGTGATATCTGCTAGTTAATCTGAGGTCCGCTAAATTGACAGAATTTTAAAATGCTTCACGACACGTAAACAATATTATCTTCAGTTTATTTTTTCGCTAAAGTTCAGATGTCACTGGCTAATCATTCTGTCCAATTACAGGGTTTATCTACTATTAATAGGACTGTACGATGGGCATATGCAAAAAATCTGGTTGGAATTGTAATGTTTGCTATTCCAATACGTTGACGAACAAAAACGTGTTGTCCAGAAAACTGGTTTTGCAGTGTGAACCCTGTTACCCAGTTCACTAAGGGCAAACCCTTTCCTTTTTTACAAGGTTTTTGTTTACCTCAATACCGTGAACAGTAAGAAACTTTATAATATATGTTATTAAAATAAATATAATTCTAGGAGACAGAGCGGTCTAATCCTATAGTTAATTTTCCAACTCAAAAGTCTACTTTTAATATTCGTAAAAGCATTTTTTTAATCAGATAGTATCGAAGATTTCCTTTTATACCCAAATACAAACTTACAAAAGTTCACTCTTTGTAATAATTAAGTATAGAAGTATAGGATAGAATAGATAGAAGTATAGTTGATTGTTTTTTAACAATGTTGTCATATTTCGCCAAGTGGAACCTCATACCTTTATTTCTCTATGCGACATAAACACCAGTCGCCGCGTAGTTTTCTAAAATGACATCGAAAAATTATTTTTTATTTCACATACTATCATACTTAAAAGTACAATTTATACTATTAACGTACGGTTTAGTTTATCGCATAAATGTTGAAAATGCATAAAAGACCACCAAATCCTCCTTACCCCAAGTTCTTTGTCTCCAAAAGAATTATTATTAACATATAACTTGTTATGCTTATGACATGTAGATCTTCAAAGGCGAAAACCCTATAAAATAAGATTCTAGAGCTACCAAATAAAACGCCGATTGATTATCACTTATCAGTTTACGTAAATATTTGGTGATCTCCCAATCAAAACAAAGCCAATGTGTTATCAAACAAAGCTTTCCTGCTTGAAAGTTGCTGTTTTCTGACTGTTCATCCATAAAGTAGGAAGTCTAATAATAAGTTTATTACATTCATGGTGGGAACGGATTCGCAATCGAACAATGCCCCCCTCAAACATATGGATATTGACCTCATAATGTTGCTCTCCCAAGTAAACGCTATTCGGAAGCTCCCACCAGTTCTATTTTTAGATTTTTCACGATTATATCTTAGCAACTGTTCTGTTCTATGAGCCATATGATCTTGCATTCTTGTAAGATTCGTTGACTAGTAAGATTCTCACAGTAAGAAATATTTCTGAGATAAAACGTGCTATGTTACAAAACATAACGGTAGCTATTGTCAACAATCGAACTACAACATTTCTGGCAATAGTGATTGCTAAGTTTATTTACCTTATTAGTTTCGTTCATTTTTCATGTATTTAGATGTTGACTTGTAAGATCTTAGGGAATAAATAAAGAAACACAGGGTTGCTGACCTGCATATTTTCATTGTAGCGCGATCTCGATGATGTCACATTAGGCCGTTCCAGCAGCAGCAGTTCTGTGAGAAATATGACACCGAACACCGCGAAGAACATGACGAAGATGAAGAAACTGATGTTGGCGCGCACTTTGGCGCGATAAAGGGCCGCGCGCGCGCGCCTCTTCATCTTGCCGACACTGCACTCGCATGGGCACTGGGAGAACAGTGGCCGCTTACGCGCGCGCCACTCGACTGAACCATACCATCAGGCCGGAGCGCCACACCGCCGCGCGCTCCGCAACCGCGTGCCGCGTCAAAACACAAAAAGACTACAATTTATAAACGGAGACAACACGACGCCTCCCTACACTAACGTAATACGCAATGGTGGATTGACAGGACTTCGCTCAAAATTCGGGTTGCAAGCTTGCGAACAGATTTCTTTACCATTTACATTTTAATTCACAATTACACTTCTGTTTTAGTTCACATATTTAATACATTTCCTATTATTCTTAGCCCTATCGTATTAACTGGATGACAAATTGCAGGAAGCTTTCCTAAAGAGCTTTTAATTAATGTCTTTTATAACGTAAAATGTCTATTATAAACCGAACACTTGCTGACGCGCGATATCATACAACTATATTATATTTTCCACCACCAATGCATTTGGTGTAGGGAATAGCAACCCAATTTGGTAGGTATCAGCTACGCATGCGCGCCCCCGCCCTTCGTTCAATGACTTGACGCTCAATGTAAAAAGTCTAGCTATACAACGAGTTTGTATTAGGCCTATCAGCTGTTGAAATGCACCCTAGCATAAAACCCGCTGCGTGTGAATTTCCGGAACACAAAGATAGAGTCGAAATGCAATTCTTCGGTCTGGTAGGTCATTCTGATTAAATAATACAGATAGGAATAGCTGGTGCCTTGTTTACCAGCTATTTCTTTGTTTACATTTATCTAAAATTCTAGGTCCATGAAACGGACACATTTAGACAACGAATTTATGGATATACCTATATCAAATTTATAACAGGTTTAATTAATGACAACAAGATTGAAATACGGCATCGTGAGGTCACAACTCTCGGCTCTAAATACAAACCTGTTGACGGACCATTTTTAAACATAGTGAATTCTTAGCATAATTAAAGAAAGTTTAAATAAAGAATAAGGACAACACAAAAAACAAATGCCCATAGCTGGCCGTGTATAGACAAATTTGGAAGCTCAGAAGGACAGCCTTAGCTACGGAATGGGACACTATTTAGGTTATTTAATAATAACAAGGGCCATTAGAAGGAACAAAATTAAGAACAAAACAGTCGTATTACTTATGGCACCCGTTTCATTCAATTTATTGATGTTTTTTACTTTGAACTTCGATTTTTATGCGAGGAATTTGTATACGCCTTTCTTAGCACGTGAGTTTTTTTAATTCAACGTAGGTGCCCAATACTGAAGCAAATTTTAACCATTTTACATAGGTAATTACTTAAACAAACTTCAGTTTATACCGAAGAAATAGATTTACGATTCGGTTTCATACGAAGTTGGTACGAAAGCTATTTCGTAGCTCTCTCCCAAAGCACAATTTAATCTGTGGAAGGGAAACGCCGCTACATGCAGTGAAATACGGCGTCTCGCTTTCACAACGTTAAAATATTTTCTCTAAGAGTTCATAGTAAGGGGCTGTTCTTAAAGAAAATATGGCGTATGTAACTATAACAACTGCCCGCCTGTCTTCACCAAGAGTGGGCATGTGTGCTCTTAAAGTACAAGCCAATATTTCATTAGATAATAATGGTTCCAAGTAACTAATGCCAATAATTTAATAATGGCAATTGAGCTCTGCTTAATTTATGAATTAAGTGCTCTATTGCCAATTATTCGCGACAATTACTTATAACTCTGTTATGCCTTAAAATAACTTAAACTTATAGCATATTTCGTTAAAAAGCTTTTATATTAAGATTACCTACTATTACCTGTAACTGTCAAATAAAATAAACAAATAACTTATTGCTTTTGCGCTAAATACCGCGACGTTAGGTACCGTAATTTTAGGGTTCATCTCGACAGTGGTCAAAGCTCGTTTGGGTTCCTATACCTTTATATAATTATAATTCTTCTGTACGTGTATTGACAGTGAACTCCTCCTAAACGGCAGAACCGATTTGAATGATTTTTTTTGTGTGTGTTCAAGAGATTTGAGGATGGTTTAGATTCAAAAATAAGCCCGGCAGATGGCGCTGCAGTCGGTATTTAGATTGCAGGACAACGTCTGTCCGGTCCGCTAATAATTTAATATATTTCCAATCCCAATTGTGAAATTTCAAAAAGTAGATGCAGTTACCTACTAAACCATAGATTTTACGTACCACCTAATTGATGGTCGAAATCTAAACTCTAAGTACATATTTTCACTTAAGTTCTGTATATTGCTGGTTTAGCCTACCTAGGTAAATTTAGTAGTTACTAGGTGTACTTTCATGATATATGATGATGAACGGTGAAAAACGAACTTATTTCCCCTTTGGAGATTATAGGCGTACCTAATTAATGTATGTATAAACATGTATCTCAAGGCATGAGCCATTCTATACAATAAAAACATACCATCACGTCTATATTTCCCGAAGCGGTAAGCTGAAGTGCACATATAGTACAACCTCATTTCTCCAGTTATATTATAGGTCCTAATGCCATAAGGTGAGCCTTTTGCCATCAATCCGGGCACATTCCAGACACCGTGTTGCTCTCAGTAGCAACACGGTGTCTGGTGTTTTATTTTTAATTAAAACACCAACACCATAAATTTAATTACGTAACGTAATGGATACACCCAGTAGCCATTTGCCCGACCTGGGATTCGAACCAAGTACCCCATGCTCAGCGGTCGCGACCTCGAATCCAAAGAGAGAGTCAAACGTTTCATTAATTAAATGAACCCAAATAGTTTCTACCAAACGCCTAACCTGACAAAATGGGTAATAATTTTGTCTTAGCATCTGCAGCAACTGCGACCCGATCGACTAGACAGCTGCATCTACAATAAGGATTCCGAATTCAAGCCCCATACAGGTAATTTAAATAAATACTTATGCGTGAAGTAGTGCAACGCTTTTCACGCACTAGTCAATCAAGCGTAGGACGGAACACAGCAGGGTGGTTTAACCGGTAAGAGTCCGCCACTACCGGCTTAGTCTCTCAGGCCTCAGGTAAAGCAACTTTTATCTTAAAAACAACACCAAAACCAAACATCGCGGCAAGCTGCCCCTGCGATTAATGGAAAATAACAATTTCATAAGTATTACTATTATAACTTTCTTGATTTTATATGTCCGCCGCGTCACCAGACACTACAGATTTACCTGAAATATGACTCTCGGCATAAGGCTTGCATGATGATTGCTCTTTAAGTTTAACAACTAATAAGTACGTACATCAAGCAAGATATGTGTGTACAATAAACACATCCCAACTTACACTTTTGTAAAATACATACGAATTAAAACATTTTCATACTAACTACTTAGTCCACAATATAGATAACAGTAAGCAGTTTTAATAACATGCGCTATGTAAACCAAGTTCTGGGTACGCCTGTAAAAATTGTGTTAGCTACTAGTACTAGGATTTCAAGCTACCCATGGGCTACCTTTAGGCGTTTATTATTATTGTTAAATATTACTTTTACTACTTATGATTATTCAGGATACAGTGCGTTTTAAATGGACTATTTTACATGAATAAAAGTAACAGAAATTTAAAAAAAAGGAAAACCAAAGTACGTTTTAGCAAGTACCTAATCATGGACATTTTTTAACTGGTGGTTAGCTAATTTAAGTAAGTGATGACCAAACTAGAAATTATTTTAGTAATTATTTGAGTGTGATGACAGTAATAAATATTTAAAAAAATAAAAGTAACTAGCTTTTCAAATGATCAAAACTCGTATTGTGTAGCAGTTCAAGCACTGCGCCTCCAATCGGATAAGAAATATTGGACATAATATCCTTTTTTTAAACTTGCTCATTCAACTTTAACAGCTTATTAATGATGTTTATGTACTTTAAAAATATGTAAATAAGGTCTGTATGCAAATGTATAGAAACACGAACAAGTAAAAAAACCTTTATATTTGCCTTATTTCAGCTGTCAAATAATCAGCAAGGCTCAGCAAGGCGAGACCAGAGAGTATGTAAACACTATGGGCGGTCACTGACAGTGACATAATTGGGTATCTGTCAACACTCAACAGTCAAATAGTTATTTGGTGCAATTTTAGAGTACCAGCAGATTTATAGTAGAATTTAATCATGAGTAAAAAGGCAGAAGATTGCCCAAAAGATGACAATGTATTCAGGTCGTTTATGTCTGCGATTTACAATACAATCGATGCCCCTGTAACAATGTTTAGAGGTAAAAGTATTTGTAGTATACGTTGGTTTTTGTTATGTAAGTGCGTATGCGAATAATAATGTTATTGTGCTACAGAGAAGCTTGTGGAGCCGAATCAGACCAAATACCCGTGGTACCACCAGAAGTTTCGCCGCGTGCCTACCATCGACCAGTGCTATGACGACGATGTCCTCTGCGATTTTGAGGCGAACGCTCAGTTCAAACGTGATAGGTTAGCTTTATGAAAATATTAATTATTTATCTGTTTCCACAGCTACATAACAAATTAAACTTATTACCTTGTCCTTCTATTGTGTTGACATGATGAACCATAAGAACAGCTGATATCCAGCCGCCAGCCCTGTTGGGCAACTTAGGATTCATGTTAGCATAAACATATAGTTTAACTCATATACTAAAATGATTATCAATGATGATCATTAAAACATTTTCAACTGTAAATTGCTGCATCTGTTAACATTCCTCAACAATTTTCAGGGCTGTTGACTCCGAGATTCTTAGCATCTTGCGCCAACGATACGAGGATTGCATGATTTATGAAAACCCCGACCACCACACTGCTTGTAAACCTCTTTGGGAGTTGTACAAAGACTCTGAAGAAGCCTGGTTTATCAAATGTGAGTATTTTTTTTATATGGCTTGTAAACCTTTTTGGGACTTGTACAAGACACTAAAGAGGCCTAGTTTATCAAATGTAAGTATTTTTATTAATACTGCTTGCAAGCCTCTTTGGGATCTGAACAAAGACACCTGTATTACCATACATAAGTATTTTTATTGATACCAAGACATCACCTATAAGCAAAAATTTAAAGGGTATGCCTGCCTTAAATTTATTGTGCATAAATTTTGCAGGATACTCAAAAAATAAAATAACAAGTTTTAAATTTCATCTCAGGCATACATACCTACATATTATGCAGTAATGCATTGAGCCTAAATAGTTGATTGTTCTAACTTAGTCACACTGAAGTTTAAAAATTAGTAGTTGGTTTACAGTGACCAAATATTGCTGTCTACCTACCACCGTAATTCTGAATACATCTAACCATTATCATTCACACAATGTTGCATTGCAGATAGGATAACTTTAGTTAATAAAACTCAACAATTTGTAAGTTTTGCTTAACAGTTATATCAACATAACACCTGCTTACCACTGGTACAAGCAGCATTATAGATATTTAGTAATTACTTCTTAATTTTATAGATGGTGATCTTGGAGCATATGCCGATGCTCGTAAAGCATACATGAAGCAGAAACACCGCATGATCTGGGAAAGACGTCATGGTGCTTTGTCCAAGTTGACACAGTAAATCTATTCTGCCACACCACAATATGTTCTAATATCTAAGTAGATGGTATTTGCAGTTGCAATAAATTAAATAAATTATAGTCAATAATGGTTTTATTTATGTTGTAGTTGTTAGTGTCACTTCAGATTCGCTAACATGGTGACATTTATGCTATCTGATACATAATGTGTCTGCAGCACTTTTATTATTGAAAATACTCAAATACATAATAAATAAGAATTAAGCTCGCCGCCTTGGGTCTAATAAAGAGCGGCGAAGGGGTAGGCTGAGGTATATAGTACACCAACATTTTACTACTTATGTTATAGGTCCCAAATGCCAATATAATACTGGGAGAGCTTGTTGCCATCAACCGGGCACAAATTCAGACTCCATGCTGCTGTACTGAGCATTACGTAATGGAAAACCTAGTAACACTGCCCAACCAGGGATTCGAACCCAAGACCTCGTGCTTCACAATAGCGTTTACCGACCAACGAGGCAGCAGCGAAATATAAAAACAACTATAAGCATCCCTTTAGGAGATATTTAGCCTGTACCCAGCCATTGTGAAGAAAAGACCGCGTTTGAAAAAAGTATAATGATGACTAAGAAAAATGCCTGGTCTGCCCTGCCCCTCAGTAAAAGAAGCTTGTCTATGTAAGAAGATTCACAATCTGAAGCAATATTATTTTGAACTTCCGTGTATTATTCTGGTTCATTTAAAACACAGATTATGTAAAAATGTTGTGGGTACTATCTCTATGAAAAGCTGATATAAATAAATAACATTTGGGTTAGTAGGTATTTATTGAAAAACACCAAAATTTATTGAAAAAATAACATTTATTTTCCGACACATTCATCATACATGCAATACTGAAACGACTAATTTAAATTTATCGATCCATTAGTTTAAGAACTATAACAAAAATCACAGAATTACGAAGATGTAGGAAAAATAATATTAAATGTTACATCTTTCCACAATGAACTCCGAATGCGTACTTAATTCTATCTTACTGTTACAAAATACATAGTTATTGGTCAGAAAATAAAACAACAGCTTATAAAGTACTTACACGTATCTTCACTACAGTCTTAGAGAACTTGGTAATTAATTCGTACACCTTAAGTAACATTTACTCCACGATGGACATCATTCTGGCCATATCTGAACGCAATCACATTCAGAACTTACATGACAATTATAGTTGGTCATAAAACTAATCGATTCTTCTTCTATCGTATCGGTAGTACATGAGCTATACAATAAGAATAGATCATGTGGTTCTCTCTCTTGATAGAAATCTTACTTAAAATATCTCATTTTGATAGTTAGATCCGATAGCCAATACTGATGTAAATGCGGACTGGCAGTGTAACAAATATAAAATTAATTGCATTGAAAAAATATACTTATAATATGCAAGATCCTGCTTACATAAAATACATTAAACAAAATTTCACAATTAAATATCGTAGTTCCACATTATTAAATGTATAATATTTTTTTACGAAAATATTCATACTTTGTACCAATTTGATAATCAAAACAAAATATTATGTACACTATATACATACCTACGAAAATATGTAGTCAACTTATGATTACAAAAAGTTTTCCGTACTAGAAAATATTTGTGATTATATTTTTATGTTGAGTTTGGACCAAATTATGGCATTAAATGGTACAGAAGTATCACAGTGGTAATGCCTTAGAATAAAGACTAAAATCACAAAATGTGTATTTACAATTTTTAATCATTAGCTCATCTCACTTCCAATAGTTATTTAAAATAATTAATCTGATAATACTTTATATTTATTTATTCGAATTATATCAACTAAATAAAATATCACTACATCCTAATTGTAAGTTGGCTGTCGTTTAAAACATATGTCAGACTCACCAATGTAATTAGATTTCTTTTAGATCTAGAAAAATTAAATAAAGGTACAATATTACAGTGAAACAACTGTATGGGATGCTAGAAAGACGAAAGGAATTAATTCCCATTTACAAAATAAGTTTTACTTACATATTACGAATATTTGTGCATTGCAGCACATATACCTATATTCAGTGCTAGCCATGTAGGCAGTGTTAAAGTAGTGCTTTGGCATTAATTATTATAACATATTTTATAACGTTACAAGTCATAAGCATAATTTAATGTGCGTGTTTACAAGCCAATAAAAGCCTGAAAACGGTAGGTTCTTAATAAATAACATTAACAAATTGTTGTACTGTAAATGGAACTTAAATCAGTGTCTTTCCGAAATGGACACTTGATGTGGAACTAAGAAATTTAATTTATAAAACAAACGATTGTCATAAATTAAAGCATCATCGCACTTTAGGCACGAGCATATTCTATCAAAGCAATAATCACCTACATCTACATTCAATCAATACTCTTATAAAAACTCTTTAAACGTTTTTAATTGACACGTCAATAAGGCCAGTTCGCAAAAGTGAGATTCAACAAATAACTGGCTTATTTAATTACGTAATTCATTGTAGGACATTACGATGAATGTAAACGTTATCTAAAATTACTAAATTCGAATGTGATATACCTAAAAAAAAATTTGATTCGCCTGTACAATTACTTTAGAAGATAGTTGAATTAAGAAAAAAATACTTAAGCAAGTTACATGCAAATGGATTTGTGGCCGAAATATATTAGTAGATTAAACTCTAGGAAAAGAATCAACATTTTTATGATCATTGTACTTTTCGTGGGCATCCGAAAAATGTTACAAGTGCGCGAGGTGTTTATTTGATAAAACTTAGCAACTATTCTTAACATATTTTGAGCCTCAAATCAATGATATGTACACTTTAGTGTTTATTATTGTTTAATCGTATTACTGGCAGTATCATTATCTACTTATATATTACGTAGATAACAAACTGTAACTTTTGTAAACTTATTAGTACCTTAAAATATCATTAGAAGCTTGTTTCAGTCCTTTGTTACGTGAAGAGCTAAGGAAATATAAAACTAAGAAAAATAATATATAAAATGTCAAAAGGTAAAATAAAATATAAAATTGATTAGAATTATGCAGTTATACTTGTTCATGAATTCTAAACAATTTTATAAACAGTTCTACAAGTAACAGGAAAAGACTAAAACAACACACCACAAAAATGACTCGGGATACATAAAAAAACTTGTTAGTCAAATAAAATAAAACAATAAAAGAATTCGTACACTAAGAAAATTGAGAAAGATTTATGTCAAGATGATTCTTTATGACTTACCTTTATATTGTACAAGACGTGGGATATTTAGTTTTAATCGGCACTTTAAACATTTAACGAATGCACCATATGATTTCTTAATCTAAATAAACACATAAAAATATAAACATCTAAAATATTATTGTTACAGACATCACAATTTATTGGACACTTACATCAAGTCTAATAGTTAAAATTCGTTGCGACCCTGATTCACATCACTCTATAGTTCAGGTGTCGCGTTTAGAACACGAGTAACATTAACCTACCTCAAAAAATATAAAGGAATGCATCTTCTTATACGACGCGGTGGGATTAGGAACCGTCGAAGTGAGCCGCCAAGCGGACACGACCTAGAACAACAAACGTACGTATTAACAATTCATTCATAGCGAACTAATTGAATGCTGGCAATCGTAGGGTAGTATCTTACGTCGGTTCTCCTGGGTAAGCAAAGCTGTCGGTGTCGGCAGTGCGCTAGCCGGTGGGGAACACCAAATATTGGTCTTTGGCGATTCAAATACACGGGAACCCTGGAAATAAATACATGCTTATTACTATAGGAAGTTTATGCTCTTCGTTTGAAAAACACTTGCACAAGGAGTATAAATACATGTATGCACGTGGCATCTCAGCGTACCTTCTGTCCGGGCGGCGTGTCGTGCACGGAGTAGTCCTCGAGCGCGGGCGCGGGCACGAGGTCCCGGCAGCGCGGGACCGTCACCCCCGGGCACAGAGACCAGCGCCCGTCCTCCGTTTCCATGAAGATCTCCATGTACTGGCGGAGGAAGTCGGCCACTCCCTCGGCACCTGAACGACAAGTCGCACAGTCATTACATATGTTCAATAATAGCTTAGATGCCTAGTATGTTATTATTATAAATGCGAAAAGTCGTCTCACCCGGCTCGACCCCCGGGAAGACGGGCTCGTAGCGGCGCGCGTAGTCCAGGAACAGGTCGTGCGGCGCGGCGGGCGCGGGCGCGGCGGCCAGCAGCTGCGCCAGGCGCCACACGGCGCGCCAGGCCGGCGCCAGCCCCAGGCGCTGCTCGGCCGCCGTCAGCACGCCGGCCGCCGCCAGCCGCCGCAGCTCGGGCTCGGCGCCGCGCACGCGCCGGAAGGCCGCCGCGAAGTACTCCAGCGTGGAGCCGCGGGCCACGCTGCGGTCGCCGCACAGCACGGCGCACGCCGCCAGCAGCGAGCACGCCCACGAGGGGGACGCCCCCGGCGGCACCACCACGCCGCTCTCTACGCAGCTGCCGGCGGCGTACACTAACCCTTCCAAGGAATCCGCTTCCAGCATGTCGGGCTAAAAATAATATTGCTCTTGTGATACATACATATATACGTGGAATCCTAATTACGATGTATTTTGAAATGCCATGGTAATTTAGATTTTTTTGTATTTAAAATAATTATTAATAATTAAAGCAATCAGCTGAATATACGTACTTATATAAAAAAGTGAAAAGTAAAAATATTTCCCAAGGCCCACCCAATAAGGTTGTAAAAACCTCTGGTAACAGGTGGTAGTTAACGCCCGAGGTTAAGTGGGTTAAATATAAAGCTCCTACTGAACATGCTCGACGTGCTCACTAATGGATCGATTGATTTATCGTGACAGCTAGCTAGCGGGTCGGATAGGTCGGAGTGCGGCGGCGCCCCTACCTGCGGAGGCGCGCCGAAGTGGTGCGCGTAGTGCGCGGGCCAGTCGTGCAGCGCCACGCGGGGCAGCGCGCGCATGCGCAGCGCGAGCACGGGGCGGGCGGCGCGTGCGGCCAGGCGCACGCTGCGCTCGGCGCCGGGCGGCGCGCTCACGGTCACGGCCTCGGGGATGAGCTCGAACAGCTCCGCGAGCTTCACGCAGCCGTAGTGCGCCACGCGCAGCTGCCGCCCGAAGTGCGCGTGGTACGCGGGCACGAAGCGCGCGAACTCCATGCGGAGGTTCGGCGTGTGACGGAGCAGGTCTATGGCCTGGGTGCGAACGGTATGACGATAAAAATACCAAGAAACATGTTCGCTAGGACTCCTTCACAAACATGTTGCTAAATATTCTTATGACGCTATCTGTACCCGCGATAACTGTTTTTTGGTAATTTAACGAATGCCCGGTTAATCTATGATGATAAAACGGCAGATGACAATGAAGCAACTGAGGTATGATTAAGTCGCTGTGTTATAATGAACAAAACAACGAAAAGATCCTTGAATATTGCAGGATGTATGATGTACTGATGAACCTTTTCTTGTTTACTTATTTAATGAAAACACGAGTTTATCAATCGTCCATAATATGAAAAAAACAAAAAATAATGTGTAAGCAAAGCCAATGTTAATAATAGTCAGAATGGGACGTGCCCCTACCTGCAGGGCGAACTGGCGGGTGCGCGCCCTCTCCTCGGGCGTGGGCGTGCGGCGCGGCAGGGCGAGCGCGCCGTCGGCCCCCACGGCCACGAGCTGCGGGTTGACGCGCTGCATGAGCTCGCCCACGGTGCACACTCCGTAGTCGACCGTAGAGAACGGGCGGCCGAACGCCGTCTGATATAGTTGCGGTATGTCGATCAATTGAATCGTGCGCCCGGGTTGCGCCTTCAACAGCTTTACGAGATCCGAAGTCCAACGGCGACCTTGAGCCGCGGCTGATATTGTTATGATTCGCGATGATCCTGAACCGAGCACCTACAATAATAAAATATAGTTAAATATACTGATAAATAAGAAATATCACCAATTACATAAGCCTATTGTAACATAGAAGTATAAGGTATAAAGCATTTCTGGCCTTTTTAGTACATCGATCATTCTGCACTGTCTATATAATGTCAATGGTGTCCATAACTGTAATCACTGTATGGCCTATATCAACAAAATCCCGACCGCCGAAGTGTTTTAAAACTGATACTTACCACAATAGCATTATCGAGAGCAGCAAGCAAATCCGGCAACTTGGTGAAGCCGTAGTCCGCGACGCGGCATTGGCGACCAAAGTGGTGATGGAACGCGGGAATAAGCCTGTAAACATAACCCATTAGAATCGATCGTCATAAAGAAAATGATTATGGTAGAACTATATAACAACCGTTCTCACATAACAAGATAATTGAATTCCTCAATTACTAGATATTGTATTATATATCTATCACGAAATATTTTCCGAAGTAGCATGCAGTAGCACCTCGCTAGGCGGATTATGTAAAGTCCATTGACTTTGTTTTGCGATAACGAATTCGTTAGTAATCAGTGGTATCTTAAAAAATATTTATACACATGCAATAAAAGCACAAATCTATATAAATATAAATAATATTGTTAACTTACTTGCTGAAGGGTATGGAGCACTTGGGTGCAGTGCGCAGAAGATCGATAAGTTCACGCTCGAACAGAGCTAACATCGGTTCTAAAGCGGGCGCCGTGCGGGGACGCTCGCGGTCGCCACTCGAACGAGAACTCTCGCCTGCAAATATAACCATCAACATTTTATATCTGAGAATGATATTTAGGCAAATAAGGAATGTCTGGTTGACCAGGCACACATTACATACAAACTTAACCTTTTTATAATATAATTTATATTATTATGTTATATTGTAGTAGGAACAGATAATCTGACATTAGTGCAAACACTATATAATCTTTATCTTAATACTTTTCCTCCTGTAATACTTTTGTAAATAAAATACACTATAAATTGTATAATTGAATATGTACAAGATACAAATGATACTCGAGGAGTTTGGCGCTGATAGCTGAAATAAATACATAAATAAAGTGCACTAAATCTGGCCCAAATTACTCTGTCAAAACTTTTCGTATCTAGGTAATTATAATTAAATAGACTAACTGTTAGCGGCGTGCGGCGGCGGCGGGGTGAGCGCGCGCGGTGCGCTCCGCCAGGCCAGGTGCCGCGAGGGCGCGTCGCGCACCTCCAGCTCGTCCGCGCTGCGCAGCAGCAGCTCCAGGGCCACGCCGTGCCGGGCGTCGCGCACCAGCGCCTCGAACCGCGCCTCGTAGCACTCCACGAAGCTAACACGCGACACACATACACTACTACATATCCAACACGTTTGTGCTGCCCGAATGGGTGGGAAGGGTGTATATGTGACCGTAGACTGCACATTGTAGGTACATCCGCATTTCCCAGTTATGTTACAGGTCCCAGGTAATAGGTGACGATATTAGGTCGCATGTAATGGCATCACTTATTACAAGGGCCCTATTGTCATGACGATGGCTTATGAACAAGACACTAATCTAGAATCCGTGATGCTACTCTGTTTTGCGACCAGTAGACCAACACGGCACATAACACCTTCGTCTTCTACAAATTCAATCTCCATATCGACGAAATCTAGGTAACTAAGCAATACAATAATATGTTTATATATTTTCAATTGTATAATAATCTTTGATCTACACATACATATTCAATGTTCATATATGCATACATAGGCGGAAGCCACTTTACCTATAATTTAGCGAAAACGGATCATCATCCTGATGATGATGAAAGATTACAGTTATAATTAACAAAGATTATCTTTAGTTAAGTAAATCTCCTATGACCAATTGATTTCATATTTAAATATAATCCTGCTCACCTTAACAATGGTAAAACTCCTCCGTGATTCTCCAACAGAACATGTACATTCTTAGCCAAAGTTGAGATCTCCATATAGACAGGCTGCAAAATACGGCTGCCATCTTCCTGTCCCGTGCTCAGTGACGCATGAATGTGGCACTTCCACGGGGCCTCCTCCATCTCAGAATTAGAGACGGGCGTTATATCTATAAGTTGAACCATTCTGCCGAATCCCTCGTGTATCACTACGGTGTCTTTGAGCTTCGCTATATCAGACGTGGTTAGAGCGCAGCAATGGCGGCTCGCGTAAGCATCCCTCAGTCGGAGAAGGGGCAGCGTGTGGTTCTTTTGATCTAGGAGTATGGCCCTCAGACGAGCTCTGAGGACATCTAGGTTCGGTGCGGGAGAAGGCTTGCCCAGCGACAGTTCAAGCCGGCGGCCCGTCCACTGGTTGTCCAAGCGACGTTTATGGATGCGCGCGATAGCGAACCTCGCGTCCCACTCTGAACGCAGTACTACGGTGGCTAGTGGGCCCTCCCCTGCCGCCCATACAGAAACGCGAACGGTCTGCACGTATTGGTTGAAGAGCTGGGTTAGCATCTCCTGCACAAAACATAACCTCGGATTTACTAATGGTCAGGTATAATTTTATAAAAATAAAAAACAGTGAAAATAATTATACATTTGAAAAATAAACTAAAACCAGCTTGTAACGACCATAAGGCAATAAAAAAAAATACGATTATGGGATAAGGCATAAAAAACTTACGTAATATGACCCAATAACATAGACGTTTACCGATTGAAAGACCTAGTGACAATTCGTACATTTCGTGTCAATGATAACAAAAAACAAGCGAATATTTAATGTAGAACCATAATTTAGATTTCGCTTAAAGGTTTAAACTTAATAAAACAAAGGATTGGATAGATAAGGTATTCAGTTGTTACCTAATGATGAATGAGGGAAAAATATAATTTGTACTACGAAATCTAGCTCTAATAGTTTATACTAGAACAAAATAAATCATATAGTTTAGTGCTATATTTATTATAATAATATTATAATGCAGTGCATAATTTAATGATATCATAATACAGGTAGGTTCACATAGCTCGGACTGAAGCTATGTCTCAGATTTTTTGCATGACAATCAAGAAATACTTGATCGAAAGAACTGTGTCACAGATTGTTTTTACAGCAGAGAATCATTTAAGTATGTATCATCATTCTTATGAATGAATTATTGAAATATTTTAAATGTATAAATCATATCCCAAAACGCCAATTACGAATCGTTACGAATTATACGTTTTTATGGAAATATCATGATCTAAGACTTAACAACATGAAAGTATTTTTTTTTCGATCCCGGATTGTCGTTTTTACAACTAAATCGCTGAACGGATTTTGTTGATGTAAGTAGAATTTGTGATGTTGATAGTTGAAATGAAACTTTCTACGCAGTTTATTAATATAAAACGTAGTTGAGTATAGTCGACTCAGTCAATGGGGAAGTATAAAACGAGTACGACCACAAGCTAAAACTAGCTATATTTATGTCTATCATATTATCGAGTCAAAACAATAAGTCAGTCAAGGATAAATTGATTAAACTACAATGTAGTCGTAGCCTTGATTCGCGCTTTTTAAAAACATTCTACGTAGAGGTTGATAATAGAACGTTACATAAGAATCTTGCTCCAGCAATCGTTTGTCTTTCATACGAAAGTCAACTATAATAGGCTGTCTAGTACTATAGTTACCACGGACTGTAAAAATCTGTCGCAAAAACACTATTTAATTAAATACTAGGGTAACGTAAGATTATAAATATAAATGCACTGAGATGTAGTGACTGAAGATACCACAAGTAAACTCTTGTTAGTTTGTGTAGAAAAAAATAAAAAAACAAAGTTAGTTAAACATTTCAGAGAAATCTAGATATACAAAGTATGCTTATACAATGTATTTCAATGAACCTAAGGTATGCGAGTAAATTAAAGAATACTTGTGGTAGCTTGTTGCATGGTAAAAAGCGCTGCATAATACACTAATACAAATAATATGTCATAGGTATTCTTCTACCATCTTACCTGTAAAACGCTGGACTCGTACGGTGGTAAGTTGGAGACGGTGAGCTCAGCAGTAGAGTCTTCAGTCTCGCTGTGCTCGCTGAAGCTGGCTGAAGAGTTCCAAGGGGAGACGGCCCGGCTGGCGCTGTTCTCACGATTCCGACCTTCACCGCTATTACTTGATGAGCATGCGGAGCGATCTAGGTTCACGGAACCTGGTGCAAAGTGACCATTGGAGACATAAATTACGTGTCGAAATACTATTTTTCAATAAAAAAAATCTGCTCTTGTGTGTATCATTCAATTAAATATATCTAGACTGATAAATGATTTTATTTTTGTAAATAGGTGTTACATCACTTCTAAACGTAGGTAATTTTTTTTTGACAATATGGCGACGTCATTTCCAAACTAACCTCTGAGAAGCAATTCCTGATACTGTGTTAGTACACAGAAATCATGAATAATCGCATTTATAAATGTGCGAAAATAATGATGTAACTAATTGAATGGATTTTAATTAAATTTTGGTATGGAGTAAGGTTAAACTCAAGTAAGGAACACTACTTTTTATCTAGAAAAGACGCGCAGTAAATTAGAAGTAGGCTATGTAATTGTATGATACCTTAGATAATTATAATAATTGTAAAACAAAAATCAGCCCTAAATAAAGAAAATTTACAGAGAAAACAATAATATAAATATTATCCAAATACGGGTACTTTAAACGGCCGCCATTTTGGCGCGCTTGGCATAACCTAAAAGTTTAAATATCAAACAACTAGTAAATAACTATACAATTATAGTGCTTTGTAATTTATTAATTTCATGTATTTTACAACTATTGTAAGACAAAAATAACATTAAACCAACTTATAAGTATGGTATTAAAGTACCTAAATGTAAAATACGCTTTCGATATCTTTGACTTTGACGTCAAAATTAGCGTTGCGTTTAAACTACTTTATGATTCCCGCTCATTTCCGGTACATATCTGGTATTAAAAAAATATATATAGGTCAATGTGAATCACATGGCCTATTATAATTTGATGCCAGTTACAAGAGAAGCAACTAAAGCGTGTAAAATAACTGAACATCGTCACTAACCATGGGTGCCCCTGATCTTCCTCGGCTTGGGTGCTGGGGGCGGGCAGAAGTCGTGCGGCGGCGGGGTGGGCGCGGGCAGCTGCTGCAGCGCCATCGCCCACTCCTTGGATATTCTCTGTGTGCCGCCGAACGACGACACTTCATTCGGTGATGAACATACCTACAGAACAACATACTGCTTACAACAAATCGACGGGATGTTATATTTTGTCGACGTTTCACTTGGCATTTAGATATATAAGTTCATTAAGCTTGTTGTTAGTTTGTTTTTGTAAACAAAATGTGTAATCCGCAAATATTATTCGTATCGAGTCCGGGCGATATACGTATGTCTTGTGAATGCGTGTCCCTTTGTCACATGAGTAGTTTCAAATTACAGTATACCTTATATTTGAAAATTAAATAACTGCAAAGCAAAGAAGCAACTAGTCACCCGACCTTAATCTAATGGCTTTTCTCAAACTATACTATCTCCACTATTTTTCTTTTTCTATTCTTTTATTTTTTCAATATCTGCAAAGAGATCACCGTCCGAAATAGAAACTAATCAAATCATCATTTCTAAAGTTCATTTTTGTTCCCAACCGCATTATTTAAACCAGTTAAAGCCAGGACTGTGTGTGACCCGTTTTATACATCAGATTATGTACTAACCTGAGGTAGAGGCGGAATGAACGAGGGCTGTTGGTAGGACGCGGGCGCAGTGCTATATCCCTCATCGCTAGAATATGTCGGGGGCACCACGCTGCGAGCGTATCTTGTGCCGATCTTGCGCCCGTATACATCCTCTCCATCCATACGCATTAAAGCTCTGAAACAAACATCAAATTGTAGCTCATACACGACTTCATCATCAGCCAGAAGACGTCCACTGTTAAACAAAGGCCTACCCCTTTAGATAAGGGGGGGTTGCCATAATCCCCACGATTGGCAAGCAGCTTGGTAAAGGGTGGAGAAGTTACAAAAGACGCTGCTGCCCATTTTCTGGATTTTACCTTAGTTGCCTCTTACGACACCCACAGGAGGAAAGGGGGTGGGTCAAATTAAGGCCGGGTACTCGGCATACACGACTTATGTAACTGTAAATCCAATAGACCGGAACCCTGACTTGAAATTTGTAGCATTGTGCCAACTAGACAGCAAGACATGTGAACAATAACCCCTCAGATTGTCATAAGTAAGGTAATGTTCAACAATTCTCTTTAGTTGTTGCTACAGACATAACATTGAAAAACAATTGTAGGAACTATACCAAACTCACTCTGAGAAATTGAGAGATGCATTGTCATTGGAGTGATAAGTCCCACTCAATTGTATCTTAGGTGCATAATGCTAAAGTTTATACTAAACGTGTTGTTTAATAACGCTAGTACAATACTGGATTAGGATAGACAATATACAAACTATTACATCTACGCTCAGTGACTTGAACGATTCAATACATGAAGGATTTCCGAGGTCAAAGCTGCTTTAGTTCCAATATATTGATTGCTGGAGCAATTTAATATAATAAAAAGTTACTAGTGCGGATTTTAGTGTCTGTAAAGAATGTTGACTCATCACAATCAGAGCGTCACATTCAAACGGTATCTCACGAGGCCTACGTGGACCTTGGACTTACCTACTGTCATTACACATTTAGTAATAACTCCGACATTTGAAAAATACAATTAACACGTTCACCCGTAACCTATGATGAATAATTATATCTACATTGTACTTCTCGATAAATTAACCGTATCGTATTCTACCTACATCTTGATATTAGATATGAACAGCTGACCGAAGTCATAATTTACAAATCTAATGAAAAAGTACCCTCGACTTCACGAAATAAATAGTGCTACGATCATTTTAAAACTAAATGTGTGTACGATTAAAAGTTTGAGTAAAAAATATATATAACTACTATACAGTTTTTAATCAAAACTATAAATTCAAATCCTCGCTTTCGTAAAAGTGATTATTTACGCATATTTATTCGGTGAGGAAACATTTACCAAATCTTTTACGTACATACGTTATAAAACAAGTATATTGAAGTGTTAACCACGATTGAGAACTGTTCAGTGTTCCGCACCGTTGAGGTCGAGGTGGCAATCAAGTGTGACATCGCTAACTAGCATTGAAATCAACGAATTGCGATTAAAACGAAGAAGTAAAAAAAGAAAGAAAAAGTACGACTAGGCGGATCAGCTGATTATGAGTCCGAGCGAAAGAAAAAAATACAATGAGAAAAGTTAAACAATTGAACATTACACAAACCTAATATCTTTATATCTTGGGTGAAATTTAAATATGTTTAACGTTAAACGTAGCCTAATAGGAAAACATAAGAATATATAAAAACAGTAAAAACTTACCCCGAAAGTAACATTGTGTAAAAGGATCGCACCTGGCGATCATTAATTGTATAAAGTAAAAAATCTTAGTTTGAAAAATAATACGTTAAGTACACTTCAAAAAAAAGTAATAGAAATTTTGAATATCACTGTGTTCTGTCTCGTGCCTGACGATGCAATGACCTATTCGAATCCTAAACGACAATCTAAACTGTTAGTATGTGGGTATACCTAAATGAAATATACATTATCGTATTAAAGTCTATAAAAGACAAAATATTTTTAATAATTTCATATACACTTAAATTAAACTAAAGATTATTAAAAAAACTTTTTATTTTAAATGAACTCTAGAAATAATCACAAAGTTAATGTTATTTTAAATCGTAAATAGGTATCGATACTTAGAGATGACGTTTGTGTTAGGATCTTGGGATTGACTGTGCAGTGTGCAGGCAGTGCAAGTGTCATACATAATCAACAATTTTACGCGACATTTTCTTAAAACATATATTCAGAATATAATGTTGTTAAATTGTTTATATGAATGAAAAAAAACTTAACTGACGTCCTCACATATTATTATTATTGGAAAACCATGATATGTAACAGTTGGTGTTCGTCCGTAATGTATTCATTCATACATAAATTTTCAGCTCAGACGGACTGACTGACGATTAGAGTTGTTTACGATTCCATCTTGCGACATTATAGGTTGTTCATCGATTTAATGTTGGTATTACTGAATAATTAATCAGAATAATCTGTATTGCTATAAAAGTAAACTGTTTTTTATTCTTCTTCGTGTCAACACGGCTATGCAATAATATTAACTCATGCGTTTATACCGTGGTTAAAAGATCAGCTAGTTTGATACTAACTAGGCCTGACCGCCCAGGGTGCGCAGTAAGATTAGGTGTGACGATACTTAATCAATCGTGGAGGCTTTTTACGCTACCCAATTTTTGTAATTTTAAATTGGTAACCAAAAAAATTGTTGGTTTATTAACTGAATGTAAATAAAACAAACAATCGGATATACACAATGATTTATACCATTAATTAAATTCAGCATAATATAAAGGCCGTCCACCTTTGAAACACAACTCTTCATAATGTATAGAGGTTCTGTAGGTACCTAACCCACTATCATCATAAAAATGAATGTTTCAGTCGCAAACTTATACACAAACATAAATGGTAACTGAAGCAATCACAGAAAGGCAAACACGATGTAGTGACAGCTGGCTAACATATGCGAATACCAATTTACCTTCTGTCGACTTTGGGCGCGACCGCAACGTAAAAGCGACAATAATACAAAGTCGTTTTGCAAACCGCATTCGCATTGCAGCTATTATCATAAATGAAAAGAGTTGCATTTCGGTCGTCCATTTTGCCAGCGCTACAGTGCGGCGGCAACAATGTGACGTAGTTATAACCTACAACGTAGTAATTAGCCGCTACCACAGCTGCGGTAAGCAATCCAACAGCTGATACTGTCGCGCGATCTACTATACGTCATGTACCATACAACTGCAAATGGTACCTAACTACGTATTATACCAAATTAAGTAGGAGGATCCGCGTTTCCATGCGTGTATCAGCCCTTTGTAGCCACGGTAGTAATTTAATGCTACGTTTCACCAGTACATACTGATTCGCAAACTTTGTAAGTAATATATTCATCCTTGCATAACTACGTGCGTTCCGTAAAGCAGTCCGAGTTGTTTTTTGTAATGTGAGTTTTCTGAGATTTTACACCAGACATAAAATCTCACATTTGAATACCAAGAAATGAACAAAACAAAACTGTTAGTAAGCACAGACTATCTATAGGTATGTTTTGTTTTGAACAATCTTTACTTTGTCCCGATTAATTACATACACCTGGAAGTAAATAATCTTAAGAATATAAAACTAACCCAAAATAATATAATTGAAGATTGAAATATCTTGATTGATTGAAGTACCTAAGTATTTATTAAAAGCAATTTAAATGCGTCATTTAATTTGATAACTAATAAATAATAATTGATAACTAATTGAGTGACACATTTGAACACTTTTATTAAAATAAATAATATTAACGTAAATCACTTATTTATATAAATAAAACATGAAATGGTTGTTTACTTTCATATCACAACTAAATTGGAACAGGACATAACTTATCTAAATTATAACGATAATTAGGTGGTTATAACTGTAATGAAATCGAATTAAACTAAGGATACGTATTTAGGCGACAAACTTCATGTATTGGTCAACATGCAGAGGCATACGTGATGCGTATAATAACATAGCAACAGAGTTCTGCAACGAAACATTGCATGTCGATTCAAGGAGCCCTAGGCTATATTTATAAAGAGGGGACCGTCTGGCTGTGACGCGGCACGAACGCGTTATAAGTGGGCTTAAATGATCATAATACAATGACCCAATATATAAAAGATAAAAGTCGTGATCATTGTTTTAAACGAAAACAAAAGTACTGCTATATAAATGTCTAAATTACTAGTTACGTTTATTAAATTCACCAAAAATATACAATGGTACTATACCGACTACCGTCTTTAAGATCTGGTTTTGTCGGAAACGCGTCTGCTAAGCATGTTCTGGGTTCGATACTCGTCAGTGTTATTTTGAATTTCCATTAGGTAAAATAATTGTTAGTAGCAAGCCGGACTAGGCTTGTGCTCGGCCAAAGACAATAGGCTCGCATCGTATTACAATACGGCCGACGGTTCCAAGCCGCGTTGAATTTAGGCTTAGGCGAAGACGAAATTCTGCGAATGGATACATAACAGTCGCGCACTGAGCGACATACCGCCATTTTGTACTCAAAAAGAAGCTATCTGCGCAGCCATCTGCGCAAGCTTTACCCGGCCTTGATCCAACACCCGTATATGGTAAAATGGTACTATAGTATACACGTTTCTATTCATTCGGGGAGTAAGTAAAAGCATCGTGTTACATATGTCATGTTTACTAATACTACATAACATATTTTATTTAACTTACCGAGACGCGTGGTCCGGTGATGAGAACCTCAGTACGGCGGTTGGGGCGGTCACTTGCACGACCCGTCCGCCACACTTCTTGGCTAAATGTCGGAGCCGAATAGACACGAGCTCCGACGGCTGGTAGATAGGCAAGTTAGTTACTTCCACCTCACAGGATGTTTCATCTTCGCCTTTTGAAACCTGCATAGGATTTATCTATTATTATACTATACAAGATTTATCTCGAAACTATATTTCTGGTTACTTAGATTCGACTGTATTTGAAACGCTTATGTTTGCCGCTTCAGGAAATACATGCGTGATTCTTTATATTATGTCTTAGATAAACCTCAATGAAAAACACTGATATTTTTATATGTAATACAGACAAATTAATGTGATTTGCTTAATTTACGTAACATAGTGTCCATATCTTATCAAACCAAACTGTAGACACTGCATCACTGCCCACAGTAAAACATTGGCACATAATTTGTGATTACTTTTAAATTTCTTTCTAAGTGATAAAGGTTCATGTTATTTAAATCTTATAATTATTAACAATAGTGTGAATGTAGGTATGTTTACCTTTCGAGGTAGAGTAGAAGCAATTTCATCAAAACAGTAATGAGACGAGGCACATGCAATTAAAGCTGCTGACGTATTCTTTTTGTGCACCAATATCACTTCCATATTTTTCCTGACAAATAAATGACATGATTAAAATAAAAGGTTCTCATGGGTAGTATTAAGGCTAAGGGTAGTATATGGTCGCACAGGTGTGTTAGTGCTATAATGCGACCCGACTCCTTGCACAGAACTGCAATTCTAGAATTAGCAGACGATAAATACGCAGGAGGACCGACGAAATCGTCAGAGTTGCTGGCAACCCATGTTGGCAAGTTCATTGTGGCGTTCTAAGGGGGAGACCTTTATTCAACAGTAGATATTGTGTTCCGGCTGATGATGTTGATAAACGTAGTTGTGTGGAAGGTATTGTAAACGCATTATCGCAATAATGCACCTGTGTGGGGGAGCCTTTATTATTATATGAACAGATTTCATTACATACAAATCAGTCACAAGAAAAGTTAATTAACCCTTTGTTACAGTTGTAAAACTTTAGTTTATATTATTTGTATGGTAGTTTAAGCTTATGTGTGTATTTGATATACTCTTTTAACATACCTGTATCTAAAATCGGACAAATCCGCAGCAAAGTCAATATCTCCTGAGATCAATAGAATGGCGGCAGGTGATGAATGGAGATCACCAAACCTCCTCATACACTGCCTAAGTTTATCATCAGATGCATTCTTCTGTGTCCTACACACATGTATTAAGCTGACCTGTTTAAAAAACAAGTTGTTATAAAAAACCAGGAAATGACAAGACCATTTTTAACATAAATATTTAAAAGTACTTGAATATGAAGAACTGTTGCTTAGCGCTTATTCTTATTTTTTTTAACTTTGTTTTTATAACCTGTATTTTATAGTTTCATATTTACATTTTCTATCATAAATAAATTGGTTATAAAAATAATATTATTTCTAATTATTATTATTAATTAAATGTTCAGTTTATTAACTTGATGTACTTACTTGAGCATCGTTAAGTTCTAACAATCGTGACGTGGCCTCCTTACGTACATCACAAACAACAACAAAATCAGCTTCTCTCCTCCCGTCTCTTACAAACTTAGCTCTAATAGCAGCCACCAGCTCTATGGCGGAACAACCTCGCGGTATCTAAATTACGTACAAAGAAATAAAACATTTAATGAAATCATTAGCCAACTGGAATTCCAGTTTTAATTATTCATAAATTGATACCGAAGTAGACAGAAAAATTATAAAACAATTTTTACCTGGCAATTTTCAATATCCCAGAATATACCGATTGGTATGTTTGTCTGTCTTTGTTTATGGTGGCGATATCGAGACCTCATTCTGGTTCTTTCCATTGGTAACATTCCTTCTTCTCTTATAACACCATCAATATCATCTGATGAATCGTCTTCAGCATCTATCAGACAGAAAAAAAATAGCTAGGTAAAATGTATAGTTTTATAGTACCTAATACAGTGATAGTCACTTGAGCTGTATCATATCACTTGTAGCTGGCTGCACTGGTAAGGGGACTCTGATGCAATGGTAACAACAATAACAAAGTAATTCGCACATCCTATTTGCAATTGGTTACTGCCTTAAATTGGATAACTGCTGTTCAATGCAAGCAATTTACAATTGTTTATTATAGCTGTGAATAGGGGAGGCATAAATGCAACTGTGAATATGCTTCAAATCATAATTATCTAGCTATCAAACCAAAGAAAATTTTTATTAAATTCTCATAAAAAGGTTAGTTGAATTTGTTAGAACCTCATTTAGATTAAAAACGATTAAACAAAGATTTTTAACCAGTTAGCATAACCTGGATATGAAACCAAAGACCTTTCTCAACATAATTATGAGACTTATAACAAACAAGAGACTGAGCTGTTGTTATTATCTTCTAAGAATAATTCAAAATATTGCTGTTATTAAATTGTACTAGTTATGAAAGTAACTGTAATAGTTATGAAAGAATATTAAAAATGCACTAAAATGATTGTCTTTGATGTACCAATAATACATAATTCTGTATACAGAACCTTTTTAAAATTAAAAACCAATATTTATAGTGTTTTCCTCATTTAACCTGCCATATTGAAGATGTAAATTACTGATACTAAGAAAATACAGAATCCTGTTGTTTTTTGCTTATTGTAAGTTTACACTATAAAACATTTATTTATAGTTTCAATAATAAAGAGAAATTGGTTCCCTTTAGATCGATCTGTAAACACTTCGAATTTGCATTTCTTCACTAAAGTGTGTACTGTCTGCATATTAGCTGTAAGTTTTTCTGTTGGCTGTGTAATTATATTTTTATGATCATATTGTAACCCATTAAGTAGGTACCTCAAATTATTGTTATCAGGCTATAGTTTAATTTAATCTTACTATATATCATATTTTTTCTATACATAAGTATTTAATTGTCTATTAAGACAGACAAGAAACAACTGATTCCCTTCTACAATAGCAGGTAATAATTAATATTGAACCTGTTTACTGTTAGCATATATGGATCATATATAATTTTCTTACTAATAATGAATCAAATAAAAAATCAATAAACTTTTTATCATTATCTAGTTCTTTTAATTTTAATACTCATTTTCACCTTAGTATAATGTTTCATTCGAATTTATCAATTATCATTTTAATACCCAAAACTTTAGAATGAGTCATCAAATTACACAAGGGACTAACCAATTTACAAATTATTTCATCACAACACATTTGACTTTTAACATTAAGCAACTTTTTTACTTATTCTGATTTTATTTTTACTACTATTTTTGATTTGTGTTAATTAATTTGTATTCCCTGTAGGGGTAAACAGAGCACAATTAATTATATTATTTACCTACTCATGTTTTTCAACAGGGTGAGCCCCTTAAATTAGGTACTATTTAATTAAGATCCTACTTTTGTTTAAAAAATCTGTTTAGTTCTAGCCAGATGCTGGACAAGGTACACTAGGTATCGGACTAAAGCCACATGGCTTCTTGATATTGTAAGAAATAACAAAAGTAAGAAGATATTAAATCTATGTTTATATTATTTTAGAATGTATCACTTGTAATGTAATCTTTAAATACCATAATATTTCTTAAAATCCTAGTATAGACATTATAAGTCAATGACTTATGTTGATTATGCAAGGCAATGTGGCAATATCACTTCTGGTTTTAAATTGACAGGTTTTTTAACAATCTGGTTAACTAAATTAAAACCTATATTGGTAGGTACCAAATCATAACATCTTCGTGACCTATTTAAACAATTTGCTAAGTATGAAAAAGTACCAAAGAATTATGATGTAAAAGTCTTTTGCAATTAAATTTCATGGTAAGGTTTTGACATACATAATTATTATTATATAAACAAGGCTAAAAAGAACACAAGCAATAATTGTGTTAGTGAAATACAATTGAAGTCAGCTGAACAAGATTATGATATAGGTACCTACGCGCAGCTAGAGTAGATAGATGTGTACTTAGTATACAACAACAAACATGGGGGCCATTGTATGATATGCGTAATTCCTACAGAAACGAAACTAGATATAACACCTTAAGTGTTACCTGATTTATCTGGCCTATGACTAAAAACTATTAATTAGGTCCCAAACATGATCTAGACCAAAGCTGTAAAACTTTCACGTAAATTAATTTGATTGTATTTGCATTCAATACGACAACAAACATCGTTCGTTATCTTCCGCGTAGGTACAGCTTCCTTTATTTACTAATTTGTTATCGTCGAGTATGTTTGCTAATCCGAAATAGAACACATCATGGTAATATTATACAACAATATTTTACCTGTAATCCATGGACGGGGCGGTAACGGTATCTTCATAGCAGGACTACACACAGAACTAGCCAGACCTTGAGCCGAATGACTTCTGGTTCCCTTGCAACGGTTTGGACCTAAGTTATCACAATTTGTAGTGGAAATCATCGTGCGCGTATACACAAATTTGTTAGGCGTAATTAGCAATGAACAAAAGTAGTCCAACATATGTTGGGCAAAATAAAACAAAGAAATATTCGCTATCACCGAATATTTACAAAGCGCATTACACGTTTTCTACAGTTAAATAACTAAATTAAATGCTGAAATCTCATAAGAGATTAGCGTCATGAAGTAAAACTATTACATATATAATGTAAAAATAAATCAATCGACCCCTACAACGCCATAAGTAGCTACCACCTTATCATTATCAATAGAATGAAGTAAACTAAGCCAACCACAGAGTGATTGAGAACTTTCGGAAACGGTTGAAGAACGAATGAACATTAACTTTTAGTTTAGTTAATTTTTATAATCTGTTCTTAAACTTAAAGAAGGAAATATTCTTTCAATCATGTTCATGTTTAATAACTAAAAATTTATGATTTAAAATAGAACAATGTATTTTATATAAAATAATTTTATGGTGTATGAGTATTGACTATTTAGATAATAATAATAATTCAATTATACTTATTTTTCTAAAGTTTGTGTTAAAAAGTCATAAACATGATTTTTTAATCGTTTTTTCACCCTATGGTCATGCTAAAATAAACCAAAGGCCATATCGCCTAGTGTTTCATAAAGTTAATCATAATGAATAAAGTTTTTCTAGCCTAGGGGCCGCAACGTTTAGCACTTAGCATTTCAATATATTTAAATTGATTAGTACTTAATTATAATTATACTTTTCCTTCCATACTATTAAAATTAAATATTTCAAAACTAAAATAATTCGATAACAAGTTGCTAATAGCTACACATGTAACTGATGTAACAATAATGTGTTAGCGAAAAGACTTGATTTCAGAAAATAAAAAAAGTAAAAACTGTCAAGTCAACAAGTCAAGTCATTGTCATTGTCATAATCGTGAGTTTGCATTACCGAGCATTTTAGAAATTTAATAATTCTAAAGCTTATTCTTGTTTACTGAATATATATACATTTAGAAGAAAAATCACACCAAGTAATATTTTGATCAATAAGTTCAATCTGCCTGTGAACTAGGTTATTCTTAAAACTGACTATCGTAAACTTGTTTCAGTTCTTTAACAATGTCGACAAACGGCGATATCACTAGTCTAGATGCCAGCGGCAAAATTGTCAAAATGGAAGTAAGTTCATGTTTTAAGTAGGCTTTGGTTTCATTAACATGTATGTACTTAACCAAACAATTAATTTGTTGTACTATGCTGGAGAACCAAGGGTTTTCTACTCTATACATTTAACTGTGTGGCAGAACTTGTGGTAGTAACTACTGTTGCTCTCTATGTTTTGTTAATAACACTGAACTTGTCTGTTTCCTTCGTTATTATACTGTGGCAAATTACTCATACCCTCTTTGTTCTTAAATTATATTTCAGGTTGACTACAGTACCACCTGTGATGAAAAAATACCTATGTGGAAAGCATGGGCATCCAAAGGCAAAGTGCAGGAGGCCATTGATCAGCTATTGGCATTAGAAAAACAAACTAGAACTGTAAGCAAATAAACATACAAACTTTATTGTATCCAGTCAATCTAGTATACGAGTATTTTTTTGTATTTAACAATTGTTGTTTGCTATGTATTAAGTAGAAGGAACTTAGATGTTAAACAAAATCTATTGATTAATAGGTTCTTCATTCTATATCATATTGTGTTTCAGGGAGCTGACATGGCTTCTACTGCAAGGATCTTAGTAGCTATTGTGCAAATATGTTTTGAAGCAAAGAATTGGTCGGCACTCAATGACCAAGTTGTACTTCTGTCCAAAAGAAGGTAAGAATAAATTTAATACATTTAATTTTAATACATTTCCTTGTTGTGTTACATTCTCGAGACAGACCAAACATATGCCTAATCTATAAATCTTGAACATGTAGTGTGCTGGAATTAACCCTATGACATCTAGTGCAATAATCTGATAACTAAGCCATCCAAGCAATTCGATTGTTGAATGAATTTATAACAAACTGCTTTTCCATGAAGTTGATCTTATGTGAAACACAAGAGTAATAAATTACACCATTATTGTAATTTTAAAAGTATTAATCAAATAACAAAAATAGGTATTTTTGTAGATCAGCTCCCTAACCTTGAACTTTTAAAGCTGGACAGTTTATGATATAGAAGTGAGACACCACATTACACTGCAAATAGCAGTGTCTCGCTCCCACATCAAAAACTGTCTTGTTTTATGAGTTCATGGTAAGTGGGTAATTAGTTTCAAATTTTTAATTACATATTGTTCTAAGGTCACAACTCAAGCAAGCTGTAGTGAAAATGGTACAAGAATGTTGCACCTATGTAGACAAAACACCGGATAAAGAAACAAAAATAAAACTAATTGAAACATTAAGATCTATTACCGAGGGTAAAATTTATGTTGAAGTAGAGAGGGCCAGGCTTACACACATCTTGGCCAAGATAAGGGAAGAAGAAGGCAATGCAGCGGAAGCAGCAAAGATCATTCAAGAACTGCAAGTAGAGACTTATGGTTCCATGGACAAGAGAGAGAAGGTCGAGCTAATTTTGGAACAAATGAGACTGTGCCTGAACATCAAAGATTATATCCGCACACAAATTATTTCTAAGAAAATTAACACCAAGTTCTTTGAGGAGGAAGATACTCTGGTATATATTTTGAATGATTATTTAATTTAAAATTATACATATTATTATTGCAATAAATTTTGTTACATTGTGTGTTCAATGTTCAAAATTTTTATTTATATACATATTGGTAGTAAGTGTCTTGTATAAACTTAAGGCTATTTTTAATGACACCTTTTATAATTTCCCTTAACTTTCAGGAACTCAAAGAGAAATTCTACCGGTTAATGATCGCTGTCGACCAACACAACGGCCAGTACCTGTCTGTGTGCCGACACTTCCGTGCGCTCGGCCAATCAGCCGGATCTGACGCACTAATTGGCAGCGTCGTATTCCTAACCTTGGCACCTTATGACAATGAGCAGGCAGACTTAACACACAGAGTCAACGAAGATAAAGATCTGGATAAACTGCCTGAATACAAGTAAGATTTTTTATTTCGGAATCAAATAACAGTTCGCTTGAGTTTTTTTACTCAAAAAACGTCGCCCCACACTAGGAATTTCTCCTGTGTCGGGTGCGTTTTACAAACATGAAATATTACATACACAAACATCCAGACTTGGGACAAACATCTGTGGTTTGCATAATTTTTTTCCCCTTGTGAGAATCGAACCTGCGACCTTTAGCACAGCAGTCCAATCGCTTGCTGCTTCCTACACCCAGGCAGTTACTATTTGTCTTAACATAAAATCTCTGTTTTTGTACAGACAATTGTTGGGCTTGTTTATCAACCCGGAGATCATCAGATGGAACACCCTGTGCACAACATATGAGAAGATGCTTCGCGGCACACCATACTTCGACTCGTCTGATGAGAAGGGTCAGGAGCGTTGGAACGACCTCAAGAACAGAGTTGTTGAACATGTGAGTTACATCAACACCTTTCTTTTTTTGCATTGTGAAATTTCCGTTTTTTTTATAAGGCAACAAACTACTTGGGTTTGCCAGCCATACTTAATCTTTTGCAAGAAACTTTTTTGTTAGGCAAATTGCTTGTTAAGCAACCACTACAAGCCTAAATCATCGTTTTACAAATAACCTAATACAAAATGACTATTTATTTAATAATTGGTGGTTTTATTATAGAACATCCGTATAATGTCGATGTACTACACTCGCATTACTCTGAAGCGCATGAGTGAGCTGCTCGGACTGAGTGAGACTGAGACGGAAGAGGCGCTCAGTCAACTGGTCGTGAGTGGTGTAGTGCGCGCTAAGATCGATCGTCCTGCTGGTGTCGTGCATTTCAGGTATAACTTTACATTTATTGTTACGTTATATAAATGTTTCAAGAGTTGTATGTGTGTTTAAAAATATTTAAATCTTCTATTTATATTGACATTCGTTAATCTCGCTAAAACTCGATAACGGCTGTACCGATTTGGCTAATTTTGGTCTTGAAATATTCGTGGAAGTCTAGGGAAGGTTTAATTAAACGGTACGAATTTCGCAGGGTTAGCTAGTAGTTCATAAAAACTTTCTGAACATTGATCAGCAACCAATGTTCAAAAAGTTTTGTAGTAAATTATTTAGGTTTTTTTAATGTTGATATTTTTACATTAGTGTCCTTGTAGGTTTCCTAGTAAAAACTAACAAAAAAGTGTACTTATATTTTTCGTTGTCGTTACAGTTTGAACATGGACGCATCAGACCGCCTTAACGAGTGGTCAAACAATCTGAACACGTTGATGCAACTCGTGAACAAGACCACTCACCTGATCAACAAAGAAGAATGTGTGCACAAGCATCTACTCGCGACAGCCGAATAAAATATACACTAGAACATTTAATTCTCCGTCAATGAATTTCCTACAGTTTGTATTAAAGTATATTTCACTGTGTGAAATTAGTACCTATATCTATTCTAGTAGATTATTTACTGTTTATTTTTGTGTGAATTCGTTGACGGCTATTTGTAACAATAAAATCTGGAAGCTAATTTAATCTACTATTGTGCATTTTATTTGAAAGCTGTTTAAATTTAATTAAGGTTGGAATAAATACTTAACTCTACTTGTTTCTTTTAATTACGACAAACATGATCACAGAAACACTTAGCACCATGCTGTGTCATAAAATTTTACCTATATCTATATATATAAAATTTTCGTGTCACAGTTTTCGTTCCCATACTCCTCCGAAACGGCTAGACCGATTCTTATGAAATTTTGTGAGCGTATTGAGTAGGTCTGAGAATCGGCCAACATCTATTTTTCATACCACAAAATTCACGCGGACCAAGTCGCGGGCAACAGCTAGTATTCATATAAAATTAAGATAAGTACGGTTTTTTTATTATTTAGTACAGGCATGAATATACAATTTATGGTCACGACACTTATAAATATCCAACAAGCCATCATAAAATGATTTCAATGCATAATACTCGTGTAAGTTTCAGATATAGTTTTACTGTACAATGTGCAGCAACACTTAATTTAATTCGAAGTCCGTTATTTAATAATCCAAGGGGACGATAACCTGTATGAAATACTATAGGCTATCTAGTTCCGACTTGCACAATTATAAAATTATCTGATAAGATTAGCTGCCAGACAGCACTGGCTCAGTTAGTCTGTTGTAATTATCACGTTCGGTTAATTTAAAATTGATATTTACTCTTTACTTGGTGGACTCAAAAGTTGGTATATATTAAAAGTAGCCCAGCGAAAAATTGGTTGGAGGAGCTAGAAGCTTTTTGCTCCCTAACTAGGATCGGTTTGTGATGTTGTGAAAGTTTTCGAAAAATTAACACTTAATTACATTAATAATTTGCTCTAATTTCTACGAACAAAATCTCCCTAGTAACTAATAATAAGAAAAAATACATACCTAAAAATGTTGTGCACTTTTGTATTAACTTTGTTGATTCCCGTGGGCCTGGTACTGCTGTTCAGAGTAGTGAATAAACAAAACAAGCCGCCTGTATGTGGGGTTTATCAACAGAAGAACAAGTTCTATTTGATCAAGTTTGCTGTGATGTACACTATATTACGATTCAGACAGGTATGTAAAACAATAGCTTATTACATATTATTTTAGTTTAGTAGTTAAATTCGTATAAATGTTACCTACGTACTTTGTAGATTTAGTTTTAAAAATATTTTTTGTAATAGAATAGTAAAACTTTTTGCCTTTACTATACATAATTATTATTTCGCAGTATTTTAAAAGAGGTAAGTAGATATGTGGTTTTGTACACTACCAGACAACTTCTATCTATAATAAGGAGAGCCTATAGGTAGAGATTTAACACACAATAAAAGTGTTCTCCTCAAAAAGGTAGGCTGATGATCTTTTGGTTCTTTTATAAGGACTGATCAGAAAAGCCTATCAAACTTTGCCGCTTATCATAAGTTTTATGAACCTTAAAGAAGAGAGCCTATTGCTCGGGCCCTCATTAAAATTTTAAATTTTATTTATTGTAGTTAATGAGTCATGTACGTCGCCAACACGCTGTAGAAGTGGGCAAGAGTTGTGACGGTACGATACACGTGCATTCGCAGGACGTCGCGTTGGAAAACAAATATGACCTTGGAGATAATCTTAAGGTAATACAATAACCATAATGATTGTACTTAAGACACATAAATGAACTTTTCGAATAATGTAATTTTGAAACGTTGCACCTCGGTAGTAGACTGCCAGTAGGTATCCTTAACCGTTTCTTCAAGTGTTTCATACCAGAAATAAGTAAAAATACGGTGCAGTACCGTAATTTTACTTATTTTTGTAGCCCAAACATTTTTTGAGAATAACGAATTTTTGGGTCTAACATGAGTAGTACCTATTCCCTTTTCACGTTAAACAAAATTTACTAGAATTTAATAAATATGTAAAATTATATTTCAGGCTATTGATGCAGTGTATTTCAATGGATTAAATCAAAATGGGGAAGCCGTTATTTGTGGGTTTGCAAGGAGGCTTACAAATGTGGATGCTTTCCTGTACATTAAGGTATGTACCTATAACATTATTATTATCTATATTTATGTGGGCGTAAGAAGTTTGCCTAGAATTAAACTTCCAGGTACCTGCATAGATACTAAAAGGAATAGGTGAAATTCAAATTCCACCAATCATCATCATCTAGAAGACGTCAGCCGCTGCCATAAACTCCATGCTTGGCAAGCAGCTTGGGGATCGCAGTATTGGTAGTAAGTTCAGAAGACGCAGCTACCCATCTTCTTTTAGGATAGGATTTTCCCTTAGTAGCTTCTTTCTATAAACACTGGAGGAAAGGGAGTGATCAATTCTAGGCCGGATACCACTCGGCATATTATGTCACCTACATTAAATGGATTTTTCAATCTACGACCTCTGATTGCAACGTGGATTTTACTACTTATGGTAAACTCATTCTATCCTTCACTTTCTTGCAGTTGAAAGGAGAAGAACTCCTTCTGTCCCCTCACTTACCGGACACATATCAAGTGCAAGACGCTGACGAAACAGGGGAATATAAAATAAAGGGACTCGAAATTGTTAATTTCATACCTATGCGTACTTGGAAGATATATTACAACGGTGAGATGAAGTAAGTAGCAAATCAATACACGTGTGTGACTGATTGCAATCTCCTTGGTAAATATTAGGGTACTGTAATTTTATCACTTTACATTACATAAGTAAGAATGTTGGATGTAAGTAGGTAAGGTAAGATAAGACTGAAAAGAAATAAATAGAAAATAAGTAGCACGCTATCAAATAACGAGGCTAAGTAGGTAAATATGATTCGCATTGTTCGATAAAGATTGGGAGACAGGTGGCAAGTAATTATAAACTAAAGACACAAATCTAAGATTAGGGGTTAGGTAATTCCTACCTATGATTGGTTAGATACCGCTATGCTTGATGATGTAATTCATGCAGTGATATCATGACTCACGGCTAAATTAATTCAATTAGACCCACGTCGCTTAATGGCTAAGTAAGTCTTTAGCAACGAATGTGAAATTGATAAATCCGCATTGATAGGCTTGCTTGAGTTAACCCGCAACCTGGAGCACACAAATCGACAGGTTAAACCTTCAAAAAGACTAAGCTAGGGTGGTGAAGAATGGTCTTCTGTATTTGAATAGCGAACAGCCTATGCTGTGGCGATTATATAGGCTGGTATAATTATTAATATCGATAGTAGAAGTCTAACTCTTAAAGAAAGGGATATTTTGGCCATAATGAGTTAAATATATATATAAATATATATGTAATACGTTTTTTACAGGACCAGAAATAATACAGAGAAAACCCATAACGTGAAAATGGAACTAACATGGAGTGCTGTTTTCTCACCATTCAACTATGATGTACAGATGTCACCAAAAACTTTAGCTAGAGATTTGGCTCAGGAAAAATGGACCAGAGGCCACTTTAAGTTACTTAAAAAGTAAGAAATTACGAAACTTTTAATAGTATATTCATCATAAGCTGGAAGACGTCCACTGTTGAACAAGGTCTCCCCGTAGAAATGGGAGGTGCCATAATCCCCACGCTTGGCGGCTTGGGGATTTGTTAAGTTACAGAAGGTGCTGCTGCCCATTTTCTGTATTTTCTCTTAGAGTCCTCTTAGGATACCCACGGGAGGAAAGAAGATGGTCAATTGTAGGCCGGATACCACTCGGCAAAATACTATTTCATCATAATCAGCCGGTAGACGTCCACTCCACGCGGATGTTATAGACATATTTAACTGTACAATGAGTGAGTTTACAAGGGCCACATACTGTGTAGCATGTAAGATATAATTAGTTAAGTATATTTTAAATTACTTTGTCGCAGTTATAAGATTCTGTAATGGCAAAGAAACATGTGATAAATAAATAAAAAATTGTAAATCTGTTGTATTTTTGTATTGATAGTTATTTATGTTTCAAGATTACATCAAACACATTATGAGCAAATGGGTGTTCTTGAGGGGACCGTCGAAATTGATGGCAAGCAGAGTATTATCGATGTGCCCGCTGTCAGAGATCACAGTTTCGGTAGATATCTTTCCCTAACATTCGACTAAAACAGCAATAAGCTTGATAATTAAAATCTTTTGTGTTATTCTTCACAGGACCGTTCAGAGACTGGAGTACATTCCATCGTTATGTTTATCATTTTATGTTCCTCGATAATGGAGATCGTATGGCTATTGGCACAGTATGTCAACCTGCTATTTTATCGCAGTAAGTATCTTTAAAGTAACAACTCGGGACCATAATCACTAATGCTATAAATGCCTCAAAAATGATTCGAATCTTTTGGGCACCTTACCAGTTGACAGCCATGAGGAAGAATACTGTTATAGGTAAGTATAAGAAGAGTAATATTCGATGCATAATTTTTTGATTTTTTTCTTTAATATTATCTCTTTTTCTTACTTAGAGACAAGACGTGTAAAAACCATTTAAAATAGATTGAAATCATAAAATTTTTGTCTCATCAGCAATAATCTTTTTTTTTTTAAATGTCGTCCCACGCTAGGAATTTCTTGCGTCAAACATGAAACATCACATATAAAAACACCCATACTCGCGACCAACATCTGTGGTTCCCACAAAGGTTTGCCCGTGCGGGAATCGAACCCGCAACCCTTAGCGCAGCAGTCCACTGCGCCAATGAGGTCGTCAATAATATTTATTTAGTAGCTTAGATACAGTTATTAAATACCTTTGTTGTCAACATAATATTTCAGTCTCACCATCGGGTATCTATGCCGACAATCGGACCAAGTTGTAGTGCCGGTAGAGTCCTGTGACTTCCAGTTATATCAGCATGGAGAACACCAGATCCTGCCCAAAGACTATGCGTTCACTTTCAACGCTGGTAAGTTTACTTTCAATAATGATTAGTCTACTTTATGAAGTAAATATTGGTACTGAGTGCGTATAGCCCCGAGTTGAACCTTGGAGTGTTCAACATTTTTGCCCCTTTGACCTGTAATGTAAAAATGAACGTTGCCTTTTCTACAAAAAATCTAACATCTTCATATTGAATTAAAAAAGAAATTACATCTAGATTATAAAATAAAAACATTCTACTTAATTGATGAAATCGAGTAAAACATGTTTTTTAGAAGCCATAAAATCATGACCTTTTCGTTATGTATTTGCAGGAGGTCAATCGTATACAGTTCGTCTGAAAGTAAACGATGAAGATACATTCTACATTGGCAAGTCGAGAGATGCTAAGTTTTATGAACGCTGGTGTACTGTCGATGTGAACGGTGACAAAGGTTGGGCGTGTGTCGAGTGGCAGTATAATAATGTTCAATCAAAGAGTTAGTCATTTGTTTAAATGTTATACAATATATTTAATACTAGCGTAAGTCGATGTAAATGGTTTTGTTATCTTTGTAAATTATTATACCTATATAGGTAGGTATATGTCCTGACATATTCCTTTTCCCGTTGGTCTTAAATCCCTACTACCATTATAAACGCGAAAGTTTGTAAGTATTGATGGATGTTTGTTACTCTTTCACGTAAAAACTACTGAATAGATTTGAAATGAAATTTCATATGGAGGTAGCTGACACCCTGGATTAACACAGGCTACTTTTTATCCCGAAAAAATGTAGCGGGTGACACCGCGGTGTGCAGCTAGTAGAAGATATTTTTTTTAGTTACATAATTATCTAAATACCTAGATTTTACTATATTTTTTTATCTTAGAATGTTTTGTAACACACGGTTTATAAATACATAATTAATGAAGTACCAAGTAATGTTCCTATTTATTCAGTTAATCGTAATGAGGGCTAATTATGTAAATATCTGGACCTAATGACCTCATTAAGAAGTATTTGTTTAAGGTAAATAAAACAATAATTAGCGAGGAAAGTTTACTATATTTAGCATAACATTTGTTTGACTTAAGTAAGTTGTAACTTAAGTATATCTATAAAATATGGACTAGCAATATAATTTACATAATGACAATACAATTATTTCATTAAATGAAAATCATAAACACTCATTTCACACTTAACACTTAACTGCGATAGAATATTTATTATACTACTTTTTATATGTTGTTTGTATACACAATACACATACTTATTGTACTATCGAGACAGTTTTCTTAGATTTCAAAAGTAGGCAATAAATATTCTATCGTACGTATCTCACACAGGGTCTATTTAAACTAAAATCAACAATAATAACTTATTTGTTCTGCTAATTACTATTACAGAATAAATCCTTGTACAAAATAAAAACTGATAGCAATATAACATCTTTGTTTGTCTCTTATACACATTTGATAGTTTAGTGTACAGGCACACTCGTATACAACAATGCCAAAGATATGAGAATTTTATCACGTTTTGAAGTACCTTAACTCCAATACCGAATGTGTATACCAACAATAACATTAGGTATGTAGATATAAAATCCTTATAAAACATTGTACTTTTATTTATCGAACATCATGTGTCATCCAGCCTCGTTCACAACTTTAGTGTCAATAAGTTTAAATCAATAAAATTGGAAACAGAATAAATGTGTGGGTATTATAATTATTTGTGCAATATTAAATTTAGTTCACTACATTATAAACGCTAAAATAAGTATTACACGTAGCAAAAAGCAAGACTAATAATATAATAAATTAATAAAATAGGGGCCAAAACACATAAACGCGTTGCGGTGCCGCGAAACAAAGCGTTCTACGTTCACAGAGGTTTTCCTTGACTAAGGATATCATAAAATCCACCTGCGACAACGCCGATTTCAGTTATGAGTTTCGGCCCTATGACGACGATCAAAAAAGTTTACATAGTCAATAATACGTAAGGTACAGTCCCAAACTCAATTTTACCATAGACAATTTTAGTCTCTTCATAGGAGGGACTAAAACTTCAAATGTAATATTAAACATTGCGTTTGTGATTGTACTTTTTTAGAATAATTTACACATCTTATAATGTAAATTACAATGAAGCCTAGATTTCAGGTTACTTTCCTGAGTTAAATAATATATCAATATGTTACGTACAAGTTATGGAAGACAGACTGATTTACTTAGAATTCCTTAAATCTGGGAATTTTGACTGGTCTAATGAAGAAATTTAATTTGGAGCAATGCGATAAATTGTCTCAAAGTTACATAATAATATTATTAAAGAATTTAAACTTATTGTGCTGCTAATGGCGTTGGTTCAATAGATACAATTCATCCTTGAAGTACCTCGTGGCTTATTATAATTTGGATGTCGATTTACTTAGATAGTCAGACAATTGACAATACAATCTACGTCTAGGCGAACTACACAGTCAAATTTTAATTATCCATCTATCAGACTAACTGTCAAAAAGTTATGAAAAAATAGTTTAAACACACAACTTTTTATTTTATATTTATTTTCACATATAACATCAAATCTGCTACAACATTCTAATATTTTTTTGTTTGTCTCACTTGAATAGACCGGGACACTTTTTATTATAGCTTTAATTAAAAAACGAATATTAGGATTGGTCAGTGAGTAATTTGTTTTATACGAAATACCCGATACTAGTTTGGCAGTATCCTCGACTGGCACCCAAAGAGCTTACCGTAGTCAATTACACGTAATTAATAAACAACGAACGTTGAATACAAATATAGTTAACCACAAATAATTAATTACACTACTAAAACGAATTCAATATCGAAGCTAATAATATAATACTTTTATTACTGGGCCAACAGGTGATTGACCGCCTCATTACCATTAAAGTAACACATTTTAAACTTCATTACGTACCTAAGTACTACAGTATATTAATTATTCAAATAATCACATGACAAAGTTCAAAACTTCAGATGATTCTATTTCAAAATCTCAGTTATCCCATACAAAACGAAGGACGAAATATTGGACGTCACATTACGCCTTAATTGTGCGATAATATTTCGTGAGAATTATTTTTTGTAGTGAGATCTCAGACCACTTTAAACTATCGATATAAAAAAAAATGTTCTGTAGTATTGCGATTCTATAAAGGTAACTGGAATGGACATCAGACTAGACGAATACTAATCACAGCACCTAATTAACATAGTTTTATCAACATTTAGAAATGTTCATAACATCTCATACGACGGTATAACACAGTGACATAAGGCAGGAAATATTTTAATTAAGTACTGTTTTAGAAACCCCACGACAAATACCTACACGTTTACGATAATCATCAAAGCTCACTTTTCTAAACAGGATTTAGAAAATTTAATATACTAGACATCGAAATGATAATTCACTTAAATTTTATTGCTAAGCTATAGCCAAAGTATATTGTTTTGATAAAGCGTAATATCTGAAGTATAGAATATATGCTAAACAATTTAGAGCTAAGTTGGAATTTTAATAAATTACATTTATAAATAATATTAAACAGCTACGTTCACATAAGTATTATTGTTACGAATACTGTTGTATTTCATTATACTGACTAGATTTGTCTTTTCTTTATAGAATGAGCACATTTTACAAAATAAATTAAGCATAATTAAATTCTAATATTATGTAAATCGTCTTTTGTAACATTGCACTCCTGTCCACTTACACTAACTTAGGACGTAATAAATAAATAATAAAAATAAAACATTTTGAAAAGTGTAAATCAATAAATATAACAACAAAAATATAAACCTCTTTGGTAAATTAATACTTTTTAATACAACGGCAAAATAGAGCCATTTGGTCAAGATAAAGTCAATCAAAAATAAACTATAGCATATAAAGTAACGCTTTTGTTGACTTGTCGTATTCTATCTTTATTTGATTATTGTTTTGTTGGGCACAGTAGAAGACAAACATTTGAAACGGTTTAGTATCGAGACGAGAACAGGGAGTGTCTTTTCCAGGAGGATTTGGTCAGTCACTGTTATTGAACATTACATACCGCGGACGTGCCCGGCGCGTGGTCGAGCAGGGCTCTCCGACGCTTGATGCCTTCGAGATACACTTCTCGGTTGAACAAACCCGCGGCTAGGGGCACTCTGTAAATAACATTCGTATTATACTAACGCGTTTACTTGGTTCTTCAGAAACTACTTCTACTTTAGGGTTTATAGAAACTGTAAAGTTTTATTATTCTGTGTTTCTTAAAAGTGATAGAGATGTATGACACTTTTAATGTTCACCAAGTATACGTCCCATGTAATAAGGAGCGAGACTATTGCCATTTTTCTCCTTTGTATCGGCTTGATCCAAATATCACCTGGTAACAGGTCATGCAATAGTTTAGATTGGCTATTCAATTATTAATATGGTAGCGAGATTAAACGTTTAAGTTGCGCCTGACGTAATTTTGTATCATCACTCTATTCGCACCCCATTGGCTGGACAAAAACCGCCGATGCCAACAACTAAAACCTAGAATAATGTTAACTTACACATCAGTCCCCGGTCTCAACATGGTAGAGAACAGTCCCCACACCGGCTTGTGGTCGCTGGTGCACACCGACTGCACAGAGTTGTACGCTAAACACTTGACGCCGGCCATCACCGGCACGGCACTGATGCGCCGCAGTCCTGAAACAACTTATGTGTGAAAACAAACGAGGTTTCATTTAATAAGGTGAAGTACCAGGTTTATAAGTAGTTGATAGAGTTGAAAATTACATGCACATAATTTTTCTAAGGATACATTTATGTTAGGAGAGTAGGTATATTGTGTAGAAGAAATGTGTCTTTGCTATTTAATAAAATGAAATATTAAGTAACGCAAGTTCAGTTAAGTGTAATGGAATAAATAGTTAGGAATATTAGGGTTATCGACTAAAACCTTTTTCTATTAATTCGACTATTTAAGGAGATTTTACTTAAGTCAGTGTGCAAGAATGTGTCTATAAAATGTGAACATACAGAAGATTCAGGCAGGATAGACATTTCAACGAAGGTAACAGACGATAGGAAAGTGATACACTTAACATAATGAAGATGTTTACTTACTCAAATGAACAATTTGACAAATAACGACGGTTAGTAACGAGAATTGAATGCCCAATTTCACGCAAACTGTATGGCTGCTACACTGGAAAATGCTTTGTCTTCGAATCTGTATAAGTCTGATCAATAGAGCCAATAAAAAAATATAATTCTTTTTTGCAAAATGTTGCCACAATCGTCCTACCCGTTCCTTAGGACGTTTTTATGCCTAGTTTTGGAACAAATACCTGTAGGTCGCAATTCTATCAGGCAGGGATTGAACCCACACACTACTACACCAATAGGGTCGTCGCTATTAAAATAAGATTAATCAAATAAAATGCCTAAAAGCGCCTAATAAAAGGTCAATGCTTCTCCATCGCAGCCTTACCTGTTGCTACTCCGTAATAAACTATTGTTCTAGACATTTCTGAACTCTGTATTTCCTTAACTACTGGCTCTTTAAACCAATGCGTGAAGTCCAAAATGAGGGTTAACACAACATCAAGTTAAAATACGAGTAGTTATAAATCCCACATGTTATTAGTTACAATGCAGACCATATTCTTAGGCTTATTTAGAATAAATAGTGTAGTCCAGTCTATTATACAAGTGGAGGGGGCTCGTGTCTAAGAAACAGTCGCACGCGCCGAACAAATTAGGTTTCACGGCGCTAGTCGTGGTATGGAGGGATAACCACAGAGCCTGAAGCACGGAGGGATCTCGATATGTGTAAAACGGTCACCCATCACAACACGGCCGCGGTGAGCACAGCTTAACCTCGTAGATCAACTGACCTACGTGAGAGTTATAGCCACGAGCCCCTCAATGTAGTGGTGGAAAATGAGGGGTATAATGGACATTTCAACACACCTGAAAACGCCGACGTAGAGGTGGCCGTCATAGACCTCGCTTTGTACAGTATTCTGTCTGTGTAGGCCGGCGCCCTTTGCTTGCTCGACGTGTCGAATTGTTGGCTGCCAGGGTCGTACTGCAAACAAATACGTTATGGACATTTTAAATTTCATTGACCTACTTTGATCCAAGAAAGGAGCTTAAGCTACCTTAAAAAGTTTACTCTATAGCAATAAAAAATGTCAAAATCTATTTTTGTAAAAAACTACTCCTTGCTATGCTTCAGCTTACGCCAGTTACTGTTTGTTTATCTGTTAGCTACGAAACATATCCACTGAATCTACCTTAATAAAATGTTATATAGAGATAGCTTGCGTATAGGACGTAAGCTAAGTACATTTCTCTCACGTAAATGGATCAATCTCGCCATAGTACTATCAATCCCAAAAAAAAATGGTAAAACTGTATTTAATATTACGTGGAATAAGTATGATAGGCGTTTTAATGAGTTACTTATTATTAACTACTAATTAGTAACAACATACCTTGTACGTCGGCGGAAATGTAATAGGTGCTTCTCTAAAGTCCCTGAAGGCGGCGCCATCTTCTAGCACGGCGGTCAACTGGTCTGCGTGCAGGAGTCCGTGCGGCAAATGGTGCGGCAGCGGGAACTAAACAGATACAAATGTTTTAATTTCATGAGAACCAATTACAGGCACTTATGAAACGTCAAAATACTGTATCGGTTGCAAAAATGTCATTTGTATAGAGAACTTTTAAAAACTTACATATAACAATATTGTAAGAATAAAAAAGCTTTATGATATACCGATGCGACAAAAATGTTACAACGAATGTTAAATAGACTACTTAGAAAAAAATCCATAAAGCTACATTGAGGTAGGTATATAACGCAGCAGTCTAATCAGTATTCACTCTATATCGAAACCCTGTGAAAAAGTTTATTACAAGTTATCACGTGGTTGCATTATGTTGCATTATATGGGCTAACAAATGTATTATTTAATAGAAAATCATACTTGTGTTTGCTCAATCCACCGTAACACGGCAGCTCTAGGCTCCCCCAATCTGAAGTTAAGATCGCCACACCAAAACACATAATCGAAATTATTGGTGACATCTGAAACAAAAGAATGGTAAGTAATATATCGACGGTTCCTACGTACATAAGGTCAAGTCAAAAACCGACGTTTACAGGAGAGCGTAATTTGTGTTCAACACGCCCTAGAAATAATTCTATGACCAATAATAAATATTTTCTTTCTACAATATTTTAACCGTTTTAAGAGCTTTATAATGCTATTTACATATATTTTATTTTTTTACGTTTTCTTGAAAAAACTGATAGATGACCGTTTCTACGCCGATAATAAAATAGAAGTATGTCAGTCATGTCTATGATACCTTTTTATACGCAGGAAACAAAAAAACAGTGTCTGATATAGAAATTAAATAAAATGTTTTATGAAAATGTAGGATTATGTTACCATTTTTAAATAAATACGTTAAACATCCTGAAATCGTCACCTATGGATATAAAAAGTACTTCAATGAAGACATATCACTTTATACGTGGTTTTCGTCATTCGGGGTAGGACTATAGTTTTTGTAATGTAAATAAAGACATGTCTTTTAAAATTATCAGGTTTGTTTTTTATAATAATTAAACAAGGTTTATAAATTCAAAATTATTATTTAATTGTTTATTTATTATCAAAAAACAATCTTCTTAGCATCTAATTAATAGGTATCTATAGACTCACTGAAGTAGGAACTAAACATAAAAAATCACTGTTGTCTAATATTAGTAATTAAAAATTAAAATTTTAAGCATGTGCCTCAGCCTAACCATCTCTAGCAATGCAATTGGTACCTAGTATTTAATTATAATCACAGTTTTATTACATAGGTACCTCAGCTAAATTAACTACTTATCGACTTAATTAGTAAAATTTAATAATCATCACAGCATTGTTTGAGTATGTGCCTTATCTTTAATACCAAGTCTTTATATTTAACTTCAGTGATAGAAATAGGATTATTATATACCTTCTCTAGAATTAGTTCTTGTTCTTTCTTTTTCCTCCCTCTAGTCAATTTCAAATGATTGCTACAGTTTGTACAGAAAAGTCGTACTTAAATTCTATTATGTCTGGATTGTGCCCTTGCACTATTACTTCTCTTACGTTTTTCCAAGAAATTTTCTCTGAATTTGTATCTTTTGCCCAGTTTTTACTATGCAGCCAAGCTTTAAAATCCAAGACCAAGTCTTGGTCTACTTCTACAACTGTATATGGCGGACTATTCTGTTTAGCCCAACGAACCAGTGTGTACCATTCATCTGGTGTGTAAATTAGTTTATTTTTTGCTGTTCGCTCTATTAATGCGTGAACGCTATCCGCCTCATTTTGGGTGTGGCCCTTTTCTAGGAATCGATGGGACACATTTACCTTAAATCTATCGCTCGCATATAAGTACATTAAAAAAACAATGCGATTGCGGTTCTGACCAGCACAGTTGTCTGACCAGAATCTAAAATCTTTGACTCCAGCTTTAACCTTGTTGTCAACGAAAGAAAATAAACAACTAGCCACTTCATTGGCGCCACGTTTAGCAACTGTTTTAACATTATTAAGCGTTTAATGTATACTTATTTGAATTACTACTTACCCTCATTAGCTTTATCGATATAATTAATTAAATCTTGTGCTTCAGAAAAGCACATAACATTGTTTTTGGAGTTTGCAATATCCACCAATAACTTTGATCTGCTGGTATTCATGTTTTATAGTAGGTATTGTTGGAGGTAATATGAGTACTTATAACTAAATAACACACCACTAAATCTAAACTGTATCAAAACATTACATTTTTTCATCGCACAAACGACTTGTCTTGTTCGGGGAACTCCCGTAAATGGCGATAAGTCTGACAAGACCGCGTTCGCACCGAGTGGCACGCATTTTAAAACACCGTACAAAAAGATATGTTATAGATGTCCGCATCTACGACACATAATCGTTGTATTTATAATACTTGTTCTTTTATACGATTCTTAAAACAAGTTAAATAAATAAAATTAAAAAAAAATCAAATGTCAGTATGTGCGCTAAGATAATCTAAAGCCAATGATACAATAAAAAAAAAATGCCATTTTCGACATGACTTTATATACGTAGGGACCGTCGATATGTATATGGAATAGCCCAGAATGATGAAGTTTTGGAAAAAATTGCGATTTTCTGTTTTCTAAATTATTTTTCTACCCAAACAAGATTGAATGTACTTTAAAATTCGTAATAATAACGAAGAAGATCTCTTTACTTCTTTTTTCAAATAATTAAAAAAATAATTCCTCATCCGTACATAATATTTTTGATTTAAATTTATAACGTAAAAACTGATAATGTTTATTATGACGTCAAGATTTTTAAAGTCAACAGAGTTATCTGAAGGAAATTGATACCTTATCACTAAAATTGTTTACTCTGTTTTGCGGAAGGCATGTGATTAATTTGTACCTTCTACAGATATTGAGTAAATCTAGGTAGAACTACTTATGTAGGAATTTTGTGTATAAATCTAAAGGATCTTTTAATTACTATTAACAATAGACTATCTAAATCCCCTGAGTCATTTAATAAAGTAATTTCATGGTTGACCTCCAGTCTAATTAATGCTGCCATTTTAATTGTTGTTTTCCTTAACGAAAGGATTTTGTCATAGGACTACAATTAATTAATACAAATACTTACGATTTTTTTAATACTACTGATGGCAAATTGTTTTGCCATAGGAAGATAACCATTATTATATTAGCATATATAACTTAAAGGGAAATGGTAGTAGAAAAAAGTCCTCACCTTTACTTTTATGCCTGCATGGAAGATTCTTTGGCAAATCAATAGACCTGATTATCCTTTTGATATCAGACACTCGTTCCTTCACCTTCTCCTGGTGTGCAGTCAAATGTGCCGTAACAAACAAAAACGTGGACCCAAATAATGCAAAGGATATCGCTACAGCACCTTTCGTACGGAACGCTGTACCAGGTCTAACAGACAGACTTGCGTCTTCAGGGAGAGAACAGAACCATATTAAGTCTCTTCTTATAAATATCATTAAGTGAATTGTACCTGAAATGAGATATGTTAGTGATTACATTATAGGTAAGAAACAGAAGTGACCAAGACCCTATTTTTAAAGGATTTTCTTTATATAAATCTTACCTAGATAATAAGAATGTAAGAGTAGATGAGATGGTCCCAGTACTTCTTGTATAGTAATCTCCCATTCTGAACGTTCAGAATACGATTCCTGTGTGCCAATAGCAAATATGTCTGGCACATGTGTTACTTGATTGGGAAATATGAAATCAGCTAATTCTCTGTAAAAATAAAATATAATATGTCTTCAATTTATAATGTTTGTAAATTATTAATTACTACCTATTTAATTATTTTAATCTAAATAAGGACACATGTTTAAGTGTGTGTATAAATATGATATATTTATCACACCTAATTATGAAGCATGTAATTATGCATGCACAAAAGTATTTTGCAAAGAATATTTACTTGGGTGGTGGCTGTCCATTCATATTCCATGTGCCAACAAAGATTCTCACTTCTCTATCTGGAAAAACATGCTCTAATTCAGCAGCTCCCAATAGAGAATGAGAAGCTAAACGCCCATAGAGATAGTTCCTGAAAAAAAATACTAATTTAATGTTGTTTTATTTAAATAAAAATACCAAATACATTTTAGGTATAACAATCACAACCGATCACCAAGCAGAAATTTTTAATTGTCCACAGAAAAATTTAACATAGCAGGAAAGTGTATGAACATTTAGAGGTATAACATTGTCCACAGAAGAATGTAACATAACAGGAAAATGTATGTAGAGGTATTATAATTATGATCACTACAAAAAAACATGAATGATGATTAACCTTTCTCGAGCCTCCTGAGTGGGAATGAGACGCAGGACTTGTGCAGCAAGCAGCGAGTTTCGAGCTAAGCTGTCGGTGCTTCCCGCACGTGAAGCTGACCGTGTTATAGTCGACTTGGTCCTAGTGCAGACAATTACAAAATAAAACAGGAAGGTTTCCAACACCAATACAGAAGATATATATGCAAGAACACATTAATAATTAAAATTGTTAAACCTTACCTTCTTTTTCGGTCTAAGGAGCTACTTCTATCACTCTCAGGTGAAGATGCACGGTACAGGGGCTTAGTTTCATTAGATATTAAATGATCAGCTGATAATCTTTTAACAAATAATTTACTCTTTGGTTTAATGCCCTCAAATGAACCTGAATGTTCAAAACACTTTTTGATATCATCACTTTTAGGGAATTTTACGGTAGCTTTTGGAATTTCTTCGGATTTAGTTTGGGAGCATATAGTTTGATCACTTATACTATTTGAATTGTTCTCAGGACTTCCCGGCATTGAGCGTGCTTCCAGTTTCGATATTTGGTTATCAACTAGGCTTTTCGGTCGGGACCGCCTAAAGAACGTTCGACAACACTTCGGATTACTTTCGTCTTCATTGTGGGCAGAGTCCACTACATGACTTACGTTGTTACAGAGAGGTTCCACGGACGAATTTTGCTGATTCGGGGCTTCAAAACTATGATCAGCATTATACGCACTTGCAGCTAGGAAAGGATCAGCGGGAGAGATAGGCCGAGAGGCAGAGTGGGTGAATTCATCGTTGGAGTCTGTATCGACGAAGCAACCAACTTTTGGCGATTTTTTAACAAACAGACGTTTTCGAAGTGATAATTTTTGTTTCGCTTTTGTAGGAGAAGTTGTCATGTTTGGTTTTAAACCAGAGGAGCTATTAATTTATGTTACTAATTACATTTTTACTGAATATAGACAACATAACCTATTACGTTTCTAAAACTGACATTTTGCGTTAAGGAAACTGTCAAAATCTTAAAGAAACGTTCATATTTAGTTTGCAGATATTAAAGTACTATAATAAATAATCTCATTTGCAATATGCACGTACCTAGTAATGATAATATAACTAAATAATATCAATCAATCCTGATAAACACATTCTAAAAAAATATTTTTATGCTTCAGTGATGTTGTCATGACAACAAAATTGAAACATTACACCCCATCACACCGTTTACAAGTATCAACAGAATATTATAAATGAATTCCAAACAATGTATTCAACACATTTTTTTCTGACTTAAAATAGAAAAATTATTTAACTTAAAAATAATTTGTACCTTCCTTATTTTTAAAAATATTGTAGATTTTTAATAAATAAATGTTCAATTTATTTAGGATGAAAACACTGCCCAGGTCAAACATTTATATAATATAGAGGTTGCATGTATACATAATGATACCCTCATTACCACAGTTATAGGTCCTTATGTAATAGGAGGCAAGTCTATTGCCATCAACCGGAAACAAATTCAGACTACTTTCTGGTACTGAGGATAACGAAATCGAGGCCTATTTAAGTACATGGAGCTATAGGTATAAATACAACATGTCCCCCTGTACCCCCCGACGCAAGGTTCTTAGTTACTGTAAGTTCTTGATTAGATAAGAAGCTTGTTCCACCCCAGGAAGAAAAAAGATCATGAAGATTTACCCAGGACAAAAATAAAAAAGTGTTTGTATACAGGCTTATATATTTTTAGATCCAACTGGAGGGTATATGATTAATCAAATTGGCATCGTTATACTTTGAAAGGGATTCATTCAAATTACAATAATTGGATTAGAACAATACTGAAGATACAGACTACTAGGCTTATTTGAAAATTAGCCGCTCCACCAGTTCCCGGGACAAGAAGATTTAATCCATTGTACTCTGGTCTTGGCGATAAGTTTGCTCCACCGACTGATTGTATGCCGTTTCCTGAAAGTTCAATGAAATATTGTATAGCCGGTATGGTTACGTATATTATAATACTTAATTTAAAGAAAAATCGTCACCCCGCACTAAGAATTTATCCTGTATCGTGGGTGCGCACACAAGCATGAAATATCATACACACAAACACTGGGTCAAACATCTGCGGATCGCACAACATTTTGTCCGGCGCAGGAATCAAAGCCGCAATCATCAGCGCAGCAGTCCAATCGCTTAGCCACTGCGCCAATCAAGTCGTTAAAACTAATAATACTTACTAAATACTATGAGTTCGGATTTGATTTTCATCTATCATTTACGCTGGCTTAAGCAAGATGTGACAAGGGCATTTTTCATTGCCATTTTACTGGAAAAGCTTGTGCAAATAGCCGCATACAGACGTCGATCAAGTGCGTTAAGCTTCGACTGCCATTAGTATGAAAAGGGGCATCGGAAAGCATGGTACGGTGATCCGTCGACCTTTGCCAGGTACTTTACGAAGTCAGAAAAATACCTGCAGAAGAATTAATAATAAAAAAATAATACTGACCTATATTACAAAGGCTAGATGTACAAGCTCTATAAAATGTCCTGAAGGTCTGATCTGTGACTACGTGGTTCAAAAAATCAGGGCTGCTCTCACAGCCTCTGGTAAAACTGGCCACTACGTTAGCTGGATCCTGAAAGAACAAATTGTATAATTAAACCTACATAAAGTTCTAATTAGTTATTATTCTTTATTGTAACAAACGCCTGTATTGTATTCCCCCAATATAGGCCAAGGCTAAGGAGTATAGTAAGTACCTACGATTATATTAAGTCAGTTTTGTTTAGGTCCACATGTAGTAGGGGCGAGCCTATAGTAATTAATCTGGCACAAATCCAGACTCACTGCTACTACAGAGCGATTATAAAAACCTAATAACACTTTGCCCAACTCTGAAATTAAACCCGTGACCTGACTTGTAGCAGTCGTGTTTGACCACTAGACCAACGAAGCAGTCAAATATGTATCAACATCAAACAATCACAAATATAATGGGTTGTGAAAGAATATACTTACAAGCAACTCTTGCCTCAATATGGTACAATATGCATGTGGACAATCAACAACACGAGTGTCATTTGTTATTGTGAGACATGACGAGTCCGAGTCCACTGATGAGAAGCCGCATGCGTAGCATTGTAGTTGTCCTAAAATTATGGTCATCATATATTTTAACTTTTAAGTCTTATTTAGAGTAATATTTTTTCTCTGAAAATAAGTAATCACATTTTTTTTTGGGAATGCCTGACATACCAAACAACCATCAAGAAACGTGTGAGTATCGTGTCTTCCTACTTAGGTACTAATCTCAAAGAGAAAATTTAAAGCTTGTTGACATACAAGGTTTACAGGGGTTTACTCACTCAAATTCTAAAAAACAATTAGGTAGATATAATAATCTAATAATTAGGAAAATTATACGCCTAACGACTAACCTATTACTATGTATACCTACATACCTACTAGGTACTGAGTATAGGTTCCTACCAAATGAAATATGAATTTGCTTCCTTACCTACAGTTACACCAAAGACACAAAAAAGCACAACCAACACTATTTTGAGATCCATTTTGTGTCGCAAACAAACATTCTTTGTCACTGAATGGTTACAATTATATCGTGATTTTTGATTACTCATTATCAGAATCGATAAACACTGTTAACTTGGTATCTTATCGATTCATATTTATAATTCGTGTTATACAGATCGTTATCGAGAACTTCATTTCCTTTGAAGGGAACAGACAGGCAACCAATATGGATCGTTTACAGATAAAACCTGTGCTCTGGTACAGCTTTCCCTAATTTAAAGTTAGACTTGTAAGGTTAATCTCTGAAGTGAAATGTATCCTTAGCCTAGATAGATTTTCAAATTTATTTTCTTTTATTAAGTACTATTTAGTACTAGATACAGAAGACCTTGTACTCATAACATTTAGATAGGTATTGTAAATTGTATATGTATGTACTTAGTTCTGTTTTTATTATTACACTTAAACCTAAATAAGGTTCCTTTTACATTGTTGTATTTAAGCTGCCTATAGGTATCACTTTTTGCGCAGGCGCATAACAGCAGTTATGCCTCCTATATTAGTTACAATTGCGCCAAGTGCGCCAAACGATAAACAAATTTTCTTAGTGATGAAAAGAAAAACTGTATTTTACATTTTAGATTACCTGCGATGCCTATCACGTGCAATAGACATGTAAATAATTCATGTTTACCTGTCCGGGAACCCGGTTTGCCGCGCCACAGATGGCTAGGGCAGTGGCCGGTGTTTATCTTAATTGCTATTTCACTGGCCGTACATCACTCGCCGAGAGATCCAGCCGACTGTGAGTAATCGATTCCCAGGTAATTACCGGTTCTACAGCCCGATAACGGAGCAGTAATGTAGGTGCGACAGACTGCCTGGCTACCATGGAAATGTTATGGCTAGACTAGGTTACCACTAGAGAGAAGTACCCTACAATTTGAGGTTTCAAATGTATTTTACTTAAAAACAAAAGCATAAAGTAATTCTAGCATTTGAGTCTTACAAAGCATTTATTGGCAGCTAACGTGACAGTATTTTTAAAGCTACGAAGCGATAATTAAACATGTATATTACGGGCATTGCAAATTATACAGTATTTATGTTATTCCTGTGCATTCGCTTATGAACAAGAAGCTCGATAACAAACAACACTAAAGCTAAAATCATCCCGTAGAGTAACATGAGTAGCACCGGGTAAAAGTCCACCATATTGACTGAGCCGAAGATCCCGCCCATCGAGGAACAAACTGGTTTCTTCGCGTATATTAAATTGTTTTCCCTATCACTCACACCGTGCTCTTGAATCCTCATGTACCTGAAATAAAAAATCAAACGAGTTTCATGTGGTGTAGTTGAGCCGGTTTATATAACCACTAGAATCTGACTTTGCCCGCATATTTTTTGCGGCTTTCCCACCCAGAATGAAGAATACTTTATGTCCTTCTGTTTTGGCAGAGTAACGTAATAGGAAGCTAGAGGGACAGTAGAACAAAGATCTACATTTTGTGTTAATTGGTTCGTTAACTTGTCCATTTTAATGATTTTATTTATTTATACAATTTCCAGGCACTTACGAATGTAAACACTCTGGGTTCCCATTTTAAGTGTAATTCCAATGACCAAAAACGGGCTAGAAATTTTACAAATATCACGTGTTATAAATGTGCGTAGGTACTTAGTTAGAATTGTGTATTCAAAATGTTTTTATTTCATGAAAACCAACACGCAACACGCTACAGGCGCTTATGAAACGTTAAGATGCTAGTTGCACGGTCCCAAAAATGTCATTCCTATGGAGAAAATCCGGCAAGAAACTCCAAAATTCAAATACATAATTTATTAATTTACATGTATACCTCGTTACCTAATCAGACATCCATCTTTTTTCTTATCAATTTGTTATTTACCCGATTTTAAACAATTCGCTATAAGATGAGTTCTTACGGCAACACAACCATGGATTGTTGTCTTGAATGAAATCAATTTCTTGGAGTCCACATTTTTCATGCTCTTGGAATAATGATGCCATTATTCTGTATCCAGTGCCTATGTTCATATTGAATGCAAATGGTCTCTGTGGATACAAATAGCAATATGTAAAGAACTGTAATTAATAAGTAGGATACATTTTGAATTAAGTAAGCTACTCATATTAATATATTATGTTACCGTCTGCATCCGCTTCACGCCTTCTACGGGGCTCAAAAAATTTGGTATTTGGCCTTTGGGTGCTACTTTCGTTTCGTAAATTGCTTTAATCAAAGGATCCTGTGAGATATAGTTTGGCTGAAAAACATTTAGCGATTTAGTCAATAAAGTAATATCCAAGTTAAAAATTGAGATATTTTAGGTAATTACCGAAAAATAATATCTGTTGTACGCAACATCTTCCACTCCAAGCTCGAGTTTTGAATTCAGTAAATCAGACAGAGTTCGTATTTGGTTTGAAGTAGATTGAAGTAATGCAACGATATTAGCCGAGTATGATGTGTAGATAAAGAGGAATGCTAAAAACATAATGAACATTACGAAGCGCCCGAGTGTGCCTGCAAAGGTAAATGTATAAGATTGATATTTCAGAAATTAAGAAATGTTTGTATTACTCCTATGCGAACGGATTATACGTCACCTTTTAACTCATTAGAGCTTCCTTGCTGAGAAACAGCACTCAAAACAAAAATTGTAATATCACTCCACGTTGGTGGCAAGCATGTTTGGTCCATTATTTTCTAAAAACAATTTTATCAATTGAAAACTCAAATATTCACTTTTAACCCTAGGATATTTAATCTTACCTTACCTCATTATAGTCCTTGTACTTCTTTACATCCCATTTCGTGCTGATATACAATATGAATATCAGAATAATAACAAACACTCCAGCACAGTACCACACATTCGTTGTAAAAGCCAACAGGTACAAATTGTTCTGATACGAAAGAGGTGGCTGTCTAAACACAAATTTTGCCGTTGACGGATTCGGCTGAGTCAGGTATTCTAGAACTTGTTTTCGGTCTTTTGTTATGAATGTCACGGTTCCTGGTAAAGTATAAAGAACAATAATAAAATCCAATTGATTAGCAATTTTGCAGTGGAGGGTTTAAATAATAGTATGAGAATGCTTGCTTGGCTCTCTATATATGTAGATAGAGAGCCTATTGGCACATTATCATAATCACAAATAGCGGCAAGATGTACTTTGCGGCCATTTGTGATTAAAAATGTGATGTGTCACGTCAGCCTATTGCAGCCCAATGGTGGGCGTAGGCCTCCCGTTACGTTAATACGTACGTTCTGCGTTAATACTATGCTCAAAATATTGGCCTCTAATTAAATATCTATGTAATATTGTAAATCTGAATAATAATTACCACACAATTCCGCTCTTTTTAAGTTTATCTCTCCGATCATGCCATTCCAAGAATTATTGATAAAATAGCCCCAAGTATCGGCAAAAACAAGATTAATTGTTGCATTCAAAAATTCATAAAGGGGCTTAACATTGCGAAAAGACATCTTGGAAATTGTATCTACGTAGATGTCGCTGGAAAATTTGTAAATATTAACAAAGCACTCACTTGAGGATCTAAGTAGGTAGCGATTAGTTACCTCAAAAAATTATGAAATTTGGCAAGAATCATCGTCCAAAGTTTACAATTCTAGATAAACGGGAAGTTTTGAGAGTGAAAATTGTAAAAATAAGCAACGTAGGTAATTGGTCGTATCTTTTGATTGCGTTAACTTAGAAGATATATTTTTTAGCAGACTCAAGTATTTGATATTAATTTCAACTTTATATCTATAGACAGACGGACAACAAAGTGATCCTATGAGGGTACCGCTTTTCCTTTTGAGGTAAGGAAAAATTATGTTTTCAAAACTGTCGAAGCTTCTGCATAAGCCGACTCATACCTAAATCCAAGCAAATTTGTTTTTGTTTTATTATCCGAAATAACGATAGCAGTATTTAAAGGTTCCCCTTTGAAGTCTTTTCGCTTTAATACATTCGATATACGGTCATCTTTTGTTTTATTGAGTCCATGATCCAGTGACCATGTTCCGTAGGGCTCTATATTTAATTCCGTCCGAGGAGTTATTTTGTATACTGTAAAAATAATTAGGTTATAATCAATGGATTAATTTAAAGAGAAAATGTATTTTATTATCAAAATAAACGTTATCTCACTTGTATGTAATACAATGTCCTTGTCTTCCATTTCTTGAGCAACAATGACTTCTGAATCAAGCAAAATATTTACATTTTCTAATTCGTTTAATATGGCACTATTTTCCTCAATTTTGTGTATAGGTTTGCCTATAATTAGCCATCTGTAGGTCTTGCTAAATAATTTCTCTGTTGCAGCCTTAAATAAATTATTAAAGGTATTAAACAAACATTAATTTAACCCAATAAAAAAACTATCCACAAATAAAAATTACCTGCTTCAGGAAAGAATGATTATCTTCACAATGCATGTCCATTAGAAAAAAAATATGATTATTTGGATCCGAATTGTTTATGGTTTCGTTTTTCGCCAAAAATCGTATATTTTTTGGTATTTCCAAACTTGAAAATCTTTTTGCTAACTTCACTTTATCAGCTAAAATAAATGAAATACTTTAAACAAACTACCATAGCGTCTTCTTCGGTCATTTCTCAGTATCTACTTACACAATGTCCAGCAAACTTTTGCTACTATAACCGTAGGCTTGTTATACGATTCGATGACATCAGTGATCATTTTCAAATCATTATTTTGGGGAAATATTGAAAGACAACATTTTAAACAGAACAATATTGTAATAGACACGGCAATATTCATTTTGAGGACGTTCGTATCAACTGTAGCATAAACCAACCGCGTCTAATTCTACTATCGTGCATTAGAAACTATATGCGTGCCTATAATTACTTTCATGCGGTAATTGTTTAGCTTCCTTCGATAATTGGGTTGAATACACAGTCAGCATGTTAATCATAAGGGTGGTCCCACCACTTAAGTGTTTATTGAAATTATTGTTCATGTTTCATTGTCAACATGAGTTGAGCTTTAATTACCTACCATTTAATAGTTCTTAATCACATATAACCGCAGCTTTTAAATTTAAAAGAAAGCTAAAAGACCTCCTTTTTAAAAAGACAAGAATGACAAGAAAATTGTTCACTATTTAAAATGATAGTACTTAATATAATTTAAAAAAATATAAGACTAGTATGATATAATATGAAATGTATGAATAATGATAATTAATTTAGTATATAGTTAACTGTTACACTAAGGATTGTAATTGAAATGCCTTAACAGGCAACTAAGTTCTAAGAACCTACCTATTGTTGACATCTTCAAAATTATGCACACTTAGTTTGTAATAAAGAATTTGAATTTTATTTAAAAACAAAACAGGATTATCACTATTAAGCATAATTTAAGACGCAGACTAGTTTTCATCTTTAGTAATCTTTCGTGCAGTTCAACTTATGAATTAAATCTTGTCTTTTATGCGCTAATATTTCTAAGCCGAGTAAGAACAAAGAGAGTATAGTTCCATATGTTAGTATAAGCACAGCCGGATAACAGTCAACCATGCTGACTGATACGAAGTTGGATCCTCCCCCGGTACATCTCGGCCGCTTCTCGTACATCAGACGATTCTCCCGATATTGCAGACCGTGCTCCTGAATACGCTTAGTTCTAGAAATATGAATAAAGCTGTAACGATATGCTAAAAGAAAGGTCCAATAAACAAATCCAAAAGATACATTATGTATTGCTTCATTTACCCAATTTTGAACATCTCCCTAAATGGCGTGTTCTTTCTAACTGCCAGCCATGGATCGATTACTTGCAGATACTGTATTTCTCGAAGCCCACACTTTTCTCCTTCATTGAAATATTTTCCTACAAATTTATATCCAACACCAGTTTCCATATGAAAGGCAAATAAACCCTAGAACAAAAATATTTGTAAAGATTGTAGACACAGTAATGTCTAGAATAAATCATGTTTGTAAGGTAGTCTATAAGAGACCTTCCGCATTTGTAGAACTCCTTCATCCATTGTCATAAATCGAGGTTTGGTGCCTGGTGGGGCGACTTTCTTTTCAAAGATTTCTTTACGCACTGGTTCAGTAGCAGTCTGAAACATTCTAGTTCTAAAATATTCATACAATGACTTGTGCCTTCTTATTAGCGAAAGAATAAAAAACACTCATTTTGATTTGACTAAAAATAGGCAAAGCTCTCTTGGTAGCCTTAGGAGCGGGTAAAGTAAATAATAAGAGTATTCCAAAGACAAAAATATAAACCACACTTAGCGATAAATAAGTATGTCAAGGGTTTGAATTAGGTAATTACCGAAAAGTAATATCTGTTAAAAACAGTATCGTGAACGCCGAATTTAATTCTAGAATGGAGTAAGTCTTCTAGAGTTTTGATATGTGACGAACTGGATTGCAGTAGAGCTACTATGTTAGCTGAATACGACGTATAGAGGAACATCAGTGCAAGAAACAATACCAGCATCACGACCCGACCCAAGGAACCTGGAAAGAAGGTGTTTGAAGTAGTGTTACTTAAGATAGACAAAGAAGAAATTTAAAACTAACTTTTGATGTAGGATATAGTTTAAATATGCTTGTGTGTATCTTTTGGAAGATTTTTAGGTCAACCCGCAGTGAGCTAGAGTGGTGATCTATGCTCAATATTTATCTATACGAGAAGAGGGCTTTGCCCTGCAGTGTTCTAGTTACAGGCTGTTATTATAATCATTACAGTTTTAAATACAAAGAAAAAAAAAAATTCAAATCAATTAATTTAAGTAACAAAGAAGTAATTCATCAATTGTTACTTGTTCTAATACCAGCCATATCAAGGGCATAATTTATTGTTTTATGACATCTAATTGTTTTATTAATATGGCGTTCACCTTTTAGTTCGCAAGGACTTCCTTGTTGACACGCGGCACCAAACATTAAAATGATTACATCTGAGAAATTGGCTCTTAGAACGCCAGCATCTTTATGTCTCTGTAATGAAATAGCAAAAATATTGACTTAGTGACATTAGTACCTATGTTGTTTTGTTATCATGTCCATAGCTCATAATTTAAAGAGACTGGATATACATATATATACATAATTTATGATTTTTTGAAAAGCTATTATATATTTGTAATATCGCCACATAAATAGTCACACTCGTGTGTCTGATGCCTCTTACATCTACGATACACTGTCTAAACTACACTACTCTCCTTCCGTCCTTTTAGATCTCGTATAACTTAGTGCTAAGCAGGGCTGACAATTGATATTTAAGTAGATAGGAACTTACCGATTCGATTTGATGTCTTCTCTTGGTCCACTCCCACTTTGCGACCATTAAGAGTACCAGATAAATGATAAATACTAACGCTAAGGTGCTGTACCATACGGTGGTATTGAAGGGTAGTAAGAACAAATTATTTTCATATGACAGTTTCGGCTGCTGAAATACGAACTTTGAACGGGTTGGAGTTGGACTTGCAATGTAATCTACTATAGATACGCGCTCGAATGTGAAGAACATTGGCGACCCTGTGAACAAATAAAACAGTTCGAAACAACAGTTGCAACTGTTTTAGAACAAAATGTCGATAACATTGTTTAACTGAATTAATTGAGTCAAGTTTTGTTGTAGGTATTGTCTTTGCTAACAACAGTCACGCAGTTCTTTCTACTATTGCCATAGTCAAACATTTAAATTTGTACACAAATCATTAATTGAAGAACAGCTTCTTGCATAGTAAAAAGAGTTAAATATTCTCAGGTCAGCTTTTTGACGCTCCTATAATTTGAAACAATAACTTGAAATGATCTAAATTGATAAAGGAAACTTGAATAATATTGGACACGAGCGGGACTCGAATCCGCGATTTTTGCCGTAGGTACCTGATGTTTATTTCTTTTAATTATTATTTGACATCATTAATACCTACCTGGCCGATAAATTTATATTTTACTTACCACCAATCTCAACTTCCCCTCGTACTAAGTAGCCTGTCATACCATTCCAAGAACCGTTAACTCGGTAACCCCAAGTGTCGGCAAACACATATTTCCTTTTAGCGTTGAGGAAATCCAGCAAATGGTTAGTCGTGGGGAAGTTCACTTTCGTAATTGTATCAACGTGGTCGTCCCTATAATCATTACAATTTACAATCAACAAAAAACCTGCGATAAAAACGCAAGACCAGTTTTGAGATATAGTAATAGATTTATCCTGTTACTTATGAATATTGCTTAACTGTGTGGTTTATAATAATGTAATTTATAAATGTCAATGTTTGTTTCCCAATCACGAAACCAAACGTAATTAAATTGGTTAACCAAACGTATTATGGGAAAGATCGAGAAAAACCTTGACCCCCTTCCCTTTTGATCTCGGAAGAAAGCGATTCATTTTACTACGTAAAAATCACATCTCACATAAATTATTCTACTTGTTTGGATCTCAAAAGTGACCTTTGACCTTAGCTTTGTTTTTAGCAAACAGAAATAAAAATCATTTAACATTTACGCGAACGAAGTCGCGGGCAAAATCTAGTTGTAATTCAAAGTGCTTCCATTATAATGATAGATTTCCATAAAATACAGTTACGGCCAGTAATAATTTATACTGTGCTTCTTGTCACATTATTTGTGGAAGCTTAACTGTTAGCATAACGAGTCCGCTTATTGTTATTCGATTTCAATAAGGATCTATTATTTTTTTTAAATGACATGTGTATAGTTAACGGTGTAACACGCTTACAGTCCATCAGATAAATGGTTAATGCTCTCATTGTTTGTGATGACGTAACAAATGCTTATTTCATAGCCTTCTGTATTCAAACGTCTCAACGACGGCGGCAAAATGAGTTCGATGGATCTCCGGAATCTATTCTTATTATCCCAAGTTCCGTAGTATTCAGTTTTCCAAATGTGGTTGGGGCTGATTTTGTAAACTGAAACAAATAAGTACAACTTCGTTCTTAAAATATCTTATTAAACGGTGCTGAAAAATATCGCTCGGATGATTGGTGCATTGTCAGTACCAAAAATGATCATCATACTCAAATACTATACTTACTAAAATGTACATCGCAAAAGTCGAGAGTATTCCGGATGACCACCACCTCTGAGTCAACTGATAAATCGATGCTAGCCACGGCCGCTGGTACAATGTCCTTACTGTTATTGCTAGTTCCTCCGAAAAGAACCCACCGAAATGGAGCTCGGAAGAAATTCCGGGCACCATTCTGTAAGTTGTAGCAAGGAAGCAAGTGAGCAAAGTCTACATTTTGGTTGATTTTTTTAGTAATATAATCTTCTTTGACGTAATTCCGTTATTATTTAAATCTAACCATGACGTGAACCTAAATTTTTTAGCCATTTAAATGTTTGTTATTATCGATTCAAAAGGATTAAGCCTGGCAATTTTTCATTTCATAAATATTTGGCAGATAAAATAATGGTCTCATTTCTCTTATTTTGAAATAGTGTAGATACGTACATTTTCAAAATATTTAACGATGTCGGGACAATCCAAGTCGGCAAGAAACACGACATGCTGCTCTTCATCATAAAACTGTGCATCATCTCCGTTGATGATTTCACCTGCAGCGATTTGAGTGTATTCTTTAGCGAGAGTCGAATAAAGTTGAATTACTTTAGCTGTAACAATAATATAAGATTCAATATGTAACTTAGTATCTCATACTGACGGTTTCTATTGCATAGTTAGGGAATAGAGTTCGCAATTTATAATTCTAAACCGTCATATTGTGTGCGTTTTCTATTGCTATACTCAGATTCCGAAAAATACCCACACGTGTATAACTTAAACTTTCTTGACTCAACGTTCTCTATATGAACATTGAGACGTAACGGATAAAACCAAGTACCTAACTATCTAGCTACATAATGTAACCTGGTTTATTCTAATTGATACAATACCTATATACCTACTATACTTTAACGAATTATTTAGCATTTCGGAAAAATAAAAACAAACTCGAATACAGAAAACTAGACCGGTTGCTTTAATACTAGCCGTTGTTACTTTAGTTATTTACTCAGACGGTGTGATTCAAAGTATTTTTACTGTTTTAGGAATGTCCGAATGTATAATTAAGCCCTCATACGAAGCCGCTATTCATGGTTTTGATTGATGCAGTCTGCATACTTGCGTATGTCAATGTTATTACGCATAATATTTAAAACTTTTTTTCTAGGGGTGACGTGACTATAGTTCGCTATCGTAAAGACGGTAACTTACTTGGATTCCAGCACAGTTTAGCTATAACTGATGACGATCTTCCAGCAGCCTGAATCACATCAACAATCATAGTAATTTGCGCATCTTGTGCATAGCTTATAGCATATAATATTGCAGTCAGAAATATGCTCCTCATACTGTTTGTAGGTAGTGCCTCAGGTCAATGTTAAATTCAGACTAAAGGTTATCAGAATATGTTGTTTGAACGACAAAATTGCCCTTTATTTGCGACCCATTTGCCATTTTATTATTGAGTTTGCTATTCAATTTGTGGTCAATTTTGCAAATCGTTTGTGTATTTTCTGGTCGTGTTTCATTTGTTAGGTTTTAATAGTTCCATGAAAATTTGGTATTTTATATTATATTGTTGTTTTTCTTACAAAAACCTTTCTCATGTCCGGAATACCTTACCATCCGAATCGAACCCTTGAAATAGATTTGTTTCCAGGAATATGGTATGATAACATTTTGACTACTTGCCAGCATTACCTTCTATGTTGGCTACAATGTTAACAGACTATTATAAAAAATATATTCTAAGATGGGTATTACGTATATAATGTCAATTTATTTCTCATGATTGTGTACTGTAGTATGTAATAAACTACAGTTTGCTTTCAACACATATCTGAAATACATTTAGAGCTTCACCCTGGGATCATATACATAGAGTCAAGAGACCCTTCATACTTGTATTTTTCCGGCGTAGATGTTTGATAAACCTGGCAGAGCAGCGCAGACTCCTCGGACTCTGCTGGAGTTTTCTCTCTTGATCTTAATATATAAAATACTTCTGTACGTGTGTTTGTCACCTATCTCCTCCTAAACGGCGTGGCCGATTCGGATAAAATTGCGTATATATTCCAATGGGCTCCTGAATGTTTTGAAAACACAATTGGACGCAGTAGGCGCTGCTTTTTCGGGTAGGACGTAGTTGGCCGGGTCCGCTAGTTGTAATAAAATTTTGGTATTAACACTTTCTTGCTTATTCCACTGCGCTGCCAATAATTATATCTGCAAATATCTACGTTGGAGCAACTGGTGTAAAGGGGCTTTTAGGTTGGAATGTTGATAAGGCAAAGAAACTAATTTATTCAAAGGGAAAGGATCGGAAATATTCCAATGTAGAGTTCATTGGTTGAACTTTTGATCTCATTGTTTAAGTTCAACTTCGAGGATCATTACGGGGAATGGTTAAGTAGTTGGTATTTGTTGAAGATAACGCTTAATCATTGGTATCTTATTATTATCTGTGTCAAGTTATCCATATTGTTTGTTTACAAGTGATACGGAGGAGTATTTTTCCGTAGCAACAATAGTAAATACAAGTTACAAAGTATGTGTTTAGTACATTTCCTAGGGTTATTCTGTTGTTTTATTCATGAGTTTGTATTGTTTCATAATCGTTGTGGTTCGGTATTCCGAACTACTTGTTAATTGTTCCTTTTTCATGTTTAGTATTAAGACAGTAGTTAGTGTAGGTACCTATTTTGTATTCTAGAATTTTATCAAAAGTATTTAGACTACTAATTTGTTTCAATGACGACCTTGGTAAAATGTTTATTTGTTAAAGACATTGATGTGAGAAAAAAACAGCAAATTTGTAATGGAATTAAAACTTCTTTGAATTTCACCTCATTATTATGTTGTTTATTTGTGATAAACCAATGTCATTAAATAATTAGCAAATATTAATTAACGGTGAAGTGGGGATAGCCCTAAGTAATATCAATAGTAGAGCACTTCTATGTTATCAGTGTACAGAGCAATTTTAATTAATAAATTGTATAATGTAACTGGGCATGGTCAGTATAACATATGACTTCGGCTGGTATGCACATCTCTGATGTGACCTGTGACCTTTGACCTCAGACATTAAGAACAAGACACTTTCTATTGGTACCAAGTTATTGTGATATTAGAATCAGTTGAAAAGTAAAATGTTAAACACTCATTTGTTTCCCAAAGTGTTGTTGCGAAGATGCTCATTAGATTCAGTGTCATTGAGTAAGCAGGGCGTATCTGCATCCGAATGGACACCTTTGTTGAGGAAATCTTCCGATGTGCCGCTTTCTACTAGAAGTGAGTGTTTTCTTTTGTTTTATTTATTTTGAACATTCCAGCGGTTTACGTGTGAAAATCTTACCTTTCCCAGAAATTGGATTATGAAGCCAGTCAACTTCTTGGGAGGCTCGATCGACCACATATTATAAAGATTGTCATTATTATGTAATTTTATCAGATTTATTTTGATTTCGTCACTATTGCGGTTTCTTGCGGAAACTTATGCCAAAGTTTCCGTTGATGATTGTTTTCGTAACAGGATCATAAATAATAACAGCATCCATTAATTATTATGGACTGATGACGTCTTTACAATTTGAACAATCAGTAATATTTGAAATATATTGAGATATATCGTGTTCTTCCTCAATTAGCTATGATTGAAAGTAGAATTATGTTTTATGATGAACTGCCGACATTGTGGTACAATTTTTGCGGTAACAGAATGTTCCACGTGTTGAAGTCACGGACATAAAATAAATATCTGTTTAGATCATGAAATTTGAGTAAGAAGGCGATAATTGTATCCTTATACTGCGTGTTTTTTGCAGTTATCGGAGGACCTGGTACATGAACACTCAATAAGTTTTAAATCAATGTTAGGCTCCTTACTATGAACTCTTAGAAACGAGACGCTATCCCGCTACGTCAAGTGTATGCGGCGTCTCGCTTCCACAACGTAAACTGCCCTGCTTTGAGAGTTCATGGTAAGGGGGCTGGAAACCTTTAGAATTCGCCAAATATTTAGTCAGAACACAACATAAATAAATCTAAAAACTTAAGTACATACCTAGAACATGCAGGCCAAAAAATTGATGAATATAAAACCTTTTTTGATTTTTCTTTACCTCCTGGCTTTTATTATTAAATATGAGATTATATACATGACCTATCGCTTCAACAGTGTGTTTGTAATGCCATGTGAATTATGTATAATATGCAAAACTCATTTATATCTCTGTTTACATCTTACGGTATCTCTTGTCTGGGATAGTCTTATCTACGTGTTGTATAAACATTTTGAACTGTATTTCACATACATACAAAGTGACATCAGCTGTTTCGCAGACTAGAGGAGACTGCCTCGTTGGTCTAGTGGTTGCTAAGCGCGACTGAGCATGAGGTCCTGGGTTCGAATCCCGGGTCGGGCAAAGTGTTACTGGGTTTTTCCATTAGGTAATTCTCAAACAAAAGAAGTGTCTAATTTGTTATGACACACTACTTTTCTCCTAACATGACACTCTTCGGATCATCCCGATCTGGTTATAATAATGTTATCGGTCAAGCATTTCAACGACTTATAATTCCGAATTAATAAAATACATGTCAATTAACAGAGAACTTATCGATTCTCCAAATAGCTTTTATCCAAATAAAGGCCAACGCAAACAGCATATTTGCAGACTTTAAATGCTAGATTACGCGCGTGTTCTGCTAGTGTGAGGACCAGTTAACGTAAACGGGTATAAAATTTCCGATCACTGGAAGTGGGACACGCTAAAACTTCCACTGCCTTAAGGTGTAGATAAATACTACTGGTTGTATACAGTTAGTCACTTGAGGCTGTCATTAGAAGATAAAGAAAAAAATTGCATCAAAATTGTATTCTTTGTTTTTCTACTGTTTTATTTAAATAAAGAACATTAATTACAGTATATTTGTAGTTCTCAGTGAAAATATAAGAATTTACACACATAAATAGCACACCTGAAATACAAAAGAGGCTCTTTATTTTTTTTCATAGTCTATTTAGTTTCCCACTGCTGGGCAAAGGCCTCCCCTTTCTTCTTCCAAACCAAGCTCTTTATTTATTTTGTTAAAAATAAATAAAACTCTTTGTACGAGGGTCAAACTGAAAGTTCTTAGAACTGGCCATTTATAAACAATATAATAAAAAAATAATTCTAAAATTTGAAAATAGAACTCTTTGCCAATATTACTGAGTATATATTTCATTAATTTGTCATTTGTTTTACGATTTGGCGGCAAATTGAAAATTGTCTGTGTCACGTCAACATGAATTTAACACGAGAAAATTTTCGTGCAATGATTTTTTATGACTTTCGATGTCATTTAAGTCAACAAGAAAGTTATGATAGACTACGATTGGCCTTTCACGATGAAGCCCCATCTCGTGCGACAGTTTACAACTGGTTTAATGAGTTTAAACGTGGTCGCACTAATCTCACTGATGATTTACGTGAGGGACGGCCTTCTACGGCGACGACTGAAGATAACATCTGTGTTGTGCGGCGTATGATAGAGACTGACAAAAGAGTGACCTATCAGCAGATTCGGACAAGCTTAGGCATCGGTATGAGTCAAGTGCACAAAATCCTCCACGAACATTTAGCAGTCAGGAAGCTTTGCGCCCGGTGGATACCTCATAATTTGACTGAGGCTCAAAAACTCCATCGTGTGGATTGGTGCCGTAAAATGATTGAAAGATTTAACGGAGGTGACTTAAATGCTGTGTTCGACATACTAACAGGTGACGAAAGCTGGATTTACTGTTATGATCCTGAAACCAAAAGACAATCTGCTCAGTGGGTGTTTCCTTTCGAGAGGTTGCCAACTAAAGTGAAGAGAGATCGAAGTGCGGGAAAAAAAATGGTGGCCTCGTTCTTTGGAAGGATAGGTCATTTCGCAACAATTGTGTTAGAGGATCAAAAAACAGTTTCTGCAGAATGGTACACTACCAATTGTTTGCCACTTGTCTTGGAAAAAGTTCGAGAGAAACGACCTCGCAGTAGGATCCTCCTTCACCACGACAACGCCTCGTCGCACACCGCTAAGCGAACGATCGACTATTTGGCGACATCAAACGTTGAATTACTGGGTCACCCGCCGTATAGCCCCGACCTCGCCCCTTGTGATTTTTATTTATTTCCAAAAATTAAAGAAAAACTTAAAGGAAAGCGGTTTATGAATGCTGAAGAAGCGGTGGCTGCGTATCGCGATGCCATTGAAGAGAACCCTAAAGACGAGTGGGCAAAGTGCTTTTCCCAGTGGTTCCATCGCATGCAGCGGTGTATTGACGTGAATGGACAATATTTTGAAAAGATATAATAAAACTAATAACTGGCTAATGTAATCAGTTTTTGATTTTCTAAGAACTTTCAGTTTGACCCTCGTATAATATGGACTATCGATCGAGGGTACTTACATTAAGGACCTACAAGAGAAGAAAGCATAATTAAGTTTTTTTCCTTTTGTCATTTAGAGTCTTCTTAAAAATAAAAAAATATAATTATCAGAAATTGCATTTCATTTCTGACATTGCATTGCATTTCTGACAAGTATTGTTAACATTATCTCGATACCTATAGGCACCCATTAACAAGATAGTAAATACAACTTTGTACGTGTTTTAACTTAGCCTTAATACGCAGATAAAAACGTGCGGCGATAAGTTAATGTTAACGCACTTTCATCACGTGTCGTTAGCACAACTTCCAGCTTAAGAATGTTAATATATTGAATTTTAAGATTATTTGGAACCTTATAAATTTTACTATAGTAACTTTCGTTAGTGTTATCCATATTATTTACCGTACATTCCGGTAATACTCATGTGTGTATTGGGGGATACTCGACTAGTTTCGAACTCGAACGGAGCCCTTATTCATGAGCTGGTTGCGCGGCAGTCGCGAGCCGAATGGCTATATTATGATGTTGCAATCTCCGCTGTGTTGGGAGAGGCAATTTTGTCAGTTCCTTGGCTAAATCTCAGAATAGACATTTTTTGTCTCTTGTTATTTAAACCATTTGGTTCACCATTCACCATAGAAGACTTCGCATGCATTGATTAGGTGGTGGCCACCGCTGAATCTAAATCAGATAAAACACCTTAACGCCTAGACATAGGTGTTTGTGAAACATCTGAATAACCTATGAGTATTGGTATAATCAATTCGGAAGTTTCTTAATCATGGTTTCACATTGAATAATTTTTTCCTGATGTTTAAAATTTTGTAGTAGCTACGGCAATTATAGGATAGATGACTTCAGTGCTATGAGGCATCATAAGCTTAGACTAAATCACAGCAGTCCTAGCAGCAGCAACTTTAACAAATAAAAATCTTTCCGAATTAAAGTTTATCATAGAGTCATATCGTACAAAAAACTCATAATAAATCAGACAAAAAGGGTAATGGAGCCAAAACTACTATAATACGAACACTTTTACCCATTGAACAATTTAGTGCTGAATAATAGAAATGTCAAACTCTATAATGCTACCTCTGTATTATCAAAATTGGCACACTTGTGAATATTTAAATTGCAGTGGTTAGGCAAATCGTACCTTGCGACCACGTTTAAGCGATTTGACATGGATTGCGGATCTGTTGCGAGAGATCCGATGTTTTTTTTTATCTGTGGTTACGACTTACGACTCATTATAGGTAATTTTTGTAATAAGGATAGTGAGAATGTAAAGTTTTGCTACGGAAGTCAAATCATTTGTTCCGTAATAAAATGTATTTTTATTAAGTAGTATCTTGTTAAATAGGTAGTTTTATCCTGTCATACTTTGTCTGAGAATAATCTGAATAAACATTATCCTGTTCTGTAAATATACGAAGTACTTATATGTTGTCTCTTCCGAAAAGATTTACTAAGGGGAATCACAAAGGAAAAAAAGATGACAGACATCAAATAATCCTTGTTTGTTTATTCCTTATATCCCGATAAGTGTAGTAAGTAGGCACTTTACCAGGCCTCGTTTCAATTGAATTTGTCGTGAACAATATTTTTTACGCGACGTTTCGAACTAAAAACGAATAGTTGTAACATTTTTTCAATCTCTACTACAGCGTGGCGAGGGACAATAACGCAGATTTAAAATTAGAACGAGGAAATAGTTTTTATAATGGTACTGGTAACCACCAACTGAAGCCATTAAAAAATCATTATAATATTCGTACTTTAATTGTTAATTGATAAAGTTTTTAAAGTTTATTCCGGTCTATATTGAAATAAATCCGGTTTGGCTATTTACTTTTGTTTCAGTATAATTATATTGTTTAGTGCATTTGACCAATGTATATTGACTACTGTTGCAATTCCTTTGAATTTTCCTTTCCTTCCTTGAGAATTATAAAATGCTTATTTAGAAATAAATCTAAGATTCTATTTATGTACGATTGTTTGTTTTTTTTTACATTTAACAATTTGTTTAAACGGTAATCATTTAATAATAATTTAAAAAAGTTAGTTCCTAGACAATATTAATTATGCCATCTAGGGATTGCCGCAGGGAGGCGTTTTAGGGCATTAATTTTTTTCATTTGAATTTGTGTAATATTTCTTAATTTAACATTGTATTAAGTAATTGATTTAAAAAAATGTGAGGTACTCCACACGTTGTCATCACGACTACTTTATGATTTGGCGTATCAGAAATCTAAGGCCGACATTTGATGCTAAAAAGTAAAGTCAAATCATTAAAAGACAACGGCCCATTATAACAGAAATTATTATCATTACCCACATTATAACTGTTAACGATAGTTTCTAAGAATCTTCATGAACATCAATAAATAAATAATTTATGTTGTAGGAAAAATACGCGTCAAAGATCGTTGGAGATGTTTACCGATTAAAACAATTTTATTTACTCAACCTTCCTGGCTGGGTACAAAGACCTAGAGACTAAAATGTTGACATCCGGGTCGACAGATGTCGCGAGATTTAGTCATTAGCTATTCCTGTTGATAATTAACACTGGCAATAAAAAAACACAGAGTATGAAGCGTATAGATATTAACTAGTACTAGAGGTAAGGTAATTTCGCGAAGCGTTAGCTTTCTTTCATTATCGCGAGTAACAAATGGTAGGAGAAAATCAATTAAGAAGCATAAGCTCCTAAATGGGCTTGGGCTGGCAGCTGAAAATCAGCGTTGGAGAAGCAGTCATTGCCATCTAATATTATGCTAAGTTGCAGGCCCTTTTGGCATAAAATGCAGTTCTTGTTTTATGTAATGACAATTGTGTTTTACGCCAATAAACGTTTTCTTTCTTTAAATAAATATTGCACAGGACAGTCCCCTGTTTAATTTTTTAGTTTTCTTTTTTGGACATGGCCATCGTGTTTTATTTATAACTTGAAAGGTTCTATAGTAAAGTCTTTGTAACAATTGTTTTACTCACTATTTATTATATTTTCACTATTTATTAATTGCTTACACTTGATAAATAGTGACAGCTCATAACCCATCAACTATTGTGATAAATTATTAGCGTTTAATATGTATTTCAATTGCCATTCAATTTGTTACGATTTGTATTGTTCAGTGCGCAAATACGATGTATGTGATGAATATAGATACGCAGACATAATGAGTAATTATTTTATCTCATCATCAGCCGGAAGATGTTCATATTTTATCTCGCTGTAGTTAGTCTTATTATCGATTAATTTAGGTTTGTTAGTGGACTTGTCATCAATATAATTGTAAGTGTAGCATCCTACTTTATTCCAGATTCCATACAAAGTTTTTTATTTAGGTGGGTTTGTATTACGAGTAATGGCCGTAAATAATTTTTACTAGGAATATCAAAGCTCGTTCCTCCACTACTAAGATTAACTTGCATGTAAATGCAGCCAGGCAGTCTGCCGCGCCTATCATTACTGCAGCGGTAGTCGACACCTTCATTACTGCATCAATTATGCAGCCGCCCACGACGTTGAAGTCAGCGACACCGCTATCACAGGGACTTGAAAGTATCCGCGGTTCAGCTTTTACTATGAAGTTTTTAAACCACTTTACTCTAAATCATAGAGATAGAGAATGGGGAGAGATAGAGAAAGAGAAGGGAGGCCTTTGCCCTGCAGTGTGACGATCAACGATGCCCATAAATAGTGGAATTAAGCTTTCACACCGTAGTATTTTTTAAGACTTGAAAGAGTTATTATAACAAGCGCGTTGTACAATAATACCAAATACTTTTCCATAATATGATGAGGCTGACTTTTGCCTACGAGGAAAATTGTAACGCGTCTTTTCAGGCATAAAAGTCTTGTCTTGGGATTGTTGTATTGGGCCCCAATTGATTATGACCAGTGAAAGATGCCTTACTTAAGAGAGTTACTTTCGCATAAGTATCTATAGATGGATCATGTATCTTAACAACAATAACATTGAAGCATTGGTTTTGGGCATGTTAATTTCGCGCTACTCGGGCATTCAAGCGTATTATTTGTTTTAAAGTACCTATTTGTCAGGTCATGCTACAGCCCCGTTACCGTGAACTCTTAAAGCAGGGTAGTTTACGTTGTGGAAGCGAGACGCCGCATTAGATTGCATATAGCGGCGTCTCGCTTCCACATCGTCAACTGTCCTGCTTTAAAAGTTCATGGTAAGGGGCAGAAGTTAAACATAATTTAGTTTAGGTCGTCACAGTTTTGTGGTGGTTAAAGTAACTGAGTCACAAATTTCTTGTTTTGATTGAAGAGTCTGTAATAAACACGATGAATAAACAAGGTACCAGTATCATTAATTACCTGCTATCGTCAGCATTTGAAAAGTCCTATGAACCTTCCTGACTATATACAACACCTCTGAGGATACCTAACTATTAATTCAGCCAGCTATGTGGTATAAAATTTTCACTAGCTGCGGCCGGTCAGCTACCTCCATATCAAATTATAGCAATATTGGTCCAGCCGTTTGAGCCTGAAGAGGTAACAATACTAATACAAACTTTCGCCTTTATAACATTACTTACGCATACGCACTTAGGATGCGGTACGTAGGAAATTAGGAATACGCTCTGAGTTGTATACTCAATAACATGTTTCAAAACTGAGAATTACGTTCTCAAAATTATAACAATTAGGTAGGTACTGTGTAACAATATTATTTAATTTTAGGCAAAATATTTTAATTAGTATCCATTAAGTTCAATGTCATTTGTTTATTACTATTTTGTATAAATAACTCGACGCGGCGTCTTGACGTCATCGAATAACCACGATAACTTATAAAAGTAAACATAAAAGTACTTTATGGCATATTTCTACAACATAGTAAATAGCCCGACCGTGTGGTGTTAATTCTCCGAATGGGTAACGGATCTACATATAATAAAAGAATTCCACGCGCAAACACCATGTTGATTTTAAGATGTTTTTTATGTCGTTCAAAGAATTAATTCAATTCATTCGTATTTTGAAAGTTAAGTATACCGAATGCATTAAAAAGACGAGAATATTTCCATCACAATGACACAAAATACCTAATTTTAGCTTCGAACAGACTCCTTACTTTAATGTGTATGTGGGTACCTATAGCTTATTGTTAAATCATTTTATGCTCATCATCATAACTATCTACGATCTTGCTGAATAGGTTTTCTTTGGACCACGACACGAATTATTTCATGATAGGTCTGAATCATCAGATCAGCCCCCTTACCATGAACTCTTAAAACAAGACAGTTTGCGATACGGTAAGAGGGCTCAACTTTGTCTAAAAATTACGGATTTTATTATTATAATATTTCTTAAAAAACTTAAAAACTTATCTGTGATATACGCAAGTCCTATGTGTAGGCATCCCGTGGATCCGAATCACAGAATTACTGTTCTACTTTTAAAACTACTGGCTACTTACTATCCGAATCGACTAAATACTTATACTGTGTCCTTCTAAAAAAATAATTAACATTAAAACCACATGTAAACCACATTATAAATGTATCATGTTTATTGGTAGGTACAGTCACGTCGTTAATAAAACAGAAGTTACATAAAAACTCTATGCATATTTCATGAATAACGTATAAGAAATTGCAATTCTTCGAAGTATACTTGAAACCGTAATACATCTGTTAAACACTGGGTCACGACAAAACTCTGTGCTGTTATTACGTAAACGTGTTTTTTTTAATTAGACCACTTTGAATACTGTCCTTGGACGTTAAGAATTTTCCATTAACATTAATATTTGAACTTGAATATTTAAATCACAGTTTTTATTGCTAGTAAAACCTCACCGCCTTCGAGATGGCAATTTACCTTCTTCATTTGAAGAAACAGTTCATCAAACTAATCTTTGCAAAAGTTGCAATGCCTTCTATCAAACGATGCTCAGTGAATAAATATCTTAACAATTCTAAAGCAGCAACAAAAAGTAAGAACAATCAAAACGTTCTGTCACAGCTTAGGTGACAATTTTAAGTATGTATGCGCGCGATCGGGCAGTTGGACTCTGTGGCGTACCTTGGGAGAGGCCTAAGTCCAGCAGTGGCCTGCAACGGGCTGACGATGATAATGCAGGATTTCTCTATTAAAAACACGCGTTATAAAAATGTGATTTATTTATTTGATAGATTTGATTATAATATGTAGTTTTTTGGTACATATTCTATAACATACAAGAGGTCTGTCAATAATGAAGGTGGAATGTATTACCATTCAAATTTCGTTTAGAATTCGATTAGGGTTCCAAAAGGATATTGATAAGAGCCACCATCAAAAGTTCGACTCACAAAACGCGAACAGCCTTCGACTCCAACGGTTCCGATGAAACCACTTCCGTTACATTACTGCCGGATTATAGTGATGCCATCATAAATCAGAGTCACGGGTTGAATTCATGGGACATCACTTGAATACTGAGTAGTTATATGATGCTGGCAACAAGACCGTAGTTGGATGATCTCATTTCTACATAATGAACGATGGAAAGAATAGATACAGTGCTGGTACGATTGGTAAGCGATTTTGCGTCGTATATTACCGGAATGTTCTGATTTTGTGAAAGTTGTAGAATAAAAACAAAGCAAATTGAAGAGTCACATTAGATAATCAGGTCGTTAGCAATTCATTTCACACTAAAGAATTCATGCACTAAGTGGAAATAAATTATTTGACTGTACCAGTATGTTTTTCTCTAAGTGTTTTGGGTACAGTATTGATTTAAACTAATATTCCCTCCTTGCCGAGTGGTATTTGGCCTAGAATTTACCACCCACTGTCCTCCCGCGGGTGTCGCAAGAGGTGACTAAGGGAAAATCCAAAAGATGGGCAGCAGCGTCTTCTGTATCTTCACTATCAATACTGCGATCCCAAGCCGCTTGCCAAGCGTGGGGATAATGGCAGCCCCCCTCTATCTAAGGGGGAGGCCTTTGTTTAACAGTGGACGTCGTCCGGCTGATGATTAATAGTAGGTACCGTAGTGCAGAGTAAATATCAAGATACTTCAAAATACACAAGTACTGAAAACTTACTGCGAAAAGAGGTTGATATCTACTTGACATAGATTAAATAACTTTTCAATTGTTATTATCTATGATAGACCACAATACATTTATTTACCAATTGATTTTTTGTTAAGATACTGCATTTGAAACGATTATAAGATTTTGCAACCATCGTGTCACAACAATAGTTACTGGAATAGCTGATTGTCTCTCGATTTCCTTTCAGTAGAAACTGCAAGGCCGTCTCGTTGACCCTGGATATTGCTACCAAAACTTGGAAATACAGGGAAAAAAGTGTTGCACATGTTTAAGTTGTAACAAAGAATAGGCCCATGCGGTAGTGCCTTCTGTGTCAAACAATCTTGCTGCTACTTCCTGAGACCAATACGTGTGCTGTATAATACCGGCGTATTATTGTATTGTCGAAAAGCGAATATTTAGTTCCGAGTTCTAAATTATCGTCGTGAATTGCGTTTCTATTTATAAGTGATTAAATCTTAATTTTAGAATCGTTTCGAAATGCTTTTAAAACTAATCTTATGGCTGTTGGTCATATAATTAATTGGTAGATAATTAACTGGGAAGTGACTTGATCTATATGGTAGCAATTTTATAATGATAGCCAGTAATACCTATTACTATCTACAGATCTATTAGATCGTTCTTAGACTTAACGAAAGATGAAGGGATGGACTTAAACGGCACTCATCTTCACTCATACAGTAACGGGTTCTGATCGTCTTGTTGTAAGTTAGTTAGAGAATTCAGAAGGTATTGTACTCTGTCGTACTTTAGCAGCCTCACTGAGTTTTTGCGGTAGAACACCACGCATCTCTTTGAATCGTAGTATTATAATAAAAATGGTTCGTTCGTATCTTACCTTTTCATTATTCTGTTAGATGGATAATCTTGACTGCATTTCCTTTTATGTAACAAGTGTTTAGTTAGCAGCCACTCGAGGATATTTATTTTGTTGTATCGGTTATTCTGAAGCACGTTAGCTACTTACACGTAGCTTGTAATAACATCTTACGTTAATACTTCAATAATATGGAATTCTTTACGATGATAAAATTAAATAGAGCTTAACCACGGAAATGTGTTTTTAAAAATATTGATATAAGTATAATGTTATGAGTGAGTTTATGATTTAAATTGAATAAATTACGGTTTGTTTTAATTCAATAACTTCGCAGGATAAAAATGTATATTACCCACTTCAGTATTTATAAAGTCACTTCGAGTGGTAAAACTAACTACTGTGATTTTTCATACTTTTATTTTTTTTGGCAAAATAGCAAAAAGGCCTACTCACTCATGCATAAATATAGGTACTTACAGCTTGTATAGTCACCTCATACTAAAGTACTAAGTCACAATTTGACAATTAAAATACAATACAATAACAACTTCATAATAATCGAACTATACAACATTAAATAAAAGTTAACAATTTCACTGAAAACTGACAAATTAATTAACTCGTCTTCTCGCACTTCACAGAACAATATTATAGTAATAACTACCCAAGTACCCAGTGTATGTAAATTGAATATTTGCAGAGTGTGCGCCTGCGCCGCTGCTGCGGTGACTTGACATTTGTTTTAGCTATGTACTTTCTAAGAATATTAGTCAAAATATATATTATTAGCTCTACGTGTTTGGTTAGAGTCATCGTAAACATAGTGATCGTGGGTAAACAGTTTGTTTATAGAAGTCAAACTTATAGTACCTACCTAGCTACACTATTTAACTGTCATTACTTATCCCACTTTGAGTGACGATTAAATCAGGGTTTTGTCTTTCGCTGCCCTCTTTCTCAAGGAGAAAATATACCCCTAATGGGTATATCAATGGGTTTCAATATGAAGGAGGTCCCCTATTATCCCATTGAGTAAAGCCATCCTTTGCTAAGCTAAGAATGTGGATAACTCTACCTACATTGTACAAGTGTACGGTGTAAAACAAGAAAACGTATTCATTTCAAAACATTCGATTAAGAATAGAATGACAATATCGATTTAAATATCGACGGAAACTGAACCAAGATCTCGCTTCTAGAGCTGGCTCATGGCTGTTGTGGTGATGGTGTGTGGCTGTTAATTACTTACCAATTAATAGCTGATACTCGAATCCATTTACGCATATGATGCTTCCTTCGATTCGACCTTCAATTAATATTTGTCCATCACAACGGTCTTCGAACTCAACAGCATTTTCCGTCTGGTCTATTCAGGTAGTATTAAATATGCCGACCACGTTCCACTTAGGCATATTATGATCATTTAAAAAAGAATGCGCTCAGTGGGTTCTACATAACAATAATACTTTTGTTTCCCCTTCCACTAATGTAAATATTATGATCTTGCCTTAAGTCCTAACCTAACACAAGTGTATTTAGTTAGATGGTGAACCTTACTCAGTGAACTATAGCGCTCACTGACTTCGCGGTCCATTATATGATTTGTTTGAATTACTCTTGTTTCTGAATTAAATGCTGCTGAGGATCATTGATTCTTTCAATTATAGGTATTACACAATTGTCCCGAGAATTATGACCTCTATTGTCAGGTCTTGCTAACAGATAGAACACTCCTAAGGAGTGCTGTGAGAACCGCGGATGTAAACAAAAAGGTTGTAATACTAACATTTAGTGGATGAAAATGGCAAGTTGTCATTCATTATGGCGTTCTAAGGCAGAGCCTTTATTCAACAGTGGACGTCATCCGGCTGATGATGATGACTAACATTTCTGGTACAAATATTGCTAATGTATATATATTACACACACATTTCGCCAGTTATTTTATCTAGGTCCCATTGTAATAGGCTCTAGGTTCGCCCGAGCCTAATGCCATTAACTGATCACAAATGCAAAGACCGTGCTGCCACCGAATTACTTAGAAAAACACAATAACCCTTTTGCCCAACCTGGGATTCGGTTCCAGGACTTCAAGCAAATCAACGAGGCAGTCGACATTATTAATACTAGACGTTTTAGGTTATAAACGTGTGGGATTCGGCCTTTTCAACGCCGTACATAGTGTACCCTGTACATCTATTTCATTATGGAGGTTTACTCGTGCCTAACGTTGTTTAAATAAAGAGTGCGCGTCTCCACAATGCTGCCGATGATTGAAAGCCTAGTTACGCCTCGTAGCCTTTTGTATTTGATCTCTTGCGGCTTACCTATTGTATTGTATTATGGATGTTATGCATTTGCATCCATGTACCGGAAAATATTTTCAGGAAATTCTTGTCTATCACCTGCAATAGAAATGTAAACATAATTTTAAATTCACTTTCTTTAAAATGCTGGGGATTGGTAGTTGTAGTGTCTAGACTAGTCTAGAGGTTGTAAGACTGTCTCAAAGATACAGACGTGGGTTAAAATACGGTCACTAGTAAAATAAATAAATTAGTCATTGCGTTTGGATTTGTGTCCGGTTCATTTATTTATTTACTAATAAATGGTGTACACCAATAACATTATTAAAGAACACAAAAATCATTTGAAAATATTATATACACAATAAAAACACAAATATACAATAGCATTCATGCCTTCTCTCACAACACTTCAGACATACTGACAAAATCTTCATCCATTCATCATCTAGCTGATCGCAGGTTGGATTGTATTCCAAGAGCTAATTTAATGTGGTGAGCGAGCGAGGTATTGGTGACATAGCTCATATAGCACGCGCGACGGTACGACAGGAAGGTACTGCGAACAGTTTGTGTATTCTATTACAGCGGTAATTATGACTTTGGAACCTATATATACCATAACTTGTGAAATATGGGAATATTCTACAGTTCCACACCTATGCCTACCCCTTCGGGGAATACAGGCGTGATGTCTTGTCAATGTCTCAATAACACATAACCTGAACCCAGGACCTCATCTTCAGCAGTCCCGCTTAGTGACCAGGAGAGAGAGTTAGACTAAGTAGGCAGTCAATAATCGAATATTATGAATTGTCTGAAATTGTATTTGTAGCAGATACTTAATATTATTGAATCTTTATATTTTGATAACACATAAAACTAGATTAGGTACTTCTAAGTTACATATTATTTTATATGTGCAAAAATGTATCACGGAAGCATGAAGTAATAAATATATGCTATAGTCGACTGTTACAATAAAACAAGTTTCATTTTCTATAGTTTAGTCATAGACAGTTTACGTAACAAAGCTTGAACGCATTAGAGAATGATTGACGAAATAACCATATAATGATCTGATTGTAATGTGTACCAGTAGCTGCCTCGGTAACCAGTTGATTAAATTACTATTTAGTATTCATTTTAGAGCACATTAGTGAAACAAAGCAGTACATGTTTCTATAATTAATACGGACAAACGATGATTAATAAATATTGTTTCAGTCTTTGTATTGTGAGTGTAGAAGAATGGTTGTAAACAGACTCGTTGGTAGTTTCTTCGCAGACGTTGCATTGATGCATCTCATCTACCTTGAATGCACTCGTGCCGATTCACTCGCAAACATCCGTACTTCAGACCGGCTATGTTTACATAGATAGTTAGGTACCTAATTCTACACTGGCCTGCAAAACTCTGTATACGTATAAAATAGCAATTAGTTTTTAAGTCAATAAAGAGGACTGAAATAAAAAGTTTGGAAATAAAAGTACCTACTGTATGTATAGTTTCTAAGATAGCTTATAAAATCCTTACTCATATTATAAACGCGGAAGTTTGTAAGTATGGATGGATGTTTGTTACTCTTTCACGTAAAAACTACTGAATAGATTTTAATGAAATTTCATATGGAGGTAAATGACACCCCAGATTAACACATAGACTACTTTTTATCCCGAAAAATCTGGCGGGTAACACCGCGGGGCGCAGCTAGTTTGCTATAAAACCTTTTTTATTTTATATCTCTAACTTCCATAGTTTGAGAAAATTTAAATTTCGAAAGTGTATTTAGTTTTACATGCCGGTGTACTTAGATCATTTAATTTAAAAGGTAATGTTGACATTCTTATTTTACTTTCTTATCACACTATACTGTTTCTTTCAACTTTAGATATGCTATATGTACAGTTTGAAAGGCCAATTTTTATTCAAGGTTTATTAATACACACACATGTTTATTCAAAATTAGAGACGTTGATCATAGACAATTTGGAGGCGTGTTTTTGCGCATTGACGTTACACCATTTATGTCAATCGATATGTTTAAGTGGTTCGTAATCTTCAATGTTCTTGTTTATTCGCGTATCAATTGAGACGCGACCCCTTTGATAGATGTACGTATTTAACTGCGTCAACATTTATTGCCTGCGTATATACAACGTGGTACTACTCTTCCTATTCACATGATATAAATCTGTCGTAATATGTTTTTTTCCCTTGTTAGTGTTAGGTTTTATCACTTTAATAACATAGCGCAACGGCGGAGGTGTGTTGCACTTACTGCCGCATTACTGACGTCATATATATGATAATATACGTATCGTGGGGGACGAGCCTACCGCCATTAAGATACAATTCTAATACTGAGTTATAACTAGGGACTTGAAACGTTACTCAAAATATTGTTACCGTTGTTCGGGTAACGTTATGGGCTTACTGAATAACGTTATTCACACACACATACACACATAACATCACGCCTGTATTCCCCGAAGGGATAGGCAGAGGTGCACATAATATAGTACACCCACATTTCGCCAGTTCTGTTTTTAGGTCCCAATGTAATAGGGGGCGAGCCTATTGCTGTCAACCGGGCACAAATCCAGACTCCGTGCTGCTACTGAGAATGACCTAATGGAAAAACCCAGTAACATTTTGCCCGACCCGGGATTCGAACCCAGGACCTCGTGCTCAGCAGTCGCGCTTAGCAACCACTAGACCAACGAGGCAATCAAACAACAAGTAACGATATTTAACGTTATTCGAACAAAAATAATATTTAAATAAACGATTCACGGTTACCTGAATACTTATAGTAAGGATATAAAGCAGGAGTTGCAAAATTCTTGTCGCTTTTGCCGCAATTAGATCAATGTTTTGATTATGTCATAAAATGTTTGTGTATGTAGAATTGTAGACACTTAATTATTCTTTTTGCACATTGTGTAATATTGCAGAGAACAACATCTAATGTAAGAGAATGATTATTATGCGTAGATGATACTTGACGCTAAAGAGGTAGATACAGTATTCCCGCTTTATAAAAAGTATGGTAAATTGGAAACATAATATACACAGAAAAACCTCTTTTCGTGTGATGGTCAGTCGATACATTTCTTATTTTCATAATCAAGTTATTAAGCTAGATATACAATTCACAATCCAATACATATTGACCTCCTAAATTGATATTTAGGTTATAAACACTTCGGAAACCTTTAGTGCATTAGTAAAATGGTCTAGATATCACCATTGCCCTTGGTAAATGGTGCCTCCAGATTATGACAAGGCACCCTAAAGTGGCACTGACCTACTTAGCTACTCAGTATTGCCAACGAAATGTAATTTACCTGATTAGCGCGGTGGCTAAGCAATTGGATCGCTGCGTTAAGGTTAGATAGATACCTAGATAGATGTATGTGATATTTCATGTTTGTGAAACACACCCTCGATACAAGAGAAATTTCTAGTGTTGAGCGACGATTTAAAAAAGAACAAAACATCACGCCTGTATTCCCCGAAGGGGTAGGCAGAGGTGCACATATATTACACCCACATTTCGTCAGTTATGTTTTTATTATTCCAATGCAATAGGCGAGCACATATCCAGACTCCGTGCTGCTACTGAGATTTACCAAATGGAAAAACCCAGTAAAACTTTGCCCGACCCGGGATTCGGACCCAGGACCTCGTGCTCAGCTGTTGCGCTAATCAACTAATAGACCAACGAGGCAGTCGTTTTAAAAAGAAAGGACTTAGTATTCGGTTTTCAGAAGTCAGGAATAGAATGAAACAGCTGATGAACTCATAAGTAAAACCGATTGTATGTGGATGTACTGAGTTTGTATGTGTTTCTTGTGATGCAGGCCCACTAGGACGAAGGTACTCGATTGGTAGAGTTACTTAATGTTCCTCTATCGCAATTTACATGTTTTATTTATTTGTTACGTAGATAACGTTGACACACTTAGATGTTTGCTTTTAATAATTCATTAAAGGTTTGATGAATTGATTGATATCGTATAACCATGGGTCTTGGATAGTTTCCATAGAATTTCTTTATTCTAAGCATAATGTTCAATAGAGCTTTGTTATGGCCTGTATCGGCTCAAGATCCTTTAAGAACGGGGGTAAGTAGGATAATATAAGCATCGGAATAATTATCATTAATATAAATAAATAAGATTGTTTTTATGTTTGTTCTCTATGCGTTTCTAAACAGTATATCAGATTGTAATGGGACTTTGGGTCTTCTGTGGCCGCCTAAAAGGCTTTTTGGGTCTAAAAATCTGTTTATGTTTAATGAGCGGACGAAGTCGCGGGGATCAGTAAGTAAAAGAATAAAGGCGTTGCAGCCTAGACCGCTAGCAAACAGCTTTCATAACTTTTCGAAGATTCGGCAAACCGTCTATTACATGAAGATCACGGACAGTCACCGACCATAGCTGTGACGAAGCGTGATTACGGGTGGTAACAACAACCGCTCGTAATAACAGTTTGTACCTACAGCCCGATGTAGAGCTCTCAATATTTACAGACTGATGTTATGAATAAAAGCGAGTGTAAAACATGTAGGCGATTACATTCAACTTCAATACGTCGATAAAGCGCACGTGTGTCTAAGTGAAAGTAAATATAGGAAGCTATATCCACTCTTTTATCTGAATCGAGTTAATAGGTACCTATTTTAGGACAGTATAAGCAATCGATTCGACGCCTATGGTTTGAAAAATTAGAAGAGTCATGTGCTATTGACCCAATTACACCCAAAATTATGAGTTTGTTATCCTGAGTAAACTATAATATAATAATTTTCAGAGATAGTACTAATACATAACCTACATTATTAGTTCCTTTTTGCTACTGTTGAAGCAGAAACAGGAAATATGTACGCATCTAGGTCCAATAACCGCGATTTCGACACGATTCGTATGGCGTGTGTTACTGAACTTGACCGCGCTATTACGTAAATATTCTGGTCCGCGAATTTTATAACCTGGGTCATATAAGCAATAAATACTTACCTTACTTTTATTTATAGGAATTAGAGTTCTCTTCTCTTATTTTTATGAATAAAAGTATAGTATTAAGAGATTCCTCTAAATACTCTTGTTCTTGAAGAAGAGTCTGTTATTGTGAAGAATCTTATGTAGTTAATAATATAGGATTTTTGTAAGGTCAAATATCAACCTTATACTAACCTATTCTGGAAATAGTAGCTTTACGAATACTTTAATAATACTTAGGCTTAGATTAGAGCTCCTTTCTCTGTTATTCAAAGAAAATAAATATTCAATAGGTACATAATAAATCTGTGCCCAACCCTATACTGAATATTAATTAAGCCTCATTATTATAACTATTTTCCAGGCGTAAATTAGTATTTTCCAGGCGTAAATTAGTCTATAAATCTGTAGCCAGAAACTAACATCACATACAATGCGGCTCCATGTCCGATAGCTATAAAGATTTATATCTTACGCCAGTGGCAGCCCACAAATTATTTCCTCAATTCTGAATACGAAAAAAGCAAATTAGATTGATATCAACAGGATAATTGATAAAGGCGAAGTAAAGTATAGTTTTAAGTTTGCCGGGCGATCGTCAACGGCTGCAGTATATAGAGTCGCGGCTGGTGCGCGGGCGCCTAATTGTAGGCTGTGTGTTGTGCATGACGGTACAGTGCATCGACGCGCGACTCTTGCGCACGCTTTGCGCCTCCGACGATACATTCCTCTACTAGTGATATATGGTTCCTATGGATTTTATTTAGCATCCAGTGAATTTTATTTTCAGAACATTACAGTGATAATTTTAGTGGAGTTCCATATTCGAAATAATTCAAAATGTTGTCGGGCTGGCAGCTGATTTTATCGAAGCGTAAGTAATTTTTTTTTATTAATAAAATAAATTCGATAACCACGGTTAGTTATTTTAATAATCCAAATAATATTAAGGCGTGAATTATTATTTAATTGTATTAAATATGGTGTAGCGAAATGAATAAGATTACGTGAATATAATATTTTAATCATAACGGTAAGATATTACAACATCTAATAGAATACTAACCCATTAGGAAGCATTATAATTCGTTTGTTGAAGTTAAACTTTTAAATGTCGTTATTAATAAAAAAAATCGGAACAACACTATTACTTTTAATGACCTAGTTATCAAAAGAATTCTAGACACACAAACTTATCTAAAGGATTTTAAAAACAGATGCAAGTCTAGATACATCTATTTACCTAATATTACGATTTTAATTAAAAGAAAACTGCTAAGGCATTTATTGTATTAAGTCTATTAACCATGTAGGTACGTTCTTATAGCTTGCTCTAGTAGGGTTAAAATTAAAATGTTTACATAAATGCTAAAGGCTTTAATAATAGTTGTTTAAAAAATACTTAAACGGCAATAAAAGAGTTTATATAGTAGAATCCCGATTATTGGGATAATCGATTTTAACGTCAAATAAAACATTATTTAAGTTTTAATAAACTTTTATTGTATGTTATTACGTAGGTATGTATTGTGTTTTACATACGTCGTCTAGACAGTACGACATAAAAAACACGAGCATTGATATTAATTAAATATTACCCATATAGGTATAAAGAATTTCGGTTGGAAATAACTTCGTATTAATTTTAAAATGAATTTCATTTTTTTATTAGGCTAGTCTCTGTAACCGTTTCTTCCTGTCTCTCGGACCACTTAAATGCAACATCTACGACTTCAGGCACGTAAATCTTATTCTGGAACCTGAATTATTTTTAATTTCTTTTAGTTCCTACACCATTAGTTTACGCCAATTTACTTTATTTTCACCTACACTACACATCTACCCTTTTTCGCTTGGACATTTTCCGTCTCAAAACATAAATAATATCAAAACACAACCTTATAGAATAAGTGAATTCGAATATGGGAATAAATTCGTATCTTGCACAATTATAAAACATCAGTCATAAGAGCTGTGACGTACGAGTCCGAATAATCGGATATCCGGAAAATCGGAGTCCGGATGATCGGAATTGTATAATAAAACAAAAAAAACAAAAAGATACCATCACGCCTGTAATACCCGTACACTCACATTCCGCCAGTTATATTATAGGCCCCAATGTAATAGGAGGCTAGCCTATTGCCATCACACAGGAACAAATCAAGACTGCTGCTTTTGAAAATTACCGAATGGTAAAACCCAGCCCTTGGCCCGACCCGGGATTTGAACCCCGGACCTAATGATCAGCAGTCGCGCTTAGCAACCACTAAACCAACCAGGCAGTAAATATATTAATTATTATTAATATCTCCTATTATACGACTGATTTTCTAAGGTAGCCGATTCTTAGAAATAGTAATAGCATACTTGCAAAATCTGAGTACAGCGATAAACGTAAGTAAATCGACATGTTATGTGTGTATAGCATTTAGTAGTAATTCTTCATAATTCATGCATAACTGTGTAGTTTGTATTTTCGTTTAAAACTTTTTAACTTAGCCTCTTTTAGCATTTACTATATCGTAGAGTCACAATACTATGTTATATTAACAATATCTAATTCATTCCAAGAACTGTTCTCAACTACTGCTTTGACGGCAAGTGTTAGGCTCTATGCGTGTCATTTTTCAGTAAGTACTCAAATATGATTAGTTGATAGTATAAAGATTTTATTATTATATTGTTTAAAAACCTATTTGACTAAACTTTAAAAGGAGGTTTTAAATTTGACGTATTCTTCGACGTATAGAGCTCTACAGCCCGGATTTTTATAAAACTTTAGAATAGCTTATACGTCGAATGAAACATAGGCTATAAATTATAATGATAATGCAAATTATCGTGGGCTAAACCACGGGGCACAGCTGTATAAGAACGACAGCCTAAACATCAAACAGTGATATAAGTATCCAAGTTTATTTCTTCGTCCTGCGTCGCTTTGACATGGTACTTACGTGGGAAACTAGCTGCAGTTTTGAAATTCTTCGCATTCTTATGAAACGTACGTAAAACATAAACATAAGAGAATCTAAAGGAAAAACTAAACATCGTCATTCAAAGCTGAGCAAGCGTTCTCTGAGAATTAATTATTTACGGCCACTTGGGAAATTCACTCTGTGTACAAAGCTTGGCTTCTAACATGCGCATGTAGGTACAATATATCTAATAATGGGTACATGATGTGCTTACCTGTAAGAGATTGAAACATTAGGCAGGTTTACGGTCAATTAGATGTTTTTTATGTGTTGTATCAGTGTATCCAATTGCTGATGGACCAAATAAATGACATTAAAAAATGTAGAGCTATGCTTGGTGATAGTACCTTCTAATTGCTGGAGCGGTAAATAAATGAAATTAAAAAAATTTAGCCTCACTTGGTGATAGTACCTTATTATATGTCGCGCGCAACCTGGCCAATCAGCATCACTAGGATATGTCTAAGTGGCTAATCGGAACACCATGGACTGGAGTTTCCGATGTAACTCATTTCGACACGCAATGAAGAAAAACTTTGAACAAGTCCGTAAGAAAACAAATTCGTCACTTCCGGGAATTGAACATACTACGTACAAACACCCTTAGTACAAAAAGCCCACCACTGAGCCACTGCACCTCTCATTCATGTATAATAATGACAGTGTTATAAATGTTCGACAAACATAATTGATTGGTTTTGACTTGAAATAATGAATTCACTTTCAGTATGTTTCAAAAATACATTTAAGATAAGTGGTGTCCATAAAACGTATTGTGTTGCGTACGAGTATGCATAACTACAGTGTTAAGTCTTAAGTAACACTCGATAAATACTGAGCCAGTTGCTGTTATGAGTTGTACCTACTATTTTGGGGTTCCGTGTAACATACCATATGACAGCTCTACTGCGAACGCTTCGAGTTTGTTATAAGGTAGACCTTGTTTCGAAACTCTTGATTGATTCAGTTAAACTTCTGCAATGATTAGGCAACCAACTCTAATTTAGATAATCGTTCTAGATTTGAATTATAATTTTTAATTTATATACGTAATATCGGTCTATATTTTGCGGCGTACATTGGGAGAGGCCTATGTCCAGCAGTTGACTGCAACGGGCTGATGATGATGATAATGATACGAACGAGGAAATTTGAAAAATGATGGACACGAGCGAGACTTCCACCCGTGACCTTCGCCGTACGTCGGCGCAGCTCTTTATCAATTCAGATTAAAGCTTGTCATATTACGTAAGATCTATTGTACAAAATTTTGCATAGCATTTCCGTGTAGCTTGCGTCGCTAGCTTGTGCCCGTGGCTTCACACCCGTGATGTATCTTATAGGGACTGTGTATTTTAGGATAAAAATAAGCCTAATTCTAGTGTCCATAAAGTATCTCTATACAGACGTTTTCTTTTGCTTCCTTGCAGCGTGACTGAAGTACAGTCATACTCTTTAGTCTTTTCTACCTAAAACCTACCTAAAACTGTATCTACCTCTTTTTTTGTCAATAAAATTTTTATTCATTATTTTCATTTTGCACCTAGCTATGGTATTCCGCTTTGTTTCATTAGGCCGATTCCCTCAGCTGTCAAGGGCGCACCAAAAGTATTGCGTGTAAGGCTTATAGCCTTACGGCTACATGCATACATGCATAATTAAACACACAATTGTTTAACCTGTAAGGAAATTGAAATTTAACTAAGAATTTGAAGAAATACAAACATACTGTAGTCGACTTTACATTTCACATAAAATAGGTATTCTTCATAATGAATATCTTACATTAATATGGAAATCGGAAATCAATTCTATGGAAAATGCTGTAAATGCCTGATATGCATAATAATATTATGCTTATTATACAAATAAAGGTACTTAGTTTAGTTTGATTTACATGTTCCTACATTTACGATAACATTATTGTCAATTAAAATCATCATATATCTTTGATGATTTGATTGACAAGATACCTATTTGTAGCTAAACTGCAGTAAACATGTGGATACAATTCGCAGTCGGAAAAATATTGAGATTGCTTTCGGTTACGAGTTGTTCTAACAAACAATTTTTAGTCACTAATTATTGGTCCAATGTAATAAGTAGCTAACTTATTTTATTAAAATTATTACGCCTAAACCGGGTTCATCGCCTCTTATATCTCTCGTGGGTATGAGCTCTTATAACTGGATTTCCAGGCGACGGAAAAGTATTTTTTTAGATCTTATCTTATCCTTTTCTAACCAAACCCATACATCTCATAGCGAATCGTTTTATGTAAAATTCCCACAAGTCTATAAAATTAATTATAGTTATAACTCATATACTATAGCACAAATTATAACGTGAGATTAGTTTGAATAAAACCACGAACAAAATAAAAAAATATGACATTACCGAAACCTTCACACATTATAACTATAGCATAGTATAAAAACATATTTATTTAAGTTTATTTCGAATGCAGGAAGAGTTGTAATCGTATAAACAGAAAGGGAGGCCGCGTTACGAAAGTAGTTAACTTAGGTGATGTACTGATGCCTGGGTCATTACACATACGTAACAATTAATAATTTGAGTCTGAAGAAGGGTTTGAAAGGAACCTATATTCTGCATTTTTATTATATTATACTTGGTAGGTACCAGCGGGAATGACAGACAATGTCCTATCTTGAAAATGAAATAAACCTAGCGACTGCCTCGTTGGTCTAATGGTTGCTAAGCGCGACTGCTGAGCACGAGGTCCTGGGTTCGAATCCCGGGTCGGGCAAAGTGTTACTGGGTTTTTCCATTAGGTAATTCTTAGTAGCAGCACGGAGTCTGGATTTGTGCCCGGTTGATGGCAATAGGCTCGCCCCCTATTACATTGGGACCTAAAACATAACTGGCGAAATGTGGGTGTACTATATGTGCACCTCTGCCTACCCCTTCGGGGAATACAGGCGTGATGTTATGTTATGTTATGACGGCCGCTAACCCGGCGAGTTTGTACCGACTTTTTACCATTTAAACATTCCCTAGACTTCCACAAATTTTTCATAGCTTAAATAAGCCAGCGCTCCAGCTCTTCTCGAGTTTTAGCGAGACTAACGAATATCAATTTATTTATAAACACAACACATAAATATAGATTGCAAAATATATGTAATATAATTATTTATTTTTAACGAGTGTAAATAGGTGTAAATAACTTTGTAAATAAAGAATCTTAAAATAGTTAAATACTTAGTGAAACTAAACCATCCAGAGACCCAATCTAACACATATTGAAGATCGCTTAAAGAACTATACATTATATTAGAAAGTTTGTGTAAACTGTGTTTTAATTTGCATTTACTAAACAATAGTAAACCGTTATTTGTTATCTATTTAAAACGAAATAGTATTTAAATAAAAAAAGGCAATTACCGCCTGTTTCATACGAATATTTTTATGTAGATTAATTAGAAAGTGTTTGTATGTTTACAGAATTTAAGGTCCTTGTACGGTTGACCTTCAATGTAAGTAATTGCGTACGTATTCCATTGCTGCAACGAACATAGTGTTATCTATACTTAACTATATTTATTTAAATATAGGCTATATTTAAATAAATATAGTTATACAAACTAATTCATCAACTCAAATGAGTAAAATGTGCTTAATTATTATTCTTCTATTTAGTTGTGCCCATGGATGAGGGGGTTTATAATACAATTCCATCCATTCGCTTGCTGTTGACGGATAAGTGAGTGATTAAAATCCTCCATCCAAATCGGATCAGACGTTTTTAATCCTCGACATACATACGGATTGAATACAGAACCCCAGTCGAAGACGTTTAAAAGTGATAAAACTGATGACGACCTAATGAATAGCAATACGTTCTTCAACGAATAAGTCTTACTTATTATTAGAGACGGGCCTCACCTGATCACTTTTTTTTCTTTTTTCGAACTTGTCTCTCGCAGTTCGCTCTGAAGGAGCTCTTACTGCTTAACCGGTCGTTTGGCGAGGCCTAATAAAAGGCCTCCAGCCAGGTCCTGACCACTTGTCATCTGCACATAATACATACGACATAAGCCTTTTGAGAAAATGTGTTTTTTTCATATTAAAATGATTCCTTAATGTAAGTCTTTTTAAAAACCCAGATCCTCCTCATGCATCCTTGGGAAGATTGTAAAAGGGCACGCGTCCCCAGTGTCCTTATTCTGAGATCCAACTCCATTAATATGTCATAATTTGTAATGAGGTCGCTGTCAATCACACCAAAAGCTGCCCACGATGTTCCTCAAACGGTTAGCTTTAATAAATTTAGGTATAATCATTACTTATGAAAACCCATGTTGCGTAAAATTTTGGAACAGCCATTTTAATGTCCGACTGGTATAGCACCGCTATTAATGGTACCTATAGTACTTTTACTTAAACATTAAAGCTTTCAGTACCTTACGGTAGGATTGAAAAGGAGTTTTGCGACATCGTGCAAACCTTGCGACCAGAAACACGTTAATTGATTATAATTTATGACATAGTGTGAATAAGCCAAGATTACTTTACAATGTTATTTTCCATTTTTACGCTCATTGACTTTTAATTTATTTACTAATGCTTCACTATGCAGTTGATCATTTCCTGCATACAGATAGGACCGCAGACCCTTTGACATGACGTAAATAATTATATAAAATATCGAGTCTCCAAGTGAATTTATACATTTTAATGCCTAGAAATAAGAACTAATTATCTATGTACATTGCATTATATACTCAATGGAGATATTTATTTAACATGTAAGTAGTGTACAACTTTTTAGTGCTAAACTGTTCACGACGATATCGCGAAAGTCGCACGCTTTTGTAATAATGTTGAACGCCATAAAATTGCGTTTAGATCGTGTCGATCATGCATGACCGTTTCAAAATCCAATATGTTCCTATACAAATCGGGTACTGTTAGTGCAGTGGCTAAAATAAAATGCTTTAATAATTTTGTACGAGGGTCTGACGATATCAAGACAATTAGCTACATAGATCATGTGGGTGACGCAGTCAACATTGTCCTTTACTTCAGCATTTTTTAAATCTCATGTACATACAAAATGATAAACAATTAATTTTTATTTTTGTCACTCTTAATTTATTCTATCCATTACCATAACACGTTATTGAATATATTGTATCTACTTGACAAAAACGTATACCGTAACATTTTGTAAGTAGTAGATTAAATTGTATCTACTGTTCAGTAGGTCAATCCTCATAACTAAAGACGTTCTCGTGCGGTGCAATAACGATGTGCTTTTGATAAAAACGAACGATTTTCCAACTAATTTCGGTACTGGCTTACAGGGTAGGTACAGGTTTGCAACTACATTTCTAACTTCCCAATGCCATTAGTCACCTGTGTAATCCATATTCCTAATAGATTATTCAATATATTTCCTATCTATCTCCTCTAGATCTGCAGCTAAGCAGTTTTCTACCAGATGGGTTTAATTCTTGCAAACTTGTAGAAGCAAGGTAAAAAGTGGAACCTAAGATAATTGCCCTGTAATTGCAGCATGCTCTCAATATCCCGATGGCTCGGGGCTTTTCCACACCGGAATTTTAAAGTCTGGTTTCTGTTCAATATTTTTATTTTCTAGACCTCTAGATTCATCCTCGTTGTTCTACTAGCGACAAGCGCGAGGTTCTACGTTCGAATCCCAGTTCGGGCGGTCGTTTTATCATTAGAAAATTCTCAGTCGAAGTCTGAATTTGTGCCCGGTTAATGGCTAATACTATATCGGTGAGGTATAAGTGGGATACATGTCCATTGTCCACCTTCGAAAAATACAGGCTTCTTATATGTATTTTAATTGTCCTAATACAGTATGTTTCCATAAAGTCAACCCACACTGGTATCGGTAAAATGTGTGCCAGCATGTCGCATTCATGGCATGTCAATGGAGGATATAAATTGCAAATTGTCACTTAATAAACAATTATCATATAACGCTAGGCGATAATTACCGTCACGTTTCAATTGCTTGAGTGGCTTTGCACGTGACCGTCTTATTGTAATCCTATACATCGCCTGCAGCGTCGATCAGGAATTGTTTGATCCGCATGCTGTCACGAAAAGTTGTTTAGATAGAAGACTATACTGTAGGTCTACTTCAATGGCAGACATGTCGCCAGTCTTGTTATAGATACCTATCCAATGTATAATTATGGGGACGAGTCTATTGCCATCAACCGAGCACAAAAGTCTTCATGCCACTACTAAGAATGACCTAATAGAACATCCCAAAAACATTAAAACTATCAAGTTGGATGATTATAGTAAAATTAAATTGCGATACGGGAATTGACGCGAACTCATGTTTTTCGACCGGGTTGCACCGGTTTTGGTCGCACGCAGACTTGTGCTATCCCAAAAACACTTTGCTCCACCCGGGATCCACAGTCGGACACACTCAGCGACCACTATGTTAACGAGCCAGTCGAATGAAAAATGAAATGATTTTATAATTAATATACTTGATTCGATTCAATACAATGTACAATTACGAAAATCGATGCACATTTTTCTCAATAACACTATTGCGATAAATTCAATTACCACCAATCAGGTTTATACGCCGATTATAGAAGTACAATACGAACAGAATAATACTATATTTTGACGTCATTGCAACGTACAAACTTATACTTACACCATGGGACATGCTATTGTAGGCTCTAATTTCATACATTATAAGTGTTTCATAGGAAAAGAACAGGTTAAAAATAGTGTAACCGTATGAAATGATAGGCGAGGTAACGATAGGTTTCAAGATGAATCGTCTTTTAAATAAGTCACGTAGAACTTTTCAGAATTCTTTATTGTATGACAATCTATACTATTGAAGAGGACATCGTCCAATTCATATCTATTCAAAGTTCTTATACAGCATATATTATAGTCCCAATAAAAGTGCTTCATATCACACAAGTTGCGTTACATTTACGACAGCCGTTGAAAGTTCCATATCTTATACAAAAATACTACAACAGCCAAAATTCTACTACAAGTCATTTCATTAAGTTGGCAATTTGATTTGCGTCAGAGAGCTGTGAAAATCAGACCTTGATTGAATTGCATTATTTTCACATAGTAAAAACCGATTTGTAACTACATCATTTATTAGATGTTAAATTTTGTTCACCGGAAAATTACTGTATTGCATTTGACGTCGAATTCGATTGTGGTTTATGAAAGATTTTCAATGTTGTTATATTTTGTTAAGAAACTTGATAGTAGCTTTGTTAATAGTAACTTTTTGTTCAATATTATTATTTACTTTCTATATCGCCATAAACATAATTATACTCACTATTGTGGTCACACAGACCTCCTAGCATACGAGTTATAAAGAAGTTGATACTGTATGGAAAGTACTATACTATACTGCATGACAGAATTTAATTAGACTTTTAAATGACTTCCTAAACAGCCACCCTTGTTTCTTAAAAGCGAAAGTCTTTCTACTTAGTTGAAGTATACAAGTAAGTACATAGACGAACAAATTACCTTACCACTTAGGTACTTCTTTATGACTTTGAAAACAAATTAATCTTCGATTTCTACAATCACGTGGGACAGCTTTTGGAAAATCTATTATGCCGCCCACTCGGCTAGAACCTACGATGTCGTTTGATTTACAGCGTCAAGGTGAAAGGGACTGGTCTAGCCTGACGACTCTCTTGCCGCTAATAAATACCAATTAGGCATACCCCTCGTTCCTGCTCAATTTCCGTACCCACACGATTGTAAACCCATGGATCGTGTTCTTTTGTTTTAATGTGTGAAGCGAAAGTGTTGCTAGGGATAATTAAAGCTTGTTATTCACAACGGGTTGTCTACAGGTGATCAAATAATGTTATATACAAGCTAGTTGTACCAATTTTTGTAGTAGTTAGGTACACCAGGAACACTGCAGTTTACAGTTTCGCAATATATGTCCTTTAGCAAGATTTCCGATTACATAGCTTTGTGTTGATCTTCCTTCTACGGAAGAATTTCTAAGAGTATTCTTGGATTTTAGGCCAATCATTTTCAGTGTTAATGATATAAGTTAATATTTTAGTTTATTTATTAACTTATATCAAAATACTGATTGATTATTGGTGTGTAAATTACACGCCCTATGCCGTGGCGCTGCCAGCCTGTCTAGCGAAGCCGACCAAAGCTTATAAATTCTACGATCAACCACTTTCGATTGACTATTGAAATACTGGATTGATTCGTTTTCACATGAAAATTAAATGGATAAGAAACACCAGCGTCATGGTAAATATTGACTCACAATTTGACTTCTTAGCCCGCGATTCAGCCCAGCCATTTACTGGGGGATCGCACGACGTCGGAATGTCTCGTCCGTCCACTTCAATAGAAACTTTTTCGCAGATCGATGTAAAAACCACCACTTCTAACGAGTTTCTCGATACCTATGCCAAATTAGGCAACCGACTCGACGAGAACGTGTGTCAGCTCCATATCGGAATGATTTTAATGATGCACTCCAGTGGACAGTCTTGAATACGTCACTGCAATTCGGTGTTAGACCGTCAACGGGAATTTTAACGGCCGCCTTTGATCTGTATTCTATGAGCGGTGCAGGAACGGAAACAATAAAACTGTTTTCGTTTATGTGACGTCGTTTTGGGTTCACCATCGAGTCGTCCCATTGTTATGATTTATTATATTATTCTTTATATTTGTTGTACCTACTGTAATGCTACATGAAAGCAGTCATGAAGGTGGTTGGCATTGATAAGTGGACAACCTTTGTGGAATACACTCATAATAAAGTACACATCCGACGTGATATACGCTATAGTGGTGATGATCTTCCAACAAATGCAGTTATTGTTGTCACTCAAACCCATAACAAAACACCGGTTGAACTAAACAAACAGGTTTTCCAATCGTCAAATTAATTCAGCCCCGTAAGGAAATAAGTAATAGCACACTAAATATTCATCCCTAACTAAATATTCATTCCGTACCAGATGACATTATATCGTTTCTAAGAACACAATGGTCTCTAATTTGCATTCGCGTGGAAAGTGCATGTTAGGATTACGCGGCGGTTTATTCTAGGCAGGCACGGTTTAACGCCTAGTTTAGTAGCTACAAGACATTAACAATTAGTGTCAGTTGAAACACTTGGTTAACGCAAATGGATAATTACGTCCACTTAGTCGTCCATTAGGTGTAGTGGAAATATATCAGCTGAACATTTTTATAACAGTTAAGAACATTGTGTTGATCGCCGCACGTGATATGAATATAATTATGTAAGACTATGGTGATTGTTTTGGGTATTTACTAAATAAAAAGTTGAAACATTTAACTTAATAACGTTTCAAGTATTGAAGAAGAAGGAAGCTGCTATGAGTTTTCTAAAGTCCATAGTAAGGCTCATAACTATTTTTCTTCTGAAGCACGAATGTTTTTTTCTTACTGTTGGAAGCAATACGAGTAGTATTTAGGGTTATTTTGTTGTGTAAATATTATATTGTATTGAATTGGTTTATTTAATTTTTATCTCAGACTGAAATGGTAAAGACTAAAGAAACTTTTGGCATGGATCATTTTGAAATACTTTAGGGTATTATATGTAGAGGGGGCTTGTATTTAGTGAGTTAGAATATAATGAACGACTCGGGAAAAAGCGGTTCCTATTCAGTGTAAACTGGCGTACACCAACAAACTATATAAAATATGCCTTTGCTAGGCTAGTTAAGGTCCGTTTACATTGGATCGCTTACAAGGCTTGCCTCGTTCCCAACCTACGTCACGATTCACTGCGTAACAATACCTACAATCACAAACAGTACGATAGCAAGTTATTATCAACAATTTATACTTCATTTGATGTCTCCTCGCCTATTGTCCGTGTTTATAGAACGTAATCAGTGCAATTATTTTTGACGTCTCATAAGAATGAAAAGAATCGCTCGTGTGTGAGCCGGGTCTGCTGAATTGTAATTAAGGCTTTCTGTTCGTCAGGGATCATAATTACGAGGGTCAAACTGAAAGTTCTTAGAACTGGCCACTTATAAACAATATAATAAAAAAATAATTCTAAAATTTGAAAATAGAACTCTTTGCCAATATTACTGAGTATATATTTCATTAATTTGTCATTTGTTTTACGATTTGGCGGCAAATTGAAAATTGTCTGTGTCACGTCAACATGAATTTAACATGAGAAAATTTTCGTGCAATGATTTTTTATGACTTTCGATGTCATTTAAGTCAACAAGAAAGTTATGATAGACTACGATTGGCCTTTCACGATGAAGCCCCATCTCGTGCGACAGTTTACAACTGGTTTAATGAGTTTAAACGTGGTCGCACTAATCTCACTGATGATTTACGTGAGGGACGGCCTTCTACGGCGACGACTGAAGATAACATCTGTGTTGTGCGGCGTATGATAGAGACTGACAAAAGAGTGACCTATCAGCAGATTCGGACAAGCTTAGGCATCGGTATGAATCAAGTGCACAAAATCCTCCACGAACATTTAGCAGTCAGGAAGCTTTGCGCCCGGTGGATACCTCATAATTTGACTGAGGCTCAAAAACTCCATCGTGTGGATTGGTGCCGTAAAATGATTGAAAGATTTAACGGAGGTGACTCAAATGCTGTGTTCGACATACTAACAGGTGACGAAAGCTGGATTTACTGTTATGATCCTGAAACCAAAAGACAATCTGCTCAGTGGGTGTTTCCTTTCGAGAGGTTGCCAACTAAAGTGAAGAGAGATCGAAGTGCGGGAAAAAAAATGGTGGCCTCGTTCTTTGGAAGGATAGGTCATTTCGCAACAATTGTGTTAGAGGATCAAAAAACAGTTTCTGCAGAATGGTACACTACCAATTGTTTGCCACTTGTCTTGGAAAAAGTTCGAGAGAAACGACCTCGCAGTAGGATCCTCCTTCACCACGACAACGCCTCGTCGCACACCGCTAAGCGAACGATCGACTATTTGGCGACATCAAACGTTGAATTACTGGGTCACCCGCCGTATAGCCCCGACCTCGCCCCTTGTGATTTTTATTTATTTCCAAAAATTAAAGAAAAACTTAAAGGAAAGCGGTTTATGAATGCTGAAGAAGCGGTGGCTGCGTATCGCGATGCAATTGAAGAGAACCCTAAAGACGAGTGGGCAAAGTGCTTTTCCCAGTGGTTCCATCGCATGCAGCGGTGTATTGACGTGAATGGACAATATTTTGAAAAGATATAATAAAACTAATAACTGGCTAATGTAATCAGTTTTTGATTTTCTAAGAACTTTCAGTTTGACCCTCGTATGTTGTTAGTGCAGTAGGTAGGTATGTCTGATCAGAAAATCCATTTTAGATTTAACTATCTCCATAAAACTAGATCAGATTTCTCGTAGGGAGACAATCTTTAGAACAGTAAAGTTCATTGGCAAACGACATCTGATAGATGCATATCCTTTAACAATAGCCACTTCTTCTATGCGTTCACCATTCGCACTACATCCATTTTGATTTTTCATGCAGCTTTCTGCTTCGGTATGGTTGCTTTTGCCTCTATTACCATTATTAAAGATGTTATAGAGCAGACAGAAAATGAAATATGACGCATGTGTCAATGTAACAATCTCAGAGAATATTAAATGTGTTTATACATTTCAATTGAAACTTCGTATTTCGGAAGTTCCGCCTACAGCGTTCATTGTTAAAAAATATCTTTAAGGTCAGAATTGCATTGTGAATTGGTTTAAACCTCTCTTATTGCGTGTTGCATTTTGTAAGGCTGCAATTAAAGTGTGCGTGATTAGAACATGTGTCTTAGAAAATGTATACGACTAAGTATCATTATAATATCAGACCCCTTACCATGAACTGTTAAAGCTAGACAGTTTACGGTGTGGAAGCGAGACACCGCTCCCTGCAGTGTAGGTAATGCAGCGTCTCGCTTGGAAGAGTTTATGGAAAGGGGGCAGTTTGACTATAATCCTATCTTATTTCCGCATCCACAAATTATACTGTGACGAAGATAGGTTAAGAAAGAAAATATTTTATTCCACCTAACTCGATACCTACCTACCCAATAACTTCCAAGTTAAACATAAAAACTAAACGAACTGCAACACGCTCTCGGAACATGTTACCAAAAAATTGGGTATGGATCATTAACGTTACTTTGCAGAACGAATAACATTCTGACCACCACGAAATCGATTAACATTCTGTAGATTAAATGCGTTTTGCAGTTGAATACTGTTTCTTTGAGAAGTACATAATTATACAACTGGGATACCTATGTATAAGTGATAGAAGAATGCGACCTTTTGTCTGGAACCAAGTATTTTTTTGTTAAAGTTAAAGTCATGTTTTTGTTCCATGACATATAAAACATTTTCTTTTACGTGAGCAGTTAAACCTTTTCCTTTTCCTCTAGTGTCTAACCGATCTAGAAGACATAAACTACAAACCACATTGAACCAGCCACTTCCGAATTGTCGCTGCATTTTATTTCCATAAGGCAGAACCCTAGCCCCATTAAACTGCAATTTAGATGTAAATCAGACAGCCGTATTGCAGTTTGATGGGGCTGGGAATTTGGAACCTAAAAGTAAATTTTAGATATACTAATGAAAAAGAAAGTATGATTCAATTTTGGATTATCGAACTTAGATGCGAATAATATATGTAGGTAAATACTAAACGTAAGTAGGTATTTTATTAACATTACAAAAACCCAGATTTAAATAATCCACGTGTTCTACATGCTATAGTAAACGGTCGATAAACCCGAGGTCCGGTTACGGGTGGGGTTTGTTAATCAAACTGAGATCAACGCAGCATTGTGTACCAACATTGACGTCAAGCATTCAAGCCGCGGTTCATTTCATTTCTCTAATGAGATTGCGGTCTATGCTGACCGCGACATTGGCTACAGAGTTTCCGTTCTGTTCAAATGTAGGTTAACTTAACTATGCGTGAAAAATTCTATTTGCATTTCAGACGGGAATCAAAAAATAACATACAGTAGCGGGGTCTCGGCAACAATAGCAATAAATTACATAGGCTTATACAGCTTTATAAAATCCAACCCTATTTTCGGCTACGTAGAGTATTTTTTCATGCGTCATTGTTTAGTTATTGGAAAACCTGCCAAGAGTAAGGCCGTTGTTTAATTTTTCACGTAGCCGGTTATGTATGAGCAATCACATAACCCATAGAGGGAGAGTGGTTACTTAACGAAACATTGAAATAATGCTGATAAACTATTACATATTTTTATGATAAGAAAGTATTTGCAATCTTAAGTAGCCACTAATTAAATCGTATTACTTTTCTTAATGGGAATTCAACATGTGAAGAAATGCCTGATAGTTGTACCAATGGTATTCTTATCTTTGTAGTACTAGTCACAATATTAGTAAACATCGGTCAGTCAACTTTTGAATGGGTCTCTTATCTAGATGAGCCATAACGTACGAAGCGTGTGTACTATCTACAAACATGTTTTCTCTAAGGGGTACGACTGAGGTGTAGATACTAATGCCCTTTTTGCAAATCGTAATTAGTCTACGTTTTGCGCAATGATGGCTCGTAAAACCCACGTTTGAGAAATGTTTAATTAAGGTTGTAATGTCTGGAATGTAGATTGAACGCGATATAATCGATAGGTGTTAATGCAAATTGAGCATTATTATTTACTTAAGTAGGTATTAAATAGCTTGTTTTATAAAAAATATATTTTAGGGTATTATTAGGACTTATGTTTATTACCAGCTTAAGAATTATGACCAATTAATGGGTAATTACATGGTCATGTTTTACTTAGTGTTAAACATTTTATATCAATGCATTGTACTGTAGGGGAAAGTGGGGTAATTGGGAACACCTAACTTATATCGCCAAAAAAAAATGAAAGAAAGTCAAAAATATAATCAACTTTTATTGCAATATCAACGTTACTAATCTACCTACAAAAAACTTAAATCAAAATTCTTGAAAATAAACTCTAAATTAAAAAAAATAAACAAAATAAAAAACATTGGTGTTCTTATTTACCCGATACTGTATGGGGTAATTGAGATCAGTCCGCGGGGAAAATAGGAACGATATAACAAAATCTTTTTAAGTGTTACAATTATTTTGTTTGGCAGAAATCACACACGTAACCGATACTGGACTGACCGGAGGTACATTTATCATGCGCCCAGTTGTTACAGATAGCGCACATAATCCAGTCTTCTCTAGGTGGAGATTTCACTAAAGTTTCGTTCAGTCGCAGTTTCATGAACTGAACTAGATTCTTGTTGGACGTCGGATTGATCTAATGACATATTTTCAAAGCATTCTTTAAACTTTTCCGTATCCATTGGATAAATTCCAGCCACTCTAAACCCATTGACAGCTTTGCTTATGTTGGCTGTTTTATTATAAGCATTTGTAAAAAGTTCTCCAACTTCGTATTGGGTGATTCGTTTGCCAGGATTGTGAACCATGTAGAGTTCACACTCTCGATTGTATGCAGTTTTCAGTGAACTAAAAAAAGTCAAATCTAGTCAAATCCTTTTTGAGGTTTCTTAAAAACTTCTTTATTAACTTGCTTAAATAACGTTGTTTTTGGCACTGAGTATTTTATAGCTGCTTTACCCAAAGTAAGCTGTTTACTCCTAACATCATGTACAGCACGGCGAAGATTTTCAATGTCATATCTCGGTGTGGTTTTTCTTTTGTAATAACAAGGCATCTAAAACAATTTATAATAATATTAGAATATTTTCATACGTACAATCAGTTCATAGGGGTAAATGGGAACGTTCACATTTACCCTCCTGACACTGTTCCTAATTACCCGAAGTAGACAACTCAAATCAAAATGGCCGTTACTTGCAATATTATCTTCAATAACTTTAAAGCTACAGTAAAATGTAAAAACAGATATTACATGAAAGATATTAAAAAAATGTGTCGTCCTTAGACTCAAAAATATGCTCGTTTCATCGATTTCTACATACGACAAAAATTATAACGAAAATACGTAATAATGTTTTTGACTCACCGTGACAGAATGCGCGCGTCCTCTCCCTTACACTTTCGCGGGTGAACTAAGGGCCCCCGAGTGCATATACTTAAACGTGCGCGGGCGGTGTAGCGCGAGGGGAAGTTTTTGATATTCAACTGTTCCCATTTACCCGCCGTTCTCAATTACCCCACTTTCCATGAGACATTTCGATATTTCATACAGGCCATTGTAAGGATAATACTTAGAACAAGAATAACTATTAAAATTCCGTTTTGGCTATCGACCCGGTAAAAATAAAGATTTACTTGAGATTGGGACACTCTCCCTTGATTGGTTAGACTTTGGCACAATTAACTTTAACTGTGGTATATTAATTGGATTCAGAGAAAGAAAGTGCTTAGCAAGTCATTAGATATTAAATATTGCAGTTGCATAACTACAGTAGCTTAAGCAATAACCGAATTGAGAAGCTAACCTTCTTTCAATTCGTTTGAAATTTAAATAGATTTGAACTTAATTACAAAACTATCTATCAGGATAATATAAGTAGGTCTGACTAATCGAGGTTACAAATCGGGCTCATTACAATTATGTAAACCTTATTATGAATTGCATAACGCGATCGGCGGTCACTGCAACATATCAAATACAAAAAAAAGGACGTCTACTTTCTAGTCATTAGTCAGAAATCTTAAGGTATTTAAAAACATTTGTAAAAAGAGTTCTGCATTACACGTTGTGAGTAATCGGAATATTACTCGTTGGATTTTTGCACAATCGTTGAAGTGCATTCTCCGCGCAGGTTGTACAACAAAGTCAGGGTCAAATAAGCATATTACTTAAGCATTAACTACTTAATTCTTATATACCTGTTAAAGAGATAACTGTGATAGATATGGATTTAAGTAAATTAAACGAAGCAATTTGCTTGAATTTTATTGTTATACCTAGTAATTATTTTGTTAAAATACGATAAAAGGATTCGTACATTTATTTGATTGCGTGCTAGTGACGACTTAACATTAGTAAGTATGTGTCTTATATTTTATAATATAAAGGAAATTATGAAATTAATAAATAAGTATCTATTCTCTGGAAGGCAATCGTGCAACTTCGTGAGGTAGGACCAGACTTAGGTATTCTATATTTTTTCTATTGTGCGCATACGATTCCCCATGCAATCTTAGGTAATATCAAACGGGTCATGTTCACTTCCTAAAAATCTGCTAAAACTGGAGGTTCCATTGAGATTTTTATGTAAATTCGTTTTCTTAGATGAGACCACCCAACCCAGAAGAAATTCTCAACAAAAAATTAAGACTAAATCGATACAGCGGTGCCTACAGCTCAGCCTTTATTAATTTTATGTTTTATTTTCAGTATTCTTCATTCCACAACGATGGGTGATGGCAATCATGGGTTTCCTGGCTGTGGCCAACGCGTACACGATGCGGGTGTGCCTCAATATAGCCATCACGCAGATGGTGCGCAGACGAGCGCATTCTGCAGGCAACGATGGCTCTTGCCCTGCCGGGGACGGAGTTGACATAAGTGCTGAAGGCTCAGACCCCACTGTAAGTTTTGGTCATTAATTTATGACATCTAGAGGGATGATTGATGATCTTTTAGATGTATGGGTCATACACAAAACGGGTTATAAAAATATTCGAAATTAAAAGTCGTTGTTTTTTTTTAAATCAGTCTCATTTATTAGGTAATCTAACAAGTAATTAGAAATTATACAAAAACCAGATCGTTATTTAGATTTCAGCAAGTTATATAACTTTAAGTTTTTTTTACGTCCACAGAAAAGACCCCTTTACACAGAAGAGAGGTAATCACTCTCATATTGACATTTACTTACCATTTAAACAGTGGTAATAATTAACAAAAGTTATCCAGCCAATTATAAGCGTATATAATATGGACGTACCTTTGGAAAATACAAAAAAAAACCTTACCAAAAATCTTTTTCTTTGATAATATTATTAATAAAATATAAAGTTTTAATTTTAGCCTCTTACTTTGATCAATAAAACGTAAACTAATAAAAATTAACATAAAAATAAGCTTTTAAAAAATGTTTTCATCACTATCATCATTTTCAAAGAACGAAGGTCGTACTTTAGGTTTTTTAGGTGGTGTAACTGAGTCATCAGAATAGTTATTCTCACAGAGAATCCTCTTTTGCGGAGTACATGGTTGACTAGTCGCATTGTTTAAAAGTTCTGGAGAAGGTGTTAACAACAATGGCGATGGAGTTCTTGGTCCAGTGATAGTTGATACAGATGCTGTTCTATGAGAAGATGGCGAACTAGTCACAGAAATACTTGACGATGGCCTTGAAGAACCTACGGATGAATCTTCTACAGGATCTGAGACACATTCAATATGAATTTGTCCTATTTCAAAATGAGGACAACGAACGTGTGCGGCGCATGAAATACAACTTAATCTCCTGGCGTGCAGTAAATTAGGTTCAGTAGCGTTCCATGCAATTTGGTGGATTTGGAAGGTACCTTTAAATGGACGACATTTATTTGCATCCGCTATTCTCTGTATTTCAGGAACATGGGTATCATCAACAGGAACAACTTTGATACTTTTACAATTGTCCTTCAAACAACTTACAAAACTGTCAATATTTGAGATATCTCTTCCATGGGCAACAATATTGTCACACGTCCGTTTTACGCAGCCACCAACACCATCAGGTGCCCCCTTACCGTGACCAGCTTCACTAAAATGCCACACGATTCTTTCTGCATTGGATATTTTACTCACATAGTTTATAATTAAATGGAACATAGTCTTGTTCCGATATTGCGTTGTAGGTCCATCGCTTAGAATATGTAATTCCTTCAAATGTGGCGAGATAATTTTAATGTTTTCAATTATAGGTGTCAGATGTACGCAAATAAGAACGGGATCGTGTCTCAAATTTTCAGATACCGAACAGAAAGACGTGGTTTTCACTACGTTTTGTGGTGGTTTTAGATTAGCAGAATAGTAGACGCACGTGTGTAAAGAAAGTTGTGATTTTGATCCACCAAAATGGGCTGATTGAATTTCAGAACCGTACTTGCAAGAATAGTTTTCTGAAAAGTCTATATGTAGTAAACCCTCAGATGGTGAAAGACTTTCTTTTATGAATTTAATAGCGTTATACTGATTAGTGATGTTGGCAAGATGCTGCATGAATGTGGGCAGGTTTTTATTTAAAATATTAACAAGCAATTGATGCGTTGTCTTTACGCTTTCTTTCACAGTTTTCTTGCAAATCTTCTCAGTGCCTTTAATTATTACAGTACAATTCTTAGTTACCCATCTTTGGTAAACTATTGTATCATTGCCATTTAACACAGTGTACTCTGGAACTTTCTCAGAACATTGTGAACATGTCCGTTCTAAACAAGGAACACTATAAGCGTTATTACAGCAAAGAGATTTTGCTAAATCGGTGGCAGAATAATGATTTAATATCTTATGTTGGTGCAAGGCTCGAACAATAAAATCATTATTCGTATGGACGGCACACAGGCAAGTATTTCTTGACGCGGCTTTAGGAAAAATTACCCAAAATGGACGATGTCGGCGGAATGTTTCATAAGAGATTTTCAAACCAGTCGTATTATTAAATTTTTTATGAAGATTGAGAAGCGTGTCATTTAAAAGACGTATTTGCTTTTTGACTTTTCTGCGTGTGATCGTTTCCTTTTTACCAGCAGTTAGTCTGCTATTTTCGTCATTGACTAAAAAATCATGTATCTTTTTCCTTAAGCCTAAATTTATGATAATCTTCGGTCCTTTACTTTTTTTTAATCTTATTATTCGCATTCTATACTTAGAGAGCTTTCGTTCTAAAATATTTAACCTTTCTATTAAAATCTGATTTTGAGCCTTCAATAGCCGGCGATTTCGTAATCGCATTGCTTTACCTACTTCTACACGTGAGTGTGATGAGCGAGAAGAACTGGGAGAAGAAAGCGGTGTATTCACGCGTACTATTTCTTCCGTTCGTTTTCTCAGGCGATCTCTTTCACGTCTTAGCTTGGCTTTTTCACGCCACATTTTTCGCATTTGTCGCTGCTGTCGGGGTGTAAAATCTTTAATTGTCTTTAATAACCCATTTTGTTTCTTTAGGTGATATCTTTCGCGTTCCTTTCTTCGTCTTTCTTCTATGGCAGTAGCATCTAATTTAGCTCTGGCTCTTCGCATGCTGAGTTTTTTCTGTTCACGACGACGTATTTTTTTCTCTTCGTCAGTTAATTTGGACTGACAGGATCGAGGCATTGTACCTGAAACAAACCCAACCATGCTAAGCAACCCACATTTTGCAAAAAAAATTGTCAAATTCCTTTTTCGTGAGCCGATACCAATTATGCAGTAATTAAATCATGCTATCTCAACCTGCCCGTTTATTTAACCAACATTATAGCTTTGTTAGCATAGAAAGTTAGCTAAGCTGTTATTTTTTGTGGACATGCATCTTTCCTGTGGACCATTATATCGACAAGAAAGATGTCCACATGAAAGATGTTTCAAACTAAAATCAAAGCGGCCATTTTATTTTTAAGGTTAGAAAAACAACAAAAGAAACTTTGAAAATACTCCTCAAAAGGCATATTGGCGCAATATTTACTAAAATATAAAATAATAACTTACCAAATTACAACCCAAACAGGAAAGACGCACTGAACTTTGACAAAAACACTATATTTTATTTTAAAACTTCGTATATTAGAAAATGGCACGTAGCTGCACTGACAAGAACTCCAACAAATGGGGGCTATCCAGTGTTGTCAATTTAAAAAATAAACGATACATGATAGATTTAGTAGAAATAAAAATTTGGTTGAATTTTAGGTCCACCAAAAAGACCTAAATCCGTATAACAGCATGTTTATTGCACATAAAAAAATATATCTTGTGCAATTATTAACAACTATTTAATAAAAGTAATATTCATTATATATCACGTAAATGCGACAAAGATGTAATGATAAATATGTACAAAATAATTAACTACATCTATCCAAATACTCATAACCCGCATCTGAACAGTCCACACGAAGAGACTTTTGAAACGTTTGTTTTTTTTTTTTTTTTAAGTAGTTACATTAGGTAACCTGGAATATTATGAGTAAACTGAAAAGCAACAACGATTTAACTAAAAAATAAAAATATTCAGTTACTGTCGTAAATTTTTAAGTTATTTTATCCGAACACCCATATGTGTATGACCCGTATATATTTCATGTAAAGGTTTTCATAGCTATCTATCTACCATTGGTGATAGTCAATTGCTATGTGTAAGGTATTAAATTACTCACATTGGTGATCAGTAGCTCTTTGGAGGGTATGTATTGTAGTCTTGGAATCAAACTTTAAGTAGATTTTATTGAATTTTCTGAATCCAATCAGGGTGCTTAATTATTTGTACTGACTGAATGCGAACTATATTACTTTTGCACCTAACCGTCATTTGTCATCATCTTTTTAAAAACCACACAAATACTTATTGTATCTCTATTTCAGGAGCTTACCGCCTTCGACTGGGACGAAGCGACCCAAGGCATGATCCTAAGTGCATTCTACTACGGGTACATTGTCACGCATTTACCGGGAGGAATGCTTGCTGAGAGATTTGGAGGCAAGTACTCCCTCGGCTTTGGAGTACTAAGTACGGCTGTATTTACTCTTCTAACACCCTGGACTGTCGGCGCCGGTGGTGCTACTGGACTTATCATATTGAGGGTGTTGGAAGGACTCGGGGAGGTAAATATGTCTCACCTTTTTGCTGTATCTTCCAATTTTCACTATTCAAAGAAAATACTCAAACTAGGAGTACTTGAGCTGGTGTTATCTGTCTTATATGGCATATTGCAACTGAAAATTTAGCTGCAAAAAATTATTTAACTCAGTTAAGAATCATCATCAACAGCTAAAACTAAATCTGTTTTCAGGGCTTCACGTTCCCAGCGCTGAACGCCATGTTGGCACGGTGGGCTCCGATATCTGAAAGAGGTAGAATGGGATCTCTAGTGTTTGGAGGCGCCCAGATCGGCAACATAGCTGGAACCTATCTGTCTGGACTGGTGATCAAGGAGACTGGTGAATGGCAGTCCGTATTCTACCTATTCGGCGCTATTGGAATACTTTGGTTCATCCTTTGGGTGAGTAATAAAGATTACTCCTTGATCAAAATTAAAATGGAACGTTTCATTGGATGGCTTATGTCCATGAAAGAATTTTGTATGCAAAAAAGTGATTATACATATTATATACTTACATACTTGGAAAAAATATAAATAGTGAAATTCGGGACCTATCTTAAACCCAATCTCAGTTAGTAAAAATCAAAGACACCAATTTTGTTTAAGTTCTCTTGCAGTACCTATAATAACTGTAGGTATAATAATTATAATGAAATCTAAAGGAAGTGTACATCAGCGTGTAGCTAGTTGAGAAATAAATCTTATTAAATTTAAGCTTAAGCAAGACCCGCTTTAATAGTTTTTGGTTCTTTTTCCGACCCTTTTTATACGCTTGGGACATATCTACGAGGTTGTATAAATAAAATAAGTTGGCAAAATGTTAATTATAAACTTTAAAGGCTATTCATTGCCTATAGGTTTATGAACAAAATGCTTTGTGTTAAAGTAAAACAAAAACAAGATTTAAATTTTAACTTTAGAAATATTATAGCAAGTAGAGGTATATATAATAATGTAAATCACTTATGCATAATCTCTTGAAAAGGCTACAGGCCTATCACCAATCTATCTAACGATCTAACGAACATAATAATAAATGATTGGTGGACCATGATGGACCACTACTTGACATAAGCCTTCTTAAAACATTACCACAACGCTTTGTAAATGAAATGTGTGTACAGTAAACGTTCCTATACTATTTTAGCTCCAATAAAGAACGACCTATAAACTAATACCTAATAAATATATAACTACAATGTCATTTTGAGTGCATAAAAACGCAATTTTATATCCCAGTATTATTTGTTCGCTATGCATTCTTTGCCAAAACCGAAAAAGTATAATAAATGTGTTTATTTTTAACATATTGCAAATATTTTAGGCATTGCTGTGCTACAACGACCCTGAGTCGCATCCGTTCATATCCGACAAGGAGAAGAAGTATTTGGAGGAGGCGTTAGGCAGCCACCGAAACAGCCAGCCTTCTGCCATTCCTTGGAAGGCTATCTTCATGTCCGTACCGCTGTGGGCTCTCGTGTGCGCTCAGGTATGTAATAAGCAAACTCAGTTTGATACTACAATACGATATTATGTGTACACTGTATAAGCCTTAAATAGTAATTAAGGTTTCTACTAAATTTATACAAGGTTTGTAATATCTTGTTAGATTTCAGTTTGGAGCATTATTTTCCAGCATTACTTGGTTTCGCACAAACCTTAAAAAAACTGTGTGCTATATGAAATTGGGTTCAGCCTGTAGGCTAGCTGCGAAACTTTACTTTGATCCCTAATTTCTTCGCAAGAATTGCACTTACGGCCCTTTGTTTAAATGTGAACTGTTTAACCACTGCAAGCGCACGTTCGTTTATTATTATCACCGGCACGCGCCGTAGCTTCTTATTATTCCGGTGAGGTGACTACTTACCAGATTTAGAGGTCGGTCGCAGTGACAAAATAGGCAAAAAATAAATTCCAGAGCAGTTAACGAACGGAAATCAATAAAAGGATATATAAGAGGAAAAAAGAGGGCTAAGAAACAAAATATGCGATAATATTTATTGGTATATAAGTAATAATATTATGTTATATATTTTTATTTATTTCTAAGGCTACATTTAGGTACATATGTATAGGTATATACATATAAATATGTACTAGGTATTTGGCAGAAATAATTCAGATTTTATTTTGTGTAGCCGTCTGATAGTTTTACTATTCAACACGCTAATTTCGCCAAGAAAGAGAACTTCAAAACACGGACTGCTATTAAATACCCTAGCAGGCAAACCATTGTTGCCTAGACTGGAAAACAAACCGAGTGTGCGGTCAAGGGCACTCATGTTTCTCAAGATTATGTTTATTTGTTTGCAACTTTGAAGCATGATTACAACGAAGTCTCCACAAACCGTACCTTGCAATGTTTTATTTCTAGACGCATTACAATCGATGACATACACTTTCATAATACGAAGTTCATTGACGGACAAGACTATTCACCGGGCAAAAAAAAATTAAAAACAGGCCTTGTTATGTTAACAAAAGTTGATAAATTACGCTACAATAACACCGTTCGTCACTCATACTACAATACGCGTGGTAAGGTGCTAAAACCTTAATTCCTGTAACAGTTAGTATCAATACTCAACATTTGTTTAATGTATTCCGATATTTTGAATGGATGTGAACCGACTAAGTGCTACACTTTAAAGTCCATTGCTTTATTTAAGTATAGCACTATAAACAAAGTAGTTAGTTGTCTTTTAATGGAAGTCGAAACGGCATTGATTTACGTTGCGTAAAGCAAATGGTAAATAATCACTACCCGCTTTTATGCTACTCTATGACGTTACTGTCATTGACACAAAATTCATTAAACAGAGGATATTAGTAGCATGTTTACATTTTGTTTCAATGTACTTACCTATGTAAGTATTTCATGTGGTGTGAGCAGTAGGAAAAAATTAAGATAAAGTGCTTATAATAATACATTTCTGTTTTGAACCTCTCATGAAAGAATACATCTCTAACGTCGATTTCTATAGCATAGGTAGGTCCATTTTTCTTACCTGTTACATACCATTGTGTTGTGTAACACAGTTTGTTATTTCAACAGTTCAACTTTATATACTACGCACCTATGTTCTCTTATCCAAGTGACAGCTATTAAGGTGCAATAAACACATATGACTAGACAGCCATAAAGCTAATCAACTTAGCATAATTGCTTATTGTGTGTTAAACACGAACGTAACGAAATTCGGTTTATAAAAAGAGCTTATTGTGCGCTGCATATGGTGTCTGCAGGTTCTTGATTACGTGCTAACACTGAATATTTTTAACACATCTAAGTACCTACCAAGCACCATATATAAGAATTATGCTTTAACCAAAACTAAAAATATTTGATCGTTTGTCGCAAAACTCGAATGGTGAATAACAGATTTTGGGTTCTGAGTCGGGTGAAGTATTGTTAGGTTTTTTCATTAGGACACTTATCGAATTTGGGCCCATAACATAATTAGATAATTGTGGGCTTGCTACGCACCTCTGTCTACAGAGAAGCCCTCTTACAGGTGGGAAGATGGATGTTTCTGACAAAAAATTGTTGTCCAACAGATCGGCCACGACTACGGGTACTTCACGATGGTGACCGACCTCCCTAAGTACATGACGGGAGTCCTCAAGTTCGACATACACCGGACAGGCACGCTTGCCGCCTTACCTTATGCAGTCATGTGGCTGAGCTCCATCACTTTCGGCTGGATTTGCGACAAGATTGTCAAGAGAAACTGGCTAACTGTCACTAACGCAAGAAAGACTTTCACTACCATAGGTATGTAATGTTGATGCTAATTGGTTAGCAGTAGCTGCTTCAAATTGTTTGCTCAAAGTTTTATGATAATTGAGTAGGATAAATCTTACCGCTTACAGTAATAAGTGCTTGAACTATTACCAACGATTGCGCATTCACATGCGCCAATAGTTAATAAGACCTTTAATATGAAATGTTAATTATAGCTACCTATCCAATCAAATTACATTAACTACCAATTAAATGAATAGGTACTTATATTAGTAAAAACATAGGCATACTTATCTATTACCTAAATTCGTAAATTGTGGGTAATACTTAAATAAGTTTATCTACTTAGCATTTTAATAAGCAGCTACATAGATCAGTTTATTATGCAGATACGAAAACAGTATGATAAATCAACTTACAATATTTCCTACAGCGTCTGTCGGACCCGGCATCTGCATGATCCTCGCGTCATACTCCGGCTGCAACACGGACGCGGTCGTCATACTATTCACAGCGTCCATGGGCCTGATGGGCGCCTTCTACCCCGGCATGAAAGTCAACGCTCTCGATCTCAGCGGGAACTATGCCGGTACTATAATGGCGATCGTCAACGGAATAGGGGCTATAACTGGCATCATCGCGCCATACCTAGTCGGACTCCTCACACCTGATGTAAGTACCGGAACGAATGGCGCATTGTGTTGTTGCAATACAGTTTTGTTAAACGCTTTGGTCCTTGAGATTGGTTTTGACTACTCGATACTTAGTCGATATGGTATCGATTATGAGTAGATACATGACATAGATAGTGTGTTTGGAACATAATTCACCATTCTACCAGATTGGGAAGATAAGTACTTTGTTTTTGGTTCATGGACATGGAGTAGCTTTGTTAGGAACCTATTATAGACTGTGGTAGGAACGCTGAATATTCAGCTGGAAAGTATAGTAACAGAATAAAATATGTCTATAAAACACAACTGTAGAAAATGAATACACTACTAAGTTATTAGAAATCTTTCTAATATTAAAAAGTACAAAGTCATTAAGATTTATTGCAACCACGAACGAGATAAAAGGATGACATGCATACGCATAGGTACTAAATCAACTTGAAACGTAAACACTATTGTCTACATAACTTAGTTTTACAACTTACCATTCCGTTTCAGAGCACGTTAGTACAATGGCGGCTGGTGTTCTGGATAGCTCTGGCCGTGTTCATCGTGACGAACTTGGTGTTCGTGGCGTGGGCGTCGGGCGACGAGCAGTGGTGGGACACCGCCACGCAAGACCCCAGGAAACAGCGAGAAGCGGAGGCCGGAACCAACCACTCCACCAATGCCGAGGTCAAGTTGTAGACCACAATGTGTTGGATACATTCTGGTCCAAATCGCGAAACGAGGAAAAATTCACGTGAGCCGACGTTTTCCTGTCGTTAATATTGCGGAAATGTAAATAGACACTATTAATATTTAATAAGACGCAGTGCCGAAGGAAATATTTTATATGCTGAACAATAAAACAAACTTAGGTCATCCGTTTAAGTTAAGTACCGTGCGTAGACAAGACAATATTGATTACAGACTAGATGAGTGTAAAAATAATATATAGTACAAACCGTAAGAGTTTTTAATGAAATTGTTTAAATCATAATAAAAGGCGATTCACTGAATCCACAGCCAGTGCTATGTGATAGTAATAATAATTAATAATCCCGATCTAGATATTATTAATTTGTAATTAGAAGAATTATCGAATGGATAAGTAACTTGGTAGGTATATTAAGAAATTAGTTGTAATTTGATATTTATTACAAGTATTATTAATGTGTTGTTGATGACTGTACTTTTAAATTAAGGTAGGTACATTAAGTAGTCATATAAAAAGTATTAATTGTTTAATGAATACTGAATGCTTATTTGTAAATATTTGTGAAAAGAGACCTATTTATTTGACAAATGCACTGACAAAAAGAGTTTGTTCACGTTTAATTTGTGTACTTGAAAATTAGCAAGGCTGTGAACAAATTAGGAAGTAAACAGGAAGGTGTGAAGAAAACAGAACATTTACATCAATCTATTATATTGGATAATAATTATATCGAAACAAAATTTTATAGCAATATACTGCGACACCAACTTCAAGTCAAATTAAAGAACAACGATAAAATGAAAAGAGTTCTATTACATGAAACAAATGAATGCTGATGTTATACGTAATGAATTTGTTTCAAGTACTAATGAGTCGAAGGCAGGAAGTCACTCTAGACCTAAAATTGTAGCAGTTTCAGGCTGAGATCTGTTACGCGTACTTAGACATTGCTCAGACTTAACTTAGACACTAAGTAAAGACAGTACCTATCTAATTTATTATTAACTAATCTGTATTATCGTCTGAGATTGCTCTAAGCAAATGTATAACTTTGCTATGTAAAGATAGAGACTAAGATAAGTCTGAGTGCGCATTTAAAGCTCTTTCTAATTTGCCTGAAAACGTCATGCGGCTGTCGTAGGGTTCATACAAATTATTCCGTGACATGCAAACGACTGTGACTGGTATAATTTATTCCATGATTTAAAAAAGTATTTTTTTTTGTTATAATAATCATATTACTAAACGGACATCTAATTATTTTAGTGTTGTTTGTGTATGAACCTTACGAGAACCACACGGCTTTCACAGATAAATTAGACAGGTCCCTGAGTATCGGACTGTTGCTGCATACAACCTGCTTCCGCCTAATACTTTCTTGTGAACTCTTGTATACTCGATTAGTTTGTTTTTAGGGTGCATTTCGTGCCATTAGAGAGATCTGTTTACTATTTTTATTATGTTTAGTTTTATAACAATGTCATACAGAGATTTTAGGTCAGATTCACATCAGAAGAGTAGCGCTGGACTGTCGTGTCGAATTACATTGAGCGCTTTAGGCTTTAAGTTACATGTTAAATATCAATCACTTTCAAATGTTATAAATTGTCTATTTTTATGACAATTTACTTAATGTCGTTCACAATAAAGTTCAAAATGCAATGTACAACGCCTCACTGACCTTCTAATGCGAGTTAACCTAAGAATAGAAATTCCATACGTTTAAAGTATCTGAGATATAATTCATAAGGTATTTTGTACAATATTCTTGTATTTTGTTAAAATAAAACATTTCAAACACGAATATATTAATTTATTTATAAGCTATTACAGTAAGAAATATGCATTTTGCAATAAATAAAAAAGAACTAATAATTAGACTCAGTCTAAGTGTTTTCAACACATCTATAACTACTTCACAAATATAAAATACAATGTAAATTAAGTATGGTAACACTGACTGATTACAAAAAGAACACCAAGAAAAAAGGTACAGTTATACACCATGAAGATAAAATGTGATTATTTGAAAAATTTGCTACAATAACCAGATTTCCCATTACACCGGATATATTTATTATTCTTTACATTATTAATAACCCTAGACATTTGAGATGAGATAATTTTATACATAATAAAACGACTATTATAGACACTGAAACTAGTACATACATTTAGCTGGGAATTGCAGCCATATATTATTCTAAAGAGATAAATCAGACATAATATATGCTGGTAGCATGAATACAATATTTAGGGCTCTTGTCTGTATTTAATCTTTTAAAATTTGTAACTCCATAACGAGTCAAAGTTGTTCGGCAGTGAATATAGTTAGCATAAGTGATAAAAACAATAATAGTTGCAACACAAATAATATGTACTCACTTACCGTTAGAATGGTACACATAGACCCCCGTATTCACAAATAATTACATTTTAAACCATGGATTAAATTATAACTGTCACTGTCGTTTGCATATCAAAGAATTAAGATGTCAATAGACTTACGTGGTTTAGTTAATGCCGGTATGATCCTCGTTTTATGAATAAGAGGGTTTGAAAGATAACACATACAGTATAGACATCATCGATAACATTTAACCGGAGTCTGGATTTGTGCCCGTTTGATGGCAATAGGCTCGCCCCCTATTAGATTGGGACCTAAAACATAACTTGCGAAATGTGGGTGTACTATATTTGCACCTCTGCCTACCCCTTCGGGTTATAAAGGCGTGATGTTATGTGGTTTTGAAAACAATTAAGGGTTACAATGGCAAGTACATACAGTAGGTACTAAGCACATAATTATGTAGAAACCCTTTGAGAGTTTAGGCAAATAACTAGTTTTTTTTATATACCGCAGATTATACAATATGTTGAAGTGTTTAAGCATCAAATTCCTAATCTTAATAAATTGATTGTATGTTAAATTAAAAAGTAACAACGCAGCAACTTAAGTTGCCGACTATACCCTTATGTTATTACATTTTTATACATACACTTGGAATTTAGATTAATTAAACTTACGCAAAAACAACAAAATAAGATGTTTTGAAATTCTAAAAATAGTGATGGTTGTAAAGATTCAAAGAATAGCTGAATATAATAAAATTAAAAAGGAAGACTCAATTAAGAAAATACTTTTTATATTACGATAAACACGGGCCATCAAAAATATCTATTCATCCTATAATATAATAGTTTTGACATCCATGAACATACACTTATTTTTCACATATACATAATAATATATGGTATATATAAACACCAATAAATAATTCCTAATATCTAGGCTCGCGCAGATTTTAGAAATGACTGTATCTGCCTACCGCTCTGGGAAACAGGCGTGACTTTTTGTATGTATGTTAAGTACTCCATTGTGTGCATTATCTGTGCTATGCTGAATCAAAAACGGGAACACCCAGTTCTTTTGTTTGTTAACATTAATCGAATGATAATATTATTATTATAATGCTAATGGAATAATTCATAACTACAGATTGTTATGTAAAGTACTAATTTAAAAGATTTATCATAGACACAGATTAATTAACTATATGAAGTAATCCTAACACGACATTGAAATGACAGTAACACCATTATGATCTAAGGGCCGGTTGTTGCAATACTAAATAAAATTAATTGAAAGTATTTTATATTTATTTGTTATTTTTCAATGTCAGTTGTCATGGCAACGACCAAAGAAAAAAAAAATTGAGGGAAATTGTTAAATGATGAATACTAAAAAATCTCCCATCAATATTATTGGGATAAAATTAGTTTTCTACTAGTAACCCTAATAACGTTGACAACCGGTTGTTCAAGTCATAATCGTTATTTTTGACGTACGTATGTAACATTAACAAACTGTTTGAAACAACCGGCCCTAAAACAACTTCATTATTTATAATATTAGACCAAAAACACCAACCTATGTACAGTTAATTCAAATGATTTTGAACTCTATTCAGTTGGTATAAACATTGTGTTCAACGCAAACATTTATAAAACCAACTATTTAGTGCATCAATTGTCATGTCACCAATGCAATAGAAATCAAAATTGCTTGAACGGACTGCATCACAGGGATTGTCGAATGTTATATAAGATGGAATATAGACAGCAAATACATAAATACACAAATGTCTACACATTAATTATATTAGCTAGATTACATCGAGTTTAAGGAGGAGGCTATTCTTTGCTAAAACAACTTGCCGCTAACTAATGCCGTCGAATCAATGAGTTCGTACTCGAATAATTATATGTTCAAATTGTTGTAAAAAGCGTGATTTTGAGTCTAAACGATTGTACTAATGTTATAGGAACGTCGATGGCAAGGTGAATGGCATTGCATTGGCCATTTTTTTTATAATCCAGAAAAATAATTTATTTGCTTTACTATTGGCTCCTCTCATAATGTGTGGTTAATTATTACCTTTTAATTGCAACATTTTTTTTAAACTCCTGATTTTTTTCCATTATACTGCTTTTATAGTTTTAAAAAATAAAAATAAATGAATACGTTTTTCATAGTTCTGCTGGACTGGCATTTTTAGGAGTTAACCACACAGCTAAGATACCGACAAAGACTAAGTGAAATAAAAACAGCCAAACGGCCCGCCAACGACGCAACCTATTAAATCAAACAATAATGACTACGTGCGTAGGTTCTAAAAATTGATATCTAATAAAATATGAGAGGCATATTTAAGGATCACGTGACGCGGAAACAGGAGTCACTCTTTCGAGTACTAAATACCTGTGACCTTAGTTGTTCGCCGCGTTCACATTGCTATTCAAAGTGAATTAAAAATAAATATATAAAATATGTCGGTCACAGGGTTTCGATAGTTTAATGCCTTTTAATGTTTGCGGAAGGATAGGTATTCAAATCATGAGCACTATTTATGACCGCTAAAAGATGCAAATTAATGGATTCAAATAGGAATTTGAAAGATGGTTGCCGTGTAACTATTGTTTTATTGCTGTCTCGAAACATGAAATGAATAGTAAGTAACGGTAACAAAAGAATATCATTTATATAATATCAAGGGGATACTAAAGTATTATTAGGCCTTTTTTAACTCTTACATTGCAATATATACATACAAATATGAAAATAAAACGTATAAGACAAAATACATAACGTAAAACCAGTATGTTGTTAACGTTGTTACTTTAACTTTCATTTTTCGAGACGGCGTAATCCATATCTGATGTATTGTAATTCGTCTCATAACCGCAGTCCTAGTCAACGTTGAATACTAACAAAGCTATGCGAATGAGGATCAGAAGTAATGGGTTCCGATGTAACACAAACCCATGTATCATAAAAGCTTATGACTTATTGATATCCAGGACAATGCATCCTCTATAGACGTAGTCCAGTTAAATGTCGACTTTATTACAAAACATTTTTTTTGGATTTAAAATTCGATTATTTGGAGGAAGATAAAGTTCTCAATTCAAAACTGTCAGTCCTAGTGTAAATTCGATTTTAAAAAATCAATCACGGTAAGTTTTTTAACATAACATGAAAAAAATTATTGAAAATATGTAAAGACTGTCTACGTTTTTAGAAAACTTTGTTTTTTAATTAGGGGGTAAAACTGGTCCTTTTATAGTCTAGTGCGTAAGTATATTTTTATATAGCTGTTGCACAGTATTGCCTTGCAACCTAACATAACTAGGACAGCGGCCATATTATATACCAACGGAGTTACACGACAACATTAATTCGGCCATTCTGTTCACACCCTTCGACAGTTTAGCAAACATTTTAAACGCCTCCTCCTTCGAAACTTCAGAATAACTCCATGACAGACGACGGACTGGCAGTATCGCTGAGGTCAGTCCTCTGGTTGAGGATCTGTAAAGCCTGGGGCGGCTGTACGTTGGTGATGTGGTAGTGCACAAGGCTCTCGGCGGCCGCTGTGGGTTGCTTAGTGAGCAGCGCGCGCAGGCGCCGGGCGTCGTCGTAGTCCATGTTGAGGAGACGGCACGCCTCTAGCAGTCTGTTTTGGGAATATCTATTTGTATTTCTTTTTCGTTTCAGATTTTCGGATGCAAATGATCATATACACGCGAATATGAATTATTAGTTTATCTATACGTAAAATGCAGTCATTGCATTATATTTTACATTACTTAATTTTTTTTAATTAAATTTCCTTTTGTACGGGTTATTTAATCATTTTGCAAGTAAAGGAAAGCTACATGCGTAACTTTTTAGCTTATTTTATTCAACAAGCTATATCTTTTGAATTATTTTATATGTCACGCTATTCGGAAAATGTCACAAAGACTTACCTAGGGAGCTGGTTGACTTGCGAGGCGACTTTGTTGGGTGGTGCGAACGCGGGAACTAGGTTCCTTTTGACGTCGTGAGTGAATTGCATTGTGCCGCCAGTGTTAAACCAACTCTCCAGCACTATCTCCTACGAAAGAAACGAGGGTGTAAAACATACCTAGTTAAAAGCAATTAACGCTTGTTCATAATACTCTAGGTATGTTATCTTGACAACGAACTAAAGAATGGTAAATATATATATATATATTAACTTAACTAAAACACAACTATGGACTAGTAATAATCAGCTAGTGATTGAAATTCGGCCATAATTATTATTACATTTCAGCCTTCTGCACTTCTCCATTATAAATTTAAACTATAACAATTTCCACACTCTCCGTGCGCATATGCATACTCCTGTAAGAAGGTGTCCCATACCTCAAAGATGTAGTTATCAACAATGTCGGCGAGATGCGCGCGCAGGCGGGAGGTGAGCGAGGGCGCGAGGCGCTGCGCCGCCACCGACAGGCGCGCGCACAGCGCGGCCAGCGGCCGGCACAGGCTGCCCGACACGCTCAGGGCCAGCTCCTCCACGATCAGCAGGCCGTGCCATCTGAAACCACGGCATTCATTACGTCGTTTCTTTATCAAAAGATATCGGAGATCGCAACAAAAACCTATGTGAACTTGAATATCGTAACGATAAAATATGGTCAATTGCTCTTTGCGATCGATCGTCACATATTTTTTCAGGTTGGTCGAAATTAAATTGAATGAAAACCTTAAAAATATTTCAGTTATTTATTAAAAGTGGAATATTGCCACTGAAAGTATAAATTTTAGCTTTAACGTAGAGTTAAAGCTAAAATTCAATTTATACTTTCTTTTTCAATCAATTTATAATTTTAAACTCCTTAGTATTTCCACTTCTTTAAAAAAAGAGGTATGTAATTACAACATTTTACTCATTTTTATCTAAAAACTTAAATAAGACTGTTACAAAACCGACATGCATTTAGACAAAACATTACAATATAAAAGAAATGTAATAATGAACTCACTTCTGTCGCTTATAATCCTTCAGGCCGGCCTTAAACTCGAGCAGTATGTGTTCGGCCAGCGAGGCGAGGCCGGCGTCCCGGAGCCTCGCGAGCAGCGCGGGGGCCTCGGCGAACACCCCCGCCTCCTCGGCCTCGTCCTCTCCCGTCAGCGGCTCCGCCACCGCTAGGTTCGCTATTGGAGCCGTCTGCGCATAATTAGCGGTTTGAATTAGTTCGGAACTAATTTCACATTAAAGAAAAAATATTTGAGTTTTTAACAGAAGATTATGTTTTAGTTTTTACCGATTATGTTTTCTTTTATTACATTTGGACCTATGACATAACTGGCGGGTGAACTACACTCTTTTGCCTACCCCTTCGGGGAAAGCAGGTAATATGTTATCATAGTTATGTATAGATGTATATGTAGCACCCAACTACCTTAATAAGACGTTCAATTAACAGCCTACCCTCTTTATTGGAAGGCGCCGTATAGTAAAAGTAAAAAAACTATACATAACTATGATAACATATTATTTCGACAATTTAGTTTATAAATTATGTTCAATAAAATATACTTACTATATCCAGCTGGTTCAAATCAGGAATCATTGAATCTCTTTTAGATAATTCATTTAGCGCCAGATTTCTAGCTCGAAGTTCGACTTCCCTTAAGGACATCGCTTCCGCGTTTGTGTCTAAAATAATATAAGGCAATTGGAAATGAATATGCAAATGCGTGTAGTAATCATAAAATAACATAGCATCACGCCTGTATTCCCCGAAGGGATAAGCAGAGGTGTATAGTAACTATTTTCACGAGTATGTTTTAGGTGCCAATGTATTTCATCAGTTATGTTATAAGTGCCAATGTAATAGGCGGCGAGCTCATTGGCGTCAACCGGGCACAATTCCAAGCTCCGTTTTGACTCCGAATATGAATATTACTGCCTCGTTGGCCTAGTAGTCGCTAAGCGCGACTGCTGAGTATGGGCTCTTGGGTTCGCATCCCAGGTCGAGCAGTGTTATTGGGTTTTTTCATTAGGTAATTCTCAGTATCAGCACGGAATTTGGATTTGCACACGGTTGATGGCAATACAAGCCCTTATTGCATTGGGATCTCTAACATAACTGGTGGAATGTGAGTGTACTAAACACCTTTGTCTAAGATACAATACAGGCGTGATGTTGTTATGGTAACAATGAATTGTTAGCTTACCTCTACGGGGTTTCATGCCGACTTCATCAGAATCTGTGGTGTCATCACTATCATCTGTGCTGTCCGTAGAGCTAATGTCGTCTTCTTCATGGTGCTGCTGCTGCGTGAAGTTTTGGAACTGACGCCGGTAGTAGTGCAGTTGAAGGTAGTGCTATAGACCAATTGACGTGATATAAATATAAACGAAGATATGAAACGTTCGGAGTTTGTAAGTACTTAAATATACTAGAACATTTTTTTTTTAAAAACGTCGCCCCACCCTAAAAATTTCTCCTGTATCGTGGATGTGTTTCACAAACATCAAATATCACATACACAAACACCCAGACTCGGGACAAACATCTGCAGATCGCGCAAATTTTTACCCCGAGGAGGAATCGAACCCAACCCTTAGCATTACAGACCAATCGTTTAGCCACTGCGGCAATTATCGGATGGTCGATACACTATAACCAACTCGCGATAATAAAGCAACTAACCAGAGAATGTGCCCACTGTAGCAGCACAGTGCGCGTGTGATGCGCGGCGTTGATGACAGCTGTCAAAGGGTGTGAGGACGCGTCGGCCGACAGGAATGAGTCCACGTGGAGCGAATCTAGTGCCGCACCTAGCAGCTGTGTGAGACGGATTCGCCACTCCTCGACCAGCTCTAGTTGGAGCTCCAAGAATTGTAACCTACAAGGAAAATGGATAAGCGTTTATATGGATAACCTTTGGAGTTTCTTGCCAGTTTTAATAACATTTTGAAAAATATTTGGACTCGTGCAACTAGCATCGTGTTTCATAAGCGCCTGTAATTGGTTTATATGAAATAAAAACCTTTTGAATTTGCGTAAAGTTCATTTGTTAACTTATGTACAGTTTATTCAATCGATTTTGAGTTCTATTCCATAGGCATAAGGTTGGTATTGAAAGTAAACCGTATTTACAAAAACCTTACTTTTATAACTAAATTTTGGAATTTTGCTTAAAAACAAGTTCTATTTAGGTATCTACTTATTTTCTAGTAAGTATTTTTGTTATTAAATACAACAGTTGAATGGCATCAACATTTACCTATGCCCGGGTTGCGGCAGCAGCACGTAGCGGTCCTCTATGGTCCGCAGCAGCGTGACGAACCAGTCGGCGGCGCGCGGGATCCACAGCGCGGCGCCCGTGGCTGCGCCTGCGCCGGCCCCCACCCCTTCACTCCACTGGGAGCAGCCCAGACTTTCGTCCATTTTTGCCAAGGCATCTGTTACAAACATGAATGTTAGATGACTTTTTGTATCTTTCATGCATGTTGCCATGCTAAGCAACATGCATAAAAGATATATTTATCAATTTAGATGAATGTTAGAGTTGTATTATTATGCAGTGGACGTTATAAATCAAGTTGAAGTTCATCCGTTACTTTTGTCACAAATTTTGCCGAACGAAATACAAGAACAATTTGCATGTATTTCGGTATTTCGTTAGCTTGTAGTAAACAAAAATCTATAATTATGTCTTTGTTTATTATGGTTCACTGACATTATTACCATACACTATGTACTGTGGAATTAGATAGAAACCAACTTACATTTCTTTTCCACGGCCAACCATCGAATAAACGTCTCCGCCTTCGTCAGAATGGACAGTACACTGTTAATATCTTTGCCAGTGATTTCAAGCAGTTCTCTTTGAAAGCCGAGCGTTTCATCGACAGCGTGAGCGAAGGCTGCATCGACATCGACAATTTCGCCTTTAGAACCTTGTGTATGATACAACGCTAGCACTGTGTGAAGTCTCTCTGCGGACAGTGCTATCAAACCAGAGTTGAATTCGTCCTGAAATTTTTTTAAACGTATTACATAATGTCATAAAAAAAATGCAAATACAGCTCAGTACTTGATGTGAATCTTAATCAAATCAAAAGTTTTTTAAATACCAGTGTAGCTAGAATTAATTAAGTTCATTTATCTTTAATACAATATTTGAAACCCATAATGTTAAACTATATGAGACGTCCACTGTTGAACAAAGGCCGGCCCCTTAGGTAAGGGGGAGGATTGCCATAATCCCCACGCTAGCAAGCGGCTTGGAAATGGCAGTATTGATGGTGAAGTTACAGAACACTGTGTCCATTTTCTGGGTTTTGCGTCAGTCGCCTCTTACGACACCCACGGGAGGAAAGGGGGTAGTTAATTCTAGGCCGGATACCACTCGATAAATCATACATACCACTGCCCTAACATGCTTCAATTCCAGTTTATCAGCGACTGGTTGGACATGAGTCCTTACAAAGCCCTGATGGTGCTTGATCCAAGTGAGTGTCTGGGTCAGAAACCACTCAGGTCGATCTATACGCGCCGTCTGACGGGGCCCCGTGAAATGGAACTGAAATCTCTTTTTAAGAGGCCGTAGTAGGATCCTAACTGGTAGACATGGGCCTTTTTCTGTTGAAACAATGACTTAAGAATTAATGTACATTGTGATTGCATAATAGAATGATAGCTTTTTTTCTGCTGTATACATGAGAAAAGAGATAAATATATTATTAAAGTTTGTAAGTGGAATCACTGCTAAGGTTATACTAATTTTATTTCAACTCTTGTTTAGGCTTTGTATTTTAACATGCCTAATTTATACGAAAAGTTAACATTTTCAATTTTCTTTATTCAAAGTTAAGTGTCAATAGTGATGGCACAAAAAGATTTTCTTTGTTGTTGCTTTTTTGTCTATTACAGTTACTAGTTCCAAATTTAAAAATATATATTATTGTTGTTTTAATGGTAAAATCCTTACCTGCTTCAGATTCATCAGTAACATTGCTATTAACAAGATCTTCAGGTTCCTCAATCAGAAACAGATATTTAGTGAGGCTATTGAACTTTACCATCACCTCATTTGGTGGCGGTGAATGTTCTGCCGGACTTGATAGTGGCCACTTTAGTAACTTCAGGACATCCTCATAATGTCTGGAATAGATTTACTGTTAGAACCAGATTGCAAAATATAGCGTTCATTTTTTTTATCATGTTGTTTTACAGAGTTGTATTGAACAGTTTTGACTGCAATGGGTTGGCCCGTGGATGGATTTTTTTCCTGTTTTTACAACATTGTTGCTCCATTCCTATTGGTCATAGCATAATGTTATATAGCTTTCTTCGATAAATGGACTATTTATTTATTCTTGATACAAAAAAAGGATGTACCTACAAGGCGGACTTAATACCTAAGGCATTAAGTCCATTAATTGACTATCCAACACGAAAAGAATTAAACAATCCAATTTGAATTAGTAGTTCCTGAGATAAATGTGTTCAACCAAATAAATTATTTTATAATTTTAGTATAGATAATACTAACTTGGTAAGTTTGTCCTTAAGCACGTTGTGCCAGTAATGTGTGTATTCCTTCACATAATTGCCTCTGTGTCCATTAGGGTAATCATCACACATCTTTCTAAGCTCACAATACAGCAAAACCATTTGCTCTTCATCATTGGTCTGTTTCAATTGCCGACTGAAAAGTATACTTAGGTATGAGATAATCAGTTATTAAGTATAATAAAAATTTATAAAGGTTTAATTTTTAAATAGATGGTCATGCAACACAACTCCAGATACTTGAAACTGATTTAATGATTAAAGATTTATGTAAATCTAATCCAATTAATTTAAATTCTCCAGTTAGCTAAGGAACTAACAAAATAATCTTGGAGTATAAATAAATAACATAACATCTCGCCTCTATTCCCTGAAGGGGTAGGCAGAGGTGTACGTACAGTACACTGACATTTTGCCAGTTATGTTTTGAGCCCAAATGTATCAGACCCAATCCAGGACCTCATGCTCAGCAGTTGCGCTTAGCAACCACTAGACCAACGAGTCTATTAAATAAGTATTTACCTCAAGTCATCAACTCTCTCATAACATTGCAGGTACACTAAAACTTCTTCTAGCTTGTAGATAGCAGAAAATCTATTATCAATCTCAGTTCTCAGTGGCTCAGTTTTATTAAGGAATTTTTCCACCTTAGTTTTCAACTCTTCACTACGAACTTTAAGTTTTTGTATTTGATTGGAGTTTAGTTCTGCTTTTATCAATGCTGAAGACAGTTTTGTTGGCACTTCATTGTTGGCAACATTCAGCTGAAACAGAAATTAAATGAGAATATGTGTACGCCTATAAAAAAAAAATGTAGATAGTCACATCTTCATACTACGACTGTTTGATGTCCCATGGTCAGCCATGGGACAGAGGACAGCCTACTAACAACATATAATATAATATAATTACTAATATTATTGAGCAAAGGGGGGCTTTGCTCAGGCAAAGCATCTGCATTATGGAGAAGACACGGCTGGAAATGGCTTTGAATAGAGATTTGTTAAGAAACAAAGAGGAGGCCTTTGCTCAGCATCGGAACATAATATTACAAATCTGTATAACATTTTTGTGTATCATCAAACCACTATAACTTATTAAAACATATAGGTATTAAATTAAAACGTATGTAATCATAATGAAGTAACATATTTTTTGCAATAATCTATTACAGTAAATACTTACACTACTTTGAAGTCTATCCCGCTTGTAGATTAATTCGTTTTCTAAATCATATGAACATGATAACTCATTTATATCGCCGCCTATCCTCAAGTTAATGTTTTGGATAATTGTCTTCTTTTCCTCTTCATCCATATTTACAAATTTATGTTGAAAACATATGGTAAAGAAATAATAACGTGTGTCCCATTGATTAATATTTTGTATTCTTCATTGACGACACCAATCGTGAAACGACGACACGAATAAAATCAATACTTTTTGACACTTGACAGTGGACACGGCAACTGTCAAAATGTCAAGTTGTCAACTGTAATTTTTTCACGTTATTGACTGTCGTAAAATGAAACGTGTATTTTATTTAAATGAAATATAAAAAGTTTAAATATTTGCGAAACGCTGACAAAACAACAAAACCTTGTTTAATGTTTGCGTTTGGACAACGTTTCCCAAACCTTCTATTTCACAACAATCTATTTCTCAATAACTCACAGATGTTCCGTTTTGCTCCGTTTGTACCAACTTTCTATTCACATTTTTATAATAACGTATCCATTTTTTAAATGATATCCTGAGGTTATATCATTTATACACAATTATTGTTAATTGTTATCGTGCACACTGCACATTTTTCGCGACAAAATGTCAAAAAATCAAGTTCTACGTTTGCAAAATGAACTTCTACGTGAAATTAAGTTTCATATTTTACTCAGGCTTGGACTGGCTGTAGAAATAAGTTTTGTGTATTGTTTTATCATTCGACACTATCATTGAAAAAAAAATTTTAGAATAATTTTCATTAGGTACTCTAAAAAATATATATTTGTATAAGTAACTCTTATTTTAATTTCAAATTGTTGCAAAATAGAATTCTACTTATTTAATAGATGGAATACAGATATATTACGTTGCGTATCGTATGACCAGTTAACAAAATATGCAATATATATTTATAAATATTGAACTGCAGAGCGTGCCCATTTGCTGGCTGTGGGTGAATGGGAGTCGGGTCTCTGGTTACAAGCACTTCCGTCGTCCAGCATAGGAACGATGTTGGACGACAATACGTTTCGAATTGCCACCAGCTTACGCTTAGGTGCACCCTGTGTTGCTCCTCACCGGTGTCACTGTGGTGAAGCTGTTGACAGCCTCGGGCACCATGGCCTATCCTGCGCCAGGAGCGCTGGTCGCATACCGCGGCACGCGAATTTAAACGACATTATTCGTCGTGCTCTCGTCACCGCCGGCGTCCCAGCTATATTAGAACCCAATGGCTTGGTACGAGCGATGGAAAGAGACCAGACGGTATGTCTTTGATGCCATGGAAATTGGGTAGGCCTTTGGTGTGGGATGCAACATGTGTCGACACCCTTGCGCCATCTCATGTTTCCAGCACAGCGGTTTGCTCTGGCGCTGCTGCTGCAGCTGCGGAGACCCTCAAGCGGCGAAAATATAATAACCTTATAGGTAATTATATTTTTGAGCCGTTTGGGGTCGAAACACTCGGGTCATGGGGTCCGAGTGCGCGTCTTCTTTTTAGTGACCTTTCTAAACGGTTAGTTGACGCTTCACGTGACCAAAAGGCTGGCCTGTTTTTCGGCCAAAGAATTAGCATTGCCATTCAACGTGGCAATGCCGCCAGCCTTTTGGGCACCCTACCAGTCGACAGCGATGAGGACGAATACTTTGATACATAATTTTTAGTTTAAATTTTTTATTTTTGTATATATTTATTTTTAACAATTGTAAATAACCTTGTAAATAAATAAATTGCCTACTCTTATCTCAAATTTAATATTACAAAATATACGGTTTAGGAAAATTGATCGTTGTGGAAAACGGCCGTAACGTTAGCGTTTTCGCTTACTGAAAATGTTTAGACACCGATCTGTGCTACATAATGCCCACTACTAGTGTCAACTGTCTGTCAGTGGCAGCCGGATAAGTGTCAAACTTGTAATACTTTGGGTGTTTTATTTTGTGTATTATTTGTTCATAAATAAAAGATGTTAGGTTTTCTTACCAAAAATAAAAACGATATTATATATTTGTCGTTACTGTTATTTTGTGTGGGAGTTGGACCTCGTTACCGTTCTTTCGAGTCAGTGCAAGCTAAAAAATGGGCCGGCAGTATTCTCGGCCTTTTACTAATAATTATTGTATCAGGATACACAGCGGTGCATCCTATTTTATCCGCTTTTGTGGGCATAGTTATTATAAAAGCAGCTACAGTAAGGCAAGTTTCCTTATTATGATTTTAAGCTAGCATCAAATAATTTCAAACACTGAATGAATTTATCATTCAGAGAATGTTAAGGGCTTCACTGTTCGCAAGGCAATCTAGTTAGGATGATTTACAATGAACCATGATGTGTTTACACTTGTACTGAAATTCAATTATCCACATCATAATCATACTCTGCAAAAACTATTAGTACTTATTATAATGCTTTTTTAAATATTTTGTTACAGATATTGTCATATAGTGACATTCTTTTGGATGTTTAGTTATCTTTTCTTTTTCCGAACAGCAGATAAATTTGGGCTACGACTCCCTTCAGGACAGACCAATTTAATAGAAATGATCTTAGTACTTCGAGTAGTGGGAATTGCATATGAAATAAATGGCTCTTATTTGGCTGTAGGAAAAGCTAAGAAACAAGAAAGCAAAGAACAGAAGGATGTGAAGGAAAAAGATGATGAATTCCTTGAAATAATTAACCCTGACTTTATGGATCTATTTCATTATTCATTCAATTATATTGGACTTTTAACAGGTATATTAATTATCACTAGCTGCACCCTGGGGTAATACCTGCTACATTTTTTCGGGATTAAGAGTACCTTATGTGTTAACCCAGGGTGTCAGCTACTTCCATACAAAAATTTATCACAATTGGTCCAGCCATTTAAAGTGTGTAGAAGTAACAAACACAGTTTTACAAACTTTCGCCTTTAAAGTATTAGTTATTTATTGGGTACTCAGTAACTTATCGAGAAATGACAAAGAAATATGTTGGTTATTCTAATTTTCCATAAAAGGAGATACAACAATTATTTGGCTTTTACTCAATTGTTGGTTTTCTGGTAATAGGCCACACATCTAATTAGAACAACTATTGTATGCAAATTGCATTTTATAGTCACATCACTGTTATTTACTCTTGTTTTAAACTAATACTTTCAATGACCTCTTTATTAAATGGTTAAACAGTTTTACCTTAAAATTTAATACTAACCATGACAGTCATATAGTTTTTAATTTTGAAGGTAAATAAAAACCTATTAAGGCCTTTTTATGTTACAAAGTCATTTAGTACATACATACATAAAGTCATGTCTGTTTCCCTGAGTGGTAGGCAGAGATATTTCTTTTGCCTAATTCACACGCATCACATTCCTCATACACGCTCGTCGGTTGAGGGTACTCCTCACTTGCCCTTTTTGCAGAACATCTCTGATTTGGTCTAGGTATGTTCGCTTAGGCCTACCTCTTTCCAATACTCCACTAACACTTGCCTAATAATTATATATGTTTCGTCATTTAGAATCAGTATCTAATAAATACATTATCTTTGTTTTCCAGGTCCATACTACAGATACAGGACTTTTAATGACTACTTCAATCTGCCATACAGCAAGTATGTTGACTGTTTTGGTTTCACCATCAACACACTGAGAATGGTGCCTGTTTATGTATCACTGTATTTGGCTTTCTCTAACATTTGGCCATTGGAAGTAAGTTTCTATGCTATCTACATGTATGTATAATTATATATACTATATATATGCTATCTACATAATATATATATATTATAGTACATGGTACTTTGGAAAAGGTCTTTTCAGTTTTAAGATACCATCCATCCATTGTACAATATTTAATATTCTTACAAATTTGTACCATCTTTCTTTTTAAATGAGTAACCTCTGGAGTTTCTTGCCGGTTCTTCTCCATTGGAATGACATTTTGGAACCGTGCAACTAGCATCCTAACGTTTCATAAGCGCCTGTAATAGGTTTATATGAAATAAAAACATTTTGAATTTGAATTTGAATTTGAATAGAGTACTACATTTAGTATGAATCATAGACTAATATAATTATACTAGAGAGTATGAATCCCTGCTTGCTGGAAGATGTAATACATTGTTTCTTTATGCTAACAATTAAATAAATAAATAATGCAGTGTGATATACATTTATTAAGTTAACACCAATTATAAATTGTCAGAGATGTAGCTATAAATATCTGTGTAAAATTTTGAAAGAAATAAATCACTATTTTCTTTTAATTGCATTATTGCAATTATAAAAAAAAATGTGGTACATATTATAGTCATTGAATATAATTAATATCTTTTTAATTAATTTCCAGTATGTTTTAACAGAAGATCACAACAACAGAAATTTTGTGTACCGAATGATGTACCCATGGGCGTTATACGCGACATTTCGTCAGCGTATATACGCAGGAATGACTTTAGCTGAAAGTGTGTGCACGTCAGCCGGCTTCGGAGCGTATCCAGTTCAGGGAAAGAATAGATCAGGCCATGGACCTACTGTAGGATATTTGAAGTTAAAGCAAATGTAAGATATTTGTTTTGTTATTATACTTTAGATACACAAGGCTCTTATGAGTAGAATAAAGGTACGCACACATATCTATACAGACAAGGATCGTCAACTCGAGCCGTGTCGTATTCTTTGTATGAATTCCTACTGCAACGCCTTGGGGCAAGCTCGAACCGAACTCTTAAATATTTGTGGACTGCCATAAGGCGATATTCCTCATGTGTTTTTTTTATATTAGGAAAGATAAAAAGTGTCGGCTTTCACGCCAGTTTCTTCTACGTACATACATCACACGATACATATCCTTGATTTTTCTGCTACATACTTGCTAGATTGTCTAGTGAAAGATTAACCTTTTGAACGCCACAGTCGGATATAGCCGACGAATGAAAATTTTCTAGTGTCTTGGCGTAGAGGGGGCGCCGATGCAATTACGCTCTGGCGTTCAGTAGGTTAAGAACATGTCGGTAATTCTGTTTCTAGGTCAGAGGAAGAAGCAAAGATCACAGAATACGACTTCAATACAGTGGAGTCGATGGATGTGTGGGGTTGTGAATTTGTTGTGACCCTGCGGGACTCTATGAAAGTGTGGAACAAGGCGGTGCAATACTGGGTCGCCATGGTTGTTTATAAGAGGTTCCCCATCAAGCCTTTAAAGTGAGTTTAAGACAAATTTGTAAAATTATTATTAGAATACTACATGGAAGCTGTTATATAGTAACATCATAAGATGCAAGATATTTAATAAAATTGTCTGTAGACCCCACCATATTTTTTTGCATGGCATTGCCCACACGCAAAATGTAGGAGACCCCACAAATAAAATATTTTGGTATAATTGTCAACATTTTTTATTACTTATTTCAGGATCCATGCAGCTCTATTCGTGTCAGTGATCTGGCACGGATACCACGCGGGCTATTTCTTCTGCATTTACTTTTGCCCATTCTACTTGATGGCGGAAGATATATATATCAAACTTTACTACAAAGACGCCACTGGCAATGTAAGTTTTGGATACATTCGTATTAGTATAGAATTTTAGAAGTATACGTAAAGAAGTCATTCATGCCAATCACAGAGGCTCGCCGCGCGATGCTTGGCAATGAGCGTGCTACCAGCGTTTACATGGGTCTTATAATAAGCGCGGATTTTCATATAGATAGTAAAAAAAACAGAACATCTCTGCCTTTCAATCGTAGATTTATAAGACGATAATGCCAAAATCTTAAGAAATGAGGAAGTCATTTTCAAGTTTGTTCTAGAAATTCGAAAACTAAGAAAATATTAATATGTCTGTGTCTATATTTCAGAAAAAGAAGATTCTTGGCTTCATAATGTGGTTCTTGCGTTCCCATTCGGAGTCGTACCAAGCCGCTGCGTTCCTCCTTCTAACATTTGATCGTATCTGGATATATTATTCTTCGGTGTACCATTATTGGTACGGCATCTGGCTAGCTTTTCTAATAATAGGCCTAGTTTTGAACCAACTACACAAAACGAACCGTCCCAAAAAGGTAAAAGGTAACGATGAAAAGAAACAAGAAGTTGTAAGCAATTAATTTATTATAGTAATCTCAACAGTTAGCTCAATTCGCATGTAAGTGATATAATTAGAATATAGAATATAAACGATCTGGTAACAATTTATGGTTCAACTATTATTTTACTGTAACTACAAATATTCAGGTCTTATAAGCTTGTTGGGCCATTCGTCGTAATATAATTCTCGACGTAAAACGAGATTGTGCAACCTCTCGTATTTGACCTTATTTATCACAGTACCGTTGCGCAACGCCTGTAAACGCGGCTCGATGCTATTTAAGACCCAGTTGAATACACAGCATAACGTAAAATAAAAACTATAAATTGTACATAACATAAATTAGGGTAACACATACCCCTTTACTTATAAAAATTAACTTATGTAACAATTATACCCGTGACTGTTTGCTTAACAAATAGAAATGTCAATAGACTAGAGAGAGGTTTAATAGGCGTTTTGTCATATTTTATAAGTAAGAAGGTACGTGTACATATTACATGACATTTGCACTGAATTGATATACGAAGGTGTAAATAGTCAATTGTTAGACTGGGTTGCTGAGTCGGATGACTGCATTTTTTATGTCCGATATTTACTTTCAACCCAAATAAATAAATTATTGCGATCGAAATTTATAGCTACTCGTAGATTCCAAAAATAGCGATATAGTTTAGTTAGCACGCTAAGTGTGTTACTTCAACTGAAGGATGAGGAAGGACATGGCGTCTACATGTTCCCCTCCAGGCTTGCATGTAGTTACCAGGCTGATGTAAAACCATGTTTCATAACACATCCATGTATTATACTATGTAATGTATTCCATAATACACCCAATCAAAATGTCTAAAAATATTTCCATGTTTTATAAAACAAAAAAACGTCTATATATAGGATGAAACGGAAAGTAGAAATTAAATAAGAAAATGCCCTCAGAGGTAACAAACATTAAAAAAAATTGAAATCTCCTTTTTTAGTTTTTACAAGAGAATATCGATATAGAAGATCGTCTCAATCTGACCAATAGCAGCTATATAAGAATATATAAGCAATTCAACAGCTTGGTCTATTCGTAACTATGTTTGCGCAGTACATTAGAAAATATTTTCTTTGAATAGTATGATTTTGTAGCACACAGTTTAGCACGAGCAATAGTATTTTTTTTATTATAAATACTTGTGTGTTAAATACTTCATAAATTATACTTAAATCTATTTGTATATTCCATATATATATATATATTGTCAATTGGAGTGAATTATTGATTGTGATAGTAAAAATGCATTTTCAAGTTTCTTATACAGGGACAGGATCTATCTTTTGTTTGTAAGTTGTAAATTGGTGTAGGTGTGTTTTTTTATGAATTACATGACATTCCTTGGGTTTAGCAATGGGTTGTATTTAGTGGAATAGTTGTGTATATTTATACATATTTTATGTTATACGTACATAGAAATAATATACAATTAAAAATGAGTTTTTACATAATTTCTGTAGTGCATATTCGGATGATTTCTCGAAACAAATTTCTAGTCTATCTGCTGTCTCAAATGACTGAATAAATTATTATGACTTTATAAATACCTGTTTTATTTTCGAGTTTCTGCGTTTGAACGAGATTCATATGTGTCACCTTTAATAGACACCTAATTCATTGAGTAAAATAAAAGGTTAATCAAAAAGCCAACATTTAATGTTCACTTATGTTAAATACAGTAACATGTTAATACACTTAACGAATAGTATACTTAAAAATAACCTTAATTACGAATTATACTCTGGACATATTGTTGTATCAGGTACGTCAAGACCACTGTCACACTGAAAGGAAAATATAATATAACAATATTAGAAATGGTACAAATAGTTTATAATGGCTTGTTTGCAAGAAATTGTACACAACAGTGCCGGATGAGTGGGCTAGGTAGTCAGCAGTGTATGTTATCTGTGAATGACGCACAGGAGAGATTTGGTGCTAAGTGACTATCTCTAATTATATAGATGAATGATATACCAGCAATGTGTTTAGAGGCAAGATGGGATTAGAAAAAAGATTACGACGAATTGATAGACTCCTCCGTTTTTAACGTCGGTTAAAATGGCAATAAATATGTTCTTATTATCTTTCGTCCATCATATCGTTGCTATGCCGTTGTATATTATCGTCAGATGGTTTTTCTCGTTTTCATGTTAGATCACATGACTGAAAATAATTCTTAACTTTTTTCCTTTATTTTGCAGCCATCCCTAAGTTTTAACGGTTTGGCAGGATTTCATTTGATTCATCGTTAAAATTTATCACAAGGTACTTAATATGTTATAATGATAATTATGTATGTATACCTAAAGACACTACTGATTGTAGTCAATTTTTTCTATACAACGACTTGGTTTCATAGATAAGGTGTTTTTGCCAGCTCTCATAGCTGTACTGCGCGGATAATGTGCGTACTGTTGTGTAGTACGGAGAAGGCCATTGTTTTTTGTTTGGTGACTAAATAGATAATCTCTTTATTACTCTTAAAACTAATTCAGTAATTTAAAATTGTTCCCCTGTTACGTATATTGTCATGGTTTTACACATACTTAAATGTAAAGGAGCCATTTTATTTCATATCATAATATTTTACATGAGTATTCTTATAAAAGCTATGGATAATCCACAATAGATACAGCAAAAAAAAATGCGCAAACATTGTAAAATACAAAACATAGCATTAAAATGAGTACAATCATACCTCACTAAAAGTTATCCAGTCAATAAATGCATGCAAAGTTTAGCTTTCAGGTTATCTGGAAGATTCTGGGTGTCCTGTCGATTACAAGATATTAGCCTCCACCTTATCTATATTATGGTGTATAAAGCATATTTTGTATTACGTAACTACTTACAATTAATTAGATAAAAATATTTTGTGACATTCGGGATGGTGTATTGTAAATTGGGTGTCTGTAGTTGTTCAAAGTTAGGGCTTATGTTCAGCATAGCGGTGTTTTTGCTTTAGTGGGTAAAGACATTGCCCCATACGACATGTTATTTGACCAAAAGTGAAGAAATAATTAATTGATAAACCACTACATATAAGTATGATAAATCAGTACCCTGTAAATGAAGTTCCCGATTACGGTATTGGTATGTTTAAGTTAGGCGCTGAACAAAATGTACAAGATAATTGCTTACACATAATCACTAACATTACTACAATGTAGCGTGAAACATTATTGGCTATAAAAGTTAGTTATATACCAAAAGCTTAAAAAAATAATTAAAAAGAGCAGATTATAAATAAGCGTTGCTAGTGCGAGGCAAGGAATAGAAATATCAGCAGTGCCACTCCATAGCTTACTACTAGTGTATTACTCGTAAGGTAATTTACCTAACATTCCATCCATAGTGGACGGGCTTGCGCGTGGACGCTCCATTATGGTGCGCATAACTTTGCCCGTAATTCTTGTTCTGATTCGGTGGATTATACGTCTGTTGAGTTCCTGATGGGTAAGATTGAGGATTAGAGCTCCTCGAATTAGAACTGTACGAGGAATAGTTCGGGTTTTCCATAATAGGCCTAGTGTTAAAGATGTTGCTTAGACCACCGTTCTTCGAGAAATTGCTCAGGAGGTTTCCGAATACGTTGGAGAGGCCTGCGCCGCCACTGGATCCAGGGCTGCCTCCACCACCGCCGCCGTTAGCGTATTTGTTCAGGGTATTCAGAATACTGTCGATAGGGCTTCCACCGCCACCAGAGTTTGAGGGCAAACCGCCATAAGGAGATTTACCTCCATATGGATTGCTGCCTCCTGAGGAGGAGGATCCACCGTAAGGCGAGCCTCCTCCATAGGATGGGTTGCCACCGTAGGGCAAACCTCCTCCAGTGCTGCTTCCTCCGTATGGAGAACTACCTCCGTATGGTGAGTTTCCACCATAGGGTGAGTTTCCGCCGGAGTGCGAGTTTCCTCCGTAGGGCGAGTTTCCTCCGTATGGTGAATTTCCACCGTATGGTATATTGCCGCCTGTGTGTGAGTTACCACCATACGGCGAACTGCCCCCATAAGGTGAGCCTCCGTTCGAACCACTGGAAGGCGGGGCCGGTGGGTTGTAGTTAGGAGGAGAGTCGAAGTCTCTTGTGGGTGTTTGAGGTTTTGGTGCTGGTGGATGGGCCGGCTCTGAGTGCGATCCTAGAAAAATATCCTTACTGTATTTTTGTAGCATTGTTTATTAAAAAAAATGTGTAGTATTCTAGACTTCTTTCAGATCAGTCCGTTAATCGAAATCTATATGAGTATTGGGAATTTGTTTGTATAGGGATTTGTGTACGTACCTTCCACTTTGGACTTCTTCTTGCATGTTGGGTACGTGCCGCAGTCTGAACTGTGTCCGAAAGAGCACGGATCTTCTGCTAGCACACAAACTTCACTGTTCAGGCATCCTATGTCCTTACAGGTTCGTCCGTATTCTGTAACCAAAAATCAATTTTTAATAGAGTTTTTGTGAAAGATAAGGTAATCTACTGCTTTATTAAATCTACAAATTTAAAACTTTGCAAGTTCTGATATATAATGAAGGTGGTCAAAAACTTTTTGCCTAATTGGTTTACAGGAATAATGAAACAGGTCTTAATGGTTGAATGTCAAAAATGAAATTTATTTATACAGAAATAAGAAACATTATTTACACGAGGAGACTGAACCTAAACTACGATTCAAAGACACGAGAAATATCCTAATGGACTAAACTGGTCGGATATCGTAAACGTGCAATGAGCATAAGTGGCGATTGTAATTTCTATGCATGGCCGTCTTTTGCCCTGCAGTGTAACAGTTATAGGCTAATAAATAGGTGCAAATATGGAGAAGTTAACTCCCGGGATCCCGGGACCGAATCCTCTAATTATATATAAGTGTTTAAATAAAATTAACCCTTTTTGCTCAGAAGTACATTGGTACATGTTGGCCGTCAAAATTGTCTTCCTTTCAGCTTAATAGGCAGTTATTACAAAAATAATTAAATTCTCTAGATATTTAATATCAGTTAATATTAACATAATATTAACTTACGAAGTAAGAGAAGATGATTTAATTATGTATCTGAATTTAATATGAATAGCTTTGAAATCAAAGTCCCTTGAATGAGAAGGAATTTTGATATTAAGTATTTGTTTTGTGTAAATAGACAGTCATGAGCGATATAACTTGAACATTGTAAAGAAAGTCTGATCCCGAAGATTGACTGTTCTGCATTAAAAGTTAAAACTTAAAAAGCTGTCGTACATAGTTGCGTTCTAAGGGTGAGTCCTTTGTTCAACAGTGGACGTCTTCCGGCAGACGACATATAGAAATGATGAGAAAGTCATAGTAGATGGGAGCTAGATGAGACTGGTACAGAGACGTGAAGACGGACACATTAAACTAAGTCCTATGCCCAGCGGTGGGTGAAGTCGGCCGCGAATGATGATGAATATCAAAAACAGACTATTAAGGTTATAGCACACTTATCAAGGGATCGTCATCGACTTTCGCCTCGCCAACAAACAGGCGGCAACCTTACGTAAGCACGTAACCAAAGAGGATTAGCTGCTCTCATACGCGACTCGGCTACAGCTAGGCGATGTCGCGCTTACGGCTCTACGGTCCCAAGGCGAGGCGATTACCTTACGACTCCGATTATTGTGCCTTGTAACACGGAGTACACTGTACGGCCCGAATTGATACAGTGACGACAAATTTCCGGGTTGATATGTTTGCTGCAACCTTAGCCGGAACTGTTGTTTAAAATACCCTACCGGTGTAAGTGTAACTATGCTTGCATGGCTATGAAAATATAGGTAATATATATTGTTACTATCAAGTACCTACTCACAACTAACATCAAGGTATCTACCTAAGTCTGTCTGCCCACGCATTACCGTAAATAAAAACGAATACGCGTAGTTTTACGGCAAAGAAAATACTATTTTTAATGGTCTGGCCGTCAGATTACTGTAGTCAGATTCAAAGAAAACGACAGTAAGTAACATAATACATTACCAACGTAATGTAATTTAATACATTTCTGGCAATCTACGTTTAGTCGGCGCTCTAATGAATAGTTTTGGCCGTCTAACGTAATATTGTTTATACATAATTATATTCATAACAACTGTAATCTTCAAAAGACGAGACAAAGGTTTACCACTGGCACGCAAAATGTGATTGAAATTATTATAAGGTACACAGTATCACTGTGAAGGCAGAACACGTGTCGAGTGATACTTTGATACAGTTGAGATATCACTACTATATAATATATATACTACTACATAAGTTGCCGCAATCATTTAGGACAGTAATTGTGTAGTTTGCGGCAGGCATATCTAGCCAAATGTGTAGACGAAACCCATGACAAAAAAACATCTATTTTATTACCAGTCTATCACATTTTCCTACAACGAAAGTATGGACCCAATTTTCCGAATTATCTTTACATTGTACACACGAACAAAATGGACGTCCATTTCCTCGTAATGTAATTCCTGATGCGGAAGTACTGCAAATTTTTCCAGAACATAAATCATTTTCAGATACTTAGAGGTATTATCTACAGAGTACGCAACGTTACAATCATTTCATGCCCGTTTGCTGGAATAATAAAAGAGATTTGGATAGGTAAAACGTGTTTGAAAATGAAAAAAAAAAACTCTATATAATATCGTATGAATATATTTTATTTCGCTGTGTCTACGAGAATTCGCCCTTTTATAACCCTAAAGGCGTGACCGGGTAAAGAATTCGGTTGTAAGGGAATAGGGATCATTTGCATATACAAGATTATATACTTAGATTGGACTCGCCGTCGTCTTCGAGAGTCAATATCACACGTAATAAAAGCCTACCGAACCGAATTTTTTGGCATCGAATTGTTTTCCACTACGTAGGTTTTATGTGCGTTATCATAATACGTTTTGGAAGAACACTACAGGTATTTCATTGAAATAACCGAAGAGGAGAATGCACGCACTTCTTACATGATAAGCTGTGACATTTACGAGACCTAAGTATGTGACTTGCACTTATGATGAAATTAGGTAACCTTTACATTCTATAATGCAAGTAAAATTTAAGAGACAGCACATGTCATTGTTTCATGCGTTCCAGATGTAGACCTTATTATTAGAAATCACTTAGAACTTTGCAAACTTAACTCACAAGTTTCTTGACTTTCTAGACGCGACTTTAATCACTTGAGAACGGGACAACTGCAGTAGTCTTAAAGCGGATTCTAAACGAAGAAGTTCTAGATCCATATCATATTCCCTGAGAAAGGAACAGCGGGTGTAGATAATAAAGCCGTGTCTGGCGCTGAAGTAATGACAGAGGTTAACACTGGTTGTTAACCGTGTACTCAGCGCTTTACGTCCCAATATTTCACTACACTTGTTATTACAATACTTTACGACTTGAGCAACCTTTGGACGCTTGGCAAAAATTGTTAAATTGTATTTTTACTGTCATCAGCTTAACGTTCCCAACTTTGTTCAGTTCTGTTCAGTCAATCTTATAATGGCTTGTAATGACAGTATTTTTATGTGATATAATGTGCTTTTTTGCCTTTAAAATTCACATACCTAATTAAAATCTTAAATTCAATTGTTATGGATGTTTTGATAGCATATTGTAAATACCGCGAAGTTATTATTTATAGGTATGAACGGGTATACAAATGCTATATAAGGAAGGTTTTAATTGACCGCACATGCCTCTACACAAATTAACTACTCTAACATATCATGTAGTTACTGGTCTCCACAACCACGATGTATAAATAGGGTTATGAGTAAAAATATAGCTGCAAAAATGTTTGAAGCTAACGAACAAATGTAATTTCCTCGGAAATAAAAATTCGTAAGAGTAGAACTTAGAGGCAATATAAACAAATAAAATGGGCAACATGGAGCGGGATCATAACTCATTGTTTTGTAGCTTTGAGAGTCGGTGGCTCGGTTTACGCCGACATTAGGTAATGGAATCGAGCCATATCTTGGCAATTCGGAGGTTGCGTGTACGTGCTCTCAGAAAAAGCTGCTCTGCTGTCGAATATCGGAAGATACCGGAGACAGAGATCGTTTAAAATAAGATTACATAATATTCAGAGTGCTCCATTCGTAACTGCTGACGGTTGGAGGTTGCGTGTAGAATTGCGTACATACTATGTTCATATTGAAAGAATACAGTCTAATCATAGTGCACAAAACAAATCTAGTGCTAAAATAATTATGTTACTGTGCAGTGTGCTAACTACTAAATAATATTTGGTAAATTAACCCTTCGTGTCTAATAAAGTATGATAACTATCAAGTAATTTTCTGGATACATAACACATAATGTCAACAGTTATTTGAAAAGTTACAGAATAACAATTAATCGCTTTTTAATATCATTATTAAATCTTACTCGAAAATCCATCAGCATAGTACACCAAGGCGAAAGCACACAATACAGTCCTCCAGTCCATAGTCAACCTGAAACAAACAAAAAGTGCTTCATATAAGTATGAAAATGAACCAATAACTTGAAAACATGTCGCCACAAGTTTCCAGAATGTATTTTAACCTCGAGAACGTAACACTTCATTAGCTGAACGCTTAGCAGGTCCTGTGGTAAGATTCTAACAAAGTTGAAGTGTAAGCAAGATGAAATAGCTCGCCGACACGTGTATTTCAACCCAGCACACGTCTGTCCGACAGCTTTGCTGAAACTTTATGACACCTAGCTACATTCCCCGAGCAATTTCGTCGAAACTGTTTCGTATAACCTCGTTACCAACTACTGCGCTCCACTATGTAAGTAAACGTTTTGCGGATATGACACAAGTTGTTTCTCTTTATTGAAAACAGGCGGAGCGACGGATCTAGTTAGTGGCAGCGAAGCGTTTCTGTACGTTGTACATCTAGGTTCTAATTCCTTTAAAGTGTGAATAGTTTACAGATGACATGATGTTTATTTTATATAGAATTTGAATCGCTTTTTGCACGTCATAGTTTGTATACACATTTCAGGGTAATATTGATGATTCATTGCGTAGCGCGTTGGTAAACAATATTTCCTTGGTAACGTCTACATGCAAATAAATTACGTTGTCCGTGCCATATTTTGGAGTGAGTACAACTAAGTGTGAATTTCATACAAATTACACATACATATAATTATTTATTTTTAAACAGTAAAACGATTTCTTTAGCCAACAAAACATAAATCGGACTATATAATAACTGAATAGACATCGAACTCCCAAGAGGTATTTTTTGCATCCTTTATTTCGCTAAAGATTCGGTAAGATTTCATGAGACCATATAGGCGGTAAACAAAAAGAGTATATTTTGTATTATCGTATAAGTAGCGAGCAAAATAGAATACTTAGTACTTTTCTATGGTTTTATGCTAGTCCTTGACTCATGGCTTACACCGAAAATGCCAAGAGATTGTTGACCTCGCCGTAGCCTAACCATTACAACATAAATATACTAACAGGAAATATTTATTCTCCTTAAGCCTTCTAACTAAAACAGAGACAGGAAAATTAAAAGGTCGAATATTCTCTTTACTTGCGGCCGAAATAAATCCGTGAGTGAAGTGATAGGGATGGAGCTGTGGGGTGCGCCTCAATGTCGCAGGTCAATGAAGGTTAGAGGTCGGGGGTCGGGCCAGTCACGCAACTTAAACTTCAGTTTATCTACATGGGAAAGTACAGGTTGAATAAACTACCGGGAAAATCAATTTGGGTCGGCTTCCGTGGACTTTAGTTCGGTCGAGAATATTACTCATATTTCTGCTACGAGGAGTAGTGAACTATAAATTATAGGGTTACATGAGACAAAGGTATTTAGAACGACATAATATGAAAAAGGATTTTGATATCTACGTAGATAAAAGTTCTGAATCGCAACGTAGGTTTTCTTAGCAAAGACGAGAAGGCTAAAGGGTTTTGAAATACCCTACAGCGAGGCCAGAATGAATGGGGCTGATTAAAAAACGAATTTTAAATTAAAAGGATCCCTAGGGGGATATTACATGCCATAGAGCAGAAATTGGATAGCGATACGAGAGATATATTGCCCGACATAAAGCCGTGCGCGGTAACTTTCTGCCCATTTCCGGCAGCCCACTTGTGAATCGTATTTCGGAATCCTTTTTATCTTTTTGCCAGTGCGGAGCGGCGGCGGAACGCGAAGTGACAGCGGCACCAAGCCACTTCGCAGCTCATATATCACTTGAGCCTGTAACGGCCATGTTAACGGCCCGCCTGTCACCTCCGCGCTTCAGTCGTCCACAAGCGTTCTCTTACTGACTATTGTCTATTTAATGGCTTCCTAATCCTTCACGTCAAAGACAGATCATAAAGATGTAACAAATACCACAAAACTAGGGTGAGGAAGTCCACGCAATAAAAGACTTTGTCGTGTAAACGAACTGAAGATGATATGTCAAGGTAAGCTAATTTAGGGAATATATGAGTATGTTTAGTAACAGTATGTCCATAAAGACAGAAATAAGGAAAATTTAACGGCAGCGTGGCGGTGCCAAACCCAAGGAACACACGGATAGAAATACGTGACGGTTCGCATTCAGAGTTCGATCAGTTCGAAATCGTAGGTTAAGATTCGGCGTGTTCAAATTCCAGACGCGAGATGCACCGCCTGCAGCTTCCACTCCACAAATTCACGAATTGCACTGAGGATACGACGGGTGTAAAGTAAGGGTGTCGCGTACCGGGATTTATATCGGCGGAAATCTCCGGTGTGTTCACACTTCATGCTTGCGGCGACGCCAGATAAAAATGCTCCGAAGGTGGTATCGCGTGCGGTTTGAGCGGATTTTCGTTCTCGCCAAGCTAAGCTTATACACGACACATTTATACTAGCTGAACGAATTTAGAGCTGCTGCATTGTCAAGGCCTGATATAAATTGGTAACAATTGAATACTAAACTAGAAAAGAACATGACTTTTGGTGTCAAGTTTGCATGTTGCCCATTTCCTTTATCAATTTAGAAAAGAACACTCACATGTGGTAGTCAGAGTGATATAAATAATGCGCACAACCGTCCAGTGATAACAACAGTTACTGTGGTACTGAGTAACAAAGCTGTTAACTATACATTACGTTTATTGGCTGATAACACGGGGTAATTCGTAAATGAGATCATTGCTAACAAGTAAAGGTCATTCATTGGATGGACCACAGTGATTTTTATTAGTAGGTATGGCAAATATTTATTAATATTTGCTACAGTTTATTTTATTTTTTGTTTATAGCAAGGTTATAATTTATTAAGGCTATAGAACATAGGATAGTATAAAATTATGATGTACAAATGATGTATTTGCCTGTATCTTGAGGTATACGTATTCCGATTGTATCGATATTACCAGCCATCATCATAGTCAGTTCCCGGAGTCAGAACTCACATCTAAGAATTATCTCAGTTATTGGCGAATGATCTTAACAAGCTATAACATTGATTTCCTAACTTTTTAAGTTTTGTTATGATCACAATAGAAAGATCAGGGGATGTGGGGATTTCAATATCACAGAATCGATCGAATTAATTCAGATCACATAGTAACATCATCTCAAAATAGCTATCTACAAACCGCGAAACGACTGCGAAGGGAAACATGTGTTGTCAATTTATTTATTTAATATACGAGGCTGTAAGAGAACTTTTACGAATATCGTGAAAAATAGTGGAGGCGAAAATTTAGCACCTATAAAAATAGATACTAAAACCGTGTATAAACTAAAATTTCCACATACTAATAAGACAGTGTTATGGCACTAGGTACGTGACTACTTGAATGTTCAGAAAATGCTAAGATTTTTTTCAAACAACTTTAACGTTTTCACATTTAAATTCTTGCAACTGTCAACCAACCTGAATGCAAACAGTTGAAAATTAATAGTTCTCTATCTGATACACGGCTTCTTGGGCCCATAGGCCTATAGTCAGTGAAAACTCGTGGTATTACAAATAATGGTGCCTAAATTAATGTGCGATAAACAAAATATATTCATAAAACTTTTATTATGGGAATCTATTTCGCAAATAAATTTTATACTTATTTGTTTTGTACGTTGATTACTCTTGGTAATATAGCAATTAACGTCAAAACTTCAGCCATTATGTTATGTATTGAATGAATGATTATTGGAGAAACCTTATAGAATTATCGATTTGGGTATCCAAGTTATTAAAAACATGGCGGCTGGGCACGAAAGATGAGTCATGAATCTATTTTTACTTAACTACGACGCGCAGCCAGCGGGATAATACATTTAGGAGCAAAAATATGTTTACGTAAACGTGAAAGTAACGGAGTAGCTATTTTCTAAACAATTTAAAATAAGAGTAGGTTTCATTAACCGAAAATGATATATAAACATAGAAAACAATAGCACAAGGTAGGTAATATAACAACTTGTAACATAATTTCCGTTTATGAACCTGTTATTTAAATGATGTAGGTATACTCCAAAAGTATCGTAGAAACGTCACTACACTACTGTATAATGGCATCATCAAAAATTTAATATGGCAGATAGCGAAGATTGACAAGTAGAAGGCTAAGGATTAAGGTTAGCTTTGGATAACGCTTTGGAGCTAGATATTGTGATGATTAATTAATTACAGAAGATGACACCGACGCGACACCTTAAGGACCGCACTGAAAATTGGTTACAGAATGCAATTTACCTACCTAATGTAACACTGAAAAGAGGGGCTGGAAAATGAAGGTGATTCGATATAATGCATGTGGAACAGTATGATAGATTCAACATAAAGTAGTCCATAAATGCTTTTTCTTCATAAATCAAATTCAGGGCCAGAGTGCCCGACCATATTTAGAGAAAAGTGCGAATTACTACAGTTTCTCTCAATGGGATAATAAAGCCCGGCTATTATATTAGTTGGATTAGAGCCAAATGTAGATCGGCGATATTGAGGGACACGCATAATTCACTTATCACCCATAAACGGTCTATTTTTATGGACCCAAACACTATTAGTTATATAATGTGTTTTATAGATACAATCAAATAAAAATACAATAATTATTACACTCAATCACGATAGCTTTGTTGTTACAAGCATAACAGTCAACTGTATTCATATAATATTATGGGGTAGTTCTGTAGATGCTATTAGAATATTAAAAAAAATTTGTATTAGATCGCTATAAAGAGCACAACCTCTGGGAGTCTAGATAGTTGTGTTTTACGTTCTAAAAAAACCTTAAATTTTTCCTTTTAATGCTCTAAAAAACATAAACATCGCGCCTTTATTCCCCGAAGGGGTACGCAGAGGTGCGCATATAGTACACCCACATTTCGTTGGTGTTTTTTTTGTTAGCTGCTTTATATATGAATATTTGTGACTTTGTTTACAAGTATTCTTATCTATTTGAAAATCATGATATGGTTTTTATACCAAGTAGGAGAATATTCAAATTGCATATACTTCAACAGAGACTTCATAATAATTATGCATTCAGTAATGTTTATTGTATGGCCATCGGTATTTGCATTTATGCAACCTGATTGCCTTAAATCTTTGAAATATACAATATTTAAAACGTGTTATAATTCAATTGAAGTACTACATGAGTATACCTTACTTACTTTACCTATACTAGCAGTGAATTATTCTAGAATACCTAAACGCGATGGCACTTCTAAATTAATCAAAAAACCGAATTATTTATAACGTGCTGCAATCAGTTAATAAGCATGTGTTACTATATGTTTTTAAATGTTGCGGAGTAAAAATCCAATGAAACAGATTAATTATAATCTAAAATTGTTATCTTTTTTTCATGAGCTATTATATTATGCTTGCTTTGTGAAAAAAAAACAATAAACCAAACACGGATTACAAGAGATCTTAAGATATCGAGCAATAGTTATAAATATTAATAGAGTAAAGCAGTAGAGATAAAGACTTAAATATAGAATATTTCAAAACTGTAAGTTAATGTATTTGCAGTGCTTGAAAAATCTGCATTAATAGGTTTTTCAAAAATAGTTAGAATATTTTTGTAGTGCCTCATGGAAAATTATTTAGGGTGAATCGGAAAATAGGGCGACGCCTAATGGTATTACTGAGATAAAATTATATGGCATCACAATATCTGACGCAAGTGGCATAGCTAACGCATTCAATGACTATTATATTAACTTCACTGGTAATAAACATATCGCCAATCACAACAAGAACACTAAACCAAAAGCCAAAATCAATTCCAATAACAACTCTTTTGTTCTTGAACCGGGCAACGAGATTGTTAACATAATTAATTACCTCACCTAATAATTCAAATGCTTGATTATGACGAAATTTCAATAAAAAATCAAAAATGTAGTAACATTCGGTTAGCATTTGTTTTAACACATTTAATAAACAAAATAAATAAAATGGCGATAATAATTATGTAACTAGAGAACTATCGACCGATTACATTAATACCCATTACCTATGTCAAAAATACTTGAAAAAGGTATGCATAGCAGGCTAATGAAATACTGTCTTAAATATAATGTTTAAAACAGAAAAATCCACCACTCTTACATGTCTTAATTAAGTAAGTGAAGCTATTATAGGACTTGATGTTAAACAACAAGTAATCATTCTCTTCTTTGATATCCAAAGCTTTCGACTTTGTTGATAACGAAATAATAATTGATAACTTGAGATTTGAAACAACTTCTTTAGGCGAGGATAAAATAGTATCATCATAGCGTTCTAACTATGAAGTTAATAAATTCGGCGTACCACAGGGTAGCGTGCTAGGTCCCTTATTGTTATTATTCTATATCAATGATTTACCATGTATAACTTAAACACAAATGTGTCTTCAGAATATTAGTAACAATTGACAACCTTTTGTAACAATATTCTTACAAACAAAGAGTAATAATTATAATTATACCAGTAGTATAATAATAATTATAGTAATTTAAGTGTTGAAATATGTTAGCCTACAACAAAGTAAGATTTTACTTTCAGAGGTAGATTTACAGTTGTTCTGTCGTGAGACAGGTATTAGGCACAGGATTTATTCCTGTTTATTCAATTGAACCTTTTTGGGTATTTTCCGATCGTACCTGTCTTATATATCGACGCTTGCTAAGCAATTACCTACCTATGTTTTTCTCCACCGTGAGAAAATAAACCGGTTGTAAGTAGAATGAATTATGATGATGTAAATATCCTTGAGACGGGTCAGTCTGTCGGTGTAAGCGTGATACTTTAAGCACGGAATAAAAAAGAGTTATGCCCATTCTTCTGCTACGTTTATAATATTGTTTCATTGTATAATAAAGTACCAATTTTCTTGTCGTAAACTTTAGATGGCATAGTTAAGTTACCAATATTTATGACTATATGAGTGTAGTTCAATTTTGAATCAATACAGTTATTTGCACGGTCATATAAAAATAAATTACTTTCAAGATCTAATCATAGGCTGGAGATTGTTAACATAACAATGATTCCGTAGTTATGTGGATATTTCACGTGCAGGAAAATATTATGCGAATAATGGACGCCAACCGTCCGTAACTAGAGAAATGTAAACTGTGTAATGAAGTAAATTAAATCGTCACAAGGTATAGACTTATATGTATGTGTAGCTGTTGTACGAGTAGGTAGTGGAGACAACGGAAACTCTGATATCTATCCTTCCCGCCAACAGTTTTTATATCAAAATATTTTTTATAGGTTTTTTTATAAAAACTATTTTTGTATAGGTACCTATTATTCTTTAATAAATATTACGACGACCTGATTGGCGAAGTGGCTGAGCGATTGGACTGCTGCGCTAGGGGTTGCGGTTTCGATTCCCACTTGGGACAAAAAAAGTTGTGATCCGTAGATGTGTGTCCTGAATCTGGGTGTTTTTATATGTGATATTTCATGTTTGTGAAACGCACCGAGGAAAAATTCCTAGTGTTGAGCAACATTAAAATATATATATAATTAATTAATTTTACAATTATCTTCATGAAGTTGACATAATACAAACATTAGACGAAAAGTTCACGCAAAGATAACTTTAATAAAAAATGTACCTAATTACATTTTAGGGGAAAAGGTCGACAGTCGTTCACGTTAATTCAATCAAAATTTAGTCAAAAAGGACATAGCAGTAGGTACATTTTATCTGATTTCGTTGACCTTATTAACATATTTTGTAATCTGTCTAATTTGACCTCTGTGTTTTGTTTTGTTTTAGTATGTTATGTACGTATGTAGGTTTATTAACAAAGGGCGCAGTTTATCTGTGCGCGGAACGAAATAAATGCGAACACGTATGAAGTCTTCTATTCGCGCTACATATTATGGCTTCTGTCTTACTACGTTACAACCCGAGTATTAGCACTACGCATTCCAAGTAAAAATTGTGTTAACATTTCAAAGCGATGCAACACAGTAACGTTGTCGCTATAAACTATGAACTTCCGCAATTGTCCCACTGCTATCGTTTGCACTCCCATTGTAGAATATTGCGCTGGATTTTGAACATTTTGGTAAAACGTGACTTATATCCATTCGACTCTACGCTGATATTAGCAAGCTGACGTTGGCATAACGCCATAATTGTACCGGCGGGCGGGCTTGTGCTGCTCCCGGCCTAGTAGACTACAGAGGAAGTGTTCCCTCACACATACTAGACGTTTTTATAGCTCACAATATATTATCATTGAAACATATTTTGAGATTATAGTACACCCCTTTCTTTGTAGGTTGGTATATTGATCGCTAAATTTATTTACCTGACCTATATTTAATTAGTGTTTTAGCCAAGATCTTCTTGAAACTAAAATAGTTGGTATCATCAGTTGCTGAATTAGTTATGCTCAGCCTACAAGGTATCTTGATTGAAATTGAACGCGTTTAGGCTTGTAATGAAAGTTTGTAGGCCTCATTTTTATAATTTCTGTATAGAACATTTTCTGTTCAATGGTCGGTTACACGTTCCCGTGAAAAAAGAAAAATGATCAAGGCGCGAGGTGAACTCGCGAACTGAGAGAACAGACCCTAAAGTATGTTTGATAATAACATTGCTCTAACAAAAAGAGAAACCGCATAGATGAACAAACTTTAACTTTGCTGTTGGAAAACTGTTACTCTAATACATTGAAGTTGGTAGTATTTAGTTTACCAACTGCAATAGTTTACTTGTGCTTTTAGACAATGCTTCTTGCCAAATTTCACGATTCTAGGACTACGTGAAGTAGGTACTTCTATAGGCTTGAGTGTAAAAAACGAAAGAATAATCAACATAATTGCTCGTATCTTTTGATTGCGTTGACTTAGAATTTCATATTTTCACGGCTTCAAAGGACTGCAGACCCGATAGATATTAATTTCAACTTTATACCTTTTCGCGTTCTTGAGATAAAGGGGTTGACAGACAGACAGAAAGACAGACAGAAAGACAGACGGACAACGGATTGATCCTACAAGGGTCCCGTTTGCCTTTTTGAGGTACGGAACCTTAAAAATATATTGATAAAAAAATCCGCCTTAAGCAGAAACGCCGCATGTGAAAACGTGAGTATATTTTTTTAATAAATAAAAACGGCCTTCAAATTCACGGACCCAAAAGAGACAAATAATAATATATACTTTTATTCACTTCTCATAACATACCGCCCGCCTTTAAAAACAAGAACCCAAAAGTAATAAATAATACTAAACATAAGGAAAGTTGAAGTCGGCACCCAATCATATGCGTTAGCTTTGTTTATACTTTTTTAACTATTGACAAACCATTTATGTTCTTTCGAATTAGGTAGTGAATTTTTGTATGGGCGCGAGTTCACTTTCGCTTATGTTAAGTATTATCTATTACTTTTGGGTTCGTTTTGTAACGATATTTCACACGATACGAATAATTAATTTATCTTGTAAGTTGTGGGAAAGGGTGTGATGTTATGAAGACTTCCATTCCATATCTTTCAAGTTCATTATCAGATCACAACAATCTTTATAACGGACCAATACGGGAGAATATTCTTACGAACAAAAAAAAATTAACAATGTGTCCATAATTGACAGAGAAATCATTGAACATCCAAAAAAATACATGCAGACTAACAAGAACCTCCTTTTTGAGGTCCGTTAAAATGATGACACCCCAAATAATGATGAGCTGAATATGACTGAGAATATATATATATACATATAATATTGAATGTATTCAAGTGACACAGACTAAAAACAATAAGTAGGTACCTACTTACTGTGTAGACTGTGGTTAGTTCCTACAGGGAATATTGCGTGAATACTAAATGATAACAATGAGCAGTAATTAAGCTTAATCAATATTAATAAGGAAAAACCACCAATACAATAACAGTATATCACTAATAAACTGTATGGTAAAACCTCTACAATCAAAACAACACTATCTAGAAATTACTCATATTATATAATGTATATTCAATCGTAACAAAAAAGTAAGTAATAGTAGTTTCCAACCTCAACTTTCTCGGTGTGTAATATTTGTAATCATAATTGTTCTGATAGAAAGAATATACATTACATCATAACCATCAGATAGGTGTATACTATTTTTATAAAAAAAACATAAATAACATCTGTTGTATGCACAGAACAAAAAACAAGTATGACATTTCACAACTAGTTAGTTGTTTACGACTTAAATAGTACAAACAAACATAAAATTATATTATTTGTAAATGTAATAGTTTTTTAGGTTTTTCTTTTTCTTGACTTTTTGTTCTTAGACTTGTCTGACAGTTTGATTATTTCATGCGGCCTACCCAAATGTCCTACAGATGGTACGAACGGAGTGTCTGTAAGGACAGGTCGACTCAAACTCGCCGTGGTTCTTTCCTATAAACACCACTTCTCAGACCACCTGTACAGTTCCGTAATAAATTATTGAACTTGTCTGGACTAAAAGACCTTAACCCCTGAATTATAGGGACTAAGACTCCTGAGTTATAAGACTTGTACAATAGATATATCATCAAAAACATAACATGTAATGAGTGGGAAGAAAAGTATATGAAATCTCACAATCTTTTACTGCAAAAGTTTTGAGATCTAATGTAAACAAGGTTAATAATTTATTCATCAGGTAATTATCAATAGAATGAGATATTTTTATAATTATATAATATATTTTTTTTTTTGAATATATGTATACCTATTTTGTCATAAATAGTTACCACATTGCTCAAAACAAGTTTGTTGATTTTTCTATTCAGTGGCCATAATAATATAATTGGCTAAATACCTAGTTTTTTAAAAAGATATTTGTACTATTCCTTTATAAATCTTTAGATGTGACTTATAAATATATAGCAGTACTTCTAGGTTCACACAGTCAATCTATTTGTAAATAGTAATATGTAAAGGCAGGATGTAGCAATTTCAACTGTACTTCAAGAATGTCAACGGATTTCCTTGTTAGACTCAGACCCAGTCCAACCATTTATAGCTATATACATTTTTCGCTTTCATACCAAGTTTGTTATTATGTGTTAATGGATACATAAGATAGACTGAAAAAATAACAATATTCCGATTATGAGCAGATTTCCTGGTAACACTTTAAAACTGTTATCTAAAGATTGTTTTTATAACATTTAAGTTTAATTACGTTGTATTACTTGACTTTTTACCTTCATGTATAGTAGGCTTAGTATAAATGTAAGTTCAAATCAAGTTACATCCTGTCATAAACAATAATTATTAATTAATAATGTTTACCAATTACATTGATATCAAATAATTACAGTAAGTATTTATAAATAAAAATGCTATTAAAGTTGCTAATAATTTAGACGTATTACTGATATGAGTAAAGGCTGTACTGGTTGTATAACATATTAATTACCTTGAACTAAGTGATTCTATGAAAATATGCTCAAGCTTTTTGTCTGACTAACAATAAATTGAGTCATTTCCCCATCCTTGAAGTACTAAGGCTTTACGTTGTAATGTTCGTACATAATTAATTCACCTAAATAATTGAGGAGGTGGGGTGCATAAACAAGTTTAAATACGTCATTAACTTTGTGAGTAAAACGATTAAAGTTTTTAAATATGAAATAATAATTTAGTACCGTGATATAATATAAAATAGATAGGATTCTAACGTACCTTTAGCTTAGAACTGGGAAGTGAAGTCTTCTGTGGTGGTTTGTTTTTAGAATAGAAATAACTAACTATAAATCTTTTATACAAGCATCACACAAACCAGTCTGTGTGTTTCGCGAACAAGGTCAATATTATTCACTACCGAGTCTATTGACGTAAAATTACGGCGAGATTCATCGAAACATTACGTTTTCGAATTTACACGTTTACCATCTCTGTACTACTCAAAATATTAAAGTGAGACAGGTATATAGTAAAACGTATAAGATCGAAGAAACAACATGCAATTCACTATGCTTAAGAAATTGATAACACTAGTTCTCACTAAGATGTCATAACCAAGTGAAAAGTTGAAAACTGACAAGTGACAATGACAATTTATTTTTCATCGTTCAGGAACTTTATGAATAATTTTAACACTATTATTGAAAACACTCATAATTATAATTAATAATGAGCAAAACTAAAATTAATTACGTTTAGTACAATATTTGCTTACAAAACAAAACATTATTTAATATTTTCTAAACGCTCGCGGTTGACGTTGTCAAAATCAAAATGACACTGTAGTTGTACTACAGAGCACTGTATCTCTATCTCAGAATATTAATATGGTACATAGTATTAAAATAATATAATAAGTACTTACATAGGTAAATATCAGTGGATATAATACAGTATACGTGTATTATATCCTCTTGAGGGTTTTGTCAATAAATTATGCCGAAAAATGCCATTTCTTTCTAATGGTTTTTTAATTATTTTATGGTGAGGTACTTACCTACTCTAGTTTTTTAAAACTTTTTTTTTGCCCGTTTTACCAACTAATAGGTACTTAACTGCTGTAGGAGTGATGATTTTAATTGTTGACTGAGAAAATATCTAGATTCTGAATTCATCATATTAAGTACTTTGTTCAGCAGTGGACGTCTTCCGGCTGATGATGATGAAGTACCTACTTGAAACAACATTTGTAACATTACCTATGTAGGTGCAATGAATAGGTAGAACTGTAGAATTCAAGGCTTTGTATTGTATAGACTTTGTATTTTACATTTTAATCCTAAGTTATTCCAATAAAAATGATTTCATTTTAGTAATCATATTAAGCGCACTTAATCACAGCACAGCGATAATAATTAAAACGATATATTATTAAACCGTCAGAACCAATTATATGGTATCAAATTTGTTCCGTCATATTAATTTCACGTTTTCATAAGCCACACTCCGGCAAACATAATCCTGAAACTAAAGCAATATTCTGCACACGTCTTCCGCCCGACTATGATAACTGCTTGCTAAAGATATTCCTGTGTAATAGAAAACATACTAGATAGATATACAATGTATCTTGTTTGCTTTTTTGTTATCTTTTTATCCGTGCGTCTTATTATATTTTATCCGCGGGGGGACGGATTTAGAACATAACACTTATCATATTTATGCAGGATCGTCTTTAACCTATGGATAATGGGCCCCTATGAGCTTTTTTTCTTCGGACTTCACAATCACATTGATACTTTATATCGTTTATCGGTTTGTGATCTGGGAACTACTTGATAGGCGGGGGGTCTATGTATCTACATAAAATATATATACTCATAGGAGAACACCTTTGCCTTCCTTGTTTCTACGACTGTTATGTTACGTTAGTGCCAAGGTGTACCTAAGTAAGTAGGACGGCCTCGTTGGTCGCCAAGCGCGACTGTCAAGCATGAGGTCCTGGGTGCGATTTCCGAGTCGAGGACTGTTCTTGGGTTCATATTTCATACATGTAATGATAATCACAACCCTTATTTTGACTAACATTAACTGAGCATACATTGATGCTTCATCATTAGTATCAATTACTATAAGCTAGAACATATTATGACAAAGGCTTCATAGGCTTGATAAGGCGACATGAGAGTAGTGAAAGATGGACATTGTACGATGGATACTTATACTTACGATCTTTTTTGATACATGTTAAATTATTCATTATTATTGAATAACCTGAAATAAGCTCATGTGTGATTTTATTTGTTTACGTAAGTCAAAATGGACTACCTCTTGTAAATTGTGTTCCCAATACCTTAGCTGACTTTTTCAGGAAGAAATGTGCACGGGCTTAAGAAAACTCGCACAGCTCTCAACTCTTGCTTCCTTTGAGTGGGTAAACAAGTTAGGCGGTGTAGCGAAGTTCTGTTTTGTGTCAAGTGAAGCGTAGAATTTAAATTCGCGTGCCCGCCTCGACTTGAAGATGCTGCAGTGCGGTCGGCCCGTAGTGTATTTATTTTTCTCATAGAACCTCAATGATGTGGTCTTTGGTATCGATGTGATTATACTTAGGTAGTTAGTCGTATTTAAAAAAAGACAGACAAAGACAGAAGAAGAGAATACCTACTTAAAAAGTTAAGAATTTAGAAAGAGGTACCTACCTAAGATCATTAAAAATGGTAAGTAACCCCACTGTATGTGTATAAATTTTAAGTCACATTCTTCTAAGCATATAAAACTGTTTCTTTTATATAGTTTCTACACCTTTCTACAAAATAGCCCAGATAGGTAACATTAAGGCTGATTTAGTGATACCTTCGCCCGCTTCGCGCATCTCTATGTCAAGAAAAGCTATAAAGGGTGGATGTAAAGGGTGTTATGTACGTAATTATTTTTATTATCTGTTGGCAAGTCCCATTCATCATCACGCACGTTATTTATTGCTGACTCACGCGGCTCGGTCGTGCCGTCAGCGAATTTTTCTCTATTACGGCCCGACCGAAGACAGAAGTATGATGACAATCATTTGTAAAGCTTAACTGTGTCTTATCCGACATTTGTATAGTGTCGTACATGACTTTGTTTTGAAATGCTTTCGTTTTAATTAGAGCGTAATCCTGAATGAGCTTCGGCTAAGTTATTACTAGTAGACTGTACATACTAACTACTTACTAATTTTTTTTATGTATCCTGTTTGGTGTCCCACGGCTGGGCAAAGGCCTCCCCACTATTCCTCCACAAAACCCTAAGATTAACTTAATTAAATAATTGGCTAGATTCTAATAGTAAAGTAGCCTGGAAGAAAAAAGATATAATACTTCATTTAATTGTTATTACCTACCTTATATTAGTTGATAACATTTTAACGATCTAGGTCTTTAAAAAAAACCTCGCCCCTACTAGGACTTTCTCCTGTATCGTGGGTGCGTTTCACAAACATGAAATATCACATACACAAACACCCAGACTCGGGACAAACTTCTGTGGATTGCACAAATTTTTGCTCCGTGCAGGAATCGAACCCGCCAATCTTAGCGCTGCAGTGCAATCGCTTAGCCATTGCGCCAATCGGGTCGTCAATGAACATAATCTTATTAATTTATGAAGATAGGCTTCACAAATGAAAAGTAGGCGGAAAGGCCCTTTATGTAGAAAAATCAATACCTTCGTAATATAAATACCTATTAATAACAACAGCCTATAACTGTCTTACTGCAGGACAAAGGCCTCTTCTCGTATAGAGAAGGATTGAGCATCATTACGCTAGCTCACTGCGGTTAGCGATTTCAGATAATTTAATCCAGGTTTCCTTAAGATGTTTTCCGTCACTGTTAGTCAGTGGTGTCTTAGAATAACTAAGAAAGTATTTATAACATTATAGAAGTCACATTGATACTGGCCTGGGTTTTAACCTGCAACCATGTGCATACAAAGCCGGTGTGTTAACCACTAGGCCACCATGACCTCCAATATAAATACCTCCCTAAGTATATTTAATTACAATAAGTGATACAGAGCATGAACTGATATGTGTAAGAGCGGATCGTTAAGTAAATGAGATTTCCTTAACTTCTCATAACGTAAGATGTATCGAATTGTAAGAGATTTATTGTAAATTTGTGAATAGCACTCAATGTAATGTACTCGTATGTTGGCCTTAATATGAACATTGTAATTACTTTTGAAATAACGTGACGTGAACGTATTCTCATAAATAACACAGGTTTTTGTCGTTGATTATGACAGGATTTAAAATAAAATAAAAATGCGAGTATCGTTGCTTGTGGTATGTAGATATACGTATTTACCAGTAAAGAGAAAAATAAATGTAGGTAGGTACTTATATAAACAACAAAAACAGCATTTTTCCAACAATAAACAAACAACGTTCTCCTCTTCCCAGCATTAAGTATAATACATGAGATTTACGCCGAAAACGGATGACGTTTGCATAAATATTTCGCACTAAATAAAAAACAACTGTCGAGCGCGAATCTCAAACTGTGGAGCAACAGAATCAGTAGGGCGGAGTTCGCAGCTAGCTTATCCTCATGAGAAATTAACCGTTCCATTAGTTTTAATTCACTCGACGCCCGCGCGGTTCGTTATTTCTGCTATATTCAGTATAAAAATGCGTTAAAACATTGCTATTGCGCTCAACTGCAAAATAAAACTGAGATATGGTGTGTAAAGCGGAGTATTGCTCGAGTTATGCTGAGTGGTGTCTGTGTAACGTGTTTGATTGAGACATTTCTGTGTTTACTGCCAGTGCGGTAACACTAAAAGATATAGTTTATCTTTAAAAGGAATGTTGAGAGTTTTCTTTAAAAGCATGTGTGACAATATTTTGCACGTATTATTTTGTTCTTATTTTCAGTGTGCCTTGTTGGTCTAGTGGCCGCTAAGTGCAACTCCTAAACACGAGGTCCTGGGTTGAAATCTCGGGTCAGACAGTGTTATTGGGTTGTTCATTAGACAATTCTCAGTAACAGTACGGAGTATGGATTTGGTTGATGGTAATAGATTCGCCCCTATTACAGGCAAAATGTGGATGTTACAATAGCCTACACCTCCGTCTACCCCTTCGGGGAATGCGGGCGTGATGTTATGTTATGTTTATTTTGTTTTAACCAAAGAAATATATTTATGAAACCATCTGTGCTCTAAAACTTCTACAGCTCTACACATGACTCTTCTTACAGTTGTTTTTCTTTAGCTAATGGATTAGTGATAGTATTACTAAGTATGCAGCATAATTTGCGCTAATCGATGCCTAATTACATTAGCCGATAAACGTCCAGCGCTGCACATGTGCCGGCTAATGGATCGCTATGATGAGTGAACATTACTACAATCACTACGTTAAGCAAACGGATAAGTCATGCCAACATGTCGTTTAATTATTGTGTTATCTCAATCTGTATCTTAGCGCATTAATTAGCGGATATAGACGTCAGCTTATTGTCCTTCTAATGGTCGAATAACAAGACAAATGTTAGAACTGTTACGATTGTAAAAGGAACAAAAGTATGCAGAACTTAGCTATAGGACAGCTAATACAGTAGAAGCATCTTCTTTTTTATGTAGGTACATAGTTTATTTGTAAGCATATGAATATAACTAAAAGTAAGACTAAGGCTAGGTTGCAACAACTTACTTTAACATTAACAAATATGTTAAAGTACCGGTTAGGCAAAAAATGAGTCTTACCATTTGACAATTAGTTAGATGACGTCATAACTTTTACAGTAACCGTAACCGCCCAAACTTCGCTGGTTAAAGTTAATTATAACATTCGCAGATTTTAATACAATGACACTAGCTGCAAAATTCATCAATAGACAGCGTCATTTGAGTTTTCGTCTAGTATTGCCATATTTTAAATTGTTTTTTGCAACTGATTTGGGGTAACATCTCATTTCACTAGCAGCCCTGATAAGTTTAACTATGTCAAGAAATACGATGGTGGAACCCAATCCACAGTCAATGTTAAAGTCAGCGTTACTGTTATCGTCAAATTTGACATAAACCATAAGTTAAACCACAAATATGGTGCAACCCAGCTTAAGGTTAATGGCTTGTGTGTCTCTTTCAAATAAGACTAAATTATACCCAATCTATCAGTTCACACGCATAAAATACGAACGAACGTTAGTACATTGCGTTACTTGTCAATTTTAACAAACATAGTCACATATTGTTTGAATCGATTTCGAATCAAGCTAACAAAAGATTTCGCTTTTGTTTTGTTTAAAATTATATGGAACAGTTGAAACAAAAGAATATAAAACAACTATCATAGTACCTACATCACATAACATTTCAACAGATAGAATTGGTTTCATAGAGTACTAGAAAACTATCTTTGTTTATGGGCCGATGCCTTTCTGCAACTCAATTGGTTACTGAAATGTGACTGTGAAGCCTTAAAATATTTTGTTTTCAAGGAACTACACGCTATGCTATATTTTTTTTATGTAGCTATCTCTTACTTGAGATAATACGAGCATGGATCGAAATAGATTTTTGAAAAAATGGTGTTGTTTTAACAAATTCAATAACAAAGTGCCTTTACTATCATCATCATCATCATCAGCCGGAAGACGTTAACTATTCAACAAAGGCCTTCCCCTTAGAAAGCCACAATGAACGACAGCTTGCCAATTGCATTGCCTTTACTATATAAGCCTTATAATATGCTAACAGTCCCTTGATTGAATTTTATGCGTAACAATAACATCAACAAGACTCCACCGACGCTATAAATTTATTCCTCAGACAAGACCTAAACAATAAGACAAATAATTGCTTTCGCGCAATAAAATATGTGTTTTATCTACAACTAATTAAAGACGAAACAATCTAACAACGCTAAAATATCACACCCTTAAAGTTTCCGTATCGCAGCCAGCTTCTAATTGCGTTTGCTTCTAGTACGAAACATGCGTAAATGAGTTCTCTCATTTCATTAAAGGTATAATTTTTCCTCAAGTCTCATTACTTCGTTGGATGGACGTACGGGGTAACAAAGACTAGCCGACCACCTCGGTAAGTTTACGACCAGCCAGCAATATTGTGCGTGGAAACTTAATGAAAAGGAAACACCAGTATTGGCTACACACGGCACAAAACCTTCTAGATCCTCGCTTGGAATAGAAAGTATGCCTTATATAGACTAATAAGGAAAGGGATGGATGTACATACTAACTGGAATTAATGTTTTTACTTCTTAAGACACGATTCTTCGGATTAATAGGTGTCTTTTTCAGATGAGGTCAAACATTTATCGCATGACATAGCCTTAACAGGAGATTAGAATTCGCTTCATTTTATTTTTTCTTTGGAGAAGGTCATAGAACGTTGAAATATAAGGATCTGTAGCAGAAGATTTGTGAGGGTTGTATGTAACACGTGGTTTTCAGTCCTAACTCAATTTGCAAGTCCTTATCTACGAGTAGGTATTTAATTAATGGTTATTAGTTAGTTACTGTTCAATTAATACTGCAGAGCAGATTGGTTTGTCTTCTTTATCATCAGTCAGTCTATAACATAACCACCACTTTCCAAGGATTTTTAAATTTCAATTACGACGTAGGTACTAGTAGTAACTAAAATCTATTGTATTTTATTCCTTTGTTATGAGTTCAGTAAAAAGTTTGTATGACAATGGAAATAAAAACGTTTTAAAGCGTATTGTGACAAAAGCAACAATCAACAGTACGAGCTGAGATATTGTCCAATGGTAATCGCATTACTTACTAGAGATCAAACAACTGGTATCGATACTTTCGATAGACTTATCGATATTACGCTCGATTTTCATTGTGAAAATATTTAACAGTGAAATTTTATAGTATAATATATTTTGGTCCAGTTAAAGCCTATAATCGATACTGCACGACAGCTCGTATCGCCAATCATTAATGGGCAGAGCCAGTGACGGTCAATAGGCTTAAATAAATCCAGGATAAATTGATGCATTTTACTGAGAAAGATCATTTTGTAACAGCCGTGTATTAATAAACTATATTGACGTGTGAGCTCTGAATAATTCCACCTTTGGAATAAAAACATAATATTATTTTGTAGGTATACTTACCTACTTACTCATAGAACTTGTTCCGTAATACCGTAAGATGACATTTAAATAAATAAGGTTTTCCTTATTTGAGAAATACACCAAGCTTTTATAAAAATAAAATATACGCCACAGTTATTACGTAAATACGCAAAGAAATCGCGGGACTTCACGCCTGTCTATCAAAGGTGTTGTCAACTTACTTTCCAATAACTCGTTCTCATTCGCTTTAATATTATACACATACATGAAGCGAATGGAAATCGACTTACTATCAATTTATACCAATAAAATATGAAACCAGGAACGAGAAAAACGTCTTGTGACAAAGTAAACAGAAATCTCCTGAAGGCGAAATCGTTTTATAAAATAAAGTAAGTCCAATAATTCAACACTTCGTCGCTCCTTAGAGGGTGAGAGATATAAAATGGAGAAAAACGTTCCTAATTCAGTTTGCTCCGGCGAACGGTGTACTCCGCAGCCACTAGGTCTTTACATCGAGTGGAAGAGGAAATAATATCTATCGATGGATGGCTCCCTACAGTTGGCTTTGAAAACGACGACTTCGCTTACTCAACGTAATGGTAGTGATCGTAGCACCGTACATATAAAACTAAGAACAGACTGTTTTTTCTTACATTTGATAGTTCTATTTCGTTTCTAGAACGTCTGCAGAGGCGTAAAATTAGGTCTCTGCCCGAAGTCTGTCGTCGACGCAAGCCGTTTTAATCCTTCTAGCGAAGGTACTGAGGGAATAAATAATGTACAACTTTAAACCTAAGCGCGAACAATTGAAGTGTGAATAAACAAAGGGCGTATAATATACGTAGTTTATATAATGCATTAAGAGTAAACCGCTCCGCTTTGAATCCGGCGCTTGAATACAAGACGAATTGAGTACATTATCTACAGTAACATTCCCGGGCTAGTTAGCTCCTTGTTCACAGTGGAAACTTGTCTACGTCGCCTTCAGAAAGGCGGGGGAGGGCATAGGAGTGGCTTTTATGCACCCACCGCCACGCAAATTGTAGCGGAATGCCGCGCTTCTAGACTGATTGCAGAGACTGTATAGTACCGTAGTACGTACCCCGGGCGATGTGAATAACCGTGGTGCGATGTCGGGCGTTTGCTATAGGTACAAAACAAACTCTTCAATAATTCAAGCTTTGTTAAGTGAGTGAATATAGAAAATGAGAACTGAAATCGTGTTTATTATAAAACTGTTTTAACCTACTGCTAACTATTTAGTGGCCTGAGACTATTCAGTAGCAGTTCTGTTTTACAGAAGCTTTTTGCGGTGCAACAATAGCTATTACATATATATTTACAATCATAAACAGTAAAACACAGGATTTTTTACTTAACAAATATATATCAAAAGTTTTAGTGAAAACCTTTTTTGTGTTTTAGTTTAAGTAGGTGTAGTGTTACGTATCTCTTGTAATTGGTAGCTTTCCTATAATAATACACGCTTACAATTTTCCTATTAACCTGAGAGCCACTTAAGCTTGTGTTAGACGTTCACAATAGACCGCAGACAAAGTTTTAAGCTTGTTCTCTCGTAATCTGGAGATTATGAGACGGAAGGCCGCTAGTTTTATTACGTTATCGACCCGTCAGCATTACAATAACGTATGTTATAACGTTACACGTGTTGTTCATTTCATTATTATTTCTACGTTGACCGCATTACGATTAAATACAAATGATTTTGGAAGGATACCTAAACCGACTGCTGAGCACGAGGTCCTGGGTTCGAATCCCGGGTCGGGCAAAGTGTTACTGGGTTTTTCCATTAGGTAATTCTCAGTGGCAGCACGGAGTCTGGATTTGTGCCCGGTTGATGGCAATAGGCTCGCCCCCTATTACATTGGGACCTACAAACATAACTGGCAAAATGTGGGTGTACTAAAAATATGCACCTTTGCCTACCCCTTCGGGGAATACAGGCGTGATGTTATGTGTTCTTTATGGATACCTAATTTAAGAAGTTAGAAAAAAAAACATGAAAAATAATAGTCGCTATAAATGTAGGCTGTAACGTATAGTATAGTCTTGCTTTATAAAAGGCCTAACGTTAACACCTTTTTATTACAGTCCACATAAAGAAGATTAAAGTTACCCCTCATCACCACATAACATGTTAGTATAGCGATCAATATAATAAAAGAGTGAACTACCTACTAAGTATCTTTGTGTCTCGCCACACTTACCAACACCACTTTAGGTTCCATGTTTTCCATCTCGTCTGATCGTTCTCGATCAATACTAGAGATAGATGAGGTTAGAACACGTATTGAAATATTATGATATTTTTTTCTATAATTTTGCTATTTTTATTGGTGACTTACCATAAAATAGGGTCTAATAAAAACCGTCGCTTAAAGTTGATAAAAAATGAAATGAAATTTCAAATAGTTGAACCTTATAATAAAGTGGTCCACCATATAGGTGGGACATCATTAGATTAATAACGAATTTATAATTAACACTATACCTACATTATACCAACAAAGGTAAATAATTGACGTCACATAATATCCAGTACCGTTCGGTGTGATGGTATGGAAACTAGTACACGTACAGGCACGACAGGGCGTCGCAACACGGGAACAAGTAACAGACAATTTTGCTCCCGTCCCCATGTCAACATTGCAAATCGACAGCTACGTCGGTTTCTGACATGACATGACATTGACGTCTAACTGACTTCAGGCGTAAAGAATCATTTGTTACTTTTTTAGATTTGCCAAAACTTCGGATTTGAATTGTCAAGTCTTTTAAGTACTTTTCTCATGCAATGCTAATTTGCCATGGTGCAGAGATTGGCTAGACAACAAGAAAGGTAGCGAGGTTGAGGCTTTAATAGGTATCAACACTCGTGGAGGATCTTTCCTTGCACCCAGACGGGGAGCTGTGTTACCTGCATACATGTGAATCTAACTTTTAAAGATGCCAAGACATTACCAGATAGCTAATGTATGTTTTAAACGCTAAAAACATAAATGGCTTTCAAAATATACGTCTATAAGGCTTCATTGTTAGATCGAACCGACATTTTAATTATTTTTAAATTGCAAGAGAAACGCTTCAGGTATCACTGCGCTGGAGAAAGACACCTAAGTACTTAATAGGTGCCTAAGTAGTTAAGTACTATTAACGTCGACGTCGAAGGTGATAACTCGATAGTTCTACTCTAGTCTATAGACTTTATATCTGGACTTTGCTACTTTTAGAAGTCAGATAGCACCTCTTCGTAAAATACTGGTCTAGTTGCGGACGTTTTAATCGACTGTCTTCCGAAGAATAAACTTAAGTAGGGTAGACATTTTCAAAGTCGTAATGAAACTGTAGAAGAGTGAGCAAGTGAGAGTGATTTAGACTCCTTGGTCAATTACTGTTAAATTTTTGGTCATATTAGACTTATCTGCCTATTCACAGATTTTCGTTTTTATGTTTTTTTCTTTTTAAAAAACATCGCTTTACTCTTGGACTTTATCCTGTACCATGGGTGCGTTTCACAAACATAAAATATCACATATACAAACACCCAGACTCAGGACAAACATCTGTGGATCGCACAAATTTTTAGCCCGTTTTTAAGCAGTCCATTCGCTTAGCCACTGCGCCACTCAGGTCGTCGACAATTCATACATTTATTAACATGTGATTAACAATGTTATAACATTTTTTACATAACCAATTCCGATGCAACTGGGACGGTGTTTAGGTTATATTAAGTTCAGTACCTACGAGCTAAAGTTAGTTCCCAGTTTCCATTAGAGTTTGTCCTGTAGTGTCCCAGAATACTGTCCGCGGTCATCTCTCTTAATTTCGTACAACTTTTGTAATAGCCATAATCAAGTGCTGTGGAGTGTGGCGAGTTTATTTTAATTTGTTACTAAATAGTTTTTATTTGTATCTTTTCTGGAAATAAAAACTAATTTGTGGAAAGGTGTAGTAAAAAATACGTTAAACGACTGAGAAACTACCTGCTCTCTGCGTAATCTTTTTTTGGAATTGTTAAACTACACAAAAATATCGTACAATGCGTTTAAAATAGGTTCAAGATAGAGTTTTGTAGCATAGGTATATCAATTATAAATTAATCCTTTATTAATTACAGACGGTTGATTGACTCTGATTAGTCTGTATTTGTACGCAACATTTCCGAAATCTATATAATATATATATATATAATATAACCTATAGTTTTATTTTGAAAGTGACTAACACGTAACTTATTATTCTCAAATGAACAGCCAACCCAATGGATCGTTGCAAAATTTCACGATAATGCTATTAAAATTAAAGTAGCCGTGAGCTTGATACCCTTTTGCGTAAAATATCCTCCCAACTTGGTATGAACTTGAAACTTATTTCAACGAAACAAAGCCTATAACATGACTTTATTGTAACAAAGAAAACAAACTTGGTTCCAGGGGGTCTTGTAAAGTTAGACAAGATATCAGGCCTCTTTTTGTGCGATGAATTATGTGTATCCTTGCCAAAAATTTGGCCATATATCATGGGTACATAGTGGACTATGTTGAATTAGATTTCTAGTTCACATTTTCCCAGAATTTCCACCAGTACTGAAACTAGCAGAAGATTAATGGGTAATAGTCTGAATTATGTTTTTACATGAATTATGTTCCTTAGCCTGCCTTTATGACCGCTTCTAGCAAAGCAGTCTGAAGTTATGAGTTCAATTGAAATCGATTAAATCGTAGAGAATGCAAACCTGTTTTTAACTAGCGACTTAGTCCGCAAGAAAATGTTGCTTTGACTTTTACAGGGATTAAAGTCTTTCCCTATGATGCAACCACAGGCTCCGCGTTCAGCCATTTTTCCTTTCAATGCAAATATGTGTACAAATGAAATGTAATTTTGACATGATTTCATAATAATTCCAACTGCAGTACTGTACATTGGAATTACGCAGGACGGTATAATCGAATTACTAAATACTTAAATAAAACTTTCCAACGACGTGCGCGATCTATGTGAACTAAATGTCAAATCGTCCTATTAGCCAACTACTCCATTTTGGAATAGTTGGTGTTCCTTCAATATTGTGTGCGTTCACGGATTCTGGTTTGTTCTTTATTCTGAGGATGCAACCTAGCTCTATAAGTTTACTTTTATAAATAATAACAGCCTATAACTGTCCCACTACAGGGCAAATGCCTTTTCTCGTCTAGAAAGAGATTGAGCATTGATCACCACGCTAGCTCACTGCGCGTTGGCGATTTCAGATAATTAAGTCCAGGTTTCCTGACGATGTTTTTCGTCACCGTTAGTCAGTGGTGTCTGAGAATATCTAAGAAAGTATTTATAACATTGCAAAAGTCATATTGATACTTGCCCGGGATTGAACCTGCATCCTTATGCATACTAATACGGTATGTTAACCACGAAGATAAAAATACATAATATAATTATTAAATGCTTTGATAAAAACTCAAACGTGAAGCTACATTGCTACATACAAATCCAGTCCGTAAAACTCTATTCCACCACGACCACATTTGTATTTACAAAAATACTCTTATATGTTTCCAACACAATAAATTATGTGTTCGTATTGTTCAGTGTTTACACTAAGGATTTATGTCCCCAAACCGCAATTCTGTTGTTTGCACGCATGTTACACGTGTTGTTTTAGATTAAGCACGTTGATGTGAGTGAGTAGGTGGTTTGGATATAGACGCAATGCAATATCATACTCTTTAGTTATCTCTTATGTGTCTGTCTTTAGAGTTATTATATTCGCTATAGTTGAACAGGTAAATTGAATACGAACTTCTTATACCGAGTTATACTTTACACGTGCTATTATAAGAATAGTATAACACCTATGTACTAATATTAAGAAACTTAGTTATACTTAACCAAATAATATTTTCGTGCGCATACAAGCACAATGTAGCGACCTATACTGTAACAACACCTATTGTAATAAATACCTACATTGAAGAAAAAGGACATTTGAATTTGTAGCATTCTAAGTTGCAGTGGCCAAATACGGTCGGGATAGTAAAATATATAATAATGAATATTAGGTATATTAGGTATATTAGTATGAGGAATTGAGGACATATTCAATACTTTTTTTGCCCCGCAGCTACGCAGATTCCTTTGATCCGATGGCCAACTCAGGCCAGTAATTGTTTTGTGACACACATACCTACACAGTACTCATAATATATAGATATACATATATATAAAGCGTGAATCAATTATATGTACTACCAGTCGACAACGATGAGGAGGAATACTTTGATGAATATTTTTTAGTTTAGTGTGTAAATAAGCTTAAATAAATTAAAAAATATTAAATGTATGAATAAAGTTCTATTATATTTATGGAACGTGTTAAAAATGTCATAATGGACTCCTTAAGTAGTCCTAATGATAAGCTAGTAGTAACATTATTAGATCAATTGTAATTTAGTGCAATATTTATTCTCTAATTGTAATGAAATCAGTAGTAACACCACTGTTTACAACTAACAGGCATCTGTGCTCCAGTGAGCATGTGAGGGTTAAAAGGCCAGATTACTCATTATTTATTTACTCCTGATCGCTACGTGTTTAGTGATTAGCGTTTAATCAATGGAAATAGTTGCTTCTTTAGTGAAATAGGCAGTTTCTAATTGTAAGCCGAGATTTAAGTGTACAGAGACGACTAACAAAGACATATACATAATTTATGTATGCAAGTAGAGAGCCTCGTTGGTCTAGTGGTTGCTAAGCGCGACGGCTGAGCACGAGGTCTTGGGTCCGAATCCCGGGCAAAGTGTTACTGAGTTTTTCCATTACGTAATTCTTAGTAGCAGCACGAAGTCTAGATATGTGCCCGGTTGATGGCAATAGGGTCGCCCCCTATTACATTGGGACCTAAAAACATAACTGGCGAAATGTGGGTGTACTGTATGTGCACCTTTGCCTACCCCTTCGGGCAATACAGGCGTGATGTTATGTTAAGTAGAGATCCAGTTAAGTAAGCCGCACCCTGGGCGGTCAACCTCGCTACCATCCTTGTTGACCGGCCAATCTCTACTCCGCGGCATGATCGGTTTCTATGTAATTAGTTCATGCCGATACGAAGAAGAAGGAGATCATCGCTATAATTAATAACACACACGTAGCCATCGTTATCGTAAGGCAGATAACAAAACATAACATAACATCACGCCTGTATTCCCGAAGGGGTAGGCAGAGGTGCACAGACAGTACACCCACATTTCGCCAGTTATGTTTTAGATCCCAATGTAAGGCAGATAAATATTTGTTTATTCATACATATTTAAAACCGAAGATGTTTCTAGATATAGAATAAATTGTGTGTCTGTTGGACTATGTTTACTGGACATTTTCGTGGCTTACTACAATGAATTAACTTGCATTAAAATAGCCTGACGGTATCAAACTAAACTCTTTGCACTCAGCAATTCAATTCGCGACTTTGAAACCGAGAAAGAAGCATGTCTGGGTCTAGAAACATACAGTTTACAGAATATGGAGATCGTACTGTAATGTACCAAGGAGATGTCAAGTTATTCTATTTGATTCTACTTCTTTTTTTTAGTACATACACGGTTTACCGGACGATACCTAAAATGTTGTTAAAACATCCGCAAAGGTATTCAAAGCGCAATTTATTTCGACAGCCCGTGTATTGATAGCAAGACTTGTATGGCAGGGACCTAGACTGGCAATAGAACATTTTAGCGCCCCGATAAACAACTCAGTGAGTGCGCTCGAGTTATTTATTTGCATTCACAACGAAAGAGCAGTAAACAAATGAAGTGATAACACACAATCGACCAGATTTATTAAAGCTTCACATAATCAATTTGTATTTTTGTTAAACATTTAGCATAATTGAATGTGTGTACAAATAGCGAGTAACATTAATATTGTGAATCGGTTTGTTTTATTAAGTACCGCAATAACAATACCTACTGTTCAATTTATACTAATGGTATGTATGGTAAATGTTGTGTTAATTTTTGTGTTTATAGGCGTCCACATTAGCACTTTTATTATTCATGATTATGTTTAATATAATTATACAATTGTGTTTGTACTGCTGTTGTTATACCAATAAATAAATAAATCTTTTAGAACATCTCAGAATGTGGTTTAAGTAGACTTGTTTGTATTCAAAAATATACCTGTATTTATAAACAAGCCTATCCTAAAATTGTAGAATGAGTAATTGAAGTGATAGCATAATATACATTAATGCAGTATGTAATATGGCTGAGATTGTCCAATTACATGCATTTACTTAGAGAGACTCACATATTTTCAGAGCTTGAATGTAGATAACATTTTGGAGCACTCCATTTAGTTGATATTCTGTGGTGAGAACACCGGTTATTTATTTGCATTCACTTCGTACACCGGGGTTTTACCTATTTTACCTAAAACGGCACCTTCAGGTTTCCTAAAGCGAAAACAATGCGGTGATTCTCAAATGTTTTTTCTGTTTTCCTTATGCTGTTTTCGTGTAAAAGGATACTTAAAACATTGTTTGTTTTTGTTTGTGCGTTTTGTACTTTTAGTTATGTTTTACAATACTTCTGACGGAGAGGTAAGAGTGTGGACTCACAGTATATAATGGTTAGAGACCTCTTAGTACACCTGCTACGAGCCTCTACGAGAGATTTGCTACGAGTATGTTTGTTTCGCCGCTACGTCTTGCATTTCCTGAGCAATCAAGGCGTCCTATACAAACTGTTTAGGTTTGACGACCTGAATAGCGCAGTAATTTATTCAGGTGTTGGCGGTTGCGCATTTGAGATTTATGTGTGTAATCTATGATGTAGAAGAAAATAATAACGTAGGGTAGACAAGTGTAATATTTTATCAATATTAAATATCATCATATTGACTGCTTTATTGTTAAAGTGGTCACACTGTGCGACTGCTGATCATAAGATCCTAGGATCGATGATTATCGGGTCTTGCAAAATGTTATCGGGTTTTCAAATTTTGTCTTTCTTATTAGCAGGACGTGGCGTTCTATGTTCAACAGTGGACGTCTTCCGGCTGATGATGATGATGATTAGCAGGACGATGTCTGGATTTGTGACCAGTTAATGGCAATAACCTCGCCCCTTATTTTACTGGAACCTATAACATAACTGGCGAAATGTGGTATACACCTCTGTCTACCCCTTCAGGGAAATCAAATGTGTTTTTATTTATGTATATTTATTATCTCGAGATGCTGACCTAATGTAGGTTAGTGGACTTCACGTACAACAATGTGTGTCATGCTTTATTACCTTTACCATTTAAGAAGTACCCTGTGACCACAATGAGCAAGCCGACTACAGTTATGTCACATAGTACAACAGAAAAGTAAATGCGTTTCAAATATACATATGTAGAACCAAACAGTATCCAATGAAATCACAGGCTGGCAGAACGTAGGTACAATAATTTCCACGTATGTGTTCCGGCCGCCGTCAGTTCGTGGGCATGTTAAAAGCCGCTAATCCATTTGCCTTTTATCTCCACTATGGAAAATGCACCGAAATGTTTCGTGCCCGGGAAATGGAAGAAGCTTTACTATGATTATTTTTTACGACTGCGATGTTAAATTGAAAAAGAGTCGAAATTGCAGATGTGGATTAAAAAATATACTTGTTGCTTAAGTAAATATTTTACGATACAGAATTTTATTAAAATGCTTTTCGCATATCATCTCTGTCGGATTTATGCTTCTATCTATGTGAGCTAAAAAGGAATCTTAATTATAAATGTGAGAGCCACGAGCTATCTAAAACGAAAATAATATGTGTGTACACTCATCATGTATCAGACTGTCAAAATATTTTTTGCCAGCCCAGAATTACTGTTTCGTATTCCCAAAGCAATATCTCCGAAAGGTTGCAAATCAATCATAAAAGAAAGGAAAATTAAAAATTAAAAAACCAATATAAAAGGTGTTTTTCTCGAGATTCCGATCCACTGACGATGAAACCAAGAAGGAGACAGGAGGCATCCAATATAAATCTTATTTATTATTCTCGCGTCTTCATATTTCATGATTCTTTTTAGTCGACGTAAATGGCATTAGCAGTAAAACCATACCATGGCTGTCTGGAAACAAAATAATTTAAAATATATATCATTTTATTTTATTAAGTTGGTGGTATGGTAGGTCATGGTATAATATTATTCATCATCATCATCATTTTTGCCCGATATCACCCACTGCTGGGTATAGGCCTCCCTTTTTCTCTGCCAATCGTCTCTATTGTGAGCGTCTCTTGTCCAGGTGTACTTAGCGAATTTGTTTATGCCGTCAACCCGACGTGCTTTTTGCTATCCCTATTATTAGCATTCATTAAATTCCTATTGCTAATAGTATATCTACCACGAGTTACAAAAAATAATAACGTGGAGTTTTTAAAAACGGGGGTCAGCTGTCAGTATTTTTATCAATATTTGTACTAAAAAAAATCATAGAACGTCGCGTTTTCTGCATAACTACTATATATTTTACTTATTGTATAACTCTTGGGGCTTTGTGATCGTTGTTATAAAAACAACAAATGTTGGCGATAGGAAATTAAAAACGCACCAACTCACGGTAAACACAAAACAATGAGTGTCGTATGAATTGACACGTGTCAAGCCGTGTTATGTGGAAAGCCAGTGGATAGCCGGACATGGTTTGGTAATACCACTCGAAAAGGCTCTCTACATTCAGCCCAAAATGTAATGGCAATTCGAAGTATTGCCCTTTTTTAATGTAACATAATTTATTCATGTTTTTAAGATATATTATGCTAGGTAAACATATTTAATAAACATAATTATGGATGTACGCAGAAGTTAGTTAATGCACAATATAGATAGCTTATACCTAAATCTTATGCAGTCAAAACATCACGACTGATTACCCTTACCTATAGAGATAGAGAGATAGATAGAGTTTGCTTTATTGTAGACCATTTATAATCACATCACTATACTCGATTTAAGATCCGACTGATTACCCTTATCTATACTCGATTTGGCAATAGGCTCGCCCCCTATTACATTGGGACCTAAAACATAACTGGCGAAATGTGGGTGTACTATATGTGCACCTCTGCCTACCCTTTCGGGGAATACTGGCGTGATGTTATGTTTATGTTTTATACTCGATTTAAGAACGTCATGATTCAAATAGAATTAAAAACAAACGAGAAAAATGTCGTAAAAACATGTTAGTGGTCAGTAACAAGTAAAAGACGATGACACCCGTGTAACTCTTCATTACGAGCAACGAACTAGCTTCGAGAAAATTCCATTTTATAAGAGACTTTAGTTTTTTTCAACTCTCGTCTTGTTTCTAGTGTAACGCTGTCTTGTTTAATTTTCTATTGCACCTACACTCACTGTAAATTACAATGTGTTCTAAGCAAATGATGTCTAGCGAAAAGCATTCCCTTTTCGTTCAACTTGCGTCAGCTAAGTCCTAACTCAGTCTGTGGTACCGTTACATTAGAAGATTGCTCTTTCATCTAATACTGGATGCATTTCGCTTTTATCTTCCATGTATTTTACTACCTCTGCATAATGAAAAGTTTTACGTGATCAGAATCCGTCGGATATTCGCTTAAACTTTATGGGGGTCTTAATTGCTGTAGTAATTGTAAATCTTCTAAGGGCAGCATCACTTACGACTGTCGATAGATCACGTCAAATATGCGTGGGGTGGTTTGAATGGGGGCCGCATGCGTAAGGACACAAATTAATTCAAAACGGTTGTGAATTGCCACAAAATCTGGTAAAGAATGAGTTGGGAGCACGCTTAGGGTTCTGTTAGTGATAATATAATTAAAGTTAATAGTTTATTATTCTACGCTAAATGAATTTGAAACTTAATACCTACAAGGACAAAAAGCTACGATGTGGTAATACTTTATGGAGTGAAGTAGAAGGGGAATGAGTAAAAAATACATAAGTAACATTCAAATGAACTGTGTACAGTCAGTGTACACTCACACACAATAACTTATTAAATTTCTATTATTTCTGCGCCCAATGTGCAATGCTTCAATAAGTGCAATATTTTGTGAGTGATATCCAAAATGACGCATGATGATGACATTATAAAGGGCCGTTTTAGCCGTTCGTCTGGGGGACCCTAAAAATGATAAATTTGTACACGCGACACGTCCGCGCCATCCCCGCCGTCTCGTCTGAACAAAACGCCGCAATGGTCCTAATTGCAGTAATTATGAAACTCTTCGCTCGTTGATGAAAGTAATTTTTCTGTAGCGACTACCAATTAGGCGTTACCAATTAGTGCGAAGAGGCGCAATTTGTAACATGAACCCAAATTATGAGAGAAAATATTTGCTTGCAATGGTTAAATTGTGGACTGAGCGGCCTTTTCTTTAAAATCGATCTTTAACAATCGATTTGTTGATGTAATAAAAGTAAGATATTGTTGTTAGACAAAAAAAATATGGTATTGTTATCCAAACTACATTATACTTTCAAAGGTACACTACATTAGAACCATTAGAATTAGAATTACGTACCTAAAAATGATTTCCAACACTTGATTAATAGGTATACCTAATCAAATCGCAATAAAGAAAGATGATAGTTGTAGTGCTCAAGAACAAAGCTTTCTCCAAAGACGCCCTGGATAGAACGAAGTAGAGCAGAATGACAAGAAAAGCCGGCCCTACTTTCATATGCAATTAATAGCTAGGGAAAGAGAGTGATGCAATAGCGCATAAATTATACTTGACAGTAATTGGTTTCTCACTTCGAACTCACCTCGACTGATATAACCTTTAGGTTTAGGTAAAGAGTAACATTGTTACTATGAATATAAAAACGCTCGAGTGAGGTTGATTCGAGAAAAACATGCGGTCTTGACTTAAATATGATGCTGAAAGGTGGTCAATATATTATAAGCCTATCATTTTTGAGTTGTTACAGTTTGATTTCTCTTGATAAGTATCTAGTTGATATTCTGACGACAGATCCGTCCGGCGGTGACACATGTCGCAGTACAACACGTACAAATCTAAAGAATGTCACCCAAAACACTTATTTAATTTTTTAGAAGCATTACGATCGATGAACGTAACAGCTACTTTTTCACACAAGAACTACGAAACGGATTTTGATTAAACTTAAGGGTAATATAGCTTATACTTAGGAACAAGGCAGGTTATAGATTATGATTATACTCCCCGTGCTTTACAGTCTGACCTGAATTTATCAAAAATTTACAGGGGGCAAATTAATAAATTACAATTGGTATGAATTCTAATTTAATTTAATCTATCTTTATTAGTTGATGTGTATAGCATTAAATTAGCAATCACGCAATAGTTCACTTGCTTAACATAATTGAATATATTAAAGGCGAGGTCTCTATCTTGCATCTTGACTACATTAATTTCGCCAGCGGCCCGAAGACTGGCTAAATTAACTTGCGAGTAATAAATCTTTTTGAGTCACGTATTCTATCTCATGAAATGCACTTCCAAGCTATTAAGTACGAGCGATTGAGAAATGTAAACCGGCTAGTTAAAGCCTGTTTATTTCTTCTTTCGAGGTAGTAACTACTTGTAGATAGTAGAAATATTGTACGAAAATATTATTTCGTTTGACTTGGTCTTGCCATTATTAAGTGCCAGTATTAAAGTACCTACCTATTGCGAAGTTACAACAAATACCTTTTTATAATTTTTCCATTAATATAATTGTTCAATGTAAGTTAAATATAAAAAAAATGTGTATATGTAAAAAGTTAATGTGGATTGCTTGTCAGTGTTGAACAATTAATTAAATTATACCTGTCACTGTTGTTTGCGTGTTAAAGAATAGAGATATCAATAGATTTAATAAGTAGTTATCTTAATACACATGTTAGCATCGTTTATAAGTCAAGGGGTATATGTACTAATGATTGTGCAAGACTTATTAAATTAACTCTCCTTTTTGACTTCGCCTCAGTCGGGTTAAAACTAGTTATAGTGTGTAGTAAGTAGTACGCATGTACGTATGGTACTCGCAGCCAATCTCAGTCCAACAATCACATAACTCGACCTGATGGCTCGTCTGCATTGTAAAGACAGCCTTATCTAACATTGATTCATAGGATATTCAGGCTTTCAGTTCGGTTGTTCTCCGAACTGGCGGACATGACCGAACAAGGCCGAACATCTGGGCAATGAATATTCATGCTACCTCTCAATAATCGTGTTTCTGATCGTTCTGCCAAACAACCCTTGTGTTATTGTTATCTACATCATCGATTGTTGTTTCTGTTACGATTCTCTCTCGCTGTCATGGTTCCCGCTTTACCTCAAGGGTTATATCTCAATAACGATCATACTTTTACCCTTAACTATGGTAGATATAAAATAAAAAATAGACAAGAGCGTTATTTTGAAGTAAAATTGTATAAAAAAATCTTACTGTCAGCAAACCCACGATTATTAAAACTCCACGTTGTTTTATTTTTGTTACTCATGGTAACTAGATACACTGGAGTGAGAGCTTGTTATCGAAGTAGTTCATAGTATTCAGTTATTTTATCATGTTGCTACTATATCATTGAAAGCGAAATATAAAGGCGTCTATCCCGGATTATCTTTGATCCGCTCCTCTGTTTGCATGTAATCATTGTCACCATTCTATAGGGCTCTTCGAGATTATGGTGTTAAGATCGTTGATGCAGAAACAATTGAGATTATTCATTTAGCTTCGAGTTCCCGCTTTTGTTTAATTACCGAAGTAGTCAACTGAGGCACGAAGTCTTGTGTTCATTGTTTGATGACGTATTACCGTATTTATGTGAAGTTATGTTCTTGTATGGAGATTATACTTTTGTTTGTTTTTGTGTGACTTTAGTTCAACTCTATGATAGTCTTTTTTTTTTTTTTTTGGGACAAGCCCACCACTCGTGCCCATCATTGCAACTCCTGTAAGCCAGGATCTACAATGATAACCGTTGAGAACCATCGAGGCAATGAAGCTCGAGGCGTCCCAGAGAAATGACTCGACTGTCTTGGAACCCGCAACGAAATTAATCATAGAAGAATATATAGGAGGAGTAGGAATATAAATTTAGTTCCGACTTCCCTCCATAGCAAGCGGGAGACACAAAGATTAATATGCCAAAAGCATAATAAATATGGGATCCACAACTGAGATAAGCCCAGTCGCTAAGCACCACGGGTATAAAAGTTATAAACTAATGGGTCCTAATTGTTATTTTGATTCCAATAGTAGGTATGACAAAAACGTCTGAAAGCACGGAAATTTGATCTGGTCGCAACAAGGTCCTCATAATAAATTACACCGGATGTAACATATATGCTGTCTAACAAGGTATTACGTTCATTCTGCCATAGACCACACTCCCACAGGATATGATGTGCTGTTTGCTCGTATTCACAATCTGGCGTTGAGCAGTGGCACAGAGGTGAAGCAACAAGCTTGAAAGAGAAGAGCTTACCCTTAAAGTTACCATGACCCGTCAAGAACTGAGCCACGCAATGATCCACCTCCAACCAAGTCTTTTCCAGGCGCTCGCGAACGGATGGAAAATACTGGTAAAGGTGGCGGCCCTTGATAGATGTATCCCACCTAGATTGCCATTCGTCCAATAGCTCGTTATACACCTCGATTTGGGATTTAAATAACCTGATAATTTTAACGCGGTCCCGTTGTGTTAGAAATTCGGTGTTTATACCCTCTCGAGTGGAGAAGTACATCGCGGCACGTCTTTGTATTTCGAGATCGACAGGTAGCACGCCCGCTAGTACCGGCAGAGCTTCAGTACTGACCGTCCGATAGGCTTTACATAAGAATATCAACGCTAACCGTTGACTTTGAAGCAATTTACGTCGCGCCGCGCCTATTGTGGCTCTATCAGCCCAAACTGGTGAACCGTAGCATATGCATCCTATGTAAGTTGCCCCGTAGATGGTTTTTAAAGTGTTAAATGAGAGACCCCAAGTTGACGTTGATATTCGTGTTAAGGCATAAAAGTTCTTTTTTGCTTTTTCACCGACGGTTTTAATATGTTCGATAAAAGTAAAATTTCTCTCTAGCACAAGACCAAGATAACACACGGATTCCCTTTTTTTAATGGTTACGTTATTAAACTTAATAGAGGGTGACGATTTGAGATTTCCTTTTAAAAGTAATTGAAAGGTTTTATGTGGAGCAAAATTAAGACGATTCCGCTCACCCCATTGAGAAACTAATCGTAAACACGTATCGGCTAGATTTTCAAGTCCGGCTCTTGTATTAGATTGTATGAGCAGAAGGCCATCGTCCGCATAGCCTGTAAGTGAACAGCCGCAAGGAAGTGGTATCGCGAGGAAGTCATCAAATCCATGATAGTCTACTCAACTTTTTATATAGTGTGCTACATATGCATATACGTGTGTATGGTGGACTGCATTAAAGTTTTTTTATAGATACAAACATTTTCGGTAATTAGATGGATTGATTTTTATGTAGATATTTTCTTTCAATATCATATTTATTGTACCTATCAACATAATAACAATATCAACATGGGTATACTTACCGTTACTCGTCAAAGCTTTGCGCTAATTATTCTTTAATATATCTGCCTCGTTGCTGCGTGGTACCGGGTTCAACCCTTGGGTTGGACAGTGTGGGGGTAGGTAATTCTCACTACCAGTCTGGTTCATGGCCTTAGTCTCCCTATATTACATTAGGACCTATAAATTATCGGGTAAAAATATGGGTGTACTATGCTCTACCTACGTTAGCTTGTTCTTAAATCTCACGATTCGATTTCATATTTCTCTCCCAAATAGAGTGGTAATGTTTTATGTTCGCGAGACATTAAGCAACTTCCTCCTTCCCAACGTGACCGTATTTAACACGTTACCATAACAACCAAGACGTGACATCTAACCTCATGCAGCCAACTTTTCCATCCATAAAAATAGAATAAGAAATACTTTTAGTGTTGTTTCCAAGTGTCTCTCACGAAAATATTGATACTGTCTCGCCCATACATAATTCAAAGGATTTCCGATCCAAAAGGATAAAAAAACTTTATCTGGCAGTGCTTCGTATAATGTGTGCGGTTTGCATGTGCGAGTCGGCGAGTCGACGAGTTGTCCACATTTTCTTTTATTGAGCGTCGTCGCGGCTAAGTGACGGCGAGGGAGTCCGAACCGGCCATTAAGTTAAAACGCTCGTCGCCCGTCCTCTTGGCTCTTAATGTAATTTCTCTCAAACTTTCCCCTAATTCGATAAGGGCCGCGAAATAAACAATGGATGGCGTGGATAAGTGTTATACAGTTTAGCATTGACAGTTTTCCTCGAGTTTGTTTTGACCTGTCGCATCCTCCACCCGTCCTCTTGATCCTACGGATTACCTTGATGTTTTTATTTATGTTTTCGCAGATATTTTTGTGTTATTAATAAATGTATCATTTGACTTCATGGGTCCATTCAGTTGTGCGTAGTTATTTTTTACTACTGAGAGGCTTAATTCTGTGAAGTTTTATAAATTAGTTCAACGAAGTGTAAAGCCATGTCAGACGCCCACAGGCATTTTAAACTTTGACACCAGGTTGTTCATCAACCATACGATTAAAAAAGATACTGAAAATTAAGACCCATTACGCACTGTCGACTAGTCGACGGCGACTTGGTTCCTCGGCGACCAAAACGTATGCGGACGACCGGCGACCACGTGCGTAAACACATATTGAAACTACAGTAAGTCACAGTCACCGTCGACCGAATTGCCAGCGACCAGTCGACAGTGCGTAATAGCTCTAAAAGTATTACTTTTGTGACTTACCTGATGAATTATTAGAGCAGATAAAGTTTCACCTCCAAGGAATACCATTAAACATAGTACATACAAACAAGATACATAATAGCGTCAAAATCATCAAAGGCAAGTTTATTTTGCATAATTTAACACAGTTACACTGAGCCCCAATATTGATAGTTAGTAAGTTACGTAGGTACTCGTAAATTGAATCAAATAGTTCAGTTCATCCGACTGTATTCAATTGTTTAATTATTTACACGCGCTCATGAATATTTAACAAGTTATTTTCTTAACCTCAAGTTTTGCTAATAGAAAAGTTAACTCTATTTGCATAGTTTAAAATTAATCTCAATATAACCTTAGAGGCTACAAACAAACAAATATCAAACGTAGTTTCTTTTTGTTTCAGTAAACAGTTGTTATTATTCAGTAAATAGGAGTCTACACAGGAGATGTAACAATTATTCTAGTATATTATGCATAACCTAGGTTTACAATGAAATATGGCTTAATTTCCGACCTGAACCCACTAAAAGTAATTTCGGAAACCTTTCAACCCTTTTGGACTTATAACATTTGAATGAAAAGTGGGGGTTGTTTGTGAAGCGTAAATGTGGATTATAAATAAATTGAGTTCCAATTTTAATGTTTCGTGTTCCTAGCTATGCTATAATGACGGGTGGACGTTTGGAGGGTTGACTTTTTGTATTTGACATTCACGAAGTAATAAGTTAACATTTGAATAGTCGTACAAATTATTTTTTTTGCCTTGACAGTATTAAACTTTTTGTCTGTAGTTATGTTACATGACTAAGAAAATAAGCTTTCTATGCAATAGTTTTAATACCCCTCTGAGAAGTAGGTGACTTTATGTATTTACGTATGTAATATATTGTTTTATTTACGATTTTCCGGTGCATATATATAATATTTTATTTAGTTGTACATATGAATCAAGTATATTTTTCAGCATGCCTGACTTTGTACAAACCCACGAGCAATATAACAATATACGACAATATTTATTCTAAATAAAAACATTGACTCATAAAAGCTCAGATTACCTAAAATATATACGGAACACAAGATAAAATGCAGGAGTTTTATAACACGCCGTATTCTGCTCTACATTTTACTGAAGAGGTAATAAATTGCATTGGAATCGAGGACCCGGTATGACTCCAATAAAAGTCCAAGTGTCCAGAGAGCACATAAAAGTGACTAGCCATCTGTGCCCCGTCCATGTTGATGCATAATGGCGAAGTAGATGTAGGTAGTTGGGTGTTGAGTAGAGAACTGTGTTGGAGCGAGAACATTATTTTTAAATTAAGACAAAATATAACGTAATTATTTCAGGCTCTGACAACAGAATCATTAACATAGCATCACGTATTCTCCGAATCAGTAGGCAAGGGTGACTTATAGAGTACCTAACACCTACATTTCGCGTCGTGTAATAACGTTATCCAAATCCATCTCTGGTTATAGGTTATAATGTAATAGGGGGCGAGCCTATTGCTATCCACTGAGCATCAATCCAGACTCCGTGCTGCTGCGGAGAATTATCCAAGAACGGATGCTATAATACAATGAGGACAATAAAAACAAACATACGAGCCATTTGGTTATTCTAACATCCCCAAAATTTTCCTTTCTATGATACCCCAATACCGGATTATTGACTTGATTGATGAGGTAAATATTTCTAGTTCTGATACGGTTGTTGAGAAAAACGACTGCGAGTACTCTATGCACCTGTTCGCTATCTAGTTTCACTGTTATATCAGCAAACGTGGACGCAGCTGGCCTCTAGTGTCGTCGACGTTATAATGTATTTTTACTGTTACGTTAAGGAATTTATTGATGGCAATGTTATCTATCCTTTTTTTAGGATGCTTTCTGACTTGCGCACTTAGCTGTCATTACATTTACACTGTCTAAGTGTAAGAGATTGTAAAGTTAAGTTAGTATAAGTTGGGGATGACTTGTTCTATGAAACATAAGCCCCGAAACAAAATAAAGATTAAAAAAAAACATAAATGTAAGAGATAATATACACAACGAGTGCCTCGTTAGTACAGCGGTCGCAACTGCTTATCACAAGGTTTCGGGTTCAAATTTCAGGCGGGAAAAGTTTTATTAGATTTTTCCATTAAATAATTCTTTTTTTAACAGAGTCAGATATTTTGGTGTAATTATCGTATGCATAGTCCAACGTTTTTTAATATACCTATTCGAAGTTTTTGGAGTGAATCATCATCATCATCATCCACAGCCATCAATATCCCACTGCTGGGTATATGCCTCCCTTAAACAATATGAGTGGATATTGTCCACTTATATTGTTTAACCTGTAATATAAATACGGGTATACATCGCAATACAAATGCGAACACACTTTATATGCTGCCATATATATACCATCTACTTCAATATCTGTTTTAAGTGGTAACACAGCTGGAAGTAAGACCGAATGATTTCGACCTACATTCGGTTTAGTGTATCATCGCGCTTAACGCACCTCACTGACTTGTTCGAGAGTTGTTGCGGTGGAGTGGCAAGTACAGTCGCGAATAAAAACATATTCAGATGCACACGATATTCATGTATGTTTCACACATTTTTACTTACTTACGGCACAGGATATAATATAGACTGTTACTATAATTTGACTGAAACGGCTTTAGAAATATGTGTGTATATTTCAAAAGGGACTGCTGTTGGAAAGTTTGGAATGATTCGGTACTTCATAATCTGTCTGCTTGCAACTACGGCCGGTGCAACCCGGTCAAAACGTCAAGACAAAATTTAAAACTTGTGTTGGCGTTAATTACCGTGTTGTAACTTCTTCTATTCTTCATAATTATTTAACACGGATCAACGCCTTATCTCACTTTTACAAAAATTGTAGTTTCATATTTATCATTATAATTTCCTCTCTATGTTCCTATTATTTTATCGTCTATCTTTCAGTAGGTACAATGTTATAATGTATGTATTTTTTCAAAATTTCGATTTAAATTGATTATAGGTACTTTAAGTTCGTGAGCGCCATACGCAGATGAGGAGCCGGTGGGAGTCTGATACGAAGATTTCGTGTAACGTATTTTTTATTCGGTTTACCAAGTACGTGACGTAAGGGTTAGATATAATACTTTGTCTGTTCAAAAAGCATTCAATTCCACGAGTAGTGGGTAGCGAAAGGGTTAAGTACAAGTACCGAGCTTCGTAAACCTATCCTGTATCGTGGTTGCGTTTCACTAACAAGAAATTACGAACAAATGACGCCCAGACCTGGATCAAACATCTGTGGATCACACAAATTTTAGTCCAGTGCGGGAAAGCAACCTTATAGCAGCACTCCAATCGTATAGCCAATGCGCCAATCAGGTCGAAAGACAGACGTACTGCGAATTTACGTACCATCTCGCAATAGTAACTAAAGTAGATCTTATAGTACATCGTGACTGCGTCTTTAGCTTTGCCGTCTAAGAGCTCACGGCAGGAAATAGTCTGCGTCTGTGTCGTTGTCACTGAATGAAGCAAAAGGGAAATTATTATAGGTATTAATTTATTTTATCTGTCTATTTATTATTATCGTCAATATTTAATAAGCCCTAAAAACTTGTAGTGGCTTAACAGTTCAATGTTGTTGTGGTACTGGATTATGGTTCTTATGTTTGTTTTAGTTGCTTGCATAAAAACAAATATTTCGTTTAAGGAAAAGTATTTGAGTAATACGGAAATGAATACATGGTTGTATTGTAAAAGGTAGAGTAACCATCTAAAGATAGGCTGCACCTATAAAAAAAAGATTACATTTAATTATTTCAAAAACTATAGTATAAAAGAATACTAAAAACTGTATACCTTTTAGCTGAATATATGTATATTATTTCTGAAACATATTCAAACCAAATGTAACGAAACCTATCACAACATTGAAAGCAATTCAAAGCAGTTCGTATGAAGTGATGTTGTTTACCAGCAACATGGCTGTTCCCTCGATCTATTGCAACGATTCTATTGCAGTCAAACGCGTGACAAATAACATGTTTTCTATTTATTTTCCATTCAGATTTCAGAAAGGGAATAACCTGTACCGTTTATTCAATGTGATTTTATTCAAAGGCGTCGTGACGTATGAATCCTTTTAAAAAGAGATACATTAGATATTACTCTTACAAGTAGTATTTGCGGTTGCAGATTTATAATAGTGAGCCTTTTCTTTGTGAATTCCCCTTCATTAGTATTTTTAATCTCACCTAGGGCTGATTCGGGATCAGGTCATATACAGTCATGAATTGCAATAATGTTCTACTGACCGAATGTCGGCCTCGGCGGCCTATCTCTATTATAATGCAGAAGTATGAGCGCAAGCACAGGTGCACTCCCTATTCCCTCACTCCCAAGTCCGATGAGACGGTAAACCGACATGACCGGAGACAGATCATGATGAGACAGTAATGCATTTTTCAAATGCCATGTCAGAGGCCTACTGGCAGTTTGAATTCTGACACCAAGTTGTTTATCAACCATACGATAAGAAGAACAGGCAAGACGACAACTATACATGCTAACAATCAACAATATATGTCCCATTAGTGTCGGGTTCAGCTGTCTTTTTCGTAGAGGTCCTTAGAAATGTTCAAGGATCATGCCCGATAAAGCACCCGTATAATTATATTGTTTTGGGCTAGTAAGATATTAGGCTTGGGTAAGTTTACATTGTAATAAGACCATCTTAATTAATTGCTAGGTACATATTAAGGCTTTAATTAAGCACTGGAAATTACTTGGTAACTAACAGCGTAGGATAACTTACATAAGAATTGATGATAGTAATTAGGCTGGCTGATGAATAGCCGAGCTGACTGGGCGTGTATTGTGTTACGTCTTTGTTTTGGAGTTCAATAGTATTCATTATAATAATGTATACTATTAATGCGAAATGTTTGTGAACTTAGATAGATAGATTTCTCTTTATTACACACCAAAAAACAAATGCATAAGTACAGTGTAAGGATAACGTATAGGTACCTACAATTTCAAATATTCATTTTAATTTATTTCACATAAACCTATTACAGGCGCTTATGAAACGTTAAGATGCTAGTTGCACGGTTCCAAAATGTCATCCCAATGGAGAAGAACTGGCAAGAAACTCCAGAGGTTACTCATTAAAAAAAATGGTACAAATTGGTAAATTTACATAGTTTCATTATGCGACAACAAAGTAAACTAATGTGATAGGAGAAAGGAAAAAAACAAATTGGGCCAAATTCTTAGTCTTATCGCACTAAGCGATCTCTTACAGACAACCTTAGGATGGACAGAGTTGTTACTCGGGGTGTAATATGTCCGATTAAATAACCAGGATTGCCCGCTTGCCATGTACTTCTACATCTACTCGACTTCTGGTGACATGTCATGCTAAGGTGTAGAGATTGACAAATCGACGAGAATTAGTGGGGGGATGATCAACAAATATTTTAATGGTAGATTTTAAAACTGAATCCTTCAGCAATTTTTTTGCTGACTGTAACTCTATATTATTCAAAGCTAGATACATATGTATTGTTCAGAAAGCATTGTTTACTGTTCTTAATACTTAGAGACACACTACATAGACTGTTATATAGGTAAAGTTTCTAACCAAAAAACTTTTCCTTTGTGTATTTTTTGTGGTTGACTTATTTGTTAGGAAAATCGTATAGTTCGGCCGAATACAGATGAAAGTTTAATGCTCGCCTTTTGTTTGTTCAGAAAAAAGTTGTCTATATTAATCTTTCATTCTTCTACGTTTTTTAGGTTCATTACTTCTTCTGAAAGGGAAATAGGAATTTATATTTTGTGTGTACACTATACTGTAAGTAGTCCGTAATCTCGCGTAAATAGCATAGGATTAGGGCCACTATTAGAAGACCTGTATTATACGCAATACATAACATAGGTTAGAACATTTTTGACTGCCTCGTTGGTTTAGTGGTTGCTAAGCGCGACTGCTGAGCACGAGGTCCTGGGTTCAAATCAAGGGCCGGGCAAAGTGTTACTGGGTTTTTTCATTAGATAATTCTCATTAGCAGCACTGAGTCTGGATTTGTGCTCGGTTGATGGCAATAAGCTCGCCCCCTATTGCATTGGGACCTCAAAAACATAACTGGCGAAATCTGGGTTTGCTATATGTTCACCTCTGCCTACCCCTTCGAGGAATACAGGCGCGATGTTATGATATGATATGATGAAGAAAGAACATTTTCACGATTCGTTTTTGTATAGAAAACTTGTTATGTGTGTAGAAGTATAACGGCTACTTTTCAGAACGTTGTTAGTTTGTCACACTCAAAGAAGCTTAATTGACATGAAATTCCACAATACATACATAGGTTTCAAACTACAAAAAATCTATGGATCACACTAATACTTAAATTGTCCAAAATCGAACACCCAACCTTTAGCGCAACAGTCCAACCACTAAACCAATGCACCGACCGGACTATATACACTTCAATAAAGTCGAGAGTTCAACGATGTCTGCTATAAAATGCATTGATGCGCGCTACGTTTACGGTTTAAAGGTAAAATATAACAGGCAATCTATCTCATGATACATCCTGTAATATTATGGCTTCATGTAAATTTAGCGAAACTTTCAAACTTAATGGATGCTACAGGCGTATTCAAGGAATCTACGACTACGATACATCTTACAATATTACGATATGGATTTTTGAAGGTAATATTATATATATAATGTTCTCTTGACCAAGACTAGCCGACTACGCAGGAGATATTATAGTGCACACGTATGCACGCGGACACAGGTGCATTTCCTATTCCCTCACTCTCATAGACCGATGGGACGGTAGATCGACACTACCGGAGAGAGATCAGGCGCAAGACCAACGGCTTAACGTGAATTCTGAAGCATGGAAAGTTTTTGGAGGTTGTTAAGTAACTACATGGCGACTGTATACCCTGAAAGCAGAGGTGTATCAATAGAACCCACACTTCGCCAGATATAGGTCTCAATGTAATAGGGGGTGAGCTTAGTGCCATCAACCAGGCACAAAGTCAGACACCATGCTGGTATTGAGAATATCCTCATGGAAAAACCCAATAACTCTGCCCGAGTTGATTTGAATCTAGGACCTAATTACCGTGTTTGGCGACCAATGGTCTACTGGTCTTTTACACTTAAATAATGTACGTTGGGTACAAAACAATATTCTTCTAATAAAAACGTCACGTACATCAGTCGCCACGGCAAGTCATCATCGACATCTTTCTTTCTTTTTATTTGGCTATGGTAGATTTTTTTTCGTTTTTATTTATTTGAGTTACAACCTTTTGAGCCACTTTTATATTTTGTAATTTTCATGATATTTTTTTTATATGTACGTCGTGTATGCAAATAAAACAATTCTTTCGTTTGTCAAATGCTTTCCACTGCATTAAAACTCATATAAACATGGTAGAAAAAGAAGTTACTTCTATAGCAATTACATATTATTAAACGCTTAATTATGCTTTCTCATATCTGACATGTGCCGTCATTCACTGTGAATACATTCAATGTTTACGTTTTGCGTGGAATAATGATACAACCGTTTGGATAAGCTAAATTGTTCCCTTTGAGTTTGAATAATGACTGTGGATTGATGCAATCGTAATAGCATTTCAGAATGCTAATACATACATAGGTTTGGAGTTATTCGCTTTGTGTTGGTTAATCCGTATCCAACGTAACTGTTTCTTAATTAACGCTCAGTAATTAATGATACTGAATTTACATTATAATATTATTGTAAACGAATCCTCACTGCTTTGATGTCTAGTGGTCACTAGGCCTTACTGCTGGCATGACATGAGGTCCTGGGTTCGAATCACGGGTCAAGCTAATTTTTACCAGGTTTTTCGATTACGTAGTAGCACGTAGTCTGGACTTGTTCCCGGTTAAAGGCAATAGGCTCGCCCCCTATTATTTTGGGACCTTTGTTATAGGATTTATGTCATATGTGTCCAATGTAACATGGGGTGCACGTGCCTATTGTCATCAACCGGAAAGAAATCCAGACTCCATGCTGCTAAATTCGAACCCCAAATTGGAACCAAAGACCTCATGTTCAGGAGTTACAATAAGCAACCACTAGACCAACAAATGGCCACACTAGATTGAAATTAACCCTATAAACACAGACGTCACGGCGACGATGGCCAACCCAAACAATGAGATACCATATTTTAAAAGTACGAACGTTGTTGACTGAAACAAGCGGGTTATTTACCGAGCCATCGAGACTCATTCATATGCAATTGAACGTATATAGTGGTTGATCCCGCGGGACCACTTACCTATACTTCTGTTACAAATGTACGTTATTGACATGCACTCAAAACATACGTATCCACTTACAGAAGCTATTCGGGTAATATAAAACTGTTTATGTCGTTTCACACGGCTATTATTCGCGTGTTCTATTTTTGAACCGTTCTCGCTAAAGGCAGCACTTCACCTTTGTTCTCGAGCAAGCAAATAAACTTTTGAGGGCAGTTAGAAGTTGGTCATGTTAACGCATCAATGACGAATAAGAATTTTTGGGTATTAGGGACGTGGGTAAGTGCGGAACGGTATACGCAGAACGGTGGATTGGTTTCCTATTTGGACATCAATTATGTAATTAATATAAGTTCGTATTTACGTCAGTAAACGAACAAGAAGGAGCGTAAATGGAGCAACGATTTTTTTACAAATTCAATTCGATAGTGTATCTAAGTAGAGATGATAAAACCACGTCCAGACAACAGCACACATTACCACAAACACGTGCGCCATATATCAACTGGTCCAATAGCAATATTGCAGCAGTGACGATCGATGTTATCGCCTAATGAAATGCAAACGCACAGAGGCTTCCTTATTGGCTCTCATTAATCTTTGGTGGCTTCACTTTTTCAAAGGCTCTAACAATTTGTCTGAACATTTGTCATGATTCTCCAGTTTTTCCTTGTTTGCTAGCTCTCTGTATTATTTGGGCAATGATGTGGGAAACTGGAACGCGTATTAGTAACACTGTGGAATATTTTTTGGCATTTTATTAAGTGCTTTGAAATATATTATCTTGCTCTAACTTGCGTGTTTATTGGTTCCTAAGTTATGTCGTGACGCTTTTGTTTAGCGCTGAAACAAATACACATATTTACGCTTTCTCTGAAGCGTACATATTATTCAGACTGGCAAATCTTTGTATAACTTTGAATAAATATTCAGCGGGAATATAAGTTGCAAACATTGGAGTTGAAAGCTAACCGTGTGGACACTGCTCTATGTAGAAAACTTATATTACTCTTTCGGTAAGACTTAAGGCCGATCAACATGGGATGAACGATGGGAGAAGGCATGGCGAGTATGATAAAATACGCTGGTGAACTACTGACTTTTAAACTATCGCACTGCATGATTATAATAAAACGTCAAGCCATAATTAAAAACTTGTGTTCGCGTTAATTCCCGTGTTATAATTTATTTTTATTATTATTTATCTCATTTATCATTTGCCTTATAATACTCTTTTATAAATGACACGGGAATTATCTTCTAAAGTCTAAAAACTACACAATGGAACGACACTAAAAGTTTCACTACGAAATTGCTGAGTAAATGTGAAATTCATCTTTACAATGCCTGTTGTACCTTTAGCGACGTTGATAGCTAGGTATGTAGCAATGAAATACCTTTGTCTGTGAATCAGACAGCACCCCTCTTCACGACCCACTCGCTAATGAAACCATATTTCACGCTCAATAAGTCTCTCAACAACTTTTGAAGCTAAATAATCAGAATCTGTTCAGTTTTAATTTTCATATTTAAAAATTCCGGCTTTTGTTTGGACGGGTTTTAGAATTTGCTGAATGTCGAATAAAAGAACAATGAGCGGCTTTAAAAACTGACTTGTGTTGAGAAAGTAAATAGACATTTTAATATTTTTTTCTTATAAAATGTCAAACTGTTAAGTTTTTCAGCCTGATTCACTGATTTGAATGTTTGTTTGTATTATGTTCAGTGCCATTGTCTTGAAAAACTACCTTTAAGTAATTTCTCCTACACATTCAGGGTACCTACATATTAATTATCATCAGTTGAACAAAGGCCTTCTCCTTAGAACGCCACAATGAACGTCAACTTGCTATACATATTGCGGTAACCTAAAGTCTACCAAATATAAAATGTAATATTATTTAAATTAATATTCGACAGTTAACCAAATAATACTGCTAACAATACCTATTTAATTAATTGAGGTTGAGTAATAAATATCAATTACATAAATGTTATCGATGATGATAATACGTGGGACTGTATTGTGTATGCACACGAGTAATTAAACATCGATCAACCATTGCGGTTTGAGCGTAGCGTTCAGTCTACAAGCCTTGACGGCAGGTATTGGGACTGTACGCTTTGATTCTGTTGTGTTTAAGTTCTGATTGGAGAGTAGTTCGGAATATGTTAAGTCGCTAGTTTAGTACCTACCACATGGATCTTGATAAAAAAAGAAATTTTGAATATAATATATCTACCTAATTACCTATATCTAATAATAATATGAATTTTTCGTTTTTCTATAGTTTAACTCGTGTAATTTGTTGAATCATAATTGTTTAACATTCAAGATTTAGTTTAAGAAATATGTAAATTACTCCATATTTTTAACAGACTTGCTAGAATTAACTTACATGATTTAAATTATTAGTCTTATACGTTAACTTTATAAAATTAACTTAATGTGATCTGAAATTTTAATCATATAGATTAAGTGCTTTTAGAATATTTAAGTAACCTTCAAAAAAATTATCTCGAAAGTTTGTCAGAATGTTTATAGAAATAAAATTGTATTCTTTGTTAAGTTGTAAAAGGGACACTTCACAGGCCAATTCGCATAATACCTTCAGGTATAGTCAAACGATTGCAAAACAGACCTGAAACTATGAGGTACTTAAAACTTGAAGTGTTAATTTAGCGCCCGGGGAATCAAGACTCACTCTATCAAGAGCTTGCTAGTTGCACCAACAGGTATACTTCCATTCTTTCAGAACAAAATAGACAGTTGAAAAAGAGCCTACTTTACATGCTGGCCGGGGGTGTTGATGCAAGGGAAACAAATTGAATAATTATTCACGGGTATTGTCCGCCCTGCGTCGATAATCGTGTGCCGACCCGACGCTTTTGTGGGCACTTGTGCAAAATAGCCCGGAAAACGAAACCAGACGGGCGATATATTAGCGCTCACTTGCTGTTGAATTGTTTGAGCTGTCGACGCAACTGCAGTATAATTTATGGTCGTAGGTTAACTACCGAAATATCAAGTAGCGAGTAAGCTATCCTGCGTTAGCTACTTCATTTATAATGGAATATTACTATGTGTCAAGTCCCGAATGTCTTTTGTTGCAGTCTAGTGGAAGTCGCATAAGAACACGATTAAGACAAACATTTTCATCTCGCTCGAGATTATATTTACACCGGACAGTAAGGATAAATATTGTAATTATAATAATTACTAGTTGCGCCCCGCGGTGTTACCCGCTACATTTTTTCGGCACAAAAAGTAGCTTAAGTGTTAATCCAGGGTGTAAGCTACCTCCATATGAAATTTTATCAAAATCGGTCTAGCCGTTTGAGCGTGAAGAGGTAATAAACATACAAACACACTCACAAACTTTCGCCTTTATAATTATTAGTGTGATTATAATCAAACTAAACTCAACAAACATCTGTACACACCACATAACGCCTAAGGGCTGCCCTGGTCCTAGGTTCTACTGAAATAGTATTTTTATAACGATCAAGATTGTTTGTTAGTAAGAATAACTAAAAGTCAATTACTATATAAAGAGCATTTTATTTAAACACCAAAATATTTGCGTAATTAAGTAGTAATACACAAAGTCCACTCGCAAACCGCTAGGCCACTCCGATACTTATCACATTAATTACTCTACTTTATTACCGAACTTATAATGAGGTATACATTTCATCTATTTTGTTGTTAAGAAGTTGCCCGTCAAGTGGAGCTTACTTTGAGTGATGTTAAGCTTCGATCCAGTGACCCTTGACTCAAATTGGACGCCTGCTATTTATCGAAAAACACCGCAACGCGTCAGTTTTATAGCTACGTTCGTTGATGTTGTTGTTATCTTTATTTGTATACTACTGACCGTACTAATACTAAATCTATAGAAACTAAAACTTAATAAAAATAATAACTATAATGATATAAATGTGGGTATACTAAACGTTTACTTGTACGTTATTTCAAAGTGTTTACTAAATCTAATGGGTGGTGTCCTATAATTCACGCTCGACGCCTAGTATGGCACCAGTCTCTTACAATGTTACAATCTGCATGGATGATGTGTAATTATGTCCTGTAAAATATCTTGTTACACTTGTATTGTAGAAATAATGTTATCATACTACTAATTAATGTTGGCTTCCTTGTAGAGTGTAGACCGTTAACACGTAGAAAAACCAGTTCTTCTAAAACTGGTGACTTTTTTAAGTTTGCATATCTAATATCACGAAGCCAACCAACCCAAGTCGTAGGCAATTCAGCTATGTCTTTGTGTTAAATTTCATGACGAACATATATATAGTAAGCATAAAGCATTACATTATTTTTACTCAACATTAGGTACGTGTAAATAACTCCGAAAAAGTTAATCCTTATAAGAGAATTCAGAAACCAGAAAACGTATATAAATAGCGTGTTAAAAGCCAAGATAAAAGTAAGTTTTATTGGAATTCTTGCATATAGGTACCTAGAGGTAACGTGAAACGTTAAGTAATTTGAAACTTTTCGGCAAACTTAGGTTGGTACGATAACTGATATAACTGCGGGCATATCATGTACACAACAGCATACCGAAGAAGCTTCTAAAACAGCAGGTCGGTACTACTTGTACTTACCTTAGATTAAAAGATTCTATGTATAATGGATAAGAAAGAGAAAAGTAGAAACTTTTCAATTTTCTCGCCGTTCATTCGCAATTTTTCTTTGAACGATTACGATTCAAACTTTGTAAGAAAGGTGTAAAAATAATGTGTTCGACTTACTGCTGTGCTAAAAAGGTTTCGTATTATTTTATGTAGATATTTGAGTACATTGCTTTTTGATTTTTTAAGCTCAAAATAAATTTGATATAAAGTGATAAGGCTTTAAAGACCATAGATTTAGTATACCAAGTAGTTTCTACAAGGACATACAGATGATGGTATGTAACTATGTGGAAGGGGAGTTGACAAAGCAAGCACATACTATAAATAGGACGGTAGAAGAGGGACCCTCGCCATAATATTCCGACCAATATAGAGATGTTTTAGAGAAAGGTCACGTCAAGAGCACCCTCAATCGATTAGAATGTGTGAAGAATGTGACGAAAGTGAATAAAGCGAGAGTGGTATGTTAAAATCGTAAGTAGGGGAAATTAATCTCCCGGTCTCTTCCACTAGTTTGTTTTTAGTTTTAATTTGTAGTACCTAAGTCTCTTAAGTCAAGCCTTAGCCTTTGGCTTTTTACGTAGGAACCTAACTATAAGTTCACACTCGAAATCTTCGTAAAAGTAAGCTGAGGTGTTCTATATCTGTCTATGCTAATATTCAAAGTAAAGTTTGTATATAGGTAGGGGACAGTCAAGAAATATTAAGAACTAATCTTCATGGTGGACATAGACTATTTTAATACCTGTGGAGACCTTTCTTCTACGTAGATGACGTCGCGGGTTGATATTACTTCATTATATTTAAATCCATATTGTATTGCTTATTAGCTTATTCGTAGGCCGTGTTTTGTGTTTTCGACTGATCTATGAAAAAAAACGATGCCCTACGATAACGATACGTTTTCCCACGATCTTCTAAATCCCGTCCAGAAAAACAACTTTAAATATTAAGTTTAGTGATAATTAAAGATAAATATAGCAGACTTCATCATCGACAGCAGCAGGTCCACTATTGAACAAAGGCCTCCCCCTTAGAATGCCACAATAAAAAGCAACTTGCCATTCGCATAGCACACTTAAATAAGATGAAAAGCTAGTTTGGTAATAATATCATTGTACCTAACAAACTTCACCTTAATTTGAGGTAAAATCTCATTTAAGAGAATCAGATAAGTTATTACGGGTACGTTAATTATATGAAGCAGAGTATTCAGGTATAATTAGGTTCTATAGATAACTGACCTAATTTATCATAAGCCTTTATTTAAGTAACAAAATGGTGATTTATTTGTTTAAATTTCTAGGTATTGTCTCTTGACAACTTTGTTCTTGTCTACCTATTAAGACTTCTTACTTTTAGTAGGTAAATACTATGCATATTACTAGAACAGTGCATATTATCTAGTTTTAAATGATAAATAATTTTATTTCTGTAAATAGGTTTCAAAAAAACACTTTTACACGTCATTTTTTTTTTAAACTAGATGTCATCGACATTTCCTAACTACCACTGAGAAGATATACCGAAACAAACTCAGGGGTCAAGTTCTCTTTTAAAATCCAGACAAGCTCAATATTTCATGCGAGAACAGTGTAGGTGGTCTGAGAAGTGGTCTTTTTAGGAAAAGTCCATCATTTCGAAATCTAAAGCCACAAGACAATTTCATAACATTACGTACATATTATTAAAACGTTTTTTGCAGTAAATTACCTTTTTTTTTTTTTTTTTTTTTTTTTTTTTTACCGTGAGGGAAATGCGTTACGCATCCCTCGCCGTTGGGAGACGACGGGGGTATGTGGGACTCTCCCCCGAACCCAATAAGATCCAGGGGCCTACCCACTAAAAACCTCACCTGCCTGCTCTGCGCTTTGGATGGCGGGGAGGCGGGATCGCTGCAGCATTCTACCGCCAACCCCGCCAGCGCTGTCCGCCCTGTAAAGAGGGGCGGACACTCCTCTGTGCCCCCTTTGTATGGGAGGGGGCTGCAGGACTTCAGCGGAGGAACTTTTGAATGCGGAGATGGGTCTCCCAACCCAAACTCCGCAGGCCTCCTATGGCAGGGGACTATGGGTGTCCCCTGCATCTCTTCAGTGTGCGCACTATGCGCACACTCGACCCGGGCCTCTGTTAAGCGGGCGGCAGTTCAGCCCTTGTCAGCCGCCCTGAGGCCGGGTCTTATGGTGGCTGGTAGAGGGCGTTGTCGGCCCTCCTCCGCCGCCGGGGTCTTCGGGCGCGGATCGGAAGAGCGGAATGGAGCTCCCGCTCTCTTTCCGCGGCCTCTTTGAGCGCCATCACTTCTTCGCAGAAGTCTGCGATGGCGCTCCAGGACCCTTCACTCCCTACCATCTCTTCGATGATAGCTGGGAGCGAAAGGTCCGACCCCACTTGTGCAACGAGAGTCCGGCGCTGCACAGCCCAAGCAGGACAATGCTCAAGCGTGTGCTGCGCCGTGTCCTCGTTGCCATCGCAGTGGTGGCAGGAAGTGGACTCCTCCCTGCCAGCCACTCGACACAGGTATCTGCCGAAGCAGCCATGCCCCGACAGTACCTGTGTCAGCCGAAACGTGAGTGTTCCGTGACGTCTGCTCAACCACCTCAGCATTTGGGGGTGGACGGCCTGTATCGTCCGGTGTCCCGCTGTCGGGTGGGACAACCTGACCGCCCACTCCAGGACGAGGGCTCTACGGAGCTCCTTAAGGTGCCGTTCAACGGCTCTGGGCGGGGGCCCATCGCCGCGACTCGCCAGCCCTTTACGCCAGTAGTAGGCGTCCGCTAAAGCTCTGGCTTCCAGGTCCCACGGCAGGGATCCGGCTAGCAGGCACGCTGCTTCGCCGGATACCGTGCGGTAGCCGCGGATGACCCGGACAGCCATTACGCGCTGCGGCCGCCGCAAGAAAGCGGCGCCGCGCGGCGTTAGACACCCCGCCCAGACCGGTGCTCCGTAGAGCGCCATCGACCGGGCTACGCCCATGAACAGACGTCGAACACTCTGTTTCGGCCCTCCTGCAGTAAATTACCTGCCTATCCAAATAGAATGACCAGCTGTAGGTAACAGGATTAAATGTGTTCAAAATATGGAAAATTGCATGCTAATTCAACTGCCACTTGCATGCGCCGCATTCGACGTTCGGTTTCATTAAACTAATCGCATTGGAGTATCTCTTGGCTTCGGGAAACGTTCCTCGTAAAAGATAACTTCGGAGGTTATTCAAGCAAACGTGACGTCAGTCGCTTTGGGAGGAAAGTATGATTGAATCGCTTTAAGCGCTGCGAGATTTTAAAATGACTAAAGTTTCCGCTGCATTCGCAAACAGTTGGAGATTGTTTTAGACGTAGACACCTAGAATAATTTATCAGTTACCGTTGTCTATCAGGATTGATTATCTTCTCTCACTTCAAGGACGGATTCTCGGCTGAAATTACACTAAATGTGAATTTGGTTGTTGAAAAGTAACTTCAGTTTGACTGGAGCTCTATTCGACTGTATTCTTTCTACTTTTAGCTCTATTAGCAGACAGTTTTAACCATATTTAAGGTAACAATTTACTGTTTGATATTTTTAAGGATTATATTACGTAGATTTCTCTTCAGAAACACACTATTTACCACATAAACCTTAACTTTCGTATTTTTTTCCCACAGTGATAAATTATTACATATAAACATACTATAATATAATAAAACCGGAGAATAATAAGTAAGTCTACATAACATGAAATTTTCAAAAGACCAATATTTTCTAAAATTTTTTGTTTTGTCTTGTTCTAGATTTTAAGTTTCTATACAGTGTTTAGTTGTATTTCTTAAGAGAAGGTTAATGAGCACTGATGTGGACTAGATTTCGCTAAAGATTGTTGGCAGCATATTGTTATCATTACCATAATATTGAGCTTCTCCAAATCGAGATGCTGTTGATAATTTCCTGACAATCAAACTCAAGATCTAAAGGACATATACTGGCTTACTAAAAATAAAATAATAATAATAATAGCCTACAACCGTCCCACTGCAGTGCAAAGGCCTCATCTCTTATAGAGAAGGATTGAGCATTGATCACCAAGCTAGATCACTGCGGGTTGGCGATTTCAGATAATTAAATTCAGGTTTCCTCACGATATTTTCCATCACCGTTAGTCAGTGGTGTCTTAGAATAACTAAGAAAGTATTTATAACATTGAAAAAGTCACATTGATACTTGCCCGGGTTTGAACCTGCAACCTTGTGCCAACAAAACCGATATGTTAAACACTAGGCCACCACGACGTTACTAAAAATATGACTCATTAATATCCAATAGGACTCAAGGACCCAGACTTCATTTGTTATAAAAGTTTTTGCATTTTCTCTAAAATCTTTGATCCGGTCGTGCTAAACGAAGTGTCAATCAAATTTTAATGGGATGACGCAGCAGAGCTACGAAATTGTAAGTTCTAGGATTAATTTACCATATCATCATTGTCATCATCAGTAGGTACCTAACTATATGTATAAACAAAAGTTTGTTTTGCCCTTATTTTATAAACATGTATTGTGTATACAGGGTGTCATTATATAAATGTTGTTGTATTATGTAATACGGAGTTTTAGTCTTGTTTTCATAATTTCTTGATCTATGTGTCATCGATTTTAAGTATCCTTAAAAGCATGTATCTTCACATATGAAGCGTTGTTTTGTTTTTTTGCAGTCGCTGTGTCCGAACTCGGCTTGGAAGTCGTCATCATTAGTGTTCTGAATTTAGATTTATACGCCTCGCCTTCCGTGTAGTTAAAATTTCAGTCTTAATCTTAATAACGTTATCAAGTTGAAAAAATGTTAGAAAAGGAAATTGTAATACGGTACAGTCATCATCATCATCAGCCGGAAGATGTCCACTGTTCAACAAAGGCCTTCCCCTTAGAACGCCACAAGAACAATGACTAGGGTACAGTGCCTATAATTTATTTATATAACATAACATAAAATCACGCTTGTATTCCCCGAAGGAGTAGGTAGAGGTGCACATATAGTACACACACATTTCGCCAGTTATGTTTTTCGGTTCCCATGTAATAGGGGGCGAGCCTATTGCCATCAACCGGGCAAAAGTCCATACTCCGTGCTGCTACTGAGAATTACTTTATTATTAGAACCCGGGACCACGTGCTCAGCAGACGCGCTTAGCAACCACTAGACTAACGAGGCAGTCCAGTATTTATATACCTATAGTAAAACAATTAAAATAGAATTCCATTCTATATTCAATGTTGAGAATAAATCGTGACGTACAACCTAAAGAGATCGGAAATGGATCCAAAGCTCGTCGTAACCAGAATTACATTTTGCTAACATTCTAAACTGACGGATAATAAAATTGTCATTTTCGCCCTTATAAACGTTAAAATTGAGATCAAAGTGACGTTAATATCAATAAAATTAAATTGAGACCGGTCCAAACATTCAGAGGAGCAAAATATTTTTTGCAATTCTGAAATCTGAGTTCGATCAACTGACTGTCAGAGTATAATTGATTACAAGAATTTGGTGTTTGATACTTAACTGAAAACAAACTGGAAATTAATGTTATGAAAACAATATATATTTTCGTACATATTTCATTCGCTTCATTTTATATGTACCGAAAATGTTTATTTGCCTAATTTTGTTGGCTTCTTTCTTTGAAAGGTATCTGGCTGACGTACATGTGAAGATTGAATTAAACGTGTGGCCTTTAAATCAAGTGGTCTGAAATAAACACAGGTAAAAGAGAAATTCAAATTGGTCAGGTAAATTTAACCATTATAAGATTTCTATCAATATTTTCCTTAGATACTCACTGATAACAGTCATAATTTAAAATTGTGTGCTATTCATGCTTATTAATTTGTTACTGTTATATTTGGACGACCTTAATGGCGCATTGGCTAAGCGATTGGACTGCTGCGTTAAGGATCGCGGGTTCGATTCTTGCCTGGGACAACGCACGATAAAGGAGAAAATCCTAGTGTGGGGCGACGTATTTTTATTATAAATAAAACTATATAACATGTGTCCGGGAATGCCCGATTAGTTTCGAACTTAAGTTCATGAGCTGGTGACGCGGCAAAGACAAAACTTATGGTCAATTAGGATTTTGGTTAAGTCTTAGGTAATATTCATTGCTCAAAGTTTTTTTTTTAATATTTAGTATTATCATAAATTATAAGTATATAACATTTTCCTCATTATGTTTGTGTTAGTTTTCCAAAATATGCTACGGCAAGTTTGTTAATTGGCTAGTTGTAGTTAAACAGTATTGTCTAGGAGTCATAAAACAACATTACGCTTGTATCCCCTGAGGAATCTAGACTAGAACACAATTGAGTCATAAAGCTAGGCGTAATAAGCGATTATCTTGGAATCATCTCGATCATTTTCATGTAATTTGATAGCTACTTATGTAAGAGCGTGTTAATGCCTCTTTGAGGGATTACAGCTGTTACCTTTATTTATTTATTATGTATTTATAAAATAAAACTTGTATACTAAAACATTGCCCCACAAAACCGTTTACACAGTTTGTCTGTGGGTGTGATGAAGTTGCACAATTAATTAAACTTAAATACTAAATAGGTTCGTACATTATGGATGGACCTTATTTGTAGTCTAGTCGTCGAACAGTGCGTTTTCATTTTGATCCTTGTCAACAGTTGTGTCTAGCTGAGTGCTTCCATTAGCTTCGGTCACTACATCCCTGTAGCATTAAACTTGCAGTGAGTCTATCGGGGGTTATGTAAGCACTGCATTCGTGCCTTTTTAAGCTTCAGTGTAATCCTCGAGTTTCCATCACTTGTGTAGCGCGTGGAACTTTTTAGCATATTACGTAAAATAAAGATCGTGGTGGCCTAGTGGTTAACATACCGGATTTGTGTGCACATGGTTGCAGTTTGAAACCCGGGCAAGTATCAATGTGACTTTTTCAATGTTATAAATACTTTCTTAGTTATTCTAAGAAACATCGTGAGGAAACCTTGATTAACTTATCTGAAATCGACAACCCGCAGTGAGCTAGCGTGGTCATCAATGCTCAATCGTTCTCTATACGAGAAGAGGCCTTTGCCCAGCAATGGGACAGTTATAATAATAACAGCCTATAAGTTATAGGCTGTTATTATTTTATTATTATACGTATAATAAAGGTAGAACAGAACTGTATCCTACTTACATGTATAGGTGTATATTCTCTTTTATGTTTATAGATACTGAAAGATACATTCTTGTTTTATACACGTTAAATAAGTAAATGACAACTAATCGCAAAACCTATTTGTCATAGCTTGCACCCAAAGACGATATTTCCTGTAGTCGGTTTTACTATGAAAAGTCCGTACCTGAATCAAAATACTTGGGTCTCTTAATAAAGTCCTTTATGGTTGTTTGAACGTAACCCGAAGTCAGATATATTCGAATCACGGTTCTCGCCTTTTTGCAAGGCACCTAAACTTAAGTACGCAATCTTCAAAAATCATTACCCGATTTGGTTCCATTCGTTCTACTTATGTTTTCAATACACGAGGGTCCGACATAAAAAAAGGAGTTTAGTTCTACAGAATTTGGCAAAATTTCATTCCACCGTATTATTATCTAAGGCTTCAGCAGAAGTTCGACCTTCCTTCTGAGAATTTTTTCAACCTTCAAGGCGAGTTTTGTTCGTTTTATGAGTGAAGTTTGTAAGTTGTTCAGTTTACAAGCTACGGGTCAGGTCAGAACTCACTTATTACTCACATTACGAAGAAAATTCTGGTCATGAACGTGTAATAAACAGAGCGATTTTATATCTTAATGAGTGTGCAAATTCTTGTTACTGATTGCTTTGGGTGCTACAAAAGCTTTCAAGACAATTGGATACGTGAATCGCGATTGATTGACATAATGGCATGTTATTTTGTTTAGTAAACGAGGATTCTCTTTAGGTCGAGTTTCTAGCTAAAACAAAAAGTGACACTCCAATTGAAACCAATTGTGTGATCCAATTTATGTAACTAACCCTGTACCTTCATAAAGATTGGCAAAAAAGAAACAACAGAATTTGTACAATAATATAATCGTTTTTTTTCTTTTAGTGGCTGCATGGTGCTGTAAAGTCTTATGGTGATTGCTAAGTTCGACTTCTTTATTGGTTAGTAAGTGCTTTTTAAGTAGCCTAGTGTTTAAAATGTAACTATACAATTTGTATTATGACTTGAATACTTCATTTATGGCTATATTTCTGTAAACTAGTGTTACGACATGACTTAATAATACAATTACAAAAAAAGACGAGTGGTATTTGATGTTGTATAAACAATTATCCTAAATTGAAAAAACTCTCGTGAATTCGTTAAGGAAAGTTTAAGTAACATAAAAAGTCTCCAACGAAATTTCCGAATATACTTGTTCAACGTAAAAATGAGCAGCCAGCCTAAACAAACATTTAGTGTCGGCACCGAATCGTTCGTGTTCATGGATGTATATATAGAATATGCGGTATATAATACTGAATAAGAGAGTAGAATAACATCACTGCCAGGTTTCCCTATTGTGCTAATTACATTATACAAGCGAAGAGCTTTTTGCCTCATACTCGCTACGTACTTAAGTAATAAGTAAAATCAAATTTTATGTGGACGGTTTTTATCTTCGGGTATTTTCTTTAGTTATTGTACTCGGGAACGCGGAACGGTTACGATTTCTTAATTACTTTAGAGCTCCAGAAATTCTCTCTCAGGAAATACTCTATTTATGTGATTATTATATGTATTTTTAACTGAAGAGACGATACTGCAGCGTGCGGCTTTAATTTAATATTGCGAAGTAAACCAAGAAAAAAATACAGCAGCGTCATAGTATTTGGTGTCGAATATTAAAAATAAACGAGGCTCTATAATAATACCATGATAAATCCATTTTCATCCAAAATAAGTAACTCTAGCAAATCCCGGAACACATCAACGCTGCCATTTAAAAAACCAATATTGACCGTAGACGGTATTCCCCTATCGAAACGAATAAGGATTTGGATCATCTATCATGTTATGTCAACCTACATCACGCGACAATCTTTCCATCTCAATCCAATATCGTGTTCAGTGTTTATATATTAAGTGTTGGTATGTAGATACATTATATTTTGGGGCGTGACAGCTGAATTCCATGATGTACGTACTAATTTTCGTGTGAGTACCCTACGAATGGACCATCCCATCATTTCCCTTGGGGGTCACAAATGTGACACGGGACCACCTGAATAGAACCTGCATCATCTTGTTTCACGGTATAGGTGAAGAATGATATACTTTTGCTCAGTTTCTTGAAAGCAGGTGCTACTGTACCATATCTATAGGTATAATAATATGTAAGTAGGTATTATATACCGCGTGTGTTCTTTCCTTACGATCATGTATGCTTTAAGTACATAAAAATAATAATACAATTTTTTTTTTTTACAAAAGTAGGTGATTATGGAATATTTTTTTTTGCTGACTTTGTGTATTCTGCTGATCAAGTCATGTTATTGATTATAATTTATTCTGATAATTCTGATGTAGGTATTTGTGGTCTACCTACTCTAGTGAAATTTAGTTAATCTGCTGACTAATCATACCACTTGCATAAGTTCGCTCAAAATCACTTCATAATATTATCGTACGGGATATAATTTTACAGTTGTGTGGTTTTGTGATTGCCTGTTATTATAGTTTTATGGGACTTTCAATCATTTGCACTGATTGCTGATAACTTGAAATAGATTAACACATTGTTGCAATGAACTATGTTAGCAGTTTTGTGTATTCAGTAAAATTGTGACGTCATTAAACAAATTGTAAAATCATGTTTATTATAACATGTTGTTCTATCCCTACTAATATTATAAACGTGAAAGTTATATGGATGGATGTTTGTTACTTTTTCACGTAAAAACTAGTGAATGGATTTTAATGCAATTTCATATGGAAGTAGCTGACACCTTGGATTAACACCTAGGCTACTTTTATCTTGAAAAAATGTAGCGGGTAACATCGCGGGGCGCAACTAGTTCTCATATAACAACATAGGTATTTTTATCGGTATATTTATAAGTCAATTTTCAACACAAGCATTGTTTTAATGTAACAAACACCACCTGTATACAATGGTATTCCAAGTATACCCCTTTCGTGTTTGTAAGGGAAATTTCAAAGTACCAAAATTGTTCACGAGACGCAAAATTCCTTTAGCTATTCGTACAGACTTTTTCATTTCTAAGCCAGCGTACTCTGCCAAATATTCATATCGATAAGTAGACGATAAGTGAGGTGTTTTTACACAGTGTAGCAGTGGCGTGGACCGACTAAAGGACTAACTACACTATTACAATATTAAGTTATTCAGGTTTTGCCTTAGAAAAATAAATTTACATTACATTACATTTTGTGTGGACACATTTTTTGGATTCGGCTTTCAAATGCTGTACGGACGGTTATAGCAGTTCTTTAAAACATATTTTACCAAATCGCAAAATGTTTGGTGTATAAGAGTCAGCATAACTAAAGATTTAGATCTTTTACAGCAAACCTTTGAGTATTCGAGAGATTTAGATTAAGAGAATAGTGTGAATTATATAAAAACGTGCGTCCATGGAAAAGTGTTTTCTTTAACATACGTTTGAGTATGTTATTTTATTATAATGTAGATTTTTTTTATTTTTTTTTTATTATTATGTACTATTTTCTGTTTATTTTGTGCTCACACCATGCTTTTTCGGCGACAAAAATATTATCTTATCTTAATCGAGATATTTAGATTAAGAGAATAGTGTGAATTATATAAAAACGTGCGTCCATGGAAAAGTGTTTTCTTTAACATTCGTTTGAGTATGTTATTTTATTATAATTTAGTATTTTTTTAATTTTTTTTATTGTATGTACTATTTTCCGTTTATTTCATGCTCACACCATACTTTTTAGGCGTCGAAAATATTATCTTATCTTCATCGAGAGATTGAGATTAAGAGAACGTACATGGATACAAACCTGTTTTCTATAGACATACGTTTTCCATGAATAAGTGTAGTTAGTCCCTTAGTAATAAACTTGCGATCAACGCCGCATATTACGCGAGCAGTATTAGATTATGCGCGGTGAGCGTCGTAACGAGCCGAGAGCAGCTGACTTCTGCAAACTGGATTATCTTGATGAAAATGTATTGCTTTTTGTTGATCCTTTTAAATATAGGAAGATCAATATGTATGCCTCACTTATATGGAGAGGTAACACTCTAGAACAAGCTTTTATAGTATTAACAATACTTTTCAAAAACACATAACATCACGCCTGTATTCCCTGAAGGGGTAGGCAGAGTTGCACATATAGTACACCCACATTTCGCCAGTTATGTTTTTTAGGTCCCAATGTAATAGGGGGCGAGCCTATTGCCATCAAACGGGTACAAACCTAGACTCCGTGCTGCCACTGAGAATTACAGTACCAAAAAACCCAGTAACACTTTGCCTGACCCGGGATTCGAACCCAGGACCTCGAGCTCAGCAGTCGCGCTTAGCGACCACACGACCAACGAGGCAGTCAAAAACAAGCCTTATAAATAGAACCAATTAGTTATACCTTGATAGTCTAAGGCTAGACTATCTAAGACTACAATACCTGTTAAGACAAGTCAAACAAGTCTAAACTTGAAAGGGTTGCGCACTTTCTAACAGAGTTCCAGTACCAGCACCTTTAAGCTTCATCATCAGAATAGATTTATGCCATCATTATATAGCATTATTATCCTATTCATACGTGTTTTAGTAAATAAATATTTGAATATCGTCTATGCAAAGTTACAGTTCAATCGAACATCGGCAAGGGTCAAATTTAACTTGCAGTATCTGATTACATTTACAGATAGACGCGGAAACAGGTTAAACTAAACAACTTTGTAAAAAATACGAAAACATGTCTCTTGTTTAACGTATGTTTTGAAGTCCGGTAAGATCAACATGGCGTGGACATAATAAATACCGGTACCACTTTCATACAAGAAAACAATAACTATACCTTAAAGTACTTTCTGACTTTCTGTTTCAGACGAGAAAAAGAGTCTGTGATTTATTTCCAAACTATATTTTGGAAACTTTCAAGCTAGGTTTATCCACGCGAATTGTTGCTATATATTTCCGATACTAACTTTATACTGCCAGGAATATCACTTCGACATATCAGTAGGTCGCGGCAAGAGAGCAACGAAAAGCTACTTCACAAAGAAATAAACGTAAAAGTGCTTACCCGCGTTACTTAGAAAAAATCTCTCGTAAATCACAGTGAAATACCTTATTTACATAACACCCCAACAATAGGGTGTAGACTCAGTTAACCTAAGCCAGGTGCACCTTATTAACTTTCGGAACTTTGGATGAAATGTAAGTAGCCATTTTCACTCCGTGCTCCTAACTACATTTGTGTAGTCAACCAGTCTGTTGCCGTATTATGAAATAGTAGTTTGTTGATGAACAAACTTCCCAGCCAAGTTACACCGTCTGGAAGTGCCGTCATATGAGTTATAAGCTTGTGTTATGTAACATTCTTCATAGATGTTCGGGTAACAATTGTGACCGTTTCTGCTACCGCGAAGTGGGAACTTTTAGGGTTATAAGATAATGTGTATTTTATATTTGGATTACCTATGTCCGTAGTAAAACCTTCGCAACGTAAGATGTACTTAATTACGTGTTACTTTTAAGATACTATACAAGGGCAGAAAATAAACAATTTTTAATCGGTTTTTGGTCAGAAGGTCAAGAATTATTGACATCAATGACTATTTGTTTATATTCGAATCATAGTTTTTACCAAATTAGCATTCAATCGTTTTGCGTTTTGTTTATGAATAAATGGTAACTTTTAATCTAGCTAAATGTCTAACGAAGGCATTGTTAATAAAACACGGAGGAATTCTAATCAAGTTGACCTTTGATCTTGTTATATTAAAACATTAATATGCAAGTGCAGTCCGCTGGCACCTAACCGCTAACATTACGAGTGTATTCATCAAGTAGGAAGTATAGTTGAGTATCGTGTCAGCATCGGTCCACGTCTTGAATGGTAAAGCGGGGGAAACAGTGAATATCACCGATGCGACGACGCTGCATATTACCTACGTTACGACGACGGGGAGCTTTGCATGCATTCGAATGAAGCCTCATTTGAGTAATAGAATACTTAACTTTAGCACGATAAAACTAGATAGGTTTTACAACTTCTAACTACTCTTGTATAAATAATACCTCGAATTGAAAACCACCAAAATGGTAATTTATTTTCGGGTTCAATGTTTTCACGTTAAGCTTGGTAGCAATAATAGTAGAATGTTTTGTATTTATTCTAACTTTGAATCTGGTTTTGATTGGGCATGTTGTTTTACTCAAACGAACACGCGCCAAACCGGTGGCAGCTAACGAAATCAATTCATTGATTTAATTTTGAGTTCATCGTTGTGGAGGACGATTGCTAAGAGGTGATATTATGAAATTCTAATGTGACCCAGCTTGTTTACCTATAATGTTAGCATGTAAACAAACCAAAGAGATACTCGTACACTCTTTAAATGTTGATTCGTTTAAATATATTCTTCTCTATATTTACGTCGCGGTAAACAAACATATAACATTAAGCAAACATCATAAGTCAGAAGCAAAAATATATTTAACCTTAAGCACAGAGGGTAGGCGTATTTGAGCTTCGCATATCACATTATCGAGACTTCCGACTGAAGCGGAGGGTTTCTGGGGCATGGGTGGCGGTCCAAAGGAAATAAAGTTACTGGATCAACTTGCGTATAGATATTTAATGTGGATAAGTTTTTGTTTACAAGGAAGATGCGGATTTGTGCTGGTGTTATGGGTTTGTTCTGTTTTTTATAAGTTAGATTATTCCAGAAAGTACTTTACGTGATATATTCAACCACGTTGATCTCGGAGGAAAAAGTGGAGTGAAATGTCTGCAGCTTTTATGTTTGCAGGAGGTAAGCATATTTGTTTTGTATTTTTTCGTTGTTTTGTTTGGGGATGACGATTTGTTGACATAATATTTGAAACGGGTTTCGCTTTTGTTTTTGGGAACATAAACTATCTTTCGAAATTCGAATGATTCACAATGTCGCCAGTATTCTAAATCAGATTTTCAGTTCTAGGCTCTGTCATATTCGTAACCATAGATGTCGTCCGAGGAAGGTTAAACGAAAATCTTTATGATACGCCGTTGTTTTTGCCGGTCCATTGTACAGCAAATAATCTACGAAACTCTTTGTCTAGACCTTTCCAGCTACATTTTCCTTTGGGTATTCAGTCGTGACCTGAAGTAGGCTACCGTCTGCTGGCCCGTTGTCTGTTTTGTTTACGAGTTCTTTCAACATTTACTTTGTGTCCAGGTACCTGGCTGGTAAGTAAATGATCTTACGGACTCTAGACTTCCCGGCTTTGGAGTAGAAGTTTAATGTTTATGTAGACAGTGAATACCCGCTAATGTAGTTTTACTTTATGGTATTACTTGCAGTAACAGATATCACACTTACATATTATAAAGGCGAAAGTTTGTGAGTGTGTTTGTAAGTTTGTTACCTCTTCACGCTTAAACGACTAGACCGATTTTGATGAAATTTCATATGGAGACAGCTGATATCCTGCATTAACACATAGGCTACTTTCTATCCCGAACAGATGCAGGGGGTAACACCGCGGGGCGCAGCTTGTTGTTAATACATATGAAATAATAGTTTAATCTACAATTATTCAATTATATAATATGTATAGTACAGTCTTTAAGTAGCCATAAATATGTATCAGACGGAATATTTATATGCAGCAGGTTTGATGTTCCACCTTGAGTAAAAAAATGAGGTAAACGTCGTATGTTACAAAACCGATCATACATGCGATTGGATCGATCATGAATATCTTCTTTCTCTTGGAGGTGGGCGTTAATAGCTACGACGCAGTTATTAGCTAATGTAGCTATTGCCGAACACAACAAAACTACATTTGGTTTATTTTCTTGATAATAAAATAAATAAATAAAAATAAATCAAACGTAACTTCAAAATTCGAAAACATTTCAATTTTAAGAAAAAACATAACGTTCGAATCGTCTAATCACTTAAAGTAATGAACTTATGAACGTGTCTCAAACTTCGATCTGCAATCCCGCGTATGTAGATGAGACTTAAGCCGAGATCTAAAAAGCGCACGCAGACTTAATTTGGTCTCAATCTCAATATTAGTACTGAAAAGTTAAACAGTTGATGTAACTTTTATTTGGTTCGTATACACGTTTGCTGAATGTAATCTCAGACGAATATAAAGATAAATTTATAAATATTTTAAAGCCTACTGATTCCACCTATCTCATGAGATAAGTGTGAGTTAAGTGTTAGTATGCCTCGTAGATCTCAGCCTTAGACTCCAATTGAAAGACTTTGTACACGATTTCAGTTCTCGGATCAATTCGCAGCGTTCGCCCTGACTCAGTGAATAAATGATTCGGTCTCAATGCAATTCACTGATAGCTTTGTAATATATAGTACAAGTGGGTGTTCTCTTATCCTTTAAATTTAGTTGGATAATGTAGTTTTCCAACACCGTAGTAAAGAGACTGTGATGAAAAATAAAATGAACTTTAATTTTACTTTTTTTACAACTTCGCCCAACACTAGTAATATCTCCTGTACCGTGGGTGCGTTTTACAAATATGAATTATCACATACACAAACATCCAGTCAAAGGAATGTGAACTCGTCAAAGGCATTCAAGGAAGTAAGGAGTTTATTGCGCTAGCGAATAAGAAAATTTTACCACAACACAAAGAAATTTGAATTCTACTTTATCACGTATAATGAATCCAACAAAAAATGTTGGTTTGAACAGTTCACTTTCTACGTTATAGGTATTGAATTCTATAAGAATTTTGCCCGTCTTTTAGCTAACTTTGCGGAGGGCTAGTTTCCAATCTAAAAAGATTCGTATAATCTAATCATCCGCGGTCCAATTACAAGAGAATGCCTAACCTAAGTTTTGGAAGGTACTGACTACAGTTTGTGCCTTCGATTGTCCGTTACGATTGTATCTGGAATTTTATGAGAGCCGGAGACCATCACCTTTAAGCTAGCGATTATTTCCCAATGTTATTCAGGTTTCAATACTGGGACACAACAAAACCTCGATAGTTTTTATGATCATAGCTCTAAATTGCAATTCAGCTCAGGTTTCGGTCCTAAAATGAATCGTCGTAAGAGGTATCAACAAAAAATATTGGCTATACATCCATTTTATCCGCAGCAATCGCAACTAATATCAGCTTGGCGTATTTTGCCACAATTCAATTGAAATCCAAGTCTGTTCTCCCTTAATTATTCTATCTTTCTGCAAAGTTTCCGAAGTTGGAATCGGTAAATTAATTAGTAATTTCCCCTAATTTATCCTTGCTAGGAACTTAATACTATATGTCCTATATTTATGAGATATAGTAGTAAAGTGTCACTTATTTTTACTATTTATTAAGGACGGAATAAAATGCATCAAACGGTCAGGTGATTTTACCTCATTTGCAAATCTAAACTTTTTCAAATGTCAAAGACTAAATAAATAGATATGTATAAATTTCCGGCTTGACATATTTGAATGTAAATTTTTTGAATCGTTTGTTGTTCTTCCGGTAGGTATACTAGAGTGAATAATAACCATTTAGCGCTACTGTCGAAATCTATTACTTTCAAATTTGATACCAATTTAATTTTTAATGAATTTAGAACTAGAAAATTACACGCGAGAAGTTGCGGGAAAAGTCCTAGTGCAAAATTTAGTCTCTGTAAGTACTTACTATTCTATATTTTCTAGTGTAAGACTTCTCGACTCTCAACGGGAGTTGGAAAATGGTAAGGGCTGAACCTTGTTACAAGCACCAAAGACAATTTTCTCTAGCAACTTCCCCGACAAATGTGATTACCTACTACGGTTACAGGCTCTATGTTAAAACTTCTGTAATTGTGTTTTCAGAAGTTTTTGGTTATGTAAATCTTAATTTACAGTATTATACCGCGGAAGCGACTGCGTATAATTTAAGGCTTTTAATACGAAATGTTAAACAACAGCGGTAGTAATCTAAATGAAAAAATACAGTACTTGCAAGTTAAAAGAAAAAAACATAATTCCATAAAACTTAGTAACAAATCATAAATGAATGTAGGTATATAAGTCGATCGCATGATAAATAACAGCCAAACAAATGAACTAGTTACAAACAAGTTATTTTGTTCCGTTGTAAAGCATCAAAAGTTAGGTCGTTAGCGTAATAAGAGTGTTTCGGATAATTAACTTCCAGGAAACCTACCAAGCAAACATAAGAGAGGTTTCAAACGCTATTGTATTTTAATCAACACAATAGTAATCTAAGACACGGAGCGTTCATTCTATCTCCAAAACAATTTTTGTGTAGCCCTTCAGGCCCTTACTACAAAAATGCTATTAAGACCCTTTGGCTAGCACCACTTCGCGTCCACAGGCGACGTTTCAATCCAATTGAACGTGCCTCAGAGGCTACACACCCCGCTTTGAGTCGAACGACTCACAAAAGATACATCCGTTTTTAGGGTACCGCGTATCTTCGATTTTACCACAAATAGGGAATTTTCGACGAAAATGTTTCATGTATTTTTTATGAAATGTATGTCAGGTTGGTAACCCTGTTAATAGCCAATTAAATATGGATGCGTGTCGGTGTATGGGGATAGAGGCCGTACGATATAAATTAAACTTTGGATTTGTCTTATTTTGAATGGATTGCTTTTGTTTTATTATTCATGTAATAATTGAAGATTTTGTGGGCTTGTGGTATTTATTGTTATTTTGCGTATCATCTGAAATAACATTAAATTTGTTTTAAATATTTAATCTGCATAGGTGTAGCTATAACTAAGGTTACTATAATTACGTATCTTGTAAGAAATGTACATTTGTACTCAAAAGTACCCAAACATTTGCTCAATAGTCTTTGTATATATATTGGCCATAGATATCCCGAATCCTCTCGGGTTCTTTTATATATTTTTCAAATAAACTCGTAGGTAATTGACGGGACGTCACAAATTGCCTTTGTGTCTACGCCGTCGCTTGTCGTACCTACTCCAAGCCAATACTTTCGGAGAATTCGTCCTTAATTATACTTGTCTGCGGAGACCAGTAAGGCGAGAATGTTACTTTCTGCAAAAATGTTTGTACAATACTAATCCCTATGTTTTGTGCTGTAAATTTGTTTAGATGGACCTACTGTACTCTGTGCTAATAAGATTTTTACTAAAAGTATTTTTGAGTTCGACTTATTTACAAAATCAATATTTTTTTAATAAAATTAGTAGATACCTAATCAATTAGGGTATTATTGAATAAAATCTGAAGTACTCGTATTGTAGTAAAATGACTACGAAATTGTTTACATTTTTACAAATTTACTTTATAATATTACAGTATCTAAGTAAAAGTATGCGAAATATATGTGAGACTACTTTTATAAAAACTATATATGTGTAAACACCATTATTCAAGCAAATAAGTTATTCTTATTATTTTTAATCTTAAGCGGCGTAATGCGCGTGATTTAGCCTTTTAAGTCGTCTCTTCTTGTTACAGTACATACTTATCTACGTTAATGTTAAATGTTATTAAAATAATGAGACAGAGTTCTAAAGCTTCGCATGTGTTATAATTATAATCACGCTTATATCTCCAAAAAAAGTAGGCAGTAATGTATTAATTGCGCACCCACTGCACTAGTCTAGATAGTAGTTTACGGTAGATACGATGAGATCAAATAGAGTCTATTTGCTAATAACCTTGATTTAAATATTATTCCTATCTGCATAACTAAAAACTGAATCATAACTTTATTCATTACCTCTCAGATCCGTCAGAAAGATACATAACACAGACGAATAACATTCAACGTCAGTTGAATAAAACAACATTAATATAACGTTGAAGTTCCCAATTTTAGGAAGTTACATCGAGGCTCTTTCGATCTTAAACTGTAGAATGACACTACTAGCTGTGCAAAGGGGATAATGTGCTTGAACGAGGCAGGGTATAAAGGAAGAGGTGCTCATTCACACGATACGACTTTTAGAGTTCGAAACGGTAAAGTCGAAATCTGTGCTTGAAAACATTTTTGCTTTGAAACCTGTGAGACAAGGTATTATCTCCGCCAAATAGCAATCCATTTTTCGTCCAACATTAGGGAAATCCTCACAAGCCCTATTTAGGAAATTGCCTTCTTTATCGCGTCTGTGGTTAACACAGTTCGACTCCACGGTCCTTCGAAGGCTTAGGCCCTTTATTTTGAATTCAAGTTTCGAATACGTTTAAAAGCGAACATCGTTTAGTGTTGGTATGTTATTTTACAAAACAAATTGAATAACAAGGAAAAAATTGTTGAATATCCTGATCGTGGAAATTTGAATTGGTTATGGGAAAGGGCCTCGTTTCTGTTTCGTTTTTTACCGCGATACTTATTTGCAGGAAGTCTGTAAGGGGCTCTATAGAATCGCAATCTGTTATATTTACGAGGGGAACGGCTACTTAACTGTGATTGAAGGTTGAGAAAAGGGAAAGTATAACAAACTGGAAAAAGGTTATCCGTTTTCGTTTTACCTTTAAATCACAATAACTTGAGATTATATCAAACTCGTTCAGTGCCTAACAGAGTTAAATAGAGAGTAAGATGAATATTATTCGACCTTGCGCTACTTACTTAAAGGCACTATTGTATTACGTAATTCTTGATTAACCAAACATTTGTATGGCTGTAATTGAACAGTAAGAGTCCGCTGCTATGACCGTGTAAACTTACGTAGCTACTAAGATGGCACCAATGTGCGTAGCAGCTACGACGCTACCAATGTGCGTAGCAGCTGCGACGGTACCAATGTGCGTAGCAGCTACGACGATACCAATGTGCATAGCGACTAAAACGTTACCAATGTGCGTAGCGGCTACGACAGTACCAATGTGCGTAGCAACTAAGACGGCACCATTGTGCGTAGCGGCTACGCCGGAACCAATATGCGTAAAGGCTTCGACGGCACCAATGTGCGTAGCCGTAGTCTCAATCCAAGGCCGCATCTACCATATACCAATAAATTAAATTCATACCTATAAGACGTAAAACTACAAACACCAAAACATTTAAATTCCAACACTGCATAATTAGCTACTGAAAAACCTGACTAAGCAGACAATAATTCAATGGAACATTAATTAACCGATACAAACAATTGTGTAATGGTGGCTTCTCACGGCGTGTAATACCACGAGATGCGCCGGCCAAAGTGGATTTCTAAGTCAGTAAGTACAACGAACGAGTCCGAGATACCCCTTCTCGTGGCGCGTTGTTCGGCTCAACGTAGCGAGACCCGGGTTATCACGCGCCGTGGGAAGCTACCATAGTAATTTATTGGTGTTTGCCTTTGTGTCAGCGTATTTTGTTTTCTGAAATATTGCTGGTTTACTTACTATCTAGAGTAGACAAATGTTTGCTATTATTAATCACAGATGAAAAATATGTATCGCCGCTTAGAATCGAGATATCGATTTCAATGTGAAGTGTCTGTAAATATAGTACTGTTTGGGAAACACTAAAATGATAAAATATAAATACATCATGTTTGTGTTATCCAAAGGATCAGAGGATGAATTAGTATAATCTCATTTTGCCTTTTTCTTATATGGGTCTTCATTAGTTGGTGAACCTGATTAGTTAATTAATTTTCCGAAAAAAAAAGTAGAATACCCACTATTTATTATTCATATAATATTTTACAATATACTTAAGCTTATTTACACACTATAACCTACGTTAAAAAATAAATATATACAGAAGAAAAAATTAAACCTTAAAATTAAGCATCAAAGTATTCCTCCTCATCGCTGTCGACTGGTAGGGTGCCCAAAAGGCTGGCGGCATTGCCACGTTGAATGGCAATGCTAATTCTTTGGCCAATAAACAAGCCAGCCTTTTGGTCACGTGAAGAGTCAGCCAACCGTTTAGACAGGTCTCTAAATAGGAGACTGTTTGTTTAAGTATATACCCGATAATGTATAAGGCAATATTTATTTCATTAAGTTGGCCTCGAAAATCCTACAGCCGGTGGATTCTGTATAAAGTTCATCTGTTACTCGTTAACACAGCCACACTGAAGCCCAGAATAATGTCTTGGGCTTATTTGAGCCTTCGAGATTTTACCTCCTTTCATACGGTTTCTACGTGAAAAATGATATTTGTATAACACAGAATATAAAGGCTTTCATAATAACTAATGAGATAATTTTATGAATAATGAAAGTTAAGAGCTTTAAAAAAAATACAGCGAACTTATTAAAATTTGTATTCGAGACATAACTTGACCATTTATTAACAGAGGCACAGGTTGAAAGCATAGATTTAAAATACTCTGATCAATACGAAAAACATTTCATCTCATAAATTACAACATCGTTCCTTAAAAAGAAACATCCATTAGGAAAAATTATGAGTTTTTGTTCATAACTTGAAATATTTCCTGCGGGGACTGAAATGAAATGCTTCAGATTTATGCAAGACGGTCCATCTCAATCAGAATGTGAGAAATGAGCTGACAAAGGCTCTTTTCCGAATGCGAATGTAGACTGGAACTTCGAAAAAAATTCGAACGCCGACTTTTAATACAGCGTTGGCATTAGTATGATATATAATCTGTTATATTTGGTAGGGTACAGCTATTTATCTTTTGTTTTATAATATATATACGTTATTGGCAGTAGCCGTATATACTATTTTGTGTGAGGAAATGATTACTAAACACTTGTTTCTAAAGACAAAGTTTAAGCACGATAACAACCTTGCAGCAGGGCAAATACACTGATCCCAAAATTCGCAAAGTAGTATTGAAAAACAGTCATAGGTTATTAGGGATTGTCTATAAATACAACTTATGTATTTAAGCCAATTATCAGACAGTATTATTTATATACAGACGCAATAGTTTTAAAACTATTTTAATTATATCGTTTCAACTACACCATTGTTTATAAAAAGTCAACACACAGAGTCGCGGTCCAGCGTACAACATTTCGCTACAAATCAAGCTGCAAGCCGGGCGCGGCGCGGCGTCCGTTCTTCATTTGTCGTGTCCAGATCCCGTGTTAATTAATGTTGGACGAGCCATAAAAACGGTGTTTCAGCGCCAAATGCACACATCCCCTTATATATGGCGTATTTTTCATGACGTCACCTGCTGTATCTACGTGATCCGCATCGGGAAATATGTTGTCCAATTAATTAGGTACTTTGAATGGATTGTGTGGCCCTCCATTATTGGCTGGAAAATTAAGGCGGGTGCGATTGATTGTTACGGTATAGGTAAACGATTAGTTAGCCGGCCCGGTCCGTGCCTATGACTGAGCCAGTTAAATATAGGATTGGATTTTTTTGGCTCTATCTACATTTAGCCCTCATGCGAACGATTGCGATGCGAAATACGGTTGGATGAATAGAAATTGTTTGCTTAGTTTTAGTTGGGTTTGATATTGTCGGTTCAGGTATTACAATGTCGATTGTTGTTTGTAAAAAGAAGTTGATTGTGAGTATTCTTGTTTATTTATTTAGATTTAACGTTACCAATAGTGTGTAGTGCAATTTGCCAAAGAAAACAATTCTGTTTTTAGTCCAATTTGAACAAGAAACATTTTGAAACTGAGCTACTACTAAATTTGACGTTTTGTAAGGGCTCTTTAATTAAAACTGATTCGTTGGTCTAGTGGTCGCTAAGCGCGACTGCTGAGCACGAGGTCCTCGAATCGGGTTCGAATCCCGGGTCGGGCAAAGTGTTGCTGGGTTTACCATTAGGTAGTTCTCAGTTGCAGTTTGGAGTCTGGATTTGTGCCCGGTTGATGGCAATAGGCTCGCCCCCTATTACATTGGGACTTAAAAACATAAATGGCGAAATGTGGGTGCACTATATGTGCACCTCTGCCTACCCCTTCGGGGAATACAGGCGTGATGATGTTATGTCTTTAATTAAAACATATACACTAAAAAAATACTGATGACTGACACTGGTTTTAAGGATTCACATTAGAATAAGTGATAATTCCACCTTGAGATACATTTTAATCCACTAGCAGTAATGTTCATATAATCTCGTTAAAGTAAAATCCTGCTTTTAAACCTACGCTTGAATACAACGCCATTCGGTTTGCTAATTATAATGTGATTGATCCATTTTACAAAGTCATTTTTAATGTTAGTTAGATACTGCTCTAGATTTTTGTTCCTATACTAACACTTGATCACCATGAAAACATCAAGTCAGCTAGCGATAAAGTGCGACAAACAATATCGATCCCGCAACACGACTCACAACCACTAACACACCGTCATAAAAACCCAATAAAAATCACTAAAACCTTCAAAACAAGTAGGAACGAGGGTGTCGCTATCGCACCAATAAATCGACCTTGTACAACTTCATTTGACACCTAAATACTATAAGGCGGAATCCTTCGGGCCGCGCCTAAGTCTGTAAACGCTATATAAATCGTATAGTACACTGCGTAATGGCCCTAAGGGGTACAGCGAAAAACTTCCCGAGAGCTATTAACTTTATTTAAGGGTGTTATAAAGCGTTTTCTACGTTATCAGGATCCCTTGAGCCTAGTTCGGTATGTCCTTCGGCTATTGGCATGGCGTCCCCAGGGGCTAATAACTATGCTACCTTACGCAGGTGGCCTCTACGTTATATTCGGAAAGTAATTAAAAAGTTTAGTTGTAAAAAGTATTGAACAGACTTATTTACTTATCTTAAAGTATTGCGCGCGCAGGTGAAACTTCGTGCAATATTTATAAGGATCGTGTGATTTGACGCTTGTGACGCGTGACTACATTAATAATGAAAATGTAGTTTCATAGTTTGCTATAAATTGTGTGAATTCAACACACTAGCTATAAATAACAATGGCATAGAAGTATTGTTATACAGAGATGTCCTATGTGTGTATACGTAAGATCTTCTATTATATAAATAATAGTTTAAAAAAACTAAAAAACACGCTTTTTATCGAAAACCGAACTAAAAAATAGAAAATAAGTTTTAATCAATTTAAATTAAGAATAGTGTTAAAAATTTCAATAAATATAAATTAATAATAGTGTGAATAAAAACAAAAAATATTTTATTTAAAAAAAGCGTGGGGTGCTTTTTAAGATATTATCAAAGTGATAATCACTCTACTCGTATCTGTCAATAAAATATTTATAACTATTGACACCATGCACCCCACGCTTTTTTAAATAAAATATTTTTTGTTTTTATTCACACTATTATTAATTTATATTTATTGAAATTTTTAACACTATTCTTAATTTAAATTGATTAAAACTTATTTTCTATTTTTTAGTTCGGTTTTCGATAAAAAGCGTGTTTTTTAGTTTTTTTAAACTATTATTTATTTTCTATTTTTTATTAAGATGGTTAGCTACCACGAAGCTTTACCTTAACGCGAGCCGGTCTCGGCGCCCGCGACGGTTAGCTACCACGGAACTTTACCGTAGCGACTAGCGGCTTAGCAGAGGGCGTTGGAGTCGGGACACGCGCGCGACGCTTAGCTACCACGGAACTTTACCGTAGCGACTAGCGGCTTAGCAGAGGGCGTTGGAGTCGGGACACGCGCGCGACGCTTAGCTACCACGGAACTTTACCGTAGCGACTAGCGGCTTAGCAGAGGGCGTTGGAGTCGGGACACGCGCGCGACGCTTAGCTACCACGGAACTTTACCGTAGCGACTAGCGGCTTAGCAGAGGGCGTTTGTGTTGCGGGCTGTAATTATGCTATTTTTATTAATTAATACTTTTTATTAATTATATTATTAAATAATTTTATCAAATTAGTGTATTGTCATCGGTCCTCGATAAATCTACAAAGTTTGAACGAAATCTAGCCGTTTAAAGTGGGTCAAAATCGCGCCCAAAGAAGTCGGTTACAAACATACAAACAAACATACATACATACAAGTGAAGCTAATATAAAGCGTGTAAAAAGACGTCGAAGTCGATGCTACTTAGCTGTCGGCTCTCAAGTTCGATTCCTAAAGACGCAAATATTTTGAACAGCGTAGAGCTTTGATGATCGTGCATATTGTGAATCGAGCTTATAATATCTACATAGCACAATAGATAAAGGTTCGGAACAATGATATCGTAAAACTGATTGTGAAAAATCGTTCAAGACATTGGAAAAAACTAAAGATGCCTTGTGACAAAGAAGAACTCTACCTACTTAAATAAATATAAACGTTATTTATAAGTATATATTTTACTTAATTATCTGAATCAATTCGAGTATCGAATAAACATTGTTCATCTCAACAATTTGTAACACAATACCATCTAAAGTTAGCCGCTATTGAAATAGAACATTGTCCCGTAGGAAACTATTAGCTTCGATTTTCGATAACGAATACGCGTAAAGGTCAATAGAATGGAAGCGAACGAGTCTTAATTCACTTTTGTCCCGAATAGATGAGAGGACGGGCATCATACCCGGAACAGGGGTACCTACGATGGGATGTAGAAGAAAATTTAATGCCTATAGGGTAGGCGACAACAAATAGCAAGGAAATGAGGGACTTCCGAGTATCGGCACCTCGATTCAATTTGCTTTGAAGCACTGGCCATTCGCTACTCGGTACTTGATTATTTACTTTTGTATAGGAATACGTATCAAATGTGTCACCTTCATTTGTTATTTGAAAGCCATTTGTACGGCAAAGGGAATATTATTTCATGTTTTTTTTTTATTTGTGACTTTTCGTTGTGATATTGTTTAGGGATTTTTAAGGATGGCTATTATGTTGTGTTGTTTCTATTCTATTTTCAAAACCAAGAGATAAATTATCAGAAGCTACCATACAGTTGAATATAAATTAAGTATTCTCAGTTTCATGCAAAATTCATAAACAGTTCGGCCTAGAAACTTGATCATACAGGTTTATTGTCTAATGTTATTCGGTATGAAGTTTAGTAAAGCAATTAGGAGTCAAACATCGTGCGTCCTCATTGTTCCATAATAGTTCTGCAATATGACATTATTATAGTTTTAAATGAAAACTAATACGAGGAAAACGAGCCCGGAGTGCCGGCACCTCGATTCAATTTGCTTCGAAGCACTTTTGGCGCTTTGGGATAGGTATTTGATTATTTACTTTGCAAAACGTACTGTGCGAAAACGTATGCTGTTATTTTTGCGAAATAACTTTGTTACGTTAAACGTTGTATCGTTTTTATTATTTTATGCGCCAATCTATTGTATAACACTGTCATTTAGCAATGTTATATTATGGTAACTAGCAGCGCCCCGCGGTTACCCGCTATATTTTTTCGGGATAAAAAGTAGCCTACGTGTTAATCCAGGGTGTCAGCTACCTCTATCTGAAATTTCATTAAAATCGATCAAGCCGTTTGTGCGTGAAAGAGTAATAAACACCTATCCATACTTACAAACTTTCGTGTTTATAATATTAGTAGGGATAGGCACTACAACTTTGTTATACTGACTGTATGGTATTGAATATTTTTTAGTGTAGCCTTAATTGTAATAAAGTAATATCTAAAACAATTTTCGTACGTAGTTAAAGGTACCTAAATTGGTAAAATATTTTGATATTATCTACCGAAACCCAATAAGCAGTAAAAAATCTTACAAAAGAGTATTATAATATAACATATCGGCAGAAACAAATATTTACAAGGGACGAAACCGCGTTAAAAAATTAATGGAGTAATTTTTAAAAACAATATCGTTCGCGGGCCGTACCTTCGTAATCCAAACAATAATTAACTCCCAACCTGCCCATCATTTTTAACATTAAAGAACAGTATTATACTCCTATCGGTTCCCTTTATTTTACCAGTTTTGTACTGAAACGCGTAAATATTCTAATTAAGATCGATGTTCGATAAACAAAACACTATAATTCCTACGGACCGTATTATAAATAAAAAATAAAATGGAGATACAATTTATAATCTGTTTATATCTCAAACAATTGAACGTAAGTTAAGCAACGTTTACAAGAAGATCACAATTATTTAATTAATTAAACTCCGCCTGTAATTACTGTCTGAAGGGTCGGGCCGGGATCTGTGGAATGATAGGAAATGTTCAGGAATATTAAGCCCCAGGCTGTAATATTTGGGTACACACATTACAGGGAAGCGGCCGTGACAAGAGATATAAGGCGAGTGTACACGAAACACGCATACAAGGGTTTTTGTAGGAAGAACGTACTTCACGTAGGTACCTATAATCAATAAAAATGTTGATTGTGTACTTCTACATATTTATTTACATAAAAACCTAACATAACATGACGCCTGTATTCCCCGAAGGGGTAGGCAGAGGTGCACATATAGTACACCCACATTTCGCCAGTTATGTTTTAGGTCCCAATGTTAGGGGGCGAGACTATTGCCATCGACCGGGCACAAATCCAGATTCCGTGCTACTACTGAGAATGACAACAAGAAACACCCAGTAGCACTGTCCCCGACCCGGGATTCGAACCCAGGACTTCGTGCGCAGCAGTCATACTTAGCAACCACTAGACCAACGAGGCAGTCATATTTATTACTTAGTTTTTTTTATTGTATAATTAAATGATAAATAATGTATTGTCAACGATGTGAAGAGCACGTGATATCTTAGTCTCTTATTGGATTGCTGTTTTACGAGTCACGTTGAAACTCGAGAATGGCTGGACCGATTTAGCTAATTTTGATCTTGTAATATTCGTGGATGTCCAGGAAAGGTACGAAGTTTGCCGGGTCAGCTAGTTATTAATACATATTATATCTATTTTTGTTTGTAGTGTATTTGTATTGTTCTGAGTTCTATAATCGTGTACAGAGAAATCAACCGGTAGTGAGAACTAGTCAAATATTGTTGCGATTCGTTTTGCAAGTCACTCAACAGATTTTTGCCAAACATGCTTTATTAAAAAAAAATTTTCTTTGTACCTACTACATATTTTGATATCTAATATTACATTGAAGTCTTTTTTAAGTGACACGTCCACTCGAATACAGTATGTATGGTTGAGTGCCCACTACGGTAGTGACTATTAGTATACAATGAGATATAAGACTTAATTAAACAAAACAACACCGAACAACTTAAATAAGATTATTATTTTTCCTTATTGATACATTCTTCATTCGCTTCGGAATACATTTAAGAATATGTTTTGTTAAGTGACGCTTCCACAATTTTGGCATATAATCGATCTTCTAAACAAGTAAAGCTAAAGCATACACTATCTTCTATGACCACGATACATATCAAACATAGTTCAAGCTCTCTAGTATCATTTCTCCATTAACCAACCAATACATACAATCAGCTTCCAGATTGGATGCAAACACAAAACCAATCAGTATTTCCTACGTATCCCAGGATATGTACCTACAACATTACTTAGTGTTAACATAAAATGGTACGTACCAACAACAAAACCAAACAAAGGTACATAAAACAAATAGGATTAAATCATTTTCCCTTGGGATACTTGCAGTACAAATTAAACATACCTTGGTTTCCCGGTGAAATTGTGAACTAACCTGTGCCGAGTAATGAGTACTAAATTAAATTTCAACTATGAAATATGGCGCTTTTTATTATATATGCGCATGTCGCAGTATAGTTCTGTTATGTTTGTTCATTTGCTTTTCACCTTTGTTGTGCTTCAGTGTAAGGAGGTTTTAGATTTTTTGATATATTTTTCCCTGTTAACCGACCAATATTTTTTATCTTGAAGTTATTTTTATTTTTTGATCGTTTTGGATACTGGCCTTTGTTTTATGTGTTCTTTTGTTTATTTTTTAAGAAAAGAACAATACTTATTGTATTGTATTTTTTATAATATCCTAATTAGGTGTAATTATTATTGGGATCGAAGTCGTCAGAATATAGGAAATATAAACAACCAGACACAATATATTACGTAAATTAAACTTTTTGAGAGCGTTTGAGCTTTCAGAACTAACGATTGGTCACATATACCAAATAGCTAGAATACTATAAAATGAACCTAGTGGCGTAAAGGCTTTTATAAACATATTTAGTAATTCAGTGCTTGTTAAAAGAGGTTATAACATTGCCGCTACGTATACACAGTTCAACGTAATTGCAAACCTGTTTTATAATGGGCTTAATGAAAGTTGTTCCACGATGAAATATGAGCGTTTTCATGAGTTATGAGCTTGTCGCGCTGACCCTACGTTATCAATTAATATATTCTGTGTAAAGCGTCGGTGATTATGTACCGTCGGCAGCGTTCTCCTGTCTGTCGCCAGAATGGGGATTACCGTGCAAAGTCCCCGTTTATCTGACGATGTTTTATTAGAATTTTCCCCAATATTAAAGTTGGTGTGCTCACTAAGTTTCTTATCTGTAATCTGTGGGTCGGGTGCAAGTTTTCTCGGTAATATGTTTAGGGAATCTTGTTGGATAGTTTGGGTAAGGAGTGCGAGTGCTTAAGTTATTGATATGTGTTTTGATTTGCTTTCGCTATGAAATATTCGGCGATTGAAATTGGGTTCCTTTGTCGAGGTTGACGCGAGCCACTGATGTGAGTAATGGACGACCTTTTCAAGACATCTTATTTGAAGCTCATGTAGTATCCGTTAGATAAATCCATTACCTATTGAGTCACCAGTCGTTGTAAACTAGCGTCTTTTTAGTGTAGTGGGGCGTGCGCGTGGATAACACATCGACACAAGCCATTAGGCAGAGCCTTTGAGTTGGGTCGGCGAGCCGGACTCGGGACTAGCTGTTCAAAGGGCCACTTCATCGCCTTTTCATCTTACCTCACACGTCATCACACAATTTAGCCACTCATCTCGGCCCATGATATGATAATAAATAATCCAGCGCTAAAGTGCCTCGTGTCCCCGAAAACTTTGAAGATAAGTGCCTCCCGAACTTGCCGTTTTCAACTTTCACCACAGTTTATATTGGATACGAAATTTAACGTGAAGTTTTTGATATTATAAGCCAATGTCGGATGATTCTTTTCGAGTTACAAAGTCCATGCTGGTACAAATATTTTGGTAATATTTTCTCGTTTTACTTTTGGCGGGGTTTTCTCTTTATTGCTTTAAAAGGCGTGATGTGAATTTTTAGTTCTTGATTAAATATTATGTTATTGAATGTTTCATGAATGGGATTTTCATACAAAATCCTACTTTAAAAATATTTTTTATTTTGGTTTCTAGAACTAAACCAGAGTCCTGGTTTTGGTTTACAGAACTGTTCATTAGCACTTTCTTCCTATATTTTCAATTGAAAGGTTTACATTTTTAATTAAATACTTACTATCTTATACACTTCGCGACAATCGATAATGTCCACAAACTTAAAAGTAAAGTATCAAGAGCCGGAACGAAAATTTAACTAAAGAGGCCAAAGAGATACATATTATTCAACTCATAACGAGAACATGAAACGAACCTAAATAGAAACTCATTTGGCAAGTTAATGTGTAATTTGAATGACCCGAACAAATTCAAATTAATTCAGCTTTTGCGTTGGCATTGAGGGACTTTCAAAGAAGCGATCGATAACAGATTCAGGGGTTAGTAGCAAAATTAGCAATTTAATTTCGATTCAGTGAAAGTTTCCTTAGTGTTGAAGAGCGGACAAGTAATTTGCAACCGAGAAGAAACGAAAGGGGCACGTTATTACATAAACTTTTGTCAGTGGAAGATTGATTGAGGCTTTCAGGTTTATATTTATAGTTAAATACACTTCGTGCGTCTTCAATATAGTCAGTTGACATGGTGACTATTCAATTCAAATAGATACGTACCTGTAGTAGGTATTGGTATTGTACATTTAAATATTCATGGTGTGGCAATAATATACACTCGGTACATATATTTTCAGTAGGTAAAAAAGTCTACAAGGGAGGCGACAGTGTTAACCGCTGCACTTTATTCCTTTATATGCTAACTTATTTTCTTCACTAGACAAGCGTCGCTCAAATGTATAAGTAATGTAATTTAGTTGTTTAACGTTCTAGACATGGCTAATATATCCAAATATCGGAAATTTCATATTAATTTACGTAATTTATAAGCAGGATGGGCATTATCAAAATTTAATTAGGATAAACAAATTGAAACCCCTCCCTAGCTCCTCCAAGAATGAATATTCTATTATTCAATATTTCTCGTTTAAACCATTAAAACCGGATCAGTTATGATCTGATACCTGGCTCTTTGCCGGCTGTGAAATATCGGATTATAGGATTCAACCCTACCGCCCCAGGAGTGCGATTGTCGGCAGGTTTTGCTGCATTAACCCTTTCATCGCGACTCTGGCTTTATCTGCGAGATCTCAGCGCATTTTTGTTATCTTTTAAAAAAAGATTTCCGCAAAAGGGCTGTATACGGAGTTTCCTTTGCATGAAATTTGAACCAGGAATATGCTGAGTATTTTAGGTGGATTTCGCGTCGGCGTAACTTTCTTGACGGTGTTTTGGGAGGTATTTCGATGGGTAATGTTTTATTTTCAAATAATACCTTTTGTATGTCGGGTGTACGAGAGTAGCTACTTACACATTTTGTTTCGGGAATAAAATAGGCGTACGTCACTGTTCCAGAATACTAATTCAGCAGTCTAATACTTTAGTCCCTACCTTATTTATCCTTATAATTACATTGTTGAAACACCTTTACAAAAAGGCTTTTCAGCTTTCACTTTTTCGGTTTCCAATTTCAAAGGGTGAGAAATTATTTACATAGGTCCTGAATTTAGGTTTAGTCTTCTACCTAGCAACTAATTAAATAATCTTTTACTAAGTAATAATATATAGTATACAAGTGGAAAACCAAAAAAATATGCTTTGAAGTATTTCTCTTCATCGCTCTCGACTGGTGACCCAAAAGGCTAGCGGCATTTCTACGTTGAATGTCAATGCTAATTCTTTGACTGAAAAACAAGCCCACGTGAAGAGTCCGCTAACCGTTTAGATACGTCTCTAATTAAGTAAGTACTTGTTTTAAAATCTGCCCACAGATCAGTGTAAGTCGGCATACTGACATTTGATAATGATGGATTAATTTGAAGCTTAGGATGGACAACATACTAAATAAGTTACATAACAATCTTATATCTACCTATTCATTACGATACCTACTTTCATTCAAATTATTTTACCATTCGCTCTTTATCAGATCGTGTAATGCAAGGGCTAATGCTCAGATTGATGCGAGGTTAAGGCAAATCGTTAGAGATCATCGTATTGATGGGCTTTTCGTGGAACATTAAAAGGTATTGAGAACGACCTGCTGTGGAAAGCACATCACGTGGTCTACTGCGATTAGCATTTGATCCTACTGTGTCTGAGCTCGTAGACACAGCGTTAATCAGTTGTCAGACATGTTTTAAACAACTGCTACCAACGCAATAACGCATGTTTACTATATTTTTTATATTGCAGACATGAACAAAACACAATCATGATTTAAAAAAAAACTTTTAAATATCGAATATAGATGTCATATAACAACGGAAAAATATCGAGCGTGAATTTCTGAAACTTCATTACCATCAATAAAAATATAGGGATCACATTACTAAGCCCAATTTACAGCTTTATAAGTACTTTTTCCAATAAAACAAAAAAGAAACGTTGATCACAATAAAACGCAACTTTCTTATCCCTTCTGACAGTAATCCTGTGAAAGCGGGGATACTTATCAAAAGTGATCAAGCGACCGTTCAGATATAACGATTCTATTCGATTATCGATTATACTCGATCAATTCAGGTCACGTTTACCTTATTTTGTACTAAGTTCATAGAGATTTACTGAGCTTACTTACTTATAAGTGTTGATTGGCCGAGGAGTGTCGTAGGCTTTTATCGTTATTAATACGTCGTTTACCTACTAAAATGTAAGTGGTGGTGAAATACTACACGAGTACAAAGTTAAGGGATCGATACTAGTAACAATGACTGTTTCAATACCTTTGTGTTACTAACACGTCACAGACTGATAATGTTATACTATCTTAATCTGTATGTGACCGATAAATGGTATGAGAAAATACGCGGCTAAGGTTTTACAATCAGAATAGATCGGATCTATTAATTTTATATACATAATAAACATTGTGGTTTTTTAGGGGAAGGCTTAGGTTCAACAGAAGATGTTTTCCAGCTGATGATGATGTTGACGTAATAATGTAAAACCATCTTAAAGAAAATAAACGCATAGCAAAAAAAAACAATTAAAGAATATACTAAAAGCATAAAATAACAATTTTAGTATTTTATATACCTAATTAATGATAAAAATTCATTTATCCTATACGATGCCAGAAAAGGCCTCGTGAAAATGCGACCCGTAGGTATATTAAATTACGAATATTGAAAAGTGAATCAGAATTATTTAAATGTTAAAAGCTTTAAAAGCTGTTAACGCTCCGTTAAATTAACATCATAGCGAGCAGACAACGAATTACGAAACGGTCGACTGGGATTTTTGACCACTGTATGAACAATTGCCATGTGGAAATACACAGTAAAAGTAAATCAATGGTGAGGGTTTCAACAAGTAAGGATTGGAAAGTGGCTAACTTGCACACCAGAATGGTTTGACAAGTAATGACCGAAGAGCGAGGTCAAGAGTGTTTGTAGCTAAATGCAATAGTTTTTTCGTTTGTTTATCTTTATATAGTTAATTCGTATATACGTGTGTTGACAGTGAACTCCTAAACTAGTATAGTAGGTAGTTGTATTATATAATGCATATATGTTATATATTGAATAATGTTCTCCTGGCTGAATTTCGGCCACGGCCGCCTATATAAGTATGCGCGCAAGTACCTACTCCCTACCCTCACTCTCATTGAATGGTATGGTATGCTCTTTATTTGATAATTTTTATGTATCATGGTTACAAACAAATGCCCTACAAAACCGTTTAACCAGTTTGACTGACTGATAGTCCGATAGACCGCTACGGTTGGAGAAAGATGAGGCATAGGACCAATGGCTTAACGTACAGTCTAAAGTACACAGGGATCTCGTACATGTGAAAATGGTCATCCATCATAAGTATGACCGCGGCGAGCGTGGCTTAACCTTGGAGATCTACTGATCTGCGCGGTAACCACGTAGCTACGAATCCCTCGCATATAAAATTACCTAAATCGTGTCAGTGCAGTTTTGATATTATTCTTACGAGAATGTGAAAAATATAAACATGGTGTACAAACCTTCCACGCACGTGTCTACAAGTAACTTTACTATTAGTTTTTTAACCTGTATCACGTTTATGAAATAAATTAAGTTAGTAATTGAAACAAGAAAATGTATAAATACAGTAAGAGCGGGCATGAATACATATGCACTGCTGAGTACGTAGGTACACGCCCTGGGATAGTTAGTTAAATATTCCCTGTGCGAAAAATAAAGAGAAATCCGACCAATCTAAGCAAGTCTGGCCACCGCAACTTTTTCCACAACCCTCTTCTAATTTGGTCATCCAACCATTATTGTAGCAACTTTCTCCTATCTGTTACAGGATTACACACAAATAGCGGTGGACAAGCTTGTTAAGGATAATGTTTATGCTGAAGTTGACGGTGTTTTATAATTGCATGTTCCGGGATACGCTTTTCGTAAGATAATAGATATTGCCGTGGTTGTATTACATGTTTTGTGCAACGTCAGCGAGATTAGGTACGTGACGATTAAGATGAAATTATGTAATTGGGGCTTCAACTATTATAGATGAAGAAAATCTTTTATAGATGGTGGTGGTAGTACAAAGTATATATATATATACATATATATAATGTCATGACTGTATTCCCCGAAGGGATAGGCAGAGGTGCACATGTAGAATACCTACATTTTGCCTGTTATGTAATAGGGGGCGAGCCTATTGTCACCAACCGGGCACAAATCCAGACTCCGTGCTGCTACTGAGTATTACCTAATAGAAAAATTCAGTAACACTTTTTCCCGAAAGAGGATTTTAACCAAAAAAAGTCTACATCCCAAAATTAAAATCCTGCATGAATACGTCATAACACCCGTCCAACCTTTTCATCAGATACTCCGATCAAACAAGGAAAGATAGGTTACGAAATATTCACGAACCGTTTCAAATTCACGGAGAGCGCGGTACTTTAATCAAACGAACACCAAAGTACACAGCCTTTACACAGAGAGTGGCTTTTTTCACTATCACCGGTGTGCAGGGACCGTCCGCGGCTTAGCCTCGATTGGTCCCGAGAGGATGACTTTGTCCCGTCTCTCAAATCTACTATGTAAATCTATAGATACAATTTTATTCACTGGAAATACTGAAAGCGAGTTCTCGGAATTAAAACGTTTAGTAGTTTGTATCGTGTCCGACGGTGTTAGTGCACTCTATGTATTTTGGCAAAATTCGAAGAAATGTAGTCCTTTCGTGTTTTTAAAGTTCTGATTTTATTCGATTAGTGAATGAATGAGTAGAGGTATAATTAGAGCCGATTACAATATAACTGAGTAGGTAATTAAGTGACGAAAATCTTTTATACCATCCTCCATCATCCTTTTATACCATCATATACATTTTATAAATGGTAAGTGAAACAAGAACCCTCTCACTTATAAACGATGCTAAAATGTAATTCAAGTTAACCACTTAAGTCTATTGACATCTCTATTCTTTGAAATACAAAGCACAGTGACAGGTATAATTTAATCAATTGTTCAACACTGATAATTTTTGCGCTAAAACGTTGTTACGTTCAAAATATCTATGTTTATCCGTAATATCTTTCATGAAATAATAAACCCTCCTACTAAGCGATGATAAAATGTGTTTAAAGAAATTTCTTAATTATAGACTTAATGTCAATAGTGACATCTCAATTTTCGACATGCAAGCGACAGTGAAAGGTATAATTTAATCAATAGTTCAACGCTGTCATTTTTCACAAGTAACAGTCAATGTTTAAAGTTACTGTAAAGGTATCGACATAATATCGTGCTGGTTTGTTCTCTCCACACACGTTCAGGAGTTTGACGTCACGTAAATTGTGGTCGTCACCCATTTATCACTTCGTCTGCTTCGCAATAAATCGTCTTACCGTTAACAAGGTGTCATCTTTACGCAAACTTGCCTTCCTCGCACGTACGCTTTGACTGCAATATGGTACTGGATGGTCGTTATTGTGGCGGAACTATACGCTGCATATAAACACCTCGTGTGGATATAAACGTGTTTTATTTCAATAATAATGATTACTACTGCAACTAGTTGGCACACCTGTACCTATGATTTCACACATTGGAATTAGTTATTTAGAAAACTGTAACGTCCTTGCAAGCGCAATTAATGTGCGTGCAATATCAAGACGTAAGTTTGTCTGATAAAAGTTGAAGATTTTATAAGTTTTAAATTGATTAAGGGAAACTTGAAGCAGGACTCGAACCCGCGACAGTCGCCGTATCGTGGCGCCACGGTACGGCGACTGTCGCGGGTTCGAGTCCGGCTCGTGTCCATCATTTTTCAAGTTTCCGTTAATTAATTTAAAATTTAAGCCTAGCATGGTAACATGCATAAAAAATACAAAAAGTCATTTTCTAAGTTGTTATTCACAAAATTTATATAAATATGTCAATGGTAATCACGGCAAAAGCTTCAAAAAAAAATACATGCTTTCCCGATATCCAGGGTTTAACCTACTGCCACCATAGAAAGACGGGCGCATATCAGTGCGCTAATCGGGTCAACGAATTCATCAGTGTGTAATCCCAATCACGAGCGGACCATGTCTATTTGGGAGATTACGTCACTACGATGAACAGCAGCATTCATCTATTGACTGTCGTGTGGTTACTAGCAGAAAATAAGTACTAGTACACACTAAACAAAGATTATTTTATAGGTAAAACATTTTTAGTAATAATTTTTTGCCTACTCTTCGTCAAGTAGGTTCTCGGGCTTTCATTTTTGATATTTAACAAATATAAAAACAAGATTGGTGCATACAAACAGCCTTCATGAGTTATTTATTTAACGTACGGCTTACCCTAGGCGACTGACACTGTAGGCTCACTAGCTTCACCACAATTCCACCGCAAGCCTATATTTTATGATACACAATCAGCTGATTGGCTTGCCAACAAAATAGAAGAAGCATTATTGTTACTCTCACACAGAAGTCAAAGAAAACTAAAAATGTGTCAAGCCTCTTCCTTAAAAGCAACTAATTATTTAGCGATTTAACAGTAATAAAGCAAGCAAACTTCACGAAAAACTAACACCAACTTGAAACTCCGCAACAAACAAAACTATTGTTATTTAGTACGTACTTGATTACAGAAATTGTTGAATGCGCGGGATAAGGCAGCTGCCACAAATAAGTTAAACTATAATTAAGCCCAAGTTACAACGTGCACTGTTTAGATAAATTAGAGACCCTTTTCTAAAATGTCAGCGTTGGTCATTAAGTCGAGGCCTTGAAAAGGGTTGACCACTCGCACTCAACGCTCTTGCGTATCAAACGTTGATTAACTCACACGCCATTAGGTGAAAGAATATAGCTTTTATGTTGTTTTAACTGATTAGACGTTATAAGTGAGGATTCATATTTTAGTTCACCTATGTGGTATCATTATGAGACACACGAGATTTTTTTACTTTACGTATTTTAATATCAACCCAGTGCTAAAGTTACTTTATACTCATAGCTAGTTGATTAAGCTATAAGGTTAATCAACTTATGGAAGTTTCAACTTAATGAGGCATAGTACGATCCAGGTTACTACTAGATCAATGTTAGTTATTTTAGGCTACCAAATTAATGAGCCAATAAAAATAGCTTTAACAAAACATTGGACATAATAATTATATTACGGTAATTGGCTTTCATAAAGTCTGATCTACCCTTTGACCAACCCACACAATAATTATATTTTCTTACAACAACGTGCCAATCAAGTTATTCGATTTTGTAATCCGTGAAATATTTTCTCCTTTTCATTAAGGAAATGCTAGTATAGTTAGCTATATTTTCCCGTATTTCCACTGTCTTAAGGCTTGGGTTAAGACAGAATAGGTATAAAGCCGCTGTCGGCTTGCTTTCGTCTGTGAGGCAACAGAAACGTGAGCGAATTGCCAAATAATGTACGTTTATTATCAGAAAACAAAACTGAATAGCGTAATTTTCTATACAGAATCTTGTTACATAAAATATTTGTTATGATCTGTATTAATCTGGGGAAAACGTGGGGAGGAACAACAAATATTATGAACTGTTTGATATAATATTTTACCCTTCATTATTTCGGGTTCCTTTTTAATTCAACGTCAGCTTTCTATTTAGTTTGTTACAGCTTGTCTGGCACACTATACAGTGTGTTAACAAAATCCTGTCCGATCAAAAAGGAGGTTGTTCTGTATTCGACTATGAACAACTTTTATTATGGGTCTTACCTTGTTACCTTGAAGTCGAGATTTTTTTTTGTCAGGTACCTACTAAGTAATAGACGATTGCTCCGGCTATTATCCTATGTAGGGATCTGGTATCTCAGCACTCACACTTTTTATCTTAAAACAAGTCATCCACTGCAATATTTAATTCTTCTCTCTACGTCCATTCGCCGTTATAATCATCACGCCTTCAGATGCATTAATTTCATCCCTACATTCATAGAATATCTACAAAACGATCGGCAACCGACTATTTAGTCGTGTAACGATAGTCTCACGATCCATCGTCAACGTCAAACTGTCCGCTAAACTTGTTCGGGTTTTCAGATGAAACATTGTTTCCAACTGCAGATTTAACGGTAACTTTGAATGAATAACTTATCGTTAATTAGGTCTAGTTATTGTATAAGGATTAACAACTGCTATTAACTTTGCATACAACGTTGGAACATTATTTATTTACCTTTGGAGCACACGTATGGCCATAATATTAGTCAATTAATTTTAAATGAGAAAACTATTCTATTCTCCTATATTAAACATGTTTAATGCAAAAGAAAATAACATAACCAAAGAAATTTAGTCTTAGTTAACCGTGGTCATTCATTGTAGCGTTTTAAAGGGGGAGGTCTTTGTTCAACAGTGGACGTCTTCCGGCTGATGATGGTCTGACATTTGAGTCTTAATTTAGCTTTCTAAAGAGGTAAGGGTTTAGGTGCTATGAGTTTGCATTGCAGATCATGTTCTACCGTGGAAGCGAGACGCCGCACTACACTGTACGAAGCAACCCCGCAGAAGCACGAATAGTTAACAAGCGAAAGTTATGCAATCAGCCTAAAAAAGGTTTAAAGCAGTATATATTGTAACTCAACATAAAATTTTAATTTATTCCTTTGATAGGCAAGAACTTGTACATCACGCCTTAATTCCCAGATCCACAATTTTTCATAAACACCAACAAAATTGCTTGTATTAAACAAGCAACGTAATTTATACTACAAACTAGCAATTTATAGCTTCAAAGAATAAACTGGAAGCCAGTGGAAATTAGACGGGGTAATCTCAACCTAGCTGGTTACCTTGAAGTATGAATGAGACAAGCTTTAGTTACAGAGATATTAGCGACACCTTTATGCGTATTGTATAGTATGAGAAACGGAGAAGACTTACCTTACAATTTTATTAATACCTCTCTCTAGAATTTTTTTCTGTATCGTGGGCGCGGTTCACAAACAATAATTAACACATACATCAACACCCAGACATAACAAACATCTGCGGATCACACATTTTTTTGTGTCGGTGGGATTAAACCCGCAACTTTAGCGCAGCAGAGATGTCTTTTAAGACTGAAATATGTGTCTTTGTAAGTAAATTTATTAGTCATCGATACATCGTCTCATTCATACTTCTGATACGCAACTTCTCCGTAATCCTTCATAGACCACGCTGGTTCGCAGCGTCATAAAAGTTGGTCTGCGTTCAACTTTCGATTCAAAAAGTATCTGTGTTATGTTGGAATATAATTAAACTTCTGTTTAATAAAGGTTCCGATGACGACAGCTTTGAAACACGCAAATGTTATGATTATATTGGCCTACTCGTATATGGAATATAAGTGTGATGTTTATCGATAGATATATTATCACTGATGCTCAACCTTCACAATCATTGACATGTTGGTCAAATAATCTTTGCTTATGCCTCGTTGGTCTAGTGAACGCTAAGCGCGACAGCTAAATATGAGTTCCTGTGTTCAGATCCCGAGTCAGGAAAAGTGTTACTGAGTTTTTCCATTCGGTAATTCTGAATAGCAGCACGGAATCTAGATTTGTGCCCAATAAGCAATAAGCTCGCCCCCTATTACATTTGAACCTATAACATATCAGGCGAAATGTGGGTGTACTATGTGTGCACCTCTGTTTACACTTTTGAGGAATACAGGCGGGATGTTATATGTTGTATGTATCAGCTGGTTACATATGAGGTCATAAGTATCCTAAAACAGATTATTGAAGTATACTCAGTAAGATATTTCAAAGTTCAGTCCATTCGTAGTAAATATTTTAGCCGCGAGTAAAGGCTAAAGGTGGTTCTAGTTATTCTGGCTCTCACTCCTTGTTGTCGAGGATGCGGCACTAAAGTTGTGGAGACAAAGTATGTGGGACTAGCTGTAAGCATTAACTTTACCGAGAAAGATACTTCTTTTAATGCCGTTCGCCTAAACTTTAAGTCAACTCGACGTTTAAGCGTAGTTTAAGTATTCTGAGCTAGTTTAAAACAACATAACAAAATGTTATTGCACAGTTACTTACAACTTGCTGAATAAGTTCACTTGTTTGCATTTAAACTTAAACTATTTCATTATTTGAATAAGGTTGCAAGTTCAAATGCAGGAAAAATGAACTTGATTTTGCAAAGTAAAATTTACAAACCATAAGTGCTAACTAATTACGCAAATAAATAAATAGCATTGAGTTCGTCCCTATTGCATGGAATTAACTCGCCAAAGAAAATAATTACTGTCTACAAATATCCAGAAATTTGCATACCTCTGCCTATTCTTTGAGCAAAACAGGCGTTATAGTATACAAAACAGGCAGCCGGTGATGTATGCGCGCGTTAAATCTTTTTTGAATAAAAATCCTCTTTACACAATTTGCAAATTTTTCCTTTATCATTCTAAGTTTAAACATTTTTACGGGCGATTCTAAGCACGAAAACTGTTTGCTGTGGTCTATGGGAACCACCCACCCATTTGAATCACATTTATAATGATATTCTCTTACCGCAAGGCTTTTACCATCATGGTATATTAAACCAATAGCAAGTAAAATAAATATAATATTACTTTGAGTTCAATTCAATTACGAAAATCTACATTCGAACCGCTAAATAAAAAAAAACTGTGGTAAAGCACACACTCGAATTGATTGTAAGCCTAATGGCTGTTACAACGGCTATAGAATTCATACAAAACTCTAAAAGGGAATGAAATCGCTCGTCAATTAGCGCATCGGCCGCCATGTTGGGATCAGGGGTGCCAACAATCCGAATTTGGCGGGAGCAAAGTTCGAAACAGCCGCATTTCGAGGCTAAGGCGTTTAAAGCTGCAATTCTGTGGCTGAACCGCAATTCTATGGGTTAAGGCTGCAAAGCTCTGCAGTGCTTTACTGTGCTACTATTGCACTTGGATTGGACCATTTATATGTAACATTAAAGTTATTATGCAGTAGATCTTTAAATCCTGTATTGTTGTGTAATGTGAATTGGCGGGATGCATTTAGCTTATAGTTCGTTCCGCTCACGTAAAGCGAAACAAGAAGATAGATGGATATTAAAGTTCTTGTTGCGCGTTTTATGTGTTTCTGGATTTATGTTGGTGCAAGCGCATGAGTTAGTGGATTCTTTTAACATAACTTTGAAATTGTGTTTTTGCATTTAATTTAATTAAAACTTGGGTTTGTGATTAAACCTGTGGGATTATTAAACTTTGATGATGTACGGCTAGTGCCTTGTCTTCGGCGGTGGCGTTTGGACTGCAAAATATGTTGAGTGGCCAGTTTGTATGACTGTTTATAAAGGTTGAAATCTTATGTCTGTTAGGAAAGGGTAGATGTGTCTCTTTGCAAAAAGTCCTCATATCTCACTGGTGTTACATATCCGTGCCTCAGGCATCACTTTTGTGGGCAAACTTGTACCCTGATATATTCTAGTTATTTTGCTATCCAAAGTAATATAAAATTATGCAAAGTATATCGTCATATCAAACTATGCTTATATTAAAACCTTATCGTACATTATATTACCCTATTATTTCAAAATGATCTACAACAATTCCCTTCTAAACCTAACGAAATAGTTTATACGCTCATAACGCAAATTCCCTTCACTATTTATCTTTTCTTTTCACTTGTCCTTTCGCAAAAATGAGAATTTATTGCTTGTGTAAGCGGAGCGTCTTGGCTGACCACTAATGAAATGTTATATAGCTTCCAAGCTGAGCTCAGAAAGACTGTGATATTTTTTGCGTACAAACTTTGCAGTCACCGTCAGCGAAGACGTATTCTTTGTTTTTATTTTGTCCTAGTACTTTTAATTTTATTGTTGAAGAAAAAATGTTTCTTAAATTAATGCAGCAAAAATAAGAAATAAAATATTATTATAATTAATTCATTAACCAATATACATAGGTACCTACAATACGCACATTTCAAAAAAATATTTTCATTTTCTATCGTATCTTGAGTAGCCGCGTTCATCTAATGGATATACCGTTAAATACATTTTTTTTTCTCCTAAACAAAGGGTGCTTGTAATCCCGGATAAGCTGTGGAAGACGGAAATACAAAGAACTGTAAGTATTAATAGGAATTATTGGTTTTGTATAATAAGCTTAGAGCAGTAATCCTAAGCGATTACGTAAACATTTATTTCGTAAATATATATACAGCCTTTTTCCATAAAAAATTACTAACGTCAGCACAGAAGTATGCCAGGATCGTAGCAAATGGAAATCCGTGGTCTCTGCCTACCCCTCAGGGAAACAGGCGTGACTTTATGTATGTATGTATGTATGTCAGCACATTTTCTGAGAATTGTTTAATACCTTCAACGCGTCTAAGTAAATTAAATATGAAAATTGCTCATTTCATTCCAGGGGTAGAAACTATCTCGATATAGAATTTTATTAAGACTGGGTCATAATAGATGAGCGGATGACCGAAGATCGAACTCAGTGGCGTGCCATAATTATGAGAGGCCTATGTCCAGCAGTGGACTGGACTAGGTTGATGATGATGGATTAGTGATCTTGACATAATACAGTATTACCACTTATTAATTGGGAAGGATTTCTGATTTCTTTTTAATATATTTTTTGGGGTTTACTTTTGAAGTCCTTTTCCAATAAGTATGTAATTCATAATAACACTCACTACAATGTTTTTTAAGTAATTATAATATATTATGAACAAGTAACATACCATACGCTTAGAATAAACTTTCAACATCCCATGCGTTAAAAATAACTTCAATATGAATAATAGTCACTCAGAATATTTATTAGGTTTTATAATTCGTCACCAACTTTGTAGAGCATCAACAGCGCTCACTCGCGTCCAATCATGGATGTAATATACGAAGTAGATGTGGTAAGTGAACACATCTCAGACATTTGACCACTAAGTGAATCCCGTACGTTTAACCCCATTTTGTGCTTTTACCCTGTAAGTCAGTAGGTTAATCCGACATTGTGTCGGGCGAAATTCGTATATCCATGTAAAGACAATTAAGGTCTTTATTATTAATTTCTTGTTACAAATTAATGCTTCAGTTAGCAACAGGCAATGATATTCCAAAAAAGTACGGATATGTTACTAGCGCGCTCATTTGAAGACTCATAACGGGGACAATTTTACTCTTGAGTAGTACAATAATTGTGGTCCGATTTCACGTAAGTCTAGTATAGTTTGGACTCAGAGTTCGGAATACTTTTCTCGTTTATTTCGTTAGCCTATTACGTATCTATACTTTTTAATATATCATAGGCAACAGATAAATTTGAACATCTGTCTATAGGTACTATTATAATATTAAGATTTTCGGTCTACTCGATTTATTTTTTCAAAACCATTTTTTTTTAATTTTGTTTTATTCTTGTGTTTTTAACAGAAGAATAAACATCATAGCACTTATTTTTTAAATCAAGGCTTCACAAACCAAAAGCTCATTACTTGCACAACTTGTTTGGAATCATTAAAATTTATACGTTCTACGACTTCACTTAATGAAAATACGAAAAAGTTGTATTCGTATTCGCTAGAACATTTAAAGTAGGGACTCCTTAAGGTTTGTTTTGTAACGAAAAGAAAATGTAATGTGCCAAGTTTATTGTTTGTACAAGGTAGAGTATGTTGTGATAATAGAATGAATAAAGCTTAGTGGTCACTATTCGAGCATTTTTGTATACCTTCACATTTTATTCTATCTTTATGTGTATTATATCATGGTAGTTAGCAAGCCATTGACGTTTATGGGCCGCTCCTAATGGTTTTGTGTGACCGCATGCCTTGCTTTGTGCGCACGGCGCAAGGCATTTCAGTAGAATTTGTTTGTAGCCGACTCATGTTTTGGCTCAAACCAAACTAAGAAATTGGATTTGGTATCAGCCTGTGTAACACGTAGAATGGATGGATGGATTACTTTATTTATTAGTTTGAGTGAAAGTATGATTTACTGTAACCATGCTGTTATTATGTTAAATACTTATTCGAATCTCCAATAAAAGCGGTAAATGTGACAAACCGTTTCTATAAATAAATTCAATTGTAAGTGAGATAATCAAATGATCATCATATTGGCAGATATTTAATCTACCATAGCGATGAGTATATAACATATTCTAGGCTTAGGTATATATGCATAGAGTTGTATATTTTGTTCCATATAAAACACGCCGCATTCGGTAACGTACCTGTCTCTCAACGCAATCTAAAAAGCTTTTCACAGCATAGTGCACCGCAAAAGCAGTTTTACAATTTAATTTCTCACGTGACAATTTTGTCCGCGTATTAACTAGGGCTGGTACATCGAACGGCAGAGAGTGCTCTGCGGACTAATCCTCACCAACTCTATTTCGGTAATCTCGCCTCCTGGCGCGACTTAGTCGAATCTTGTTTGAGATGCTGTATAAGGCGGTGTGGCAACCCTAATCCTTCTAAGCTACTCTTTTGATGATATCGTTAATCATTGCGTGTGTTCGCAGTTTGGATTCATGCCATTTGTTTACAGTTTATTCTTGATTTTAGTAGGGATAATAAGTTTGCGGATTGTGGATATTTTCTACTAATTATTTTATGCTTATATTAAAAACGTATTAGTAAAAACAAGATGAGCTATAGTTTACAGAATAATTCGTATAATTTTTAGATTATTTAATTAACAAAAAAAATTGCTTTGACTCTGAGACTGGTATATGCAAGTGTCAAGAATCACAATACCCATATTTATTTTTTGTGTTACGCCTACTGAACTATTGTGATCCTTATTGTATTCCATGCAAGGTTCTTTATTGATTTCAAAATGGTCGATTTATAGTTCGATTCGTTCGATACACTTTGTCTTTATATTTGGATGCCACAACGCATCTAACTTATCAAGTTACCATGCAGCATGTAAGACTATGCTTTGCCAATCTTTCCGCTTCATTTATCCGTAGTTTATGATCACAGCTTCCCTTGCCTACGCTGCTCCATGCATGCCTTAAACTATGACGTCACTTATCATTTATGTAGGTTACTTATTTTATTATTCTTTTATATGTTCAGTATTCAGTTATATAGTATTTTTTATTTTTCCCAAATCCATGAATTATTATTTTGCTAGTGCGTTTTTTAATGACGCATACATAAATGTCTAAACCTTAAAAGAGAACATGACCCCTAAGTTTGTTTTGGCTAAGTTAATTTCTTATTCCCAGATACCTAGGTGACCTAGGTCTCCGACCCAATAGGGAGGTGCTATATACATGTTTATAAAAAAATGTCACGTAGAAAATATTGGCAGGACTAAAATTTTCAGTAATATTGTTAGTATAAACCTCTATGGTACGACAAAGGTCGTGGGTTAAAGACCCCCTCGTGTCCATCATTTTTCTTTCCTTTATCAATTTAAATAAACCTTTAAATTCTAAGCTTTAAAAATATAGAACAAGTATTTCTCTCAGTCCAATTCCCAGTCCAGAATGTGTCGACGCGTAAACAAACTGTTTCACGATCATAGGCTCAAACCTCGCCTCAAAGTTTTCTGTTTGTCCACATAAATAATTCAAAGGCATCACAATGCAATCGGATATCGCTGCAGGTTCATATTTCACGACACACTGCCGCGCGGAGTAATTAATGTAGGAGAGAACAACGGCTGGCCGCGTGGGTTTGGCACAAGCTCTGCTGCTAGCCCGATCTCAGTCGCATCTAGCATAAACATTGATTTACGGCACTTTATTATTTCTAACAAAGACTCGGTTTGAAAGGTTTTTTAATATTAGAAGTGTATTAGACATGTATTCAATTTACTTGTAAGACGGTGGCTGGCAATCCTGGCCATTTATTGGGTCTTGCTAAAAGACAGGTAAAGCAGATGCAATTCTTCTACAAGTGAACTGTAGTACCTACACCCACATTTCGCCTGTTATAGGTCTCAATGTAATAAGGGGGCGAGCCTATTGCCATCAACTAGGCACATATCCAGACACGGTGTGCCACTGAGAATTACAATAACACATTGCCCGACCCGGGATTCGAACCCAGGACCTCGTGTTCAGCAGTCACGCTTAGCAAGTACCATACGAGGCAGTCTATAATAAAACAAAGCTATACCATATACCTACATAATAATACCATAGTATCACTGACTAAACTACGGCTCGGAACTAATAGCCCAATATTTTGTGTTAGCGCATGTCACGCTAATATTTCGCGCGGCTTTCTTCCTCCGAAATAATGTTTCGCATTAGCGGTAGTTACAGTGATTAAATGACTAGCCGGCGAGGGGAAGTAATAATGTATAGCAAACACAACACCGATTGTAATGGATATAGTTTATGTTGATGTTGGACGTATTTGGTGCGTGAAGAAAAAAATTGGATGAAGTAATTTATCAAACAATGTTACAGTAGTTAAATATTTATGGTATTTCTGATTTTAGGTACTTTGGCTAGGCTATTAAAGACACTAACTTCTTAGTTTTTCGCTTTGTGGTAATTGTATTTATCTTGAAAAAAGAGGCTTATATCCAGCAGTGTGTCTATTCAGGGTCGTAATAATTATTGTAAATGGAGTTTACCTGTAGGTAGTATAGTAGTCCTCAAATCCTTTAATCGTCCATAGTACCTACCTACCTAATGAGTACATTTATGAGCCTATCAGATTTTTTAATAAGTCTGAAGTGGCTTATCACTAAGAAGCTTTGTAAGACCACTTTATATAAATACATCCATTCAACGCTAGCTTAGCATTACACATGGAACATTCGGAGACAACATGTGTAGGAAAGCGTTAAAGGAGTTCCGAAGTTGGTCGAGCTAAGTTGTACAACACGATTGTCTTGTTCGACACTTGTCGTCTTGTTATGACGAATTTCCGTGGGAGGGTTAATACTTGGGGATTATGGAAGTTATGTTATAAGGGAACGCTAATATGTCTTCAGTTTCATGTTTATTTGTTTAAACGGCTTTTTGTGGGCGTGGCTTAACCCTGTGGCTGAAGACTGTATAATGTAAATAAATCATTTGGAAGAGTTACCATTTTATAAATGTTCTTTGTTATATGGAACGGCCAGAAGAATTAGCTTTTACCTACATTAAATGCCTTTTAATTACTTATGCAAATATACAGACATGCGCTTACCAACCGTAGCGTGTACGAGAGAATTAGAATGAATAAGGATTTTAAATTCATGACTGTGTTTTCATAAACAAGTACGCCAGTAAAATATTTTTTATGCAGTGTTTTATGGCACAAATATTATTGCTACCTCTGCCCCGTTATCGGATAGTAATATTTTTTCGCCCCTTATAAATCAGTGTATCTTGTATGAGCTACTTATCGTGGAAAGCGCGAGATGTATTGTCCCGAGGGTGATATATATGTTGCCAGGCTTGTGACTTGTGCCTCAGGGGACGACCGCCCTTAAATCTACACGGAACTGTATATATTAAGTTTTGAAAATATAAGGGAGCTGCAATATTTGCGGTTCTTGTATTTTATTTGCTTATTGAACGGAACGTGGTTATTTATTTTGAATGTTTCGGTCGTTGAACTCATATTAAATCAGTCCCTTTTAAAATAGGAGATGTTTCAATGCTTTGTGGACTGCTTAATAGACTGATACATTTTTAAATTTTACGCAAAGAATAATCAGAAAACTTTAAGGAATAACATTTATTACTCTTTGAAATACTTTCTTTATCGGTCACTCGGGTGAAATTTTATGAATTTTTAATAAAGTACTGGACATTATCACTGTTCTGAACTTATAATATTTAGGGGATACGGGGAAGAGTTGGAAGTTTTGGAGTCAGGTGGCTTAGGTAGTTACATTTGAAGGTAGAAGATTTGTAATAACGTTATATTATTATGAGGTAGGCTCGTTTGGGTGTCACCATTTACTAAGGCGTTACATAAAGGAGATAAGAAGTATTATCTCCTAATAATGGGATGGCAAATCTTACTCATCAGTTCCAAAATGTCTCCCACAAAATATTATAGTCTGGCATTTATTTTTATTTCTTTCTGTAGACACCTACTACCTTAACGCTTCATCGCCTTTTGTTTCAGCAGATATCATTTCGCATATTGGACACATAATATTTGAGTGACCTACGGGATTTGTCTCGAGTGACATCCCTATATTGACGACATAAAAATAAACGAAAAAATTCTTACATTCTCTGCTTTAACAGAGTTCTATTATATAGAGAAGAAGATACCAGACAATAATAATAATAATAACAACCTATAACTGACCTACAGTTTAAAAATAATGTTAAATAACAATCAACCTTAGATATGCTAGCCATCATTCGTTAATTGTGGCGTTCTAAGAGAGAGACCTTTGTTAAACTGTGGACGTCTTTCTGCTGATGATGATAATGATTCTACCCATTTGTAGGTATTTTTAGGGGATACAAAAAAATCAAAAAGTGATATTTTGTATTTTGCTACGAATTTCTCCTCATTACACAAAAACAAGAAAGAGACAGTTCGTGCGCCTACTTTACATAAGAGCACGTACAACTTTGTTTTGTACCGTTTGACCTATGTCCGCAATAAATTATAAAGTCCGGTGATATATATGTGTTTCATTGGAGTGCGGGCGATCACCGGCCATGACTACAGTGCCCATATAGTTATAAATTACGTCACCCTAGAGGGCCTTCTGCCAAGTATTTCCGTAACATGTCCTATGCCCCGTGGGGTCACGATTTATGTCAACAGAAAAACTAGTGGTCCCATCTATGTAGATTGGGGAGCAAAATCTATCACTACCGCCGAGATGGTAAAGATTTTTGCTTATATGCCAGGTATATAACGGTGCGTTGAATACCAATCAAGTGATCAACCGTGATGTTTAATGATAATATTATAGTTATAGCTTTAAGCGCTACCCAAAAGGTACATTCAAAATCAGTAAAAGCCCTTGTTTTTGAATTTTAGCTCTTACAGTTATACATACCTAGATTAAAGATAGTTCCTGATCAAATATTTAAATAACTAACTACTGTCCGCTCGTAACTTCGTCTGAGACTGGACCTAAAAATCGTGTCTAAAGCATAATAAAAATAAACGACAAGCAAGTACTACTATGTAAATAGAGATATTCTACGATATAAAGCGCACAACTTTACGCAAAAAGTCCAAAACCAACAACAAATACTTACAGACGTTAAATATAATTGACATTAACACAGTACTGCTCGCTAGTTGAGTGTAGACCCACGATGTGAAACATTGCAGTCAATGCATTTCTTGAAGCGAGGGATTTAAAATGTTAGCTTTAAAGACCGTGGAGCAGCCATTAACAAGAAGTAAGTTCGCTGGAGTAATCGATTTCTCTCAATTGACTTCAGCGAAATTAAGCACTGGTACCATTTAGTTGAATAGTCTATTAGTTAGGTTGGTCACGGTACATCGAAAAGCATTTAACTGGTTTCACTTGAATACAAAAATATATAGTGCCGTGGCTGAAGAGATTAAGAATACAATTCTTTTGTCGTCAGTACAGCGAAACTTAACGAGTTGGCAATTCTTGTATGGGTCCTATAAATGGCAATAGGCTAGACCTATTACATGGGATATGTATAATAATAGGCCAAGTGTTGATAGAGGGATGTACTCCAGATGAAGTTGAACTTCTTTGCCTACCTTAACAGGAACTATAGGTTTTTATCGCGGTTTTTTTAATTGTTTTTTGGTCCCGACGTTTCGAATCCTATACAGCATTCATGGTCACGGGCAAGCAAACTCATCCAAAGAAAATCTATTCCTTCCTAGGATGATACGCGAGGCTATTGAAATTAAAAAACACCCTAATTTCAATAGAGAAGATGGCTGGGACATACCACCTGCTTGGAATCCTATCATAGAATCTATTAAAGTTAATTCCAAGCGCAAAATTGCAAGCTTTATTTTTAGTAAACATGGCGATGCATTGACGAATTATATAGATAATAATCATATTTTCCAGACATATACCATTTTTTATCCACCATTTTAGTCACATTTGAGAAAAGGATCAACTAGATACTATATTGTAATAGACACGTCTACACAATGTTCTTTATTGTCGTTACACACGAGCGGGCCAGAGAAGTGCAGAGGAAAGGTGTGGAACTATTGTGTTTGCCGAACTTGGCACACGGTCGGATTGGTGCAGCAGTGTTGGTTATTAGTGCACGTGAGAGCTGCGCTACCACTTGTGCACTAGGCCCACTGGCACCTACAAATTAAACCTTCAATTGGTTACTTTATTTTCAGTACCAAAAGAATTAGTCTAGAGATATTATTTCCTTCTAGGTAGGTATATATAGTGGAAAGGCTTATGGGTGGGTTATAAGAATAGAGCGTCCATCAGTTATGATACTTTACTGCAGAAGGCAGCCGGGTTGGGTATACTCACTAAGTCACTACCATAATTGTTGGTTGGTCCATTTATAAGTCTTGATGCCATGACATAATAAGCTCACGACGATACACGAGGGTATACATTTTTTAAATTGAAAGTACCTGAGAGATACTAAGATACCTGACGTCACCCTTAAGAGGTAAATACTAAAAGGGAACTTGAAATTCGAGCAGTGACACGATGGCTCAGTTGGCAGAGCTGTGCCACAATACGGCGGAAGTCGCAAGTTCGAGTCCCGATCCCTCTATCAATTTAGAATAGAATGTATTGTTGTTCCATAGAATTAAAAGTTTAGATAAATTTGAAAATATGTTCATCCTCAGGTGACTTACAACAAATAATTTGTATTTAAATGCATATTTTATATGTATATACATGAGATATTTCGGATTTAAATATTAAAAGGAAAGTTGGAAGTACCAAGTTTTTAATTATAAAGGGTTCCCATAAAATGAACGCCGGCAACGAATAAACATACACAGAAGTGCTGACGGGTATACAACTTTGCTATTAAATGAATTATTCATTTTGATATTTTGTTGTTACATTGAATGGGCTGACTAAAAGTAAGCAAGTCCTTCATTGCGACGTTCGGAATACTAGATTTTTATCATTTGTGCATCGGAAAAGAATTAAACCAGTTACAAATAGTCTGAGCTCGGTTCAATCGAACACTAAAACGTAATGAAATAAGTTTGTAGAAGCTTACAACTTTGTTTTCTTGTACTAAGTCGTTTACCCCACTTGGTAAGTACCTAGTTGCAATTGTAAGAAGAGAGAATTCAGGGCTTTTTAATTTTTTTTATTTCTATTTGCTGGCCTACAAAACGGTGTTTTTCAGGCAGTGAGGCAAAGAATTGCCTTAGATTCTACATTCATTGGTTAGTTTTTCGTCATGAGTGTACAGAACCAAAAGCTATTAGACATGAAAAAGATCGTTAACTGTGACTAAAAAGACGCAGAATATTATTCAGAAACCATTTGAAACTAGAACAAACATACCAGTGGGACCAATAACGTCAAAAGGTTGTCTTCAAACTTATGTATATTAAATTCTAAAGTTTGTAACACGATCCATGGATGTTTCTGAATAATGTATTACTTATAAATAAACTTAAAAGTTGGCAAATGAAAGTAAAGAAGATAAATCTAATTATTATTTTTATTATAGATATTTTTACTCCCATATTCATAAAAAAACGTAAATGTAAAATTATTCCCAACACTCTTGTTTGCTTGTCAAAGAATAGAGATGTCAATTGATTTAAGAATCGATAAAGTAAATACACTCATATTTTCATCGTTTGTTTTTATTCAGTATGTTGATGTGTCTGGTAAGAATAATAAGAACAGTTACAGAATAATATGGTCGACTTGATACAACCATACGTTTTACCATATATTTCAAGTGATAACGTTACCACTCTCTTTGAAAAAAAAAAACTAATATTTTTTGGAGTACATAATTATGAAGGTACAAAGGGACAAAATACACGGCTTTCTACCGACTTCCATACACATATAAATTTAGTACCTAGTTCCAGAAACTGGAATACTAAGAAGCATTTTTTGCGGCTTCCCTTATAAAATATTTACTCTTCGCATCTATTAAGTAGCCGTAGTCGTGTACATTGATGCGTGTGTAACATGCTCCAGCTTATTCCTCTAAATTCTCCACAAGTTGCCGACGTTCTAAAGAAGTGAGCGCGAACAAATCCTTTTCTCCAATTTTATCGTGTACTCGATCTAGTTGCGTCCGTGTGTGCTCCGCGTCATGTGGCTTTGTAAGGAAGACGTGACTAACTGGACTATCCGAGGATTTTGTTGAGATCTCTTATTCAGGTGTTTCCACCTGCCACGTAATACTCGGTTTAAGGTGTGTGTACCCTTTGTTTGTGGGATATAGAAACTAATAGAATACAGTGGTTTGATACTTAGTCTGATTTTGTTCTTAGATGTCTTATACGTCGTGTGAACTTTTGGGCTTTGTGTGGGGATTTGGTGAATTAAACGAGAATTAATTAAGAAATTGCCTTCGTAGTTCATCATGAATTGATTTGATGAACTATTCATCTAGTCAGTTTAATATTTATAATATTATTTACGATTAATGGTACAGGGAAAGTAAGGAAACGTAAGCGTCAATTTCATCATCATCATCATCAGCCGGGAGACGTCCACTGTTGAACAAAGGCCTCCCCCTTAGAACGCCACAATAAACGACAGCTTGCCAATTTCATCCACTGGTTGCCAGCAATTCTTTAAGTCTCCTAAAAAACAAATCTTTGGTACAAAAATAGCGGTGTTCTTATTTTTGCTAATGGTGTATGTATGTATGTATGTGGGGCATCTAAATAGCTTTTATACAATAGGTATATTTCTTTATCGAAGGACCTATTTCATTCAGTTGTTACCCAGAAAAATACATCATCGCAAGAGACACGAATACGAAAAACGAATAAATAATACATGGAATCATAATATCACTCATTTGATTAAACATTCCTTTCATAACTTAAACATCCCAAACGAGAAATTAATAATTCACCATTCAAGTTTTATTTTTGTCTTATCAACATTTTTTCTACTGGAAGAATTTATTTTCGCGTTGAAAAGTCAAAGGAAACCTCCTTGGGGACCGGTAAGACGGATGACCCATCGCACGTTTAGCTTCTTTCTCGATATTATAATACACTTGCTGCATACTATGAGTTTGAAAACAGGCTATAAAACAAAATGTATTTCTTATTTTGTCTCGACGTCTTTTACACTTCATTTTCAGGCTTAGAATAATAAAGTTTAGCATAAAAATATAACTTAGATTTAGAACTTAATTTTTTTTAGAAAAAAAGACGAGCTGATTGGCGCAGTGGCTAAGCGATAGGACTGCTGCGCTCGGTTCGATTCCCGCACGGGACAGAAATTTGTGTGATCCACAGATGTTTGTCCCGAGTCTGGGTGTTTATGTATGTGATATTTCTTGTGAAACGCACCCACGATACTGAAGACATTCCTAGTGTGGGGCGACGTTTTTTTTAAATATACTATCGGTACAGTCATATTGAAAAGTAACATAAATATGAAAGTTTGGTGTACTTCCTAATCAAGGTACTGCAAACTATAAGCAATCTATGTCAGACCTAAATTAGATATGCTGCACAGGTAAACAAAGTTAAAACTAGAACGTACCCTTACTTCTACGTACGTTTGCAACAAGATTGTCTCATGAACTTGGTCTGTGTTGCTGCGGAAAAGCCGATATTCTTTCCAGGACACTTTACTTTTAGTACCCAGAAAGCACCGTGGGAAAACCTGACTGTGTCTTTACTTTTAATAAAAAATTATACAAAGTTTGCAGGGAGCAGCGCTCTGTAATTTTCTCCAACAAACTTATTTAGCTCTGAATAGTTGTAAATTATTGTAGTTGAGTAAGTTATTTACCCGTAGTTGTGTACTTTTACTTCTTTGCGATGTTAATATTAAAAAGTGAGTGTGCCATGAGCTGTTGCCTTTTGAACTTACTATTTAAAACGTTTGTTATTTCTATGGCAACGAGTACAAAGCCCCGTGGAAATAACGCGATAAACTAAAATCTGTAGTTTGCAGAAAGCGCGGCGTTCGACAGCAATTTTCAAAGAACAAATATTATTATAATAAAAACTACGTACTGTCAGTTGACCCGCGTTTTTAATAACTTTACGTTTTCACTTTTCCAACTCATGGTTCACACAGAGAAATTTTAAAATAATTATGTTTTGTGTGTAGAACGCTTCTGGTGGTATTCTATTATGCTTTCATTTTAAATCGTGAACGTGTTTTGTCAACTTTTAGTGTATTCATTGCCAAATCTGACTTCGTTGTTGTTTACTTTATGACATGCTTAATTACATTGCTATTTACAGTTGATTCACTTCGAAGTACATACAATATGAATGTGCTATAAAACAACTCTACCGACCCATTTGGATAAACAAGATAGTATCTTAAATACAAAACTAAATCTTTATTCAAGATTCACTTCTTCCGAGTAGATAACAATTTAAGACGCTAATACAAATACAAATTGGATCTTAACATTTAATTACGTACACTCTTAACTAAGTTTGAGATATTCCTTTTACTTATCCAAAGCTTTAGTCAGGAGAGCTCTTCAGTTTATGGTTACATAAAATCTGAAACAAAAAACTCGCGCCAAGTCGCCAGCGTTCTGAACGATGAGAGTTAAACTCGATTCTGGCAACAATTTTCATAGTTGCAAAAGTTTAAAACTGTAAATGTTATTATTCCGCCATCCACATCTTCTAAAGAACTTCAAATTACACCTTTAAAAGTTGAGGAATACAATTCAACTTCACAACACACTTAGGTGCTGTAAAACATTTTTTAACTCAGACGAATGGTGGCACGGATTTGGAAAGTTGAGAAAGTAATTATGACGGACTCTAATCTGATTAAAATTTTTGGAATGTTAGTAACGAGATCGCATAATGAGTTATGATGGAAACAGTGGCTCCGTTTCCTAACCTCGGTCGGTATAATTAATTTGATTCGAAGCACATTCAACACCACTAAATACGATGGGTTGTTCTTATAATTTAGTATTTCGTGGTTTGAGTGAATGTCGTGCAATTATATGCAAAGCTAGAAGCTATTGCATGCAAACATTAACTTCATATCCTACTAAACGGAACCCGTCTTTAAGCTCTTCAAGAGAGGACTAATATTTTTAAGTAAAATGAAAGGTACCTAACTACTAGTAATTAAATTAAGTTTACATCGTCTGGAGACTGTACCGTCCGTAAATAAAAGATACAAGATTAATTAAAAACCAGCAAATTAAAAGCTGATTCAAGTATTACTAGAAGTACCTAAATAAGTTTCAAGCTTGCTCCTACTGCCTCCTATAGTGCACACATTGTCCTTGTGTAATAACCAACTTATAGAAGATATAACATTATTTTTGTACATAACAAAGTGAGAAGTTTTACTGTTTAAAACAAGCCTTCTTAACTCAATAAAGCATTGCATTTAAGTGCTATTACATAACTAAAATTATTTACGATTCAAAGTAATGTTTCTAATATTTTTAACACAGTAGACGTATTCTTTGTGAGTAGGCCTCTCTACCTACTGAGAGGGGAACGCACTTCTGTGAGTGTCGAGGGTAAGCACCCATTTTAATGACGTCACTCATGCACGCGTCGTTTGCCGTATATTGTCAAATTGTACCTACTTTGTCAAGTGTTGTAGGGGTTATTTTTCTCGTATAGAAAATATTATTTTATAAATTTGTAGGTGTATTTTTAACTCATACGGTAGCGCTTGAGTGAGTTGATTATTACTTCACATGATGTTGTCTGTGTCATTTTTCATTCAACTATTGTGGTGCCGAGTGTTATCCGGCCTAGAATTGAGTACCCCCTTTCCTTCCGTGGGTGACGTACGAGGTGACTAAGGGAAAATCCAAGAGATGGGCAGCAGTGTCTTCTGTAATTTGGCCACCTATATTGCGACTGGACGTTTCCCGGTTGATGATGATGATTGTGATTCCGATGAAAGACATAGGCTCGTCAGCAATGATGGCACTTGAATGAGTTTGTTTCGGTATTTCTTCATAGAGGTAGTCAGTTAGGAAATGCCGATGCCATCTAGTTTTAAAAAAAATGACGTGTAAAAGTGTTTGTTTGAAACCTACTTGCAAAAATAAAATCATTTATTATTTATCGAATCAGCGGCGAATACTTTTAGTGTATATCTTTTATACAAAAACACCTTTGCTTAACAGAGCTTTTAATGTGCTATAGATACATATCACGGAGTTAAGAGTTTCGTTTAGCCTTCATTATTATAATCGAACCCCAAATCCAAATACCACTTTAAATAAACCATCAATCTTTACCCATGAATGTTACCTACACGCAGCACGAAACTCATTTCTTTCCGTAACATTGTACTAGTTTCCACAGGGACACATCACAGTGATCGATCGAGCACCTGCCCCTACGTTTAATTCGATACGGTTACCTAATTGGTGTTATTACTAACGAATATTGCGAATATTAAATTATTCTAGCAAAGAGCACGTAAGCCTCTAAAAGGGAGACAGGACTACTTAGCGATTAATTTATTAAAGCTGCCTCATGATTCAATTTGAGACACAAAGGCTGTTTCACGTGAGTTCGCTCTCACTAAATATCCCTAGTAGCTGGTAATTTAAAGAACTTGTGTTGTGTTCTAAATGTAAAAGAGCGCTCAACTGCTCACTTTTATTTCGCACGCTCTGAATATTCCATTTTTATCGAAAAGTTATTCACAATTTTACTGTTGTATACTGTAATTGATGAAAGATGTAAAATGTGTCGACTGTTTTTCATTAATTTGTTTTATTCCTAACCCCTTGTTTCGGACCTTTTTGTAATTAAACTTCTTTGCAGACCATTATTTGGGGTGTGAAGGTCTGTCCGGTTCTGTGTATAAACGTGTGGATTGCCAGTTCTAGGTGGACGTTTGGGGTACTTAGTACCTACTTAATAGACGCAGTATCTAGTATACCAAATCAATTAGCACTTAATCTATGCTTGGATCTATATATTTACTGTTTCAACGTATACATTTTCTAATACGAATTTTAATATACTTAGGTATGTATTCCTATACACTTAGCAAGGCACATTACGTAACATTAGGTACCTAAGACTACACAAAGTATGAGTTAATGGTAGTAATTTGAATCTTAATTACATGTATACGTAAGACGCTGTCCTATACATTTACACCCGGGACAGTCCCCAACAATTACCCAAGAACAATAGAAGCTTTTAAAAAGACGTCTTTAGAATTATTTTCATAATTTCCATGGACCGTAGAAGCGCTAATGGCCTCTTATTTAATTCGGAACCCAGAGTAATTACATCAAGTGCTATTAATTTCACGTTCCATTCGAACTTAGCCCCTCAATATTGAAGGTATGCATACAATGCTAGAGATGGGCTAGGCAGAGGCGAGGGGATTCAGTAAACGCACGCTTTGCGATGAATGCCTAAATTCTAATCGTTATGGAATTATTGAAGTGCGATTAAACGCGACTGCTGAGTATGAAGTCTGGGTTCTAATCTCGGGTCGGGCAAGGTGTTACTGGGTTTTGTGGGTGGTATTTCTCAGTAGCAGCACGAAGCTTGAATTTATGCCCTGTTGGTAGCAATAAATTCGCCCTCTAGTAAATTGGGACTTTCACATAACTGGTGAAATGTGGGTATACTATGATGATCATTTTTGTGGGTCTATTTTCATCTCTACTTATCTAATGACGTTTCAAATGATAGCTCTTTTGATGTTTGACGTTTTATTTCAATACACGTGTTTAAAATTTTGAATAAAATAAAAATAGAACTTTAATTGGCAATCAAAATGTTAATCACATTATTGTTCTGTGATTCAATGAAGTCGCAAGTATGCTTCTATCAGAATAGGCAATTCGTTCCTGTCTGAAGTGAAATAGAGAGCTGTTATATAGAAGAATAGTTTGAGAGTGATGTATTATAGTGGAACGTTGGGCCGAACTCTAATTAGGTTACCTGATACCTGTAGTTAACAGAGGTTTACCTCTGATCATTTTATATTCGAACGAAATATAACTATTTCTTTAAAAAATACTGATAATTATATTTTATACAGACCCTTCCAGTAACATCCTGCCCTCTTACAATGAATTCTTACAGCAGGGCAGTTTACGTTACGAGGAAGCGTGATGCTGCACACCGCACGTAGCGGCGTCCCGTTTCCACATTCTAAACCGTCCTGCTTTAAGATGAACTCTTAGCTCTTGGTAAGGAGACTTCGAAAATTCGACTAGGTAGTACTAAAGTAGAAATATAGGTAATTTGTATGAGGTTGAAATGATTGAAAAAACTTTATAAAAGTAATATTACATTAAGGTTTAAGTGTTCTTATCCAATAAGTACCTCTTAATATAGCAGCCTTAATCTACTTAAGGCCTATTAAGTAAGGTGGCACCTCTCTTAGACGGAGGGCTTTATTTTTAGTAAAACTGTACTTTATTTCTAAAAACACATATAACACGCCTGTAGTCCCTAAAGGGTTAGGCAGAGGTGCACATATAGTGCACCCACATTTCGACAGTTATGTTTTTAGACCCCAATATAATAGGGGGCGAGCCTGTTGCCATCAACCGGGCACAAATCCAGACGCCTTGCTACTGAGAATAAGTATACTTATGGAAAAATCCAGTATCACTTTGCCCTACCCTGCGTTCGAACCCAGGACCTCGTACTTAACAATCACTAGACCAACGAGGCAGACTTTATTTCTAGAATAATAAATGTATTATAATAAGCGCTTGTCCTTTTCTTGACATATGAGGTTGTAACGGCCATGTCCGTTAGTCTCATGCTCTCTTGGGACGCGGACAAAATTGCTAAAGCTTAGGTCTTTCATCTTTGCTCTGTACAAAATATAAACTAGTGAACATGCGGTTCATATGTTTAGCGTTAAGATCTCGAATATAACAACCATAAGCTCTGAGATGATACGTTGTTATGCTGTGTTCTTTTAAATTAAACTTATTGATACTGCAGTTTTAGAAGTGAATGTAGATTTATCTATCTATATTTGTATATTTGAAAACTTCTTAAAATGCCTTGAGATATAACAAATTAAAGGAATATATATCGGTAATTAGAAGTAAAACTAGCGTGGTCTCATAGATTTTCAACTGCATGTAATTTTATATAGTAATACATTTTCTTTTCTCATAACTAACTGAACTGTTATTTATTATTTTTAGAAAAGCTTTAAACTGAATATCTTTGTCACGAAAAAACAACATTAAGAAAACACTTAACAATTTTTTTATATGTGTATATGCTTGTTATCATTACTTACCTATAAATTGATTCCAGACGAAATCTTAGCAAAATACCTTGCTCAATGTATGTGCATGTTTCCAAAAAGAATCAATTTCAATAAAACATGACACAGGAATCACAGATGCTAAGAGAATCGGGTCCCCACGTAAATTGCATAACTAGCGAATAGACGGAGAAACCGCTTCTTATTCGAAACTTTTTGCATGGAACTCGAAAAAGTAAGCATTAAAACACGAAGGGGTATTAGGTTGCAAATTTATTCCGAACGATCTGAAATTTAAATGTGAGCTCATCAAAGTTTCTGCTGGGAGTTACTTGTAATATGTGAGCGTGTGATTGCTTTACATCTTAAAAAGAGCCTCGGGACACGAAAGGCAGGCTTCAAGGGAAATTTCCCTAATTGGTTATTACCCCTTATTAGCAAGCACAATTTTATTCAATAGAATATTTTATATTGCTTCCTCTTGGACATGTTGGTCTAGGAAGAGTTATCGTGTATTAAGTATTACTTTTTCTTATAGTAACCACACTAAAATTAATGACATACATATTGTTATACATGAATAAAAAGTCTATAAATTATGCATCGAAGTATTTCTACTCGTCGCTATCGTAGGATGCCCAAAAGGCTGGCGGCATTACCACGTTGAATGGCAATGCTAATTTTTTGGCCGAAAAACAACCCACACCTTTGGTCACGTCAGAGTCCACCATTCGTTTAGACAGGTCTCTAAATAAGTATAATAATTGTTCTTTAAATATTTATCTACATAATAAAACGTTTTATCAAATACTTCTCCATGAGCTAAATATATGGCTGGCTTAATAAAGTTGTATATGGTAGTCTGCTGGGTAAGAATTTGGTTGTAGGCAAATCCCGGCTTTGTGTTGTGAGGCGTGAACGTTGTATTCATATAATGTAACAAATATAACCGGTGCTCAGTTGAATATTACCTCTTAAATAGCTGGTACCGTTTATTAACGTCCTATTAAGGCTTCAATTATAAAACTTAATAAGGATATATGACAAAAGTTGAATAACGTCTTAATTAAATTTAATTAAGATATTTATAGGAAATTAGATGATGATAATTATGTGTACCTTAGAAGTTAATTAGTTGCCAAGTATTCATAAGGTAATAAGTTGTACAGACTTGCCTGGATTCAAGGAAGAGGTAGGCAGCGGTTTTGTTTACGTTCAGCCCCCTTACCATGAACTCTTGAAGCGAAAGCGAAGCGAGACGCAGTATTTCACTGTTCGTAGCGGCGTCTCGTTTCCACAACGTAAACTGCTTTAAGAGTTCCCGGTAAGGGGGTTGTCCCGTGCGTTTTGTCAAGCACTAGCTCTCGTACTATGAACTCTCAAAGCACGACAGTTTGCGTTTAGGAAGCGAGATGCCACACTACATTATACATAACACGTCTCGCTTTCGCAACGGAAAATATCCTGCTTTAGCACATTAAAGCTCTTGTAATAGGTAGATGATGGTGGGTAGCGAGTGGTATCCGGCCTAGAGTAGACCACTCCTTTCCTATAGTGGGTGTCGTAAGTGGCGACTAAGGGGTATTTTCGAGGGGATAGGCAGCAGCATTCCCGTGTGTAGGTATCGTTTACTATACTGCGGTTGCCAACCCGCCTGCCCAGCGTCGGGACTGTGGGCAAAACCCTTCATGAAGAGTAGCTAAAAAAACGACCCTCCGTTCCCGGCTGCCCAATTATTCCAGATAACCGGTAGTGACTGAGTAGCCTGGGAGGCCTTGTGGCGTACCTTGGGGCAGGCCTACGTCCAGCAGTGGTAACCATGTCTACTTAAATACCTGCCTATAAAATCTGCATATTTCAAAAATAAATTTGTAGTCATCTAGTGGTACATTTTATAGCAAGTTGATTCCTCATCCACTTATAAAGTAAACTATATGAAACACATTAAAAATACTAATTAATTTACCCTCTATGACTACAGAAGTCTCATTAGAATCAAATATGAATTCTACCACATTCAAAATTCTAAAAGGTACAAAATATAACGCTTAACTTGAGAGACGAACAAATCATATTATAATATTAAATCTTCCATCTGTAGCCGAATGCTTAATAAAATAATTAGAGAGGCGAGGTGCCTAATATAAAATTAACAATGCAAATCTTCAACTTAATTTAACACAGATGAATTTCTTGAGACTTTTAATCATACTTTTCATTTTAATGTTCTGACCAACCTTTGAAAGTGCTACTCAATATTGACTTACTCTACTTGATGTGAATAGAGTAAGGTTATTTAATCTCTTTGATAGTTTTTAATGTAGGGCCTAATCTTACAGAAACTAAGTTAGATAATCCTAATTATTTATAAATCTGGCTAGGCTTTAAAAGTTTGCTAAATATATAATTGTTTATGTATATTTTGGCAAAAAGTTATATTAGTTTAAAACGATGGTTAAAATTATACCTGAAAACTGTTTTACACTTTTTATATCTATAAGTATTGCAACATTGTATCTATGTTAACACTTAGGTAAGTCTTCTCCAGGTCGATCGCTCCAGAAGTCTGTATACTCTATTCTTATTCAGAAATGATTATGACATTTACGACCAACAATGTCTTTAAAACCATTACTTAATAAACTTTTGTTTATTTGAATGAAACGTCTCACAATCATCTTTCAAGGAAGAAATTCAAGTTGTGCGTCTTAATGGAGGAAAGTTTCGCAATTTGTGGCAGCTACCTATTCGCAAATAATGGATTTTTAGCGGAAATTAGACACCCTTTCAATTCCAATCATTTCCCATCGCGTAAGTACGTGTCGGAAACAGGCGTTTTCTTACTCATTCTGTTTTATAATTTAGCACCAGCCTTTTTACAGAAAGTTTGTTTTGGAATACCATCTGGTATTGCGTATCTTCAATAAGGAAATACGATATATCTAATATAATAATCGGAATTGTGGTAGATTTTTTTATGTCAATTACATCTTATTATGAAAAATAAAACAATTGTAACACCTTCTTGGAAGAAATTAACACACGATTTTAATAGAATCCTTACATCTATCTCTAAAGACTTGATTAGATCTTTGTCTTTACACAGGACTATATCAGAAGGTTATTCTTTTAAACTAAGAATAATCAAAATCGAATAACTACTGAAGAAGAGAATCGATAAATGTACCTTAAAAAATTCAGTGGAAATGCAAAATACTTTCTTTTTTCGAAGTAGCATCAAACAAACATAATTGTTAGTCATGAAATGTTACTTTTTTACTAGTCGATTCGGTCTATGTTTTGACAACAGACAACGAAGCAACGACATCTAGTTAGAAGCCATCGATCGTCACTCAAAGATTAATATCATGTCAGTTTCAAACGAGATCCATGCTCCATCAACCTGACGTATTTGATGACCTACCGAAGCCCTGGTAACACTAACAACTAAACAGCCCTTGGAAACAAGGAAAACGTGACGCAATCTATGTATGTCTAACTGGTGTATTTCTGGTAGAAAATATTCGGAAACCGATTAAAGTTCCTTTTATTTCACGAATAGAAAGACGGGAAAATTGATTTATTACAGAAATATTTATATTGCGTTATTATCTAGTGTTGGCGGACCCTAAACAAACTTCTCTAATACTAAGTAAACTAACTGTTCGGTCCCTTTGAGTATTACCTTTACCCTTAAAGAAAACTCATACAACTCTTATTGCCTTTTTCGTTAGGAAGTCGATAGGAAAACAAAGGAGCGGATGACCTTTGTTTTATATAGTTTATATTTTGAATATAAAATGCTTTTTACTTTGTCTTGAGATTGTTTTTGACTTAGGTATATGTAGACGAGTATTTCTATTGATTGTCAGTTGCGTATTCGTGATGGATTGAAGTTTTATACTACATTCAATGAATAAGTTGAAACCTGTTTCAATTAATTGATCATTCAAAAGTTTAACTAGAAGTGAGGTTATACATATATAAAAATGTTACCTAATGCTGAACAATCGATTACATTATTCCTGTAACTAGGTTAACGATATAAACAAATTAGTTAAAACCACCTGAAAAGACGCTCACGATAGAGGGGATAGGTAGAGAAGATGAGAATTATTTAATGTGTTTACTACCTCGGCTTTTCACATGATAGGTTCACTATTTATTAAAGTAATAATAGACCAGAATCTTCAAAGCTCTGTGCCCATAGCACGAATATTTTTGACTATCGAATAGTTCACGTAATAGAATAGTTTACTCGATACGAATACGTGACGGTAGTGCATAATATCCGTGCTAAGGGCACTGAACTATCATTTGTAATGACAGCTCATGTGACACATAAGTAAGGGTAATATATTATGACTCTTAATGTTATATACGTAAGGTATAAAATAAATAATTTAAAAACCTGTGAACTATTAATTTAAACTTAAAGCATCATTGTTAAACATATCCGTGTACAGGTATACACCTAAGTTAATATTAAAAATAATATATTTTTTTACAAGCTTTTATTTATCAAATGTAGGTGCCTAATATTGTATTGTCACCGAACCTATTTAAGTATGCAAAATTTTATTTCAATAGGATGTCAAGAAGTGATTCTTATTTAAATTGCAAGATTTGACCTAAACCAACTCATTTACATTACAAACAAACATTGCAAGTTAAATAAAAGCTTGTAAAAATAAGATGAAAGCAAACATATTGTGGTTAAACTTCCGAAAGATTAAGGAACAAGCTTATTTACGTCCTTAAACTTTCAAAAAGGATGAACTGACGTTGGTATTATAATGAAATAAAACCAAATATAACATAATATAACATCACGCCTGTATTCCCCGAAGGGGTAGGCAGAGGTGCACATATAGTACACCCACATTTCACCAGTTATGTTTTAGGTCCCAATATAATAGGGGGCGAGCCTATTGCCATCAACCGGGCACAAATCCAGACTCCGTGCTGCTACTGAGAATTACCTAATGGAAAAACCCAGTAACACTTAGCCCGACATGGGATTCGAACCCAGGACCTCGTGATCAGCAGTCGCGCTTAGCAACCACCAGACCAACGAGGCAGTCATAAAACCAAATATGTTTAGAGGCAACCCTGATGTTGATTGAGAAAGACTTTCTTCAAAGTTTTAGTCAGGCGCCGTGAACAGGTCGCCGGCTTGGATTTACATTGAAATAGTTACTAACGTACTTATGAGACTCAGTGGCCGCACTTAAGAAATTTCGAGCCAACAAAGACGGAATGGAAACTGTGAAATCAATTTTGATAAGCCGTTGAAAGCGCGTTAAGTAACTATCGATCCTAAGTAAAATGAATAGTCGATTAATTAAAATCGACTTAAAGGATTAGGCAGATATTAATGGGTTTCATTTTCTATGGATATCTGACTTAGGTGGGTTTCAAAAAATGTTACATTAGAAGAATTAGAGTATCTTGATAAAAAAATAGATAAATCGAACGATGTTTAAATTTTTAAATCCTATTTATAGAGCTCAAGGGCCAAGTTTAAGGGCTCAGATGATTGAATGTAGAGCACACAACACACTGACTGTATCCTTTTATTTTAATAATTACACAATTACTCTAAAGGCGAAGGTGTATGAGTGTGTGTTTGTATGATGGTTACTTCTTCACGCTCAAACGGCTGGACTAACTTTGCAAAAAATTGGTACGGAGGTAACTGACTCCCTTGGATTAACATATACCGCTACTTTTTCCCGAAAAATGTAGCGGGTAACACTGCGGGATGCAGCTAGTAATAATATATAACTATTAATAAAAATTTCTTACGACCCGTAAAGTCCAAAAGTCACAGCTTCATAACTTCAACCAGTCTACGAGTAATTTCATGTACCTTATGTTTATATTTATTAAGGGAACATTTACTGTTCATTTCACCCAGCCAACTCATAAACATAAAAAGAGTTTTAAGAAAAAGCACCTTTCGTGCAAAAATTCAAACACCTTATTTACCATCACAAACTTTTCGCGTTACATTTCATTACACGGACCATTCTGTTTGAAGGGTGCTGACGAGAGCAATATACCCGTTTCTAGCTGTCTTTATGGCTACTGTAAATCACGTTTACCTACTTGACCCGAGCGACCAATAGTCGAACATTAAAAGGGTTTGATTTATAACAGAACTTAGGACATTGTCGCCATCTGTTGCTGCTCACGTTGCTACGTAGTTTATTATAAAGGTGGACTCGACTCGTTTGATGTAGTGCGTTTACTTGGCTTTTGTTTGGTCCTTGATGACTATTTGGCAGAATTGCTGTTGGTAACTGTTGCTCGTTTGTTTTTATTTCAGATGATTCATTGCTTTTCTGGACAACAAAACAATTATAGAAACAGATTTTGAGAATATTGGCACATTTTCGGAATTACATTGCCTTTTACAACAACTGGGTGCTCAATGTGTGATATAGGTACTGTAAAGGAGATGTATGTACGTTTGTCTTGACAAAACATGTGTTTTGTTTAAGGATAAAATGTTATGTTTTATATTTAATAACAGGGGTTCATCATCAACAATATCAAACACGACTTCATTCATCCATCAACTTCCACCAATCTCTAATAACAGTGAAGCAGCATTATAGATTAGTTTCTATAAGGGGTTTGTATCTACTTGAGGCAAAACAAGCTCAAGTCAGTGCAAGTCTCGTATAAAGTGAGGGCAAACTTTATAAGGCGCCACGCGACAGTGCCAGCATTGTTTCCATATTGGCTTTGAAACTTGAAAATTCAAGACTACCCACACCATTTTGTAACATTCCGAAGGCTTGGAGTCAAATGAGATCTTGGAAGTTCGAAATTAGTGTACAGAAATACCTTGTTCTCTTTGTACCAATACTCGTATGTCAAGTACCTATATATTTGAACATGTTTCAAGTTCGTGGTTTACTACCTTTATAAGCCGTACGTATTAACATTGCGTACGTAATACTGACGGAACTTCTAATTAATGACGTCAGTTACAAGTAACTTTGTCGGTAATATTAGATGGAGATTTCGATAAAATTTGTCAAGGTCTTTAGATTTAATTTTGATTAATAATAATCTTTAACAATTAGACGTATATTATTAATACCTTATTAATAATATTTGTTAATCATAATTTAATGAATACAATCAAATTATGTTCTCATGAACATAATAATATAATATTATTTATTGATATAAAAAGCTTTTTATCTTCTGTCAAGCCTTTTCCCGACTATGCCTGGGTCGGCGTCAAGTCTAGATGAGGCTGCCACGTCCTTATTTAAGTACTGGTAATGGCGTGCTTCGGAAAAAGCGATTAGCCGTTGGTTCTGCGCCTGATTTCTCGCCGGTCGTGACAGTCTATCGTCCCATCGGCCTATGGGAGTGAGGAAATAAGAAGCATCTATGTTTTCACGCATCCTTGTGCATATCTCCTGCGTAGTTGGCTATCTCTCAGCTGAGACAGGCCGTCTTGACTACTGTAGGTAATACGATTACCTTTACTAAAACCATTTGACTGACTTTTGATCTTCCGACTACTTTTAACGATTGTGAAAGATCTTCAAATGACAGCCGCGGACGATAGGTGAAGCATTTAGACAGGAACACAAATAATTGTTACACCAAATAACTTGGAATGTCCAATACCATTATTTTCTCTTTGATAAATATCGTGTATAATTAGAATACCTACAACGTTTCCTACGTCATGTCGTGTTGAATTTTTGTGCTATTGAATTCCTATGTATCCTCCTATGAAAACTCGAAATTGTGAACAAAGCTTGGAGATTATCATCATCTCAAAATCTAGTCCACATAATGCCGGGGCATTGCAGAACCCGCACGTTCTGACGATTCTGTTAGAGTCATAAATCTATTACGATAATACAAATAAAATATCCGAAGAATGTGAGTGTACTACGCTAACCTAACTTAGTATTATTTGTCGTACCACGTTTTGTAGATTACAGGCATGGTTTTGCAAATGATAAAGGGTAGCGATATGTGGTACCGTTTCATTCTTCATTGATTACCTTTTCATGGTCAGACACGATTCAGCTGTACAGCCTTTTGCCTAAAGTAAACCTCGATAACTGATATATTTAGCGGTTTAGCATACTTGCGTAGTTATTACAAACAGGTATAGGCAGAGACTGATTTTCTATGTACCACGTTCCTAGCAAACCCCTTTTGCCTCATTCAAATTTTTCATACACTGGCTCGTCTATTTAATAGCTTTAGTAATTACCATGGCCTTTCTCCGGAACATCTCAGTTCTGGTAAAGATCTGTTCGCGCAGGAGACAAAGTTTCTTAATAAACGTTAATATTATTAGTGCAAAGAAAAACACGCTGCGTACCATGTTTAAATAAACTCGAACACTCAGCAAAACTCGGAACTACTTAATGGTGAGTAAGCAACGAACAGTGCTAAGAGTGTTCGAAAACCAATTTAAAAAATAAGTAAAGAGAGCACAAAGTCTGGTTAAAACCCGAACTTGTTGCTGAAGCATCGCCCCGTGAAGATAGCGGATCAAAGTAAGCCGCTTACAGAAGCAGAAACTTGACCGAGCCATACTGCAGCGCCTTTGATTTACTTCCTCGATAAACTCGCTTTTGCAAACATCTGTGTATTCTTTATTTATTAAATACAAAAGTGTTGGCCATTTCAATCCAAGTGAATTTAATGGACGATAATATTATTGATGTTGGTTATCCTTCACCATCCAGGGACTTATTACTTCGTAGTTACCGCGCAGATCATTCAAACTGCGATGTCGAACAGCGCTTGCCTCAACCGGCTCGTGATGGGACCTGTTGTCCTAACCTCTCTCTCGAAAATCAGGTTTCTACTTCCAAACTCTCTCGGGTCCTGTCAGTTTGCCATCTCATCGGACTATGGGTGAGAGGAAAATATACAGCGTCTTAGTTTGCGCACACACTTGTGAATTGTAATAATTCTTTTGCATAAATTGTTAGCCTCCGTTATTTAATCACCTCTTACAATCCCACTTACATTTTCAAGATACAGATGAGTCGGTACATATACAAGTATGTCTCAATATACCTAAGTATCTAACTATTGTTGAAGTTCGATATTACAAGTTTTCGTAGAACCAGTTTTTTATGAGGGTTTCTTCCATGCTTTAGAATTGGATTTCTTTCGAAAATGCTTTGGCACGGTTCTCGATAGCTTGTATATTGCTTTTTAATAAACAAGATTGGGTTATGAATAAATAAATTGACTTGCCAGTATAATAGTGGTGGTGTTGGTAGTTGGTCCTTAGACTTGGCATTACAAAGCTGTCTGCAGAATTGTGTTATAAAATGTAATCACTTTTTTTTGCCTTCACTAATTGATACAGAAATTCTAATTTTTTGCGGTAAATAGTACCATGCAAATGATAGTACCATAGATATAATCGCTGGTATGTTTAATACTATCCCTTTGTATAGACTTGAAACTGTTTAACAAGAATACCCACATGTAGGTCTCCACCACACAAACCAAAAACGTGTAATTAACAAGATTTTGCGTGTACCCATTTATTTAGAATTACATTGCAATTGTGCTTAACAAATTGCCGAGTTCCGAGTACCTTTAGTAGGAAAATTTACAGCGCGGTAAAGTAGTACTGCCAATTAATCCTCGTGGCGCAAGGACGAGGTTTTGGAGTCTTCTCATTTTGGGGACCCACATACATAATGCTCATGTAACATTCATTATAAGCTCCTGTTGTGCGTATAAGTACATTCAGATATTACACCGGTGTTATGTCCTGCTTTACGAGTACACTTTGCCGCTTTTAACGACTTATGTCGATGTAAATGGTTTGAAGTGTCTTGTCAACTTTGTTTTACTTTGTTGGTGTGCAAAGGTATTAGTGATAAGCATACTCATGTGTCGTGTTTTTGTTAGTGTGTAAGGCAAAATAATCGAGTTATGGACAACCCTGTGTCCATCCAATTTGCGTGATTGCTATTACCTATAGTTCGAGCTCAGACCGCATTAGAATAAACTTTATCATCTCTGTGTAACTTCAGTCACTATAGATTATGAACAAATTTGAACGAAGATCAGGTCCAAAATTTTTATTCAAATTGATAAGAAATCTCACCTACGTTCGTATCTTACCTTACCTTATGTAACCTTCATAAGTTTATCGGCTTTGGCCTGGTCACTACTTAGACAGTTATTAACAATCATTTCAATCATATTATTCAAGCAGATTAATTAGCAGGATGTACAATAACTAAAGAGAATTTAATAACGAAGTATAGAATATAATAACCTTAAATTTTAATTAACAAATATGCATATTTAATATTGCCATATGAGAGGCCTGTCCAGCATTGGACTGAGATAGGCTGATGATGATGATGCATATTTTGTGGTATTTATTTTTCTGTTGATGAAAAATATAATCAAACAGGATCCATTCGTCATTTCTAAAATATTAACAGCATTTTATTAAACTAAATAAGAAACATCATTGTGTTACACGTATTTTTCTGTAAGAAAATAAAGTGTAATGTTCGGATTCATATCTGAAGTAACGACATTGTTTTTACGTCAGAAACAACAAAGTCAAACAGAAAATCCAATATTACATAATTTTCGCCAGCACACGCTACCAACGAGTCGCCGTACAAATGTATGTAGATATTTAGCATCCAACACAACACAAAGCCGAAATGAATGAAAGATTGATATTGGATCCCTTGCGTGTTTTCTCTTTTTAATTAATCGCTTTTGTAAAGCTCAGAACTTCAAAGCAAAGGGTATCGGAGCATTCCCCGATACGCTTGAATCTGCCAAAATTGAAAAGCGATATACGTAATTCGCTACAGCCATTTTTTAGACGGGTCTAATCTCTTTTCGGACCGGATTATAAATTAAACACACATTTGTAGGTTTATGTGTTCATTCAAATTCTTAATCCGTGCCGTTCTATACAAATAAAATCCCAGCGAACAAAAAATAATATCTGAATTATCATTCTTAACTGAAATCTTATTAAATAGCTGTCTAAACTTTTCTACATCGGTAAATTTATGTAAAAATGTCTGCTACATAATTACGCCAGGTTTTTTCGAAAGAACGAAGACTAATATAAAATAAATATTTAATTTCATCATACTGTCTACATATTAAATCAATTTATTCATTGTGGATGATAAAATTACGTTATAACTCGAAAGTGCCAATCTATCGTTTGTTTTGACATTTTAAAAGCCAAACATTTAAATTGACGACGTCTGAATATAAATTTAGACATTCCGATTGCTTGAAATTATTTCTTTTCTCCTTCGGGGGTCCAACGAGTGGCGAGTACGTGACAACAGAAAATTGTAAAATTGTTATTCTAACCATGTTGAAGAACCCGTCCGGAATTACGAAAATTGTTTCGCAGATAAAAATATCCATTTTGTCAAAACTAGACGCGGAAATATGGCATGTAGCACTTGACGAAAATTGATTGTAAAGAGCACTTAGATACAATCAATTCCCTGAAGTTCTAGACAAATTTTAAAATCAAATTTTGGCTGCCGTGCTTATTAGAATTTTAGAAGTTTTGACTTAGTTTAATGTACCTATTTAATTTTTCAATTTTTTGATGGATTATCTAACTAAAACTATATATTAAACGGTACACTCGTAAATAAAGTCACGTTTAAGTCCCAAAGGGTAGGTAGAGAACACTGTCAGCTCTCTACGATCCTGACATGACGCTCTCACTTCATTAATTCTCATCACATTCTTTATACTCGTCATGCTCGTCGGTTAGGGGTTCTCTTGCCTTGGCTTTCACCATACTACACTTAACGTTAAGAATGCAAAAAAATACAAAGGCAAACTATTATAACGTTTAGGTATCCCAAAATTTAATCATTGTATTCATAAACAACATTTATCATTTGAAGTGGTAGACCAACACTAAATCTATACCTATTACAAGTAAAATGTATTTGACAACAAGACGGAGGTCCCGCTACGCCTGTTTCTGTCACCTTTATTACTGCTCTAATGTTCGTTCTTAACCTTGAAAATATAATACGAATAAACGCTACCGAAGACTGGAATAGGCCGATCGATAGCAATTCCACTTTGGCAGCTCCAAATCCTTTTTAGGTGGCTGTCGGCTGTATTTTAGCTATAAATAAAATTGGTAGCAAATTATATCATCGTGTAAGTGTGATGTACAATTCGTGCGTGAAAGATTACAGACGTGACGACCGGTTTGTTGGTCTTACGTTGATGGTCGCAATTTTACTCGGCTATTAAACGGAACAAACTCGCTTTTCTCACAATAAAACGCTTCTGAATTTCCTTCGGCTGTATTTTCAAATAGCGCGAACTCGCCAGGAATGTTTGTTTTGAGATATTTAGGACTGCGTGGGTAAGGTTGCCACTTGCCGCTGAATGTTACCTAAATAATGTAGGTAGCATTAACCATTTTATACATAATAATATTTAAAGTTGAAAAAAAATACTTGAATACAATATTATTAGCATGACGCAAGATCGTGAGTTCTTTTAAAAAGTTTATAGAGCAGCTTAGTGTTAGCAAAATGAAATATTTATAAGAAATGTATTTTCTACATTAATGGTCATTTTTGGGTTTTTTTTCTCTATGTTATAATTAAGAATATAAACTTTTGTATAGTTGGCAACCCTAGCCACACCTCTCAGTATACGATGAGGAAGGAGTGTTTCGATATTTCCCCTTTCAGAATAAACATGGAAATGTAACTCATGGAAATCAATCAAAAGTTTTCATAATACTCCATCAATATTCGAATATTTGCATAGGTGGCGATCGATCGATGTTTCTTTACAAACGAATCCTGATTTATATCAGACACGCTTTTAACCACGGTTTCTCCCGCGTTAAGTAGCCATGTCCTTCCTCAGGTCTTAAACTTTCTACATGTCAAATTTTATCAAAACACGGCCAGCGGTTTAGTCGTAAAGACGTTATAGACAGACAGAGTTACTTTTATATTTATGGAGCATGGATGTTTCATTTCCAACAACATTGGTTAGATTCCTTCTGTCAAGGGATTTCGTTTTGGTATCGGAGCGTAAATTATAAAATAAATCAATGTTCAAAAATGTTGCGTTGCTTCAATATCAAGTTGTAATTGAAACAAAAGGGGATCGTAAACTCCCAAATTTATAATAACCCGTATAGAAACTAGACTGACTTAATAAAATTCCCAAAGCACAAGATGTCTCTAGATTTACCATAAATCATAATAAAACTGCACGTGAGGGGTTTGAACAATTTATTTTCAGGTGAAACATCTGAAAGTTGAACTGGAATGAAAATAAGGTTGCTGGATTTTGTTTGGGCCGCAATAAAAGTAAGAAAGGACGTCTAATGGGTGGTTATCACGGGGAAAAGGAAGATTTTCTCACAGTTTTCCTCAAGTACAGGTGACGTGCTTTGTTGAAGAGCTTTCAGGGTAACTTCATTCGATTTTGTTGGCACAAGAGCACTCTTTTTAAATGCGATAACAGTTTGAGAGGACAATGACAGGTTTGGTATAAAGTATAATAACGTATCTTGCCTTCATATTTCTGTATTATGTGTGATCTCACTACTATTTAGATCTTTTGTTACTTTAATGTCGAGATCTTCGTAAGAGAAATCTTTCACGATCTTGTGAGAAACCGCTAGTACCATCGTCAAGCCTCGTTAGTCGTTAATCTAATAGTCTCAAGTGTAAATTTAAAGTAAAGAACTAGTTCGATTTCGGTGTTGTCTTGCTGCCATCTAGTAAAATATTTATTTACTAGATAGCAACAAGGTATTTAGAATATATTGTATTTCACAAATTTTAAGATACAATTAAAATCAAGATTCGGGACTAATTTGGATGATACCTACTACACAATGATTTACAAAATCAATATCTTCTATTGAGAAAACGTGTCGTAATTGCTTTTTGCTGAGAGGTACAAGGTTACGAAACCAAGAATCAATAGTATTTGATACATATCATTTTATAATAATCACGCTCGGAATTTCTGTAGAGGTAAGCAGGTGTGTTTTCATTTAGGAATCTACACGTAGCCATCATTAGTCCCAGTTGGGCCCCAGTAAATGCGATATAATATTAAACTGATAGCATACCATTCAACTGGCTTATATGGGATTTATCACGGAACAATAATCACGTCTCAATATTACTTAATTGGAGAACTCGTTTTATACATAAATGCCGTAAATGATTAACAACTAATATTTACCGCCATCAGGCATAACGTAAGGCACTTTAATTTGTATGTCCCAACATCCACAGGGATAAGTTAACACGTCGCTTACTATCGCGCCCTCGGGCTACCCGCAATATAAATCATTTGGAACGTTTCTATAACTTTGTTGTTCTCGCTTGTAATTTGAATTACGTGTTCGGCAAGAACATGGAATTTGGGACCGCACCGTGATAAAAAAATATAAACAATAAAATATGTGGAGCTGCGGAATTTAATAAAGCTTTGTAATATGAAATGTGTGCATGAAATACTCTTATAACTTAAGTTTTAGATTTGTGTTATATTTAGGCACTCTATGTCCTTTATATTATTTAGTAAAGTTTGTTTTTATATAAAACTTTTTAAATATTGTATCATAGGCTTTTTTACTGATATTATAATTATGAAATAACACGCATTCTAGGCATAGACTCAAAACTCATGTAATGTTGATAGTTTTATTTAATTGTAAGCAGACAGTCTCACCTTACCATGCCTGTAATCTTTGAAGGGGTCGATAGATGTATTGTGTTTGTCTTTATCAGAAGTTCACATTATAAGTCAGACGAATTGAGTCTATGCCAAGAGCTGGGCTTGGAGTCTCTCTGAAGGACAACATTCAGAAAGAAGTGACCCACCACAGAACCAAGGTGACCGACATAGCTCTGAAAATTAGGAGGTTGAAGTGACAATGGGCTGGCCACATATGACGCCGAACGGATAACCGCTAAAGTAAGCGTGTTCTGGAGAGGAGACCGCGTATTGGCAAACGTAGCGTGGGAAGCTCTGGCCAGATGGCGAGACGACTTGCATAAGAGGGCCTGTGACTGAATGCGTAAAGCAGTAGATCAGACTCTGTGACATACCTTGGGAGAGGCTTAAGTCCAGCAGTGGACGGCAACGGGATGATAATGATGATGATTGAGTCTCCGATTCTGTTACCTTTTACGGTATTCTTCTTCTTGATGGAAAAGAATAAAATTCTTCATGCCCACTAAAGGCATAAAATTAGAAAACAGATAGGCTAAAAGGTAAGCCATCTTTTTTCTGTCCTTTAGTAAACCACATGGATTTGTTTTATAAACAAACAATCGGTACATTGACTACCTGAGACTGGTGTAAAAATTCCGTAGCCATTTATAAGAACAAGAACGATCGACGCGGTAACCATTAGAACATGACCCTTAACAAGCTGTGTGGAGCAAACAATCAGCGGTTTGTTTACTTTAAGGATTTGAGGGTTTTTAACCGACTTCAAAACAGTAGGAAGTTACGTTTCTTTCGCCTTGTGTTAAAGTTATTTCAAAATGTCTTAACACTGATGAGCTTACTATAAAAATCATTTTTTTCTAATAACTAGGTTAGCTATAAACCTAACTGTGACAACGAATAACGCGGTCATCAAATAGGATAGCACTCTCCGCAAATGAATACAGTGGTACACAGTTTTAGGCAAAATAGTTAATTTATAAGTTTATCACCAGTTAATGGGTTTGAAAACAAATTGAAACCAATTTCAGCAAATGTTAATTTAATTCTGTGTATCCTCAAAATATAGTTAGCGAAATCATAGATCAACTTATACGAAAGTACGTTGGGCAAGCCGCAAAAGTTTCAACTCTGCCTATTATGGCTTCGGGGTAACAAAGCCGGCCGGGTAACCCTCGCCTCTCAGTATTTACGGCGATTTTGTTGACGTTGTGCTCTGGTTAATAGAAACGCTGATTTAGGTATGACAAGATAATGTACGATTATACTTATATACGTACTATTTTTGTTTACTTCACTGCGTCCAGTTATTTTGTAAGTTTTTGTCTTGCACTGCTCTCGCTGCGTCGTGCTGCGTCTATGATAAAAAAGAGTCTTCTTTGAATGATAATTTCAAACATGGAGTAAAAAAGTATACAATTCTACAGTTTATAAAATATATTTCAATTCCTACCTAGAAACAAATCTTTGTGTGATGACATAATCATTTTTGTTCTGTGTCTGGGTGTAATTTATCTATACTCGTAACTTATGTTTGTATTTAGAAATATAGTATGTTCATCATTATTTAGTTACCATATAACAGGCTGTCTAGTTGGGGATCAGATGACATTATGTGAGCTCTCCCAAGATATTATTATTATTATTTAGAATATTTAGTTACATCTCTAAAAACTATATTTTAGAATATTGAACTACTAGAATAAACGTATCAGATTACCTATTTATCCAGTCTTTTAATTGTCATACCTACGCTTAAGCTTATTTACGACGTTATTCTAATAAAGACGCAAATCAAGGTTAAAAAAATGATACAATTACGACGTAGCTAGGGAATATAACTTTGACTAATATAAAAACATTAAAATAAAAGCACTAGTTCTAAAGACTTCTTCAGTAATGTTTAGAAACTTAAGAAAATAAAAGCGTAATTATATTATGACCGAAACATAAAAACACGAGATTTATGATCCTGTATTAGATTAAAACATTAATAAATTGCGTTCAACTAAAGCGTAGCACTTTTATGTCCGTGATTAAGTATAAAAGTTTCAGTTATATTGCCTATAACAGCGATTGGGTGCTTCAAAATGTTTTATTTTGATTACACACGGATAATAATGACCGTTTAGACAAGTTATTCAACGTGTAAAAGTTTCCGGCGTCACAGTATGGCTAGTTTTGTGATAGGCTCAAATCCACCCTTATTTAGATGTCATTTTATTACCTTTACACAGACATAATATATGGTACTAGGTATTCAATAAACAAAATTAAATACATACGTAAACCTTACCAGTGCTTCGATTTTTTCACTCTTTAATTCTTTTATGACCTTACATTTTATTAAATAAACTAACTGATGTCAGCATCAGTTAGTTTATTTAATAAAATGTACAATATCATACAAAAATGTATCCGATGATGATTTTAAAAAGATCAACTTGTATAGCCCTAGATATAAAATACCAAACATTAAATATTGTATCTGTATAATATTTCGAGCACGCAAAATGGCTGGCAGTGGTTGGAATCGGAGGGCCAAAGATCGAGCTCAATGGTGTGCCGTAGCAAAAGCCTATATTCAGCAGTGGACCGAGATACGCTGATCATGATGATAGCGTGCGAAGGGAAGACGACCGGATTGGCGCAGTGGTTAAGCGATTGCCATTCTGCGCTAAGGGTTGCCGGTTCCACTCCCGCACGCGACAAAATTTGTATTACTTGTAGAGGTTTCTCCCGAGTCTGGTTGTATGCGAAATTTCATGATTGTTAAACACACCGTACAGGAAAAATTCGTAGTGTGGGGCGACTTTTATAAAAAAAACCATTAAATGAACTCTGTTACTTCCTTCAGTACCTAAGTTTAGACACGTAATGACAAATAAAAAGCCTGTCTGCTATAATTTCGTCAATATGTATCATTCTTCTTTAATTTTATTTTCGCCGGAGTCATAAAAATGTGAAGTCTTTTTTATGTTTTCCTCCATCACACGCGAGGGTTTCCTTATTTATATTGATGCTATACTGTGTCATACATCTCTTTTTATCGTATGCAAGTCATTTTAAGAAGGGGGTTAAAAAGTAAGGATGCCTTTATAAGGGTTGTGTCTGTTGGTTCTCAGTATATTGTGTGCTTGGATGTAATGTATGGGATGGTTACCCTGTTTTCGCTTTTGATATGCACAGTTATCTGCGTGTATACGATTATCTAGCTGAAAAGTACCGAAACTGTGCTATTTATTTGATCGTACTAGTATTGGTTTTTATGATATTTTTTTAATTTAAGATGTTATACCAATTTTTTTTAAATGTCACCCTAAAATTTCATCTGCGGATCGCACAAATTTTTATCCCGTGCAGAAATTGAACCCAGCAGCAGCCGTATCATTAGGTATACGGCATAAATTATACCCTATTTTCATATTTGTTCTATACATAAAAGGAAGTTTATATAAGTTAGGTGTTTCACAATGTATACAAAATAAGTAGCATACTTATTCGTATTTTGAACTCGCTTATTGGCAGTAGTACAAAAATATCCATGTTAATGACCAAACCAACTGGATTACATCTAATTTGTCGCCGCTTTACATATTACGCATATACGACCAATTAAGACTAACGATCTATCGGAAAGGTCTATAAAATGTAGCGAGCAAATTAACATTCGATTGTACTTAACGCGATTTCAGCTGTTTTACCAACGATCCCATTTTGTTCAATGTACTAAACGAAAGCTGATTAACTAACGATGGCTTCAAAAACAATACGGATTAAATTTTCCACAGTCTCTTATTAAATATCGGGTCTTATTAAGATCCGCTTTGTCAGCAAAAGGGAAAGGTTGCGTTCATTTGATAGCGAGGTTTTAATCTTGATTTTGTATGTCGTGTTGGCGAAATAATAAGACCGTTTTCAGACAAATAGGTTTGGACATGTAGATCACATCACAGTGTTTACTGGCATTGCAGACTTATATTCCAATTGGGAGTAAGTATTTGTTCTTTTTATTACGTACCCTCATGCTATACTTATACTTTTGTTATTGTTTATGAATATTACGTAATCGTTGACATTACTGATAAATAAGTTGCCAACATTGATATAATTAGAAGCTTGAACTTTTTATTTTTGTATATATTGTTGTAAATAGTTATTATTTGTTACAAGCTAATATTTTGTTCATTAAATGATTATATAACTAGCAAAAAAATGAGAAGCTGATATTTTGATTTATTGTTAACTATTAAAAACACATAAAAATGCCCGTCCAGTTTTGGACTCAGATGAAGTCTATGTCCATGTGCTGGTGACGCGGCAGAGTAACGAGACGAACGTTTTTTATACCAACTAATAAAAACATGGCTACATTTCGTACTGGACTATACAACTATTTTTAGACTTTTATAGTTAAAAATCACAAAAAACATGGAAAATACTATTTCGGTAAATCGATGTAACAGTCGAGTGTTTATATTAATACCTAATACTCTACAAATTGCCCACACTCTCCAAGCTGAAGCTAATTGCATATTAGGTACCTTTTTTCTGCTTCTGCCATTATTTACAGCGACTGAACTCAGATTGAACAAGTGTTGTTAACTTCACGTAGCAACAAAAACCGGGAACGACCTCTCTGATAGAATTAGAGTTAACAAACTGTAACAGCTCTTTGCTGGCCAGCTTATTAAACTTCTAGTTTAACTAGTACGTCGATGCGAACAAGCGTGGAACGCGTATGTAGTATTCATAGTTTATTTCGATTTCATTTTTTAGAAAGTGAGGTCATAATTATTTTGAGTATATGAACCAAAATTGTTAGGTTTTTAATCAAAACGAACCATGTATCATATTTATAAAAGATTTTATTAAAAAATAAAATGTTACTTTTAACTAAAAAAACTTTTAATTAAATAAGGGAAAATATTGCTATTTGATATAAAGTATCGTATCTAACAAAGAAGGTTGGTATATAGGTACTCCTTTAACAAAGATTCTAATGCGATGACAGAAAATCCAACTCAACGGAAATCCAAATCGTCCATTGCAAATGACAAGTAACAATAATATTGATTTGATTGCCTCATTAATTATCATAGATTTAGAGTTAATTACACAAACAAAATATCTAAATTAATTATTTGATCATTACCAATCACTGAATAATAAGCGGCTTTAGTATATCGAGTTAAATCCGGCCGTTTAATGGGAAAGGGAATTGGGAATGGACCCCAATCATACCATGCATACCGGGTGTGCAAATGTTATCTATACGTAAAAGTACTATTATAAAGAGGAAAGATTTTTTGTTTGTTTGTACCGAATAGGCTTCGAAACTACTGGACGGATTTTTATAAGAAATATTGTTTACAATATACCTTATTAAATCACAATGATATTAAAAGTCTAATGAAGATAACACAAGTCTAAAACATCTATTGGGTTTGTTTAGTTTAGATTCAGTTCAAGGCTTGCAATGTACCAGAGTCTAAAGTTTAATGGAGATTATACAAAAAAGGGAGGGCAAACCCTGCAGTGGGACGATCATGGCTGAAATAAATAATAAATAAATAAATAACACAAGCTTTTAAATCAAAAGTACCATAATATTGTATTGTCACCAAACCTATTTAAGTTTGCAAAATTTTATTTCAGTTTTACTCAAAAAGTGGTTCTTATTTAGATTGCAGGATTTGACATAAACAAACTCACATAATATAGGTACAAACATTGCAGATTAAATAAAAGCTTGTGATACCTAATAAAAATACAGTCTCTCAATATAGCAATTTCCATTGTTTACGCACACAATCAAATTTCACAGGATCCATTTTAAGTAGACAGGTAGGTATTTATTTTTAAGAATTCTGGAATGCTCCCCTAGTGGAATCCGATAAATAAGAGTTAAGTTCGTAGATCCAAGGAGGTAGAGTTAAGATTGTTGAATTATAGGGGAGTTTAAGTTGTTCACTTTAGTTCTGAGGAAAATCGTAAATGTACCGTTTGAAAAATCCCTCAAAGAAGGTTATATAGTACTTTTCGTTTGCAGAATAGCTTGAATATAATTTTGGTCCGTCCTTATTTGTACACAAATTAAGTACAACAATTGTATGTATATAATAATAATAACAGCCTATAACTGTCCCACTGCAGGGAAAAGGTCTCTTCTCATAATATAGGGAAGGATTGAGCAATTGAGCATTGATCACCACGTTAGCTTACTGCGGGTTGACGATTTCAGATTATTTAATCCTGGTTTCCTCACGATGTTTTCCGTCATCGTTAGTCAGTGGTGTCTAAGCATAACTAAGAAAGTATTTATAATATTGAAAAAATACATTGATGATGCCCGGCAAACCTGCAACCATGTACATACAAATCCGGTATGTTAACCACGAACTCTATGAATATTTTGTATACGAATATTTGGTATACTACATTTTAATATGGAAGGATAATTATAATAATAAGATTTTCTGTCTAATACAAGAAATTTCTGACATTTCGTTTAGACTAGATTAACCTAAATGCCGTCGCCTTTGAAAGCACTAAGCTGGATATTTGATTTAGAACACTATTTTAGAGTACTTCAGCGCTATCCTAATTCAAAGTTTTAGACATTAGACTAAAAGCCCATAAAATAACAACGTGTGGTAGAATTATATCTGTAAAATATAGTACATTAACCACTTATAAATGACCCATAAATGCAAGAACCTCCTGTCATAAGCCTTCTTTTATTATGTACTGAAATAATAATGGTACTAATGAAAACCTCTATGTAGAAATCAAGCATGACCACATACCTCTTTGTACTACAGCTAATAATATGAAGAAACATTCACCCAAACAAAGTACTTGATTTGTATTTAAAAACAAAAAGTTTGTTCCAAATACGAGTTTCAGTGGTGTACCGGCAAGTTTTCGAATTTATTTTTCCGCAGAATATTTCTGCGCGCCTCAAAAATCATTAATCAGGCTTCACTTTGGCAGTGACCCAACGTCCTTACTACCCTCTCATTTGTATTTACTGAAAGAGTTTCAGATCATAAATCATGCCATTTTGATGAATGAATCCATTCAATTTTTTCTAAATCTCGGTGAGGCTACCTCTGGATTTAAACTGGAATACGCTATCAAACGCGTTGAGTTATTCAACCGACAATATTTTAGATAAGTTAACGACGTCGTTTATTTTGCTATTAAATTTATTACTGCGAGTTCCGCTTGCAAATTTCAGCTCTCACTTTAAGTTATCGGGAAGGTGGAGCGAAATGTGCCTAATTAATTTTACAAAGTGTAAGTGCGCAGTTATTCTGGAGTCGGTTTAATGCGTTTTTCTTGCGATAAACCGAGATAGTCTGATTGCGGGAATAGTTAAGAGGTTTATCTGTATTTTCAAACTATAATTACATCCCTAATGTCTCTGTTACGTGACTATAATATTGCGTTTATTTCGATGTTAACAACTTTATGAGAATAACGTAACGCAGTTCTCTTATGAGGTTTCTACTGGCAGCTCTCTTTGCACAATCCATTTTTCTCAAAACAGTCCGACATTCAAAATCAAAACGCCAATAAAACGCTTATAAAAGTCCAGGCTTTTTTGGACAGTTTCATTCTAAAATAGCATTTTAAAATTAATTAAATTAATTCAGGAGCCTACCTATTCTATTTTATTGTCGAATCACCCTGTAACTCTTCTGTGGATTTTTATAGCTACCTAATTTATTTATCAAGCTCGAGCTCTTTAAATGAATTGAGAGTTTGCAGGGCACCATTTTGCAGGAGGAACGATTAATTTAAGTTGTATTTAAGTTAAGTGGAGTACCTATAAAGGTTCAATTATATAGAACATTTCAATAGTATGAAAACATAACAATAATTCTGTATTTGTGAGACGAGAAATGAAAGTAGGAATAAATTACATACTTAAAAAAAAATATTTCAATATGAATTTTAAAAGAAATCATGTAATTTCTCATTGACGAAGCAATTCACATCAACAGGCACAAAACCAACAATTCAAATTTAACCACTAGCCAAAACCATACATCACATTCGATCCAACAGATTCAATAGTATTCCGTTACATATCATCCAAATAAAAACATATCGTGATATATTTCCGTTGCTCACAAAGCGAATAGTGCTGGCCGGCGCGCATACACGGCATGTCGATAGTGGGATGAATAGCCCATCTCCGGCGGTGGGATAGTGCCGGAAGAGCCCCACCGCCCACCGCACGGCCTTTTAACGAGACGCGTCTTTTTTCAGCCGATGCTGCGAAGTTTGGTGGCTGGGGATAAGTGCGACTGCGGTTTTGCACTTTTGGGTTAGCTATGTCGATGGTAATTCATTTAGCAGGTTGCTTTGAACAGTCTGTTACCGTTACATACGTTACCTACGTCAAAAAATAAATATATCATAAAAATTAAATAAAATCCGTACACCTAGTTTTATTTCAATGTCTAATATTCGCGTAAGTGATGATGATAAGTAAGTGATGAATTTATAATAGCGTCAAACATATTTTCCAATATTCTCCAGGGTAGATAGAAGTAGAGCGCATACCATACGTGCGTACTATAAATTAGTCATCAGTTGCTAAACACGGTGAAGGAAAACATCTTAATGAAACCAGCACACTTAAAAGATTTTTGACCGGTGTGTGAAGCCATGTCACAAGCCTACAGGCGGTTTAAACTGCCACTAGGTTGTTCATCAACCAAACGATACGAAGGCTAACCTGTAGAACTTGATCATATCCCTATATCAATTTAAAAAAATCTGATAACTATTTCCTAAATAGAATATGACCTATATCAATATCGTTTAATAAGGTTAAGGTTATAAGACTCCTGTTTTTGCTTCGAGAGTTAAAAATAAAAGGTCCTGCAAAGCAGACACCAAGGTGATTTCCTGAGTGCTCCGTTTTTGCAATTTTGGCGCGAACACAAAAACCACGCTTTACTCTGACCGAAGAGATTTGTTTCCTCTTGTTTCTTAGATGTTTATCTCCCTATACAATTATAAGGGTAATTGAGGAAATGAGGAAATAATTCTCATTACTACGACCATCGGCAACCGGTTTATATTTTACTTAAACATTTCGTGAATAGAGTAATCTTTATCGGTAGGTACTTGGCATTTAAACTTGACTGTTTCTCATTCCTGATATTACGACATGCCACACTTCCTAGTACATCAAATTATCGATGTGTGTTAGTGTGTCCCATTTGAACGAAGTTGTGTTCGTCCATCTGCGTCATTTTACTAGCTCGCCGTCTACAATATGGGACAGGAACATCAGAACCCGATACAGATACCACTTGGCTATCACTGCTGTTTACAGGTCTGATCGCTTTATTTAATATCCTGTAACATAAATTATATTACAACCAACCTCAGTGAATATTTCTACTTGTTAACCTAAACTATAATATGTACTTATAAATAAATGTATGTAGAATAGAAAATTTCTATTCTGAAGAATTCAATAATTTTGCGGATAAAAGTCAGGCGCTTCGTATGCGGCAATCACTGTGTTGGACCGAATGAATGTAATATTACTATTTCATCGCTCCTTCTGAGTACACAATAAGAGGAAACGAAATGAAACGCTCTCCAAGTTAAAGGATAACGTATTGTTATCAACTTCGATATTACTTCTGCTTCGCACGAGTCAAATCTATTCAATAAAGACTGTTTGTAATAAACGTATAACATTACGCTTGTATTCTCCGAAGGGGTAGGCAGATGTACACCCACGTATCGCTAGATAGGTTATAGGTCCCAATGTTATAGAGGGCGAGCCTATTGCCATTAAACTCAGTGTTAGTACCTAAAGATGTATGCTATATAAGTTTATGCTGAGTTATACTTTTGTCTGGCAAAACGCTGATAAAACATAACATCACGCCTGTATTCTCCGAAGGGGTAGGCAAAGGTGAATATATAGTACATCCCCATTTCGCCAGTTATGTTTTTTTTTTAGGTCCCAATGTAATAGGGGGCGAGCCTATTGCCATCAACCGGGCACAAATCCAGACTCCGTGCTGCTACTGAGAATTACCTAATGGAAAAACCCAGTAACACTTTGCCCGACCCGGGATTCGAACTCATGCATAGCCAGTAAAACGCTGATAGACTAACTATAATACTTTTAGTACCTATCTACACAACAGAAATGGACCTTAGTTATTTGGATCACGTGCAAAAAGAGGTTCAGATTCAAGTGGGGTTTTCACAATCAAAAGTAGTTTTACATTGTGGTACTAATAGGGCAATTTAACAGTCATGTTGTATTTTGTTCGATGTCTATAGAAGGTATAACTGGCTAAACATATGCGATGGCTCGCCTCATATATGAGATATAAATTAAATTTAATATATCGGTTACATGAGTTCCAATTTATAACTCACTAGCTGCGCCCCGCGGTGTTACCCGCTATTTTTTTTCAGAATAAAAAGTAGCCTATGTGTTAATCCAGGGTGTCAGTTACCTCCATGTAAAATTTCATCAAAATCGGTTAATCCGTTTGTGCGTGAAGAGGTAACAGACATTCAAACACACTCACAAACTTTCGCCTTTATAATATTTGTGTGATTATAAGTTTGGGGTTGTTGCTATAGGCACACATAGTACTCGTATACCAAAGGGAATACGCCAATGATCTATCAAGGAGCTTAGCGTGTATCCTATGATTAAATTACGTTAAAGTCTGCACGTGTAGTGTCTCATATTGGTTCTCTAGTAAAGAAATAGGCTTCAACTCAACGCTCAACAAAATCAGATATAAATGTGCGATATATTATTATGCTAGCGAACTATTTCTATACGGTTAACCTCAGCTGGATTTCCAGAACTTATTTCCTTTCATAGTCATAAATATACTAGGCCAGATGTCCGTGTATTAACACAAGACGTCGGCGCGTTTCGGTTTCGTAAATGTCAAAATATAAGTTTACAAGGCGTCTACCGGTTAGTAACCTACCCTAATTTTGGCTAATCCGATTATATTTAACTGCCTTTGAAGTAGATACGTATCTTACCTTCATGGAGCAGTTCAGTTGGACTTCATTGGCTACAGTTACTGCTAAGGAACTGGATTAAAGTGAAATACTTGTTTAATTGTAATAAGGGTACGCAGCATTTACACCGAACCGATTAACGCTTGAACAAATCGCTGTGCTAAGTCATCAAATTAATGTTCAATTTTAACTCTGTCGATTGTCGTGATACGTTCATTACATTCCAGCGACAATTTGAAATACAATTTTGTTTTTAAATTTGTTATGTTGTTTTTTTAAAGTGGCCAGTTTAATCGTATCTTACACTAGCTGCGCCCCGCGGTGTTACCCGCCACATTTTTTCGGGATAAAAAGTAGCCTATATGTTAATCCAGGGTATAACCTATCTACATACCAAATTTCAACCAAATCGGTCCAGCCGTTTATGCGTGAAAGAGTAACAAACATCCACACATCCACACATCCATACTCACAAACTTTCACATTTATAATATTAGTAGGATAATTTTGGAAACTTGCTGCAATGAGTAAGTACAATAGAACGATGCAAGAGAGCTATCAAGAATATTTATATTTTTTTGTAAGCGCCAACGTATTTGCAGTGTACAAAAATAAACGGTACATCTTTTATAGTTGGCGAGCCCCGGAAGGCGCACCGTGGTCGACGCATCCGCCACTCTGTCATGGCAGGCGGTAAGTCCCCGCCTTCTTATTCTACAACTTTTCAAAAGTATCCCACAAAGGATTGAGTGTCGAACTTGTTTACCGCAACTTTTCCAAACAAAAGACGAAACCACGAATGCATTTTACTTGCAACGCTATATATTCATCCTACATTTAAGTTGGACGGCTAACTGCTATTGTGAAATTTAAACCTTTTATTTCGATTCAGAACTTTCTTTGTTCCATAATAGATGACATTTTTGTGAACAGTATCGTTCAAATGTACTGCAGAAGTACCTACTTACTTGAAACCCAAATTTATTAAACGAGAATCAACCTAAACAGATGAAAGAACGAATAAAAAAACTGAAGCTTATATTATTGACATTTTAACAGTTTGACTACAAACGATATCGCACGATTACATAGAACGCTAGACGTTAAAATCCAGTTAGTACAAAAGTTCTATTAAGTTTAAATTAAATGTTTATACTGCCGCATCGTCCCAAAAGTATTGCCAAAACACATCTACATAATAAATGACCGCGATGGAGCACCCAGACTGCAACACGCAATATCTTTAAGTAAATCAAGAGCGTTCAACATCGTGCTATTACGGGCTAAGTCGCGCTCAGCCGTCGTGAATAAATAGTAAAAAAAGCATCACAAGTATTCACGAGCCTTTTTCTCGTAAGACGTTTCTCACTTATTCTTTTGGGGTTACACCGTCACTAGCGGAGGCTCCGAGCTCATCATTTGCATCCAAATAGCTCCTATAAATTCGCTACCCGAATTTTCACCATTCTCTCGGTTCCTTGGGAGCAATTAAATACTTTTTTCTCCAACAGTTCGGGCCTCGCGCACGATTTTTCGGTGTGAATAAATTCAGTGGTCCAGATTGTAGTCAGCGCTAGCTAGCTTCATTAGGTAAAATATCTCGACACGATTTTTGTTCCGCGTTATAAATGTTTTGCGCTCCAATATTAATGTTTTCAGTTTGAAAAAAGCTGTTATTTTTTTGTTTCTTTACTTTACCTAATGAAATTATGAAAAATATTTTGGTATAGCATATGTAACATTAATTAACACGACAAAAATATTTATTAGTTCGTAAATAGTCGTGTTTTTTTATAGTCATAATAATATGGACATGACCACCAATGAAGCTATAAGCAAGTAGGTACTTGACATTTAAAGCTAACAGCCATGAGTTTGGGTCACCAGCAAAAATATTTGCATGGCCTACGCGTATTTGTTCAGGGCTGGGTGCTTGTACAATGTACATATCTAATTTGTGTTTGTTTTCCCACGGTTCAGGAGAAACACTAGTGCGAAAAAGCATTTAAATAGAACCACATTAAAACACTTGATTGACTTCCAAATGTTATGTTTCAGTCGATTTATCATCGAGTTGACAATCGAGTTATTTCCTATCGATAGATGATTTCTTATAATGGCGCGAGGTAAGAAGACCGGCCCGTTCGCTGGGTATTCAATGGTTCGGAAATGATAAGCGCTTCGAATATTCGAGCTACTTGTATGGGTACGAAACGACGTGTACCGTTTTATTAGAGTTATAAATTGTGGAAATTAAATCAATTTGGTTGCTCCGGGAAACGTTTATTACTTTTTATGTAAATATCTATGGCATATGGTCTCTCGAAATAAATTGGAAAAATTACGTTGTCATTTATGAGTTTGCAGAAATAAATGGGAATGATTGTATTAGGGATGCGAGACTTCCTCTTCCTTCCCTGTTGTAATAATGTAAATGGAAGTAATTACAATAAAATGTTTCATTCTACACCTTCTAGTGGATCACAAAGGCACAAGAATAAGTTCACATTTCACAAGAATTTGTCAATGTTTTCTATAGATATTCTTGTAGATACAACACCTTCAAAAAGAAAAATAGATTAAAATAAATAGTTAAATGTACCACTACTGCAGCCATAATTAACGAACCAAGTAAACTTAATGAATAGTTTGTAGAAGATTAATTCCAGCATTTAAATATACTCAAAGAAGCTAAACAGAAAGTCGCATTAAAACTTAAAAGTCTTTAACTCAAACGAAATGAACTTACAGGTCAGCATTTCATTTTATTTGCCCAAAATAGTGTTCTCGTTAAATATAGAACACTTTACGTTTTTTTGTTTTGCTAAACCATCTAGGCCAACTTGTATTCTATGTGACAGAACACAATGAAAATTCACTAAATACAATTCAGATGTCTTGTTAATCTCATTCCACATGAGTAAATTACAAGATCGGGGCGAAGGAACCTGGCCGCTTGCCAAATGGCCGGTCGCATCAGCAACCACGATTCAACACCGATAATTCTTTCATTCCACGTCTTTGCAGGAACGTCTTAAATATATATACGTACGATACGCAGCAATGTACGAGGTGCATAAGGAAATTTTCGTCTATGTCTGAAAATAAATCGGAGTTCATTATTGGTACCGTTTGATATAGATATCACTGGCGATTGTCTAAAATGTGCATTGAAATTTAAATTGCAACGAAAATACGATAGTGCTCGTGTCTGGATGGTTATAAATATACATCTTTGTACTACAAACTTTCCTCTTTAATACTGATGTATCATTAAATATTAGAATTCTTGTGTTTTTTTTTATTTGGCTATAAAGAAACCAAATTGAATTTTCCTCATCTAGTTGTGCTTGATATAACTATTTATATATATGTAGTTGTTAATGGATGTTTTTGATTTCCGGCTGGCTACCGTAGAAAATGGGATCTACATAATTATAATTCACCTCTTTGTGAAGCTTCCGTCAGGAAATCGGCCAGTCGACCTTGAAAAACATTAAAGGGCTATAAAAATAAGATCTGCAGCAGTATTGGTAGTGTAGAGCCTTCACGAGTGATGGGAAGATGTCTGGCGAACCCTAAGCTGTCAATCTCGCTACATTCCTTTTGACTAGCATACATCCTCTCTAGACCATTCTCAAAAGCAAGTCGATACGAAAAGAAAAATCAACTTTACACAAATATAGTGCTCATATGTTTGTGTTCCAGCAAAACTATTATTTTAGTCTATCCATCAATAGGTATAAACAATATTTGCCTTTGAAACTATGACCGATAGCGCTGTCATTGATATTTACAGACAGATTATTCAATTAGAATTACAAATCTGACTGGTTGTTGTGAAATCTGAAATTTTCGGAAGGTCTGAATTATTAAGTTGCGAGATAGGGTATATTGTTAATTTTACGACCTAGTTTATGATATTTCTCGTAAATAATTGAATTTACTGTGGATTGGACTTAAAATAAGTTTGTGCGAAAATAGTATACGTTAATTTAGTTTAATGTCTTGATACTCGCTTCTTTGTTCCGAACTCTAGACAAATGACATTTTTACTCGACTCGTAGAGAAGCTCTGAATTTTAAAGTGGCTGCGACTATAACAAAAGACTAGTGTCAAGTACGGAAGGATGGTATCCATCACAATCCGCCGCGTTGTCACGTCCTCCACAATAAGCTTCTGGGCACTAAAGTCGAGAAGGAAAACAACGCCAGGAAATCACGCACACATTGCCACAGGAAATAATACGGCAAAAAACTCGTGTTTAAATGTGGAACAAAGAAAAAAGGTTTGTACGATTTTTAAGGGTTATTAGAACAGAATTTATCCGGACATGCTGTAAGCCTCCTTACATACCTCATGCCACGTGTTAATAATGTTACTGTCAAACTGCTCCGAAGCTTTGATATGGGTCAAAAAGGTTTCAATAGCGTCTCCCTTAGAACCCACAGCACTATTTCACCTGAAATGTGTACGAGAAAACATCGGGCCAATATGTTTTTTATGGTGAAAAAAAAGTAAAACTGGAAGAATTGGTTTGGAGCACAGGACGGTACGCTCGATAGTAGGATTTTATTGGTGCCTAATTTTTCTAGGGATTAGGACCCGTGTTAAGTCAGACACTTTTTTAGAAAACGTATTTCGAAATACAAACATATAATAGCTGTTATATCATTTTGCTCAAGTCAAACCTGGAAAACAATAATTTGAAATTTCTTTTTTATGTACAAGTTTTCGAAAACTTGTACGTTATTAACTTTACATAATATTACTTACTAGCTGCACGACAATTCACTTAAAAACATATTTTTCTCCATCCATTATTTAAGGTGCTTTTACAAAAACTGCATAAAGTGCATAATTATTAAGATATAAAAATATAAGTTAACACCCAACCCTATCTATTTAATTTTAAAACTGAAAACAAAAGTCAAACTATTTTTGTTTTCAAGAAAAAATATAAAACAAATTCCTCAAACGTTTCCTGAAGAAATAAGGAAGGTGTTCAAAAATGTAATAAAGACAACATTCAAGCGTCCTCTGGGTCGTAATGAGCGCTTCTTTTGTTTTCTCAAACCAAGGTAGAGACCACTTCAGGTTTGAATATTTTTATGGCTGCAGTTACTGGACAAACATAATGTCTTCGGTGTAATTAAAGTTAGAAAGAGCAAATACGTTTTAATTTAGGCTCATATTTATCATCATTATTTTTGATAAATATTTGATTTAAGTAGACTGCTTCGTTGGTCTAGTGGTCGCTAAGCGCGACTGTTGAGCACGAGGTCCTGGGTTCGAATAACTATATGTGCACCTCTGCCTACCCCTTCGGGGAATACATGCGTGATGTTATGATTAATAACGTTAAAGTTATGAAAAATTAACGTTTGTTTTGATTTAGTCAGACAGGATCACGTTAGGAGTATCCTAAACCGACGAGCGTGTAGAATGTGATGTAAGTGAATTCGGCAAAACCTATATAGGTACCTATTACCTACATATATTATTATGTCAATTAATGGCAGTCCGGTATTTCTGCATACCGTGTAAAAAAGCGTGATTTGATGTTTATTATGTATCTATGAATTAATGTCTTATGCAGACGATATCAATACTTTTTGGTGCACAAATATATGTTTATATTAAAAAATCTGTCTGCTATAACTTTTAGAATGCTGCCGATAGTTCCTTGTTCGGAAAACAATGAGGGGAAAATTCTCTTTCTCATGATAGTATGAAAGCCGCCAGTGCGAGCGTCCATATACATGCCAGACGCACTATAATTTCTCTGCAGACCCAACCACTTCCTGAGAGCGTTATTATATGTGCCATAAGTAATATCTTATGTTACATTTGTAATCGGTTGCGGGTTCATTCTTCTTACAAAGAATAATAGTTGCTAACTTACGTAGATCATGGTTTAGATACCTTAGATGCGGTGAATGTTATCCTGATTGATGCCTACAATTAAATAATGTCGCTTAATCTCTATTTGTACTTCCATTGATCATTGACTTTAAAATGTTAATCTTTAACATAAAGTAAAAATGTATCAATCATCAATCAAATAAAAAACAAAACTCATATTTGCAAAAACATAGCATAGAAGATATTCACAGTTCACCGTCAATATAATATAACATTAACCGTAAATGTTATTCAAGCTAACCGATGCACACACCTCAAATTATACCATCTCCTAAGTAATAATTAGTTAGATATTAATAGCTCAGCTTGTTAATTATATGCAATATAATGTTACGAACATAGTTGGGTAGAGCTTAGTTACTGCATGTATTTATAGCAGCAATATTATATACGAGACTGTTGACTTAGGAGCTCCTCGCATCGCAGTAGTTATGCATTACAGTGTGGTAAGACCACAATTGTGTGAACAATTAAACGTTCCTTATTTGGTGGTACAACGAGATGAGGATTGTCTCTCAGACTTGCTCTCGTCATTACACCCTCAAAACTTTCATTCCTTTACCGTTGAGTCATTAGTACGATGTTTTGAGCATATATTATATAGCAAGAATTACAGTTGAGTTTGATAAGTTGCTTAATCATATCATGTGCTTATTTTGGTTAACAATACCTATTACTATCACGTCTGTAATAACAAAAGGGGTAGAGGAACGCACAAGTGTTTGTTCTATGAGTAAATCAATACTTATGCTCAAATTTCGCTGCTGATTTTAAGACTCAATGTAATAATACTTTACCATTTTGAATAAGCAAGTTATTCCAATATTTGTTGTATATTAAAAAAAGACTTTGAAGTAATTTAAAATTTACATTAACATTGCTACCGTCGTTATTAATTTTATTACTTAAACTTTTTCAGCCACATAACAGCAACAAAATATTGCTTGAATATCCTCGAGATTTCTTTAATAAATTGCCCCTTCAAATCATCGTAGTCCTGCCTGAAAGTTGTGGACCTTCGAAGTACTTGAGTGATTTAAAAGGTAATAACTTGCATTCGGGGCAAAGCTGGTAGGTAAGGAATTTTTCCAGTAATTTGGATTCAATTCACAGCAAGCAATGGCCGGCAATAAATAAATTGCAAGTCCAAATGAGGTTCCAACCTTGGAAATAATCCAACTCAGCGGTGTTTCTTTTTATTTCTGTTTATTTTTTTGTTACATTGCTTTAACTATTCTATGTTTAATTCAATATTTTTTACATTTAAAACATGTACTTTATAAGACATATATAGACACCTACACAATTTTGAAAAAAATAACGTTATAGTCTTTGCCCTTGCCCTTGGTAACTTACAAATCCTTTATTCGGCTCATTAAAACGTGTCCGTATTGACACGGATAACAATGGTTAAAATAAATAGCCCTATGCTCCTTGTATTATGTAGTATTGCGATTCTGGTATGAAAGGCAAAGCTTTAATTTTCTTACAGAAACTGAGCTCATTGCGCGATTAACACCCACAGGCCGCAACGACAACGTCACCAAAAACTATGATTGTAGTTTTTATATAATTAGTATAAAATTGATATCAACAATGAAACGAATGAGCAACAAAATAATGTTCCTTGCATTGGTAATAAAGTGCATGAAGTATAAAATATAGTCGCTACATATAATAACAAAAACCTTGCAGCTGGAAAAACAAGACAGAACTAAAAATGAAAGAAAAATTAAAAAAACGAAATGCAATCTCCTAACGAGTATTGTCTGTCTCTTGTTATTTTTGAGAAAATCTCAGTATTAGTGTGTATAGAAGTTTCAATTTCACAAGAGTTTGCTCTCACAGAAATAAAATAACAGTAATGTAACGTTAGATCTTCAGCAAATTGTGTCTCTGTGTATGTCTCTGCCTTAGGCAGCTGTGCTTGCCAGCTCCTTCATGCAATCCTCCATGCATCATAGATATTTTGTTAGTACATTGGTTACATAAAAAACAAACAAAACAAAATAAGTCTTCAATTGGTTGCAATTTAAAAGTAGGTATTTTAAAATCATCTTTTTCAACTAATTTTAATAAAACCTGTTTAGCTCCCACTGTAAATAGTTTTCTTTTCATAAGATTGATAAAGGTTTCGTAATAAACAAAATTTCAATTTTATAATAATCAAACTTATAATTCAAAATCCAATTCAAGCGTACATTTAACAACTACAATAAAATTGGAAAGCAAATAATTGTTTGCACTAAACAATAAGCCGCGTCGAATAGTGGAATGTGCAATTGGAGTTATAAATTACCTTGTGATCATAAAATGTTAATTAATAATTCAGAATTTAATCGGAGCGTTAATTGCGCTTGCCGCGTGCGGGTTAAATTAATTTTTTCATTTAAAATATCATCGTATGTCGTTTTTATTAATGTGAACCTGTTTTCACTCCTTCCGGCGAATAATCTCGATTGATGGCCGCCGGTGTATAAAACATAAATAACATTTTTAATCATCGTGCCGAAAATAAAATTTGTTGTTTCAGCGGCCAGTTGTTGTATATCGATGCAGTTGCCCAATTTTGATGAGTCTGCTCGGTTTGGTGTTTTTTGTGTTTGCGTGAAATTTGGCTGGATAGGGCTGTAGATTTAATGTATCTACTGTTTTTTTTTTTTGTGTCTGCAATCGTAAATGTATTTGAGTGTTCAATTACTTTCGTGATATTATTTTGTTGATACTTTTATTCAATAACAGGTATACATATTAGTTGTCGTAGATACTAATACTACAGTAGTATACCTACTGTATAGTACAGGTCTAGTAGAGTGTTAGCTATTCTTATTGTAGATTTACTTAAAAATTGTAATTGTGTGTTATAAATAATATAGGTAAATTATTTCAATTCTTGTCTGCAGCTTGCTAATATTTTACTCTAGTGAAATTCTAACACGCTCCAAGTCTCTGAAAACGGATTACGCATTCACTTGTTTATAAAATTCAACCCTAAGGTTGCCACAGCGGTGTGAACGGTCTAACAAACTGCTTGTTTCACACCTGATTATCTTTAGACGCGGTTCATTGCCTTGGATATAACACTTTAAAACCAACGCCTTGTTAGCGGTATTATTAATTTTAGACTCGAGTGACAAGGTTGGGTCTGGGTAGGCACTTCATTACAGCTATACTTAGAGGGGTTGTAATGTATGTAAGAGGTTGTGTTATGAGTACTTATGTTAGCAGTATATGTAATGTATGGTTATGTTTTGTGTGGAGACTTGTACCCTCTAGCTAGTAAATAGGTAGTTGGTCGTCAAAAGCTACGACTGACGAACTTGCTAACACTGAATACAAAAAGAAGACTTAGTGTCGGGCCTAGCGAAGTTTACATATATACATAAATTCAGGTCTGTTTCCCAGAGGGCTTGGCAGAGAACACGGATTTTCATTTGCTACGATCCTGGCATACTTGTTTCTCCATTAAGTTTATCAAGTTTTTAAACCAATTGTCATCCAAAACTATATGTCGAATTAATTGAAAGATTATTTTAATAACAAAATTGCTCTTCGATTTGTAATTCCGATAAAACAACAACTTAGTACATTTTAATTCGGACATTAAACAAAGTCACCCGTTTAGTGTGGAATTTATATTATTTGTGGCAATGCAAGCGGGCTGGCTTTGTGGTTAGAACCCACCTGCCCAGTGAGAGTACCTCTCTGATGGGCTTAGCCTCAGTCTAGCCACAGACTGCGTTAGGCAGAACACAATTGAAAGCTATGTGAACCATTATAGTATGATATTAATATGCAAAACCTAATTGCCTTTTTAGATGCACGCTAGAAATGTAACAACGGAATATTCGCAATACCGTAGCAAGCAAGTTTTGGACAAAATCCAAAATTACGAGCGTAATAATTGCATTCTATCGCAATGCATTCGAAATTGAGTAGAATGTGGACTTTTGAAGTATTATCAGCTTTAGTATACGAAAATTATAGAAACAACAAACCAAATGTATAAGGCAGATATTGTGGAGACAAGTTCAGAGAAATATTCCGAGGACATAGTAAATACGCGTCCGTTTGGTATTTCTGGGAATTCTAGGAAAACATGTTATCTTAGACACATCAAACAGAACTGTATTAGATGTGACTAAGAGGACTTGAGGTTTGGAAAGCGGGCGATACATGCCGGGGTCAGGGGAGGACTGTAAGCAAACAGCCAATGTGCGGGTGCCTTCAGGGAATCTTATCTACGTACTTATAACAGACTAGCTTCAGCCCGCAATTCTGTCTGCGAGGAAAATATTTCTTGGCTTTTCCGGGATTCAAGTAATCCATGTGCAATTGTCAATCCTAAATATTAGTCAAATAATTTTGGAAATATGTTGTTCCCCTCCACTAAATATACAAACCTTTTCTGTATAGATAATATTAGCTTTTGCCCACGACTTCGCCCGCGTTAAATAGCATAATATGTCCTTTCTCGCGACTTAAATTTTCTAGATGCCAAATTTCTTCAAAATCCGTCAAGTGGTTAAGTTGCGAAGGCGTAATAGATAGAAAGACAAAGTTACTTTTACATTTGTAATATTAGTATGGAAAGTATGGATAGCAATAAGATCAATACTAAATAAAATATACACACACACATAACATCACGCCTGTATTCCCGAAAGGGTAGGCAGAGGTGCACATATAGTACACCCACATTTCGCCAGTTATGTTTTTAGGTCCCAATGTAATAGGGGGCGAGCCTATTGCCATCAACCGGGCACAAATCCAGACTCCGTGCTGCCACTGAGAATTACCTAATGGAAAAACCCAGTAACACTTTGCCCGACCCGGGATTCAAACCCAGGACCTCGTGCTCAGCAGTCGCGCTAAGCAACCACTAGACCAACGAGGCAGTCAATATATATAAATCAATCAATATATATAAATCAATCAATATATATAAATAAAATATTTTAGAGACAAATTAAGTTTAACTTACAAAAAACCTCTTAGTTGGTAGTTTATTTTCAAGTGTTAGATTTCAACACAAACATTTGAATCAGACGTCCAAAAAGCAGTAGATTCGTAAAGCAATACAATCTAATAGTCAAAGCTGCACAACTGAAAGCAAACACCAAATTGCTCGCTAACTTGAGATTACATGCCGTGTCGCTGAAACCCCCCCACCCGCCTCCCACCTCCCGAACCGTTCTCGTGTTACTAAAGCTACGGAAAAACTAACGACACTTGCCCGATTCGGGATGTTCTTGGCTTGTAATGTTGATCTTTCAAAGATGTAGGTTTTTCGCTGTGCGGTACCATTTGTAGGCCTACTTTAGAAGACCAATTCTCCTGCTTATGGAATTACTCGGTTGCGGTTTGGCAACATCGCGTATTGAAATTTATTGATATTTAAATTAAATTGTTTGACAATCTTTAGTGTTCTTGCAGCTATTGATTGTCAATATAATTAGCTAGGTAGCTTTTACAAAACAAACAAATCAAGATTTCGCAAATAGGACACGGTATTCGTTATCAGAATTCTGTCAATTTGATAAATATTTTCCATTTCATTTAGAATCAATGGCGGATGAATTTAAGTGAAGCATTTCATTCCCCGAGGATGCACTCTAAGAATTTTTCAAGTAATTTGGATTCTATTCACAACAAGCGAGCGAAAGGCAAGGCGCGCCAAATGAACCGAGTTGCCTGCATTACCCCGACAGCACCTCTTATTGAAATTTTAGATACCTACACCTGAACTTGGCCTCGGGTAGTTTAGCTAGATAATTTAATTACGCATCGTAATTGGACGACGAAAACTCTAATACCTAACAATAATAAAGACAGGGAATAATGTAGTTCTTTTGGTACCTGCAATTTTTCAATTAACTGGAATAACTGGTGCTGTGAACAGTAGGTACGTAAGGATTTATAAAAACGGTATCGCAGTAGGTATTTACATTGGAATATATCATTGCTATATGTACCTATCAATAGGAGTTTTCCCAAATAAACATTTGTTTTGTGAAACATAGATTCACGAAACTTAAATGTTTGACTCAATCCATACTTTTCTAGTTTACCTGGGATAGAAACTAGATTTTGGGCCATCGATGTTTAATCCTAGATACCTTTTCCTCTGAATAGGGTTGCTAAATTGTAAATCTTGTCTGTACAGTAGCTCCCGTACATTCCAATAATTTCGTTCTAGTCTCCATGATTAAATGTCAAAAATAACTGCTTTTTGTAAGAAATTTATGTCATACGAGGCTGAATTCCAAATAACGTGAATAGTGTATTTATGTCTAAATTCTTAACAGTGAATAATAACAATAAACTTCACCTAACTAGGACAAAACTTGCACACCTTAAGGTTTAAACATTTTATAATGAATTATATTTAATTGATGTTCATTATTTTTTTTATATTTGTATCGATTCTTTAGGCTGGCAACCCTGTCTCTCGACGGAATTTAGAATCCATTCAGCCGTTACGGCGTGCGGTGTGACTCTAGCAATCGCACATCCTACCCAGCATTCTATACGTTCACATCTCAAATAACATAAGGAACAAAACGAAAGAAGAACCTGTAATACAAATGCACAAATTCAGAAATCCGTCGTCCAATTATATATATATATTTAAGGAAAAGTGGTTAAAAGAAAAAAATATCCGTGACACGCTTAACCTATGCTAATTTATAAATTGATTGAGGGAAACTTGAAAAATGATGGACACGAGCGGGATTCGAACCCGCGACAGTCGCCGTACCGTGGCGCCGCTCTGCCAACTGAACCACCGTGTCACTGCTCGCATCCATCAAATTTCAAGCTCCCTTTTAGTATTTACGTCTAAAGGGTGACGTCAGGTATTATCTGTTGGAATCTACGATTACCAACTCAGTGTTGTACCTTTACAGCTACAAACCACTGAAACGATAATACTATGCTAATTTGCTCACCTGCCCCCTTACCATGAACTCTTGAAGCAGGACTGTTTACGTTGTTGAAGCGGGACACCGCTTAACACAGCACGTAGCGGCGTCACGCTTCCACGTCGTAAACTGTCATGTTTTAAGAGTTCATGGTAAGGGGGCTAAACTCCGCTCATCTTTTTTTCACTTCCGATAATTACGAAATGCCGTCCTACTTCCACTAGTCATCTTATATCGTGTGGGCGTTAAAATTAGATATTGTTTGTCGTTTAAAGGATCAAATTTTAATGTTGGTGTCATATCTACCACTTTTTTGCTTATAATATCATTGGCCGCCGTCTAACATTTTTAATAAAACACAAAGTTTCTCGGCAGACGATAAAGACGTTATCTTCGTCTCACATTACAGTAGCGTTAACTGCCGAGGTTAATTAACTTCAAATTGGCAGTAATAAATTGTAACGAGACCCCTAATTAATGTCCGATAGCAATAACTGTTGCTCATCGGAGTATTGTTGGAGTTAGCAATTAGGATAAGGAAGATAGAAGAAACTGCTATATTGTTTTGTGTTTGTTAGAAGTCGATCCAATCATATTAAAGCGTAGACTATACATATTTAATATAACTACATAATAAATAACCTTAAAGTAAAAGTACTGCCTATGTAGTGCATAGGTATATCTTCGTAATAATAATCTAATATTTATCCTGTTTAATAAATGCATATTATAATGAATGGACTGAATACTTGAGATCTGGTTGTTTCAATATGTCTTCTAATACATACCATAGGTAAACAGTGACCCTAACAATATATAATATTAATTTGCGAAAAAAAGCGAATGTATAGTTACATACGATTTTCACGACGATAATGATACGATAAATCGTAGCAAATTCAAATTAAAAAAATGTAATTCTTACCAAAGGATCCGTTAAAATAACTTGTCATTTTTTACGGATAGTTTAATATTGCCTACAGATAAGAATTTTTCGTGCAAAACGACCAGGCCAGTACATGAGTATCGATTTTATCCAGTTTTATGACGGAGAATTCTTTAGATTCATCGCATTGTTCATAAATGCTGGGCGTCCTTTGCCTTGGAGCTTAGTTCTAGAGCTCGAATGTACTTGTAGAGATATATTTCTATTGAAGAATTTTTTTAGGAAACATATTAATTATATTGTATGCGAGGACATCAATAATATCTTATTCAATAGTCACTAAGGTTTATATTTCATGGGCGAAAAACAAACTCATAATTATGTATTGTCAAATCTAGATCATCAGTAATCAGTAAAATGAAAGAAAACCTAAAAATAGTATTAATCACAGCCAATAAATGAGGTCGTAAAACCGCGTTGTAATGTGTACGCAAAAAAACATTACGGCACCATTATAACTTGTGCCAAGCGATTATAAAAACAAACAGCGCGGTTACCCGGCTGTTATAAACAAATACTAAACGTAAAGGCAAAGGAATAATTGTTAACAAAGCGGCGACAAAATGCAAAAATCCCCAGCAGTATTGCTCGGATAAATGTAAACAATCTGTATGCAAATCACGCGGGAATGTCGCATGCGCACGATAATGTCACGTCGCGGCTTCGCGCGTTTCGGCGGTTTGGTAGGTAGGTACTTCCTTTTTTGCTCCCAGCGATTTCGGATTCTTTTGTTTATCTTTAAACGTTTCTGTGCGAACATTAAATTTGACCTTTCTCAAGTTCGCGGGGTTCGGTTGCGGAATTTTATTTCTGTGAACCGTGTTTCTGCAAATTCTTCGGTCGTGAGATAAGGGTGGCTTTTGGAATGTTTATTCGTCTCAAGGACAACCTTTGGGGATTCTCAGCTTTTGAACTATTTTCGTCCCAATCAAATAGTAGTAGAAAGATAAATAAACAATAACACCTAATATTAAGCTAATATCTTTATCGGTATTCTTATATTTCATCTTCAGACGGTTTTATCCATTAAAGCGATCGCTCCGAAAAAACCGATACCACTCTGATGAACAAAAAAGAAACCTACACGGAATTTATTTGTCAAGTAATATTTCTTTGTAGGAAAAACCCGGATAATCGTTAATGCTCTGCCTCGGGCGAAATCCCTTGTATAGATTGCGGTATCACCATAAATAACTGCCTAACTGTTTTTATGGAGGAGAAAATTACTCTTTTCACTCACTGCCTTTATGTACAGTGAATTTTTGTTTACGACCCTCAAGTATTATGGATTGACGTGTTGTAAATCTCGCCACGAAAAGCTAAAGATAGTTGTATACGAGTGGTGGTGTTTGATAAGTTTTGGCAATTGATTGTATTATGAGAGATCATGGCTGGTAACTTTATGGATGGGAGTTCTTGTGCGAATATTGGCCTTCTTGCCAAGTTTATTTTAGTATTAGGCAGAATGTATTTTTAGAAATAAGCCTGGCAGTCTGACTTTCATATCAGTTTATTAAATATTGTATTTTCTTCCATGTTAGGTATGTGGGAGTAAAGGTTTCAAATATCTCCAGTTGAATCAAAAAGTGACGCTTGTTTCCCACCGGGGTAGGACAGGGACCATGGATTTCCATTCGCTACGAGTTAAAATATTTAGGATATGGAAGTCGAAGAAATGATGTTTTAGAAACATGGTTCCATTAAATAATTGATTGTAGCCTAAGCTGAAATATCTACATCTTTAAGTATCTAATTCGTAAGTATTATCGCAACGCACTTAGTTCAAAGCTTCAATCCAAGCCTTTTTTATGAGGCGCCTTCAGCTTCAGTAACCGTTTATTATCCAGGTCTCGCCCATTAGTCGTACAAAACAAACACCCAGGGAGTTTATAGGCTCTCAGAACAATAGAAACAGTCCTTTACGCATGCGAAGCACTTCGGCACTGCGCCAATCTACGTCGTCGATAATTACATACTTAACGCGATACTGTAAGTAATTTACTTCCTCTCACCCCAACAAACAATTATCAAAAGCTGTTGCATTACCCATGCGCTCATGCAGTCTATCGAAGTTGGGTGTTGTGAACTAATATTTATACTGCGGATCCAATCAAGATCAATAACTAACCCGTGTGTGCGTAATTTTCTCAATCGCCGAGTACGGATAACATGGAGTTACTCCGATTGCTTTTGATTTGGAGTTTCGATTGGGATGCTACAGGTCTCGAACGAAATTCAGAGGTGGATTTTTTTTATTACTTTTCTTTTACAATGTTGAATTATTTAATCGAGGGCTTATAATTTTGATTGCAGGATGGAACCGTGCCTTTCACTAAAGGCTTATATTTTTTGCATTATTGATCACGTACATAAAAACTTTAAATAGATGTTTCTTTAGACTAGAGATTAGATCAGTGTAGCTCAAGTATTCAACAATCAAAATAACTCAAGTTACCTGGAAAGTGTTTACAATGCTAGTTCTATGCTTACTTGGTTCTAGATTCATATGTCCGGATTATACGCTGAGTGGCTGGGTCTATAGACGGGATTAGACCGGACTGATAGACATGCGGGCTATCCGAACTCTATTACGTATAGTTTGATAGTTAGTTAGAAATTTCCGATAGTTTGAATGTGTGGCAAAGTTTCGATAGTTGGTTTAGATGGTGCAATCAAAATAGTCGCATATATACATTTTTGCATTGAACAGATTGCGTTTTATCAAAATACACAGTACCAAATACCTACATCATATGAAGAGGCGTATGGTAACTTGAACTTTACCAAGTTCAATAGAGAAGCCAATATGAGTCATGTACTACATAAATCATACTTCATTTCAGAGGCAGTTTTATTCATATTTAAAAATATATTCTTCGCTACTGTTGTATAAAGTGTAAGAATGATAAATAAATTATAAATGACAACTTCCTTGTGTCAAATAGAAAATCACGTTTATAATAAAATAAATAAATTCTACGAAATAAAACAAGGAAAGTGACATTCAATACTCAACCAGCCATAATTTATTTACACATTAAAGCTTCAAGCAATCTATCACAAGAAAGTTAATGCCTTCTTATATTGGTACTTATAATCAACCTAATGTACCCAATACAATTCAAAGGAAGGTTTTGGGTAACAAAACATATTTCTGATTATAAAAAGATACTGAGGGACTGTTGAAAGGGGGAGCTACCAGAAACGTTACACATTTAATGAGGTCTTCCGTGCGTTTGTAAGTAGAATAATTTGTGGTTAATGGAGCAAGATTGGCTGATCATAATGGTATGCTGTTTCGTTCATAACAGCTATAAATATTGGGCGGAGTTGAAGTATGGGCAATTTATTCAAGCTACGAAGTGTTCTTTGCAGAACACCCGTGTGTGATGTCTATTTTTAAAGTACATTTTAGGGGTTTAACAGTAGACATTTTCGTTGTATAAATCAGGTTTTGATTAGTGACAGTGAGTTTAAAATGGCTGAATTCCAACTTTCTATTTCAACGGTTGAATAATTATGTTTGTCTTCAGACACAACTTTACCTATTAGACTGTAACCCATAAGGACTGTTGTATTTTCAACCCTTGCAATGAGGATGATGTCTTACTTTTTGTAAACAATGTCATTATCCTCATTGCTAGTGTTATAAATTCAACAATTACACTTGGCGTTATTATACTTAATATTTTTAGGCATTTAAATTCCAGTTAGGATGTAGTTTATAACATAACATATAACAAAAATCGAGTAGAATGAAAAATATAAGTTAACATAGTAAAAACTTTACTGTCGCGCCCAAACATTTATCATTCCATTGGATTTCTATTTCTCTAGCGTTTTTCTACTAAAATAGGGCCCTAGTTAAGAAAACCGCATGTTGTTATCATCATCATCATCAGCCGGAACACGTCCACTGATGAAAAAATGGCCTCCCCCGTATGTTGTAATACTCATGACAAATTTTTCAATAGGGAACAGTAACATTGCCATAACTATCTGTAATCGGGCCATTACAATGCACTTGGCTCATCTGAGGATATTTGTGGCCCCCATTATCCGTTAGCAACCACAAATTGAATCTGTTAACGTTTGAAGTTTAGGTAGGTACTCAAAGGAAATGTCTTTTGTAATTGCGGAATGGCGGGACATAATGTCTTAGTAGTATTATTTTAATTATATACATCGCATTTAGCTAAGTAAGCCACTTATGGCTTCATAATATCTTTAGATTAAGCGTGTCTACCTAACTTTTAATGGTTTTTGGCGAGGGCTCAATTAATGACATTACGTTCGTCACATATTACATAGAATTTATAAGGAGTGAAATGTTGGTGTTAAGTTTATGCTTAGATACTGTTTTGAACAAAAGCATCGAACAAATGTACTACTCTTCGATCTTCATCTTTATTTGACAAATTTATCTTAATCAAGTGGCTAAATAGCAATTAAGTACCTATTCTTCTGATATTTCCAAGATTTCTATTCTGCGGACACCTTGGGACATTATACGCATGTGTGTATTACAGATTGCGTGCAAGGATGTTGATGAAAAGGAAATGAAACCAAACTTTGATAAAATTAGCTCCCTACAGGTCACGTTCACCGTCTTCTAGGTCAATGTCCTGTGTGCATTCAGTGACATGTGAGATTCGCAAGCCTCACACGACAACAGTACTAATTCTGATGCGAAATCGATCTACTAGTAGTACCACGGACCGCACATCGCCTAGGGCACTGACTATGCTCGATTTTGGTTAAATTCTTCCAGAATGTCTTGTTATTTATATTAAATAACTCCTGGGCCACCCGACCGCTTTTTAAATCCTGTTACGTTAGTTTTGTTACGAAATAAATTATGTTAATAATTTAACCCTTATTTTATCTAGAATACAACGGATGAATTAGCCTACGTTAAATATATTACATTGCTCGGTATTGCGATGGTTAAACTACATAATTTAATAAGTTTTTTATAGGAACTCGATAAATGGCAATCAATATATTTGCCATCTTTCATGGGACATATGAATATAGATATAAACTCCTAATAAAAGGGGCTTAGCCTATCCTTTCGGGAATTATAGGCGGGGTTATATTAATATGTATGTACTTATTTAACAACTGAACTCTATCTTATATGCTCCTATGTTTTAGTAAACGTCAAATATTTGATGGATCGAGATTGAACGTTGCTCAAGTAGTCTGGGGAGCTGGCAGGTTTTATTACATACAACATTCGCTGCTAATTTCGTTCCAAGATATAAATAATTTGATTTTTAGTAACGTGGTGAAACAGGAGCTTTAGTTAGTAGCACAACGCTAGACGAATAGAAATCAAGTAGAATGAAAAACATAATTATGAAATTGACATAATGTCATAGGGAACATAGTCGCATTATGTCTGTCTCTTTCTCTTATATTTATCATTCTATTCTATTTCTATTCGTCCTGCGTTATACCACTTGCTCCGGATTTTTTAGACAAGATCGCTATGTGATGCTGTACGTTTTTAAAAATGTCACTATGATTACTTGTTGGCTAAGAAAGAAGAAATAATTCAACATAAATTGTCTTGTGTCGATGTTTGGCAAAACATGTGCCTTTTAAATATTACATTACAGATTGGACATTTATCTATAAAATAACATGTCAACAAAGTTTGTTTTCACAATTATTTTCGCCTGTACTCAGCCAAAAATAGATGTGAGAGACAGTAATGTTTTGTAATGGTGTATGTCCCTTTGAAGCAAAAGAAATGAGACATTTTGATGTTAATTTGGTTTGTGCCGTGCTTAGAAAGAAGGTTCAACTAACATGTTGCATGAAATAAGGAATACAGTCACGTTAAAAGTATTTGTGAGCTCTAGGACTTCTATCTAATATGGTAAGTTCGATATACGGTTACAAAATTATAATTAATCAATAATGTAGCGGGATGCTGAAAGGAAAAATTGTAACAAAAAAGTGTTAGGACAAGCGTTATATTTAATTGACAATTTGCTCGGGGAAAGTTTACGGGTCACGATCCAAAGAAATAAGTTTACCACAGCGATTTTATCAAAATAATATTCCACAGTCTTGTCTTTCCTCTAACATTACATCACCACTGAACAAATAAATTTTATTTTTCAGAGTCCTATTTACAATGGTTGTTTAGATGTCTCCGTCATATTACATAACTACATCTGTATATACGAGTATTCTTAACCATTTTAGGCCAATGAGAGCCTATAAAGCTTAGGCCGCGTACTCCCCAGGGTATTACTATAAGCCCACTCAACGTGATTATTCTCGCGTATAACGTATAGCTATTTTGTCTCTGCTATAAATAGTCACAAAGGAGGCAAAACTGTTTACCGCTAATGAAGCTCGATGCGCATTCAGGACATGTTAGGACGAACACCTCCCGAGGCTAATGAATTGAAAAATTATGGTCGTCGGACTGTGCTGACCTGTTTCGCACCCCTATCCCTGCTCATCCACTATAAATAACAGCTCATACCTACTTATCTCCCGCGTACGCGTTTTTTCGACATTTGACAGGTTTTATGAGCTATATTTTTTATTGCGAGCCAAAATTACTCGACTGTAATAACGACGAACGATGTTGTAAGTCTAAAGTATAGAATCTATAGATCCTTCCTAATATAATTGTTTTTATATTTATCTAAGATGTGGAGGGGTTGAGGTGTTGAGTTTTTTCACTTTGATACAAATTGTTTGTTGTTTGATTGGTAAAAACAAACTTGGTGCTTCGGAAGACACGTTAAGCCGTTGGTCCTGCGCATGATCTATGCGCCGGTCGTCTTAGTCTGCCGTCCCTTCAGACTATGAGAATTAGAGATAGGGAGCGCACTCGTGTTTGCGCGCATACTTGTGCACTATAATGTCTCCTGTGTAGTTGGCTCGTCTCAGCTGAGACAGGCCGCCGTGACAGAAATTCGGTCAGGAGACCATTCAGAAAAAAAATACTTCTCTTTCTGATTTTTAGTGGACGCAACGTTGATGATGAGTGTTACCTTAATAAAAACAACATTGGCTTAGTCACAAAAAAATAAATAACCTAACTATTAAACTTAAACTCAAATTAGCGTTGTACAATTGCATATAAAATGGGTAGGTTATATTAATATGCCTCTGTAAAAAGGATTTAATATAAATATTTCACAAATCACGCTTTTTCTCCCAGACAATAGCTTTTCAGCTGAAATTTTCTCGCGATACACACAAAATAGGTGTTCTTTAAGTCTGACTTTGGCTCTAACCCAACAATAACTATCTAGCGTTGTGACATCAGGACAGACAGACTGACACCCAGATCCGATAAGGGTTTCATTCAATTTGTAAAACGGAACGTAAAAGGGTTTCCTCAGAAATGTTATTTTCAAAATAATATTTTTGTATGCGTGAATTTCAGAATATAGAGAACGAGTTGTGTCAAATAACTGTAAGGAAACTTTGAAAAATTATAGACATGAGGAACTATATCGAAAAATGGTTGATGAAACCTTCAAAAATAAATTGCGCTTATCATGGCCATAATATTTTGTTGGTATAGTCAAGTAGATTTAGATTTTAATAAAATATAAGCACCAAATGCGATCTGTAATTAAAATTTAACCTAAGGGCGTCAAATAATATGACAATATAATTTATATTTAATGGATATTGCACTGCAAAACAAGCACTATCTGAACCGAAGATTATTGAAATCACTTTAGTGCAGATCTATAGCGACGTACATCTGTCGGTGTTTGGAAACAGATCCTGTCTAAGTTCCAGGTGGCACAACTTTGTATCATTTGCATTTAGCAAGGACTCGAGCAAATGCGGGACCTGCATGGGTGCTCTGAATTAGCTTAAACATTAGAGATAATAAGCAAGCTGCGTGGAAAGTTTTTGGTGAGTAAGGTTACTTAAACTTTGGTTTCAGGTCAATTGTAGGTAAAATTTAATGTTCCAAAACTAATATTATTATGTATATATTACAATTATTAAAAAAAAAATGTGCCAGTATAGACAGTAAACTGTTCTTTAGAGTCAATGTCATAAGACAAGCGAATTTTGAAAGTGGTTTTTTGATGAAATGACGAGGTATTAATAGGGTAGGAAACCGAAATAAATATAATAGATGACTACACATACAATTACCTTACGATACCTAAAATCTCTAAAGGTTGCAACATAAAGGTCATCTATTATCACGAAGTCTATAAACACACAATTTACATATCCATTAAAAGTCCCATAAAATTGTTGACAAATCTACTATCATGCATATAATATTAGGTATAAAGGCGAAAGTTTGTGAGTGTATGTTTGAATTTTTGTGACCTCTTCACGCTCAAACGGCTCGATCAATTTTGATAACATTTGGTATAAAGGTAGCTGACATCCTGTATTAACACATAGGCTACTATTTATCACGAAAAAATGTAGCGGGTGACACCGCGGGGCGCAGCTAGTTAACTACAACTTTTTATCTAACTCCATCTACGGTCACATTGACAAAGATGAAACAAAAAAGAAACCACTTTAATTTGCTTTTTCTTTACAATATTTACGTATTCTTTAGGGAAATACTCTAAGCCTACGTGACTAATACTTCAGTGGTGCAAGTAATAGCTTTGTTTCGCTCATTGCCTCGATCAAAGGAGTCCTGAGGGAGTTTGGACGAGTTGCAGTACAGTGAGCCAACAAAAATTGTACCAGTATCGATTCCACATAGGTTTATAAAATGTTTTGAACTGTATTTTTAGTCCATTCGTTTTGTGTACCTGCAGTTTACAAGTTATACTTATAGCTTTTCATTTTCTGTATTTACTTTGTAGTCGCCGGCTTTGTAGTGAATATAAAACATATATGTTTTAAGTGTTAAGTTGTTTTCTTTTTAACAATTGTAATTATATACAATTCTTCACAGAAAAGGCTGGCCTCATTGCAAATGCGACTGCTGATGCTGCTGGTGGTTCGATAGCCGTGTGGAGCAAAGTGGTATCGGGTTTTTACAAACGTTTTGACCGGTCAATCACAATATATCAAGCTTTTTATAACATCAAGCATATAATAGTATAAGTGCCGAACCTTGGGTGTACTTAAATGGCCTATCTAACGTAATACAGGCGAAATATTATGTTAGGTACTGCATGTGGCATTAAATACTAACGCTTTCTGCTTGTTATTTTGTATAATAATAATACATATGTCTCTTTATTTCACACCAAAAATAAAATAAAAAACATACAGAAAAACCTTAAGTCTAGGTCTTATTATTTCTAGACAACTTTATTATCATCATCATCAGCCTATCGCCATCCACTGCTGGCCATAGACCTCTCCTACAGCACACCACTGTCCCTCCGCTCCAATTACTCGTATTCATTTTCGAGTTGAACTCATACTACCTATTCTCCAGAAAATCCAGTCGGTTGAGTGACTAAAACATAAAGCTTAAATATACTACTTATGATAATGTTTCGTAGGCGTTAATTGAAGTCTAGATTAATATTTAACACTGGTTTACCAAATGGACGCCGGTTTTGGCCGCACATGGCATTTATGGCGGCTCTTAATGAGATGAGGATGAGGGCAAGCTCTCTGGGAATACGCCAAGCAAGTGGTGAAAATGTGTTAATATACTTGACTACAAACCCAGCTAATTTTTATTTGTTAATTTACTTTTTACTTATATGTCTGTATTAAACGCTTTCTAGCCCGTGACTGCGCCCGCGTGTCAAGTTCCAGCGCTTATTTCCCGGCTAAGTGTCATAGAACCAATTTCAAATAGAAAAAGGACCCTAACCGTATCGCCTTTCGCCTCGCCGTAAAACAGGCGTCAACCTTACGAAATAGTAACTAAAAAAATTATTTTACAAATATGCATTTGGAAAGATACAACATTGTATACCTAACCATGTCACTATATTTTAATGATGACTCGATGTCTCGAAAGCAATGTCTTGTAATGACATGACGACAATAGGTTATGTACAGCTATGGGTGGAAAGCCTCACAGATATTTGAAGTACATCATCATATACATAAAACAGTCATTTAGAAATGTGAAATACTAAAATGAGCTCATAAACCATACAAGTAATATACAACCGGTTAACAATCAATATGTACTAACTATCGGTAAGACACGAACTTCGCCACACACGGAGTTCATTAATGTCCTTACAGTATGCCAGAGTAAATTTACTACTCCGACGGTGTAACCAAACTATCAGCAATTTTGCAAAGTTCCCCCCTCTCATTCAAGAATGGATGCATGTAATTTTATTAGCTTTGAAACATGTGTAGTTGGTTCGTAAGAATAGTTTCTGATATTGGTATTTTAGGTTCTGCCTTGAAAACGATCATAACGTATCATGAAACCAATATTTCCATGATTGACATAACATAACATCACGCCTGTATTCCCCGAAGGGGTAGGCAGAGGTGCACGTATATTGCACCCACATTTCGCCAGTTATGTTTTTCGGTCCCAATGTAATAGGGGGCGAGCCTATTGCCATCAACCGGGCAACAAATCCAAACTCCGTGCTGCTACTGAGAATGACCTGACGGAAAAACCCAGTATCACTTTGCCCGACCCGGGATTCAAACCTTGTGCTCATCAGTCGCGCTTAGCAACCACTAGACCAACGAGGCAGTCCATGACTGGTGGATATTAAGATCCTAATTATCAGAGATCCGTAAGATTTTATGTTGGTCAACCTGCTATAATAACAAACTATAGCCCCCCTTACCATGAACTTTAAAAACTGGATTGTTTACGTTGTGGTGCGGGACGCCGCCGCTACGTTTAATGTAACGCGTGTGATGCGGCGTTTTGCTTCCACAATGTAAACTGCCCTGTTTTGGCAGTTCATAGTAAGGGGGCAGGTCCCGGGTTATTAATTTTTGGAGGAACGTACATTATACATATTTCCTTACTGAAAATTAAACATATCGATATTGTAACCGTTTCTATATAACCATGAAGTAATTCGACCAGTAGACGAAGCAGATAGTAGTACATTTCTACTCTTTACAAAATGTCTCTTATATTATTTTGGATGAAAAATGATGAACATGAGAGGGTCTCGAACCCGCGACTTTCGCCGTACCGTGGCGCCGCTCTGCCAACTGAGCCACCGTGTCACTGTGTCACATTGGCAGAGCGGCGGGCGCCACGGTACGGCAAAAGTCGCTGGTTCGAGTCCCGCTCGTGTCCGTCATTTTTCAAGTTTCCTTTATCAATTTAGATTTAAGCCTAGCATGGCAACATGCAAAAAAAGATACAAAATGTCTTATTTTGGATGTTTTTTTTCAGGTTTTAATCAGCGTTTCTATTAGTTCAACAACATTAGCAAATGTACCTATAGTGAGCTACCACAATACGCCTGCGTTACCAGACCAATCGCAAAAGCAAACATGATTTTATGTTTCTGTTGAATTTAGAAACGAATGCTAGACAGGCACATAACATTTTGAATACATCCTTTGCGCTTTCTGTTTATTATTTGTGAAAATATATTTACTGGAGTACTTATTTCAAGTTTATGTTTATTAAATTAACGTAAATAATATTAATTTTGTGTGTATTTTCTTAGAATTTCACGCTTACTGAACATTCAATGTGAAGAAAATACGCGGGTCGGTTGTTTATTAATTTTCTGAGAGCTGTTTAGAAATTCTTGTTATGTTAATAAGCTGAGTAAAGTAGAAGCAAATGATATACATAGTTACTATAATACTTAATAGTTTGTTTAAAATAATTACGGGAATTTAAATCAGAACCGAAAGCCGAATGCCGACCGTTGACTGCCAAGGCAAAGGTCGCAAGTTCAAACCCCGGCTCGCACCAATGTGTTATCGAATTCATGTGCGTACTATAAATTAGTTATCAGCTGCTAAAACGGTGAAGGAAAACATAGTGACGAAACCAACGCACGAGAGATTTTTCCACCATACTACGAGAAGAAAGTTGCGTTTAAAGTATATATGTATAGCTACAGGAATGAAAGTATCCGTCTCTACTACAACTCTTTTGACACAGAGAGGAACACATTCCGATAAACTATGAGATGAGTCTACTATAATAACTTTCGTGAGTGTTATCCATATTATCTACTATATATACCGGTTATACTCACGTCGATATTCGGGAAACTAGTCGGGCATTCCCGAATATCGACGTGAGTATAACCGGTATATATAGTAGATAATATTAGATGAGTCTTTTAACTATAAATCTATATTAAAATACTAATACAATTTTAGGTAGGTAACCTCCTGCATTTCCCATATAGAAATGTGCAGATGTTATGGTCTATATATGGATATTACGTTAAAAAAGTATAGGTAGGCACTGTTCATAATTTTTACATATAGTGTAGCGATTGCGTACAGATATTACTAATACATAAAACATAAACATAACATAACATCACGCCTGTATTCCCCGGAGGGGTAGGCAGAGGTGCACATATAGTACACCCACATTTCGCCAGTTATGTTTTAGGTCCCAATGTAATAGGGGGCGAGCCTATTGCCATCAACCGGGCACAAATCCAGACTCCGTGCTGCTACTGAGAATTACCTAATGGAAAAACCCAGTAACACTTTGCCCGACCCGGGATTCGAACCCAGGACCTCGTGCTCAGCAGTCGCACATAGCGACCACTAGACCAACGAGGCAGTCAATTACTAATACAACTGCTTCAAAACATTTTAACTGTATGACGTGGGTACTGAACTACTGAGTATTAAGATATGCTCGCACATCGCTGTCTCGCCAATGTACCTATACACTACCTTCTTGTTGGTATATATATTGCATATTATGTTCATGCTTCAGTATTAGGTACACTGATGCAGATATTAGGTAAGTACGTATGTACTGTGTCGTAGCTTTGATCTCCGTGTAACGTGGATATAGAGTATCAAGTATCCATTATAGTAATTAATTCATAATTAGTTACAATTTACTATAATTAAAACGAACACTAGATACGTATTACAATTAATCAGTATCAATTAGTCAACATCATCTTCAGATTAGATGACTGGCCTGCAAATTAATGGCTGTATCGGTTGATTTGTAATCAAAACAAAGAATCAAGGCGTTGATAAAGCTTTTGACCTATCTAGAGATGTTATATGTAATATAGTATAACTACCGTCTGTGACTTTGTCCGCGTGGATTTCAAAGGAGTATTGGTTCCTGTTTTTGCATTTTTCATTGTTGCTCCGCTCCTAATTGTAGTTGTATCGTGATGTTATATAGCCTAAATACTTCCAATCCAACACAAATAAAATCTGTTTGATTCAGTAGTTCATGAGAATAAAGCGTTTAACCAACCAAACAAACAAACTCTTTAGCTTTTTATGATTACTTATAGATTAAGCCATAGTATTTGTAACAAGAATAAAACAAATAAGATTACAATTTTAAACAAAGTAATAATTAGGTAGGTCCTACATTGTGTTGTCGGGGCCTCCTAACACAGGTATAACTTTTACTTAAAAGGAGGTCCCTATGTAAGATTTTTAAATAGTTGTACAAGTTTCTGAAATAAACCGTTTTATTTTTATTTTATTTTTATTTATTTATTTGTTGTGATTATACTGATAACCATTGGCACGATGCCATGAACCAACCATGACGTCTGATAGTCCAGTGGTATGACCGTTGGACTGCCAAATCAAAACTCGCAAGTTCAAACTCCGATACGCACCAATGTCTTTTTGAAATTATGTGCGTACTATAAATTGTCATTATTTGCCAAAAATGGTGAGGGAAAATATCGTAAAAAACCGGCACACCTGGGAGATTTTTTAACGTTGTGTAAAGATATGTCAGAGGCCTACAGGCGGTTTAAACTCGGATACCAAGTTGTTCACCAACCATCCGATAAGAAAAAGATAACCATTAAATTAGGCTATAAAGTCTATCAACAATTACTTAACGGAAAAGTTTTATAAAACGAATTAATGCTTTTTGTAAGGTTAATTGCGGTCTGCCTTACGAACAATTATATAATTATTGTCTTCACAAGGTCATTCTCAGGGGATTTTTAAGCTACACCAAAACGAAGAGAAACAGATTTAGATTTCAAAAAAAGATTTCGTTTTAATAAATACAAGGGAATCCTAAAAAAAGCAACATAAATAAAAGTAATCTTGGTAAGCTCTGTCTAAGACGTTTAACAGAACGTGGCCATATTTTCAAGGGAAATCCTTTCGTTTGCATACCGTATACATAATTATGGCGAACAAATCACAAATGATTTATATCTGTAAATAGATAAAATTTGTGCCGAAACGTACTTAAACAAATTGGCTACTTGATTCAATAAAACAGTACCTACATATTTTACAATTCGTTACGTTTTTAATTAAGACCAATTCATAAAAATGAATTTATTATTGCCTTAAATGTGTCACAAATTATCCATGAAAGTACTGTATATTTAGCAAATGGCTGTTGTACTCTGTTACAAATGTCCACATGAAAAACGCATGGTTTAAAAACACAAAGCACAGGAAACGAGCAATATTTTCATTCAACTTTCAGAAATAGTGAGACAAAGAATTCCACATAAAAACATCACTACAAATAATATCTCTTTTACATATTAAAACATCAAATGAACATCATTATGCGGAACGAAGCTTCGCTGCCAGTTTTATGAAGAGGTAAAAATACGAACCTAAATTTTATACATTCCGAATTCACGTACAGACGAGGGCGGGAGAAAACAAATTTCGAAAATAAACATAATTCATGAACGTCTAACTAGACAATTACTTCGTATTCTTTTTCATGTAGACTTTTGATGCGAGCGTTGGAGAGCCTAGGTACCTCGCGTTTACGTACGAAATCGTAAAACATCACCATTTAATTCCCTCCGGGGATTGCAGCTACGCGTGTGTATCCGTACCATGTTTGACGTTTTAGCGGACGGACACGTTTGAAAGGTTTTGGGAGCTTCCATTTGGGCGACTGACCGGCTGAGTACTGTGATACCTACGTTCTACATTTTATGTTGTGAAAATCAAAATGTTGACTATTCGAGTGGTACCTAGTAATAGTTAGCCAGGTCTTAACGGCCGTTACATAGCCAACAGATTCTTCATCATCATCATCCTCCCTTAGGTAAGCGGGGGGTTGCCATAATCCCTTCCCTTGGCAAGCGGCTTAGGGGTCACGGTATTGGTGGTGAAGCCACAAAAGACGCTGCTGCCCAGCTTCCGGATTTCTCCTTATTTGGCTCTTACGACACCCACAGGAGGAAAGGGGGTGGTCAATTTTAGGCCGGATACCTTCGGCAGATCAGATGCTTACCTATATTGAAATACATATAGCATTTATGTACAAGATCGAAGACTTGTAAACTTATCTGTTTTTCAACATAAATACGAGTGTCGAGCGTGTATGTTACCTATAAATACTACTTACACAAAATGGAAGAGATTTACAAAACAAATTCACCATAAATTATTGAGACAGCAGTGTATAATTATGTTCCCATAGCCGACTTCCACTACGTGGGCAGTAAGATAAACACCTGTTACGTTTTATATACATTTCATCTTCAGATCAGTACGAGAATGTATCTGCCAATGCTGGACGCCCACCTTTTGCAAATGTAGTAATCGTGATAGATAATATTTTTATTGAAATTAAATAAACAGTGCGCGAGTGGTATAGAAACAAAAATAACGCGCCACTACCGAAACGCCGCCAATTTCAGTTTCGGCACATGCGTTTCACGCGAACGCTGTCATCATATTAAAACTATTCGTGGATAAAAAATTCAAACCGGTTTACGCGTTTAAAAGGGTTTTTCACACCCAAAATATTGTGTGAATATTTATTCTGTGCTTTTTATGTGTTCAAAATGTTTAACAACACGACTACCTACAAATCAAGCTCCGGAACAAGTTATTTAAAGAAATCGGAAACAAAAATACCAAAAGGTAATGGAAATTTTGTTTTCTTAATATTCGAATTGGACTTGATATTCTGTGCGAAATTACACGGGCCAGTGAACGTCTACCCGCAGTAACCGCAATTCAATTGACTACTTTTACAATCAATTTGCTGGCTTGGAATTTTTGGGAACAAGTAATTTGTTGGGAATTTTCACTCGGTTTCAAGCAGGCTATTTAATTATAATAATAATTTTCGATGAATACATATTTACATATTATTATCAATATTGATTGTGTCTATTAACTATTAAAATGAGGTTGGTTGTTTACGTACGCTTTATAAACAAATTTTTAGTAATAATTGTATTGATTAACTTTTAGCCCCATAAATTGTATTTTTTTAAGTCGTTTTCTGGGCTAAAAATGTGTAAGTAAGTACAAAAATGCCAAAGTGCCAGTATTACAAATATCTAATTATTATAAACCTACAAGAACACCTAGTCAGACTTTTCAACAGTTTATTTTTCTTAAAAATTCATCCTTGCACGAGGGCGAAGAACCCTAGTTCACTATCTTTTCTGTTTCCTGTAATAGAGAACTTTATTTACGACAGCAATTAAAGGAGAAGAGTAGAATACAATAGGCTTGTTGTTTGGACAGAAGTCAAAACAAATATATATTTGAACTCCAAGAAATTGTGATCCGTAAGCTTCAACGGAAAACAAATATTAGGCAAATAATTTTTATGTTCTTCGAGAGATCGCCCTTAACATTATGGATCTAATTTGCTTGATTGTTCCTACTGGAGAAAATGGAACTATGCGCGTTTAATTAAAACCGGATTAGTAATTTAGCTTCGGTGATAATTATATTTGGCGCAAGATGATTACAAATGTCAGATAGGCATTTGCCAATGAAGGTCCTTGTCTACCGAATCTTGTTTATCCTTCTCACAGAAAGTAGTTCAAATTGAAATAATTTAAATGTCACTCGGACTCGTTTTGTTTACACTAAGTGCTTAAGGGAATTATGGGTTGTCTATGGGGCACTATCGAGGTTTTACAGTTAGAAAGTGGTATTCTCAGCTACCTTAAAAACATATTATTAAATTTCTTAGACTTTTATTGTTGATTCCCAAACCCTACTTGGAATATTTTGGATCATCCTAGTCTACTCAACAATAATGCAGCTCAACAAAGATTTTATTCAGCCTGAACAATGCAGAAATAGTTTCAATGCTAGCTCGTTGTATGCACAGACTGATATAAACGAATTGTTGCCATTCTTAACTAGGTGGAACGTTGAATGTTTCAAGAGCGAATTCTATCGAGTACCTGTAAACTAATCCTGGGTAATTTATTTATTTGTTTTTACTTCCTAACCACGGCGTGGGTTTTGCGGCCAACTTAATGCTATATATAGTAGTTAAGCAGATAGTTTAAAATCTACTTAAAAGTGGTACTTATTTTAAAATAGTATAGTATCTTATTTAGTTTGACGAGTAAGTTTGTAGAATGTTCAATTCTAGTTAGTTCTAATTTTGATTATTACTGTCTTAAGAAGGTAGGTACAATCGCGTCTGTAATCTCCAAAGACGCAGACAAAGATATTCAGCTTTCCCGAGTCCGAAAAGTCACAACTACTCGCCCATAATAGGTCCTATTTGATACGTCGCTAGTCTATTAGATACCATTCACCGTGACCAGTTTGGGTTCGTCGCCTCTATTCGAATTATTGATTAAAACTCATTTCATCTCAATCACGCATGCCCCGTAACTGTAATACCAAAGTATACAGAATAAGGATTCTCGAATTCTGCTTAGTAAGTACGGCCAATATTTAGGGTTCGGCCACAAACGAATGATGCCGTTAAACACTGTTTCGTATATGGGTGCGCATTAACTTTGCGTTTACCCGTCTTTTACTGTTATTACACCAATTCCAATCTTCATAACAACTGAACCACTCTGATTTAGTATATGGTATACCTCGGTACTCCCGGTTTTTATTTGACGTTGAGTTATGTAATCGGTTTCGCTTGGTTATTGAGTGTCTTAGGTGAAGTGAGTGGGTTTATTTATAGTGTGAAGCGTGAATAATGTGTATCAAAACATTTGAGGTGTTGGATTATATAGTAGTGGGTTTATAGCTGCATAAAATTAAAGCGTCCGTAGTTTGATTTATGTGTTGAGATGACGTCTCAAATATTGCGCGAAACACGACTATAATTCAGACGTAGCAAGACTCAAGAACTATTACGTGCATTATAGTGGACTTAGGTAATAACAGGTCAAAGATAGTATCTGTTATGCATGTTACTGTTAAGCGAAAATATTAGCATATAACTGTAACTAAATAACAGCCTGTTATTATTCTACTAAGCGATATTCGTTTCAACAACGGTCCATTGTACTGGTATGACCGAGACCGAGCAATAAACACTAAGTAGTAAGAGATATCACGATGTTATTTAAGAGTCACTTTTCTTGGACAATTGAACTGTCAAAGTCACTTTTCTTGGAACTGGTACAACCGATATTTCTGAAATAATACAACAACAGGAACAGGTCGTGTTGTATTGGCTTATGGCTGTAGCGCTGTACTCTGTGACAGTACGTGCATGATATTGTAACAGTTACTTATAGCGGTGAAATGTAGATATACTTATATACTCCTGGCAAAAGTAAACACTTATTTCCCGACCCCTCAGGGATTACAGTCGTGGTTGTACAAATGAGGAACCTTAAATATACTATTTTTCCTCCTATGATATCGTAAAACGTATTGTTATCAATTCAATGTACGTAACGTTCCGTTGTTATTTTACCAAAAAATATTAAGAACATATTAAATAAAAAAATGTGTAACATTTCTTTGAGGATACGGTATAAAATATTAGAAAAAAAAAACATCTGTTAGCTGTTCGCATGTAAAGATGATCATGCCAATTATAGGATAATGTAGCTTTTCAGCTGTTACATCAAAGCGGACGTTTTATTTTGAGGGAGATAAATGGTGAACGCACACTTTTACGTACCTTGCGCGCCGGATTTTGAGGTTATAAAATACTACTTTACGGCTCACTTCAAAGTGACTTTCACTGTGGAACATACATCGCTGTGCTAACTAACTATGCTATCAAAACTACTGGATTCATGTTATCAATCCGGTTTTGATTTATTATAATAAAAAACATGGGTAAACAAGAAAAATGTCTCAATGTACCTATTGTAGGTACTAGGCACTGTTTGAATTTTGGACTGACGCCGGACAAAGGAGAATATGATATCATTTTTATGCTAGAATGCAAGCACAATAAGCTGACAAATAATAAAATAGCATTTAGTAACTTCTGACATATTGTACCAGTGCCCTTAGCACGAATATTATGCACTATCGTCACGTATTCGTATCGAGTAAACTATTCTTTAACGTTAACTATTCGATAGTCAAAAATATTCGTGCTAAGGGCACAGATGACTGGTGTAGAAATGTTTTTGGTTGACATATTGAGTATTGTGCCCTTACTATGAACGCTAAAAGCAAGACAGTTTACGTTGTGCTCTGTATCTTCCGTTTCTTTTCTTCTCTGTTTACATTTAAAGGAGTCATTTTGTCGTTGTCATAAAAATAAGCCACAAATAGTTTTAAACGAATTTAAATTTTAAAGATCTTCTGAATTAAAACTTCTTATAAGACCATTGCAGTCTATGGTAATGGAGGTCAAAGTTAGTTAAGTATTACAAGTTTCAGCTGATACCTACATTGTTTTAAAAGCAGCCCGAGTGATAAACTAATACAATAACTTTAAATTACCGACATTAAAAACGAACACTCAAGAGAAACACGAAATAAAATGAAGTAAATATCAAATTAACCGTTTAAAATGAACGATACACTGCTCTAGTATTTGTTGTTCGTTCAAATAACCGTGTAGTTTGCTTGTAACGCAGACGGTATAAAATATTAAGGCGGGCTGTGTACATCGTCTGCATTTAAATAATATCGCAGACTGAACTTTTGCCCAGATTTTCTCCATGGTTTCCGACGCCAGAATTATCAGCGAAGCGAGAAATTAAAGTAGCCGTGAACAGCATAAAATTAACTAAGTCTATACCTCTGAGTATGAAATGAGCTAGAGAACAAGTTTACTAAAGATCACAAAAGTATGAATAGATGCAAGTGACTACACAAGTTAGACGGCTTTTTAAAGCTAGAGCTAAATATAATAATGTATTTAATTCTGTGGCTTGCAGGTGAAAATTTAACTATCATTTACAGTGTTTTTAGAATTACATTACACAATAATATATCCAATAATTAATAATATTAATGACGACATTGACCAATTACTGCAGACAAAGAAAAATCGTTAGTCTAGCTTCAGTATCTAAGTGAATTTTAGAATACAAAACGTTACGAAAGATGTTAATTATGACAATGTATGTATATTGTATAATATTTAATATAAAGCTATCATTGTCTTATTCCTACTCTTATGTTTTCTTCGAATTTCCACTGGTATTAAGGTGCCGACAGATTTCCTCCAGCGTTTAACTCGCTACCATTCTGTACTATGCACTCAAATTTTAACACTTAATTAAATCAAAGTTATAAACTTAATTATTATAATTTTTAGGCTGCAACTGTACTAATTTACTTAGTATTAATTTAATTATTATTATGATATTAAAAAAGAAAGATGGCACGCGAAATAATTATGTGACACTGTTTTTCTAGAAGGCTAATTAAAGATAGTACCTTCATACATTCTTCTTTTGCCCAGTTCAGTTTTTAATCAATGTAATCATCGTATTTTCTTTTATTAATTCATTCTGTCTGTCCTTCTATACTTACTTCTAATATTCTTTATGATTATAATATTATTCTCCTTCTCATTTCCTTTGTTCTACACTTCGAAAATTATTCTTCTAGTTCCAGAAAAAATTAAAGATTTAAGCTATAGGTAGAGGTAGGTACACATTTTTCTTCACTGTCAAACAATCTGTAACCTAAAACATTTACTTGCTTATTTCGCCTAACAAAATATGCGGTCTATAACATGAAATACAATGTATGTATTACTTTGAAATCGAACAGAAGGTATTTGATATTCACTAATCTGATCTGACAAGTCCGTGAAGATCTTATTTGAAATCGAATATCCGAACTATCTGTTAACGCGACCTTATTGAAATTCCTTTCTGAGTTTCTGCACTGCGAGTAAGTTCATCGAATACTATTTTACAAGACGTGTTCCTTTACAAAACATTCATAAGGTTCCTTGCGGCCCGTATAAATCTCCGTCAGACCCGAATTATTACGTGCATATCTCTTTGATGGGTACTCGTGCAGGAACGTTTTGGGGCTCGTAATCCGCTTCTTGTTGGCTAAGCGGTCTCCTCGGTAAAAAAAATCGCGTTCTCGGCCGTGTGACGGGCCGGGGTACGCCTATAGATTGGGGCAGTAACTTGCGCGGAACGACTCGATGTCGCATACGACAAATGGGATGTCTATTCGTTCTGTGTCAAGTTCATTTCGAACTGACTGTGGGTTTCACTAGATTTTAATCCACTTAGTCTCTTAAACTCATGCCAACACTGACAATTTTGTGTTGAATTTAAAACTGTTCTCATCTCATTTATTTATTTATATAAGACACATTTTACGTTTAAAATGAATCTTGGTTTATATACAGGTTCAGTATTAATAGTAATTTAGCGTAGGTAGGTATTAAAAAACCGTTCTCGTATTTTTAGGGGAAATTTTATATTCATTCAAAAATATGTTGAAATAATATTGATCTACCCTCTTCACACTCAGGATCCAGGAATATTTATTCATATGAGAACTTACATGATGTTGAAAATTCAAAATGTTTTCGTTCGACATTTTATACATTTATTTATTACATTGGCTATATGTTATCTGTTAGCAGTTAATATTACACAATAAAAGTTTTATATCGCTATAGGTATTTCATATTAATTGAAGTTTTTAACGCTTTAGCCTACGTCTAATATTATTACCTACGTCTAATATTGTATCGTGGTTTTAGTATGATTGTAAAAAAAACATTATCATTTATAAATCAACATCGACGAAGAGTACGGTGAAGTTGCAGAACAGAAGCTTCAACAATGAACAGCGTTTGTAATATCCCAAACATGTTCACTAAATATATCACAAATATTATCTGTGAAGGCAATACAGATACTTTCATACGTTCTACATGTGAGGAGTCACGAGCTTCGTCGATGCGACAGAGTTTACGTGATAATATATCAACCTTATTATTCTACCGCTGGGCATAAGCCTCTTATCTTATACAATGAAGGAACGAGCATTGATGCTTGCTTACTGCGTCTTAGTGGTTCCGAGTATTCGGTGAAAGTTTGTACTATGTTTCCCTATAAGGTAAATATTATGTCTGGATAGTCTCAGGATTTTTTAAGGCATTACTATCTAGGTACGTGCTTAGCTCTTAACCCTTTAATATCTAAGCAGGCAGAGTGCAAACAGATCTCAGTTTCTATCTCCTAGAATTTAACATTTTCCGAAAGGCCATTTTCCAAAGATAAGAAAAGCACGTCTCTAAAAAATCTATTTCATTGTCTTACGAAGCTGCCTCATGGAATCCCACGAAAAGTTATACAGCTGGCCTATTTTTAACCGAAGGCGACTCTGTAAGCTACGAAGCATGCTACATTATATACGACGCTCGAGTAAAATAAGCTTCGGTTAGAGAAGCTAAATTCACTGCCTTGCCAACTTACATTATTATATTCTATAGCCGTTGTTTTCCTGCATCCCTTACTTACGCAGACACTGAGATATGACCCATGCATACTGAGCTAAAACTTCGCACATGATATACTAGGGTTTCGTTATGATTTTGTAGGGAGATTTTTAAGTGAAACTTATCTGGCCCTGTATTTTTTTTTATTTGTACTTTATAAATTGAAAATCACTACGCAGTCCAGGACATATTTTGAGATTGTTTATTTAAAAAAAAAATGAATATAAGTGTTCTATTTAGGCATATAAACAACTAACTATATATTTATATAAATAAGTATCATATTCTTCGAGGAAGACAGCTGCTCCAAAATGATGGGCGTACAAAAAGTAGGAATTTTTGAACTTCCGTAGCCACAAAAGTTACATGAACTCATTTAAGATATACCTATTGTCTTTTTTTGTTTGGAGCGTATTATCTCGAGCAATTTGATGACGTGGTTCGTTCTAACAATATTGCTGCCAGTTTAAAGCGGTTGTCTTAAAACAGCCGCCGCGGCAGAACAAAATGTTATCTTGTAGCCACCCTTTCACTCAATGCTTCTTATTGCGACGAACTCCGTATACTTTGTATAAGATTGCAATTGTCTTGAAACCTGGAGTTCGGTGGGCGTAAGTTATGGGAAGTTTTAGGGTTGGCTTGTTTCAACCCGTTGGAGCTGACAACTTTGCTCATTTAAACAGTGATTGGAATTTATCTGTTTCTTTTATGGTATCTACGGTTTTTATACAAGGTAAGTTTACTTGTCAACAACTCGCTAAAAGATTACACCTATAAAGTAATTATTAACTCGTTTATTTAGGGCGGCTCATAGGAATTTAAATAGTTGCTTATAGTTGTCTGTTTGGCTCATCAACGATCTGATTAAATAGGGTTTACCTGAATTTTGCAGTTCACTGACCCAATAGTTTGTGTTAGTTTAGGATCCCTCACCGTTTACGTTTTGAATTAGCTATTGTTTAACTTAAATGTACCTACAAATTAACGACCCAAATCATTGAATAAAAGTTTTGATGAAGATCTGTCGAAAATTAACTGATATCAGTTCATTCATTTAAGAAATTAAAGCAATGGAATTTCCTTTACTTTTTGCATCCATGGAGTCGTTATAATGTATGCGTAATAATGTCACTCTTTTATTGTAACAATACTCAATATGACTTTTGGTGTCAGTTTTGCACTTTTGCATGTTGCCCATGCTAAGCTTGAATCTAAATTGATAAAGGAAATTTGAAAAATGATGGACACGAGCGGGACAGTTGGTTAGAGCGGCGACTCGGTACCGCGAAGGTTGTGGATTCAAGACCCGCTAGTGTCCATCATTTTTTTAAATTTCCTTTATCAATTTAGACAATATTTATAAGTTAAATGTTAATATGTAAGCTCAGATGCCTGTGCCTAGCAGTGGGACAGTTAGGCAAAAAATAGTTAATAATTATTGTCCAATACCGCATAAATAAGAGTATCCCGGGTCGGGCAAAGTGTTACTGGGTTTTTTCATTAGGTAATTCTCAGTGGCAGCACGGAGTCTGGATTTGTGCCCGGTTGATGGCAATAGGCTCGCCCCCTATTACATTGGGACCTAAAACATAACTGGCGAAATGTGGGTGTACTATATGTGCACCTCTGCCTACCCCTTCAGGGAATACAACCATGATGTTATGTAAGAGGGAATTAATCAACTAACAACAGTAAGTTATGAAGTTATCGAAAATAGCGTCACGCACTTCTGTCACGTGCATATTACCGTAAAAACATTTTTTTATTATTTGCCAGCTTGTAGCTTACACCCCACGTTAAGGATTTATCACAGGCGTGCTAAGGTGTGCTTGTTATTACAGTTTGTTTGGCAGATAGGACTGCAATCGTTACTCGGGGGCGCGAACAGATTCTTCAAAGCCGTTTTATCTACAATACTTATTGCAAAGCTCTTTTTAACTCGCAAATTAAGCGTGAAAATAAAAATGGTTGGTCTACACAACTTTTATTGTTCAGATCATTGAGATAAAAATAAGATTTATTGTTTGATGAAAGGCGGTCGTGAGCTAAACAAAGGTGTGAAGCATGATAAAATAAGAATTTTGTGTGAATTCTGGAAGGGTTGCTAGGTTTAGGACTTTCTTCCGGATCATAATTAAAAGTGTGTTAATTTAATATAAATAGACAATTTATCTATCCTGAATGAAATCTGTTTTTCTCAAATTTCCAATTGCTTTTAAACATTGATATAATTTATCTAAACGTATACCTACCAATATATGTTTTTCTTCTTTTTCACCTGAATCCAAAACAAGAATTGATTCTCGCTTTTAGGTTATTAAGGCAATTATAAAAGGTAAACATTAGGTAATCTGTGCTCGTAGACCGCTGGAAATTAAATTCAGTTGGTTGAATGAACTGCATCTATCATCCGTAATGCAGGGCAGATGACAGATTTCCAATCTGAGAGCCATGCATCATACATTCAGAATTCCATTTTCATTAACCTTCGTTAAGTGGGTAAAGTCGGTTCTGACTTGGACTCTCTTTGTTTTCACTAGAAGAGTCGATATTGCAAACTTTAAAGTGTATCGTGGCGTTATCGTGGGTTTTTTCCGTCTGCTTCAACGTATGAACATATACTCCAAAACTGAATACACAATCCGCTCATTACAAAATAATAAAACTGGTCCCACAGATATAGATCTACATAGATAACGCAAATGCATGTACTTCGCGTGTCCGAACCCCGACCAAGCGTCTAGGTTGGTCGCCGCTAAATGTATGAGTATGAGCGAGAAAATCGTAGCGGACGGCTCCAGTTGAATCGTTTGAATCGTGCTGGGCGGATGGGCATCGGCGGCATCGGTGTCTTTGAATCGGTTTGGATTTCCCGTCACTAAATTTTGGCTGTGACGTCACAATAGGTATTAAAAAGTCGGCACGCTTGGTTTCAATACAAATCGTGATACTTGCGTTATCTATGTAGATCTATATCTGTGACTGGTCCCATCGCGTCGTTCGGGTATCGAATGGAACATAAGCAAGGCTTTAAGCATTAATAAAAGTATAATATATTTGGCGACGTATTATGTGAATATTAATTAGCAATATTATATGGATAAAAACCCATAAATATAATGTTACGTAAAAGGATACCTACAGACATGACGTTAAAGAATATAATATTATTATAATGAGCCAAACTGAATGAGAAACATTACATATTCGGCAAATATTTTATGGTAATAATTATATTGAATTCAAAAGTATAATAATGTTAATGAGGTGGCCTCATCCTCAAATTTTAGGGTTCAATAATATTTTGTTTTTGAGCGTCACGTCTACAGAATTTATCTACAAACGTATGAGCATAGTTGCTTGAACAATAATAATTTTATTATAATGACTCTAAAACTACGGCAATCAATTAAGATGACTAATAAATAAACGCTAATTAGCCTAGCTATTATAGCTTGATTGCCTCGTTCGTCTAGAGGTTGCTAAGCGTGACTGCTGAGCACGAGATCCTGGGTTTTAATCCCGGTTCGAGAAAAATGTTACTGGGTTTTTCCATTAGGTAATTCTTAGTAGCAGCAGTCTGGATTTGTGCCCGGTCGATGGCAATAGGCTAGTCCCCTATTACATTGGGACCTAAAATAAAACATAACTGGTGAAATGTGGGTGTACTGTGTGTGCCTACCCCTTCGGGGAATACAGGCGTGATGTTATATTATGTTTATGTAGCTGTCATTTTTCAAAAATTAAATATTCAAATTTAGTGCGAAAGTATGTTCTAACGGAATCTTAATTGCATGAGTCTAACTCCCACTTGACCAGTTCTTACATAAGACTGTTCGCTCATTACCAACGACATTTTGTTTCGCCTGCGGCTATCTAAACTTTTTTTGACTTCATTATTGGGGTCGCACGTTTTTCTCTGTGGTTAAGGTGTTCAAAGAAGGTACTTATTTTTTAAGTAGCTGAATAACTTTGGTGTTACAAAACATTAGGAGGTCGCGCATTGAATTATGTCTGTGACGTTGACAGTAAAGTACTATGTAATGTATATTGCGAAACTTATTTCTAAACAATAAATTGACATAAAAGTTTTGTGGTAATCTTTATCTCAGTGCCTGTGCTGAATTATCCAATGTCAAAACCCAATAACATGTCACCGGACCTAGAAATCGAATCAACGCTTAGCAATCAGAGAGAAAAATGAAGGGGAGAAGAAAATTATAAAAAAACATCACATTTTAATTAATCGAAATAAAGACTTATTTGCGTAAAGTTAATTTCCTACTTTAAGGTCCTTGTGATCGCTGCACAAGGTACGTGTTTAACGTTTTGGAAAGCCAATTCAGTTGGATATAGTAAATTTACTTACTAGATCAAGACCAACTCAAGATTGGTAAAAAATTATAATAGAGTGAAATCGGCTTAACAGGGACATTTTTGTAAACGATTATTTTTAAAAGATATTCTTAGACCCATTATCCGCAGTCCGTATTTCTAGGACCAACATTTATTATGGTAAATTGAACGATGAGTGTTAAATGATTTCAAAATATCCAAGCGAACTGAAATAAAAGATATGAATAATGTATTGTCTCATTATAATAATATAATATTTCATCTGTTTGGAAATAGTTCCATTTTCAAATACCATGTTTTTAGATACGATTCTAATTCTATCAATGGATTAAAAAAAAATCATGCTTGTGGATGACGCGCTGGTAACCTAATAAAATATTCCTACTTATGTCATAAGTGTGATAGTATATACAATCTTATGGGTACGAGGAAATAAATGATGGATGTCGTGTATCGGTCGTACAATTCTGTACTATTAAAGTGACGCCTAATGTACGTAGAGGTTTCAGGGGAAATATTTAGGTCGGTAATTGATGCTCTGTCGTAAGATAGGGTTGTTGCGAACAACTACGGTGTCATCGTTTAATAGGTTGTACCTACCTGTGTGTATGTAGAATAAATAAATAATTATAAAACTGTTATTTAGCCAAAACATACTGATTTTTATACTCTGTAGCGGATTTCCAGCAGAAACAGTATTTTTATTCTCTTTATTTATACATAATATATCTTATAAATTATATTTCTAAATTAAAAAGAATATAAAATATAGTCGCTAACCGGCATCGGGAACAGCGTCCTAGCTGCCGGTGGTTAGGATTCCAAAGAGAGGAACCTCCTGACTATACGCGCCGTGTCAAGGAGTACCGCCTTTTGCATCAAGCCCTTAACCCAGCCGCCTAACGCGAGCCTCCGAAGATGTTGGTCGAGGCTCTTGGCCATTATTATTATTATATACATATAAAAGCGGTTATGAGCTTTTAAGTTACCTCTTGAACTAGGATTTCTTCTGTATCTTAAGAGGCAGCGCCCAACTAAGGAACACAATCGGTAAAAACACAACAGGACAGCCTAACATGTTCTGTGACAGTCTACCGCATGGTATAAAAACATAAGAAGCACTTTGTAATCATATTAATAATATGTATGTATGAATATAGTATTTATATATATTAGTAATATGAATAATATGTATGTATGTATACTCACAGTCAAACAGTCTGTGTTTTGTGATTCTGATGTGCCCGGTTTGTGGCTACAGGTTCGCCTCCCTATTACTTTGGGGCTAAACATAACTGGTGAAATGCGGATGTATGAAATGTCCCTCGGGGAACACAAGCGTGTTGTTGTGTATATATTATGGTCACTGTGCAATCAAACGGTAGTCTTACAAAAAAATGGTTAATATATTTCATTATAACAGGGACTTTCCCGAAGGGACATGCATTTGACAGGGTTTGATATGAGTTTACAGCTCAACAATCATTCTAGAATATTAATGAATGAATTTGACAGGCTGACATGTGAATCTCGTATTAAAATTTATGGTTTTTATTTATGAAAGAAGTCTTTACTTTTATGTATTTGTATTTTGATAATCCAATACCAATACAGTGTAATATAAATTGCGTTATATATTTGATTCCTATAATACAAACTAACGGTAAACTTACTTAAATCCGGAAGGTGTAAAGAAAGCTGCAAAGGCCCACGTTATCTAGTCGTCACTTTTCTTCAACAGATTTTGAAGGTAATATCGCTAATGATCTTCAGTGAACAACTTGCCTTCTCTATGTTCGTCAAAATATAACGTGTACCCTACCTTACCATACCCCTGCCCTTTTTTTTTTGTTTTCGGCGGGAAACCTTCAAAAGGTACCCGGCCCCTATGGGGTAGGGACTGGGGAGTGCGGGATTTCTACCTCACTAAAACCACCCCGGTGGTCACCACCTGCACAAACAAGGGAAGTCCCGGGAACTCTAAAAAGACCAACTCCGGAACCTCCCCATGCAACGCCTATGTGGCACATCCCCGGGGAGGCTGTAAAGAGGTCTCCCCTTAGCATCGCTGTATACGGCGGCATGTGACCACCGCGCCGCCGCGGTCTTCTCTGGAGTCGCTATATAGGCTAACAGAGTCCACCATACCCCTGCCCTAGACAAGCGGTAAAACCTTAGAATAGAAACTAAATAAGTTTGCTGCCAAATGCCCACGGATTCATCCGCATTTGATAAAATAAAATGTGGATATCTAATGTTCTAAATTGTATGATTATGTGTGCTGTAAAATTCGTTCAGCCGTCAAAATTTCCCGAAAGCCATGACCTTTCGAGCCTCCCCGCTAGATTTTAAGTATGTTTACATTTATAGTTTTGTCAAAAACAGCGAAACGCTCGATCAATAGCTTAACGGTAACTACCAAAGGCTAGTCCTTACCTAAACTAACATTACGCTCCAGTTAATGTTAGACCTGAACCTATTGTTGCGGATAATACAAAAGGGATGTTAAATTTTATTAATACCTTTTAAGCCATAATTGGAACGGCTCGAAGCAGCAGTAGGGACTCATAACACGATTTAATCACGATATTAATTCGGACGTTTAATTTAACATTTCATTGCGAGTTCTGACTAATTTTGATCTATAAATTGTGTGTAAGTACCGCAATGGACTGTAAATTGTCCGAAACTTCTGTACGTTTTGAACTTCAGTAGTGTAGCACCTGTTTCCTAATTAGACATTCCACAGTTAGTCAAGTTATTTGAGCGGGACGTTGAATAATACGCTAGAACTTGTGTATTGTTACGTCAGCATTAAGATCGTAAAAATGAATTTATTTCCGTAAATGCGTCTTATACGTGCAACACAGTTCTATTTTTTTATTATTATATGTAGCTTTAAGTTGTAATGTTAGAAATGGTTTAGTATTGTATTTTTTAATTTCAACGCAAGCTTTGTAAACATGAGGATGCGACTTTTAAAATACTAAAGCTTTATTGATAGGTAGATAGATACGGAAAACTAGTTTTAATATTATATTTGCCAAAGACAAAATTACAGTATGACATCAGTAATAATGTACTTATACACTGCCAGTGTAGTGTATAAGTACTTTATAAATACACATAAGGCACACATGGGTCTCTAGCTATATTAAATTACCAAAATAATTATAGACTTTTATGTGAAAAGGTCTTAGAATATCTTAATATTGAGCTATTATATTGAAATCCGTACGCAGACTCAACAATTCTACAAATTCAATTAATTGAGAGTTGAAATAGACTGCTCAAATATCGAGCGAGAGATGGAACACTTTAGATTGTGAAACGGTTATAACGATTCAGTAAAAATTGATCATTAAAATTGAATGTTAGCATAAATATCAAGTGACGTTATAGTCGCTTATAGCCGCTACCTGTGGTTAGACTTAGATAAAAGTATTCTAATCTAGGTATATCTCAAAGGGCCGCATTTATGGTGCGATCCCATGTATAAAATCAATCATAACAACTGGTTTTTGGACTGCCAAGTCAAAGGACGCAAGTTCAAACTCCGGCACGCACCAATGTCTTTTCGAATTATGTGCGCACTATAAATTAATTAATTATCAGTTGCTACTCGTAAAAACGCTGAAGAAAAACATCGTGAGGAAACCGGCACACCTGAGACATTTTTCAACGGTGTGTAAATGTCAGAGGCCTACAGGTGGTATAAGCTTTGACACCATGTTGTTTATCAATTATACAATGAGAAGAATATTTAAAATCTATGTTCCAAACCTAAAATCAAAACACATCGTAAACAAATCAACGCCGAGCTAATGCGTAATTTTAAATTGTAATATGATATGAAACGGTGTGAAAATCGTAATAAGAGGGATATGGGGAAGATTTATTGCGCTTTAGTGACAGTTACAGCTAAAAGACCCACGTCATACGAAGCATTGAACTCTGCTATACGTAAAACATGCTGCGTCACTCGCGGGAAAATTAAATTAATAAAATTATAATTTCAGTAGTGTTGTATGGCACTAGCTGCCCCCTTACCATGAACTCTTAACCAGGATAGTTTACGATGTGAAAGCGAGACGCCGCTACATGAAGTACAATGCGGCGTCTGGCTTTAAAACCGCACATTTTCCTGCTTTAAGAGTTTATAGTGAGGACGGAGCTTTAGGCAAGTAGCACAAGGCTTGACGAATAGATTGAAAATTGTATAGACATGTTTATAATAACAATAACCTACATTGTCGAAACATTATGTCCTCCCAATACTTACATTTATAATTCTATTCGATTCCTAGACAGTTTTTTGCCACTTGCCAAGGGGCGCTGTGGAGAGAGTGCACCTTTGCTGCCATGACCTCAGGCCAAAAATGCATAAACATACCTTGACTATTATCATAAACAAAATTCTACAGTTTAGGTAGGTAGATTAATAATTAAAAATCAAACAATAAAAACTATAATACCCACCTTGTAAACAAACATAATTTTCATTATTTATTAAATTTTGTATGTGCCATGTATATAATGTAATTATATTATGACCTAGATACCTTCATCACGTTGCACGTCCGAATTCAAATAAAGGTGTGTCCAACCAGCGGACAGAACATTAAAATGTCGTTTGGGACTTCAAATAAAGATTTAGATGCATAAAGATCTATCGAACGATCAATACGAGTATGAGAGGGGCATAAAATAAAATTGGATGTAATAAAACGGGTTATACCTGGTGGCACAGCCGCGGGATATCGTATTGCTAGCTATATCAGTGTGGCTAGCAAACGAGAGATTAGAACAGTTTAGAAGTGGCCTCTCACGAGCCGAGCCGCGCCGAATCAAATTTTACGAGTAAAATAATTATTAAAGTATGATAATAACTATACGTATGTTATAATAACAATATTTTGGGACGTAACTTGACGACTTTTTAAACCTAAAACTAAAAAAATAGCCGTCATTTTTTACATCATCATTTTCACATCTTTGAATATAGATTACTTCTTTGAATTTCTTTTAGGAAATGAGCAAGATAAGTTATCTATTCACAGCCATAATATAATGTAATTATCGAGTTAATTAGTTCCTGATTGGCACGATATTTCAAGCCAATTCCTGCCGAACATTTTCATTGACTAAGTTAGAGCGCTTATAATTGATTAGAATCGGGGTGTTACGCAATCTTGATTTGGCATCGCTCACTCTCACGTCCTGGTCTCAATCAGGAATGAGGAAAATGGAACGCTGAAATGTTACTCGTACAAGATGCATGGAAATGATCAGGAAATTTAGATATGCTATAGATGTTTTGTATGAATCCAATTGCTATATTTACTTGATTTTGAATCGAATTTATTTGTGACGTGGATTTGATTATTTTGTTTAAGGCAAACAAAAATAATAAATTATAGTTTCAGATCGATTTGATTGATTTCGGCTTTATTATTTAAGAAAGCGGTACTTCCGTAAAATTGTCGCTGCAGCTGATTAACTGCTGAGATGGGATCTTTTCTCCATTCCTCAATGGCATCGTTCATCATATCTGGCATTGTTATCAATAAAGCTATAGTAGGTCGTTTTGGTGTCTTAGATCCAAACTTTGCGTAAATCCAACCAAATAAAATACTAGATTTCAACAAAAATCTAAAATGTTAAAATACTATAATAATTGAGTTAGTTTTACTCTAAAAATACTAGACGTGAGAGTTAATTGTTCCGCTTGTTTGATGGCCGCATACAGACAGTTAGACGTGCAGAAACGACGCCGACTATATCCATGGTCCCAGTTCCCAGGTTTATACCGTCGGTGCGCTCCAGAGTATCATGACCAATCCGAACGAATCGTTTTATTATATGTATGGGCCCTTTTATCACTCTATGTACTTTAAATATTCGTATAAGCCATGTCGGGAATAAAAAATACATGCTGTAACACTTGGTTTGTTGTCCTAGTAAGATAGAATTTTATTACACTCCTTTGTACTACTACAGAGTGGATGCCACACGTTGTCAAAAAGCGTCGCGGTAGGCCCAGAGATTGATGGCGGGACGAGCTTGACTGCTTTAAGGAGAAATGGACTATTGCAGCTCACATCCGAGAGGAATGGAGGAGGAAGGGGAGGCCTTTGCCCTGCAGTGGAACGATATTTGTTCTTAATATTTATAAAAATATCGCTTAAGTTTTATGATTATGTTAGTCAAAACTGGACTTTGCAGAAGAGAGAAAAAAGTTAAAATCTCAATACCAAACGGCTGGTACATGCGTTATTATTAGAGGCTTTAGTAATCACCATTGCTTAATGCTTATCCTGCAGTTATTTTATAAGTATTTACTTCTCGCATTTTGATTGCAGTTGTTCGCCATTTTGGTGAATTAGAAATAACGCGGGTTTATTGCGTTTCTATATTATAAATGCGGGTTTCTAAAGTGTATGTTTGGGAATGCCGGACTAGTTCCTTACTCGAACGGAGCCTTTATTCATAGATGGTGATGGACGGGAGAGTCGTAAGCCAAACTCATATATTCGTTTAAAAATATTCGTGTAAAAGCTTTGAACAATCGATTAACACACATCTTTCCGTTGTACATGTATTTTACGTAAAAGCAATGAAATTGTAAATTAAATTACCGTACATGATGGGAGCTGGAAATTAAACCCATGAAGTTTATTACCTACCGAAATTCATGGGAAGCCCCTAAACCGTGGGTAAGTAATCATGTTTAATGTTATATACCTTCATCAATACCCCGAGACATCGTGTCGGGTTAAGGATTGGGTCATCGATGTATTGAAATACACTATTCTAATATTACCTATAAAATAACGTTTGACAATTTTAATAGCGCAACAATTTCGCATGCGGATCATTGCAGGGAAGCGGTATGACCGTTGGACTGCCAAATCAAATGTCGCAAGTTCAAACCACGGCACGCACTAATGTCTTTTCAAATTTATTTGCGTACTATACATTATTTATCAGTTGCTAAAAACGTCAGAGGCCTACCGGTGGAATAAACTCTGTCACCATGTTGTTCATCAACCATACGATAAGAAGAAGATACATTTTCACATCAAAACCAATATTTTTTTCGACTAGTAACATCTCTTCACTATCAGGAAAAAGGTTTGGTTAAAGAAAACACCGCGAAGTTACCTGAATTTAAGTGTGAATTCAATAACACGCCGTAAGTAAGCAAGGTGAAGAGTCATGATCAATGTTGGTTCTTCCTTTGCCCTTTTATTCTGAATAAATCCTCGTTGACTTGCTTTGCCCATTTTCCTTTGGTCTGCAGTAAAGTCACTTGTTAGGCTAGTAGGTCTTATATTATGATTATATTCACCGTTTACAGTGGTACTAAGCGTACCAGGATTTGAAACCGGCAACTGCCGAGTGAATCATTTTTAGCGGTCTCATCATTATCATCATTAAAAATGAATTATACTATCTCATGACAGGATTGTGTACATATTTAACTAAAATCTATATCATTTACGGAATCTTTAAATCTCCATCTATTTAAAAGGAATTAGATTTACAAAAATAGTGCAGCCTTTAGCATTTATAAGAATATTATTAAATCGATTTCGACATTTTTCAATTCACAGCCAAATGTTGGACATTATGACCAATCTATTGAAGACATTAATGTTAATTACCCTCTATAACTCCAAGGCCGGACCCTGTCTGGATTGAAGGACCACGATCATTGATCCAATAATAAACTGGGTGAATCATAAAGGTTGGGCTAACATACGAAATATGTTTGAATAAAGGAAATCAATGAAATAAAGGTACTACAAGATAAAATATTTACACACGCTTACGGCTGTGAAATATAGCAAAGAGTTCATTCAATATTACTGTGTACAATGTTTTTCCGGTCAAACTAAAATAGGTAAATAGGCAGGGACCTACAGTAAGTTTGGACATTCAATTCATTGAATAAAGCAACCTAAAATGTAGAAATTGCAGCTGATTCTCTTCTGGGAATAAATTATATGTATCGCATACCTACTTTTTAGATATCTCTAGAGTACCTTATGATTATACTATGATTGTAAGTTGCAGAAGGCAAGAATTGGAAATTAAAGGTGAATAATTAAATAAGAAACAATGCTAAGTGAAGTTCTCTGAATATTCTTCACGGGACGAATGCAATTTTTTAAAATAGAAACATACAATTGTTATATACCTAATATATTTTATTGTATGTATCTACCATTAGCAAATAGATCCTACATGTCGCAATTTGATGAAAAAATATGATTATAATTAATTACTCTAAGTCATGCATGTCAATAACCCTCTTTTCGCTAAGCAAAATTTAATAAAAGTTATTTTTACCACGCATATGCGATATACTGTCCACTACGACAAGGAACTTAAAATTACGCTCATAAAAACATAATAACAACTCTCTTCGTGCATATAACGGCGGCTGTATGCACGACTGTTATTAATATATACGAGTATTAAACTCGTTTCATAGTTCCAGACATAACCGAGATTATGAGCTACTAAAATATAATTGCATAAAACAATTCAAGCTGAAAATATAGATTCAAACCTACGTACATGAGGCGGGAGGTTAAATGCCGCGCGAAACCATTTCGGGGCCCATTCCGTTTGGTCATAGCCATTTCCATTAGTGGACACTAACTAATGAACACAAACGAGCCGAATTTGTCGTTAAAGATGGCGGTGGTATCTACATGCATTACGGTGGAGCGTGTTCATTGATATTATAATTCAATACGTATAGCGTTCAGTGTTTCATAATACACGATATACTGCATCAATTTAAACGCTCAACGGACGTCAAAATGCCTACCTAACTCTGTAATATTTTGTGTCTTCGGTCACAAGGAATAACGCTTTTAGTTTTATTTTCTATTATTTTATGTATTATTAGACTTTTTGGTATCATTTTTGCATGTTGCCCATGCTCAGCTTAGATCTATATTGATAAAGGAAACTTGAAAAATGATGGACACGAGCAGATCTGCTAACTGAAGCATCGCGCCACGGTCCGGCGAAAGTCGCTGGTTCGAGTACCGCTCGTGTGCATCATTTTTTAAGTCTCCTTTATCAATTTACATTTTATATTTTGTCCGCGTAGCCTAATCAGATAATTGCAGAATTAGTTAATGATACACGTTTTTTATTATACCGACGACCGATGGCTTGGACGAGAACGTTCCAGTTATAATACTAAGACTCATTGTAGTACCATTAGTATTCTTTATATTCCATGTGACCCTATCGAGAGCTGAAATAGAAAATAATTAGCAAGCTAAGCACGGATCATATTCACGTGTGACGTTGTATTATGACTGGGAAGTGGCAAATTAGCAATTTTGTTATTATTATGATTATAATACGAACAAAACGATAGGTAGAGATGAAGTGTTAGTCATTTTTTATTGTATTTTTTTATTTAGAGCAAGGTTTGTGACGTAAGTGACAGGGCAGCACGCCTCTAATAGAGTTGGGCTACCTGGCTAGACGGAAAGATGTCCGATGGAGTAGCTTTGACCGAATGTTGGATAAGGTTTTTTTTAATCTTTATTCAAAGGACAACAGTTCACAACTTTTAAAAAGCAACCATGTAATCCTAGTTATACATACTACTAAATAGGACTATATATCTATTAAAATACAAACAGTTATTACATACTAACCTTAAGACCGAACTTACATAACATAACATCACGCCTGTATTCCCCGAAGGGGTAGGCAGAGGTGCACATACAGTACACCCACATTTCGCCAGTTATGTTTTCAGGTCCCAATGTAATAGGGGGGTAAGCCTATTGCCATCAACCGGGCACAAATCCAGACTCCGTGCTGCCACTGAGAATTACCTAATGGAAAAACCCAGTAACACTTTGCCCGACCCGGGATTCGAACCCAGGACCTCGTGCTCAGCAGTAGCGCTTAGCGACCACTAGACCAAAGAGGCAGTCGTGTTACATAGTTCTAGGTACGGACATAAGGACAAAATAAATAGTGAGACGTTATTTCTCTTTCAATTTCATCTAATACGTGTCAGAAAGTTTATTCGTGTTGTCTGGGAGCGGCACTGTCAATAGTTTCATCGCCTCGGGCCTCAATGAAGATATTCTTGGAATTCCTCGAATTACCTAAGTGGGGAGCGATTGTCTTGGGTAGAAGGTTTAATCACCAAACCCTTCTGAGTGGGTTCCATAATGATAATAAATTCAATATCCGCAAATCATGAGCTTGGGTTAACGCAATTTGCCGTTATATTTACAAGCACGTGTTAAGATGGGCTGACGTTGAAATAATTCTCTATGTTAATAGTCGATCTACATAATATATGGTACATAGGTACAGTGGATAATTTATTACGTTGCGATAGTATAATTAAAGTTACTTAAGTACTTTTGATAATTTGTATTTCTTCTTAATGTTCATCGCATCTATGTTTTTGTAAATTAAAACAAATTGTAGGCAATCTTATAAGTGAGTACTGATTAGTTTACTTAGATACTTGCTTACTTATAAACCTCGTATGGTATGGGACCTAAAAATATAACTGGCAAAATGTGGGTGTACTATATGTTCAGTTGTTCACCTCTGCTTACCCCTTCGGGGAATACAAGCGTGATGTTATGTTGTTATGTTCTTGTAAACCTCGTATGCTCAACCGTTTCAGCTATAAAACAAAACCAATATTTATTATTTAGAAAATAAGCAAAGGGCAATCAGATTTTCTAACCTTAATAATTGGTTTTAAGCAACTTACAGCGAGGAAAGCACTTTAAGGCCCTTTTTAATTTAATATTCTTCGTAACTTCTCTCAATAAAGAGAATTATGAAACTGCATAAACGATAAGCTTATGATGATCATGATATTTGATAGCAGACCCAGTCATTCAATAATAAATAGTTGGACTATTATAATACAACCTTGTTACATTTGAACGTTTATGAAAACTCCCATAAATCTGAAATAAAATAAATAACGGTGAAGGGTACTCGTAAGTCGGTTACGGTGTCCTGTAGCTGTTGTAGTTATAGCTCTGAATGGTCATCATAATTATATTGCCAGAACAGATAGTACTAACGCCTTGTTGGTCTAGTGGTAGCTAAGCGCGATTGCTGAGCACGAGGTCCTGGGTTCGAATCCCGGGTCGGGCAGTGTTGCTGGGTTTTTCCATTAGGTAATTCTCAGTAGCAGCACGGAGTCTGGATTTTTGCCCGGTTGATGGCAATAGACTAGTCCCCTATTGCATTGGGACCTAAAACATAACTAGCGAAATGTGGGTGTACTAAATGTGCACCTTTGCCTACCTCTTCGGGAAATACAGGCGTGATGTTATGTGTGTAATATGAACCTTATTTGTGTTCTGATTTGTCAGTTCTTTAATCGTCAGCAAAGGATCATTTGGTTGGAAGCGGCAATCGTTCGTCGACCGTATACTAATTACTTGCTGATACAAAGCCATCCTTGTGGGTAAAAGGTTTCGACCTAATGTTATGTTGTCGCATTGCGTACGACTTCTCAGCGTCTCTTAATATACTCAGATTTTCACCAATGCAGTTTTTTTTTTAGAAATGAATGATTACTATAAATACTTTACATTACTGGCGAAATGTGGGTGTACTATATGTTCACCTCTGCCTACCCCTTCGGGGAATACAGGCGTGATGGTATGTTATGTTTTTTATAATGTATGATTTGTATGTTTATTTTCGGTATTAGCTCAGACATTATCTCACTGTAATTTGTAGTTATTCGGTAACTAGTCAAAACTACGCAAAGCATTTACAAACAGGTCTCATTAAAACTTATCTATTCAGATTTTTTCCACACTATATTATCAAACGGTAGACTTAAATTCTAATTTCCTCGAATTGTGATTGGTAATTTTTGTTTTTTTTTTAAACTTCGCCCCACACTAGGAATTTTCCCTGTATCGTGGATGCGTTTCACAAACATGAAATATTCACATATACAAACACCCAGACTCGGGACAAACATCTGTGGTTCGCACAAAGTTTTGCCCCGTGCAGGAATCGAACCCGCAACCCTTAGCGCAGCAGTCCAATCGCTTAGCCACTGCGTTAATCATGTGGTCAAGTCATTATACAACACCAACCCGTTGCTAGTGAAGACATATTTAACCCCTTTTCACCCTCTCACGTGAAACGCTGACGTCATAACATACTCCATGGATTTTGTTTGTAAGTCCGGCAATGCTGGTTGATGAGTCAGTGTGATAAGATGAATGATTTCTTTGATGATAATGCGATTTTGATAGCGTGATAAGTGGTTTGAGTTTTAAAAGAATTAAGTTATTTTTCTATAACATACCACATGTGGTACCTAGTGCCTACCCGTTCGGGAAAAGTAGGCATGTGTATGTCTAATGTCGGCAGATTGTGGTGCTTAAAAATTTATATTAAATATGAGTTTTTTTTCATCGAGCACAATATAGATTAGTAAGACAACATTTATTTCGTGGCGTATAGTATTTCTTAAAGAATAATAAAGATGAACATCCATCATAAACACATCTATACAAATAAGAAGGTTTTTTTCAAAACATAATATCGTAGCGACACCGTGCGGCGAGGACAAAAAATATAATCCTTAAAACAAAGAGCTCTCTAGAACTACTCATTCTTCACATTTCATTTGATATCAATCACGGCTTACAAAGTCTCAGTGGCGCTCGGCGGTGTTCGGCAAACTTCGGAACTGTAGTTCGTAGCGGCTCTACTCCAGTTTATCTACTCGGCTACGGGGATCGCACGTGCCAGCGTAGAGCGTGTCGTAGCAGTCGTAGCAGCGTAGCGGAAGGTTTAAGCGTACTACGAATATCGAGGTTACATTGTGAAGTGACTTTAACTTTTGTGGTGAACGCTACAAGTGATAATTATGTACGTGAAATTGTGAATAAGTTGAAGGATTAACGCTGAGATTATTTGGTTTACATCTGTGATTGTTACATGGTAAGTATTTGTATGTTGACCTTTTTAAGCACTTACGGTATGTTAATTAAAATTAATGGATACGGTATTTTTTTATGATTTCCAATTTTAAAAAGGTAATACGTTTATTTAGATATTATGTACTGTTTAACGGTAGAATGTCGGTTTTCAATTCCGTTTTGTAAAAAAATGGTTGTCCTGATTTAAAAAAAATACAAAAATTGGTTTTGATTATGAAGGAAAATTGTAAACCCGTCACAATAATTAGTATTTGAGCCAAATTTAAAATCCTTACGTTTTCTCCTATATTTTACATCTCCACAAATTATATATTCCTATTCAATTTAATAAGCTTGGATTCATCACGATTATGTATTCAATTATTAAAATTGTTTTAATTTTATTTTAGCATCGGGAAAAAATAATATAATGCGTACAAAAATTATGATGTACTAAATATTTATGAAAAAAGCCGACTGCTGAACCGTCTTTTGTTTAACGTAAAGTGTGAAGTAATCCCTTCAATATATTATGACACTACATGTTATCTCGCTATTACTAAGTGGAGTGATATTCCATATATATCTATTGACTTCTCTTTTATATATAAAAATTAATTGCTGTTTGTTAGTCTCGCTAAAGCTCGAGAACGGCTGTACCGATTTGGCTGATTTTGGTCTTGAAATATTGGTAGAAGTCCAGAGAAAGTTTAAACGATGAGAAACCTAGAAACCTAAAAAGAAAGAGAGAAGAATATATATCGATTTTAAATTAAACATTTGTATGTTTAACGTTTAATAGGTAATTTACAGTTCCCTTTATAATATATACAAGCTATACCTAGTAATATTATATGGAGGAAAAGTTTGTAAGTCTGAATTAGTCTTGGAATGTTTTGATACTTCGATGCATATTTTTAATATTTCTCTTTGTATATAATATAAAGATGGTGAATATATTATTATTTTTATGATAGTGATATTAGTAGATTAAAATATATTATTTTAAAAATATATAAAAAAAAATAACTGTCAAAATAAATTAAAAATATAAACCAATAGTTAGAATGAACCTTCACTGATTATCATCAGCCAGAAGACGTTCACTGTTGAACAAAGGGGTAGGCCCCTTAGAACGCCACAATGAACGACAACTTGCCAGTTGGTGGACATGGGCTACTTGAATTCCATCCATACTAATATTGTAAATGTGAAAGTAAGTCTGTCTGTCTGTTACGCCTTCACAACTAAACTGCTGGACGGTCTTTGATGAAATTTGGCATGTACAAAGTTTAAGACCCGAAAGGACATATTAGGCTACTTAACGCGGGCGAAGCCGCGGGCAAAAGCTAGTTGAGTATTAATCGTTCTCGCAGACAGAGTCGCGAGCTGGATCTAGTACTAATACGATATATTCCCACGTAATTTCTGTCTCCCCTTCGCATGTTCTATAGTTCATGTTTTCTCCTCTTTTATCTTATTTCCCCTTGAGATAAGTAATTCGGTCGTGACGTCAATGTTTGTTAACTTTCCCGTGACGTTTCACGACGTAAGTACTTATTTCTTAACATTTGCGCAATCGATGAATATTTAAATTGTAGAAAGGGTTCATTTATACTTACTTAAGTAGTCAATTAGTAAGTATAATTAATAAACCTTCACTTTGTTTTTTAATTTTTTACATTTAGTTAGATTTCTCAGTAATTTACATGTACTTACTATTCATCACAATGTTACTTTATTTACTTTGTTATAATATTATGACGCGCCAATTGAAGTACCTTCAACGATTCCGTCGCTCGCCATCGTTTTACATTCATGTTAATTAAGTGTCAATTACTGTTTAACTATTCATTTCCCCGCAGCAGATAAAAGCTGTAATAATTTCAATAATTAATGCTCACAAAGGCTTCTTAAAAACCTCGCCAATAACAACATTATTCATTTCTGGCGTTATATTTTTTTTAAAGGAAATTTGAAAAGTGATGGACACGACCAGGATTCGATCTCGTTACCTTCTCTGATCCCTGCCAATCTATTTTATTTATAAATGCTATATTTTAAGCATTAATATTAAATTATGGCTGGAGTTTCGCGAAATATCGTATTTTTCTGCAGCTATCCTTTATATTACCCTTCAACTGGGACTATTATGTCACACCTTGTACATGCTTAAGGATATTAAACTATATTAAACAAACAAAAATCGAATATAACCTTTAATTCTCAATTTTAGCTATCAGACCTAGGAAATGAAAGAAAGCAAGAAGAAAAGTCTTCTTAATATAATATTTTTACTTATTATCGTTATGATTTCTTTAATCTTTTTTCTAATCAGGGACTTTTTGTGTCGTCATTCAAATAAACTCTGCAACTAATATTTGAGATATACAAGTTGTTTCAACGCTAGAAGGGTTGCTTGAAGACCGCCTTGGGAATTGAGCGCAACGTGCTCTTTGAAACAAACATCTGTGGTACATAAAGAAGGAACTATCACCAATTCAAAAACACGGTCAGAATAAAAACTTTTTGAATGTATTCCCAAGCCATTTACGAGAAACCTTTACTTTTCGTACTGCTTGTTTTGTTGAAGATGTCGCGTCGTTTTTAGTATAAGGTGTAAATAGTTACTATCACCCTATACTGAAAAACAAACACGTGGTTTTTACATGTTGAACATAACATAACATCACGCCTGTATTCCCCGAAGGGGTAGGCAGGTGTGCACATATAGTACACCCGCATTTCGCCAGTTATGTTTTTAAGTCCCAATGTAATAGGGGGCGAGCCGATTGCCATCAACCGGGCACATATCCAGACTCCGTGCTGCCACTGAGAATTACCTAATGGAAAAACCCAGTAACACTTTGCCCGACGCTGGATTCTAACCCAGGACCTCCTGCTCAGCAGTCCACTAGACCAACGAGGCGGCCAGTTTTACATGTTGTGTAATATTTAACCTCGAATCCTACTGAGTGCGGTGTAACATTAACTGGGTATGCAGATTATTTCTCCGCTATATGTTCCTTAGTTGTATGCAGTTGCTATGACATCCAAGAAAACACCTTCGTAAAGCGTGTAAAGTTTCTTTAATTGACCGTAATGATTAATTTTACTACAAAGTATTTCCAATACAGATTATATATATATAGCATTTTTATATGAAATATCTTGGCAGGGATCAGCGAATATAGCAAAAATGTCATTGCAAATTAAAAAAATATACCTAATTCTGTATCCTGCAGAGTTTGAGTTGATATCATGAAACTACTCAATGAATACTCATTGTAATCAATATCAGTACTAAAAATTGTAAAGACCCCCAAAGACCCCCTTACCATTAACTCTTAAAACAGGACAGTTTACGTTGTGGAAGCGAGACAACGCATTATACACGTAGCAGCTTCTCGTTTCCACATCTGAACTGTACTGTAGTAGGAGTTATAATAAATAATAAAATGTATTTATTTTTCTCTCCACAATAGGTTCGTGGTAAGGGGGCTGTAAGTCAGTGTGTATATCTTGCTAACACGGTTCACGATTCGCTACACTCTGATCAGAACAGAAACTACTTACAACGTAATCAGAGATAATTAACTGACCTTTCTGCGTTCAACATAAATCTTTTGCTTCCTCTATCTTAATTGTCTTACGTATGCGTTTTCGAGGAAGATAAAAGATATAATGGGTTCACAAAGAGCCGGGTGGTCTGTTTCATTTTGGAAGATGTGGCTACGAAAAAGACTTATATCATTATCAAGCAGTGATACTAGTAACGGCATCCTCAAAATAATTGTGGAGGATGTTACCGCTCCAATTTTAAAAAAGATGGTGAGAATGGTGATACATTAATGTCACCAATATCATATCCTATAAATCCCTTTACTAACGATAGTTTGTAAGTTATTGTTGTAATTACTAACACACTGGATCTTAGTCATCTAAATAAAGAAGATTATTATTATTTGTATCTCTTTTATTTTAAAAGGCTTACGTGGGGACACAGGTCCAACACGCAGAGGCCCGTTGAGAACTTTAGTCTAAAAGGGAATGGGACACCAGCTAGGGACACCACACAACTGCTCTATAAAAGAACAGCCATGAAAAGTCCCCAGAAGGTGCGGGACTATTGAGAAAGATGGATACTAAAATTATTTGGTCTATTGTGTTGGGATGTTTATTATTATTATCATTGCCAGGTAACATTTATTTATTTATGAAGATTATAATAATACAAGTTTACAGTACTTACGACCAAAACACTTACATTTAAAACCAAATAATCCTGTAATATGAACATAATTATAAAGGAAGTAGGGACATAATAAATATACATTACAAAACGGATGGACGATATGGAATTGTATACAGAAACCTAGAGCCGTTAGGCAACATTAATGCTTAGAATGTCTTATCATGTTTTTTACTAAATATTTATGTACTGTTTCGTAAAATAACTCAGTTTTGAAACAGATATCATATAACCTACAATACTGGAATAAAGCTGATCACATCAGACCTTTTAACTATATTACATTCGGACCGCCTTCCGATGATTTATTTTTCTAACACCCGCTGGCTTGCGATAAAACCAATATGTTACATGACATATTACCTCTATGGCGGTGTTACATCGAATTCGTCAAACCACAACCACTGCTCACTATGATAAGTTGCCCATACGTCCTATTTCTCTTTTACTGTAGCTGCGTGATTATACCTTTCTGTATTATTCTTTATCCTTGCGTGCTACAAAAGAGTAAAATGCTGCACAGAATTGAGTTTGCCAAGTGGAATCTACTAACGGTATGCCTGTCAACATTTCGAGTCACTTGCAGAAGACGTGTCGAGTCTTAGAGACACATCTTATTTGAATAAAACTTGCTGACTCTGTTAGTACTTTAAAACCGGTGAAGGTTTACCCCTTTACTTATAAACGAGGCTAACATGTGTTTCAAGAGAACTACTTGTTAAGCCTATTGACATATCTATTCTTCAACATGCAAACGACAGTGAGGGGTATAATTTAATCAATTGTTCAACACTGTCAATTGTCATAACAATTGAGTAAGAAGGGTTAGTCTATAAAGTACTTTTTACCATTTAAAATTTTGGGAGTGTAATTTCATATATCATGTTTTTCGTTAATGCCTCGATATCCGCGCTTCTTCTTATCGTATGCTTGATGAACAACCTGGTATCAGAGTTTAAACCGTCTGTAGGTCTCTAACATGGCTTTACACACCATTGAAAAACTCCCGTTTTCCTCACTTTTTTCTTCACTGTTTTCAGCAACTGATAACTAATTTCGAGTACGCACATAAATTCGATAACACATTGTTGCTTGCCGGGGTTTAAACTTGCGGCCTTTGACTTGGCAATCCAACAATTGTAACACTTAGCTTTTACTGCTGTGCTATCCTAGCTAAAACTATGAGACACTAAATATATTATAATAAAAACATTCCCACCAAAAATATCTTTTATTTTGACAAATACTTTGAAATCATGTTGCTTAATATTTAACAGTTAGTACAGTTTAGTGTCATAATCTAAGGAATAGGATAGCGATATGCACGACATCTATTGAGTAAAGTACAAAACCAAGCGTCGCGTCGTTCACTTTATCACACAATTTTTTTTTTTTTAATATGAATGATAACAAATTGTTCATTGACCTCGTTTAATAATATTTTACAATAAATGTTTCTTTAAATTAACTTAAAATTATTAAATTCAATTTGAAGTGTGATAGGGTAAAACCGGGGAAGATACCACACATTTTGATATTTCATATTGGTAAAACATCTAAATATTTAATTTGTAATACTGGCAAGTACTTGGGCTTATATATAGAATTTATTGGAAAGTAAATCATTATCGTTGATATTTAAAGAGTGATAGCGATTTTTGCGCTCCTCTATATTTTAGGACGTCTATCCCATACAGTGGATAGTTGCCTGCTACTACCACGCATATTCACTTTTTCTTATACTGAGACAAAGGGTAGGTTGCACCACTCGTCTGTTATCGTTAAGTCCGTACGTCAACGTTAAGTTACTAGCAAATTCTCATACAAGCGGCCATATTTAACGGTAACTAATATAATTATCAAAGTTGTTGGTGCAACTCTCACTAACTGTGTTGGTCTAATAAACAATTTCTTATTATTATTATAACTTCTAAGTGCCGACCTTTCTTGAGCAGAATATTACTTCAAAATGGTGTTTATAACGAAACGTAAATAAGAGTCGCGAATTTTAATATCAATCAATTAGCACTTCTGAAAATCTTCATCGTTCGTACCTTAGAAGTTTCTGAATAATTTAATATAAAGAAGCCAAGTTTATCTAACAGAAAAGTTATCAAGAAGTTAATCTTTGTGGCTATTACCTACCCGAGGGAGTTTCTTACCTTTTTGTCCGACTCGTAAGAAGTAAGTGGGAGGGCAATGATTACACCTTCCGGGCATTGTTTTGTTTGGTTCTGTACTTGTAAGCCCGTAGATACTGTGGGTGCTAGGTGCTAGGGTCGTAATATTGTAACTTTGTGTTTTAAATAGGTATAATAATTATCATAGTACAAGATGTAATTTTTTTCTTGAAGCAAAAGATAGATAATAATTATAATTTTCAAATTTCTGCGTCGTAAGGGTTGTGATCCTTTTTTATAATTAAATATTCTGCTGTATTACCCGAGAGAAGTTAAATAGGATATCTAAGCTCTATTGTCATTTAACCTTCTTTAATACAACCGAGTAATAAAATTTAAGTCATGTTAACATGAAATAATATTTTATAGGAAACATGTTAATAATGCAGATTACGATTGACACGAAAATCGATAAACAATATTCAGTATTGCCGTTATACATTGCTCGCTTGAGCATGTTAGCGCGGCTACGTGTAGTGCTGAATCCAAGCGTTCTCATTAGTCGTGCATAACAGAGGCGAGAACGCCCTCTTGATTGATTACTGTTCACCCGGACGACTCATCCATTTTTACACAAATCCTGAGATAATGGATATCATTTGTATTCAATTTCATTGTAACAAAAAAGGCGGAGTTGTATTCATATTCGGAAAACATAAATTAATATGACTAAATGTTAGCTTAGGCGTAGGATTTGGATGACCGTAGATTTCAAAGTCGTTTTAATTCGAAACTGATTTCTTGTAATACAATAATAATTAAAGTAAGGGTCCAATAATTGTTTAGGGGTTTGTAGCTACGGGTTTATAATAGAAGATACCAACACGGGAATTAACACGAATACGTAACTGTAACTCGGTCGAAACGTAAAGCCAAAAATTCATAAAGTTGTTTTCTCGTTAATTCCCGTGTTGTTATTATCTATTAAAATCATGCAACGCCATGGTTTAAAAGTTAGTATAGCAGCTACGTGGCTAATGCGCAGATCAGTAGATTTATTTTCACCCATATTTGTGCAATTGATGTCTTTTGCGTAGTTGGGTATTATCAGCTGCGATAGACTGCCATGACCGAAATTCGGTGCGGAGAACATTTTTATATTATATTTCAGTAGACAGCAATGTGCATTGTACACCATAATATAGTAGCCAACATCTTCCACAATATATATAAGCCAGTTGACAGGTATTTATTGACAGGGAAGACATTGTTCTTCGAGTACTTGCTTGTAGACAAAGAAGTACAAGTGAAGAGTATAATACTCGTCATTACCTGAAGGGGAAGGGGATCGCTCGATCAATCTCGTATTATTACGAGCCAACATAATCTCAGATTAAATATTGCAAAGTACGAAAGGGAAAATGTTACACGAAATAGCAGCCCAAGGGTGTATGAGATAGACTTTGACAGATGATAGCATGGTTATAAGCGATTCGTGGACTAGAGAAATGATTTATAATTGTTGAGAAGCATAACTTCCAAAACAAGGTTTGTTCACTAATTATATCCAACTATTCTGTAACCGATATAATTGCAACTCCTCTGGTGCAAGTCAAATGGTAAAATCTCCGAATCTTCCTTACTTCTCTCGATCGTATAACTTTCCAAAAAGATGAACAGCTATTGCAAAAGTTTAGCATTGTGGAAGTTTGTGAAATCAACACGTTAGTATTATATGAAGCTTTAGGCGATGTTGTGAAACTCCCATGGTGATTTCGGTCTATGTCGATGCTGATTTGAGAAACCTCGCCACGGTTTTTACTGAAGATAGAGAACTTAAACCGGCCCTTATTTTAAAGAGATGAGGTCCTGGGTAGGAATCTCGGGACGTTTGCTTTGTGTGCGACACTGCTGCATCGACTGATAGATAGAGAGATGCGTCTAGTATATTCATTATGAATATGTGAGTGAAAGCTATCTATATTCCTGTATTCTGCAATTTTACTATTACAATTTTTAATTTAAAATAACTTAATGTGTCCCTACTCTTTATCAAAAGTGAACGTTTGATGATAAAACCAGTCATTGAGTCTTCGAGAATATAAGTAAAAATATCAGTACGACTTTCTGCTATCTGCTGGTCTATAGAATAGCCCCCCAGGGCGTGTAATATTCATGAAATATGCGTTTGTCCGAGCACAAAGCAACACGGCTACCGGCTGGATCGTATTCACAGAGAAATTTCAAATATTTCAATAACGTGCAAGTAAACTGTGAAATTTTATTAAAACAGTACGCGCGCTACTGCATAATATTTTTACATAGAAACAAAAAGACTTTGCTGAGTACATTTGGCGTGAAAAAGTTGTAAAAACAAGCTATTTGAAAGTTTTTAGCAAATATTTAATGTAGTTTGGAAAACATTGCCTATTTGCATCAAAGTTCCATAACAATGGTCTACATGTTTTAGCAATACAGCTAGTATAATGTAATGAAGTGGTAAATAAAATAAATATGAACTTACTTTAGACTGCGACGAGTCAACGATATTAATTAATTTACCTGTAAATATTCCTACTTAGTCAAGTGACGTCCGTAAAATAATTTAAATGAAATAAAAAAACTATGCGTGTTTTTAAATCACGTCAGATTCAAAGGGATAATCGGAATCAGAATACGAATGAAATCTAAAAATGTATGTCTAGAGTAAAAAAACGTCTGATAACAGTACTGACGAATGTTTTCTTGTCTCGTACTTTTCTGATCGCAGATTGATTGTAGTTGGGATTGTTTATTTTTAACTTCCAATATGTACGCCTTTATAAAATAATCTGGCAAATAACAGTTGAAATAATACTTACTACGTTAAAGAAATAGCTGTCAAAATAAGTTAACTAAATGGTATTAAAAGTGACCGGTAATAAACTAAACATATAGCAGACATATAGTATGCACAAAGATAGGTGATTTCTTTATCTTCACACCCGCTTGACGGGATGGTAAACCAACTCGACAGAAGAAAGATCATTTGCAGAACGACCGGTTGAACATGCTTTCTCGGATCTTTGATAGGGTAAAAAATGTAACGTTACTAATGGAGATTTGTCAGAATCTTAAAACAATTAATTTAGGTTTGATTTTGCCAGCAATTATAATTACCGAGAAACGAGGTAGCCTTTTTACTGTCTGGATGTTTTGCTTGGGAAATAAACAATGATTAAATTTAGACTTACTGTCAACGCTGGCGACATAGGTTATTGATTGATGACATTCACGTTGTTGATTACTAGAGTGGGTAGTTTATTTTCCTAAATGCATTGTGTTAGTCAGTACCTACTCGACGCGTATTATTAGCAATTCCTTTGTCAAGTATACGATTTTCCGACAATGTGCGAAGTTAACCAACCTGTCATAGCCTGTGTTATATTTAGGTTATCCTATATTATTGTCGTGAATAACTTAGTTTGTTGGTGAGTAATAATGTAGTGGTTTGATCAATTGATATTGTAACGATGTTAGATGTTATAGATTTCATAATTACAATTAGATTAGTCTTATTTCTACATTTTGACCTTACTTATAACTCTTTGAAGTTATGAAATTGTAAACGTTGATACTTTTTTTTTCGGTTATAGCTTTGAGAAGTAGGTACCTATATAGCTCAAGGCCCGACCACCTGCGGCCTACCATTATAATTATGTCGGAGGGGTGCTGACTTGCAGCGAATGTGGTCGCACATTTACAGCAAAGATCGGATACGTCAGCCACCTGAGAGCACACCATCGGAGCTCTCACCAGTAAAAATCCCAAGTCGCTGTGGCCAAATACGGTCTGGATATATACCTATAGTGAAATTAGTTAAATAACTTAATTATAAATAAAATTAAAATATATTTTTATTCATCAGAAGCAATATTAAATAAGCTCATCCTACTGAGATGGCGCGGGTGATGTGGATATGCGGGGTGTCTCCGACCCCAGGGCCTCTCCTGTTGCGATGTCGACCTGTCGCGTACAGTACTTCGGCAAGTGGGGAATTGGGCTTGGACACTAGCGAAGAAATTTTATAGTAAACCTAAGTAGGTGAGATAATTTTATGATGATGATTGTAGCTAGAGGCTCAAGCAGTCTCGCCATTTAGTACGGTGAAGCCCAATAATATCCTTCTCAAGGTTGTCGGCAATCAAATATCGTGAAAAATATAACTTTGGATTGTAAGATCAACAAAGGTTCTTTACAACACCGGAATACTTAAGTCGGCGATCTATAAGCAAAATATAAGAATAAGAACATTTATTAGCTCAGAGTACAGGTGTCGTACCATGTAGCTTAATGGGTAATATCGTTGGTAGGCACAATTAGATTGGTAACAAAACTGAATTGACTAATAATATAGAAGCAGACTGATAATCTAGATTACAATTGGATCATAACAGTATCACCTTTCGCCTCGCCGTCAAACAGGCGTCAACCTTACGTAAGCACGTAACCAAAGCGGATCAGCTGCTCCGGTACTCCGACTCGGCTACGGCAAAGCGGCGCCGCGCTTACGGCTTGCCGGTCCCGAGGCAAGGCGATCACGTTACGATTCCGATTACTGTGCTTTGAAGTATAGTTTTATATAAAGAATACTGCAAAGCTTGAGTTGTTTCCGTGACGATCCCTTTCCAGGTTGATATGTGTTCCTTACTGGTAAAAATATTGTCAATAATAAAATGTCAACTTGTCCTCGTCTTAGAAACTTCTCGTAATTAACTTTCGTAACACATATCGATATAAAGGTCCATTAGAAGATGTTACACTTGTTTATATCGAAGTTCCTGTATTGTGCAAATGTTATCTCCTGACAAAAGTTTTGAAGGCGAACCGTGATCGATTCTCTCATATTTGTATTCATGGTCGTTCGCCCGCTATGATATTTGATATCTGTATTAGAATGATTGCTACTTGAATACCTTAACCCTAATTCCATATACTTATGATTATTTTAATGACAATGCTTTTGTATACCTGTTACTATTTGTGTAAGTAACAGCCGCTCAGTCGGTCTGAAGATGAGTGATCATCCATTTTCACACCGAGATGATGCGGAACAAAGGTTTATTTTACTGTTTTTTTTTTGATGCATTGAAAACTTTTGCCTGTGTTTGAACCGGCAATCTCGTGCTTATAAATCAGATCTGTTTACCACTAGCCTACCACGACATCGACCTGGAATAATATAGGTACGTCATTTTTGAAATTGTGCGTTTAAAAACTAGTCTTAATCGATATACAAGTAAATTCATTATAATACACAGCGTTATAAGCCCTATTACTGGCTATCGACATCTCCAACCTGTAAGTATAAATAGTTACAGAAAACATTGCCTAATAATATTATAGAGGTATTGTCAGTTTGTGATGTGTGTCTGTCTATAAATTATAAATACATACACGTCTATACATTATAAATCGAGATTCATGGTACGTGACCAAATGAATCTCACGTGAGTGGCAGGGTGGTGTTGTTGGGAAATAAGTACCACTTTTTATTGGGGAATTAATTGATATAATCATATCAATTAATTCCCCGAAAAAGGTAAGCTGTATGTGACATTACAATATTATACCGTTATTGTAGGTTGACTGCCTCGTTGGTCTAGTGGTCGCTAAGCGTGACTGCTGAGCACGAGGTCCTGGGTTCGAATCCCGGGTCGGGCAAAGTGTTATTGGGTTTTTCCATTAGGTAATTCTCAGTAGCAAAACGGAGTCTGGATTTGTGCCCGGTTGATGGCAATAAGCTCGCCCCCTATTACATTGGGACCTAAAACATAACTGGCGAAACGTGGGTTTATTATATGTGCACCTCTGCCTAACCCTTCGGGGAATACAGGCGTGATGTTACGTTAATGTGTATGTTTTTGTAGGTTGAATAAAAACATGTTAGGATAACATTTAATTTGTACACGTGGTTACAGTGCACGGAAAGAAAAATGGCTGAACTGAACGTGGGGCCTGTGTTGAACTATATACAGAGAGTTTGAATCTAAAGATACCCCTCGTCCTTGTAGTCCTTATTACGTGTGATAGTAAGAATAATATGTTGGACGCTAAAGGATATTTACGATCAATAACTTTTGTATAGAGCAAGCAGATTTTAAGTTATTTACCAGACGTTGTTAGAACGTTTTTAGACGTTGTTTAAACTCTGACACCAGGTTGTTTATCAACCATGCGATAAAAAGAAAACCTGTATGTATTCACGTCTTTATTCGGAACTGCCCGACTAGTTTCAGACTCAAACGAAACCCTTATTCATGATCTAGTGACGCGGTGAGGTCGCGAGTCAAAGCCGAATAAGGTCTACGCTTTAGTCCAAGAGCGAAATCCTCATAGGAGATATTACAGTTAGGAGTCATAACGCCGGTAAAAAATTGGCTGATGAAGAATCTGGAAACTACCTGGAGGAAAACACAGAAGAAAAACCTTACTTCACCGTGTGTTGGTTTAAACATTCTTAGCATAACTCATAAACAAAATCTTTAGACACCCTGCCAAGAGTATGAACAATGCCCTTTTTTATACCGAAACGTCTTCTCCAACAATATTAAAGTACCAGCAAAAAATCATGTACCGCGATAATAAATTTCAATGGTCACATGTAGACGCGGTCGTATTAACCACTACATGCTTTCACTCTTTCCACCGAGGGTTCCCGCTTCACCAAAATAATAAAAAGCTTGTTATGTTATGTAGGTACGTCAGTCTCATCTTTTAAATTAAATTTTAAAAGCGGAGAGCAAGTAATAATGCGGTTCTTTACGGGTTTCTTTACGTAGCCTGTTATTACTTAATGAATATTGTGATTAGAGCATTCATTTTTTAATTTATTCTTTCCTGAAAGGTGTTACTGAGTTAACCTTGCAGACCGGTGTATGTGGCGTGCAAAGTTAAGAGTTTGCGGCGTCCAGTCCTTGGATATTTACTTAACAGTTTTTCTCTCTTAGACTTCCTAACCTAACTTAACATTGAAAGGAAGCACTGACAGTTTTTTTTTCATAGAAACGTCCAGAGTATTATTAAAGAAACACAATTAAAATTGTCACTTATAATGGTATGCCGAGAATGCACCACTTTATTTGTTACTGACTCAATTTTTTTAAAGGAAAAGAAACAACAGCAGTCTTGGATTATTACAAAAATCGGTTGGTAGAGAAACTGTATCTTTTCACTATTAAACGACATGAAATTACTATAAAACTGCGGGTTAGATTTCGATACGCATCGTCAGTTTACAGTCATTTCACATCCAGACAGACATTTGGGGACATAGTTAGTCGAGCATTAAAAACCCACCAATAACATGTCCACTCTAGTGGTGCACATTTTTATTCGATCTCATACTCGAGAGCTCATTTTTTATTCTAAATCGATGAACAATATAAATATTAACATACAAATGCAGCCAGTTCTTCTTAAACTATTGTTTTAAAAGCAAGTCATTTTCTTCACATTTGTTAAATGTGTTCATGTTGCAATCAGTGCGTCGTTAGTGTCATTTTTCAATGTTGAAAATGACGCGACTTTTTAGGCGTTTTTCCATCGATGCGGCGCGCGGCGCGGTGAAGTGGCGGCGGCGTTAAAAATTTGATGGATGTTCGAGGAGGTCGAATGGAAAAAATAAGTTGTCATTTGTCGTGATTTTGACTGTCTTTTTTGTAACAGCTGGGATGCTTCTATAGGACAGGTAAACTTGTTTTCTTCATCGTACCAAAACAGATAATAATCGTTTAGCTGCTGCCTGACTGCCTCGTTGGTCTTGAGATCCTGGATTCGAATCCCGGATGGGAAAATTATTTTTTTAGTTTTTTCCCCTTTTTGGAACCTAACAAAAGTAGGGAAATCTGGGTGTATACACCTCTTCCTACCCCTTCGAAGAATACAGAAATTATGTTTTGTGTGTTTTTTATGCTAAAATTATAAATTTAAAAGCATAAAGTACCGTGGTATAAAATGCCTAGGGTTCCTAGCAGACCGTGTACATCATGATACATTATTTACAAAATATGTATACCAGGCCAAATTTAAATCGAATTTAAATAATATTAGAAATACAACAGTTCAAAAAAAACCCTAACTATCATAAGTACCTACCTAATATCTATAAAAAGAGCGTAACAACAAAAAAGTTCAAGAGCATACACTACGTCATCATCTCCTTAAAAAATCTCTGAGAAATGGGAAATCAAGCATCTAGATTATACAGGAGAGTAGACTACATGTACATTGTACATGGTGTAGGGACACATAATATCTCATTCATAATTATGAGTAGGTATAACTCCGTACTATAGCAAACAACACTTTTTACTAAGCCTCTTTACATGTTTTCATAGGTTATGCTAATTTGTAATTTATAGTAGGTACGCTTAAAACAAAACACCTTTGTTTACATTACAGAGAATATGAGAACCATTATTAGTATACTCTGAGCTTGTCGTTATGTACCAATTATAATAATTGATGCAAAGTACTTTTTGGTATTGTAACCTTGCTTGGTGTTTGAAGCTATTTTGTCAGACAAATATAAAATAAATGAGTGAATTTTGATCGATTCTAGGATCGCGTATTTTTAACCTAATGAAGCACAAGGGACCTAAAAACATAACTGGCGAAATGTGGGTGTACTATATGTGCACCTCTGCCTACCCCTTCGGTGAATACAGGCGTGATGTTAAGTTATGTGAAGCCCAAAGTCGGTCAGAGTTTACATTACGTTTATTAAACAATATAAATTATGGATTTGACATTTGTCATCATCGAACGCACAGTGGCTAAGTGCGGAAAATGCCCAGCTAAACCAAACCATGTCATCGATAATATTGTACTGTACATTGTTACAGGTTCTTCCACCTTTCACTTATGAACTGGTACGTAACCAGTAGAGTGTGGTGCTCTTCACTGAAAAAGGACTTATTCAAAGGCGATGTGGCGAGCGTACAGCGATTTTTGGAAACGGCACAACGAAACTTTATTCACGAAGTTTACTCATTTGGTAGTCTTGAGAAAATGATTTGCGGTGGAATTAACTTACACGATAAAACTGTCCTCGTTATTTACTTCGTAAATATTTAGAGCTACGTTGAGGAAGGCACCATCATCAGCTGGAGGACGTCCACCATTGAACAAAGGCCTCCCCCAATAGAAGGTCACAAGGCCGTGAACGACAGGTTGCTATTTGCATCTATTTGAGGAAGGCATATGATATCATACTTATTATCTAAACGCGTCTTAGTTTCATTCTGACTCAAAACAGCTGTCCATTCCGCCTTCAGAATAAAATCAAAATTGGTTGCTTACACTGTTCCTACTGCTAATAACGTTTTAGTTCAGTATTACTTTTCTTTGTTAATGGTTTTATAATTTATTTCCTCGTGTAACGCACTTTAAGTTTATTATAAAGGAAATAATCAGTGTAAACATGCTAGAAAAATAACACTGGGTTGCTACAAAGAGGTTTACATATTATGCGCGTTTAATAAATAGCACATCTTATGGCCGACATGGGTAAAGGATATTAAAGCAAGCCTGTCTTGCGTAGACTATATCTTCGCATTTGCCCTTGCAGATATTCCCCTGCTCTTCCTGGGAAGTATAAAATCATACCTTCCATACGTTAATTTTTGGAAAATACGTCGAAACAAATAATGATGTTTTTATTATGGCATGGCACAATTTTGCAATATCACGTGTGAGTAGAACAACATGTGATAAATTCTTAATTCATCGGAAGTTAAATAAAGATGACCTGAGTTCAGTTTAGCTTATTAGCCTCGTTTTAATGTTTCACTTTTTGGAGCACATACGCATATGCGTTGCATTGATATTTACGTCATAATTTAAATAATTCTTAATGATTAGAATTACATAAAATCTCTGCTTACGCGACTTCTTGGTAGATTTTTACCTCGCTCACTGTTCCACCTCCTCGCTTCGCTCTAGTGGACAGGCAACCTAGCCCTGTTGGGCCAGCTTTACATAATAGTTTAACAAGGCCCGTAAGCACCAAATTGGTATCAAACACCTCTTGACCCGTTCCAAGTCGTCAAAAGTGTTGGATTTCAACTTTGATAGCGTCAAGTGGCAATCATTGGCTAATCCTCTTTGGTAAAGGGTCGTGCTTCAGTAGTAAGGTGAAACACTGATAAGTACCTATGGTTTAAGTTTGGTTGTAAGTTGTGATTACTAACCCCATGGGTTAAATTGATACTGCAGTCCACGTCCAAGATACACGGGTAACAAGAAATACTTATCATGTATCAGACACGAAGTCTTCTCTATATTTTAATATAGAAATCAAAAAGCGGTCATATACCTCGAGTCTATAATCATACGATGAATAAATAAACGCGTTTGTATTTCACACTCAACAAGAATAATATTACGGAACATCTTACGCCGAGAAATTCTCAAGGCACCCATCCACTCCTGTATAAAACAAAAGAAGTAAGGGGTAGGTACGCTTGAAAGTTGTCACGCATTTTAAACAACGTGCTGCGGGATACCTTCATTTCTATATTAGTTATGTTAATAAATCCTAACATCAGACTGTCTAACACTCTCTCGTTACACGGTCGCCTTAACTTTGGAGCTATCAATACATATTATAAAAAAAGCAGTGGACTGTATATAGTCAGACTGTATATACTTAAACTATCATACTTACATTCAAATTGATAGGAAAGATTTGAAGTAGCGACCTTTGCCGATCCGTGGCACAGCTCTTCCAACTGAGCTTCAGAATCCTGCTCGTGTCGATCTTTGAATAGGCTTTTATTTAACTTACAATGTTTGTATGTATGTATGGATGTTCGTAAGTATGTATGTGAGTTTGTTTAGGTCAAATCTAGCAATCTAAATAAGACCCACTTTTTGACATCGACACAGGTGACAATACAATATTATACATAACATCACGCCTGTATTCCCCGATGGGGTAGGCAGAGGTGCACATATAGTACACCCACATTTCGCCAGTTATGTTTTTTTTAGGTCCCAATGTAATAGGGGGCGAGCCTATTGCCATCAACCGGGCACAAATCCAGACTCCGTGCTGCTACTGAGAATTACCTAACGGAAAAACCCAGTAACACTTTGCCCGACCCGGGATTCGAACCCAGGACCTCGTGCTCAGCAGTCGCGCTTAGCAACCACTAGACCAACGAGGCAGTCTCAATATTATAGTACTTTTCAAAGCTTATATTCAAATATATTTTTAATATTAACTTATTTCAAATTGCCTTTATAAATTTGAATTATGGCTAACATAGGCAACATGCTAATACCTATCGTATCACACAGTCAGTAATTCAAAATTAGTACCTACGGGTCGGCACCCTTTGCACGGTTCTTCTTCTCAGAGGTAACTTCAGAATCAGGAATATAAATATTAACTCACACAGTTCTGCGTCCTACAATAAAAACAAAACTGGGACTTTAGCCAATAAAGGGAGAGATAGCTTGTGAAAATCGCATTACGCATCTTATGTCCCGAATTTTCACCCTCTCACGCATAATTTACGCATTATGCGGTGCGTGATTGAGGCGTTTCAGACTTTCTAGTATAAAATGCTACGTCGCTTTGTCTGTCAAAGTATCTACTTTGTTTACTTCCAGTATTTTTAGGTATAAAATGATAATGTGTTGTTTTTGTTTTTTTTACTTCTCTTGCTGTAAATAATTGTTAACTAGGATGTATTTTGCTTTTTTAACGAAATAAATAAGCATCTATTACGGTTTTGTTCTAAAGATTACATATTCCTTTCAAATAGTGAAACGTTTATGTAGGGCAGAGAGGTGCATATTAAATTAGACTAAGTAAATTAACTGCAATCAAAGTTAAATTCTATAATATTCCTAGTTTTATTCCAAGAGTAGAGTTATGATTAAGATGATAATTAGTAGGCCACGAGAGAGGGTAATATTTTCCCCGTATGTGTTGAGCTCCTTTACAACCTCGCCGAGTCTAAACGCTTGTACGCCCTTTATAACATTGTTAACTAAGTTAAAATATCACTGTACAATGTATGTAAATGTATAATATAAAAACCGTCAGAACACGGTCTCCAAGTTTATACATATCAAAGTATTTTAACGTACCAGTGTTTGTAATTTGAGGTATACTTATTGTTTATTTTGCGTTTTGAACGTTGAGTTACAATGAATTTCCTTTCTTTTAGGGTTCCGAATCCGATACCTAGTTTTATCATGTCTTTGACTTAGCTCAGAGACGTCTGGTGTTAGAAAGTTAGAGTCGGTCATAGTTAACCTAATCATATTTAATATACCTATGCAACAGCCCAGCAATTTGCCAACAAAGTGGTAAATAAAATACTGGACAATATTTTCTTAGGGTAGGTAGGTACGAAAAAAAAATGTGGGATAACAATTTTTTTTCATGTGGGTGTCGTAAGAGGCGAATAAGGGAAAATCCAGAAGATGGGCAGCAGCGTCTTTCGTAACTTCACCACCAATACTGCGATCTCCAAGCCACTTGCCAAGCGTGGGAATTATGGCAGCCCCTCTCCTTTAAGGGGTTTGTTTAACGGTGGACATCTTCCGGCTGTAGGGACGCAAAAAAATATATTTCATAGTAGGTATTGCGATCATAACTGAGTTTAGAGCAAAACTTTCACAACAAGGTAACCTAACCTTTCTACCTAACAAAAACTTTCGACAGTTGTAGTTTGTTAAGGATGCTAGGCGACGACCACGGAAAAGGTAAGATGAGAACGCGTCGCGGACGGAGGGCAGACCTTTGCCCCTTTGATTTACTTTTATACAAAATGTACGGAAATATCGCGACGCAAAACATACAGAAAAGACGGTGCGCAGACACGACGTTTATTCTTTTTTTATAAGTTTTAAAAGTCGCAACGCGACCTTGTCTTACGTCCTTTCGGTGTGGCCATCGCCCTAGACTGCATGTCACATTCGAATCATTGAATACATAATATTGTTAGAAACTTTAGTAGTGTGTTAACACAGTCATGTTTATTGCACTTGAATTAATGGTCAAAATCTAAATAGACACGAGTAAAACCGCGGGCAAAATCAAATTGTTTTTATAATAGTATTTTATTCTTTAAAAATCATGCTGAATTAAAAGTCATTTGTAGCTTAGAAGGGTGGATCGTAAAAATGTTGTTACATCAATCAATTTCTTGGCAAGCAAAGCTCTTTTCATTTACAAAATGAGTTCTTAATAAATGCCTGACACCGTTAAAGTATTTGGTAAACATCGTTCAATGAAATATAATTATAAACATTTTAGTATAGATCAGACTTAATTTAAAATTACTTTACAATACTAAGTAAAAGTCACTATGCTGTACCTATATATAAGTATTCACTATTTTAACTTTAAATCGCCGATTTATCATTCCTAATTAAATTTAAACACATTATGTTTATAATCTCTTTTTAATTTTCTTTATTTTGATACCCTACTCGCCAGGTTTGTTAATTTTTTTTTATTAATGAACAACAATTTAGCTCCGAAAAACCGCCATTTTGATATTCCCAGTCTCACTCTCACAGTTGAGACGAATCTAACGACACGTCTTAAGCTTAAATCCATCAAGCCGTTTAGGCTACACAGCGTTCCAAAGAAATCTATATAGATACATACATATAATATATACATACACTCGAAAAACATAACCCCCATCTGGCGCATTCGGGTAAAAAGAAGAATGATTTAAATAGAGGAAATAATAATATTAATTGTTTATATGATTGTCTAAATCACAGATAGTCTCAATCACAATCAACTTTATAGGTAGGTATATCAAATAGGCCCGGTAAAGGGGTGTTTTCTAAGTTACGCATCACTGCAAAACGCTATCCATTCTCACGTCGAATTCAACAATGTATGATAATGTGATGGAGACATATCGAATTCTCGCATCACTATTACTGAGTGCTCTTTATACTTGGTTTTGTATTCACCCTGTTACGTATTCGAAGCTTTCTGTGGAAGAAAACAATGCTATCCATTTGGAACATTTCGCATTAAGAATATTCTGAAGGCAGCTGGTGAATCAAGTTAGCGTTGGCATTGTTTGTACACGTCACTAAGATTATGATATTCTCTAACATGATCTGCTTATTCGGAGACAATGTTATACTTAATGTGTCCAGTTTTACGATGTTGCGTTTTGATTAACTTTTCAGCGGCCGCTCATGCGATGTATCTACATAAGTAGACAAAATACCGTTACCTACAACAGTTCAGTCCATAAAACAGTTACATAATGGAGCATAACAATAAAAGTCCTTGTACTAAGTTAGCAATAATGCAAGCCGCACCATTGTCCACTAATTAACAATTGAAAACGGAAGGTTGAGGACAAAAAATATTATAATTAAAATTGTAATTGTTGTTGTCGGCACGAGTCGTGAGCACAAACTTTACCTACGCAGTTGTTAAGTTTTGGGTGTCTTTGGCGGCATGGAGAAGGTGGGGGCATCGAGACTGCACGCGTGTGTTTGTATTATATATTATATAAATAGTAATATAATATTATATTAATATAATATAGTGTGTTATCAGGATTAGGGCAAGTGAGGAGTACCCTCGACCGAAGAGCGTGTATGAGGAATGTGATGCGTGTGAATGAAGCAAAAGAAGTATGCCAGGATCGTAGCAAATGGAAATCCGTGGTCTCTGCCTACCCCTCAGGGAAACAGGCGTGACTTTATGTATGTATGTATGTATCAGGATTATACAGTTGTGATAAATCTAGCTTAAACTTATCTATAATAAATAAAATATATATATATATATATAAAAATAATAATATATATAAAAAATAAATTGTTAGGTCTATTTAGGCTTAACAATGAGTAATGTTGACATTTTAATAAACACGGATAATACAATCATGTTTACAAGATAGTTTGACTTTAAAATTTATGTAAAACAGTACAGTAATGTTTATCGAACGTACAATAAAAACGAATAAAAAATACCAAAACCAACTAACTAATACAAATTAATCTACGACCCACAAACGTAAAAATTGTCTAATAACAAGCAACTTGGGCATTGCTAACATACCTTGTGCTCAAAATTCACGGAGAATAGTCCATATTTCATTTCCGTACGCTTCTCGAATACACAATGAGTTGAGCCCCATGAATACTAACTATACAACAGTTTATTTCGTTAATCGTGCAAACAAGAACTTTCAGTTTGTATTGCTTAATCTAACAAATTGTTATATTCTGTATATGATCCATCATACTAAATATTAAATAACACAATATAATACAATAGGCATGACATGCTATCATTCTGTTATAATATGTAGCCGCGGAGCGCACCAATGCGATGTGCACCCAAATTGTTTTTCAAAGCGAGACTGATGAGCTTTAAACTAAAATTAAAAATATTAGTTTTCTATACCTTCTGGCGCATTAACGGTAAAAGTTATATTAGGAGAGATATCTACTAAAAACATTCAATCTTCATACGTTTTTGGGTTCCATACTTCAAAAGGAAAAATGGAACCCTTAAAGGATCACTTTATTGTTCATCTGTCTGTAAAAAAATGCGTTTACATATTATAACAGAATGATAGCATGTCATGCCTATTGCATTATATTGTGTATTTGAAATTAATATCAAATACTCGGGTGATGTCCGAGTGGTATCCAGCCTAGAATTATCACTCCCTTTCCTCTCGTGGGTGTTGTCAGAAGCGACTAACGGAAAATCCAGAAGATGGGCAGCAGCGTCTTCTGTAACTTAACCACCAATACTGCGATCCCCAAGCCGCCTGTGAAGCGAGGGGATCATGGCAACCCCCTCCCCTCAATTCAAAGGAAGGCTTTGTTTAACCGTGGGTGGCTGACGATTATTGGCTTACAGCATAATTAGAGGAATAAATCTGATAACTGTAAATTTGAAGTTACATCACATAAAAAATAAGAATAACTTATTTGCAGTTGGTAAACTAACCGCTACCAACTTCATGTACCATTTCATGTTTCGGGGTAACAGTTTTCCAACGGCAAAGTTAAGTTTGTTCATAATTTTAAAGTCTGTATGGAACCCTCAGGGTGCTTTGACCGGTTTTTGTAGTGTTGTAATACCACTGCAACTTATTGTAAGAATACATCTTGCAAATGTGTAGACCGCCCCGTACTTGGGAAAGCACGTTTAGTCATTGGTCCCGCGCCTGATCAATCTCTGGTTGTGTCGGTCTACCCCCCCCAATGGAATGTGAGAGTAAGAGAAAAGAGGATGCGTCTGTTTGCGCGCATACTTATGCACTATAATCGCCTGCATTGTTGGCTAGTCTTATCTGAGATACCCAGTCACCAAAATTAGCCCTATAATAAGTGGCACAACTTAGATATCTGAAGAACACTCCCAATATAAGGATTTGGAATTGCTTCAACGGGACACAGAATGCCACAAAACAAAAAAGAAAACACAAAATCGTTCAGAACATTACGCCAAGTTTATTCCACTTCAACGTTAGGTTTACGCATAAAATTTTCATTTAACTGTTATTGGGGATTTGTTTTCATAAAAAAAGGCATGGGATTTCCTGGTAAGACCTGAAATATGTAAATGAGACGTATAATACCGTTTTGGTAACATTGCTTATACTTGGTTGTAGATATAGGTAAACTATTCATATACTATTATCACAGTCACGATACAACGTGATGTTAATTCTAAATATCAAAATAGATTTTAACTAAAAGATTAAAATGCGCGTATGAAGATTTTAAGCACTAAGACAAATTAAACAGTAAATACCCTTTTTGGTCCCCAATTTTTCAAAGATCATAATATTATCTAAGTCAGCAAAGTGACAACAAAGAATTATATACATGCATAAAGCCTCTGCCTGTTTCACAGAGGCGTAGGTAGAAACCACGGATTTCCATTTGCTACGAACCTGGCATACTTATTTCATAAAGAACTATATGCGAGGCCTTATTATGTTTAAAAAATAACAAAATCTCATACTTAACCTCAAAATAACCAACCTTGACAGCGGCAACCTGTACAACACAGAAGTTTAATTATGAATCTTTTTTACGCGACGGGTATATAGGTGACGTACTATGGTACTAGCCAAAACAAAAGTAGCTTATAACCCACTTCGCTGGGAGTTTTCTTCATAAAGTTAATCCGGGCGAACGTCCCTGGATTGTGTGGGTCGTTAGGAAAATTTTGTGTGCTTGTAAAAAATGTTTTAATAAAGTTTGATCAAATAAATGACAACGTAAGTACGTCACGCGTTTGTTTTTTTTAAGGCTTAGAAAGTATTTAGGACTTTGGGAAAGACAAATTTATGTAAGTTCAATTAGGATCATCATCAGCCGTAAGACGTACACTCTTGAACTGTGCCCTTAGATAAGGTGGCACTGGCAGGTTGCCATAATCTTGCCCCAAGCTTGGCACACGGCTTGGGGATCGCAGTATTGGTGGTGAAGTTACAAAAGACGCTGCTGCCGATCTTCTGGTATTTTTTAAGTGTCGAGTGGTATCCGGCCTAGCATTGACCACCCACTTTCCTCCCTTGGATGTCGTAATAGCCGACTAAGGGAAAATTCAGAAAGTAATTGTTATTTTATTTATCTACAGCATGGAGTTATTTTTATTTCAACCATTAATAGCGTTTAATTAATATTATTGAGTACTATGCGTGGTGTAACTGGGCGTCAATATCGGTAATGCATTTAATCTACATAATTATATTACGCAACGTCTTACGTGCGTTCATTTTCGAGAGATTTTCTTCGAAAGCATGCTCGTCATTGTTATTGTACGAGTTTGGACTGACGTGGTTGATTGATGACGCGCTCCCGACCCATCGGTACGGCATCGTCAATAACGACATAAAAATCGCGGTAATCCGGGCTCAATTACTTGATTATGGCTGTTGATCTCCTTAAGATGGCAACTAAGGCGACCCTGCTCCTTTTTATGGATTCAGTTTTATTTTGCCTGCTTATCTTAGTGTTCGTGAGTACCTACTTTAAAAAATTAAACTGGTATAGGTATTATTTATCTTGTGAAATACATCTTTAATTTTTACTTTGGCAGTACGTCTTAATGACGCACGGTTTAGGCTTCATCTTCGAAAAGCGTTTTTGTTGTTAAATTTATTTTCTTCGTTTTTTCTATTTTAAGGATCTTGAAAATATTTTTTTTTCATGTATGTTTTGCGGTTAATAGGTCAAAAAAAAAGTTAATAAATTAATTAAGGTTAATCAGGTTTATTGTATACACAATTAGTTGTTAGTAGGTATACGGCATAAATACTTTCTGAGATGTTCTAAAACACCCTGACTAACGGTGAGAGAAAACATCGTGAGGAAACCTTGATATAATAATCTGAATTCGTCAACCCACAGTGAGCTAGCGTGGTAAACCTCAATCCTTCTTCGAAATAGGCCTTTGCACTGCAGTGGGACAGTTATAGGCTGATATTATTATTACTATATGTAAAGGTCCTTGAAAAGTCAAACGTTGGTGATACATGGGCTTCTAAAATTAATTTCTAAACGAAGCTTTCTAAATTTAAAAGGTTAATTATAGATAGTTTTGTGATGATATTTTGATTAGTACAGGAGAATATTACAGTAAAAGGAGAAATGGTGTAACTACCATTTCTCCTTTTACTGTAATATTCTCCTGTTTCGTAACGAAAATAACCTAACACGGTGATACTTTTTAGTTTTGCCATCTATCGATGAATAGCAGAACTTTTAATCACTTTTTGAAATATGCTTGCTCACGATTGTCTCTTTAGTTCTGCAAATCGCCTCTAGGTGGCATTGGTTTTATTGGCGCTTAAAAATGATATGCAATAGCTTTACCGCGGCAGTCTCCGAGTGCCACACGTCTTTTTGTATAATTATTATATTTTTTCTGAAAATAAATTATATATTACATTTGTATCTCAGTTTGTTACTCGGGCTATCAAATATGTGGAAGATACCCGTTGATAATCTTAAAAGGAATGGGGCACCAGCTAGGGACAAACACAGCTGCTCTATAAAAGATAAATATTATTATTATTAAAACTCTGTAGCTAAGGGAAGACATTTACCACGCTCTGGTGGAGTGTGCCCGGATAGCAACAGAACGCAATACTTTTGAAAAAGAAGCTGGAGTTAGGTTAAATGACGATGGAGCATGTAATCAGATCGTCTAGTCCTAGATCCAAATTAGCCAATAAATTACATTGTCTGTTAATTAATCTGAGCTAGATAAGATAACCAAAAAATTTTGTAATCCTATGGGGCTGGCATAATTGTTCAGCGAATAAAACCTCTTACTGTAATATTATAAATAAATATTTAAAAATAAATATTTCTTACTTATTATTTCTCTCTTTCTTTCTTAAGAAGTAGAAGAAAATATTAGCATATTAAAGAAGTATTAATGTGCTAATAAAGGTAGATTTAAATTTCAGATTTCAATCCTAGGTGACAAGAAATTGACATTCATATTTAATTAAAATAACATTTGATAACAACGAGTTAAGTTGTATTCCCGAAGTAAGGGTAAATATTACAGTTGGCACAGCAGAAAATATCATAATTGAATCGGCCACCATCCGATAGAGCATTAACTTACGCTGCCTCAATGACTATGGTAAAGCACACACATTATATGAACAACGTCTTTCCCAGCAAAATAAAAGAGGCAATAATAGTAACTATGATATCCTGAAAGGGTAGTATCGTTTGCTTAGGGCATAGTAGACATATAACACATTCCAAACTGAATGTTATCCTAAATAAGTGTTTAATTATAAACGGCACATAAAAATACTTATCAACCTTTTTTTACTTATATGTCGCGCTAGCTGGGTTACTGTGACGTAGGTATGCAAAAATAATTATGAATATAGAAGAAACAAAATTAACAACTAACTTTTACCTGCGGCTTTGCTCGCGTTAGTTTAGTATTAAAATTTAGAATTAGAGAACTTTGGAATTATGGTATCTAGTCAAACACCATTAAGTCATAAGCGGGGTAGTGACAGTGATCTATGCAGTGCCATTGGTTGGAAGTATGAGATTTGGCATAGTTAGTTTCTTATGAAGAGAAAGCACAGAAAACAAAAAAAGAAAATCATAATTACCGTCAAATTATGACCTCATGGCAACCACTTGTGATAATAAATATTAGTGGTAGAATCGTAGTTGAATAATATAAAAATATCTAGATTTTGCGCACGTGGTTGTCGACATGTAGAAGATGGACTCGGCAATCGTGGTACCGATAGTTGTTTACGGTCAATGGCCTAATGGTTCTTAAGATCAACATCTTAAAAGGCTTGCGTTTAGCTGCTTGATGCAGAAGGCGGTACTCTGTGGAGTATATATATGATACACGGCGCGCACAGTCAGGAGATTCCTCTCTTTGGAGTCCTACCATGTTCCCGATGGAAGTTGGCCACTATTTTTTATATTATTAAATACATTTTATTGTTTTTTCTTTTGCTGTTCTTGTAGTACATAATAATATACATATATATCATTACATGTAAAAATATAATTTATAAGTAAATATTCTGACTAAAGGAAATAATCATTACAATAATTTCTTGGAATCATGCAACGCGATAGTTATAATACCAAATCCATACTTAATATTATAAATGTGAAAGTAAATCTGTCTGCCTGTTACCCCTTCGCGACGTAACCGCTAGACGGATTTTGATGAAATTTTGCATGTAGAAAGTTTAAAACCAGAGGAAGGATGGGCTACTTAACGCGGGCGAAGCCGCGGGCAAAAGCTAGTTATAAATAAACGGCAAATTCACGCACCTAACGAATGAGTAAAATAGTTCGAGTTAAGCTTTTCGCAAAAACCGCAAATCGCCAGTCAAATAACAGGACATCTTCATAATTATGGCGTAAAGCAAGCGGCTCAATAACAGCGGCGTATAATCTGCGAGCAGAAAAAATCGTAAAATGTAAGTGCGGCCACAATAAATAAATTGCAGGCGCCTACCGCCCGTGGTGATATGTAATCTTCCTAAAAGTCGCTAAACGCTACTAAGTATATACTGGAACGTTTGTTCTGTTTAGCATTTTAAGTATCGGAGCCAAATTATTTTCAACGCGGTGCGGTTGCGTGAAATAAATACCTAAGAATTCGGTATTGTATTAGTTGACATAAGGGATATGATTCCTAAAATAAGTTATGAATGCAGTTCGCTACAGTTTTTCACGACTTTTCGGATGGGTGCTGTATTTTTGAAAAATGTCCGAAACAACAATTTCAAAAATGCCAGAAAATTGTTTTTTTTTTATTATTTTTAAAGTAATAAATGATGTATGAGACAGAATAAGTATAACTTGGACATAATAACATACCTATATTATGTTTGTATTGATTTTAAGTTTAAACAATAATTTGTAATATAATATCAATTTGGTACACTTACACCAGCGGCAGCGGCAGCAGCACATAGTATTCAACCAATAATGTAAAATGTCGAGTGGTATCCGGCCTAGAATTGATCACCCCCTTTCCTCCCGTGGGTGTCGTAAGAGGCGACTAAGGGAAAATCCAGAAGATGTGCGTCTTCTATAACTTTACTACCAATACTGCGATCCCCAAGCCGCTTGCCATGCGTGGGGATTATGGCAACCCACCCCTTTTAAGGAGAGGCCTTTGTTCTACAGTGGACGTCTTCTGACTGATGATGAATGTAAAATAAGTCGGTAAGTGTAACATAAGTAAAACCATAACATCCACGAAAGTTATAATATCACAACATATTTTGTTGAATACTTAGAAACAAATATTAAATTATAACACATTTCGGGCAACTGACGACCAAAATGACGGCATTATTGCCGACGTTAACGAAACGTGTTTTATAAGTGTGAGTCGCTGGTGAGACGACTTTAAGTTGTCTTCAGGGGTGTTGCACCCGCGCCGTAATTATGTTTAATTTAACATTTTATCGCCTATACCTAGTACTACTTTAAAGTTTAAATTTGAGCTCGTCTAAAAAAAATCTGTTTTAAAAATACTTTACTAATCGTGGTTACCGGTTCTCGATGATAACTATAAATTTGAGAATCTGTTTTATAATAATAATATAATAATCAAATTTATTTATTCTGACAACAAAGATCCAAAAAGTATGCCAATTATTATAATGTTGTAAGCAGGGACTTCTCCGCTGCAGTTGCTTAAGCAGTTTCAGTGAAATAAGGTCTTATGTACTCCAAATCAGTGGCGAAAACATTTTTAAATATGGGAATACTAGACGAAAATTCAAATGACGCTATCAATTGACAAATTTTAGTGGTGGACTGATAGTGTCATTGTCATATTAAAATCTGCGAATGTTATAATTAACTTTAACTATAGCTTTAACCAGCGAAGTTTGGGCGGCTATGGTTACTGTTAAAGTTATGACGTCATCTCACAAATTGTCAAAAGGTGCAACTAATTTTTTGCGTAACCGGTACTGTAACATGGTTGTTAATGTTAAAGTAAGTTGGTGCAACCCAGCCTTTGTATTCTCTACAGTAACCTTATACCAACCAAATACTATATGAAGGTACAGAACACGACTGACCATTACTTAAACATAATTTTGTCTCTGAGGTAGAACCTAACCTAATTTTTACCGAGTGATGCATGATGGCAGGACATTTCAAAAACTTACCACGAAGGGTCTTCCATTAAAACTTAATTTTTACCAAAAATATTAGGTTGTACTGGAAGATTCAGCATGGTCGGAGCTTTTACTGTCACATCATCATCATCACCTTTCAGCCTATCGCGATCCGCAGCTGGACATAGGCCTCTCCCAAATTTCGCCAGAACACCCGATACTGTCACATATTATTATAAAATTTAGTTTTGTTTTAATAATTACTTGCCCTATTAAAAAAGTACGTACGTTATAAATATGAATACATTATTTATTATGTATTACAGTAAAGCGAAAGCAAGGAATGTGGGGCGGCGGTGCGCAGTGCGTACACGCTTCGCTGCCGCGCGGTACTCGCGCGCAGCCAGCGCCCACGCTCAGCGGCGCCATCGCCAGCCGCCGCCCGCCCAGGTATGTACCCAACTACATGTTTCATATGGTTACTAAACTCCTTATTCTACTACGTGCAAGTAAAACAAAAACGTAATTTATGGATATATAAAAGCCTTACTTTAACTGGTGCACATTTATTGTTTAACTTTGTCTACTAAGCGACCAGTCTATGTGTTACGTAAATAAATATATATAATATTTCATATTAATATGAACTAACCTAAAATTAATCAACACAGTTTGTTGCTTAATCCAATGAGCCCGATGTATCACTATTATTTACCTACCGACTCCCTTGTTGGTCTAGTGGTCGCACAGCGTGGGTGATGAGCATAAGGTGTTGAATCCAATTCTGGGTTTGGGAAAAGTTTAATTCGGATTTTTCTTGAAGTAATTCGCATTATCAGCAATTAATCTGAAACTGTGCCCGGTTAGTGACAATAGGCTTGCCTGCAAATACATTGGAACCAATTTTTTTTTTTTAATACGTCGCCCCACACTTGGATTTTCTCCTGTGTCGTGGGTGCGTTTCACAAACATGAAATATCACATACACTAACACCCAGTGGTTCGCACAAAGTTTTGCCCCGTGCGGGAATCGAACCCGCAACCCTTAGCGCAGCAGTCCAATCGCTTAGCCACTGCGCTAATCAGGTTGTCCTATAACATTACAAATGAAAATTGAGTGTACTTATACATCCTGATCGAGCTTAATGGTGTGCCATAAGAAAGGCCTATGTTCAGCAGTAGACGGAGATAGGCCGACGATTATGATGACTATACATCTGTGCCTACGCCTTCGAGGAATTCAGGCGTGATGATAGATTTTATGGTTTTTGTAGTGTGTTCATGCAATTTCGGATGAGTTGCATGGTCGCTATTTTATTAAGTTGTATGTAAATTTGGTCAGTCACTACCATGGTACACAGTATAGCTTGTAGTTATAATAAGTCAAGAAATATACCAGCAATTTCTATAGCGTTAGCGACAAAAATAAGCATTTTCCCATTATTTGCTGCATTATTATCGGTTTAAGAGTAAAACTATGTAAATTGTAATAACTATCCTTTTTGTATCAAAACACAATAACGCTTTTCTAATCTAAATGTTCTTAGCATGTGAAACGAACCCATTATTTCTCATTTTATAATTAGTCATTTCACAAAAGGCACAGCTTTGTGGAAGTAAAGAGAATTATCACTGTAGGTACACCAGGTTATTAGCATTAGATCAGTCTTTCCCAAAGTAGGCGATAACGCCCCCTTGTGGGCGCTGCAGGTCTCAAGGGGGGCGGTAAGAGACCCAGAAAGAAAATGTTTTTTTTTGCTAGGAGCTTTATTTAGCTAGGAGGCCTCTTAAACAACGACTGCAAGAGCTCTCTCGATATTTATTCTCAAAGTGGGCAGTAGACAAAATAAGTTTGGGAACCACTGCATTAGATAATGCTGTCCAATGTTGTGGGTTACATGTTTGTAATGTCAATTTAAGAAATTATTGTATAGATTTTATCGTGTAACTGTTTTTTGTCCCTTACAAATAAAATAAAATGTCCAAGGCCAACAATTTTTTTTTACTGTGGTACCATAACAGGCCTAAAGGACAACATTATATTATCTTTAATAGCATATTATTATGTAGTCACTCGTTTTAATTTTTACTGATCATAAGGTTATAGGTAATATGTAACGGTTTTTATTTATTCTTAAGAGCTGTTATGAGTTTGGTTTTGAACCTAGTTCATGGCAACGCCGCGTGCCGTTCAGAGCCTTGTCAATTAAACGACGATTAAAAAAAAAAATACGTTTTTACTATTACATGTTTGAGTCCAGTTTAGAATCTCATTTACCAACGATGGTAGGTGAATGAAGAGGCCACTGCCAGCCGGTATGTGTGGCCAGGCGTTGTGTTTTAATCATCGAAAACTTGTTTAATTTTTTTGACAACGAACACAAAATCCCCGGGAGTTAACGCCATGAACTGAAATGTGTAGTATCCAGAAGATAAGTCATTCTATGACTCTATTTTAGTACAAATATTCATAATTTGTGTTCATAATTTCAGGCCATCACCTCCATCTCCGACGTTAGTGGCCCAAATAGATTCTTCAGTAGCGTGCCTGTGGCTATTAACACCACTTTCGGCTGGCACCGCTGTGGTTGCGGTCCTTGTGGCAGTCACTACAAACAACTGGCTTCACACGCAAGAGAATATGCTGAACCCTTTGTATAACGGCACTGGGAAGCATGACCTGGTTGCTAAGCAAACCGTGTCAGGGTTATGGAGAATTTGCCATACGGATCGTAAGTATACTTGATTCAGTTCCTTACATCGAAAACCGATTTATGAAGAGCGTTTCGCGCATAAAGTTAAAATTTTTGCATATTCTTATTTATCAAAAGTGTGTTTTATTCGATACTCTAAATATTGTCATGATCCGAATGAACCGGAATATACAGTAAATAATATGTATAACACTCACGAAAGTTATTATAGTAAAATTGTTTAGGTTCGGTTAGTTCGGTTAGTAGAAGTCAAATACACTCTTTGACTGCAGAGCATATTCTGACAATGGACTAAAAAAAGACTACATTTTATGGATGCTGTCAACGATACTCTACAGTCACTAATACCTATAATTTATTATTCTATATTTTCTATTTTGCATTTATAAGCCGATGTTTTAAATAATTATGTACTCATCCATAAATAATAATAATAAATAAATATATATACCTAATAAGATTCTTGAACTAAAATGATTATCACCGATAAAACCATTAATTTAGGTCCCCATCTTTGGCCACTTGCCACTTCTATAGCTATAAATTTCATGGTTTAAATTAAATCAATTACTTAATGACAAGAATATTAATTATATCATCACATTTTTTGTACATATTGCAAAGTGTATCGGCCTGGATGATAGCGTAGTACCTTCGAATACAATAGGGAAACTTCCGCGTGTGTCGTGAGCCTACAATGCGTTCCGGTTCCGTCACGGCACGCGGGAAATGCATTGTTCCGCCGTCCGAGCCGGCCCACATTCGTTCCAAAGTCCACTGATGCGTCCGTAACTGTCCCACCATTCGTGCCTAGTCCATTTCCTTAATTAAATAGCAGGTTGTTTAAAGTATTTACAATGGTGTACTTTAAAGTGTAAATCTACGTAATATAATTTATTTAAAATATTAACTTATAAGTAAGATTCAACCATACAAATTATTAACTACGATAAAAATAAATAATATACTAAATATTATGCTTCAGAGTATTCCTCCTTGTCGCTGTCGACAGGTAGGGTGCCCAAAAGGCTGGCGGCATCATCACTTTGAATGGCAATGCTAATTCTTTGTCCGATAAACTAGCCCCTTTGGTCACGTGAAGACTCAACCAACCATTTAGTCAGGTCTCGAAATAGGAGACGCGCACTCGGACCCCATGACCCAAGTGTTTTGACCCCAAACGGCTTAAAAATATAATTACCAATTAGGTTGCTATATTTCCGCTGCTTGAGAGTTTCCGCAGCTGCAGACATGAGATGGCGCAAGGGTGTCGACACATGTTGCATCCCACACCAAAGGCCTGCTCAATTTCCATGGCTTCAACGACATACTGTCTGGTCTCGTTCCATCGTCCCGTACCAAGCCATTCGGTTCTAATATAGCTGGAACGCCGGAATATCAATTTTTTATGTTTTTAATTACGATTTTACATGACTGCCTCGTTAGTCTAGTGGTCGCTAAGCACGACTGCTGAGCAAGAGGTCCTGGGTTCGAATCCCGGGTTGGGCAAAGTGTAATTGGGTTTTTCCATTAGGTAATTCTCAGTAGCAGCACGGAGTCTGAATTTGTGCCCGGTTGATGGCAATAGGCTCGCCCCCTATTACATTGGGACCTAAAACATAACTGGCGAAATTGTGGGTGTACTACATGTGCAGTTGTACACCTCTGCCTACCCCTTCGGGGAATACAGGCGTGATGTTATGTTAAGTACTTAGTGAGTTACTAAGCAAAACCATACCCCCAGTAAGTCTGTTTACCAGACTTTTGGGTATCTGAATACCCGTAAGGATTTTCTAAGGTATACTAAAGACAGTTGCGGCCCTCGTCTTATCGTGCCATCTGAGTCTTGATGTATGCTAATGAATGGTTACCCATCCTTGGATCGACTGCAGCGAGCGCTTCTTAACCTTGATCTTCGGACCCTTATACATATCAATATTACTTTAAAATGCGAAAGAAAGTAATTAAGTAACGCTTTCAATGGTAAATTACTGAATCGATTTTAATTAAATTTAGTCTAAGGCACAAGGAACACTATTTACGAGCGGAAAAATGCATGCACAGCGCCAGAACTGCTCATTTGGCAAATAGTGTAATTTGTATGGCACCTAAAATTTACAATAAGTTACCAAAACAATTTAAATCTTTGAATATTAATCTATTCCGAAGCAAAGTTAAAATAATGTTGATAAAGAAATGTTATTATAATGTCAATAATCTAAGCGATAATCTTCTTATTACTTAATCATTCAAATTGTATTGTTATTCATTATATTCTTCATAATTATTATTGTATATTGACTTTAAATTGCTAATTTTATTACTCGTATGACATTATATTTTGTACATGTTTATTATGACATTCTTATAACACACATAACTGTAATTTGAAACTATTTTATATTTGTACGCCGTCCATGGCAAAACATGTTGATACATAAAAATACCTACTAACTGTTTTAGGATGCATTTCCTGTAAACTACACATGTTTTAAGCAAATAAATAATCTTTATCTTTATCTAAAAACCGCATTTATTCCACGCAGATCAATTTTCGGGCAAAGGGTAGTTAATAATGATTTAGTGTTTTTGTTCTATTCCAGCTGGCAGCACGGTGTTCCGATGTCTAGACATACCATATTTTCCACTGTCACAATACCAGCCCGATCCAAGCGACTCCACGAATGCGATACCATGTAAGTTTCCATTTCAAATGTGTTTTTACATTAGTATAACAGAAGGAAAAATACTTGTTTTGTAACTTTATATTACTTCATCATCATCAGCCGGAAGACGGCTACTGTTGAACAAAGGCCTCCCTTAGAAGACCACTTTAAATTACTTAATTTTTATTAATAACAAATTGAATTATTACGCACTTTAACTGTGTATGGTGAATGTTAAAATTTAAAGGTATCTGCAGAATTCTTTTCTAATTATCTATTTATTAAAAGCTATTTTGTGAAGAAATAAGTCTGTTATATTTGCTAATTCAAGTTTGCAGTATATTACAAAATATTTCAAAATACTTGATCTGCCACTGAACCTACGTACTTATTATTTTTCTAAAATCGAAACCTGTCTAAAAATATATGTAGTCACAACACCATTACCATGTCATTATTGCCTCATATTCTATTGACTCATTATCCCATGAATTCAATACACAAAATGATACGTCGTAACTTACAGAAATCCAACATCGATTCTATCATCGCATGACACATCACTAGTAAACTTGTTTACAAACAATGTGTAAGTTCGATATAGAAAATATGGAATTTATAATTATAAATGACTAACTGGTTTAGTGCTGAGTCTACAATTATCATTTTGTATTAAAATTTAGCACAAATACCTCACAATATTTAACAATAACAGATAAATACGGTTACTAACCTATAAAAAGTCAATATAGGTTGATTTTGGCTTTTCCTTGCTCTACATTTTATACAGCACGAGGGCATGATTGTAGGTATCAGGCAAGTCCTTGAGCACAATGAAAATTAATAGAAACGCGTACTTTTCACAAAAGTCTTAGAAAAATCACAAGTTAGGCGCCAACTGACAGCAGATCTACCACAGATCTCGTACTAAACATGGTGACAGTAGCCACGCAAAGTGAAATTAATGACGTCGCGGTAGAATGTTGCCAAGATTCGAAGAGTCAAACTATTATTTATCTCTTTCGACTTATGCAGTAATGGCTTAGTTAAACAGAGACAACATGCTATTTAATGTTTATATGTCGATTTAGTGGATATTATAAGTATAAGGTATTTTTTCTATAGAAGAATAGGGCCCCTCCATGTGTATTTATCTCAATGATATTGATCAACGTAGTGTGGTGACACGTTTTTTCTGCTATATATTCTGTGAACATAGCAAACTAAAAAATAAGTTAATTATTTAAAGCTAATTTATGTAAAGGGATTCTGTTTTAGATGTGGCTCTTCGCCCTTTTTGTATAGATATAGCTTTTCCGTAACACGCCGTCTTTCTTATAAGTATTTTTATAAGTATATTAAATTTTTATTTATTATTAACTATATATACCTATACATATAACAGTACCGTGTTTCAAGCAAATAAATTACTATTATTATTATTAAATAAAGTATTTTGTGGATTTCAGACGTGGTAACCCGATCCGCAGCCCCCTTGCTTCTCGCCGTGTTTACACAAGCGGTAGGAGCGCTTTGCTGCGTCTTGGGGCACTGTGTAAAAGGAAGACGGCTATGCACGTTTATAGCTGGCGTCCTCTTCATTATTTCTGGTGAGCTCTAAATACCTACATGATTGTCCAATTAGATGATGTTAAATATTGAAAATCGTCAAACACCTATGAAATAAATCACAAAAATTGAAGGAGATGGCTAAAAAATACTTGGATTCGACAGCAATGAAATGTATACCAATGGGTTAACTAGAATATATATTCCGAACAGATTAATAAGGCCAATAACACACTATAACTACACCGTAGCCTACCTCTTCTGGCAGTATTGCCGGAAGAGGTAGGAAACTTAGAATAATAACCGAAGTATAATTATAAATTCATCAAGAAAAATAAATAAGGTTCCTCGTGTCGTGGGGTATCCGAATCACCCCCTTGTATGTACCGCGATATTTCATAGATGCGAAATTATGATTTTTTATGAATATTTAAGATTTTCGACTTCATTTTTTGGTTTGTTTGTGCCACTAAATCTAAATTTTATGCATAAAATAATCAGCGACGACCTGGTTGGCACAGTGGCTAAGCAATTGGACAGCGGCGCTAAGAGTTGCGGGTTCGATTCCCACACGGGACAAACATTAGTGTGATCCACAGATGATTGTTCCGAATCTGGGTAGACAACCAGACTGTATGTGATATTTCATATTTGTGAAACGCACTCACGATACAGGACAAATTCATAGAGTAGCGATGTTTATTTTTAAAAAAGGTTTCGTAACATAAACCGGTCCTTGAAGACACCGAAGTGGAAAAATCCTAAAAATAATGACTAAACTGGTCCAAAAATAAAGTTCCAGGTTTACATAAGTTTACCACATAGCTCATTTGAGAGAGGGCTTTAAGTGCAACATTTTCTTCTAAGGAACCAACAAAATTTAACCTATAGAAACACATAAATTAGCTAAAACGTAACCTTGAAAAAAGTTACACATAATATCATTATTTCAACACAGGTAGCAGCAGATGGAGTCCTTTTCATATCAGGAGACCACTCCGTGCTGCAGAGGCACGTTAAGCCGTTGGTCCTGCGCCTGATCTTCTTAGTGTTTTAAATACATATTATATTAGCTTACGCAATCTATTACAAAGGCTGTTTATGTGCTCTTGGAATCTTAGATTATTATCAATCGTTATTCCAAGGTACTTTACTTTTTCTGTCTAAGAAACCAACAGGTAATTGCGACTGTGCAACCCACAGTCGCAATTACCTGTAGGTGCATCTGTGCAGGTATGAGTTGTAATAGGATTTGATGGTCCATTTGTTTTTAGACAGAACGTCATGTATTGTATTTTGTCAGTATTAAGGATCAACTGATTGTTTTGTAGCCACTCGTACACTGTGTTGAAGTTTGATTGTGCATGTCGGTAATAATCATCCCACGATCATGCGCTAAATAAAAGTGCAGTATCATCTGCGAAACTCCTTGAGGAGTTCCGTAGGTAAGTGTCAGCTCTTCACTGATGAAATCACCTACCTTCACTCTCTGGGTACACTCACTCAGGTAATCTTTAATAAGATCCAGCGACAGTCCTCTGATTCCTAGGCGTTCCATCTAATCTAAACAACTGTATCGAACGCCTTCGCGAGGTCCAAAAATATGCCCATAACTTCAACTTCAATCATTAAATAAGAGGATCAGTTTGTCAGCTTACGCGCTAGAAAACTCGCAGCAATTATAAACAATGATGCCCTACTAGCTGCGTATCACGGTATTGTCGATTCTGTTCTTAGATTTGGTATAATTTTCTGGAGAAATTCCACAAACAAAAAAATTATTATCAAATCCCAAAAAATATCCTGTAGAACTTATTTTATAAAACATACAATTTTAAGTCTGCTCTCCTTCTTATCTACGAAGTAGCTTGCTTTGTTAAAAGTAAGCCAAATCTCTTCAATAAATTGTCATACAACACAGTACGCAATAGACAAGATAATAATGGTTTATGTATAATAAGATCTAATACGGTATTGATGCATAAACGTATGTTTTGTTTGCATCAGTAATTTTTAACAAAATCCCCAAAAGTTTTAAAAAGTTCCCAAAATCAAAATTTGAAATCCTACTTAATAGATTTCTAATAGCGAAATGTTACAACAGCTTATCAGAATTTTTAAATGACCATGTTTAAAAATATGAAAGAAGTAAATCAAAAACTGCTATCTACAACGTCGCTTAAAAATGTATATTGAGTTAAAATTTAAATATAATAATTGTATAGATAATGTTTCAAAGAAGAAAAAAAAAGGAAATTGTAAAGATGATGATGATGAAGATACTATGAAAGAGACTTAAAAATAATTAATGTTTTTTAATAATTATATTTAATATAAATTGAGATGCTGAGCACCAAACCATTTTTATAATTTTTGTACGCCATTTACGGCAAAACACGTAGATACTAGATTTACCTGCTATAACACCATGTACTTGTACGTTTACTCATGTTTTACAAAATAAAAATCTTTATCTTTTTCTTTAATTGTACCTATTTTTTCGTTTCAGGTCTTATTATGCTGACCGGAATCGTCATGTACATATCGGTATTTAAATCACAAGTGGGCCATAAGTTGCGATATATGACTTTTTGGGATGCACCACGAATGTCATATAGTTACGGGTACTCTTTTGGACTGTACATTAGTGGCTTTGTAGCCGCAGAATTAGCAGGCACGTCAGCAATATTCCTATTCTTACAATGGTATCAAAAAGACTGGATTACCGAATTAACAGAGAAAGCAAAAGCTGACTGCCGAGCGTGGGATCGAGAATACGCATTCACTGAATTCAGAGAACGAGACTCTACACTACTAGAAAGGCGAATGATGAAAAGAGATACGTACCCTCCTTCAGGGTCGTCAGCTGCAACGCCCCGGGAACGAAGACGCTTTGTGTTTGACGGCGACGATATGCCGCATTGTTCTATACATAATAAAAATAGAAGAATTAACTTAAGTTCAGCATCCTTAAAAGATTTGTCTTCGTCAACCCTGTATGGGTTCCCGGCAGCGCCGCGACCAACTGCGTGCGATAATTATTTTGAGGAGTTTAAGGAGGTGCCTCAAAGTGCGAATACCTTGAGTGGATTAAGGAGTGCATCGATATTCCAGTCGCAAGCGTCGGTGGCGAGCGGTCGGTTTTTGGATACCTCGGCAGTGGAGCCCCCGCCTTCACGGGAAGAAGAAATGGTGACATTTGGTGCGGGCGTCAGAGGCGGCGATGACCAACATCCGCCGCGTCACGATCGCGCCGTCGGCACGGATCCTTACCGCAGAACGACGCCCGTCTGATCCAGGAACTTGGGTTTCCCACCCCGAATATGAAGCATATCGAAAAGTGATAAGTGACGATGATAATTTACGTGCTATGTACTATATAGTTAATGTTTGTACTTAGCCGGATACAGTTGAGAAGTGTCTTTCGAATTTATGAACGAACATAGGTGCATATGTGACTTGTGTTATGAGATTTTTAATTGTTATAATTCCATAAATAAACACTGCCATTTGTCTTTTTTTATTTTTTATTACGCTGCCTTATTCTCGGCAGGTGATAATAGTATTTGACAATAATTATATTAAAGTTATATTTATTATGTATATTTATATAATATTACCTATGTACAAAGAACAATCAAAGTCAAAATCTGAGCATGTCAGTAAGTACTTTGATTTTGATAAACCTTTGATTTTATTAACATTTGATTAAGTTTTAGATACCAAAAATGGAATTGAACCATTCAGAGTATTTTATTTAGCCACATATCTGGCATTTGCAAATATGATAATTAAAGTATTTAAATTAATTTAAAACAAAAACAGTGATCTCGCCCTACCCCTCTGGCAAACATACGTGACTTTATATTGGTATGTATGATTAAAGGGTTACGGAAAGGTTACGGAAATCAATAAATCCGTGCTACGTGCTACGGCGATGTGAAAGAAGATTCTACAATACAAAAGCGGTGCGACTTAAATAATAGCGCTTTTTTAATTTGAAGAAGTTGGATCTAGACAAGTTTTGAAATCAGTCTCATGCTTCACAGCAACGATTGGGATTTCAGGGGGTTGATTTGAAGACTGCACTGCATAGACTAAATGGTCTTTAGGTATTTGATTTAAATCCAAAATAATTATTCTGAAATTCTTCGCTAAAATACTTAGCAAATGAAGATTGGAAATGAACTTGGAGATTGATTGCTAAAGGGTAGTAAGAAAAATATAGGTTATTAGAAATTGTATAAAGCGAAGTGAAGAGTTTATTATTCTGCAGAACGTACGCATCCCTGTGGCACGCCAGCATCCGTAATATACAAGAATGAGAAAGTATCTCTAATGCAAATGCGCGGCCGACTGCCATACAGGCAACTACTGAACCAATCGACCACTGATAGAGATGTGTTCAGTGAGCGTAGCATGCCGAGCAAGATATTCTTGTTCTTTTTCTTATTGTATGGTTGGTGAAAAACCTAGTGTCAGAGTTTAAATCACCTTAAGGGCTCTGACATGGCTTTACACACCATTGAAAAATGTTTCAGGTATGCCGGTTTTCTCACAATGTTTTCTTTCACCGTTTTTAGCAACTGATAACTAATTTATAGTACGTATTTGAATTCGAAAAGATAATGGTGCGTGCCGGGGTTAGGACTTGCGACCCATGACTTGGCGGTCCAACGCTGATACCACTCGGCTATTACTACTTAAGCAAGATATAATATTAAGATTAACAGTAGGTATTAAATGCATTACTAACGTCTAATATTGCAAGAGCCTCTAGAATTCCCTTTAACATGGCTTATCTGATTTCATCGGTAATATTACGTATACAGTGATTGTACTATCTCTGTACTGTCTCTGAGATAAAACCTCAATATACAGGGTGGCCATAACATTGACGTCAAGAAAAAAAAATAGGTCCCTCGTGTTGTGGGCTATCCGAATCACCCCATGTTTGTTCCGCGATGTTTAATAGTTTCCAAGTTATTGATTGGTTCCTAACTTTTTGAGAATTTTCCACCAAAATTTCAAAATAACCAATTCGGTCTATCTACTAATCAATCAAATCTACTACTGACACTAGCATCTCAATTAGTACATTCGATTATAGGTTACGTTTAAGGTATTTTTCTAGACATTTCCTGGGCCTTCGATAATATAACATTAACGATTCCTGTAAACTAACATAACATCACGCCTGTATTCCCCGAAGGGGAAGGCAGAGGTGCACATATAGTACACCCACATTTCGCCAGTTATGTTTTTTTTAGGTCCCAATGTAATAGGGGGCGAGCCTATTGCCATCAACCGGGCAAAAATACAGACTCCGTGCCGTTACTGAGAATTACCTAATGGAAAAACCCAGTAACACTTTGCCCGACCCGGAATTCGAACCCAGGACCTCGTGCTCAGCAGTCGCGCTTAGCAACCACTAGACCATCGAGGCAGTCTATCTGTAAACTAACGCCATCTAATTCCAGAATTATTAATTTAATATTTATGCTGATGACGCCGTTATCTTAGCGCATGATGATGATGACATCCTAGCCGAATCCGGCCACGGCGACTGCTTCAGTTCTGGGGTTGGCGGCGCTCATGCGCTCGCATATGGCTTGTGTAACCAATCTATTTAAAGAAGATTCGCGCACAATGCACCTATGTAATTATAATTATCTTAGTGCATGGCAATGTTTAGAAAGATACTAATTCCCTAGACTACCATGGAATGGTTGGTGAAAGATCTTCTTACCCGAAACCTGGATAAAACTAGGTTCATCACATTCATCTCGACAATAACATCCCAGTCAACTTCCCACTATTCACTAAGCCCACACATGTAACTTATCAATGAACACTCTCTGTAACTGTACCAAAATTTTACACAAAAATTATATTATCTTGACTTGTTTTGATAGACGGTATATTGACCTAGAAAGAGCAAGTAAGCTGATTCGATGCTAGGGTACGAAAACTAAGGTTAAAATTTAACTATGTTAGAAGGTCTATTGATATTTCTACCCTTAAGATACTCTATTTTATGCTTGCTCACTCCATTATAACGTACTGTGAGATAGCATGGGGTACTGCTGGTAAATGTGTCCTCTTGCGTTTGGAGAGTATTCATAGTTATAGCACGCAAACCTGTCTTTTTAGTACTAGTGAACTGTGCGCACAGTTAAAACTTCCAACCGTTAAGCATTATATTATCATACTCCACACTATTCTTCGTAAACACTCAGAGCTGATTTATGATACCAATTTATCCAGCTGCAAAAATAGGTCGAATACAGTTTGTCAGATAAAATTAACTAACAGTAATATAGTGCAACGTCAATAATTTTTATTTCCTTCCCTCCCTTTATTATAAATAAATAAAGTACTTTATATATACCCACATTATTCCGAAGATTTCCCAAGTTACTCACATATGACGAACTTGAAAATCTCGTAAAAATCTAAAGTTCTTCCAAAGACATACTTGCCCACTGACAAACACACACACAAGCACTAGTCAGTTACTTACGAGATCAAAATGACAAAATTGATCATTATGGCCGTAAGTGTCATGATGAACAATTAGTTACTGTTTTGGTACATGGGCAAGACCGCGGATATATCTAGAAATGACTAAAACGTTGATGTTTCCAAGGTCGCATGTTTGGTTCTAAGAAAAAAGTTTAAACCCTCATAAAAGGTCAAATGCTGTATCTATTATATAAACAACTTACTAAGGTGTTATTATACCATGGAAAAAATATATTTATCATTGTATTTTCCCTAAAGTTAAGGGAGAATTTTTCACAGTCAATACTTTTTTCTAAAGTACTAGGTCTGGCTCCCTAATAATTATTTGTAGTGTAAAAAAGATTCTCTGGCTCTTTTGTTCCGTGGACAAAACTCAAGGGTTTAGCTAGTTTGGAGTCCTTGTAGTACATTTATATAATTTTGAAATCAGTGCGCTAGATCACGTCATGGCAATATAGAATCAATTAAGTTTGATGGTTGTGATACGCTAATTTAAAATTCAATTTCAATGATCTATACATACATTGAAATTGAAATAGTCATATCAATAAAAAATATCACAGTGAAAAAACATGAACATCCCTTTCGTAACGGTTATAATATATGTAATTATTTGTGGACAAAGTAAGTTAAGAACTATTTTTAAACAGTATTTGTATCATGTTTCCTTATCTTCTACACAAATAAACAAAATAGGTGCCTGGTTATCAAACAAAATAACAGATTTTTAATAATAATTATGTGCTCATGAAAGAATAATAATTGTCATCAACAGCCTATCTCCGACCACTGCTAGCTTCTCCTATGGCACGCCATTGAGCTCGATCTTATAGTAATTATAAGTATATACATTAATAGGGCTGTAACTACGAAATTACCGATTTGTGGATAGTACTGGCCATTTCAAATCAAAATATTTTCATGTCTAAGAATTCAGATTAAAAATTAATTTTATTAAGAAGATATGTATTTTTTAAAATAATTCATTTGGTATTAATAAGCTTTTTGTTTTTATTGCTTCTGATGCAAGTTGAAGGGGTAATGGGTAGGCCAAGAGGAAGAAAAGTTTTTGAATGGTGTTCACGAATCGGAAGACGCAGTGTTGGCAGGCCTCCCACCAGGGTCTCAAGTCTGCTATTACAATAGTGTCAGAATGGTCTAGCATTGATTTCATAATTGTTGATTTTGACAAGTTTGGTAATATATTAATATAAAAACGTCATTATAACTTTCCTATGGTCAACCACTGGCACTCCATTGAAAGAAATGTCATTGAATGGTAATCTCGTACATGCTGACAAAAATTTTGACAGTTCCTTCGATCAGCGATCTACCATTAGGACAGCATTGTGCAGTAATCTTTTCAGAAACATTTAGTATTTATAATAAATACTCAATACAAATAATCTGTTATCAAAAAGTGTTCGTTATCTATTGTGTTTGTGGAATATTAGATAAGAAATCTATTCACTACGAAAAAATATTCTCGAGCTAGCCAACGCATTGGATGCTAGAGAAAGAAGATGGGCGGAATGCAAAAGACGTCATAAAGCCCGACGCTTGATGAGAATGAATACAAACCTTTATTGACATCCCCGAGGCGGAATTTGTAAAAACGTTTCGTCTAACAAGGGACTTAGTCAGGGGGTTAATTATATATAATAATATATATAGGGGATATATAGGGGATAATAACAATTCAATAACTGATTTACTGATTTGTCTTCATACAAACCTTTAATAATTTAAAAATCAATCACAAATCAGTCTTCTGATGTAGGAGGAAAATAATTATGCAGCACCGACACTGAATTTAAAATTTTGGAGCACTCCAACCAATATCTTTTGGACATACTTCGCCCTTCATTGGTGCAGCTACAGTAGCCAAGCGCCGGGACTCTTCGCTTTTCCGGGAAGAGCCGAAATGTGCTCAGTACGCATAATTTTGTGAAATAATTAACTAAAATACAATTACTAATATTACTATTCTCTTTGCAAAACACGGGCCGCTACAAATAAAAACTGATTAACGTCAGACGTCAGTAGGCAGTAATGTCACTAATGTCACATTTGACAGCAAAACATAAAATATTATTAAGTTTCATGTTTATGCTATTTACGAATTTCTTATTACTTCAAATTGCATAGAACACTAATAAATAATATGTAAAAATATATATTAAAAAATCTGGCATAACTTAATGATCAAATTTAATAGTAGTTTTTCGAAAATCATTTCTACTAACGGATTTCATAATAATGGCAATACAACAATCTCATTCTACCACCATTCTATTACGTGACCATTGACTGACCATTATGAATTTAGTAAATCACGAACTTTTACCAAAATGACACTGGGGTCGTGTTGGAATGACGTATTTATAAAAAATAGCAGACTTGGGGCCCAGATGAAACCAACTTTATTGTCAGAGTTGTTGAAATGATATGAATGAAATATGGGTCGTGCACGCAACATTAACGACATTTACTACTAACGAACGCAACACGTCATGTTTGTCCCGCTTCCGTCCTTGAAACTTGCACTCCTTAGTCGTCCAAAAACTTTGGTCAACAATGACAAATTAAAGGCGAATGTAGAAGCCGATGATATTCGACTGCTAAACTAGCAGCCGCTTTCAACCTTAGCATCAATACAATATTGGTCCATTTGCGTTATATTGGCAAGTTAAAAAAGCCTGGCAAATGTGTGCCCCACGAACTCCATGATAGCCAGCGCAAGGTACGCTGTACGCGGTTATAACTTGCGTTCATTTATGCAGTTATTTTATTGTATTGATGCTAAAGTTGAAATCTGCTGCTAATTTAGCTATAGATTGAGTATCACCTTTAATTCGTCATTGTCAACCAAAGTTCTTATTACGCAATCTAGTAGTATGCATTAATAACATCTTAATGGAGATTGTATGCTGCTAGTGTGGCAATATACCTCCTTACTAGGTCTATAAATACTGAGTCTTTATAATTATCGGTACATAATAAATCAATTACTACAGTTAATGTTTTTCTATTCCAGACTCTAAAGCAATTATAAATGGCACGAGAGTGAATAAGAGATACATGGTAAAGTAAATAAATTTCATAAATACCATATTACTCATTTAGATCAACAGACACAAAAAATAATCATCCGACAATGCCAGACGCATATTATGACATGCCCTATAGACAGCATCCCTCAAATTTGGCAATATTATGGACTTCGTCAAATGTAACACCTTCTGTACAATATTCTAATAAATAAATTGTTATTATTATTATTTAAATGGTTTACATAAATGTCATTCAAGCTATTTGCAGTCATAATTTTCAATACTATTATATAACAACAATTACGTTGGAATTTAATCGCAATCGAAAAAAAAAAACTTTAAATACAATCCGAAAACTAGAAAAAAGTAATAAAATCCATGGAAAAACGAAGGATATATTTACAGCATTTTTAAGGCTGTTGCAAATAAATATTGCCTTTGATGAATTCTTTGCCCTTCTCGCACTACACACACTGTACTTCTCACAAAACGCTTAATGTACAATGACGTCACTGCTCCTATAGCGCCAACTTAGTCTAACAATAAAAATTGGAATGCTTATAACTTTGTAAATTTTTGCCGTAATTAGTTTTTGTTTACTGTTGTTGTGTATTTTATTACTATTAAACCCGTTCTCAGAATTCATAAAAATCCCTATTTATTAAAATACAATATGGTTCTATAATTTCATTGAGACTATAATAAATTAAATTCTATCACAATTAGTGAGATCATTTTTTTTTATACTTATTCATGAATGTGTAATTAGCATTAACTATGTAAATATTCTGTGCTAAAATGACATTAGTAGTAGTAGTATATACGTTTTGCACATCTGTGTAATAATCATTACAAGGTTATTTACACAGTACACACTTCAAAAAATTAATACATACAAAAGAAAAAAATTAAAACTAAATATTATGCATTAAAGTATTCCTCCTCATTGCTGTCGACTGGCAGGGTGCCCAAAAGGCTGGCGGCATTGCCAATTCATAAAAATCCCTATTTATATTATTATTCATTATATAACCTACCATAAAAAATACGTTTCATAGTAAATAAAGGGCCATCTTTAACTGCTAACCAAGTGGAGTAAATAGTCGCATAAAATATGCTTTTCAAAGCCTATTGCCAATTCTTTTTACACATGCAACCTGTGGGTGAACCTTAACCAGAGGGCATAATGTAACAACACATTCAGAGTGTTGATGGGGCGCGAACGTTGATAGTTTCTCGACTATCATGCGCAAAAGATGCGCATCTCTGCTACGCCGTGTTCGCGTCAGCCCCAACACCATTATTAGAACGTTAGATGATAAGTGGGACTTGTTGATTTATTTGATTAAGATTTTTTGAGTTGGGACAAGCCCACCACTCGTGCCCATCATTGCAACTCCTGTAAGCCAGGATCTACAATGATAACCGTTGAGAACCATCGAGGCAATGAAGCTCGAGGCGTCCCAGAGAAATGACTCGACTGTCTTGGAACCCGCAACGAAATTAATCATAGAAGAATATATAGGAGGAGTAGGAATATAAATTTAGTTCCGACTTCCCTCCATAGCAAGCGGGAGACACAAAGATTAATATGCCAAAAGCATAATAAATATGGGATCCACAACTGAGATAAGCCCAGTCGCTAAGCACCACGGGTATAAAAGTTATAAACTAATGGGTCCTAATTGTTATTTTGATTCCAATAGTAGGTATGGCAAAAACGTCTGAAAGCACGGAAATTTGATCTGGTCGCAACAAGGTCCTCATAATAAATTACACCGGATGTAACATATATGCTGTCTAACAAGGTATTACGTTCATTCTGCCATAGACCACACTCCCACAGGATATGATGTGCTGTTTGCTCGTATTCACAATCTGGCGTTGAGCAGTGGCACAGAGGTGAAGCAACAAGCTTGAAAGAGAAGAGCTTACCCTTAAAGTTACCATGACCCGTCAAGAACTGAGCCACGCAATGATCCACCTCCAACCAAGTCTTTTCCAGGCGCTCGCGAACGGATGGAAAATACTGGTAAAGGTGGCGGCCCTTGATAGATGTATCCCACCTAGATTGCCATTCGTCCAATAGCTCGTTATACACCTCGATTTGGGATTTAAATAACCTGATAATTTTAACGCGGTCCCGTTGTGTTAGAAATTCGGTGTTTATACCCTCTCGAGTGGAGAAGTACATCGCGGCACGTCTTTGTATTTCGAGATCGACAGGTAGCACGCCCGCTAGTACCGGCAGAGCTTCAGTACTGACCGTCCGATAGGCTTTACATAAGAATATCAACGCTAACCGTTGACTTTGAAGCAATTTACGTCGCGCCGCGCCTATTGTGGCTCTATCAGCCCAAACTGGTGAACCGTAGCATATGCATCCTATGTAAGTTGCCCCGTAGATGGTTTTTAAGGTGTTAAACGAGAGACCCCAAGTTGACGTTGATATTCGTGTTAAGGCATAAAAGTTCTTTTTTGCTTTTTCACCGACGGTTTTAATATGTTCGATAAAAGTAAAATTTCTCTCTAGCACAAGACCAAGATAACACACGGATTCCCTTTTTTTAATGGTTACGTTATTAAACTTAATAGAGGGTGACGATTTGAGATTTCCTTTTAAAAGTAATTGAAAGGTTTTATGTGGAGCAAAATTAAGACGATTCCGCTCACCCCATTGAGAAACTAATCGTAAACACGTATCGGCTAGATTTTCAAGTCCGGCTCTTGTATTAGATTGTATGAGCAGAAGGCCATCGTCCGCATAGCCTGTAAGTGAACAGCCGCAAGGAAGTGGTATCGCGAGGAAGTCATCAAATCCTATATTCCATAAATATGGACCTAGAACTGATCCCTGAGGACATCCCATTGTCAGTTCCTTCGACAGCGAATGATGGCCAAGTTTTAGTTTAGCTGATCCATGTGATTCGATTAAGATTGCAAAAATTAATTATTGTATTGACTAATTTATGTCATTTGAAAAAGCAGTCGAGACGCCATCTAGTTGTTTACTTCATTCTGCCTCCGACAGTTATGCTTCATTCCTTTTTTTATTGTTGTAGGAACCGGACGTATAACTTTCAAGTAATATAAAATAGAATATAATTTTTATTACTCATTCTCTGTGTGTTTAATTATTGTGCCCTACCTAGAAAATTTAATAGGACTTTCCAATCTTGGAGCCGTTTCTCCTGGGGAATGTTTAAATAGTATAAATTATATCTACTAACACTAGGATCTTAAGTCTATATTCTGAAATATAAGTTTATTAATAATTTAAAATAACAAAATTAGTACCTATATTGAAATAAAACTAGGTTTACGGATTTTATCGTGGTTTTTTTATTGAATTTTGGTGCCGACGTTTCGAATCCTTTACAGCATTCATGGTCACGGGCAGACTGAGGTGTTAAACATCTAACTTGAACAATTACTATTAGTAAACTAAGGCTCGATTTTTAAATCGTGATTTAATCAGTTTTATTAAAATAAAACTGATTAAATCACAATAAAATTAAACCACGCTGAGCCCCTAGGCATATGACTTCACCTATATCATAAATGGTACCAGCATAACCAGGTCTTCCGCTATGAAAGACTTGGGTGTAACATTCGACCAAAGGTTTATATTCCATAATACAACAATAATACAACCAAAAAAAGGTCAGACTGGCCTGGTTTTTATAATATGTCCCTTAGTCCGCAGTAAAGTGAGGCAAGCTCGTGTGTGTGGGAATCCACACGAGTCTTCTTATTTCTTATGCTATTCTCTTAGAAAAGATTCAAAAATAATTTCTGCGCTTCCTACAGCTAATTTTTGGGCGCTATTTGTACCTAACTATACATATTATAGTCCTCCTTGACGACTTTGTACCTAAGTACCTTGTGGTAGTACAACAAGGAGGCTCCACGACCAGACAAGAGTTATGCTGATAGTGTGTCGCTCCAGATCTTCTCGACGAGTAGATTCGACTTTACGTCCCTAATAATATGTTCGTGCTAGAAGACATGGGCGCTTAGTTGTGTCTCCCTGTCGAAAAGTGGCCCGGGCTTCGTCTCCCATTCTGCGTGTTTTGAAGACACTTAATGATCTCGTGGAAGCTCACCCATTATTTAAAACCGTTAGAACCTGTTTCACTATCTAAAAGTAAAGTGTTGAATTGTTACTTATTAATTAACGCTAATTGGCATGTAAAAGTTACAACTATTTAAACTTCACAAACGAAATTAACGTATTTGTTTATTATTACACTTTCTTATAACTTTTATTCTTCTTACTACCTATTCATATAATATTTTACAATATACTTAAGCTTAACTTATTTACACAGTATAATCTACGTTAAAAAAAAAAAAAGCTTACCACCTTGATGCAGACGATCTCCATTTTCATTCCCAAGCCAGGCGGTGGCCTGCTTGGTTAGACAAGGACTTACGGTCAAACCTTTAAAGACCAAAATCATTGTTGACGGCAGCACGAGACTGGTTTCCAAAGTTAACTGGACCTTACTTAATTACTATAGGTATCTACGTATCTTTACTAATGAATATAAATTAAAGTCCTAAAAACCGAGTACCTATGTAGGTACTTAGGTATCAGTATACAATGGTAATAAATTATGGGTTAGTTGCAAATTAGGCGGTGTGCCGGTTGACGTCAACGTGACTTCTTTTTCCAGTTTCATAGTCGATGCTTTAAAGGATAAATGCTAGATACTATTTCCCCACAAGTAGCATTTTACGGTGGACGACGATAGCGTCGGTTGTGGACACCGGTGCATGTAAAGTGGCAGTTGTCGTTCCTTGTGGCGTTCTACGGGGGAGGCTCCTTCTTAAGGGGGAGGCTCTAAGGGGGAGGGCCCTTAAATTATATTTTATGGCACTGTGTATCCGCATAGGTGAAAAAGTAAAAAATCTCAGAATACATATTGATAAAAATCTATAGTGGACTTACCAAGTCAAAGAAGTTAATCGTAAAATGTACGCCTCCGCTCTAAGAAGGCTACGAAACTACCAACGGCAACTAAAGTGGCGCTTGTGCTATCTCTATTCTTACCAATTCTTGACTATTTGATAAATTAGAGCGCCTTCAAAACCTCTGTATAAGATTTATATTTTGCAGGCGCAAATAAGATCACAATATATACGAATATCACACTAAGCTCAAGTGGCTTCTTATTTGTCTTCGCTGGAATACACATTTATTCTTAATCCGCTTTACATATTTTTTTAATCCTGCAACCCTAATTTATTTAAAATAATGTTTTATTTCCCTCAACGACACGCATTCTAAGATGCTTCGATCATCGGAGAAATTAATATAAAAAATACCAACACACACTTCCAATTTTTTCGGAAAGCCATTTACAGTTCAGGCTGCTACCTTATGGAATTGTTTGCCTTTCATTATTAGATGTACTAAGTCTTTAACTATAAAGAAAAAGCTAGTAAAAAACCACCATGAATAACTCTTATAATTTAATTTTTCCTTGAATTTAATTAAATATTATATGTATAGATACCAATATAAATTTATATTTTACTATTATATACATACTTTTTTATCTATCAGATACTGATATATAAGCACTTATACTTTTAAATGATACCATTAACACCACAATTTACCCTTACTTATGTCATACTACTTCCATAGTAATGCCGTCAGGAAGAGATCGCCGAGAGCAGGGGTAGGGACCCCGCTTCTTCATACCACGCCCTATCATTGCCCCGTCTCGTCTTTATGACGCATATGCTAAGGCCTTATTAGCCGACAGGCCTTACTTTTTTATAATAAGGTTACAAATAATTAATTATAAATTATACCGCCAACTGTACCGATTGGTCATATTATATAGCGCAATTATAATTATCGTGTGAAACGGCGTATAGAGTAACTGGACAATATCCGGTTATAGTTTCTACCTACACCTACGACGCATATTTAAATATTAATATTGATTAACAACAAATCTGTAATTTTGATTTCAGGTTTATCTATTGAGCCCTGCCTCTACACACCAGCCATCACCTAATGATTGGTTATGTGGTGGAGCAATAATTAACACAAACCATATTATCACTTCAAATGCCTGCATATATCATATCTGGAAATCGATCTGGGTCATTGCAGGTTATAATAAATATGTAGACTTAAAAACCATAGGGATTGATCAATGTACCAGCAGGTTCAAGAAATCATTAAAACGTATTTATAGTGTCGCTAAATACCGTAAGTAAATAATTATTATTCACTTGAAGGTAAGGTTATTTATTAGCATTATAACATAATCATTGAATGCAACATTATTTTGTCGATTATGGAAACCCAGCTTTAGAATTTTAGTCTAGAAAACAAACACCATTTTTAGGTATATTATATTCGTCTGTTTTGTTTTGGTAGAAATGTTTTGTTATGTTTATCTTAATCTTAGTTAGTAGTTTAAGTTGTAATTGGTAATATTTAGATAAGTTTGAGAGAGTCGCAATTTTTTTTAAGTCTTGCATATACCTGCAATTGGCATCAGTCTATATTAGTTCCCTATGTGTTTATATTTATAAATTACAAAGTCTGATGTAAATGCTGTTGGTGTACCTGTTGAAAATAAATATAAACTCATATAGGATTTATATTACTTCGGGGTATACCTATAGCTACTATTGGCCAGGAAAAAAGCTAGTTCAATACACACATCTTAAAAAATTAAGGTAAATTGATAGTAAAATTTTAACTATACCGGAATAAATAGGTGTCATAGTAGATAGACTACAGGCATTTGTTCAAATGGAAGTTAATTTCCATACCAGTCAGAGCTACCAGATCAAATCAACGGTTGTAGTAAAAAATACTTCAGACTATTTTTCCAGTTAAACATTTCTTCACCGGATATAAATATTGCCTGTAACATAGGTACCTACACAAGTAAGTAGGTACATTATTAGAATAACCGTCATAGTTCTTTCCCTGCACAAGTGTCAATGTTAGAGGCATACAATAAAATGAAGCTATTGTTAAGAGCATTAAAATGTCGTCATTTGACATAACTTGATACAAGGCGACAAAACGCCCATTCTCCTTTGTCGAAAGAGACATATGTTACAATGTTTCACGGACTGTGAAAGTCGTAAGTGTCAAATCCTACTATGTTCCTCGAAGATTAGCTATACAATTTAGTGGGAACTGTCATATGGTACAATTTTTCTCGTTATGTAGCTATGAGATTATGTTCGATTTGCGGTATATCTTATAGCTATGATGGTCATACTAAGACTAATAAGGCTTGAATAATCTTATAATTGTTTTAATAATAATAATAACAGCCTATAAAACGTATCTGCTCTTATAGAGATGGATTGAGTATTGACCACCACGCTAGCTTACAGGTTTGTGATTTCAGATAATTAAATACAAATTTCCTTACGATATTTTTTGTCAGTGGTGTCATAGAATATTTATTTTATTTATTTATTTAACAAAACCTTAAAACTATAATTACAGGTGTGTACTACCCAATGCGATAGCTAGGCACTATATACGGTATATACCTGTCTATAAGACATTGAATATACTTAATATATTCTATTGATACTTTTCTGGGTTAGAACCTGCAACCTTGTGCATACAAACCCGGTATGTAAACTACTAGGCCACCACGATAATCGAATATTTCGCATGAGAGTTTCTTGAAGTCTGTTTTCGAGGTTAGAGTGAAAATGAGAAAATGTCTTTGGGTAGTAAATAAAATATGTATAATTCGACTGAACAACGTAAAAGGGGTAAACACAAAGTAAGAGGACACAAATACGAACAGACTCGACTAGTAGTGAGTTAGCGAACTACGTTTAGGTAACGGGCGAGACGGTGAGATTCCGCGTCAGGTGTCAACCATGTACGTGGCCTACCGGAGCCCGGTCGCGTTGCTAACTGCCACAGCGCGTGCAAGATGACGGCGTCCGCGCTGCGGCATCCCCTCTGTCCCCTCCTCACCTACGTATTATATCGCGCCGGAAAACGTACAGCACGACGCGCGGGAATACGCGGTGGTACATTTACGATAAATAAATCATTATAAAAGGCACCTTAGAATCGACTGATGTCTTACTAATTAATGACAAAGCTGCGTGAGGTAGGTCTTGGAACTTTACAAAACACTTCTAAAGGTAAAGCACATAATATGGAAGAAGAGCTCTCACCCCCTCTACTTTTCAGAATATTCAAATTTAGTTAAGAAAATATATCGAGGGGTGAAAGGCTATTTGGTTTAAGCGACATCTAGGGCGATATTGAGTTATATATTCTTTTTATTTACTGGAACATAATTAAACAACGTAATAATATACACAACAGAAGAAATAATTTATTGTTTGGAAAAACCTTTCGACTGTCTTTGAAGGTCTGAGACCTTACTTAGAAATTGTAATCATCTGTATGGCTTACAAATCTACATATCATCACGCCTTTATTTCCCAAAGTTGGCATTTACTACGCTCACATTTCACCAATAATGTTGTAGGTGAGCCTATAAAATTATCATTCAACACCATTATCAGCCAAAAAAAAACATGGGTTACTGAGTACAAATTCAGACTCGGTACTTCTTTCGACAACAATTAGTGGAAAAACCCCTTAACTCTTTGCCCGACCTGAAAAAGGAACCCACGCCGAGACTCACTAGACCAATGATAGCTAGGCAGATAAATTCTAAATTCCTCAAAATTAAAAAATCAGTCATTCAAGTCCTCATACTCTTTCTCAATTATAAGCGGACAAAGGGGTAAGCTAGAATCTTACCGGCTAAAACCCCAGGATGGCCTCCTAACTACCTAAAGTTGAGAGACGCGGGATCAGCGTAGGCTACACCGTATGCCTAAACAGATTCCGACCCGCCTCTACACGGTGGATCCCGCTCATCACCTATGGCCTACGTGCTGCACGATTCTTTTCGATAGGTGTGCGCGGAACGCCAGCCCGGTCCGTCTTTTCGTGCCGATCTGGCATGTTTATAGGACCGCAGGCCGGATCAAATGTCTACTAAATTAACTGCAATTCGTATATATAAGTGCTTACTGTACTAAGGCGTATGAATTATCACCATTAACACACACAGAGGTAGGCTTAAGGCCGCAGTCTTTAACCTTGAAACCAGCTCAGTCTGACATGGCTAACTGTATGACGCGCAATGCTTGCTTCCAAGTTACGAGTCCTGACTCTCTGTAAATGTTGTCTGCTGAGGACTAAACTACGAATGAACTGTTCAGAGCAATATTCAATTTAGTATAAGTCAATTTAGTATAAAAGTACAGATAGTTAGTTGTTTAGTATTGTAGTGTAATAGTTTAAAAAGGTAGGTAAGTTTAGAATTGTTAGTGTGTATCCCTTTTAATATAAGTTGGTCACTCAATGTTAGCTGATTATTCCCAATTTCGACATTATAAGGCAACTGGCATCATACCAAATAAAAAAAAACCTTTAAATACTACATATATTGCATTAAAAGTCATTTCGATAAGTAAAGTGTTTTTAACTTACTTACTTTAAATAATTTAGTCTACTGGTGTTTTTACCTGAAATTCACGCGGACGAAGTCGCGGGCAACAGCTAGTTAATAAATAAATAAATAATATAAACACAATTTAAAGAATAATTCTTTCCTCACTTTACATAAGCGAAGTAGATGTCGTTGCCAAATCTAAAAATTCATTAAGTAATTCCGACCAAAAAGTAAGTATAAGAATGCTCTCATAAGTGCTTTTAGTTAATATAGAACCGAACGCATAGGATTGGCATCAACTTCAACGTAAATTGAAGTGAATAAAAATACGAACTCACTGTAGCATACTTAGAGTTGTATCTAAAAAGACTAATACTTGAGAACTGTAAAATGTGACAGCTAACTTGACAGGTGTCAAGTACGTGCGTCCCCCCTTCGGATTTGGCTTCGAGTATGTAATTGTAAGGTGTGATAATAAATAAGATATAAAATAGATGTTATGAATATTATTTAAAAATAAACAACAATACATGGCGCAGTCGGTATCAAGAACCTACAAAGTTAAGAAATAAGAAGATTAAACGTAAGATTAACAAATACATTACAAATTAATTTTCCGGCCGGCACAACCGCATGGCGGAGGAAAAAATAAATATTAGAGAGCAAGTGGAAAATATGGCACAAGTAGAATTTAAGATGCCACCGCCGTTACTGCTCGACACCGTAGAAGATCTTCTTCCGAGGTGGAAAAAATTCAAGCAACAATTCCGAATTTTTATCTCGGCGGCGGGATTTGACAAAATTTCGGAACACAGAAAGGCAGCAATGCTTTTAAATTGCATTGGTCATGAAGCACAAGATTTATATATCAACATATTACAAAAAGTTGAAGAGACTCCAAAATATGAAGAAGTACTGAAAGCGTTTGATGAATACTTTTTACCGAAACAAAATGAGGTGATCAATACATTTAATTTCAATAATAGAATACAAGAACTTTGACAGTTTCTACTCAAACATTAAGAAAATAATAAAAAATTGCAACTTTCAAGATTTAGAGGACAGAATGCTAAGAGATAGAATTGTCATGGGTATTAGAGACAAAAATTTACAACAGAAACTCCTGGAAATAAGTGATCTAACACTGGATAAGGCAGTGAATAGGTGCAGAGCTGCAGAGCTATCAAGAGAACATGCCAGAGTCATTCAGAAGCAATCCGACCATCCGTTAACTATGGACATCCTTCACCGTCAAGTCTCCACTCCCAACAACAACAACAATAACAAAGAAGCTAAGTATAAGTATAATAATAATAGTAGTTTAAATAAAAATAATCAAAACAATAATTTTAATAAAAACTTTTATCACTGTTTTAAATGTAATCGTGAACATGGCCCTAGGCAATGCCCAGCTTATGGAAAAAGTTGTGCTATTTGTCATAAGTTTAATCATTTTGCTTCAGGATGTAAGAATAAAAATGTACATGAGTTAGAAAAGGTCGATGTATTTGAAAGTGATAAGAATAATTGTATACACGATTTATGACTAACTAGATTATGTCATTCGGTAGGCAACCATGTTAAAAAGAATGAATGGATAAAGGACATAGGGATAGGAAAACAAATAATAAAGTTTAAATGTGACACTAGGTCACAAGTTAATGTTTTGTCATTAAATTTATTAAGAAAAATAGTCGATGATGAAAATCCTAAGTGGTCTGAGACTAACATAATATTAGAAGCATTTGGGGGCAACAGGATAAAACCACTAGGAACAAGAATATTAACAATAAAGAATAATGAAGAAACACTCAAGACTGAATTTATAATATTAAAACAAAATGTAAAACCTATCTTGGGATTAGATGCATTATTAAAATTAGGGATACTAAATAGTAATATTAATAATATTGATAGCATTGGTCACAAAAGTTCTACAGTAAGAGATATGATTATTAACAGGTATGCAAAACTGTTTCAGGGAATTGGTGAATTTGAAACACCTCTGGAGCTGCACATTCAGGAGGGAACAAGGCCAGTAGTAAAGCCACCACGACGAGTACCACTTGCAATAATGGATCGTTTGGCGGCCAAATTGAAAAGCCTTGTAGAACATCAGATCATTGAGAAAGTAGAACATCCTAAATCTTTTGTAAGTAATTTAGTGATTATAGAAAAAAGTGATAAATCTTTAAGAATTTGTTTGGATCCTAGAGATTTAAATAAGGTATTAATTAGAGAGTATCATCTTATTCCTACCTTGGAAGAATTGATTGCTAAGTTAAGCAATAAATCAGTTTTTTCGGTACTAGATTTATCAGATGGGTTTTATAATATTAGACTTGAAAATAACTCAACAGACTTGTGTACATTTAGCAGTCCGATGGGGTGTTATAAGTTCTTGAGATTACCATTTGGATTATCGGTAGCACCTGAAATCTTTCAAAAGTATAGTGAAAAAGCATTTGGTGACATTCCAGGGGTAGTGATATACTGCGATGACTTGTTAATCTGTGCTGAGAATGAAGCTGAGCATGACTTAATATTAAAGAAAGTATTTGAGAGAGCAGAGATACATAATGTTAGATTTAATAAACGTAAATTTCAATATAAATTAAAAGAAGTAAGATTTTTTGGGCATATTTTTTCCAAGGAAGGAATGAAAATTGATCCAGATCGTGTAAAAGCAATTTTAAATATTAAAAGTCCGAAAAATAAAAAAGAATTACAAATATTTTTAGGAATGGTTAATTATTTAAGAAAATTTATAAAGAATCTAGCTGAAATTACAGCACCATTACACTTGTTGTTAAAGAAAGATATAAACTGGTTATGGACAGAATTTCATGAAACATGTTTTTGTAATATCAAAAAATATATTTCTGAGGCACCAGTCTTACAAAATTTTAATAGCTTGTTACCAATTGTGATACAGTGTGATGCAAGTAAGGATGGCTTGGGTTGTTGCCTTATGCAAAATGGTTTACCAGTAACATATGCATCTAGAAGTTTAACAGAGTCAGAAAGAAATTTTTCACAAATTGAAAAAGAATTACTTAGTGTTGTTTGGGCAACTAAAAAGTTCCATTATTATATTTATGGAAGAAAGTGTATAATATTAAATGATCATAAACCTTTAGAAATTATTTTAACAAGGGGCATACATGAAATACCTTCTATTAGACTTCAAAGACTTAAATTAAAACTACTTAAATATGACATTCAGTTTAAATATTTAAAAGGGAGGTTAATGCATATTGCAGATTTGTTGTCACGATCATATCTGAATGAAACTGAAGATAATCAGTCTTATATGTTTGAAGTAGTTCATGCTATTGGGTTGTCTTCATATTTACAATGTACTTATGATCAGAAACAAGAGTTAATCATAGAGACATCAAAGGATGAAGAGTTATCACAATTGTTAAACTATATTAAAAATGGTTGGCCAGACAAGATAGGTAGCATTCCAGATAGTATACAATATTACTTTAAATTTAGGCATGATCTCACACTTGATAATAACTTGATATTCACGAATGATAGACTTGTAATACCTAAAGTTGTAAGATTGTCATTAATTAAAAAACTACATGAAGGACACATAGGTGTCACTAAAATGAAACAAAAAGCGAGGAGTCTGTATTACTGGCCTCATATTGATTCACACATTGAAAGTTTTGTAAAACAGTGTATAGTGTGTCAGACTTATCAAAATAATAATATAAAAGAAACATTAATGTCACATGAGATACCAACACTACCATTTTCAAAAGTAGGGCTAGATATTATGGAATTCAGAAGGAAAAATTATTTAGTACTTTATGATTATATGTCTAAGTGGTTAGAAATAAAGTTAATTCCAAGTAAATCAGTTCAAAGTGTGAGAAATACATGTATAGAATTATTTTGTACTTTTGGCATACCACTAGAGATTGTAGCAGATCATGTTCCTTTGGACTCTGTGGAAGGTAGAAAATTTGCTTCAGAATTTGGATTTAATTTAACCTTTTCCAGTCCCAGATATCCACAGTCTAACGGTATGGCTGAACGAGGAGTACAAATTGCGAAAAAAATGCTCACTAAATGTTTTGAAGATAAAACTGATTATAGATTGGCATTATTACAATATAGGGCATCTCCAGTATCAGGGACAAACCTAACACCAGCACAACTGGTAATGAATAGACATTTAAGAACGATGTTACCAGCTACACATAAATACTTTGAACCAAAAATAAACAACAATATACAGTGTGAATTTAATAAAGTTAGGAAACGGAATATAAAAAATTACAATAAAACAACTAGAGTTAAGCAAAATTTTAAGATAAATGAGGATGTATGGTTCAAAAAAGATCCCAATATGAATAAATGGTATTTAGGGAAAATTGTAAGTGACAATAATTATAGATCTTATTATGTACAAGATAGGGATGGATGTACATATAATAGGACATCATATCATATACGATCTCAATGATCTGGTGGGTCACATCCCTAGAATGTGGAGTCTTCATATAGCTTATGTAATTAACACACATGAAATTTTTATTTCACATGTAAAGTTAAAATTGTTAAGCTTTAATACTGGGTGTGTAACACAAAATTGTATAGTAACATAATTATTCTTTAAGAATTGTTTCTATTTTAAGTTTGGCTTGTAACTTTGAAATGGTGTTGTAACACTACTTGATAATTATTATATATATTTTTTTTAATAATTGTATAACTTCTTTGATAAATAAGCAATTGTCACAAATGTGATAGTAGTTATCGCTTTATTTTTTTTTTTTTCGGAAAGGGGGAAGATGTAGCATACTTAGAGTTGTATCTAAAAAGACTAATACTTGAGAACTGTAAAATGTGACAGCTAACTTGACAGGTGTACCTGTACGTGCGTCCCCCCTTCGGATTTGGCTTCGAGTATGTAATTGTAAGGTGTGATAATAAATAAGATATAAAATAGATGTTATGAATATTATTTAAAAATAAACAACAATACACTCACAAGTGAAAAATAATATGTAAAATATTATTTTTCACTTGTGAGTTCGTATTTTTGAAGGGGGTTTTTATTTTGACTAATAATAATGTCATTTTAATTGCTAAAACGATGTCCATTTTATTATTATTTTAACTTTTTGACCGTTCATATTTGTTTTAGCCCATTTTAAGACCTACAACTGGGACTTTAATAGATGGTGGTTTTACACGGACGTTTGTATAGCTCAAGTCAATACGCCTTACAATTTTAACGACGTATCATATTTAAAATACTGTACATACATACCAAACGCAATAAAGCTAACTTTTAGACCAGAAACCAATCAAGCAGGAGTTGATGCTGCTGTGTTTGGATGGGGATCCAGTAAATACTATCGGCCGGTAAGTATAAATATAAATAAAAAATACCTCTATAATTATTGTGCTGCTCTGAACCGTCTCATTTCATCGATCATGTAATTGGTTCTCTAGTTAGATTGCATGATGCCAGGTTTAAAATATGACTGTTATGGGTTTTCTGTTACGAATTATTCGATAGTACAAGATACCGCCGTAATAATTGTGTTGTACCAAACTAATAGTTATGACTGCCAGACTATAAATCCTGTCAATTGTATTAGGAATACACATTGATGAACATCTGCGGTGGGATAGCAAATGTAACAAAGGAATTGCCTGGTTGAGAAAAATGATTTGTCTACATGTTTAAATCTCTCAGAGAATCTGCATCATTCGAGCTTCCTATAAAAATATTTATATGGCGCTGTTTCAATCTGTTGTTCGGCATTGTATTCCAGTTCTGGAGTGGAGCAGCGCACACACACACACGCCCGCACGCATGCACGCACACACAGTTAGTAGACGTCGCTATTTTATTACAGGCATTCATTTAGTATCACATGTCCCGTTGTCTGTTTGTGGGTAATAGGATCTTGCAAGCTAAATAAGACCAACTTCCCATTATTCAATAACACTTCCCATTATCACTGAGTTTGAGCTTGATTGATTGGTTTTGATGAGCACTTTACTCCAAGATTATATCAAGGATCTGATGATAAAGCCGAAAGACGGCTACAGTATCTTTGTGATAAAACAACATAACCCCACCGAGTTTCGGCTTGATTGATTCGTCATAAAAATAAAACTAACAATATTTTAACAAATCAATATTTTTCATTTCTAAATGAAAAGTGGTTACCCTTCGTACACTTTTTATATTTTACTTTATGATTAATGGTCGAACTTATCTAGTTTATTCACCTAAGTGTCCTAAGTATTAAAAATATATTGTAGTTTGTTACAAAAAAGTTCGAAACTATTGTGTCAAAAGGTTAAAGGGTTATCGCCATTTTTCTACGATAAGATATTTGTACGAACGTACCCCACGTACGGGGTACTTTCGTACGCCATGAGGTAGATTCATACAGGGTAATTAAAAGGCCAATTAGAGTCGTTAATTTTTTATGAATTATTATTTAAATAGGTATTTATCAAATAAATAACTTAATAATAATATGTGACTTGACTCATAGTCGATATAAATAAAATCGCCTTCAAAAACAAACTCAAAAGTGAAAAATAGTATTTTGTTCTCTTCACTTTACTTTAAACGAAGTGGAAGTCGGTGCCAAATGCTATGCGTTCACTTCGTCATAATAGTTTTAGACTTGACCCTACATTTACTAAAGCAGTAATAAGAGTATTCTTAAACCTTTTTTGTTTTTAAGTGTTATGTTGTGTTAATTTAATTGTTAAAATCTTTAACTTTATAATTTTGCCGCCTCGTTGGTCTAGTGGTTGCTAAGCGCGACTGCTGACTACGAGGTCCTGGGTTCGAATCCCGGGTCGGGCAAAGTGTTATTGGGTTTTTCCATTAGGTAATTCTCAGTAGCAGCACGAAGTTTGGATTTGTGCCCGGTTGATGGCAATAGGCTCGCCCCCTATTACATTGGGACCTAAAACAAAACTCGCGAAATGTGGGTGTACTATATGTATGTGCACCTCTGCCTACCCCTTCGGGGCAATATAGGCGTGATGTTATGTTATGTTTTACTTTATAATTTTTTTCTAAAGTATCCTGTAATTCTCCTTGCTTCATTACTAACTAATTGTGTACAAATAATGTACTTCTACATTAATTGTAATTGTTACTTAGGAACAAATGTATTCGTATGACAACATTTAACATACTTAATGCAATTAATTTACAACCACATACATAAAAATAATATTTTAGAAAGAAAGGGTGCCAGAAGTATAGTCAAGGTTGTAAAGAACAGCGTACAATAGATTCAGTGCTACTAAAGCAAACTCTGCTGAAAAAGTCTGATTTTTACTCCATGTACATAGATTATAAAAAGGCTTTTGATTTCATGCCCCATACTTGGTTGATCCAAATTTTACCCAGATCATTGCTTTTCTGAAAAACACAATGATTAATTAGATGACACGACTAGAACTGACTACTGACATGCATATTGTTACCACAGAACCCATTTCAGTGCAAAGAGGCATATTCCAAGAGGATGCTCTACACCCTCTTTGGTTTTGTCTTACACTGAATCCACTTTCTAATATACTAGAATCGTTAAATACTGCATTTAATTGAAATCATAATAGTAATAATACTATGCTACTACCGTTGGGTATGTTAAGTATTCCTGTTCCTAATATAGTTATTTCATACAAATTAGAATGTAGACAGTCTAATGAGATTTTATTTGGTTCTGATTGTATGTAGATCCACCTGTTGTTCACTAATAACTTCCAAATTCTTTGACGACCTGATTAGCGCAGGGGCTAAGCGATTGGACTGCTGCGCTAACGGTTGCGGATTCAAAACTTTGAGCGAACCACAGATATTTGTCCCGAGTCTGGGTGTTTGTGTATGTGACATTTCATGTTTGTGAAACGCACCCACGACACAGGAGAAATTCCTAGTGTGGGGCGACGTTTTTTTTTTAGAAAATAAATGTCTAATTTCCTAAATATAGTTTACGTTTCACATTCTAATGGTTTCTGACTAATCACTTTTACTAATAGTTTACTTTCACACGTAGGTTTTGCTTGAGGAGTAAACGTTATCTATATTACAAATATAGTTGCTGGGTCCTATTTCTTTACATTGTTCTAGGTTGTTTAAAACGTAGTAGTGTGATTTGTCTTTGTTCATTGCTATGTATTTATTATTAGGGATAATTAAACTAAATGAGTTTGGTACCATGGTACTATGAGGAATTGGGAGCGCAATATTGTAGAACAATATGTACTCTTTGGTATTGACCAATGGCACTTGCAGTACAAATATTAATTTATTATTAATATAATAACATGGTTACTTAGAAATACTTCAAATTAAATATACTGACTTGATATTTAGGGTTACAGGTAGCTCAAGGTCGCTTGGCAAATGTCTTCAGTTATCGACAAGCTCTCCGTGTAATTATATTGGTGTCATAATAAAAGGATGCAATATGTTTTGATTAGTTAATAAGATAGCATTGATTATGTCTTCTAATTGGAATGACAAGGTAAGTATGGATGTTTCTACTATGTTTAAAATTCCATAAACATTAGTTAGTATGCGGAGTCCTACAGTAATTTCAGAAATATTTTTTATACTAAGGGGGATAGGTTGTCGATAGCTTTATTTAAATTGCTTCATTATCTTTTACTTTGTTTAAAGTATTATTCATAGTTTTAATTACAGAAGTAGTAATTAAAATGTATTCTTTCATCAATGGAATCAACCGTTTTTCATCATTTTGCAGCAAGGTTATTGCTTCGTCATATTTTAAGGCGTCATTTTGTCTAAGGTACCGAATATCTGTTTTAGTACAGATCCTATTCCTCCAATCCAAGCACCACGTTTAATTCTATTATTAATCGAATGGAAAATAGATTAGTATTCTTTTTCCGTATCTTGAAATCGTGTTGTTAATGGTCGTAACATACTGTCACATTCTGCATTAATTTCTATTATCTTAGTCTGGTTCCACAAATGCTTAGTTTATTTTAAGGCATATCTAATATTTTGTATATATTATGTGGTTTAAAGTGTGAAATATCTACAGGCAATAAAACCCCCCGAACTAGACTGTAAATAATAACTGGTGTTATTATTGAACTAAGGTAAGCTATCATATGTTTTATTTACTTTATGTAATAACTAAGTACCTATTCCTATACTAATCTAAGCTAAATAACCTGCTTACAGGTTGGTTTTGACATCAGCTGGTTTCATTTCATCGAAGTGATGGGTGATGTGACGTTGATTGATGAGTAAGGTAAGTGTGTTATTTTCGTTAATTTTAAAAATGTTGTGAGGTCCCTTCCAAAAAGGAGAGGGGGCTTGCGTAATCTCAAATGATTTTTGAGGTAAATATAGTCGCCAACCTAAACTGATTTGCACGAGTGCGGGTGTCTAGGTATGTTTTAGAGTTTTCTTTAGACCTCTTTAAGAAAACTAAAGCTTTCTCTCGCGAACATTGCAGTCGACTTTGGAGCATACGGACATAGTCCGGGTAAGTTACACTAAGGTTACGTCGTAGATAGAGTTAGGAATGAGCGGTTTAGTTCAGAATATGAGTTCATAAGGTGTGTAATGTGTAGTTGTGTGAATTCTAGTATTATAAGCGAGCATAGCTGAGTAGACATAACGAGGCCAATTTGTTTGTTCGTCGTTAATATAAGATTTCAAATACTATTTATGTTTGCGGTTGATACGGCGAAGACCAAAGATTTTTTATCTTTGGAAAGTCACAGGTCTTTTTGTAAAGATCCGATGTAAAGTTGGTGCCCTGGTCGGTAAAAATTGTTTTGGGGATACCAAAAATAGATAGATATAGTAGAGATTTGGAAATTGCTTCAGCTGTAGTACTACGGATAGGATAGGCTAAAGAATCTCAACTAAAACTACTTATAATATCGGGGGTAACGAAACCATATCGCGATTCACGTCACCCTAACAACGCCAGCTAGTGCGTCAAAACTTAAACTTGACAATTCAAATATTCTTATACAAACTGAAACTTACATACATCATAAAATAAAACTTATTACAATAGTATAAATGAGCATATAAAATCCTAACATACCGCCCACCATGCAACAGTCAAACTTAAAAAAATGCTATGATAATTTTGAGGTAGGTCTTTTAATTAACGAATTTTGTCCGTACTATAACTGAATTTATATTTCACAACTCATCTATCTCACAGACGCCTGATAGTATCCACCCGAAAGCAGTATTTTGTGCCAAAAGTAAACGACTCCAGTTTGTTTTTATATCTTCTTTAATGATTTGGCTAAACGCCTCTGCACTTAATAAGATGTCAATCTCATTAGGTTTGTAGTATTCGGGATTAACCAAATTTTCGACAGTTAGATTCAACCATTCTGCATTTTATTTTGACAGTAGATTTTGACGTCTCTTTTTTATCACCACCTACAATAACTATTCTCTTTGGCTGCAATCTTTTTTAATCCTAGGAATTGAACCATAGCTTCAGTAATAAATGATCCTTGCGACCCTTGATCTAATAATGCCCCAACTGGAATGTTAGTCCCGTCTTTCGACTCAGCTTGCACCACAGCTGTAGTTAATAAAACTGTTTTATAACAGTCACCTGTCGAAAGGCATGACACTATTGGCTTATTTGACTCCAACTTATTGCTGCCTGAAGCAATATTTTCATCAGACGCCAAGGACTCCTTGAGATCTGTATCACTTTTAACAATAATAATCTCAGAATCACCACTAGGGTGTAATAATGAATGGTGGCGGCGTTTGCACACCTGGCACCGGACGATGTTTCTACAAAATTTGGCAGAATGATTGTTATTTAAACATACAAAACATAAATTCTTGTCCATTGCAAAATTACGCTGATATACTTTACATTCTTTGCAGAATTTTTTGCAAGCGGTAATTTTGTGATCTGCTGTGCAATAGACACACGACGTATCAGGCCGCTCTTTGACAATATGAAAAAATTTCGTAACCTTGTTCTCAATGTTTCTAGTCCGGGGTGCTACATTTTCTAGACCTCTGAAACGCGCTATTAAGAAATCGGAAAATTCTATAAATGTTAGCGATTCGTCAGTTGGATCTGCGGAAACTTTTAACTCCCATGCTTTTCGTGTATCGCTATCTAATTTAGCGCTTATTATGTGGATAAACAGAATATCCCACGATGAAACATCCACACCTATATTTCTTATAGCATCTAAACAATCTGACGTAGTATTTATTAATTTCTTAATTTCAGATGCAGATTCGGATACTAATCCTTTTTGACTGAGTAAACGTTTCAAGATGCCGTTAGCCAAAAACCTCTTAGTGTTATACATCCTGTTTATTTTTTCCCTAGCTACTAGATAGCTGTCCGATCTTACTTTAATGTTCCGCAACAACTGCTCAGCTTCTCCGGTCAAATGCCCTCTTAGATAATAAAACCTTTGAGCATCATCCAGAGACCTGTTTTCATGCACAAGCCCTAAAAACAAATCTCTGAAAGTCTGCCACTCGGTATATTTGCCGGAAAACATCGGTATTTTGATTTCAGGCAACTCGAAATGTTTAACCGCACATTGACATTGACTGCTTGAACCTGAACTTTTATCTGTAACTGCAGATTTTAACATAAGCAACTTTTATTTTAAATATGTTTTAAATTGAACATATAATTCTTCCACATCATCATAAACATCATTTTTATGATAGTCCAAACTACATAATTCGCTCCGTTTGACCTCACTTATAATCTTAGTATGAGTGTTTGTGAACAAACTCCATTGTTGTTCCAAATTATCGAGTCTAGTTTCAATGTACGAAACCGATACACGCTCTTTAGGAGACTTCTTGTAATTAGTCTTAGCTCTGAGCATTATAACTCTAATGTCCTCCTATAGATCGCTAAACGCTTCCATTTTACAATAATTAAAACTAAACTTGGTAATATTGTAAAAATAAGCAAACAATTCAGACAACAAACACATAAAATTGCATTTTTATTAAAAAATATGCTAAGTCCCAAGACCATCAATTTCTGAAAATTTCACAAGTCTTTTTTACACTTAATTGTATACAAATTGGGAATGGATTCCCCGTCCCAACCTACTTTTACTTAAAGCTATTACAAATCTAAACTAGCTAAATTATTCTACACACAAATTATTTCACACTTGCCTGCACTTAACAATCTTCCGTTCTTCTAATGAATTTATGCTGTAAATGTACTTACAGTTTTGACAACCGCACTCACTGTTGTCACTTATCCGCCGAGTACCTCACTCCATGCAGATGGCGCCCTCTGGCACTCCGCAACTTTCTTCTGCCACTCCTCTCGTAGTCGCCACTCCTCCGGATGTCCAGTTCTTCTAGATGTCCGGTTCCTCCACGGTCTTGACTCCTCACCAGGCTTCCAGCTGTGGGGATGCTCTGGCCAGCAATCCACTGGCCAGTAGTGACGGTACGGGTAGTATCAACTACCACCGATGACTACTAGCAAAAACTCGTTCAGGCCTCCGACTCCGAAGGAGCATGAAATAAACTTATATTGGTGTCCCTCACTCGAGAATTAAACTCTTGATAAGATTACTTATAATTTATTCCCACTTAAGCATTCGTACACCTACTAATGTGCTTGTCTGGCTGTCCGCATGCACCCCATGTCTTTGCACAAAATTAAAATATAACTTTATACAAATTCTTATTTAGTTTGAGAAATATAACAATTAAAGCTCAAAATGAACAATGTTATAATTATAAATCAATCAACATCATTTTGTCAAAAACAACAATTCTACTTACAATTACACACTAAATTTAGGCAAGAAATTTACTCACCGCGTGTAGTGCTGACTGTTAAGTCCTATTTATATTGAATGTGTATGGATAAAGTTGGGAGAATAAATGAAATTCACACTCACTAATATAATAGTCTATTAACGATATACAGACACCGTCACAAGTTAACATTACGGCGTAGGGGAAACGACTGGCCTTCCCGCCTGAGTATCGAGAGGCATTTTGCCATATCAGCGTAATTGTTACTATGTAGTTGCCACATACCACCCCCTTTTAAAAGATCAAAAAAAATAAAACTGTTTCTTAATACAAAATAAAAAATGTTGATGTCGTACTTGCCAGCCGTTTTGCCTACGTGTGAAAGGTTACATTGTTGTTGCAGTAATATCCAGTTACAATTCTGAGTATAGTTATCGTACGTTGCTAATTAAATTATTTTGTTTATACATTTTTATCGATTGTTTTATTTAGTTTTACAATATTCTTAGAAATAATGATTTTATATAAAGACAAATTTTCTATATTACTATTCTACAACTAATTTCCCATTGAATCACTGTGCCTCTTTATGTTATCTAAAATTACGCATAGGCTGTTTGCACCTGTTGCTGTGTCTGCGGTGCTGCAGTTGGCTGGACCGCTGCGCCTGCTGTTCCCGCAGACCACAAAGATGTTAATTCATTCCTCGCCCATCTCCTGATACTGTAGCAACGTTGTCTTCCGCCCCGGCAAATACACAAAAATAGAACGGCAATCCCGATCACGACGACCACTATGGATTGGAATGGATTTCTTGTTGCTCCTACGGCGTTGTTACCTGTGGTCTACGCCCACTGGGAAGAGTTAGGGTGAGACAGAACATTTTTGTCAGCTCCTACATTGAAAGGGTGTTCAAACATATTTGAAAAACCCATTCAAATAAACACAAAAAGTTTTGCGTTTGGCTGGGCTCGAACCTGCGGCACTGGAACGTCAGGCGACGCGTGTGCGCGCTATGCTAAGTTAACATCTGACCGCACGCGCGAAATAACCATGCTCTATTGACTGCAAGGAGTACCATTAATATTCTACTCGTACTGTGTAGTAATTGCGAAGATCGGCAATGCCTCGCGCTATGCGGTCGCCCTCTTCGAAGTCTTCTATCCCGTTGCATGAGACACATTCAGAGCCTGATTTGTCCTCTGCTGCATCTATTCCTGATTTAACTATCAGTGATAAAATGTATAACGTCACAACACGGCAGAGCAAGAAGCGCTTTAAAGGTGACGACGACTGCGCGGAACCTGACAAATTCGAAGAGTTGAAGCATATGCTGCAATCATGGAAAAATGATCAAAATGTTGTCCTCAGCAAAATAGTCGCGGAATTTACAGAATTGAAACAACAAAATCTTAATATCCAAAACTCATATTCTGAGATTGAAAAGTCAATTAATTTTCCAACTTGAACTATGAGGAGATGAAGTCTCGCCTGGGAAGACTGGAAGTTGCACATAGAGAGAATGTTAAGCGCTTGAATGACACCACTAACAGTGTAAATGCACAAGCTGAGGCTTCACTCGAGGCTAAGATTGAGGCAATGGAGCAGCAGGCACGCTCATGTAACATTGAAATTTGTAATTTACCGGAAATGCGAAATGAAAATTTGTTCGCCATAGTTGACTCCATAAGTTGTGCTTCTAACTTACCTGTGTCTCTTAATGACATCATATCGATACATAGAGTACCACACGCTAAACAACAAGATCAGAAACCCGAAAATATTATAGTCAAATTCAGAACACGTATTATACGTGATAACTTTCGTGTCGTCAAAAGAGGGGCCTAAAGTCTGATCAGTTGGGGATCTCTGGTGCCTCAGTACACGTTTATTTTAATAAACATTTAACCCTAAATAATAAAGCTTTATTTCGAGAAGCTAAGAAGATTGCCACTAAAATCGGTTTTAAATACGTTTGGGTCAAGAATGGGACAGTTCTTGTACGAGAGCGGGATAGACTGTCATCATTTGCTATACGTTCTAGTGAAGATCTTAAAGATCTCATGTCCTTTGTTAACTTTCTCTTTGAAAATATGGACCGCCGGGTTGACGCTGTTTATACGGATTTTCAGAAGGCATTTGACAAGGTGGACCACACCCTGCTTATAGAAAAAATTGCTCTTAATGGTATATACGGCAACTTACTCAGATGGTTTGCTTCATATATTTTCAACAGGACTCAAAAGATCGTCATTAATAGGCATGAATCTGACTCTATAGTCGTTAAATCTGGTGTTTCACAGGGATCAGTATTAGGTCCTTTTCTATTTGTGTTGTTTATTAATGATATTAATCATTGTTTTGTGAACTCACATTTCTTGATGTATGCAGACGATATAAAAATTTATATCACATGTAAAAATATTCGTGACTGCTGTTATTTACAACATGATCTTGATAGGCTTTATGAATACTGCCTCAAAAATAAACTCTTTCTTTGCCTTCCCAAATGTCACAAAATTTCTTTTACTAAAAATAAGACTCTGATAAAATTTAATTATTCAATTGATAAAGTCGGTCTTAAGGAAGTTCAATCAGTCCACGATTTGGGTGTTACGCTTGACTCTAGTCTGCATTTTGATATACATATTAATAATATAGTAAAAAAAGCCTACGTACGTGTGCCTCGGCTATTCCACATAAATTCGTGCAGGACTGACGCCAGGGTGCGCGTGCCTCTTCGTCGTCTCGTTGATGTGTACAACATTCAGTTTATGGAGCTTGACATATTTACTCTTATATGACTTTTTGTATTTTTTATGCATGTTGCTCTTGCCAAACATCATTTTAAGGTGAAAACAATAGAGATACTGAATTCTTAAGATTTTTTTTGTTTTTCTTCTTTTCTGCGCGCTTGTTTTTTCCTCTTAACTGTCTTAGATGCACACTGTACGTCAGTTCTCTTTTAACTTGTTTTTTTTGTGAAATCGTGGAAAATGGTGTGGGTTACATGTGTAGTAACATAAATATAGAATAGATTTTATATAAATGTATTTTTAAGTAATGTACTAATTTAAGAATTTTTGGTTAAGCTTGGCATGTAACTGTTTTTTGTCCCCAATAAATAAAATAAAATAAAAACGAATGTGTTTGTGCTACGTAAGCTAAACGATCATCAGCAACGTCGTGCTAGACTGAGCCTGGAGTGTTAACACTTTGAACAATACCTCCAGTTAACATAAGTAATTTATTTATTTTATTTGTACATAGACAATAATTTGCAAATACGTTGTTAGCCGAATCAACCTACGCCAAAAATACCTACATATCAGGCAAGATAAATCACTTGAATTTACCTACAGCGCGCCGACTGCGCCAAGTACCTACAGTCGCATGCCGCCACTTTATTATTTATTAAGTATCTAATACCCGCGCGCGCGTCCTCTATGCGCAACGGATTACGGACGACGTCCTACAATTTACATGAAACAACATTTGTGCGTCTCAGTCACGGTCTCAGTAATAAAGCAAAACTAAGGTCAAGATAAATAAACATTACTTTAGCTTAGCTATGTTTCGTCTTTAACTTGCAATCAATTTAATGTGAAACTATTCACAATTGTGTAGCAGGGAAACGAATATTGCTTACGTGCTATGTAAGGTTTATTCATCTCGACCTAACATTTTACTCATCAGCTGATAGGTAACTAACGACGTCAACATGAACTTTTCTTTTATAAAAATGACTAGCACGCGCGCAAAACTCGCGCATGCGCGGTTCTGCTTACCTACTTACGTACTCCGCGCTGTTGCCACACCGGCCCCCGGAGAATAGCCCTCTGCCGAGAGAGGCCCTGCGTGTGCGTTGCGCACCGCGACCCGCGCCCGACGACCGAGCCAGAGCCTCAGAGGCCTACCGACCGTCAGATGGTACGAACACGTATATCCTCTGCGCTTCTACGTCACATGTATCTCGTTTCTTTTTTGTACCCGCTTGTCGCTTTAAAGTGGTATATTGAATGTGCAGCCCGAACTTTATTTGTGACATCCACCCCAAAGCAACTATTGCGCTTACATTTTGTTATTTCGTAGAATAAGTGGGCGGAGCGTCGTACAGGTCGATGCACTCGCGCACCTGTGTGCGTGAGTGGCATGATGCGCTTGACAATTCGCAACGGGTAATTCTGTTTTAAGATGTTTGCTTAGAGGGTTATTCTGAATAACAGCTAAACTTAAAAAATTAAAATAAAATGTACTATTGATAATTGACCAAGTTCCGTATTTTTATATGATTATTTGTAACTTTTATTACAACCTCCCGAAATGTTTTGCAGCTTCAAAACTGCACCTTGTATAGTAACTGTAAAATAATTTCGATTTGTTTTTCTAAATGTAAATGAATATAAAATACTTACATATAATATTTGCATGCCGTAAGGTAGAATATGTTTGGGACACTATTTATTTACCTACCACATTTATATTTTGTATATACCCATATTTGCAAAAAAACGATTTGATTTGATTTTAATTTGAATATCCAGGGTCTAATATTTTCTTCTTTCTATTTTAATTGGTTTTGAAATTACTTCTATGAATTTATTTACAGCCGCATTTAATTTTAAGTCGTCCATTTGGTATATGTCTGTGAAATCCATGTTTTCTTCGTCCTGCTTTATAGCTTCGTGGTTTAGGCTACTTGTTACATACATTCTGCGGGATAGGTTAGCGTGTGTTATGGATAGAAGTAAAGGTTTATGGTCCGTGACATGACCTATGAAATATTGATAGTCTTGAAATGTGGAGAACATTACTAAGATGGTCAATGATCGTTATAATGTACTAAAAAGTGTTTATTTATTTAGCTTCTCTACAGAAACACAAGACAATGTAAAACGCTGATTGTAAAAGTTAATGAAAAAAAATTTCAGCAATCGTCCTCTGTCAACCTGAACCAACCCTATTTGCTGGGGACAACTGTAACAATTAATGATCTAAGAGCCTGTCGGAAACTTGAAATAAAACTGGGTCATGGGGAAACCGATTGGTATGGCAGGCGTTCTGTCTGCAGTCTGAGTGACGGCAATGTTGATTTCGATGGGACTTATGTGGGTTCGCGATTTCCAGAGAATAAATCTGTCGTGGTACAGTATTTTATAAAATAATAATTAAAATTTAATTTATTATATAAATACACATTTTGTATTTAAGATGTAATTTGCAAAACCAACCATCCGATTTTCAAAATTCATACGACAGTTTTAATACTGTAAATGTAACAAAATAAGTACCATTAATAAAATCATGTAGTGGACTTTAATAATAATATTATTATTCTGTATCTCAGTTTTATACTCGCACTTTCAATCGTTCTGAAGATAAATTGGCTGATTGAAAGTTCGGACGGGTAATTTCCAAATCTAAGGATAGAGGTTCAATGCATTTAAAGGCCCGTTAAGAATTTTAATGTTAAGATAGGATACCAACGTTGGACAACAAACAGCTGTGCTATGAAAAAAATAAGCCATTACTACCACCTAATGCCCTTTATATGAGTAATACGATTTAGGTACGAGTCATCATTTATTTATAAAGTGTTTATTGTAATTTCAGCCGGGTTACAAAAAGATTGACACACTCTTCTACGATAAAAATTACATGAAGACCATAAAACCAAATGGAATCTGCCAGGTAATTACCGCCGCGCCGCCTCTGGTTGCGGGCAATTGCTTTAGTTCATAATGTAACAAGGGAAATATTCAAACACGCGTAGGCAAGTCGCAGGCTCGCAACCCATTTGCATTGTAAGGTCTTTTTATCCTTATATATTGTTTTTTTAGTTTCATTTTCTAACACATTACAATAAATAACATGTTTCTTTAGTAAAATACCACAAAAACCAACAAGAGATTAATCGGTAAATCATTTTCACCACGTCCGCGTTCTGTAAACATTAGTGTAACGAAGTACTTCATAAGTAAATAAGTCAACTTTTTTCTTAATTTTTATACAGAATATTATAATATTCCTCGCACAGTACACAACCGCATTTTGTCGAAAACACTTAAAGATTGCAATGTTTGAATAATTTGTTGTCATCATCTTTAAATTGAGGTTTGATTTTTTTTGGTATAATTGTTTTTAATAATGTCTTCCACATAAGTTTTGTATGTGCGCCCCTTACTACTAAGGCCATAACTTATCACAGAATCAGCCAGTGCTAGGTACAGTGGCGACCATATCTGGATAAGCAATCTCACACAGCAATAGTTTCACGTTAAGTTTGACTTACTACCTTCTATTTTCAAACAAATACACACACACATTAACTTTGCCGTCTACAAGTGATTGTAGTTCATAATTTCAATGATATAACGTGTGTCAATTATGACCTAGCGGTTAAGCGCATACATGGTATATGCCGTGTGGTATCCGGCTTAGAATTGACCACCCCCTCTCCTCGCGTGGGTGGCGTAAGAGGCGACTAAGGGAAAAAATCCAGAAGATGGGCAGCAGCGTCATCTGTAACTTAACCATCAATACTGCGATCCCCAAGCCGCTTGCCAAGCGTGGGGATTATGGCAACCCCCCCCCCCCCATCCAAATGACAGACAGAACGGCGCGAGGGCTCCCAGTAGCCGGCAGCTCCCCATCCCTGGCTATGGTAGCAAGGTAACGGAGGAGCAGGGGGTGCTAAGAATCCCCGGCGGATTTCTCGCAAAACACAACGTCCGCACGCTCCGGACTGACGAGAATATTGTCGAGCTGGAGGAAAAATTAAGCAGGTTACGTTGGGACATCATGGGATTATCTGAAATCCGACGAGAGGGGCAGGATACGATAATCCTTGATTCCGGAAACATGCTCTTCATCCGGGAAGGAGACTGAAAGTCCCAGGATGGTGTCGGGTTTCTCGTCCGTAAGTCTCTCATTTACAACGTGGTAAAAGTCGATAGTGTGCCAAGCAGGAAAATGCTACCTGATACTCAGAATTACCGACCGGTTCGTTGAAGGTCATCCAGGTATATAAGGTGACCTTTACACACCCTGACGATGAAGTAAGGGCTATGAATAAGGAGATCTCTGAAGCCATACATACCTCCGAATCCTACTTCACCGTTATTATGGGAGACTTCAACGCTAAGGTGGGCACTCAGAATGGCGAAGAGTTGAGAGTAGGGTCGTTCGGATATGGGCAGCGGAACCAAAGGGTCCAGCGGCTGGTCGCCGTTATGGAGAAGAAGGAACTCTATTTTATGTTCTTAATGTGACAGCAGCAGTCAAAGTCAATTTTAGTTTACGCTCCGTATTTTAATTAGTTAAAAATTATATTTACAGTGTCTATCTCTCTGAAACCATGAACTACAAAAAGATATAAATGTAAATACCGAGTGAAAATGTTTTCCGAAACACTAGTGTGAAAAACAATATTATCAACGATAATTTGTGTATGCATACATACATTTCTCTCTTTTTGACACTTACACTGACGGACAAAACCAACGAATGAAGAAAATACTATGAAATTATGTTATATTAATTAATAGGATACGAACTTATAAACCAGTTCGTCACCATGAAGATCCCGATGGCGGTCATAAAGTTCGCTACGTAAATGAGTTGCTGTGACGACTGCTTTGGTGATAGTAGGAAAATGTTTTATGATGACCACAAACGTATTATTGACTATTCATCATACTATTGGAGATTATAGGCTTACTGGCTTATAAAGATGCAAGCACCCTAGGCGTCGCTTGCTCTGTTGGACGTTTTCCAAGTGTTGTTAAATGTGTTTTTCTCTGTATATAGATATTTCTGTAATTTTTATATTATTTACTATATATTCCGGTTATACTCACGGGTGTATTCGGGAATGCCCGACTAGTTTCGGACTCGATCGGAGCCCTTATTCATGAGCTGGTTACGCGGCAGAGTCGCGAGCCGAACTGAAACTAGTCGGGCATTCCCGAATACACCCGTGAGTATAACCGGAATATATAGTAAATAATATGGATAACACTCACGAAAGTTATTATAGTAAAATTTTTATATTTTTTATACAATATATTAATTTTAGTTTGATTAGTTAAATTTAATGAGTTTTAATACTGGTGATGATTCGGAAAGTGCGAGGTGCACTTTGGGAAAGTTCACAAATCCCAAAATGCACCCTCCAATCCTGATAGTACACCTATAACATCAACCCCTTCTAGTATTCCGTTTTGGCAAAGATTATTTAAAATTGAAAAATTCTACGCCCGTTTTAAAGAGAGTTCCTCGAGGTGCAAGACCATCAGTTGCATTACATTTGGCACGGTGTGTACGTCTTGCATCTCAAGAGAACTCCGTAAGTACTTGGCAACAATTACTCACCTTCCCTTATAGAATTCTACACGTACAAAAGAACTCGGCTAACAAAAAAACTCTTACTACTCGATTACTGTCCTTTGAACTATGGCGGAAATTTGCCAAAGAACTAGAGTCACCGACATAGCTCGAAGAATATGCAAGTTGAAGTGGCAATGGGCAGGCCATATCGCTCGTAAAAATCAATAATCGCTGGGGAAGAAAGGTTCTCGAGTGGCGGCCACGAACCGGAAGACGCAGCGTTGGCAGACCTCCCACCAGGTGGACCGACGATATTGTCAGAATTGCGGGCAACCGGTGGATGCAATTGGCAAGCTGTCGTTCATTGTGGTGTTCTAAGGGGGGGGCCTTTGTTAAACAGTGGACGTCTTACCGGTCTGTCGATGACTGACCACAAACTAGGTAGAAAGAGCTGGTGTCCCCCCTTCTACCACTTTAATAGTATATATCGTGTGTGCGTACCTATAACGATCAAGACTTTTTTGTCCGTCTCGTTATTTGCGCTACACTGTTAGCATTATTTTTGTGTGGGTGTGTCACGCACACATGACCATTCTACCGAAATTCGAACGTCAAAATTTTGTGAAATGGCTCTTAAGTACGGAACACGCAATTACCATATGTGCTGTTTGCAAAGCATCTTCATAAATGATGAAGATTGAAAACACGTCATAAATTCCACATTAATTTTTATTTTTAGTTTCTATTTTTAAGTTTTTTCCAAAAGTATTAATAGTTAGTGCCTAAAAAGTTCCTATGATTGTTATTAAAATGTTGTAGTATATAACTGTTGCATACGAAAAATAAATACTTTATCTAATAAAATATGTTTTTTATTATGAAACTTTTTACAAAATGTGAGCAAAATGCTCTATGCGCGAGTGCCCGCGTAGTTTTTAAGGGCGCGAGTACTCCCGGGTTAAACCAAGTTTTAATTATACCAAATATATAATTATATATTCCTCATGTATGCATAAGTATAAAAAATACTTTGTAATTTCGTTTTGATTTTTGTGTGTGTCGTAGAGTAAACTGCAGATGTGACCTAAAGTAAAATATCTATTTACTTAAATCGAAATTATTGAGACAGCTTATCTTATGTTATGAGATAGAAAAAAAAAAACAAAAGAAGATGGAGTAAATTAAAACAGTACGGTAATTGTGCGGTGAAGGACACCGAAAGAGATGAATATTAGAACAACGAAGAAATTTTATTTTTTTATTTAATTTAGCTGTAAAGGTACAACTAAGTTGGTAATCATAGATTCCAACAGATAATACCTGACGTCACCCTTAAGACGTAAATACTGAAAGGGAACTTGAAATTCGATGGATGCGAGCAGTGACACGGTGGCTCAGTTGGCAGAGCGGCGCCACGGTACGGCGACTGTCGCGGGGGTTCGAGTCCCGCTCGTGTCCATCATTTTTCAAGTTTCCCTTTATCAATTTAAAAAAAACGAAGAAATTTGGATTAGATAAAAGAAAACTAAAGTGATAAGATAGAGAGTTGGGGGAGAACAGAATGTAGAATAAAGTGGTTAACGCACGCATGTTATGACGCTGACGAATAAGCAACCACTAGGCACACAACCACCGGGGATAGTTGAACAGTGTAGTTTGCGCAAACTCCTAGAACTACCAGGTATGATTGCTTGGCACTTAGTCGGAATTGCCGCCTTGCCAAATCACTCGGACCAGTCCATTATAGCTTAAAGATCGCAGTTGGTTGCACTCATTGTCTCGTACACATCATCAACCCCAGAAGCAGAGTAAGGCTACAAGTTATCGGCATATGGAATACGCACACCGAAGTGGTTGGATTATAAGGTTAATAAAGATAGAAAACAGCTATGGGCGGAGAATACCGCTTTATGGAAGGCCATATTTTAGAAAAACGTTAACCTTTTCGTCGACCGCTGGAGCCTCTATCTTAGGATTCCAGTCGATTAGAAAAGAATCTGAACTCAGTTTTCTAACATTGATTCGCGCGAAGCTGTGCATGTACATTGTATAGTACCTCAGGCTTAGGTTTAGGAGGTTTGAGGATATACGATAAGGGTATAAGGTCGTGGTGAGAGAATCCGGCGGCGACGAGTCGGCCATGAGAGGAAACCAGGGAAGGATTGGAGGTATTAATGAAATCGAGCCAAGTGTGCTGACCTACATCGTTGTGGTGAGTGGCTTGAAGCGGTACGACGAGTAGGCTGGCAGAATCGACTATGTGCAGGAGTTTGGAGGATTGGGAGGTATGCGGAGTAAGGAGTTAGTGTTGAAATCTCCCATGATGATGTGGTGTGCATAATATGAACCTATCGATTATAATACAGTTTCGAATGCAGTGGAATCGTTACGGATGTAAATAGCGCCAGCCCTTCCCTTACCGACCTTATAATTATTGCAAATAAGGACGAGCAGGGGATGGGAACTAGATAAGATGTGAGGTTTGTGCAAAATTTCCGAAATCAGGATGACATGAACGTTATACTTTGCGCATTGAGGGGACAACATTTTTGGCAACATTTTTCGCGCAACTTATAACTCAGTGTATCTGCTACAGAACAGAAACTTACGTCATCAGATATATCTGATTGGATAGTTGCTGAATATTATTCAAATAAAATATAACAAAACCGGATGAAAATAATTCGTAGAAAATGAAAACGTTGTGGTCGTAGTATAAATATGGGTTTTTAATACGAATTTTCGTAATTCAAAATTTGAAAAAAGTGACACAGATCCTGCCTCTTAGGGCGCTCGGGCCCGACTGATCGTTCTACGTTTGTGCATTGTAATTTATTGTGATTTTGAGTGATATTGAAAATGGTATTATATCTAATTAAATAAAGGAATATTAAAAAACATTGTATTAATAGATTTCCCAGAGAGCATAGTTCATTATGGCATAATTTTAAAAGTAATAAATACCTTTATGTAAACCAAAAAGTCGCGATAAAATTACCATATAAAACCGTGAAAACCGGTTTAAGTTTTTAATTTTTTATCAATTAAAAGTGTTATTAATCGAAAATTTTCCACCGTATGTTACAATAAAAGTATATGTCCTATGCCTACTGTATTTTTTTTATTTAAATTTGTTGATGTAAATGGTAGAATTTGAAGCCCGAAAATGGCTCTGCGATGGATTTTCAGAAAACGTGTTGCGGGAGATAGCTCACCACACAGCAATCAAGTTATATTTTGAAAATCTAATTCCATTCGTAACAATGGAAAAGATTGGTCTACATTCTACATGTATTTAGAAATTCCTAAGTACTACCTAAGATGGTAAATTTTGCGTCCGAAATTTCAGAAAACTGTTAAAAAATGTGAAATGGCTCTTAAAAATTTCTTGCAGGTAACACACGTCTTTTTTGTTTTGCGATTTTTACGCCTAAGGCATAGAGCACAGATTCCATCGGATTGTTCAGTACCTGAAGTCCCTGGTTCCATTTCATTGAATCGTTTTATAATTTGCTGAAGAGGATATGAAATATTTTGCATTGTAGATCTTCGTTGGATATGTGTTTGTGATAAGGTCAGGGCTAATTGTTTCAGATATTGTCTGCGGGTAATAATTATGTTTGTATTTTCTTTGTATATAATTTGGCTGTTTATTCCGGCAATATTTAGGATGGAAAAAAATAATCAGAGCGGCCACCTGCACGACACCCGAGCCACAGAATACTCTTCTTTTAGTCGATCTACGACGTCCGCTCCTCCTTTAGTTTTATTGTAAAATGTGATCATTTCTGGCTTTGCGTTGTCGCCAGTCGTCGATCTTTGGATAAATAGTAGAGTCGATTCCCCGGTTCTATAGAAGATATCTCACCTTCATCTTCCGTTGATGACTGTTCTGTATCGGTGTTATGGCGGCTGTGTTCACTCTCAGCATCGCTTTCAATGTCATCGTTCCTGAAAGACTTTTCTTCAATGTTATCTAAATCATCTTCCTCCAACCACGCTTAAATTTGTTGTTCTTGGCTGTCCATCTGTGAAAATATTAAATAATACGTTTCTATTAGTCACTACATTAATTGTTTACCAAAATATACATAACAACGCTACAAAACCTAAAGAATTGGCGAAATTATTCAATTAAAATAAAAAACAATTGAAAAAAATATACTTACATTGACACTCGCGTGGTGAGCAAAATGCCACGCGCCGGCACCAAAGTCAACGAACCACCTCCCTGGAGCGACTGAGTCGCACTGACACGAGAACGCTGTCATGCGCGGGGAGAGGGGAGTGTAAAACTCAGCTACCGGGCGGCCTAAGCGTGTGCGCGAATTTTTGACAAAATTACGAATATTTTAAATTTACTGTGAGGGAAATGCTCATAGCGCGAGTGCGCGCTATTAATTTTTTTTCAATTTTATTTTTAAAAATAACGCTCGTGTACCCACCCGTCCGAAGCGTCCTCTGGACACTGACTGACATTGACGTATGCGCCCCGAGTATGGGCGGAACAGGCCTAGCGGGGGTGCTTCATGCGGGATGGTAGTGAAGATTTCGATTTTTCGAGGTTTTAGTAATGAGGCAATCATTTTTCAAGTCAAACTCAAGCTAATTTGTCTAGTAATATTTAGTGTCTTTAATTGAGTGCAAAAATTAAATGTAAAATCGCAGTAGTTTAGTCGTCAGACTAAAAGAATCATTACAAAAAGAGGTAACTTTTGAAGAGGGGAATTTTTTAGAGGGTTTTTTTTCTATCGAGTAAAGTTCGTCAGATCGTGTAACTGCCAGCGACTTTTACTAGACCATATCCTTAACTAGTACATATATTTTTTTCAGAACTTAAAACACTACTTTCAATGTCTCAGTTGCATTTAAAAAACTCAAAAATTGCGGCATTTGTGAGACTACCTAGCCTTAAATGCATATATTATGAACCAGCAATTAGGCTCATCCCCAGAGGTAAGTCAGGCGACATCTGAAGGAAAATCTACCGAGGAGTCAGTGTCTTTAACCAAGAAAATTTTCAGAAGAGTCAGACTACAAACGACTCATAATAGAGGTCAATCTACAAACCCAACGTCATCTACCATTATAATTATAGTAATTTCCGACCCACCATTAAAATTATTAACCGACACAAGAGCAAACCAATCATTTATTATACAGCCCTGAGTTGTTCAGAGATTTTACCCAAACTTACCATGGAACTACGACCCTTTGGAGGTAACAAATGTGCATGCAACTAGCCGTAACTATTACTCCATTAACTTACCTTTTTTCAGAAAAACAACGACGCCAATGATTTAACATTCTACATTGAAAGGTTTCACGATTAACCAACATAATATACAAAATAGATACATAAATAATATATAATTAACCGTATGCCAAATCAAAGGATCAAATGTCCAAATAAAATGATTAAATTACTTGACAAATTTTAGGAATTTTCCACGTAACTGTATTTGAAGGCCGTATCTAGCCAAAGTAGCCTTCAATGTGTACTACTATTTTTGTGATTTATAAAAGCTTAGAGTCTGGCGTATTTTTGAGATCTACTTAGACTACATAAAATGACCTGTTTAGATTTTTAAATGTAACACTTTATTATTGTACCTACATTCAATGCAAATAAAGATTATCTATCTATGTTTAATGTAATGATGAAAATCTAAGTCATATATTTTATCAAAGTTATGAAACTCATTATTGTATGCATAAATATATAACTTTTAGTAGCAAAAACAAAATCTGGTAGGTCATAGTTTAAAAAAAATTTTTTTTTTAAGTTGGTCATATTTTATCAAAGTTTTGAAACTGATTATTTGAACCAGCAGAGTAACACAGAGACATACATGTTGTGCGAAGAACCTCGGGTGCTGCTCCCCATTTGATAGAGATAAGGCGACGAAGTAGGCTGTTTCGAGTTCCGACCTTTTGTTACGTTTTATAACAATGTGGCTTAAATGTAAGCGTCTTATCTAACGTAACTCCCAGGTAAATACCTGGGGTTCGTGCAGTGTACGATCTTAGCTCCTCGTCATGTAATGTTTAGGCTCCGATTTGCTTCTTTATTGCGAAGATGAAACGCGCATGACTCTGTCTTGGATGGATTCGGTTGGAGGGCATTGTTGTCATAGTATTTTCCTTATAGGTCCATCCTATGGTGATGACAGTTTATCTTCAACGTCGGTGAATGTTGCCGATTGGGCCGCTAGGGCCAGATTATCTGTGTACAGTCGCGACCGTATCTGAATAAGCAATCTCACAAAGCAATAGTTTCACGTCATGTTTGATTTACGACCTTCCATTTTCAAATAAATACACACACACATCGACATTGTTGAAAATATTCTACAAAAAATATATTGCATTTGAATGATCTAGAAAGCAGCACGGTGTTGTGCCCGGTTAATGGTGTAGGGACACTGCTGACGCATTAGTTTTGTTTACAAGTGCACGATTATAGTCTCCCCGCAGCCTTGTAGTTAGGTATTTGTATAAATATAAAGTAATCATGTCATGTCAACCAGTAACTACAGTCATTTTATTTCATCGACAACTCAACGTAATACCCGTAACCTGGTAATTGGCTCCCTCCTTTTGACAATAGGACCTATGACGTATGACTTGAACTTTGGCGGCATTATAAATATTTGTTTTAGAATGACCAAGGCGGACCCCTCGTATCTTGGATGGGTGGCGTTGAATATCTTATTGGTATTGCTTCGACATATTTCGTCAAGAAAGAAAACATGCAGTGTGTGGGACCATTTAAATATACAAGTATCTACTTAACTGGTAGATATCTCAATTGCTCCTTGTCATCCATAGTATTAAGGTGAGTATAATCTTCTTAACGATTTAAATAAATTAAATTTAGGTGTGTATAACGTCAGAATAACTTTTCACTAAATGTATAATTATAAAAGTAATATATCTGACTATTATTAACTGGACTGTACTGGACTGTATATTAACAAAACTTCAATCTTCCTGTTTCTTGATTTATTTGTAGAGAATATTACCCGGAGTGGCTTGCTGTTGTTGACAGCTAAGTGACAACTGACTCTGTGTAGCTTTTGTTTTCGATTGTGCCAACAACTCTGGGGGTCTTATTGGGCACAACCGAACAAAGGCGAGACTGCTTGAGCCCCCAGCCAGGACTCTGTGCTTGGAGACTCGTCTCTGCGCATCTGAAGGGGGCGCGAGGAGGCACTGCAGGCCCTATCAGGGCCTCTGGTCCACGCAGTGCGCAACGGTGCACCGGCCACTGTTGGCACGTTAGCAGTGCAGTGCCACCTGGCGCTCGAAATTTAGTGGTACTAAATGTCACCCTGGTGTGAGAGTGGTTAGTTTACAAGTGGCGCTGCGAGCAGTGGCAGTGCGTTGTGTATCAAATGGCGCTTGTGCACTATGATTGAATGTGCAGCGCTCGCTGCATCTATATTAACTTAGACACAGTTTGCACAGTGGTGTATGTACTGTTGTGGAATACTTTTGAATGTTATGTTTATTCGAGTTTACTATCCCGCCGCCGCCGCGCCGCGGCTAAAAAATAAAACATCTAAGTCAATGCAATCAAAAGATACGAGTAACTGTGGATTGTTTTTACAATTTTCGCTCTCAAAGCGTATAGGGTACTTCCCGTTGACCTAGAATCATAAAATTTGGCAAGAAGGATTGCCTTACAGCACAAGTATAGGAATAAATTTGACAACCTGATTGGCGCACCTTTAGCGCAGCAGTCCAATTTGGACTGTTGCGCTAAAGGTGTATATCCGTCCCCTGCGTCTCAGCGAAGCCGCGCGCGGTCAGCCGCGTGCGTCTGACGCATGCGGCTTAGGCACTACGCACACTTACTCAGCTCCATTCGCGTTTCACTGAACTTAGAGAAATAAAAATATTAAAAGGAGGATGGTGGCTGTCAAGCTGTAGTAAACAGTCTGTGGCTCTAGAAACATTGCAATCATCGCTACTAATAACCAAGTCCAATATTCTTCTACTACTATTCCGTATTATATTAAATTGATGAGCGTTGAGGAACGACAAAAACGCACTCATGTGATTATAGCTGGAAGAGTTGCTACTGCAAGTATAAGCAGATAATGAAGTATTTTTTTTTTATTTGTTTCATAAAAAGGTGCATAGTAAACTTATGAAATTGACTGTGAGATCAGTATTATGAATAAACTTAAACATATTTTAATATTTTAACATTTTAACTCACTACCACAATATTAGTTTAACAAGAAGCACTCTGGCTTCTTATTAAACCAGCACTATGGCAGTGAGTCTATTAAGTGATTTTTTAGTTTATATTTAAATTTATGTTTTTTGTGTTCATCCCTGATGTCCGCGGGTAAACTGTTGAGTATGTATGGAATACGTTTCCTTAGAGTCCTGTCTCCATACACGTTAGTGACTCTAGGGACAACAAATTTACCCGAGGTCATCGCCCTCGTATTGTAGTTGTTGTTACATTTGCAAGTGATATATGCTCTCGATTACTATGGTTGTTTGTAGCAAAAAGGTAAATGTGTTTTAGTCTAACTGGCAGTAATTTACAAATTTTAAATAGTTTATAGTAGTCGTCTTTGTATTTATATCTCACTTTTTTATCTACAATCAATTTAATGAATCTCATTTGAATATTTTCTAGTTTGTCTATATATGATTTAAATGTAAGTCCATAGCAATCAAGAGCATAATCCACGATGGGTGCTACTAACGCGCTATATAGAACTTTAAGCGTACCCCTGGGGATACGGTAACTAAGGTGGCAAAATTTACCCAGAATGACTCTAAGCTTATTACATATAAGATCAATATGTTCAACCCAAGAGAAGTGTTCATCTACTTTCATGCCTAAGTAGGTTACGCACTTCTCCCTTTTTATCTGTTTGCAGCTACAGTTAACGAGGTTATTGTGTAAACATTGAAAAGAATGAGTAATTATTGGACGGGGTGGTTCTTTTAAGGGTAAGTAGGGAGAATGTATTATTAATATTTTTGTTTTGTGCGCATTCAAAACAATGCCGTTATCGTGGGACCGCCTAACGACGGCGTCCACATCTTCTTGGACAGCGCGGCACGTGTCGTCCAAGTCAGTGCCGGCGCGCAGCGCGCACAAGTCGTCCGCGAACATATGTGCTGAGCAATGCTGTAACACCCCACACAGGCTATTTACATGCATTAAGTAGCAGACCGGACCACACCCTAACCCCTGCGGCACCCCGCACCTAACTGCTTTTTCGACACTAAATGTGTCCCCAATCTTTACCCGATAAGAACGTGAATTGAGGTAGCTTCGGAACCATCCATTCAGAGGCTGCCCAACTCCACACTCCTCTATCGCATTCAATAATGTTTTGGTTTCTAATGTATCAAAAGCTTTTTTACAATCAAAAAATATAGCGACAACAAATTTTTTATCATTTAAGTAGGTATTAATTTCATCTGTAAATTTAGACAATAGTGTGTTAGTACTTTTTCCTTTTTTCTATTCTATGTAATTAAACAGACAACTGCTAACTTCATTAGAACCCCTTTTCGCCACTGTCTCATCTAGCTCAAGCCATTCTCAATGCCTTCATCAAGAAAATCGGGAGCGTTAATGTTAGGTAATTCTTGCTGTTCTCTAGCCATTTGTTCTGAAATATACCGATAACCGGTTAATAATAATACTAACAAAAAAACAGACCAGATTAGGCACTGTTAGGTCTAGCAACAGAAGACCTGCTTAAAGGTAGTAAACATTTAAGCCCTATCTGCATGTACATACATGCCTAGGACCGCATGTAGTGGTCACATTACTGTTGTTGTTATAATAATGATATATCAGTGGGTAGTAACATCTCCTCTGAGAAGCACGCAAACCCCGCAGAAAAAACAAGAACCGACATTATGATACTCTATGTGGGTATATTTACGCTAGTAGCGTACCTGCGTAATAGTTAAGAAACAGTCCTAGTATACTGTTCGCAAAACCATTTAAACGGGTAGTAACATCTCCTATGAGAAGCACGCAAACCCAGCAGAAGGCATGAATCGACAATATGATATCCTATGTGGGTATACTCACACTAGCATATCTGCGCATTAGTTAAGAAACAGTCCTAGTATACTGTTCGCAAAGCTAATTGAACGGGTAGTAACATCTCCTATGAGAAGCACGCAAACCCAGCAGAATTGTTGCACATGATTAACTATGTATGTGTTCTTCACTGACCTGGGGAACGATTGTCCGACGATTCCGATGCACTGCTGGACGATCTGGTACGGCGCCGACGTCGTCGCAAACGTTTTTCTAACTTTTTAATCTTCTTAAACAACACTTCATATTTATCTTCATTTTTACGTTTAGGCATGCTATTATATAACCGTAATAGAACCGATATTAAGTAATTATGGAGACACGATATGCGTTCGTGACGAGCACTAAAAAGCGAATGACACGAGTAAGTAAACTGTCCACCAAGTAACAGTGGTAAGGTATTTTTAACCTTTTTATTTTTTTTCTACCCTCAAATAAAGTGCGTGAATGACGACTCACTAGGCGGTACTACAAGTATTATTTGCTAATCCCGAGGACGAAGCCTGAGTATAATGCGCGTTGTAATGAAGGAACGCGACGCACGGAGCCGGGAGCGCCAGAGCGGGATAGAGATCATCGCGTTATGTGTTCGTGAGACGTTTATTTAGGTATGCCGCGCGGCAAAAACTTTATTCGAACGTAATAACTTTTAAAATATTGAATAAAAATTATAAAAAAATATATCATTGGATAGCTTACGTCATTATGATAACGAATTTACCATAATATCATTTTTGTTACATGTGATGATAAAACAATATTTATATAATATGCCGTCCGCGTGGACATTCGGGAACAGTAATATTATTCTAATTTTGTTTTCTCACCTGAACTAAGCGACATAATATAATTATGTATGTCGTAACATTGACTCTGGGATTTTTTTAACACTATATCAAAAATTGGACGGTGATAATGCAAGTTATAGAAATATTATTATTAAAATCTGACCTGTTCCTGTCCTGGCCCTGAGATTAGCGCGTTCAAGTACACAAACAGACTCTTCTGCTTTATAATATTAGTATAACTATAGATGTAAAGGGTAATTTTGAATTAATTAAATACTTGTGATGAATAAAGTATTTATTTGGATAAGGATATAATATATCATGGTTATAAAAACACCTTTGCAAATAATACATTACTTTTGAACAAATTTGGTTAGCATAAAAAAGGATATAGTGAGCCAACCTTGAAAGATAGACTTATGCTGCTAATTTCGACAAATTTTTGTTGTGACATATTCAGTGACTCTTGTGGAAACTAAATATATATGGTTATTGACAATTAAGCACTGTTTAATACCAGTAGTTGCTAAAATACCTATTAAAACTTAAACGTCTGTCAGTGTTCAAAGTGACCTTGTGACTCTGAGAACAAAGGACCTTAATAGTCACAAGCAAATTGCAAGTCATTCCTGCAAAGAATCTCTAAATACTGGTAACAAAAATTGTCCGTGAAAAAGAAGGGACAAGGTCTTTTGCAATTCGGACCCCGCAAGACATCGCAAAAATCAAACCTGGCTACGCAGCACCAATTAATAATCAAAGAGCTGTATCCATCGAAAAATAGCTCTACAATCAACAATCACACACAGAATCGATCTCCAGAACTTTTGGTTTTTTTTCGTGGTTTGGACTTTTATAAATTTAGTTTAACGCTGCATACACAAACTTGTAACTCGCTTGTTATGGTTAATTCATTTCTTTTTAACTTTCATGCTTTGTTCTTTGTATTTGTTTTTCACATTCTCTTAACGATTTTTGTACAATAATTATCTACTAGTTACGTTAGTGACAGTTAATTTATTAATTATGATCATACTCTATATAATTCTAAGTTACTGTGACAGATAATTTAGTTATATATTATCAAAATTGCAGGGGATTCCGCACAAAAGTAAATATCCTGTAAATGAATATTCTAGCCAATTGTTATGACATAATAATTTTGACTGAGACCTGGCTAGCATCCGAGATATCAGATAACGAATTTATTGATGAGCGTTATATGATACATCGGTATGATCGTGAACGTATTGCCACCAGTACAAAACATGGTGGTGGCGTTCTTGTTGCTGTACTGAAGGGTCTGCATTCGGTTAGATTGGGTCCGCAATTTACAACTCATGCTAGCATTGACCACATCTTGGTACAGTTACCAAGCTCAAGACGAGGTAAGTGCCAAATGATTTCTGCAGTATATATACCACCAAAAATGCCAGAATTTTCTTATGTTAAATATTTTGAACTTTTACAATCAGTGTTTGGCGGCACAAACAATTATAATTTCTGTGTTAGGAGACTCTCATCTACTAGATATTACTACTGGATAGTTTGTACAGATAGTACTTCATTATCTGCTTATACTTGCAGTAGTAACTCTTCCAGCTATAATCACATGAGTGCGTTTTTGTCGTTCCTCAACGCACATCAATTTAATATAATACGGAATAGTAGTAGAAGAATATTGGACTTGGTTATTAGTAGCGATGATTGCAATGTTTCTAGAGCCACAGACTGTTTACTACAGCTTGACAGCCACCATCCTCCTTTTAATATTTTTATTTCTCTAAGCGTGCCATACGACTTGATGGCCCGCAAAATTATTAAAAAATATAAATATAACAAGGCAAATTATGATGTCATAAATAGAGATTTAAAAGAGATAAATTGGGAGGAAGTCTTAGTTTAGCACACCATTGACGATACTTTAAGCACGTTTTATAACACAGTTTTCTATACTATTAAAAGACACGTTCCAATGATTAACTGATCTTTAAACTATTCACTTTGGTTCTCAAACTTTCTTTTTTCTTTCTTTTTTATAAAAACGTCGCCCCACAGTAGGAACTTCTCCTGTGTCGTGGATACGTTTCACAAACATGAAATATCACATACACTAACACTCGGGACAAACATCTGTGGTTCGCACAAAGTTATGCCCCGTGCGGGAATCGAACTCGCAACCCTTAGCGCAGCAGTCCAATCGCTTAGCCACTGCGCTAATCAGGTTGTCAAACTCACTCATACATATGTATAAAAATAAAGCTAAAGCTTGGGTAAAATGGAAGATGTATAAGAACATTTCAGATTACGAGCATTTTTCCATTTATCGCTCTAGATTTCAGGTTGAGTGCAAAAACTGTTACAGAAAGTACATCACCTCTGTAGAAGATGGTATTAAGACTACTGTTAAGCATTTTTGGACGTTTATTTCTTACCGCAAATCATCTAAAGGCATCCCTTGTATCATGCGTTACAATAATCATTCAGAAAATAACCCTGGAGACATCTGTAATATGTTCTCAAGCTTTTTTAATTCGGTATATGAGCCATCCACCTCAACTGATAGTATTTCATTGCAGTGCGGTGATTACTACGAAACCTGTTATCTCATTAGTAGCATTCAGTTTACTGGCGATGAAATATTAATTGCGCTAAAATCATTAGATCCATCAAAAGGCCCGGGGCCAGATGGTCTACCAGTTGTGTTCATTAAATAGACCGGTGTGAATCTGTGTGTGCCATTACAAATTATTTTTAATTCCTAAATCTCACAAGGAGTCTTTCCCTAAGTATAGAAACTCGTTAATATAACCCCTGCTCAAAAGTCAGGACTTAAACACGATATCGAGAATTTTTCCAAAACTTTTTGAGAGACTTGTTTATAATAAAGTATATCCTCTACTACATGATAACATAATTCCACAACAACATAGATTTGTCAAAAAACGTTCAACTACCACTAATCTGATAACTTTTGTCGACTATTTATTCAACAGCATGGACTCTCGTATTCAAGTGGATGCTATATAGGTATACAGATTTCCAAAAAGCATTTGACAAAGTGGATCATCAATTACTCTGGAGTAAAATTGCCTTTAACGGCATACGCAGGGACCTACTGAGATGGTTCTCTTCCTACGTTTTTAACAGAACTCAGAGGGTTGTGATTAACGGTTTTAATTCTGTGGCCCTAAATGTTACTTCCGGTGTTCCTGAGGGCTACTGGGCCCTCTTTTGTTTGTTGTTTATTAATGATATAGGTTTTCTAAATTCTAAATTATTATTATACGCAGATGATTTAAAAAAATTTAGGCCGGTCATTAATTCACGTGACTGTATCCTTTTGCAGGAAGACTTGAATAGATTCTCTGCATATTGTATAAAAAATAAACTCAAACAGAGCGTATCCAAATGCCATTGTATTAGATTTACTAAAAATAAAAACGTAATAAAACATAATATTCATTAAGTAATACGGATCTGGCAAGAGAAATTGTGGTTCGTGATCTTGGTGTTTTATTAGATGACAAACTCCATCTTGATGCTCATGTTACTAAAATTGTGAATAATGCTTTCAGAATGTATGGTTTTGTGATGAGATCGGCTCAGGAATTTAAACGCCCTGGTACTTATTTATATCTTTATAAAACTTTGGTCAGGTCTTAGTTGGAGTACGCGGTCCCGGTGTGGAATCCTTTCTATGAGAAGTATTCTAATATGATAGAAAAAGTACAACGCAAATTTTTAAAGGCCATGAATTTTCATTGCTTTCCTACGTATGCATCTTACAGCGACTTACTGAATGAAAATAAACTCCTAAACCTTAAGTCAAGACGTATATTGTTAGAATCGATATTCCTGTTTGACTTATGTAACAATTTATATGATTGTACTCGTATAGATATAAGCAGTACAATAAGATATTTAGTGCCCAGATCAACTATATGTCAGGGAGTGCGCGCGCGACAGCTGTTTGCTGTTACCTCTTGTCGATCAAACGCAGGTTCACGAGCACCCCTACGGCGTCTTACTGCACTTTTCAACAAGATCTTCCAGAATATGGAGTTCTTTGCAGTTTCGGCTTGAAAATTTAAAACTTATTGCTCTTAAAATATCATCGGAATTAAGTGCACAGCAATTATAAAATCATATCCTCCATTTTAAATGTTGTATTTTATTACATTCTTTCTCTTTTTGTCATTTTTCTTTTTATATTCAATCATAATTTAGTCATATTTTAGTTAACTTACTTCATGTCGTACGCCGTACATGTTTGTTTAACTTTTTATATTATGTGGAAAATTGTGTTGGTTATACATTTATATTACCATTTTAGTTTAAAGTTTTACCATAACATTGTAATGTGTAATCGTTTATTTTCCCAAATAAAATATGCTGTCGTGGACTTTTTTTTAGAACTTTTAAGGAGGAACAATTCTGTAATACAAGAATCTTTAACCGTTTACGCAGCGCTCACGGGAGAAGCTCTCAAATGGAAAAATACCCCTGACTTTGAAACATTCTTCATTGGTGGTCCGCTCCTCTTGACCGCAGAGTGATGATATAGCCTATATCCTTCCTCGATAAATGGGCTACCTAACAGTGAAATATTTTTTTAAATCGGTTTAGTAGTTCCTGAGATTAGCGCGTTCAAGTAAACAAACAAACTTTTCAGCTTTATAATATTAAAATAATAATATTATATGGCAACAATGCTCTACACGTTTACATATTTTTTTTTCATTCAAATATATTTCCAATTCCCTGAAATCCATTTGTTACACGTTTTATTCTGTTAATCAAGTATTCAGTCTCAGTTAATTTACAATTATATATATATTTCAAACAGTTTAACCGGTGAAAACTGTCGTTTTATACAATCATAAGATTTTAAAAGCAAATGTCACCGTATGTCAACTCATTGTCATGCAAAATAACACGGTCAAATTATGATGTTCACAAGAAGCAGAGCTAAGATCGCACGCCCAACATCTCCGGACTCGTTGCCGAGCTCCGCCTCGCAACTGTCGAACCAGCAAACGCTGCAATCTCCGGCATCTGCAGTTGCGTCGAGCTCCAGCGACGAGTATTTCTTTCCGCCGACGTCGCCAACACCTGCACATCGGCAGGGGAAAGGCCGGTCACCGACGAGTTTGGGACTCAGGGGTCAACTGGCCCCGAACCGGGTCCCCGCTACCGGTGATTATGTGCAGCGCATGAAATGGACTCAGAATATAAATAAGAACGTCATGCGCGCATATTATAGGTCAACAGAGGGGGGAACTAACCTTACAGCGTACCGGGAAAGGATGCTTGCTCTGTTTTAAGATCTTGAACCAACAATCGACGTTTCGGCACAACGACTTTCGGATCAGGTGCGCGTCATCCTGCGGAACCGCAGGTTGGGTGACGCTACGCTTGATAGGCTTCACTCAGAAATACACAGTAGTCCTGTCACTTGTAGGCCAGTACAAGTGGTGGTGCCGCCTCTTGGCCTACCGCAAGCACCTTGTGACAATAACACAAAAGCAGGTGACAGGGCTATTACTGTAAGTACACAATACAATGATATAATGAGGAGTACATTTAAAGATACGATTCGGGAATATAGAGCCTCTCCACCTGGACTTAGACCGCGTCTACCACGCTTGCCTATGCATAATAAAAATAAGGCAATGATAAGTGCTCTGAATTCGCTGCTTTTAACTTACTTTGAAGGCAGCGAAGATCTCTGTGATACACACTCGATTCTGTGTTGCGCGGCTGTTGCAGCATGTCGTGCAGCAAATGTGAATCGTTTTAATAACAGCAGAGCTACATGACCGAAATCTACCGTACCAGCCTGGCAGTGCAGGATTGAGCGTCGTATTGCGGAGGTCAGAGTACTTATAAGCAAACTTTTGACCTTTAATAAGACCAAGAGTGATGCGCTTTATGAGGCAAGCATTTTCAGGGATTGATATTAATCCCCGTGAATATGTAGCTCAACGCGCATCGACTTTTACAAACAAAAAGTTTATGTATGGGCAAGTCGTAAACGTAGGTGTAAGCGTCGGATGGATAGGTTCACCCAGAATCGTATCTTCAACCAGGATCAAAGGTGGGTATACAGGAACTGGGAGCGATCAGCTCAAGGTGTGATTGATGGGCACCTGCCCGATGATGATGCTACAAATGCTTTTTGGAGTAGCATCTAGTCGGTGCCTGTCAACCACACTAAAGGCAGTTGGACGCTTGACGTCAATCAGTCATGTGCATTCATACCAGAAATGGGGGCAATCACAATAAGCCCCCAGGTTGTGGCCAGTGCAGTCCTTCCAATGTCAAATTGGAAATTACCTGGACCTGACGGACTGCACAATTTTTGGATTAAATGGCTACGTAGTTCAAATGATTGCTTGGCGTCTGAATTCCAAGCAGCCCTAGAAGCAGGGTCGATACCGCAATTCTTAACGACAGGATCTACCTACCTGCTCCACAAAACAGGTAGTACCACGGACCCAGAAAACTTTAGACCTATTACTTGTTTACCCATTATCTATAAAATCCTTACATCCATTTTGAGGGCAAAGACATTGATGATAATACATTGATGTCTGCTTCGCAAAATGGATGTAAGGTCGGGTCCCGTGGTACGAAGAAGCTACTCCTCATAGATATGACCATTTGCCAACAGGTACGTCGTTCAAAAAATGATCTATCGACATGTTGGATAGATTATAAGAAGGCCTATGACTCCGTGCCGCACACATGGCTCATGAGGGTGCTGGAGTTACAAAATAGATGCAACTCCACGCATTTTCTTAAGAGGGATTATCCCAGGGAATTCAATTCTCGGATTCTATAAACCTTAGGTCAATCTCCGTAACGGAAGCCTACAAATACTTGGGTATGCCAGAGGCGTTGGGCATCAACGTGGTTGACATAAAAGGAAGGAAGAACGGAACGTTTCTTTGGCCGCCTGAATAAAGTACTAAAAAGTATTTTATCAGGTGGCAATAAGGCTCGCGCCTTTAATGGTTGGGTTATGCCAATCTTGATGTACTCCTTTGGTATACTCAAGTGCAAAACAAATTGGATGCCTTGGATAGGAGAGTCGGTGCACTGCTAACCGCAAATCGGATGCATCACCCACGTTCGTCGGTAATGAGGCTATACAACCCACGAAAATGTGGTCGTGGTTTTTTAAACGCCAAGACTCCATAATCGTGAGGTGTGTAGCCTCAGAGAATATTTTTACAAGCTGACGTGAGAATGCACCGAGAGGTAGTTGCAGTGGACAAAGGACTCACTCCGTTCTCCTAGGCTAAAGAGAATTGGTGCAAACCTGTGATATTGAGTGTTAACGACCGCAGGGATATATGGCAAAGCAAGGAGCTGCACGGCCGGTTCTACAAGGCTCTTTATGGGCCCAAAGTAGACCTCCTATCGTCCGTCTCCTGGTTACGCTTCGGTGATCTCTTTGGAGAAACCGAAAGGTTTGTTTTTGTAATTATGGACGAAGTAATCATGACGAATAATTACCGGAAATACATCATAAAAGATGGCACGGTTGACATATGTCCGGCTTGTCACCGTCCGGGTGAATCCTTGAGACATTTTATCTCTGGTTGTTCAAGTCTTGCTAACGGCGAATACTTGCATAGACATAACCAAGTGGCCAGGATTATCCACCAGAAACTTGCTTTGACATACAAACTTGTGGATTCCGAGATACCATACTACAGGTATGTCCCCGATCCAGTTCTTGAAAATGATCATACCACATTGTACTGGGGTCGATCTAACATCACTGACAGAACTATTGTTGCCAATGAGCCTGATATAGTGGTGATAGATCGATTAGAACGCCGTGCAATGATTGTTGACGTCACAATCCCGCATGACGAGAATCTCGTGAAAGCCGAAAAAGATAAACAAATTAAATATCTTGATTTGGCACACGAGGTTGTCGACATGTGGAAAGTGGATTCAGCAATCATTGTACTAATAGTCGTTTTGGCCAATGGCCTCATGGCCGAGAGTCTCGGCCAACACCTAAAGAGGCTCACATTAGGCTGTTTGGTCAAGGGCTTGATGCAGAAAGCAGTACTCGGCACGCATTGTAAAGAGGTTCCTCTCTCTGGAGGCCTAACCACCGGTGGCTTGGACCCTGTTCTCGCTGCTGGTTGGGCCCTATATTATATATTTTTAAATATTGTATTTTTTATATAAATATATTATTTTAAAATGTAATGTATAAGAAATATGTATAAATAAAGGAAATAATAAATAATATAAGTATAGAGAATTTAAAAATCGACAGAGCTATTGTTAAACTTATTTTGAAAATAGAACTCGACGGATATTGCTTTCTTTATTGGTTATTACTCTGAATTCGATGAGATGCTGAAATGGATTTGCGAAGTTAGCATCTCTTTTTTTCACATCGATTTTTTTATTCATTAATCGATGGAACTATAGTTAAAACTAATCAAAAACTGTATAACTATGCTGGATGCCACGTTTTCATAAGTTTAATTGTGAGATGCTAACATTTGAGATGCTCACTTCACACGTCCTTGCTGGTAGGAAAGAGAAACAATTTAGTTATTTATTTATTTTCATACTAATATCTACATAACTATGGTTTGCAGTCGAAGAAGTAATCTTGGTGGCTGCAAGTTTTCAACTGTTTTAGAACGCAATAATGATTCTATTAGGTGAGTCTGCTGTGATACATAATTATCTTGCATATTACCTTCAATGTCAAATCACTGTCTAACATGGTTTCACTCTTATGCGTTTTCTATAATAGTCAATCGAGTGGCAACTGAAGAGCCTTGTATAAAGCGTCAGCAACATCTGACCTGCCAGCCTTTCGTGCCTCGTAATATGGATTCCCTTCCTCGTGTATCCTACACCAAAATTGATTTATAGTATTGTCTATTACTACATTTAAAGGAGTAATATTATGACTCTTACATTTTAGTATTATTATTATTAGTTTAATATTATTAGATACACATAACGTGCGTGTATACGCATTTTACTTAAACTAGTAAACCTAAAACATAATATATTATAAATAAAGCAATTGCATAGTGAGAATATGACGAATATGAATGTCCCAAATAGACCCACCAAACTTAGGCCCTGGCAACGCATAACGCCTACACCCTCCAGATCGACGAAAATATTTTGGAGCTGAAGGAAGAATTGAGCAAATACCTTGATACATTATCAGATTATCTGAAATCCGACGATAATCCTTGATTCCGGCAACATGGCAACATGATTTTCTTTGGGAAGGAGACTAAAAGTCTCAGGGTAGTGTTGGGATTATCGGCTGTAAGTCCCTCATAGACAAAAAAAGTCGAAAGAATGTCGAACAGGGTGGCATACAGAATACTCAGAATCACTGTTCGGTACCTATTCGTTAGGTCATCCAGACATGATAATAGTTAATAAGTTGATAGAATGGTCGTTTGTGTATATTATATGATCAGCGAAAATAGAAGGGCCAGCGTTCATGGAAAAGGAAAAACTCTATTTGATGCATTCCAGAAGTGACCATACAGGAAGTGGACGTGGATAGGTCCCAATGGTCCAAACAAAATCGAAATCAACTTCAGCATGACCACCAAGAAGCGTATACTCAGTGATCTTTCTATGATCGGGAAGGTGAAAACCAGTCAGATCACACTGAATATCAATGTTAAGCTTGAATGGTTACGTCTGATGAAGTTTACGCTCCGTCTCAGTCAGGCCTAAATTTAGACCCTCAATAGCTTTCAATTGATCTGCGTAATCGTTTCCAGTGCTTATCCGAATGAGAAACAGCGAAGGAGATAAACAAGAGGTTAGTCAAAGCTGTCCAAGCGATGGGGTGCCTGTTCCATAGAACCCGACGCCGAGAAAAGCCTTGTAGCGGCAATTTGTCCGATGCGGCTCGCTATGTTGCCGGTCCGTGCGAGCTTCGGCGATTTCAAGGGTCAACTTTTCAATTTGTTTCGCTAAAGTATTGACTTTTGATGATTTTGATTTTCGTAGCTTGTGCTTGGTGTTGGCAGGGTGGAGGTGGAGACTGGGGAGATTATTGCTGGCTCAGAATGTTCCATTTTGTCTGCCATTGCAGCTAAGACTTCGTGCATGGCTTCAGTGTTCATAGATAAAACGGCGCGAATTTGTGTTGGTAGTTGATTCGGCCAAATAACTTTAAGCGCCTCGTCTCTCTCGTCTTGAGTTTCCCGCTCATATCTCGCATTTTTCGTAGTACTTGGGTAGGTTTTTAATCGCCGAGTTCGAGGTTGCCGAGTAATTTGTGAAGCTGACGATGGTCTGACTCTTGGAATAGATATCAGTCTGGTCTTGAGCGCGTTGTACTTACTAGTAGTAGCCGTAGGTTAATCGAAAATGATATGATTTGCTTATGACAAGGTTGAGTTTTTGATTTTCTTCAATCTTGCTGGCAGCTTCAAACTGTGCAAACAAGCGGGGGTTCTTGCACCAGAAGGGTGAAAGACGTGCAGGCAGGGTATGGTGCAACGTCGGTCTTCAAAATTGTTACAGCCTGAGCGCCACAGAAGTCGTCGTCCTGGGTCATGTTGGTCTTAAACTCTTTATCACATCGTCTTCAATCTTGATCACGCCAGGGTCACCAATTTAGAGATATTTAGCGTCTTCTTTAGTTTGTCGAAGAAATTAAGAAATTAAACGTCACACTGACGAGGGTAAAAAATTTATATGTATTAAATTGATAAAGGGAAACTTGAAAAATGATGGACACGAGCGGGACTCGAGCCCGCGACAGTCGCCGTACCGGGTGGAGGGTGATTTGTAGCTGTAAAGGTACAACACTGACTTGGTAATCGTAGATTCCAACAGATAATACCTGACGACCCCCTTAAGACGTAAATACTAAAAAGGGAACTTGAAATTCGATGAATGCGAGCGGTGACACGGTGGCTCAGTTGGCAGAGCGGCGCCACGGTACGGTGACTGTCGCGGGTTCGAGCCCCGCTCCTGTCCATCATTTTTCAAGTTTCCCTTTATCAATTTAAAATTTAAACCTGGCATGACAACATGCATAAATAATACAAAAAGTCATATAATATACTGTATTAAATAAAAATAACCCATTTATATACAAAATTATTTTAAAACGTGTAAAATACAAAGTATGGTAAACAACTGTTCATGTCCCACGAACATCTCCCATAGGGAATAAAACAGCTACGTGCCAAAGTATTTTTTTTCCGACCCCATACTTTAACATAATAACACTTAAACCATTAAACTAGTAATTATGGCTGGAGCACTGAATACAGCTAATCAGAAGACCGAAATGAGATAAGATTGCAATCTTAAGTTAATATATTAGAATATGGCCAGCCAAATAGGCGAATTTCCAACTCCAAGCAACGCAATCTGCGTTCTTATAATACTGTCTGTATTAAGGATGCTATTAAGCGAAACCAGGGCTCCAAAGTATTCGTAAGGAATTTGGGAAAAGGCAAATGACGAAGCTAAAGATCCACATCGCATTGGCATCTCATCGAAACTGGAGATATCGAGAGAACTTGGGACACGGGAACCCGTTCTCAGTGTAGCTTATCACATCAGAGCTTAGCTGATCCGACACTACTCTGACGACATCAGCCTGTATGAGATTAGAGTGACTCTGAAACAGCTTCGAAACAACAAGGCGCCGGGTGATGACGGAGCTTCTGAGACCGGGTGGATACTCACATAATCGAGGGTCCTACGCTGAAATCATGGAACAGGAGTGTGGTGGTGCAGAAGAAGTGTAAAAGAATTATAGACCTATCTCGCTCTTGAGTCTTAAAAGAATTATAGACATATCTCGCTCGTACAAGCTGTTTTCGAGGGTCATTACGAACCGTCTCGAACGCAGGCTTGATGACCTTCAGCCTCCCGAACAAGCCGCGTTTCAAAAAGGCTTTAGCAACATAGACCAAACGCTTTGCCAGATTATGAAAAAGACCGTGGAGTATAATAGAGTCAAAAGTTTGTGGACTATATTGAAATAGCCTTTAATTCAATCGAAACAGGTTGTTTTGCATTTTCTCTAGCAATGTCATATCGGCTGTAGATAATATATCGAAGTGCTTAAGTGTTTGTATAGTAACGCCGCCATGTTGATCCAGCTACAGGACGAGAGCACGAAAGCATTCCAACTGCAGCGTGGTAAGAGACAGAGAGGCGTAATTTCTACGAGACTGTTCACATATGCGTTGAACGACATTATCAAGCTCTTGGACTGGAACGGGTTCGGCATCGACACCAATGGCGAATGCATCACTTCCCTTTGTTTTGCCAGTCATAAAGTTATCATGGTGGATTCGCTGGAGGAGGTCAATACTGAGGTTATTGAGCATGTAGCTTAGTGACTTCAGTATCGTTTTCCATAGGAATATAGGTGTATGGTAATGTGATAAGATCAACAAGAGGAAAATTATGTCTGATGTCCATGTCGTACCAATACCGGCTGTCGTTGGGGAGAACGATACTATTGAGGTTGTCGACCACAACATTTACTTTGGAGAAATTGCCCTGTGGGGTTAATTATTATTGTTCAGTGAAGCAGGTACAATTTTGATAAAAAGGTTGCCCGAAGAGTTTAACTCGGATGGGTAGCGTTTAGGAAACTATGCGACAGTTTCTCGCGAGGTCACTAACGATTGGCTTTTGAAGAGGCTTGGAGTTACTCAACGAGCTATAAAGAGGTCAATGCTTGGAGTTTCTTTGCGTGGCATGATCTGGAATACGCAAATTCGCCAAAGACTGCAATGGGCAGGCCACCGAAGAACCGATAAGCGCTGGAAAAGAAAAGTTCTCGAGTGGCGACTACGAAAGCGAAGCCGTAGCGTTAGCAGCCTTACCACGGGGACCGACGATATCGTCAAAGTTACGGGCAACCGGTGGATAGAAATGGCAAGTTGGCGAAAATTAAATTTTGTTGTTAAATTTTTAACTTGTAAACATCATCTCTTATTACGATGATATCTCTAACTTATAGTCACCTTAGGTACTGCTGCTTCCCCAAGGAAGGCTCGTATAGGCACAAACGGTATGTTTACCTAAAGCGTTACTACCGTTCCTACACCCCCTATATCTTTCCGCAGCTTCGTCTCGCAGCATGGCTGTTTCGCTGAACGTGCCTCTTACTAAAACCTAAAAAGGGTTGTTTTCAGGCAGTATTACGGATTATATCTAATATTTATATATTTATTGTTTATTTTCAGTCAAACTCATGAACCTTATTCTACTAAAATATATCAAGATTGGAATCAAGAGTATTGGGTGCGGCCGTGAGGCACACAATTTTAGTTTTATTTCGTTTTACCTTATTTAATTAAAACTGTAGTGTGTAAGTTATCCTCGTTTGCTGTCAATTAAATGTATTTTCTTTCTTTTGTATCAGTATATTATAGTTTTTAAATGATATTGTATTTATCATTATAGATTGAAATTATATTAATTGGCACTATGATCCCTATAAGTTTCAAAATAAAAAATCTGGGAATACATATTGATAAAAATCTGTCGTGGACTCGCCAAGTAAATGGAATTAGTCGTAAACTATGCGCATCCGCCGGTGCTCTTAAACGGCTACAAAACTCTTTAACTGCGGCTACTAAAGTGGCTTTAGCGCAATCTCTAATCTCACCAATTCTTAAAAATAATTTTCATGATATTTTGATGCATAAAGTAGTATTTTTTTTATATTTCACACCTTTGACTTGTTATGTCATATCGGTTCTTAAAACACTAGTATTCGAAGTCTTAAAAAATGTAGCCATTCATGCCATGTTACCAGGAGACAATATTATTGTTTATTACTAATTCAAAATAATATTTCTGGCCGGACAGGGATCAGTGAGTACTGCTGTAGTTGTTTTGTTGGTTGACGCACAGTAGGATGTTGCGCTCTTGTAATGACGCCGGTCTGGCACCCGCACAATTTTTTCATGAAATTATTGTAAGAGAGGATGACGAAGAATAAATAAATTGATATAAAATAATAAATTTGTTTTATTGTTTAGTTTATTAATCTTGCATTGATCATATTTTGGTATTTTGACTAATTATAACTGCCTCGTTGGTCTGGTGGTCGCTAAGCGCGACTGCTGAGCACGAGATCCTGGGTTCGAATCCCGGGCCGTGCAAAGTGTTACTGGGTTTTTCCATTAGGTAATTCTCAGTGGCAGCCCGGAGTCTGGATTTATACCCGGTTGATGGCAATAGGCTCGCCCCCTATTACATTAGGACCTGAAAACATAACTGGCGAAATGTGGGTGTGGGCGTGATGTAATGTAATGTTATGTTTAATAATAACAATACATACATAATAATCTTAGTTTGACAATTAATAGACAATGGTGTCTGCTGTAGGTACAACCTGTATCACAGATCACCAGGCCTTACTCCGTGAGATATCTTTTTATACTAACGTAAGTAAGCGTTTTGGTTAGTTGGTATAAAAAGAAAAATCTTGTAACAAAATTAAAGGCAAAAGTGAAAAACAAATGAGAAATTCGACAAACATTATAAAAAAAAATTAAGAAATATATATATAACATATATAATTTTTGATAACAATATAAAAACCGCCTTCGAAAAACACGTAACTTAAAAGTGTTAAATAATATTTTACTCACTTCGCTTTACATACACCAAGTTAAAGTCGGTGCCAAATCCAACAACTAATTCAGACATAAACGAACCTACTTAAGAGATTGCTCTAATACTATTAACAAAGCGAAGGCATAGTATTTGGCACCTTCAACTTGGCGTAACTTAAGACCACTTGGAGAGTATACTCTATCGATTACAAAAAGACTTTCTTAAATCGGTCCAGGCGTCTTCGAGAAATCGGGGGACATACATAAAAAAAAGTAAAGATTCCGATGAAAAAAATGTGTATTTGTGTTTTAGAGTGTGTGCGTGTATGTGTCGTCTGTGTTAGTTTAAGGGTTTTAACAAAAAATCCGTTATCCGCTTAAGTCTGTAGCCTTAAACAAATCTTTTTTTGCAGGTTGATTTAGAAAGTGGGTATATAGGTGTTTGTTGACATTGTTATATAGATAAGGGCATTTTGAGATCGACTATCTTTATCTAGTTTTCTGGCATATAGCAGTAGATCTTTTAGGGTTCGATGATGAATTTGGATGGAAGAGGAATACCGAGTGCTACTTCATGATCATCATTAAAATAAAGAATTGTCGGACTGTAGCACCTTGTAACGCTGGTATAGATCGTACATAGGAAAACGTATGGGGAGAAACGAACTAACTGTTAGTATATCTCTTTGAGCTCTCTCTAGACTTATTAGGTATGTTTCAGCAGCCCCTCCCCAGGGAGTAAAACAGTAAGTGAATGTCGATTGGCATAATACAAAATAAACAGATTTCATTACCGCGATAACGGCAATATGTCGCAGGGATTTAAATATTTAAATAAACTTACGAACTCTAGGGACCATGGCATTAATGTGTTGTTGAAAAGGTAGTTGGCTATCAATAAGGACACCTAAATAATTAATTTAGTTAGTTTTTAGTCCGTTCATACTTTCAGATGGTAAGTTACAAGTGTGTGCCGTGATTCGAAAATTTTGTCGAGTTTGAGTTCGAAAGTTTAAAGGTCATAAACTTTGTTTTATCTATATTAAGTGTAAGGATGTTACAATTCAGCCATTTAAAAACTTTATTAAAGCTATTTTGGGCAAGATTATTAACTTCTACCCAGGTGTCAGCACGGAAAAGTAGTGTCATCGGCGAATGTAATTATTTTTCCACTAGTCAATTTATTATCACATAAATTAAATTATTTATATAAATTAAAAAGAACGTCGGTTCGAGGATACTGCCTTGGGGGACTCCATATTTAATTATCTATAAATAAATTTAATGGTACCCAAATATTTCAGTTTGTTGATCAGGATGGGGACAGAGACAGTCTTAAAGGCTTTTACCAGGTCGAGAAAGATGGCCAGAGATTTGTTCTTTTTGTCAAGATTAGAAGCAATAAATTCTGTTAGGTGATGAACAGCATCAGAAGTCGATCTTTGAGTTCGAAAACTGAATTGAGAAGACGAAAGAAGTTTATTAGATTCTAAAAATTTTATTAGTCTGTTGTTCATAAAGCGTTCCCATATTTTAGATAGTGTGGGCAGAAGTGAGATAGGACTATAATTGTTGAAACAGTGTCTGTCCCCATTTTTAAAGACTGGTACTATTTGTGATTTTTTAAAGTAGAACGGAACACTCCTGTGGAAACTGACAGATTACATATCAAAGTTAGTGGTTGAAGTAAGATATCAATAAGCTAAATTAATAAAGGAATCCTGAAAAATGATGGACACGAGCGGGACTCGAACCCGCGACTTTCGCCGTACCGTGGCGCCGCTCTGCCAACTGAGCCACCGTGTCACTGCTCGCATCCATCAAATTTTAAGTTCCCTTTTAGTATTGTGATTGTGGTCTCTCTTACATAGGCCAAACAAAAAGAAACATAGGGACCCGCGTAAAAGAACATATCGCTGATATACGCTGGACCAAGCCAATCATTACATCAGATTTGATAAACCATAAATCCTTGCCAAAGAAAATCCATTCCTTCCTAGGATGATACGCGAGGCTATTGAAATTAAAAAACACCCTAATTTCAATAGAGAAGATGGCTGGGACATACCACCTGCTTGGAATCCTATCATAGAATCTATTAAAGTTAATTCCAAGCGCAAAACTGCAAGACTGAATGACACAGTGAGCTCATTTTGCGTAAATCGGATTGTTAATAATAATTAAAATGTAAGGTAGTTGATAGTAATTGTTCAAATTAGACGTTTCACACCTCAGTCTGCCCGCGACCATGAATGCTGTAAAGGATTCGAAACGTCGGGACCAAAAATCTATTAAAAAACCGCGATAAAATGCGTAAACCTAGTTTTATTTCAATCCCTTTTAGTATTTACGTCTTAAGGGTGACGTCAGGTATTATCTGTTGGAATCTACGATTACCAACTCAGTGTTGTACCTTTACAGCTACAAATCACTGAAACGATAAAACCAACCCAAATTTATATGACTTTTTGTATTTTTAAGGATATTGCCATGCTAGGCTTAAATCTAAATTGATAAAGGAAACTTGAAAAATGATGGACACGAGCGGGACTCGAACGCGCGACTTTCGCCGTACCGTGGCGCCGCTCTGCGATCCGAACCTCGTACAACCACTACTAAACCTACTATGTGTATCTTATGTGTCACCCATTGCATAAATCAGAAGTAATAAGATGTTCAGCAAAATTCAATTTTTCGTCTATCATAACTCCTAAATATTTAGTGTGTTTAACTTTATTTATGCGGATGCAGTTGCAATTAGATAGTTGGTTTGTGTTATGTGATAGGCACATGTTAATGTAAACGGGGGTGCTGTTTCCTCAGTTTTGTGAAAACATATTATGTAATTTGACTCGGTTGCATTAAGTTGCATCAAAGTGCATTCATATAATACTGAATTCAGTGTGCGAGACTTCATGGCAATATAGAATCAATCGACTTTGACGGCTGTGATACGCTTAATTTGAAATGCAATTTACATTAAACCTATATGCAAGAATTGTTATTAAAATAGTCATATCAATCAAGAAAACACGGTTAAGAAACATGAACGTCCCTTTCGTACAGTTGATAATATATGTTATTATTTGTGGACAAAGTAAGATGGGTATTTTTTTAAACTGTATAATTTTTTTACTGTTCTGTTAATATATTTTGTCATCACTATGCGTGTTTAGACAATAATTATGTTCAGCAGGAAACAAGTATGGTGCTGACGATTGTATAGTTCGTTATACACGTACCTATTGATTGACAATTGCGTTTTTAAGCACCCAGACTTGAATCAGATAATATTATGTATTATGGGGGATAATAGAACTGTTTCGTGCAGCTTACAGCAGTAGGACGCGGTGAAGAGTGGGCGTTTTAGTGGTCATGTGTAAATATAAAAAAAAAAAATTCCTACCTGATTAGACCATACCAGTTAGCACTAAATAATTTACTGGTGTCCTAACTACAGTTGTTTTCCTATTCCAGACTCTGAAGGAATTATAAATGGCACACGAGTGAACAAGAGATACATGGTAAAGAAAATTCTTTTCATAAATACCTACTTTAAACAATTACATGTCTTAAATAGTATAAACGAATGTGCGAACGATTTGCGATTCGATGTATTTTAGGTCATCATTTTTCAAATGGCCGTTTAATAGGTACTATCACGAGCACATCTGGTAAATCACTCTTTGGCCGCTTACTGGATGACAGCGACAGCGGTGCGGGCAGCGGAGTGTTTAGATGCATTCATTTAAATTAAAGCTTTCTGGATAAAACTGGGTCTAGCTTCGAGCATACACAGCCCTCAACAGCTTTTTCCATGTTAAATGCTAACGACACATGGCATTTAGAGTCACACAAGTTCCGAGAAAGCAACATTAACGGGACTACAGGAGCTAAACGCAAGTTTTATAATGCGTAAAAGTAAAGGATCCACTGCAGTAAATAAAAGCCGAAAAGTAATATAATATGCTCCTCAGATTAGGAACTTTGCCGCATTCAATACAATGATTAAAAATAAACGCTAAGTTGGGTGCTAATAATCCAATAACTGACGTAGTCAGATTAACTGAATGACCCCACAAGTCGGCAGTCTTTTTTATATTTAAGTTACAAAATGTTTTCTTAATATCTAAGCAATTTACGTGACAAAATTTGAATTGTTCGCGACAGGCGCAAACTCAACTTCTTCTTTCCCTCGGATCTCCGTTGCGTTCGGACGTGTGTTCTACAAAATCCTTGTCTTTCTGAATATTATTTCAAATAAATCATAAAAATAATCATAGGAAGTGTCGCTAACTACTAGGAGATAAGCCAAGTAAAGTGCATTAAGATCCTCCTACTGCACCAACACTAACGACCCTGCAACATTTGCATCATCATCATCAGCCGGAAGACGTCCACTGTTTAACAAAGGCCTCCCCTTAGAACGCCACAATGAACGACAGCTTGCCAATTGCAGCCACCGGTTGTCCGCAATTCTGACGGTACGTTTGCATGTGGGTGTCAAATCCATTCATTACTTCCATCTATTTTACACTAGTCGAAAAGAGACAAGAATAATTATTGCTATTATTGGACCGCACATAAGACGATGCAAAAAGGAAGTTAAACAGAAAGAAATCTATTATGTAAACTGGCCAGTGGCCACATTGCATGAGAAACGTCGATAACGACCAGAGTGGTTGACCCCTCAACCACACATACATTGATTGCGTTTAAAGAAATATTGTACCATCTTTGCATAATACAAGCCTAGTATTTGCTACTCAAACTACTATAAATGTCACTACTCAATTCGGCCTAAACCGGACACCGCCGCCGCCGCTTGCGCATGAATCAGCCCCGGACCTACCTAACAAGTATCAGTGTTGCCGAGTTCGAGCGAGAGGATAACAGTTTGAAAGTCATTAGCCGGTTCAAGCGAAGGCGAGAAGAGTGCAGTGTTAGCGATCTCAAATGCAATATAGATGATATAAAATCTATTCTTTCTTCATCCATCACAAATCAAGACCAGAAGTTCGCCCTTTTGCAATCTGCTATTAATGACATAAAAGAGCAACCTTGAACTACAGAAGTCAGTCCTTTTCGTGTCCGAACAATATCAGGTCATAAAACAAAAAATGGAGGGTATGGAGCTTGAAAGATCAAACAATCATGTGTATATTAAATCGCTTGAAGATAAAATTGAACTCCTTGAACGCAATAATCGTAAGTCCAGCATAGAATTAGGAAATATCCCACTTCAACAGCTCGAATCAAAGGAAATTTTAAAATTATAGATCAATAGCAATACTTTCTTCGGTTCCTAAATTGTACGAGTGGATGTTATTTACTTAGATTTAAAAAAAAGCTTTTGATCGCGTTGCTTCACAAATTAAGTGACATAGGATTTTCACCCAAACTCCTCAAATTATTTGCTAGTTACCTGCGTGATCGCCAGCAATATGTCCGTCATGGTTGCTTTGTTGACTGCCTCGTTGGTCTAGTAGTTGCTAAGCGCGACTGCTGAGCACGAGGTCCTGGGTTCGAATCCCAGGTCGGGCAAAGTATTACTGGGTTTTTCCATTAGGTCATTCTCAGTAGCAGCACGGAGTCTGGATTTGTCCCCAATTAATGGCAATAGGCTCGCCCCCTATTACATTGGGACCTATAAACATAACTGGCGAAATGTGGGTGTACTATATGTGCACCTCTGCCTACCCCTTCGGGAAATACAGGCGTGATGTTATGTTGTTGTATGTATGTATGTTGGTTGCTTTGTTTCAGAACCGTATCACACTCGGTCTGCCTTTAGCCAGGGTTCGATTTAAGGGCCACTTTTGTTTGGGATTATGGTTAATGATCTGGAGTCCGTACCTGAATGTGATGTGTTTGCGATGAAGTATGAAAATTTGGAATGCTTAAGATTTTGCGAGATGATCAACGACAGGTGAATTGGTTATTGTAAGTTGGTAATTTTGGTTTCAGGTTTATATATTAAGCCCTGCACTGACACACCAGCCTGCACCTAATGATTGGTTATGTGGTGGAGCAATAATTACCCCAAAGCACATTATTACTGCAGCTTCCTGCATAGTATTCACCTGGGAAAAGGTCTGGGTCATTGCTGGATACAATAAATATGTGGACTTCAATAATATGTTGAAAGATCAATGTACGAAACGATACAAAAAAGCATTGAAAAAAATTCATCTCCAACTTAATTTCCGTAAGTAAATATTTTATTTGTATAAGGTTATTTATTAGCATTGTAATACAATATAAATTATATTAAGCATAATATATTATTTATATAAAGTATTATTCGATTATGGCAACCGCGTAAGATTAAGTACCGCGCGGTTGGTAGTATGTGGTATCATATTATTATGAAGCTAGACTTCATTTATCGCCTTAATAAAGTCATCATCGAGTGGCTGAGTGCTCGCGCTAGCTGTAACACTTCCAATAGATAATGTAGCTGTCTGTCGAGCCTATGTCCTTCCTTTTTCAGTGTCAGAGTTACTTTCACATTTATAATAATATTAGTGTGGATTTAAGTTAGTCAGTAAATATTAAAAAAAATCTTACCTGCATTTACCCAAGTTTTATCCAAGTAATAAATTGGTCGTTGTTGCTGTCGGTAGTGTTAGGAATTGGTTATAAAAGTCTAGATAGCCATAAATATTTCATTGTAAACAAATTATTTTGAACTTTAACTAACTAAATATTATTGTGTGATGATTTTTATGTTTTACCTCGGCAACACTGACTTTCGTCTTGCCACCCCGTTGCGCTCTAACAACAAGCTGTGGAAGGGGTTTTAGCGCGGGCGCAACGGGCGGTTTAATGAATGGTCAGTCTTGTTGGGAGAGCTGAGTTGAACAGTCGAAAATAAGTCTGTAGTTATAGTATTGTTAAAGCCTGGAATAATAATTATTAATACCTACTAAAGTGCCGCTTGTAAAATAAATTACGGTATGTTGTATAAATGCTTATTTTAAATCTAACAAGTAATTTAAAAAATTCGTAATTTCTATTTTGTGTTATTTGTCTCAATAAATAAATACCCGAGAATCAACTTCGGAGTTTCCTTACAGTAGGTTTCATATTTTTCAAATATTTGATACGCCACCATGCTATGTCATCTCTGTCGATTAAGGGACTACGCACACTTATTCAGCTCCATTCGCGTTTCGCTAAACGATTTTGGTCACACTTATACAGCTCTGCTTCTATCAGCCGCGTACGGCGTCGTAAGAATGAGAATAGCCGTCATAACGTGCTATCTACTGCGTACGGCGCTGCATAAGCTGCGAAGACGGTAAGCTACTCATTTAGTATTGTGCCCGCAACATGGACAGTTCTATGTGCGTTATTTTTATCGTTTCGCTTCTTGTAGAAGAAATAGAAAACGTAAAATAAACGTAAAAAAATTAAACACCCACGACAATGGGTCGACCCACTTTAGAGAAATAGGAATTTGGTTGGAGAACATGCGACATAAAGCACGTCTGCACTCTTTAATTCTTGCGTGCATAATGATTACGCAATAATAAATCAAATCAATGTAGGAACAATACAGGTCGCAACTTGTCGACAAGGAGTCGCGAACCATCCCTGTAAAGAGCTGTTCCACCGCGCTCGACGGTGATTGCGGCGGAACAGCGCTGTACGCGGCGGAACAGCGCTGTACGCAGCGGAACAGCGCTGAACGCGACGAAACAGCGCCGAAGGCTCTCTATAGCATTCGCGTAATAAAAAAAACACTTATCCTCATTTTATGCTGGTTTGCCGCGAAAGAAGAATGGACGCGGAAAGCTGAATGGACGCGTACACGTCTCCATACAAAATTGTTGTTTTCTATGGACAAAAGCTGAAAGGAGCTGAATAAATGTGCCTAGTCCCTAACCCGTTATTTCTGCTTCGTTTGACATACTTAAACTTCAAATGTTTCAGTAATTTTGACAATGATGACAAGCCCATGTATAGTAAGGATTCGTCTACATTTATGACATGTGGCACGTAAAGCACACAAGCAGTAAAGCTGTGCACTATTCGTCTCATACACGACTTATCGATCCCATCAATCATTTCAATTAATGAAAGTCGTTTTTCGCTGATGTTGCTGGCTTGACGGTGTCTGTTTCGGTATATTCTTTTAAAGTACGATATATGGCCGATTTCGAAATGCCCAATATATTATTGGCTGTTTTGTCCATCATTTTTTTTAAGGATATTTATCAGCAGGCCAGGATTCTTTAACGTATTTAAACACGTTATTAATCATTACTTTCTCAGATTCAGTTGGCTCTCAGATTGCAGTTAATCTAGTAGACATTTGATCCGGGCTTGCGGTCCTATAAGCAGGCCAGATCGGCCCGAAAAGACGGACCGGACTGGCGTTCCGCGCTCATCAATAAAAATCGTGCGGCACGTAGGCCATAGTTGATGAGCGGAATCCACCATGTAGAGGCGGCTCGGAATTTGTTTAGGGATACAGTGTAGCCTACGCTGATCCCGCGTCTCTGGCAAGCCGGTAAGATTCCGGCTTAGCCCTCCGTGCGCTCATAACTGAGAAAGTCTACGAGGACTTCCCGAGCGGAAACAAAGACGGTGATTTAATTTAGATTTTTTTAACTTTGAAGAATTTAGAATGTGGGTGTCTTTTTAGGTCGGGCAAAGAGTTATGGGTTTTTCAACTTATTGTTGTCGAAAGTAGTACAGAGTCTGAATTTGTGCTCAGTAAACCATAATTTTAATTTTCTTCTGGCTGGTAATGATGATGAATGATAATTTAATAGGCTCACCCTCTGTAACCTACAACATTACTGGCGAAATGTGAGCGTAATGTACTTGCCTATTTTGGGCAATAAAGGCGTGATGATATGTAGATTTGTCAGCCATACAGATTATTACAATTTCCTCAATGATGTTTCTCTACAAGGGATGACTTTGAGGTGAGGTAAGGTCTTAGACCTTCAAGTCAGTCAAAAGGTGTGAAGAGGTTTTTCCAATTGTAATGTATTGTAATTGTAGTAGTACTTATTAAACCTCGCAAGGCGGTCGATAAATGACCAGGCTATGCTAGTACTGTCAAATTACTATTTTTTCTATACATGTCATGATTTACTGTTGAGTTTCTTGTGATTAAATGCAAATACAAAATATTTATTGTGGTACCATAAAAATATTATGTATAACATTGATTTGTGATTGGCACCTCCTTTTAAGCAAATGAAGCCTGTGTCAGGAGACGCCGCTCCTTCATATCTAAAGTAGGTTTATTATACATATTTTCTTGAAGAGGGGTTACTTCTTTATTCCATACACATGTATTTATTGATATTAATCTGTGTGCGAGTGTGTGCGCGCTTGTACGTATGTGTGTGTGTTCGTGTTTGTGTGTGTGTGTTGTGTGTAAGCGTGGGTGTGTTCTGTCTCTGTAAGAATGTGTACTAAAGATATCAGTGGGCTATTTCACGTCTTGTAGAAATGTCTCAATGTCGTTACAGGTCAGTGGTTTTATCCAGTTTGTTAATTTTTTTTACATTCATATAGTTGCTTATTCTGTTTACCCTATTATATAGTTGTGCCGGACGTTTATTATGTTGAATAGCAGCGAATTTTGTTTTTGTTTGTGGTACTGTTGTTACGAGTATAAGGACTTTCCTTCTTATTCGACGACGATTATAGCGTGATGATTTGTACTTCGGATGTTTATCTGTAACTAATCTGCATATTGCCACTATTAGTTTTGACATTTCGCCTTTTCTAATTCTGTGGCAAAAAATAGACGAAACAAAGTCATAAAGCAATAATGAGCGCCAGCCCTTAAAGAAATTAATATTTATGCAAAGTTTCAGCGGATTCTGCTTACATTTATTTGATTATTGGCAAAATTTATAGGTATACGATTGACTTTTGAAAAAAAGTTTTAATTAATTTAACACATCGATATGTTAATTTTTAATTTTCTTGTTAGGGTCATTTAAAAATATCTCTTAAATGCCTATGTACTATAAATTATCTTTTGAAGGTTTCAAAGTACCTGAAATAACTGCAAATAGTTCAATTTTTGTATAATAGATGGCGCTATAATAAAAAATCCAACACTTTATACACACATCGAAACAGTCTAAGCAACATGTGCTAATTGAAATTTTAGGAAGGGTTTTTTACATTATAACGGTGTATTTTATTTTTTAAATAATATTTTTAGGGTCCTATAATGTGAAAATAACAGCTGTTGTCTTTATAAGTTCTTTTAATTACAGAAATTAACAATATTAGTATATACTGTAGAAACTCAGGTACATAAGCAACCAAACAGACTATGACTAATCACTTCCTCTTTTTTTTCCGGCACTTATCACATTTATGTGATCGACGAAAACTCATTCTTATTTATTTTTATATTATAATCTATACATATAATAAATTATAATAATAAAAATTTAATAAGACAATGACATTTATTCTTTTGAGTCATCTTATTTATCATCGTAGATAATATAGATTTCGTTGTTGTAGCTTTACTCAAAATACAAAATTTATGAAATACCTATTTTACAATTAATAACTATTAAATATGTATCTAACTACCACAACACATCAAACCATAACAAAGACATATTGTATGTTTCCTAAATTCGTTTGTTCTTATGAAAAATATCGTTTCAAGTACTGATACATCGCGTCATTTATAGGTTACTTCTTTTTAGACACTTAAAATGCTTATATATATAGATGTAAATAACCGATTGCGATGAAACAAAAACTAAATGTAACCTCAAATTATACTTCATTTTATAACATCAATAGTATCCACATTAATATTGTGCTTTTGACGTAATGCCGTAACAAACCAAACAGACACACAGACAAACAGACACCAATTGCAAAAATGTAAAAATAGGTTCTATTAAGCCTCTTGAACGTCCCCACAAGTTTTTGTGTAAATACATTCGATGTACAGAATCGGCTGGTCTACAGATTTATTATATGTATTGATGATGATGATATTGAAAGATATAGATAAAGATAATCAAGTATATATTGTTTTACTTGATTAGCTTTATATTAAAAACATATCATAAATAAGAGGGCACTTTAATTATTGACTGGATGATGCCTGTTTATTTTGTGATAATATCTTTTTGGTCATTCCAATTCTAATTTCTCAAATGCTACCAATATTAATGTTATTTAACTTTTTTGTCCTTACATATTTTTTGTAGCCTATTATTACTATACGAAAAATAATTATTTTGACTACTGGCGAAACCAAGACTTGATTATAGCTGAAGTAGATACGCCTTACAATTTTTCTGACATATCATATCTAATATACTGTTCGTACATACCCAACGCAATAAAGATGTCTTTTAGAGAAGAGAGCTCTGCACCAGGAGTTGATGCTGTTGTGTTTGGATGGGGATCCAACAAATACTATAGGCCGGTAAGTATAAGGATTAACTACCTCCATTATTGTGATGCCCTGAACTGCCTCACTTTTGTAATCTTGCGATTGTGTCTCTCTCTCCGGATCAATAACCAGGTTTAAAATATGTTATGAGAATGCTGTTGGCGTGCCCTGTAGGTACAGTCGCGACCATATCTGGAAAAGCAATCTCACAAAACAATAGTTTCTCGTTAAGTTTGACTTACGACCTTCTATTTTCAAGCCTAACACACACACATCAACATTGACGTGATTGTAGTTCATAATTTCTATTATATAATGTCAAAATGGCCTAGCGGTTAAGCGCATGCGTACGTACGTAGGTATACGTTTTAAATAAAGCTAAATTTAGTTACAATTCATAAATATAATACTCACATTCAGTCCGATTTCATTAGAAATTTGAGTTCTATTAAGTCTTTTAAGACCACCTTAAGGTGGTGTAGCGCAATTATAATCAAGTCTCACTCAATAATAACATTTGCCTGCATTTTGACAACAAATACAATACCGCTTTCCTTAAAACCACACGTCACTAAGCAACAACCACAACCAGTCGACAAAGTTCATTTCGATCAAGTTAAATATTCATAAAACTCATGTCTACCTCACAGAAACATACATTCTTTATTACCCACACCTAAATACTAAGTTTAAGAAATGTGTGAAGCGAACAAGATAAAGAATATTATATTACTATTTCTGTCCCATTACTTCCAATCGAGTAAAAACTTACAAAAAGTTAAGAGTATTGAATGAGATAAGAACTCACTACTCACCGGTTCACATAATAATATCTGTAACGTAACACGTGGTCGGCACGCTGGCCCTATGATATCAGTTAAAGATATTGATATTCCTGAAATGAGGAGAATTTTACTGAGATCGCCAATGATTCTTACAATTTACGCGAAAGGTGTTTATTATTCATTGAACTTCTTAACCGAACCACAGGTCAATGTCGAGCGCTGATTGAATAGTTATTTTTTCTTTCAGAATTTAGTGTCTGTTAATCTGAACCAACCCTATTTGATGGGGACATCCGTCTTAATAGTAGATAGAAAGGGCTGTAAAGCAATCGAAAAGACGATGAATATTAAGGGTTCCGAAGTTTTGAAAAGGCGAACTATATGCAGTGTCGGTCACGGCAATGTGGATGTCGATGGAAATTACGTTGGTAACCAAGCTGGACGTGATAATTTAAATAAATCTGACGTGGTACAGTATTTTAATTAAATGCTAAATTGAAGTAGATGCAGTTTGAGTGCACTGTGACATCTGTATTCTCGATTATTGCAAATGTGTAGTGCAAAGGAAACAATAGGGATAGTCGGCAGAGGACTTGATGGTGAAGTACTGAGTAAGACGTTCTGCATAGCAGGCCAGCCGATATTTATAAATAAATACATTTAGAACTCGTGCAATAATATAAAATAACTTACTGACTGCCTCGTTGCTCTAGTGGTCGCTAAGCGCGATTGCTGAGCACGAGGTCCTGGGTTCGAATCCCGGGTCGGTCAAAGTGTTACTGGGTTTTTCCATTAGGTAATTCTCAGTGGCAGCACGGAGTATGGATTTGTGCCCGGTTGATGGCAATAGACTCGCCCCCTATTACATTGGGACCTATAAACATAACTGGCGAAATGTGGGTGTACTATATGTGCACCTCTGCTTACCCCTTCGGAGAATACAGGCGTGATGTTATGCTATGTTATATTTTATATGAGTTCTGCCGAGCCTGTATTCCCCGAAGGGGTAGGCAACGGTGTAACATTAAGTACACCCACATCTCGCCTGTAACGTTAAAGGTACCAATGTAATAGAGGGCGAGCATGTTGCCATCTACTGGGCATAAATCCAGACTCCGTGCTGCTACTAAGAATTACCCAATGGAAAAAACTAATACGACAATATTAATATTGTAGCAGTCCTTATCTATAACCATTTGATCGACTTTATATATTATGATTAAGTATCCTGTATCTCAGTTTTATGTTCGGGCTGTCAATCGTTTGGTAGATACCCGGACTTTTAATAGACTTATATGTAAGGAAAAAGGTCCAACAAACTCATTTAGAGGCCGTTGGGAACTTGAATAGTAAAGGGAATAGGATACCAGCGTGGCATGGACAACAACCAGCTGTTGTATAAAAGAAATAAGGCCCTACTACACTACCACTTAATTCCATTTACATGACTAATACTGCGAAGAAAATGAGATCCCTAGGATTTAGACATTAATCGTTATTATTTTAAAAGGTGATTATTATAATTTCAGCTGGATTTCAAAAAGATTGACCAACTCTTCAAAGATGCAAATTATACGAAAAATATTACACCAAATGGTATTTGCCAGGTAAATTACCTCACGTCTCACAGACTGCCGCGGCCTGTGGTGGTCGCCAGTTGTGTTATTATTATTCACTTAATAAGTATTTTTACAATAGTAAGTTCGTATTTGTGGGAAATCTTAGAGATTATACTCTAAGGTTCCCCACATATAAAACACTAGCTGTCCCCCGCGACTTCGTCAGAGTGTTTTAGTTTCATAGGTTTTTCATGTTTTGTTTTGTAATATCAAAAAACAGTTTTTTACTAAATTCACGTGATAATAATTATACAAGGTGCAGTATTAAAGCTGCAAAATATTTCGGGATGTAATTATGTTAGTGATCCTCGACTCGAATTAACAATCAAATCAGTGGGTATTTTTTTTCTTATTTGCGGATATCGGTACGTGTGAACTACCTTTCTTAAAAAGCAGCCAGTCTGATACTCGGCCTATAACAGCGCTTTCACACAGACAAACATTTCATTGATCCAAAATGCACTAGCGTTCCCCGCACGCATCCCGCTAGCCGCGCCCCCGCGGCCATCGAACAATCGATTTAGTCACAGTGTGAATAATGTCGCCGGCGTGTGCATACGCGTGCAATATCCGCCCCTCCGGTGCGCTTTCGGTTACGTACCGTAGTACCTAGAGTGGTAATAAAAATGACAGACTGATACTCCAATGTAGAGTTAGTGGAGATGGTCCGCTTGTACGGCATTAGTGGAGACAGCGTATCTCGAGCTGTCGAATGTTTGTCGAGTTATTCTCCAATCGGCAACGTCCATCTACAGGGTAATGCTATTTTCTATCTCTGCACTACCTGAAGGTTAGACTGGTAGAAAATGCTTAAGGCATTAAGTCCGCCTTGTACACAACTGTACTTAAGTTTAAATAAAATAAATAAATGCTGGCTGCTACGCAGATACTCCGTGATTTTCGGCAATTAGACGTTTCCCGGCATGCTAGCAGTCGCGGCAACGAAGTTCTGCCTGTCGCCATGCAGAAAGATATCCTACAATACTTCCAGCGATAGCCAAGTTTCGAGTGCATCACTCTACAGTGTGGCGGCTACTGAAGAAAGAAGTGCAGCATCCATTCTATTACCGCAAGGTACAGGACCTCTACAGAGTTCATAACATAAAAAAAAAAAAAATATATCATTTATTTCAGGCATAAAATAACCCATATCATAAAATGAGACACAAGAAATAAAATAAAATTAAGATTACAATTAAATTAAAATACAATACTATGTGATGTATGGCAAAAATACATTAATTATCAAATTATTAAATATTAAACTACTAAATTACCCTCCTCACAAATGATCTCCAGAGTGGGGATGAGATCCTGTCCGCTACAGTCTCCAGGATTTTGTTCCGGCTGCCACGCAATCTGCAGATCAGGGATACCGCCTTTTTGCGAATAACGGCGTGAAAACCGTCAGTGCGATATAGCGCGAACATCCCCGATGCACTACAGAATCGTGGCAGCCCCAACATCATCCTGAAGATATTGTTATATGAACACGTCAAAAACATCATTTATGATCTTTTCCGCAAAAAATAAACGGCTACCTGATTTCTCACCTCTTACGATTGACGGAGAATTAATCAAACGATCCAATCACGAAAAATACCTCGGGTTGTGGGTAGACGACAAACTTACGTGGAAACTGCACATAAACCATATCAAAACAAAATTAACGTCACATTACGAAATATTAAAAACTGCATACCAAAGAAAGTACGACAAATTATATATAACTCTCTAGTAAAATCTTACTTAGAATACCTAATCGAACTATGGGGATCAGCCACTAAATCAAATCTAAATTCACTACAAAGAATACAAAATAAAATTATCAAAATACGATTTCATTATCACTATCTATACCCAACAAAAAAAACTTTACGAAAAAACAAACCTACTAAATCTCAAGCAACTTTACACATTCTACACCTGCGTTCTTATAAAAAAAATGACCACGAATTCTATACAATCAAACATTCAAATACGTAAAAAGACAATAACATACAACACTAGAAGCAAAAACAGGTTTCAACTAATGACTGCACGAGCACAAACTACGGCAAAAAAACAATACTGTCTGAAGGAGCACGACTGTTCAATGATTTACCGGAAGAATTAAAGAAGTGTGAAAGTGTTAATATATTTAAATCTAAATTAAGAAAACATATTTGTAACCGATGACGTCATAAACGCACCAGATGCGAACATCTAAAATACTTATCATAATTTAACTATTTGTGTCTCATTCTAAGTGAACTGTAATTGTTCTTATGAGAATAAATTCTTTAAACCTATATTGGATGCGCAGAACATCCAGCGATCTTTTGGTGTAACTGACCCACAGACTTCCCGTGTTAAAGCTCTGACAATATGCCTTAAAAAGCGTAGTTTTAACTTCCTCAGAGCAGCGGGAGAATCTGCGGACCAGCATACTACCTCTGACCGCTAGAGCCCTGCGCTCCCTCTCAATGTCTACATAATCCTCAAGGCCGTCGGTAAGGAAATGTCCCAGATATTTAAATTTAGTAACACGGTTTACGCTCAAGCCATTTAGGGAACACAGGGAGAAGTATCAAGACATCCACCACCGGCCCTAAAGATCATGTACAATGTACATCCGCATAGTCCTCACACACCTCTAAAATCTCTCTGAGACCCCCCACCGCCGGGCTCAGCAGCACCATATCGTCCGCATAGCTCATGTTGTTTATACATACACCATCTATCGAGCAACCGACGCGCTTGCTGCTGTGCTCAACGATGAGGTAATTTATTTATAGATTGAAGAGCTTGGGAGATGTCAAACCCCCCTGTCTCCGCTCTCCAAGAAAGTGTATTTGCTCACCTTACAAAATTTGTTTGGTTCCCATACCAATACCTGAAAATATTGAGCACGGCCACCGGCTCACCCCTGTCTCTCAACTTTCTCCAAAGCACATCATAAGACACGAGATCTAAAGCCTTTGAGAGGTCAAGGAAACAAGCATATACCGGCGTCCTACGATCGGTATAGTACCGGACGGTATGCTTGAGACTTACTATTGCGCTTTGATAACGCCGCGCGAGTTACGTTTTGTCGCTGGTTCCAGGGAACACCAAGACACCAGCATCCTATGGACGGACGAGTGTTTATTTACTCAAGTTGGCGCCTACAATGTTCATAACGAACACTGGTGGGCTCACCGCGATCATAACCCACGAGTGACTAAGTACCAGTGTTACACAATTGCGTAAAAAACTGATCAGTGCTTTCGACACTTTAAAAACGAATTTGTTTGTGCTACGTAAGGTAAAAGAAAAAACTTGAGAGGTGTCAAGGGACACCCGGATGGAACGAAGTTCCTTTCGACCAATTAGTGAAGGAATTGTAATATTTTTTGAGCGAGAAGCGTTATAGTACAATGCGTTTCTGATAAGTATATAGACATCGTAAAAAGGTGCAATACAGCGTTAGAAATGATAACAAAATTAGAAGAAGTATTTGAGAGAAAATCAGTGTGCAATCAACTTTATTTGAGAAAGAAGCTTTTCACTGAAATGTGGGAACAACAAAAAATTAACAGATCATTTTATAATAATTATAAATTTGAAAAAATAATCTCCGAACTAGAGTCGTCAGGAACTAAGATAAAAGAGAACGATAAGGTATGTCACCTACTGTTAACTTTACCCGAAGAATATGAAACGGTCATTACATTTAGAAACAATGTGTACACGCGACACATTACCGGCGTGTACGGGGGCAGCGAGAGACGCGGAGGAGGGGAGCGACGCGCAGGCGCGCTGCCCGCGCCGCCGCCATTGCGATTCTACGACGCGCGGCGCGGCGCTCGCGGCCGCGCCACCGCCATTGCGACGACAGTTACGACGGTGTGTGCGCGCACGCGCCACCGGCCACGTATTAATACTTAAACAATATAAGTAATCCAGTGTACCAGACACAAGTCGTTTCAATCAATATCCCCAACACAATGGATAAAGAACTAACTATTGATTTCATTAAATCAACGATGTTAGATGCTGAACTTGAAGTAGGTAAAGGGAGGACAAAGTAGCACAAACAAGGAACCTGATGCTCACAGCTTCCTTACATGTTACAAATGTGACAAAGAGGGTCCAAGGCATTTCAGTCTAGAATCAATCAAGCTTACAGAGGCAATAATAGAGGTCATAGAGGTGTAAATCAAAGAAGTAGAGGTAAATATTTCCACAATAGAGTACGAGCTACTAATTCAGCGAATACTGCAGAACAACAGGAGATAAATTATCTACTCGCATTATCTACTGACAACAATATATAGGTAAAAAGAGAAATTGAATTTGTGACAGACTCAAGAGCGACCTACCACATGGTAAATGAAGTATATGACAGACATAAGGAAAATTCCCGAAATAAAAATTTAAGTAGCTAACGGAAACATTATATCTGTTACAAGAAAAGGAAAAATAAAAGGTATGAGCAAAACAAATCTGCAAATCGATATAGAATGTCTAATAGTTATAATTTAGCACACAACTTGGTAACTGTACTTAAACGGTTTGAGTATTTCAGGCGGCCTACCCAAATGTCCTTCAGATGGTACGAGACGGGGCGTGTGTGAGGACAGGTCGACTCAAACTCGCCGTGGTTCTTTCCTAAAAAGACCACTCCTCTGACCACCTACACTGTTCTCACATAAAATATTGGGCTTATCTGGACTTTAAAAGAGACTTTGACCCCTGTATTTGTTACGGTATTTCTTCTCAGAGGTAGTCAGTTAGGAAATGCCGATGCAATCTAGTTTTATAAAAAATTACGAGTAAAAGTGTTTTTAGCCGACTATATTTGAAATCTATTTGCAAAAATATAATCATATATCATTTATTTAAACTAAATGAGAAAGGATTTAAAGTAACTTTTGAATTAACAAGAACTGTAATTAGCAATGACAAACAAGAAACAAAATGTGAATATAATGGAAAATTGTGTACAATCAAACTAAGCATGAATCTTGATGCTATGTTGACAAGTAAAACAGATGAAAATTTATGGCTCAGAAGAATGGGTCATTTGAACTACGGAAGCATGAAAATCCTAGGATTACCACTATCAAATGAGCTTTGTTCTAACGCTCATTGTGTACACGCACGTGTACTTTTAGCTTGTATAAATAATTATGTATACAAGCTAAAAGTACACGTCGATCATTTAGTCCAACTCCAAAACCAAGGACAAAGTAATGTGAGAACTAGTATATTGTGATCTTGGTGGACCAATCACACCTATAAGCAGGAATGAGGAAAGATATTATCTAACAATAATTTGTTGATTACACACTCTTAATGGAAGTACATCTACTAAAATCAAAAGATGAAGCTTAAGGTTACATAAGAAGAATGAAAACGAATGGTATAAATATTAGAAGAATTAGAACTGATAGAGGCACAGAATTTGTAAATGAATAATTAAAAACATTCTAAAATGAAAATGGTATTAAACAAGAAACCACATGTGCCTATACACCCCAGCAAAATTAAATATGTGAAAGAATTAATCGCACATTAGCTGACTAAGTGAGAGCTATGTTATTGGAAACAAACTTACTAAAACAAATATGGGGAGAAGCAATAAGATGTGCAGCATGTGTCATAAATAGATCTTCAACGAAAGCATTACAAGGTGATACACCAGCTAACATATGGCATGGAGAGAACAAACTTGATAAAATAAAAGATTTTGGCTCAAAAGCATGGAGTGCCAATTACCTAAACCAAGCAAACTAAAACCTAGAGCTAAACCTATGATTATGATTGGATATTGTGGATCAGGAAACAAGCTATGGAATTCAAAGACCAATGAGATAAAAGAATCGCGATATGTAAGATTTGATGAATCAGATTATAAGTATGATGAAAGACAATGGAACAAATCAATAATATATGACAAAGAGCAAGACATATAATATCTAGAACATGAAAATATTCCAATACTAAATAGAAAAGTAGACAATGGTATAGATCAAGAAAGAGATCAGTATAATTAAAAAAAGAAAACAAAGACCTACTAAGACACCAACAAGATTCCAAGATTATGAAATATTAAATATGGCTTATGAATTATTGCTAAAAGATCCTATTAACTGTGATGAAGCTATAAAACATGAAGATTGGTCTGAAGCAATACAAAAGGAGTTAGAAGCACACAAAAAATGGGAAACAACTACATTACCAAATGATAAGAAGGCCATAGATACAAAATGGGTATTCCGTACAAAGGCAGCTTATACAAAGAAAGCTCGTATAGTAGCAAAAGGATTTCAAAGAGAAACAACTGAAAACATCTACCAGTCGCTAGAATGACAACTGTAAGACCTTTTCTGAACAAAGCAGTACTAGAAGATTTACTATGTATCCCAAATATTCTACTTCATCCTTGAGAAAATGGCACTAAGTTTTTTGTAGCGTAAGACCTGCGTTTTGTAATCGTTGCAGTACTTCATGTAATCTATTTAAATGTACCTCTCTGCTGACCCCCGTAATAGTCTAAGAGATGTGAAAGATCGACCTTCACCGATCTTGTAACTCGATGAGACATATTTTTTATCAAAAATAAAAACCGCCTTCAAAAAACACGAACTTAAAAGTGGTAAATAATATTTGATTCACCTCACTTTGCATAAGCCGTTCGTATTTCCTGAAGGCGGATTTATTTTACTAAAAAATATTTCACAATTTTTAGCTGTGCCTCGGATTCATCTTCCCCAAACTTTTGTAATACTAATATTTGAAATCCTTACAAAAAGCGCTTTCAAACGATACGTCACACGATAAATTTTATCTAAGAAAGTGGTAAGGGGGGTCGACGCACCCCCTCCCCCTTGTTAGTGGTCAGTCATTGACTAAACGTATAAACAAAGCAATAGTCCTTGTTACGACAACTCCACTATATAATCGTCTGAGGAGTTCCGCTCCATATTTCCGAAGTTCATCATCAGACACTAACTTGATGACAATGACCACCTGGAGAGTACAAGTATCGATTACAAATATAATTTTGAAAATGGGTCCAGGCGCCATTAAAAAATGGGGGAACATAAATAAAAAAAGAAGAATTAAGAACATTAGGCATAACAAAAGCTCGAGGTCCCTGCAGCCGGAATAACATCTCTTCTTGTTAATGTCCGATTTGACGACTGCGAGGCGGAGCTGAGCGACGAGTGCGGAGATGGTAGGCGTGCGCTAGTATCATTTTCATTATTTTATTATTATTATAAGCCCGAATCGTCCCACTGCAGGGCAAAGACCTCCCTCCCCTCCTTCCACTTGCCTTTGTCTGCCGCCACTCGACGCCAGTCCTTTAGGTAGGAGTCAAGTTCGTCATGCCATCTTTTTTTCGGCCTTCCACGAAGTCGTTTGCTGCTGTCTGGGACCCACTGCGTGGTTGTTTTCGCCCATAGCTACTCCGACATGCGGCAGATGTAACCAGCCCAGTTCCACTTAAGGTTGCCAGCTGTTGAGCCTACGTCGGTAATTTGGGTTTTGGAACGCAGTATCGAGTTCCTAATGCGGTCATTAAGTGTGACTCCTAAAATACTGCGTTCCACTGCCCGCTGGCAAACCCCAAGAACGGTCTTTTGACGCTTTGTTAACGACCACATCTGCGCTCCGTAGGTGAGGGAGGGGAGAACACACATGCACATGAGCTTCCTCTTTAACGAGAGAGGTAGAGAACCTTTCCTGAGGCTAGCCTGGCTCAGCTATTCGAGCATCAGACTTAATTCAGCTGCCGAAGAAAAAAAGAGTACAATGTCATCGGCAAATCGGAGATTCGTTAGTATCTTTTTACCAACAACTATGCCTTTGGCTTCCTATATGGGATCTAGTTGGCCGGAAATGCGATTTTCCACTATATTGATAAAGAGCTTGTAAAGGTGAGACAAGGGCTAATAAGACGGTAGTTATCAATATTGGATTTATCTCATTTTTTTTAAAGCAAAATCTTTATTATGTTTTAATTTGCAACTGGTTGATAATTATGTAGCCTTAGATAAACATACTATTTTACAAATATATACAACTTAATTCTAATACAAAATAAAAACAATATATACAAAAATAAAAAGTTAAAAAGCACCAAAGAATTCATCCCCATCGATGTCAACCGGTAACGTGCCCAAAAGACTGGCAGCATTGCCACGTTGAATGGCAATGCTAATTCTTTGGCCAAAAAATGAACCAGCCCTTTGGTCACGTGTGGAGTCGACTAGGCGCTTTGCTAACTCTTTAAACAATGCGCGAGCGCTCGGACCCCATGGCCCAAATGTTTCAACCCCAAACGGCTCAAAAATACAATTACCTATCAGGTTATTGTATTTCCGCCGTTTGAGGGTCTCCGCAGCAGCAGCAGCAGTGCCAGCGCAAATTGCCGAGCCAGAAACATGAGAAGGTGCAAGGGTATCGACGCACGTTGCGTCCCACACCAAAGGCCTTCCCAATTTCCAGGGTAACAACGACATACCATCTGGTCTCTTTCCATCGTCACGTACCAAGCCATTTGGTTCTAGTACGGCTGGTACGCCGGCGGTGACAAGAGCACGACGGATGATGTCATTTAAGTTAGCGTGTCTCGGTATGCAACCAGCACTCCTACTGCAGGATAGACCATGCCGTCCGAGGCTGTCGACTGCTTCACCACAGTGACATCGATGAGGTGCAACACTTGGAGCCCCTAAGCGTAAACTAGTAGCCACGCGGAATGTGTTGTCGTCCAACATCGTTCCAATGTTGGGCGACGGAAGTGCCTGTAACCAAAGGCCCGACTCCCATTCGCCCACAGCCAGCAGACGAGCGCGCTCAGCAGTATTGATTGACGTATTAATCAATGCCTTCCGTATCAATCTGCAGAGCGGCTCGTCCCACTGCCTCTGGGAGAAAAGCTGGTTCGGGAGATCAGTATTTGGGCAAGCCATTTTCCAAGCTGTTACTGCCTCAGTCAAGCACGATACCTCAAAATCAACCAGACAAGAAGCTAGAATTCTTCTGGTTAATTTTTCGGTACTGTGAACTGAGGAGACCTAGTAAACCTAAACTTGAAACTGTACGAACTCCTAAACCACCCAAACGGACTGGAAGCGTAGCTTGGGACCACGATAGGTCGTCCAAGGACATGTTTAAAGTCGACGTTAGGGTGGTCCGGATAATTTGATCAATTTTGTCCAAAAGATGGGTATGCTTCCACAATGCGGTTGATCGGAGATTGTAAGTAAATTTGGGTCCAAAACAGCAATATCGAATCAAAGTTATGGCCGAATGCATGGTAATTTAAAAAAGTCTGTCCGAAATCATATTGAATTTTTTCTTCTATAAATTCGGGGTAGGATTCTTCCAAAATAGGAGACCCTAGGAGACGTAGAGAACTTCTATTCATAATTTAAATATCAGAAGCTATTGCATTAAATTTTGTTAACGTGTCTTGTCTGTCGGTGGTGTCCGAGATAAAAATTTCACATTTTGAAAGATTAAGGTCCAAACCAATAGAATTTAATTTGTCCTTTAGAAACTCTAGATCTTTTAAAACTGTCTCTACGTCACCTCCTAGAGTTCCATCATCCAGGTACCATACATTGAATTTTGAATTTAACTGTTTAATTAATAAGCAAAATTAATTTTGAGTGGCAGAAGTTACTTGGAAATGTACATGTTTTAAATACGAGTATGTTGTTAAAAAAGTTGCTAATGTAAGGTATGAGAATGCTCTCCGGCTCTGAGTCTGGCTCAGTGGTGATGCCATCAGCTCCTGGACTTCGATTGTATTTATTTATTTATTACATTTTTTTTTTTTTAAGAAGGCTTACAGACTAACAGAAAAATGATATAATGATAGTAATATTATCAAATAGCTAATTACAAGCCTCCACACATAGATATAAAAAGAATATATATGCCGAAAAAAAAAAGAGTGTAATTACACAAGTATAAGCCAATTACGAGAGAAACTATTCAACAATCAAAAAAAATTTGTGCTATTTGCCGTCGCAGTGTCACCACACTGGTACAGAACAAATCAATATCAAGGTCCCCCGAGAGTCTATTAAAACCAATTGCAGTCCGTATTAAAAAAAACATTTTTCACATAATTGGTCAATGCGAAAGGTACACTTAATATTGGTCGCTGACGTAATCCCATTAAGTTTGTGCGTAATGCCAAATTAGCAAGAAGATCAGGACAATAAATGTGGCCGTTTGCAACACCCATCAGCAGACTTATGTCCCCAATGTGACGCCTCAACTCCAGAGGAAGGAAGTGGTACCGTTTACAGCGGTGTTCATAGTCAACTGAGTATTGCCGGGCCCTAAAATCTAGGTAACGTAGAAATTTTCTTTGTACACCTTCAATACGCGACTTATAAATTTCGTACTGCGGGTTCCAAACCTGAGATGCGTATTCTAGTGGCTACGCACGAAAGAGCAATACAAGACTTTTACTGGTTTAAGTGAACGGAAACAGGCCGTGGTGCGCAGTATAAATTTCATGTGACTAATAGCTTGATGGGCTTCTATTTCTCTTATTATTGGAAAAATCATTTGGACATGAATAAACTTCAGTTCCAAGCTGAGGGGGCAATTCCTCCGAGTATAGAGAGGAATAGTACTTTGTGCATAATTCTAGGACTTTGGTCATCATCATCACCTTGTCTTACACCATTTCTGTCTCAAAGATGGGTAATTGAGGGTCGACCTATATCCATCCCGCGCATGGCCGACCTGAGCGATCTGTTATTAGTTAAATGCATGTGTGAGTTGTGGGTTGTAGTTTCGGATATCTTTGCGGATGACCTCTTAACATTTCGATCTATTCCTTTATATTGCGTTGATTGGAAAGGTAATTTCTGACGGTTTTCTATAAGGTGCATTTAATTTTAGAAGTGGCTGTTTTAATAGCTTGTTTTATGTTGTTATATTGATTTTCCACGTCTTCTGGGTGGGTATCATGTAGTAGGCTAAAACTATTTTGGAGAGCCAAGTTATTTTTTTTTTCTATTTGCTATAAGTGTAAGTTTATCTATTCTTTCAATAGTGTGTCTAATCATTATATTGCGCTGAATTTTTAAATTTAGGTTAACGACTATTCGTAGTGGACGGTGATCTGAACTAAATTAAATATTATTGATAACTTGTATGTTTTTAATTATATTTTTGCTTGAAGAAAGACAATAATCTATTTCATTCCTCGTGTGGCCATCTGGGGATAACCAAGTCCAACGACGGTGTGTCTTTTTCAGGAACAAGCTGTTACTGATATTTAAGTTTTGCCCGAAAGCAAACTCCAAGAGGCGTTGTCCGCGGTCGTTCCTTACTCCTAACCTGTGTGGTCCTAAAATGTTAGTGTTAGCGGTAGCTGATCTTGGGCCAATTTTAGCGTTATAATCGCCTATGACTAGATTCCAGGTGCCTCTCTGGTCGTCGCAAGCTTTATTGAGCAAGTCATTAAAGTCTTCAACGTCGTCATTACTATGCGAAGATGTTGGAGCATTGTCTTTTCACCGTTTTGAAATTATTATTATTGCTTTTCTTCATTAAGTAATTCAAAATTGACTGAATTTAAATCCGATTTGATGGCAACTAGCTCGCCTCCTTTTACATTGGGAGCTATTACTTAAATAGCAGAATAAGAGTGTATATTGTATGCGGTTATAGCTAGAACTGCATTATCTGAAGGGGTGGGCAGAAAATACAGGCGTGATGTTATGTTAATATGTTTTAAGAACTTTAGCGGCATAGTAATTATTTGTTTCAGAATGACCATGGTGGACCTCTCGTAACTTGGATGGGTGGCGTTGAATATTTGATCGGTGTTACGATGATTGCATTTATCAATGCAGACATGCGATGTGTGGCGCCATTTACGTATACAAGTGTCGGTTATTGTGCGAAATACATCAATTGCTCCCTGTCAGCCAGTAGGTGAGATTAATCTTCTTAACTATGTCAATATATCATTATAAAATTGAAGTGTCTGTAATACCGAAATAATTTTTCCCTAAATACATATATCGACGGGTGCAAAGTAAAAAGAGCTATAGGTATAGAAAACGGCTACTTTTTTAGGAGAGCGCATAATAGGAAAAAGTGTTCCCATTTTGTGACATTTTTCCTCATTGCTTCATTATTTAATAAGGCATCATGTATATTTGATATCTTCTAAACATGTTTAATTTACGACATATTTCAGTTGTCTGCATCCACAGTGTGCTTAAAAATATGGCAACTGTGTTAGCCACGACATGGTCGTATCTACATGAAAATAAAAAAATCTGGATTTAATAAAGTATGTTTAATTTATTTCAGTAAATACAAAAGCGCAACTTTTTCTATTACTACAACTAGTTCATGATTGTGTTAAATCCTAAATACACCCAGTTCAGAATACAATTGCGCAGATGTCTTCTTCTACGTCTTAACGTTTGAAGGCGGTGAAATGAAATAGTTACTAAGGAATTATTTATCTTAACTTTTTTCGAAATAAAAAACATAGAAAATATGTAGGAGGTAATTGCAGGTTCTTTAGTTGAGAATACAACCGTACAAATTATAAACTTCTTATAAAACACAATTAAAAGTCAATCTAGAAAGCTCTACAGTTTTAGTACTTTAAAATAATTAGTATCAGTCACAGTAATCAATGTGATAGTCGTTTCAATCACCTACTTCTAAGCACAATCATAATAGTAGTTCTGTTATCAAACATAAATCCTCTAAAGTATGTTGTCCACTTAATTTTTATATGATAAAAGTAAGTAACTAATCATGTACTTAAAAAACTAATTTCAACTCAATATTATACAATTTTCCGAAACTATGATTAAAAGTTGACTGATTCACTGACTGCCCTGTTGGTCTAGTGGTTGCTAAGCGCGACTGCTGAGCACGAAGTCCTAGGTTTGAATTCCAGGTCGGGCAAAGTGTTACTGGGTTAGGTAATTCTCAGTAGCAGCACGGAGCCTGGATTTGTGCCCGGTTGATGGCAATAGCCTCGCCCCCATTTATTTGGACCTAAAAACATAACTGGCGAAATGTGGGAGTAGTATAATTATGTGCACGTGTACCTACCCCTTCAGAAAATACAAGCGTGGTGTTATGTTACGTTAAACTTATTCAGTCTCATTACCGTCAGTACAGGAACTATCTTTTGCTTACGTCAATTGAAACATCTAAATATAATCGCAAAGTAGAAAAAGCCATATGGCAGATGGTCTTTATGTGTCGAAACGTATGCGTGATGTACTCTAATTATTTACTGTTATGATAAAAGTTACACACAAAAGCCGGTCGGCGCGGGGCGTAGCGCATGCCATCTCACTGATGGCACAATAGAAATGACCGCGCGATCTGCGCGCGCCCTGCGTAAATAGCGGTAGTTAAACGCGGCGACCGCGACGTCGTGAATTTTTACAAAACCAGGTGTAGATGTCTTCTTTAACGTGACAAAAGCACAGATAAGACGATATTAGCGTTATTTTATTGCCATGTTGTAGAACATGATATTTTTAATTAGATGCTGCAATAATCGAAAAACCTCAAAATTGCAGTTAACTTTTTTTACTTTGCACCCGTCGATATACAATTAATGCTTTATTGTTTCTGTAAATCCCGTACATCAGTAATTCTTTGGTTTTACTTATAACAACAAATAGTCATTTTAATGACTATTACTACAACTTACTACAACGAAAAATAATATTGTATTTACTAATCCCATTCTTATAAAAACAAGCAAAATGCTTAACAACATGTCCAGAACACAAAAACAACAACAATAATTCACAAGCCGCGTGCGCGATTACGAGTAACAGAGTCGTGATTTCGTGAACAATCCTTCAAGGATGACGTCGGTGGACTGTGACTCACACGTCAATCGCAACGCGCCTCGTCGCACGCGCTCGAAGAATACGAATATTACTTAACACACCCCCGTACCACGTACCAATTCACGCATAGAAATTTAAGCCTTAAGTCGTGAACTGTAACAATATTTTTCGCACTTGTCTTTTGAAATATTCCGTTTCCGTTCCTTATCTTTTAATTTTGCACACAGAAAACATCTATATCTAAATAAAATATTTAGAAATTTTGTATGAACGTTTTGACAGCGCTCGGGTGGGCGTTTTAGGAACTAAAAATAAGCAGCACGAATTTATTTTTTACATTTGGTAAAGTAAACGGACTGTAGAGAAATACCGTAGCGTTGTCACCGACATTTTGTAGGTGAGAGGTATATCGAGAAGTATATGTATCACCTGAGAGATATTATATGTTTTTTACCATAAATTAAATTAACAATGTATTTATTAAGAACATATAAAACGACGGCAAACGACATTCAATTATTTTCGTGGTGTTTGGCTAACGAGGCAAGAAGGGAATGATGAGAATTACATAAAACATACACTTATCTACATAACACTAAGCTAGGATAAAAAAATGAAATAATTAGTTAATTTTCTTTATTACCTACCTAATATATAAATAACTATATTATAATATAGAATACTTAATATCTTACGCAATATAATCCCTTTTTTACGCAATGCATGATGTTATTAAATACTAAAATGAAAAAACGGGGTCCACGGCTAGAATATTACTTTTTATTAATTCTTACGATTGTGCAATGTGCATGTACAAAATACCTAATGTAGAGTACGTGGTTTTTATTGATGTGATAACCTAACAGCCACGCTGTATACCCCTGCTTTCAATTCTGTAATATATGTCCTCATGTGTGTGCGTGTGCTGGTGTCAGATTTAATTTCTGACGACTGTCGTCGTCCGATCAACACGTCATGTTGCATTTTTTTGCGAGCACAGCCATTGAAAATATCTAAAAATGTATAGTTCCTCATGAAAATAATGTATAACATAAAAGTATGATAAATAATAGGGAGTTAAATAAAATTAATAAGATATTATTAAAACATTATTCATCCAACCTTGAATTAAACCAGACTTGACAAAGCCTAAAAATACTTTATTTTAATGGAGTCTTGACTTTGCTGGTAGGAAAGTGAAGCATATTATTTATTTGTTTATTTTCATACTAATATCTACATAACTATGGTTTGCAGTCGAAGAAGTAATCTTGGTGGCTGCGACTTGTCAACTGTTCTAGAACGCAATGATGATCCTATCAGGTGAGTCTGCTGTGATACATAATTATCTTGCAAATTACCTTTAATGTCAAATCCGATACACGGCCTATGGTTTCACTCTATTGCGTTTTCTATAATGGTCAATCGACCGCAGTGGCAACTGAAGAGCCTTGTATAAAGCGTCAGCAACATCTGACCTGCCAGCCTTTCGTTCCTCGTAATATGGATTCCCTTCCTCGTATAACCCGTGTGTCCTACACCAAAATGTAGTAATAGAATATATTACATAACATAACATCACGCCTGTATTGCCCGAAGGGCAGAGGTGCACATATAGTACACCCACATTTCGCCAGTTCTGTTTATGTATTATTATATGTAAGTATTTTATTTCCGTAGTATATTTTGAAGTATAATTATTGTTTTATATTATTTAGTATGACGAATTTTTTTTATTTATTTTGTAATTAGGTATAATGATTTGAATTGTAATAGTATTTTATTATTTTTTTTATTTACAAGGTTATTTACACTCCTTAAAAATAAATATATACAAAAGAAAAAATGAAACTAAAAATTACGCATCAAAATATTCCTCCTCATCGCTGTCGACTGGTAGGGTGCCTAAAAGGCTGGCGGCATTGAATTGTTAAATTTATAGGAGGTAGGCACTGCCTTATTGCCTATATGGGATGCACGCCACTGCTGCCACCGTATCAACCAATGACTCTTGAATGTTCCTGAGGCTCGTAAGAAAATTAATAGCGACGTTAATGTAAATTTACTCTTGCCATCTGTTTTTTGAATCTGGTCAACTAACTTGTTGGTCTTCAAGTCGATGTTAATCATGTACTGGTTGATCATTTTGTGTTGCTTTTCCATGGCAACTTCAACTCTTTTGATAACGTTCAGTACGGCTTCCACTGCCGATGTCTGATTCTTCCACAACATCGCATGATGATCTTGATTTTGGTGGATGAGCTTAATGTCTTCTTCGTATTTTTCAGCAAAATCATTGTCCAAGATTCCAAATAAACCACGTGCAACGTAGCCGACGCCGTTGATAAGACCGCGTCGAGTTCGTTGACGGACGCTACCTTGCCGACCAAGCAAAATATTGTAACCGGACGACGTCGCATTGTGATATCTATTGTGTTGTACACATAATATCCAGGTGTTTTTTGTTTGTGGTCAATAGATCAATTCCTCTGTAAACTATCAACTTCCATTCATCCTGTTCCAACCGCATGTTGACGATCTTGTCAAAGTAGATAGGTACTCTAATTATTGCGGAGCGAGGAGATTTTATAATCGACTCGTACTGCTGCCAATAATATGATAAATAGAAGTAAAGTTCTGAATACAAAATTGCATAACTTTGATGTATGTACGTTTGTGAACTTTCGGTTGTTTTGGTGATATTTTCATGCTGTTTGAATTTCGTTGATAGGTAGCAATGCCAATCTTGAAATGGGTGGTTTTATATATCCATATTTTGTCCGAACAGTTACTACTCGAACGTAACCGTCCTTTCCAGGAAATAGTTCGGTGATTTTGCCTAGAGGCCATTTCCCTGGCGGCAACTTGATGTCTTGAACGATAACAATATCATCGATCTTCAAGTTTTCTTCTGATTTCCGCCATTCACTACGAACTGTACAAATATCATTGAAGATTTTTTGTGTCAACTGCCACCGTGTTCTAAAATCTCTCTCTGTTTCGATCAGCGTTAATGTCGGACTGCTTGCCAAGAAGTGAGATAGTGTGAGACAGTCTAAGTCATCTGAGTCCTCGCTTAATGCACACAACGGTCTGCTGTTTAAACAGGCTTCAAGTCGAGCTAGTATTGTCGTGCACTCTTCAAGTGTCAATTTTTGGTCGCCGATCACGCGCTTAAGATGATATTTTAAGCTTTTGACGGATCCTTCCCACAGTCCTCCAGCACTTGGCCAGGATGGGGCGTTGAAGTGCCACGTGACTGCATTGTAAAATTCGACGTCCAAATTTGATTGTATGTTCGCGAATTCTTCTTTAAAAGTCTACTTGCTCCAGCAAAGATAGTTTCGTTGTCGACATATCGAATACATACATATGTCCTGCGCAAAGCTGCTAAAAAGGAAAAAAAGCTGAGATTGGACACCAACTCGAGGTGTACTGCCTTTTGTTGCCATACATACAAAGACTGCTATATAGCCTTATGTAGTTTTCAGTCCTTAACCTTTGTATATATTGATATCGATAAACCCAGTAAAATCCATTCCTGTGTGAGAGAAAGGACGTGTCGGGTTGCTACGTGCTGGTGGCAAGTCTCCCATCAATTGTTCTTTATTAACAGGATCTGTCCTGTCGCCTACATTTGATACTGTTATGAAGACGTTTCTTGATGGCTCGATTACCACCCAAGATCTAGTATTTTTGTCGTTACGAAACTTGAGTCAGTCGTGCGCCGCCATGATACGTCATTTGATGACCTTGATGGATAAGCAGATTGCTGAGATGACAATTGTTTGATATGATGAGAGGGTGCTTCATATTTTGACTGATGTTTCTTGAGCTGCTCTGCTGAAAAACCATGACTAGAACAGTCAGCTAGATTAATTATCAGTCGACTTGACGTAATGTCAATGATTGGTAGGTATGATTTTCGTAATCTGCTTCACCCTGTTAGCTACGAATAGTTTACATCGGTTTGGATCATCTTGAATCCAGCCTAAGACCGCTGTTGAGTCAGACTAGGCTGTTATAGCTTGATAAGCTAGCCTGTTCTGTTTTAGTCATACATACTAAAAATGGAACTTGAAATTCGATGGATGCGAGCAGTGACACGGTGGCTCAGTTGGCAGAGCGGCGCCACGGTACGGTAGCATGGCAACATGCGAAAAAGATACCAAAAGTCATATGCATGTAACTATTTAATAAAACCTGAGGGTTTTTCTATTCTTGTCTAGGTAATAATAATTATGTAGTCAATCCTTGTATCCCTGCATTTTTGAACAATAAATAATTGGGTACTTCAACATTTAAAAATATCTATATGTAACTAGTACCGTAATATAATGAGTTTTTATGTCATTTTTGCATGTTGCCCATGCTAAGCTTCAATCTAAAGATTTGAGCTTTTTTTTAACTTATTTTATTTATAATGGTTTTAATTGTACAATTATATCAACCTCATCTTAATAAAAACAACAAAACATAACATAACATCACGCCTGTATTCCCCGAAGGGGTAGGCAGAGGTGCACATATAGTACACCCACATTTCGCCAGTTATGTTTTAGGTCCCAATGTAATAGGGGGCGAGCCTATTGCCATCAACCGGGCACAAATCCAGACTCCGTGCTGCTACTGAGAATTACCTAATGGAAAAACTCAATAACACTTTGCCCGACCCGGGATTCGAACCCAGGACCTCGTGTTCAGCAGTCGCACTTAGCGACCACTAGACCAACGAGGCAGTCCCTCATCTTAATAACATAAATAATTGAGATAATAATAAATAATTATACATTAAATTTGTAACTAGTAAACATCATCTCTTATTACGATGATATCTCTAACTTTTAGTCACCTTAGGTACTGCTGCTTCCCCAAGAAAGGCTCGTATAGGCACAAACGGTATGTTTACCTAAAGCGTTACTACCGTTCCTACACCCCCTATATCTTTCCGCAGCTTCGTCTCGCAGCATGGCTGTTTCGCTGAACGTGCCTCTTACTAAAACCTAAAAAGGGTTGTTTTCAGGCAGTATTACGGATTATATCTAATATTTATATATTTATTGTTTATTTTCAGTCAAACTCATGAACCTTATTCTACTAAAATATATCAAGATTGGAATCAAGAGTATTGGGTGCGGCCGTGAGGCACACAATTTTAGTTTTATTTCGTTTTACCTTATTTAATTAAAACTGTAGTGTGTAAGTTATCCTCGTTTGCTGTCAATTAAATGTATTTTCTTTCTTTTGTATCAGTATATTATAGTTTTTAAATGATATTGTATTTATCATTATAGATTGAAATTATATTAATTGGCACTATGATCCCTATAAGTTTCAAAATAAAAATCTGTCGTGGACTCGCCAAGTAAAAGAAATTAGTCGTAAACTATGCGCATCCGCCGGTGCTCTTAAATGGCTACAAAACTCTTTAACTGCGGCTACTAAAGTGGCTTTAGCGCAATCTCTAATCTCACCAATTTTTAAAAATAATTTTCATGATATTTTGATGCATAAAGTAGTATTTTTTTTATATTTCACACCTTTGACTTGTTATGTCATATCGGTTCTTAAAACACTAGTATTCGAAGTCTTAAAATTCTTAAAATTCGAAGTCTAAAAATCAATTATTACACTTTTAATTAATGATTTTTCTCTCTGACGATACAATATGTATCAAACTTGGAAATTCAAATAACAAAGTTCCAAGGTCTCCATGAGACAGGCTCGACTTAGTGTGGAGATCACCTGTTAAACATTTCCTTCCGTTGTTATTTAGATATAAGATTGTTAGTTTTTAAGGAAATTCGATATGTACTTTTTACTGGAAAATAAAGATTATTATTAATAAAAAATGTAGCCATTCATGCCATGTTACCAGGAGACAATATTGTTGCTTATATTATACTAATTCGAAATAATATTTCTGGCCGGACAGGGATCAGTGAGTACTGCTGTAGTTGTTTAGTTGGTCGTCGCACAGTAGGATGTTGCGCTCATGTAATGACGCCGGTCTGGCACCCGCAGAATTTTTTCAGGAAATTATTGTAAGAGAGGATGACGAAGAATAAATAAATTGATATAAAATAATAAATTTGTTTTATTGTTTAGTTTATTAATCTTGCATTGATCATATTTTGGTATTTTGACTAATTATAACTGCCTCGTTGGTCTGGTGGTTGCTAAGCGCGACTGCTGAGCACGAGATCCTGATGCCGGGCAAAGTGTTACTGGGTTTTTCCATTAGGTAATTCTCAGTGGCAGCCCGAAGTCTGGATTTATACCCGGTTGATGGCAATAGGCTCGCCCCCTATTACATTAGGACCTGAAAACATAACTGGCGAAATGTGGGTGTACTGTATGTGCACCTCTGCCTACCCCTTCGGGTAATACAGGCGTGATGTAATGTAATGTTATGTTTAATTATAACAATACATACATAATAATCTTAGTTTGACAATTAATAGACAATGGTGTCTGCTGTAGGTACAACCTGTATCACAGATCACCAGGCCTTACTCCGTGAGATATCTTTTTATACTAACGTAAGTAAGCGTTTTGGTTAGTTGGTATAAAAAGAAAAATCTTGTAACAAAATTAAAGGAAAAAGTGAAAAACAAATGAGAAATTCGACAAACATTATAAAAAAAAATTAAGAAATATATATATAACATATATAATTTTTGATAACAATATAAAAACCGCCTTCGAAAAACACGTAACTTAAAAGTGTTAAATAATATTTTACTCACTTCGCTTTACATACACCAAGTTAAAGTCGGTGCCAAATCCAACGACTAATTCAGACATAAACGAACCTACTTAAGAGATTGCTCTAATACTATTAACAAAGCGAAGGCATAGTATTTGGCACCTTCAACTTGGCGTAACTTAAGACCACTTGGAGAGTATACTCTATCGATTACAAAAAGACTTTCTTAAATCGGTCCAGGCGTCTTCGAGAAATCGGGGGACATACATAAAAAAAAGTAAAGATTCCGATGAAAAAAATGTGTATTTGTGTTTTAGAGTGTGTGCGTGTATGTGTCGTCTGTGTTAGTTTAAGGGTTTTAACAAAAAATCCGTTATCCGCTTAAGTCTGTAGCCTTAAACAAATCTTTTTTTGCAGGTTGATTTAGAAAGTGGGTATATAGGTGTTTGTTGACATTGTTATATAGATAAGGGCATTTTGAGATCGACTATCTTTATCTAGTTTTCTGGCATATAGCAGTAGATCTTTTAGGGTTCGATGATGAATTTGGATGGAAGAGGAATACCGAGTGCTACTTCATGATCATCATTAAAATAAAGAATTGTCGGACTGTAGCACCTTGTAACGCTGGTATAGATCGTACATAGGAAAACGTATGGGGAGAAACGAACTAACTGTTAGTATATCTCTTTGAGCTCTCTCTAGACTTATTAGGTATGTTTCAGCAGCCCCTCCCCAGGGAGTAAAACAGTAAGTGAATGTCGATTGGCATAATACAAAATAAACAGATTTCATTACCGCGATAACGGCAATATGTCGCAGGGATTTAAATAAACTTACGAACTCTAGGGACCATGGCATTAATGTGTTGTTGAAAAGGTAGTTGGCTATCAATAAGGACACCTAAATAATTAATTTAGTTAGTTTTTAGTCCGTTCATACTTTCAGATGGTAAGTTACAAGTGTGTGCCGTGATTCGAAAATTTTGTCGAGTTTGAGTTCGAAAGTTTAAAGGTCATAAACTTTGTTTTATCTATATTAAGTGTAAGGATGTTACAATTCAGCCATTTAAAAACTTTATTAAAGCTATTTTGGGCAAGATTATTAACTTCTACCCAGGTGTCAGCACGGAAAAGTAGTGTCATCGGCGAATGTAATTATTTTTCCACTAGTCAATTTATTATCACATAAATTAAATTATTTATATAAATTAAAAAGAACGTCGGTTCGAGGATACTGCCTTGGGGGACTCCATATTTAATTATCTATAAATAAATTTAATGGTACCCAAATATTTCAGTTTGTTGATCAGGATGGGGACAGAGACAGTCTTAAAGGCTTTTACCAGGTCGAGAAAGATGGCCAGAGATTTGTTCTTTTTGTCAAGATTAGAAGCAATAAATTCTGTTAGGTGATGAACAGCATCAGAAGTCGATCTTTGAGTTCGAAAACTGAATTGAGAAGACGAAAGAAGTTTATTAGATTCTAAAAATTTTATTAGTCTGTTGTTCATAAAGCGTTCCCATATTTTAGATAGTGTGGGCAGAAGAGAGATAGGACTATAATTGTTGAAACAGTGTCTGTCCCCATTTTTAAAGACTGGTACTATTTGTGATTTTTTAAAGTAGAACGGAACACTCCTGTGGAAACTGACAGATTACATATCAAAGTTAGTGGTTGAAGTAAGATATCAATAAGCTAAATTAATAAAGGAATCCTGAAAAATGATGGACACGAGCGGGACTCGAACCCGCGACTTTCGCCGTACCGTGGCGCCGCTCTGCCAACTGAGCCACCGTGTCACTGCTCGCATCCATCAAATTTTAAGTTCCCTTTTAGTATTGTGATTGTGGTCTCTCTTACATTATAGGCCAAACAAAAAGAAACATAGGGACCCGCGTAAAAGAACATATCGCTGATATACGCTGGACCAAGCCAATCATTACATCAGATTTGATAAACCATAAATCCTTGCCAAAGAAAATCCATTCCTTCCTAGGATGATACGCGAGGCTATTGAAATTAAAAAACACCCTAATTTCAATAGAGAAGATGGCTGGGACATACCACCTGCTTGGAATCCTATCATAGAATCTATTAAAGTTAATTCCAAGCGCAAAACTGCAAGACTGAATGACACAGTGAGCTCATTTTGCGTAAATCGGATTGTTAATAATAATTAAAATGTAAGGTAGTTGATAGTAATTGTTCAAATTAGACGTTTCACACCTCAGTCTGCCCGCGACCATGAATGCTGTAAAGGATTCGAAACGTCGGGACCAAAAATCTATTAAAAAACCGCGATAAAATGCGTAAACCTAGTTTTATTTCAATCCCTTTTAGTATTTACGTCTTAAGGGTGACGTCAGGTATTATCTGTTGGAATCTACGATTACCAACTCAGTGTTGTACCTTTACAGCTACAAATCACTGAAACGATAAAACCAACCCAAATTTATATGACTTTTTGTATTTTTAAGGATATTGCCATGCTAGGCTTAAATCTAAATTGATAAAGGAAACTTGAAAAATGATGGACACGAGCGGGACTCGAACGCGCGACTTTCGCCGTACCGTGGCGCCGCTCTGCGATCCGAACCTCGTACAACCACTACTAAACCTACTATGTGTATCTTATGTGTCACCCATTGCATAAATCAGAAGTAATAAGATGTTCAGCAAAATTCAATTTTTCGTCTATCATAACTCCTAAATATTTAGTGTGTTTAACTTTATTTATGCGGATGCAGTTGCAATGATAGTTGGTTTGTGTTATGTGATAGGCACATGTTAATGTAAACGGGGGTGCTGTTTCCTCAGTTTTGTGAAAACATATTATGTAATTTGACTCGGTTGCATTAAGTTGCATCAAAGTGCATTCATATAATACTGAATTCAGTGTGCGAGACTTCATGGCAATATAGAATCAATCGACTTTGACGGCTGTGATACGCTTAATTTGAAATGCAATTTACATTAAACCTATATGCAAGAATTGTTATTAAAATAGTCATATCAATCAAGAAAACACGGTTAAGAAACATGAACGTCCCTTTCGTACAGTTGATAATATATGTTATTATTTGTGGACAAAGTAAGATGGGTATTTTTTTAAACTGTATAATTTTTTTACTGTTCTGTTAATATATTTTGTCATCACTATGCGTGTTTAGACAATAATTATGTTCAGCAGGAAACAAGTATGGTGCTGACGATTGTATAGTTCGTTATACACGTACCTATTGATTGACAATTGCGTTTTTAAGCACCCAGACTTGAATCAGATAATATTATGTATTATGGGGGATAATAGAACTGTTTCGTGCAGCTTACAGCAGTAGGACGCGGTGAAGAGTGGGCGTTTTAGTGGTCATGTGTAAATATAAAAAAAAAAAAATCCTACCTGATTAGACCATACCAGTTAGCACTAAATAATTTACTGGTGTCCTAACTACAGTTGTTTTCCTATTCCAGACTCTGAAGGAATTATAAATGGCACACGAGTGAACAAGAGATACATGGTAAAGAAAATTCTTTTCATAAATACCTACTTTAAACAATTACATGTCTTAAATAGTATAAACGAATGTGCGAACGATTTGCGATTCGATGTATTTTAGGTCATCATTTTTCAAATGGCCGTTTAATAGGTACTATCACGAGCACATCTGGTAAATCACTCTTTGACCGCTTACTGGATGACAGCGACAGCGGTGCGGGCAGCGGAGTGTTTAGATGCATTCATTTAAATTAAAGCTTTCTGGATAAAACTGGGTCTAGCTTCGAGCATACACAGCCCTCAACAGCTTTTTCCATGTTAAATGCTAACGACACATGGCATTTAGAGTCACACAAGTTCCGAGAAAGCAACATTAACGGGACTACAGGAGCTAAACGCAAGTTTTATAATGCGTAAAAGTAAAGGATCCACTGCAGTAAATAAAATCCGAAAAGTAATATAATATGCTCCTCAGATTAGGAACTTTGCCGCATTCAATACAGTGATTAAAAATAAACGCTAAGTTGGGTGCTTATAATCCAATAACTGACGTAGTCAGATTAACTGAATGACCCCACAAGTCGGCAGTCTTTTTTATATTTAAGTTACAAAATGTTTTCTTAATATCTAAGCAATTTACGTGACAAAATTTGAATTGTTCGCGACAGGCGCAAACTCAACTTCTTCTCTCCCTCGGATCTCCGTTGCGTTCGGACGTGTGTTCTACAAAATCCTTGTCTTTCTGAATATTATTTCAAATAAATCATAAAAATAATCATAGGAAGTGTCGCTAACTACTAGGAGATAAGCCAAGTAAAGTGCATTAAGATCCTCCTACTGCACCAACACTAACGACCCTGCAACATTTGCATCATCATCATCAGCCGGAAGACGTCCACTGTTTAACAAAGGCCTCCCCTTAGAACGCCACAATGAACGACAGCTTGCCAATTGCAGCCACCGGTTGTCCGCAATTCTGACGGTACGTTTGCATGTGGGTGTCAAATCCATTCATTACTTCCATCTATTTTACACTAGTCGAAAAGAGACAAGAATATTTATTGCTATTATTGGACCGCACATAAGACGATGCAAAAAGGAAGTTAAACAGAAAGAAATCTATTATCTAAACTGGCCAGTGGCCACATTGCATGAGAAACGTCGATAACGACCAGAGTGGTTGACCCCTCAACCACACATACATTGATTGCGTTTAAAGAAATATTGTACCATCTTTGCATAATACAAGCCTAGTATTTGCTACTCAAACTACTATAAATGTCACTACTCAATTCGGCCTAAACCGGACACCGCCGCCGCCGCTTGCGCATGAATCAGCCCCGGACCTACCTAACAAGTATCAGTGTTGCCGAGTTCGAGCGAGAGGATAACAGTTTGAAAGTCATTAGCCGGTTCAAGCGAAGGCGAGAAGAGTGCAGTATTAGCGATCTCAAATGCAATATAGATGATATAAAATCTATTCTTTCTTCATCCATCACAAATCAAGACCAGAAGTTCGCCCTTTTGCAATCTGCTATTAATGACATAAAAGAGCAACCTTGAACTACAGAAGTCAGTCCTTTTCGTGTCCGAACAATATCAGGTCATAAAACAAAAAATGGAGGGTATGGAGCTTGAAAGATCAAACAATCATGTGTATATTAAATCGCTTGAAGATAAAATTGAACTCCTTGAACGCAATAATCGTAAGTCCAGCATAGAATTAGGAAATATCCCACTTCAACAGCTCGAATCAAAGGAAATTTTAAAATTATAGATCAATAGCAATACTTTCTTCGGTTCCTAAATTGTACGAGTGGATGTTATTTACTTAGATTTAAAAAAAAGCTTTTGATCGCGTTGCTTCACAAATTAAGTGACATAGGATTTTCACCCAAACTCCTCAAATTATTTGCTAGTTACCTGCGTGATCGCCAGCAATATGTCCGTCATGGTTGCTTTGTTGACTGCCTCGTTGGTCTAGTAGTTGCTAAGCGCGACTGCTGAGCACGAGGTCCTGGGTTCGAATCCCAGGTCGGGCAAAGTATTACTGGGTTTTTCCATTAGGTCATTCTCAGTAGCAGCACGGAGTCTGGATTTGTCCCCAATTGATGGCAATAGGCTCGCCCCCTATTACATTGGGACCTATAAACATAACTGGCGAAATGTGGGTGTACTATATGTGCACCTCTGCCTACCCCTTCGGGAAATACAGGCGTGATGTTATGTTGTTGTATGTATGTATGTTGGTTGCTTTGTTTCAGAACCGTATCACACTCGGTCTGCCTTTAGCCAGGGTTCGATTTAAGGGCCACTTTTGTTTGGGATTATGGTTAATGATCTGGAGTCCGTACCTTAATGTGATGTGTTTGCGATGAAGTATGAAAATTTGGAATGCTTAAGATTTTGCGAGATGATCAACGACAGGTGAATTGGTTATTGTAAGTTGGTAATTTTGGTTTCAGGTTTATATATTAAGCCCTGCACTGACACACCAGCCTGCACCTAATGATTGGTTATGTGGTGGAGCAATAATTACCCCAAAGCACATTATTACTGCAGCTTCCTGCATAGTATTCACCTGGGAAAAGGTCTGGGTCATTGCTGGATACAATAAATATGTGGACTTCAATAATATGTTGAAAGATCAATGTACGAAACGATACAAAAAAGCATTGAAAAAAATTCATCTCCAACTTAATTTCCGTAAGTAAATATTTTATTTGTATAAGGTTATTTATTAGCATTGTAATACAATATAAATTATATTAAGCATAATATATTATTTATATAAAGTATTATTCGATTATGGCAACCGCGTAAGATTAAGTACCGCGCGGTTGGTAGTATGTGGTATCATATTATTATGAAGCTAGACTTCATTTATCGCCTTAATAAAGTCATCATCGAGTGGCTGAGTGCTCGCGCTAGCTGTAACACTTCCAATAGATAATGTAGCTGTCTGTCGAGCCTATGTCCTTCCTTTTTCAGTGTCAGAGTTACTTTCACATTTATAATAATATTAGTGTGGATTTAAGTTAGTCAGTAAATATTAAAAATAAATCTTACCTGCATTTACCCAAGTTTTATCCAAGTAATAAATTGGTCGTTGTTGCTGTCGGTAGTGTTAGGAATTGGTTATAAAAGTCTAGATAGCCATAAATATTTCATTGTAAACAAATTATTTTGAACTTTAACTAACTAAATATTATTGTGTGATGATTTTTATGTTTTACCTCGGCAACACTGACTTTCGTCTTGTCACCCCGTTGCGCTCTAACAACAAGCTGTGGAAGGGGTTTTAGCGCGGGCGCAACGGGCGGTTTAATGAATGGTCAGTCTTGTTGGGAGAGCTGAGTTGAACAGTCGAAAATAAGTCTGAAGTTATAGTATTGTTAAAGCCTGGAATAATAATTATTAATACCTACTGAAGTGCCGCTTGTAAAATAAATTACGGTAGGTATGTTGTATAAATGCTTATTTTAAATCTAACAAGTAATTTAAAAAATTCGTAATTTCTATTTTGTGTTATTTGTCTCAATAAATAAATACCCGAGAATCAACTTCGGAGTTTCCTTACAGTAGGTTTCATATTTTTCAAATATTTGATACGCCACCATGCTATGTCATCTCTGTCGATTAAGGGACTACGCACACTTATTCAGCTCCATTCGCGTTTCGCTAAACGATTTTGGTCACACTTATACAGCTCTGCTTCTATCAGCCGCGTACGGCGTCGTAAGAATGAGAATAGCCGTCATAACGTGCTATCTACTGCGTACGGCGCTGCATAAGCTGCGAAGACGGTAAGCTACTCATTTAGTATTGTGCCCGCAACATGGACAGTTCTATGTGCGATATTTTTATCGTTTCGCTTCTTGTAGAAGAAATAGAAAACGTAAAATAAACGTAAAAACATTAAACACCCACGACAATGGGTCGACCCACTTTAGAGAAATAGGAATTTGGTTGGAGAACATGCAACATAAAGCACGTCTGCACTCTTTAATTCTTGCGTGCATAATGATTACGCAATAATAAATCAAATCAATGTAGGAACAATACAGGTCGCAACTTGTCGACAAGGAGTCGCGAACCATCCCTGTAAAGAGCTGTTCCACCGCGCTCGACGGTGATTGCGGCGGAACAGCGCTGTACGCGGCGGAACAGCGCTGTACGCAGCGGAACAGCGCTGAACGCGACGAAACAGCGCCGAAGGCTCTCTATAGCATTCGCGTAATAAAAAAAACACTTATCCTCATTTTATGCTGGTTTGCCGCGAAAGAAGAATGGACGCGGAAAGCTGAATGGACGCGTACACGTCTCCATACAAAATTGTTGTTTTCTATGGACAAAAGCTGAAAGGAGCTGAATAAATGTGCCTAGTCCCTAACCCGTTATTTCTCCTTCGTTTGAAATACTTAAACTTCAAATGTTTCAGTAATTTTGACAATGATGACAAGCCCATGTATAGTAAGGATTCGTCTACATTTATGACATGTGGCACGTAAAGCACACAAGCAGTAAAGCTGTGCACTATTCGTCTCATACACGACTTATCGATCCCATCAATCATTTCAATTAATGAAAGTCGTTTTTCGCTGATGTTGCTGGCTTGACGGTGTCTGTTTCGGTATATTCTTTTAAAGTACGATATATGGCCGATTTCGAAATGCCCAATATATTGGCTGTTTTGTCCATGATTTTTTTTAAGGATATTTATCAGCAGGCCAGGATTCTTTAACGTATTTAAACACGTTATTAATCATTACTTTCTCAGATTCAGTTGGCTCTCAGATTGCAGTTAATCTAGTAGACATTTGATCCGGGCTTGTGGTCCTATAAGCAGGCCAGATCGGCCCGAAAAGACGGACCGGACTGGCGTTCCGCGCTCATCAATAAAAATCGTGCGGCACGTAGGCCATAGTTGATGAGCGGAATCCACCATGTAGAGGCGGCTCGGAATTTGTTTAGGGATACAGTGTAGCCTACGCTGATCCCGCGTCTCTGGCAAGCCGGTAAGATTCCGGCTTAGCCCTCCGTGCGCTCATAACTGAGAAAGTCTACGAGGACTTCCCGAGCGGAAACAAAGACGGTGATTTAATTTAGATTTTTTTAACTTTGAAGAATTTAGAATGTGGGTGTCTTTTTAGGTCGGGCAAAGAGTTATGGGTTTTTCAACTTATTGTTGTCGAAAGTAGTACAGAGTCTGAATTTGTGCTCAGTAAACCATAATTTTAATTTTCTTCTGGCTGGTAATGATGTTGAATGATAATTTAATAGGCTCACCCTCTGTAACCTACAACATTACTGGCGAAATGTGAGCGTAATGTACTTGCCTATTTTGGGCAATAAAGGCATGATGATATGTAGATTTGTCAGCCATACAGATTATTACAATTTCCTCAATGATGTTTCTCTACGAGGGATGACTTTGAGGTGAGGTAAGGTCTTAGACCTTCAAGTCAGTCAAAAGGTGTGAAGAGGTTTTTCCAATTGTAATGTATTGTAATTGTAGTAGTACTTATTAAACCTCGCAAGGCGGTCGATAAATGACCAGGCTATGCTAGTACTGTCAAATTACTATTTTTTCTATACATGTCATGATTTACTGTTGAGTTTCTTGTGATTAAATGCAAATACAAAATATTTATTGTGGTACCATAAAAATATTATGTATAACATTGATTTGTGATTGGCACCTCCTTTTAAGCAAATGAAGCCTGTGTCAGGAGACGCCGCTCCTTCATATCTAAAGTAGGTTTATTATACATATTTTCTTGAAGAGGGGTTACTTCTTTATTCCATACACATGTATTTATTGATATTAATCTGTGTGCGAGTGTGTGCGCGCTTGTACGTATGTGTGTGTGTTCGTGTTTGTGTGTGTGTGTGTTGTGTGTAAGCGTGGGTGTGTTCTGTCTCTGTAAGAATGTGTACTAAAGATATCAGTGGGCTATTTCACGTCTTGTAGAAATGTCTCAATGTCGTTACAGGTCAGTGGTTTTATCCAGTTTGTTAATTTTTTTTACATTCATATAGTTGCTTATTCTGTTTACCCTATTATATAGTTGTGCCGGACGTTTATTATGTTGAATAGCAGCGAATTTTGTTTTTGTTTGTGGTACTGTTGTTACGAGTATAAGGACTTTCCTTCTTATTCGACGACGATTATAGCGTGATGATTTGTACTTCGGATGTTTATCTGTAACTAATCTGCATATTGCCACTATTAGTTTTGACATTTCGCCTTTTCTAATTCTGTGGCAAAAAATAGACGAAACAAAGTCATAAAGCAATAATGAGCGCCAGCCCTTAAAGAAATTAATATTTATGCAAAGTTTCAGCGGATTCTGCTTACATTTGTTTAATTATTGGCAAAATTTATAGGTATACGATTGACTTTTGAAAAAAAGTTTTAATTAATTTAACACATCGATATGTTAATTTTTAATTTTCTTGTTAGGGTCATTTAAAAATATCTCTTAAATGCCTATGTACTATAAATTATCTTTTGAAGGTTTCAAAGTACCTGAAATAACTGCAAATAGTTCAATTTTTGTATAATAGATGGCGCTATAATAAAAAATCCAACACTTTATACACACATCGAAACAGTCTAAGCAACATGTGCTAATTGAAATTTTAGGAAGGGTTTTTTACATTATAACGGTGTATTTTATTTTTAAAATAATATTTTTAGGGTCCTATAATGTGAAAATAACAGCTGTTGTCTTTATAAGTTCTTTTAATTACAGAAATTAACAATATTAGTATATACTGTAGAAACTCAGGTACATAAGCAACCAAACAGACTATGACTAATCACTTCCTCTTTTTTTTCCGGCACTTATCACATTTATGTGATCGACGAAAACTCATTCTTATTTATTTTTATATTATAATCTATACATATAATAAATTATAATAATAAAAATTTAATAAGACAATGACATTTATTCTTTTGAGTCATCTTATTTATCATCGTAGATAATATAGATTTCGTTGTTGTAGCTTTACTCAAAATACAAAATTTATGAAATACCTATTTTACAATTAATAACTATTAAATATGTATCTAACTACCACAACACATCAAACTATAACAAAGACATATTGTATGTTTCCTAAATTCGTTTGTTCTTATGAAAAATATCGTTTCAAGTACTGATACATCGCGTCATTTATAGGTTACTTCTTTTTAGACACTTAAAATGCTTATATATATAGATGTAAATAACCGATTGCGATGAAACAAAAACTAAATGTAACCTCAAATTATACTTCATTTTATAACATCAATAGTATCCACATTAATATTGTGCTTTTGACGTAATGCCGTAACAAACCAAACAGACACACAGACAAACAGACACCAATTGCAAAAATGTAAAAATAGGTTCTATTAAGCCTCTTGAACGTCCCCACAAGTTTTTGTGTAAATACATTCGATGTACAGAATCGGCTGGTCTACAGATTTATTATATGTATTGATGATGATGATATTGAAAGATATAGATAAAGATAATCAAGTATATATTGTTTTACTTGATTAGCTTTATATTAAAAACATATCATAAATAAGAGGGCACTTTAATTATTGACTGGATGATGCCTGTTTATTTTGTGATAATATCTTTTTGGTCATTCCAATTCTAATTTCTCAAATGCTACCAATATTAATGTTATTTAACTTTTTTGTCCTTACATATTTTTTGTAGCCTATTATTACTATACGAAAAATAATTATTTTGACTACTGGCGAAACCAAGACTTGATTATAGCTGAAGTAGATACGCCTTACAATTTTTCTGACATATCATATCTAATATACTGTTCGTACATACCCAACGCAATAAAGATGTCTTTTAGAGAAGAGAGCTCTGCACCAGGAGTTGATGCTGTTGTGTTTGGATGGGGATCCAACAAATACTATAGGCCGGTAAGTATAAGGATTAACTACCTCCATTATTGTGATGCCCTGAACTGCCTCACTTTTGTAATCTTGCGATTGTGTCTCTCTCTCCGGATCAATAACCAGGTTTAAAATATGTTATGAGAATGCTGTTGGCGTGCCCTGTAGGTACAGTCGCGACCATATCTGGAAAAGCAATCTCACAAAACAATAGTTTCTCGTTAAGTTTGACTTACGACCTTCTATTTTCAAGCCTAACACACACACATCAACATTGACGTGATTGTAGTTCATAATTTCTATTATATAATGTCAAAATGGCCTAGCGGTTAAGCGCATGCGTACGTACGTAGGTATACGTTTTAAATAAAGCTAAATTTAGTTACAATTCATAAATATAATACTCACATTCAGTCCGATTTCATTAGAAATTTGAGTTCTATTAAGTCTTTTAAGACCACCTTAAGGTGGTGTAGCGCAATTATAATCAAGTCTCACTCAATAATAACATTTGCCTGCATTTTGACAACAAATACAATACCGCTTTCCTTAAAACCACACGTCACTAAGCAACAACCACAACCAGTCGACAAAGTTCATTTCGATCAAGTTAAATATTCATAAAACTCATGTCTACCTCACAGAAACATACATTCTTTATTACCCACACCTAAATACTAAGTTTAAGAAATGTGTGAAGCGAACAAGATAAAGAATATTATATTACTATTTCTGTCCCATTACTTCCAATCGAGTAAAAACTTACAAAAAGTTAAGAGTATTGAATGAGATAAGAACTCACTACTCACCGGTTCACATATCTGTAACGTAACACGTGGTCGGCACGCTGGCCCTATGATATCAGTTAAAGATATTGATATTCCTGAAATGAGGAGAATTTTACTGAGATCGCCAATGATTCTTACAATTTACGCGAAAGGTGTTTATTATTCATTGAACTTCTTAACCGAACCACAGGTCAATGTCGAGCGCTGATTGAATAGTTATTTTTTCTTTCAGAATTTAGTGTCTGTTAATCTGAACCAACCCTATTTGATGGGGACATCCGTCTTAATAGTAGATAGAAAGGGCTGTAAAGCAATCGAAAAGACGATGAATATTAAGGGTTCCGAAGTTTTGAAAAGGCGAACTATATGCAGTGTCGGTCACGGCAATGTGGATGTCGATGGAAATTACGTTGGTAACCAAGCTGGACGTGATAATTTAAATAAATCTGACGTGGTACAGTATTTTAATTAAATGCTAAATTGAAGTAGATGCAGTTTGAGTGCACTGTGACATCTGTATTCTCGATTATTGCAAATGTGTAGTGCAAAGGAAACAATAGGGATAGTCGGCAGAGGACTTGATGGTGAAGTACTGAGTAAGACGTTCTGCATAGCAGGCCAGCCGATATTTATAAATAAATACATTTAGAACTCGTGCAATAATATAAAATAACTTACTGACTGCCTCGTTGCTCTAGTGGTCGCTAAGCGCGATTGCTGAGCACGAGGTCCTGGGTTCGAATCCCGGGTCGGTCAAAGTGTTACTGGGTTTTTCCATTAGGTAATTCTCAGTGGCAGCACGGAGTATGGATTTGTGCCCGGTTGATGGCAATAGACTCGCCCCCTATTACATTGGGACCTATAAACATAACTGGCGAAATGTGGGTGTACTATATGTGCACCTCTGCTTACCCCTTCGGAGAATACAGGCGTGATGTTATGCTATGTTATATTTTATATGAGTTCTGCCGAGCCTGTATTCCCCGAAGGGGTAGGCAACGGTGTAACATTAAGTACACCCACATTTCGCCTGTAACGTTAAAGGTACCAATGTAATAGAGGGCGAGCATGTTGCCATCTACTGGGCATAAATCCAGACTCCGTGCTGCTACTAAGAATTACCCAATGGAAAAAACTAATACGACAATATTAATATTGTAGCAGTCCTTATCTATAACCATTTGATCGACTTTATATATTATGATTAAGTATCCTGTATCTCAGTTTTATGTTCGGGCTGTCAATCGTTTGGTAGATACCCGGACTTTTAATAGACTTATATGTAAGGAAAAAGGTCCAACAAACTCATTTAGAGGCCGTTGGGAACTTGAATAGTAAAGGGAATAGGATACCAGCGTGGCATGGACAACAACCAGCTGTTGTATAAAAGAAATAAGGCCCTACTACACTACCACTTAATTCCATTTACATGACTAATACTGCGAAGAAAATGAGATCCCTAGGATTTAGACATTAATCGTTATTATTTTAAAAGGTGATTATTATAATTTCAGCTGGATTTCAAAAAGATTGACCAACTCTTCAAAGATGCAAATTATACGAAAAATATTACACCAAATGGTATTTGCCAGGTAAATTACTTCACGTCTCACAGACTGCCGCGGCCTGTGGTGGTCGCCAGTTGTGTTATTATTATTCACTTAATAAGTATTTTTACAATAGTAAGTTCGTATTTGTGGGAAATCTTAGAGATTATACTCTAAGGTTCCCCACATATAAAACACTAGCTGTCCCCCGCGACTTCGTCAGAGTGTTTTAGTTTCATAGGTTTTTCATGTTTTGTTTTGTAATATCAAAAAACAGTTTTTTACTAAATTCACGTGATAATAATTATACAAGGTGCAGTATTAAAGCTGCAAAATATTTCGGGATGTAATTATGTTGGTGATCCTCGACTCGAATTAACAATCAAATCAGTGGGTATTTTTTTTCTTATTTGCGGATATCGGTACGTGTGAACTACCTTTCTTAAAAAGCAGCCAGTCTGATACTCGGCCTATAACAGCGCTTTCACACAGACAAACATTTCATTGATCCAAAATGCACTAGCGTTCCCCGCACGCATCCCGCTAGCCGCGCCCCCGCGGCCATCGAACAATCGATTTAGTCACAGTGTGAATAATGTCGCCGGCGTGTGCATACGCGTGCAATATCCGCCCCTCCGGTGCGCTTTCGGTTACGTACCGTAGTACCTAGAGTGGTAATAAAAATGACAGACTGATACTCCAATGTAGAGTTAGTGGAGATGGTCCGCTTGTACGGCATTAGTGGAGACAGCGTATCTCGAGCTGTCGAATGTTTGTCGAGTTATTCTCCAATCGGCAACGTCCATCTACAGGGTAATGCTATTTTCTATCTCTGCACTACCTGAAGGTTAGACTGGTAGAAAATGCTTAAGGCATTAAGTCCGCCTTGTACACAACTGTACTTAAGTTTAAATAAAATAAATAAATGCTGGCTGCTACGCAGATACTCCGTGATTTTCGGCAATTAGACGTTTCCCGGCATGCTAGCAGTCGCGGCAACGAAGTTCTGCCTGTCGCCATGCAGAAAGATATCCTACAATACTTCCAGCGATAGCCAAGTTTCGAGTGCATCACTCTACAGTGTGGCGGCTACTGAAGAAAGAAGTGCAGCATCCATTCTATTACCGCAAGGTACAGGACCTCTACAGAGTTCATAACATAAAAAAAAAAAAAATATATCATTTATTTCAGGCATAAAATAACCCATATCATAAAATGAGACACAAGAAATAAAATAAAAATTACAATTAAATAAAATAAAATTAAGATTACAATTAAATTAAAATACAATACTATGTGATGTATGGCAAAAATACATTAATTATCAAATTATTAAATATTAAACTACTAAATTACCCTCCTCACAAATGATCTCCAGAGTGGGGATGAGATCCTGTCCGCTACAGTCTCCAGGATTTTGTTCCGGCTGCCACGCAATCTGCAGATCAGGGATACCGCCTTTTTGCGAATAACGGCGTGAAAACCGTCAGTGCGATATAGCGCGAACATCCCCGATGCACTACAGAATCGTGGCAGCCCCAACATCATCCTGAAGATATTGTTATATGAACACGTCAAAAACATCATTTATGATCTTTTCCGCAAAAAATAAACGGCTACCTGATTTCTCACCTCTTACGATTGACGGAGAATTAATCAAACGATCCAATCACGAAAAATACCTCGGGTTGTGGGTAGACGACAAACTTACGTGGAAACTGCACATAAACCATATCAAAACAAAATTAACGTCACATTACGAAATATTAAAAACTGCATACCAAAGAAAGTACGACAAATTATATATAACTCTCTAGTAAAATCTTACTTAGAATACCTAATCGAACTATGGGGATCAGCCACTAAATCAAATCTAAATTCACTACAAAGAATACAAAATAAAATTATCAAAATACGATTTCATTATCACTATCTATACCCAACAAAAAAAACTTTACGAAAAAACAAACCTACTAAATCTCAAGCAACTTTACACATTCTACACCTGCGTTCTTATAAAAAAAATGACCACGAATTCTATACAATCAAACATTCAAATACGTAAAAAGACAATAACATACAACACTAGAAGCAAAAACAGGTTTCAACTAATGACTGCACGAGCACAAACTACGGCAAAAAAACAATACTGTCTGAAGGAGCACGACTGTTCAATGATTTACCGGAAGAATTAAAGAAGTGTGAAAGTGTTAATATATTTAAATCTAAATTAAGAAAACATATTTGTAACCGATGACGTCATAAACGCACCAGATGCGAACATCTAAAATACTTATCATAATTTAACTATTTGTGTCTCATTCTAAGTGAACTGTAATTGTTCTTATGAGAATAAATTCTTTAAACCTATATTGGATGCGCAGAACATCCAGCGATCTTTTGGTGTAACTGACCCACAGACTTCCCGTGTTAAAGCTCTGACAATATGCCTTAAAAAGCGTAGTTTTAACTTCCTCAGAGCAGCGGGAGAATCTGCGGACCAGCATACTACCTCTGACCGCTAGAGCCCTGCGCTCCCTCTCAATGTCTACATAATCCTCAAGGCCGTCGGTAAGGAAATGTCCCAGATATTTAAATTTAGTAACACGGTTTACGCTCAAGCCATTTAGGGAACACAGGGAGAAGTATCAAGACATCCACCACCGGCCCTAAAGATCATGTACAATGTACATCCGCATAGTCCTCACACACCTCTAAAATCTCTCTGAGACCCCCCACCGCCGGGCTCAGCAGCACCATATCGTCCGCATAGCTCATGTTGTTTATACATACACCATCTATCGAGCAACCGACGCGCTTGCTGCTGTGCTCAACGATGAGGTAATTTATTTATAGATTGAAGAGCTTGGGAGATGTCAAACCCCCCTGTCTCCGCTCTCCAAGAAAGTGTATTTGCTCACCTTACAAAATTTGTTTGGTTCCCATACCAATACCTGAAAATATTGAGCACGGCCACCGGCTCACCCCTGTCTCTCAACTTTCTCCAAAGCACATCATAAGACACGAGATCTAAAGCCTTTGAGAGGTCAAGGAAACAAGCATATACCGGCGTCCTACGATCGGTATAGTACCGGACGGTATGCTTGAGACTTACTATTGCGCTTTGATAACGCCGCGCGAGTTACGTTTTGTCGCTGGTTCCAGGGAACACCAAGACACCAGCATCCTATGGACGGACGAGTGTTTATTTACTCAAGTTGGCGCCTACAATGTTCATAACGAACACTGGTGGGCTCACCGCGATCATAACCCACGAGTGACTAAGTACCAGTGTTACACAATTGCGTAAAAAACTGATCAGTGCTTTCGACACTTTAAAAACGAATTTGTTTGTGCTACGTAAGGTAAAAGAAAAAACTTGAGAGGTGTCAAGGGACACCCGGATGGAACGAAGTTCCTTTCGACCAATTAGTGAAGGAATTGTAATATTTTTTGAGCGAGAAGCGTTATAGTACAATGCGTTTCTGATAAGTATATAGACATCGTAAAAAGGTGCAATACAGCGTTAGAAATGATAACAAAATTAGAAGAAGTATTTGAGAGAAAATCAGTGTGCAATCAACTTTATTTGAGAAAGAAGCTTTTCACTGAAATGTGGGAACAACAAAAAATTAACAGATCATTTTATAATAATTATAAATTTGAAAAAATAATCTCCGAACTAGAGTCGTCAGGAACTAAGATAAAAGAGAACGATAAGGTATGTCACCTACTGTTAACTTTACCCGAAGAATATGAAACGGTCATTACATTTAGAAACAATGTGTACACGCGACACATTACCGGCGTGTACGGGGGCAGCGAGAGACGCGGAGGAGGGGAGCGACGCGCAGGCGCGCTGCCCGCGCCGCCGCCATTGCGATTCTACGACGCGCGGCGCGGCGCTCGCGGCCGCGCCACCGCCATTGCGACGACAGTTACGACGGTGTGTGCGCGCACGCGCCACCGGCCACGTATTAATACTTAAACAATATAAGTAATCCAGTGTACCAGACACAAGTCGTTTCAATCAATATCCCCAACACAATGGATAAAGAACTAACTATTGATTTCATTAAATCAACGATGTTAGATGCTGAACTTGAAGTAGGTAAAGGGAGGACAAAGTAGCACAAACAAGGAACCTGATGCTCACAGCTTCCTTACATGTTACAAATGTGACAAAGAGGGTCCAAGGCATTTCAGTCTAGAATCAATCAAGCTTACAGAGGCAATAATAGAGGTCATAGAGGTGTAAATCAAAGAAGTAGAGGTAAATATTTCCACAATAGAGTACGAGCTACTAATTCAGCGAATACTGCAGAACAACAGGAGATAAATTATCTACTCGCATTATCTACTGACAACAATATATAGGTAAAAAGAGAAATTGAATTTGTGACAGACTCAAGAGCGACCTACCACATGGTAAATGAAGTATATGACAGACATAAGGAAAATTCCCGAAATAAAAATTTAAGTAGCTAACGGAAACATTATATCTGTTACAAGAAAAGGAAAAATAAAAGGTATGAGCAAAACAAATCTGCAAATCGATATAGAATGTCTAATAGTTATAATTTAGCACACAACTTGGTAACTGTACTTAAACGGTTTGAGTATTTCATGCGGCCTACCCAAATGTCCTTCAGATGGTACGAGACGGGGCGTGTGTGAGGACAGGTCGACTCAAACTCGCCGTGGTTCTTTCCTAAAAAGACCACTCCTCTGACCACCTACACTGTTCTCACATAAAATATTGGGCTTATCTGGACTTTAAAAGAGACTTTGACCCCTGTATTTGTTACGGTATTTCTTCTCAGAGGTAGTCAGTTAGGAAATGCCGATGCAATCTAGTTTTATAAAAAATTACGAGTAAAAGTGTTTTTAACCGACTATATTTGAAATCTATTTGCAAAAATATAATCATATATCATTTATTTAAACTAAATGAGAAAGGATTTAAAGTAACTTTTGAATTAACAAGAACTGTAATTAGCAATGACAAACAAGAAACAAAATGTGAATATAATGGAAAATTGTGTACAATCAAACTAAGCATGAATCTTGATGCTATGTTGACAAGTAAAACAGATGAAAATTTATGGCTCAGAAGAATGGGTCATTTGAACTACGGAAGCATGAAAATCCTAGGATTACCACTATCAAATGAGCTTTGTTCTAACGCTCATTGTGTACACGCACGTGTACTTTTAGCTTGTATAAATAATTATGTATACAAGCTAAAAGTACACGTCGATCATTTAGTCCAACTCCAAAACCAAGGACAAAGTAATGTGAGAACTAGTATATTGTGATCTTGGTGGACCAATCACACCTATAAGCAGGAATGAGGAAAGATATTATCTAACAATAATTTGTTGATTACACACTCTTAATGGAAGTACATCTACTAAAATCAAAAGATGAAGCTTAAGGTTACATAAGAAGAATGAAAACGAATGGTATAAATATTAGAAGAATTAGAACTGATAGAGGCACAGAATTTGTAAATGAATAATTAAAAACATTCTAAAATGAAAATGGTATTAAACGAGAAACCACATGTGCCTATACACCCCAGCAAAATTAAATATGTGAAAGAATTAATCGCACATTAGCTGACTAAGTGAGAGCTATGTTATTGGAAACAAACTTACTAAAACAAATATGGGGAGAAGCAATAAGATGTGCAGCATGTGTCATAAATAGATCTTCAACGAAAGCATTACAAGGTGATACACCAGCTAACATATGGCATGGAGAGAACAAACTTGATAAAATAAAAGATTTTGGCTCAAAAGCATGGAGTGCCAATTACCTAAACCAAGCAAACTAAAACCTAGAGCTAAACCTATGATTATGATTGGATATTGTGGATCAGGAAACAAGCTATGGAATTCAAAGACCAATGAGATAAAAGAATCGCGATATGTAAGATTTGATGAATCAGATTATAAGTATGATGAAAGACAATGGAACAAATCAATAATATATGACAAAGAGCAAGACATATAATATCTAGAACATGAAAATATTCCAATACTAAATAGAAAAGTAGACAATGGTATAGATCAAGAAAGAGATCAGTATAATTAAAAAAAGAAAACAAAGACCTACTAAGACACCAACAAGATTCCAAGATTATGAAATATTAAATATGGCTTATGAATTATTGCTAAAAGATCCTATTAACTGTGATGAAGCTATAAAACATGAAGATTGGTCTGAAGCAATACAAAAGGAGTTAGAAGCACACAAAAAATGGGAAACAACTACATTACCAAATGATAAGAAGGCCATAGATACAAAATGGGTATTCCGTACAAAGGCAGCTTATACAAAGAAAGCTCGTATAGTAGCAAAAGGATTTCAAAGAGAAACAACTGAAAACATCTACCAGTCGCTAGAATGACAACTGTAAGACCTTTTCTGAACAAAGCAGTACTAGAAGATTTACTATGTATCCCAAATATTCTACTTCATCCTTGAGAAAATGGCACTAAGTTTTTTGTAGCGTAAGACCTGCGTTTTGTAATCGTTGCAGTACTTCATGTAATCTATTTAAATGTACCTCTCTGCTGACCCCCGTAATAGTCTAAGAGATGTGAAAGATCGACCTTCACCGATCTTGTAACTCGATGAGACATATTTTTTATCAAAAATAAAAACCGCCTTCAAAAAACACGAACTTAAAAGTGGTAAATAATATTTGATTCACCTCACTTTGCATAAGCCGTTCGTATTTCCTGAAGGCGGATTTATTTTACTAAAAAATATTTCACAATTTTTAGCTGTGCCTCGGATTCATCTTCCCCAAACTTTTGTAATACTAATATTTGAAATCCTTACAAAAAGCGCTTTCAAACGATACGTCACACGATAAATTTTATCTAAGAAAGTGGTAAGGGGGGTCGACGCACCCCCTCCCCCTTGTTAGTGGTCAGTCATTGACTAAACGTATAAACAAAGCAATAGTCCTTGTTACGACAACTCCACTATATAATCGTCTGAGGAGTTCCGCTCCATATTTCCGAAGTTCATCATCAGACACTAACTTGATGACAATGACCACCTGGAGAGTACAAGTATCGATTACAAATATAATTTTGAAAATGGGTCCAGGCGCCATTAAAAAATGGGGGAACATAAATAAAAAAAGAAGAATTAAGAACATTAGGCATAACAAAAGCTCGAGGTCCCTGCAGCCGGAATAACATCTCTTCTTGTTAATGTCCGATTTGACGACTGCGAGGCGGAGCTGAGCGACGAGTGCGGAGATGGTAGGCGTGCGCTAGTATCATTTTCATTATTTTATTATTATTATAAGCCCGAATCGTCCCACTGCAGGGCAAAGACCTCCCTCCCCTCCTTCCACTTGCCTTTGTCTGCCGCCACTCGACGCCAGTCCTTTAGGTAGGAGTCAAGTTCGTCATGCCATCTTTTTTTCGGCCTTCCACGAAGTCGTTTGCTGCTGTCTGGGACCCACTGCGTGGTTGTTTTCGCCCATAGCTACTCCGACATGCGGCAGATGTAACCAGCCCAGTTCCACTTAAGGTTGCCAGCTGTTGAGCCTACGTCGGTAATTTGGGTTTTGGAACGCAGTATCGAGTTCCTAATGCGGTCATTAAGTGTGACTCCTAAAATACTGCGTTCCACTGCCCGCTGGCAAACCCCAAGAACGGTCTTTTGACGCTTTGTTAACGACCACATCTGCGCTCCGTAGGTGAGGGTGGGGAGAACACACATGCACATGAGCTTCCTCTTTAACGAGAGAGGTAGAGAACCTTTCCTGAGGCTAGCCTGGCTCAGCTATTCGAGCATCAGACTTAATTCAGCTGCCGAAGAAAAAAAGAGTACAATGTCATCGGCAAATCGGAGATTCGTTAGTATCTTTTTACCAACAACTATGCCTTTGGCTTCCTATATGGGATCTAGTTGGCCGGAAATGCGATTTTCCACTATATTGATAAAGAGCTTGTAAAGGTGAGACAAGGGCTAATAAGACGGTAGTTATCAATATTGGATTTATCTCATTTTTTTTAAAGCAAAATCTTTATTATGTTTTAATTTGCAACTGGTTGATAATTATGTAGCCTTAGATAAACATACTATTTTACAAATATATACAACTTAATTCTAATACAAAATAAAAACAATATATACAAAAATAAAAAGTTAAAAAGCACCAAAGAATTCATCCCCATCGATGTCAACCGGTAACGTGCCCAAAAGACTGGCAGCATTGCCACGTTGAATGGCAATGCTAATTCTTTGGCCAAAAAATGAACCAGCCCTTTGGTCACGTGTGGAGTCGACTAGGCGCTTTGCTAACTCTTTAAACAATGCGCGAGCGCTCGGACCCCATGGCCCAAATGTTTCAACCCCAAACGGCTCAAAAATACAATTACCTATCAGGTTATTGTATTTCCGCCGTTTGAGGGTCTCCGCAGCAGCAGCAGCAGTGCCAGCGCAAATTGCCGAGCCAGAAACATGAGAAGGTGCAAGGGTATCGACGCACGTTGCGTCCCACACCAAAGGCCTTCCCAATTTCCAGGGTAACAACGACATACCATCTGGTCTCTTTCCATCGTCACGTACCAAGCCATTTGGTTCTAGTACGGCTGGTACGCCGGCGGTGACAAGAGCACGACGGATGATGTCATTTAAGTTAGCGTGTCTCGGTATGCAACCAGCACTCCTACTGCAGGATAGACCATGCCGTCCGAGGCTGTCGACTGCTTCACCACAGTGACATCGATGAGGTGCAACACTTGGAGCCCCTAAGCGTAAACTAGTAGCCACGCGGAATGTGTTGTCGTCCAACATCGTTCCAATGTTGGGCGACGGAAGTGCCTGTAACCAAAGGCCCGACTCCCATTCGCCCACAGCCAGCAGACGAGCGCGCTCAGCAGTATTGATTGACGTATTAATCAATGCCTTCCGTATCAATCTGCAGAGCGGCTCGTCCCACTGCCTCTGGGAGAAAAGCTGGTTCGGGAGATCAGTATTTGGGCAAGCCATTTTCCAAGCTGTTACTGCCTCAGTCAAGCACGATACCTCAAAATCAACCAGACAAGAAGCTAGAATTCTTCTGGTTAATTTTTCGGTACTGTGAACTGAGGAGACCTAGTAAACCTAAACTTGAAACTGTACGAACTCCTAAACCACCCAAACGGACTGGAAGCGTAGCTTGGGACCACGATAGGTCGTCCAAGGACATGTTTAAAGTCGACGTTAGGGTGGTCCGGATAATTTGATCAATTTTGTCCAAAAGATGGGTATGCTTCCACAATGCGGTTGATCGGAGATTGTAAGTAAATTTGGGTCCAAAACAGCAATATCGAATCAAAGTTATGGCCGAATGCATGGTAATTTAAAAAAGTCTGTCCGAAATCATATTGAATTTTTTCTTCTATAAATTCGGGGTAGGATTCTTCCAAAATAGGAGACCCTAGGAGACGTAGAGAACTTCTATTCATAATTTAAATATCAGAAGCTATTGCATTAAATTTTGTTAACGTGTCTTGTCTGTCGGTGGTGTCCGAGATAAAAATTTCACATTTTGAAAGATTAAGGTCCAAACCAATAGAATTTAATTTGTCCTTTAGAAACTCTAGATCTTTTAAAACTGTCTCTACGTCACCTCCTAGAGTTCCATCATCCAGGTACCATACATTGAATTTTGAATTTAACTGTTTAATTAATAAGCAAAATTAATTTTGAGTGGCAGAAGTTACTTGGAAATGTACATGTTTTAAATACGAGTATGTTGTTAAAAAAGTTGCTAATGTAAGGTATGAGAATGCTCTCCGGCTCTGAGTCTGGCTCAGTGGTGATGCCATCAGCTCCTGGACTTCGATTGTATTTATTTATTTATTACATTTTTTTTTTTTTAAGAAGGCTTACAGACTAACAGAAAAATGATATAATGATAGTAATATTATCAAATAGCTAATTACAAGCCTCCACACATAGATATAAAAAGAATATATATGCCGAAAAAAAAAAGAGTGTAATTACACAAGTATAAGCCAATTACGAGAGAAACTATTCAACAATCAAAAAAAATTTGTGCTATTTGCCGTCGCAGTGTCACCACACTGGTACAGAACAAATCAATATCAAGGTCCCCCGAGAGTCTATTAAAACCAATTGCAGTCCGTATTAAAAAAAACATTTTTCACATAATTGGTCAATGCGAAAGGTACACTTAATATTGGTCGCTGACGTAATCCCATTAAGTTTGTGCGTAATGCCAAATTAGCAAGAAGATCAGGACAATAAATGTGGCCGTTTGCAACACCCATCAGCAGACTTATGTCCCCAATGTGACGCCTCAACTCCAGAGGAAGGAAGTGGTACCGTTTACAGCGGTGTTCATAGTCAACTGAGTATTGCCGGGCCCTAAAATCTAGGTAACGTAGAAATTTTCTTTGTACACCTTCAATACGCGACTTATAAATTTCGTACTGCGGGTTCCAAACCTGAGATGCGTATTCTAGTGGCTACGCACGAAAGAGCAATACAAGACTTTTACTGGTTTAAGTGAACGGAAACAGGCCGTGGTGCGCAGTATAAATTTCATGTGACTAATAGCTTGATGGGCTTCTATTTCTCTTATTATTGGAAAAATCATTTGGACATGAATAAACTTCAGTTCCAAGCTGAGGGGGCAATTCCTCCGAGTATAGAGAGGAATAGTACTTTGTGCATAATTCTAGGACTTTGGTCATCATCATCACCTTGTCTTACACCATTTCTGTCTCAAAGATGGGTAATTGAGGGTCGACCTATATCCATCCCGCGCATGGCCGACCTGAGCGATCTGTTATTAGTTAAATGCATGTGTGAGTTGTGGGTTGTAGTTTCGGATATCTTTGCGGATGACCTCTTAACATTTCGATCTATTCCTTTATATTGCGTTGATTGGAAAGGTAATTTCTGACGGTTTTCTATAAGGTGCATTTAATTTTAGAAGTGGCTGTTTTAATAGCTTGTTTTATGTTGTTATATTGATTTTCCACGTCTTCTGGGTGGGTATCATGTAGTAGGCTAAAACTATTTTGGAGAGCCAAGTTATTTTTTTTTTCTATTTGCTATAAGTGTAAGTTTATCTATTCTTTCAATAGTGTGTCTAATCATTATATTGCGCTGAATTTTTAAATTTAGGTTAACGACTATTCGTAGTGGACGGTGATCTGAACTAAATTAAATATTATTGATAACTTGTATGTTTTTAATTATATTTTTGCTTGAAGAAAGACAATAATCTATTTCATTCCTCGTGTGGCCATCTGGGGATAACCAAGTCCAACGACGGTGTGTCTTTTTCAGGAACAAGCTGTTACTGATATTTAAGTTTTGCCCGAAAGCAAACTCCAAGAGGCGTTGTCCGCGGTCGTTCCTTACTCCTAACCTGTGTGGTCCTAAAATGTTAGTGTTAGCGGTAGCTGATCTTGGGCCAATTTTAGCGTTATAATCGCCTATGACTAGATTCCAGGTGCCTCTCTGGTCGTCGCAAGCTTTATTGAGCAAGTCATTAAAGTCTTCAACGTCGTCATTACTATGCGAAGATGTTGGAGCATTGTCTTTTCACCGTTTTGAAATTATTATTATTGCTTTTCTTCATTAAGTAATTCAAAATTGACTGAATTTAAATCCGATTTGATGGCAACTAGCTCGCCTCCTTTTACATTGGGAGCTATTACTTAAATAGCAGAATAAGAGTGTATATTGTATGCGGTTATAGCTAGAACTGCATTATCTGAAGGGGTGGGCAGAAAATACAGGCGTGATGTTATGTTAATATGTTTTAAGAACTTTAGCGGCATAGTAATTATTTGTTTCAGAATGACCATGGTGGACCTCTCGTAACTTGGATGGGTGGCGTTGAATATTTGATCGGTGTTACGATGATTGCATTTATCAATGCAGACATGCGATGTGTGGCGCCATTTACGTATACAAGTGTCGGTTATTGTGCGAAATACATCAATTGCTCCCTGTCAGCCAGTAGGTGAGATTAATCTTCTTAACTATGTCAATATATCATTATAAAATTGAAGTGTCTGTAATACCGAAATAATTTTTCCCTAAATACATATATCGACGGGTGCAAAGTAAAAAGAGCTATAGGTATAGAAAACGGCTACTTTTTTAGGAGAGCGCATAATAGGAAAAAGTGTTCCCATTTTGTGACATTTTTCCTCATTGCTTCATTATTTAATAAGGCATCATGTATATTTGATATCTTCTAAACATGTTTAATTTACGACATATTTCAGTTGTCTGCATCCACAGTGTGCTTAAAAATATGGCAACTGTGTTAGCCACGACATGGTCGTATCTACATGAAAATAAAAAAATCTGGATTTAATAAAGTATGTTTAATTTATTTCAGTAAATACAAAAGCGCAACTTTTTCTATTACTACAACTAGTTCATGATTGTGTTAAATCCTAAATACACCCAGTTCAGAATACAATTGCGCAGATGTCTTCTTCTACGTCTTAACGTTTGAAGGCGGTGAAATGAAATAGTTACTAAGGAATTATTTATCTTAACTTTTTTCGAAATAAAAAACATAGAAAATATGTAGGAGGTAATTGCAGGTTCTTTAGTTGAGAATACAACCGTACAAATTATAAACTTCTTATAAAACACAATTAAAAGTCAATCTAGAAAGCTCTACAGTTTTAGTACTTTAAAATAATTAGTATCAGTCTCAGTAATCAATGTGATAGTCGTTTCAATCACCTACTTCTAAGCACAATCATAATAGTAGTTCTGTTATCAAACATAAATCCTCTAAAGTATGTTGTCCACTTAATTTTTATATGATAAAAGTAAGTAACTAATCATGTACTTAAAAAACTAATTTCAACTCAATATTATACAATTTTCCGAAACTATGATTAAAAGTTGACTGATTCACTGACTGCCCTGTTGGTCTAGTGGTTGCTAAGCGCGACTGCTGAGCACGAAGTCCTAGGTTTGAATTCCAGGTCGGGCAAAGTGTTACTGGGTTAGGTAATTCTCAGTAGCAGCACGGAGCCTGGATTTGTGCCCGGTTGATGGCAATAGCCTCGCCCCCATTTATTTGGACCTAAAAACATAACTGGCGAAATGTGGGAGTAGTATAATTATGTGCACGTGTACCTACCCCTTCAGAAAATACAAGCGTGGTGTTATGTTACGTTAAACTTATTCAGTCTCATTACCGTCAGTACAGGAACTATCTTTTGCTTACGTCAATTGAAACATCTAAATATAATCGCAAAGTAGAAAAAGCCATATGGCAGATGGTCTTTATGTGTCGAAACGTATGCGTGATGTACTCTAATTATTTACTGTTATGATAAAAGTTACACACAAAAGCCGGTCGGCGCGGGGCGTAGCGCATGCCATCTCACTGATGGCACAATAGAAATGACCGCGCGATCTGCGCGCGCCCTGCGTAAATAGCGGTAGTTAAACGCGGCGACCGCGACGTCGTGAATTTTTACAAAACCAGGTGTAGATGTCTTCTTTAACGTGACAAAAGCACAGATAAGACGATATTAGCGTTATTTTATTGCCATGTTGTAGAACATGATATTTTTAATTAGATGCTGCAATAATCGAAAAACCTCAAAATTGCAGTTAACTTTTTTTACTTTGCACCCGTCGATATACAATTAATGCTTTATTGTTTCTGTAAATCCCGTACATCAGTAATTCTTTGGTTTTACTTATAACAACAAATAGTCATTTTAATTACTATTACTACAACTTACTACAACGAAAAATAATATTGTATTTACTAATCCCATTCTTATAAAAACAAGCAAAATGCTTAACAACATGTCCAGAACACAAAAACAACAACAATAATTCACAAGCCGCGTGCGCGATTACGAGTAACAGAGTCGTGATTTCGTGAACAATCCTTCAAGGATGACGTCGGTGGACTGTGACTCACACGTCAATCGCAACGCGCCTCGTCGCACGCGCTCGAAGAATACGAATATTACTTAACACACCCCCGTACCACGTACCAATTCACGCATAGAAATTTAAGCCTTAAGTCGTGAACTGTAACAATATTTTTCGCACTTGTCTTTTGAAATATTCCGTTTCCGTTCCTTATCTTTTAATTTTGCACACAGAAAACATCTATATCTAAATAAAATATTTAGAAATTTTGTATGAACGTTTTGACAGCGCTCGGGTGGGCGTTTTAGGAACTAAAAATAAGCAGCACGAATTTATTTTTTACATTTGGTAAAGTAAACGGACTGTAGAGAAATACCGTAGCGTTGTCACCGACATTTTGTAGGTGAGAGGTATATCGAGAAGTATATGTATCACCTGAGAGATATTATATGTTTTTTACCATAAATTAAATTAACAATGTATTTATTAAGAACATATAAAACGACGGCAAACGACATTCAATTATTTTCGTGGTGTTTGGCTAACGAGGCAAGAAGGGAATGATGAGAATTACATAAAACATACACTTATCTACATAACACTAAGCTAGGATAAAAAAATGAAATAATTAGTTAATTTTCTTTATTACCTACCTAATATATAAATAACTATATTATAATATAGAATACTTAATATCTTACGCAATATAATCCTTTTTTTACGCAATGCATGATGTTATTAAATACTAAAATGAAAAAACGGGGTCCACGGCTAGAATATTACTTTTTATTAATTCTTACGATTGTGCAATGTGCATGTACAAAATACCTAATGTAGAGTACGTGGTTTTTATTGATGTGATAACCTAACAGCCACGCTGTATACCCCTGCTTTCAATTCTGTAATATATGTCCTCATGTGTGTGCGTGTGCTGGTGTCAGATTTAATTTCTGACGACTGTCGTCGTCCGATCAACACGTCATGTTGCATTTTTTTGCGAGCACAGCCATTGAAAATATCTAAAAATGTATAGTTCCTCATGAAAATAATGTATAACATAAAAGTATGATAAATAATAGGGAGTTAAATAAAATTAATAAGATATTATTAAAACATTATTCATCCAACCTTGAATTAAACCAGACTTGACAAAGCCTAAAAATACTTTATTTTAATGGAGTCTTGACTTTGCTGGTAGGAAAGTAAAGCATATTATTTATTTGTTTATTTTCATACTAATATCTACATAACTATGGTTTGCAGTCGAAGAAGTAATCTTGGTGGCTGCGACTTGTCAACTGTTCTAGAACGCAATGATGATCCTATCAGGTGAGTCTGCTGTGATACATAATTATCTTGCAAATTACCTTTAATGTCAAATCCGATACACGGCCTATGGTTTCACTCTATTGCGTTTTCTATAATGGTCAATCGACCGCAGTGGCAACTGAAGAGCCTTGTATAAAGCGTCAGCAACATCTGACCTGCCAGCCTTTCGTTCCTCGTAATATGGATTCCCTTCCTCGTATAACCCGTGTGTCCTACACCAAAATGTAGTAATAGAATATATTACATAACATAACATCACGCCTGTATTGCCCGAAGGGCAGAGGTGCACATATAGTACACCCACATTTCGCCAGTTCTGTTTATGTATTATTATATGTAAGTATTTTATTTCCGTAGTATATTTTGAAGTATAATTATTGTTTTATATTATTTAGTATGACGAATTTTTTTTATTTATTTTGTAATTAGGTATAATGATTTGAATTGTAATAGTATTTTATTATTTTTTTTATTTACAAGGTTATTTACACTCCTTAAAAATAAATATATACAAAAGAAAAAATGAAACTAAAAATTACGCATCAAAATATTCCTCCTCATCGCTGTCGACTGGTAGGGTGCCTAAAAGGCTGGCGGCATTGAATTGTTAAATTTATAGGAGGTAGGCACTGCCTTATTGCCTATATGGGATGCACGCCACTGCTGCCACCGTATCAACCAATGACTCTTGAATGTTCCTGAGGCTCGTAAGAAAATTAATAGCGACGTTAATGTAAATTCACTCTTGCCATCTGTTTTTTGAATCTGGTCAACTAACTTGTTGGTCTTCAAGTCGATGTTAATCATGTACTGGTTGATCATTTTGTGTTGCTTTTCCATGGCAACTTCAACTCTTTTGATAACGTTCAGTACGGCTTCCACTGCCGATGTCTGATTCTTCCACAACATCGCATGATGATCTTGATTTTGGTGGATGAGCTTAATGTCTTCTTCGTATTTTTCAGCAAAATCATTGTCCAAGATTCCAAATAAACCACGTGCAACGTAGCCGACGCCGTTGATAAGACCGCGTCGAGTTCGTTGACGGACGCTACCTTGCCGACCAAGCAAAATATTGTAACCGGACGACGTCGCATTGTGATATCTATTGTGTTGTACACATAATATCCAGGTGTTTTTTGTTTGTGGTCAATAGATCAATTCCTCTGTAAACTATCAACTTCCATTCATCCTGTTCCAACCGCATGTTGACGATCTTGTCAAAGTAGATAGGTACTCTAATTATTGCGGAGCGAGGAGATTTTATAATCGACTCGTACTGCTGCCAATAATATGATAAATAGAAGTAAAGTTCTGAATACAAAATTGCATAACTTTGATGTATGTACGTTTGTGAACTTTCGGTTGTTTTGGTGATATTTTCATGCTGTTTGAATTTCGTTGATAGGTAGCAATGCCAATCTTGAAATGGGTGGTTTTATTTATCCATATTTTGTCCGAACAGTTACTACTCGAACGTAACCGTCCTTTCCAGGAAATAGTTCGGTGATTTTGCCTAGAGGCCATTTCCCTGGCGGCAACTTGATGTCTTGAACGATAACAATATCATCGATCTTCAAGTTTTCTTCTGATTTCCGCCATTCACTACGAACTGTACAAATATCATTGAAGATTTTTTGTGTCAACTGCCACCGTGTTCTAAAATCTCTCTCTGTTTCGATCAGCGTTAATGTCGGACTGCTTGCCAAGAAGTGAGATAGTGTGAGACAGTCTAAGTCATCTGAGTCCTCGCTTAATGCACACAACGGTCTGCTGTTTAAACAGGCTTCAAGTCGAGCTAGTATTGTCGTGCACTCTTCAAGTGTCAATTTTTGGTCGCCGATCACGCGCTTAAGATGATATTTTAAGCTTTTGACGGATCCTTCCCACAGTCCTCCAGCACTTGGCCAGGATGGGGCGTTGAAGTGCCACGTGACTGCATTGTAAAATTCGACGTCCAAATTTGATTGTATGTTCGCGAATTCTTCTTTAAAAGTCTACTTGCTCCAGCAAAGATAGTTTCGTTGTCGACATATCGAATACATACATATGTCCTGCGCAAAGCTGCTAAAAAGGAAAAAAAGCTGAGATTGGACACCAACTCGAGGTGTACTGCCTTTTGTTGCCATACATACAAAGACTGCTATATAGCCTTATGTAGTTTTCAGTCCTTAACCTTTGTATATATTGATATCGATAAACCCAGTAAAATCCATTCCTGTGTGAGAGAAAGGACGTGTCGGGTTGCTACGTGCTGGTGGCAAGTCTCCCATCAATTGTTCTTTATTAACAGGATCTGTCCTGTCGCCTACATTTGATACTGTTATGAAGACGTTTCTTGATGGCTCGATTACCACCCAAGATCTAGTATTTTTGTCGTTACGAAACTTGAGTCAGTCGTGCGCCGCCATGATACGTCATTTGATGACCTTGATCGATAAGCAGATTGCTGAGATGACAATTGTTTGATATGATGAGAGGGTGCTTCATATTTTGACTGATGTTTCTTGAGCTGCTCTGCTGAAAAACCATGACTAGAACAGTCAGCTAGATTAATTATCAGTCGACTTGACGTAATGTCAATGATTGGTAGGTATGATTTTCGTAATCTGCTTCACCCTGTTAGCTACGAATAGTTTACATCGGTTTGGATCATCTTGAATCCAGCCTAAGACCGCTGTTGAGTCAGACTAGGCTGTTATAGCTTGATAAGCTAGCCTGTTCTGTTTTAGTCATACATACTAAAAATGGAACTTGAAATTCGATGGATGCGAGCAGTGGCACGGTGGCAGTTGGCAGAGCGGCGCCACGGTACGGTAGCATGGCAACATGCGAAAAAGATACCAAAAGTCATATGCATGTAACTATTTAATAAATAAAACCTGAGGGTTTTTCTATTCTTGTCTAGGTAATAATAATTATGTAGTCAATCCTTGTATCCCTGCATTTTTGAACAATAAATAATTGGGTACTTCAACATTTAAAAATATCTATATGTAACTAGTACCGTAATATAATGAGTTTTTATGTCATTTTTGCATGTTGCCCATGCTAAGCTTCAATCTAAAGATTTGAGCTTTTTTTTAACTTATTTTATTTATAATGGTTTTAATTGTACAATTATATCAACCTCATCTTAATAAAAACAACAAAACATAACATAACATCACGCCTGTATTCCCCGAAGGGGTAGGCAGAGGTGCACATATAGTACACCCACATTTCGCCAGTTATGTTTTAGGTCCCAATGTAATAGGGGGCGAGCCTATTGCCATCAACCGGGCACAAATCCAGACTCCGTGCTGCTACTGAGAATTACCTAATGGAAAAACTCAATAACACTTTGCCCGTGTTCAGCAGTCGCACTTAGCGACCACTAGACCAACGAGGCAGTCCCTCATCTTAATAACATAAATAATTGAGATAATAATAAATAATTATACATTAAATTTGTAACTAGTAAACATCATCTCTTATTACGATGATATCTCTAACTTTTAGTCACCTTAGGTACTGCTGCTTCCCCAAGAAAGGCTCGTATAGGCACAAACGGTATGTTTACCTAAAGCGTTACTACCGTTCCTACACCCCCTATATCTTTCCGCAGCTTCGTCTCGCAGCATGGCTGTTTCGCTGAACGTGCCTCTTACTAAAACCTAAAAAGGGTTGTTTTCAGGCAGTATTACGGATTATATCTAATATTTATATATTTATTGTTTATTTTCAGTCAAACTCATGAACCTTATTCTACTAAAATATATCAAGATTGGAATCAAGAGTATTGGGTGCGGCCGTGAGGCACACAATTTTAGTTTTATTTCGTTTTACCTTATTTAATTAAAACTGTAGTGTGTAAGTTATCCTCGTTTGCTGTCAATTAAATGTATTTTCTTTCTTTTGTATCAGTATATTATAGTTTTTAAATGATATTGTATTTATCATTATAGATTGAAATTATATTAATTGGCACTATGATCCCTATAAGTTTCAAAATAAAAATCTGTCGTGGACTCGCCAAGTAAAAGAAATTAGTCGTAAACTATGCGCATCCGCCGGTGCTCTTAAATGGCTACAAAACTCTTTAACTGCGGCTACTAAAGTGGCTTTAGCGCAATCTCTAATCTCACCAATTTTTAAAAATAATTTTCATGATATTTTGATGCATAAAGTAGTATTTTTTTTATATTTCACACCTTTGACTTGTTATGTCATATCGGTTCTTAAAACACTAGTATTCGAAGTCTTAAAATTCTTAAAATTCGAAGTCTAAAAATCAATTATTACACTTTTAATTAATGATTTTTCTCTCTGACGATACAATATGTATCAAACTTGGAAATTCAAATAACAAAGTTCCAAGGTCTCCATGAGACAGGCTCGACTTAGTGTGGAGATCACCTGTTAAACATTTCCTTCCGTTGTTATTTAGATATAAGATTGTTAGTTTTTAAGGAAATTCGATATGTACTTTTTACTGGAAAATAAAGATTATTATTAATAAAAAATGTAGCCATTCATGCCATGTTACCAGGAGACAATATTGTTGCTTATATTATACTAATTCGAAATAATATTTCTGGCCGGACAGGGATCAGTGAGTACTGCTGTAGTTGTTTAGTTGGTCGTCGCACAGTAGGATGTTGCGCTCATGTAATGACGCCGGTCTGGCACCCGCAGAATTTTTTCAGGAAATTATTGTAAGAGAGGATGACGAAGAATAAATAAATTGATATAAAATAATAAATTTGTTTTATTGTTTAGTTTATTAATCTTGCATTGATCATATTTTGGTATTTTGACTAATTATAACTGCCTCGTTGGTCTGGTGGTTGCTAAGCGCGACTGCTGAGCACGAGATCCTGATGCCGGGCAAAGTGTTACTGGGTTTTTCCATTAGGTAATTCTCAGTGGCAGCCCGAAGTCTGGATTTATACCCGGTTGATGGCAATAGGCTCGCCCCCTATTACATTAGGACCTGAAAACATAACTGGCGAAATGTGGGTGTACTGTATGTGCACCTCTGCCTACCCCTTCGGGTAATACAGGCGTGATGTAATGTAATGTTATGTTTAATTATAACAATACATACATAATAATCTTAGTTTGACAATTAATAGACAATGGTGTCTGCTGTAGGTACAACCTGTATCACAGATCACCAGGCCTTACTCCGTGAGATATCTTTTTATACTAACGTAAGTAAGCGTTTTGGTTAGTTGGTATAAAAAGAAAAATCTTGTAACAAAATTAAAGGAAAAAGTGAAAAACAAATGAGAAATTCGACAAACATTATAAAAAAAAATTAAGAAATATATATATAACATATATAATTTTTGATAACAATATAAAAACCGCCTTCGAAAAACACGTAACTTAAAAGTGTTAAATAATATTTTACTCACTTCGCTTTACATACACCAAGTTAAAGTCGGTGCCAAATCCAACGACTAATTCAGACATAAACGAACCTACTTAAGAGATTGCTCTAATACTATTAACAAAGCGAAGGCATAGTATTTGGCACCTTCAACTTGGCGTAACTTAAGACCACTTGGAGAGTATACTCTATCGATTACAAAAAGACTTTCTTAAATCGGTCCAGGCGTCTTCGAGAAATCGGGGGACATACATAAAAAAAAGTAAAGATTCCGATGAAAAAAATGTGTATTTGTGTTTGAGAGTGTGTGCGTGTATGTGTCGTCTGTGTTAGTTTAAGGGTTTTAACAAAAAATCCGTTATCCGCTTAAGTCTGTAGCCTTAAACAAATCTTTTTTTGCAGGTTGATTTAGAAAGTGGGTATATAGGTGTTTGTTGACATTGTTATATAGATAAGGGCATTTTGAGATCGACTATCTTTATCTAGTTTTCTGGCATATAGCAGTAGATCTTTTAGGGTTCGATGATGAATTTGGATGGAAGAGGAATACCGAGTGCTACTTCATGATCATCATTAAAATAAAGAATTGTCGGACTGTAGCACCTTGTAACGCTGGTATAGATCGTACATAGGAAAACGTATGGGGAGAAACGAACTAACTGTTAGTATATCTCTTTGAGCTCTCTCTAGACGTATTAGGTATGTTTCAGCAGCCCCTCCCCAGGGAGTAAAACAGTAAGTGAATGTCGATTGGCATAATACAAAATAAACAGATTTCATTACCGCGATAACGGCAATATGTCGCAGGGATTTAAATATTTAAATAAACTTACGAACTCTAGGGACCATGGCATTAATGTGTTGTTGAAAAGGTAGTTGGCTATCAATAAGGACACCTAAATAATTAATTTAGTTAGTTTTTAGTCCGTTCATACTTTCAGATGGTAAGTTACAAGTGTGTGCCGTGATTCGAAAATTTTGTCGAGTTTGAGTTCGAAAGTTTAAAGGTCATAAACTTTGTTTTATCTATATTAAGTGTAAGGATGTTACAATTCAGCCATTTAAAAACTTTATTAAAGCTATTTTGGGCAAGATTATTAACTTCTACCCAGGTGTCAGCACGGAAAAGTAGTGTCATCGGCGAATGTAATTATTTTTCCACTAGTCAATTTATTATCACATAAATTAAATTATTTATATAAATTAAAAAGAACGTCGGTTCGAGGATACTGCATATTTAATTATCTATAAATAAATTTAATGGTACCCAAATATTTCAGTTTGTTGATCAGGATGGGGACAGAGACAGTCTTAAAGGCTTTTACCAGGTCGAGAAAGATGGCCAGAGATTTGTTCTTTTTGTCAAGATTAGAAGCAATAAATTCTGTTAGGTGATGAACAGCATCAGAAGTCGATCTTTGAGTTCGAAAACTGAATTGAGAAGACGAAAGAAGTTTATTAGATTCTAAAAATTTTATTAGTCTGTTGTTCATAAAGCGTTCCCATATTTTAGATAGTGTGGGCAGAAGTGAGATAGGACTATAATTGTTGAAACAGTGTCTGTCCCCATTTTTAAAGACTGGTACTATTTGTGATTTTTTAAAGTAGAACGGAACACTCCTGTGGAAACTGACAGATTACATATCAAAGTTAGTGGTTGAAGTAAGATATCAATAAGCTAAATTAATAAAGGAATCCTGAAAAATGATGGACACGAGCGGGACTCGAACCCGCGACTTTCGCCGTACCGTGGCGCCGCTCTGCCAACTGAGCCACCGTGTCACTGCTCGCATCCATCAAATTTTAAGTTCCCTTTTAGTATTGTGATTGTGGTCTCTCTTACATAGGCCAAACAAAAAGAAACATAGGGACCCGCGTAAAAGAACATATCGCTGATATACGCTGGACCAAGCCAATCATTACATCAGATTTGATAAACCATAAATCCTTGCCAAAGAAAATCCATTCCTTCCTAGGATGATACGCGAGGCTATTGAAATTAAAAAACACCCTAATTTCAATAGAGAAGATGGCTGGGACATACCACCTGCTTGGAATCCTATCATAGAATCTATTAAAGTTAATTCCAAGCGCAAAACTGCAAGACTGAATGACACAGTGAGCTCATTTTGCGTGAATCGGATTGTTAATAATAATTAAAATGTAAGGTAGTTGATAGTAATTGTTCAAATTAGACGTTTCACACCTCAGTCTGCCCGCGACCATGAATGCTGTAAAGGATTCGAAACGTCGGGACCAAAAATCTATTAAAAAACCGCGATAAAATGCGTAAACCTAGTTTTATTTCAATCCCTTTTAGTATTTACGTCTTAAGGGTGACGTCAGGTATTATCTGTTGGAATCTACGATTACCAACTCAGTGTTGTACCTTTACAGCTACAAATCACTGAAACGATAAAACCAACCCAAATTTATATGACTTTTTGTATTTTTAAGGATATTGCCATGCTAGGCTTAAATCTAAATTGATAAAGGAAACTTGAAAAATGATGGACACGAGCGGGACTCGAACGCGCGACTTTCGCCGTACCGTGGCGCCGCTCTGCGATCCGAACCTCGTACAACCACTACTAAACCTACTATGTGTATCTTATGTGTCACCCATTGCATAAATCAGAAGTAATAAGATGTTCAGCAAAATTCAATTTTTCGTCTATCATAACTCCTAAATATTTAGTGTGTTTAACTTTATTTATGCGGATGCAGTTGCAATTAGATAGTTGGTTTGTGTTATGTGATAGGCACATGTTAATGTAAACGGGGGTGCTGTTTCCTCAGTTTTGTGAAAACATATTATGTAATTTGACTCGGTTGCATTAAGTTGCATCAAAGTGCATTCATATAATACTGAATTCAGTGTGCGAGACTTCATGGCAATATAGAATCAATCGACTTTGACGGCTGTGATACGCTTAATTTGAAATGCAATTTACATTAAACCTATATGCAAGAATTGTTATTAAAATAGTCATATCAATCAAGAAAACACGGTTAAGAAACATGAACGTCCCTTTCGTACAGTTGATAATATATGTTATTATTTGTGGACAAAGTAAGATGGGTATTTTTTTAAACTGTATAATTTTTTTACTGTTCTGTTAATATATTTTGTCATCACTATGCGTGTTTAGACAATAATTATGTTCAGCAGGAAACAAGTATGGTGCTGACGATTGTATAGTTCGTTATACACGTACCTATTGATTGACAATTGCGTTTTTAAGCACCCAGACTTGAATCAGATAATATTATGTATTATGGGGGATAATAGAACTGTTTCGTGCAGCTTACAGCAGTAGGACGCGGTGAAGAGTGGGCGTTTTAGTGGTCATGTGTAAATATAAAAAAAAAAAATTCCTACCTGATTAGACCATACCAGTTAGCACTAAATAATTTACTGGTGTCCTAACTACAGTTGTTTTCCTATTCCAGACTCTGAAGGAATTATAAATGGCACACGAGTGAACAAGAGATACATGGTAAAGAAAATTCTTTTCATAAATACCTACTTTAAACAATTACATGTCTTAAATAGTATAAACGAATGTGCGAACGATTTGCGATTCGATGTATTTTAGGTCATCATTTTTCAAATGGCCGTTTAATAGGTACTATCACGAGCACATCTGGTAAATCACTCTTTGGCCGCTTACTGGATGACAGCGACAGCGGTGCGGGCAGCGGAGTGTTTAGATGCATTCATTTAAATTAAAGCTTTCTGGATAAAACTGGGTCTAGCTTCGAGCATACACAGCCCTCAACAGCTTTTTCCATGTTAAATGCTAACGACACATGGCATTTAGAGTCACACAAGTTCCGAGAAAGCAACATTAACGGGACTACAGGAGCTAAACGCAAGTTTTATAATGCGTAAAAGTAAAGGATCCACTGCAGTAAATAAAATCCGAAAAGTAATATAATATGCTCCTCAGATTAGGAACTTTGCCGCATTCAATACAATGATTAAAAATAAACGCTAAGTTGGGTGCTAATAATCCAATAACTGACGTAGTCAGATTAACTGAATGACCCCACAAGTCGGCAGTCTTTTTTATATTTAAGTTACAAAATGTTTTCTTAATATCTAAGCAATTTACGTGACAAAATTTGAATTGTTCGCGACAGGCGCAAACTCAACTTCTTCTCTCCCTCGGATCTCCGTTGCGTTCGGACGTGTGTTCTACAAAATCCTTGTCTTTCTGAATATTATTTCAAATAAATCATAAAAATAATCATAGGAAGTGTCGCTAACTACTAGGAGATAAGCCAAGTAAAGTGCATTAAGATCCTACTACTGCACCAACACTAACGACCCTGCAACATTTGCATCATCATCATCAGCCGGAAGACGTCCACTGTTTAACAAAGGCCTCCCCCTTAGAACATTGCAGCCACCGGTTGTCCGCAATTCTGACGGTACGTTTGCATGTGGGTGTCAAATCCATTCATTACTTCCATCTATTTTACACTAGTCGAAAAGAGACAAGAATATTTATTGCTATTATTGGACCGCACATAAGACGATGCAAAAAGGAAGTTAAACAGAAAGAAATCTATTATCTAAACTGGCCAGTGGCCACATTGCATGAGAAACGTCGATAACGACCAGAGTGGTTGACCCCTCAACCACACATACATTGATTGCGTTTAAAGAAATATTGTACCATCTTTGCATAATACAAGCCTAGTATTTGCTACTCAAACTACTATAAATGTCACTACTCAATTCGGCCTAAACCGGACACCGCCGCCGCCGCTTGCGCATGAATCAGCCCCGGACCTACCTAACAAGTATCAGTGTTGCCGAGTTCGAGCGAGAGGATAACAGTTTGAAAGTCATTAGCCGGTTCAAGCGAAGGCGAGAAGAGTGCAGTGTTAGCGATCTCAAATGCAATATAGATGATATAAAATCTATTCTTTCTTCATCCATCACAAATCAAGACCAGAAGTTCGCCCTTTTGCAATCTGCTATTAATGACATAAAAGAGCAACCTTGAACTACAGAAGTCAGTCCTTTTCGTGTCCGAACAATATCAGGTCATAAAACAAAAAATGGAGGGTATGGAGCTTGAAAGATCAAACAATCATGTGTATATTAAACCGCTTGAAGATAAAATTGAACTCCTTGAACGCAATAATCGTAAGTCCAGCATAGAATTAGGAAATATCCCACTTCAACAGCTCGAATCAAAGGAAATTTTAAAATTATAGATCAATAGCAATACTTTCTTCGGTTCCTAAATTGTACGAGTGGATGTTATTTACTTAGATTTAAAAAAAAGCTTTTGATCGCGTTGCTTCACAAATTAAGTGACATAGGATTTTCACCCAAACTCCTCAAATTATTTGCTAGTTATCTGCGTGATCGCCAGCAATATGTCCGTCATTGTTGACTGCCTCGTTGGTCTAGTAGTTGCTAAGCGCGACTGCTGAGCACGAGGTCCTGGGTTCGAATCCCAGGTCGGGCAAAGTATTACTGGGTTTTTCCATTAGGTCATTCTCAGTAGCAGCACGGAGTCTGGATTTGTCCCCGGTTGATGGCAATAGGCTCGCCCCCTATTACATTGGGACCTATAAACATAACTGGCGAAATGTGGGTGTACTATATGTGCACCTTTGCCTACCCCTTCGGGGAATACAGGCGTGATGTTATGTTGTTGTATGTTGGTTGCTTTGTTTCAGAACCGTATCACACTCGGTCTGCCGTTAGCCAGGGTTCGATTTAAGGGCCACTTTTGTTTGGGATTATGGTTAATGATCTGGAGTCCGTACCTGAATGTGATGTATTTGCGATGAAGTATGAAAATTTGGAATGCTTAAGATTTTGCGAGATGATCAACGACAGGTGAATTGGTTATTGTAAGTTGGTAATTTTGGTTTCAGGTTTATATATTAAGCCCTGCACTGACACACCAGCCTGCACCTAATGATTGGTTATGTGGTGGAGCAATAATTACCCCAAAGCACATTATTACTGCAGCTTCCTGCATAGTATTCACCTGGGAAAAGGTCTGGGTCATAGCTGGATACAATAAATATGTAGACTTCAATAATATGTTGAAAGATCAATGTACGAAACGATACAAAAAAGCATTGAAAAAAATTCATCTCCAACTTAATTTCCGTAAGTAAATATTTTATTTGTATAAGGTTATTTATTAGCATTGTAATACAATATAAATTATATTAAGCATAATATATTGTTTATATAAAGTATTATTCGATTATGGCAACCGCGTAAGATTAAGTACCGCGCGGTTGGTAGTATGTGGTATCATATATTATGAAGCTAGACTTCATTTATCGCCTTAATAAAGTCATCATCGAGTGGCTGAGTGCTCGCGCTAGCTGTAACACTTCCAATAGATAATGTAGCTGTCTGTCGAGCCTATGTCCTTCCTTTTTCAGTGTCAGAGTTACTTTCACATTTATAATAATATTAGTGTGGATTTAAGTTAGTCAGTAAATATTAAAAAAAATCTTACCTGCATTTACCCAAGTTTTATCCAAGTAATAAATTGGTCGTTGTTGCTGTCGGTAGTGTTAGGAATTGGTTATAAAAGTCTAGATAGCCATAAATATTTCATTGTAAACAAATTATTTTGAACTTTAACTAACTAAATATTATTGTGTGATTATTTTTATGTTTTACCTCGGCAACACTGACTTTCGTCTTGCCACCCCGTTGCGCTCTAACAACAAGCTGTGGAAGGGGTTTAAGCGCGGGCGCAACGGGCGGTTTAATGAATGGTCAGTCTTGTTGGGAGAGCTGAGTTGAACAGTCGAAAATAAGTCTGAAGTTATAGTATTGTTAAAGCCTGGAATAATAATTATTAATACCTACTAAAGTGCCGCTTGTAAAATAAATTACGGTATGTTGTATAAATGCTTATTTTAAATCTAACAAGTAATTTAAAAAATTCGTAATTTCTATTTTGTGTTATTTGTCTCAATAAATAAATACCCGAGAATCAACTTCGGAGTTTCCTTACAGTAGGTTTCATATTTTTCAAATATTTGATACGCCACCATGCTATGTCATCTCTGTCGATTAAGGGACTACGCACACTTATTCAGCTCCATTCGCGTTTCGCTAAACGATTTTGGTCACACTTATACAGCTCTGCTTCTATCAGCCGCGTACGGCGTCGTAAGAATGAGAATAGCCGTCATAACGTGCTATTTACTGCGTACGGCGCTGCATAAGCTGCGAAGACGGTAAGCTACTCATTTAGTATTGTGCCCGCAACATGGACAGTTCTATGTGCGATATTTTTATCGTTTCGCTTCTTGTAGAAGAAATAGAAAACGTAAAATAAACGTAAAAACATTAAACACCCACGACAATGGGTCGACCCACTTTAGAGAAATAGGAATTTGGTTGGAGAACATGCAACATAAAGCACGTCTGCACTCTTTAATTCTTGCGTGCATAATGATTACGCAATAATAAATCAAATCAATGTAGGAACAATACAGGTCGCAACTTGTCGACAAGGAGTCGCGAACCATCCCTGTAAAGAGCTATTCCACCGCGTTCGACGGTGATTGCGGCGGAACAGCGCTGTACGCGGCGGAACAGCGCTGTACGCAGCGGAACAGCGCTGAACGCGACGAAACAGCGCCGAAGGCTCTCTATAGCATTCGCGTAATAAAAAAAACACTTATCCTCATTTTATGCTGGTTTGCCGCGAAAGAAGAATGGACGCGGAAAGCTGAATGGACGCGTACACGTCTCCATACAAAATTGTTGTTTTCTATGGACAAAAGCTGAAAGGAGCTGAATAAATGTGCCTAGTCCCTAACCCGTTATTTCTCCTTCGTTTGACATACTTAAACTTCAAATGTTTCAGTAATTTTGACAATGATGACAAGCCCATGTATAGTAAGGATTCGTCTACATTTATGACATGTGGCACGTAAAGCACACAAGCAGTAAAGCTGTGCACTATTCGTCTCATACACGACTTATCGATCCCATCAATCATTTCAATTAATGAAAGTCGTTTTTCGCTGATGTTGCTGGCTTGACGGTGTCTGTTTCGGTATATTCTTTTAAAGTACGATATATGGCCGATTTCGAAATGCCCAATATATTGGCTGTTTTGTCCATGATTTTTTTTAAGGATATTTATCAGCAGGCCAGGATTCTTTAACGTATTTAAACACGTTATTAATCATTACTTTCTCAGATTCAGTTGGCTCTCAGATTGCAGTTAATCTAGTAGACATTTGATCCGGGCTTGCGGTCCTATAAGCAGGCCAGATCGGCCCGAAAAGACGGACCGGACTGGCGTTCCGCGCTCATCAATAAAAATCGTGCGGCACGTAGGCCATAGTTGATGAGCGGAATCCACCATGTAGAGGCGGCTCGGAATTTGTTTAGGGATACAGTGTAGCCTACGCTGATCCCGCGTCTCTGGCAAGCCGGTAAGATTCCGGCTTAGCCCTCCGTGCGCTCATAACTGAGAAAGTCTACGAGGACTTCCCGAGCGGAAACAAAGACGGTGATTTAATTTAGATTTTTTTAACTTTGAAGAATTTAGAATGTGGGTGTCTTTTTAGGTCGGGCAAAGAGTTATGGGTTTTTCAACTTATTGTTGTCGAAAGTAGTACAGAGTCTGAATTTGTGCTCAGTAAACCATAATTTTAATTTTCTTCTGGCACGTAATGATGTTGAATGATAATTTAATAGGCTCACCCTCTGTAACCTACAACATTACTGGCGAAATGTGAGCGTAATGTACTTGCCTATTTTGGGCAATAAAGGCGTGATGATATGTAGATTTGTCAGCCATACAGATTATTACAATTTCCTCAATGATGTTTCTCTACGAGGGATGACTTTGAGGTGAGGTAAGGTCTTAGACCTTCAAGTCAGTCAAAAGGTGTGAAGAGGTTTTTCCAATTGTAATGTATTGTAATTGTAGTAGTACTTATTAAACCTCGCAAGGCGGTCGATAAATGACCAGGCTATGCTAGTACTGTCAAATTACTATTTTTTCTATACATGTCATGATTTACTGTTGAGTTTCTTGTGATTAAATGCAAATACAAAATATTTATTGTGGTACCATAAAAATATTATGTATAACATTGATTTCTGATTGGCACCTCCTTTTAAGCAAATGAAGCCTGTGTCAGGAGACGCCGCTCCTTCATATCTAAAGTAGGTTTATTATACATATTTTCTTGAAGAGGGGTTACTTCTTTATTCCATACACATGTATTTATTGATATTAATCTGTGTGCGAGTGTGTGCCATAAGGATCACGGAACGGCGGAATGCGATCGGCCCAAAGACAGATCGCTGTGCACCGAACCACCAGGCTGTGTTCTGTGCGGAGGCTTGGGCCACCCGGCGAACTATCGCGGGTGCCCCAAGGCCCCGCCCACGGACAAGAAGGTGGCGAAGCGTGCAGCGGCCCGTCAGAGGAGGAACGCGCGCATCCCGCCGTACCAACCTCCTGTCACCGCCAACACTTGGCTAGGTCCCTATAGGCCCCCAAACAATCCCTGGAATATGCTGAACCACCAGCAGTCATTCCCAGCTCTCAGGCCTTCAGCCGCTCACTTCCAACCCCAACCCCATTATCCTCACATCCCCTCTTTGATGGCGCTCCCGACCCAACCGCCGCCCGGTTTCCCACTGGTGCCGCAAAATCCCCCAGTCCCTCAGACTCCCCAACAGCCGAGTCCCGCCTTACGAGACCCCCGGCTTGCACAGCAACCCTCCCAGGCCCCGCGGCCAAGGATCTCCCTACAATCCTCCGATGAGGAAAAAATCCTTTTCGGGAACAATCTGCTTCGCGAATATCACGAGCAGATAAACAACAACCGACTTATCGCATTGACTAATCGCGCGTTGGTCCTCCGCGGAAACCCCCACGCTGCTTCCATCTTACACAGCGAGTTCATGGATGTCCATAGGGCATACCATAACCTTTCCGAATCCCTTTTCAATGGCAGTCCATAATTCCCCTAGATTCAAACCCCGATCCCTCAAAGTAGGCTTCTTTAATGCTAATAGCATTAAAAAACTGAAAGATCAAATCGCCCAATTCCTCCGTGATCATGATCTAGACGTGTTTCTTATCCAAGAAACTCTACTTAAACCTAGCATGCGTAACCCTTGAATTGCGAACTATAATATAGTTCGTAACGACAGGACTCGCAACCGCGGAGGCGGCACTCTCATTTATTACAAGAGGTCACTGTACTGCATACCTCTAGACACCCCTTCCCTGTCCCACATCGAAGCGTCAGTCTGTTGGCTAGGCATGAACGGCCATCAGCCGATCGTAGTCATCTCCGCGTACATAGCCCCGAACGTCAACGCCGATTCCATGGCGTCTGACCTCGCGATCCTCCTCGAACTAGGTGACTCCGTCCTTCTGGCGGGTGACCTAAATTCTAAAAACACAGCGTGGAATTGCCAATCCACAAATTCCAAAGGTAGGCGCTTAGAGTCCCTGAGTTCTAAACTCAATTTCGACGTCATCGCCCCGATGCGTCTCACTCACTTCCCCGATATAGTAGGCCACTCCCCAGACGTGCTCGATGTTGCGCTTCTGAAGAACGTAAGCCTCAGCCTGCGCTCGTTAGAAGCGCACCAAGAGCTCGACTCCGACCATAGGCCGGTGATTCTCGAGCTAGGTCCCCGCACCGGCCTTCCCGACCCGGGTACGCCCGTTCCCCACAAAACGATCACGGACTGGAGGAAACTCGAGGAACGCCTCAAGCGTACTTCATCCGTGCATCTAGACGCTATCCCCGAACATATCGTAACCCTTCCGGATACGATCCGCGCAGTAGAGTCCCTGACCGGCTGGCCAGGGTCCTCAATTCCGACCAACAATCCGTTATGCCTCCCCAAGTCCGACCACACGGTCAAAACCCCGCTTTTGACGATGACGAAAAGGCGGAATGCCTAGCCGACAGTCTGGAGGCCCAATGCACTCCCAGCACTCAGCCAGTAGACCAAGCTCACCTCGACGAGGTCGACGCGGAAGTCGAACGCCGAGCTGCGCTACCTCCTCCTCCCCCTATCGTAGTAGTAGAGTCCGACCGAGACGATGACGATTTAGCCGATGACCCTTCCGCGATTCCTCCGGTCACGGTCGTCGAGGTCCAGACGTTTGTTAAAGCCCTGAAAAACAGGAAAGCCCCCGGTTCCGACGGCATCACCAATAGGGTGGTCCGTCTATTCCCTTCCACGCTTCCCGTGCTTATGACCGCCATCTTTAACGCGGCCCTTAACAATAACGTCTTTCCGCAAATGTGGAAAGAGGCTATCGTTATAGGTATCCCCAAACCCGGCAAACCCCCTTCCGACCCCACTAGTTATCGCCCCATAAGTCTCCTCAATGTTATTGCGAAGATTTACGAGAGAGTCATTTACAGTAGGCTACGGCGCTTTGCCGAATCCCATCATCTCATTCCCGACGAACAGTTTGGCTTTCGCACCAAGCACTGTTGCGTCCATCAGTTACACCGCATCGTCGAGCATATTTGCACTGGTTTTCACACCAAGACGATGACCGGTGCCCTCTTTTTCGATATCGCGAAGGCGAAGACAAGGTCTGGCACAACGGCTTGATTTACAAGCTCTATCGCATGGGTGTGCCAGATCGTCTTGTGCTCATCATTTGAGACTTTTTGTCGAATCGCTCCTTTCGCTACCGCATAGTAGGCGCGTTATCCTCCCCTCACCCTATCCGAGCCGGGGTCCCTCAGGGCTCCGTGCTGTCCCCTCCCTTGTTTGCGCTGTACACCAGCGACATCCCCAAGACCAAAAAGGCCCATCTGGCCCTATTCGCCGACGACACTGCTTTCTACTCTTCCGGTAGAAGCAGTGAAGTCATTACCAAAACCCTCCAATCCGCGGCCGACGCGCTAGGCGCTTGGTTTCGAAAGTGGAGGATTGAGGTAAATCCCACTAAGAGCGCAGCCGTGCTCTTCATCCGACACGGCGAGGCTCACTCCACCGCCCGCCCCATCCAAATGTTCGGTCGGCCGATCCCTTGGGAGACGTCGACTAAATATTTGGGTGTGATCTTAGATCACAACCTCTCCTTCAGAGAACACATAAAGAGGGTGCGCTCTCGCGCAGCCTTCGCTCTTAACCGTCTTCATCCTCTCGTAAATCAGCGCAGTAAGTTGAATCTCAGACTCAAAGTGAGGCTTTTCCTCACTTGTATCCGCCCCATCATGACCTTTGCGAGCGTAACGTTCGCTCACGTCGAAAACTATAAGCTCAAGAAGCTTCAGACCCTCCAGAATAGGTTCATGCGTCGAGCCACGGGAGCCCCGTGGTTCGTTCGCAACGAGCAACTCCATGTCGATCTCAAAATGCCCACTATCAGGCAATTCATGAAGTTAGCGTCCGTTCGCTACTTCAAGTCCGTCCCCGCTCATTCCAATCCCCTGATCGTATCGGCCGCCCGATACACGGCTTTCGTCCGCGCCAAACGGCGCCGTCCCCGTCATGTTCTCTCGGATCCGGACGATCCCATCACCGTCCTTCAGGCGGAGGTGAAAGCTAGGTTAGATGCCGAACGGCGGCAACTACACATCGACAACGCCACACGACGACGACACACCGCCCGACCATCGCATCGACCTCGCCGGCGAGGTCCGTCGCGACGCCCCTCTAGAGCTATTCCCGCGCCGCCGGCTCGTGCCGTGCGAGAAAACTCGATCATCATCATCATCAGCCGGAAGACGTCCACTGCTGAACAAAGGCCTCCCCCTTAGAACGCCATAAACAACGACAGCTTGCCAATTCCATCCACCGGTTGCCCGCAATTCTGACGATATCGTCGGTCCATCTGGTGGGAGGCCTGCCAACGCTGCGTCTTCCGGTTCGTGGTCGCCACTCGAGAACCTTTCTTCCCCAGCGGTTATCGGTTCTTCGAGCGATATGGCCTGCCCATTGCCACTTCAATTTGCATATTCTTCGAGCTATGTCGGTAACTCTAGTTCTTTGGCGAATTTCCGTATTCCGGATCCTGTCGCGCAGAGAAACCCCGAGCATAGCTCTCTCCATAGCTCGTTGAGTGACTCTGAGCCTCTCCAAAAGGCCAACCGTTAGCGACCACGTCTCTGAGCCATACGTTATCACTGGCAACACACACTGGTCATAGACCTGCGTCTTCAGACACTGCGGAATTTTGGACGAGAAGATGTCGCGTAGTTTCCCGAACGCTGCCCATCCGAGTTGGATTCTTCGGGCGACCTCTTTGTCGAAGTTGGACCGGCCTAACTGAACAATTTGTCCTAAGTAGACGTAGTGGTCGACAACTTCGAGGGTATCGTTCCCAACGACAACCGGTACAGGTGCGACATGGACATTGGACATGATCTTTGTCTTGTCCATGTTCATTTTAAGACCCACCTGTTGGGAGACGATACTGAGGTCGCTGAGCATAGTATTGAGCTCCTCCAGCGACTCCGCCATGATAACTATGTCATCGGCAAAACGAAGGTGAGTGATGTATTCGCCATTGATGTTGATGCCGAACTCGTTCCAGTCCAAGAGCTTGAAAACGTCCTCCAACGCATTTGTGAACAGTTTCGGAGAGATAACGTCTCCCTGTCTCACACCACGCTGCAGTTGGATTGATTTCGTACTCTCGTCCTGTAGCCGAATTGACATGGTGGCGTTACTATACAAACACTTCAACACCTCGATATACCTATAGTCGATATGACATCGCTGGAGGGACTGCAATACAGCCCAGGTTTCGATAGAATCGAAGGCTTTTTCATAGTCCACAAACGCTAGACACAGTGGCCGATTATACTCCTCGGTCTTCTGTATAATCTGGCGGAGCGTATGGATGTGGTCTATGGTGCTAAAGCCTTTTCGGAAGCCGGCTTGTTCGGGAGGCTGGAAGTCATCAAGCCTGCGTTCGAGACGGTTCGTAATGACTCTCGAAAACAGCTTATACACATGGCTCAGGAGCGAGATGGGTCTATAATTCTTCAATAAGGTGTTGTCACCTTTTTTGAAGAAGAGCACCACCACACTCCTGTGCCATGCTTCTGGCGTAGTACCCTCGAGTATGACGGAATTGAATAGCTTCTGGAGGACTAAAAGTACCGGTTTTCCACCCGCTCTCAGAAGCTCTGTTGTAATTCCGTCATCACCCGGCGCCTTGTTGTTTTTAAGCTGTTTCAGAGCCACTCTAATCTCGTACAGGCTGATGTCTGGGATGTCCTCGGTGTAGTGTCGGGTCAGTTTAGCCCTAGAGTCCTGAGCCAAACCGACAACGGGTTTCCGTGTCGAAGTGTACAACTGTCCGTAAAACCTCTCCAGCTCTCTCAATATCTCCGGTTTTGATGAGATGATACTGCCATCGTCGATCTTCAGCTTCGTCATTTGGCTTTTCCCAATAGAGGAATTCCTCGCGAACACTTTGGAGCCTTGGTTCCGCTCTATTGCGTCCTTTATACGGTTAGTATTAAAGGAGCGCAGATCGTGTCGCGTGGAGTTTGAAATCCGCCTATTGAGATGGCCGTATTCCGACATATCAGCTGAAGATTGCAATCTCATCTCATTCCGGGCTTCCATTAGTCTAATGGTTTTATTGGAGAGCTTTTGAGGTTTTCTTCGGCGTGGGGTCTTAAAGAACTGGGACCCCACTGCTTGGACAGCTTCCACAAACCCGTTGTTTATCTCGTCCGCTGTTTCGCATTCGGCTAGGCACTGGAAACGATTACGCAGTTCGAGTTGAAAGGTTTCGGGGTTCTGGATTTGGGCAGGAGCAGGACGGAGCGTGGACTTCATCAGACGAGACCGTTCTAGCTTAACATTGATATACAGTGTGCCTCTGACAATGCGATGATCGCTACCGGTTTTGACCTTCCCGATCACAGAGACATCACTGAATATACGCTTCTTGGTTGTCATGATGAAGTCGATCTCATTTTTGGTTGAACCATCGGGGCTTATCCACGTCCACTTCCTGGATGGTCGCTTCTGGAAGAAGGAGTTCATCAAATAGAGTTCCTCCTTCTCCATAAAGTCGACCAGCCGCTGGCCCCTCTGGTTCCGCTGCCCATATCCGAACGACCCTACTCTCAACTCATCGCCATTCTTAGTGCCCACCTTAGCGTTGAAGTCTCCCATAACAACGGTGAAGTAGGATTCGGAGGTATGTATGGCTTCAGAGATCTCCTCATACATAGCCTCTACTTCATCGTCAGGGTGTGTCGAGGTCGGCGCATATACCTGGATGACCTTCAACGAATACCGGTCGGTAATTCTGAGTATCAGGTATGCTACTCTGCTTGACACACTATCGACTTTTACCGCGTTGTTAATGAGAGACTTACGGACGAGAAACCCAACACCACCCTGGGACTTTCGGTCACCTTCCCGGAAGAAGAGCATGTTGCCGGAATCAAGGATTATCGTATCCTGCCCCTCTCGTCGGATTTCAGATAATCCTATGATGTCCCAACGTAACCTGCTCAATTCTTCCTCCAGCTCGACAATCTTCTCGTCAGTCCGGAGCGTGCGGACGTTGTGTGTTGCCAGGGCCAGGGTCCGGTGGGGGTGGTAGCGAGAAATCCACCGGGGATTCTTAGCACCCCCTGCTCCTCCGTTACCTGGCCCGCTACCATAGCCAGGGATAGAGGAGCTGCCGGGTACTGGGGGCCGTCGCGCCGTTCTGTCTGTCATTTGGGGGGGGGGGTTGCCATAATCCCCACGCTTGGCGAGCGGCTTGGGGATCGCAGTATTGGTGGTTAAGTTACAGAAGACGCTGCTGCCCATCTACTGGATTTTTTCCCTTAGTCGCCTCTTACGACACCCACGGGAGGAGAGGGGGTGGTCAATTCTAGGCCGGATACCACACGGCACAAACTCGATCATGTCCCCAAAAACCCCAAATAATCCGATCCAGCAGCTCCCCCCCAGTAGTGGTAGCTTCTCCTCCCCCAGCGACGCCCTGAGCCGAGGTCCGAACCCCTCGCGGGGGTGCCCTTAGGCGCTGTCGCTTAGTTTGTAGTTTTTAATTTATAAGCCTGGCTGGAGGCCTTTTATTAGGTCTCGCCAAACGACCGGTTAAGCAGTAAGAGCTCCCTCAGAGCTAACTGCGAGAGACAAGTTCGAAAAAAAAAAAGTGCGAGTGTGTGCGCGCTTGTACGTATGGGTGTGTGTTCGTGTTTGTGTGTGTGTGTGTTGTGTGTAAGCGTGGGTGTGTACCTAGGAGTGTGTTCTGTCTCTGTAAGAATGTGTGCTAAAGATATCAGTGGGCTATTTCACGTCTTGTAGAAATGTCTCAATGTCGTTACAGGTCAGTGGTTTTATCCAGTTTGTTAATTTTTTTTACATTCATATAGTTGCTTATTCTGTTTACCCTATTATATAGTTGTGCCGGACGTTTATTATGTTGAATAGCAGCGAATTTTGTTTTTGTTTGTGGTACTGTTGTTACGAGTATAAGGTCTTTCCTTCTTATTCGACGACGATTATAGCGTGATGATTTGTACTTCGGATGTTTATCTGTAACTAATCTGCATATTGCCACTATTAGTTTTGACATTTCGCCTTTTCTAATTCTGTGGCAAAAAATAGACGAAACAAAGTCATAAAGCAATAATGAGCGCCAGCCCTTAAAGAAATTAATATTTATGCAAAGTTTCAGCGGATTCTGCTTACATTTGTTTAATTATTGGCAAAATTTATAGGTATACGATTGACTTTTGAAAAAAAGTTTTAATTAATTTAACACATCGATATGTTAATTTTTAATTTTCTTGTTAGGGTCATTTAAAAATATCTCTTAAATGCCTATGTACTATAAATTATCTTTTGAAGGTTTCAAAGTACCTGAAATAACTGCAAATAGTTCAATTTTTGTATAATAGATGGCGCTATAATAAAAAATCCAACACTTTATACACACATCGAAACAGTCTAAGCAACATGTGCTAATTGAAATTTTAGGAAGGGTTTTTTACATTATAACGGTGTATTTTATTTTTAAAATAATATTTTTAGGGTCCTATAATGTGAAAATAACAGCTGTTGTCTTTATAAGTTCTTTTAATTACAGAAATTAACAATATTAGTATATACTGTTGAAACTCAGGTACATAAGCAACCAAACAGACTATGACTAATCACTTCCTCTTTTTTTTCCGGCACTTATCACATTTATGTGATCGACGAAAACTCATTCTTATTTATTTTTATATTATAATCTATACATATAATAAATTATAATAATAAAAATTTAATAAGACAATGACATTTATTCTTTTGAGTCATCTTATTTATCATCGTAGATAATATAGATATCGTTGTTGTAGCTTTACTCAAAATACAAAATTTATGAAATACCTATTTTACAATTAATAACTATTAAATATGTATCTAACTACCACAACACATCAAACTATAACAAAGACATATTGTATGTTTCCTAAATTCGTTTGTTCTTATGAAAAATATCGTTTCAAGTACTGATACATCGCGTCATTTATAGGTTACTTCTTTTTAGACACTTAAAATGCTTATATATATAGATGTAAATAACCGATTGCGATGAAACAAAAACTAAATGTAACCTCAAATTATACTTCATTTTATAACATCAATAGTATCCACATTAATATTGTGCTTTTGACGTAATGCCGTAACAAACCAAACAGACACACAGACAAACAGACACCAATTGCAAAAATGTAAAAATAGGTTCTATTAAGCCTCTTGAACGTCCCCACAAGTTTTTGTGTAAATACATTCGATGTACAGAATCGGCTGGTCTACAGATTTATTATATGTATTGATGATGATGATATTGAAAGATATAGATAAAGATAATCAAGTATATATTGTTTTACTTGATTAGCTTTATATTAAAAACATATCATAAATAAGAGGGCACTTTAATTATTGACTGGATGATGCCTGTTTATTTTGTGATAATATCTTTTTGGTCATTCCAATTCTAATTTCTCAAATGCTACCAATATTAATGTTATTTAACTTTTTTGTCCTTACATATTTTTTGTAGCCTATTATTACTATACGAAAAATAATTATAATTCCCTCTGGCGAAACCAAGACTTGATTATAGCTGAAGTAGATACGCCTTACAATTTTTCTGACATATCATATCTAATATACTGTTCGTACATACCCAACGCAATAAAGATGTCTTTTAGAGAAGAGAGCTCTGCACCAGGAGTTGATGCTGTTGTGTTTGGATGGGGATCCAACAAATACTATAGGCCGGTAAGTATAAGGATTAACTACCTCCATTATTGTGATGCCCTGAACTGCTCTCCTGAATCTCTCTCTCCGGATCAATAACCAGGTTTAAAATATGTGGCGTACAATACCACTATACAGGGTGCAGTTTTGAAGATGAAAAATATTTCGGGAGGTAATTATATTAGTGATCCTCGACCCGAATCAACAATAAAATCAGTAGGTATTTTTTTTCTTATTTGCCGAAATCGGTACGTGAAAACCACCTTTATTTAAAACGCGGCTAGTCGCTACTCGCCCTATAACAGCGCTTTCACGCACACAAACAGTTCATTGATCAGCAGCGCCCTCGCCGCCCGCACTTCGCTAGCCCCGCCCAGGCGGCCATCGATCTATCGATTTAGTGTAATTCATGTCGCCGGCGTGTGCATGCGCGTGCAATATCCGCCCGCCGCCGTTGCGTTTTCGGTTACGTACGGTAGTAGCTAGTGGTAATAAAAATGACTGTTTGGAGTGCATCACTCTACAGTGTGGCGGCTACTGAAGAAATAACTGCAACATCCATTGCATTACCGCAAGGTACAGGACCTCTACACAGCTGATAACGCCGCGCGAGTTACGTTTTGTCGCTGGTTGCTGGAACACCAAGACGCCAACATCCTATGGACGGACGAGTGTTTATTTACTCAAGTTGGCGTCTAAATGTTCATAACGAACACCAGTGGACTCGCCGCGAGCATAACCCACGAGTGACTAAGCACCAGTGTTACACAATTGCGTGAAAAAGTGATCAGTACTTTCCACACTTTAAAAACGAATGTGTTTGTGCTACGTAAGCTAAAAGATCATCAGCAACGTCGTGCTAGACTGAGCCTGGAGTGTTAACACTTTAAACAATACCTCCAATTAACATAAGTAGGTAATTTATTTATTTTATTTGTACATAGACAATAATTTGTAAATACGTTGTTAGCCGAATCAATCTACGCCAAACATACCTACATCTCAGGCAAGATAAATCACTTAAACTTTACCTACAGCGCGCCGACTGCGCCGCCGCCGCCAACTACCTACAGTCGCATGCCGCCGCTTTATTATTAAGTACCTAATACCCGCGCGCGCGTCCACTATGCAGCAACGGATTACGAACGACGTCCTACAACTTACATACCTACAAGTACAACAACATTTGTGCGTCTCAGTCACGGTCTCAGTCATAAAGCAAAACTAAGGTCAAGATAAATAAACATTACTTTAGCTTAGCTATGTTTCGTCTTTAACTTGCAATCAATTTAATGTGAAACTATTCACAATTGTGTAGCAGGGATACGAATATTGCTTACGTGCTATGTAAGGTTTATTTATCTCGACCTAACATTTTACTCATCAGCTGATAGGTAACTAACGAGGCAACATGAACTTTTCTTTTATAAAAATGACTAGCACGCGCGCAAAACGCGCGCATGCGCGGTGCTGCTTACCTACTTACGTTCTCCGCGTTGTTGCTACACCGGAGAATAGCCCGCTGCCGAGACAGGCCTAAAAGTGGTATATTGAATGTGAAGCCCGAACTTTATTTGTGACATCCACCCTAAAGCAACTATTGAGCATACATTTCGTTATTACGTAGAATAAGTGGGCGGAGCCTCGTACAGGTCGATGCACTGTCGCAGCTGTGTGCGTGAGTGGCATGATGCGCTTGACAGTTCGCAACGGGTGATTCTGTTTCAAGATGTTTGCGTAGAGGGTTATTCTGAATAACAGCTAAACTTAAAAAATTGAAATAAAATGTACTATTGATTATTGACCAAGTATCGTATTTTTATATGATTATTTGTGACTTTTATTACAACCTCCCGAAATGTTTTGCATCTTCAAAACTGCACCCTGTATATATGTATTTACACAACAACATAGTAGACTATTTACATCTTATATACATTACCTATATACATTATTATCTATCCTATATTTACGTTACAATCATAATTAATATATTTACATCATAATAATAATTAGTATATAACATCGTAATAATATCTATTATATTTAAATTACACAAATAATCATTATTACAACAACACACTAATAATAATACGCGATATCGTCGGTCATTATTACTATACATCAGCGATGCGCGCGCGGTACAGTGGAAGCGCACAGGAGATGCACGGCACCTATGACGTAGCTGTGACGTGCGCCATGTTATCGCGATGCCGCATAGTGGGAGTCGGGCCCTCTGCCCGGCCATCACCTTGCGGCGACCTCAGTCGAGACACCCCGTTGACACGCGAAGCCCACGTTTCTTTCTTGCGCTAACGTAACACGTGCTCTCTGCTTACCGCTTAAGATTTGCTTGCTTAATACTGTGAGTGCTTGGGATATCGCTCTGCGATCGATAGCCCCAAAAAGACTTTCTGCTTGTGCCATAAACTCTGTGCTTTATAAACTGTTATATGTGTTGTGAACTGCCTGTATCTTTCTTCTCCTTCTGTTTGTTGTTGTGTTGGACCACTGAATTATAACCGTGAGTACGATTTATGTGTGTTACTTATTCTCCACCACTATAAATATAGTGAACACTACCTTCACTAAAAATATGTTATCAGAATGCTGTTGGCGTGCCATGTAGGTACAGTCGCGACTATATCTGGAGAAGCAATCTCACAAAGCCATTATGGCTTTGTGAGATTCACGTTAAGTTTGACTTACGACCTTCTATTTTCAAACAAAACACACACACATCAACATTGACGTGTACAAGTGATTGTGGTTCAGAATTTCATTTTCATCAATTTCATTAATACACATATCAACACTGTCTAGGGATATTTTGGATTTACTCAATTTACTCAAAATGTATTAAAAGTATTATAGCATACAACATGTATATATTTTTATAAAGCCCATTTATCAGACTACACTCCAGAATAAAAGAAAACAATGTTTTTATGCGTAAACAAATCTTTATTCAAATAAAGAAAAAACATGAAATAATGGTAAAACTAACAACAAATGTGTTTCTCAAGAAAAATTTCCAAATAAGGAAAAAATAATATGTTTTTAACAGTTCTGTGAAAAATCAGTAGTCAGTGAAACCACCCATGACGTTAATAACGGTCCTGCAACGGTTTTTCATACTTTGGATTAAGTTATCCAATTCTTGCTGCGGTATATTGTCCCAGATCCGGCTAAGATGCAAAAAAAGTTGCTCTTCCGTCGCAACGTATGCAGGGAAATTCCTCAAAGCCCTTCTTTGGAGCATGTCCCACGCGTGTTCTATGGGGTTTTGGTCAGGCGAATGAGCGGGCCAGGCTAAGACCGATACGTCGTGCCCCTGCAACCAGCTCGTCACCACTCTCGCTGTGTGCGGACGGGCGTTATCGTGCATAAGCGTGAATTCTTGGCCCATTTGTAGTCGATGGGGGTAGATTATTGGTAGCACCTCGTTACGGTATTTTTCAGCCGTCATGATCCAAACGAGGTCTGTTCTTCCACCAACACGAATTCCCGCCCAAACCATAATTATCCCGCCGTGGTATGAATGGACTTCCTGAGGATGTTGCAGACGGCTCTCACGACCAGGAATTCGCCAAACACGCACTCTACGTGTATCGAGATGGAAACCGAACCGGGACTCATCGGTAAACAGCACTACAGACCACTGGTTTTCTTCCTAGACCAAATGTTCATGAGCCCACTCTAGTCGTCGTCCACGATTTCCTCGGCGTACTGCTGGAGTACGAAGCGGTCTGCGAGCATGAAGGTTAGCTTCATGCAGCCTTCTCCTCACAGTTTGGTCACTCACAAGCAACTGGTGCTCTGACTGGAGCCTCTGAACCAACTGCATGGCCGTAACATTTGGTTCTCTTCTCGCGGCAACTTGCAAAAATCGGTCTTGTCGTTGAGTGGTTATGCGCTTCCCGCCTGGGTGTCTTTCAGCCACTTCACCAGTAGCACGATAACGTGACCATAACCTTGATATCACGTTTTGTCTTGTTCCAAACGCCTCAGCCATACTCCGTTGAGTAGCCCCAGCTTGGAGCATGCCTACTGCCTTAATATTTCTTCTCCAGTTAAATGGCGCCGCTGCATGATGCACACATTAACATTAATTCGGAATTAACCGATAACTTGTTATAAAACTTAAATTGGACACAAAAAAATAGCCACAAACTACTGTAGGTAAATGAAACCTTCGGTTTTTAATGTATTTTTTCAAATTCAAATTTAGAATCGTTCAAAAAGGCTTACAAAATAAACTTTCTTCAAAAGAATTTAAAAGTGGCCAGTATTTTTTGAGCTTAAGAACTTTATACAAAATATCCCTAGACGGTGTTGATGTGTGTATAATGTATGTCAAAATGGCCTGGTGGTTAAGCGCGTGTGGCGTGTGCCACTTCTCCCACAAATATGTTTATAATAATTAAGTAGTATATAAGTAAATAAATGTCAATTAAAGTATATGTATATTAATTTATAATGTTTGTAACGAACAGACAAACATAACTTGTTATTGTAATATTAGATAGTCAGCTGGGCCGGCGCGCGCGGCAGCGAGCGCTCGCCACTGTCCGACCGGTTTGGCGACTACGTCACGCCGCTGCGCCCGCGCCTTACCGCTAACGCTCGGTCACGGACGCCCGCCGCCCCAGTCTGCTATTTGCCACGGACGCGACCACTGTGCCGCTTTGTCTGCGCACCGCGATTTAGATACGCACGCTTTTTCGCTTTCGCTTTATATATGTATAACTGTCTTCTGCCTTCAGCCTTCTATTCTCCTTCTTCTTACCTCATATCTTGTGCTGTGAACTATAAACTATACCTGTGCTTGTCTGTAATAAACTCTTCTATTGTGTATATCTGTGTTGCATCATTTGCATCCCGCTTCCGACACTGCCAGTAGTACACCGAGGTAATAACTAGCAATTACATATATTGCTAAATTGGTGACCCCGCTCAAGAACACACATAAAAAATGGCGGAGAACAAAGAAAAGTGCTCAATCACGGGCGCTCAAGATGGCGGCGAAAGACCGGCAGAAACTTTTCGTGTAGGGGTACGAATACCACCTTTCTACCCCGAAAAACCTGCGCTGTGGTTTTCACAAATGGAAGCCCAGTTCGCTTTGGCCAATATACGGACAGATGAAACAAAGTTCTTTTACGTGACCGGAAATCTGGATCCACAATACGCATGCGAAGTTGAGGACATCATCAGTAATCCCCCAGCCAACAATAAATACGAGAAGCTGAAGGGCGAACTCATCAAGAGGCTTTCTGCACCGCGAGAGAAAAAGGTTAAACAGCTTCTGATGCATGAAGAGCTCGGCGACAGAAAGCCTTCTCAATTCTACCGCCACCTTCTTAATTTGGCCGGGCCGGGCGTTCCTGAGGAGTTCCTGCGCACTATTTGGACGAGTCGTCTGCCTAGCGGTACGCAGGCTATTGTAGCCTCGCAAACGAAGACGAACATGGACGAGTTGGCAGAGCTGGCAGACAGGATCCACGACGTCGTCGGCACGCAGGTACCGTCAACAGCTGCAGTAGCTACTCCGACACCTTCGAATTCAGCAGTGTATAACCCCGAGATTGCCGCCCTCACCAGGCAGGTAGAAAAATTGACGGAACAAGTAGAAAGAATGTCCCGACCTCGAGATCGGTCTAGGAGTCAAACTCGTCACCGCTCGACCTCGAGATCGCAGTCGAGCTATCGAATGCACCCGATATGCTGGTATCACTACAAGTATGGTGACCGAGCGAAGAGGTGCATCCGACCCTGCGACTACAACACCTCGGGAAACGCAAGGGGCAGTCAGTAATGGCGACCGACGATTGCCCTAGTATTGGTCGCTTATTCGTCACTGACCAGAGATCGAAGATGCAGTTTTTGGTTGATACCGGTAGCGACCTCTGTGTCTTCCCACGGTCAGCAATATCAGGGCGCCGAGAGAAGACCAACTACGAATTGTGTGCTGCAAATGGTACGGTAATAAAAACTTACGGTTATATTAATTTAAATTTAAGCCTAGGGTTACGCCGTGACTTCACTTGGCAATTTATTGTAGCCGATGTCACGAAAGCGATAATAGGCGTGGATTTTTTAATTTATTATAACATTGTTGTGGATTGCAGGAACAAGCGGTTGATAGACAACAACACTACGCTGGTAGCCCCGGCTTCACCTGCTCGCGCATCTGATGATATTTCCTCAGTTAAGGTATCTCTTGGTGAGTCACGCTATCATCACATTCTACACGAGTTTCCCAACATCACTCGCCCTCATGGTATACACCACACTCCTACTCATAACACGGTCCATCACATACAAACTTTACCTGGACCACCTGTTTCATGCACACCGCGACGTCTCGCCCCTGATAAATTAAAAATCGCGAAGGAAGAGTTTGAGGCGATGCTGCAGAATGGTACCGCCAGACCTTCGAAGTCACCATGGTCTTCGCCATTACATCTGGCTCCTAAAAAAAACGGATGGCGCCCGTGCGGTGATTACCGCATGCTAAACGCCAGAACAGTGCCGGATAAATATCCGATTCGGCACATTCATGACTTCGCGCATAATCTGTCAGGGTGTTCTATATTTTCAACCATAGACCTAGTCAAAGCTTATAATCAGATCCCAACAAGCCCCGAAGATATACCCAAGACCGCCATCACGACCCCGTTCGGATTGTTCGAATTTCCGTTCATGACGTTCGGACTTCGTAACGCCGGACAGACTTTCCAGCGGTTCGTTGATGAAGTGGTTCGTGGACTGGATTTCTGCTTTCCTTACTTGGATGACTTCCTGGTCTTCTCAAAAGACCAAAAGACGCACGAAGACCACCTGCGAGAACTTTTCACCCGTCTTCAAAAATACAGCATGGTCATCAACCCCAGTAAGTGTGTCTTCGGAGCCAGCGAGGTAACTTTTCTAGGTTACAATATCTCCGCACGCGGTACCAAACCGCTACCTAATAAGGTGGAAGCCATAACAAGATATCCTGCACCTAAAACAGTTCGTGAGCTTCGACGATTCTTGGGTATGGTGAATTTTTACAGGCGTTTCATGCCCAAAGCAGCGCAACATCAGACTCCACTAAACGCGCTACTAATCGGCTCAGTCAAAGGATCACATCCAGTAAACTTTTCACCCAAAGAAACGGATGCCTTCAACGCGTGCAAGGAATGTCTTTGCAGAGCTGCCATGCTGGCACACCCCGATTGTAAGGCCAAACTCGCTCTTTTTACCGACGCGTCAGACACGGCGATGGGGGCTGTATTGCAGCAATGCAAGAAGGGAGAAACCTGGGAACCTCTTGCATTCTTCTCCCGCACGCTGAGCCCATCGCAGAGGAAGTATTCACCGTACGACAGGGAATTACTCGCAATCTACGAGGCGATTAAGTACTTCAGGCACATGGTCGAGTCAAGGGATTTTGTCGTCTACACGGACCACAAGCCTATTAGTTTCGCATTTCACCAGCGAAAGGAGAATTGCTCACCTAGACAGTTCAGACACCTGGATTACATCTCGCAGTTTACAACTGACATACGGCATATTTCGGGTAAGGACAACGTCGTGGCTGATAGTCTGTCTCGGATTGAGGAAATATCACGACCAGTGGACTTAGAGAAGCTATCACAGTCCCAGAAAGAAGATCCCGAACTTGCCAGACTTCTCGCCGGCGATACAGCCTTATGCCTCACTAAAGTTAAACTGCCGGGATCGCAGTCTGAACGGTATTGCGATGAGAGAAGCAAGATGCCTCGACCATATGTTCCAAAGGATCTACGGCAACAAGTGTTCCTGAGTCTTCACTCGCTGAGTCACCCTGGTGCCAACGCGACCACAAAATTGATCACCGAGAGATATGTCTGGCCAGGCGTGAAGAAAGACTGCAGGGAGTGGAGTCGTTCCTGTCTGGCATGCCAACGGTCAAAGGTCACACGCCATGTCTCAGCACCAGTAGGAACGTTTGAATTACCTAGGGCCAGATTCATGAACATCCACATTGACCTCATTGGACCCCTACCACTGATTCAAGGCTACCGGTATTGCCTCACCGCCATCGATAGGTTCACACGTTGGCCTGAGGTAGTACCAATACCAGACATAACTGCTGAGACTGTGGCCAAAGCTTTAGTGAGTACCTGGTTCTCAAGATTTGGATGTCCTACAAAGATCGTGACCGATCGCGGTCGTCAATTTGAATCGTCGCTCTTCAAAAGCCTGTCGGAGATCATTGGTTTCCATCACAATCATACCACAGCTTACCACCCGTCTTGCAACGGTCTCGTGGAAAGGTTCCATAGGCAGCTAAAGGCGGCCATCGTTTGCCACGCTAACGAAAACTGGGTGGAGTCCCTTCCTTTTGTCTTGTTAGGTATCAGAAGTGCGTACAAGGAAGACCTTAAGACGACGACAGCAGAACTGGTCTATGGGCAAACATTGAGATTACCAGGAGAACTGTTTCATCCAGATGTCGATGACACTCTAGATCCCTCAGACTATGTAGCACGCTTGAGAGTTCTTGCCAAGAAGCTGCAACCAATACCAGCATCACGCCACGGAAACAGCAAACCTTTTGTCTTTAAAGATCTTGGCTCGACGAGCCACGTATTTATCAGGGACGAGACGTCGGGTTCACTGAAACCAGCGTACACTGGACCACATAAAGTTATTCAACGGGGAGACAAAGTTTTCAAAATTCTTGTCAATGGCAGCCCTGTCACGGTCTCCATTGACAGGCTTAAACCTACATACACACTGACTGACACTAACATAAATTTACAGACACACACACAAAGAGACACACGGACACAAAACCATACAACCATTTTCCAACCACTTACCCCATCAACTTATATCGACAACACTACTACCACCATGACCACCAAATTACCTGAAGCTAGGGGAAATATCATCAAGACCACACGATCAGGTCGTAAAGTCCATTTTCCCGACTATTATCGCCCGTAGTGACGGTCTCTGGAGGGGGGTGATGTGGCGTGTGCCACTTCTCCCACAATTATGTTTATAATAATTAAGTAGTATATAAGTAAATAAATGTCAATTAAAGTATATGTATATTAATTTATAATGTTTGTAACGAACAGACAAACATAACTTGTTATTGTAATATTAGATAGTCAGCTGGGCCGGCGCGCGCGGCAGCGAGCGCTCGCCACTGTCCGACCGGTTTGGCGACTACGTCACGCCGCTGCGCCCGCGCCTTACCGCTAACGCTCGGTCACGGACGCCCGCCGCCCCAGTCTGCTATTTGCCACGGACGCGACCACTGTGCCGCTTTGTCTGCGCACCGCGATTTAGATACGCACGCTTTTTCGCTTTCGCTTTATATATATAACTGTCTTCTGCCTTCAGCCTTCTATTCTCCTTCTTCTTACCTCATATCTTGTGCTGTGAACTATAAACTATACCTGTGCTTGTCTGTAATAAACTCTTCTATTGTGTATATCTGTGTTGCATCATTTGCATCCCGCTTCCGACACTGCCAGTAGTACACCGAGGTAATAACTAGCAATTACATATATTGCTAAACGCGTATAGGTAGATGCGTGAACCGGTGAATATTGAGTTCTAATCTCACTCAATACTCTTAACTTTTTGTAAGTTTTTACTCGATAATAATTGTCCCATTACTTTCAATCGAGTAAAAATACCCCAGTGACAGCGTTTTCAATCCAATTGCATAACATTCAATAAAGTTATTAACTTTATTTTGTAAACATCGAACTATTTAATTTTGTGTTGTGAACTTGTGGCCACTTTCATAAGTGAAAATAACTAAATATTGGTCAAAAAGAGTTAAATAACATATATGCAATTCATATTAGTGTCAAAAGTGCTTTAAACATAATTAATAATAGAAAATGCTACTGTTGTAAACAAACTCATAATTATTTGAATTTTGAATTTCGTACCGCATCCAAACAAACCATAAACAATATTCTATCTCGTGGGATGACATTCTCGATAAAGTGACAAAAAACAACATTCAAATAATAGTAATCCATAGACAACATAGAATCAGTGAATGAAAGTGGTTTAATGCCCCTCTACACGGTATAATAAATAAAATAGAAAAGCAGACATAATATTTTATTTATCGTTTACAAACAAATGATAGTGTAAACAACTACTTGCCAGTATAGTGTTATCTCCTATATAAATAACAACAACTTAAAATAATAATAATAAACACCAGTTAATTTTAAACATGGAGAATTTGAGTGAATCTTTGTCTGAAATGATGGCACTATTCCAGAATAGAATGACCAATTTTGAAGCAGAGCTGCACAAAACTCCGTCAGATTCTTCTTCCAGCACAGCCCAGCATAATTTGACTGCTGACTTCACTTCCTTTAAGAAGTTTATTTTGGAATCACTGAGCTGTCTCCAAATGCTGGATGGAAGTGCTTGCACAGGGCCTAGACGCTTTGGAGATGCGTGGGCGACGGAAAATTCTCCTTATACATGGAGTTACCGAGCAAACTAAAGAAGAGACTGACAGTGTGATTGCAAATGTGGTGCAAAATCAACTGAAGATTGCAAACTTCACAACTACAAACCTACGACGGTGCCACCGTATGGGACGTTAAGCTGATGCAAGTAAGCCACGACCCATACTTGTTAAGTTGGCGGATGTTGGACTGCGTGACGACATTTGGTTTGCAAATCTAAGTTGAAGGGTTCTGGTGTTACTCTGTCTGAGTTCCTAACAAAATCCCGGCATCGTGTCTTCATGGCTGCGCGAGAGAAGTTCGGTGTATCTAAATGCTGGACAAGACAAGGCCACATCTATATTCTTGGCCCAGACGGCTCACGGCATCGGATCGTATCATTGAGCGATCTCAATGCAATACAGCCTGACACACCTGAACTTGAATGCTTACCGGCGCATGCAGCGATTCCATCTCCAGTGAGAGTTCAGTCACCGGTGCCGAAAAAGTCAAAGCGCGCCATCAGAAAGTAATTTGCTTACATAGGCAATAGCACCGTTCAGGTATACAGTATGATGACTATTATACCACCTGTATTTATAACTTTTACCCAATTGCAATATTATCAAATCTTAATTTATCTTTGACTTTGTTTATTTCTCATGTACTATGTCTCAACTCTCAGTCTCTTATGTTTTGTTCTGTCATGAATGACATTTATACAGCGCAGTCATTCCAATAATATTTTTTGAATACTAGTACTTTGAGACTTCTGTCCACTGTAAAACTGACATGCCATAGAATTATTACTTACACTTTTTTTTCTGGCTTGGATGGTGACGTTAAATTGTTTATAATTGTTGTTATTATAAAAAGATTTTTTTTGTTTTAATTCTGTAAATTTAAATAATAATATTTTAAAATTGTTATTATAATTTTTAGGGACTCCTTTTGTACTTTAACATTATCATACTGTTATTGTTAGTTTTGTTCATTTTTTTTTTAAGTAACACTCAACTGGCAGGTGAATAACGCGTACTGCTTTATCACCTTGAATTGAGCTTAATAATTTTTAGTCTAATTTACGTTCATATTTAGTTATTTATTATAATTTAAAAGTATATTTATGTCAGATACTGAATTAATAAGTATTAGTGATGATGATAGTTTTTATTCAGCACTCAGTGATAATGAAAGTTTTACCAGTATTCCAAGTCTTGCAGATACTCTTAATTGTCAATTTTCCGATGTTTCTAAAAACTTTAATGTAGTTCACATAAATGCCCAAAGTATTCCGGCTCACTTTTCAGATATGCTGGCTAACTTTGATTGTCAAAATATTCACGCTATTCTTGTTTCCGAGTCCTGGCTCAAGTAATGCCTACCCTCCACTTCTTACTCTTTACCTGGATTCAAGCTAATCAGAAATGATCGTACTGTTGGCGATGGTGGCAGAGTTGCCATTTACTTACGTGCTTACATTCCTCACTCCATTATATTATGTCAGCACAGCCTCCACCAGCAAATGCTGGCGACCATCTCTTTTAGAAGTTGAACTGCAGCATACTAAGGTTTTACTTGGTGTTTATTACTGTCCTTCACTACGTATAAACTATTTATCTTCGTTTAAAAATATTATTGAAAACTTAATTCCCGCCTTTAGTCACACCATTATCATGGGTGATTTTAACACTTGTCTCTTAAAAAAGGACTCACGTGCTATTCTCTTACTTCTGTTATTGTGTCTAAAAATCTCTTCATTCTCCCTCTCTCGGCCACACATCATTTCCCTAACTCAACCCCTTCCTTACTTGACCTTGCTTTTGTTTCATCGTGCGAACGTGTCGCTAAACATGGTCAGTATACAGCTGATCAGTTTTCCTATCACGACCTTTTATACTTGTCCTTTAAAATCCGTCCTCCTAAGGCAAGTCAAGAATCCTTCTACAACGTAATTTTAGCGGTATTAATCATGAGTAAATTCTAGAGGATGCCGGCAACATTGATTGGGGACCATTGCTTTCCTCCGACTCAATTGATGAGAAGGTTGAAATTTTTACCTCTACCCTTATTAAACTTTACGATATCCATGCACCAGAAAGAACTATAAAAGTAAAACATCTACCGGCTCCTTGGCTTACTGAGGATATAAAATCATTAATGCTGAAAAAAGCAAATGCAAAATCGAATGACATCAGACTAGCCATGCAAAAGGGAAACTTTGTGGCTCTCGCGCTATTAGACTTCAGTAATGCATTTAATACCGTTGATTTTGACATCTTGCTCGGCATACTTCGCTCTCTCAACATATTATCTCCATCAGTGGTCGACTGGTTTCGTAGTTACCTGTATGGCCGTCGGCACCGTATTCATATTGAAGATACTTTTTCATCATGGTGTAATACTGATGCGGGCGTGCCACAGGGAGGCGTACTTTCCCCATTACTCTTCGCTGTATTTATTAACACAATTTCTAATAATCTTCATTCTTCTTACCACCTTTATGCAGACGATCTCCAAATTTATTCCCAAGCCCCACCTTCAAGGTTAGCGGATGCCATTAGAAGCATCAATCAGGATTTTGATCTAATAAATAAATGGTCTAAGCAGTATGGACTTAAGGTCAACCCTTCTAAGACCCAAGTCATTGTTGTCGGCAGCACGAGACTGCTTTCCAAAGTTGACTGGACCCATATTCCTCAAATTATATTTGATGACACAGTGATCCCTATATGTGATAAAGTAAAAAATCTTGGTATATTTATTGATAAAAATCCATCTTGGACTCACCAAGTCAAAGAAGTTAGTCGCAAAATATACGCCACGGCTGGCGCTCTAAAACGGCTGCGAAACTTTTTACCTACGGCAACTAAAGTGGCGCTTGCGCAATCCCTACTTTTACCAATTATTGACTACGCCGACACCAGCTATCTTGATCTCACCGAGGACCAACTTGATAAACTTGAGCGCCTTCAAAACTTCTGTATAAGATTTATATTTGGCTTGCGCAAAATATATAATCACATATCCGAATATCGCAGTAAGCTCAAGTGGCTCCCCATTCGTCTTCGCCGGAATACACATATACTTAATATGCTCAACAATATTCTTTTTAACCCCACTACCCCAATTTATTTAAAATAACGTTTTACTTTCCTGAATGACACGCATTCTAAGATCCTTAGATCATCGGAGAACTTGACATTAAAAATACCTACATACACTTCCAATTTCTTCGGAAAGTCATTTACAGTTCAGGCTGCTACCTTATGGAATTCTCTGCCTCTCACTATTAGACGTGCTCAATCTTTAATGATATTTAAAAAGCTAGTAAAGGACCACTATCAGTCACTAATATAATTTAATTTTTCTTCAAATTTCATATAATATTATCCTACTTATTTAAATATAATATATAAATTTCAATTTTACATAAATATAATATAATTATTTCTATTTTACAATTATTTATATACATCTTCATTATCTACTCACTTACACTTTTAACAATACAGTAACACCACATTTACCCTTACTCATGTCATATTACTTCCATACTAAGGTTGTCTGGAAGAGATCGCCGTGAGCGATAAGACCGCCCATTGTACAATGTAATTTTAAGGTTTTCCCTGTATATTTTTATTTTTTCATTTTGGTGTGCAATAAAGAGATATATTATTATTATTATAATAGTAATATAATATTCTTTATTATGTTCGCTTCACACATTTTATAAACTTAACAGTTAGCTGTGGGTAAATAGTAAAGAATTTATACATCTGTGAGGTAGAAATGAGTTTTATGAATATTTAACTTGATCCAAATGAACTTTGTCGACTGGTTGTAGTTGTTGGTTTGTGACGTGTGGTTTTAAGGAAAGCGGTATTGTATTTGTTTTCAAAATGCAGGTAAATGTTATTATTGAGTGAGTCTTGATTTTAATTCCGCTGCATAAAGTTGGTCTTATTAGACTTGATAGAACTCAAATTTCTAATGAAATAGGAGTAAATGTGAGTATTATATTTATGAATTGTATATACTATAATTGTATAACTTTAGCTTTATTTAAAACGTATACCTAAGATTATTTGATGACATAAATTATGGATTATTTTTATTGATTTTAAATCTATCTAAAGACAATAAAGATAAATAAAATTTGTGTTTATTATTGGATTTATTAATGTAGAGCTTTAATATTACATTGTTTTATTAAATAAATATTATTTTATTATTTACAAAAATGAAGTCACTTAAGTATTACATTCTAGCTGACTAATATTTTTTTTGTTTTAGAGGAATACTGTAAGTCTCTGGATCAAAATATATGAGCAAGAGGAAAGCAAAGAAGTGGAAGGCCGTCGCTTACTAGCGAGGCGCAGCGACTACATAATAATATGATGGCTAGTGTGACGAAACAAATGATATCTACCACCTGAACTCAACACTATAGAAAATCTATGGGGTTTGATGGTGCACAGGAGTCACTACTGAGACAACAAGAATGAGAGGTGTATACAACAATTAAAAACCCTGTGTGGGTCAATTGAATAGGAACCGAAATATGTAGTAATATTAGTGGTCCAAGTGCAAAAGTCTACTTCACTGCATTGAATATAATGGCGGTTATACAAAATATTCACTATATATTTTGGTTTTATTAATTATAGACGGTGTATCTAAACTGCTTCGTTGGTCTAGTGTTTGCTAAGCGCGACTGCTGAGCACGAGGTCCTGGGTTCATCTGGTACATCTTCAGCCGGAAGACGTCCACTGTTCAACAAAGGCCCCCCCCCTTAGAACGCCACAGTGAACGACAGCTTGCCAATTCCAACCACCGGTTGCCCGCAATTCTGACGATATCGTCGGTCCATCTGGCGGGAGGCCTGCCAACGCTGCGTCTTCCGGTTCGTGGTCGCCACTCAAGAACCTTTCTTCCCCAGTGGTTATGCTTCAAGCGATATGGCCTGCTCATTGCCACTTCAACTTGCATATTCTTCGAGCTATGTCGGTGAATCTAGTTCTTTGGCGAATTTCCGTATTCCGGATCCTGTCGCGCAAAGAAACCTCGAGCATAGCTCTCTCCATAGCTTGTTAAGTGACTCTGAGCCTCTCCAAAAGGCCAACCGTTAGCGACCACGCCTCAGAGCCATACGTAATCACTGGCAACACACACTGGTCATAGACCTGCGTCATCAGACACTGCGGAATTTTGGACGAGAAGATGTCGCGTAGTTTCCCGAACGCTGCCCATCTGAGTTGGATTCTTCGGGCGACCTCTTTGTCGAAGTTGGACCGGCCTAACTGAACAATTTGTCCTAGTGTAGTGGTCGACAACTCCGAGGGTATCGTTCCCAACGACAATCGGTACAGTTGCGACATGGACATTGGACATGATCTTCGTCTTGTCCATGTTCATTTTAAAACCCACCTGTTGGGAGACGATACTGAGGTCGCTGAGCATAGTATTGAGCTCCTCCAGCGACTCCGCCATGATAACTATATCATCTGCAAAACGAAGGTGAGTGATGTATTTGCCATTGATGTTGATGCCGAACTCGTTCCAGTCCAAGAGCTTAAAAACGTCCTCCAACGCATTTGTGAACAGTTTCGGCGACATAACGTCTCCCTGTCTCACACCACGCTGCAGTTAAATTGGTTTCGTGCTCTCGTCCTGTAGCCGAATTGACATGGTGGCGTTACTATACAAACACTTCAACACCTCGATATACCTATAGTCGATATGACATCGCTGGAGGGACTGCAATACAGCCCAGGTTTCGATAGAATCGAAGGCTTTTTCATAGTTTCTTTTTCGATTATCGATCGCTTGACAAAGTAGACGTGTTTTTAGTTGTTTTTTGTTGTGGCGCTTAAAGACAAATAATAATTACAAATAAATAATTTCTTGCGGCGTAAGTACTTTGCTGTGCTAAGTATGTCGCGTGTAATTCATGCCTACTGTGGTAAACTACAAGTCTGAACTAAATAATATTGACTGTTTTGTGAATCTGTGTTAGGATGTCTCACCCAGGATCAAGCCCGTTTAGCCGGAGCCAGCTTCTGCAACGTAGTCCTCCACCGACCCCAACACCCCAGCCTCAGCCCATAATTGAGGATCCTGTGCCTAAGAGTAACGATTTACCTAATGAGGTAATATCTACTCCAGAGATTCAGAGATGGATGAACAGCATTGAAGCTCTGTTAAATGAGGCATGCGCCATAGTTACTGACGGGAAAATGAACTCGGATCAGAAGCTCCGTGTAACAAATATTTGCCGTAAGATCGGATCTGGAACGTCGCAGATGGCAGTTTTGTACCAGTCCTTAAAGCAGAAAACTATACTAGCGCATAATACAATTCAGCACCTGCTAGAACAGCAAGACGTATCAAAATCTCTTCGGCTATTCAAGGAAGTTGTGGTAGAAAACCTGAAACCACAACAGAATAATTCGTTTGCCGATATGGTAAAAAAAGGTGCCGACAAGTTTATCCGCCCTAGTAACTTGAGCTCTGTCACTATTTACCCTAGCGACAAAACAAAAACAAGTGACGAAACCAAGACCCTCGTACAAAAAAATATTTCGCCAGAGGAGCTCAAACTGCATGTCCGTGGCTTCAGAAAGGTCCGAAATGGCGGTGTCCTTATTAGCACTGAGACCAAGGGAGATATTGAGAAGCTTCGTAACCTCGAAAAGTTAGCTTCATCAGGCCTCAATGTAGAAGAACCTACCAAACGCCGTCCGAGGATCACTGTCGTAGGTGTACCAGCAGCCCTAACCGAAAAGGAAGTACTTGAATGCATATACGAGCAGAATTTAGCTGACAAATTCCCTAACTCCTCTCGTGAATCGTTTATGAGCACTGTCAAACTAAGCCATAAATCGGGTAAGAAAGGCCTTTCTACCTGTAACTTTATACTGGAGGTACCAGCCAACATTAGAAAAGCGCTGATAATCCAAGACAGAATTTATATAAATTGGACGTCCTGCCCAGTAAGAGATTTTACGCTGGTGACTAGGTGCTTTAACTGCCAGCAGTTTGGACATGCAGCCAAGTACTGCCGAGAGTCTAGCCCTACCTGTAACCACTGTGGCGAGTTGGGACATTCCTTTAAGGAATGCACTAACAAGTCTACACCGCCCACTTGCGCGACGTGCAAACGTTTTAAGCGTAAAAGTGATCACCAGACTGGTGATGCAACTAGCCCGGCACGGAAATACGCGGAGGACAATTACATTCATACCATAGACTATGAGGGCGCCTAAGAGCGCCGGCGTTTATTTATAAAGTAAGCACTTAAACTAGTTTATATTTTATTTTAATTATGACTAATCAGTTTATCGATGACCTTGATAATTTTACTGTGTCTGAAGCTAAATGTTGCGAGGTCAAAGACTGTAAACAATATCTGCCGACTTCCGAATCTTGTCTTACATTAATCAATCAAAATATTCGCAGCATAAACAAAAACATGAATGGCTTTGAGGTATTGCTCCATACTCTTGACATAAGTAGTGACATCATCGTTCTAACAGAATGTTGGCTTTCTGACAACCAATCCTATTTACCTTCTATTGATGGTTATTTAATGCACAAAACCGATATATTATTAAACCAAAATGATGGTTTAGTAATTTATATAAAGAGAACCTTAAATGTATCTGTAGAAGAACCCATTTTACAGGGATGTAATTGTTTATTAATTCGACTAAACCCCGATACAGTAATTATAGCTGTATATAGACGTCCCTCTCAAAACATCGAACTATTTTTAGAATCGCTTGAAATGCATTTAAGAACCCTATCATCATATAAAAATATAATCTTAACTGGCGACATAAACATTAACATTGCTACTGGGAGCACCGACACTAACGCTCATAACTATTTGAACATTTGTTCTTTTCACGGACTATTACCTGCGCACAACTACCCCACCCATCAAAGTGGTTCCTGTCTAGATCATTTTATTATAAAAGCTAATAAACCTTCACTCACATTGGTTACTAACTCCACTATTACCGATCATCAAACTATTTTACTAACAATAAAAGTATCCTTGCCGAGAAAAAACTGCAAGCAAAGCTATAATAAAGTCAATATGAAAAACCTTGAACGCGATTTAAGTAAACATAATACCTTTGAACCAGTTTATAATGCGGGCGATGCAAATGTTGCTTTAGACTATTTTATTAACCTATTGCAAAAAACAATTATAAAAAATACTACAACAACTATGATACCTAGAAAACATAGAAATTTAAAACCTTGGATCACACCGGGACTCGTACGTTGCATTAGACATCGAGACAAACTTCATCAAAAATCGAAATTAGAACCCGACCACTCAGTTATTTCCATATCTTATAAAAGGTATAGGAATTACTGCAATAACCTTTTAAAAAAATTGAAGGCTCAACACGAAAGGGATGAATTACAAAAGGCCGGTAATAATAGCAAGCTTGTTTGGAAACTTATTAAAAAAAATGCTTTCCAGTCAAAAACCTCAGAACCTCCTGTAGATTTGTTACTTAGCGAAACATGCCCATCCAAAGCAATTAACAAAATCAATAACTTTTTGCAAACGTGGGTAAAACCCTTGCAGAAAAAACCTTGCGGACAAGCAGTATCGACTTAAATAAGTTAATGACTTCCTCTATGGCGAACTCCTTTGTTTTACTAAATACGGATATAGATGAAGTATTAAGCATTATTTCTGGATTAAAACATAATTGTGCTGTAGGATGGGATAATATTTCCAATACTATTTTGAAAAGCCTCAAACATTTACTTGCTCCCCCGTTAACCTATATATTTCAATTATGTTTAGATGAAGGTGTATTCCCCAGATCCCTTAAAAAAGCAGTGGTGACCCCTATATTTAAATCAGGAGATAGAAAATGTGTAAATGACTATAGGCCCATCTCAGTATTATCAGGACTTTAAAAAATTTTGGAAAAAATCATAAACAATAGGTTAATCAAATATCTTGAAGACAACAAAATACTTTCACAGAACCAATATGGCTTTAGGCAAAAAAGATCTACTAATCAAGCACTTCATCAATTAACAAACTATATAACTAGCAACTTGGACCAGGGTAAACCCACCATAGGGATATTTCTAGACCTCGCCAAAGCTTTTGATAGCATTTAATATCTTGTTCCGTACTTTTGCGCAAGCTTGAAGCACTTGGGATAAGAGGAACACAACTCCGTCTTTTTACTGACTACCTTTCTGATCGCTTACAATATGTTAAAATTGGTCAATACTTAAGTTCTGAAGTACAGAATACTGGCTATGGATTCCCTCAAGGTAGTATTCTAGGCTGCACTTTATTCCTGGTTTATATAAATGACCTCTGCAGCTTAAAAATTCCAAATGGTCTTATAATATCTTATGCGGATGATACCGCTTTATTATTTACGGCAAATACCCGGCAGGAGGTTTTCGAGCACGCTCAGACGGGTTTTGATATGGTAACTAACTGGCTACACAAACATTTACTAACCCTAAACGCAGATAAAACCAAATACATTCTATTTACAATGAGAAACACAAATATACCCATTTTTAATCCAAACATATGCACACAGCTGTAAAATATTCGCTGACATCGCTTGTACCTGCCCTGCTTTAGCAAATACTAACGACATCAAATACTTAGGTATAACTCTTGACACGAATTTGAATTTCCGCAAACACATTGACTTATTATGTTCCAGAGTACGTAAATTAATATATTTATTTAAAAATCTTCGCAATATAGCAGATTATCCATTAATAAAGCAAGTGTATTTCTCTTTGTATCAATCTTTAGTTACTTATTGCATAACTTCTTGGGGTGGGGCAGCTAAGTCAATTTTGCTGCCTTTAGAACGCGCTCAGAGAGCAATTCTTAAAGTAGCAACTTTCCGACCTTTTCTATTTCCTACTGACCTGCTATATAGGGAATGCAAAGTACTAACAGTCCGACAATTATTTTTATTGCACACCATTTTAAAACAGCACACCGATCTTCCTTTTATCCCATTAGCAACAGACAAAAGAAGGAAGGACATAGTCTGTAGTAGACCTCAAGCTAATCATGAATTTGTCAACAGGTTTTATTTATTTTTGGGACCTTTTTTATATAATAGAATTAATAAAAAACTTAATATATATAGTTTAAATAATAAAAAAATGTATGCTCATGTTAACCCAGTATTTAGGGCAATTGAATTACGCAGACACAGAAAAAATACTAGAAATTGTTAAGTAAGACTGACAACATTAATAATAGATAATTTCCTTTGCTGATAGACTTTTTTTGTAACTCGTATTATTTTCGTCTTTAATTATTATTTTACTTTAATTTTAAATGACCTATTTAAATATTTACCTTCAGCGATCGCCTGAAACACAGGTTTACCCTAGTTCAGGCTGGCAGCAATTAATACTTTATGAACCATATCATACTCGTACTATATGTACTGTAAAAATGTTATATTAGTTTAGTTTAACACAAGTGTAGTTTAAGTATAATTGGAACTGTGGTATTTATAAGATCTAGTTTAAAATTCTACACTGTAACATATATTTGGTCAAATAAATAAATATTATTATTATTATTATTTGTATCTCTCTTATTATACTCGGGCTATCAACTATGGGGAAGATACCCGGACTTTTGAAAGGCTTACGTGGGGACACAGGTCCAACACGCAGAGGCCCGTTGAGAACTTTAATCTAAAAGGTAATGGGACACCAGCTAGGGACACCACACAACTGCTCTATAAAAGAACAGCCATGAAAAGTCCCCAGAAGGTGCGGGACTATTGAGAAAGATGAATACTAAAATGATTTGGTCTATTGTGTTGGGATGTTTCGTGTAATGGTTACTTTTATTTTATACTGAATAAAAACGGGGTCTGCCTTTTATCATAAAATATGCAGAATATTAGCAGACGGTGACTCGCCACTCACTAGATGGGCCCCCTAAACAGTCGCCACTATAGGCAACAGGGAGCAACACCGATGCGAGTGGCTAGGGGTGTAGAGCGGTGCGGCCCCGGTTTCACCATCGCGCGTCTCGAAGACTCGGAGCGGGTTTCCCCGCTATTACGCCATTAGACACTTCCACCCCCGAGCATATAGCTCTGGCCACCCCTCTCTGACCAGCCAACTAAGGCAAGAAAGAGCTGAGAGTCCTGCGGGCGCTCTTCGGTTTCCACTCCAGCTACCCATATCGGGCAAACCGGGGATGAGTCCCTGACCGACTCTCTGGGGTATCAGGCACGTTGTGTCGCCACTCACAAACAGCTCGCCACAAGCTGCCCTGCGGTTTGTGTGCTTTTAGAACAAGTCCTTGTAATATATTTTTTATTTCTATCACGAGGGTTGGTAAAGCTATACTACTGTCCCCTCCGGTGTTACGTTATTCTCATGTTGAGGTAACGATGTGCCCAGAGGGGTTATTATTATTATTATAGTCCACAAACGCTAGACACAGTGGCCGATTATACTCATCGGTCTTCTGTATAATCTGGCGGAGCGTAAGGATGTGGTCTATGAATGGTGCTAAAGCCTTTTCGGAAGCCGGCTTGTTCGGGAGGCTGGAAGTCATCAAGCTTGCGTTCGAGACGGTTTGTAATGACTCTCGAAAACAGCTTATACACATGGCTCAGGAGCAAGATGGGTCTATAATTCTTCAACAAGGTGTTGTCACCTTTTTTGAAGAAGGGCACCACCACACTCCTGTGCCATGCTTCTGGCGTAGTACCCTCAAGTATGACGGAGTTGAATAGCTTCTGGAGGACTAAAAGTACCGATTTTCCACCCGCTCTCAGAAGCTCTGTTGTAATTCCGTCATCACCCGGCGCCTTGTTGTTTTTAAGCTGTTTCAGAGCCACTCTAATCTCGTACAGGGTGATGTCTGGGATGTCCTCGGTGTAGTGTCGGATCAGTTTAGCTCTAGAGTCCTGAGCCAAACCAACAACGGGTTTCCGTGTCGAAGTGTACAACTGTCCGTAAAACCTCTCCAGCCCTCTCAATATCTCCGGTTTAGATGAGATGATATTGCCATCGTCGATCTTCAGCTTCGTCATTTGGCTTTTCCCGACAGAGGAATTGGTAAAGTATGGCTTTTGCGGCCTCTAAAGTCTCGCAAACGACTAACACCATATCGAATGGCTAGTGGGTACGACCACGGTGTATTCGGTGTACTTTTGATGCTGGGATATTCTGGTATTTAAGATCGCTTATGACCGACTGAGTGTCGATCTCTTTGGGAATTCTGCGAATGACTACGCGGAGTTGGCGCTCCTTAGGAAGCGTGCGTGTGGAAAGATACGTTACGCTCTTTGAGTTTGAGGGTCAGGGACCTAAAATCTGAGGCGGTGGGCAATTGCACCTTGATGCCTTGCTGGGTGGTACGGGCGCTGGTGTAGTTGATACGCTTATTAACACATATTTTAGAGACATCGGTTCACGTCGCCTTGTCCTGTATGCACAAGGGTGGTGGAACCGGGCCTTTGAGGAGGAGGCGGTCTGGGACACGGGTTTGGGTTGGGACGCATTGGGGTGTACCTAGAGAGCCTCCTCGAGTGACTGTACTTATGTATGTCCGGCGCACCCTGGACAGTCAGCCTAGTTACCATCCTGCTGACTGGCTAATCTCTACCCACACTCCTATCTCTCTCCGGTTGTAGCGGTCCTCCGTTCCATCGGATTCAGGGAGGTAGGGGTAAGAGTGCACCTGTGTTTGCGCGCACACAGGCATTCTATGCATCGTGCACTTAAATATCTCCTGCGCAACTGACTTGGATTTTGAAAAGGACTCCGATTTGACATAAATTCCAGTGGCGATGGACAGAGGTAGAGAGGTCTGGGTGTGATGCTACCAGGATTTGGTCGCTTTAGCACTGCACTGGGATAACAGTGCGATTCGGCAGCACCCAAAATGACAAAGCAGCTCTATTCAGAGGGGCCCTGCTTTCCCCAATCCGGGGAGGGGACTAGAAAAGGCGTCCTAAAAAAGGCTTAACCCACCATAAACAGAGAGAGTAACCGCGGCTGTCTCTGCATCACTCAACACGTGGTCGAAAAGAACAGAAAAGAAACCACAAAACAAATCAAACCGGGAACATGACCTTTGCAGCGTGGAATGTACGAACTCTACTTGATCGTGATTCTAACCTATGCCTTCCTCGTAAAACCGCTCTTGTTGCCCGAGAACTTCGACGCTATGATGTAGATATTGCTGCTCTCAGTGAGACACATCTAGCTGATGAGGGGGAAAGAACAGAGCGTTTGGGTGGGTATACTTTCTTTTGGAAAGGAACCCCGCTATCAGAACCCAGGAGGTCAGGTGTTGGCTTCGCGATCAAAAATGACATTGCTTTAAAAATGGAGGAGTGTCCTATTCATATCTCGGACCGCATCACTACGCTGCGCTTGCACTTGGCTAATGGAAACCACCTTAACGTCATTAGTGCATATGCACCAACTATGGACAAAAACGATGACATCAAGGCTAAGTTTTATGAAGAGGTCACCCAAGCACTCTCTAGTATCTCCTCTAGAGAGCAAGTACTTTTAATGGGCGACTTTAATGCGAGAGTTGGGCGTGACTTCGAAGCCTGGCCTAGAGCCTTGGGAAGACATGGTGTTGGGAACATGAACAGCAACGGAGAACTCCTTCTGTCTCTGTGTGCCCAATTCCAGCTGGCTATCACCAATACCATGTTTAGACTTCCAGCAAAATATAAAACTACGTGGATGCATCCTAGGTCGAAACACTGGCATCTAATTGACTATGTGATAGTTCGACAAAAAGATATCTCCCAAGTACATGTCACACGTGTTATGCGTGATGCTAATACAATTTGCTCTACCGATCACAGGCTTGTCGTCACCAAAGTTAAGATCTGCCTGCGTCGCCCACGAAGATCGCAAGTGTTTAAGCCTAAACGTCTCGACGTAGGGAAGTTACAGAGTCGAGAAATACGAGAGACCTATGCTCAGGCAATTGGTGGTACGATTCGGTCGCTGGATCTTGAGAAAAATACTGCTGTTACCAACTGGCAAACGCTTTCGTCTAGTTTAGTCACCACCGCCTCGGAAATATTGGGTACTAAATCCAGTAGACACGAGGATTGGTTTGATGACAATGACGACGTACTATCTGAAGCAATTCAGAAACATCGCTCCCTCCTGCGACAGCAACGTAACGATCGACAGGTGGAGCGCGTTAAGCAAAGTCACGCTGAGTTACGTAGATATGTACGGCAAGTAAAGAGCAAGTGGTGGAAAGATAAAGCGGAGCGCATGCAATGGCTCGCAGATACCAACCAGCTAGGTTCATTCTATGATGAGATTCGCAAGCTTACTGGTATAACAAGACGGACTAGAGTACCCTTACGCTCGTTAGACAACACAAACTTACTTACTAACAAACAAGATGTACTCAATCGCTGGGCAGAGCACTTTAACAACTTGCTGAATGTTGATCGAGCTGTGGACTTTTCACACATCTGCTCTATACCTTCTCTCCCAACATCTAACGTCCTGGACGACCCACTATCTCTGCGCGAGGTTGTCCTCGCTGTTCAACAACAGCAGAACCAAAGAGCGGTAGGCATTGACAATATTCCTGGAGAACTGTTGAAGTACGGAGGATCGGAATTGCATGAGGCACTCTTAAAGCTATTTTCTCGACGAACCTGACGACTTTAAGGTTTCTATTATTTGCTCTCTATATAAGAACAAGGGTGACAGAGCTGATTGCAATTATTACAGAGGGATTTCTCTGTTGACTACTCCAGGAAAAGTCTTTGCTCGAATCTTGCTGAACCGTTTAATGCCCTTGTCCGAAAACATATTACCTGAAACTCAATTTGGATTTCGGCCTAGTAGAGGAACGTGTGACGCAATTTTTTCTGTACGCCAACTACAAGAAAAAAGTCGTGAGCAGAGTCAGCCTCTATATCTATGTTTTGTTGACCTGGAAAAAGCTTTCGACAGCGTGCCTCGAAAAGCTCTTTGGGCTGTACTCACAAAACTTGGATGCACGGAAAAGTTTGTAAGAATGATCCGTCTCCTGCATGACTCAGAGTTCTTTCAAGTCAGCTGTGGTGTGAAGCAGGGGTGTGTAATCGCTCCAACTCTGTTCGCTCTGTACTTTGCAGTTGTAGTTCGGGAAGCCTTGCAAACCTTGTCCGAGGGCATTCGTGTTCGTTATCGCATTGATGGTGGTGGAGTTTTTAATCTCTCTAGATTAAAAGCTCACACTAAAGTATCTCACGCGACTATCACTGAGATGATGTATGCAGACGATTTATGTTTTGTGGCGGAATCTCCAGAAAGTCTACAAAGGCTTATGTCGAGTCTTAATAAGTCGTGTCACCGATTTGGTCTTAAGATAAATGTTAAGAAAACTGAAGTATTGGCTCTAAACAACTCCCCAGTCGAGATCAAAATCGGTGAAGACTCGCTTAAGCCGGTAGACAAGTTCAAATATCTGGGCAGCACCATTACATCAAGGTGCCTCATTGATGACGAAATCAACAGCAGAATTGGAGCAGCTGCTGCGGTCTTTGGTAGGCTTCGTCCCAAGGTGTTTCGCTCACATGACATAAAAACACATACAAAAATATCTGTGTACATGGCTATCGTTCTTCCAAACCTCCTGTATGCCTCTGAAACGTGGGTACCATATCGCAAGCATATCCGCATATTAGATAGATTCCATCTGAAGTGCCTACGTGACATTATGAACATCCATTGGTCAGACCGTGTACGAAACACGGCAGTTCTGCGACGAGCTAATGTCAGTGGAATAGAGGCTTATCTAATGCGGCGGCAGCTGCGGTGGTGTGGCCATGTCTCCAGGATGTCCAACGACAGAGTGGCTAAGCACATATTCTACTCCGAACTGTAGGATGGTAAGCGGAAACGAGGCGGCCAATTCCTGCGGTATAAGGACGTGCTTAAGCGTCACATGAAAAGGTGTGACGTACGTCCGTCACAGTGGGAGGTGATGGCAACAGACCGGTCACTGTGGAGGCGTACTGTTAACACTAAGGTGTTAGAGTACGAGGAAAATCGAAGGGAAGAGCTCGACACCAAGCGAGACGAGCTCAAGGCCCGACCACCTGCGGCCTACCATTATAATTATGTCGGAGGGGTGCTGACTTGCAGCGAATGTGGTCGCACATTTACAGCAAAGATCGGATACGTCAGCCACCTGAGAGCACACCATCGGAGCTCTCACCAGTAAAAATCCCAAGTCGCTGTGGCCGAATAAGGTCTGGTTTAGAGGCGGCACTATTGTATTGCGGGTCGGCGATTATCAGCTTCGCGGTAGCCGCTAATGAGTTGTCTTTGTTAGGCAAAGACAATAGGGATTTATTATTATGCGACCCGATCTAAGGGATCGAGTCACAGGTGGTCGAGACTTTCGATTTCTTGGAAACCGATGAACAAAGGGGGCTTGTTGCTTTGTCTTTGTGAAGCAAAGACAGCAATCGGGGTGTTATGCGAATTAGTCTGAGGGACCGCAACGCAGGTGGCCGGGGACGGTGCAAACAAATTTTGCACGAGGGAATCGGGGAGGAGGGCCCTATAACGGTCGAGAAGGTGAGTCTCATTTCTGAGCATCACCTTCATGGCCTCTAAAATAGCGGAATACTCCATGTCTATGGGAGAGTGGAACGGGAGAGACAAATTACGCGCCTATGGACGTAACCTAACAGGGACCTAGCGTCCCTGGGTTGAATGGGTGTGTCTATTCCCTCCCCGCCGGGTGGAGGCAGGGAGGATGAGTACCTACTGGTGAGCCCTAAGAGAGTATCCCGTGCCAGCCTTATTGTGCACGGGTTCTTACTGTATGGCCCCGAGCTGCGTTGTGGAGAGAATAAGGGGGGAGGACTGAGCTAGGGTCGACTAGGAGATCCCCCAAGGCCGGTGACCCTAGGCTCCTTCCTATTGATTGCTTTGCCTTGAAGGGGCGCGACGAGTGTATTGGGTCAACACTCCACTCGGTTTCGTTGACACCATGAAGTTTCCACCGAGGACCATGAAACTGTAATTTTTACCCAGAAGGGGCGCACAAAAAAAAGGACTGCACAATATCCAGAAGAAACAGGATAGTGAAACTTGTCTTTAAAAAGACAAGATTGACCAAAGAAACAGTCGGGAGACTGTCTGGCGGGCGGCGCCACGACGAATCGTAGCACGGAGACACGTGGAGTGGGGGGACAGAAGAGCGCGAGCGCAACTCGTCCGCACTCCGCGAGTGCCGGTAGGCGAGTGTCCACTGGTTTATTTTATTTTATTTTCGAACTTGTCCCTCACAGTTAGCTCTGAAGGAGTTCTTACTGCTTAACCGGTGGTTTGGCGAGACCTAATATAAGGCCTCCAGCCAGGGTCCACTGGTTTAATCGAAACAGCTATAAATAAGAAGTAATAACAGACAATATGAACTAATTTAAGAGTAACTTGTCATGACTTCTTATATAGGGTCAATAAACAACTATATTTATGGAATAATGCTATATACCTATTTCGCTTTAATTACTTAACGGTAATAGGAACAGCCATTTAATCGGTAATCTAGTTCATTGTTGGCCGAAGGCAAGAGTCGAACTCGACACGGATTTAAAAGTGAGTTCGTAAGAGATATCTTTAGAATAGCACGGCTGGTCTTTTAATATTGGCTCTTACGCTTAGCGGTTGGTAATTAGTATATTAGTTGTGCTAGGCCTGTCGCATATTTAATAACCAATAATATTATAATACCTCGTTTTTACCTGTCACGGTAAATACATGTAACTCCATTAGTTTTTATTATTTATATCGCCTATATTTGTCGCTACTTCTGTAAACTAGATAATGAAGGGTACATTAGACGCTCATATTTGCTTAAGCAGGATAAAGATTACTACTCTATGAACCATACGAGCAAGTCACGGCCAGTGCGTGTGCGTGTGTGAGTGATGTCTCATTTGTAATCCAATAATAAACACAATTTTTATTTATCTTTATTGCCTTCAGATAGATTTAAAAAACAATAAAAATAATCCATAATATTATGTCATCAAATAATCTTAAGTATACGTTTTAAATAAAGCTAAGGTTATATTCAATTCATAAATATAATACTCACATTCAGTCCGATTTCATTAGATATTTGAGTTCTATTAGGTCTATTAAGACCACCTTTATGTAGCGCAATTATAATCAAGTCTCACTCAATAATAACATTTGCCTGCATTTTAAGAACAAATACAATACCGCTTTCCTTAAAACCACACGTCACTAAGCAACAACTACAACCAGTCGACAAAGTTCATTTCGATCAAGTTAAATATTCATAAAACTCATGTCTATCTTACAGAAATATAAATTCTTTACTTATCACCCTCACCTAAATACTATTATAGATAAAGAATATTATATTTTTATTTCTGTCCGATTACTTCCAATCGGGAAATTATCTTATTGATTAGGAATTATCAGGAAGAACTTACTACTCACCGGTTCACATATCTATCTGTATGCGCTTAACCGCTAGGCCATTATAACACAATCATGTTGTATGATTGAAATTATGAACTACAATCACCTGTAGACGGCAATGGCGATGTGTGTATGTATTTGTTTGTAAATAAAAGGTCGTAAGTCAAACATAACGTGAAACTATTGCTTTGTGGGATTGCTTATCCAAATATGGTCACGACTGTATTTTCCACCCTCGTAAGTGCTACAATTCTTGTGTGTGTTGTGCCTCCAAGTCGAATAGTCGCCCGTGCTTCGTCTCCCATTCCGCGTGTTTTGAGGACACTTAATGCTCTCATGGAAGCTCACCCGGACTGAGCATTAGTAATGAACATCTGCCTTAATTACGCTGAAGCCATATTTTAATTATAATATTGCCATAATTAAATTGTTACGTTTAAGTATGTTAAATTTGTACACATCTATTTATATACAAGGTGTTGTTTTGAAGCTGCAAAATATTTCGGGAGTGATCCTCGACCTGAATCAACAATAGAATCAGTAGGTAATTTTTTTTTTATATTTTTTCTTATGTGCGCTTTCGGTACGTGTTAACCACCTTTCTTAAAACGCAGCCAGTCTGTTACTCGCCCTATAACCGCGCTTTAACACACACAAACACATTTCATTGATCCAAAGCGCACTAGCGCTTCCCGCACGCACCCCGATAGCCGCGCCCCCGCGGCCATCGATCAATCGGTTTAGTGTGATTGATGTCGTCGGCGTGTGCATACGCGATTACGCGTGCAATATCCGCCGCTCCGGTGCGCTTTCGGTTACGTACTACCGTACGTAACCGAAAGTAAAGTACCTAGTAGTAATAAAAATGACTGTTTGGAGTGCATCACTCTACAGTGTGGCGGCTACTGAAAAAAGAACTGCAGCATCCATTTCATTACCGCAAGGTACAGGACCTCTACAGAGCTGATAACGCCGCGCGAGTTACGTTTTGTCGCTGGTTGCTGGAACACCAAGACGCCAACATCCTATGGACGGACGAGTGTTTATTTACTCAAGTGGGCTCGCCGTGATCATAACCCACGAGTGACTAAGCACCAGTGTTACACAATCACGTGAAAAAGTGATCAGTGCTTTCGACATTTTAAAAACGAATTTGTTTGTGCTACGTAAGCTAAAAGAACATCAGCAACGTTGTACTAGACTGATCCTGGAGTGTTAACACTTTGAACCATACCTCCAGTTAACATAAGTAGGTAATATATATATTTTATTTGTACCTATACATACACAATAATTTATAAATACGTTGTTAGCTAAATCAATCTACGCCAAAAAAACCTACATATCAGGCAAGATAAATTACTTAAAATCTAACACATACTTACCTACTTAATAACTAGCACAAATTGTCTTGAGGTATTTTTGTCGGTACTCAGCCCGTTAAAAAGTATAAAGGAAAATTTCAATAGGTTGAGGTCCCCCGCAGTATACCCCTCTGCCGAGAGAGGCCCTTTGTGTGCGTTGCGTACCGAGCCCCGCGCCCGACGAGCGAGCCATAGGCCTCCCGACCGTCCGATGGTACAAACACGTATATCCTCCGCGCTTCTATGTCACATGTATCCCGTGTCTTTTTTGTAACCGTTTGTCTCTTTAAAATGTACCTATTGAATGTGAAGCCCGAACTTTATATTTGACACCAGCCCTTAAGCAACTATTGCGCTTACATTTCGTTATTTCGTAGATTAAGTGTGTGGAGCGTCTTACAGGTCGATGCACTCACGCACCTGTGTGCGTGAGTGGCATGATGCGCTTGACAGTTCGCAACGGGTGATTCTGTTTTAAAATGTTTGCTTAGAGGGTTATTCTGAATAACAGCTAACCTTAAAAAATTAAAATAAAATGTGCTATTGATAATTGACCAAGTTTCGTATTTTTATATGATTATTTGTGACTTTTATTACAACCTCCCGGAATTTTTTGCAGCTTCTAAACTGCACCTTGTATAAATTCTCTCCGATGTTTTGTTTAAAATTTATAATTTTGTAAACTTAATATACATATATGTAAGTGGTTCTTTGTAAACCGTTCTAATAAAATAAAATAAATAAATTCTGAACGTTTAGTACCCGCGAGGCGCGACTTAATGGGATAACATACATACAATATGCATGGCACCTGTATATATTACGATGCTAAGATTACTGGCAAGTTTTAAAACCGTAACACGTGGTCGTTGCGCTGGCCCTATGATATCAGTTAAAAGATATTGATAATCCTGAAATGAGAAGAATTTCACTGAATCGCCAATGATCGTTACACACACCTGAAGTTGGAACGTGCCCAGAGAGCGATACTAAAAGTAGGATGGAAATTACCCTACACTTTCCCTACTACAAGTCTATACTCAATCTGCAATGTTCTCTCAGTCCGAAAATTATTCCTTCTTAACCTTATTCTTACCACTCATTCTATGACTCCATATTACTTTTCTTACACGCAAACACACACATACACACACACACACACACACACACACACACACACACATCCACTCACTCACTCACTCACTGACTCACTCCCACGCACACATACACTAACATATGGTACACTAAATTAATATCTCATCCTTTATTTACACAGTACATTATTGTTGATGATGTAAAGTTTTCACGTTGGCTGTTTACCTCTTTAGACTGTAAGGAGTAAGAGAGCCTGGAGATCCGTCATACAGGTCTAGAACCTAGTGCGGACTCCAGCTCTCAAAAAGTTATGTTTTAGCTATGTCTACGCTAAGCTAATTTATTGAACTGTAATGTACTTTTTGAGAGAAATAAATAAATTATTATTATTATTTGTATCTCTCTTATTATACTCGGGCTATCAACTATGGGGAAGATACCCGGACTTTTAAAAGGCTTACGTGGGGACACAGGTCCAACACGCAGAGGCCCGTTGAGAACTTTAATCTAAAAGGTAATGGGACACCAGCTAGGGACACCACACAACTGCTCTATAAAAGAACAGCCATGAAAAGTCCCCAGAAGGTGCGGGACTATTGAGAAAGATGAATACTAAAATGATTTGATCTATTGTGTTGCGATGTTTCGTGTAATGGTTACTTTTATCTTATACTGAATAAAAACGGCGTCTGCCTTTTATCATAAAATATGCAGAATATTAGCAGACGGTGACTCGCCACTCACTAGATGGGCCCCCTAAACAGTCGCCACTATAGGCAACAGGGAGCAACACCGATGCGAGTGGCTAGGGGTGTAGAGCGGTGCGGCCCCGGTTTCACCATCGCGCGTCTCGAAGACTCGGAGCGGGTTTCCCCGCTATTACGCCATTAGACACTTCCACCCCCGAGCATATAGCTCTGGCGACCCCTCTCTGACCAGCCAACTAAGGCAAGAAAGAGCTAAGAGTCCTGCGGGCGCTCTTCGGTTTCCACTCCAGCTACCCATATCGGGCAAACCGGGGATGAGTCCCTGACCGACTCTCTGGGGTATCAGGCACGTTGTGTCGCCACTCACAAACAGCTCGCCACAAGCTGCCCTGCGGTTTGTGTGCTTTTAGTACAAGTCCTTGTAATATATTTTTTATTTCTATCACGAGGGTTGGTAAAGCTATACTACTGTCCCCTCCGGTGTTACGTTATTCTCATGTTGAGGTAACGATGTGCCCAGAGGGGTTTATTATTATTATTATTATTATTCCACACAGGACAATGTCGAGCGCTGATTAAATAGTTTTTTTTTTTAGGATTTAGCTTCTGTTAATCTGAACCAACCCTATTTGATGGGGACATCTGTCTTAATAGTGAATAGAAAGGGCTGTAACGATATCGAAAAAACGATGAAATTCAACCAACAATATATTATAAAATTGCGATCTATATGCAGTATCGGTCACGGCAATGTGGATGTCGTTGGAAATTACGTTGGTTACCAAGCTGGACGTGATAATTTAAATAAATCTGAAGTGGTACAGTATTTTAATTAAATGCTAAATCGAAGTGATGCAGTTTGAGTTCACTGTTAAATGACATATGTATTCTCGATTATTGCAAATGTGCAGTGCGAAGGAAACAATAGAGACAGTCGGCAGAGGACTTGATGGTGAAGTACTGAGTAAGACGATCTGCATAGCAGGCCAGCCGATATTTATAAATAAATACATTTAGAACTCGCGTAATAATATAAAATAACTTACTGACTGCATCGTTGGTCTAGTGGTCGCTAAGCGCGACTGCTGAGCACGAGGTCCTGGGTTCGAATCCCGGGTCGGGCAAAGTGTTACTGGGTTTTTCCATTAGGTAATTTTCAGTGGCAGCACGGAGTCCGGATTTGTGCACGGTTGATGGCAATAGGCTCGCCCCCTGTTACATTGGGACCTATAAACATAACTGGCGAAATGTGGGTGTACTATATATGCACCTCTGCTTACCCCTTCGGGGAACATTAAGTACACCCACATTTCGCCTGTAACGTTAAAGGTACCAATGTAATAGAGGGCGAGCATGTTGCCATCTACTGGGCATAAATCCAGACTCCGTGCTGCTACTGAGAATTACCCAATGGAAAAAACTCACACGACAATATTAATATTGTAGCAGTCCTTATCTATAACCATTTGATCGACTTTATATATTATGATTAAGTATCCTGTATCTCAGTTTTATGTTCGGGCTGTCAATCGTTTGGTAGATACCCGGACTTTTAATAGACTTATATGTAAGGAGAAAGGTCCAACAAACTCATTTAGAGGCCGTTGGGAACTTGAATGGTAAAGGGAATAGGATACCAGCGTGGCATGGACAACAACCAGCTGTTGTAGAAGAGTAATAAGGCCCTACTACACTACCACTTAATTCCCTTCACATGAATAATACTGCGAAGCTAATGAGATCCCTAGGATCTAGACATTAATCGTTATTATTTTAAAAGGTGATTATTATAATTTCAGCCGCATTTCAAAAATATCTTCTCAGTCTACAAAGATGCAAAATTTACGAATAATCCTACACCAAATGGTTTTTGCCAGGTAAATTACTTCACGTCTCACAGACTGCCGCGGCCTGTGGTGGCCGCCAGTTGTGTTATTATTATTTACTTATTAAGTATTTTTACAAAAGTAAGTTCATATTTGTAGGAAATCTTAGAGATTATACTCTAAAGTTCCCCACGTAAAACACTAACTGTATCCCGCGTTTCATAGGTTTTTCATGTTTTGTTTTGTAATATCAAAAAATAGTTTTTTACTAAATTCACGTGATAATAATTATACAAGGTGCAGTATTAAAGGTGCAAAATATTTCGGGATGTAATTATGTTAGTAATCCTCCACCCGAATCAACAATAGAACCAGTAGGTATTTTTTTTCTTATTTGCGGATATCAGTACGTGTGAACTACCTTTCTCATAAAGCAGCCAGTCTGATACTCGCCCTATAACAGCGCTTTCACTCAGACAAACATATTTCATTGATCCAAAGCGCACTAGCGCTCCCCGCACGCATCCCGCTAGCCGCGCCCCCGCGGCCATCGAACAATCGATTTAGTGTGATTGATGTCGCCGGCGTGTGCATACGCGTGCAATATCCGCCCCTCCGGTGCGCTTTCGGTTACGTACCGTAGTACCTAGTGGTAATAAAAATGAAAGACCGATACTCCAATGTAGAGTTAGTGGAGATGGTCCGCTTGTATGGCATCAGTGGAGACAGCGTATCTCAAGCTGTCGAATGTTTGTCGAGTTATTCTCCAATCGGCAACGTCCATCTCATAGGGTAATGGTGGCTGCTACGCAGAGACTCCGCGATTTTCGGCAATTCGCTGTTTCCCGGCATGCTGAAGGTCGCGGCAACAAAGGTCTGTGCTGTCGCCATGCAGGAAGATATCCTGCAATACTTCCAGCAATAGCGAAAGGCCAGCACGCGGGATGCTGGTCGGCTATTTCGAGTGCATCACTCTACAGTGTGGCGGCTACTGAAGAAAGAACTGCAGCATCCATTCTATTACCGCAACGTACAGGAGCTCTACAGAACTGATAACGCCGCGCGAGTTACGTTTTGTCGCTGGTTGCTCGCACCAAGACGCCAACATCCTATGGAAGGACGAGTGTTTATTTACTCTAACGAACACATTATCTTGAGGTATCTTTGTCTGTTCTCAGCCCGTTAAAGAGTATAAAGGAAAATTTCATATCAACGAAATGAATCCACAAGTAAACTCGAAATGATTACGGAAGGGACTGAATTTACCTACAGCGCGCGACTGCGCCAAGTACCTACAGTCGCATGCCGCCGCTTTATTATTGAGTACCTACCTAATACCCGCGCGCGCGTCCTCTATGCAGCAACGGATTACGGAGGACATCATACAACTTACTGTCTCACATTTCTTAATCCAAAAGGCATGGTCAAATATTCAAATTGAGCAAAGTTTTTTCTATCGAGCCCTCGTGCACTTTAATTTGATGAAAACCTGGGGCCATATCAATACTCGAAAAAAATTGGCCCCATGTAGTTTATCGATTTGATCGCTAATCAACGGAAGGGGATAGCTATCCGGACGCGTGTCACTATTGAGTTCTCTGTAATCCACGCACATACGATCGCTACCGTCTTTTTTCTTAATCAGCAAAATGGGACTGGCAAAGGGTGAAGAACTTTCTCGAATGATATTGGCATCTAATAGTTCTTGAACTTTTTCTTTCACTACTTTTAATTCAATGGGGAATAGCCTATATGGTCGTCTATGAACGGTCTTGTTTGCGTCTATTAGGTCAATTTTAAGTTCACCGGTCGTAACACGAGTAGTTGGAAGTTTTTGAATAAAGTTTGAGGAATATTTCGCCACTATATTAAGCAATCTTTCTTTATCCTTGCCCGAAAGGTCTGTATCAATTAATGAAAGATCAACAGGTTCCTCAGGTTTCAAACAATAACTAACGACATTGGTTTTGGTAACGTTAGAGCATTATTACTCATTTTAACCGAAATTCCTTGTTCCAATATGTCGCGACCTAATAACACTTCTTCACTAAGACAATCATCGGGTAACACATGGTATAGTATATCAAGCCTATAGTTCTGTAACACGGTTGGACATTTAATCTGCGATGAGCAATTTACGTTATTAGCACCTACTCCCTTTAAAGTCAGTTGTTCATGAAAGCGCTCACCATTTATAATATTACAATTTCTTTGCCTTATGAGACTACATTCAGCTCCAGAATCAAATATACAAGTAAAATCTGTTCCACTTATCTGCAACATACCACGCAATGATCGGGAACGCAGGTTCACTTGCTTGGTGCTCGTAGTAGGTGCAGCATCCTCCTTCCTCCTCCAGCGCTTTGGGCAGGCTGAGACTACGTGGCCAGGATCGCCGCATACGTAGCAGGTTACTGAAGATTTAGGCTCGTGTTTAGCTGCAACTGACATATGTTTAGAAAAGGCTCTCCGTTTGTCTCGGCACTCGTAACCACGGTGTCCCATAGTTATTAACTTTCTTTTTCTTTCCATTTTTATAAACTGGCTTAATTAAACATACTCTATTTTTTTCCGGAAAAACACCCCTGGATAGTGATTGGTTGATTAAATAAACCAGAACGGCAGTTATAACTGGTGCTACAAACATAATTGTTCGAGTCCGTATTTGATCATAGCTAGTTGCATTTGTATCATTAAGTGATTTTATAGTTTTATGAACTTCATAATTTGTTGTAGGACTTAAGAAAATACTGAAATTTATTGGGTTCACATTAGAATAATTATCATTAGTATAAAATTTAGTGTTTGTTTAATTAATAAAGTAATTAATGAAATAATTAGCAATGTCAGCATGTTCTGTAAGAGGTCCAGATTATGTTTCTAATTCATTGATGTTGATTTCATTACACGGTATATTATTTGTGTTGTATTTTATAATGTATACGTAATTTTTATTTTATAATTTATTTATTTTATAATGTATGTGTAGTTTGTAGTATATAGTTTTTGTGCTATGTGTATACATTTTTTAATAAATTATTTGATCTTAAGTAATTACTTTTATTTATATTATTTGTTGAATTGTATTTTTTTTATCGTAGTAGTCTTTTAGTTTTCGTAGATATTTTATTGGTACTGCTGGGAAAGCAAAGGTTATAAAATAACGTGAAAGTTTCATGGAAATTGTCGAATGTCCTTAATCCTTTCCAATCTGGATTCCGTCCCGGTCATAGTACAACTACTGCCCTTGTTCATATTACGGATGATATCAGGTCGGGCATGGAAATCGGAAACCTCACGGTACTTGCACTCTTCGACTTCAGCAATGCTTTTAATGCCGTGGATTTCGATATATTGCTTGGCATACTATGCTCCTGTAACATATCTCCATCAGTGATTGACTGGTTTCACAGTTACCTGTTTGGCCGTCGGCAGCGCATTTGCATCGGGGATACCCTCTCCTTCTGGAGCAATACTTGTGCGGGCGTACCACAGGGTGGCGTGCTTTCTCCACTTCTTTTCGCTATTTTTATTAACTCAATTTCAAACGGTCTCACTTCTTCCTACCACCTTTATGCAGATGATCTTCAATTTTATTGCCAGGCTCCTCCTGGTAAACTATCCGAAGCTATCGACGTCATAAATAGAGACTTAGTCTGGATAAGCGAATGGAGCCTAAAGTTTGGTCTTAAGGTCAACCCAACCAAATCACAGGTAACCGTGATTGGCAGCTGGCGCATGATTTCTGGGGTCGACTGGTCTATCGTTCCTCAAGTTTATTTTGATGGCAACTTAATTCCTTTTTGCGATAAAGTCAAAAACTTGGGAATATACATTGACAAAACGCTATCTTGGACTACTCAACTGCAGGAGGTCAGTCGTAAGATGTTTGCTTCAGCGGGTTCTCTGCGGCGGCTCCGTAATTTCCTCCCCATATCCACCAAGATTACGTTAGCACAGTCACTTTTTCTTCCGATTGTCGACTATGCCTGCTATCCTGACCTTACAGAAGAGCAGGTCGATAAACTTGAGCGACTTCAAAATGTTTGTATTAGGTTCATATTTAACTTGCGTAAATATGATCATATTTCAGAATTTCGCACAAAGCTCAAATGGCTGCCTATCCGCCTTCGCCGGAATACCCATATTCTTTCGCTTCTTTACAACGTACTTTTTAATCCCTCTGCCCCTTTCTACCTTAAAGAACGCTTTTCGTTTCTCTGCGACACACATTCTAGATCAAACGTTCATCAGAAAATTTGTATCTTAGAATCCCACCGCATTCCACAAAATTCACTGATAGATCTTTTACAGTTCAAGCTGCACGCTTGTGGAACGCTTTACCGCTCAATATCGGACGTGCACAATCGTTGCAGGCTTTCAAAAAGCTTGTCAAGGAGTTTTACCTATCGCTGTAACTCTTTTTTAGAGCTTGTTGACTTTTATTTCTGTCCCATTTACTACATTTGTATTATGTATGTATTTATATAAGTATGTATTATTGTTGAAATTTAAGAATCTATATCTGCGATTAGTCTGCAATATGTACACCGTGACTGCCCGTAAACCGTAATTTTTCTATTGTTCTTTTGTCCATCCAAAGGTTGTCTGTAAGAAATCGCCTTGTGCGATAAGACCGCCCTTTGTACATAATTTTAAGTCTGCGTTCTTTTACTCATTGTAAATTGGTGTACAATAAAGTATATATATATAAATAAATGCTCTGTTTACATCATTGTATATTTCGGACCAAGTAAGATTCAATGATCAATTCTAGAGTTTATTCATGTTTTCCTCGCTATAGTCAAGTTTCATTATTATTCGGAATCGTATTGGTGCACTTTTATTTTTAATTGGAATGGAAATTATTTGAGCCGTTTCATGGTGTGATAGTCCTAATGGTATTACTTCCGTATTAGCTTCTGGAACGTTACTTAATATTTGATCAAGACATGCGTTTTGCCTAGTAGGTTGCTTAATATGAATTTGCAATCCATAGTCACTTGCTATTCTATAAAGCTTATTTATGCTTTTATGATTAGTATGACAACCTTTTTCTTTAGTTTTGTTACAAAGTTTGGTTAACATTATTTGTAGCTTATTTAATAGTATAACTGGATTTGAGTTAGGTGTCCGATATATTGCGATCACTATAGTGTCATGTTGCATTAACTCGATACCGCAGCATTCAAAATCATGTTCTGTTTAGACAAAAAATCCCTACTCCTCCTCGTTTTTTATCTTTTCGTGAGAAGCAGTCTGAAAGTTTAGAACCATCTAATTAAATACTACTCTCTTCTCTTGCTTCAATAAACGTTTCTGTTAAACACAAAATGTTTTTCTTTTTATCTTTACTAAAAGACATTTCTAATGTAATTTTTAGCAGATCTTTTTTTTTGTTCTAATTCCAGCAATGGTTTGATCCATTCATGCACAATGGTTTCCATCGGCCACACGGAATTTGAGCACAGCGATTCTATTGAAGAGGGCCATGGGAGAGGCCTATGTCCAGCAGTGGACTGAAATAGGCTGATGATGATGATGATGATTCTATTGGAGTAGGCAACTAATCCCTTGACATTGTCTTTCCACCGTTTCGAATTATTCAATTGTAAGTCATAATATATTTTTTTTATTATGACGTACAAATTAACAAATAGGTAATTATTATAATTGCTTTCCTTCATTAAGTAATTCAATTGACTGAATTTAAATCCGATTTGATGGCAACTAGCTCGCCTCCTTTTACATTGGGAATTATTACTTAAATATCAGAATAAGAGTATATTGAATCTCACTTGTATCCGCCCCATCATGACCTTTGCGAGCGTAACGTTCGCTCACGTCGAAAACTATAAGCTCAAGAAGCTTCAGACCCTCCAGAATAGGTTCATGCGTCGAGCCAAGGGAGCCCCGTGGTTCGTTCGCAACGAGCAACTCCATGTCGATCTCAAAATGCCCACTATCAGGCAATTCATGAAGTTAGCGTCCGTTCGCTACTTCAAGTCCGTCCCCGCTCATTCCAATCCCCTGATCGTATCGGCCGCCCGATACACGGCTTTCATCCGCGCCAAACGGCGCCGTCCCCGTCATGTTCTCTCGGATCCGGACGATCCCATCACCGTCCTTCAGGCGGAGGTGAAAGCTAGGTTAGATGCCGAACGGCGGCAACTACACATCGACAACGCCACACGACGACGACACACCGCCCGACCATCGTATCGACCTCGCCGGCGAGGTCCGTCGCGACGCCCCTCTAGAGCTATGCCCGCGCCGCCGGCTCGTGCCATGCGAGAAAACTCGATCATGTCCCCAAAAATCCTAAATAATCCGATAGCTTCTCCTCCCCCAGCGACGCCCTGAGCCGAGGTCCGAACCCCTCGCGGGGGTGCCCTTAGGCGCTGTCGCTTAGTTTGTAGTTTTTAATTTATAAGCCTGGCTGGAGGCCTTTTATTAGGTCTCGCCAAACGACCGGTTAAGCAGTAAGAGCTCCCTCAGAGCTAACTGCGAGAGACAAGTTCGAAAAAAAAAAAAGTATATTGAATGCGGTTATAGCTAGAACTGCATTATCTGAAGGGGTGGGCAGAAAATACAGGCGTGATGTTATGTTAATATGTTTTAAGAACTTTAGCGGCATAGTAATTATGTGTTTCAGAATGACCATGGTGGACCCCTCGTAACTTGGATGGGTGGCGTTGAATATTTGATTGGTATTGCGTCGCTTCCATATATCAATGCAGACATGCGATGTGTGGGGCCATTTACGTATACAAGTGTCGGTTATTGTGCAAAATACATCAATTGCTCCCTGTCAGCCAGTAGGTGAGATTAATTTTTTTAACTATGTCAATATATCATTATAAAATTGAAGTGTCTGTAATACCGAAATAATTTTTCCCTAAATACATATATCGACGGGTGCAAAGTAAAAAGAGCTATATAGAAAACCGCTACTTTTCAGGAGAGCGCATTATAGGAAAAAGTGTTCCCATTTTGTGAAATTTTTCTTCACTGCTTCATTATTTAATAAGGCATCATGTATATTTGATATCTTCTAAACATGTTTAATTTACGACATATTTCAGTTGTCTGCATCCACAGTGTGCTTAAAAATATGGCAACTGTGTTAGCCACGACATGGTCGTATCTACATGAAAATAAAAAAAATCTGGATTTAATAAAGTATGTTTAATTTATTTCAGTAAATACAAAAGCGCAACTTTTTCTATTACTACAACTAGTTCATGATTGTGTTAAATCCTAAATACACCCAGTTCAGAATACAATTGCGCAGATGTCTTCTTCTACGTCTTAACGTTTGAAGGCGGTGAAATGAAATAGTTACTAAGGAATTATTTATCTTAACTTTTTTCGAAATAAAAAACATAGAAAATATGTAGGAGGTAATTGCAGGTTCTTTAGTTGAGAATACAACCGTACAAATTATAAACTTCTTATAAAACACAATTAAAAGTCAATCTAGAAAGCTCTACAGTTTTAGTACTTTAAAATAATTAGTATCAGTCTCAGTAATCAATGTGATAGTCGTTTCAATCACCTACTTCTAAGCACAATCATAATAGTAGTTCTGTTATCAAACATAAATCCTCTAAAGTATGTTGTCCACTTAATTTTTATATGATAAAAGTAAGTAACTAATCATGTACTTAAAAAACTAATTTCAACTCAATATTATACAATTTTCCGAAACTATGATTAAAAGTTGACTGATTCACTGACTGCCCTGTTGGTCTAGTGGTTGCTAAGCGCGACTGCTGAGCACGAAGTCCTAGGTTTGAATTCCAGGTCGGGCAAAGTGTTACTGGGTTAGGTAATTCTCAGTAGCAGCACGGAGCCTGGATTTGTGCCCGGTTGATGGCAATAGCCTCGCCCCCATTTATTTGGACCTAAAAACATAACTGGCGAAATGTGGGAGTAGTATAATTATGTGCACGTGTACCTACCCCTTCAGAAAATACAAGCGTGGTGTTATGTTACGTTAAACTTATTCAGTCTCATTACCGTCAGTACAGGAACTATCTTTTGCTTACGTCAATTGAAACATCTAAATATAATCGCAAAGTAGAAAAAGCCATATGGCAGATGGTCTTTTATGTGTCGAAACGTATGCGTGATGTACTCTAATTATTTACTGTTATGATAAAAGTTACACACAAAAGCCGGTCGGCGCGGGGCGTAGCGCATGTCATCTCACTGATGGCACAATAGAAATGACCGCGCGATCTGCGCGCGCCCTGCGTAAATAGCGGTAGTTAAACGCGGCGACCGCGACGTCGTGAATTTTTACAAAACCAGGTGTAGATGTCTTCTTTAACGTGACAAAAGCACAGATAAGACGATATTAGCGTTATTTTATTGCCATGTTGTAGAACATGATATTTTTAATTAGATGCTGCAATAATCGAAAAACCTCAAAATTGCAGTTAACTTTTTTTATTTTGCACCCGTCGATATACAATTAATGCTTTATTGTTTCTGTAAATCCCGTACATCAGTAATTCTTTGGTTTTACTTATAACAACAAATAGTCATTTTAATTACTATTACTACAACTTACTACAACGAAAAATAATATTGTATTTACTAATCCCATTCTTATAAAAACAAGCAAAATGCTTAACAACATGTCCAGAACACAAAAACAACAACAATAATTCACAAGCCGCGTGCGCGATTACGAGTAACAGAGTCGTGATTTCGTGAACAATCCTTCAAGGATGACGTCGGTGGACTGTGACTCACACGTCAATCGCAACGCGCCTCGTCGCACGCGCTCGAAGAATACGAATATTACTTAACACACCCCCGTACCACGTACCAATTCACGCATAGAAATTTAAGCCTTAAGTCGTGAACTGTAACAATATTTTTCGCACTTGTCTTTTGAAATATTCCGTTTCCGTTCCTTATCTTTTAATTTTGCACACAGAAAACATCTATATCTAAATAAAATATTTAGAAATTTTGTATGAACGTTTTGACAGCGCTCGGGTGGGCGTTTTAGGAACTAAAAATAAGCAGCACGAATTTATTTTTTACATTTGGTAAAGTAAACGGACTGTAGAGAAATACCGTAGCGTTGTCACCGACATTTTGTAGGTGAGAGGTATATCGAGAAGTATATGTATCACCTGAGAGATATTATATGTTTTTTACCATAAATTAAATTAACAATGTATTTATTAAGAACATATAAAACGACGGCAAACGACATTCAATTATTTTCGTGGTGTTTGGCTAACGAGGCAAGAAGGGAATGATGAGAATTACATAAAACATACACTTATCTACATAACACTAAGCTAGGATAAAAAAATGAAATAATTAGTTAATTTTCTTTATTACCTACCTAATATATAAATAACTATATTATAATATAGAATACTTAATATCTTACGCAATATAATCCTTTTTTTACGCAATGCATGATGTTATTAAATACTAAAATGAAAAAACGGGGTCCACGGCTAGAATATTACTTTTTATTAATTCTTACGATTGTGCAATGTGCATGTACAAAATACCTAATGTAGAGTACGTGGTTTTTATTGATGTGATAACCTAACAGCCACGCTGTATACCCCTGCTTTCAATTCTGTAATATATGTCCTCATGTGTGTGCGTGTGCTGGTGTCAGATTTAATTTCTGACGACTGTCGTCGTCCGATCAACACGTCATGTTGCATTTTTTTGCGAGCACAGCCATTGAAAATATCTAAAAATGTATAGTTCCTCATGAAAATAATGTATAACATAAAAGTATGATAAATAATAGGGAGTTAAATAAAATTAATAAGATATTATTAAAACATTATTCATCCAACCTTGAATTAAACCAGACTTGACAAAGCCTAAAAATACTTTATTTTAATGGAGTCTTAACTTTGCTGGTAGGAAAGTGAAGCATATTATTTATTTGTTTATTTTCATACTAATATCTACATAACTATGGTTTGCAGTCGAAGAAGTAATCTTGGTGGCTGCGACTTGTCAACTGTTCTAGAACGCAATGATGATCCTATCAGGTGAGTCTGCTGTGATACATAATTATCTTGCAAATTACCTTTAATGTCAAATCCGATACACGGCCTATGGTTTCACTCTATTGCGTTTTCTATAATGGTCAATCGACCGCAGTGGCAACTGAAGAGCCTTGTATAAAGCGTCAGCAACATCTGACCTGCCAGCCTTTCGTTCCTCGTAATATGAATTCCCTTCCTCGTATAACCCGTGTGTCCTACACCAAAATGTAGTAATAGAATATATTACATAACATAACATCACGCCTGTATTGCCCGAAGGGCAGAGGTGCACATATAGTACACCCACATTTCGCCAGTTCTGTTTATGTATTATTATATGTAAGTATTTTATTTCCGTAGTATATTTTGAAGTATAATTATTGTTTTATATTATTTAGTATGACGAATTTTTTTTATTTATTTTGTAATTAGGTATAATGATTTGAATTGTAATAGTATTTTATTATTTTTTTTATTTACAAGGTTATTTACACTCCTTAAAAATAAATATATACAAAAGAAAAAATGAAACTAAAAATTACGCATCAAAATATTCCTCCTCATCGCTGTCGACTGGTAGGGTGCCTAAAAGGCTGGCGGCATTGAATTGTTAAATTTATAGGAGGTAGGCACTGCCTTATTGCCTATATGGGATGCACGCCACTGCTGCCACCGTATCAACCAATGACTCTTGAATGTTCCTGAGGCTCGTAAGAAAATTAATAGCGACGTTAATGTAAATTCACTCTTGCCATCTGTTTTTTGAATCTGGTCAACTAACTTGTTGGTCTTCAAGTCGATGTTAATCATGTACTGGTTGATCATTTTGTGTTGCTTTTCCATGGCAACTTCAACTCTTTTGATAACGTTCAGTACGGCTTCCACTGCCGATGTCTGATTCTTCCACAACATCGCATGATGATCTTGATTTTGGTGGATGAGCTTAATGTCTTCTTCGTATTTTTCAGCAAAATCATTGTCCAAGATTCCAAATAAACCACGTGCAACGTAGCCGACGCCGTTGATAAGACCGCGTCGAGTTCGTTGACGGACGCTACCTTGCCGACCAAGCAAAATATTGTAACCGGACGACGTCGCATTGTGATATCTATTGTGTTGTACACATAATATCCAGGTGTTTTTTGTTTGTGGTCAATAGATCAATTCCTCTGTAAACTATCAACTTCCATTCATCCTGTTCCAACCGCATGTTGACGATCTTGTCAAAGTAGATAGGTACTCTGATTATTGCGGAGCGAGGAGATTTTATAATCGACTCGTACTGCTGCCAATAATATGATAAATAGAAGTAAAGTTCTGAATACAAAATTGCATAACTTTGATGTATGTACGTTTGTGAACTTTCGGTTGTTTTGGTGATATTTTCATGCTGTTTGAATTTCGTTGATAGGTAGCAATGCCAATCTTGAAATGGGTGGTTTTATTTATCCATATTTTGTCCGAACAGTTACTACTCGAACGTAACCGTCCTTTCCAGGAAATAGTTCGGTGATTTTGCCTAGAGGCCATTTCCCTGGCGGCAACTTGATGTCTTGAACGATAACAATATCATCGATCTTCAAGTTTTCTTCTGATTTCCGCCATTCACTACGAACTGTACAAATATCATTGAAGATTTTTTGTGTCAACTGCCACCGTGTTCTAAAATCTCTCTCTGTTTCGATCAGCGTTAATGTCGGACTGCTTGCCAAGAAGTGAGATAGTGTGAGACAGTCTAAGTCATCTGAGTCCTCGCTTAATGCACACAACGGTCTGCTGTTTAAACAGGCTTCAAGTCGAGCTAGTATTGTCGTGCACTCTTCAAGTGTCAATTTTTGGTCGCCGATCACGCGCTTAAGATGATATTTTAAGCTTTTGACGGATCCTTCCCACAGTCCTCCAGCACTTGGCCAGGATGGGGCGTTGAAGTGCCACGTGACTGCATTGTAAAATTCGACGTCCAAATTTGATTGTATGTTCGCGAATTCTTCTTTAAAAGTCTACTTGCTCCAGCAAAGATAGTTTCGTTGTCGACATATCGAATACATACATATGTCCTGCGCAAAGCTGCTAAAAAGGAAAAAAAGCTGAGATTGGACACCAACTCGAGGTGTACTGCCTTTTGTTGCCATACATACAAAGACTGCTATATAGCCTTATGTAGTTTTCAGTCCTTAACCTTTGTATATATTGATATCGATAAACCCAGTAAAATCCATTCCTGTGTGAGAGAAAGGACGTGTCGGGTTGCTACGTGCTGGTGGCAAGTCTCCCATCAATTGTTCTTTATTAACAGGATCTGTCCTGTCGCCTACATTTGATACTGTTATGAAGACGTTTCTTGATGGCTCGATTACCATCCAAGATCTAGTATTTTTGTCGTTACGAAACTTGAGTCAGTCGTGCGCCGCCATGATACGTCATTTGATGACCTTGATCGATAAGCAGATTGCTGAGATGACAATTGTTTGATATGATGAGAGGGTGCTTCATATTTTGACTGATGTTTCTTGAGCTGCTCTGCTGAAAAACCATGACTAGAACAGTCAGCTAGATTAATTATCAGTCGACTTGACGTAATGTCAATGATTGGTAGGTATGATTTTCGTAATCTGCTTCACCCTGTTAGCTACGAATAGTTTACATCGGTTTGGATCACCTTGAATCCAGCCTAAGACCGCTGTTGAGTCAGACTAGGCTGTTATAGCTTGATAAGCTAGCCTGTACTGTTTCAGTCAGTTTTGACAGCAAATGTGCAGACACAGCTCAAATATCGGCAACGAGACGGTTTTATTGATAGGCACAAGCCTTGGATGTCAGATGGATGTCGTTAGGGGGAACGATACTATTGAGGTTGTCGACCTTACTTACTTTGGACAAATTGCCCTGTTGAGTTCATTATTATTGGTTAGTGAAGCAGGTTCAACTTTGACAAAGAGGTTGCCCGAAGACTTCAAGTCGAATGGGCAGTGTCCGGAAAACTATGCGATATTTTCTTGTCGAAAATTCCACAGTGCCTGAAGACGAGCGACTTTAACCAGTGTATGTTGTCGTATGGCTTTGCGACGAGGTTACTAACGATTGGCTTTTGGAGAGCCTTGGAGATACTCAACGAGCTATAGAGAGAGCAATGCCTTGACTTGATCTTGATCCAGTGACTTGATTTTGACGGGGTATGCAAATACGCCAAAGAACTAGCGCCACCCATATAGTTAGAAGAACATGCAAGTTGCAGTGGCAATGGGCAGACAACTGAAGAACCGATAACCGCTGGGAAGGAAAAGTTCTCGAGTGGCGACCACGAACGCGATTCCGTAACGATATCGTCAAAGTTGCGGGCAACCGGTGGATGAAAATGGCAAGTTAGCGTTAATTGTTACGTGTTAAAGGCATTTGAGACCTTTGTTAAACAGCGGACGTCTTCCTGGGCATTTCTACATTGATAACTGTAAATGTATCTGTAACTAATACCGTAATATATTACTTATTATGATTGTCATGTTTGCATGTTGTTTGCGAGATTAAGGCTTAGCATGGGCAACATGCAAAAATGATATAAAATCACATAAATTTGTCATTGTCGTTTCAGTGATTTATACCTGTAAAGGTATAACGCTAAATTGATAATCATAGATTCCAACAGATCACCCTTAAGACATAAATAATAAAAGGGAACTTGAAAATTGATGGATGCGAGCAGTGACACGATGGCTCAGTTGGCAAAGCGGCGCCACGGTACGGCGAAAGTCGCAGGTTTAAGTCCCGCTCGGGACCATCATTTTTAAGTTTCCTTTACCAATTTTAATACCGTAATATATCACAGCCATATTGTTGTCATCTACAATTTTGTAACCAACCTAAGAAAAATGATTGATATACTTTCTAGCCGTTATAATTATAAGATTTTGTATAACATAATGTTGTGATGTTTGTCCAGTTGTATCCGGCCTAGAATTGACCACCCCCTTTCTTTCCGTGGGTGTCGTAAGAGGCGACTAAGTGAAAATCGTGGGGGGGGGGGCTTGCCAATAGTGGAGATTTTGGCACCCCCCCTTATCTATGGGTGAGGCCTTTGTGCAGCCGTGGGCGTCTTCCAGCTAAGCATAACAAGCATATTTTAAGTGGTTATTGAAAATTATGATTACAAATAGCTTGAATGGCGTTTGGGGGTACCATTTAAATTTTAAGGGATGCCGTGCATCTAGGCGGCCTTTCGGGGATTGACAGGTGTTTGTTTTGTTTTTTTTAAAAAAAAACGTCGCCCCACACTAGGAATTTCTCCTGTATCGTAGGTGCGTTTCACAAACATGAAATATTCACAAACACAATCACCCAGACTCGGGACAAACATCTGTGGTTCGCACAAAGTTTTGCCCCGTGCGGGAAACGAACCCGCAACTCTTAGCGCAGCAGTCCAATCGCTTAGCCACTGCGCTAATCAGGTCGTCAATCGTGTAAGACGTGTGAAGCGTTTTCGTATTCGCCCGTGAATAAAATCGGCGTGGCTGCAGAATAAAATATTATAGCTTACACATTTGTCTCAGCCTAATCAGTCCTTACGCTCTGAATACGGTCCTTACTATATTTAATGTTTAAAATCACAAATGCACAATCATTTAAAATAATCGTTTTAAAATCAGCCTTACGTTAAGGTCCGAAACAAAGCGAAGGGTCCAGACTCTCTCACCACACTGTGTCGCAGCCGGGTCGCCGCAGTCTGAGCGCGGTTTCCGAGATTCATGTCTTTTTATACTTGGAGAAATCGTTATGGATTTACTCTGCCCTGGGCAAGACGTAGTGGTGTGCCGAACTTTGACTGGTCTTGTCACCGGCATGTGACCGGCTGTTATCACCAGTGTCTCCTTCGCTACCTTTTAGTCACCTTAGGTACTGCTGCTTCCCCAAGATAGGCTCGTATAGGCGATAGGCGGTATGTTTACCTAAATCGTTACTACCATTCCTGTACCCTCTATATCTTTCCGCAGCCTCGTCCCGCAGCATGACTGCTTTGCTTAACGTGCCTCTTACTAAAACATAAAATATGTTGTTGTCAGGCTAGTATTATGGATTATATCTAATATTTATTGTTTATTTTCAGTCAAACTCATGAACCTTATTCTACTAAGAAAGATCAAGATTGGAATCAAGAGTATTTGGTGCGCCCGTGAGGCATACAATTTTAGTTTTAAGACCTTATTTAATTGAAACTGTAGTGTGTTATCCTTGTTTGCTGCCAATTAAACGTATTTTTAACCGACTTCAAAAAAGGAGGAGGTACTCAGTTCGTCAGAATCTTTTTTTTATGTACAGTAGACGCTCATAATAGCTTAAGCACGGTAAAGATTACTACTCTATGAACCGTACGAGCAAGTCACGGCCAGTGCGTGTGAGTATGTGAGTGATGTCTCAATATTACACAAAATAATGCGAAATAAAACTATATTTCTGTCGCATTCAGAATACGCATCGTAGTGGCGACTTTTTCTTTCCATTACAATGCAAAACTTCGCATGAAACCAGTATGTTCCAGTAGCTGTTTAGACCAACTAATGGATTCACATTAATTTTTTGTCCGAGTTCGAATCTAAAATTTATTAAAGATAAATATATTTTTTTTTTTTTGGGACAAGCCCACCACTCGTGCCCATCATTGCGACTCCTGTAAGCCAGGATCTACAATGATAACCGTTGAGAACCATCGAGGCAATGAAGCTCGAGGCGTCCCAGAGAAATGACTCGACTGTCTTGGAACCCGCAACGAAATTAATCATAGAAGAATATATAGGAGGAGTAGGATAAATTTAGTAAGAGAAAGTAGAAATTTAAGAGAAAGTAGAAGTAGAAATTTAGTAGTAGATAAATATATATATATAATATATTAATGATCTTACCAAATTAAACATACCAAAAGGCAAAATCAACCCTTATGCGGATAATACCGCTCTACTCTTTTCCGCCGAAAATTGGGATAAGGCCTTTGATGCGTTAAAAAATAATAATAAATTTTAACACTTAATCTCGATAAAACTAAATACTTAGCCTTCTCAATTAATAAAAATTCGTAACTTAGAAACCAAAACCGCATCGTTTCTCATAACAATACATGTTTAAATAAAACCAACTGCAACTGTAAAACCCTAGGCCGCGTAGAATTTATCAAATACCTTGGTGTCACGGTGGATAATCATCTTAATTTTAAAGAGCATGTAGCGGCACCTACACGGACGACTACGAACTACAACGACGAGTGACGTAGCCGAGTGACGTAGCTAATCCTGCATCGCGCTAGCAAAGTAATCGCATTCGCTAGCTATATAAACAGCCGCCCCGAGTTGAGTAGTGGGGCGCCGCGGCCCACCAGGCACACCACCGCCTGGTTGGAAGATCTTCCCTTTTCGTTGGAGGAACTCCACATCCCTTCCTCCACATTGGTGACCCCGACGTGATTGGAAGCAACCTACGAGCAAGCACTCAGCTCCTTCGTCACACTCCTCTCTCCACTGCCAGAGTCATGAGCCATCCAGCGTCCTCAGCCCTCACGGGAAACCACACCCCGCAGCGAACACCGCAGGCTGGTTCTACCCCCGGGCACGAACTAACCACTGGCATTGGCTCAAATTATGGGCTAGATTAAGAAAATAAGGCGCGCAAAGTCTATTTGTAGCGGCAACTTAAACAATAGACAGCATTCGGTTGTTGGCATGCTGATAGGTCAAATTGTTATCGTAAGCAACAGAGTAAGCTCAGGGACTTGCATGTGTTGTAATCAGTGAATATGTAGTTTTAAGGATAAATGATGTGGTATTTCCTTCTATATTATCGGCTCTTAGACGCGCGTGCCCTCTCACTCCCGCCGCTCACAGCTGACTGACTGCTATACGGCCGCACGTGCGCTAGAGATGACATAATGCTTCCTTCTCTTTCACTCACAGACACTACATCCCTTCCTTATTTTATTATTTTTGTTTAATGAGACAATTTTAAGACTTTTACTTAATCAATTTATAATCACCATAACTTCAGATTACATGATTAGAAATAAACTACTGTACTAATATACACATGAAATAAGGTATTCCCTCCACGTTAGTCATTGATAGTGATACCAGATTGTAGCAAAGTACGTTTCAAATATTGGAACTGTGTTGAGCGAGCCCTCTGATATATCCCTCTTTCATTGGACAGACCAGCGTGGTGGACGATCTAATCCCCAACCCTCGGGACCGACAAGAGTTCCAGGTTCCAAGCATTTTGGGATGCCAGTGCGATTCCGCATTTGTTCAAGCTTTTGAGAGGGAACCCGCTTGCCTTTACGAATACATTTCGGCAGAATCGGCAGGTGTACAACAAATATCTACATTTGACACGCACGACCCTTCGAAAAGACACGTCTGAAATTACTCGATGTTAGCCCGCTTGAAAAAAAAAAAAGCAGTCATTTGGAAGAACACAAATGTAACATTAGAATAGTTTGTTCCTATATTTGTCTACACCATGAGTTTCCTCACCCTCTCGCAGCCAATTCAAGTGGTGGACTTAAAATAGGATCCACACTACATTTGGCCAAGTTAGAAAGAAAATGATCTCCCTTTCGACGGTCACTCAGGCGTCCACTAGGTACCTACATATCTTTTTCACCTCAAGTCCTCAACCAGAAAGCGCTTCCAAACAGAAACAACCCTTTATTTTAAGGCATATTATGTATCTATAGTAGATATAGAATAGCATTACACTTGTCTCTAGGCGACATGTACAAGAATGCAATTCCGACAACCTGAGACCACCCCAACCTCGCAGTACAGCGACAGTCAAACATGTCGGACAAAAACACAAATATCACGCCACTGCAACGCATACCCATGAGCGACCGGGAGTCGAACCCGTTACCCGTCGACCGCAGCACCAACATTATCTCACAATACCTATGTTGGACCGAGGACGCGTCCGTCCGCCTGTTGCATTATGGTTGCTGTGACACTCGCTGCGCACCACTTGACTCGTATTGATTACACTTGCTTGTGTATTAACCCATTCAGTTATATCCTGTCGTCAATGCAGCCACAAGACACATAGGACACGCCATAGTACCTTCGCTATGTATCGCCACAGGTGCCCAGTTAACGGTTTTATTATTGACCTGTACGAATTTAACTTTGAACACTTTGTAAAGCAATTGTGTAATGTTTATCTTTCTATGTCAAAGCGGCTTCCCGAATACGCGATAACTGTGCGAAAACCTGTATTTGGACTATTATTAAACAACATTGACAGCCAACACTGCATCGGAAGCAGAAAACACCATACTAACCAAACTTTCAGGATTATAAATAATTAAAACAAAAAGATCTTGGTTTATTTGCGGCTAAGATTCGTGCTGAAATTATAAGGATCGGTATTTTGAAAAGAGCAAAACGACCACTCCATCCGCCTCAGTTCAAAGTGGCAGAGCCAATTCCACGGTCCTATCTCCACCGCTTGGACCAATACAGCTTACAAGATCGCATCAATACTCCACCACAAGCTCTTGTCCATTCCTCCCAGCCTTTTTGACGTAGTGGGGCAACACACAGCAGTCAGATTAACGATGATATCGCTTGAATCAAGACCATACCCTGCTTACAATTGTTTTGGATCAGACCAGCAGGGAACCACAACATCGTACCCGCACTTCGGTCATCGCTACTACGTGGAAGTAGTCCCACGACGCCTGTTCGCCGCTTCCCAACACGGTAATGATCCACTTCCCCGACTCGACCAATTCGGATTAGGAGCGTGTTGTTCTTTATCTGCAGCAATCCTTTAAAATCATTATTGAACATTTGCGCAAAGCAAACCTATAGGTATGTGACCGATCCGCCGGCATATCATGCTGCTAGCGATGTTCCGGGATCCTCTCCACTTTTAGGCGGTTGACTCAAGTCCACAAGACCGTTGGATAAGTAAACGAATTTCATATATTACAGACTCCAAGAATCATCAACGATGATTCACGATAAAAACGCCATCAAAGTTCTATCTTTATAAACACCTTTTACACACCTTTCAGTCCTTAGGAACAAATCGCAACATTACGAAACTAACCCACTTCACCACTTTATCTCAACTCGTTCAGCCTAACATACAAACATCGTAGCATACACAACCTATCAGTTAGATATAAACCGACCCAAATGCCGCAGTCAACTGATTTACATAGCGCACAGCAATTGAACATTTGCTATGTAATGTGTTCCTACTATTAACCATGAGACCATGAGACACTTTTCAACGGTGTGTGAAGCCATGTCAGAGGCCCACAGGCGGTCCAAACTCCGACACGAGGCCGTTCAACAACCATAAGATAAGAAGCGCTCACAAGCAAGAGCTGGACTTAGAATTCTAGTTAACAAACCGGTTAGCATTGCCAGTTTGAAGTGTAGCGACGTCTACACGACGAAGGACGAGTGACGTAACCAATCCTGCATCGCGCTAGTGAAGTAATCACATTCGCTAGTATATACACAGCCTTCCCTTTTCGTTGGAGGAACTCCACATCCCTTCCTCCACAGAAGCAACAGTCCCTACATTTTTGAAGACGATTTTTTGATAAAAATCTGCAGTGAAATCTTTAAAAGTGATAACTTTGGCTCTGAACAGTGAAGGATCTGTCATAGTTCGCTTTTCTACCAAGCGAACCGGTATTTCTTAAGGTAATGCGTAACCATGGTTACCAGTCCATAGCTTTAAGTTTCAGCTACAACTGTCACAAGTTATTGCGCATGAGCAAACCGCGTATAAATCTAAACTCCATTACAAAACCAAACATAATGGAACATTTAACAAGTATTGTCAGACTACCAACATTTATTGGAACACACAAATCACACTCCCGTTCTAATCTGTATGCTAAGAGTCGTAACAGCGCCGTATAAGGCAATACAGTGTCTGACCAAATTAGCGAGGTAGAGTATACGGGCCGCATTCCCACGGACAACCCCGAACCAGTTGCGCGCGCGCATGCCGTGTGTAGGGCTGGCTGCAGGGCACGGCGTTTTGGTGACCGGTTGCAATGTCAGATTGTATTTGTAAAAACATAAACTGCAAAAGCCTTTGAAACTATTGTACCTCGTAGATTCCCATCAGCCCTATCGGCTTTTTATTTGATCCCTGTGACATTCTAATGTTAAGGTAAGCTCTAACATCGGTTTACGGACAAAGGACCAGCAAACACATCTGACACTTATGCAGAAAGGCCGAACTATAGACCTCAGCGTAGAAACAAAAGTTGACAGGAACGGACCCGTCCAAACACCTTCATCTCTCGAGTGGCAAAGCTCCCACACGAAGCGACTCAGACAGCCAGTCTCCATCCAATATCCAATGATCGACCCTTCTTATACCCACACAGTCAAAGAACAAATCGACGTGCCTCCACCACGACAACAACACGATCCATCGCTACTTTATCGCGACAGCCCACATTACCGCTATTGCCATACACAACATTTGTCACGGACAGCTTTTATATATTAGTTTTATGGCAAGTTTCAACAGCGCCAACAACCGATCGCCGCCATTGCGCGCCGCGCAGATTGAAATCAAAAGAGAACTATTGTGCATTTTATTGACATTTCCGTATTTATTGTTGTTTTAATGAACCCTGATACATTTTCAGATTGAAACGATTTGTGGCGCTTTTCCGTATTACTCGAAATCTGTGGGCAATGAAACAAATAAAGTATGGCTAATTTAGGTCACCAAATGGGCATTATCCTTTTAACAACCTGACACATTCATTATTTATTTCATATACATAACATCACGCCTGTATTCCCCGAAGGGGTAGGCAGAGGTGCACATATAGTACACCCGCATTTCGCCAGTCATGTTTTAGGTCCCAATGTAATAGGGGGCGAGCCTATTGCCATCAACCGGGCACAAATCCAGACTCCGTGCTGCCACTGAGAATTACCTAATGGAAAAACCCAGTAACACTTTGCCCGACCCGGGATTCGAACCCAGGACCTCGTGCTCAGCAGTCGCGCTTAGCGACCACTAGACCAACGAGGCAGTCAGTATTTATTTCATACAGCATTAATTTACACCATAGTCCAGATTAAACTAATAATGTTGTTTGAATTGTCTTCAAACTTCAGTAAACGGGGGTTATCCGTTCACAAAGCTTCATATTACGGGCATCACCCGAATAAAACTTCCATGTATCATACTCTGACATACCTACGTCGCATCGCATCATGTACTTACAGGCATCACCTGTACTAAATTACATTACGCAGTCCTTGCAGGCGTCACCTGTTCCCGGACTACCAGGCATCATCTGGTAACATCACAGCTTACACAGACGTCACTCGTTTGTGTCCGACTCATCAGGCTGATATTGTACATCATTAATTCATTACATTAAAACTTATGTAACAGGCGTCACCTGTACTAAATTACATTACGCAGTCCTTGCAGGCGTCACCTGTTCCCGGACTACCAGGCATCATCTGGTAACATCACAGCTTACACAGACGTCACTCGTTTGTGTCCGTCTCATCAGGCTGATATTGTACATCATTAATTCATTACATTAAAACTTATGTAACAGGCGTCACCTGTACTAAATTACATTACGCAGTCCTTGCAGGCGTCACCTGTTCCCGGACTACCAGGCATCATCTGGTAACATCACAGCTTACACAGACGTCACTCGTTTGTGTCCGACTCATCAGGCTGATATTGTACATCATTAATTCATTACATTAAAACTTATGTAACAGGCGTCACCTGTACTAAATTACATTACGCAGTCCTTGCAGGCGTCACCTGTTCCCGGACTACCAGGCATCATCTGGTAACATCACAGCTTAAACAGACGTCACTCGTTTGTGTCCGACTCATCAGGCTGATATTGTATATCATTAATTCATTACATTAAAACTTATGTAACAGGCATCACCTGTACTAAATTACATTACGCAGTCCTTGCAGGCGTCACCTGTTCCCGGACTACCAGGCATCATCTGGTAACATCACAGCTTACACAGACGTCACTCGTTTGTGTCCGACTCATCAGGCTGATATTGTACATCATTAATTCATTACATTAAAACTTATGTAACAGGCGTCACCTGTGATTTAGTCCATACAGGACGAAACTCATTCTCTCTTGTATGAGTATCATTACTTGATACCATAATGTAATATTGGTCTAGTCTAGTACTAGATAACGAAGTCAATCATGCACTCAACAGTATGTACGCATTTTATATATATTTATAGTCTGAAAAATATATATTCAATTCTGAGCCGACCGGGGATCGAACCCGGTAAGTTTTCCTTCTATAAATAAATTATGCTTAAGTGACACCATAAGTGGGTACTTACTTATTTTTATTTTAGTTAGCAATGAGAACTGTAAACAACCTTCAACACCAACAAAACAACGGTCTCGTCTCGCATCATAGGTGACTAGATAAAAAATATGATATCTAAACGAATAGAATGTTTACTTTCACCGTGATTTGTACTGTAAGTTTAATTAGTTTGGGCAATTCAAATTCAAATTCTTTATTTCAGACATGAGTCCATAGTGTTAGTATCAACAAGATAACTCAATAACTAGTGTTAGTAATAAGCAGTTAAAAGTATTTAAAATATCAATCTTATTCTCAAAACATTTGTTTGTTTTTTTTTTCTTTTTTTTTTTTTTTTTTGATATTAGCTAATTATTTAACTCACAGTAGACCAACAATCCTCGTCGCCAAAATGTGGTATTTCCTTCTATATTATCGGCTCTTAGACGCGCGAGCCCTCTCACTCCCGCCGCTCACAGCTGACTGACTGCTATACGGCCGCACGTGCGCTAGAGATGACATAATGCTTCCTTCTCTTTCACTCACAGACACTACAAATGATTTAGAGTTTAAAAATTTTTATGTGTAAAATTTTTTTGAGAAAAAGGGGGGTGTGATGTGGCGACTTAGTAACGCGATTTGCAAAGTTGCAATTTTGGTTGAACAAGGAGAGCGCGAGCGGACGGCTCGCCAGTCGTCTACAGTACACCGCCCTGCCTCAACGCATACATAGTACGTAGTTAGTATAACAAAGTATTGTGGAACCAATAATATAATATTCACACTTAATGAGAGTTATATTATTTCATTCTCCCTGAAGTATCCCGGACACGTACACCACACTAAAACCACGTACACCACATAAAATTATTGTCTAGACGGGTTCGAAAATTTATTTATGTTTTAAAAAAATTACGATACGTTACGGATTCTTCACTCCTTAAACAAATTTACCTAGCCTTGTGTCAGTCCATTATCACGTATTGTATTACATCATGGGGAGGGGCCTCTAAAACAACATTGAAGAGAGCAGAAATTGCGCAACGAGCCATTTTGAAAGTTTGCACCTTTAAACCTGTTTGCTGTCAAGTCGCTACCGATAAATAATTAATGATAAATGCCTTTTTTTCTGCAAATTGGTTTTAAAAAAATACTTTTACACGTCTTCTTTTTTAAAACTAGATGGCATCGGCATTTCCTAACTGACTACCTCTGAGAAGAAATACCGAAACAAACTCACACTCACACCGTATGTCAATTATTTATTGAAGAAATATATTTTAAAACAACACACTCAACTCTACTATGACCCTAACAAAACAAACAGACGCAGAAGACACGAAGTATGTATCCGCTCATTTAAACCCAAAACCTCACTTATCAGAAATTTTTACTCATTCATTGCACCATATTTATATAACAGGATAAACAAGGACCTTAATATATACCCACTAAATAAAAACCTGTGTAAAAAAAGGCTACAAATTTTATCTCCTTAATCTTTCCTATAGTGAAACGGAGACTTTATTAGATATTCAGTCTTAAATAACGATTATATATGTATAATTATAGTTTTATCTAGGTACTCTAAATAGATTTATCTCTAATTGAAATTTATTCTCTTTTTTATCTCTATTTGAAATGCTAAACTTAAATATTTTATTATTTGTTAATATTTTTTGTAGTAACACACAAATCAATTTTACACATATTACATTTATACATATACACACATTCAACAACACTACACACACCACACAAATTTACAATCAAAATACACTACACTTATCTAAAAATTTTGTTATCTTCATAACTTAAAATATGAAAAACGATTGTACTTTTCCGTTGTGGCTGTTCATTTTTGTCCATATTAATTTGAGGGATTAGCGCTGTAAGCCGAGATACAGGATATTTCCTAGTTCGGCTACAGAATATGTTCCCACGTTATGTACTATGCTATAACAATATTAGCCTATAAGATTTTGTAACGAAATTATTGTACTGTTTTTTGGAGAAATAAATATATTATATTTTTTAAAGTAGGTAGTCGTGCTTATTATTGACTTTTTGTAACCAGTTAAATATTAATTAATGAGTAATTGTTTAGTTAAACATTAATTAATATTTAACTTTAAATTTCTGAAATATTCAGAATAATAAATATTCACAAATAGTTATTTATGTGATTATGCATTTGACTTAGAAATTTAATTTATCTTTTTGGTGTTGGTGGAAGTAAAACAATTAAGCTGAATGGTAACATAAATGTTTATTCGTCTTATTTATATGTATATAAAACTAACAAACTTTTATGAAAATAGTGACGTCACATTCCAATCTAAATAAAAGAAGTTCTCTTGTAACCGTTCAAAAGGCTTAATGTGGTATTACTTACCCACTTCTTCAATTCATTATAACATAACAAGGAAAGTGAATCTAATAACACATACATACATACATACATAAAGTCACGCCTGTTTCCTGTTTCTAATAACACAAATATAATTATTGATACCTACTTATTATAGTTATCGACATTCAGCAGAGTTTATTGAAAACTAATATAATAATTAATTATTTAGTCTTGACCAACATGTTTTTTTATGTAACGTCACCATGAATTAATTGAGGTTAAAGCTTAAGTGTTAATGAAGATTGAAACTAAACCTCAATTTAAGATAATTAAATAATTACAGTTAAGTTTATATTACTGAACAGTTAGATACACCGTCTATAATTATTAAAACCAAAATAGGTATATAGTGAATATTTTGTATAACCGCCATTATATTCAATGCAGTGAAGTAGACCTATGCACTTGGACCTATATTATATATATTATATTACCACATATTTCGGTTCCTATTAAATTGACCCACACAGGGTTCTTAACTGTTGCGTACACGTAAGAATAAGAGATTTTTGTTGTTTTAATTATGACTCCTGTGCACCATCAAACCCCATAGATTTTCTATAGTGTTGAGTTCAGGTGATAGATATCATTTGTTTCGTCACACTAGCCACCATATTATTATGTAGTCGCTGCGCCTCGCTAGTCAGCGACGGCCTTTCACTTCTTTGCTTTCCTCTTGCTCCTATCTTTTGATCCAGAGATTTACAGTATTCTTGTTCTTGTTTCTGTAATTGTTTCTCGACATTTACGTGAACAATTAGCACCACATTAATTATTAATTGCTCTTTCTTATTTATATTTTCTTTTTGTTTTCTTTTGATTTTTCTTTCTTTTGCATATTGATTTTTTCCAGTTTTCTTTATTCAAAAGTCTTTTCCTTCCTGGATTAACTTTCTTGGGATATTTCTTTTTTTTTTCGTATTAAAATCGGATGAAGTTGTCGGTATTACTATTACGTCACTTTGTTCTTGAGTTGTAGGCTGTTCTTCATCGGTTTGTCTTCTAGCTTCTATTACGTTACTTAGTTCTTGATTTTGCACTAAAATATACAACAGAATTAATTGAATTGCACTTTATTTTTAAAAGCATAGTTTTTTTGTCGTTATTTCAATGAAGTTCACAAACTTACCAATTTCATGCAAGACAACCTGTATTTGTTGATTATTGTAATTATCTACGACGTGATCTTCAATTGATTTTGTATCGGCATCGGGTGTTACAACCGAAGGAACTGAAACATATTACTTTGTATACAATTAGAAGGTAGTTTGTCTAGTGGTTGACTGCCTCGTTGGTCTAGTGGTTGCGAAGCGCGACTGCTGAGCACGAGGACCTGGGTTCAAATCCTGGGTCGGGCAAAGTGTTACTGGGTTTTTCCATTAGGTAATTCACAGTAGCAGCACGGAGTCTGGATTTGTGCCCGATTGATGGCAATAGGCTCGCCCCCTATTACATTGGGACCTAAAACATAACTGGCGAAATGTGGGTGTACTATATGTGCACCTCTGCCTACCCCTTCGGGGAATACAGGCGTGATGTTATGTAGAAGGTAGTTTGATGTTATTGACAAAAAATAATTCAAGGTCAACATACAAATATACGAACATTGCAAGTTAAAAAAGGTTGATGATAAAGAGTATGAGTAACAAAAACATACCGTTGTCCTAAGGCGGTAATACTCCGAAACTGCTGGTGAGTAAATCTCTTCGGTTACCTTGGAGACCGAGATTTGTTCATTCTGTATTTTAACAGGAGATTTTGTCGGAGATTATATTTAAAGTCTTATAAATCATTTCCTAGAAATCAAACCATCATTTATTAATTTACAGTAAAATTACGTATAAGTATAATATAATTATTATCGTTATTTTAACATTTAAACACCCGTCTCTATAAAAGCTGGCATTCTCCCTCGATCGGCATATTTTTGTCATCGTTACGGTTAATTAAATTTTCTTCTCCTGAAAACAAAATCGTAAAAATTAAATAATATAGCTGACAAATAAATGCTTAAAACAATACTTACTTAAAATGTATGAACGTGGGTTTGCATTTCAAGTATGAATAGAATCGCGAATGACCTTTGATAGCTATTACCACCAAAAAAGTAGGTACAGTAACCAAGAGAAATTCGTTCCTACGACTCTGAGACGTGGTCGCTAACGGTTGGCCTTTTAGAGAGGCTCAGAGTCACTCAACGAGCTATGGAGAGAGCTATGCTCGGGGTTTCTTTGCACGACAGGATCCGGAATACGGAAATTCGCCAAAGAACTAGAGTCACCGACATAGGTCGAAGAATATGCAAGTTGAAGTGGCAATGGGCAGGCCATATCGCTCGAAGAACCGATAACCGCTAGAGAAGAAAGGTTCTCGAGTGGCGACCACGAACCGGAAGATGCAACGTTGGCAGGCCTCCCACCAGATGGACCGACGATATCGTCAGAATTGCGGGCAACCGGTGGATGGAATTGGCAAGCTGTCGTTCATTGTGGCGTTCTAAGGGGGAGACCTTTGTTCAATAGTGGACGTCTTCCGGCTGATGATGATGAACCTAACTTGCAAATTATTGCGGAGAAAATAAATGTAACATAAGTTGACTGGACTGACTTTTTGCAAGACAAGTAGTTGTATTTAAGGTTACGATGAAAGTTTATTTAATTAGTAATAATAATTTCCAAGAACAAGAGTGTATCTTGTATTACAATGTAATATAAATAATGGTGAGCACAAACCATGGTGATGTTGATGTGTAACTAAATATACCCTTTTATTTACTACAGTTGACTCTCACTTACAATGTTTTAACACTATAAACACCTTTACGTATTATATCCGGTTTCCTCCGGATGTCTGGCTGTACACCTGCATAATGAGACCCCTTGTGCTTCGAACTTGCCGACCACATTTTCAAAGAATTCCAGGAATGAAATAACTTTGGCTTCGAATCATTTTTTAGGTCGTAATTCTGAATGAAGAAGTATTTTTGATCAACCTGGTTCGAAAAGTCAAATCGTGCCAATGAGTCCGCACATTCATTGCCTGTGTAGCGACATCTACACGTCGAAGAACGAGTGACGTAGCTAATCCTGCATCGCGCTAGCGAAGTAATCGCATTCACTAGCATATACTCAGCCGCCCCGAGTTGACAAGTGGGGCGCCCGCGCCGCGGCGGCCCACCAGGCACACCACCGCCTGGTTGGAAAATCTTCCCTTTTCGTTGGAGGAACTCCACATTCCTTCCTCCACACCTGCAATACCCGAATGACCAGATCCAAACAATTTCCTATTCAAGGCCGTTTCTATAACACTCATTTAACATAAATTTAGTATCCACTAAAATATTGCTAAAATATTGACTATGTAGCGGACATTTTTGATTTTTAATTAAAACCGTAAGTCGTGTAGAGTTTTATGCTTTTCTGAAAGTTGTGTTAATGAGGAATGCTAATGTTTAACTTCTTAAGAGCGCATCAATCTATTACAATTTTATTCAGTGCATGCATCTGAATACAAGGATAATATTGTTCCTTTTCTATTTTTATGAAAGAAATCCCACAGTTCCACATTTAGCGATTTGTTGCATCCATATTGAATATAATTTTTTTTAAAGATTATTATTTTGAATCATAATAATTAGTTAACTTGTATAACCTATTTCTATTTTTTTCCCTTCATTTGCATGAACAGGTACTATACGCATCGTACACACTTATAAATTGTGCGTTTAAAATTTACTCGTATTGACTTTTTTAGTCTATTTTTACAGTCTCTGTATTGATCTTTTGAAGAATACTATGTCGTTTTGTCTATACGTCTCTGAAATATTCAAATCCTTACTAAAATTAAATTTACAAAATTGTTTTTAAGTATAAAGAAATTTCGTAATTAAGTAAAATTCAATATAAATTTTACGTTAACATTTGTTATTTCTTTAATTTTGGACAATATTTTTATGTATCTGTAATGTTTACACATTTAGTTCACACTAACAAATAATTGTTACATTGCAGTGCTTTTAGAATTGATTGTACATTTGGGCGAATAAAGCGGTAATAGAATAGAACGCTTATAGCTTTCACGTATGTAAATAGTTGACGTTATAAACTGTGACTGATTTATTCGTCTAAAATATAAAACAATGTTTTTGGTAACTATTACGACTTTTCTGTATATTTTCTTTACTATCAATGGAAAAAATGAAAAAATATCATGGACGTGCATTGGATCATCCTGGATTCGAGAATGTTAAAATCGCGATTTTGATGTAACAGCGCTTTACCGCCTTATTCGCTTGGGGTAGCGATTTGTAAATCGCTGTAAAATATGTAGGTATGTAATTTTTTGATTGTTAAAAAAATTCTTGCAATTTTGCTGTTGTGTAACGTATATAATAATTATTATGGATTCAGTGAAAAGCTGTTATTTTAATCTTCCAGACGAACATTACAATTTTATTTAAGTGTTTTGATTGATGATGATTGATTATTATAATTTCAGCCGGATTACAAAAAAGGCGACCAAATCTACAATGATCGAACATATGAATAAAGTCAAACCTAATGGATTTTGCCAGGTAATTGAATCTTAAGCGCGGCCTGTGGTGGCGGCCAGTAGTGGTAGTTCGTATACAAAGGAAATATCCAAACACAAAACAACACATTAAAACATAACTGACGACCTGATTAGCGCAGTGGCTAAGTGATTGGACTGCTGCGCTAAGGGTTGCGGGTTCGATTCCCGCAAGGGGCAAAACTTTGTGCGAACCACATACATATGTTTGTCCCGAGTCTGTGTGTTTGTGTATGTGATATTTCATGTTTGTGAAACGCACCCACGACACAGGAGAAATTCCTCGAGCGGGGCGAGGTTTTTTTTAAAAAAATAATAATTGGAGAACGTGTGCAAGGCGGCACACTTTTTGAGTAACTGCAAAAAGGAGACGAAGAAATAGTGTAAACTAATTATTCTAAAAATTGTTTAGTTCCGAATATGAATAAAGAATATCATGATTAAAATCTTTTAAACACGCCGAATTTAATGGCCGACATGAGTTTTGATGTGGGCAAACTATATTTCGCGAGGCCTTCTAGTCTATTGGAACTATTATGAAAACGTTGACATATTATATTTAAAAATTAAATTGCCGACACGTCTTCTCACTACCAGAACACAGACGAAAGCGGATATTGAAATCAGTATTTGAAACCGCTTGATGGAAATATACAATTAATCAAGTTTAAACGCTGTGATACGCTTAATTTGAAATTACATCGTAGCACAAAATTTAAATTAAAATAGTAATATCAATAAAAAACATATCGCGGTGTAGAAACATAAACGTCTTTATCGTAACGTTGATATATTTTAATGTGTTTTTTGTGGACAGTAAGTTTAACATTTTTTAAAACTTTAGATGTATATTTGTATCGAGTTTTTTAATATTTTGTTATACATAAAATAACTGTTAAATGTGCACTGGCCGCTAAAAAATCGAGTCACCCTGATATTTTCGTTCTTATCTTAAATATGCTAAGGTATAATTTAAATATGTTACCTATTAATTAACAATGATGGTCTTGGTAAGCACTAAACGTTGTTTTGATCTATACTATTCGTTTAAGTGGGTCAATTTATTTGTATCATGAAAATTCTTAAGATCTCTGTTTTTTTGTCATGAATTTTAATGACGAATTCGTTGCGATTAGTGAAATTTGGGGATTATTTTTATTATTGAATTGGCAATCATTCCTATACATCCAATATACGAAAAATAAGGATACCAGACACTGCTCAAGTTGTGGCTCTGATACGTAAAGGTTTGAGTCAGCGTACTGTGTTAAAAGATTGAGGGCCGGTTGTTTCAGCTACATTTGACGGACACGTAAATTTTAAAAAGGGAGTTAGCAATCGTCAAACCAAAAATGAGTTGCTTCATGTAATAAAAGTCTTATGTACGATAAAAATTAACGTTTACGGTTACAAATGCTTTGCCCACTGGTTAACGTCAATTTATTCATGCTACTGAACTAGTTTCGCCCTCACATTCAAATTTCTTTAGAGTTATTTCAGCTACCTGTTAACAATTAAAAATAAATAATTTATATTCGCAATTTAATGCTGTCAGTTACAAACTTACCCAAGCTACATTTATATGTAACTTATTTGCAATTTAATGCTGTCAGTTACCAACTGACCCAAGTTACACTTATACGTAACTTATTCACAAATTAATGCTGTCAGTTACAAACTGACCCAAGCTACATTTATATGTAACTTATTTGCAATTTAATGCTGTCAGTTACCAACTGACCCAAGTTACACTTATACGTAACTTATTCACAAATTAATGCTGACAGTTACAAACTGACCCAAGCTACATTTATATGTAACTTATTTGCAATTTAATGCTGTCAGTTACCAACTGACCCAAGTTACACTTATACGTAACTTATTCGTAATTTAATGCATGACCCAATACTCGTACACCGTACAATTATATTTTTAAATAATGGGTACGTATTTATTTTTATTTATGGATAGGTCCCCTAACCTGATTAAAATAGTTCTTATTAATAAGTAACAGACATGGATGTCATATAAATTAGTATCAGATAGATTAAATATTATGTTTATTTGTATACACATATTATAAATAATCTTCTTGTGTTCTTCCATAGGATTATATTCTCCTATTTAAATCTCAAATAAATTTATTATAATCGTAATTTATTAGATAAATTGATTTTTTTATTTTACTTTACTTATTGCCCACAGCTAACTGCTAAGTTTACGAAATGTGTGAAGCGAACAAGATATAGAATATTATATTACTATTTTTGTCCCATTACTTCCAATCGAGTTAAAACTTACAAAAAGTTAAGAGCATTGAGTGAGATTAGAACTCACTACTCACCGATTCACGCATCGCTCTGTACCTGCTTAACAGCTAGGCTATTCTGACACGCATTTTACCATTGAAATTATGAACTACAATCACTTGTACGGTGACGGTAATGTCGATGTGTGTGTTTTGTTTAAAAATAGAAGGTCGTAAGTCAAACTTAACGTGAAACTATTGCTTTGTGAGATTGCTTATCCACATGTGGTCGCGATTGTACATATATACAATTCTTTTATAATTGATCACCTGTCATTTTGGTTTCAGATTCATCTATTAAGCACAGAAACACCAGACTGATCCTAATGATTAGTTATGTAGTGTAACAATAATCACAGTTCTGCTGCCTGTATACTATGCAACTGGAAATTAGCCTGGGTAATTTCTGATTACGACAAATACCTAGCATTAGAAAACGTGTGAAAAGATCGATGTACGAGCAGTTACAAAACACGTTGTAAAGTCCTTATTTGCAAGTTGGTTAGCGTAAATAAATATTGTATTCAAATAAGGTTAGGTATCTATTGGCATTAAGGCGCTGCCCAACCGTAGACAGCGTAAAACGCTAAATTTTTCGTCGCGCAGTTTGGCGTACTGGTACCAATTACAAGCCCAAAAAAATAGAGTGCATAGTCAAATGTTCAGAGTAAAGACTTATGTAAAATTATTTTATTAAAATCAATGGAATCATGGTAAAACAATCGTAAAACAGAGCTCAAAAAAATTGTTTTCGTCACGGAGTTCTCAAAATTTTGAGCGGTAGCCGTCATATGTTATTTAATGATAATATAGGGAATATAATCTACTAAAATCGAAACAAGGCTAAATATTCAGTCAAGAATACCCGACTGGGTATTTTTGAATTGAATATTTCGCTATGTTTTACTTGTTTATTTGGGTAGGCTTCTACCCAACTCGTACAAAATGCCTCAGAAAATCAAAATAATTTAGTTTCACAGCGAGGAAGTAAAAAAGGCAAATTATAGTCATTATTTTGTAACATCTGTGTTCTTAATCGATAATTTAAAATTCTTTAATTCAAAATACCGTAAATGTATTTGGGAAAGTCAGTCACGTCCCCCCGCAGTGGGCAAATCTATGTGTCCCTGCTTCATCCCCTCAAAAACCTAAACATTTGCTTCTCACAGCGCCTTAAAACACTATAATTGAATTAAGTATTTTTCGGTGTCGAAACGCAGCTTTAGAATTAGTAAGTATTTTGTCATTAGCTACACTGCTCAACATGGAGTCTAGTCTCAAGTCTAAGGAACAAACATCATTATTATTTCAACTCATTCAGGATTTTATTTAAACTACTTGCCGTTGATATTTTGTTAATGTAGAATAAAACACCAAAGTGCATTAAATAATGATCAACACAACAATGAAATCGTCATTTAGTGGTGACTGAGTATCACTCATTAGCTGTGACACTTCCCTTATAGCGAGGTTGACCGTCCAGGGTGCGCGGGACATACTAAGGTATCATCACTCGCTCTCTACTCAGTATAGCGTTCGTCGTGATTGTTCACAACCAAATGGAATTCTGTTCAGTTGTCTAAACCTATCCCTAAGTGTCTTTTACCTACGTATACGGCTTGCCTTGTCTATAGTAGCTGGTGCACTCCGTTACAAGAGCTTTACGGGGATATTAGACACAAGCTGTAACCCGCGACTTAACCCACGGCACCCTAAATTTTTGTTGCAAATTATATAACTTCGGCGAAACGTCTGATTAAATATCAGAGTATGGAAAGCTACGTTATTTTAATTACCGAAGTATCCGACTATTTTGTGACACTCAGTCACCACTCAATGACGACTTTATGCAGTTATTATGTCGAGTTGATCATTATTCAACGCACTGTCATCTTTCATTCTACATCAACAAAATATTAACGGCCAGTAGTTCAAATAACATCCTAAATGAATTGGCATAATAATGAGTTTGCTTCCTATACTCTGTTGAGTAGTATAGGTAATGTCAAAATGATTAATAATTCTAAAGTTGTGTCTCGGAATCGAAAAATACTGTATTCAGCTATAGTGTTATAAAGCTGATCGTGTAATATTTACTAACGTTGTCCAAGTTATAAATGGAGACGATCCAACGTTTTTTATATCTGCTTGTGCATTGATCTTTTCACGCGTTTTTTTTAAGTTTACGTATTTATTGTACTCAGCAATTACCCAAGCCAATTCCCAGTGAGTTAATAATTGCTCCACCAGATAACCAATTATTAAATTTGGACGCAAGTATGTTTTATTTCAATTATGTTTTATTCAAATACGATATTTTGCCTGATATTATTTTTATGTTTTTAAATAAAATATTATTCATTTATGAAAGATAGGCATCTAAAGACCATAATGAAAAAAATATTTAAAAAAATACCTGACTGCTGATCCATACTGATCTATACAGCTTTTTGGAAGATACGAGGTAATAAAGAAAGGAGAGTGCCCAAACGTAGCAAAAGCCCAAAGTCGATTAAAAATAAACTTAATTGCAGTCTGAAATAGGGTGTATTTTTCTTAGGATTACTTACTTTATATCTCATCACCAAGGTCGGCTATATTTTTTTTAATTTTTTGTAATTATGTTTTTTCCGTGATTTCGTTTCTTCGATTATACATTCTAAATCCATAAAATAATAATGTTCTGTGTAAGTACTCGGACATAAATAATAACACGCTTCTATACCCTTGAGTACCTATAGTACCGTTTTGCATGCTGCGTTTAACATGACAACATTTTTTTGGCGACAAATATCGCGTCGTCTATACAGTTTGTCCGTGGTGACTGACACGTTCATGTAGTAAACGCTAAGCGCGACTGTTAGGCCCCGGGTATCAATCCTGGGTTCAGCAAAGTGTTTCTAAGTTCTTCCAGTAGCAGCACGGAGTCAGGATTTTTGCCCGATTGATGACAATTGGCTCGTTCTCTTTTACATTGGGACCTATAACAAAACTGGCGAAATATACTAAGTATACTGTATGCTAGGTTTAGGGGAAAACAGGCGTGATTTAGATAACTTTTGCGCTATAACAGTAACTATTGTTTCAGAATGACCAAGGTGGACCCCACGTAACTTGGATGGGTGGCGTCGAATATTTTATTAATGTTAAGGCTGTTTTTATGGTGAATCGGGAACATTTTCAGTGTATGGGGCAATTTTAAAATGCATAATTATACAAGTGTCAGTTTAGCTGTAAAATACATATTATGTAAGTCAATTGCTCCTTGCTAGACGGTAGGTGAGTTATCTTTTCTCATCAAATATTTACAAATAAATAAAATGAAGGTGCTTGTTTGTAACAAAATTAAATTCATGAAAATGTAATACATAACTGTAAACTAGTTACTTCTTACCGACCCTAACTAATTTTCAACCGTAGATACTACAAAATATCTATGTATATTATGTTACTGTAAAAGCACGAATTGTGGTAAGACCTAAGATCTACCAGTAAACCAATATTCAGCGGAGAAAGCAAAGGGCGACTACTCTATTCTTTTACTTTTTACTCTCCTACTTCCCCTACTTATCTTAATTTTCACTTCCAATATATGTCCTTCAATTATTATAAACTAGCTGCGCCCCGCGGTGTTACCCGCTACAGTTTTTCGGGATAAAAAGTAGCCTATATGTTAATCCAGGGTATAACCTATCTACATACCAAATTTCAACCAAATCGGTCCAGCCGTTTATGCGTGAAAGAGTAACAAACATCCACACATCCATTCTCACAAACTTTCACATTTATAATATTAGTAGGATAGTAGGATCTTCATACCTCTCATAACCATATTTGTCCTTCGCACTGTTCTGACTTTCTTCATTCTTCTTTCTTCGTGCAATCCATCCTCATGTGGAATTTGGAGGACATCCCCTCTCGAAATTTAAAATGGCCTCTAGCCATTACACTTTTGTATACGTATGCGTACGTGACACTTGCAGAATAATATCTGCACTGACCTATCCCCACTGTTCAATATATAAAGTTCTTTATAAAACTGTGATAAAATCCATAAAGACTGTGTTTACGGATTTTATCACAGTTTTATAAAGGGTTTATTTGAATGTTTTACGATCATCCTCGAAATTGAACATTTACCAGCATTAACTCGGTATATCTTAGGTTTCACCTCAGAGACATAAAGACATAATTCGAAACTGTATTTACAGCACGGAGTGAGTGGCAAGTTGTTCACGCACTGGGTAGCCCCGAACTTAAAACTACCACTAAACGCAGCGATGCTGTGAGTGAGCGTAATCATGAGGTAAGAAGAAGCCCTAGTATTATGCTGGTTGAACTCTCGCTACCATGACAACCTTTTGCATGAATACTCCGTTTTTTTGGCTAAAACTTCACCAAATAGCTAGGTAGCTAGTTGTAGTTCACTGCATAACAACATTTTCATTAAATTGCATTTGAGAAAAGGGATAGGTACCTTAAGATCGAGTGGAGACTAAAAACGAGCACAGGCATTCTGCACCCGCTGGATCCGCCGCTCTGTCCTGCTCAGTATCTACGTCCCATACAGAGTATCAACGTAAATTAGACCCCATGATCAAAAATTTAGATTTTAGGTTGAAGACCAAAGAGTTTTTTCTATGTAGTCATCCTATCTAAATCCTTTTTTATTCTCTCTACAGACTCTGCACACATTTCAAGATGAAAGAGAGAAATTAAAAGGTCATCAGCATACAGGTGGAATTTTGAGTGCAAGATACTGGTTGTCACAGGCATGGAGGATTAACAGATGTGAGCCAAGAATGGAGCCTTGTGGGACACCTTTAGTTAGTAGGTTAACCGAATAAGTAAATATGTTTGCATCTTGGTGACTGGTTAGGTACACAAACTGAAAACGGTTACTCAGGTAACTATTAAACCACTTAACCGCCAATATATAGCAGCCATGATAGGTGAGCTTGGATAATAGAAAAGAAGTTACAGTCAAAAGCACGTGAAAAGTCAAGTAGTGTAAGCAATGTCCCCATGCCCTTGTCTCTGTTTTCTAGAATATTATTAACTACATCATTAAGAGCTGTCGCTGTACTATGCTTTTGCCTAACACAATATTGGGCAAGGCAAGGTACTAGAACTATATTCAAGGTCCGGCAGTTTTTTGGACGACATATATTATTATTTAAAATTCAAGAATAATTAAATAATTATTTTGTGTTTCCCTTTTAATTAGTAATTAAACCATTAATAAAAGAAAAATAATCGTTTAGAATATAGTTTGTATTTTAGATTACCCAATCTAATTTAGATGGACATTTCTTGGTTTTTATTGCCTAGTAATACTAAAACTATATCACTTCATATCAGTTTACCGTATGACGTAACTGACAACTGCTCGCTATTTTGAAGCGTCTTTAAGTTTTTAATAGCTAAATCTATACAGTCATTACAAGTGATATAATTAGGAGACACAATGAAACTGTATATTATGTCTGATCTGTTGTACTGACACGTTCTTTGGGTTATTATTTCTTTTTAGTCGAAGTACAGGATTTGCTTAATACGGCTACAGAAGCTTAATTCATCTGCTTAAAAACGGACTGCCTCGTTGGTCTAGTGGTTGCTAAGCGCGACTGCTGAGCACGAGGTCCTGGGTTCAAATCCCGGGTCGGGCAAAGTGTTACTGGATTTTTCCATTAGGTAATTCTCAGTAGCAGCACGGAGTCTGGATTTGTGCCCGGTTGATGGCAATAGGCTCGCCCCCTATTACATTGGGACCTAAAACATAATTGGCGAAATGTGGGTGTACTATATGTGCACCTCTGCCTACCCCTTTCGGGAATAAAGGCGTAATGTTATGTTATGTTTTTTTTTATGTTAAAAACGCACTATAGACTAAGTTATTAGCGTCGTATGTACAAGCTTTAATGAAATAAAGATACTATTATTATTATTTGTTTATAGTAATTTTATAGGCTATATTCACAAAAATAAACACCAGAAATCATTGATGTACATAACGTACATAACCTTGGAAAATACCAGTAATTAGCCTTATCCTTTATGAAATAACTGTTTTAATAATAATTACTTGTAGTATTTTAAAGTTTTACTAATATAGTGTTATAATGTATCGATATTAGCTTTGATACCTGAAATAAAAGGGGTAAAAAAATTAAGATGTATGATATAATTATAATATTAATAAAATAAAAATATTATATCGTTAGACTCATGACAGTAAAGATATAACAAAAGGTATAATAAAAATGCAATTGGAATTGATATACATATTTAATCATCGGTAATTACCGATGAATACATATTTAGAGTTCCGTGTGAAAATAAAATAACGCGGGAAATTCGCTGGTTACAGCTTCTCCGCGACTTTTATGGGCTTTTTAGGTAATGTTATAAACGTATGAAATATGTATAATTTAAAAAAAGGTTTATTGCAGAAACTTTTATTACTATTAATGTAAATCTTACATAGGAACCTCCTTTTAAGTAAAGGTAATAGGTACCTGTGTTAGGAGGCCTTGCTCTTCGATAACAAATTACAAAATGGTAAAAGTAGTGTAGGTACTAAGTTCAAAAAAAATTAAAAAGAAATTATAATATCTAAATTCTGTAAAATCACACATACATGTGTGTGTGTATGAATACGTGTGTCTTTAGAATTCACATAGATTATGCTTGCAGCAATAATTTTAGCCGTTGAATGATTGCCTCGTGCAGTTCTGAGTATTTATGGGTAAATATTAATTATTTTATTTATTCTATTATACCATCATCATCATCATCAGCCGGAAGACGTCCACTGATGAACAAAGGCCTCCCCCCCTTAGAACGCCACAATGAAGAACAGCTTGTCAATTGCATCCACATTCTATAATATAGGGCAGCAGAATTTGTAACAAATTGTCGTTTGGCATAATACATTCTTACAAAGTCTATTGGGGCCACTCGGTACTTTCTTCTCTTTTCCTGAAGGTGTAGATCATAGGGGAGGACTTTGTGTAATATTAAGACAATATATAACAATATCAGATTTAGAAAAAGAGAGAAATTAAGAATGTAAATCTGCTAACTGCTGCTACTTACAGGTTTTTTTTAATTTATCTTAATTTCTCGGCTTCTTATCAAACCTTATATTATTATTTAAAAATGACAAAATGTAATAGACATTGATTGTTTACTGCTTTAATTTGACGTTTAGAGTAATTCAATATTATTATTATTAGAATGCAAATCAGGCCAAATTACAGGTGCCCAAAAACACATACTTATCCACGTCAATACTATTGTTATAATTGTAGGCCCAGTACCTGCTTTCATCTGAAACAGAAATGCGTGTTTTGGATTTGATAATATACTTAATTTAATCTATATTAGGATGCGTCTCAACGTACATTCCTCCGTGACCGTGACAAAGCGGCGTATTTTGTGTGGGAGTGTGGGAGCCATACCATACTCTCGAAGAAACTGTGGTACGGCAAACATTGATATACAGTTTTTTGTACATATATCAATGACGGCAAACTGTTATGACGGAATGTTATAAGCGTTTTTTTTTTTTTTTCGACCTTGTCTCTCGCATAGGGGTTTGTTTGGACGATGTCCACCGCTTGCGGCGTATCAAAACGTCTACATTTGTGACATGTTATGCGAACAAGTCACAGACACGTGACACATGTTCAGCGTGGATTTGCTCGCATCCCGCATGATAACCTGACAGTAAAACTCCTACATACCCCTCCGTCTACCCAAGGACAGAGGAAGGCCATGAGCATTTCCCCAGTAAGAAAATATTAGTGTGATTACCTTCCATGGCCACATTAATAATGAATTGATAACACCCAGTCAATTATGTAACTTGTTACTATGATTTATTTAAGTAATGGAGCATAGTAAAAACGTCCGCGCTTTTGATGTCTCAATGACATAATTATGTAAATACTTACCATTTTAATAGTGGGTATCTTTGCAGCGCTCTGAATGACTAAATTCCCAGGAGTTCCTACTGGCAAACAGTAACAATACGATGCAGAAAAACCCGCTGCGATGTTGTACCATAGTGGGTGAATATTAATTTCTTTGGCCTGTAAAAATGAGTATTCTTTACCAAGACTAGGTACGATCAGTCATCACAGTGTAGCAAGGTGTGTGCATTGTGTGCAACTGTGCGAGGTTTTTAGAACTTTGAATGGTTAACTGGAAATGGCAACTAAAAGTTTACATTTCTTTATGACGAATGACTTAATTAACTTTTGACAAGAAATCTATGTTTGAAAATTGGACTGGAATTTTTGGACTTCATCTCATCTCTCTCTAATTTCAAATCACACCTTTCGGCCGCCTTTCCTATACATATTCGCTCACGGCATATCTTGGCTCAAACACGGAATTGTATCGGATTATTATTATAAGCCCGAATCGTCCCACTGCAGGGCAAAGACCTCCCTTCCCTCCTTCCACTTGTCTTTGTCTGCCGCCACTCGACGCCAGTCCTTTAGGTAGGAGTCAAGTTCGTCATGCCATCTTTATTTGGCCTGCCACGAAGTCGTTTGCTGCTGTCTAGGACCCACTGCGTGGTTGTTTTCGCCCATAGCTCCTCTGACATGCGGTAGATCGGATAATTGCTGAATATATTGTTAAAATATAAATATCTTACATAACCTCATCTTATCCTTAACTCGATTCAGCTATAATAATTCAAACTAAAAGTAAGGCAGCTTAAAGCTGATATTTTAATATAACATGCCACTGATTTAAAATTTGTAAAAGTGCAACAAATCTTGGGCCCGACTATTTGGGGAAGATAGGCGGTTTCCATACCTATTTTATAATTTATGATTGTTTTTTTGTGCGTTTACGCCTTCTTCAACAGCTCCCCATCAGACTGGATTTTCTGGCAAATCATGTGTCGTAGACAATAAGTGAATCTAAGGTCTTCATACAGTTTTTGTTAGATCTATAAGATGTAATAAAATTAAATTTGAAAAAAACTTTTTTACGTTTAGTGAAAAGTCCTAAAATTCTTGCACAGTTGCAAACCCTTTGCTGTAGCTAAGGGTGGTTTGAATGTATTCAAACCCTAAAAACCTTCAAGAATATTCATGTACCAAATGTACCGTAAACATCAATTCTTGTACCAGAACAATCTTAAGCAAGCATCTTTGTTTCCCAGAGCTGCTATGCCAGAGTTTTAAAATATTTTACTTATAATTAAAATATAAAGGACTATATTTCACCAGTTGCATCGCTATTGGGGCGATAACATTGCACACTGCCACATTTGAAGCAAAATTTGTTGTGAAAACTGTAAATATGATGATCAGCAATAAAATAAAGTAATTAGGTAAGCTGCTGAGAAGTCTCAATGCATTTCCAATTTGACCATTTAAATCTGAATGATCTTTTTTGGCTGCCTCCGAAAGTGCGAAACCCCCTCCTGAAAATGTTTACAAAAATTGATCCAATTGCAATTTTTATAAAATAATTTATCTCTTTCTTTTTTTCTTGAACTATTAAAGATGCGGAAGATACCCGGTCTTTTACAAGGCTTACATGGGGACACAGGCCGAACACAAAGAGGCCCGTTGATAATTTTAATCATAAAGGAAGTGGGGCACTAACTGGGAGCAACACACAGCTGCTGTATAAAAAAAAACAGATTAGGTCCCAAAAGCTGCAGGATTATTTGGAAATATATGTCTTATCTTTCTTATTCGAAATGGAAAAAACAAAAAATTAAACCAAGACATAATAAACCTTTTTCATTTAACCTTAATAACTAAGTTCCTAAAGTAATGTATTCTCAATTCTTTATTGCGTACCATAATGTTTATATAGTTGGTAGGGAAATAAATATATTAGTCACAATTATGGACCCTGTCGGGCACAGCATAGATCAAGTAGGAGAGAGTTCTTAAACTAATGTAAGTATACCTAAGTAATTTTTACTCGACGCCAAACTAGCAAATTCATTAATTATGTTATATTTATCTCTTTGGCGTCGATTCAAAATTACTTACGTATACTTAGACTTACATTAAAGGAAGGAAAAGGGTTTTGTTGCGGACGACGCGGCTTTAAGTGTCTCACGACGCATAATGTGATAATAATTAAGTATAAGTTTTTATGTGAATAAAAACCATTTGATGGTAGGGCACATAATATTAGTTATTACAGTAAAGTGTTTTATTGCTCCCTATACATAAGATGAAGAATTGTGTTTTAGAAGAAAGCGTTTTATTATTACACAGTCCACCTCAACAGGTTTATGGTTTTTTAATTTTCAGGTTTTCGGCTATTTAATTTTTTGTTAAAATGTATTTATTTTATATTTTTTTTAGGGCTTTAATCGACTAATTACTACATGCTTAGTTTTTTATTAATTGTAATACACAACGGTATTAAAATCGGTGAGTGAACAATAAATCACCCCTATTTTCCCAGCCTTAGGGTAGGAATTTTTTTTATCAAAATCGGACTAATCTGTAAAAAGTTGTGCGTATATTTATACATAATTATTTAAAAGAGAATTACCTAAGAGGAACATAAAACTGTATGGCATTATGTTATTCATTAAAACCCAATCAAGGACTGATGAGACTCGCTTGTCCGGTAGTGCGTCATCTGAAATATTTATTAGTATAAATGTAAAGGGTAATTTGGTAAATTTATTAGCCAATAAATTTCACTGTAGCCTCTGCCGAGTAATTGGGACTACGAAAAGCTGTGATGGCTGCCCCACCACACTTATCAACTCTTTGACTACTTAAACGAATAATATTATTACCTTCTGCAGAGCAGTTCTTGAAAATGTCCAGAGTGGATGGTAGAAGAAGCATTAAAAATCCAATTAACAAAGCAGCTGCCGAATCTCGTACGCTAAATTAAATATTATTCGTAAAAGTTTAAAGTAACAATTATCTCTAATATCTAATAATTTAATTGAATACTCATACATACAATTTATTATCGTTCAGTCCATAGTAATCTGAAATAAAATCACCCCAGCCGTAAAATATTTGCGGCGATCGACAGAAAAACATTATCATCGCACTGCTAAATAGTAATAGAACCATCTGCAAAATAATCAAATATTAATTATATATCAGATCGGAATTCTCAGATCTATTAATTAGTTAGTGTTATAAGGCCGCCCTTATAACACTAACTGGCCAAATATTAGTTAACTTTAACATACCACCTCTTTCCGCCTATTCGGAAAATACAGGCATGATGTTACATTAGGTGGCATAATTAATTTCGTTATAGGTACATAATTATACATATAACATAAGTAATATTTTTACCAATGTTATTATCAATTAATATGCTTACGATTTCCCAAAATGTGATTCTTCCTAAAGCTCTCCAGTTGCTCAGGACAGCTTCCTTTGCGGCAAGTTGTCCAGCCTCGGATATTTTTGCGTTTTTTGCAGCTTTACTATTCGGCCTAAAATGCACCACGCATGGGTGTAACGTAATTATTTTGGTAAATAGCCGAAATAAATACAATTAAAATATGTTTCCTATTCGTAAAATATTAATTATACGTTAAAAATGTAAATTAATGACCAAACTTAAATTTTAAAATTATTGATTTATGAAATACATAATCGAGAAACCAACTAAGTTATACTATACAAGGTGGCCAAAACAGTGACTTAAAGAAAACTAGGTCCCTCGTGTCGTGGGGTATACGTATTCGAAAAAGTCTTCTACTTTATAAATTATAATAATGTTAAGTTGGTCAGGTCTCATTCTCCAAAAGTCAGAAAACAATGCATAACTCGATAACTATCAAATATCGCGGAACATACATGGGGGTAATTCGTACACCCCACGACACGAGGGACCTAATTTTTTTTCTTTATGTCACTGTTTTGGCCATTTTGTTTAAATAATTTTAATGTTTCACATTAGCAGGCATATAATTAAATAAGTGACGCCTTAAAGAAAATATAAAAATAATTGGCGTTATCAAAAGTAAAAATTCTTTAAATAAACACAAACTTAACTACGAAAATTACTTACAACCGATTTTATAATTTAATTATAAGCCCTATTAGACAAGGACATTTATTAGCTTAAAAATGTTATTTAAGAAACAATTTGGATTTGCAAGACTATTGATTACTAATTGAATACTTTACCTTAAAAATCCAAAATGCTCAATTATCATGCATAAGTACACGCATAACTCCATAATTAACATGTAAGGTACTGCAAACATAGAAAAGTTCGGAAACGACAAATATTCCGGAGCCAATGGATATGCTCTGAAAAAATAATTACAGAAAAAATAAAATTCTTCAAAACTAGGTATATCTTTTTCTTTCTTATAATTTTACAAAAATTAATTACTGTTCGTTAGTCACGCTAAAACTCGAGGACGGCTGGACCGATTTGGCTAATTTTGGTCTTGAAATATTCTTGGAAGTCTAGGGAAGATTTAAACTGTAAACGGTGAAAAGGCGGTCTGACGTTCGCTGGGTCAGCTAGTCTTGAGAGAAAAACGACCAGTGCCTCGAGTGTGATTTGGGAGCGAATGCAAAATGATAGAAAGAAGAAGATGAAAAAGAAATTATTTCTGATTTTCTTTTAATGTATAAATAAATATAAATACGATAGATGAGTAATATTTACAAACTTACATTTGAGACACAGGAAGTTGCAAAAATGTACGAATACTCGATTATGTATAGCGTACACTTTAAAAACCTCTATTTCTACAACCGTGTTTACAATAGATCATAATTATTACTTAGATAATAATATATTGTACAATGTTACCTTTGGTAAAGTCCTTTAAAAACTAAATTGGTTGCCGTTCCTACTAAAGTACCGATACCACCTGTAAATAAACAATTGTAAATTGAGAATCAACCTTTTTGATCACAAAATTGCGAGTAGGCCTACCATAATTTTTAGCAAACAATTAATTTCCGCTGTCATTATAGGATCGCAATAAATCAAACTTTATCTACATAACTAGGTGGTGAAGCATCGCGCGCGCACGCTCCCATTTTTTTTATAATAAAACGTCTCCCCACACTAGGAATTTCTCCTGAATCGTGGGTGCGTTTCACAAACATGAAATATCACATACACAAACACCCAGACTCGGAAACATCTGTGGTTTGCACAAAGTTTTGCCCCGTGCAGGAATCGAACCCGCAACCCTTAGCACAGCAGGCCAATCGTTTAGCCACTGCGCTAATCAGGTCGTCAAAACTGCAGACAGCATTTTTCATTTAATCTAGTCGGGTACCTATTTAGCTGACTTTAGAAGATTATCACTCCAACTAATATAAAAATAACAATACTTTAAAAAGGTTAAAGTTATCTGAAACAAAATTTAGCACTACGGAATAAAAACTATTTACGGTATAAAAAAGAGTATCCACTCAATTAACTAACCAATGGTTGCAGAATAGCTAGCCGCGCAAAAATAACACGTTGTCATGTCAGACGAAACTATTTCACCGCTTTCAGTCGTCTCATAGATAGTAATCAAATTTTGCTAAAATACAAAAATAAACAATGTATAACTTGATTTTAACATCAGATTCGTATTAACCGAAGGTTTAGTCGACAAATCGGATTCTAATGAACATGGTTGCAGGTTAAACCGTCGCCCCACACTAAGAATTTCTCCTGTGTGGGTTAGTTTCACAAACATGAAAAGATCACGTACACAAACACCCTGACTCGGAACAATCATCTGCAGTTCGCACAAATGTGTGCCCCGTGCGGGAATCGAACCCGCAACCCTTAGCTTAGCAGTCCAATCGCTTAGCCACTGCACTAATTATGATGATGACTGTACTCATAGGCTTTGTTATTATTAATTATTTTCTTTTGGCCACCAATAACGAACAACAATAAAGTAAAGCACGTCTCTTCTATGTATTAGAAAAAGACCAGAAAGGAGAAAGCATGCCAGTGTCTTTATATTGTATAGCTTTTGCCCGCGGCTTCGCTCGCTTTAATTTGGATAGGTACGATTTTTTTGACATGCATTCGCTTAATAGTTTTATGCACTTACGCGCTGCCAGCAACACTCGAGAACACAATATGACAAAATTACTGACCATAATTATGTTAAAAAGTTAATAAATTAGCTCTATCTACACAGGCTGTTGCTAAAATCGTAAAGTGGGATGACATAATTATATTAGTGAAATACTATTTTTCATTTTCATCATCAGGGCAAAAAGAAAAGATAACCTTTTTTTTAATGAGTCTGATCGATGTCTTACTGGTTAAAAGCTAAAGCGGAAAGTGTCATTAAATAAAGATTTTTGAAACAAGAATAGAACTTACATTCTCAAAAACTTTGAGCAAAGCGAAGTTTATAGGAACCATCATGGTTGTTGCAGCGGTATTGGTGATCCACATCGAGACAAACATAGTTGTCATTGACATCGCGAACAGCAATCTATGGTGTGTTTAAAAATGTTATAATGTATTTGGAAAAAATATAATTTTTTATTGTCATTATAACTATTTAACAACTATTTACAACTTAATTCTAATACAAAATAAAAACAATATATACGAAAATAAAAAGTTAAGAAGCATCAAAGAATTCATCCCCATCGATGTCAATCGGTAACGTGCCCAAAAGACTGGCAGCATTGCCACGTTGAATGGCAATGCTGATTCTTTGGCCAAAAAATGAACCAGCCCTTTGGCCACGTGTGGTGTTGACTAAGCGCTTTGCTAACTCGTTAAACAAATTCAAATTCAAAATGTTTTATTTCACACCTATTACAGGCGCTTATGAAACGTTAGGATGCTAGTTGCACGGTTCCAAAGTGTCATTCCAATGGAGAAGAACCGGCAAGAAACTCCAGAGGTTACTCATTAAAAAAAGAAAAATGGAACAAATTTGGAAATTTACATAGTTTCATTATGCGACAACAAAGCAAACTAATCGCTTGGATCCCATGGTCCAAATGTTTCTACCCCAATTATTACCTAAATTATAGAAATAGCTGTTTTTGTTAAAACGAATCCCCATCTCACGTAATCGGCGCGACAACAGCAAGGTATGCCATCAATCTTCGGGAATAAACCTTATGCGCAAAAGTATCTTCTGTATGGCTCCTATCATATTTAATAAATTCCCAAAAAGCTGGAGAGAAATGCTATTGTTAAATTTTAAAAATAAGCTGTGAAGTTTTTTAGTTAATAAAGTGTACATAGTGTTTTAGATTTTTTTAATAGAAAGGACTTTTCTCTTCCAACTGCCCATTTATTTACGTAACCAAATAATGTAAGTTTGTTTATTTAATTTTGTTTGTATATTTAATGTATTTGATTCGATTCTTTCACGAATGTTTTTGCATGCCGAATGGTAAAATATGGCTGAACTTTACTTTTGTGCAACTACATCCTGTACCCACATTTGCAAAATAAATAGTCTTTCTTTCTTTCTTTCTCTTCCAAACGGCTCAAAAATACAATTACCTACTAGGTTATTGTACTTCCGACGCTTGGGGTCTCCGCGTTAGCAGCAGCAGCAGTGCCAGCGCAAATTGCCGAGACAGAAACATGAGAAGGTGCAAGGGTATCGACGCACGATGCGTCCCACACTAAAGGCCTTCTTAATTTCTTGGGTAACAACGACATACCATCTGGTCTCTTTCCATCGTACGTACCAAGCCAAATGGTTCTATTACAGCTGGTACACCGGTGGTGACAAGAGCACGACGTATGATTTTTATTGTTTTTATTTATTATTAACACAATATAACACCATTACAGTATGTACAACCAAAGCGATGCTATATTAATTCACAGTCTTACTACATTTTTTTTACACGTCCCTCCAGATTTGGACTACTTCTAAACTATTCTATGTTTCTACAACTGTACAATACCTGTAGTGCGAATAACCGATAAGCTTGATAGCACACAGAGCCAGTCTTTGGTGTAGACCTGACTGTTCCACAGCGTATGCAAGCACCATACTTCCGTAGAACATTAGCACAGTATCCTGCAGTCAAGGATTTGTGTAGTGTATATGTTAAAGTTATTCAAAATTAGTTGCTCGCCTTCTCTTTGCCTGAACTTCAAGCGCACGACCCCCAAGCGCGCCAATACTATTTCTGTAATTAAACCAACCTGGTGCGCTTGGGTATTAAATTAAAAAGAATTATTATTTTCTGTTCCACCTTGTGCAATAACAACGAAAGAAAAGTGTATGCAGAGAGAGAGGAGCATGTAAATACTTTACATTATCACATTACAGTTATTTTATATTGTTGCCTCATATTATGATTTCTCTTGAACCGTAGGCTTTTAAGACATTTTAATGTAAACACTTGCTTTACTAAAAAAAAAATATTAATAGTAATAACCTTAAGTACTTCCCATAGGAATTAACCCTTATGTAATACTTCTTCATCGTAAAAAACAAGATTTCCTTGAAATATAAGGCATTGATAAATTTCTAACAATAAGATCTTACATTTAAGTAACATTTGCACGTCGTACGCGTGTCCATAACTCCAGCCAGAGGGAAGATGAGAACTGGCATAAATGACGTGATTGGCAAAGGAATACATTCCGTAACCCAAAATAAAGCCATCAGTAGTAAAGTGTAGGCACACCATTGAAACTTCTGTGAAATGTAAAATACATTTTAAATACTGTACGCCTGGCACTGCTTTTCGGCCGTCCTGAAGGTATAGGCGGAGCTGCGCATGTCACAGTTTCACTCTTGGCAAAATAATATATTTTTATTTACATTTTGCACTTAAAAATGGTAATGAGCAACCGTCTGCGAAAAAAATGAAACAAATGTTTTTTATTGCTGCAACCCAGAACGATTTAAATATGGACAATAATGGAAATAGTTGATTTTATTTTCTGATTAAACCATGTTAACTTATTGCCTAAATTAATAAAATAATGCGTTTAATTGCCACGAAAAATCTGATACAGAATTTAGACCACATTTCGTGCCCGTAAGTGTACCTATTAAATTGATTGCAAGTGCATATTTTTGTAATAAGTATTGTATATAATATATTGTATAAAATTATAATATTCTTATTCGAACTTTGTTGCATAGATTCTTACCTCAGGTGGAAATGGTGCAAGTACGGGAAGAGATATTATAGGAAGAATTATACATACTAAACCACGCCAGTGAGTGGTTAAAAACAGTATTAGTTTCCTCTTCTTCGTAACCTTTGGATCATCAACCCTGCAAATGTTTAGTTACTAAGTAAATAAAGTTACTGTGCTCTAACACTATGATCATGTAGGTATACAAACTAGCAAAAATACATAATCCGGAAAAACAGATTAAAATAAATACTTAGATTGTTTGTTATAATTGTGTTACTTTTAAGTGCATTCAGTAACAATCTTGTTTTAATTAGATTTTTATTTTATTATGCTAACTCATTGGTCTAGTGGTCGCTAAGTGCGACTACGGTACTTGAGTTCCACAATTCACTAAAATATTTTTTTTTACAATTTTCTGTCTATCTCGCCTGTAGAAATCCCTTGAAAATTAATTAAATAGGTAGTAGTAATTATCTAGGTATTCATGTTATGGATGCCTATTACTGTTTATCGGGCCCGGATACGTTGCCTGATTGTTCTTCTTTAGCCGGCCCTAGTTATATATTCTTCTTTTCATATTTACCTTTCTGTCTGCTCTTCATTTTGTGGTTCAGCTGCGTCGGACATAATTTTCACTTATTTTATATTATTAATATATGAGTGAGTAAGTAAGACTGTTACTAATCATACCACATTTAGTTGGTCATGCTAATTAAAAAAATATATAGCTATTTTTAATAAATCTAGTAAGTTCAGACACTTGTGTTTCGTTATACACGACCACAAAAGTGTGATGGTTGTGACAGCTGTTTGTTACATATGGCCATATTACTGCCGATATGATGCTCTATCGACTGCCTCGTTGGTCTAGTGGTTGCTAAGCGCGACTGCTGAGCACGAGGTCCTGGGTTCGAATCCCGGGTCGGGCAAAGTGTTACTGGGTTTTTCCATTAGGTAATTCTCAGTGGCAGCACGGAGTCTGGATTTGTGTCCGGTTGATGGCAATAGGCTCGCCCCCTATTACATTGGGACCTAAAAACATAACTGGCGAAATGTGGGTGTACCGTGTGTTCACCTCTGCCTACCCCTTCGAGGAATACAGGCGTAATGTTATGTTTGATGCTCTATAAAATATGAATAATAATTAACTAAGTACTTAAATGATTTTAGATTTTATTCTAGGTACTGAAATATATGGTGACGAAGTAGTAGACAAAAAATTGGAACACTCAAATCTGAGAAAATACTGTAACTCGTACCTCGAAATACATTGGATTTGTCATTTTTTTTTTATGAAGAAAATTAGTATTGAATTAATGAACCTATTCACAATTAATATTCAATTGATTATAACGGCTTATTTGGATTGTATAAAGATGTATTTAGAAAACTCAGTCCTCTTATAGTGCAGACGGAGGGTACAAATTCTTAATATTCTTACCTTGTTTTACGAGTATAATACAGGTTCTATTTTTGAAACAAAATCCTTGACGTAAAACATAATATTAAGAGAGTAATAAAAAAAAAACTGCCTTTTCACCGACCCATTTCAGTGCTCCATATTTTCGAGTTTATTTACTTAACCCGAACTTATACACAAACGGATGCCACAACAGAAATTGTTAAAAGTTTAAAACAATAAAAAAGTTTCCTATTTTTGTAATTGTTTAAGGCGCTGTGAGAAGCAAATGTGTAGGTTTTTAAGGGGGTGAAGCAGGGGCACATAGCTCCGCCCACTGCGGGGGGACCGCTGACTTTTCCAAACACATTTTACCGTATCAGAATTTTAAATTATCAAGTAAATATTTTCTGTTTTACTTACTCTTACTGACACTAAATTCATTTAATTCATTTTTGGTATTTTGTAGGAGTTGGATAAGTCTAGCAAACTAAACAACTAAAACAAAGCGAAATTTACTACACAGAAAACCGCTAGGTGGCGCCCTCTAGTAAACATTAAATGTGTTGTGCTTCATTATAAAATTAGCTAAAAATATTTTTTTCGTATATCTAGTTATTGAAGTGTGTATAAAAGTGAAACTAAAGTCATAAACAAGCAGTGAAATTGTTATTCAGAATTTTTGTTGTCTAGTTAACAAACTTACCTGTGTTCTAACAACCTTTTTACAATGACTTGATTTGCGTAATTAAGAAAAATAAGTGAACCGTGTGATGTTATTATTATTTATAAACCGTACATAAACATTGTCACCCATAAAACATTTTAGAATACAGTGAGACTGCAAAATTCAAGAAAAACCCGCTTAGCAACCACTAGACCAACGAGGCAAGTAGAACATATAAAATAATGGATAGCACTAACTTACCAAATAGTCATGAAATCTGTCACTATCGTAAGCCAAATTGAATTTTTAGAACTACTACTGGACAATATAGAGGGTAAAGTTGAGAACTTTACTAAACTAGATTTCTGTCTTATCTAAATAGGTGAAGAAGATATTAAAAGAAAGAAAAATTACATAGAACTTGTTGCACTTATCCGTAAAAAAATATTACCTCTTAATCACACTAATTTTATAATAATTATGTTTACCAACGTTTAAATACATGAGTGATGTAAATGTTGTGTTCAACAGCAGAGTTGAGACCTTTAATAATCTACTCTTTATGGGTTCACAAACAATAATGCATTTACTTTAGATTAGAATCTAAAGTAAATGCATGTACCTTAATTTACCATACCAAACTTGTCAAAGTTATAGTACCACCACTAGCGTACAATATTAATTAATGTATAGCAAATGGTGTTTTCCAGTCTAAAAAGAAGTCATAATTAAGCCTTTATTCAAAAGAGATAAATTAGATTTAAAAAAGTATGTAACACTTGTTAATTTAACATTGTTCCTTTTTATATTATGTATTGTAGTCAGTGTGATACTTGGTATTAATGTGTGCATGCTGTGGTCTCCTATAATTGAAGGAGTACACCTACCAATAATTATTTGTATTTAATTAAGAATGATTGTGTATGTCCTTTGTTGGAGGCCCAATATATAAATAAATAAAATAAATAAACACTAAGTTGTTTTGAATAGAACTCTTGAATGTACAAATTCCATAGAATTTTGTAAAAAGGTGGTTCTGCCAAGTGAAACGATAAGTGTTCTGTGTGTAAAGATGAATAAAACAAACAAAATTATTGTAGTAATATAATTCCGAGATATCTTACTAGAACAAAACTGCTTAATTTAAAAGTCTGCTTAGTTTTTAAATGCCTTAAAGCACAATTATCATAATATTATAATTTTATTAATAAGTATTTTATATTTAAAGTAAGATAAATTAGAAAGGCGATGACCTATAATATAAATATGGAAATTCTACCCACAGTGCACAGAAATTGTATATGACAGGATTTGCACAATTCTTTGATTGGTAGAGGAATGCTTATATCCTTTCGTTTGTCACGTTTTAAAACAATTTTCTTCTAAAGGCGTGAGGCCATTGTTTTAAAACTTCTTTACTTATGAAGGATTATTCTTTACAATGGTATACGTCGCATCACCGTGGGTAATGACAATGATGAGATAGAAAAAATATAATTTTAAAATATTAAAAAAAAAACTAATTTGGTAGAAAGCTAATTTAGAGACAGAAAATTTGAATTTTGTACATCTATTGACCGGGTGAGATTTGAGCCATCATTATATTGCCTACTTAAATACATAGGTACTTGGGAAATGTCGTTTCCTTATATTCAATAATTAAAAACCTCAATAATTAACCAAAACTAACAATTGTGTTGAGAAAAGAAAATGCATCTAAGATAAAGTCATATCTTGTCAATTTAGTAGTTTTAAATTAATACAGTCATGGTCTTTAGCCAGAATGACTAAAAGCAAAACAGTAATATTATAATTAACTTATTCTCTATGAACGTTTTTTAATAAGCAACAAATCTTAAAATAACATATTGGTAAACTTTTATTCGAGCGGACACTCGCAGTCGCGACGACTGAATAACCTTAAACGATATCCTTAAACAAATAAAAAGATCGCTATAATGATAAAATAATTAAAGAACTATCATGGATATCTGGTATACTTATAATTCCAAATACATTGTTTGAAAAATTTCGAAATGAGGGAAAATGCGCATTTACAGACATTCAGAATTAACTATAAAAAGATACATTTATAAATTAACGATACTGATATCGCTCATATGCGACAAGAACGCGTTACCTTCATAAAGTTCATCCGTTAATAATTATGCGGAAAAGTCCGCCGTTTGGCGTTCTACTTGCTACTAAAACAGGATATTTCTAAAGCCCATAATATGTGAGATATGAAAAAATAAAGACAGCGCGTTCTGATATAAAAATCTCTTCCCTCAACCATGAAGTTGGCATGTATCGAACTCACCGCGGATTTAGAAGTGACATCATAAATGATGTCTTTAGAATAGCACGGCTAATTGCAATATACTGCGATAAAATAATAGCTAATGAACTTCCCTCTCAACTGTGTATTTTAAACTTTGTAATTACTATGTTATTTGACTTCAAAACTACACAGTGGGTTTTATTAAAATGCAGGTTTTCTGACTTAACACGTTTTAAGCGATATAACAATTGGATTGACAACAATTCTTAACTGACCTACAATATTAACCAATAAAGATTTTACTTAACACTCAGTCAACTATTTTCTCCAATTGAAATCGTATTAATAAACTTCAAATTAATATAGGAAATTAGAAATGTGATGGGACATGAGCGGGATACGAACCCGCGACCTTGGCCTAACCGTAGCGCAGTTACTATTACCGACTAAACTGCGTGACGTCTCTCCATCAACTTTTCAAATTTTCGTTATCAATTTGAATTTAAGCTTAAGGGCAACATGCTAAAATTAAATTACATCAACTAATAATACTGCCCTAGTATAAAAAGGAAAATGCGCAACATAAATCAATTGTTCGTAATGCCAAGTGTCTAAAAAGTAAAGGTGCAACCTATACCGTAGTTACCTTTCCGTGAAGCAACGTTTTATAGTGTTATTGGGCAATTGTCGCATAATGAAACTATGTAAATTTACAAATTTGTACCATTTTTCTTTTTTAAATGAGTAACCTCTGGAGTTTCTTGCCGGTTCTTCTCCATTGGAATGACATTTGGAACCGTGCAACTAGCATCCTAACATTTCATAAGCGCCTGTAATAGGTTTATGTGAAATAAAAACATTTTGAATTTGAATTCAATCGGATACCGAAAGTTTGGTAACAATCGAAAATATTAATGTGTTTTAATGTTATTGGCGCGATATGGATGCGACGAGAAACATTAAGCAAATGCAATAAGTGATCGAAAAACTTAAAGAATGTCACCTTATTTTATCGTGTTACATTAAGTGGTTCCACAAGTATCTGCGATGTGTGAAAGCTGGTTATTGGTTAACTTCCGTAGTTTCTTGCAGAAGTCAATTGCGATCTAGTATCCATTGACTTTGTTCAACAGTAGACGTCTTCCGGCTGACGATGGTGATGGTGATAATGATGATGATGATGATGATGATGATGATGATGATGATAATGATGTTCCATAGACTGCAATTTATCTATTGCAACTTACAAGACGCTGAAGTTGATTTGCTGCAAAATCTACTATTCGTCATAATTGGTATATAATGACTTCAGCATGTGATATGCTTAGCTGCGGAGAAGTATTTAGGTTTACACAAAAGTCAACTTGCTGTGAGTTCCTACTTAGTGCATGTGACTTACTACAGCTAACTTAATTTTACATAGTCGCTTAATTTTATTATAATTTGTTTACACTTGGCTTAAACATAAAACTTATTTAAGCGACTGACTCTTTGCAGCATAAGGTCTCTTTCGTCTTTTGCTTTACAATTAAATTTTAAACGTATTTTTATTAATTGAGAGAAATGTGTCAAACAATGTTTACTTCCATAATTTATCGGATCCAATCAGGAAGAAGGTACAGATCTGGCCAAATGACGGGACCCCAAAAGTAAACAAATAACCATGTTAAAATTATAGTACATATTGTGAGCGCAAATCCGGATCTCACCTGAAACAAATGAAAATAAAATTTTACATTATTATTTTATTAATGAATTATTTTATTTTTATTTTGTTAAATGATAATTTAAAACGCGCTTACGCCGAGCGACAAGACAGATGGACGACAAGACTGTGTGATTTAGTAGCTTGTCGACTAGGCTTGCACTGTTGTCATAACCAGCAGATAAAACGTCGAAAAATATGCACGCTAACACGCTCACTCCATCGCGCTAGGCGCCCACTGTTGCCATGTACGGCAGTTTCACATGTTTAATATTTTGCGCATATATTTTCACTAAATCTCATTTTTTATTAAACACAAGACAAAGACCTGAGCATGCCGCTCTGGTCTTTTTTATAATTTGAATGTAATAAATCGTACCATTTTTTGAGTAGGAATGGAGGCAGCACTCTGTACTATAAGATTAGAAGGTGTGCCTACTGGTATCATAAAACAAAACGAAGCCGAAAATCCAGACGCTACAGCGTACCATAAGGGATTCTGATTAATTTCTTTCGCCTGAAAAAAAAAATTATATTTAATTACGTAACGCTCCTAAAATTTTTAATAATCTTCATAAAAGTTTTAAAGAAGCATTAAAGAAAATACTTTTAATTTTTGCTTAATAAATCACACTTAGAATACATAATAGATTAATAATGAAATACTCTCTGTTCTGCTATGTTTACGAATAGGAAATGGAATGAAATAGTAAATCTCAGTAGCAGCTCCGAGTCTGCATTTGTGCCCAGTTGAAGGCAAAGGCTTGCCCTCTACATTGGGGTCTACAACATAACAGTCGAAATGTGGGTGTACTATATAATGTGCACCTCTACTATCCTTTCGAATACAGGCGTGATGTTTATGTTTTGTCGAATTTAATCGCACCATGTCTGCCTTAATAAACAATTTAGGTGTGCATACCATGCGCTTCAAATTAGCGTAAAATTTTGTATTTTGTTTGACCACTGCATTTTAAATTAACATGTATATCTATGTCCAGGCAATATAAATATAGTAAACCGATACTTATTCCATAAAAAATATTGTAGTACTCACCAATTGCATTGCTATAGGCGTAAACACATTGCATACAGCAATGTTAGAAGCGAAGTTAGTGACTAAAATAACAACTATAATGACAATCAGCAGAACGGTCATATTATCCAAGTTCTTTAAACCTTGCATTTGTTCCCCAAGTTTTGCGTTTAAGCCAGATGTCCTAGCTGCATTAGACAAAGCAAAGCCACCACCTTTAAACAAAAAATTACTGATTAAAATATTACCCGAATAATGTGGACGTTACTGTTTGATATTTTAAGCTATTATAGTTATTAATATTGAGGTCAACTATATAGAGCCTTTGTTCAGCAGTGGACGTCTTCCGGCTGATAATGATGATGATGATGATATAGAGCCTAGTTATATGTCGGTGTTTAATGATAAACTAACCGCCCGACCGGGGCAGGGACTCGTGCTTTCCGCGACAAGTAAACGTATATTTAATTATATATCTCCGACATATTTTACCCGAAGCATCGAAGCGGCAGCAACGATCCGAACCCTGTCAGCAAGACACCGTCAATTTTACAACACTAGCGACGCGGGTCGCGCTTATTATTGTGATTTAGTATCCGAGGCATCCACCTACCCCTCGAAAATTAATGATCTCGTAAATGATCAGGGTTCGCGTATTAACCAGCGATGATGGGTTATCGTTGTAGATCCTGGCTTAAAGAAGTCGCAATGATGGGCACGAGTGATGGGCTTGTCCCGTTTAAAAATCTCAGTACTCGGAAAGTAATGGATCAATATTATAAAAAAATATGTATCTTTTAGTAGTTTAGTTAGTATCTACTAAAATCTGGATACTGTACTGCTGATATTAAAAAAGTACAATACTTTCAGTGTGGCCCCTCAATGTAAACACACATTTACACATGAGTATGAAGTTTTATAAAAATGATCTATAAATATATCCAACTTGACGACTATTTAATAGTATCTATAGAAGTCAAGTACAAGATCCGGTCTAAGAATACCCTCATCTGTTATTGAAATATATTATAATACTAGCTTATACCCGGGACTTCTTCCAGCAGATTTCGATTAAAAAACCTCAACGTAGCAGCAGTAAGTAGATTTAATTGATTGAATCAGATTTTTTTAATAATTTTATGGATTTATATGTTCTTCTAGAAATACATCAGGCCCTCTAACATAAGAGTGACGAGATGTGTGTACTACACAGTATTGTGTATTAATGAAATTGGTACACGGCATTTGTAAACTGGTAAATGAACATAGCATTTAAAATTAAGATATATAATATAATATTTTGCTTATTTGAAATACATACCTAAGAGGAAACTGAAGGCAAATGGCATCTGGGAATTAAGTAATGTCCAGTCAAGACAACTATACGATCGCGTTTTGGGTAGCTGTTCATAAACTGAAAAATAAAGGTTGCTGAATTAGTAAGCAAACCTATGATCGGAATTTCCATGGCCTATTCATATTTAAAATTTACTTTTAAGCTCACGACTGGTCGCAACCGCATGACATATATGGCGCCGCTCCCGGACTTGAGACAAACACGCGAGGCCCGTGACTGACGGACGCCTGCGCGCGCCGTATATTTTAATATCAAGTATCTCGTAACTATTGTCATATATGATTGGTCGCATGCGGCTGCGATCGATCCTCCAATGTCTACTTTATTTGAAGGAAAAGACTTTAATTTTAACATTTTTTTAAAGTTAGCATGAACATAATTATCTATTCTACGAAGTAATTATAGCTTGGGGAAAGATGTTCGGAAGAAAATACATACATTTAGCTGAACAGTTTTTAAAAAAGATCAGCTCTTGCGGGAATACAAACATGATAAATGCAACAAGCATAGCCAGAGCGGAATCTCGAATACTGGAAAAAACAAAGTACCTATTCTAGTATATACTGTCGTAATAATTAAATATAAATAGATTATAGTCATCACAAATAATAGTGCACTACTTACAATTTCGGATCGGTTACACCATAATAATCATTAATCAAGTCTCCCCACCCTTTAAACATTTGTGGTGAACGGCAGAAAAATAAGACCATAGCACTGGCAAATAGAAAACAAACAATCTGGAATAAAAACATAGATTAACACTACAAAGTACAATAGAATATAATTTTATATTTGCCAAATAAAATTCTATTCTATTCTATTCTAAAGCTAATTTTTTACACAAAACAAACGCTCTTAATATTTTCATCAAATAAGAATGAATAATAATGGCAGCTGGTAACAGGGAGATTTAGAAAGAGAGTGGGGAGGCCTTTGCCCAGCAGAGGGACATTCCAGGCTAGCAAAAAGAATGAGGGGTCATTCCAGCAGTACTAACTGAGCATTATGACAAATTAATGGTTGTACCAATATCAAAATGACAAGTTGCAACTTGTTTGCTTACCCCTTCCCAAAGTGTAATTTTACCCCTTTTCGCTACATCCGAGTCAATAGATGCTTTTGCAGCAGTCTTTGCAGCTGGTGGGATCAACGCACCTATCGCACTTTTACTGCCAGGTCTAGAATAATAATATACAAAAATATAATGTAGTTGCTAGAATAATTTATTCTCATTATGCTATAAGAGAATATTTAAGTTCATGTTAAGAAATTACCAATTCGATATTTAGTAACAGAACTACAAACCTGAACATTCCGAAGAAAACAATCATTAGGTTGAAGTATGCACAGATTTCTAACAGAACCATCAGAGGAATCGAGAAGGCAGAAAACTTCGGAAATGATAAGTATTCTGGAGCGTCCGGGTACGCACTGAAAATCAAATGTATTTTACTCAATTCAAATTCAAAATCATTTAATTCAGTTTAAAAAAAAACGTCGTCTTGGACTAGAAATTCCTCCTGTGTCGTGGTCATAAACATGAAATGTAACATACATAATAATAATAATAATCGTTTATTTCAGGCAATATATAAAAAACAAACACCCAGACTAGGGACAAGCATATGCAGTTCGAACAAATGTTTGTCCCGTGTGGGGATCGAACTCGCAATCCAATAGCTTAGTCACTGCTCCAATCAGGTCGTTTTTTGGTATTTTTTTTTTACAAAAATAACAAAATAATTTATTCAAGTGACATTGGACTCATCGTAACAGGTGATGTATCAATCCTCAAATCAATTTGAATACAAAACTACATCTTATAAATAAATGTCATGCATAGAAATAGTATAAATAATCATAAAATGTAATTATAATTTCCTAATCAGATTTGGAACACGTCTACCGCAGCCGTGCCGGATATAAGGGCAGGCCAGGATGTCAGCTCTCATCCTCAGGACAGCATTGGGGCTGGCCCGCACCCGGCGTGCCAGGCGCATAGAAGCAGAGGAACAATCAGTAGGTACGCGCTCCCGCGAACACTCCCAATGCGCTATAGATAAGCCAGGCAGCCCCAACACTGCCCGGATCGCGTTATTGTACTAGACACATAAAGGATTGTAAGCCCATGCAGCATAGTCAACCCACAGGCTGCAAGTGTACAGGAAAGCGCACACATCACCATACATCATCATAACAATACATACCTTGTACTAATTTTATAAAAGTTTTCGGCAACCAGTTATAAAATTTGGTCTTAATATTTTTGAATTTACCCGGGTTAAATGAATTAAAAGCTTTTGGCAAAATAAAGCTTTGAAAGTAAACAATTCAGTGAATGTACTAGTGATGCAAAACTTACCTGGCAAACAGTCCTTTAAATACCAAATTAGTGCCCGTCCCGACAAGTGTACCAATTCCACCTGTAAAGCAATGTTTATTTATATGTCGAACCCTGAATTTGATAAATTAATTTTAAACATTCACTAAAGAAGTCCGATTATAATGTAATTATATAGTTACATACAAGTCAGGTACTTGATACATAAACTTTAAAAACATCTATCCATGTACCTGAGCTTGTATAGAAACCATGTGGTTCAAAATGCAGCTAATCCCTACACGTTATATTAATGTCCCAGCCACTTTTAAAAATCCTACTTTTTATCATAATAGAGGTGATTGCCCTTTGACAAAAACGCTCAATATGCAAATAGACAAAAAGTATCAGGTAATAATAATACGCACACTTAATACACGCATAATTAAATTTGATCACTAATTTGTCAGACTACATTTACAAAATTATGTGCTTTTTAGGTTTATCTTATCATCCATTTTTTGAGTTCTTTGTGTAAAACTAACAGTGAAGTAACTAAAGAATTCAATCAGATAATTATGTACGAGTGCTATTGGTAAATTTAATAACAACCTGGAGCCTGGATTTGTGCTCGATTGATAGCAATAGGCGACCGAAAAACATAACTGGCGAAATGTGGGTGTACTATATGCGCACCTCTGCCTACCCCTTCGGGGAATACAGGCGTGATGTTATGTTCTGTTATATTAATCGCTCTTACGTTGGGACCTAACTTAACTTGAAATTTTGATGTGCTATTTGTCCCTTTGCTTTCGGGGATGTTGTCTGTTTGCTTTATTTTTCACGAAATGTACATAATAATAAATTTATTTGCCAAAAATACTAGTGATATTCCAAAATTAACTATATTATACAAAAAGTAATTACTTTACCTATTGTTGCTGAATATGAAGCTGAACAAAAATATGCAGCTGTAATGTCACTCGCAAATTTCGAGCCATCGGGATGATACTCGTACATAACGATGACTTTTTGCTGTGAAGAAAATAAGCCACAGATTAATATCACTCACCGGCTTTTGCCGGTTATATTCACTACTAAATTTTTTAGTAATATTTATATTTTAGTCAGAGTGGCTGACGAAAGTAATTGATTTTTTTCCCTCCGACATATGTTTGCTGTATAAAAAGTACCTTAGATCCTTCTCTATACCCCTAAAATAATAAATAATTATGCAAATTTTCAGTAGCTTCGAAGTGACAAGGCAACAAAAAAAAATTTCGTTCTCAATGTAATTTCGGTTAGGTAAAATAACTTTGAGAAAGGACAACTGTGGTATCAACATTGGATTTATTATGTGACTGATTTTTATATTATTATTAACTTATAACTACCTCACTGTGAACATGCTTAGTTATTGATATTTTAATAGGGAAACTATATTGGTATGTCAACAATGAATCAAACAAGAACAAAATATTGGCATTCACGTCACAAAATGGTATAAATGACTTGCGTCTGCTATAAATGACAATTAATTATGATCCAGCATTTTAATGTAGGTAGCCTTATTATAATTAATATAAGCGGCATTGTTGGGAATTCGGGAAGTGGTTCACCTTAGCGAATGCTAAATGTGTCCATTTTAGCCCTATTAGTACCTAATGCAAGTCAAGTCTGGCTGCTATGGGTATAGGTCAGCCCGCATTTCTTTAATAGTAATGCCAGTCTTTGATAGTACTCTTTTGGTTAGTATAACCGTAATGCCTATTGTTAGTTTTTTTTTTAATATAAAACGTCGCCCCACACTAGGAATTTCTCCTGTGTCGTGGGTGCGTTTCACAAACACGTAATATCACATACACAAATACCCAGACTCGGGACAAATATCTGTGGTTCGCACAAAGTTTTGCCCCGTGCGGGAATCGAACCCGCAACCCTTAGCGCAGCAGTCCAATCGCTTAGCCACTGCGCCAATTAGGTCGTTGTTATTGTTATTGACAGATGCGTTGAAATCGAGCCTTTCCATTCTGTTACTGTGGCTTAAAAAAATACTTCTTACATCTTCAAATACTTTTAGCAGAGCGAAATTTATGGGAACCATCATGGTTGTAGCCGCTGTATTTTGCACCCACATAGAGACGAACATCGTTACGCAACATACGGCGAGACACAACCTAAAAAGATAATCATATTGTCACTGATGCGTTCTCAATTACTAGAATCTTAACTTTAAATTGTTTATCGTTATTAAATCTATTTATTTATCAAAAACACGTGAAGGCGTCGCAATCACTTGGAATATAAATATAATAATAAATGTTTATTTAAAGCTACTAAACAAAAGACACAAAAAGTTTTGACAGATTAATTTAGGTCAGATGTAGTGGTGTAGTCATCTGTAGCCGAACTAGGCAGAACCTGTATTTCAGCTATTCCATTTTTACAAACACATTTTTAGTTTGACTTTTAACTCCATTTTTTATTCTTGATTAACTCTTTTTAACATTTACTTGACCGTCAAATAGAGCTGAAACAACCGGCCAACAATTTAATAATAAATATTAATCAGACCATCGCGTCCTTACTTTATATGTGAATATCCAATCAGCCGTACGCAAAAGTAGGCCAGTCGTTTATGCAGTCCAGACTGTTCAACAGAATAGGCAAGAATCAAACTTCCTAAGAACATCATAATTGAATCCTGTAATGAAAACAACAATTTTAATTTCTTAATTCTAGCTAGGTCTTTGAGCGCACCTATACTACTTCACATGAATCCGCCTGGTGCGCTTCTATTTCAAATTAAAACCTCTTCCTATCGTATCGTTGACAAACTTGGTTTCAAAGTTTAAACCGCCTGTAGGACTCTGACATGGCTTTACACACCTTTTAAAAATCTCTCAGGTGTGCCGGTTTCCTTATGACGTTTCCCTTCACCGCTTTTAGCTACTGATAACTAATTTATAGAACGTACATTAATTTGGAAAGACTATGGTGCGTGCCGGGGATTGAATTTACGACATTTGATCTGTCATACCACTCTGCTATCACTGATTATCTTTATATATTCCGCAGCGCGCCCGGTTAAGGTTTTGTAAAGAGACCAGCAAAGGGCTACTCCTGCTGCGCGGAGACTGGATTTCTGGGGCTGGTCAAGGGCCGTAAGCTCATCCCTTATTACTATTATAGGCCGGATAAAATGACTGGCAAAATGAAGACACACACTCCTTCAATGATATCTAGATGAAGTCTTATAACAATATGATTTAAGTACATGTTTATTATTTTAATAATTACCATTTCTTGAAGCAATGTGCATCAGTGCACATTTACATTTTATTGGAAAGTTCGTTCTGTTATTTTACCTTTGATAACAGTAACCTAATATTTAAAAAAATAGGTAAATTAACTGGCACTTGGCGCCGTAATTCCTACTGCTGGAGTATGGAACAGGTACTATCTTAAGTTTTTACTATGTATATCAAACAATAAATCCTCACATTCATGTAATACTTGCAGACAGTTCGTGTATCGGTTACATCGGCTAATGGAAAAATGACAACTGGAAAGAATGATGTCACCGCCAAAGGAATAACCTCCGTTACCCAATATATGGCCATTAGAAGCAGGGTGTACGCTGCCCACTGGTATTTCTAAAACAAAAACAACAGTTAACAATAGAAACAGATATTTTTATCGCGTTGCGGTGGTAAACCCGATAAATGGAAATAGACTCGCCAGCTATGACGTATGATTAATGGTGAAATGTGAGTGAATGGACTTCTGATAAAAAATAACTCTTGTGCTTCAATAATATATTATAGATTAAATATTTAACGGGGGCTCCTATACAGATAACGTCATTTTTTGCCTATTTTTGCTCGATATCAATAAGTGGTAACAGGTAGGCACTTGAAAGATTCACAAAACATTTAGTTTTATTTAACAATTAAATATATTACAGAAAAGTTACTTATATTTAGTTTATAAACTGTGTTGTGGGAGCGCTAGGGTGGGGATTATTGCAAGATTTGATTACAGCCAGACTCCATGGTTACAGAGAGACACCAGGACAAGAGAAACTAACAGAAGGTTGTATATAAGAATATTGCCTGAAATATACGTAAAAATCAGCTTGGAGAATTTACAAGCAAGCAAGCTAGCAGGTAGGCATGCGTTTTTAGTACATACTAACGCTACTCAATCGTCCACATTTCCTTCGTCACAAAATACGTGACGTCTGGTGAGCCTGGGATCTTATTCTAATGGAAATGTTGGGAAAAATCAGTTCCTTTTCAGCCGATTCCAACATCCCTTATTATTAATTTTGTAATTTACGAAATATCTCAAAAGGAGATGAGTGTTTTTGTTAAAAAGAGGAAGACAGCAAAACAGCTGCTTCGCATAACATGACATACCTATATTGTCAACAACAAAGAATGCATGTTTTTTAATCAAATTAAGAAAGAATACCACAAATTGCTGATTTAACAATACAAGCTTCCCTTCATTTTCGCTCAGTTGCACAACAACTTCGAGAAGCAATTCGTAACTCCACTACAATAAAACTGTATTGTATTTGTGTGTGTAAACATCTAAATAATTATGTATATGTATGAGTATGTTGAATAGATCAAGTAGTTTAATACCTACCGCAGGAGGAAATGGTGCTAGCATGCCAATTAAAATTATTGGCGTGACTACTATTATAACGCCGCGCCAATGGGCAATCATGAAAAATTTGACTTTTTCAGTCACTGTCATCTCCTCCTCCTCAGCCTTCTTACTGTAATTTAAGAAATAAAAATGTTGAATTTGTTTACAAACAAACTTTAGGGTCACGGTTAGGGTTGTCACCTATCTTGAAGAAAAAAATGGAAAGTTTTCGTTGAAGTCGTAAAAATATACTACTGGAAATTTTGAGATTATGATTTTAGATGCAGCGGCAAAATTGTTTGTCCAATATTTTTATGCTTCATCCAAGCATAGTAAAAAAGAGGACCAACAATCTTACCGGTAATATTCAGAATCTTAATCAGCGAGATTTTCCGAGCTCGAAACAATTTACAGACTACGATCCTCATATTTTGTACACTCATGTACCTTTGGCGTCTGCACCATTACCATAGTTTAAATGTGCGTATAAAATTTCGTGATCATTGAAGTTCCGTCTGAAGCCAATCCTGGCTGTAGAATTCGATTGTTATAAAATAAAATTTCCTTTTGCTAAACCAACAAGTCGAATTCATCCGCTTAGGTTTAATAGGAAAACCAGCTTGCAAAATTACAGGGAAACCAACAATTAATATTATTTACCTACTAACAGAGAGATATTGCAAAATAAGTAAAAACATTTAAAACTTACCTGGACATGCTAATTCCAAAAAGGCTTCAGGCGTTAGGATTTAGTTATCTAACTAGCAAATTAGGCTTGAACAATAATACATTTCTGCTCACCTCTTCGGAGAATACAGGCGTGACATTAATATTACAGAAGTAGTACTTTTTCTGTAGTATCCCCAAAGGAGTAGGCAGGGGGTGTGTATTATAACCCTCATTTCGCCAGTTAAGTCCCAATAAAATTGGGGGAGAGCCTATTGCTATCAACCGAGCACAAACCCAGTCTCCGTGCTGCTACTAAGAATTTATCATCATCATCATAAGCCTATCCACTGTTGGAGATAGGCATCTCCTATGGTTCAGATAATTACCTAATGGAAAACCCAGTAACACTTTGCCCGACCCATGATTTTCAATATACCAAATCAGGACCTCATGCTCAGCAGACGCTTCTTGATATTTATTGCGTTAAATAAAAAACAGAACATATAAATTTACTCACCCCAACAGCATCTTGGCGGCTTTTTTTTCTACTTCCAAATATAATTAATATATTCCAGCTTAATTATTCAGTAAGATAACAGTATTAGAAAAAAAGAAGAAAATTACAATTCTTCTTGACTTTCCTGTTTGACTTCAATTGACAGTTAACGACTAAAAACATTCGGAATTCGATATTTAAATAACAAGTGATTGCTTATTTAAAAGCATAATATATTAAAAAGAATATGCAGATATAATAAACGACCTTTTTCGTCTTTTAATTTACATACTTAGGGCCGGTTGTTTCAGCTATATTTGACGGACACGTAAATGTTAAAAATGGAGTTAGAAATCGTCCAACCAAAAATGGGTTGCTTCATGAAATAAAAGTCTTATGTACGATAAAAAAATAACATTAATGGTAACAGATGCTTTGCCCACTGGTTTACATCAACTTATCGCTTCTTTACTTCAATAACGTAATAAGTCCAAAAATTACAATATTGAAGATCGTTATTGAAACAAAGAGGCGTTATTCTTAAACAGGTTCAGAACAAAGGAATTGGTTGCATCTATCATAATTTAATAAAGAATTCAAGTTTATAAATAAGCAAATAGTCAGTAAGCGGTATTTCTCAAATCTATCGTTCATATTTTTAAAATTCAAGGACCAATATTTAGAATTAATTTTCAGGGTCATTTCATGACAATTCAGATAAAATCGCAGGCTGAATTTAATCAATAATAAACAACATGAACCTTTGTATTTTCGTTTATTCGAGTGCTGTTTGGTTTTAAACAAAGTGATAGAGTAAAAGATTGGTCTACACTATCCGATGATTATAGTTCTTGCGTTTTAGGAAGGTGTGGGTGACATTAGACAAAACGCTCCTTTACTGCCTCGTTGGTCTAGTGGTTGCTAAGCGCGACTGCTGAGCACGAGGTCCTGGGTTCGAATCCCGGGCCGGGCAAAGTGTTACTGGGTTTTTCCATGAGGTAATTCTCAGTAGCAGCACGGAGTCTGGATTTGTGCCCGGTTGATGGCAATAGGCTCGCCCCCTATTACATTGGGACCTAAAAACATAACTGGCGAAATGTGGGTGTGCTGTATGTGCACCTCTGCCTACCCCTCACGGGGAATACAGACGTGATATTATGTTGTTTATGTTTTTATGCTCCTTTACACTAATGAATATTTCTGTTATCAACCAGAACGTGAAAAACTTCTTGGCTAACCTGAATATTACGTGCATAAAATACGTTATCATAGGAAAAGTTAGTAGATATGACTAATTTAACCCAAAATTTTGAACAATTATGGTGTTATTATTATCAAATAAATTAAAATTACATATTAAATGAACAATTATGGTGTTATTATTATCAAATAAATTAAAATTAAATCGATGTTAAATATTAAGCATACAACGTTACGTCATCGAATAGTTTAGGGAAGGGAAATTACTGCTGCGATAGATACTCGATATTATTTAAATAGTATATTTATTATTGTAGGTACATAATGAATTAATAATACATAGATTACTACTGGCAAATTTATTTTTTATTAATCCTTCATTTATTTTATTAATGTACTACCCATTATCAAATAATAAACTTGAATCTAACTTAGAATTCGATGGGTACGAGAAGCGACACGATAGCAGTTGGGAGAGTTGCCCTACGGTACTGCGAAGGACTCGGGTTTAAGTCCCGCGTGTCCATAATATATTTTTCAAATTACCTTTATCCTTTTTCTTAAGGACTGCCATTATCTCCAAGCGGCTCGAGGATCGCAGTATTAGTGGTCAAGTTACTGAAGACGCTGCTGCCCTTTATCCTTTTTGATTCAAGCTCAGGAGGAGTATTCTAAAATTACACCGAGTCGTGTAGATCCTCTACATGTATAATATGAGTCCTATTGGACCAATTACTAATTGTGATAAAACAAATCCTTCATATCTTTTCGATATATTTATTTATGTATATATTATATGGGTTTTAGTTTTTTAGCACGTTGTTTAACCCATTCAATGCGGCTCACGCCTATCGTAAAATATACTTGAAAATTGGAAAATCCCAGTTACATTTTGCCCGACCCGGGATTCGAACCCAGGACCTCGTGCTTAGCAGTCACGCTTAGCAACCACTAGACCAACGAGGCAGTCAAGTTCAGTGGATAGTGAAATTATCAATAAAACAAAAAAGTAATGAAACCAACGTATAATTAATTATTACGAGACGGATACAGATGTATATCAACTTAATACTAAAACGCCGTAGTTACGGTTACCTACATAATTATAAATAATCACGCTCGCAAATTGTATATAGGTATAATAGTTTCTTTATCGTGTAACTATTTATATTGATTAATATAAATAAATTAAAACTAAATTGAACTACTAAAAAAATATATAAATGATGATGATAATTTAATATATAATATAACGCAACGTGCGCTTTTCATAATTACATTTAAAATTCTAATATAATATAGCTGTAATAAACTGCAAAGCGTTGCAGAAAACACTAATAAATTCATGTAAGTTACCAAAACGTGCAAATATACTTTACTTCCTATGACACAAGTCTTGGTATCACCGATAGAGTGATACCAATACCAAAGGCCATGCACATTTATTTTTATTAATTTAACACAAATAAATTAATGTTGGGTGATGCCTATGTCCAACGGGGTAACAATGGTAATAAATTATTTTGTTTTACATAGGTACAAAAGTGTCACACGGACTATACGTATATATATAGAAAAATAAATCCAGGTGTAATAAATTCAGGAGTATACATCAATAAAAATAGGCATTCAACAACATATACCAAAGAGGCAAGCATGCTAAGTGTCATAGGAAGCTTAGTAGAATTATTATTATAAAAATAAAGACAAAATTCTGAATATTGGTGGATCAAATTACAAAAAGGTTCTAAATTTCAATACTGTCACGGTCGCTTATTAATTGTTTATGTACTTGTTCTAACATATTTAGACATTGCATGCAATATAGCTTGAATTTGTTTAGAATTCTGAACATAAATACATTAAATCTACGGGTAAGTTGTATCTGTTTTTTTTTTATTAACGTCCCCCATACTACTACAATTTCTCCTGTATAGTGGGTGTGTTTCACAACATGAAATATCAGATACACAAACACCCAGACTCGGGACAAACAACTGCAGATAACACACATTTTTGTCCCGTGCGGGAATCGAACCCGCAACCACATGCGCAGCAGTCCAATCGCTTAGCCACTGCGCCAGTCAGGTCGTCAATGGAACTATCCATTATTATTGGCGTCAATAATTTCCTTTAGTACTACTGGCAAAGCAGCTGTCATAGGGAATTACCTTAAATAATACTTCATGGACATTTTTAGGCTCTTTGTTGAGCCTGCACTTACACTGTAAACTTAATAAAATTGACTAAAATGCCAAAAGCAAAGACTTATACAACAGTCATAATACGTTACGTTAACAAGAGATTTATAATAATAGTTATGATGTAAATTCACAATTAAAACAGTCTTTTTTTTTCGTCTTCAGTAATGTTATAAGTATTAGGTCGAGGTCACCCATTCTGGTAGTATAAATAGATCTGGCCAGATGACGGGACCCCAAAAGTAAACAAATAACCATGTTAAAATTATAGTAGTTATAGTCGGTCCGAATCCAGCCAATATCTGAAAGTACAATACATTATAGATGTTTCATCTCTCTTTTTGCACGGTTTTGTGTACATGTGCTTATAACTATACAGTTTTGATTTGTGAGACAGTGACGTGGCTTGATTTATTATATCTTATTAAGCTATAGTTAAAGATATAATTCTATATATAATGCATTATATAATTCTATAAATGCATAACGTAAAAAGTAATCAGGTCCACGAAATATAAAATTACCGACGGTAAAATTGTCTCACATTTTTTAACAAATGTACATTAACTGTAAAATACACTAAACCGCGTTTATCTTAGATTACAACTACAAATCAGGTCCCCATTGGATTGGTCCCCAAATATTTAGTATACAACAAATGTAAATACCATTTTTTGTGTAGGAACAGCTGCTGCACTTTGTACTATAAGATTTCCTGGAGTACCAACGGGTATCATGAAACAGAATGAGGCGGCGAATCCTGATGCTATAGTATACCATAAAGGATTTTGATTGATTTGCTTTGCCTGAAAAAAGAAATTAAAATAATAAATAAATTGAAATAGGTGACGGTGTTTCTTTCACTAACGAGTGAAAGACACTTTGTACAATTATATGTATAATTGCCGGCACGAGTCGTAAGCAGTACTTATCAGTAAAAGTACGAAATATGCTGGAGAAAATGTATGCTTACCAATTGCATTGCTATGGGCGTAAAAACATTGCACACAGCCACGTTAGAAGCAAAGTTCGTGACTAAGACAACTACGGTAACAACTATCAAAAGGATAGCAATGTTGGGTAATTTTTCTAAAGCCTGCATTTGTTCTCCAAGCTTTTCGTTTAAGCCGGAGGTTTTCGCTGCACTAGATAGAGCGAATCCACCACCTGTAAAATAAACAACTAGTTTAGTACCCATCAAGGAGCTGAGATAATAAAAAAAATTGTGTATCATATTTTTATTTTTATTAGTCAATTGTAAAATATATTCCGATCTCGGCAGCACGCAGCACTGCTACCACCGTGGTGTTATGTAGCACTGCAGCTTGCTGCCGCAACAATTCCGAGCAAGGTGGCAGTGCCGCGCTAGTGCTGCCGCTGCAGTGTTGCCGCGGCATTGCTGCGAAGCTCGGAATGTAATCTCATATAAATCTATAGAGATGTATAGGGACCAGGATTGCTGCGACAGCACTGCTGCGTGCTGCTGCGATCGAAATCATATCTTAAGTCTAATCAACTTTACCGAGGTATAAAGATAATAGCGACCAAAAATTATTTGTTGAATGGTAATGGTATAGGTACAAACCTAAAAGAAAACTAAACGCATAAGGCATAGTGGAATTTAATAGTCCCCAGTCTAGAAGACTACGCCCCCGTGTTTTCGGAAGATCTTCCATGGCTGAAATAATATTTCATTAAATAATAAATATGATTAGGTATACTATGATCATTATTGAGACTAAATTCATTTTTAAATCTTTGTTCCAAACCATCCAACTTTAGGATGAGACGTTTTAAAAAGATACATACGTATTATACGCGACAGGTCGACATGGCTGTTTTCTAGTGATGTGGCATTACGCACGAGTACCAGATAGTTAATATCGATATTTTTTATTGACCACTCGGCAAAATAAAAGTAATATTAATTAAATAAGTTTTATTATAATATTTTTTTAAAATAATATTTCATTCATCCCAAATAAATGCATACTATCATCGCTATAAGCATAAAGTTATCTCCGTTAAACCGGTGTAAAACGCAGCCTATCCAATGTCTGATTGATAGGGTATTTATAATAATTGTATTTCCGTTCAATGTCACATAAAAAACTTTTCTGGCTAGTTCTCAATCGTGAGAATGAATTATGTTGTTACCAGACTGTGAAAGAAGGAGGGTTATTTTACGCGTGACGAGAAAGCGGCTGAAGTAATTTTAATACACAACAACAAAGAACAATGTGAGCGAGATCGATATCCATAAACGCAGTCGATGCGGATTAGTGAAGCTCTAAGAGCTCATACGTACTGTCCGGTTAACTGCAGGACGCGGTTGAAGAACTGCTTGCGCTTTGCGGTTATATCAAGCCATTTCAAAAATGGCCGCGGAAGAAATTTAAACGAAGCTCAACTGTAGGGCGGTAGACCATATTTTTGGTGAACTGTACCACCTGCACACACTATCACTTAATGACGGGTAAATGCAGACTGAATCACAATAGCAACCGTCCGGCTGGCCGTCACTCAGCCCGCATTTTTCGGAGCAACGCGGGCAGTGCATATGCGCTATAAGGATAAGATGGCGCGGGCGATTGCCATGTTGCCCTGTCGCATGCAGTAATCTTAAATAAAAATATAATTCAAGCTACTTTATCTTAATTTTCATACCCGTCACATAAAAGTTCAAAAATATGTTCATACTGCGGGGTAAAAGGAACATTAGAAATGCAACAAACATAGCCAGAGCTGAATCACGAATACTGAAAGAAAAAAACATTTCAGCCATTACTATATGTATACAAATTATATGTGGACTAGTCAGCCATCCACAGACAAATTTTAAAATTGATTATTTCAAACGAATTTTCCGTGAGTAGCTCTATTTGGATGAACCGTTGAACTTTTACTTTTACAAAATTTCAATTGTGGTAGCTGACAGAGGTGGCACATCACACTACGACTTTTAGAGCGTCGAACCGAGATAACATACCAAGCAATTTGTAGGACAGTGAAACTGTTAACATTTAAAAATATTAACTAAGCAACAGTAAACAAATCATATAGCGAATATATACAGTTTTAATTTACACATAGATATTTAGTAGAAATGTCTACTAAATTTTACTATATCCAGCTTGCGATTCCGTTGCGATCTTGGAAAGATATAGTTAAGTATGTTTCGGTAGAATGTCTGGATTAAGGAGCTACATAAGATATGGTTTAAAAAACCAGTCGGTTATATTAGTTCATTTTTTATGGCAAGAAACAAAACAACTACTACCAAATGGCCATCAAGTTGAATATATTAATTGATTGATCATTTTGTATAGATTGAGAAGCCACACTGAATCGTATTGTACCATTTTTGTGGGAGATTGTGTTAAATAAATAATGTATCTCTTTTATAATAATAAATAAAAAAAAAATCAGCAGTACAGTATCCGTGGATATACAGTTTGTTGGATGCCGACCAATGGGCATCCCCAGAGTCCAGCAACGTTACTGGAGGCTTGTAGCAGCCTGCCTCCCCGCCATCATAGGCGCCAGCAGGCATGTGTGGTTTTTAGTGGGTATACCACTGTGGATCGGCCATTTCGGTCCATGGGGGGAGTCCCACATAACCCCGTCGTCTCCCAACGACGGGGTATGCGTAACGCATTTTCCGCACGTATAAAAAAAAGGCTTGTAGCAGCCTGAAAAGGTTGCTCGCCTTTTGGGATGAGCTTGGATGGTGGGAGTAACAGAAGGAAACACATCACGCACAATGGCCCAATCAAGTGGCTAAGAGCGGAAAACGCCTTGTTATACCATACCAAGGGTTATGCGAGACAAAAATTAAAATTCATAAAATTGTTAACAAAATCAGATTCAAATAACTAAATCTGCTTACTGTGGCTACGTACACTAGTACAGGCCATGTTAATGGAAATTCCACGGGGACGAAGGTTCAGAATAGGCTAGTATTTATATAGTTTCAGACACACTGTCCTACAAATTACAGCATGGTACCTTATCTCGGTTCTACGCTTAAAAGTTGTAGTCTGATGACACTCCTGTTAGCTTCCACAAACGAGAATTTTTGTAACAGAAAAGTCGGACGTCTGAATGAAGCTCCTCACGGAAAATTAACTAAAAATAATCAATTTTAAAAATGGTCCGTGGTTCCCTGACTAGACGTCATTGGAGGTTACGTACAATTTGGAATCCGTTATTCCGAAAAAATCATTTATCATGTCGCCCCAGCCTGGAAACAATTGCGGAGAACGGCAGAAAAAACATACCATGGCTCCGCCAAACAAAAGGCAGACACACTGGAATCAAAAATATAATATCATCTATCATATATACACCTAGTATGTTGTAATTATTACACACAAATTAAACAAATAATTGTTTTAACAAGAATTCATGTCACAATAAAGATGTCTCAGATTAGGCAAAAGACAAAGGCAGCTTTGGTTTCATAAACGCAGTGATCCACGACTGAATTAACGAACAGGGGTTACGTACTTCATGATGATGTGAATAATGCGTGTAAAACGTGAACCTACAAAATACAGTTAACCTAAAAGATACTTACTGATTCCCAAAACGTGATGTTACCCATTTTCCTGACATCTCGGGCTATAGCTGCTTTTGCGGCGTCTTGAGCAACTTTGGGTATCCTTGACCGTTTTGCCGCTTTACTATCTGGTCTAAAACATTGTCCAAACCTCGATAAATAATTTGCACAATGGTCTCAGGAGAAGTACATAACATTATTGTGTCCCATCAAAAGATAAGTGTAAAAAGCAAAATTTAATTAAATATACGCGCTAAATATGTTTTTGACTATTCAGCTGTAATAAAAGAAATGAGATCAAAGTGTTAAAATTACTGCAAGGTTACTGTGAGCTAGTTTCGCAGGTCATTTTCCTTTGTGGAAGCGGGACGCAGCTACATGCAATGTACCGTTTGGCTCCCACAACGGAAAATGAGCTGCGATGCTATCTACTAATAAGGTACCAGATAAAAATACTTCCAAAACCATTAGCTATAGTTTATCTTAGAACATATTATTATTTGTTACTATTAGCTAATGTTACAGACACAATAACGTTACATACGTCAACAAAATAATGATTAGCATGGAACGTTGTTTCATGGCATAGAAAACGGGTTGTCAACGTTACCAGGGGTGCTGGTAGAAATTAAACTGCCCCATTACCATAAACTCTTAAAGTAGGACAGTTTACGATGTGGAAGCGAGATGCCGCATTATATACATTATAGTGCACATAGCGGCGTCTCGCTTCCACGTAAACTGCTTAAAGAGTTTATGGTAAGGGGGCTGTTGCCTACTAAAATTGATGGAAGATTCTTCTAGTATGGTAACGTTGTTAACGTAAAACAATGTGAGCTTGACAGCACATAAATAAATATCGATATCGACTTTATCAGTATGTTATTCAGACTATTAATTTTTCAGATTACCTAAAGTTGTAATTATGCAGGATGTGTGGATTCGAGCTGGTGTAAATCATGTTTCGTAGACGCCTAAACGTACTAGTACAATTTGTTGACAGCAATTTCCGTATTCCGGATCCTGTCGCGCAAAGAAACCCCGAGCATAGCTCTCTCCATAGCTCGTTGAGTGACTCTAAGCCTCTCCAAAAGGCCAACCGTTAGCGACCACATCTCAGAGCCATACGTAATAACTGGCAACACACACTGGTCAAAGACCTGCGTCTTCAGACACTCCGGAATTTTGGACGAGAAGATGTCGCGTAGTTTCCCGAACGCTGCCCATCCGAGTTAGATTCTTCGGGCGACCTCTTTGTCGAAATTGTCCAGCCTAACAATTTGTCCTAAGTAGACGTAGTGGTCGAAAACCTCGAGAGTATAGTTCGTATGAGCCAGATATAAAAAAGTTATAATTTTTTAACTTTTATCATAATTATTGGTCGATCTCATCGACAGTAAAATATCGATAATCAAGCACTATCATTGCTTACTTGAAAATGACGTCATCTTGTACACTGATAGGTTGTACCTTTGTGTATATGTGTGCGTATAGTATATGCCTGCGTTTACCGATTTTGTCGTGTGCGTACGTAGCGAAGTTATCAAAAGTGCATAAGTGTGTTACTACTATTTGTCCCCCCCGAAAAATAACGAGACATTTTCGAATAAACATTTATGCTCGTGTCACCTTCGGTTGCTTAAATGCTCTAATTGTTAACTACAGGCAAAGACTAAGACTTTTTTAACTAAAGGCGAAGACTTTTGTTTTAGCTGAAACATCCGCCCATCGAAATGTGCAAACTTGTTGTAGAGATGGTATAAGCAGTTACTTATAACATCATATTTGTAATACAATAGGTTTGATCTAAAAGTATCTATGCATCAAAGCCTGTTGTAAGCAATCCTAACTTGTGAGTTACTTTTTATTTACATGTGTGTATAATATAGTGCTTACCTGAGAAATCCGAAATAATAAACGATCATATAAAAGTATAAACATATTTCCAAGACAATCATTAGAGGTATAGAAAAGGCTGAAAATTTTGGAAAGGACAAATATTCAGGAGCATCCGGGTATACCCTGAAATTAAATAAAATCAAGTTACTTGCGTGATTATTAGTTGATGATTAGCAACTCAATCATCTATCAGATTTTCGATTCTAGCTCCTATATCCACGGATTGTTTAACACCGACTGCCACGCTGCAGATACAACAGACTTATTGTTTGCGGGTTAAATCTGACCCGCGTGGCGTTTGAAGGCTTAAGTTTATAACAATTTCTTAAATTTCATGAGTAATACCCGTACTATGCAATAATTAGTGCCAAACTTCGAAAGTTAAGCATGCGACTTCGCCTCGGCACCTGCCATGAATAGGGGATCCCTTAGAGTCCGCGATTAGTAGGACATTCCCGTATATACATTGATGAGTCAAACCAGCTAGTATAGTAAAATAAATAACGATTCGGACTAGTGGATCTGTCATTACCTATATAAAAAAGATAACAATTATTTATACAAAATGGACTAAGTTTGAACATCAAATAAAATCAAGACAGCCCCAAAAACGCCCGCCCATCCCAGCTTCCTAGTGCTAGGGTTGGGTAGAAGAAACGGCGCAACAAACAACCTAGCAGCATAATCTGTCGGCCAAAGTTTGGATATAGGTACATGTAAAACACGTTCAAACATTAAGTATTACTTTTTACGCGAGCGTTTTTTCATATTTTTGGTGTATTTTACATAAACATAATTAAATTATAATAATCTTTTGATCCAGATGTACTAGATTAAATGATTTTACTTGAATAAATATGGTCGCAATGTCATGTAATTTCTTAAAATTTTTGTAATAGAACAAAATAAAGTAATACCCATAATATCATAAAACTTACGTGACAAACAGGCCTTTAAATACTAAATTAGTACCCGTCCCTACAATCGTACCAATTCCACCTGAAATAGATATTTTAAAATTAAATTTCATTAACACTGTCCTTGTTAAGGCGACCTAGGAAGAAAATATTTTATACACACGTCCATACCGTATTCGGCCACAGCGACTTGGGATTTTTACTCATGAGAGCTTCGATGATGTGCTCTCAATAAAAATACTTCATATATATTTTATAATAATCATTATTTGGCAAGTGGTATCTGGCCTAGAATTGATCATCCTCTTTCCTGCCGTGGGAGTCGTAAGAGGCGACTAAGAATAAATCCAGAAGATGGGCAGCAGCGCCTTCTGTAACTTCACCACCAACACTGCGATCCCCAAGCCGCTTGCCAAGCGTGGGGCATTATGGCACCCCCTCACTTTAAGGGGGAGGCCTTTGTTTAATAATGGACGTGATCCGGCTGATGATGGATAATCATTACTTATTAGTAGAGATGTAGCTGTTTTATTGGTCTATCAAAGTAAATAAATAAACAGTCACGGTCTCCTGCGTAGTTGGCAGTCTCATCTCAGAAGATATTGAGAGCACATTTTTTTCTATTAAGTTTAACAGTATAACTATTTATATCACTATAAATAATATAGACAGAACAATACCTATAGTAGCTGAAAATGTAGCTGCACAGAAATAACAAGCGGTCGTGTCACTTGCAACCTTCTCACCATCGCTAGTCCTTTCATAGACAGTTATAACCTTTTGCTAAATGAAAAAAAGGTAAAATATATTATGTTTTATGTAACAGCCCCCTTACCGTGAAGTCTCTCGCTTCCACAGCAGAAACTGCTGGAAGAGTCCATGGTTAGGGGGCGGTTTAATTATAAAATTATGTAAAGCGTTGCTCTACGTGGTTCTGCAGTTTTTGAGTCTTGAACCCGCATTTCTTATAACTTAAAAAAAACACTCTCTAATACGAGTATGTCTACTATGCACTATCCCCGGTGTTTGGTACCTATTTAAAGTTTTTCTTAATGAAAAAAAAACTTTTTGTATGACAAGTGGGTTTGTGGGTATGACAAGCATTTCCGAAATAGAACTCCTGAGAAATTGCAGTAATGAAAATAATCTAATGGTATATTTTTAGTACAAGGAAAAGGGCCACCATTTGTGTCCAAAATCAGGCGGGCATTCCCAAAAAACAAGTGAGTAATACCGGAACAACTGGTAATTCATAATCTTACGAGTGTAATGATTTCTATCACTTACGCGAATAATAGTCATTGAAATAAAACTAGTTTTACGGATTTTATCGCGGTTTTTTAATTGATTTTTGTCAAATCATTTGTGGTTAAATTAGACACACACACACCTCAGTCTGCCCGTGACCATGAATGCTGTAAAGTATTCGAAATGTCGGGACCAAAAATCAATTAAAAAAACCGCGACAAAATCCGTAAACCTTGTTTTATTTCAAAAATCTTACGAGTGTTCAGCGTATGACAAATAACCGTATAATACTTACATCTTCAAATACTTTGAGTAAAGCAAAATTTATGGGAACCATCATGGTGGTAGCGGCCGTGTTTGTAATCCACATAGAGGCAAAGGTGGTGACGCAGCACATTGCAAGCAATAGCCTGTAAAGTAAGTGAGTGTAAGTGACTGCATCGTTGGTCTTGAGGTCGTTAAGCGCGACTGCTGAACACGAGGTCCTGGGTTCGAATCCCGCGTTGAGCAACGTGTTAAAGGATTTTTCTATTCAGTAATTCTCTGTAGCACGGAGTCTGGATTTGTGACCGATTCATTAGCCCCATTAATAATGTAAGGACCAATACTATTGTATAATATTGATGATACTTTTGCACTAAAACGTAAGTACGCGGAATTTTTCTCTTATAAGGTCTACATTTTACTGTGAAAACCCGCATATTTAAAATCCTAGGATTAACTTAAAAATCTGCAAACATCCGGGTTTTTACAATTCGGAACATTCTAGGTTTTACCAAAGACGATTAGTAAATATTAATTCTAGTTAGATACATCAATGAACATCATTATTTGTTTGAACTTGTTGGCCGCTACCGCTGCATAGAATCCTACATTTTACCGGTAGATCTTAGGAATTACCGTAATTTAAAAAAAGAGAAAGAAATAAAGAAAATTATTTGTTTTTCCCTCGAAGTACAATATAAAAAAAAACAAAGTTATTAAGTACGAGGCAAGAAAAGGTCCCCAACTCAGCGAAATGCTGCTGCTAGAAAGCAGCAGCGCTGATATTCAGTTATGGCCTGACATAAAACTTAAAACACACTAATATATAAAACATAAAAACAACGCATATTTTAAAATCTTAGTCTAATCGTCCTTTGTCGTTAATTCGTGCTATTACAGTAACATATACGCCTAAATTTCGTCGAACGTCTCGTGCAATAGTCAACGAGTCCTTGACAGTAAGTCCGTCGCCTGTTACGATAAGTTTTTGTGACCTTTCGCTTTCTTGAAGATGGACAAGATTGCATTCTTAGTGCTCTTTCAGAATTAGCGGCAGTCGCCCGACTGTCATAATGGTTCCTTCAAATTAATTAACGGCTAACCATCAGTTAAATAACCCGTAATCCGTCCTCCCGCAGACCACACATTTATACATAAGACACTAACAAAGAAAGCTACTATTGTTGTGAATCTAGTGCATTTTTTTTAAACCCGCTTTCTTGTATCAGATGATACCAGCTTTTCGTGTTTGCAAGTGCAACTTTACAATTAATATTATAAAATAAACTTACCTAAAATGTGAATAACCAATCATTCGTATACAAAAGTAAGCCATTCGTTTATGAAGCCCAGACTGTTCAACAGAATACGCTAGCATCAAACTTCCAATAAACATCATGACTGAATCCTGTAAATAGACAAGAATTTCCGTGTACGATACGCAATAATGCCTAACACACAATAAGCGGTCAAGTCAAATATCTGCTCATTACGGGTTGGTGATTTTGTTTTTCTAACACGTAAACAGCTGAGTCAGTACACATTACTGGGCTGGGAACCAGCTTGTGCTCATGAACTTTCTAATTTGGTTATAGTTAAAAACTATTGCTTTCTTCCTCCAATGAAACTGTAGCGACATCTACACGTCGAAGGACGAATGACGTAGCTAACCGTGCATCGCGCTAGCGAAGTAATCACATTCGCTAGTAATATAGACAGCCGCTCCGAGTTGAGAGGTCGCGGCCCAACAAGCATACCACCGCCTGGTTGGAAGATCTTCCCTTTTCGTTGGAGGAACTCTCAAATCCCTTCCTCCATAAAACTACATAATTAAAAATATATAAACAGTTTCAAAATTCTTACGTTCATATAGTACTTGCAACAAGAACGTGTATCTGATACATCAGTTAATGGAAATATAACTATCGGGAAAAATGATGTCACCGCCAAAGGTATACATTCCGTGACCCAATAGACGGCCATTAAGAGCAACGTGAACGCGGTCCACTGGTATTTCTAAAAAAAGAATGATCACTAAAAGATGGTAAAGGTTTGCACACCTGTAAATTTGTATACACTGAGATATTCTCCTAATGTTATAATATTATAGAAAGTAATTTTGCGTGAGTGTTATTTATACTATTTGCTACTCTCGCTATACTGACGTGTTTATTGAGGCATGCCAGACTGGATTCGGCCTCAAACGAAGGCTTATCTCATGAGCTGGTTACACGAAAGGCTTGCGAATCTCGCTATTCGAACTAGCCAGTTATTCCCTTATAAACACGTCAATAGAACTGGTGAATAGTAAATAGTATTTCTGTAGGACTCGATTTAACACGCGCATTTAAAGATACTTTTGATATCAAACGGATGGAAACTTTTTCAGGAATTTCTACGGCATACCACGTTCTTAAAACGCTGTAGTACATTTTACCTACATGATTTTGTAAAATACGTGTAGGTATATTTTAAGCATGATTAGAAAATATAAATATTACCGTCGGAGGAAATGGCGTTAGCATAGCAATTAATACAACTGGCGTAACTACGATAATTGCACCGCGCCAATGTGCAATAAGAAATAGTTTGGCTCTTTCTGACGTCGTCAAATCAGGCTCCTCTACTGTACTTGTGCTGAAAATAAAAACAAATTACAATATTTATACAATTTTTAGTGATTAATTGGATTTGGAATCATCCCCCACCTAAACTTTTGTAAGACTATTACTTGAAATCCTTACAAAAGCTCTTTCAAACGACACCTCACACGATAAATTATATCTTGGAAAGTAGTCCTTGTTAGTGGTTAATCTTTGTTAGTGACATGTCGACGGTTGCAAAGTAAAAAAAATAACTTAGCAATTTAATTTAATTTAATAGCTTAGCAATTTTGAGATTTTTCGATTATTGCAGTATCTAATTAAAATATCATGTTCAGACGTTCGTTAACGCCCTGAAAAATAGGAAAGCCCCCGGTTCCGACGGCATCACCAATAGGGTGGTCCGTCTATGGGCCCTCCACGCTCCTTGTGCTCATGACCGCCATCTTTAACGCGGCCCTAAACAATAACGTCTTTCCGCAAATGTGGAAAGAAGCTATCGTGATAGGAATCCCCAAACCCGCATCCGACCCCACTAGTTACCGTCCCATAAGTCTCCTCAATGTTATTGCGAAGATTAACGAGAGCTCTTCCCGCGCCGCCGGCTCGAGCCGTGCGAGAAAACTCGACCACGTCCCTACAAACCCCAAATAATCACATCCAGCAGCTGCCCCCCAGTAGTGGCAGCTTTTCCTCCCCCAGCGACGCCCTGAGTCGAGGTCCCAACCCCTCGCGGGGTTGGGTGCCCTTAGGCGTTGTCGCTTAGTTTGTAGTTTTTAGTTTATAAGCCTGGCTGGAGGCCTTTTATTGGGTCTCGCCAAACGACCGGTTAAGCAGGAAAGAGGTCCTTCAGAGCTAACTCCGAGAGACAAGTTCGAAAAAAAGAAGACTTTCTTTTATATATACATGTAGATGACGGGATTAGATTCAGACGGCTATTCTGAAAGTTGTCTAACACTTGCTTTTTCTTTTGCTCTTAATAATTATGCATGTGTGTGGGCGGAACACTCCTCGTTAATTTTGTTAGCATAATGTATCTTATGCATACTTTTTCATATAGGTATTGCTGTGATCCCAACAGAATAATTGCTCTTTGACAACTCAAATACCTAAAATTACCGATGCACTTGTTAACATAATTATTGTCAATGAAATGGAAACTAAGCAATGTTATCCTGGTATATTGTTTAATGCTGGAACGCAAAGTAGAAAATTAGTACATGATTTGTTTTGGTGCTCATTGTATAAAATAAATATTTTTTACGGAGACACAACATAATACATTAGAAGGCCTTTGAATAAAGGTGAGGAGAAAGAGAAAAATAATAGGTGTTACTTACAACATTGTATCGTAGAACCTTTTTTATTGATATCCAATTCAAAATATTTATAATTTATACAACAGTATTAATAAATCAAGATGGTTCTCTTCTGCACTGTTCTGTTTGACTTCTATTGGCATTTTGTATTTGACATAAGTAGTATTCGGAATTTAAAATAAATTTAGTCTGGCCATTATGAGATTTAGAAACTTCTTTGTACAAATTATTATCAAAGCTACCGCTATGGTTTTGTTGTTTGAATCTATAAAATACCTAACAATTTTAGACAGTAACTCTAATTGAACATTGCTTAGAAACATTGATATAAACCGTGAGATAAAAATTATAATTGTGTGAAGTATAAAAATAAATTTATATTTTTAAACCTTTGCTGTCCTGGTTGTCTACAGATAATTAATTTAGCATCGGGCGTGTTTTATGCCGACTGTACATTTTATAGAAAAGGTAACCCCAAGTTATTGTAACAGTTATAACAGTATCCCAGCATTTTAATACATTACAATACTACAAAAAATTATATGATTAATTAGAAATGGAATGAACAAATTTAATGAAAATTTTAATTACATTTTTAAGATTTTTAAAAATTCATAATTACGTAATTAGAAAGCACTTTTTCGTATTTAACTGTCACTCGAAGATGTGTATCGGGTGAATAATTAATGCTTGCAATTTACCTATACTGCAACTGGTTAGCTCGATGTATATTTGAGAGCCAATCATTTCCGCTCTTTATAATAATGTCTGTAACTGAGACACAATTAATCTTTAAACTGAACTAGGGATTGGTCGAGTGATTTATTGTATAATTAAATATTATGAGAAAATGAAAGTGTAGTAAATACATAAATGCAAATAACAATAGGATAAGACCCAGGAAATTTCATAAAACATCGTTAACATTTATCTTTGAGAGATCGTGTGACGCAAGCCGATGAAAACTTAATTCAGCCTTTTACTTTTTTCTTCAAAAGTTTTACAAAGACGATAAGTGTAGCGATGCCGGCGGCGAGCCATTATTGGTGGATAAAAGTTCGGCAGCCCGGCAACAGGCGAGTTGGCGCAGCCCGGCTCAGTCCACGAGTCGCCGGCCGCGTGCGAACACTTTGCCCGAACTCAGTTCCCGCCCGTACTTTGGGCGGCCCGTAACTCTGGTGTTCTACGATCGCGATATCAAAACACGAATAAACCTTACGAAAACATATTGTGGGTTCGTTGGTGACAATAGCAACGTGAAATGTAATTTATTGCCGCGTTTTATTGTTAAACGTTGAACATAATCACCGTGAAAGATGACCGGAGTCATTAAATATTCATGATATCTCGTCAGTGCTACGGATCTGGCAACGTTACTCGTCTGTATCAACAGGTCAGTTTTTATTCTATCACACGTTTAGTGTTACTGTCTAAAATTGTTAGGTATTCTATAGATTCAATGCTTATTTTGTTGAAAGTTGTTACGTAAACTATGTATGTTCCGATAACTAATTGAACATTTATACACACTATATACAGTCCGAACGTGTTTATTGTTGAAGATGGAAAACAAATGATAATCGTTGCAAAGTTGAACATGTTGACATCTCGTCTCAGATTCAAATCCGGGACTAAATGCAAGTGAAACAATTTTGAAAATCTTTTCCCTTAACTTTTATTTCAGAGAATAACATTGTCCTTATTTGTAAATTAAACGAAGGTAATAAAAACGTTAATAAAGTTTTACTGTTTCCTTCCTATTTGTCGAGAGTGGCAGCAAAATTAGTATTAATGAATTAAGCAGTGTTTCATAGGTAATATTTCTTAAAATCCGTATTATGCCAGAACTAAATCATATTTTGAATATCTATAATAATAACAGCCTAAAACTGTCCCACTGCAGGGCAAAGGCCTCTTCTCGTATAGAGAAGGATTGAGCATTGATCACCACGCTAGCTCACTGCGGGTTGGAGATTTCAGATAATTAAATCAAGGTTTCCTCACCATGTATCCCGTCACCGTTAGTCTGTTAAGTATCTATATCATTTACTTTAAAGGCCTGATCAGTTGGTCAGTCTACTTATGTAGGTATTTATGTTTTTTTCCAACACTTAAAATTGCTGCTATTATTTATACAAAAACGCTCTACATGTTCTTCAAAAGTCCCTTTAAAAAAAACAGGGAATAAGCTTCTTATTTTAGTATAAGTTGTTAATTTGTCGCAATACCTTCAGGAATTTATTAAACCTTTTGATTAAGTAAGAAATAGTATTCCTTCATCTGACAAAAACCAGGCGTTTTCATTGTTTTACTATTGTAACTACAAAACGTGACAAGTGAAAGGGTATCTCGTTGTCTGTTTCCAAAGGTGTTTAACAGGTTAATTAAAAAAGTAAACATCACCAAAATTATACCTACGGTTAAAGCGCCTTCGCAATTATACCATACGTAAAGGTGGTTCTCTAACTTTTATTACAATATCTAACAAATATCAATACCTAACAAATTTTCTTCTTATCGTATGGTTGATGAATAACTTAGTGTCAGAGTTTAAACAGCCTGTAGGCCTCTGACATGGCTTTACACACCATCGAAAAATCTTTCAGATGTGCTGGTTTCCTTACGATGTTTTCCTTTGCCGTTTTAGCAACTGATAACTTATTTGTAATACGTACATGAATTAGAAAAGACATTGGTGCGTGCCGGGGTTCGAAAATGCGACTTTTGACTTGGCAGTCCAACGGTTATACCACTCGGCTATCACTGCTATGAATGAATAATTAACCTAACCTAATAGCTTACCTAACAAATGAATAATTTAATTAGAGATGCAATTTTCTTGAAGATATCCTGGGTATAAAAAGTATGGAAGCATAATATCCACGCTGTCAGTTAGGTATTTAGTTAGAAGGGCAACGTTGGAACGTGGGTCCTGCTGGTTGGTGTTCCTATTAAATGCGAGCATCGTAGGTCCGAGTAACTATGCAGCGCACAGAGATATTTACATTAAAAGATACACTTAGAAGAATACTGCTTTTATCATAAAAGAAAATACAAATAAAACAAAAATACAATGTAATTAGGTTCTAATTTTTAGTTAAAATGGCAAGTGTAAGCTTTTTATTCGTAAAGAAACCATTGATATAAAACATAACATCAACATACCATAACATCACGCTAATAACGTAGTCAGAGGCGGCAGGCAGACCGCTAAGATCGATTGTTGAGCGTGAGATCTTGGGTTTAAATTTTTGGTTGGGCAGAGTGTTATTCCATTTTTCATTGGGTAATTCTCAATAACAGCACGCAATCTGGATTTGTTTGATTACCTTAACTGGCCATATGTGATTGCGCCTCTCCACCTCTCGCTTTGTCGAAGATATTGCACGATATTACGTTATATGTTATATTACTTAATTAATTACGATCTATTATTATGAATGTATGTGAATGTGAAGTAACTCAAGTGACTCGTCGCGCGTCAGTCCGTGGGTGACAGAAAAACCGTTAGATACCATATTATTAGCGAGACCTCTTCGTGCTTCGGATCGTACATCCAAGCTGTCTATAGTAGATCTTAGACTGCAGTTACGGGTAGTCAAAAGTCTAACCTGATTCCTTACCACCCAGGAACTTGGTTCTAGAGGTCAAATAGGCAGCAGTACCATGTAGAATACTGGTATACACCTGCATTAGTTTAGACGGGATCCTCTAACAAAGTTACGGAACGACTAGGCAGATGACAATCGGTGATGTTGACGAAGCTAGAAAAACTGACGTCGAGCAAATTGTACAGATAATGTGTGGCCACCGCGATTGCCAAGTATTTAATACGATGAGTAATACAATTGCACATATCATTATTATTAAATACATCATTAGCAATTTAGGCTAACTGACGTGTTTCCAACCGAAGATGCTATTTTGGATCTTGTTTAAGCCAGCGACTTCTTTCGCCAGTATTGCATATAAAAACAGTCAGCAGATTTACACAATCAACCTATATGTAATTTAGTTTAGATACGTAAATCTGGTAAATGGGGTTTTCCATGGAACCCTAAAAATCTTTAAACTTACAAATAGCCTTAGTTAGTGTTCATAAAATCAGATAGCGGCCAGTAAAGTCCTGTCAATATAGGTCCCAACAATTTTTTTTAATTTTGTTTTTTTAATACGTGTATCTTGTAGATACTTTCATTTGCATTGTATCAAATAACTTTGGTCTTAATATTACAGTCAATTAATTTTTATATGTAGATATAAAAGATTGTTATTCGATCACTTCATATCCATAAAACTATCGGAAATTACCTTCTTCACTGCATTTCAAATTGACACAAGGGATTGTAGCGGAACCGGAGTTGAAATTTAAAATATTCAGTGGCTAACAATGTTTGCACATTGAGGAACCGATATTTTTCATAGCCGAGCAGGCGCTTAAGGTCACTGCTCTTATAGTCACGCTCGTATAAAGAATAAAGCATAACGTAACATCACGCCTGTATTTCCCGAAGGGGTAGGCAGAGGTGCACATATAGTACACCCACATTTCGCCAGTAATGTTGGTCGTGTTAGAAAGTGGGTGTATAGGCGTTTGTTCATATTGTTATATAGATTGTACGCAGATTGTTTTATATAGATTGTATACCTTTATCAAGATTGTATACAGTACCCCACATTTTACCGCCCTTTGTGGGCCTTATAGGTGTCGAGTCCAATTCATGCATCTAAAACAGCAGAATAAAACACAAATTTTACAAAGCACTACGCACACACGTAAAATAAATTAGTACGACAGTAATACACCGATACTAAAAGCTGTGCACCTTCACAATTGACGAGTGGATTACTGATAACATGATATCTAGTGTACTCAGAAGCTATCGGGTAACACCTGCTTCTATTGATTAAACCAACTGATTTCAACCAACTTTAAAAAAGTAAGTTTTTTGCGTGCTTGTTATATTCGCGGATTGGGAACTCATTTTGAGTGTTTTATAGAAACAATGGAAAATGAGGCATTCGCAATTAGGAATTTTCATAAAGAATTCGTGCTAATGATAATTTGCAAAATTGAACACGTGGAAAATTAAGGATTAGGAGCTAATCGCCGTCTTCATATTAAATGCAAGGCAAAGGTTATGTTACCGCATACACAATGGGTTAGGTTAAATCAAAATATCCTAACGCTGGGAGTTTCGTTGCCATCTGTCCCATATCCTACTACTTCATACTAAAGTTGCAGCGAAGCACTTTGAAGTCCAAATAAGCTCAGTGGGTTAATAAGAGTATTACCAGCTAAATACTTGTCCGTCTTACTCACGGCCACTTGTGTCAGCACTAGTTAAAATGTCAGGGCAGTAAACAATGTGACTAATGTTCCGGCGTGCTATCACACGTCTTGTGGCTGCGTATATTTGGCCAGCTTCCATAATGGTTTCAAGATGTGGAGTATAATGAACTGGGTGATTATGCTACTAGTATGTGTACACATGATAATGTTTGCGAAAGATTTTATTGTGTCTACTGAGGGATCCACTGTTGGGTTTACACTCACCGGCAAGGAATGTGGCCATTTATATGGCTGTAACGGTTTATAATAGAAGTTACACCATATTTTTTCTAAATTTGATGTGATTGTTGGTTTCCTACACTTCGCTGATTAATTGAATAGAAATTGCGAATTATTAATTAAAAAAAAGTTATTGATTGCTGAAAAAATATTGATATCAAAGGGCCGCATTCCGTGTCGGTGAGTGTATTAGGTACAAGTTGTTATAATTTGGCACATATCACTCGTTTTGTTCTTAGTATTAATTATGGCTAACTCATATTGAAATTATATACTGTTAACTTCTTGTTAGCGTTCACAGTTAATTTGTTATTCAAATGTTACAAACTTATCGGTTACATACAATCACTCATTTTTATAAACAAGAATCATACCGGCATTAACATTAATTTATGTTTTATCTACCGGTGTATTAGAAAGTATACCTACAGGCGTAATCAATATTACGTATTCCCCAAAGGGGTAAGCAGATAGGCGCATTATATAGTTACACCCACATTTCGCCAGTTATGTTATAGTATATATTTTTTTTTTTTTTTTAAAAACGTCGCACCACACTAGGAATTTCTCCTGTGTCGTGGGTGCGCTTCACAAACATGAAATATCACGTACACAAACACCCAGACTCGGGACAAACATCTGTGGTTCGCACAAAGTTTTGCCCCGTGCGGGAATCGAACCCGCAACCCTTAGCACAGCAGTCCAATCGCTTAGCCACTGCGCTAATCAGGTCGTCGTATATATAGATCATAATGTAAAAGGGAGCCAGCCTATTGCCATCTACCGGGCACAATTCCAAACGCCCGAGCTAATACTGAAAATTACCAAATGGAAAAACTAGTAACACTTTGCCTGACCCGGGATTTGAACCAGGACCTCATGCTCAGCAGTCGCATATAGCGACCACTGTATCAATGAGACAGAACTTTTTATAAATTCTTACTAAATAAACAATGTAAACGGTACAGTAAGTTCTTTGGCACGAGTGCCAATGATTTTGTCGCGCTAATTGTGCGTCAAAATAAATGTGTGAAGAAAATGCTTGCGCGTGAAATATTAAAATTACTCGTTTAACAAACATAAAAAAAAATTTATAACTTTATTCAATATACAGTGACATTCAACTTCATTAAAGTGCTTAGGCGTCAACATATTTCCTAGTTAATTTTGTTTCATTAGTATGATATCCCTACTAATATTATAAACGCGAAAGTTTGTAAGTATACATGAATGTTTGTTACTCTTTCACGTAAAAAATACTGCATGGATTTTAATGAAATTTCATATGACACCCTGGATTAACACATAGGCTACTTTTTATGCCGAAAAAATGTAGCGGATAACACCGCGGGGCGCACCTAGTGTAAAATAAAGTAGTCTACTATTGTTTACAGATACAACAATCACGAATATGATCAGTACAGTGCAGCATAGCTTGAATCATTATACATATGTATGTTTGATTCTGATGTATGAGCTACTACCACTCTAAGGCTTCACCAAAATACATCCAGCAGTTTTTGGGTGAAGAAGTAACAAACACCCATATAATATTAAGTAGGATTCCTACGTGACCTTTTGATCCTAGAGGGATCAAGTTAGAGTGAGTCATTAGCCGCCGCCAACGTCATTAGCTGAGCCATCAACCCTGCCCACCGGTGTAAATTAAACTTAAACTGAATTGTCTACAGAGTTGATGAAAAATGACTACAATTTCTTACGAATAAAATTTATACATAACATCACGCCTGTATTCCCCGAAGGGGTACGCAGTGGTGCACATATAGTACACCCACATTTCGGCAGTTATGTTTTTAGGTCCCAATGTAATAGGGGGCGAGCCTATTGCCATCAACCGGGCACAAATCCAGACTCCGTGCTACTGAGAATTACCTATTTTTTATATTTGGATAAAATTATTTAACAAATTCGTCATGAATATACAGTGTGTCAGATAAACCTAAAAATGATAATAATATAAGTTGTTTGATTTGAATAACACTAAGATCGTCTGTAAAGATCGTTTGATTGAGCGTCTATATAGATTTAAAATCTTTTGAACTTACAGAAATAAATATGATTTTTCTGTTTTCCCTAATTTATTTACATAACAGATCCCTTACCATGAACTCTTAGCAGGACAGTTTACGTTGTGGAAGCGAGACGCCCGCCGCATTACACTGTGCGTAGCAGTGTCTAGCTTTCACATAGGAAAATTGCCTGCTTTAAAAGTTTATGGTAAGGGGGCAGGTGTGTACCAATCCTTTGATTAGCTACAGGCTCGCGACCCATGGGAAATACCGCCACTGGTCATCAGTATGATGAGCGGCGAAATGTTGGGGATCTCTGATATATACGTGGTATAAAATAATTTCTTTCCCTACAAAAAATACAATATATATGACTTAGGTTCATGGTGACACGGTTTTAGTGTAAGCATAACACGTTTCGTGAACACTCGCCTTAGAAAGACGATATCCCATATTGTTGACTTTACAATATACCACATATAATATATATAATTGTGTGACGTCAGTAAACATTTTGCGGCGTCTATAATGGACGACGCCGGACGTCCCGACGCCTGTAGGCAAAGGCGATTAATTAAATCCTCTTTTACCATGGACTACGGAAAAGGGTTTAACAGGTTTTCTTGGTTGTGTTTCAAAAGAACGGTGAGGTTTATACGATTTAAAGTTACAATAGGTACGAGTATAACTATATCTTATTTGTAAACTATTTCAATCCTAATTAATATATAATTTAATTACATACAGCCGCGTTTCCAGTAGGAAATGTTTGTAGTTAAAAAATTACGTGGTCGCGGGACTTGTCGCGACGTCGTTTCCCTCGACATCGCCCAACATGTCCCACAAAGTCGCAAAGATACCACATAAATGTTGGGCGACATGTCTCCGCGACATGTCCCCTAGTATAATGCGGCATACCTAATACTATTTCTATAATATAATTAGATTATAACCTTACTAATCCACATCTTTAGTAATGTTATAATTGCGATAGTAAGTTTGTTCGTTACCTTTTCACGTCTAAACCGATCATCATAAAAGCATAATATAAAATTTATTTAATATTAGACGTTTTCCGGCTGATGATCCGAATGCCTCTTCTGAAGTTTTGTTTGGACATAAGATACTGAATATCATGTAGAAAACATTTGAGTGTGTTTATTGTTAACCGATATAACCCTGGCATTTAATGCAGAAGGTTTTCACTTATTTTAAAACAGTTGGCTTTTATTCAACGACCTACGCCAGAATTTGGAGCCAAAATACTAAGTTCAAACCTTCTATATTAGAGCTTATTTGGCTCCACTAGCTAATTTACGGACAATACAGAGTTCTATTCGTAAATTTTTAAGGTATTACGTGTCATAGCCTGCCAAAAACCATTGATATTTCCATCACTGTACTTCTTACTAGCTATTTACTAGCTACGCAGGGAATAAAGCCGCGTTTTCACTAGGTGATATTTGTCCCGAGACTGTTGCTTGACCTGACAGTTACGTGTCCCGCGCGATGTCGCCAGACGTCGTCGCTTGCGACATTTACGGATCGCGGGATTTGTCGCAATTGTGCAATATCCGTGGTCTACAACAGTCACCGAACATGTCCCACAAAGTCGCGCAGACCACGTGAATGTTGCGCGACATGTGTCCGCGATATATCTCCTAGTAAAAAAGCGACATAATGTTACACCTAGTTTAACTAATTTATTCTCATTAAGACGAAGAATGCACTTTGTCTTTACCTTCTCTCCTACTTGATCTATGCTATCTGACAACACAACACATACACAATTATCTCGACTGGAAAACAATCACCTATGAAAATGCTGGCCCTGGCAAGCATTGCTTAACCTTACAAACCCTCTTTTCTGCGCGGGAGCTACGAAGCTACGAGCCACAGCTTTGAAGATACAAAAGTCAATATGTTTATGTTATTGCTTGAAGATAATGACTGCCTTGTTAGTCTTTACTCTAGAGATCGCTAAATGCGACTGCTGAGCATGAAGTCCTGAGTTCGATTACCGGGTCGGGCAAAGTACTATTGGGTTTTCCATCGAGCAAAATACTCTCAAAGTAAATAACAACACATAAGTGGCGTAATGTAAGTGTACCATATACCTCTGCCTACTCCTTCGAGGCATAAAAGCGTGATGTTATGCAATGTGTTATGTAATAAAAGCGTCAGTAATAGTGAATCTCAAAGTATTTATAAATCTATTGTTTAATTATATACAGTACAAATGTACCTAATACATCTGGGTGACCTCATTCGATAATTAACATTATAAGAATAAATTTATTGGTTCCATATACGTTACAAAGTTACAACCACTTATTTAGTAATTAAATCTAAAATAAAAATTGAAATTATTATAACAATATAATCATGAACAGTGGTCTCCAAACTAAGCACAGCTTGTGTCTTGTAGACCAGAGTTGCAGTAAATATTAAACATATTTTCGTTATCATCTATCATCGCTTTGCTTATCCAAATATTGTATATTTGGTTTGCTTGTGCACCAATATTTACGTGTACATTTTGATCTTTAAATAGATTGACAAACTTTCTAGGCATTTAACATAATATTATTTTTCATTTTATCTAATTATAGTTAGTCCCTCTCGCCGCAATCCTCCATCGTTACGGGCCTGGCACCCTCTACGGGGAAACGGCCCCGTTCAAGACGAACTTGGACAGTAGCGATCGCGACGAGAAAGCTGAATGGCCCGATAACATAGCATCACGCCTGTATTCCCCGATGAGGTTTGCAGAAGTGCACATGGAGTAAACCCACATTCCGCCAGTTATAATATGTATATTATCTTCCCTATCCATAAACTAGCTGCAACAAACCCAGATTTACTTATCAGATGTAAGATTAAAATTGTCATAACCTAGCCATGTTCTAATGTTATTCATCATCAGCCTATCTCTGTCCACTGCTGGACATAGGCCTCTCCTATGGCACGCCACTCAGCTCGATCTTCGGCCCTTCGCTTCCAACCGCTGCCAGACGTATAAGTATAGCACTAATTTAATTAATATCAATCTTTGCTACTGATTAAATTAGTGCACTTAGCAGCGATAATTAATAATGCTTGGCACCTATTACTATCGTCGCGCACATGTCGGCCATTAACACAGGTACAAACTCTCAGAGCTTAATTACTCTTACGACACATTACTCAATGATAAACTTATGGTTTCCGTCGATTAGTCATTAGTATAAATTATTACGTAGATATTTTTAAATTCTGATAGCAAGAAACGTGGTTTCAATATATCTTTCACACGTTATATTAGATATATTTCCAAAATTGTATTTATTTATTTAGATAAAATATAAAAGGCCTTTCAAGATGGAACTGTTAGAACAAGTAGGTAATTAAAAATGCGTTTGATTTTAAATAGAAACAGCCGTGCTAATGTAGTATAAGCGTTCGTCGACAAAAGCTAGTTATTTGATCGAAACTTTGCCAATTAGTAGTCATAAAATCGCGCGAACAATCAATTGCCGCATAAACCGTTTATTGCAAAACTGTTCCACTTCTTTCACATTGTAGTAAGAAGCTATTTGAAAATAGTAAAGACTTTGAAAGGTAAGTTAATCATAGAATAAAAACAAGTCAACAGCTTATAATGTTAGGATGATACAAATACTCATGTTGCACTCAATATAAAATTTGTAGGTAAAAATTCAGTTGATAAACAGGATCGGGCTTGTAGATGACGATTGGTCTAGTAAGTAATTTTAAAAAGGTATAAAAGGAGGGTTTCCGGTGAGAATTTCACATTTACGGTGAACCTGTGGTGACGAACGGTTGTCTCGTGTGTTGACTAACCTCACTACATTCCAATTAATCTTCAGCAGATGTTATATCGTGCATTCTTGGATCATTTTTGCTGTAAATTCCGGTAAGAATTAAATAACTGCGTGCTTTTATCTATTTCAAAATATAATTACAGTGGTCATACATGCTAGGTATCCTTGCCAAACTTTGACTTTTTTGTCTTTGTATTTTTATTTTTCTTTTGACTCAACGATTCATCATGGCTGACCAACATCTTAGTCTTGACGAGCGAATGAACGTAGATTCGCCCATTTTGTCGTTATATTAAACACGAGCAATTACGAATTGTCGGTGTTAAGGTAATTTTAAAATGTTGGCAGTGAATTAGGTGGATATGTGGCGTTATTTATTTTGCGAAAATGTAAAAGCACACAGCTAAATAACTCTTTGAAAATATGACGGATACTTGCCTTCATTGCACAATGTTATTACATTCAAGATTTGCGTCTAGTGATTGGTAGACTGACGAGCATTAGGTCCTGGGTTTGAATCCGAATGTTAATATGTTTTTACTATATTTTAGTTGGTTTTTTACAGTTTGAGGAACTTTTATGCATACTCGTACGAATAGTTTTTAAATGGTCTTCCAACTATGTAACCAACCTCTTTTAAGCAGTCTATTCCTAGATAATGTGCTCGTAATGGCAGGTATTTCTCAGGAATAGGTTCATTGTTATTATCCTACTCATTACCTAGTGGGATATGAGGAACTAACGCGTTTATAACAGGTATTGGTAAGAAGTTTGTGAGGATAAGGATTTTTCGTACCTAAGTAATAACTGGGCGGATTTTGTTGAAACTTTAAAGTTAACTAGAAAAATAGAATCACATGTGTTATAATTTATAACGATAGTAGCTATGCTTCGGAGACAATACACAAATTTATTGCAGGGGAATTAAAATTTAAAATAAATGTATTACCATGCTTCTCACTTGGTCAGTCAAAAGTCAACAATCAATTAGGTATATGTTAGATGTGCACTCCTGGTTCATATTACTTACGACAATGCCAAATCGGAAGCGGAAGGCCGAAGATCAAGCTCATTGGCGTGCAGGAGAGGCCTATATCCAGCATTGGACTGCGATAGGTTGATGATGATGAATGCCAAATTTCCTACCCTCCAAGCAACTAATTCTATGCATCAAAACTGGTGCAAATTTGTCTCTTTTTACTCTCCTCTCAAAGTTGGTACGCAATTTAGTAAACATTCTCTAGGACTATTAAATTAAGCTTTGGTAGTAGTTAAACTAAACCTGATGTATAAATGGTGGAGTAAGTTAGTCATTAAAATGGCTGCGTCCGTCGCCAAGACATACAGCCAGTAGAACGTGATAGCGCGTCGTAAACAGTGACGTCACTGGCTTGTTACAATAGAAGTGCCTAATTGACCGAGAAGTCACTTTAGTGTGTGCTTTCCATAGAATCCGAATTCAGTTTCCATATTCGGAAAATAGTATTTTGTTGTTCCTTTCGTTGATGACACATGAACAACTGTTTAGATTTTTTTACAAACTTTTATTTAACTTGCAATATTAAATTTGTAGGCATGTACAAGATTGAGAATGTAAATTAGAACCACTTTTTTACATCCGATTAAAATGAAATTTTGCATGCTTAAATAGGTTTGGTGACAATACAATATTATGGTACTTTTGAGCTGATCTGATAATGGAGTCAGAAGATGGTCATAGGAACTCTGTGACGTAATGAGACAATCCCACCGTGTTGGGCTTGTTTAATCCATATTCACAAGTACTTTGAACCTAGCTGGTTTAAAAGCTAGTGTTATTTTTTTTTATATAAACTTATTTATTTTAAATTGTATGTTTTCGGGATTCGATTTGTAAAAACGAATACAAAATCAGAGTTCGGATTCCTTGCATGTGTGCGTTCTACGCGTCGACTAGACAAAGTCGTTTTCACTGGCCGCCACATGACGTCATCCTGTACTTTCCCGCTCGTATTAATAATTTATGACAGTGCAAAGGTCTTTGTTAAGGACGGTGAACTAATTAGATATGTAAGCTCGTTGGATGCACATCGAAATAAGAATTTATTTTTGTAAACATTAAACAAATTGACTGCCTCGTTGGTCTAGTGGTCGCTAAGCGCTACTGCTGAGCACGAGATCCTGGGTTCGAATCCCGGGTCGGGCAAAGTTTTACTAGGTTTTTCCATTAGGTAATCCTCAGTGGCAGCACGGAGTCTGGATTTGTGCCCGGTTGATGGCAATATAATAATAATAATAATAAATCATTTATTTTCAGGCTTCAATGGCCCATAGATATATACCTTACAGACTGACAGACGTCCCAATGTAATATGCTCGCCCCCTATTACATTGGGACCTAAAAACATAACTGTGCGAAATGTGGGTGTACTATAAATGTGCACCTCTGACATGTTTTATAATTATTGACATTACAAAAATAAATGAATTTTATATGGAGGTAGCTGACACCCTGGATTAACACATAGCCTTTTTATCTCGAAAAGATGTAGCGGGTAACACCGCGAGGCGCAGCTAGTAAATTATAATAATGACGATATTTCCTTATACAGCATTATAGGAATTTATGTGTTAGTTTTAATATTACCTAACATTGACTGTGCGCAAAACAGTCCCAATAGTTATACTATCGCCATGGCCTATATGCGGCCCATTACGGCAAGGGTTAAGAACTTAAGAATCGAAGCTAGAAAAAAGGTGAGTAAGTCAAGTAAGTCTATATAGACAGATGACGCTTGTTATGTTCGAGCTCATAGTAGTTGGTGACACATGTTCACAGAACGAACGAGAACGTCACCCCAAAGAAAGTAAACAAAGGGAAGCCATTGTAAAGTCATTCTTATAAAGCTATTGTACTAGTAGTGAAGGTCAAATTTTTAATAAAGGTAGGTTTGTGAGATTAACTCCCACTTCTTACATTATAACGTGGCGTGTGGAAAAATTTCGAATGTGAAGAAATGAATGTCATGTTACATAACATTATGGTATGTTAGGATAATATGGTGTTATTACCCTGCCAGTCACGTCTCCAGCTCATGAATAAAGACTCCGCTTGGGCCGAAATAAGTTGGGCTTTCTATCATAAACACCTGATCATCTATAGTAAATCATGAGTACCACGAAAGCACTGATACTTGTGTGGTATAACCGGGCTGCCAAGTCAAAGGTCGCAAGCTCAAACCCCACCATGAACTAGTGTCTTTTGGAAATCAAGTGCTTATTTCATATTAGTTATTAGTTGCTGAAAACGGTAAAGGAAGACATCGTGAGGTAACCGGCACACCTTAGACGTTTTTCCTAGGGTGTGTAAAGCCTTGTCAGAGGCCTACAGGTGGTTAAAACTCTGACACCAGCTTGTTCATCAATCATACGATAAGCAGAAGACTAACAAAAGTATTTCAGAATGATCGAGTAGTTAAACGGACGGAGTTACTTTGGCATTTCACGTACACTGTAGAAAATGTCCGGCTTTCAGCAGTCAACGGCCGTGACATTGAAAAATGTTTAAAAATACAATGTCGGTTGAAAAATACTTAGAGAAAAAAAGATGTCTTCTCAGACAATAAATAACTATCGCGGTGGCATTCTGCTTTAATAATTTATTGTTTACGTTAAATGGGTCTTGTTACGAACACTTTCATAAAACGTAATTGGACTATTTATAAGTTCCGTGTTATGTCGTGAAATATGGCCGATCTCCATTTTGTTTAAGAGTACAATTTACATCTTCATTGTTGTGATAAGCTGTATGGACTTATCTTAATGTCTTTGTTAGTTTTGTACTTAACTTACTGCAATGTCTTGCTGATGGAAGCATTGTTTGAAGGCTAGTGCGTAGAATGATAAGCTTGATAACATAGCGTTGGGTAAAATATTTTTTATTTGTACGAAAAGCCCGTCTGAAAAATGTGCCTTACCTTTCGAATTGTGAACTACTTTAGTTTTTGGAGGCCAGTGACTAGTGAAAAGGTAAGAGAAGATATTGTAAGAAAAGCAGGATGCAACCATGACACCATAAATCTGTAAACTACCGTTTAATCAAAGCTTGTATCCTATCTGTACAAAAAAAGGTATTTGCTTCGTAGTTCAGCAGTAAATATATTATTTACTAGCTGCGTCCCCCGGTGTTACCCGCTACATTTATTCGGAATAAAAAGTAGCCTATGTGTTAATCCAGGGTAACAGCTACCTCCATATGAAATTTCATTAAAATCCATTCAGTAGTTTTTACGTGAAAGAGTAACAAACATTCATCCATACTTACAAACTTTCCAGTTTGTAATATTAGTAGGGATATTATTCACAGCAGGGGAGCAAAACATTTTTTTTATATCTAGTACTGTGTAAACACACGTTGGTAAAATCCCAGTATAAATTACGTTACATACTGTAACCGAAACATTTGCATACCCTTTAGATTTGTTTGCAGTCCCTGTTACGCTATGAAATATGCAAGAAATTCGTAGCGTAATCACAGCGCTCTGTTTTTTTTAAGAAGTATCCGGTTCGTCTGACGTACCTACTTAGACGAGGTTATTCTTGGCATTATGGTAGGACCAAATCCAAGTTCACAGACATTGGTACATTTTTGATAGTACATGATATGCTACAGTGAGCAACATTTAGGTATCTGTATATATAATTTTTAACATACCATTAATTAAAGAACAACTTCTTATACAGTAAATAGTCTAACCTATTCTCAGATCATTGGGACATGCCTATAATTTAAAACAATAACATGAATTAACTTTTGTTTTTTAAATTTTTTGACATAAGGTTTCTGAACATGTTAAGCTACTTATACTTCTGACTGTACGTTTGTCATCTTTATTTTGAAACATACTTTGCTCCATATGTGATGAAAACAACGCTTAACACGCAGCATAGTTGTAAGATGTTATTTGAGAGAGCTGAGTGAGTTGTCTCCCGGACGGTCTGCTTTATTAATGAAACAGTTTTGACATTGCACGCTCATTAGCACGGGGAGTTGGTTGTGAAACTGAGCGCAAAAATAGTAGACTGGCTGGGGTCGCATTAAAAATTAAAGGTAATGCCCTAGTCGAGTGGTAAATATTAATTACCAATACAAACACTTTTAGTAATATATGATCTTGCGATACATTAGAAAATTCCTAGATTATGTTAGAATGTCGTGATGGCCTAGTGGTTACACCGGATTTGTATGCACAAGGTTGCAGGTTCTAACCCGGGCAAGTATCAATATGACTTTTTCAATGTTATAAATACTTTCTTAGATATCCTAAGACGCCACTGACTGACGGTGACGGAAAACATCGTGAGGAAACCTGGATTTAAGTATCTGAAATCGCCAACCCGCAGCAAGCTAGCGTGGTGATCAATGCTCAATCCTTCTCTATAAAACCAAATTATGTAATAAACCCTAAATTTTACGCCTTACACAGCTAAGGCGTAAAATTTACTTTCCCAACAAATTATACAAGACGTTTCGCAGTCTACTGAATACTGAGTCTACAAACAAATACCTCTCTTTAGTATAGTCTAGCCATCTTTTGATATCGTCTATGCATAAATGAACAGGTGTCGACCTTTATTACTTGCAGAGACGTTGCTGCTTAATTTATGTGTAGCCAAATAAGGTAATACATTTTCCACAGGTAAAGTAAACTCCTAAAACAACTTATAGTCGACCATGCTTCTCCGTAAATAAAATAAGATAAATGAAAATCAATGTTATAGAATTCGACTGTGAAAAATCATTACAATTTGATCTTAGGAGGTAGACAATGATATTCTATGGAACAAAGTTAGTTGTGCTGGTTTGAAAAACAAAATATTGTTTAAAAACTGCTCAGAATATGTAAGTAGGTACCAGATTATTCACTTAAAAGATAGGTACGCGTTTTTGATGACATGGAAAGCTACCAAGGCTTATCAGATTAATGTGAGATTAAGATATGGCACGGTCGTCTGTACCATACGAAGACCGATCGATAGTAAGTAAACAGACTCTATCCCCTTTGAAGATTAATCGTATTAATCTAAGTGGTCCTTTTTCTATTTATACTACCTATAAGGAGAGCGTATTTTTATTTTTTTGTACGAAATTGGAATGATGCGTAGTTCCATGTTACATTACCTACCTAATGATGGATTTTTTTTAAAGACACCGTCTATTTTGTGCATGTTATCGGACAAAATCTCGTACTTCTTTCGTTTGATACTTTCATGTCATCCTTTAACCGTTTTTTACGACAGTTATTTATTTAGCAAAAACCTGCACAAGGTTTATTATTAACACTCTGTCTTTGTCGCTGTAGACGTAGCCAATTACTGGGCGCAAAAAATGTAACCATGCATACACGAAAAGAAGAAGCTTATTTTAGATACGGCGACTACTTCCATTCTAGCGTTTGTATTGCTCATGATTTGGAAGGAACAAAAACCTTTTGAGGCGTAACCTGAAGTTGTATTTTTGTTCCAGGCTTAAAAATGATGGAAACTGACAAAATGTCGACGGCATCGTCCGTGGGTACCGCTGAAAGGCGTCCCCTGATGCAGGCTCTGGTCATTGAGAGGCGCATTCTCTTCGGTTGCACGTGCATCGTGGGATTGTGTACGTTTCTCTGGATTGCGGCCGTGTGCACTGAGAAGTGGGTGCATATAGAGGGCGGAAATGGTATGTTGCTAAGTATTCTACATTCCTCAAATAGATCAGTATAAGTTTTTAGTATTATTTAACGTGTCCCAGTTATATTAACGCCTTTATTTAAGAATTCTTAACTTAGTTTTGAACTCAAACGAAACTCATATTCTTGAGCTGGTGCCGCAAATAGATCAGAATGTGAGGCCAGCTATAATGATCAAAAACATATCAAATATCTCCACAATTTCGGAGATTTCATGGGGCATGTGAGAACAAATAACGTCATATGCCTATGTGTTCAGAATCACTGCATAATGACGAAGATGATAGTGCAGGGTTGTGAAGCGAATACGTTAACAAAATGATTGATGGTGTTCATGCTTCCATTGTTACGCCGCTCGTTAGAAAGCCCGACACGGTAGCCTCAACTTAATACAGTAAAGTAACTTCATCCTGGTATGTTGAAAGTTCATAATAACAAAGACTTAAATAGTTCTAGAAGGCCATAGAGCTTGTGAAGACTTATATACCAAGTTTAAATAGATAAGTGTTAATATTATGTGGCTGGAGGCCTCGTAAGTAACTAATCTGATATGAGAGTTCTTCTAGAACAAAAGAACATAAAAAAAGTACTAATATTATTTAAACTCTTTTCCATGTAAAAATTGTGCCATATAGTTAACTACAAAAACCTAGCACCCTTTTACTATGGATTAGGGATCGAATAATTCAAGCAAGTTTAGCTGTTTGTAATTGTATGACAGTTCTACAAAGGCGTATTTATAATACACTATAGATATACCAGAATATTTATTTATACGCAGAGATTTTCGCAGTTTGAATTAAATAGTTATGTCAGATTTGATACAACTAAAAATGCTCACACGTTTTAGATTAAATATTAAGTGGTGGAAGCGAGACGCCGCATTACGCGGCTCGTAGCAGTCTCGTTTTAACATCGTAAACTGTGCTGCTTTAAGAGTTAATGGTAAGGGGGCAGGATCTCTTAGTAACAAAGTATTTACGGGAGTTAATCCCATCAGATTAGCGTAAAAATTCGAGCACTAAACAACTGTAATTATTGCTCTATTGGCAGTCTTACAGCAATTTGACTACGGCGTTTGGGATTTAAAAAGTCGTGAATGGTACATAATCTTTAACTCACAGAATTTGCCAATTACAATCAAATCCCGAACACATATTTAAACATATAACAGGTAATTATCTACTATATATCCCGGTTATACTCACGTCGATATTTGGGAATGCCCGCCTAGATTCGGACTCTAACGGAGCCCTTATTCATATGCAGGTGACGCGGTGAATAAGGGCTCCGTTAGAGTCCGAAACTAGTCGGGCATTCCCGAATATCGACGTAAATATAACCGGGACATATAGTAGATGATATAGATAACACTCACGAAAGTTATTATAGTAAGGTAATATTGAGATTTTAAAATGACTAATTTAGCGAGATATTATGGCTTCTTATTTTTTCTGAAGCTAGTAGTAATATTATAGTAATAATATTATATCTTTGACGTTTAAGGAATTGCCATATTGAACTCGAGAGAGATTATTGAAAAGGCTCCTTGTTTCATTTAATTATAATTAAAATTGTGGGCCTTGACATGGCGATATTCGATACGTCTTCAAGTTAGTAGTAGTTATTGTGCGCTCGGTATAATATAAGTATACTTAGCATTAGGTATCTGACATTTGAAATGTGTTCGTAGATATCAGGTATGATTCATTTCAATTCTTATTTATTCACGCACGTGTTATATCTATAGGTACAATTTTTCAAGTTGATTTGTCTGTTTAGTATCTATCGTTTATTATTATATAAATATAATTAGTTCAGTATAGAATATTTATATTCTACTACAAAACATTCTGCATTCTTATTAGCTTTATTCCAAAAGTGGAGACTATGATCTTCTTAACTTAAATGCACCTACGATTAAGTCGGTTTTCACGTTTGAAACGCCCTCCTGTAACATATTGACACTAATCTACTCTATCATATCAGTTAGACGTCGTAAAACACATTGTTTCAAAGCTAATAATAGCATCAAGGTATTTGAAGTAAAAGAAATAGTGATGCCTGTGTCTTTTCAGTCATCTTACAATACCACATTGCGATGCCAACTATGTAGATGTGCCTCGTCTGGAGTGCCTAATGTTATTGCTTTAAATTTTTAACTAATTTGAATTGTAGTAGAAATATTTGAGAATAATATATATATTCTAGATTTTTTTTCTACTGGAAACAATTGCAATTTCAGGAAACTTATACATGTGTGTACGCATGTATAACGCTAATACTTGTTCCTTAATCAATCAATCCAATCAGATCCATTTCACGTCTATGCCTCATCCATACGTTTTCTCTCTGTACATTCCTGCCACACATCAAATATTTACCATTCAAGTGCCCTTTACCAGTACCATCGAGATTGAAATCGGTTACTAATTGAAACAATTTCAACAGGGTTGATAGACTCCCTGTAAACACGAGTATCTCTGGGTTGTTCCGTACAACAGGAACGGCCGGTCATAATGACGAAGTTACTGCTGTGATCGCCATATAATGTTATTACTTCCTACACAAGAAAATCTTGTTATACATCCTGACATAATTTTAGATTCGCGTTTTACTACATCTACGGGAAGTGATAAGGTCTTTTAATACGTGAACAAACCAGGACAAACAAATATCTCATCATCATCATTAGCCGGAAGATATCCACTGTTGAACAAAGTCGCCTCCCCCTTAGACCACCACAATGAACGACAGCTTGCCAATTGCATCTACGGTTGCCCGCAATTCTAACGATATCGTCGGTCCACCTGGTGGGAGGCCTGCCAACGCTGCGTCTTCCGGTTCGTGGTCGCCACTCGAGAACCTTTCTCCCCAGCGGTTATCGGTTCTTCGAGCGATATGGCCTGCTCATTGCCACTTCAACTTGCATATTCTTCGAGCTATGTCGGTGACTCTAATTCTATGGCGAATTTCTGTATTTCGGATCCTGTCGCGCAAAGAAACCCCTAGCATAGCTCGCTGAGTGACTCTGAGCCTCTCCCAAAGGTCTGGGATGTCCTCAGTGTAGTGCCGGGTCAGTTTACCTCTAACAAGTATCTGTTCTTTATTAAGGTGAAGAGACCGGCATATGAAAGACACATACAAAAATTATAGACTACCTGCTATGCTATTCCAAAACCATTGCTATTAATAATAATATTTTGTCAGGTTTCATAATATCTATTAAACAATATACCTACCGTACACATGCAAAATTCGAGTGTTATCCACTATCTAGCCTAGAATTGACCACTCCCTTTCAACCAGTGGATGTGAGCATCTCCTGTAACTTCAACATCAATACTGCGATACCCAAGTCGCTTGACAAGCTTGGGGATTATGGTACCGACACCTGCCCCCTAGCTGAGGGGAAGACCTTTGTTCAACAGTCGACGTCTGCTGGCTGATGATGCTGATGACACATCCTACTATCCTACTAATATTATAAATGTGAAAGTTTGTGAGTATGGATGTGTGGATGTGTGGATGTTTGTTACTCTTTCACGCATAAACGGCTGGACCGATTTGGTTGAAATTTGGTATGTATATAGGTTATACCCTGGATTAACATATAGGCTACTTTTTATCCCGAAAAAATGTAGCGGGTAACACCGCGGGGCGCAGCTAGTGAATAATAAATTAGGAAGATGTACCTAATTGATAATTAGGTACCTATACCTCATCACTGCACATTGCACAATTACCATCATTTATTTACTTTGCTAACATTTCGACCACAAGCGACAGTTATAAAATCTATTCATAGGTAAGACACGCCGTCTCTGTTTTGGTTTAAAATGTTAAGGAAATCGTATAGCATCCATCGAGGAGTTTATTATTAATTACAAACGTATGGCAATGGGGTCGACGGCCTTTGATCTATTTCTGTTTGCTACAGCTTCGAGATGTAATAGAACATTTTAGGATTGTTTGACTAAAACATGCTTATGTTTTTGTTTTTGTAACATGATTTTAATATGTTTAACAATGTTATAATTGGCCTAATGTTACACGTAAACATTATATTGCTCTCTGACCTTTTGAACTGCGTATAATTTGCTTATTTTATTTATTTATTCTCCGGTAATTATTTACCATACAAGGCTCTTTTAAACATCATAATAAACATCACTCAACAAAATGTTTCTAGCACTGTTTTCGTTGATCTATTCTATTATGTACTTTATAATTTATTATTGAATAGAGTCAGTATTATTTATTAGTATTTATACATAGACTGTATGAGCTATTTGATTGTATGTATTTGATGTCGAAAAACTCCTAAGATATCGCTTACTGCATTGACAAACATGAAGAAATTTTACTATAAACAAAAGTAAAAGTAGCAATATTTTGCTTTAAGTAGCCCAGTTTCTGAATAACAATATCAACGTCGGACATTACCTTGAGAAAACTGATGCACTATGGATACACACTGCGCTGTATTTAAGGGGATCACATTGCTAAAAACCCAAAAATACCCAATATTTAAAGCATTTTGTATTCTTTTTTAATTGCTTAAAATTTGGCAAAAAAGCGCCACCTGGCGGCTAAATGACGAACACTGTTTAGTAGTCAAATCCTCAGTCATTGGGCAATTAATAGCCTTAACTAGAAAACGTAAACTCTGAACCTGTTGTCAATAGGATTAGAAGATAGACACTATTGTACTGGCTTAACACGTACGTAACACCGGCTAACAACTAGTCTGACACGTGAACCGACAAACTTTGAATTATATCTATGATAAATAGTTATTGAAAATAAACTGAAATGAAAGAAAAAACTAAGTTTGCCGTTGAAAACGCATTATTCTCGGTCGCAGACACAATTCCAATTGCAAATAAGCGTAGTATTCATATACATGTGATGTTAATAAAAAAATTTAGAGTGTTTCCCTTGCGCATGTCGAAATATGCGAACACATGGCTGTATCTGACTGATTGTGTTGACATAAAGATTTGTTTTTTTCATAGCTTTAAGAAATCGCAATCTTTAGTATTTGATATTAATCTCCTTGAGTTTTGAGAAAATGAGCCTTGACAAATAGTCAGACTGGCGGACAATGAATGATCTATAAAAACGTCTTAAATATTTATGTATTAGTAATGGTATCTTTTCCCTCACAGAGAAAAAACTATTGCTACGAAGTTTTATTCTTAGGTTGCCCACTAGCTAGTACAGAATGAAATCGAGTTACAACATCCCTGTCTGTCCTTTTAGGGTTTAAAATTTACATGCAAGATAATATATGTATATTCGTATACATAAGTATTATTTCGCTTTTCTTTTCCTTCACATGGACCTAACATATCATTCAATCATGGTCTTTAGTAAAACCAAAGCGACATCAAGTTACCAGCACACTTTAAATGCGACTTTACTCGTCGCCAAACATTTGGCACCTCTAAACGCAGAATCATGTTCTTGATCTATGTATATTAATTACTACCAGCTAACTGCTTGGAGCAGTGCCAAGCAATCGTGAGAGTCATTAACACAGGCGATTGTTCCCTACTCAATAGGTTCTTTGGTTCCAGGTATTTACCTGCCTACGGGCCGGTACTTCTTGTGGAGCGACACTGGCGTGTGGAAGATGTGCCGGTATGTCCAGAGCAATGCTACTGGGGTGAAAGAACCGCCTATGACAAGTAAGTCTTTTGATGATAAGATCTTTTGCTTTCTAAATTCCTGGCTATCTGCCACGGGTGTTAAGCTAGCGACATTTTTTGCCTTCTCGATTTCCCTTCGCAATAAAATGAATAATTATCATATAATTTTCATAGTAGGGTATATTTCATATATCATACTTAACAGCAATATATCACACGCAAACCACAGTCATTTTATAGGTTGATTGTTAATGCGTATTTATGTATTCAAACTAGAAAGCAAAGGAAATAACCGCAGAAATTTAGCCTAGTTCAAATTCCAGTAAAACTTCAAACGTAAAGTTTTTGCTGATACAAATATAGCGGTCCATTTCCAAACAATACTAGTAACGACGTTGAAAAAATTCGTAAAGCATTATAATCTGCGGTTGGCAGCGACTGAATAACAGTTACATAAAAAATGTGAAATGTTTGAAAATCTCACGTGAATTTTTACGCCGATCCGAAGCAAAGGCGTACATGTTTATTTTTCTCCTGCCACCTTCTGTTTTAGCTCACTCGGTTAGTCCATTAGCTCCTGCTGGTATACTTTACCATAACGTTGTTATTTTTGCCCGCTAAACACAACTGAACATTTAATCTTTAATTAAAACTCTCTATCCGTCAGCGGGCTAAAGGTCACGCTAAAGTATATTCATTAGGAAGACCGCAGTCAAGAAATAGTTTCACGATAATATGCAAATGTATATACGAGTATAAACTAACTTGTAATATACATACTGAGAACGAGAACTATATTAAATGATTACTCTAGCTGCAATATCATGCAATAGTTACTCATAGGTCATATACCCAATACACGATTTAGTCATCAAAACGTACAGCCTTAGATTAGTAAGTACATAATTATACGTTTGTAAAGAAATGTCACTGTGAGTGGGATGGACCTTATTCTGGTAATAGCCCTGAAATATATTGTATCCATCTCAAATATTTATTCTTGGATAGGACCCGAGTAAGAAAAAATCGTAACTTTTCTCTGCCTTCATTTTAAACTCATAATACCTATTACACCACTCCAGCTTTGTCCTTCTCGTTTGGAAGAGAATGGTGTGGATTCGTTGGATAGAAAAGAGGAGGTGCAAAGGAATTGCCTGGCTCTCTTGTTCCTATGCAGTTTCTAAAGCTTTCGAATGACTATAAAATACAACAAAATAAAACCGAGTTCATGGAACCATAGAAACACTTCGCATCACAAAGCATTCGACGGAAGTATTTATATCACAACGAAACGGTACCTAATGAGTTTAAATTTAAAAATAATTTTGGTAAGTACCTACGGCTGTGTGGAGTTAGTAGTTGTTTATTCTTTCTCGTCGCTGTCAACCGGGAACGTGCCCAAAAGACTGGCAGCATTGCCACGTCGAATGGCAATGATAATATAATTCTTTGACTAAAAAATTAAGATTCTCGGTCACGTGAGGAGTCGACTAAGCGATTTCGTTATTAAGCCGTAAAGTATAGCTTGTTATTTTATTTCAACGGCATTTATAGGCCCTCAAAATAGCGAGTTAATAGCGTCGATGTAATTTATTGGTGATCATTTTAACGGCCCCATTAATTCGGATTCTGTCGTCGCAAACTAATCTTAACTCATTTGAACTGTTAATTTCTGTCTAGTTTAAAAATTAACACGGGTTTATACTGTTTTCAAAAAATATGTGTGAAGAATTGCATTAAAATGCTCTAACTCAATATTTTAAATGCGAAAGCAAACTTGTAGAAAATTCAATATTTAATTTTATTAAGAATTTACGTAGGAATCCGTCACCCAGTCACCTAATACATCATATGCTGAGCTAATATTATTACGCCACGCTATCAAGCGTTGAATGGTGTGCAAAACCGTACGTTTGGCTAAAATGACGCGCGTGTTCCCTCGTAAATCCAACGCTGGCCCAGACGCAAGCAGTTAATCGCTCACAATGTGTTTACCTATTATTAACACCTACAAATCTGTCGTTATATCCCCGGTTTCTCTTCACTGTTTGTGTTGGATCACTCCGTTTGAGCGAGAGGTACTAACATTACCATAACTTTTTAGAAGCGTCGAGTGTTGCTTAGGTACTCTATCTTCACGTGTTTAAGAATCTTGAATAAATATTTATTCTTCCTCGATTACCTATTAGTTACTTCATTCACCTTTTCTTGCTTCTCTGGAAAACTACGCTGCTTTGAGTAGGTTTTGAATAACATTTCCTTCTTAGAATTGTGTATCCTCAATTTGCATGTATGATACATTTAGAATAGATACTTTTATCCTCCTTGTTTTTTTCGAAAACGATACATCAATGTGCAAATGAAAGAAATGAGTTATAGCTCCCGTGGTAACTTATTTATTGAGCTCGGAGTATACTCTACTCGTACTACATATATTATTTAGTATTAAATATTTGCTATATTTTTTAATATTACACAGTATTCTATACTTTTACCATTTTAATAATTGCCATTTGAGACTAGGCCACTTGTCATCATTTTTCTAAATAGTGTTTACCATTGTCTCCTTCGAAAGACGTCTTCGACTTTAACGTGACAAATCATCACACCTGAATTCCTAGAAGGGGTAAGGAGAGGTGTATGTATAGTGTATAGCATATCAATATTTTGCCAGTTATGTCACAATGTCCCTATGTTATAGATGATGTTGATGAGAAGTTAATTGTGCACAAATCTAGACTCCGTGCTGCTTCTAAAAATACCTGCAGGTAAAATTTAACAATACTGGCCTGCACGACAGTCAAACCCAGGACTGAGCTCAACAGTTGCCTTACCGGTATACCACTCGAACGACGAGGCTATATTTGGCCTCAGATAACCACTATGCCCAATATGCAACCATAACACAAAAACCAGCCAGTCTTTATTAAATGAATATACAAGGCACGTTATCAATATATCTCACTCATACATAATATTCTGACCTCATTCAAAACTCAGACATAGAATACTAGATTAATGACGCGATGCTCCTTGTCTACTGGCATGAGATTATGTTATTGGTCAACATGGGTGACAAGAATTTAATATCTCATTCTTAGTTATTCCGACGCGAACATAAATTATATTAATATAAAGACATCCTCTTACCATGAACTATAAAAACAGGATAGTTTATGATGTGAAAGCGAGACGCCGCTACGTGCAGTGTAATGCAGTGTCTCGCTTCCACAACGTAAACTGTCTTCTTTAAGTGTTTATTGTAAGGGGTCAGTAGTTTATAATGTATCTATCGAAGTATTTATCGTGCATGCTGAGTAACTGTTTACTGAATTGGTCCTCCAGAGAGACACTGTACTTTTTAGGTGTCTTAGAAGTTGTTAAAACAGTCGGTTAACTAATTTACAGCGACATGCCTAATACACTTAGCCTCATTTACTACACATTCTTAGTCCTTAAACACGCAACCAAAAAATGTTTAAAAAAGATTACCAACTGTAATTATCAATCGTATAGGATTTTTTTAAAAGCTCTGATAGCTAAATGGTGTGACCGCAACTGCCAAGTCAAAGGTTGCAAGTCAAAACCCCGGCACGCACCAATGTCTTTTTGAACGCATGTGCGTACTATAAATTAGTTATCAGTTGCTAAAAACGGTGAAGAAAACGTGAGCAAACACATACACACATACATCTAGGAGATGTTTTAACGGTGTGTAAAGCCATTTCAAAGGCATACAGGTAGTTTAAGCTCTGACATCAGGTTGTTTATCAACCATACGTTAAGAAGAAGAAGTATTTTTTTTATTAGAACCACGGTTTCACTGAGCGACATTTGTCCCGCGACTCTGTTGCCTGACAAAAATTGGTCACAAGTTACAACGTGCGTACAAGAGAACCAAATATTGATATTCCATTGCTACGTTTTAAAATATTTATCTTCCAAGTATCGCATCCAGACTTTATTTACAGCAGGAATCGTTTGCACTACGTGACTACCTACACGTAATACAGCTTTCAAAGAGAGTAAAAAGAGTTGTTTGAAATAGTGCTATTAAAACTTTCTGGTGATTTACTAACCGTTGTTAGACGTATGTTATCTTGGATAGTGAATAAACTCAGTTTGATTTACTATTTACATAAAGATTCGGCGAGAATTTGATTCTTTCGTTTTAAGAAGAGGATTTCCTTTTCATTTTCTTGCTATGTCCATAAATCCTTCAAAAAGTAACTTGAGTTGAATTTATTGCATACTAGCTGCGCCCCGCGGTGTTACCCGCTATATTCTTCCGGATAAAAAGTAGCCTACGTGTTAATACAGGGTGTCCAATGCCTCCATATAATATTTCATTAAAAATCCATTCAGTAGTTTTTACGTGAAAGAGTAACAAACATCCATCCATACTTACAAACTTTCGTATTTATATTATTATAGTAGAGATTTTTTTGGCTCGAAAAACATATACCTAGATCAAAGAAAACTAGACTGAAGTTTATTCACACAAGAGGATACAATCATAATATACCCTAGTCTAGTCATAATCATGTAAATATAAAGGGAAGCTTATACGTAGGTATTTGTATTTTTTTACTGAACGTAACCTACCATCAATAGTATCTAATTAACGAGTCATGAAAAATTGTATTAAAACAAATATATCAAAACTGGACTGTGGAAACATCTATAATCATAAAAAATCGTTCAGAATCAACAGGGCACTGCAGTTTCATAATTCAATATTCAAAAATAAAAGTTTATTTTTATAACCTTTGATGTTAGCTATTTATGTAACGTGCGGTGATATTTTTAGATTTATATAGCGTACTTATGCAGCCAGACATTGATGTTCGGGTATTACAGCAGTTTCACATGAATCGTACTGTTTTACTTGAATCTGTTGATTACACCGAGCGACTGTGATTTAAATTTCATAATTATGTAAGGATGATGGTAATGGTTCAATATTTTTTTTAAAACGTCGCCCCACACTAAAAATTTCTCCTGTGTCGTGGGTGCATTTCACAAACATGAAATATCACATACAAACATTCAGACTCGGGACAAACATCTGTGGTTCGCACAAAGTTTTGTCCCGTGCGGGAATTGAACCCGCAACCCTCAGCGCAGCAGTCCAATCGCTTAGCCACTGCACTAATCATGTAAACTAGACGTTTAACGTCTCAGTCTGCCCTTGACCATGAATGCTGTAAATGATTCAAAATCAAACACAAACAATTCAAGTCCGCGATTGAATTCGTTTCAAATAGTGTTTTTTATTTCAACTATTGAGTTTATACCCAGGATTTCTGCAAGTTTTAAAAAATTGGGTTCGAATCCCGGGTCGGACAAAGGTAATTCTCAGCACGGAGTCTGGATTTGTGCCCGGTTGATGGCAATAGGCTCGCCCCATTGGGACTTAAAACATAACTGGCGACATATGGGTGTACTATATGTGCACCTCTGCCTACTCCTTCGGGGAATACAGGCGTGATGTTATGTATATTATGTATTTAAGAAAATCGAAATGGAGTATCCGTCATATCACCAAACAGTACTTGCTAATAAGTTAATTATTATGTTAATAAATTCATACATAATTATGTATTATATATACACTACACTTTTTTATAAAAGCTGACATTGTTTTGAAAGCGCCACAGGTGGCGACCTCATGTCGCTCATGGACATTGTAATAGCCATTATCGTCCAACAACGTTACGCTGTTATTAAGTTATCACACCAGGATGCCCATATTACTCAGATTTTAACAATTTATATTGAAAACCATATCATTGGTACTGAAGAAAATCATGACAGAATAACTAAATTAGTACTTCCTGAGAATCTGTTAACGAAGTAATTCATTATTAGTTGGTATATACGAACGTGACCACTGCAACCTATTAGTTCTTCCTCTTTGCTTAGATTTGGGTTATTATAAGAACATTTTTCATAACTCATTGGTTAGAGACTCTAAATTATCTACCAACAGGCAAACTTGTTTAGATAATATCGTTTATTTTTGTGGCTGACTGGTATGTTTTGGAAAATATAGACGTTAACAGCCATGTAACATGTGGCTATTAAATCATTTAACCAGGTGTATATGATAACGATCGATTTTTACTAAGAAACATCGCCGGCATCTGCGGAAACAGTCTAAATTTTCACAAAGAATAAACACTGTTCGGGCCTGCCCACACAATAAGATTTATAGTCGCCGATAAAAATACCACATCGGTTCTTTCAAGTCGCCAACAGGCCAAATCCACGGCCGGGGTATCAACGGTGCGAGTCATGTAAATAAATAAACAATGGCAGAGTTAACGTAACTGAAGCATAATGTATTGCGGGAATAGACACGGTATGAAACTGAGAACGACGTACGGCGCATCACTAAGATAGAACAAGCGGGCAATTGCGTAGCGAGGTAGGTACATAATTATCTTTCTTTACGAGACTGCCCGAGTTCCACTGATCGTTAAACGGTGTTCATGTGTGCATCTTCACTGGAATATCTTTTTTATGTTTATTCTAAAAACATCTTTGTTTGGTCGTTTACCGAAATAACTTCTGTTAATTGTGGCTCCCTATTAGTCAACGTGACTCTCTTATATTATTCAGACGCTTCTTATATATCTTATCTTCTTTATTTATTTGTTTTGGATGGCATTACAAGTATATACTAAAACATGTAACATGTCCCATCAGAACATAATCCTACAAATAAAATTATAGTTTATATACTTAAACCTTTCATTTGTATTCGGTGAATTAAAATTCCCGACACTCAAGTCTATGTCTGAAAGTTAAAGCATCACTACAGTAACAGCGTACAAAATATCGTATCAATCGATCAGGCTTGTAGGATTAGCTTACAACTTTTCAACGACTCGAAAAGAGATGATATTTTCAAACAGCTAAACATATTTCTTTAAATTACTACTGAGAACAAGAACGAAATTGATTAAGTCACATTTCAAACAAAAGAATACGAATAAATCAGTTCATCTGTTTGGGAGCTTCGATACAGTGTCAGATGCAATGTGACTCGTTGCTATCAATGAGTCACGAAGCATCTTAAAACTTGCATTGCACAATAACATTTTGGCATTTAGCCCTTTCATTAGTAATCCAACTCATTGTTTACAAACGCATTACCTACATATAACTACATACGAGGGTCAAACTGAAAGTTCTTAGAACTGGCCACTTATAAACAATATAATAAAAAAATAATTCTAAAAGTTGAAAATAGAACTCTTTGCCAATATTACTGAGTATATATTTCATTAATTTGTCATTTGTTTTACGATTTGGCGGCAAATTGAAAATTGTCTGTGTCACGTCAACATGAATTTAACACGAGAAAATTTTCGTGCAATGATTTTTTATGACTTTCGATGTCATTTAAGTCAACAAGAAAGTTATGATAGACTACGATTGGCCTTTCACGATGAAGCCCCATCTCGTGCGACAGTTTAGAACTGGTTTAATGAGTTTAAACGTGGTCGCACTAATCTCACTGATGATTTACGTGAGGGACGGCCTTCTACGGCGACGACTGAAGATAACATCTGTGTTGTGCGGCGTATGATAGAGACTGACAAAAGTGTGACCTATCAGCAGATTCGGACAAGCTTAGGCATCGGTATGAGTCAAGTGCACAAAATCCTCCACGAACATTTAGCAGTCAGGAAGCTTTGCGCCCGGTGGATACCTCATAATTTGACTGAGGCTCAAAAACTCCATCGTGTGGATTGGTGCCGTAAAATGATTGAAAGATTTAACGGAGGTGACTCAAATGCTGTGTTCGACATACTAACAGGTGACGAAAGCTGGATTTACTGTTATGATCCTGAAACCAAAAGACAATCTGCTCAGTGGGTGTTTCCTTTCGAGAGGTTGCCAACTAAAGTGAAGAGAGATCGAAGTGCGGGAAAAAAAATGGTGGCCTCGTTCTTTGGAAGGATAGGTCATTTCGCAACAATTGTGTTAGAGGATCAAAAAACAGTTTCTGCAGAATGGTACACTACCAATTGTTTGCCACTTGTCTTGGAAAAAGTTCGAGAGAAACGACCTCGCAGTAGGATCCTCCTTCACCACGACAACGCCTCGTCGCACACCGCTAAGCGAACGATCGACTATTTAGCGACATCAAACGTTGAATTACTGGGTCACCCGCCGTATAGCCCCGACCTCGCCCCTTGTGATTTTTATTTATTTCCAAAAATTAAAGAAAAACTTAAAGGAAAGCGGTTTATGAATGCTGAAGAAGCGGTGGCTGCGTATCGCGATGCCATTGAAGAGAACCCTAAAGACGAGTGGGCAAAGTGCTTTTCCCAGTGGTTCCATCGCATGCAGCGGTGTATTGACGTGAATGGACAATATTTTGAAAAGATATAATAAAACTAATAACTGGCTAATGTAATCAGTTTTTGATTTTCTAAGAACTTTCAGTTTGACCCTCGTATACTTATAATGTGAGTGTGGGTAACGTATTTTACCATCATGATACTGTCTATTCTGATCATCACACGCTTGTTTCCCAACTAGTAAATATACAATCAAAAATTCACGACAATGCTCACTTTTCTTCAGTAAACACACGTTTGAAACATTATTAAATATCTCAAATATTATACAGACGCTGGCTACTCCATGCTAAATCTTTTCATACTCGTATGTCACGAATGAAATGTTTTGTAAACATTATATCAAAATAACAAATTCTAGTGGCGCAAATGTTTATTTTACATGATATTGTAACAGAAACATGTCGAGATAACACTTTATATTTAGATGGTGAGAAAGAGGTTAAACTTCATACAGGTGAAGTAGCTTTCAATATATCATCTTGTCAGTAAATGCCGGTCTAGACTATGGATAGACGGACTAGTTCACAGTTTAGAAATAGGTTTGTGAGGCTATGAGTAACTCCTGGTTTCTTATTGGCTGATTACTAAAAAATCAACTAACCGAGCTTTCAAATGTCATTGAGTATAAATTAAGTGGCTGAAAGCATTGTTAACTATTTTGCCATTTTTGTTAGCTCTCTCATTTATTTCTAGGTGATGTGCTGCGAAGGTCTTCAGACTTCTGATAAATATCGCAATTATTATCGCCCCACACCAGGAATTTCTCCTATGTAGGAGGTGCGTTTCACAAACATGAAATATCACATACACAAACACCCAGGGACAAACATCTGTGGTCCGCACAAAGTTTTGCCCCGTGCGGGAATCGAGCCCGGAACCCTTAGCGCAGCAGTCCAATCGCTTAGGCAGTGAACTAATCAGGTCGTCAAATAGTCAAATGTGATCTAGTCACATTCTGAGCGAATTAAAAAAAAAGAACTTCCCTGCAAATATTATACTCAGTCAAAAGGTATGTAAGAATATTTTCAACGAAAATAGGTATGACTAGTATTAATCTGCTGGTAATTTTGTGAGTCATTAGCAAATTGTTTATGTTGCTCAGTCAATCGAAGCACTTACGATGAGTATCTGTCTATCAGAACTGACATACTACTTTAATTCCATCGTTATCATGTCCCCCCTACCATGAACTTTTAAAACAGGATGTTAACCGTTAAATAAGCGAGATGCATGCATGTAGCGGCGTCTCTCGTCCACAACGATAAATATCCTAAATGTCCAAATGTGCTTTAAGAGTTCATGGTAGGGGGCTTGTTTTTCATAAACGTACCTAAAACAAAGAATTAAAAAAACTTATATTACCGTGATCAATGTTAATTTCGTGATAAATAAACTCTCCTAAAATTAAATATTTAAATCTTTGGTCATAAGAGATAAGCTAAACAATCACACTAATGTTATAAAGGCGAAAGTTTGTGAGTGCGTTTGTATGTTTGTTACCTCTTCACGCTCAAACTGCTAGACCAGTTTTGATGAAATTTCATATGGAGATAGCCGACACCCTGGATTAACACATAGGCTACACATTCATACCGATAAAATGTAGCGGGTAACACTGCGGGGAGCAGCTAAACCATTAAAAATATATCAATACCAACCATATTGCACCACTGATAGCCGAGTACTATGTCTGTTGGACGATAAGTCAAAGATCGCAAGTTCAAACCCGGCTCGCACCAATATCTATTCAAATTCATGTGCGTATTATAAATTAACTTAGTTATCATTTGCAAAAAACGGTGAAGGCAAAACCATCGCGAGGAAACCGGCACACAGCCATATCAGAGGCCTATAGGCGGTTTGATGACTGGCGCCAGGTTGTTCATCAACCATGCGCTAAAAAGAAGTACTTAAAACGCTTATTAATAAAAAAATATCGTTCAAGTCAAGCGTAATATTAACTCTACTATTTCACAATAGGTGGATACATAAATCGCGCCTTTATTCCCACATATAGAATCCTTTGACATTAATATTTAATTTTATTACTTGTCTCGTAACCAAGAGATCGGAAACATAAATAGAGATCGTTTGCTATATGAAAATTGCAATTGGTATCGATAAATTGAATGCCAATATGAGTGTGGTATTTATAAACGAATCTATTTGAGTTCCATATTTATCTAGCGCTATCTAGTATTAGCGATTTAACGAGTGTATTTAGAATGAAAATCTTAAAGCTATTTGAAAAACAATGTTTAATGATTATTTACTTATTTATATTGGTTAGAGTTAATAGTGTGGACATAGTACTACATAGGCTGGCAGCGAGACACATTATCCACGCGTGAAGTCTTTTTTCTTGCATCTTTTTTTTATGAGTTTTGAGATTTCCGGTTTGTATACATCATACATTTGACTGCCTCCTTGGTCTAGTGGTTGCTAAGCGTGACTGTTGAGCACGAGGTCCTGGGTTCAAATACCGGGTCGGGTAAAGTGTTTCCGGGTTTTTCTATTAAGTAATTCTCAGTGGCAACACGGAATCTGGATTTGTGCCCGATTGATGGCAATAGGCTCGCCCCCTATTGCATTGGGACCTAAAAACATAACTGGCGAAATGTGGGTGTACTATATGTGCACCTCTGCCTACCCCTTCGGGGAATACAGGCGTGATGTTATATTATGTTACGACACCCACGGGAGTAAAGGGGGTGGCCAATTCTGGTCCGGATACCAGTCGGCAACAATACCAGCTCAGATAACGATCTATAAATAATATTTATGTTTGTATAGGGATATTGTATAGACAGTAGTTTAGTCACTCGATCTCTTACAATGACAAGGAGCTTACGATCAGTAAGCTCCTACTAGCAAGATACACGTCAGTATCGTTAGACATCGTTGACGACGCCCATAGCGTGGGTTGTTACATTTACACAAAGAAAAATATAAATGTTTTCTTCTACAGTACAAGAAAACATTTAGCTATGTATACTATAGCTATGTGAATAGCTCATGTCGTGAAAAACGACGTTTGACGACCTAATTGGCGCAGTGGCTAAGCGACTGGACTGCCGCGCTAAGGATTGTAGTTTTGATTACCGCACGGGCTAAAAATTTGTATTCACAGATAATGATGTCCCGAATCTTGATGGCAGTAGGGTCGCCCCCTATTAGTTGTTCTGTGCCGAGTCTGGGTGTTTGTGTATGTGGTAATTTATGTTTGTAAACACGCACGATACAGGAGAAACTCCTTAGTGTAAGGAGACGGTTAAAAAAAATAAGATGTTAATTGTATTATATTGTAGCAACCAATTTGTTTTACCAATATACCAACATGCGAGCCAACATTTAAGTCGACCAATATAGGTACCAATGTAACTTCGTAAGGTAAATAAACTCTGAAAGCCGTTCTAAAATATGAATATTAAATAAGTACCAAGCTGAAGCCACCTGCTGTTGTCCTAAATGTTTAAATTATTCGAGCAGTCACACTTTATGCGATGCACTCAGTTTTAGTACTGATATTTATTCATAGAGCTGTATTTACTGCATTAAAGTTTTACGTCTGCACAGGCATGATAATTTAATAAGTGATAATTTATGCGAGTCGTATAGCTATCGGCTATCATCTGAAGTATATTTGTAAAAGTAAAGTTCTTAGAGCAATAGGTATTTTATTCTATATGTATTGCCTCTTTGATGTAAAAATATTAATTCACATTTATATTTTATTCGTATTTTAATTTTCCGCAAGTTTCATATTATTCATTTTGCAAGGCATTAGCAACGGAACCGTAGATACGGGTAGGTTATCCGGTAGTTACTACCGTGCAGCCATAATCCGGCGGCGATAAGCGGCAAACGTCCGGTGGGCGACGTAAAACATCCACCGGGTTCCGCACTAAAGGTTAACGACCTTACATAAAATAGAACTATATATTTAGAATTTAGTTGTGTTCGCTGAGCTGGGTTTTTGTGATCTTTTATAAGGTTTTACGGTAATCGTGTTAAGAAAAATACAATAGATATTTGTATGGATAAAATGTTGATATCTTATACCCATTAGGTACCTATATAAAAAGAGTCTTGACTGACTGACCGGGTTTCATCCGGACACTTTATGAAAACCCCCGGACGGTACCCCGACGCCCACCAAACTAGCACAAATCCGGTCATATGGCAACCCTGCCCTCACAGTTCAAAACAGAGCTGTTGTGAAAAGTTGATGAAAGTTACAATTTTACTCGCTAAGGCTTTTAAACAACTGGAATGCATAACGACGGTAAAGAATACATTTTGTATTGTGCTCGAAGTAAACCACGACGCGCCGCGCTGGCTTAGCTCGTTCCTTAATATTTCTTTACAAAAATAAGCTGCGCACAATGGGACCTTTTTTAAAGTATTTTGGGTGGCTTCTCAACAAGATAACTTTATGAAAGTAAATAAATATTTACGAACATTAAACGATTTTATGAATTCATATTTCCGGATAAATTAACTGGTATAACGTGTATTATAATATTAAATACAATAATAATACCACAAATTCAGACATAATAGATGATCATTTTGCCTATATTTGAATTCTCACTTTGTATCACTGCGACACACAATGAAATATATAATACATTAAGACGCATGATTCGGTGAGCGTTTCAAATCTCAAAATACTCGAACAAAAGAACTTCTCCTGTTATTGTGCTGCCAATAAAGTGGATTCTGGCACAAAATTAAATTGGACACAACTACGGAGACGACTTGGGTAATATTTTATGAACAAACGAATTTAAAAAGTAATCAAAACAGGCTAAACATTGCTCAAATGGCGTAACAGATTCTCAACTTATTACTACAGAAGTAAAGAATGTTCATAAATCTTCAGCAGTCGTGCTTTGTTATTGTTTGGTTTGTGTACAAGTCATGATTTTATTAATGCACGCACATTAATTTATTCCATTATACTTTGCATTGTTAGTGTAATTTTATCATTGAATTCCAGCATAAGAATCTCTCAATTACTTGAAGCTAAATTACAATTCCTAGTTTGATTATTCAGTTGTTTTACGAGTTTCATTCGACGGACAGACGAACATTAAGAAAATAACAATGATTACTGCCTTTCTTAAAGTACGGTTGATATTTCCATTAAGAGTCCTCAGAGCCCTTTTTATGAAACTTGAAATTATATAATAATGGCCTAAATTGCTTTCCCTTTTACAGTGAAATGTACTTAAAAACCCGTAAACGTCCACTGCTAAATTTTATACCGTCTCATATACCCTTACAATGTTCGTTCTTTGTTGTATTTATCTACAATCACAACGCTTCAGCCATTTTTTTAATTTTCACTTTTAGTACGCGGTTTCGAATTTGCGGTTTGGACTTTCAAGATCTTACGGGTATTTTGGTTTTGGTCTTTGGTATATTAAAAAGTAGAGGCCTATGTCCAGCAGTGAACTTAGATAGGCTGATGATGACGATGATATTCAAAAGGATGTATTAATCTATGGGTACCTTACCTACTTATATCATAAACGTCGCCGGCATTGTCACTTTTGACTAGTAAGTATACCTGTGTAGTAGGAACTGGAGGAAGCTGCTTTGCTCATTAAGACATGAGAAATGTATGTCTTTTAGTGTCATTTTATCATATTGCCAATGCTAAGCTTGAATCTAAATTGATAAAGGAAACTTGAAAAGTCATAGACACGAGTGGCATTCCTGACGTCACCTTTAAGACGTAAATACTAAAAGGGAACTTGAAATTCGATGGGTGCGAGCAGCGACTCGATAGCTCAGTTGGTTAGAGTAGGTTCAAATCCCGCTCGTATCCATCATTTTGTCGAATTTCCTATATCAATTTAGACATGAAAAATTTCTTAGCAGTAACTTTGTTAAGTATAACCTATGCTATAGGTATGTGAATATTTTCTCCTTTCGAGGATATAACTTGAGTTTTGTTAATTTTTAATTACCATAACTGTTCGGGATATTGTGTTTAATTTGTAATAATTTTACCTGTTTTTGTTTCAGAATGCATCAATTATTTGGCTCAGCCAGCCATGGTCAACAATCATCCAGTTGATCCTGCTTATGATATAAATATAGCCAGTAAGTAAATTACTTTACAATTCTAACAGATTCTACAGCTAACTTCATTTCACCACACATTGATATTCATTATAATGTTTTAATTTTAATCTAAGACCAATGTTGCCCAATGTTATGTCATTGACAGTATCAGTAATAAATGAGTGTAATACATGAATGAGAAATATTTTTTTCCAAAAACATGAGAATTTTGCAGAACAAAAAAAATAATTAAAAAGACTACTGTTAGAAAGTATTTTTTTTTATATAATCACATAAAGCAAACCAAATTTCAATACTGAAATCCTCAAATAAATTACACACTTGTTTGAACACAGTAAAAATTGCCGGTCTTCACAATTAAAATACGGATATAAAGCAACACTCATGTCATCTTTTCGCTTCATTTACTCACATCACATTCTTCATACAAGCGCGTCAGTTTAGGGTTCTCCTTACCCGACCTTCCTCCAGAACTCCTCCAATCTGGTCAGAATATGGTCGCCGTGGTCTTACATCATATACTTTGACTTACAATATTATTACTGACAACTTTTAACCTATAACTTTTTTCTTGATAGACTACGTGCGGACTATGATATCGTTCGGTATCATCAGCCTATTCGTCATGGCGATGGGATGTGGCTTCTCTGTATACACCTTCCACAACCCTCGGTACATGTTCAAGCGTCTGGCCGCAGGCATACACTTCATTAGCAGTAAGTACATTATTATATTATCAGCCGATTAAAGCAACGACCTTCATAATTTTAATCTCTTCAGTATTTTGGAAATTTAAAGAGAAAAATTAAGATAGGCATAAAACAAGTGAAACAACGCAACGATGAATAGAATAAGAAATGTATGGGGATGACATATGGGCCAAAACCTAAACTCGTACCGACACAGAGAGTACGCTTGCACTATGTGATATTTAGATTCATATGATTATATTATTCTAACAACAGAATTAAGAAACCTGTTCATCCTCCAAGTATGCAATTTAAGACTTGAACTCAATGATCATCATATTTATTCATATAATTATAAATCCATTTTATTTCAGCTTCATGCACTTTCGTAGTAGTGCAAGTGATGATGTCGTCAGTGGACCACATGAAGAAAAATGTTAAATTAGTGTATCCTGATCGTGCTTACCATTAGTAAGTACTTATCCTTTATTATTAAAATATCTCTGAAAATAAAGAGTGAATAAATTACTGCATTTATAATAGGACAAGAAATACCAATTCTCCTTAAAACAATAAATTCACATTTAGAACTTCTTTCACGAGATTATGTAACTAGATCTTTTGAGTTTAATGTATTTTGCTACTCCATGCGTTTATTTGCAACTACCTGTTGACAGTCAGGATATAAAATAATGTAGTAAATACGTTATCAAAATTTTAAATTTTCAGCAATAATCCGCCCACTATTTAGTATAAAAGTCATATTTATACTGCGCCATACTATTTTGCATCTTTGTTGACAATCTCACGTGCGTTTTATAATCGATAATAATATAAGAGATGTATTTACCTGACATATTTTATGATGTAGTTGAATTTAGTACGGCACAACTCTTGAAATAAATATAATTATCATTGACCGGAAGACGTCCACTCTTGAACGGGCCTTCCCCTTAGAACGCCACAATGAACGACAATTTTCCATTTGTATTCATTGGTAGCTCGCAATTCTGACGATACCGTTGGTCCACCTGGTAGTAGACTTTGCAACTGCGTCTTCCGGTTCATGGAATACGGATACTTGAAAACCTTTCTTCCCCAGCGGTTATCAGTTCTTCGAGCGATGTGGCCCGGTTATTGCCACTTCAACTTACATATTCCTTGAGCTATGTTGGTGACTCTAGTTTTATGGCAAAACGTATAAAGAATCCGAGCATAGCTCTCTCCATAGCTCGTTGAGCTCATAATTGACTAGTTTGTTTTTAATTGGTTTGTACTTACGTAGTTCTAATTTCACATTTCTTTACAGCTATAACATCAGTTTCTTCCTGGCTTGGTTCGTGGTTCTCGTCAACCTCTTCGCAGCCGCCTCTTTCCTCTGGTACTCGCGCAAGAGGAAAGGCGACAAAGCGGCTACAGACGAGCTGGCCATGGCCGATGAACCCACGATCATTGGCCGATGACGCTTCAAGCGCTACATTGTCACGCGGCATCTCCAGTCGCGGGAAAGCTTTCTCAAATCTATACTGAACAGTGCTCAAATGACCAATAGCTGTAACTATGTTCAAGTCTTCCATGTAATGTATTCTACGAAAATAAGACTTAGTGATGCGGCTCGAATGAAGTTATGTCGTTCGAATTTGTTTGCGAAGTTGTGTAATTTGTCTAGATGGGTTTGAACTTGATTTCAAACGGTGGTATTGTTAAAGACTAGCAGAATTAAATTTACCAAAGTTAATAATTGTTCACAGTTAACCTTAATGTTGAAAGACATGTCTTCGGTTTTGGGTCGCGAGATATCAGAGCTGGATAGTTCCGCATCGAGTCGGTTTCAAAAGTCATTCAAATTGGACGTAGTCAGCTCTCTCACTCGATTGGTTTCAAGAACAGTCGCATTTGTCACCAAAGAAATCGTTCCAATTCGTTCAAATCACTCCAACGAAAATTCTGTAAGAGTCGCATCACTAACATAATTACACATTGTCAGTTTCAGCTTTTAGACAATTCTTGACTGATTCTGTTACCTTGAATTTAATTACTCCTTTAATGTTAATCGTGACGTTTATATCATTACGCCTTGTTAATCTTATAAGCGACGGAAAAAATAATCTTTATTGCGACATTTTTTATTACCGGCTTGCAATATTTTTATGTGAAAAACGTATTTAAACTTTATGTATACGCCATAGACTTATAGGATTAACGAAGTTAACGTACGTACAGTAATGTAGGTACATCAGTGTTGTATAAAGCGGTTTTTTATAATGAAAATTGCGTATTCTTTTGCGTTATTGTGTAAATATGTTGTACTGTTACTATGCTGCCATGAGACTACGTGTAACTTGATTCTAGTCATACTTATATTTATAATGCATATTGTTTGAAAGAATCGCTTCCGTAATTTGTTCTTTTTTGTTAAATCTTTTGTTTTATGCCAACATGAAGATAAAGTTTTGTTTAAAAGGAATTCGTTGTCCGTATAAGAGCAGATTAAGTTGGGACCAACGACTTATAAAATGTATTATAGTCTTAACATCAGAGACCTATTTTTAGAACTAACAGAGGCGGGGAACGCAGGAAACGCTATCTTAGGAACGAAGTAAGTGTGAGTTTAAACAGTTACGGAATGCATTCTGAAGAGTGGTATTGTTTATTCCATTATATTTGCATTATCGTGTGTTATGTATGTTATGTACGTTCTTCTTATATATAAATCTTTTTTATTGAATAAAATCTTTAAACTATAATAGACTAATTTATTTGTATCAACCCTAAAACTTTTTTATTTTAAGGAATCGTTTTAATGAGGGCCGCACGACAGGCCTCTTCCAACTTTAATTAAAATATGTTTACGGTAAAGTGACAAAGTGTTATGGATAAAATTAAAACTGGTTTCATATCTACGTTTTTGTGAGCGTACTGTACCGACGTACTGGATTGATGTAGGTACTGCAGTCCAAGTCTTTAACGTTTTACAACAGAAAAAATGTCGTTTATACTTTTCGACGGTAGCTATTTCGGGATGAGCATTGTCGAATGTCTGGCAGCTTCCCAGAGTTGAGCTGTGACACTGCCAACGTCAACAGAGGTCAGTGTCCTAAAAAAAACTTTTGAAGGAAAAGGCCAGTTGCTCTAATGAACTATGACTGGACACCGAAGGGCCGAGTCTTCTGTCTTTTATTTTTTGTAATTAATTGCACGGTCTTCTATCATGTCGACATGTGTTTTATAATAAGAACAGTTCGCAATATCCAGGTAAGTAGCTGGGCTAGTCTGCCGCTGTATAGGGTGCACCGCAATACAAATTGTAGGTATATCGTCTCTCGTGGATAGCACTGTGACCTAGCCGATAACTAGAATCGCTTTTACTATCGCAGGACGATCACCTACTCGTCCTATGTTCTTAACAGCGGATCCGAAGTATGAGCTTTCTAAGTTTAGTTTGTATTCTTGAGCTAGATGTTATGCCATTTTAATCAAACTGAAAGTTTTAATGATAATAGATTTGCGTCCACCTACAGAACCTTTATCATAACATAACATCACGCCTATATTCCCCGAAGGGGTAGACAGAGGTACACATTTAGTACACCCACATTTCGCCAGTTATGTTTATAGGTCCCAATGTAATAGGGGGCGAGCGGGCACAAATCCAGACTCCGTGCTGCCACTGAGAATTACCTAATGGAAAAACCCAGTAACACTTTGCCCGACCCGGGATTCGAACCCAGGACCTCGTGCTCAGCAGTCGCGCTTGGTGACCACTAGACCAACGAGGCGGTCATTATCGTCGTCAGCAAATTAGCATTAAATTAAAAAGAAACGTTCAATACTATTTAAACAAAAGGGATGTTAACTACTTAAAAAATGACATCGAAATTAATAGGATACTGAATTGCGTGCCATGTCCGAGGACAGGCGCGTACGCGGTTTAAACTCTGACATCAGATTGTTCATCAACCATACGATAAGAAGAAAACACCAAGGATTACAAAAATACCTTTAAACAATAAACAGTGCAAGTGACGGTCTTATTGCAATTTCTTCCGAATGTAGAAAGAAAAAAGTGCGGGCAGATGTCGGCGTTCATTAGGCACGTACTAAGCACAAATTAATATATATGATATTAACTATTCTAATAATATACCACCTCCATCAGTAAGTAAATAATGCTATTAACACACAATAAAGAGAAGAATGCTGGTTTCCATTTTCATGAAACATAAATCACTTTTCCGACAAGCACAGAAAGAGAATTCGGTATTTGTTGTGCCAAATATATTGTTATATATACTTACATTCGGCTGGCAATATTCTGTTGTTATTTTGTATGGAAGGGCTAAGACGCAAAACATTACGTACCAACCTATATCAATATAGAGTACTAGTTGCGCCCCGCGGTGTTACCTGCTACATTTTTTCGCGATAAAGAGTAGCATATGATTTTTCATTAAAATCCATTCAGTAGTTTTTACGTGAAAGAGTAACTAACATCCATCCATACTCACAAACTTTTGCGTTTATAATATTAGTAGGTATTTGTCTTATGATGATCATTTTGGGTGCTGGTCTCAGCGCTCTATCTTATTATTTTACTGTCAGTAAATGAGGCTGATATAATGCAAGATAAATCGATTAGACTCAATGCACATTGCACAAGTTTACATTTGCTAAAATGCTAAAGAATCGACTGCGGCATGACTTCGTGTATGAATTCTGAAAAAATGCAAAAACATATGCATATCTGTATATCATAGTCACGTCTATAGTTCCTAGTAAAGTAAGCAAGTGTTTTATATTATTTGGAGAGTCCAGAAAAATGTAGACATCATTTTTATGTACCTAATAGTCTACCAATAAGTAAATAAAGGTTTTTTTAAACTCTGTCGCTAAGTGATACAGGGGGGTGTGGGGATAGTGAGCATGGGGTTCTGGGTTCGAATCCTGGGTTGGACAAAATGTTAAGGGTTTTTCCATAAGGTAATTCTCAGTAGCGGCTCGAAGTCTGGATTTGTGCGCGATTGAGAGCAATAGGCTCGCCCCCTATTACATTGGCACCTATATCTTAATAGGCCGGTTGTTATGTTAATAAACAAAGGTTTTCCGTTTAAAAAATCTTCTGCCTATCAATCTCCAACTCCAACAACCTCAACAAACAAAAAAAAATGTGGAGTAACCTCATTGTGTCAAAACATAAAACCTTTTTGTTTCAACTCCGACCGAAATTGCAACTGGCATCAAAGCTTCCCACACCGTTCGATACTCGTGTACTCGTTGCCATGGTAACAATTCAACAGTCTTTGCATGTTGTGCTGAGAAGAGAATGGAGTGAAATAATTTCGTGCTGTAACCTTAAACAGATCAATAAAAGTCGGGTAATTCAAACGGATCACGCGATATGGCCGAGACTAAGGTAATGCTATGCTTTTGTCCCTTTCAATTTAATTAACATCGCCTGCGTGGCATGCAATCGAGTTGTTACGTCAACGTCTGCCTTTGTACAAGTTTGCACGAACCCTGTCCCCCGAGCTTCATTATTAGCATTTATAATGTCCGTGGGTTTAACCCAGCGAACTACTTCTACTGTGACGTTCCCTGCATATTTCATTTTACGACTTCACTCGAAAATGACATTAATTACGCAAGAATATAAAAACAGCCTGAAAGTTTTAAAGTATTCTCATTTTACACTTTTATTAACTCTTATTTTTGAAGTAGGTGTTTTAGTGTCGCTCGTAGATTACATTTTTAATTAATGTAATGTTTGTGTGATTTTCGTAAAGGCTATAGTTAGGTACCTACTATTATGTTTATTTTTATGTTTCTCTTATACGTGTGTCTCCGTGTTAAGTAGCAATAAATGTTTTTTTATTTATTTATTTATTTATTACTAAATCAATTTATTTTGATATGAATTCGTTTAGTTCATGAATAGATAATCGTCACGTGTCGGTAGGTATCATAGTAAAGTGAGTGGACTCACTGCTAAAATGGAGTAAAAAGGCAATTCTAGTACTTTGTCATAATCTTTTCTACTGGTAGGTCCTGTATAATATGGTTTCTGCAATTACGTCACTACCAGGTAGTCGTAGGTAAACACTATGTAATTGTACACTAGACACATTAAAAAAACACTGGGACTGTTCTGTAATAGTACCTAAACATACCTATTTGCTCTTAGCTGTTGCGTTTCACTTCGTTGCTAAGAAGTTTAAAATTGGGCTAATAGCTCAGGTGCGCCGGCGTGTCCCGTAGTGCTAGCAGACTAGGCATATTCCGTGACTCACACAATAAACTAATTACATAAAAAGAGATAAGTGATAATCTTTATTTATATTTATTTATCCAGTAAAAAAAATACGTATCAAATTTCCTTAAAGACTAACAATCTTATATTTAAATAACAATAGAAAGAAATTTTTAACCGGTGATCTCCACACTAGGTCGAGCCAGTCATTAAACGTGATAAAGCCTGATATAAAATTTATTATAATATTTTTCTAGCAGCCGGAAAAGGAAACTAAACCAAAGACCAAAATAGTGAGGAAACTTGTTAGGAAAAAAATATTTGTACGCAAACAAACTACAGAGGAAGGTCCACCGTCCGAAACTTCAAGTGTATCCAGTGGTAAGCAAACCTTATTATTATTAAATACCTATATATGCATATATACATAATATAATATACGGTAGCTACGTCATATAATAGTGAGGGGCTCGTAACTACGTTGCTACCTCGCAGATCGACTGATCTTAAGCTGTGCTATCACAAGACTGTGATGGGTGACCGTTTTCACATGTCAAGACCCCTCCGTGCTTCGGAACGCTCGTCAAGCCGTTGGTCCTGCGCCTAATCTCTTTCTGGTCGTGTCGGTCTACCGTCCCATTGGACTATGGTAGTGAGGGAACAGGGAGTGCACCAGTGTTTGTGCGCATACTTGTGCACTATAATATCTCCTGCGTAGTTGGCTAGTCTCAGCTGAGGTAGGCCGCTGAAATTCTGACAGAACATTATTAATATGATATGATAATTTTTTAGCTACTCTGCAATGTCAAGGAATCTTTTAGTAGTGGCATCCTACAGATAAACCAGAGTCACAAACACAAGCTAATAATCATAAATCATCAACATCATCATCAGCCGGAAGACGTCCACTATTGAACAAAGCCTTCCCCCTTAGAACGCCATAATGAACGACAGCTTGCCAAGTGCATCCACTGGTTGCCCGCAATTCTGACGATATCGTCTGTCGACTGATATCCAGCTCATAAATAACCTAACATAATATAAAATTTTGAGACTATAATTTATAGTACCGTGGTACTACAGCAAAACTTTCAAACCTTCAATAACTGACAATAAAAGCTGTTATAGTTATTAATGCCTCAGCTACGCAACCCTGCACATGACATAACATAAGAAAACAAATACGAAAGAAATATCAACCTAAATGTTTCTGGTGACTTGTTGTTTAGCGCAGCTGTCAAAAAGTTAACAGACCGTTTTTTATTAGTGTTAGAAATATTTATTTAGATAAAGTATTGGCATTTGTAGCGTAACTTGAGATTACCGGGTGTCTAGCAGTAAACAGTGACAGGTTTGCGCCGACTAACACTCTCACATGACATGTATTTTTGTCTAGTTTCTTTTTATTTAGCCTTGAATTTACTGTTATTAGATATATTTTTATTGACTAGAAAAATATAGGGTTTTCTTAAAGATGCAATTGACGATACATGAACCTAGAACCTATGACAAGGTAAATGATATTAATTTGTATTCCTAACAAGGCAAAACATAGTGTTTTGTAGTTTGTCTATTTCTCTCCGATTTTGAGAGCATTCAAAAATTTCGCAAGTTATAGGTTAATAAAAAAAACGGCCAAGTGCAGTTAGTAGGCCTCTTACTTTAAATCGATGCAAAAAAATTCTTAACTTAAACACCTTTATATATCTATTGAAATCAACATCTTTTGACATGTAAAGGATAGTGATAGGTATAATTTAACCCATGGTACCGAGCTAAAGCGACGATCTGATTGGCGCAGTGAATAAGCGATTCGACTGCTGCGCTAGGTTGCGGGTCCGATTCCCGCTCGGGACAAAAATCTGTACGATCCGCAGATGTTAGTCCCGAGTCTGGATGTTTGTGTATATTATATTTCATGTGTGTGAAACGCAGCGATGGTACAGGAGAAGTTCCTAAAGCGCTTGAAGTTGCACATAACATTATTATTACCCTCACACAGTAAGTGCTCACGAAGACAATGATGACGAGGGTTCAGCCCAGATTGGGGCGGGCGTGGCGACTGCTACCGTGACCATAGACCGGGATGAATATCTCACAGCCCATAGAGACCTCACGTACGACCGCCACCACCTGCAAGTGTTGAACAATCTGTTGCATCGACGACTAGCCGAATACTACAAGTGAGTAATAAATAATTCAAAGCTGTGTTATGATGTAGTTAATATTAACCGAGTTGAATTTGTTTATGAGAATAGGGTCTTAATTACATGGGGTGGCCAGTAAGGGTGTGCTGTATGACAGTGAATCACCCTTTGGGGATTGTATACATGTTTAAAGGGTTCATGGTGTTGTGTCAAGTCATACATATAACACAGAGATACCTACATACTGATTTGTTTTGGCTACCGACTAACGTTAAAAGCATCACACATCACGTGTCCGCATAATGTTATTGTAATGGGAAGACGAGATCTCAGTTTTGCATTTTCATAAAATAGAAACTCAATATCTGCTACTTAAAATAATTCCAAGTCTGTTGATTATTACACTGCTATTATAATTGTCTAAGGGAAGTATTGATATACGATAGATAATTATATTGGTAGGTACAGACACACGCCGTACAAACGTATAAATTACTTACACTTCAACGTAATGTGAAAAGACAGTAAAACGCACATCAAGATAATAACAAAACATCAACGTGACATCGTTAAATTAAACTACTCGACCGCAAAATTAGACTGACAGAATATTTTTCTAGACGTCGCGACTTTGGCGAACACATTTGTATTGAAACAAAATCTAGCTTTATGATCTATCTGGCAAGCTTAATATAAAGCCACATGAAGCAAATGATAATAAATTAATAATGAATTATTATTCTAACATCTAGATTAGATTATAATAAAACTGTTTATTTCGTATATCAAGGATCTATACAATGATTTATTAGTAATTAAATAGACTTAAAAAACGAAGGTTAGTACTTAGCATAGACTTAAGAATTAAAATACATACTATATTACCGCATGCAGTCCTATCCATCGCTCCAATAATGGAGAATCCCACCGGTCAGCTAATACGTGCAGGATACTGTTGGTGCTAGCACGTATACGTGTCATCATGGAAGCGCAACGTTTGCGTATGATTGCAGCAAAACCATCCACATTGGCTTCCGCAAACATGCCCGATGTACTGCAATACTTAGGTAGCCCCATCAGTATCCTAAACGCATTATTATACTGCACTCTCAAGTCGCTATATGTCCACCCTTTATGTAGATACTAAAGTATCTAACAAAATATAGGTACTCTACAATGTATGACTGGCATCATCAAAACGTATACGCAATACTACTGTTTGTCATATTCTCTTAATGTATACTACTAATGTAACTACTACTAGTATCTCGTATTAGATTGTTTGTTTGATACACGAAACAGTCCGTGGTTTGATATCAGTCAAGGAGGATCAAAATACTAATTTGGTTTTCAGAAAACGCAAATGTGAACATGTTTTGAAAGCTTTGGAAGGTGCTGTAGATTTAGAAGAAAAGTACCAACAGAAGTTGCATGTTTACGAAGATATGAAGATAAAGGCGGAAAGAGAAATAGCTGACGTAAGGACACATCTGATGTCTCTTTGCTTTTATAGTATTAATTTACACTATAGGTAGTATCTAGTGTATTTAGTGTCTGGTACCCATTGTACCAAAGTATGTAAATTAAATATAATAATTGAGATGGATCTTTATAAACCTTAATGATTAATATTGGAAAAATGATTATTTATACAGGAAAATTTAAAAAATGATGGGGTTCACGAGCGGGATCCTGCTCGATCTCGATTTCAAATTCCCTTAGTATGGGCAATGATAATATTATACTGATTATATCAAAAACCATAATAATTGAGCTTGTAATAATCGGGCACCTAAATGTCGGAGAATAATCTACACGAGATTCAATAAATATGAATAAGGCACTCCTAATTTAAAATGTCTATTATGTAATAGGTTTAGTATTAGTTACTGTTATTGGTTGTGCACAACCGTTGTAATTAATTAATTAAATAAATAAATGTGTAACTGTAATTTTTCACACTTTATTGCAATAGATCAAAAGTAAAGTCGCCGAAGTAGAGGAAAAATACCGCGTAAGATTAGAAAAAGCAAATACTAAATTTGATGATCTACAACAACTAGAAAGGTCCACTGGTTCGGGGCTTATCTATTCTCGAAAAGGAAAACCAATAGCAGATAAGGTTGGTTACCAATTTATTAGATTTAATACCTATTCTTACTCTAGTATGGATCTATAAGTGTTAAGTGGAATTTTTTTCGTACCTACTATGTAAAACATACAATTTTAAATTTAAATAAACCCAACATATTCTAGCTAGAGCTAGCTAAGAACCACATCGATCACGTCAGATTTCAAACAAAAAAACTGCTTCATAATCGGTCTAATCGTTTAGGAGTTACAGTGTACACAGGCAGACACGTCAAACTTATAACACTCTTCTTTTTGCGTCGGGGGTTAACAAAAAGAAACGCAATTAAATATTATGGATTCACAAAACTTACCATAATTTAGCAAGTTTAAAGTATAATAATACTATGTTTTATTAAAGTGGCGCTAAATAACTTGTAGGTATTAAAATATGAGTTTTTATTAATCTCTTAGTACGTGGGTTATTTTTATTTTCTTGATTTCAATAAACATTTGTATAATATAGACGGTGGAAAGATTTCTGATGTTACAAAGAGCTAAAGCTGATCAATCGTCTGCACTGTGCCTCCGTCACATCAGGGCGAGGAATGCGGTTACTGATCTGGAATCTATCGTCAAGAATCTGGAAACCTTGGGACCGGGACTCTATGTATACCAGTATGAACAACTGAACATTGACAACCAAAACTACAATACTAAAATTGAAGGCAAGGACAAATTTTATCTATTATAACTTTATTACACTGCCTGGTTGGTCTAGTGATCGCTAAGCGCGATTGATGTCCTGGGTTCAATTCCGGGCCGGACAAAGTGTTGCTGGATTTTCTCAGTAGCAGTACGGAGTCTGGATTTGTGCCCGCTTGATGGCAATAGGCTCGTCCGTTATCACACTGGGACCTATAACATAACTGGCCAAATAGCGTACTAATAATATATGCACCTCTGCCTACCCCTTCAGGAAATACCGATGTAATGTTATATAGTGTAACTTTATAATATTTGACGCAGTCTTTTGTTTATCTATAGATGTTCTAGTTACAAACAACTTTTTAATTTGAGGTTGAGTGAACTCCATTCTGTATAATATGTGAAAGAATTTTGGTTATCGGGTAACTGGTTTCGAATTTTAAATAATTAAGAAATTATACACACAAACTGACAAACATACAAACCTTAACTGTTAATATTTGGTATAGATGTTGAACAATGTTGTGCCTAACAGCATTACATTTTCGACAGAGCGAGAGGACGAGCTTGTAAAACATCGTGCAAAATGCACGGAGCACAACCAAATCTTGGCTCACATCAGAGAGAAGATGCATCACACGGATGAGGTCATTGACTTTGCTGAATGTGACCTCGGTGACGCGGAAATGGAGTTTACGACGGCTAGAGAAGATCTTGGTAACATTAAGGTAAGTTTGAACGCAACAATTTTTCCTTAACTGGACTTTTTGATTATTTCTCAAGATAAATCGATATCTATCGATAGATAGGTAGATAGAATGTACTTTATTGCACACCAGAAAACAAGTAATACAGAAAAATCTATTAAGGTACTTAATTTTACTCTAACAAATGGATGTGATATAAGAATATGTAGCACCTATCTTCTGTCGAAGCTACTACTTACTTGTCTAAATGACTATAGATACTAAACGTATATAGTTGTTATCATAGTATTTTCCAAATAATAGCCATGATCTCCCTTTGATTACTTACAAAACATTCAGTTACTTCAGGGATTCGCGCTATTCTCTGTGTTTTTACATCTGCCGTCTATTACAGCACTCATGTTATAGGAGCCATTCTTTGAATAGTCACTGTATTGTTTTCTAACAAATACAGCAAGTGTAGAAATCTTCATGAATACGTACAACGAATATTGCAGATCAAATACATGCACCTATTAACCATTCCCAGTGTAATGACCCACCGATGGGGCAGAGCTATTATTTTACTATTGTGTCTGCTTCACGCACAGTCAAAGTGTTGTTATGTAACATGTTCTTCCTCCGATGTGATATCATATTCTCATTTATTTCTCTTACTGTTTCAATAGAGTCATCGCAATAAACTTCGATGGTCGCTAGAAGAAGAAAGACTGAAAGCAGGCCTGCTAACAAGGAAAGATTTACTGCGCGACTTCCAAGCTTCTGTGGACGAGGTAAACTTTTAATACCGCAATAAAGATATAAGTAGTAATAATGTGTCGCGAAAAAACGTTACTGGCGAAATGTGGTTGTACTATAGGTGCACCTCTGCCTACCTCTTCGGGAAATACAGGCGTTATGTTATGTTATGATGTGTCGCGATTTTAATCCATTACATAAACTTCGTTATTACAAGGGATATTGGATCCACTGACTAGATCATAAACTAGTAGACAAATTTGTGTTACCTAAATGTTAATGATGGTATTATAGGTATTCATTGTAAATAATGTCTACCCAAGTATTAGCAATATTGCGTCAAAGAAGAAATCCGCTTTTCGAGATAAAAATAGTTTAAAAAAAAGTAACGAAGATAGACATTCCCGAATACACCCGTGAGTATAACCGGAATATACAGTAAATAAATAGTAACGAGTTTAACCTTGAAAATTCAAGTACACAACCTAGTTTAGGAGATCGTCACGTGGTATAATAGATAGACTTAATACAGTGTCGTATAGATGTTGTAGGTTCTATTTATGGATTCCAGGTTTTAAAACTGGAGCGGAAGAAGCGGACCCTTGAATCTCAGGTCTATAAAACAGCCAGCAACCTAAGGGACGCACGAAAGAGTGTGCAACTTCATCACAATTCCATAAGTCAATCTCAACAAGTAGCGTCATTAGCCGCCAACCAGCCACCTTCGACGGTTCTCACTCAACAAATTGCTACGACGAGCCATAATAAAACGTAAAATGAAACGATTACTACGATTAATACGACATTGTGCTTACTAGGTGAGAATATTATGTGAACTTGCTTCCAATTTATTTGCGGGAAAGCAAAAACATTTTCTATACACTATGATAGCGAACTATATTAAATCACAACAGTACTTTTAGATAACATTTATTGCCTCACGTAGTCTTGTTTGGTAAAAATAAACGTGGTTCAAGACGCAAGTAGGTATTCTATAGGTACATAATTATTTATGTATAGTTTACATATTTAAATTTTTTTTATAGTAAAGTAAACAATCGCATCAAGATTCTAATATCTAAAATGCAATCACACTAACATTATGAAGGCAAAAGTTTGTGAGTGTGTTTGTTACTCTTCTCGCTCAAACAGCTAGACCGATTTTGATGAAATTTCAAACGGAGGTAGCTGACACCCTGGATTGACAAATAGGCTACTTACTATCCCGAAAAATTGTAGCGGGTAACACCGTTGGGCGCCACTTATTTAAAATAATTCTTATAAATCCTAACTAAAGAAATGCCAAATAATTTATACCAATATACTTTTATGATTTTGTAACTATGACTTGAATACGTTTCCTCATTGTCCACCTTTGGGAATCGAACTAGTTTAAAAAACTGCATAGAGTTAATGGGCACGCGCGCCTGACAATACTACTTCTAGAACATGGCTGATCGTTGCCTTCTCTTACGCAGCTTTGCGCTATTTCTTCGACTTTTCCCCCTTTCTGGCATTTCATAGTAATGCGTAGTATTAGCTATAGTTTAGTTACTGTCACATTGACTAGTATAATATTTACCATAATCATGTCTTGATAATAATTATTAGATACCTTTGTGTTTGAGTAGAAAAATAATGTTTAATGATCTCTCTAGGTGATAATTTCGTAATAATCTTAATTCAAAATTGATATTTACTTAGATAATTTAACTGAAAATAAATTATATTGTTTCAAAATAGTTTTTATTTTTGTCTTCCTAACGATTTTAAGTGTCTCGGGCAAATATTATTAAAATTAGTTTAACGCTGCCCAAACTTTATACTGTCATGACTGTATCGCCAGATCGGTATCGCGTAACGGAACATTAATTTCCACCGCTCAATCAGTGAGAGATTTCTCGAGTACGACGGAGTTACACGACCCTAATTAATTAGGAGGACCACTGCTACTTAACCACGACCTTATGTCTATGACATTCAGGATTGTAATGTGGTTTAAAAGCAACAAAATATCTATATATAAAACTATTTACAAATAACTAAGCAGAAGTTTAGTCAAGATCCGTTTCAAACTACAATTTAGCATGCTTAGTGCTCATTGATCAGATTTAACGGATCAAAAGTGTTGATGTAATAAACTTTAGTGAGTAATTAAACTATAACGCTAATGTAATTGTTAACAACAGAGACGAACATCAAAGAAGAAGAAGATTGTTATGGTGTCTGCGCAAAATACTCTGTCATAAGGAGAAGTGCATAAGCGATTGCACACATAATACCTTCTATAACAAACAAATAACTATTATCGCTCATAGTTAATCATATAACTTTATAAACTTAAATTAAACTGAAACTTGGTTAAATAATGTAAAATTTCATATTATTAACAGTACAAAACAATACAATATTTCATGAGGGCGAACCTCTCAGACCAGTTTTCTCAAATTACATCTCGAAAATAATCGAGAACAAATTACTTCTAAAGTTTGTGGGCGATCATTATCAAGATACATCGTATCGCCCTAAAATCCCCTTGTTTATCCTAAGGGATTGTGAGTAAAATAAAAATGGATCAAATAAGTACAAGGCTAGTGTTATAAAAGGAGTTTTTTTATTAGGTAATAATCGATTATATAGATCCATGTTTATTACTATCTACTGATGTCTATGAAAACTTAAATGTATAAGGCACTTGTTGTACTATAAAATGTTCTATATTCTGACTAGTTGCACTGGTAGCATTGTCTTTTGTTTTGATCATGATGATGTGGATTTGTGGTCGGAGAGTCTGACTGCTTCGGGCGGGTCCACCGTGTCTCTCGTGAGTGGGCCGTGCGTCCATCCATCGGGGTAGCCGAACTGTCGCACGTCGTCCCACCATTGTTGTTTGCCGTCTGCCCAGATGCAGTAGACCACGTTTGTGCCTACCAACACCGCGAAGCACACCCAGAAAGCCACGCGCCACTGTGCCAGTGTTGACTGTAATAAAAATATTATATTTATGCTGAATATAATAATTCGACTTATCTGTAGGTATTTATTTACTTATGGTTAATTATTACATTCTATTTGTGTATTCAGGGACATCAAACTGTTGATTTCTCTTAAACATTTTCCAATAAAAAGCTTCTTTGGTGTTATAGGAATACATCATAAATCTTATACATTTTATTTTGTTTTTATAAAAGGAAGTACTACCTATTTTGCGACCGTCCAAAATAACAAATATATATCCAGCAAAATAACAAATTTATTCGCGCGACAATTCGGTTCTCGAAGTAGGTCAAGATTAATTGGTTTCTGTTATGTTCATTTATTAAAATATGAGTTGAACCAGAATTTGTGGATCTTTGTTTTCTTAGTACTGGATTATGATTTATGAGTTGGCCTCGAAACGTTAAGATATCCACTTGGCTTTTTCACGTTTATTGTGTATATAAAATGTAGGTATATAAACGATTCGAGAGCCAATATTAAAAAAACGTTTGTTTTTATGGAGTAGTAAATTTATCTAAGTGTTTCAAGGCATAATCATAAATTGACTGATAATTTATTAGTAATGAATGGGATAGCAAGCTTTTGAGTAGTAATGGTTAATACCTCAGACGAAGTATATGATAGACCGGTTCTCATGTAAATAACGCGAGACCAAAAATGAAATGAGTGCGCGTTTGACATATAGTGCTGTGACACGCACTCTCATATTATCGTATGTCGATAAAAATCACAATCATGAAAACAACGAAGTTAAACGAAATTATCTAAAATCAATATAGTAAAACAAAAGAATCCATAAATCATCGTCGTTTATTAAATCTTAACAAAAAAATAAACCTTTTAAAGTTAACAAATAGTCAAAAACATGAAATAAAATAAAAGTCGGCGTTGGTTTCTAACGTCATTAATGCAGTAAGCCCAGTGATCAGTGATCACACTGTTAATAAAGATTTCAACTTCATATCGACCCTACCGTGGATTCCCGAAGGCAATTAACATATTACAGAATCAATACATAAATCACTTATTCTGTTGAATAAGTAAGTATATAATAGTCAATTATTGCAGATTTTCCGTTTTTACTAAACTAACTAATTTACTATTTACTAATGGTAATTTTTATTACCATAAAAAAGTACATATTAAATACTTATAGTCCTATTGTCTAATTTATTAAGTAGTTCTGTGGTAAAAGGTAAATTCATAAAATAACATACCATATTCATAAAATAAATAAAGTAATGAAAATCGTAATCTGATGTATTTAGGGCATTTTCTAAAACAAATTTGTTCAAAGTGCTTACTGCAAACTGATGAATATTTTTTGGGAATCCAGTTAGGCAGTTACCTCTATTTAACAGTTTTAGCCATTTTTGGCGAAACTCTTAATTTACAGGAAATCTTCAAAATATTTTTTTACATTATTCTAAAGAATTATAATGTTTCTAAATAATTATTTTGGACATTGATTGATTATAATATAATATGTGTATTAATTTATTTTTACAATAATAATATTATGTACCTATACTAATTAATCAACTTCTCAAAATAAAACGTCAAGTAGAATATCGAACAATATCGATAAAGTCTCTGTCAAGGTGGTCAATCTCTATTCTATGATATTTGGGTAAAAAATACACAAAATTTACGTACGTGTTATTTCTTTTTATAAAGATCTACAATATTAAGGGTCACTATGTGATTAAACGCGATACATTGGCGTACCGATTGATATACGCAACGTTAGTAAAGGCATTTGTAAACGTATTGTAAATAGCAAAATAACCAATTGTACTTACAAGTGAAAACTGTAATTATTTATATTATTTCTATGATTAGTATCACATCCGGGTACTACACACGAAGGCATGACGAAGACAAATAAATAAATATAATTTACACACCAAGCATATATTTTTTCAAATTAAATAACACAATTTATTTTTGACTAATTTGAAATGTGTCATTTGGTGTAAAGTTCAGTCAGTAACACGTCCAACTACCTTTCTCACTCTAACCTACATTGTACTCAGGTCTTTCTGTTTCAATCACCCCATCTATAGTAGGAACTACTTGGATCCTATATCTATGGTTAATACATTGAATATAAACACACAAAACAATTAATTAAACATCAGTGTCATTTATAATACCTTTTTTATAGTGTCGGTAGTGGCGTGCGTATACAAACTTTTTTGTCCCATACAGAAACAATATGATTCGAGACCTTTATTTAACCTTACTAAAGAACATCTTAAAGTCAAAATTTGTTAGCCGAGATCCGATAATATAATAGATAATACAAAAATAAAAATGTGACTAACTGTGTCAAATGCCTTATCTAGATCTATACTAACTTCTCCTTCAGAGTCAGTCATGGCAGATAAAATTTTATCAAAGATCTTTAATTTTGTTGGTATCTGTAACGGGATTGAATGTAATCGTTTATTGGTTTTATTTGTATCGCGTCTACGTTATCTGATATCTACAGATGTCTAGACGGATCGGAGCAATACATGTGGATTAAAGTTCAAAGATAATGTAGATAATAATTATGTATCACCAGCATGTGCCTGATGATGATATTAGTCTATAATAATTATGTATGTTACGATAATTATGACATATTTGGCAGTATTGTCGGCGAACAATAGAATGAAAAATTTTATTTAACTACAGGCTAGGTTGCTGTGTTTACTATTTCGACAACAACTGTAATGGTAATAGCAGTGTACAAATTGAGCACATGCATCGAATCATGACGTAGTCTTTTTCATAAAGGAAGCTTTTGTTAAAAAAAGGACTTAATGATTTTTAAACGTCGCCCCGCATTAGTTTATATCGTGGGTGCATGTCACAAACATTACATTTCACATACACAAACACACAGACACTGGTCAAACATCTGTGGATCGTACACATTTTTGTCCCGTGCGGGAATCATACCCGCTACCCCAAGAGCAGCAGTCCAATGGCCTAACCACAGCACCAATCAGGTCGTCTGTGAATTAAAATCTATTGAATAGGTATGTGTACTTACATCCGGTGTCAATAGCCCGATAAGGTACGGTGTTATGATGCCAGCAAATGTTGACGTCGTGTTCACTAGGGAAGTCAGCGTGCCTGCATAGTTGGGGGCCAAGTCCAGTGCGTTCACCTGAAAAGTGGAAAATATTTAATTCTTTACAAACATAAATCACTAATTTATAGAATGGTGGAATTTTAAGTAATCAAAATGTTATTTTTATCTCAGTCAATTAAAGACAAGTTGTTGCAAAAGAAAATCAAGTAAATTCCCGTGTGAATTAATTATCCACACGTAAATAGTTAAAAATACTTTATGATGCCATATCCTGATCCCATGTGAAATAATGTCTTAGTAAAAACATTTACTTTTTTGTAAAGGTATCCGTAAATATACAACCACATATTATCTTGAAGCAACCCAAAGCTACTCTTTTATAAATAAAAATGGCTAACCAACATAATATTATTACACTTTCGAGAACAACTAGGTACTCTACCAACTGCACTTATACGTGCCTGCGTAAAAACATTTCGAAGGGTCTAAGTACCATGACTCTTAATAAGATACGCCCTTGAGGATAAAATAATACAGGCCTTTTTGATACGGAGTAAGGAAACGTTGAAAAAATCTTAAGATTTTTCGTGAATAAAGATAAGTTTCAACGGCTTCTTCGAAATATTTTAACGAGATGAGATTTTAAATCATTTTTATTTTAAGGTGAGGACAATACGAATATTCCTGTTCTTTTGTACTTAGCATATTATTAAAATTAGAATGGAAAAGAACACCGAATTTAATCTTATTCCGCTTAACATTCAAGCCGGGAACAAAAGAGACAAATGAGAGAAACCACAAGGAGCACATCTAGTTGAGTTGAACAGTTGAGAACAAGAACGCAAATTGCTACGAACCTTCATTCCGCTGTAAAAGCCTCCCATGAGAGCCATTGAGAGGACGAAGTACACCATTGCAGCAGTTCTGTCACAGCCGGCGTACGAAGCCAAGATGATGCAGATAGCGGGGCCGGTGGCAGCTGGAATGTAACATCGTAAACGTTAAATATTAAATTTGACTCTTGCCTTTTTAATACAAATGACTGTCTGTGCTTTTTAGGTATTCAAGGCGATCAATTTTAACTCTCATTTGATGTCGAGATAGCTTGCTTAATAGAAAAAGACTAGGAAGGCTTTGTTAAAAAAAACACAATTATAAAATTAAAATTTTTGAAGTCGCAAAGAAATATAGCTATCATTTATTTGAAATAAAAAACAATGGAAAATAATAACATAAACTTCAGTTTTAGCAATAGTAATGCATCTTTCCCAAAACTTCATCATAATATTAATGTGTTGATAAAAACTACAAAAAAATATTCAAGCGTCAATATAAATTTTTAGAATTAATTTTGTACATACCAATAGTGGTGTGAATAATTCTTCCAGTCTTGATAGTATGCCATCCTTTCTTGATGCATATATCGCAGACAAGGCCGAAGAGAAAAGAGCTCACCCACATAGCAATGTAGGGTAAGGCAGTAAGCGTGCCGGTCGTCGCTATATCGAATTTCAGTACGTCGTGCGAGTATTTCGGAAGATCCGTCACCATTGTGTAGTAGCCCCAGTCGTGACCGACCTATAACAAAAGAGGATTAGAGGGTATTGTTAATAATATTATGGTGGTTTTCACTTGCCAGAACTGCGAGGTTGGTTAGGGTGGTGAGCTTAGTAATAACCTAAAGTTATGAAATTCAGTTGATGTGATTTAAGTACATACATACATTTAAAAATAATATTGCCTGTAAGTTCGGGGAAGTAGGTACAGCTCCCTCACATAATTATGTCTTTATCATATAAGTCCTATGTAATCGCTGGCGAATCTATTGTCTTTTATCGAGCACGGTTCCGTACCTAGCAGATTTTAACCGCTTTGTCGGGGACAAAAGGGTTTTTGTTCTTTATTTAGCCTTTAATATTAAGAACAATTAAAAAGAATACTGCTACTTAGTATTTCATATTAAACATCCAATTTCTCATATTAAAATAAAATAAAAACTTACAAAGAGTGGTCTCAAAACATCTGCTAAAGTTCGTATATTATAATATTAATGAGCTCGTAAAATTTATTAGATGAGCCTCTTTCAACCTGCCTGCGATCGATACCACCTTGGCAACAAATTGACAGCTCAACACGCTCTCACGAACACGTCGTAATACACCATCTAAATATTTCATCAGATTAGGAACCTATTACAAATTCATTTGATATTCTTCAAACAAAGGTTTCCTATATATGTATATCGCAGGCAGACATTTATTTCACAGTCTGCAGCGTATTGAAATCATATGTGCAAGTTGCAGAACTGTACTAATGTAGATGACCTAATTTGTCATCAACATCATTATCATTCGGCTTCTTACATCTGATAACGAGTTCAAACTCCACACGGAACAAATAATATTTTATTACTTGCAGATGTTTGTTGCGAGTTTCAATTTAAATACGCAAACGCACTTGACACATGAAAAGGATAGTTTGTGATGTATGTTTTCACTCCAGATATATTTTGGTAAATTTGTTTAACTCCTTTAGATTTTTTAAGACGAATTCTATAGTTTATTCCTTAAACTTAGTGCGATTATGAACTTGCATATGTTTGAAAAATACGTCGCCCCAAACTAGGAATTTTTGCTGTGTCGTGGGTGCATTTCACAACATGAAATATCACATAATTATATTCATATTAATGTGTTTATATGGTGTACAATAAAGCATACTCTATCTACATATATATCACGTACACAAACACCCAGACTCGGGACAAACACTGTGGTTCGCACAAATGTTTGCCCCTGCAGCAGTCCAATCGCTTAGCCACTGCGCCAATCAGGTCGTCATGTTGATCATTACCGTTTGCATATTCCGACCGCTAAGTGATTAGGTGGGCTTAGTGTTACTGCCGCTGATAGGTGATTGAAAGGTACTCGGTAAGTACTTGCCAAAACGTAAAGGGTTGACTAGTGCAATCGATAGTGCGTTCGTTTGACCTGACGTAATAGAATTCCGCTTAATCTATCTGTTACTTTGCAGCCAGTGAATATTAGTATAGTAAACATAAAAAAGTATAGATTAATATTGTTCAGACATATTCCCTGATCGTTACAAGAACACGCCGTCTTATTCTTCCAAAGGTCAACTAATTCTGCCGCCATATTTGTTTTGCATACCAAGTGCTAAAACATTAGGGCCGTTTACGCCATTTACATTTACAGTTCAGAAGCTGTGTATTGAAAGAATCGCAATATTCGCCTCACTAGATTTCCGTCCGACATTTTCGACATCCAATAAGTGTCGGAAAAGAAAAACGATTTAACAAATTCCTGTTTTAGCGTTAGATATCTACTGAAAAGTACTTTTTATAGCAAAAGAAGTTTGTTGCTTAGATGGGTTTGTGAGAATTTATCGATTTTTCTTATACTTCAAGGCCATTTAGATTAATATACGTAGGTATAGTCACAGTTTAATATAGTTTTAAGGTTGGTGGTGGTATGTACATAGCCCAAGACAGGCCTAACTTCGGGCATATTAGATCAGTTTGAGCCATGACGTCATGTATGTGTAAGTAGTATCAAATGTGGATTATGTCGTCATTTTGACGCCGACGGCACAACGAATTTCCAGTGAGCAAGCATGGTTTTATTAGGCCATGGTATTGTATATAGTAGCCAGCAGCCTTGAGGTTAGCGAAGCGAGCAATGTTGCGTATGTAATTACCTACTAGTACTTTTCTACCTAAAGGTGCGTCCTCACTAGCAACATTTCAACGAACATTCCTCCGTGACCGTAACAAAGTATGTGGTCAACGTGTGTGGTCCATAACAACTTACGACGAAACGGTGGTACGGCAAAAAATTATGGTTGAATTTTACAAGTGCGGGCGCACCTTAACGTGCTGTATGTACTATGAATAAAAAGGTTGTAAAGCGCGACGGCTGATCACGAGATCCTGGGTTCGAATCCCGGGTCGGACAAAGTGTTACTAGGTTTTTCCATTGGGTAATTCTTAGTAGCAGCACGGAGTCTGGATTAGTGCCCGGTTGATGGCAATAGGGTCGCCCTCTATTACATTGGGACTTAAAAACATAACTGGCGAAATGTAGGTGTACTGGTGCACGTCTGCCTGCCCCCTCGGGGAATACAGGCGTGATGTTTACTATTTTCGTTGTCTGGATAAATTATTTTCTGAATTTTGTACCTGTAAGTTGTGTATTGAATGAAATGTTGGTAGGTAATACATTATTTTTCCAGTGACGGTTAAAATTAGTAATATGATAATATATTTTTTTTTTTTTTTTTTTCGAACTTGTCTCTCGCAGTTAGCTCTAAGGGAGCTCTTACTGCTTAACCGGTCGTTTGGCGAGACCTAATAAAAGGCCTCCAGCCAGGCTTATAAATTAAAAACTACAAAACTAAGCGACAGCGCCTAAGGGCACCCCCGCGAGGGGTTCGGACCTCGGCTCAGGGCGTCGCTGGGGGAGGAGAAGCTACCACTACTGGGGGGGAGCTGCTGGATCGGATTATTTGGGGTTTTTGGGGAAATGATCGAGTTTTCTCGCACGGCACGAGCCGGCGGCGCGGGAATAGCTCTAGAGGGGCGTCGCGACGGACCTCGCCGGCGAGGTCGATACGATGGTCGGGCGGTGTGTCGTCGTCGTGTGGCGTTGTCGATGTGTAGTTGCCGCCGTTCGGCATCTAACCTAGCTTTCACCTCCGCCTGAAGGACGGTGATGGGATCGTCCGGATCCGAGAGAACATGACGGGGACGGCGCCGTTTGGCGCGGACGAAAGCCGTGTATCGGGCGGCCGAATATGATAATATCATTTACTATACGTACTTATACTCTGAATGAATGAAGCGCCCCTATCTAGCATCTATACATATAATAAAATCGTAACGAAGTCAAAACTGTACATTGAAGATATTTGAAAAAAAAATAAGTGCAATGGGATGTCTGAACGATTCTGAAGCAAAAAATATAATTTTTAGAATTTTTGTCTGTTTGTCTGTATGTATGTTTTAGATTTACGTAAAAAGTACTGGATAGAATCCGCTGAAAGTTTGCAAATATATTCTTTAAGGGCCGGCACGTCGGTATGCTTAATATCATCACGGTATTTGCAAAGGGGGCTGAGTAATATTGCATTATGTCTTTGTTTTGTCTACTGTTTGCCGTAGAATGATAAAAAGACGAAACCAATCGTTGCATTATGCAGATTACTTGCAGATAAACTTCTAAAGTAGAAATCATCACGCTATATCCACAAGGAACTGAGCAGTAAATCATGACATGTATAGAAACGTCTATTTTAACCATATTTCTATGTGTCATCGTAGCGTGGCGGTTTAACGATCGCCCTGCGAGTTATGCATAGTGAGATCGATTCTTGCCAAAGGTTTTTCTTTTTGCGTTAGCTTTAATTTCTTTTTGGATGTTTTTACTTTAAATATCAATAAAAACACAATTATAACATTTATTTTAACATAATATTATTACGAACAATTTCCAGTAAATTATAGTTCTAAATTTTTACTTTTTTTCTACATTAGTAAGTTCGTAAATACACCAGTTCAAATAAGTGATGTCCAAACAATTCTGAAGCCAAAAGCAGTCGCTTCACGTTAGATAGGTTGTTCCATACTCACCTGTGCTTTCTAGGGCGTTTGAAACACACATCAATGTTGAATCGTGTTCCAGCGTCGAGTCAATTAAATACATTTGCAAATACGTAAACAAGGGTAGTGACCAGGCAACGTTCGCTTTGCAAAGCACTGATCGGGATGAAGTGACCAAGTACCAGTCTGGTCGTGACATTAGTACTTCAGAAGCAGTTTTGCCAATGCTGGCGTTCTCTATACAAGATCGGCATCCAAAGGTCATGAATTTGGACGTCCATTTTGAGAATGGCCAGCGCATTTTATTTTCGACCCCGCCAATGTATTAGAGCGATTGGAAAATCCCCGCTAAACAACACTCTTGGCATTTTTAAATTGATTATGGGAAACTTGAAAAATGATGGACACCAGCGGGACTCGAACCCGCGACAGTTGCCATACCGTGGTGCCGCTCTGCCAACTGAGCCACCGTGTCACTGCTCGCATCCATCAAATTTCAAGTTCCCTTTTAGTATTTACGTCTTAAGGGTGACGTCAGGTATTATCTACGATTCCAACAGACGACTCTTGGCATTTTTACGTCTCTGTGAAGTTGATCTTTTTGCAAAGTCACTTACGTATGATGAGGTACCGTCGTACTATACATACGACAAGCAAAGAGGTGTATTTATTATATACGTATGAATCTTTATGGACACTGCATTGGGAAGGGTTTACACTGTGCATCCTAATAATGCCGAGTGCTATTATTTGCGCCTATTGCTTCACATCGTATAGGGGCCAACGTCATTTGCATTCTTAAGGACAGTTGATGGTATGGAGAATCCGACATTTCGTGCAGCCTGCGTAGCACGAAATCTTCTTGACGGTGACCAACACTGGGACAACACTCTCCTGGAGGCTAGCGTAAGTGATAGCCCAAGTCGCCTACGACATTTGTTTGCCGTCATGTTGGTATTCTGCGGTATTGCAAACCCGGTTTTGTTGCGGGAAAAATATTGGCGTCATCTCTCTGAGGATATTTCATGGGCTTTTAAGGCATACTACTGATTATTATTTTTTAGCTATGTCTCTTAAATTTTTTATAATTTATACGAACTGTAATGTACTTTTTGAGAGAAATAAATAAAAAAATATTATTATTATTGAAGGAGACATCGGAGAAACTGATGAACGCATTTTGAACCACTGTCTCAGTTCTCTTCAAGACGTAGCCATTGCCATCGGGGGCAATCCACTGTTGGAATACGGTTTACCGGCTCCGCAACCATTAAATAATCAAGAACGTCGTAACAGGGAGTATGTCGACGAAACAAATTATGACCAAGACGCAATGACCACCATCTTGAATGACTACGTCACTAAATTTATCTCAGAGCAAGTGCAGATTTACAATATTGTCCTTGAATGCGTTGGGCTCGGCCAGGGTAAAATGTTTTTCTTGGATGCTCCTGGTGGAACAGGGAAAACATTTATTACCACTGGCATTCTTGCAGAGGTTAGGAAACAAATAACGGTGGCAAAATTGTCTTCCGGAATTACTACCTCTCTCTCCCTTAGATGATAAAATATAAGTGCTCGCCATACTCTAGATACACATCAATTCGAAGCAATAAAACGTCTGTTCTTGGAGAGTTACGCAATAGTTTTAAGAGACATTTGCTGAAATGTAATCATAATTATAGTAAAAATGTACAATACCACATAGTGAAAGTTTTAGACAGAACTCAGCAGGAACAACAATCATGTGATGGATTGGCACATTCCTGTTCGCCGGTGATTTTAGAGGAATATTTTCTGGCTCTGTAAAAACGTTCTTTATATATTTCACTTTATACACTGGATATACATAAATATCAATAAATAGTAATATTTAGACGGGGTATATAAAATACTTCTCATTATTTCACGTTCTTTGATAAGTTGGTAAAGATATGATTTGATAGTGTGATTCCCGCGTTCGGCAAGATATTTGCTTATTCAAACAACATAATATTTTTAATTTTATTGGTTTATATGTTTTAACTCTATAGCAGAAAGTGGGCTGTAGGCATCCATCGTCAAGTTAAAGGTCTGTGATCCACCTCAAAGTTATCCTTTTGTAGATAATCATCATAGACGTAGAAATTATAACAAATTGTAGCGCTGGCCATACTCATACCACACTATCACGCCTTTATTCCCCTAGGTAGGCAAAGGTATACATTTCGCCAGTAAAATAACTGGTCTCAATGTTACAGGGGGCGAGAAAATTATTTTTTTAATTAACCGGGCACAAATTTACAGTCGGTACTGCCACCGAGAATTAGTGGAAAAACCAATCACTCTTTCCGATCTCGTAAACAAACACACGGAACTCCCGCTCAGCAGTCGCATTTTACGAACACTAGACCAATAAGGCAGTCAAATTCTAAGTTCCACACAATTATCAAAGTATTTTTGTTGTTGGGGAAATCCTCATGGGCTTCCTCCACCATGAGCGGAGGGAGGGATATGCCGGTCTCTTATACTAACTAAAACCTCAGGGTATCCGCCTAACAACCTTAGGTTGAGGGATTCGCGATCCGCGTATGCTACACCATCTCTTTAAACAAATTCTGACTCGCCTCTTCGCGATTGGTCCCGCTCACCACGTAGGTACGGCCTACGTGCCTTATGTCCCTTAAAACCGCCTTTTCTGTTTGAGCATCGAACTGCCCAAGTTCGTCGCCCACAGGCCCAACCTATGGGTGACGGACATGAGCAGTTCGTTTTGCTACAATACATTTCAATACAAGCGTTTGGCGCATTTTGGCATACAAATATCACCATTAGCACACGCAGGGGTAGACTTAATTAAGGCCTAGAAACCAGCAGATTTTTACACGGATTACTGTACGACGGTCGCTTCTGAGTTACCAGTCCACGCTCTCTGTAAATGTTGTCTGCTGAAGACAAAACTACAACCGTAGTTCAGAGAAATGCATGCCGTCAATGTAGTACATAGATACAGTAAAACAAAGATACATTCAAAATTGAAATTCCTTATATGCAAACAAATCGTGTCGATAACTTTCCTGTTATAGAATAGAATAGTTTATTTGCTTGAAATAATGGTGTTAGTCACTCAATATTTACCGATCATACCCATAAAATCGGTATAACACGTAAACTAGCCCCATCTTAATTTGAAATATACCTTTATCATTAAAATACTATGTACATAATTATATTCCATTCGGTAAGTAATTTGTAGTGTTTTCCACTTACTTACAAAATCTGATTATAGTCTACTGGTGTTTTTATACGAAATTCACGCGGACGAAGTCGCGGGCAACAGCTAGTTATTCATAAATCAGTATTTCAACGTAGGTACGACTATACATATTTTTAAATGTGGTACAGTAAGTAAATCTTAGTTTGTAACTCACACGTTGTTTAACATCGGTAAAATACATATCGCAATCACAATGTAAGTACATAACAAGCTTATATCAGAGCTCTTATCCAACAAGCAATACTGAGATCAATAAGTATAACTTGTAAACACAAATACGGCCTCCAACAGCCGCGGGCGCTAACCACAGCAGGCAGAAACTTACAGAAGGTCCTGAATGTGGTTAAAGACGAAAACATAGATATTAGTATCAATATTAATTTTAATGAGTGAATCAGTTACTGACTGTCTCGTTAGTCTAGTGGTTGCTAAATTTCGAATCTTGAATAATAATAAAAGGGACTAGTTTTCATACGTTATAAAATTATTTTCGTCATTGATTTCTGCGCATTTAGGTAGGCTTTCTTCGGTTATTTACTTTGACATACAACATTAATCGATAGTCAATTTATGATATGCATTGTCTTAGTGGTGTGGCCTAGAGGATTCTGTAGAGCCCCTGGCAGACCTCCAGCAAGGTGGACTGATGATGTTGTTGCTGTTTACGGAATGACTTGGGTGCAAAAGGCCCAAAACAGGAAGCATTGGCGTTTAGGGAAGGAGGCTTATGCCCAGCAGTGGGTCACTTAAAAGCTGATAATGATGATGATTGTCTTAGTAATTTACGATAGTTTTTTATTCTACATATTAAGTTTTGTTTAATGTAGACCTTCTGTCCTTATTATAAGGTACGTAAGTGTGTACAGTCAAGGTTTTGCTTGTGACGAAGCGTCAAACAATATCTTATAACGTAATAGTTTGTTTATTATTGGAATTTAATTAAATTTTATAGCCATGCAATAAATTAGTGGAATAAATAATTATATGACTCAACACAGTGTGACAATACTGTGAACGACCGATATAGCTAGAACGATATTGATTCATAAAGCTTTAACTTGAAGTTTTAACATGAAACAATTGACGAATCGGATGGCGTTGTTTTTTATTTTCTTCTAATTTTCCGTGTAAATAAAACATAAACATAACATAACATCACGCCTGTATTCCCCAAAGGGGTAGGCAGAGGTGCACATTTAGTACACCCACATTTCGCCAGTTATGTTTTAGGTCCCAATGTAATAGGGGGCGAGCCTATTGCCATCAACCGGGCACAAATCCAGACTCCGTGCTGTTACTGAGAATTACCTAATGGAAAAACCCAGTAACACTTTGCCCGACCCGGGATTCGAACCCAGGACCTCGTGCTCAGCAGTCGCGCTTAGCAGCCACTAGACCAACGAGGCAGTCAGCCGTGTAAATAATGTTCATTTTAATTATTTTATTTTTATTATACCTACTTCTTCACCTGATATCAGAGTTTAAACTGCCTGCAGGCCTCTGACATGGCTTTACACACTATATTACTATATTCTAACAAATAAATTATTTCTTTCTTTTCGCTACATTTTTTCGGGAATCGATCGGCCTAGCCGTTTGAGCGTGAAGAGGTAACAAACATACAAACTCACTCACAAACTTTCGCCTTTATAATAGTAGTGTGATGTATTTATTGCGAGTACTTACAGCAGCCCAGACTAAAGCCCAGACAGGCGCAGACCGCAGCAACGCCTTCCATGGCACCGGGTCCTTGCTGTTCTTGTTCTCCGCCGTGGTAACGTTGTTGTTCAAATACGTTAGTTCCTTCTTCGATATGTACGGATGGGTGTTTGGCGTGCTGTAGCAAAGAAGACTCTGAAAAGAGCATATAAATGTTTTGTTAGTATTCTGTATTTATTTATTTAGATAGGGACAACAAACAGCAGTATATTAAATATTATAACATGGTAAGCATCTTAACAGTAATATTAACAAATATACTACACACAACGTTATCCACAGATTACAATAGAGAAGAACTAGCTGTTAAAGAACAATCCTAAAAGTGCTTAACTATAAAACAATCCATTAAATTTAATTATCGGGGTTCAGGCTTTTTAATGTTATAGTGATTTATTGACTTTTCATTGACATTAACAGACTGACCATACTAAAAACTCTCTAAGTAATAACTAAACACTAATATCTACAAAACTAAAATCGACTGAATTAACTGTAAAAAGCTTTGTTTTTAAACATAACATGACGCCTGTTTTGCCTGAAGTGGTAGGCAAAGGTGCACATATTAAAGTGCACCCACATTTAGCTCGTTTTGTTATTATAGGTTCGAATGTTATAGGGGGCGAGCCTTTGCCATCACCAAGTACTAATCCAGACTCCGTGATGCTACTGAGAATTACCTGGTGGAAATACTCAGTAACATTTTTCCCGTCCCGGGATTCGAATCCCAGACCTCGCGCCTGGCGACCACTAGACCAACGAGGCAGATTTATTTTTGTCTAATAAAAACAAATTTAGTTAAATGAGGTACTCTACCTACGTATAATCATGAAATGTGATATCATCCTCATTATCTTAGATGTTAAATTACAATTTAATATTAAGTAGGTACCTATATTATGCTTCATCTTGAACTGAATTAATATTTTGTCATAATTGATAGGGACCTCATTATCGTATTCTGAAGTCTCTATAATAAAGGTGATTAAAAATAATTGCAAAAGGCGATCAGAATTCACGATTTCTTGGAATAAGGGTGGTAGTAGACATCTAATAGTTCTTAAATATCATTTTCACAAGCCTTAATAATTTTACGATATCTCTTGGACAATGATCGGATCGGAAAAAAAAGTGCTCTTTTTTGTATAATTTAGTAGAGTATCAAAGTAAGATACACTGCAATCTCTCATTGTGTAAGAAAGAGAAGGAGTTTTTTCATGGTACTATCAGAATCTGATTTCAACGAGATAACAGCTTTCTACAAAAAAATATTTCCATTTTACCCGCTTTTTTGTGTCGTACTTTTTAAATTTAGATACACTCAATTTCAATATCTACGTATTGATAGGTACTTTAGAAAGCTTAGACATACCAAACTCAATAAATAGATATGACTTTTTATACCATTTTTGCACTTACCCATGCTAATCTTAAATATAAATTGATAAAGGAAAATTTAAAAATGATGGACTCGAGCGGGACTCGAACCCGCGACTTTCACCGTACCATGGCGCCGCTCTGCCAACTGAGCCATCGTGTCACCGCTCGCATCCATCGTTCGACTCCCGCTCGTGTCCATAATTTTTCAAGTTTCCTTTATCAATTTAGATCAATAAATAGATTTATAAAAAATATATTTTAAACTATAAGCTGTTATAAATTGGCACTAATAACTCAATACTAATCTACGCCGTTAGGCCCATAAGTGGCCGTAAAACGTCCATAAAGCCGTCTATCAATTACTTGGATATAAAAGGACACGGTAATTTGCAGGGATCGGTATTGATTACTGATTACGTGCTTAGCAATTTTATTTACAGCTTTCAAAATTTTCGAAAAGTTTCTAGAGTTATTTGCATTATTTTAGCTCCCTTTTATAATATTTAGGCTTTTAGACTTGTTTATTTTTAATTTGTATTTGCTACTTAAACGGCTTGTGAATTTTTAAATCTTAATGGACTCGAACGTTTTGTGATAGAATTATACTTATAGAGTTATCAAATCTAAATACCTATCTAGTTAATTTTGAAATGCCTAAATAGTAATTTATTTTCTATGGAGTATTGCACATTATATAGTTGAAATAATATTATTAACTATATCGATTAATATTATTCAGTTTAGTGACGGAAGACATCAATTTTAAAACATAGACTTATATACGGTTCTAATTGCACCATTTAGCAAGCACTTGTAATCGTTTCCAAGTTATAAATAAAACTAGCTTGCGGTACCTAACGGGAAACCAAGATATACATACTTATTCAACCTTTTATTGAATCAGCCTATAGGCTGCATTTTACCATAAGCTATATAACTGCATATACATTAGATTGAAATAATCTATTGCAGCAAAATCAGTACTAATTTTAATCAAACCTGCTTGTCTTTTTTGGAACATAACCTCTAAATTAAAGCCTGATACGCAATAATAGACGCAGCACAGGCTTTCAGTAAGCCTCCATATCCATACATGTAAAGATTGAAAGGCTTTGCATATACGTCCCATTTAAAGTCCCAGCACGCAGCCATAAGGCAATCCAGCCAAGGCAAGCGTTAAAAGATAAACTCTGCCTTGCTATAAGAAGTAATATAAAAACCAACTTACCCACAAAACGAACCACAGAATCCCGAAACCGCCAAAGAAGTAGAACACATACGCCCAGTCTCTTCCCTCTGACAGCAGCACCCCAGACATGAAGGAGCCAAAGATATTCCCGATCTGAGCTCCTCCGAACACGAGTGCTCCTTGAAATGACCGCTCGTGAGGAGGGACCCAGCGCGCCAACATGATCATCAGAGCCGGCATGGTAGGACCCTGTAGATAGAAAGGATTAATAAAAAGGTTTTGATCATACTTTTACGAAACGATAAATAGGCAAATCCTTTTTTAAGCCATGACGTAAAAGGAGGGGTGTTATAAGTTTGACCACTTTGTGTGTTTGTCTGTCTGCGTGTCTGTTAGTGGCACCGTAGCTCTTAAACGGGTGAACCGATTTGGATGTGGTATTTTTTATATGTTTACTAGCTGCACCCCGCGGTGTTACCCGCTACATTTTTTCGGGATAAAAAGTAGCCTATATGTTAATCCAGGGTATAACCTATCTACATACCAAATTTCAACCAAATCGGTCCAGCCGTTTATTCGTGAAAGAGTAACAAACATCCACACATCCACACATCCATACATCCATTCTCACAAACTTTCACATTTATAATATTATATATATATATATATATAATATAAGTAGGAAGTAGGAAGTAGGATAGTAGGATTAGTTTTTAAATTTAAAATGTCTTGTTTTACAATGAGATCCTATCGAAAATTTTCTCATTGCAAGTTATTGACAGATCGAGTGTAGAATTTGTTTGTTTAATATTCCTGGATCGTACAACGCTATTCAAAAAATGTACACCAGCAAAGACAAAGAAGGAAAGACAAGCAAAAATGTTTAATCAGAGCTGTGAAGCCCGCCTAGTTCTTAAACACACAAAGCTCACGCTGCGCTCTGTGAGTTATCGCATTCAGTGTTTATTAAATTCTTTATTTCATATTGTGTAATGCTGTGAAAAGGCGTAGGTACTATAATTAACAGAGGTGGGTAACGAATTTTATAACTAAAAACGAGAACTAAGTAGGTGAATCACTCTTTCAACCACCATGAAACTTGTCTTGAATGCGCTGAATATCGGTTGGTATTTGCATATACTACTGCAATGTTTACCCTGAACAGATATGATACCTATTAATTACATAAACTTCAATATAATCATAAAATGAACATGGATGAGTCATATAACATATAGGTAGGTACTTACTATGTAAGTTAAGTGCATATTGCAGTGCTTGCAAGGTTAACGAAGCCTGTCATCCATGACCGTGACGCGAATCGATTTCATTCATACTTCAATAACTTTACATACAAACAAATTGCATTTTCAACATATATAAAGTGAAATATAAATCGATAGGGACGGATGTAAAATGCAAGTCTAAGTCAAAAAGTAAGAGAGTAATAACGAACCCGAAGTGAGTTCCATTAATATTGTCAATAGGCTATTTTTTTTAATAATGGGGATCATGTATATTTTTCATTCTATTTGATTTCCAAGTATAGGGGGCTATATATTATGATTTACTATTATGATATACTAGCACCATGACATAGAGACTATACGGTAGTTTTCGTTAGAAGGAAAGGTAATAGGGAACTTTACTGGTGTTTATAAATCTCAAGGCGGAATGCAAGTGGACCCAGCTGTAGGTACACACCAACTACACACTTACACCAAACATAATAAAGAAATAAAAAAATCTGTACCTAGTTTTATAATTATTACTAGAAATAATTTGTTTTTGTTCTTACGCACTATATTTCTCTTGAAATGTTATAAAAATGATAAAGTTGACCCTGAACTATATTACATGTTTGAGGAAAATATTTACAAATTCATCATTTGCACAATAATATTTAATTACTATAAATATAAATAATATTATAATGTCCGCCTAACCGAATTTCGGTCACGGCCTATCTCTACTGAGACCAGTCAACTACGCGGAAGATATTGTTATCCGCAAGCATGCGCGCATATACAGGGGCACATACCATTCAGCTATAGGGCGGTAGACTGACCGGAGAGGGATCAGGTGTAGGACCAATGGCTTGACTTGCCTTCCGAAGCCTTTGAAAATGGTAATCTATCACAAGACTGACAGCGCGCGGTAACCATTATTTACCATCTTAAATCAACTGATCTGCTTATCATAATAATATCATAATTTTCCAAATCCTTGAACTGTTCACATACCCAACGGTAAGAAGGCGTTAGATAGATAAAGACCTGATTGGTGCGGTAGCTAAGCGATTGGACTGCTGCGCTAAGGGTTGCGCGTTTGATTCAGGCATAGGACTAAAAATGTATCATTGTGAAACGTACCCACGATCCAAAAGAAAGTACTACAGTGGGGCGACATTTTTTTTTTTTTTTTTTTTTTTTTAGTTAGCCTGATTAGTGTCCCACTGCTGGGCAAAGGCCTCTCCATTATTTCTTCACAAAACCCTGTCCGATGCCATTTCAGGCGACATTAAAAAATAAAAACTGTAGGTAGTACTTACTTCTCCCATTCCTTGCAAGATTCGGAGAATGAACAGCCACGTGGCTCCCCCTGCCCTTATCACGACTGGTGTAAGGAAGGTGAACACAGCAGTGCTAAGCAAGCCTACACCGAGGGTCCATTTTCCTCCGAACTTCTCAGCTAGGTAGCCCCCAGGCACTTGTGTTGCCGCGTATCCGTAGTAGAAACCGCTCAGAATCAGCCCTTGAGTCTTTTCGTCCCAATCGAAGATGGCGTACTGAAAGAAATATCACAATGTTAGTAGATAATAATACATAACCTATTTAGTTTTTTGAGAATATTATTATTATTATATAGGTACATGGCGTTCTTTGACATTTTCACGGGTTGTCCATGACACGTATATTATGACCTACCAAGGAGAAGTCTAATTGTAGACTTACTAAAGGCAACAATAATCTCATGCAAAAAAAATACATTGTTTTATATAGGTATCTACGGACAAAACAGCTACAATGGATTTTCATGTATAGAAAGATTAAATAGATAATATTCCGCCATGTCTAAGAATTCTTCAGCGCTAAGGTTAGCGAGTTTTATTCCCCATGAGACAAAGATGATGTCTAAAAGAATATAATACTTGTCTTATCGTACTCGTTATAAAATATATCAGCATCCTACTAGTAATATTATAAACGAGATCATTTGGAAGTTTGTGAGTGTGTTTGTTATTCAACCACGCAAAAACGGCTGAACGGATTTTATAAACTAGATTGACACATAAATACTTTTTATGCCGGTTAGTGACAAGGCTTATTGAATGTTATATATGTTATGTGACGTCCTAATTGGCGCAGCGGCTAAGCGATGGACTACTGCGCCAAGGGTTCGATTCCCACACAGAGCAAAAATTTGTGCTAACTGCGTGTTTGTTCCGAGACTGGATGATTGTGTATGTAATATTTCATGTGTTCGGGACATTACATCGCGTCGAGCATCGGGCGTCGAACCGGTTCGCCTACGTCAACGACCTTCAACGTCCCCACCGCTAAGCCGGCGCATACGCGACATATGACTCGCTTACCGATCTCCAACGCGCGCGCACACGTCGGCCGATCTAAATATTGTACCATACCTATGTACTAGAAATACAGTTTATTTACGAAGTTTTAAATAGTTTCAATTAGTCAAGACCACCAGCATCACAGCTGGAGCTTGATACTCAACCAGTGGTCCTTCGAGCTATAAAGATCGCCTTCGTCTTTGTGCAAAAACGCCCGTGGACTTTAGACTGGCCACGAGGCCCGGTCACATACGCCGAGGACACTTCAAGGACAGTCTACCAAAAGGGAGAATCAACATTCTGAGTGAGTTCGTTCCGATATCCTTTTATTCCTGCCCTTTTCTGTCTTATTTCCAGGAATTTAAAGTAGTGCTATACGCATCAAGCATAGTTTGGTGTCTTCATATGTTATAATTATGCACATGGCTTAATCATTTCTTACTTGCATAAACTATTATTTATCTTTGCATTCTTTTAAATATAATCTTAACGCACTTCCTTTGTTTGCTTATCGCACCCAATACAATAAACGGTTGGGTCACCGACCTCATTAGTGATTTTATATTTTTTATTGTTAGTGAACCGGTTCGCACACCTGGCTCATTAGCCTCATGTCAGCTGATTTACCGTTGCTTTGCTAGTTGTTTATGCAATCGTAATATTATTTTATAAATTATTCAACCACAAGTCATTCTTCCATTTGTTTGCATTGAGATTTTTTGCTTTATTTTCCACCTATCATTATGGCTGACGCTAAATTAAGAGAACTAGTGAAAAGACGTGGTGGTTTCAAAGCCAAACTTACGCATTTTAATAACTTTTTAAGATTGCTACCTGGTAGTGAGCTAGATAGCTTCCAAGTGGCTGAATTACAAGGCCGTCTTAATTTAATGGAAGCGCTATATAAGGAATTCGACGTGTTACAGACCGATTTGGAGCTGTTGTCGGAGAATACGGACGACATGTATGCCGAGAGGGAGCAATTCGAGGCGCAGTACCACGCGCTGACGGCCCGCGCGAGAGCGATACTCGCCCCCGCGCGTGCCTCTTCGCCGGCGCTCGTCTCTGCGTCTTCTATTGACAACATCCCACGACACGGTTCTGGCTGCAAGCACGACTTCGTTCGGCTACCCAAAATTGATTTGCCTCACTTCAGCGGGGACTACCAGCACTGGCTTGAATTCCGAGATACGTATCTTTCCCTTATTCATAATAATAGTAGCATACAGGAAATAAACAAATTCCATTATCTTCGTGCAGCCTTAACTGGCAGTGCGTCTTTAGTTATTAAAAGCATTGACTTTAGGGCTGATAACTACGCTATAGCTTGGCAGTTATTGTGCGAGAGATACGACAACGAAAGACTTCTTATAAACAATCATGTACAGGCGTTATTTAGTCTTGAACAGATCCAACAGGAATCCTGTAGCTCATTACGCAATATGATTGATGTCACAAATAAAAACTTAAGAGCTCTCGACACTTTAGGACAACCCACTAACCATTGGGACACATTGATCATTTATATCATGTCAAAGAAATTAGATACTGTGACCAATCGACAGTGGGAAGAATTTAAAAGTAATTTAAACATATTTCCAAATTTAAAAGAATTTATAAATTTTTTATCTAACAGAGCAGATTTACTTGAATCCTTAAATTATAAGACAGACACAAACGGCACAGCTACAAAAAATACTAATGAAAAGAACAAATCAGAAAACTATCTTACAACAATCAAACCTAATCATACTCAAAATTCTAATGTTATTAAATGTCCTATGTGCTCACAGAATCATTATTTATTTAGTTGTCAATCCTTTAGGAATCTTGACATAGCAGCACGCATTAAAAAGGCTTCAGAGAGCAATATTTGCATTAACTGCCTTCGACCTGGTCATGCAGCGAAGCGTTGCAAGTTGTCACATTGCAAATATTGTAAGTTTAAACACAATACTCTCTTACATAAAGAACCAACAGAAAAGCAGACAGAGGAAAACATCGTTTTGTCAACCAACGTCGTATTACCTTGTTCTGAGGATATACAAAATCACATTTTACTTTCCACAGCTTTGGCAAAGGTGGCCGACGTCAATGGAGAACTTCATATTGCTCGACTCCTGTTGGATAACGGCAGCACCTCCAACTTCGTCACCCAAGAGCTCTGTGGAAAGCTCGGCCTGGTAAAGCACAGCACTAGCTCCACCGTCTCAGGTATTAACGGACAAGTTTCTCGTACCTCAGAAAGCTGTAGTCTTAAGTTACAGTCACTTCATGGCGGTTATCGGGCGAATGTAAGCTGTTTTATCTTACCAAATATTACCCAATCACTACCTGGCTCTTACGTAGATAGAGAATGCATTTCTATTCCGCCAGGTATCACATTAGCAGACCCTTCCTTTAATGTGCCTTCTGCTATTGACATTCTTGTAGGCGCTGAAGTATTCTGGGACGTCTTAGGTTCCAATAATATTTGTTTAGGTAAAAATCAACCTAGATTACAGTCTTCAAAATTAGGTTGGCTTATTTCTGGCAGCGTTAGTCATTCTCGTTGTCATACTCGGCCTACTCTTTGCCACTTTCTCTCACATGAGGAGTCTGATCAGCTGACTCGCTTCTGGGAACTTGACACTGTATCAATTGGTAACTGTTTCTCTGCAGAAGAACAGGCTTGCGAAAAGCTCTTTCAAGATACAACACGTCGTGATGCATCTGGTCAATTCATCGTCACCATACCACTGAGGGACTCGCCCGAGTGCTTAGGTGACTCTTATGCGATGGCTAAGCGTCGATTTCTTTCCCTAGAGCGAAGGTTCGAGCGGGACTCTAATTTTAAAAATAGATATTTAAAATTCATGCAAGAGTACATTGACCTTAATCACATGACAGTAAGTTCGACAACCAATCATTCAGAAAACACTTATTTTTTGCCTCATCATGGTGTTGTGCGTGAGTCTAGCTTAACTACAAAACTCCGCGTAGTATTTGACGCTTCAGCCTCCAGCACCTCGGGCAAGTCCTTCAATGACATTCAGATGGTAGGTCCAACAATACAAGAGGATCTGCTTTCCATACTCTTAAGATACAGACAGCATAAGTTTGTAGTGACAGGTGACATTGAGAAAATGTATAGAGCTATATTGGTAGAGCCATCACAACGTTCCTTGCAGCAAATTGTATTTAGATTTAATTCTTCAGATCCCTTAAAAACTTATACACTGAATACAGTGACATATGGCACAGCTTCAGCCCCGTATCTTGCCACAAAATGCTTAGTATCCCTTGCAGATCAATGTTTGGACCCAGAGGTAGGTCAGGCCATCAGACGGGATTTTTATGTCGATGATTATTTGAGTGGTGGAGATTCGGTTGAGTCTGTCATAAAGTTATGCCAAGGCGTAGTTAATACTCTTAAGTCAGCAAAGTTTCGCCTTCGTAAGTGGCAATCAAATAGTCCTAACATCTTGAAAGCCGTCACAAACATTGACGCAGATTACCAAGACAAAACATTAAATTTAAATGATACTCCTAGCAAAACACTGGGCCTATACTGGGACAGTCAATCAGATAAGTTATTTTTTTCAATGGAACTAAGACCAATTTCAAAAATTACAAAGCGTAACATTTTATCTTTAATTAGCCAGGTATTTGATCCTCTTGGCCTCGTCGGACCATGTATAGTTCAGGCTAAACTTATATTACAGCAGCTGTGGATTCTTAAATGTAACTGGGATGAGGAAGTACCTACAGAAATTAAATCACAGTTCCATAAATTCGTACATTCTCTTTCAGCTCTTAATTCCGTACACATTCCTAGATGGGTATCTTGTGGCAATCCCAGGTCAATTGAATTACATACTTTTACAGACGCATCTGAGCGCGCTTATGGCGCGTGTGTTTATGTGAGGACAGTAACACTAGATGGAACAGTTTGCGTTCGCCTGTTAGCCTCTAAAAACAAGGTTGCCCCAATAAAACCCACGACCGTTCCACGATTGGAGTTGTGTGGTGCGTTGCTGGGCACACGACTGTTTCTTAAGGTACGAAAATCACTCACTCTAGAATTTAGTCACTGCTTCTTTTGGTGTGACTCAACCATCGTGTTAGGTTGGCTGTCAACATTGCCTAGTCGGCTTGATCAATTTGTCCGTAATAGGGTGAGTGAAATTCAAGAAGCTACGACCGGCCAGACGTGGAGCTATGTGCCTTCTTTGAGTAACCCTGCCGATCTGGCTTCTCGGGGGGTGAAGGCTGATTGCATCAGCGCATCCAATCTTTGGTGGTCAGGTCCTGAATTTCTTAGTCAGGCAGATATACAATTTCCTACTTCACCCAATATGCAAGTAAATTCATTACCAGAACTATCTTTACATATAGCTGCTGACACACTCATCGAAAATAAAAATATAATTTCAAATTTAATTCATAAAAAATCATCATTCACACAATTAATCAGAATCTTAGCCTATATGTACAGATTTATTAATAATAGTAGAAAACAGAATGACATAAAATCATCTCATTTAACATACTCAGAACTACAATCATCACAGAATCTTATAATACAGATTTCTCAGAAGGAAATGTTCCCTGAGGAATACACATTACTTAACACTAATCAGACCTTACACAAAAAAAATCGATTGATAAATCTTTCTCCCTTCATTGATTCAGACAAGTTAATGCGCGTGGGTGGACGGCTTAAAAACTCTCATTATAGCTACGATGTTAAGCATCCTATCTTATTGTGTAGCAAACACCACCTTGCAAAACTCATATTTGTAAGAGAACACAAAGCACTTTTTCATGCAGGGCCTCAATTACTATTAGCTCACGTTAGGCTCACCTACTGGCCTCTAGCAGGCAGGAACCTAGCTAAGCAGACAGTGCGTAACTGTGTTCGCTGTACTCGTTTTAAAGCTCAGCCTGTACGGGTCATTATGGGCAACCTACCAAGCGATAGGACTCATCTCGAGTACCCTTTTTTGAACACAGGGCTTGATTACGCGGGGCCAGTGCTGATAGCCGACCGTAAAGGTAGAGGATGTAAGCTACTCAAGTCCTATATATGTATTTTTGTATGCTTTGCAGTCAGAGCCGTTCATCTGGAGCTGGTTTCTGACCTCACCAAGGAAGCTTTCCTAGCGGCGTTTAGCCGATTCATTAGTCGTCGAGGCAAACCACAGCGCGTGTACTCCGACAACGGCACCACGTTTGTAGGAGCTTTCAATGAGTTATCACGCTTCCTTAATTCTTCTTCTTCTAGTATAGCGTCAGACCTTGCAAATGACGGCATTGAATTTAAATTTATTCCTGCCTACACCCCTCATTTCGGTGGCATTTGGGAGGCAGCAGTAAAGTCCACCAAACATTTATTGCGTAGAGTGATGAGCCTAACTCACTTAACACATGAAGAGCTCTCTACGTGCTTGATTCAGATAGAGGCTATTTTAAATTCCAGACCATTGACTCCTCTATCCACTGATCCATCTGATCTTTCTTATCTTTCTCCTTCTCATTTCCTCATCGGACGGCCACTCACGTCAGTCCCTCGTCCTCAGATGACCGACGTCAATATCCAGCGGCTACAACGTTTCGATCGCATCGAAAAGCTCCGGCAACATTTTTGGCAGCGCTTCTCTAATGAGTATGTGTCTCTCCTTCAGCAGAAAACCAAGTGGCAGACCTCAGGCCAGGATCTAAAGACAGGAACCATGGTCTTAGTGAGAGACGCCAATCTTCCTCCTCTTCTATGGTTGCTGGGCAGAGTGATTGCCGTTAAGCCTGGGTCGGACGGCCATTGTCGAGTGGCCGACATCTTAACAAAGAAGGGCATCATCACCCGGGCATACAACAACGTTTGCCCTCTTCCCATCTCTTCATCATTATCTTGAAGTATGCACTTCAACCCGGGGAATCTGTTCGGGACATTACATCGCGTCGAGCATCGGGCGTCGAACCGGTTCGCCTACGTCAACGACCTTCAACGTCCCCACCGCTAAGCCGGCGCATACGCGACATATGACTCGCTTACCGATCTCCAACGCGCGCGCACACGTCGGCCGATCTAAATATTGTACCATACCTATGTACTAGAAATACAGTTTATTTACGAAGTTTTAAATAGTTTCAATTAGTCAAGACCACCAGCATCACAGCTGGAGCTTGATACTCAACCACATGTTTGTGATAGGCACCCAGGACACAGGAGAAATTCCTTATGTGGGGCGACGTATTTAAAAAAAAATGTTCTCTCTGAAAACAATTCTGAGGTCCAGGCAGATCAAGGCGCAGGCAGTACGTATGATATGTTAAATACTACATTTACAATTAAAACGAGAACAAAGCAAAATATATAAAATTCAGTACACAACGTTGTTTCTACGATCTAAGGCGTAAACATATTTAAATTACAGCTCAGTATGACGTGACGGACGTACGTGGTCTCGCAGTCATTTCTCGCTTAGTGCACAACCGACGCAAATCTAATCTATTTTTAATACAACGCTTAGTAATCATTTCCGCCATTTTAACATAATTTAAGGTCGGTATGGCGGTATCGTTAAAGGTACTCAAGGTGATTATTAATTATAGGATGGCATGATTATAATATTGATTTATTTTAATGCAGCTAGATGTGACTGTTGCCTAGCAGCAGATAGTATGCACCAAGTTGCAGGTTTAACTAGGACTATCGATGTGACTTTTCCATTTTTTCAAAAACGTCGCCCCACACTAGGCATTTCTCCTGTGTCGTGGGTGCGTTTCACAAACATGAAATATCACATACACAACCACCCAGACGCGGGACAAACATCTATGGTTCGCACAAAGTTTTGCCCCGTGCGGGAATCGAACCCTTGGCGCAGCAGTCCAATCACTTAGCCACTGCGCTAATCAGGTCGTCAAATTTTGATATTAGGTACATCTTTTTAAAGACATATCACACTACAGACTATCGGTAAACATCGTAATGAAACGTAAATTTAATTGTCTAAAATCGCCAAACTGCTTTTAGGAAGCGTGATGGTCAATGCTCGTTCGATTAGCCTTTTATAGTTTTTAGTTAGTCGTTTGCCCCGCGGTTACAGGCAAATCATAAACGAATTCCTCACACCGCCTACTGCAGTATGCAATACATCAAAATAAACATAGCATCACGCCTGTATTCCCCAAAGGGGTAGGCAGAGGTGCACATATATTACACCCACATTTCGCCAGTTATGTTTTTTGGTCCCAAAGTAATATTGCCATCAACCGGGCAAAAATCTAGACTCCGTGCTGCTACTGAGAATTACCTAATGGTAAAACCCACACTTTGCCCGACCCGGGATTCGAACCCAAGACCTCGTGCTCAGCAGTCGCGCTTAGCAACCACTAGACCAACGAAGCAGTCGTCGACCGTCCGTCAGTTAGCCCATACATCAAAATAGCGCTTGAATATTATTAGCACAAACTTAGATTTTTCATAATACTAGTTTGTAAATATACCATTACAGGGCAAAGGCCCCTTATCGTACAGAAAAGGAACAGCACAAGTGGGTTGTGCGTAATGTTTACAATTAAACTATTAAATATTCTCAAATTCTGTTTAATATGCGTCGCGTCATGCAATATGTCAAGAAAGTTCATTTTTTTCGTGAGGAAATCGTAAATTTTGGGTTTAATGACACTTATTACCTTAGTGACTCGAAAACTAGTTTTTTTTTAAAATAAAACGTCTCCCCACACTAGGAATTTCTCCTGTATTGTGGGTGCGTTTCACAAACATGAAATATCACATACACAAACACCCAGACTCGGGACAAACATCTGTGGTTCGCACAAAGTTTTGCCCCGTGCGGGAATCGAACCCGCAACCCTTAGCGCAGCAGTCCAATCGCATAGCCACTGCGCTAATCAGGTCGTCAATCATCAATTATAATAGAACTTAAATTTCTTGACGTTTATGATACGTTTACACTCTAGATGGACGGTTTCAAAATTATATAACATGAAAGGTAATAGGTATTTAAAAATAGGTTAACTGACAGACAGACGGACTATAAAATAATCCTATAAGAGTCCTTTTCAGGCACGGAACCCGTTAAAACATCTCTACACCTAAATTTTACTATATTCTTACAAATAAATTATTTCTTTCTTTCTTTCTACAATAAAAATAACTCAAAAATTCACTGGAGTAAGGGTAACTAATATTTTAATGGTCGTCATTATTTTACTTTTAAAATGTTAACAATACTTATCAATTTAGTCGCAAATATCACTGAGTTTGGTGTTCAAGAACTTCTCGAGAGACTTCGTTTATTGAACATGTGCAGGCATAATGAGCAAAGAAGTTTCGTGCCAAAGCTATATGCTTTTAAGATGCAAATTCCCTATATAAAGTCTCTTTACACTATGTGACTATACTAAAGGACATTGAAATGAGGACGAACATGATATCATCCAGCCGTTTGTATTGGAATTGTAAATCACACGGTATAAATGGATTTTGACTCTGCATATGGCACTTGTACGCATCTGCATTCAAGAATAATTTATCGTTGTTAGTCTTAATCAGTATTTGATAGCATTTGTATCGGAACAAAAAACGATAATACTTAGTGATGCAAAAATATGGCCAAAAAATGCATGAAACGGGTATTTTAGTACGTTGGTACTTTAATATTGGAATTTTAATATTAATTATCAAAAGATCTTTAAAAGTTCCAACATTTGTTTCGGCTTACATCCCGACAAAGAGTAGCGACATGATTATGTGTTTACTATCTGTATTTTGCTTGAGTCAAGTTTTAGATCTAACATCTCTGTACCTCTCTATATCTACACAGAATACCGGTTTCTCATCCTGTACTTAGTAACTCATTATCTTAAAACTAAACAGAGAGAAACCTTCAGTCACTTTGTAGTTTATGTTTATGTACTTTATAAAGGCCAAACACCACTGAGTCAACAAACGGACGGCCAGCTAATAGATCATTTAATTGCTAGCAAAATATAAAAATTACCATAACGAGGATCATGGAATTAAAACAATTATTTTCAATTCGTCTGGAATGAAGTCGTATCATAGGTCAACCATTACCCATTATGGAGCAGGGTGACGGTTATTAACTCGTTGACAGCAAACAACCTCTGTTGTTGTGCAAACTCCAGCCAAAAACATTGCACAACCCAACGAAGACTGACATATTTATTGACCCTTCAGAACTTCCCACGGGACCTAATTATCCAGGAATTATTCGGGTCACGGCTGCTGATCTATTATGGCGAAGACAAGGGAAGGGTAATGTTTTAGGAGATACGTTTTATGCGATACGTTTAATAAAAATACAAGTAAAAAGACGTACTTACTTTGATACACAATTTTAAATTAAGTTTTAGTAAAAACATTCGATTTCCGTATAAAGACTTTATCCGATATAGGCCTTCTAAGCTTGTCAAACAAAACAAATGAAGACAACCGGAACAGCTATGCTATTCTGAAACACAAGCGTCATCTCGCAAGTCACCTCGGTCCTAATCTCGACTGTTATTCTAATCATTTGCTTCGAACTACTATATTCTATAGATAAAAGTTAATTTATTCTCATTTTAAATCTCACTACGTGTGATTCATCTCAATTACGTCAACACTTGGGGCGATTTGGAAGCGAGTTCGAGTGAAGTCTATAGACTGCACGAATGTTGTGTAAAATGATTATCCAAATTAATATCTATACTTTAATGGAAATTACACCTACAAAACTGTAGGTACTATTGTCCCGTTCAAACTTTGACGTTGAAAAAGGAAAAGGAAAAGTCCTCCAGAAAACTTGTCGAAACAAAGTTACAGTATACAAAGAAATAATAAAGTGAGAAAGAGTTGTAACAAATAGGCAGGCCATGTGTTACAAGAGACTAAACTTTATTGGGCGAAATATATTTATCCAAGACAAAGAACTTTAACGTGCAAATTCGAGAATCAAAAAGTAAGTGAGTGACGGGTTTAAACTTGTTTATCAATTAGTAAATGAAGTGCATCTGATGCTTCATGTCACAAGAATACAATACTTATACAATGGTTATACCAGAAAAATATTTGCGGGCCCCACGTTAAGTCAGCAAGATAGTGAGGACGTTGTTTGACTTTCAACCAAATACAAATCATTTACATACGCTAAATAACGATATTGTTGCAACGGTCCACATGATTAAAGCAAATAAGCAAGTCCAAATATAGCACCTGGATTTTGGCTGCTTAAAATTCTCCAGACGCAAGCATTAGTGAGGAAGTATCTGCTTATTTAATAATGTTGGTATTATTAGCATAATTTATACGAAACCAAAACTTAAGTACAACTCAAGACAAGGCTCTACTTCATGTGTTCCGACGCAAACTTTTTCATAACAAATATTTACTTTTCTCTCAAAGTGAAGCTTTTAACAAGGTAAGGTTTGTTATTCCAAGAACAGTTCCAGTGTGGTGATTAAAGTATCGTATTTTTAGTATAATAATTACTGGCAGGTTGCACGCCTGAAGCTCTAAAACTTGTTACATTCCTACACTCGAACTTACATAATTAACTGCCAACAAAGCCCTACAATGTAAAACAATATTTTCAATACACGTAGGGTCTGATTGCTTGAAGGTAGGTATTTATAGTATAGATAGATTGTTTTTTTAATTAGCTTTAAATGACTGAACTCAAACAGTGATGACGCTAGACAATTAATGTCTTTATCAACTACAATATAAATAGTTATCAGTACGCTCACAGTATGTACAGGAAGTTTGGCTACGCAATTAATTTCTTCGCCAATGGAAACAGAGGCTAAAAATTAATAAATTCGGTCGGTAAAAATAATACTTGTACCATTATAGTTTTAAAGTATTACAAAATAGACTCTCTGACCCAGACCATGCACCTACATCTCGTTTCTTGTTTAAATATGCTGATGTTTTGTTCTCACGTTTGAACAAAGTTTTTTACTTGACAATAAAGTTTTAGTGCAAGAAAAACACCTTAAGACATAAAACAATGTAAAAAGCATTGTTTGTTTTACGTTATGCCGGCGAATTTCCTTCATTGTTAAGTGTTACTTTCCACATTTTTTTTTCCATACCGTCTATCTTCTTTTAAAAGTTGGCATCGTCGGGTATTACGCGGTACGCCCATATTTTACTTGTGCGATTCCCACTTGTTAATAGGAGGCAAGTCTTTTGCCTTGTATACAATAGGTACAATAATATTTTTGGGTATTATCTCATGGGATTTTCAGGTCAAAACAATATTTAGGGAAATAATAACTGCTAGTTGCAGTTGCAATGGAATATTTTAAGAGGATATACTGCGCAATATCCTCGGATGATTATCGATCAGTTTGTTATCAAAGTGTTAATTTTGGAGGTCGTTAGTGTTATTTGCTCTCTATTGTTCCGCTCAATAACAAATAATAATATTATTGTTGCTATGTATTGTAGATATTTCAGTACGGATATTGTTTGGTATTAATTTAATATACAATTTATTTTCCCCAAAAATGTATTATTATTAATCATTTATTATTTGTTTCAATGTTGCTGCCATATTTATTTTATAAATTTAAGATTTTTTGGATACTCACGGGTTTGTCGTTAACTGAAGTGCTGTTGGTAACTAAATCGTCGCTTGGACACGCGAGGGGGTCTTCGTAATGAGATCCGGCAGCTTTTGTGCGGTTGACCATCTGTGTGATGGCGAGGTTGAGACACACGCGCATTGTGTACGCGTTACACACACCAAGCAGGCCCATCACACCGAGAATGTATCGCTGGGGGATCACGCAACCTGAGAAACAAAAAATCATTAGTAGGAATCTAAATACATACATACGTAAAGTTTAAAAAAATAAAAGCGTAACAGACAGAAACGATTACCCTCGAATTTATAACATTAGTGTTAGTTATAAATTACACTAGCACAATATCCGATATCAGGGATTGATACAACATTCGTCCGACAAGAGCTAAACTCTGCTTTGTAAGATACTATCAAATAAATTGCGCCAGCAATTGAATTTCTCAGTATAAAATTGATGAATGTTAATTAATAAACTAAGAAACAATACACCACAGGTGTTGTGAATTAAAAGTCATACATGTTCAGCCATAATGTAGTCATCAATATTTTAATTGCTTTACTTTTATCGTCAATAAAATAAGAGACTGAAGATTGACATTTATGACAACACGACGACGACCACACTTGAATGTTAATTGAGGATCTATTTCTCCAAGTGTCGGTTAAAATGGCGCAGCCATTAAAGCCCTTTATAAGATCTATTTCAGTAACAATTATACTTATGGTATGGTCATTTTGGACAGTGCAACAGTTTCATCTAAAAGTTAAGCCATTTGAAACAATCATCACTGTTTAATGACAGTTCAAGATGTCTCCGTTATAGGGGAGAAATTTGTTCTCAAAGTTACAGTAAAGGTTATTTTAAATATTCTGCCTTAGGAAAGAGCATTTGATCTGGGGACACGGAAGTAGCCCTGCCAAATCGCGCAAAAAAAGGTACGCCCGTACCATCCTTCTCTCAAAGCCATTCGGGCATTTTTGATCTTTACATTTTATGGTTTAAGGCTTGCTGTGGGGTGCGAGTAGAGCCTCCACGAGTGATGATACTTATATACGTCACGTGCACCCTAGACGGTCAATCTCGTCACAATTTTTGTTGACTAATCAATCTCTACACTATGACGTGAGCTATTCCATATGGCTGTTGGCTCATGCCAATTCGAAAAAGAAAGCTTATTGTAATAGACGTGTAATTTGTTACCCGAAAAATAACATTAAATACCTTATCTAAGGTAGACCTTTTGAATGAAATCATTCATGTCTTAAAGCTTAAGAACCTATTAAATTTAAATTGCATTTATACAAAATCAAGGATGAGACGACAAAACTAAAAGACATGTGAAAAGATGCCTTTTCACACGTCTTTTAGTTTTGTCGATCTATAATCTTCTAAGAAACCCAATGAAAACGTAGAAAATACGTCTATCAAAGCATTAAACAATCTAAAATGATATATAACATTTCGCATCTATTTTTCTGTAAGGGAAATAAATGAAGCTAGCTAACGTTCTCATTTCCCGCTCGTGATTGGGCTCGATTGAGGGAAATGGGTTAATCTGGTGCTTACTAAACGATCGGCCTTAGTAAGCTATGCGACACTGGACGGTGGCAATGTTGACGCTTTGCTATTTTGCCATCCTTATCTCGGTTATATTGAGTATATTATTTTCTTAATACTGTGTGTCCACCAGCTGCATTTGGGAGTATACATATCTTAGGAAAAAGAGTATCTTCTGTGCCAAAAATATAATTAAATATACAAATTTTAGCTTGCTTTAACTTTTAGCTTTGGTAATGAGCTCTCAGAACTTATTTTTAGCATATCTTGCAAGTTTCTGATTTCTGAATTGCGATTGTGGCACTAAACAATAACGTGGAGCCATTTTAAATTTTACAGTAATGATTGTGGTTTCCCATGCAAATGGTTTTTTCTACATTCAACTTAGAGGATCATTAGACTACATTGTAAAAAAAATTGTGATGGTAGATGTCTTTACAGAATAGCTAACTGATAAACACAATTAATTGAAGATATCCTATAGGTAAATGAAGATGACGTGGAAGGATGAGAAGAGAAAAAGAAGGATGAGATGGAAGAGAGTGGAGAGGCCTATGCCCAGCAGTGGCATACTTCAGGCTTATAATCAAATTTATTCTATAGGTAATAATTGCAAAAAGATATAAAATCGTATAATGATATAATAGCATATAAGATTGCAGATAAGTCAGATCTGAAAATACAGAATTTATTTTTACAGTCATTATATATTTATCAAGGCATTTGGACCGAGATATGGCTATTATTGAACAATAAGTCTTAATCAAATGCCTCACCGTACACGCAAGTAGGAACAATCAAGGCTGCATACGCCTTCAGAGTCCTGAAATAGAACCTGTAACGACGTTGTACGAAGGTCTGGTAATAAAGTGCTTCTTTTATATCATTGGAGTCGTCCTTGCCTGGATAAAGTTGTTACTTATTGGTGCGGAATAAGCCGGGAATCAGTTTTATATAGAAACCAAAAAGCTCTTGAGCTTATTTTTAGGTTTGGTGATATCAAATAGAGTTGAAGATTTTTATTTTGTAACGTATATTCAATGTATGTTTTCGAGTATGGTTTTTTTAATTAAGAGAAAAAACTGCATTCCACCTTCGCTGGCAAAGACGGGTGTAACTTAAATGAACTACTTAAAATAATTCAATTGAATTCCTCGTTGGTCTATTGGTGGCTAAGCTTGACTACTGAGGATGAGGTCTTAGGTTTTAATCCCGGGTCGGGCAAAATGTTTCTGGGTTTTTCCGTTCGATAATTCTCAGTTACACGGTTAAACTGGTTTGTTTGCAATAATTCGATAGTTTGCCAGCGGACATTGAACTTATCGTAGGATCAAATCTCTACAGAAAGTAAAGGGCTCTAATCCGATAGTGGGCGCAACGTTGGCCAATCGGCTGAACTGAACACGCTGTCCTTGTAAGTAGGTTTAGAATTAATATTGTGTAATACACCTTTAATAGGTAATAGGAATGTGACGCTTTGTTAACACCTACGACAATACTTATTAAGCGGAACATTGTTTATATTGGGACTTTACCTGCACAGAATTGTTAGAAATGTATTGTGTTTGTATAAATAACAATGGCATGCGTTTACCTCTGTGACCTTTGAATAAAATTGATTGATTTTGTACATAACATTACGCCTGTATTCCTCCAAGGGGTAGGCAGAAGTGCGCATTATAGTACACCCAATTTAATAAGTCCCACAGGGCACAAATCCAGACTCACTACTGCTACTAAAAATTACCTAATGGAAAAACCCAGTAACACATTGCCCGACCCGGGATTCGAACCTAGGACATCGTGGTCAGCAGTCACGCTTAGCAACCACTAGACCAACGAGGCAGGCAGCATATATTATTAATATAAAAAAGACGCGAGTATATCGTACCTAGTTATCTGTATCCTAACCTTTACCTAACGTAGAACAAATGCGATAACTTTCAAATTACTCAAGTCGTGTTCTTAGGAAAACTCTATTATGCGTCCTAGAATTACAAACGGTAACTACATATTACTTTTGCTGTACGAGAAAGTTGGCATGGGAACAAACTAGGTATGTACAATGATGCCTGAGTGAATAGAAACAGTGTCTTAGCGTATAAATGTGGCGATGTATTTATTGTACTTAATTGGTTCTGTACTGTTTTAGATAATCACCGGTGACGAGCGTGCATTTTGGAGCAATTATTTTGGGTAACCGACTTCTTACTGAATGTTACACTACTATAATACGGATTACTCCATTACTAATCGGTAATCCAGTAATGTCCAAATGGTCTTTTGATGAAATTTTGCAAGTAGAAAGTTAAAGACTCGAAAAAGGATATAGGCTACTTAAAGCGAACGAAGTTGCGGGCAAAAGCTAGTTGTAGAATATATGGAAAAAATAATATAATAAGTCATAATTAGACTCAAAATTATTATTATGTCAATCCCATATATTTTTCATTCTATTCGCTTGACGAGTATAAATTATTATTCAGGCGTTATACCACTTGCTCAGACACGTTTGACTGCAACTCAAAATCATGTAGCTGGTCTTATTCATACTCAAAGGTAAAAGTATTGTTAGCAGGTAGCATGTGCTAGTCCAGGCGTTATGAGTGAACGACTTCGCGACTTTATTGTTGAAGCTACATTGTACACGGTTCTTGCATTCGCCAATTAAAGGTCAGGTTGTTGACCTTAGTTCGTAGGTGAAATATAGATAATATCATATCGAGCAACTAATGTTGTATAACAAATACAGACAGAAATAAGGAGTTACAGTCAACAGCAAAAGTAGATGATGAAAATCAGAAATTCAATACTAATGAACGGAGTTCGCGTCAGAACTCTGTGGCGTCGTAGTGATTCAAAAGTATGTGATTGTAAATTAAACCAAACATTTACTACTAGTACAGATGTCATATATTCGTGAGCACCGTTCATTAGTATTGAATTTCAGATTTTGATCATCTACTTTTGCTGTTGACTGTACTATATTGACGTAATTAAATGAATTATGCTTATTGCGAAATATGTTTTTGTGTATATATTATTCAAGACTTTAGCAGGGCACATTGAATTCTTCTTCTTTCTCTTCGTATCGAGATTACCTTTGTCCAAGAAAGTATGCCGTAGTGCAGAGATTGGTTACTTTAAACAATGATGGTAGCGAGGTTGACCGTTTAAGGTGCGCCGGGCTTACATTTAAGTACAGGCAGTGAAGGCTCTTTTCATGCACCACATTAAATTAAAAGTCTGATTATCTGCCAGCTCTATCCACAATGTTCCTAGTTAAAGTTTGGCGCGTAAACAACCGCCGTTATCAGTTGGCTTGATTCCAAGGCTCAGATTATACCGTTATGCATCAAGTAAAAGCTAATTTGTATTTCAATGGTGTTTATTTGCAGCTGACATAACTTACAGGCCTTATTACAATACATCGAGTCTGAGTAAGACAGTTCAGACCCTAGACAAGTGCCAAACGCATGACGAATAGAAATCAAATAGAAGGAAAAATATTTGGGTTTGAAATTATGTCATCGATTACATATATTATAATAGCTTTTAACTGTCCCACTGTAGGGCAAAGGCCTCTTCTCGTATAGAGAAGGTTTGAGCATTGATCACTACGCTAGCTCACTGCGGGTTGGCGATTTCAGGTTTCCTCACGATGTTTTCCGTCGCCATTAGCCAGTGGTGTCTTAGAATAACTAAGAAAGTATTTATAACATTAAAAAAGTCACATTGATACTTGCCCGGGTTTGAACCTGCAACCTTGTGCATGCAAATCCGGTATGATAACCACCACGACAGTATCGATAACATAGTTGAAACATTATGTCATACCCATACATGTATTATTTTTTCGATTATTTATTCTACGGGGGCAGAAGTATTGGAATATTTGTATGCTTGATGAGGTTTAATGCAATTATGTAGAACTTGATTTTGCGCCAGCTGCTTGAGTTGGCGCTCTGCTTGCTCTTTTTCTTCGTATTCAGCCGGTTATATTAAACTCTGGGTATAGAAAAAGGCGTGACACGAAGCCTTATTTGTAAAAAAAACATATGAATGATAAATAGGAGTCTGGATTTGTGCCCGGTTGATGGCAATGGCAATAGGCTCGCCTCCTATTACATTGGAACCAAAAAAAGTAAACTTGCGAAATGTGGGTGTACTAAATGTGCACCACTGCCTACCCGTTTTAGGAATACAGGCGTGATACTGTGTTGTTTTTTAGATAAGTAGGTATTCTAATAAACAGACAAGAGATATTTGCGTGTTTAAAGGGAATACAAGTAATTATTTTACAGGGTTTATGACTAAGAAATATACCTTTAAGAGCTATGGTAGGTAATTAAGTTCGCTCTAAACCGTTTCATTTTGAGAGCACGTTTAAAACATCTACGTGAAGGTCACCAGAGCTCATAACTATTCAGCAGGTCTTAAAAACCGGTTTAAACATTATTATCTTAGATGGAGCTTTGATATTCATGTTAATTCTATTAAGAATATTCTGTATACAGAGACGATTAGAATACAAAATGTATTGGGGAAATATTATTGTTATTACAGTAATATCCATCCGCTTTTATCCGGTTTATTTAGAAAAGATTTATTATGTGTGAGTTGTGACGTATTTTTATTGGTGCATTTTGACTTTATAAATTAAAAATACAATCGAATAATATTAGAAGCTTAATTAGGTAATTACCTACTTAATTTCAGCATCCTATTGCAATCTAGCTTATAATCTCAATGTTATAAAGGTAACTTAATCACCTCTCCTACTTCATATCGTATGGTTGATTAACAACCTGGTATTTAGCAACTAATAGCTAATTTATAGTACGCACATGAATTCGAAAAGACATTGGTGCGTGCCAGGGTTTGAACTTGCGACCTTTGACTTAGCAGTCCAACGGTCATACCACACGGTTATCAGTGCTTTTTATCATCTCTTCAGTCTATTGAATTCTCTATTCTTTGTCATGTGTTAGACAGTGACAGGTGTTGCATGTTTAATTTAATCAGTTGTTACAAATTGACAAGTTTTATTTATAAGGTTTTTGTAATTATGATTTCAGAGTTTTGTATTAGGGGTAATAATCTCATTGTTAGATTAACATTTTGACGAACCTAATGCCTGGATTATTGCAAAACTAAGCAGGCAAGAAACAGGTTACCCTGAGGTGAGCAATATATAACAGTTCGATGAACTCTCGTTTTGCGCAACCTCTCATATAACGTAGAATATGCATATTTTATGTTAAATTAGTATTTTATTAATATTAAATATTTTATTAATGTAGCTAAAACTTATAGTGCCTTTTTACAGTATTTTAAAGTGGATGTAACTTTAAAGCCTTTGTGAAAAATACTATCGTCGAAGACAACTTAAACATAATATAACATCACGCGTATATTACCCGAAGGGGCAGGCAGAGGTGCACACTGCACATATAGTACAGCCACTTTTTACCAGTTTTGTTATAGGTCCCAATGTTATAGGCGGCGAGCCTATTGCGATTAACCGGGCACAAATTCAGTTTCCATGCTACTCGTACTGAGAATTAGCTAATGGAAAAACGAAATACACTTTGTTTGACCCGGGATTCGAACCAAGGATCATGTGCTCAGCAGTCGCGCGAAACGGCCACTGACGACTAGACCAACGATATTATGTGTATTTCCCTCTAATAGGTATGTGCACAAAATTCCCCTTTTCCTGTATAATCATAGCAAAAGTCTTTGTAAATAAATAGTACATAACATCAAATAATTTCCTGTTATTAATGCAATATGTTACTCTAATTAGCGCCACAATAATTGTACAATTAGACAGTTGTATACTCTATTTGCATATAGCCGCAATGAGTACCTTTACCCTATATAAATCCTCGTTTGTCGGTACATTTCTCTTTGATGCACGTGTGTTAGATTCATTAAGGTCTACCATTATAAACATGGTTTATTTAATAGTATATCAATATATTATATTATACCTATAGGTAAAATCTGATGATATTTGAAACAATACCTTGTTTTGACGTCATTTGCCAGAAATTGGGTCACAACCAACATATAATTTATATGTATTTATGATTCCCTTGTTATATTTATGAGTGTCTTAGTGATTGATTTCTATGTCAATGTTTCTTGATGGCAATCTGTACAGTACCTACTGCTATTTTTTATATTAGCTTTGGGAGTTCGTTTAGTGTTCGTAAACCAACCTACTTATTTTTTTGTTATGTCACGAAGGTACCCTTAACCGACAAGCGTGTATGAGGAATGTGATGCGAGTGAATGAGGCGAAAGAAACATGTCGGGATCGTAGCAAGTGAAAATCCATGGTCTGTGCCTACCCCTCAGGGAAATAGGCGTGAGTTTATGTGTATGTATGACGGATGATCTAGAAGAAAACGTAAATACAGTTCAAATTGCAAAAGTACCTACGCAACAAGAGGCCGGTCCTATGTTAATTAAAATTGCTCTTGCTCTATACAACGAATACCTCCATTGTGAGTGGCATGATAAATAAAATGTAGGAAAATAAATGAGTGATTTAAAAACCCTGTTGGTAGTTACATACCATTTGTTTGTATTATGTTAAACCCAGACACGTGTATAGTCTGACCAATAATTCTGGTTCAATAACAACATTGTCATCCTACAAAGGAAAATCACTTAAATAAGTAAGTATACCGTATTTTGTGAAGTTCGCTATGACGTAACAAGGATGATCTGTTTTCTCAAGGGATTCCCTGTTAGGAGACATGATCCCTACTCCGACGGAACCCTACGTTATTATCGTGTCACTAACACATCAGAGATATCGTACCTACATCATTATCGATTATGTAAAACAGAGATAATATTATTGTATAGATATATGGACAGATGGGATGCTTTAGTTTCCACGTTGTAATATATTGTTATCTTATTACTTTCACAATTAAAATAACTGTAGTAGGTAAGTTTAATAAGATTTTTTTTAAAGACTGATAAGCTTAAAACTCCCCAAAGGCAAATTTTAAATCGTTGAACTTGTGTTTACTATGAGAAAAACGATGTAACTTTAAGGTTATTTATGTATGTAAAAGTAAGATACCTATCTCATTTACTATATACGCGGGTTTTACTCACGTGTGTATTAAGAATACGACTAGTTTCAAACTCGAACAGAGCCCTTATTCATGAGCTTCGTCCGAGTTCGAAACTAGGCGGGCATTCCTGTATACACACGTGAGTAAAACAGGCATACATAGTAAATATTATGGATAACACTCACACAACTTTATATAGTAATAAGATAACTATCTGTAAGTAATACGTGGGTAGTGTACTAGTATTTTGTAGGCAATAACTACAAGTTCACTTATCTCTAGGTTATTTTAAGTTATACAATTATTATAATAATATCGTGTGTATCGTAAAACATGAATAAATACTACTCGTTCTCGACAGAAACTCGACTTATCTTTACGCCTGAGTGACGTGACTATTAACTAAGTATATACCACCCGTGGTTAATGTGTTGAAACCTACATTGAAAGCATTAATTGCATTATTTTGATCTACTTATAATCCAATAGTCACGCTATGAGGCTTCAAGTATACATTAGCGCGATGCATTAGAGAATTATTGATTGCCTGTGATACTCACTAATAGGGTTCATAAGTGGCTAAGTAATAGCCGCACGAGTCGTGCTGGAAGGTTAAGCTACACTGGCTTAGTTTCTCCGCGGGTGGTGATGAACTGTTATACATGATTATCATAATAGCGTCGAAACCTCTTGCGTGCCTCGGACAACACGTAAAGCCTTTAGCCCAGTCTGCCTTTGGTAGATCTTTGATAGACTCATTATAGGTAAAAGCCCGAATGTGTCTGACATGTGGGCTTTTAACAAGTCTAGTAACTAAATAGTCTTACAAAGTATTTATAAAAGTATGGTAAGAAAAATGGTTGGGTTGTCGGAGCCATATGGACAATCGCTTCATAGAGCTCTCTTGATGCAGATAGGTACAAGCATTTTACATAATAATTAAAAATTGTTTCTCTATTTGTCGCGATTTCACCACCATTTCCGTCAATTTCGTAAATATTGTTATATTTGATTATGTAGAGTTAAAATTCCTAGAAAGACAGGTTACTGCCCAGAGGTATACAATTACTAAATTCTAATGCTAAATGGTGAAATGAAGTGAATGAAAAAGTATTTTGCTTAACCCATTTGTCAACGGTTTATTGGAAAGTAATAATGTAGGTACCTGAGAGCACACCATCGAAGCTCTCACCAGTAAAAATCCCAAGTCGCTGTGACCGAATACGGTCGGGATATATATATATATATATATATAATAATGTAACAATAACCTTCGTGAAATAAGAAGATTAATTCAACTCACATGACCGCAATGCTCTTGTAAATCCATTGTCTGGCGGGCGAGGTACCCGCGTCTTCTGGCCAAGCAGCTTATGAGCTTGCACCTGAGCCTCTCTGTCGTCCATGTTAGTAGTACACGAACGTTTCTTTATTAAGTATCAATTCGTCTTCGATTTTCCTGAAAGAAAATAGTAAATACATATCATGTAGAGTCGTACATCGATCAAAAGTAATGCACTATAAATACATAAGAAAAGTTCATCAGTTCGATTTGGTTTTATTGAACGAGAACTTAGCTTTAGTTTCGATAAGCTTAAGTTTTATTATAGAGAAGCTGTCACTTCAAATATCATCATATCATGTTTCAAAACAAAATTATATAGTATATTATACCAAAACCTTCCCTAATACATACATTTAAATACCTAAAATCACATCCAAATCTTATATATTATAATATTTAAACTTTCCGTAAAGAATATGTAATCATACAACGAAAACACCATCCAAATTGGATCAGTATTTTTCGGAAAATTGGGGACATACAAACATACTTTTGTAAATTAATAATACTGAAGCTTACAGCTTTAAATTAACTTGCTCGGTATATTATACTACTTCTAACATATATACGTTTAAGATAAGCATAAAGTATTTTATTGTAACTTATTTGGCTATTACAGTGTCTTTACTTTAATTGTGGACTGTTATCACATTTGATTAAAAACCAGAGTAACCCAGACCTTTGATTAGTTCAAGAGCCGAGGTTGCGTCGGTTATCATTAAATACGTTAATTACACCGATTGATGTAACTAAGATGCTATTGTACCTTGAATGATTACGAAGGCAATTAATTTTCAAATCTAGTTATAAAACTATAGAAACTGTACTACGTTGACTCCCTTTCAAAGTCAAGTGGGCATACATTATGTACTTAACTTAGCAAGTATTGTTTTGCAACCAATTCTTAATAAAATACTTAATGAACTATGGAATATTTTCAGTTGACAATGACTAAGTAAACAGCGGTAATTACATTTCCGTCATTCTCAGAAGAAACTGTTCAATTAAAGTTCTAAAATTAATTAATGTTTGCATTTGTGGCTTTGTGAAAAACCTTACTATGATTGTAACTTTGAACTCTATCGAACTCTAGTCGATGCAAATATTATAATACTAGACACTGCTAGAAACGAAGTGAAATAATATGTAATATTAGCATAATGCTTCATGAAGTAATGAATATCATTAATTTAATAAAAAAATAAAGAATAAATATTAATATCGTCCTCACATGCACAATTAAATCTTAACAAGTCCCACTTACACAAGTTTTAATTATCAAAAACTCCAACAAATCGCACTATTAAGTCCACACAAGCAAATAAAACCACAATAAATTACATATTTAATTGTTTATACAGTTCACACCGCACACGCGAGCACTAACCGACAAACTCTAGTATAGTGACACGAATTAGCGATCTTTATCATATATATTGTATTTATCAATTGTGCGCAAGATTAAAGCCTACGGGCCGCGTGGTCGGCGCCGGCGCATGGCGAATATTGTCAACTGTTGAGCTGCGCAACCAGCACATGAGGTTGTCGGCCTTGAGTGGAATAAACAATTTTATGCCACGGTGATACCTGTTGCGGGGTCAGTGATATTGTATAATGATTCTTATTCATTCTGCCGAGTTTGAATTGCGAATCCGTTACACGTTTGTTACATTGGTTTTGACTTGTTTTTTCAATATTCAAAGGCTTTAAAATTTGCTTTGTGATCACGTGATTTCTTTTCTCACTTTTTATTGTCTACTTATTCTATTTTATTTTTATTTTACTACTTTGCCTAATATAATAAAATAAAATAGGTAGGTTTCTTTAACAAAGTCTTTAAGTAGTAGCTTGTGGAACAGACTGAGCTATGCACATAACGGTTTTCCTGTATGAGTAGGTATTGTAAATTATATTATTTACTATATTTAGACAGCTTATTGGTAACATTGTTATCGCTCGGGTAAAGGTTATTTTGTTTATCGATTTTCAGCTTCAATATAATTAATTTGCAATATTATATAATATTACCACACATGTTGTACACAGCTTGATTCCTATTGATACAATATAGTGTAATCATTTATATGCGGAATCTACATATTTACTTTATGTGTTATTTTTTACGGATATTCCGGTACAATGTAACAGCATAAATTATTTCTAGCTTATAAATTCAAATGCACCAAACAACTTTCAAAATGGATGTCGGAAAAGGGAAATGGCTAACGAACTATTTTTATAACTTAGTTTGTCAAATTTTATAGCATCATGAATACAGTAGGTTCTTAATTAAAAAGCAAATAATAAAAAAGCACTCGTTTATCGCTCTACATTGCTGCGAATGATTAAACATATTTTATCACCTACCAACTTCGTTTGTTTGAATAACATTTATTTCAAAGTAATCAGAAATGAAGATAAATATTTATGTCGGTGGACTTGACATCTGCAGAGATAAGTCGGTAGTAACCGAATGACTGGTTGCCATATAAAGGCATGGCCACACAAATGTGAAGCATTAGACGATCTTTTGTTATTGGGTTCGTGTACTATTTGAATGAATGTCGAATTTAGAATTTTGAACGAGTTTTGATTTCTACGTTTAGAATCTACTAACAGCCTTATAGCGCCTATTATACGGTAAAGATGCATCCACACTTGTCACATTTTGCCATAACTACTTTTCTTCGGGAGTTTGGAAAAACGAATCTTGACACTTTGTTACGGTCACGGAGACGTGTTCGTTGAAACGTTACAAGTGGGCACGCACCTTTAGGATTCTCAACTTATCCATAATATTTTTAACATCAATGACAGTTTTTATATATTTATAATTGACCATTACTACCCTTGTTAATTGGCCAATCACTACCCCCTGGATTATTTAAATTATGGAAAAAAATAATTGATCGGTTTCCGAAGTCTGTATATCTTTTATGGTTTTAATTTAATTCATTCTAATCATTCATTCATTTAACGATTTACTGAGACGTATTAATTGGTTATTGCAATACGAAACACGTTTATTTATTAGGTAGGTACTAAAAACGCCTCGTTTTTAAACAAAAAATGTTGACTCAATAGAAGGTCATTATTTTCTCATGAATATTTAAAATTGTTATCTCCATTGTTTGAACTAAATCGAGGTATGACATAACGATGAGAGGTATGGGACAAATATTCATTATTTATAAATTTTACTATACAATTATTCATCTATTCATACAATTTAAATGTTGTTTTAACATTATACAAAATACATTCACTAAGTCACGCCTATTTTCCAGAAGGTTAGGCAGGGACCACGGATTTTCATTTGCTACGATTTTGACACACTTCTTTCGCTTCATTCACGTGCATCACATTCCTCATACACGCTCCTCGGTTAAGGGTACTTCTCACTTTGACCTGACCCTTTTGTAGAACATCTCTGATCTGGTCCAAGTATGTTCGCCGAGGAATTCCCTTTCCCGATATTTCACAAACATTCGTCTCATATGTTCGCTTTTCTTCTTTCATCCATCCTTACTAAATGCTTTAACCATTCTAAGCATAAAAACAAAATATTTAAAATATCACAAAACCGAAAGTTTGTGAGTATGTTTGTTACTTCTTCGAGCTGAAACGGCTGTCCCAAATTTGATGAATTTGGTATGGAGGTAGCTGACACTCTGGTTGAACACATAGGCTACATTTTATCACAGAAAATATAGCGGGTAGGTACCACTGCGGGGCGCAGCTAGTATAACATATTTTCGACATCGCATCGCATTTGCTGTACTCGATACCGGTTCATATTACTATGTAGGTTAATATGCAGCGGTATTAACCTTATTTGGTGTAGTTTGTCGGTATCAGTTCTGGTGAATGAATGAATGAATCAAACGTTGGACCTACTCAACTAACAACCTATTAACATTCAACTGTTTGAATTTAAATTCGACTGTGACCTTGAAACGAATCGTGTGTGAGTAGGTTTATACCTACCTACTCGAGTAGGGTAAGAACAACAAAAAACGTCTTGTAGATAACATGTGTTTTTACAAATCCATAGAATTAGGTTCCTGCCTATCTAAACTAGCTGCGCCCCGCGGTGTTGCCCGATACATTTTTACAGGATAAAAGGTACCTCAATACAGGATAAAGGTTGGTCTAGTAGCCGCAACGCGCGTCTTCTGAGCATGAGGTTCGGGTTCGAATCCCGGGTCGGGCAAAGTGTTACTCGGTTTTTCCATTAGGTTAATCTCAGTAGCTGCATGGAGTTTAGATTTGTGCCTAGTTAATAGCAATAGGCTCGCCCCCTGTTACATTGGAACCCATAACATAACTGGCGAAATGTGGGTATACCCTACAGTCACCTCTGCCTACCCCTTCGTGAAGTATAGTGTGATGTTATTATGTTTTAATTCAAAGGTATACATTCCTCAAGAGACGTGCATCATACGCTACGCCTAGCCCCAAATCCCTGGGCACAATAACTATATTTTATCTAATCATGGTTAAGAACAAGCTAATCTGAACTTTATACACTATATAATATTATCTAAATAAACTTAATTATCAAGTATTAATGGTTTTCACAGAGTTCTTTGTCCATACTAAACTGTGATACTGGCTTGTAAAGGGTTATTGGCCATGACTAACATGACGTCACGCGATAGGTTATATTTTGCAAAAACAAAAAACCTACTAATAATAATGCAAAACTTAACGATTAGTGAATATTATATGTAGAGTTTGACTTACAGACCCTACTCATCATCATTGTTATTTTGACAACACCAAAAAAGGTCGATCATAGAGAATCATCGAAATCATGAAGATTTTACTTTAAACCTATCATACAAAATTAACGTTTGTTAAAAAATGGAGTTTATGCGCAATTAATTTAGGAACATAATTCAGCCAATACTTTCACTGATAGGTACTATATAACTCAGAGACTGCTCTTAAAATCTATCAAACAAAATTGATGTGGATTTTGTCATAATCGCAAAATTGGATCATGCTATTATAATTGTGTAAATAGAGATATATTCTAAATAACAAATTCAATGCCTATGTAAGTTACCACCTATAGCAAACAACGCGGTGTCTCACCCTGTTTGACTTAACCGCAAAAAACGTTCGCCGTTAAAAGTGTAATCAACTGAGCTGTCGTTGTTATGCCGACTTATCTTATGCCAGACGACTGAACGTGCGTCTCAAACGAGACTCATGGAACATTGTAGCCAGAATTCTATTTCTGTAACAGTTTTATAGAAGCTCAGATTACCAAATAGATCGAATGTCGTAAATAAAATCAATAAATTCCTTTGGTAAACAAGTTTTTGTGGCCTCTTCTGGACGTAGTCATAATGAGTTGTAGGTTTTGTTTGACGTTAGAATATTGTATTGCACTTTTATTTAATTCCCTGAATCAACACAATAGGTTATTGTTGAGAGTCCATAAATACACGATGCGCAGTTTCGTAATATATTTATTCAGTAATCGTTTAGTTAAGTGGATATAAAACTCTAGATATAATAATATCTGTACCAATAGAGATTAGCAGGCGATAATAATTTAGATTAGGGATTTGACTAAAAGGAACACGCGTAATATTTTGTCTCAATTTCTACAGGTCGAAACTGGTTTAACGTAAGATATGAAACCAGTTGCTTCAGAATAGACTTCTGAATCGATTTCCCTCATTATATAGGCATGGTAATTTCTCAAATTAACCTTTCGCTGTATAGACGGGGCTTCTTAAAAACAATGACGCCCTATTCTATGACTGATAGGTATAATTTAATTAATGATCAAGAGGTGGGCATTTTTTCACTGGCTAAGTGGTTGCACAACACGCCTGCTAAGCGTAACGTCCTGAGTTCGAAGAACGGTATTTTTTCCTTTTGTCAATTCTCAATAGGAGCGAGTAGTATAGATTTATGCCCGATTAATAGCGTTATACTCGCCCCTAATTATATTGGGATCTATAACTTAACTTCATATCGTATTACGGTTAATATACAACCTGGTATCAGAGTTCAAACCGCCTTTGACATGATTGACACATCGTTGAAAAATCTCTCAAGTTTGCCGGTTTCCTCACTATATTTTCCTTCACAGTTTTAAGCAACTGATAACTAATTTATAATACGAAAGAAAAGACATTAGTGCGTGCCGGGGTTTAATTTGCGTCCTGCGACTTGGCAATCCAATGGTCATACAACTCGACTATCAGTGCTTATTGCATATATGCATTTCTGTGATATTATGCTAGTGAATGATAATAACTGTTACAATTTACATTTACTCTCGAATCATTCATGGCTTTGACCTTGATGACACTCCAGGCCATCATTTGATAGCGGCAGTATAATGCAATCAATCAACGTTATCGTATAGTTCCAATGTGATTGATAGGTATAGGGTACATTATTTTTGTTAAAATTATCGGCGAACAGACATAATATTTGGTTATCTGTCTAGCTTTGAATTTGTTTTAGTGCTGGTACAGGAAAATTATATCGTTTACTTATAGGGAATTTATCTATGTTAGTTTATTTCATTTATTTTGTAAGATAATATCTTTGGTATTTATCTCTTGTTATTCTAGAGCCTTCGCGAATAAAAACGGTTTTGCAGTCAGACTTTACGTCTGTATCGTGGTATTATCGTTCGCGATGACACACACACGTGCGATGCGTCGTTATGACCGGTCTGTTGCGACTAATTGTTTCGACGGATTGTACTAAAGAGAAAAGATTGCTTCTTATTAACTTTAGTTCAAAACCGATAGTATTTCTTAGTCCGGACATTTGTAGGTCTATTCAAGTGATGAGCCACATAGGCGTTGCATGGGGAGGTTCCGGAGTTGTTCTTTTTAGAGGTCCCGGGGCGACTCTTGTTCGTCCAGATGGTGACCACTAGGGTGGCAGTGTTTTAGTGAGGTAGAAATCCCACACTCCCCGATCCCTACTCCACAAGGGCCGGGTACCTTTTGAAGGTTTCTCCACAAAAACAAAAAAAAGGTGTTCAAGTAGGTTATTTTTTTATTCTAGTTTATGGCTAGCAGTTTGAGCGACCGAGTAGGTTAATCTCAAATAACCTTGGTGAAGCCCCTTAACCTTGAAGTAGGAAGTGAGGATATTACCAACCGTTTAACGCCGTTGGTCAGTTTTTATGCCTAAGCAAAAAGCAAAGCTATTTTTAGCTTTGTAGTGATACTTAGAATTCATATAAAGGTATCTTTTGTTCCAACAAAGATACCTATAACTTTTTGTGTACCAATATTAGGGACATCGCATTAAATCTGACCAAAATGATCTCAGAGAGAGAGATCTATTTAAGTATTTACCAATCTCAAAGTAAAATCAATGTTGTATCTGTATTATTTTATATATACCTACAATTTTACCGTAGATTTTGCAGGTATTTATTTTATTATCTACAAAATCAACTCTTAAAGTAAAATAAGAATATTGTTTATAAGAAGTATTTATGCACAATGCTAAAAATCAAACTGCAAAGCGAAATAGTTACCAGAATTAACACATAGTTTAGTCTGGGAGCGGATTGTAACGCCATATCATTCATCATCAGCATCATCATCATCAGACAGAAGACGTCCACTGTTGAACAAGGACCTCCCCCTTAGAACGCCACAATAAACGACAGCTTGCCAATTGCATCCACCATATCAATATAAAACTAATATATGACGAATTTATTTAGGCTAGTCATAATTCGAATGTATCCGTAGATTTTACCCAGAATTGACCTACAAAATAGTTCGTTAATATAAAGACGAAACCTTCTTGCTCGTTGCCGCAAAACCTATAAATTATTTATCAGTAAATATTTGCTATGTGAATACTTCAAGTGAAGCTTGTTGATTTTAGCGAACAATATTTTCAGTCCGTATAAAATAGTGGCGATGTTGAAATATTGTGGTATGAATTTTGTTAGGTACAAGTTTGTTCTGTTTAGAACGAACTTTTTTAATATTTCAAAGCATCGTTCACCTTTCTGGTGTAGATAATATAACGTTTTGTTTTTCTTCTGTCGTGTCCACATGAGTTGCTCAGGTACTTTTGGCTCTTGCTACAAGAATTGAATAGTGTGGCTGTCAATTCTAACACACAACTAAGGCTTTGCTATTATAAAAAATAAAAAAGGGTGTACCTAATTTAGAATAAAATACTTTTGAACGTAGAAAACCATTTTAACTAGGTAATGTCAAATATAGAGAAATAAGTACTCGTTACTAACAGAGATACTTACAACTACCTAAATAAAATAGTATCGTTATCGCGATCGAGTTTCAAGTGTCTGTATAAATAATACAATACCTTCAATAAGTAACATTAATGATATCATCGGAAAACAAATATTCAAATCGGTATCAAGACATTTGCTTACTCGCCGTATGTAAAGATAATTAGAATGGCCTTTGCGGGTAACCACTTACGTTTTATCGTGAGTTGGTTCATAAACGGGTAGCAGTCACACTAGCCATAAAATAACTTAGATCCGGTTTTAACAGTAAGTCCCTAGTCATAAACCGGCAGTAAGTAACTTTATTTTTCTTTAAATAAACGTCGCCCTACACTAGGAATTTCTCCTGTGTGGTGGGTGCGTTCCAAAAACATGAAACACTTACACAGACACACAGACTCGGGACAAACATCTGTGGTTTGCACAAAGTATTGCCCCGTGCAGGTATCGAACCTGCAACCCTTAGTGCAGCAGTCCAATCGCTTAGCCACTGCGCTTATCAGGTCATCAACTAATCGTAATTAGCTGGCAAGAATTAGGGTACGGTTAGCTGAGAATATGTACTACACCTTTAAAGGCACCCGGCCCCTGCTTCTCTTGACCGAATTCGGTCACGGCAACCTTTCCCAGCTGAGACTAGCCAACTTCGCAGGAGATATTAAAATGCCCAAGTTTGCGCTCTAACACAGGTGCACTCCGTATTCCCTCACTCTCATATTCCGACGGCACGTAGACCGACCCGACCGGAGAGAGATCTGGCGCAGTACCACCGGCTTAACTTACCTTCCGAAGCACGGAGGGGTCTTGATATGTGAAAACGGTAACCTATGTCAGTTAGACTGTGCAGTGTGCACGGCTTAACCTCGCAGAGCGACTAATCCGTGCGCAGCACGTAGCTGCGAGCCCCTCATAGCTGCTATAGTACTATAATAATATTATTTAGGTAAAAAATACCCACATATTACAAAATATTAATAAATAATTTTAATCTTTTTTATCTCTAGAAAGTTCTTCCTATTTCCTTCTTTCGAACAAACGGCGATCAGTTTTTTTTTATCGCAGGACCTATTAGCAGAGGACCAATAGTAAATAGTTCACACGATCACCCACTAATTAGAACAAGGCCTTATACCCTTTGTATACACTAGTGTTTTATTGTATGATGTCAGAATACTTGTGTTTATAATTAATGCTTCACAAGACTATTAATATCGTGGTGTGTGGCAACAGGTCAAAGGGGATTTCGTCACGCATGTTATGATACGTACGATTAACTCATTTATCACAGTTCTATCAATGGCCATTTGGCCGTGTGAGTTTTTTTTTATTTCATTGGCTACAATTGAAAACGTATGTTATGTTAAGCTCAGCGATACCAAATGTTACCAACCTGGTTGGTGGAGTGTCTGAGTGATTGGAATACTGCATTAAACGTGGGGGTTCGGTACGCATTCTATTGTAGTGTGATCTGCAGATGTTAATCCCGAGTCTGGAGTATTTGTGTATATGATATTATATGCTTTAAACGCACCCGTTATACAGCCTACAAACATAATTCAGCACCAACAAATACATCATCATCAGCCGGAAACCGTGATGAAAAAAGGGGGTTTTGCCAAAATCCCCACGCTTGGCAAGCGGCTTGGGGATCGCAGTTTTGGTGTGTAGTTACAGGAGATGCTGCTACCCATCTTCTAGTTTATTCCTTAGTCGCCTCTATATACTACTACCAAAATACGGTAAACTATCAACAAAATTATCACATACGGAGCATTTTTCTCGTAAAACGTCGTGTGCTTGACATACTTGACACAGGCTTCTTTTATAGGTTCGTAACAAGTGGTTTTGGCCGGGTGCCTGCAACTGAATGCCGCGTCAATTAACACGTCGTCCGAGCGCTGTTTCGATCCAAACGATCAAAGGTTAGAAAATGTACACACATCTACGTATGGATGGATATAAAGCTATTTACTACCTTGTTCTTTTTTAACATGGTATGTTACAGACATGGACTAAGTATAGGGATCAAACATTAATAGACCCTGTAATCTAATATTGTTACAATATAAGGATTGAATTTGCAACCCTCAGAATAGTGGCCAAAACTTAAGCATATGTCAGTAGTCTTAAGTTAAATGCAGGTATGCGTTGAACAATATCTATGGTAACAGATCCAATGCAATGATTGAATCCACAATCCAAAGAGCAGCAGTTCATATTAGTCGATATTGCATAAAACAAAACAATTGAAAAAAAGAAAGAAAAAACCTACACAATACAGCCGCATCTGATCAAATACAGTTGAGGTAATCTTGAGTTTCAATTAAATAACAAAGATCCATACAGCACTTAATACTAACCATATCATGAACGGATTACACTAAAAAGTACAGTAGTTTAAAGCATTGACACACATAGCTTTCTTCTTGAAACCGTCGAAGTTTTCCCGCGGCCACAGTTAGTTTTACATAATTCACGTGCAGCTGAGTTGTCTGCTTCCTCGCTCGTTCCGACTCACTTGGGATCGTGACCTGTGACTCAATGTGCCATAGCGCATCTCTAGATGTAACTTGAGTGACCTAGCACTATCGAAAACTAAATTAAGATGAGAATTCCTAGGATACTTCTTTTAAAATGCAAATAATTTCATTTGTTGGTCATTTTGTTTTAAACACGTAGAATAACCGGAAGACGCATTGGCAGGCCTCCCACCAGGTGGACCTACGATATCGTCAGGGTTGTGGGCAAGCGTCTAAGGGACTAAGGGAAAATCCAGAAGATAGGCAACAGCGTCTTCTGTAATTTCACCACCAATACTGCAGTCCCCAATTCGCTTGCCATTTGTATGAGGATTATGGACCTCCCCCCTTACTTACGGGGGAGGCCTTTGTTCCAAGCCAAAACAATGTCATAATCGAAACAATATAAATTCAAAGATTTACTCATTCATCGAGGCGTCAACATAAATTAACATAATTCACTGTTGACAAGGCTAAGTGACTATTAAACATTCAATACACAGCCCGCTTGGACACGGCACTCCATTTAGAATACATGATTTGATATATAAATACACTGTTAGATAACTTGAAGCTAAAACATGTATTCATAGATATAGTTTGCGATGCGCGCCATGTGTCTCAGTCGTAAAGCAATGAGGATTTATGTATAATGATATAATTTGCGAAAGGAAACTGGGCGTAAAATAACAGTAATAATGGTTGATGTAACGTTACAGTGTGAGGAGCTGTGTATGCAGGACACACGTGGCCAGAAATTGCGAATGTTAGACAGACATAAACATAACATCACGTCTGCTTTTTCCGAAGGGTTAGTCAGGTATATTATGTACTATGTCTGTACGTACTCCTCCTTAATCAATTAGACATTGTATAATTATATTGTGGTGAGAAAAGTGAACAAATATTATTATTATATTTCTTTAATGTACACTCTAAAGTACGTTTTTTTCCCGTATCGTGGATGCGTCTCACAGATATGGAATATCACATACACTAATATCCAGATTCGGGACAAACATCTGCGAATTACACGACTTTTTGTCAAGTGCGGGAATCGAACCTGCAACCCCAAGCAGTCCAATCGCTTATTTACTGCATCAAGTAGGTTGTCAACTGTATAGTACACCCACGATTCGCCAGTTATATATTAGGTCCCAATAAAGGGCGAGCCTATAAACTAACATGGCATAAATCCAGGATCCATTTCGCTACTAAGAATTTACCTTTCTTGCTAGAACCTTCCATAATATTTGACTATCTAGAGATAGTATATCCCATATTTTAAGCACAGAGCTCGTAAAGTTAAGTCAAGTCATTAATCTGCAGTAAAACTTTTCTTACTCATTTTAGCTATGATAATTTTATGAGGCGCTTGCTCTATTACAATTATATTTTAAGTTAAGAAAGTAAAACACGTAATAATGTTATAACAATATATTTAAAATAAAGTTTATTCAGTTGTAAATTATCACGTTGACGTGCTCAAAGCACATCAACAATTACTTATCACATTTGCTCCAATTTATGTTAGGAAAGTATTTAGATGGTATCAGGTTACCCTGTCTATTTGCTAATAAAATCATCTGATATAAGAAACTAGGTAATACAAAATAATGGTAAATCTCAATAACAATACATGTTGAATACAGAACGATAAGTTAAGACTCTATAATTATGAAATAGAGCCTCTTAAACTAGTCTAAAGAAGTTGTTAAGTACAAATAAATATTTCTTGCATTTTTATGTAACTAAGTACACAGATGGCACGTCTACAGCATTTGGTGGACAAACATCATTTAAAACAAATTATAATAGTTTTGTTCAGAAACAATTGAATTCAAGCTTTTTGTAGAACAATTATTATACATATTAACTTAAATTCTTAAAAAAAAAACATATGGGGTTATTAAAAACACACTATATGTCAATATCTTTCTCATAAATGTAGTCACGTGTAGTCAAAGGACTAACACGATATTCATAATTATTATTTGCAACTTTATGTCTCACATTATAAGGTCTAGTTTCGAGAAGAAAGATCATCTTAGAGTAATTTGAGAACAGTGTATGTATAACAGTGTATCCACCTATTTTATTCTTAGCTGACTGACTACTCTACAATATATTTTGCCAAATTAAAAAAAATAGAAGGAATTTCAGCACAAAAACTCGCTGAAATTTAATTGATCGTCATTTCAATTAACTGGGACTTGTACTGCAAATAAAGATCTAGGCCAAGTGCTCGTGATACGGTGCGCTATTAGGTATGGTCTGGAATGGCATAGTTCTCATTGCACGCCCTCAGTTCGACTGAGCCATGGCTTCTAAGTGAATAAACTCTTACATCCTCATTCTCGCCTCAATTAATATCACCTGCATTGAATTAATAATACTAAACTAATCACATTAGTTACTTAAAATAACAATAAACTAATCACATTTAGCTTATTACAATAATACTATTTTAATTATATTACTCTGCAATAGTTTTGAAGCGTAACAAGAATTCATGAGCCGCAGACTGTTACTAACGTTTTAAAAATGCACGCGATAATTAAATAATATATCATATTTTAAAGTGCTTTGCAGTACAAATATGTCTGCTTCACTCTACTTATTTAAGTTAAAAATAAACCTCATAAATTTGCCCGTGTTTACATTATTATGCATTAACATAAAATTTGAAATTTTATGCAATTTTAGAGTACGTACTGCATAGTTTAAGTAACAGAGACATTAGCTTAAAAGTGGTCTGCGGCTTCAAAATTAAATGTTCCATTCACGTCACTAGAGCATCTTACTTCTTAGAGTTCTTTGCTTCAATTTCTTTGTTCTTCTCTTTGTCTTGGTTCGCCATTTTGAGTGGGCCATGCTTCCAATCTTCAGGGTAGCCATACTGTCGCACGTCGTCCCACCATTGCTGCTTACCGTCAGCCCAGAATATGTACACCACGTTTGTGCCTACTAGGACTGCGAAGCAAACCCAGAAAGCTATGCGCCACTGAACCAGGGTTGACTGCAAAAAAAGGAAATATTTTAAATTGACAATTAGATGTCTTTATAGCAAATATGAGTTGATAGAATTTCTTTCACCCAACAACTTAATGTCTGGAAAATTTCGGATGGGAATTTGGAATCATTTGGATTATAAGGACTACCTTTTGATATGGTTATACATTTATATTATAGTTTTGCCTACTTCCTTGACTATCGCTGTTACTTATAATATTATAATCAAAGTTCATTACTATATAATATGAATGTTGATGAAAAAAGTATAAGTAGTTATCACTGAACCCTGACTCCTGTTCTTAAATAATTCTGCAATGGGGCAACAGATTAAATACCATTATCGACTTCGTTAAATGGAGATTGAACTGTAGCTAAAGTCAACAAGATTGAAGCAACTTTAAGACGTTAAGTTCCACCACAAACTCGGCATCTTGTCGAAACTTGATACAAAGTTGTAAATGTTTTATCAATAGAAGCCTATTATGCCGAAAGAACTTTTTAGCTGGCGAAGCTTTTTTGAACGGAAAGTAATACGTTTAAAGAACATGGATTGTTTGGTTTCGCAAAAGATATACTAAGTACTATGTATAATATATTAGTTTATATTTTACAATATACTTAAGCTTATTTACACACTATAACCTAAGTTTAACAATAAATACATACAAGAGAAAAAAATAAAACTAAAAAATTATGCATTAAGTAAGTACTTAGGTTTTTTAAGGATAGGTTAAAAATATAATTCCCTTTCATTAGTCATTCTATTCGCAGTGAAAGTGAGTCGTAAAAGATGGAGTAGCGAACGGACAAAGCTAGTATGGGCCTAACGGGTTTAGGCAAAATGTAGGAGTTTTGAGACCTAATAATGAAATATTCATCTCACTCATGGATTATCATCATCAGTTTTTATGTAGGCTTAATTCTCCGCCTTGGAATCGCACTGTTTCTCTATTTTAGATTTTTTGCATCCAGGTCATTCCCTGTACAGCAACAACATCGTCAATCCAACTGACTGACGGGGATTAAAGGCGTGATCATTTATTAACTAAATAATTCATACTCAATCAGATTAATAATTGGTACCACTTAATTACGCATGCTGAGTGCCTCGACCCGCGTCGTAATGTTTATAGTCCCAAGGGCCCTTTGCCATTAAAGCAAGGTCTATGATTGAGGTGGATTGATTTAGATTTAAGATTATACCTACTTTTAGTAATAATATTATTTTTATTAGTACTATTATTTATTTAGATTAAAATTATATTTTTTTTTCTATTTTGTATAAGAATGAATGTGGTTGAAAAGCCGGTCTAGTATAGCTACTTAGCCTTATACAGAAAAGGTGATAAAAAAGATACTTTAAATATTAATCAAGTTTTCCGTTGTAGGTATAACAAAACATCTTTTCGTGTACGTTTTCAAGTATAAAAGGATATAGAAAAGCGCAAATGGAGGTTTCATAACAAAATTCAAAGGGCCTCACTCCAATAACTTCATCATGAATGTTCTCGGGTAATAGAAGCTGCTCCACAAAGGATTTTGGCGTTAAACGAAGTACAACAATGTATTTTTTTACGTAGACTCGTTCTATTTTTATGCCGAAACAAAAAGTAAGTGAAAAATTCCATGGCTGCTTCTGATTCCTCATTTTGTTAAAAAATATATAGCTTACGTATGCTTTAGACTTGATTTAGGTTGTAGCATTGCGTTTTATATCTCTTAAAGCCTTAAAGGATGAAAACAATGAAAGGTTGGGATTTTATGTCTATTTTACCAAACAGTAATTCTACAAATGTGGTGGTTTAATCTGTTTATTTCGGCTATTTTCATTAGGCTTGTAAGGTTATGATTGATAAAACAAATTTTTATTTCTATGATGAGCGGAAAAATGTGGGTTTAGGGACTATTCCTCTTACTATAAACTTGGTGCGAATGCGGTGTTCCCCAAACCATGGACTTGCTGGTCTGTTCTAGATGCCCAGTGAGTGCCATAATGGCCGACCTACCGTATCAGAGAAACCATCGACACGATAAGAAAACTATGATTTTTTTAAGTAGGACATTTTCTGTTGTGGAAGTGAGACATCTCTACGAGCAGTATAGTGCGGTATCTCTCTGCCACAATGGAAAATATAAGTGCTTACAAAGGAGTAATTTTGTCTATTATCTTATTTATAAAACAGAATATATAAATACTTACATCAGGTGTTAATAGCCCTATCAAGTAAGGCGTTATTATTCCAGATATGGTGGACGTCCCGTTGATCATCGCCGTCAAGGATCCAGCGTAGTTTGGTGCCAAGTCTAAAGCGTTAACCTAGAGACAAAAAAAAAGTTAGAATCCACATAATCCCTACTTAACATATAACTTATTTATGAACACCCACATTACGCCAGTTATGGTATAGGTAGAATAGGGTGCGAGCCTATTGCCCATCATCCGGGCATGAATTCAAGCATATTGGCATTATTTTTGCATGAACGTGTTATGTTTATATCATACAATAATGTTGAAATGCAACATTCAACACGCGAGAATGAATCGAAAATGTATTCACTACAGGTATTCCCCATACCAAAATCGATACATGAAATTTGCCGGGAAACGCACGTTAGCTCGAGGGTTTTTATCCACCTCAGCGTGAATGTTCATTGAAATCTATCCGCTTGAAGCATGGCTGGGTAACAAACAATCATGGCCACGTAACTGGATATTCTCACAATATCTCGTTTTGCGTACTAGTACACATTTCAGCCATTAGTTGCGAACAAAGGAAAATACTAGTAGAGCTGTACTGTTACTTTCGTTCTTATTATTATTTAAATAGAGTAGTTTTACATATTTAATATCACTTAGATGACGATGCCATAAGGCACCTAATAAGTTCTAAAAAGATTTGCTGTTACTATAATAATCTTTTCATTATTTATATGGTTAAGGTCATAGAAGGAGTTGGGGTGCAGGTAGAGAGACTCCACGAGCGACGATACTTAAGTACGTCCGGCGCACCCTGGACGGTCAACCTCGATACCAACCTTTTTGACTGACCAATCTCTATACCACGGCATGACCTATTCAATGTGGCTATTGGCTCATGCCTATAGGAAGAAGGTCATAGAAAATACAGTAAATGAAGTTTCTTCCCTCTGCCCCTTTACCATAAACTATTAAAGCCAGGCCGTTTACGTTGTGGAAGCGAGACGCCACTACTTGCAGTATAATGCGGCATCCTGCTTCCACATCGTAACCTGTCCTATTTTAGGAGTTCGTGGTAAGGGTGCTGATCAACGTCGCGTTACGTGTGCTCTTTAGCATTATGGTATCTAATATCAAAATAAATTACAAAAAAAAAGCAATTTGTTCGGTAATTCATTTGTAATAGGATATTTTCTTAACATTCGCTAACAGAAAATATCAAGGGTACAGTGTGAAACGTGACTGTATAAGCAAAAGTTCATCAATATTCAGGTCACATCCATGTTTCTGAGGCAATAAAGTAGCGCCATCTAAGTAATCCACTTGCAAATCTTTTAGTTTCAAATGAAAGTTTTCTGAGTGACAGTCATATAAACATTATTAATTGTTAAATTACTATTTTTTTTATCCATAATGAAGATAGTGCCAATATTATTTGATAGAAAAGATACGTTAGTTAAAAAGGAACCTTCAAACGAACAGTCTAAAAATATTATTCCTTTTTAATAATATTTCCAACGCATAAACTTGGAGCAAGTCTGTTATTAAATATTCATACAATACACCATTAACAAGTTTTATTTTATTTTATTGATAAAGTACCAATATTTTTGGGGTTGTCTCTTAAAACACTGAAAAGAGTTCCACCGGTTTAACTGGTATTTGACAAGACTAAAAGGCATTTATACAAACTATAATGTACTTGTTGAGAGAAATAAATATCTTCATTCATCATTCATCCATTTAGCCAGGGGACCTAGACAAATAGCAAAAGGCTTGTTGAAAAGATTAATAAATGTATGGGGAATCGGCGATGACATGTTTTGACCATGACTATGACATAAGTATGTCAACTTCATTATACATTTTGCATTATATTCGACTAGCGTTGCCACTCGTCTAGGGATTAGGATATTAGAATTTAGGCCACATTACTAAAAGCTTATCAGAAAATTACGGTATTACCTTCATCCCGCTGTAGAATCCTCCCATGAGAGCCATCGAGGCTATGAAATAAATGACAGCGGCCATCCGATCGCAGCCCGCATATGACGCCAATATGATACATATTGCGGGTCCGGTCGCAGCTGGAACGAATGTCACGGAATATATGAAATGCGGTACGAAGAACAATCTCTAAGAAATACACGTAAAAATCATTTGTGTTTTGTCTTGTTTGGCGAATATATGGTTCTGTGTGGATAGGTACCGAAATTGGTTGGGTGCACGTTATCCTTTAATTATCCGTTAATGTCCAGTGCTCCATAAAGGAAACCAGTCCTTCTCGCTATCTCCGTTTGGGTCTACCTTGTTGAGAGTCCATTGGAATGTACAATTGTACATGTGGCCCATTGATCGTCTACCGGTAGACGATAGTAATACTTAAATTACCCTAGATTTTTTCTTGTTACCACATATCACATAATAAGAGACCATTGACTGAATTTTTACTCAAGAAAATGTAGAATTACAATGTGAAGTTTAACTAGCTTTAAGAAGCTCCCAGATAAAACAGTATTTACAGTAGCAGAAGCAGCTAGAAAGGATTTAGAGTAATAGGTTTCCTTGGTAGAGGGAGCAAAAATAAACTCAGAATTACAAATCCAATTTAGTTACAGCTTGCTAGAGCCAATCAAGTAAATCGATTGAGCAGAGAGCAGTTTCCATTAAACCCTGTTGATTCTAATTCTTCTTTTTGTAATAAGTACAGTTAGAAAATTAATTTACATTATCACTTCTGAATATAGCTTTATTTAGTAGGTATAATGCGTTGTATTTTTACTTAGTTTTTATGGAGTTCTTCTTTGGTACTTCAATTTTCTTTTACACCATCATGTCATATTATTCAATTCAAATGAGCATCTTATCGTTCATTTGTAATCAGTTCATCAAGCATCTATCAGTCAACTAATAGACTATTCTAATCGAACGATGTGCGATTATAATTAGGTATGTATATTATAATATATTATCACCATAATAACTTTATCACTATGCCAATAACATTTTAGAATGTTTTTGTTTACTACTACTGTAAGCCAACCTTCGAGTGTAATGAATTAATATTTGTCTAGACTTTACCAAAATATGTTTGGGTCAGCTTATAATTTAACCAAAACCCAATATTTGGGTTGTGAAGGCTAGCCAAAAATTGCTACAACTTGTTGAGATTGTTTGTCCGATTTTAAGGCTTATAACTACCCATAACGCCGCGACGGTTAAAGATCTGCAGGTGATAGCCAAATAAATAAACCTTAAAAAAATATTTTAATTACCTATAGTCGTATGAATAATCCTTCCAGTCTTGATCGAGTGCCAATTTCTCTTTACACATACGTCACAAACCCAGCCGAATATAAAGGAGCTGATCCACATGGCGAGGTAAGGTATCGCAGTGAGTGTGCCAGTGGCCGCGATGTTAAACTTCAGGACATCTGTCATGTATTTGGGAAGATCAGTCACCATTGTGTAGTAGCCCCAATCGTGGCCAACCTGTAAGAGCATTTACTAGTTAATTTTTATGTCACATCAAAATAATATCACTTAATTCTGCAGTTTTTAAAATGGATGGACTTTAAAATTAATTTATTTTTGCTTTGAATAAAATTTATATTGTACTCGGCTTAAATAGCTAAAATTACTTATAACTGAAAAAGTTAAGTTGGTAAAGTGTAGTCGTTAAAATAGAATTCATTTTGAAAATATTGAGAAAGTAAGCCAAAAACTTTTACTAGGTAGTGTCGTCACTGTCGCAAAACTGTTTCTTGCAAACGATAGTTTCAATTGATTTCCTTTGAAAATTACGAAGCAAAGGAACCTTTCATTATATAAACATTTATTATTATCCAATTAGTGCGAACATGAAAGTGCTTTGTTTAAATCTCCTCGTGCACGAGGCCAAATGGTTGATGTAAATGGTTCTTTATAAACAATTGCTAGCTATTGCAATTGTTCAGAATGTTATATCATAGAGATGTGTAATAGTCTATTTGTTTGTATTATGTAACTGATGTTATTGGGTATTTTGTAAAAAGTAACAATTACATCTAAGGATTGTGTGATACTACAATATTCTTAACATGAAATAGTTTTTTAATATACAACTCTCATTAACGCGCGTCTTATATGCGGAAAATACATTTAATTAAACATCAGAAGTAAAAAATATTAATTAAAATTGTTAGACGACAAAAAATATAAACAAACATCCCAATTATGGTAATTAGAATGCTTTTGCAGTTGCTTGCCTTCATAGAAAATAATTTTAATTTTAATAATAACATAAAATAGTTTCTTTTGCTTTTGTTTGTCGACTTGGCTCGTAGGCTTTGCTCTATGGAATAGCGGAGGGTAGGGTAGTAGTTCTAATTTAGCTGTCAAGTTTCAACCTAAATAAACTGACTACATAATATTATAAGTAAAATCACACTTTATATTATTTGAATTTTATAGTGAAAGTTTGTAAGTGTATTTGTATGTTACCTCTTCACGCTCAAACGTCTGGACCGATTTTGGTATGGAGGTAGCTGATACCCTGGATTAACTTATTGGCTACTTTTTATCCCGAAAAAATGTAGCGGGCCTATTTATCGTCTACCGGTAGACGATAGTATACTTATATTAGCCTAGATTTTTTCTTGTCACCACATATCACATAAACAGAAACCATTGACAAAATTTTTATATCCCGAAAAAATATAGCGGGTAACACCGCGGGGCGCAGCTAGTGATAAATATCTTGTAACAGATAATATTCAGGGTTAATACTCACAGCTGCAAACAGCAGTGCCCACACAGGCACACACCTCACAATAGCCTTCCACGGTACTGGATCCCTGACACTTTTAGTATCAGCACTGGTGACGGTCTCATTCAGATACTTGAGTTCCTCATCCGAAATGTAAGGATGCGTGTTTGGTGTGCTGTAGCAAAGAAGGCTCTGAAATCAAAACATGATTAGTTAGTATTTGCATACATACATACATACATAAAGTCACGCCTGTTTCCCTGAGGGATAGGCAGAGACCACGGATTTCCATTTGCTACGATCCTGGCATACTTCTTTTGCTTCATTCACACGCATCACATTCCTCATACACGCTCTTCGGTTGAGGGTACTTGCCCTTGTATTTTCATGTTATAATGAATCATCGTCGTCATCATTCGGAAGACGTCCAATGTTAATCAAAGGCCTTCCCTTTAGAACGCTACAATAAACGACAAATTGCTTTTTGTATCTACGTTATTATTAGCTAGATATATTAATTAAGTTTACAATCACATTGTGACTGCCTTGTTGGTCTAGTGGTTGTTAAGCGCGACTGCTGTGCACGAGTTCCTGGGTTCGAATCCCGGGCCGGGCAAAGTGTTACTGGGTTTTTCCATTAGGTAATTCTCAGTGGCAGTACGGAGTCTGAATTTGTGCCCGGTTGATGGCAATAGGCTCGCCCCCTATTACATTGGGACCTAAAAACATAACTGTCGAAATGTGGGTGTACTGTATGTGCACCTCTGCCTACCCCTTCGGGGAATACAGGCGTGATGTTATGTTTATGTTTGTGTACAATCACATGTATGGCATAATCTGCCTTTTGGCTTGACAGGAATACTCGGCTATCGATTAAGGTATATTACTATTTGCCACCTAAAAACCCTTGCTGTGTCGTTCAGCCATAGGTTCGGGCCATATTCCCCTAGCTTTGTAGTCCGTAGGAGTATGGTTGAAGTAGTTTAAGTATACAATACTTCTCCTGTTATTAGGAAAATGGTTGGAATGGTAATAAGCTTATTATAATGATAATGGGATTTTAGCATTGAACAGATGTCCTGGGTATGTGTATATATTCCTGGTAAAGCCCATCTCTGCCTACCCCTATCGAGTATGCGTGATTATGTTATGTTTAGCCTTGAATTCTATTTATTAAATTGCATTTTTAAAATATATTTTACTGAAATTGTGTAATTAATACAGTAATTTATCTTTAAAAGCAGCTAACGTGAAAATTATTTAAGAACCGGTCTTCGCCATTCGTATAACTGACTGCGTATTAATTAAATTTTAATTTGTTACTAAAATATGATTTGCAATTAAACGTAATTTATTTTTAGTAATTAAACCTGCTTATTAGACGTTCTTAATTACGTTTACTAGGTATTATGAAAATGTATAGTTATCTACGAATCTATCAATGTTGTGCAAGAACTTAGCAACTGCGATAATCAGATCAGTGCCAAGGTTTCTATGGCAACCAGTATGATGCGCTGATGCTAATCCATCAACATTCGAATACAATATTGTTTCCATGTTTCTTAGACAAGAATAAATTTAAAAGGTTAATAAGTTTATCTTAATTGAATTGTTAAAGACGACATTAGTTACTTTTTAAATAAATAATTTCAAACATGTCAGTTGCCATGCACAAGAAACTTTATCGATATGTGAATCAGGCTATAATGAGGATATCTGTTTTTATCTAACATTTATGGCTGAACTACTAAACAAATGTTGACGGATTTTGTGTAAAGACAGTTAAAGCACCTTGATAAAATATATATTATGTATACTTCAAAAGCAATTTTTACACGGGGTATATTTACAGGCTGATAGAAAAGGCTGATGAAAGAAGAATAATTTACAGGCCAGAAAAATATGGTAAATGATATTTAATTACTACTCAATTAATTTCACTCGATTACTCACCCAAGCCAAGAACCATAGTATTCCGAAACAACCAAAGAAGTAGAATACATTCGCCCAGTCTCCATCACCAGCCATTAGGAAACCAGACATGAAGGAGCCGAAGATATTACCGATTTGAGCGCCACCGAACACTAGAGCTCCTTGTCTTGACCGCTCGTGGGGCGGCACCCATCTGGCTAGCACAATCATCAAGGCAGGCATCGTAGGACCCTGGAAGAAATAAACACAAATTGAAAAAATAACGTAAGTCATTATACAATCTTGTCTCTGTTTCTCGTAGAATATTAAAGGCGTTTTAAAGTGTTTGCTCTTCATCGATACAAAATAAATCCATTGTCTATTCTAGTCACTTCATCCAGATCATAAGTGAGATTTACTAAAACACACGAACGCCCAAACATAGAAATAACACGGGCGGTGGCACATTTTCTGTCTTGTGAAGAGGTTGAACCCGTGACTTGTTGCGTAGAAATCGAATCAATAAGTCACTACCAATCGGGTTGTAATTTTTAATGAACTTATCAGGTATAGGTAACTGAAGAAATTGGTGGTTGCAAATAGTATGTATATAATTATATCAAATAATATAGCATTTGTCTAGATTGCTTTAAAATGAAATAGGTGAAATGCAAACCGATCTTTTAAACAGTTGCACGGCACTCTACTCTAATTGCATTTTTGATTGACGTTATTGGAATCCGGGTGTGAAACTTAACGAAAAATGCAGTGGGAGACTTGATTTGCATTCGTGAGAGGCGACATGGACGCGATAACAACAAGGCTGCGTCTGCATTGCACGATTTACCGGCCAATCCGTCACTTGTCATTGAATTAAAATTATAGTAATCTACGTTATACCGCAAAATACTTTTGCTTTGTTCTTTTCCTATTTATTTTATTACTTATTACAAATATAGTAAGGTTTTTTATTTTACCAAACAAATGATTATGGCAATTGTTTAATAACCAAATATGTAACATGATTGATATTTATTACGATATATAATACATTTTTATTATTAATTCTTGATAATTTGTACAACTGCTTCAACGACCTTGAGTGCGAAGTTAATACTTCATATTAACAAAACAGTTAAAATAAATACACCAAATTATATATATTGTATAGTGTTGAAAATAGTGTCGACTCCCCATTGTTTGTTGTAACTGAAATATTCTTAAATGAGACGTTATTACTGTTTCACGTCCTATTGTGTTAGCTAACAAGTTGATTTGCCAACAATAACATTACTACGGCTGTCGTTGCATGGTATTTTTTAAATTGAAGATGTAAAATGAGATACTTATATAATATTAACATATACTATACAATGCTGATTGTGAGTACCAAAATAATATGGTTTCTTTAAAGTTTTAGAGATCTACGCTACGCTACTTATAGCATTTCTTGGCTCGGTAACACTTTTCTTCATTACGAGTATACAATGAAACTATTTGATGGCTCTTACAGTAGATCTACATCACAATGAATAAGGCCAATATATTGAAGACTGGCGACACGATTAGTTATGTTGCAATATTTCTTTTATCTGTTCATAGGCAATGGTTTAAAGCATTTGGGCAACCCTGTCTGATATTATAATGCTTTTTTCAGAAGGAAAAGTCTGCATTTTACCTTAATATGTTTATAGTCAAACTAGCCGACTTACCATATACTCTTAGAGCAGAACAGTTTACTTTGTGGAAGCGAGACGCCACTACGTGCAGTGTAATGCGGCGTCACGCTTCCACAACGTAAACTATCCTGTTTAAGAGTACATGGGAAGGGAGCTGGTTGCGCGAATTGTATGACTTTCAAATTATGTATGGATAAAACCAAAGTAGAGTCATTTAGCGGCCACCTTATTTTAAAGCAGCTAATAGGCCATTGTTTAAAAATAAAATCATTTTTTTATTTAACACGTTGACTGTCCACTAAGTAGACACAATAGTTAAACAATAGCTGTGTACCATATATGGTAAACGGGACAGTGAAAAGGTTGAAACTGTTTAAATGAAAATACTAACCTCACCCATCCCTTGAAGTACTCGAAGAATGAACAGCCAGGTAGCCCCACCAGCCTTCACTACCACAGGTGTGAGTAGCGTGAATATGGCCGTACTTAGGAGACCAATGCCCAACGTCCATTTGCCTCCATATCTCTCTGCCAAGTATCCACCAGGGACGTGCGTTATAGCGTAACCATAATAAAATGCACTCAGGATCAGCCCTTGAGTGGACTCTGACCAGTCGAAGATCGCGTACTGAAAAAAAAGTACTTACATTATAGTTACAGGTAAAACATAAAAATAATGCATCAATGACATTTCTTTGGCATAGAAAATTATTAATTATCACTTTTCCGACCCGGGATACGAACCCAGGACCTCATGCTGCAGCCGCGGACAGCGACCACTAAACCAACGGGGCAGACCATCATCAACATTTACGACAATAAGTTAATTATGGGGACAATTCGACACTTGTCGCGATTGGGCCAGTAAATTTGAATATCTGCCTAATGAACTTTGGTTATGAAAATTAAATAAATAATAATAATTGTCTTAATATAGTTTTACATCGCCCACGCGCGCGGTCTGTACGAGAAGTGTCTGGCCATGTTAACCTAACCATCATCGTCATCAGCCCGTAGCACTCCACTGCTGGACATAGGCCTCTCCCGAGGTAAGCCGCAAAGCCCAGTCTGCTGCTTTATGTATCCAGTCCTATACTTATTCATATTTATACGTCGCCCAACACTAGGAATTTCTTTTGTATCGTGGGTGCATTCCACAAACATGAAATATCACATAGACAAACACCCAGTCTCGAGACAAACGTCTGCAGGTCCCGTTTTTGTCTCGTGTCGCAATCCAACCCGCAACCCTTAGCGCAGCAGTCCAATTGCGTAGCCACTGCGCCAATCAGGTCGTCGATGTTATGCGTCAACTATCACATTAGTTTACTTTGCTGTCGCATAATTAAACTTTGTAAATTACCAATTTGTACCATATTTTTTATTTATGAGTAACCTTCGTAGTTTCTAGCCAGTTCTTCTCCATTGAAATGACATTTTGGAACCGTGCAACTAGCATCCTAACGTTTCATAAGCGCCTGTAATAGGTTTACATGAAATAAAAACATTTTGAATTTGAGTTCCATGTTGACCTAACCGACTGGTGCTAAACGGGAGTGACCCTACACGTCATCTTTCACTGTATACATTATAGTGCCATATCCTTCACGAATAAAGTCTTTGTCTTTTATCCAGTCAAGGTTGACAGGTTTGAAGATAAATACATACTATTTTGAGGTAAAACGCTACCGAAGCGTTGAATTATTGATGTGCCACTAAAATAACTTTCTGCCAACCTAATGACCGTGACCGGGTAATAATTAATTTAGGTGTTGGTCTTCGATGCGCCAGAAAAAATCTGGCAGCAAAATATCGATACGGGTCATTATTTTAAGTGGATTGTTGTTTGATTTTAAGTTAACTATACAAGTTATGTACTGTCATTTTCATTTATGTATATTGATAGGTACTCCTTTTATTCCTTCTAACTATATTCCCCGCCTATCACGCCTATATTCCCCGAGGGGGCAGGCAGAGGTGCACATATAGTACACCCACATTTCGCCAGTTATGTTTTAGGTCCCAATGTAATAGGGGGCGAGCCTATTGCCATCAACTTGGCACAAATCCAGACACCGTGCTGCTACTGAGAATTACCAAATGGATAAACCCAGTAACACTTTGCCCGACCCGAGATTCGAACCAAGGACCTCATGCTCAGCAGTCGCGCGTAGCAACCACTAGACTAGCGAGGCAGTTTTTTTTTTTTCTTTTTTAAAAAACGTCGCCCCACACTAGGAATTTCTCCTGTGTCGTGGGTGCGTTTACAAACATGAAATATCACATTCACAAACATCCAGACTCGGGACAAACATCTGTGGGTCGCACAAAGTTTTGCCCCGTGCGGGAATCGAACCCGCAACCCTTAGCGCAGCAGTCCAATCACTTAGCCACTGCGCTAATCATTATTTCTATTAAAAACAAAACAAAGTGTTGGTTTATTCTGATTTATTTTATGTCAAAAATGAAATCACCTCTACTTCGTTTGTCATGTGATTAAGAACAACGTAATATTTTTTATTAAATTAATCTAGCATTGAGAAAAGAAGACGTTTTTAAGATAATGGCGACAAAGCTAACTTTACATTTTCTGGAGTCTTGATTTCATAAAAAAAAATAAAGCTAGAGAAGACGCACTTTGCAAAAAAAATAATTTCATATCAGATGTAAAAACAAAACGCAACGTCTTCATTACTTTTGCTTGCCTTTACTGACCGACTGACCTATTTACTTATCAAACAAAGAAAACCTAATTATCTAGTTAATAATATCAATACAATATATTTCCTGTTATGCTTGTTACGGCTTTATATTATTTATTTCGTGACAATGGACATTATAAACTGATTATCTGTCGAACAATCAGACTGCAACGCAATTATTTCTTCTGTCAATCGTCTCAAGGTAATTGACTGATTACCGGAGTACTTAAAGGAAAACTGATACTATGACTCTGCAAATATTTAGAAAAAGAGGATATGGACTTTATGAAGTATACGTACGATCTATAATAAATTAAAAACTATACGATTATAAATTCGTTGGGGCATTGATTTATCCGTATCGCACATAACACTACCCGTACTAAATGTAATTCGGATGACGGAATATAATACCGGAGATAAAAAATCGCGCTTTAAAATATAGCAAGTGCGGACAAGGCCTAAATGTAAGGAGTAATGTGAAATGTATTGTGCAACTACAAGCTAGTGACGTCACTGCCCTGTAGGGCCATCTCTGTCTAACATTTATATTTTTGACGAAAATAATTAGTTTGTTTCAGTTGTGATACTAATTATTCTAACCTAAACCCTTTAGTAGCGTTTAAGGGAGGAGGCTTATGCCCAGCAATGCAAGTAAAAACTTTAATGGCTCCTACCCGTAAGCGCCCTAGACAAACACCTAGGTCATTAACCTTGGCCAGCTATCAAGCGGTCTATAATAGACTTCTATTACACGCTCGTAGTATTGCGTATAATCAGCGATATTGGCTTGTTTAGGAGAACATTAAATTTTAGTGTAATTTCAGTGCCCTACAGGCTACAGTGTGGACCGCATAATTAATTATTCTGCTGGTTTGACAAAACTGCTAGCTGGAATTCTAAATGTTGTGTTAGTTTATGTGACTAATTAATATTCACTTCGGCGAAATGTTTTCCATGATTTCGGGTACAATTTTTCAATGCTTGCCTTAGTTTTTGTACAATACCCAGCTTTTAATTTGCAAAATCGAGTCGTTAATGGAAAACTTATGATTTAATCCCGCAATTGATACATATCATTATCATCAGCCCACTGCAATCTACTGCTATACATAGGTAGAAATAAAATTTATTTCTCTATTACAGTCATCTTCACACAATTCTTATGACACACGCGATAACGTATTTTATTTTAGGCGCTAACAAATTTACATAAATCTATTTACACAGCTCGTCTGCGCATGAACTATGAAAGAAAATATCGTGACACATATTGTATACATAATGGTGTGAATTTTCAGAACTACGTTATTCACAGTGATCCAAAATAAATATTTTTTTAATTCTAGAACCTACTGATAGTGTTAATTTGTGGCTAACAGACGTCATAAATACAGATGTTGATTGAACCAACGTCTTTCATAAATCGTTTATTAGGTATATGATAATAAGAGGCCTCACAAGATGTTTTGTTGATGGGTCGTACATAAATTACAGAGTATTGAGATGTCCTCTTCAAAAGTGCCTCTCAGAGTAGCGAAGATTGGAAGTCTCTGCGAATCATACTAATATTATAAAGGCGAATGTTTGTAAGTGTGTTTGTTACCTCTTCACGCTCGAACGGCTAGACAGATTTTAATGAAATTTCATACGTACGTAGCTGACAGCCTGAATTAACACATAGGCTACTTTCTATCCTGAAAAAATGCAGCGGGTAACATCGCGAGACGCAGCTAGTATGTTATAATCTGCATAATGAGATAGCTGGCTATTTTATATTAGGGTCTGTATTCAGGCAAAAGTTTAATTTTTTTTTCATACCTACTTTCATCTTTTAAAAGCAAATTTTTTAAAAGCTTTGATAACACTATTATTACAAATTAATAACTTATTGCCTGTTTTAATAGTTTTTATCAAAAGTATAACAAAGAGATTGATCTAGTCAGCGACAAAGTATTTTACGAGCAGCACGTGATTTGAAGTGCGCCTTTATCCTATATTTACTAAATAGCTCTGAGTGGTATAATAACAATGATAAAATAAAATTATAGAGTACTGTCTTCACAAAGATTTACTCCTGGCTGGAGGCCTTTTATTAGGTCTCGCCAATCAGCCGGATAAGCAGTAAGAGCTGCTTCAGAGCTGTGAGAGACAAGTTCGAAAAAAAAACAAAGGTTAGACTTCGTTTACTCAGAACTCTTTTATCGTTTTCATTATTTAGGTAGGACTACCTCGTTGGTCTAATGGTTACTAAGCGCGACTGCTGAGCACGAGGTCCTGGGTTAAAATCCGGGTCAGGCAGTGTTATTGGTTTTTTCCATTAGGTAATTCTCAGTAACAGCACGGAGTCTGGATTTGTGCCCGGGTGATCGCAATAGACTCGCCCCATATCACATTAGGACATAAAACATGATTGACGAAACGTGGGTATACTATATCTGCACCTCTGCCTACACCTTCGGGGAATACAGGCGTGATGTTACGTTATGTATTATTTAGGTGAGTCGTGAGACAGTAAGTAATAAAACACTTTCAAACTCAAAGGTACTAGATATTAGAATTGACCAAGATAGCGATAGCATAGTAATATGGAATGCTGCTTTACTTAATGGACATTCGAAAACCGAAACTGTATCATTATACTTTGATTTACCTCACAAGTTGTTACCCGTAACGACGGCCATAAATTTACTCTGCAAACTATGGCGCATAGTTCGTAACATGTGTTTTAATTATTATGTATTGTTCAATGTCTGTTTCTGAATATGTAGCGATGGCCAGTTGATTGTAAAACTTTATACAAGTGTTATACATGACACTGGGAAACATGAAAACAAAAATGTGTAGAGTAGTTTACTATCAAAGAAATTTACTATATACTAGGCGAAGATTCACTTATATACGTAAAGCGAAAGCTTTGAATTTCTTTATAGAATAATGCGCTGACGAAAGAGTGTAGGATTTGGCATAGTTAAAGTTTGTACGAAGATAAAGTTCGGAAACCGATTCTTCTTATTTACGGCCTTATTTCGACTCCAGGGCGATATATACTTCGAGTTAAATCATTTCTATACGTTATTATACTTAATGGTCTCAAATTGACATTGCTATACTTCGAATTCAAAAACCTTGTACCTACTTGTACATAAATATAAACATAACATCACGCCCGTATTCCCCGAAGGGGTAGGCAGAGGTGCACATATAGTACACCCACATTTCGCCAGTTATGTTTTTAGGTCCCAATGTAATAGGGGGCGAGCCTATTGCCATCAACCGGGCACAAATCCAGACTCCGTGCTGCTCCTGAGAATTACCTTATGGAAAAGCCCAGTAACACTTTGCCCGACCCGGGATTCGAACCCAGGACCTCGTGCTCAGCAGTCGTACTTGTAAATTGCATGATAGGTGCAGTAGAACACTGAAATATGTAACTACTTACTGGTCTCGAACTGACAGTGCCGTTCGTGATCAACTCGCTATCATCAGGACACGCGTTCGGATCAAAATGTAATTCCTCGTTCTTCGTATTGTTGACCATCTGTGTGACGGCGAGGTTGAGGCAGACGCGCATAGTGTACGCGTTGCAGACGGCCAGCAAGCCCATGATGCCGAGGACGTACCGCTGAGGAATTAGGAACACTGAGCGGACAAAACGATCTTATGTAGTAATATTTGTTGCGATTACACGACGGTGGAAAATAAGCGATTGTGATTGATAAAGTTGGAAAAAAAATAGTTTAAATGACGTCTAGTGGTTTAAGATTCTATATTTGAAATGTAATTACTATCGTATTATCAGCAACTCTAATGTAATGCACGTAGGTAAGTATAGGTACCTACTAAATATATCCCACAATTATAAACACAAAACAAAGGAATGAAACAAAAGAAAACATCCTAATATACAATAGAAACTTATTTCGCTGATTCTGTTTTTTTTTCTGGATAAGTTGCAATTGTACCTTTGTAACTGGTAGGTAGGTACTACGCGCATAAATATTTAAAAAAAATAGAGCAGTTTCACGTGATGTTTATTATTTCCAATCACAGCACATAAATGAATATTCAGTAAATATTTATCAGTTTACAAGAAATGCATTATTTATGTTGCAAAACGCTGATGAATAATTAATAAGTTTGAATTTTATGCTACAAAGTTACAAGAAACAAATAATTTTACTGCATTTAATAAAAACAACTGTGATAAACGAACATTTCATTTTCAAAATTGACTTTTGTAAGTTTCTGAACAAACATTTGAAATAATTTCTGCCTTATTGAATATAGTCATAAAAATAATATTTTACTCTGACTTACGTCTCGAAATCGTTTGCCGCCATCTTGGTAACATTGCAGTGTAAGTCCTTAGCCTCCAATTCTATTTTATTACCTGGAAAATAAGAAAAGACGTTTAAAACAAACTTGGCTGTAAGATAAATGATATTTTCCTTGTACTTTGTATCTTTCTGAGAGACAAACATAATAAATGATAAAATAACTCTTGAAGATTATTATCTCGGTAAATAAATAGATAATATAGCAGATCTACGAGGGTCAAACTGAAAGTTCTTAGAAAATCAAAAACTGATTACATTAGCCAGTTATTAGTTTTATTATATCTTTTCAAAATATTGTCCATTCACGTCAATACACCGCTGCATGCGATGGAACCACTGGGAAAAGCACTTTGCCCACTCGTCTTTAGGGTTCTCTTCAATGGCATCGCGATACGCAGCCACCGCTTCTTCAGCATTCATAAACCGCTTTCCTTTAAGTTTTTCTTTAATTTTTGGAAATAAATAAAAATCACAAGGGGCGAGGTCGGGGCTATACGGCGGGTGACCCAGTAATTCAACGTTTGATGTCGCCAAATAGTCGATCGTTCGCTTAGCGGTGTGCGACGAGGCGTTGTCGTGGTGAAGGAGGATCCTACTGCGAGGTCGTTTCTCTCGAACTTTTTCCAAGACAAGTGGCAAACAATTGGTAGTGTACCATTCTGCAGAAACTGTTTTTTGATCCTCTAACACAATTGTTGCGAAATGACCTATCCTTCTAAAGAACGAGGCCACCATTTTTTTTCCCGCACTTCGATCTCTCTTCACTTTAGTTGGCAACCTCTCGAAAGGAAACACCCACTGAGCAGATTGTCTTTTGGTTTCAGGATCATAACAGTAAATCCAGCTTTCGTCACCTGTTAGTATGTCGAACACAGTATTTGAGTCACCTCCGTTAAATCTTTCAATCATTTTACGGCACCAATCCATACGATGGAGTTTTTGAGCCTCAGTCAAATTATGAGGTATCCACCGGGCGCAAAGCTTCCTGACTGCTAAATGTTCGTGGAGGATTTTGTGCACTTGACTCATACCGATGCCTAAGCTTTTCCGAATCTGCTGATAGGTCACTCTTTTGTCAGTCTCTATCATACGCCGCACAACACAGATGTTATCTTCAGTCGTCGCCGTAGAAGGCCGTCCCTCACGTAAATCATCAGTGAGATTAGTGCGACCACGTTTAAACTCATTAAACCAGTTGTAAACTGTCGCACGAGATGGGGCTTCATCGTGAAAGGCCAATCGTAGTCTATCATAACTTTCTTGTTGACTTAAATGACATCGAAAGTCATAAAAAATCATTGCACGAAAATTTTCTCGTGTTAAATTCATGTTGACGTGACACAGACAATTTTCAATTTGCCGCCAAATCGTAAAACAAATGACAAATTAATGAAATATACTCAGTAATATTGGCAAAGAGTTCTATTTTCAAATTTTAGAATTATTTTTTTATTATATTGTTTATAAGTGGCCAGTTCTAAGAACTTTCAGTTTGACCCTCGTATCTGAATAACGGTATTAAATTGTTCCTAAGGATTTCGTGATGGAGTGGTAGGTATTGTTTGTTAGATCTTTGCTTATAAGTTTGTAACTCAGTTGGATAGTGTTGCATGTGGCACCTATGAATATCTGTTCGATTTATCTCGCCTAGTGGTCTAGTCTTGTCTTGGTGTCAGGATGCCCTAAAATTATTTTAAGATTCTGGGAGCGACTTTTGGAAAGAGAGTTATAAGTGGCATTGAACCTAGTGTGATGCCCAATTATGACAGCATAGGCTCGTTATATAGATACTGTATGAGGTGGAATATGGAATTAACTTCTTCAGCAAAAAAGGGATACTTCGTAGCTCACAAGTGTGAATGAATGTAAGTAAATTTAAAAGCACTCTACAATTTTAGAAATAAATCATTCCAGTATAATATACTGGAATGATTTATTTCTATATAAAATTTATTATATTTTAACAGCACGGAGTTTGAATTTGTGCTTGGTTGATGGCAGTAGGCTCGCCCCTATTTCATTGGGAATTTGGGACCTACTGCTTAACTGGTAAAATGTGGGTATGGTCTTTATTTAAACATTTATATGTATAATTTTTACAGACAAATGCCCTACAAAATCGTTTAAACGGGTGTACCTCTGACTATCCCCTTCAGGGAATGCAGGCTAGGTGATATATTATGTTATTTAATTCATTACCAGCCGACCAATTCAATAGAAAGCGAATGGTTATATTATTACTGAACATGACTGTTATTATTTGTAATATATTATTATCTACGATAAAAGTTCCGAGCAAGACAATTGTTAACACGTAAAAACTGTTGTTGCATCACCTTCAAGTATACACGAGTCGACGGACATTCAGGTCACTTTTTTTAAACTTTAATTAATCTTATAGAATAGTAACAGAGTACACAAATGTATTTTACTATTAGTTGCCTTTCTGTTAAGTAATTTAGACTGCCTCGTTGGTGTAGTGGTTGCTAAGCGCGACTGCTGAGCACGAGGTCCTGGGTTCGAATCCCGGGCCGAGCAAAGTGATACAGGGTTTTCCCATTAGGTAATTCTCAGTGGCAGTACGGAGTTTGGATTTGTGCCCGGTTGATGGCAATAGGCTCGCCCCCTATTACATTGGGACCTAAAAACATAACTGGCGAAATGTGGGGGTACTGTATGTGCACCTCTGCATACCCCTTCGGGGAATACAGGCGTGATGTTATGTATGTTAGGTAATTTGGTGATTGCTTTAGGTCTCTACCATAGTAGTGTCATTTATTTTGTGTTTGAAATTATGTAAACAACAAGTTTGCGCTAGAGATTTGTGATGTAGATTATTACAATAGGTATTCTAATGGCATTCGCTATCAGTTGTTTCATTAAGGTGTTTTGGTTGGTTTGTTGAACAAATGATAAATTATTATGACGTTGTTTTGTAGAAAGCTTTTTATTTTGCATAATTTTTGATGGTGTTCTATAGTTGTTTTAATAAAATGGTATGAATATTATTACTTTTATTCCAGAATATACCCAAGTTTATATCCCTACTAATATTATAAACGCGAAAGTTTGTGAGTATGGATGGATGTTTGTCACTCTTTCACGTAAAAACTACTGAATGGATTTTAATGTTTTATATGGAGGTAGCTGACACCCTGGATTAACACATAGGTAGGCTTTTTATCCCGAAAAAACGTAATGGGTGACACCGCGGGACCCAGCTAATAAAAATATATATTTTTAACACAAGCTTTTAAATCAAAAGTACCATAATATTGTATTCTCACCAAACCTATCTAAGTATGCAAAATTTCATTTCAATCGTATGTCAAAAAGTGGTTCTAATTTAGATTGCAAGATTTGACCTAAAGAAACTCACATACAAGCATACATACCTCCATGTATGGATGCAAACATTGCATACATACAAACATTGCAAGTTAAATAAAGGCTTGTGAAAATAGGGTCGGTTATCACCACGTGTCAAAGCTGCTCAGACTTAAAAGATTAATCTGATTATTCCAAATTAATATCAAAGTTTTCAGACTGTGTTGTCTATCCTAATACCAAAACCGTTATACAGTGAAACTTAATCAAAACATCGGGGTTCCCAAGTATTACGCAGCAATTGGACCACAGCATAAAGTTTGAATGCTCTGAAATTGAGCCGACCTAACATAAGATATATGGCAGCCCTAACTTGATTTGACGATCATTTTCTCGTTTGCAATTTGTGTAATATTACGTAAAAAGCTGTACTTTAGGCGGCTTTATGGACATGCACTTGATAAGGGTTAGCACTTTTTAAAAGAGTGATTCGATGTTTTTGATGCTACGTTAATTGAAGTAACATAACCCACGAAATGAATTATATTTATAAAATACTGGCTTATACCCGCAGCTTTGCCCGCGTTAAGCCTAAGACCTTTCTCGGGTCTTAAACTTTCTACATGCCAAATTTTACCAAAATTCGTCCAGCCGTTTAGTCATGAAGGCGTAACAGACAAACAGAGATACTTTCACAATTATAATATTATTATAGTATGGGTAGTATGGATGAGATTCTTAAACAATATTTTGTTTAAAACCATGTAATTTTTTTGGCAACTGTAATATTAAATTGCAGCGACTAAGGTTTTCTTCGTTCTTTTTTTAAACATTTCTTCTGTGAGGATCTGTCTTCTCGTATGTCGGTCATGAAACATACATACAACTTTTTGACGTGGTGTCCCTGACATGGCATAAATACAGCGACCAGACTCGTATTTGGCGAGACGATAAATTTCTTTTTATGTCAAAGGACGACGGCATCTTACCTGCCCTCATAAAAATAAGTAGGCGGTACATTAAAATGGTACAACGACATAAATGTACTTGAAATAAAAACAAGTAGGTTATAGCAATAATGCAAATGTATTTTTGTTAACTAGCGCTGAAATTATTGAATGCGTATAGACACAGTGTTTTCATCAATATTTTAAACAGCACTGATAGCCGAGTGGTATGACCGTTGGACTGCCAATGCAAAGGTGGCAAGTTCAATCTCCGGCACGCACCAATCTTTTTGAATTCATGTGCGTGTTATAATTAGTTAACTGTTGTCACAAACGGTGTGGGAAAACGGTAAGGAAACCGGCACACCTGAGAGATTTTTCAACGGTGTGTAAAGCTATGTAAAAATTCTACAAGCGGTTTAAACTCTGACACAAGGTTGTTTATCAAACGTACGACTTTTTTTTATGTAGCCTGTTCGGTGTCTCACTGCTGGGCAAAGCCTCCCCTATATTCCGCCACAAAACCCTGTCCAATGCCATTTCAGGCCACGTCTTTCCCGCAAAGATGTCCAAACCGTACGATAAGAAGATATTTTTTTTGTCCATTATTAAGAGCAGTTATAAGATCTAAAATCAAACAGAAACACAAATATTATAAACTAACATAAAAACTTCGAAATATATTTGCCTATAAAAATGTTAGCTACCAAACGCGTAGCCACTTCCTCAGAACTTTTCTATTCAGTTAAAACTTTTAGCTCACCTTCCTAAAACTCTATTTTTCCAAGTCATACTATGATAAATGTCGAACTAGTACTTAGTATGTTTATGTACAGTATTACAGAGAAAACTCAATAGACCGGAATCATTAACCATGAACTCTTTTTCAACAATGTCGCAAACGAGTTTGTGACGTGTAGGTTTAAACGTTCATAAAGTATTAAATAGCACTCTAAAATCTTCGACGACCTAATTTGGGCATGGCTGGGCGATTGGACTGCTGCGCTAAGAGTAGCTCGATTCCCGCACGAGACAAAAAATTTGCGATCCGCAGACGTTTGGCTTGAGTTTGGGTGCTTTTGTATGTGCTATTTCATGTCTGTGAAACGCAACCACAATACAAGATAAAATCCTAGAGTAGGGCAATGTTTTTGTTAATAGAAATAACTTTACTTTAGTAAAAATTGTTATTCTTCTCAACACACATTTTCATTAGGTAATTCTGCTCATTACGTTGGTAGGTACTAAACAGCGTCGTGTCGTTAACATTACGGTGTAAAGCCCCATCCATCAATAATGTATTGACACTAAACATGGACAATTTATCTCCAACATGACAGTGCCCGCAGCAAGTCTGTTTAGCAATTGTTTTAGTGGCATACACTAGATAATACATCGCTGTGCATGTTATAAACCACGTGTTGACATCCACACACAGCCTTATATATGCGTTTTATTTTGTTCTCGATATGTTTACGTAATAATATTTTACTTGAGACCTAGACTGCTTCGTTGGTCTAGTGGCTGCTAAGCACGACTGCTGAGCACGAGGTCCTGGGTTCGGATCCCGGGTCGGGCAAAGCGTTACTGGTTTTTTCCATTAGGTATTTCTCAGTAGTGGCAGATTCCATAATCTGGATTTGTACTCGCCAAGTATTACTATGGGGCCTAAAAACATAACTGGCGAAATGTGGGTGTACTATATGTGCACCTCTGCCTACCCCTTCGGGGAATACAAGTGTGATGTTATGTCTGGTACGTCATGTGAGGCCCATTGAAACAAACTTGATTATATTCTGTTATTTAAATAAAAGATAATAAATAGATCAAACAATGATGCATCACTTTTGATAGTGGTAACTTGAATTCTTATTTTTTATTTTAGTACCGGGTAAAATGGGGTAAATTGAAACTTAAGAGTAAATAGAGACAAAACTTTGAAGTTAATTTTATAGCAAAAAAAGGTATAGATTGTTACCATTAAGGACTACTTAAATTGTATTATCGACAACAATCTAGAGTCCTTTTTGACAACTAACTGTAATATTTTAATGTTGAAAACAGTTCCAAAGCTTTGTCTCCATTTATCCTTAAGTTTGGAGAACCCCATTCTACGATACTTTAACTTCTTGTCCCTCAGATAAAGTTGGCTAGTATTATTATCCGGGTCTTTAAATCTACAAAAACCACAATATCCTTAAGTTAAACGAGTTTTGATTCTTAACAAGTTTCCTTCCTTATGCGGTTAAATATTATTATTATTATTATAAGCCCGTATCGTCCCACTGCAGGGCAAAGGCCCCCCTTCCCTCCCTCCACTTGTCCCTGTCTACCACTCAACGCCAGTTAAATCTTGAATATAATTTTAACTTCTTCACAACTTTAACCTTGATTTGTAATCAATGTCAGAAGTTAACGTACTGAGAAACAAACGAGTGAAAAACAAAGGTTTTTTTCGGCGTATGTAAACAATATGTCTATGTGAACGTGTATGATCCGGATTATTTCAGATCTCCTTGTTATGCTAATGGTAGCCGGCTTTATTATAGATACCTAGTGTTCTGTCGGTTTGTTAAATGATATGTGTTAGAGAATATGCAAATAATTGTACACTGGCTTGCAAAACCAAGCCATAATATAAGCCTTTTTAAGAAAATAAAAGGACTCGAAAAAGATATTATAAAAATATTATTTATGGTACAGAGCCAATAAGTTAGTTCGGTATCTGTCTGGAATCACATGATTGCGCCTAATCTTGTATTCTCGACGATGTTAAGCAATTCACTAGGCGACAGTACATTCACTCAATAATTCTATAAGGTCGACTTCTTTCTGCCAATACTTCGCATTTTATATTCTATGACGGATACAGAGCACGTAACTTTAAGCGACTTCCACTCTATTTAATAGGTTGTCGATGTAACCAATTATTCGGTTGGATAACGATTTGGTTTTGTTTTTACCTATTGTGATTTGTATCCGAAATTGCTCATATATAATGTAATAGTAAAAAAAATAAGTTGAAGTGTATTTAATTGGTACCAAGTACATACTATCACTCCTAAAATCGAATGGGTAGACAGAGGTGTACCTATAGGCACCTACTACACCCAGATTTTAATAGGGAGTGATCCTATTACCATTGAACGAACCCAAATCCAGATTCCGTGCTGCTAGACTTCGCTAATTACTCTTTAAAGAAGAAACAGTAACACTTTGCCCGACCCGATATTTGAATTCAGAACCTTTACTCGGCAGTCGCGTTAAGAGTCCACTACACCTACAAGTAAGTCAGTTTTATCGTCTATACAAATTAATGATAAAACTTTATAAGGATAATGGTATAAGAAAAATAGTCGATAGCGTGCTCTCTCGTGTCACGTTATTGTCACGTGTGCCTCCACAATGATAATTACAGGTATTGCTACTATAACGGTTGTTTACCTGATAATTGCGTGTTAAACTGTTCGGACGTAGCTTGTTAGTAGATTATCGGGAGGGGGCTACTGCGCCAATCAAGTCATCAATTCGTATTCAATGAGGAAGATAAATTTAATAACGCGGTTTCGAAAAATAAGGTATGTTTTAAAATATACGGAAAAAGCACTGTTTAATAAGGGTATTTCCCTTACTTATCCTTGAAGACAATGATAGTTCGATACACCTTTTTTTTTAAATTAACGATACAGCTTTTGATTTGAAAGTACCTACCTAATTATCACAATATATTAATATTATAAAGGCGAAAGTTTGTGAGTATGTTTGTTAACTTTTCACGCTCAATCGGCTTGACCGATATTGATGAAATTTCATATGGAGGTAGCTGACACCCTGGATTAACACATATCTGGGTATCACGGCAGGGCGCAGCTAGTGTTGAATAAAATGACTTTTTGTCGCTTGAATGAGTGATGTAGAGCTTGTATTGTGAAATTAGACACGCACCGATATTATTATGTTTACAATACAATCAATGAAACAAAGACCTTTTGCTCTGAATTAGTTTCGCGTAGCTAATTATGCATGATTATTAGTGACGGCAAGAATGTGATCGAGTTACAGGTGAGAAATTGAAGCAGTGTTTTTAATGGCGGATATAGTAGGTACCTACTGGAATCATTTGGGTTTGGTTTAGATTTCGTGTTCACAGAGGTTAGGTATTCTTCCTTCATCTGTGTAGATTTATATATTGATTATGTCTGTAAAACTTAACAAGCGAAAGGATACCTAGATTATTTATTTGCATACTTTTTGTAAGCTTTGTTTATTTTAAAGAAATAACGACCACCCTCCTTCTTTCCATAAACAAGCATTGACTAGTATAATGTAACAAAAGCATAACATCACGCCTGTATTCCCCAAGGGGTAGGCAGAGGTGCACATACAGTATACCCACATTTCGCCAGTTATGTTTTAGGTCCCAATGTAATAGGGGGCGAGCCTATTGCCATCAACCGGGCACAAATCCAGACTCCGTGCTGCTACTAAGAATTACTTAATGTAAAAACCCAGTAACACTTTGCCCGACCCGGGATTTGAACCCAGGACCTCGTCCTCAGCAGTCGCGCGTAGCAACCACTAGACCAACGAGGCAGATAATTTAACAAGCAGTAACTAATATATATTTGCACTTGTTTTAAATGCTCTTGTATTTAAGTGTCTAAGTTTTTGTTCATTCCATAATTTCCACTTCTGTATCTACGGGCAAGTAAATTATACAGTAATAACATAAAACCTGAGAATTGTGACCTATTGTTATTTTTGCGCAAAGACTAAGTAGGTATTTATTGTGGCATTTCAGCTAGTTGTAGGACTAGCGTAGACATTCAAATATCCGTGTCAAAAATTCGAGAGATACAGGACTAGTTAGGCTGCAGAGGCTCCCACGTTGTATTGTTGTAATAATATTAATAAGATATTTGTAACATAATTTGATTACTTGGCGAAATAAATAACGACGACCTGATTAGCGCAGTGGTTAAGCGATTGGACTGCTGCGCTAAGGGTTGCGGGTTCGATTCCCGCACGGGGCAAAACTTTGTGCGTACCACAGATGTTTGTCCTGAGTCTGGGTGTTTGTGTTTGTGATATTTCATGTTTGTGAAACGCACCCATGATACAGGAGAAATTCCTAGTGTGGGGCGACGTTTTTTTAAAAAAAAAAAAAACTAAACTAAACTAAACATTAACAGCGACTAACTGAAGCAATTCCTGGCAAAAATTGAGTGACCAATTGGTTCTGGATTTTTTTTACTAGGAATTGAACGACTCCTTAGGCGTAATGTTTAAGTCGAGTAAATTAAAACGTAAAAATATTTGTGTTATCCAAACATGTTAATTTTTAGACTATTGATAAAGTTATCATTTTAATTAATTCATCATTGTTAAGCTCATAGATATAGGATCCAAGTAGTTCCTGAGGTTAAGCTTGAGTTGACATGCGAATGCTCTCTTATAGTCGCTTTAGGAAAGGGAAATTTATCCAGCCTTCAAAAAACTTCATCCCACAATACATCAAAGTGTAAAACTTCCTACATCGCCCCGTGCCAAGGATACATAAGTTTCCCGTCTTCCCTTGATTACCAAAAGTTATGTCTATACAAAATAGCACCCATGCCAAGCGGATTGCCGTGAAACTGACAAAAGTGGCTTTCACAATTGAATTATAGATTTGCCCACGTTTCCTACAAGACCTATTTCCTGGCTACAACACATAAACATCAACAACTATTTTATCTGCTTCCGAAGTTAATTCTCAGGGAACCTGTTATGCTAATTGTATGCTGATTACATAAATGATTGTCCTCGCTTATACTCTTTAAACCGGCGTGAACTGGTTACGTTCGGATCTGCGTTTTTGTAACTTTACTTTCCATTTCAAGACACATTAGCTCAGTCCTGTTGTGACGCAAAGCAATGCGGTTAATGTTCAGACCTTTATACAAAAAGGTTCATGAGTTCAACTCACATACTTACGAAATTAGGTGGGTTTATGAAGCTGGCAATAAACCTGCTAGCAGTTATGTTGTTGGTATTATGTTTTGTGCTCCATTGTCTATTTTATAGAGTCCTTTGGTCTCTCGAGGAATTTCCTTTTAAAGAAAAATAAACTATTGGCCCTAAAATTTTACTTAATTCTAGGTATCGTAAGATCAAGATACAATACGAAATCAAGTGTTTCGATATGGGAGGAATTAATTTTACGATCGCAAGCTTTTGCCTATCATCACAAAATTTAACACATTATAATCTGTCCTTATCACAGTATTAATTTCGTACTTTAACTCGTTGCTCAAATTAGAAGAACTTAATTATCAGCTTTAGTTCCGAAGTATTTTGTTTTACGAAGGTCAATTGATTTTTCTAATCTCCAATCAAATAAAAAGTCTATTTTAACACCATGCAAATACGGATGAGTAAGACTAACCAGGGAAAAACGAAATTTAATTAATATGTCTCTTGTTTTCTGGGGTCAAACTTTTGGCGAGACCTAACAAAAGGCCTGTGAGAGGGACGGGAGCTATCGAAACAAAGGAAGGCTTATACTCTCTGGGCTATTCAAGGCTAATGAATGATGATTATTTTTACATGTAGGCATAAATGGCACATACAACAAACAATGCTTAAATAATTCTGACAAAACAAAGAAGTAGATAAGAATTAATGTATGCATTCAAATTGCCGCGTTGCGACTGCATCAAAGGTCGCGGCCTAAATGCACCTTAATTATTTTTTTAACACGTCTTACAGTCAGCCAGTTTGCCGGCTGTGAACGGCTGTCCTTGTAACTATTAACCTAAAGTGATAGAGGAAATAGCGCTAATAAGGCGCTATGACTAGATCGGGTTTGAAACTGTTATAAGCGATACACGAGAGCTAGTTCGATATAGTAGATACATCGGCTACATTGCTATTGCTAGGTACCTACGCTAAGAATGTTTGAAAGTTAACTAATCTTATTTTTAACTGAGACAGGTACATTATAAATGCAGTATTTTTTGGATGTGTTAAAAACTAAATAAATATTATTCACGCATGTAAATAATATATGTATCTACCATAAATTACAATAACCATAAAAGGAAAGTTTTCAAACACGCCAATATACCGAAATAACTATCGCTATAGAAATAAAATAACTCTACGAAATTAAGTTTTCAGGAATATGGAATATTTTGTACTCATCGGGGTCAACGTTCGTTGAAATTCGATTGGGTTAAACCTGGGACCTATAGAATTAACAAATAATGCAGAATTAAAATTGGGTACGTTCTGCAAAAGAGCTTTTAGGACGAATAATGTAATTAATTGCAAGTTGTGAACGCAAATTATGAATAATAATGGTGATTAGGCAAAATTTTGCAATACAAGCATTAGTCAAACAAATTTATTTTTCCTTATATCAAAATAAATAGGTACCCCATTTTTTGCGACTTCATAATAAATATTATAATTTAAGTACTGTTTTCGGAGCTCTAGACTCATACTTATAACAATAAAGCAATTATACGAATTGCATCTAAAGCAAACCATGAGAATACTTATCATTTAGTTTTATCCTCAAACATTCTGCCAATTAAAATACAATAATCTCGGACACTAGCCTTTTTTTCCAGCGTGCAAATATTAAGGTAAATATAAGTACCTATTTAAGGCGTGTAGTTTTGTTAATTCAAAGAGGAAAACGCGAATACCGTGCGAGGTGGAGAATTTTCAAGGCGAAGAAACTGCTGGTATTCGGGCTATTCGTTTTGAAGAATTCCGTTTGAGTTTGCGAGCAACATCTGGACGGTTACAACAGAGAGAGCCTTTATCAAACTGCATTTTCAAACGCATGACGATGTTATGCATACCTATATGTATCCATGCTACATTTTTACACAAGACATTGTTATAGGTAGGTACTTACGATTAGGATTGCCTATCAATAAATAAATAAATAAAACTCACCCATCTTGTGCTACTAGTGCTGCTAGATTAAACCAACATCCAATATAAAGACATCAGGTGCTAAAGAAATATATACGTTCTACCTTTAGTGTAGGATTACAACTCTTACTTAACTGATTTAATTTTTACAAGCTTTTATTTAACTAGCAATGTTTGTATGACCTAAACAAACTCACATACATCCAAATGTATGTGAGTTTGTTTAGGTCAAATCTTGCAATCTAAATTAGAACCACTTTTTGGCATCCGATTGAAATGATTTGTTACATACTTAAATAGTTTGGTGATAATACAATATTATGGTACTTTGGATTTTAAAGCACGTGTTAAAAGTATATTTTCAATATTAACTTATTACCTCACAATACTAGATTTAGGTATTTACTATGTACGTCGGTTTTCACGTGTCTACTCGGGAATGCCCGACTAGTTTCAAACTCTAACGGAGCCCTTATTTATGAGTTGGTTACGCAACGGGTAAATAATATGGATACCATTTCCGAAAGTTAGTTTAAAAAAAAAATGAAATACATGAAAATAAACATATTTTTGTAAATGAAATCTGGCTTTGTAGTGCCATAACTTTTTGCACACAGCGATTTGGTACTTTCCGCCATCAGAATAATTAAAGTATATAAAATCCTTTCCAATGTTATATCGCACGTTATGATTGGTGTATATGCCAATGCGCCAATCCTCCTTTAAAAGTGTAGTACCCAGTTTTGCAGGCCAGCGTAATTTGGCAAGCAAGTCAATGACACAATTAAGCACTGTAATCGATCAATGATCATTACAACGAGGCCTAAAAGCACCTGTCATAATATCTAAGCCTAATATTATAATAGTATATTTTGTTAGAGAGTTATCGAATCAAGGTCAATGCTAGACAAGGTTGCGTTAGTTGCGCAATCAAAGCAATCGCGGTCCACTTATAATCAAAACTATTATTAAAAATTATAGGCATACTAAGTTTATGTTCTTTCAAGGAGAGTTTTGGTTTTTAATAAAATATTGATGAAAAGTACAATCGTAATCTTGATTAGTTACAGAATATGCACCTAATTGGTTGTATAAGGTATAAGTAGGTACCTACTTCAGATTTTGGACTTATATGAAGAAAAATATGTTGTAGTACCTAATCATTTCAAAAATACTATATTGGTACTCCAAAATATTCCATTTCGAAACAGGAAAAAAAGTCAAATAAGATTAAGATAAACAATCTTACAAATTTAAACAAAATGATAGCACTTATGTGTGAGCACTAAGTATCATTTTCGTTTAAATTTTCCGTAATAATATCCTTTTATAAATAGTTGATGTTTCAATACAAGGTATTTGTTCTTATCAATGAGATATCTTGTCTCTTATTTACCTACTTCCCATTTGCCACGGGATTAATCTCTTAATGCCACTAAATCCTTTCATCCAAGTATGTAACGTGAAGGGAATATGTTGCTAAATCGTGATGCGCATTGTATTAATAATCTGTTATGCTGGCACTTCACTTACTGGCGTATTTTCCCAAATATTCGTGGCATCTCTGTAATGCAAAATACACCGTAAGTTGAATAAAATAAGGTTCATTTTTGTACTCGTAAATATAGCAAATATTTGTACAAATACGCCAAGTGTAGTGCCACCATTAGCATCCGTGATTGCCCTTGCGCAGGGCATGTTGTGTAAACGATGCCATGCGCATCCATGTTGCTAGGTTTACTAATACATCATATAAACAAATGTTTGTCTATAAAACACTCGACTATCTCACGGGCAGTCGCACTGTGCGACGGCGGAGCATGAAGTCTAGGGTTCAAATCCCTTATTGTGACTATTATCTTTTAATCCGTAACTGGGTATTTCCATTAGGCAATTCTCATTAGCAGCACGGAGTCTGGATTTATGCCCGTTTGAGTAATTGAATTCTAAAACTACGATAACCTGAGTTCCAATTCCAGGCCCTTGTTATCATAACGCTGAGTATGTTTGCCTAATGCCTATAATTACCAAACCATACGGGCGTTATGCGTATTAAACGAATGAGAGATAACATTAGTTTTCAGCGTACCAATCGACCTTTAAAACCTAATATCGGATAGCTAAAGAAGGTCTAAAGAGCTGAGGAAATACTATTAAATCAATATAACCACCATCTGCTAAACTGAGTCTTACTAGTTACCAGATATGGCTAATATCAGTATTACTTTGGGGCCATTTCCATCTGATCTCTGAGAGATCTACGGCTATACTCATTGGGTAACGTGGTTTACAGTCGTATTTTGGACTACTGACACTCGTATATTGGTCATAGACGTGTTACACGCGGGACTCCCTACTTACCATGTTTTCCAACGCATGAACGCCTTCTTATAGTACAGCCTTTGCTAGAGGCTCTTGCTTCCCGCCAAAAAGGCCGGTAAAGCAGATACAGCCGTCCCTGCGGCTACCTGCGGCAGGATATTAAAAAAAAGAAATTCGTGGAAAACGCGTTATAGAGCTCAAATGGACAAGACACCGAGCTAGAGGAAATGATAATAGATGGAAAAAGGCAGTGACGTAACCGAGAGGCTTCCAGGCCTGGAAGAAGAAATGTCGCAGTCCGGCGAGGTGGGCAGATGAGGTCGAAGCTATCATAGGTGGAACCTGGATGAGGCGGTCACAGAAGTGTGAAGACTGATACACGAAAATTGAGGCTTATATCCAGCAGTGGGTGAAGTCAGGCTGCGGATGATGATGAACAGAAATTCTGAAATTTTGTCAACCTGAATGGAGAGGAAATCATTCATAAATACTTGTATAAAGATCAGAAATGTCAGTATGAGGTAGTATCAATAAGTACATAGGCCTTGATAAGTACTCTAAAACCGTCACCGTGCAATACATGGCCGCGAGGAGTGCTGCTTAACCTTGCATGTAAAAAGTCTTGCCAGTCTCTTATTCAATTATTTTATTGATAGTTTATATGAACTTTATAGTTTTAGAATCACATTCTATAACAAAATTACAGTATAAATACTATGAATACATTTACCTGCCATCTTGTAAGGGTATTGCAATTGCGTCGTGTTAGAGACTTCCTCTCTAAGGTAATTAAGTTATGCTGCGCATGACAGGATAGTGAACTTCCTTTTTATGTAAATTATATTATGGATACGCAATTAAGAGTAGCAAAGATTTCACGTACAGTCAGCATCATAGGTAGATGAACATTTTTGAACATACTTGGCTGAAGAAATATAAATATGCTACAGAAAATGTTTATTTCTTTTAATTATGTTTCTTAACATGTTTATAGATAACTATGTTACCGATTGCACCATAAGATAATAATAATATAGTTTTCAGAAAAGTCTGACTGGAAACCAGGATACCTCATAAATTACGAACGTCGACAAAGATTAATTCTCTTATATTTTTTAACTAAACCCTCAAACAAAGCTAATTTTGGGGTTCAGTGTTTTCATTTGTAACTTGATTATATTATATTATATGACAACCGTGAAACGAAGATCAAATGTATTGACCGACACACAAATCCTTAAGCATGAACATAACATTAAACAAATGACATGTAAGTACCTATATCGCAACGCCGGTATTTTCCTAAGACAGTAACTATATTTTAATGAAAATGTATAGGTAGGTACCATAAAGTACTTGTATATTATCGCCTGTATTCCTTGCAGGGTAGGCCGAAGTATGTACTACAGCCACATTTCGCCATGTTATAAGTCCCAATGTGGAAGCGAGCCTATTGCCATCAAGCACATAATATCAACTCCGTACTGCTACTAAGAATACTTAACGTTGCACACGTTACATAAAATAGTTGACGTGCATTACTTTTAGAGAATAAATTGAATTATTTATATATTGTAACCTTGAGTGAATGAATCCGGTCCATAAACCTTTGAGTTCAAGATGATAAACGATAATCGTTTTACGTGTCAATTGAGTGTTTTGTAAGTGCCTGTTATAAGCTGTTTTATGAATGTACATGCAATAACTTAATGTCTCTTCGCGCATGCGATGTTTGCATATAATGTGTTGTTAGATGTCCGTTTTTATTTGCATTAATGAAGCTCTCACGATCCATCAGTTAGGTAGCCACGTTTATGCACGCTAACAGCCTCCCTACCATGAACTCTTAAACAAGACAGTTTAAGATGTGGAAGCGAGACGTCGCTACGTGCAGTGTAATGCGGCATCTCCCTTCCACAACGTAAACTGTCCAGCTTTAAAAGTTTATGATAAAGGGGCAGTTACAAATCAATATGCGTTTATATATACTACACACATTACAGATATAAGTTAGAATTTCTAGGGAAAATCTATTATCGATTTAGAAATATTAATGTAAGTAAGTAGTTAAGTGCATTACTCTAAGGTTTAGGTGGTAAGAACGAAATTAGAATAGGTATATTAAAACAGCTTGGGACTAAAAATATGGGCTAGTCATAAAAATATTATCCTTAGACAAAATTACGGCAAAATCTGACTATTAATTGTAATTTCGCATTCAAGTTGTCATACTTAATTTTTACGTCACATAAATTTGTATTCATTTTAAGTCTATTTCCATGAGTTAAATAATTATGCTGTTAAATTTATTATTATAATATAAGATTTGTTATGCATACTAATTAATATAAAATATGGAGCTATTGTTTCAAACGATTCGGTTTTACATTTTGTATCAAACGACAAAGTATTTCAATACAAAGTTAAGTGATTTTAGCGTATTTTAAAACGAAATTTGTATTGATAATTAATTATTTCTGCAGACAAATGGTTTTTAACACGGAACAAAAAATTGTGTGACCGCAGATATTTGTCTCGAGGTTGGGTGTTAGTGTATGTGATATACTCGTTTGTGGAAAGCACCTTCGATACCTACAGGAGAAATTCCTTGTACAGATGTTCTAAAAACGAATGTATCTTGTGCTTACACCCGGTTTCTAAAAGGATGAGGATGCATCGAAAAATTACACACAGTTATCAAATTCACTCATAAGTTACTTGTCAATTGAGTTATTATAAGCATTCAGAGCTGTCAGTCATTGCTTACTTTAAAAACGGGAACTACTTGTTATACTAAATCTATGTCAAAAGCGAATCTCCAACTTAGTTTCGGGTTGATGGATTGGTTTTACTGCATCATTATTTCAGTTACCTAAATAAATAAATTAGATTCACCAACGTTTTGCTAAGTATGATAGAAGATCAGATGGACCGACGATATCGTCAGAATTGCGGGCAACCGGTGGATGGAATTGGCAAGCTGTCGTTCATTGTGGCGTTCTAAGGGGGAGGCCTTTGTTCAACAGTGGACGTCTTCCGGCTGATGATGATAGAAGAAATGGAAGACCTCTACCCAGCAATGAGAAATATTACGCTGAATTTATGATGAGTCATATTTCGCAGATGATTCATGATAATTGTACCTTTATGAATCAACATTATAATGTGTTTAAAACCATTTACGCTTACAAATAGTCTACTTCTAGTCTGTAATTGTAAATACTAATGGTTATGGTTATAATAATAATAATGGTTTTATGTAAGAGATGTTTTTCCCGATAATAATGCATTGTACGTACTATGTTTCCGTTCAGATCGGCTACTTATCTGAACATCGTTGAGAATAACAACGGTTTCCCATTAATCTATCCGTTCAGGCATTATGTCCTCGAAGGGGTAGTAAGTGATCTCCTACATTCATAGTCTATCTATCTATCCATATCCATGTTTTGTTGTTGATCATAAAACCTATAAAACGAGCCTTGAGGGCCACACCATGTTCGTCGTTTACGGCTCGCTTTCTCGGTGACAGAAGGGAATATTATTCTTACTCTGACCCTCAACGGACAAAGCGCTATGCAAATTTATTATTATTGAAAAATTAGCACATTAATTTAATGGTAAGATACAAGCACAGTATCAGCATTCATTTGTATGCCTACATCAAATCTCTTTACATCACTGTTGTGTTTTCCTCACCTGTAAGCCAATAAAGGGGCCGTAAAGCACAAGACTAATGCTCTTCCTCTTACGTAGATTGCGAAGACTGGAAAAAAACTTTTTTGTCGTCGGTACTTCCCAAAATACAAATACAAAACAACTTGAGGAAAATCGGATAGATATGGAACTAAGCCAACGTCTCATGGGCATCATAAGAAGTACGCTTGAGGAAACCAGTTACAGCATTTCTTGTGTTGTGGATATTTCGCTATAGCTAACGTTATATCACAACAAGCCTACCAACATAATTGCTAGCGAACTTACATTTATTTATTTATATACAATACACACATTTTTTTTACAGGTGCCCAATATAATAATGTAGCCACAGGAAAAATTATAAATAATTGAAAATTATAACATAGCCAAAAAATCCAGTGGTACCTTTTCAAATTCCGCCAATGTACGTGTGAACATATCTATACATATACTACAATACTATACTACATGGCTTATATTGATTTGTGTACAAGTTAAAAGTTCAACGAGCGGCATTTGAACTTACGACATGACATCGTTAGGTATACATACAGTGTACACCTTCCAATTAGCCGGCTTCCTTCGTTGGTTATGAGTTTCCTAAGATCACGGTTACTAACCAGAACCAATCAATCAAGTCTATCTTCATTTCAGTAACGCTGACAGTTCGATCAGATTACCAATTGATACAAGTATATTGCTGTAATATATATCGATAGGTATCTAGATTATGATTATGTTTGGAAACAGTAAGATAAGTGGGTGCTTTGTAATAGTGAGTAACATCTTCTACAACTCATTATTCTCTCATATATCTTGTAAATTGTTAACCTTTCGGGCGCCACGGCCTTATATAGAAAACAAATGTTTTCGAGCCCTCCACGCTCCGATTTCGTATCGTAACATTTATTACGATTATTGTTTGTTATATCATTACACAAATGTGGCGATTAGATATTGTCTTATAATATAGTTATAGTGTGGGGAGCACGGAATCGTTTGTCTTTTATAGAAGACGTCGCGCTCAAAAGGTTAATAATGTCTACGTACTATTTTATTGTAACTATTGAGTTCCTTGTCGGTTTTCACGACACATTTGAACCGTGCAGCTAATTGGATGTTTTGTAATTTGGTACCAACTAAATTTGCATTACAAACATATTTACTACATAACATTATGCCTGTACTCCCCGAAGGGGTAGGTAGTGGTGTATAGTAGATACACCCACATTTCGCCAGTTATGTTGTTAGTTGTATGGCACATATCCAGACTCTGTGCTGCGATTGAGAATTAGTTAAGGCATATAAAAATACCTTGACAGACCCAGGCTTTGAACCCAAGACCTCGTGCTCAGCAGTCGCATTTAGCGGCCACTAGACCAACGAGCAAATAAATTAATTGTTCATTTTAATCGTTTAGGCTCCCTAAATAATATGTATATACAAAATAACGGAGGAGCTGTCTAGACTCCTACATGTTACAGACTGAGTAGAGAGCAAAACACATTAACTATAAAATGGTATCTAAATAGCTACAAAATAACGAATAGTTCACTAATACATACATTTTATTTTATACAGAACATCAAAGACTAAGACGTAATCAATTGGAACGGAATTCTATAAATACCTTCATCAATGGTAAAAATAATCATAAATAGATTTGTATATGTAGGTATAATGAGGTATTCAGCCAGCGCGTTGACCCTCTACAACAAAAGTTGTGCCTTGGCCTTTGCTCTATTGAAATGTCAAAACAATCAAAGAAATTCGCTATTCAAAACAAATTCGAAATAAAAATAAAAATGCTTTGTTTTGACAAAATTTGAAATAAGATGGAACACTTTACAGATTGTAAACAGAAATGACTGGAAATGTTTTTTTTATTTATTATACGAATTTGGTGCCTGCTTTTAAAAAGGCCGGTCAAAGTAACTGACAACTGACAGACTTGTCAATATAACAGCGCTGACAAATTGAGGTGCCCAAAGGGGTGTTCCACGCTTACAAACCTTTATGGACAAACATTGTTATAGTTATATACTGAACTATATATAAATATTAAATAAAATAAAATATCAAATATATTTAACTCTATTTTTAGATTGTTAAGAAAAAGTTTAATATTTTGGCAAAGTCAGACGTGTATGCATTGCACATAAGTGGATAAACTTGACCCAATGCTGCTGGCAATTTAAAATTCCACGCCGCATCAATCCACGATTATGGCATTTTTATGGTAATACGCATATTTATACTAATTTGCTGATGTTAATGTGTATTGCAATTTTTTATTCCGTATCGTGTTGCCAAAATAATTCTAATGCGACATTCTTATTTGACATAAACATAACATCACGCCTGTATTCCCCGAAGGGGTAGGCAGAGGTGCACATATAGTATACCCACATTTCGCTAGTTATGTTTTTAGGTCCCAATGTAATAGAGGGCGAGCCTCTTGCCATCAACCGGGCACGAATCCAGACTCCGTGCTGCCACTGAGAATTACCTAATGAAAAACCCAGTAACACTTTGCCCGACCCGGGATTCGAACCCAGGACCTCGTGCTCAGCAGTTGCGCTTAGCGACCACTAGACCAACGAGGCAGTCCATTCTTATTTGAATCCCACTAATATTATAAAGGCGAAAGTTTATGGGTGTCTTTGTATGTTTGTTAATGTTAGTGTAATTATAAGAGTAACTAACTGCGCTCTTTATAATTTAGTGTGATGTAGGCTAAATAGGTCCCTAATTATTGATTTCAGTTACCTAAATCAAGCGAAACTGAGATAAATTCTATAAAATACATTAGATAAAAATAATAGTACATAAAATATAATAGGGTTTGGATATAAAATCAAACGATAGAAAAAATCAATAGAATAATAAGAATATTACATCACGTAACAACACGTGGAGGCGCCTACGTCAGAGTCACATCATTATTATTTTTATTATTAAATGTCTGAGCACAAGGTCCTGGGGTCGAATCCCGGGTCGAGCAAAGTGTTACTGGGTTTGAACTCCATTAGGTAATTAGTCAGGTCTAGGTCAGTAGCAGCACGGAGTCTGGTTTTGTGCCCGGTTGATGGTAATAGGCTCATCCCCTATTACATCGGGACCTCAAAAACATAACTGGCGAAATGCGCACCTCTGCCTACCCCTTCGGGGAATACAGGCGTGTTGTTGTATTAAATAATTAAATAAGTATTACTAAATTTTGTACGTACATTGTGTAGGTACCTATCTAAGGGCACGTGTCATTTGATGGGCCACGCTACCTTAGTTTAGCGAAATCCAAATGCTGCTTTTTTTCGAAATTGATAATGCGCATCTGTGTTAAGTTCAAAAAGAAAGGTGTTGGTGCAAATAATAACTGCAGCTTTTCACATTATACTTTGAATATAAGTATTTTCATATAATACTCTACATATTAACACTCACTTTTTAACTTAATTAAAAAGCTAATATTATACGATTACGTACTGAACTACTTATTTTAAAAAGCAAATGGACCATGGTTTGATATACCAATGGTCGTAGTTTTGTCAATAAAGTTGTAATAAGACCTCAGACGAAGTATATGATAGACCGGTTCTCATGTAAATAAGGCGAGACCAAAAATGAAATGAGTGCGTGTTTGACATATAGTGCTGTGACACGCACTCTCATATTATAATATGACGATATAAATCACAATCATGAAAACAACGAAGTTAAACGAAATTATCTAAAATCAATATAGTAAAACAAAAGAATCCATAAATCATCGTCGTTTATTAAATCTTAACAAAAACATAAACCTTTTAAAGTTAACAAATAGTCAAAAACATGTAATAAAATAAAAGTCGGCATTGGTTTCTAACGTCATTAATGCAGTAAGCCCAGTGATCAGTGATCACACTGTTAATAAAGATTTTAACTTCATATCGACCCTACCGTGGATTCCCTAAGACAATTTATTAATATGTTACAAAATCAATAGTCTACTATTTATTTTCTATTTAAATCCATATAAATAGAAGCTGCGGCGAGCCGTGCTCTTACTTATTCTGTTGAATAAGTTATTACTATTATATAAAGACTATTATACACACTAATTTTGATTACCATAAAAAAGTACATATTAAATACTTACAGTCGTATTGTCTAGTCTATTAAGTAGTTCTGTGGTAAAAGGTAAATTCATAAAATAACATACCGGCATGAACAATGTAGGTATAGATCCAAATCGTAATCTGATGTATTTAGGGCATTTTCTAAAACGAATTTGTTCAAAGTGCTTACTGCAAACTGATGAATATTTTTTGGGAGTCCAGTTACCTCTATTTAACATTTTTAGCCATTTTTGGCGAAACTCTTCATTTACAGGAAATCTTCAAAATATTTTTTTACATTATTCTAAAGAATTATAATGTTTCTAAATAATTATTTTGAACATTGCTTGATTATATTAATATAATATATGTATAAATTTATTTTTACAATAATAATATTATGTACGTATACTAATTAATCAACTTCTCAAAATAAAACGTCAAGTAGAATATCGAACAATATCGATAAAGTCTCTGTCAAGGTGGTCAATCTCTATTCTATGATATTTGGGTAAAAAATACACAAAATTTACGTATGTGTTATTTCTTTTTATTAAGATCTACAACATTAAGGGTCACTATGTGATTAAACGCTATACATTGGCGTACCGATTGATATACGCAACGTTAGTAAAGGCATTTGTAAATGTATTGTAAATAGCAAAATAACCAATTGTACTTACAAGTGAAAACTGTAATTATTTATATTATTTCTATGATTAGTGTCACATTCGGGTACTACACACGAAGGCATGACGAAGACAAATAAATAAATATAATTTACACACCAAGCATATATTTTTTCAAATTAAATAACACAATTTATTTTTGACTAATTTGAATATGTGTCATTTGGTGTAAAGTTCAGTCAGTAACACGTCCAACTACCTTTCTCGCTCTAACCTACATTGTACTCAGGTCTTTCTGTTTCAATCACCCCATCTATAGTAGGAACTACTTGGATCCTATATCTATGAATAAGACCAAGGTTTTGACTGCTAGAGCATTTTTTTTTCAGATGATGTACACTTTACATACTATGTTCCTATTTCAAGGCGTTATGAGGCCGTTAAGCTGTTAACCCTGCGTCTGATCTCTCTCCGGTCGCGTCGGTTTACCGTCCCATAGGATTATGAGAGTGAGGGAGTAGGGAGTCACCTGCATACTTTTGCCCTATAATATCTCCTGCGTAATTGGCTCGGCTTAGCTGAGAGAGGCTGCCGTGAATTTGGTCAGGAGAACATTATTAGGCCACTCGTAGACATTGCAACGTGATGGCCGACTATTTATCTAATTAAATCTTACTAAAACCTCTGCGCAATTGTAATTACTCACCAGGATTAAATTTAATCACAACTACCAGGCCTTGTAAAGATAAAAGCTATATACCTAAGTGTAAACATTATAACCCTATATCGCCGAGTAATTAACACTGAAGTGATTTACTAACCACTTCTACACTTGACATAAAAAATTAACATTACTTTTGCAATGCTCTAAATTTAAAAACAATTTAAATTATGCTCTGTTGATATTTTAAATTTCGAAGAGATTTAAACAACATTAGTCAAGACAGTGGAATAGTAAAATAGGTTTATAACAAGCCTCAAAAAGTATAAAAGAAAAATAATAATAATTCAAACATAGAATTTTGGAGATTGTTAGACCAATATCTCAGTGAAAATCAGCGGATAGATCCCCTATGACCGTAGTAGATTAGTAATAAATACCCATATCTGAATGATTAGTCAATAATTATTAGTAATAATATTTAAGTACGTACCTAATAGTGTGTATCATTTTATAATCCCATGAGGTTTTCAATTATATATTGCCATAAACATTGCTTGGCAACCTCGACCGCAATGTAACATTAGTTTAATATCTTTGAAATTCTAATTAAATCGCAGTTCATTAAAAATGAATATAAACTCATTTACGTCTCGATATCATGTTTTCAATCCTAACTAAGCGAGGTTAGTCAGTTAATAATTTTATTATTATTAGGTAATTGATTATTAACCCTCATACTTATAAATGATGCTAAAATGTATGTTTGAGGTCTTTGAATATTTGAGGTATACTACTTCTAAAGTCTATTGACATCTCTATTCTTTGACATACAAACGACAGTGACAGGCAATTTTTATAAGTAACCCGGTACATTTCTCTTTGTCATTACCTGATTAAGCATTTTAATCTATTAGATACTTACGTTTTAGAGAAACATAAAAATAAACGCCCACCATTCAAATACAAACAAAAGAAATCTGAAAAATTCTGACTAACCAGTCTCCAGCCCCCTTCCTATGAACTGTTAATACAGACAATTTTCCGTCGTTGAAGCGAGACGTCGCTATGTGCAGGGCCATCCCACGTCTTGCTTCCACAACGGAAAATGTCCTGCTTTAAGCGTTCATGGTAGTTGTCAGTTACGATAATCTTATAATTTGCGTAAACGTCTATTTTGAAAATCGAATACAAATAGTTTTATTAATCTTTGTGCAGTCCATGTTTAATATACGTATCTAATTAAGAAGAAAAAAAAAGTAATATTTGAGTCGCCTACGATATATATTGCGATATAACTAGAATGTATTTTCCTACTTGAAACGCTTTAACACGATCGATACTAAATTGTATCGCAAATACAAACATTGCAAGGGTACTTGACATTAATTCTGCCCACTTCTGTACACTTAACTCGGTTTCCACTTTGATTACCGCAAGTGATTAGCAAAAATGAGTACACTGCGTATACAAATAGAGTTAGTAATAGAATACGCATGTTGACGCTGAAATTTGCAAATTATTTGAACTATCAACGCTACCTCCGCTTTAGTGTTAGTTTTAACAATTATCTCCACTAATCGAATGTAAATAATTTAGTTCACGATCAAGGTGAGAAACACGAACTATGTACCTTGTAATATTTATCTTTAAACACGGATAGGCGATTTTATAAATATTTTCCTTTTTCCTCGCAGTTTTCCTTAACAAAACCTTACTAAATAATTGTTTCCTAGTATTTGCAATCCAAACTATTTCAGATTTTACAAGTCCATTTTGCAAGTTCAATCTAATTGCTACAATGTTTTTTCTTTATCTTCGTATACCTTTATTTAAGTATAATACTAATTTATGAATCTTCTTAAACTAAACTCACTTAAAATACAAGTTAGGTACAGTTTAAAGTAAATTCTTATTTCAAACTCATGCAAAGCTCGGAGCGTTCTTATTAACTAAGTCTGCCGTTGATCTCAGCTTACAGAAGTTACAGTGAAAGGCAGGGTAAGCCCTTTAACCCTACCAATCGCACCGTACCAGCGGATAAACAACTCAGGTTCGAATTAAAACTGACAACCGGGATTTTTGTCTAAAACAGCCAGAATTCTCCTTCATGAATGGGTTACGAGTACTACCTTAATGAGTTTTTTAAAGCCTTTGCTGCTTTGTATTAGGGTAATTAGTTTACTATTGTAGAAAACCACATTTTCCTAAGACCCATGGTTATTATAATAAAAATAAAAGTCGATAGTACCTAGTTAGAAAATATTCTAAAAATTAAGTTCCTAGATATCTTAGAACAGGTTCGTTCAATGTGTCATACGTCTATTGTGCCATGGGTAAAAGCAAATATTGCGAACCAAAAACCGCATGATAGATAATGGGATCATTAGAATTATGCTTTTTGTAATGAAGACATTAGTGTGTATAGAAACTGGGAATACTGTTAGACATGTTGCAATTATATTTAATACTAATGTTGGTTTATGCTAGCAATTAAAATTAACTAGGTAGGTATGAAAGTCGTTTAATGGTATTTTAGTTTCGCAGTTTGAGCAGTAGCGTTTTAAGGGGGAGGCCTTTGTTCTGCAGTGGATGTCTTCCTGCTGATGATGATGAGTTTTAGTAGCTTTAATATAAGTATGCGATGAGTTAAAATTTAATTTGTTAGATAAAGGAGGTTTTAATCAGTTACTTGAAAATTTATATTGTAATGGTCCAGGTACTAAATCGAACGTTATCCGGACAACGAAAATGTCCCTGGATATAATAATGATTGCTTAATCTTTAAAAGTTATGCTTTTAATGTTTAAAACGTGCAATTTAAGCAGTTGTACAGCATGTCAGAATTGCGGGCAAATGGTGGATGCAATTGGCAAGCTGTCTGGCCTATGTTCAACAGTGGACGTCTTCCGGCTGATGATAAGTGTAGTTCTTGAATGTCTGACACTTAAACACCTTTGTAACATCCAAAGGCATGTAGAAGTAAATAACATAATTAAAACTACTAACAATCAACTGCTATCAATCTTAATAAAGAATAAAAACACTTAAATACGTTGTTCTTATCACATGTTATAAGTAGTTCTATTCTCTCTAGCTATCTTAACATTATATCTCCAAGTAAATAGAGCAAGGATTAAAAAGATTGACTGAAGAGTTTGTTCTTACCCGATTTTTTAATAAGATTACGCAGTGAAGCTTATATGAGTATGGGTAGGTAAAGAAATAAAAATACTCTATCTCCACGTCAAAAGGTAATTAAGAAAACTCTTCAATGCAAAAACTGAAGTACTTATATTCCTTTGATTTATTCAGATCTTAAAACCGTACCGTAACCTAGTTTCCCTTTTGAAGTTACGTTTTAGGATAGCTTCCGCCCGCGACTCCGTCCGCGTGAATTTCGAATTTTTTATAGCCTATGCCTCACTCGATAAATCGGCTATCTAACACTAAAATATTTTTTCAAATCGTACCAGTAGTTCATGAGATTAGCGCGTTCAAGCAAACAAACAAACTCTTTAGCTTTATATAATATTAGTATAGATTATTATACATGGCCACCAGGTGGACGAACGATATCGTCAGAATTGCGGGCATGGATGCAATTTGTAAGCTGTTCATTGTGGCGTTCTAAGGGGGAGGGCTTTGTTCAACAGTGGACGTCTTCCTGCTGATGATGATGATGATAAAACATAATTGATAGGGTAATTAATTGTCGCTAGAAAGAAGTGAAGTTGTCCTGCCAAAAGTGTGAGAAAGTATTATCCCAACATCTAAGTAGGCTATAGGTTCATAATTGGGTAGTTGAAACTATTACCAATAATTCTAAAACAACGAAAGTTCCGATTAATTATCAGTTAACTATTTAAATTAAAATAACATTTTTAGTTACTTTGAAATTGGAGACGTAGCGTTTTGTCAGCTCATAAGTACCTACCTATGTTAAATGGTTGGTGGTAAAAAAAAAATGTTTTTATGATTATTATAGGCCACAATTGTGCTAGTCACACAAACAAATGAGTATTCCCTCACACACGTCATGTTTGTGTGTAGTTTTTACTCTTTACTACGCACTCACCGCACCTATAAAGTAAAACCGTTACTAAACGAAAATATTCATGAATTGAGGTATCAGATTTTATTTAAAAAAAACAGTGACTATTTTCTAATATTGGCTCCATATTAAATCTCATAATTCCGTTCAACACTAGGCCTATCTTCTGTATGACAGAAGACAGGCCTAGTGGTTGGTTTTAAAAAACAAGAAACGTCATACCTATGACTTATGACGTATTAGTAATTTGTAGACAATACTTACACCTGTTCAAATTAAGAGCAATGATTTTATATTGTATATGAAATGTTGCAATGAGTGTCTTATATGTATACACACAATTAGGTACCTATATACTAACTATTGTATAAACAGAACGAGCTTTGTTGGTAAAGATTTTATTGTGCGCTTTGTCGTCCTTGCATATCTACGTAACGATTTTAATATCGACCTTATAATAATAAATGTATTTAAGGTAAAACCACAGAGTAAAAAAGAATGTATCGTAAGTTTTATAGGCTGTGGTATAACTATAAACGTATACCTACTACGTACGAGGTTGTTATTTTAATCAGATATGACATAATATCACGCTTGTATTGCCCGAAGTGGTAGGCAGAGGTACACATATAGTACACCCACATTTCGCCAGTTATGTTTTAGGTCCCAATGTTATAGGGGTGAGCCTATTGCCATCAACCGGGCACAAATCCAGACTCCGTGCTGGTACTGAGAATTACCTAATAGAAAAACAGAGTAACACTTTGCCCGACCCGGGATTCGAACCCAGAACCTCGTGCTCAGCAGTCGCGCTTAGCAACCACTAGACCAACGAGGCAGTCAGTATTTTAATCATTTTTGGTTTAATTCCAGATATTTTTAAAAATACTATAAGTGTACGAGTAATTGTTTTTAATTTAAAAATGAATGTGGAAGATACTATTTACGTTTTCGCAAAATTAAATTTGAGTTTACTTACCTCCTTACTTTCTCTAGCGAGGTCTAAATTAAAAATTATTCAATTTCTCCTTGCATTAATTGTTGAGTAATTATTGTTTCGATATAAACAGTGGAATCTTTTAAACACCTGTCTCACAAAAAATCAAACAAATGCCAATCAATTAAATGCTCATATTATACATATATATACCTAGGTATACTATATATATACATGTCATAATGTTTATTAGAACTTTATTGTGAAGTATCCACTGAAGATGTTTGTTCAATGGCGAACTGACTGTGTCTTTAGTAATAATTTATAGATACAATGGTTTGAAAATAGTTATTCAATTTTCATTAGCTAAACTAGTTTAATTAAGGTACGTAAGGGATATAACGATTCCCACAGGTCTAATCAAATAAACCTAGTATTTTGATATTTCAATAATATTGCAAGAACATGGCAACATTAACATAGGAGTTAGAGTTATATGTTTTTTAATTATTTATTTGCCTTTACATTGTAACCATAAATTCTTTATACTCTCTAAGAGACGTGTAAACACTAAATACTGACGCTGCAAGGTCACATTAAGTTCGCAATAACATATTTCTTTACATATGCGTTATTATAACCGAAATACTTTTACATCACGCCTGTAATCCCCGAAGGGGTAGGCTGAGGTGCACATATAGTAGGTACACATTTCGCCAGTTATGTTTTTCGGTCCCAATGTGTGGAGGCAAGCCTATCTCCCTCATCCGGGTACAAATTCAGACTCCGTGCTGCTACTTAGAATTACCTAATGGAAAAACACAGTAACACTTTGCCCGACCCGGGATTCGAACCCAGGACCTCGTGCTCAGCAGTCGCGCTTATCCACCACTAGACCAACGAGGCAGTCCATGTCATATTTATAAGGGATCTAATAGGTACTTTTTTTTAAGACCGGCTTAAATCTCTCCATGTTCAACACACACATTAACAGTATTATAACATAAAATTTAGTATCACTATGTTTCACCTTAATCGGTACACACTTATCAACAACAGGTATCTTATTATCTAAGTATAGTTACAGTTATACATGTTAGTACAGAATCTAACACTAGTACTAGTTTTAAGTCAGAAAAACAATTAACCCTTTGTCTGTCCACATTGTTACATGCAATACACGTAAATTGTTTCACTATTGTGTCTACTTTGTGGACACCCGACGTGTTAAGCTGTGTGAGTTGAGTGCTTATTACTTGCCTATGGATAATTATTAGTTTCCGAGATGGGTAGAGACCACGGATTTCCATTTGCTACGATCCTGGCATACTAGCACTTCTATATAAACTGCCTAGTTAGGTATTGTTATGTTCCTATTAAACTTGATAGATATTATGTCGGTTAAGTGTTAATAAAAATATACATAGACTTCAGTTATAGCAATTGCTATCGACAGTGTCATGAATATTTATAATAATAAAACACGCGACTTACACATGGAATTACTTAGATGCAGATTGTAAAAAAAAATACAGATAAAGTGTAGGATATAAAGATTTAATTTAGAGTTTAATTTAAAAGGCTCAGCGAAAATATTGTTTTTTATTTAGTTCTTATTTTTTTCGGTTGTGAAAATAATAACAGTATGATTGTTTAAAAGATTTTTAATTTTAAAATAAACTAACTTAAAGACAATATTAAATATAGTAAATATCTTTTGTGATTTTTTTAAATTAAAACTGTATCTAAATAAATAATGCCTACAGCGATATTTTTTTTTATTAATATTACCAAGGATGTTCCTGCAAAGATATATAAACAAATAAATGTACTTACAGCTATCAGCCAAACAATCCAGTGTATCAATATTCTAAAAGGAACTTTGTTTCCCATTCAATCGCAACGTTTTATTCACAAGTACGTAACGTAAACGTAACGTAAGTCAAGTTAAGTGACAGACGGGCAAGCGACTGTGCGCCGATCACTCGACTAGCGAGAGATTCGGCGCAAGCGCAGCCTCATAACGTTCCGCCATAGATCATGACGTTTACGAGCAGACGTTCACTTGCGGTTCGATTGGTGCATGTATTTTGATATTAATTTGATTAGATTCCAAACATCTAAACGGTAGGTACCTTTTAATAAAAAAATATTGAATATACAAAAACGTACTTATGCAATTTGTTGGAGTAATAAGTAAGTAAGTAATTTCATAATAGTTCCAATGTATTTGTTATTTGTGATTTAAAAAAGTTTTATTTTGTTGTATCTATTGTTTTTACTCTTTGATATGTGATGCCATTAGATTAGAAATATTATTCGTGAAATAAAGACGGATTTTTACTAAAACAAGAAATCTTACTCATTATTTAGCATTTTTTACCCGAATACAATTACAATGATACAATTGCTTAAACATTCACCACATTTATCCTACATCATCGAACAACTTTAAATCGGGATGACAATTTAAGATTTTTAAATACTTTAATAAAGCAAAATAAAATAATTCTAGCTCATACTTATAGTAGGTATAAAGATCTTTAAACCTAGGTATAACTAACACCCAACAACAATCACTAATTAGTCTGTCGATGCATAATTATAGCAATTTCCTACCTTCACAGATACGAAGCTTGCGATCGACAGTGAACGTCATCCGCTTGGTGTGATTCCATTTGAATTTAATGGGCCCCATACACGTGGCGATGGATCGCGACAATCGATCGCAAGAAAATCGTGACGAGTAATCGTTTTAGAAATTGTCGCCCAATTGTGATTGGACGTTCGTCGGCCGGTCGGTCGGTCGTCGAATTTCTGATTGGTCGTTGCGATCTGTCATATTTTTGTTTGGAATGGAACCAAAGAGACGTGTATTCATAATCGTGAGCATGCAATTGCATAAGGTTTTCGTCTACGATGAAATAAATCGTTTGTGATATTGACATACACGTGCGATCCCTTGTTACGACTAGTCTGAAGGTAGTTACGACGATTTGTACCATATATGGGTCCTTAAAGTCTCCCTCAGCCAATCAACCACTACGTTTGGCATTCCAATTTGATCTGTATTTGTAGTTATTCCATTGTTTTTTGGGTAAATTCAAAATGGATTATTCGTTTGTTTGATTAGAGTTTTATGGATTAGTAAACACAGTTGATAAACTAATTCGCTGATTGGCTCGGTACAGTAAAATAAATGCCAATATTGTAATTTGGCAATTTTTATTAACAATAGAACTTTCAACGCTCATAAGCTTACTTGAGTAGAAACAGCACCTGCCTATCTGTGCCATAATCTTTGTCGTATTAAAATGTCATCATTACTTCTGTAATTATCTGTACACGAGCAACTCTTGCATATTTATGCAACACGCAATATCAGATGGCTCGTGGTATTTTACTTTATCAATACTTTCAATTTCATACTTCCTAAAAAGTATTTTTTTTTTAAAGTTCCCATATAAAGTGGTCTTAATTGTATTTTGCATTGTCATACATTTAGGCTATCTATTTACCCCCTTACTTATAAACAATGCTAAAGCGTGTTTTAAGATAACTACTTCTTGAGTCTACTGACAATTCTATTATAGTACTAGCTGACCCGGCGAACTTAGTTCCGCCATTTAAACTCTCTCTAGGCTTCCACGAGTTTCTCAAGACCAGAATTAGCCAAATCGGTCCAGCCGTTCTCGAGTTTTAGCGAGACTTACGAACAGCAAGTAATTTTTGTATAAAAGATAATTTAATTAATTGGTCAGCACTTACATTTTTTTAATAAATATATATATATAGCCTAAATGTATGAGCAATGGGCCAAACTAACTCCGGACTGGACCCCTCAACAAGTGAGACGACAGCGAGGAAGACCCAGACAGATATGGCGGGACGAATTCGACTTGTTTATGCAAGGCTGGTCGCTGGCAGCTGGTAACAGGGAGATGTGGAAAGAGAGTGGGGAGGCCTTTGCTCAGCAGTGGGATATTCCAGGCTAATAATGATATAATAATAAGGGGAACACTTGGGCTAGGGCTTTGCTCACAATAATAGTCAATGTGTTTGTGGATAAATAATGAATTACCATTACCGTGTACACTAGTAAATTAACTAGTCTAGACACAATTTTACTAATTTATTACTTTCAATATACCCTTGTATTCGTACAATGATAAAACTACTTTGAATATTTCTTTGTTAAAGCTTTTATTAATTATGTTACAAACGAGATCATGCAAAAAGTATTGGAAAAGTTCGAAGCCAAACCAATCTCGAAATTGGAATAGCAAAACGTGTGCTATGCAGTAGGTTTAAAATATTTCCATTGGTGTAAGTGTGTGAGCGCCACGTGTCGCTCAGACTTCGATTCCCAGAAGGATTGGTTTACAGAGATATCTCGGAAGGAGGTCGGTTAGGATTCGTAAATGCAATGAGTTTTCCCTTGAAAATATCTCATAACACAAAATGCTCCTGAGCCCCGGAATTTGTACGTTCCCAGTTTGTAAACTCTACTAAATGTTTCGCATACTTTATAGAAGGGTTGAAAGCTTTTGTCATGTTTATAATAGGTACCGTCCTTTTTTAGATTGTACCCATGAATTTAAATTAACAGAAGAGATGAATTGCTTGCAAAACAACTTTGCTAAATGTTTGAGGCCAAATAATTATATCGTGCCAATCATTCCAATTTGGTTTTAATATTTTTTTTAATTTGATATAAACGTTTTTGGCAGAGTTGTGCAAGCTGCTTTAACTTTAATTTAATTGTTCAGATTGTGGCCGTGAGGTTTAAGAAGTACCTAAGTGGTAGATCCTCTACGAGCGATGGTATCTAATAACGTCCACCGCTTACTGATTGGACAGTCAACCTTGTTGAATGAACAATTTCTAGACGGAACTTGTATGGCCATCATTAGCCATTAATTGAATGGCTCTTAATCAATACTTTGTGGTATATACTTGTCTACTTGATTGTCGGTAGTAAGTAATAAGTTAACACAATTTAAACCGGAATAAACTTGTCCCAATTGAAGTTGCAACATCGTGTTCTAACCTAGCCGTATGTTCGGCTCAGCATTCACACAAGCCAAATAGTTGTATTTGTTACCGGCAATCTGTGTAATCCGGTATTCCATACAATGCCTATACAATGTTTCGAATGCCTAAAATGTTTGTGTAGTGTATGTAATATTATTTATTTACTTTCCCTAAACATTATGTATACTACCTAATGCACAGCGGGCAATGTGTGTAAAAGACAAAGCAGGGAAAGGGGATTGCAATCGAAATTATTATTTACAGTGGTGACAGTTCCAAGCAAACGATCTGGGTAGCGCAGTGGCTAAGCGATGGTGAACTGCAGCTGCGCTAAGGATTGCGGGTTCGATTCCCACACGGGGCAAAACTTTGTGCGAACCACAGATGTATAACCAAAAATATCGAAACCAAAAAATATCGCAAGTGTCATTTTTATATCTGAGATAAAGCTCTGCCTTGGCATAAGAAGCAAAATTGACATTTACCTGCCCATGTGATCAAACTTAAGAAATAATCGCCGTAGTATTTTACTGCCGCTGTATAATACTATCTATGCTACCACACTGTTACCTTGGCGAACTCTCAACTACGATGTCAAGTAGCGCTCTTAATAGTTCTATATCACACACAGAGATGGCGCTGTTTTAAAGGTATCTGCTATCTACCTATATTTCAGCTAGAATATACAGGTTTATAAAAAATGGGGCTAATGTAGCTATTTCCTCAAATTCTAAGGTATTCAAATAATACTCAATATTATATAATTAAACATTTTATAAGGCAAGGGGTTTTGTGTGACCTGAATACGATTAATTCAGTGGAAGTAGTATGTAACATCTACTTACACCAGATTTACGCCCATAACAAGCTGCTTCAATGAAATACCTTGTCTACTTATATTGTTATTGAATTAACGAAACTCATTAAGGGTAAAAATAAACAAAATGTGTAATTTTGTAAGTTTCAGTTCAGTCATTTGATACAGGAGAATGGTCATGTTTAGGATATACAACTTTCTTTTCTGCATCAAATACGGCGCGTTTTTTCAGAGGTCCATGCTTCCAGTCATCAGGGTACCCGTATTTATCGACATCATCCCACCACTGCTGTTCACCGGAACCCCAAATATTGTACACGATATTCGTCCCAATTAACACGGCAAATATGGTCCAAAATGCTATGCGCCATTGTCCGATTGTTTGCTGAAATTAATTTATTAATGTTGATATAAATAATTGCTTGTCACACGATGGTACCTACTAAATTCGTAGAAAGAAATATTTGAAAAAGTACCGACATTATTTTTTCTGTCTACAAATATTTTTTCCCAAAGAGTTAAATTAAAGAAGGGCATCACGCTTGACTGAACTCACAAATGTTGGAATGAATTAACTCAGGCGAAGAATTGTAATTTTTTCTTCTATTTTTTGTACAAAAGTCTCGCCTTCCTTAATCCAATTTGCATTTACGTAAACAAATTAGATCGGTTCATTTTGGTTTTTATATAATATCTGGATTTACCTGATTCTAGCTGTCTTCGATCGATATTTAAGATTTAAGTATACTGTTAGGCTATCGTATTCCAATTTAATGACTATTTAAAAACGTTGTTCTTATTACAAAATCTTTTTACGTAAAATGCACAAAAAGTACCGCAATACTTACATCAGGGGTCAATAGCCCAACCAAATATGGGGTAATTATGCCAGAAATCGCAGCGATCCCATTGACGAAAGCGGAGCAAGTACCAGCGTAGTTAGGAGCGATGTCCATGGCATTGATCTTGACGCTGCTGTAAAAGCCACCCATGAACGCCATCGAGCCTATGAAAAGGCCAACAGCTGCTGTACGATTGCAGCCAGAGTACGAGGCCAGGATGATAAAAATAGCCGGAATAGACGACGCTGTGAAGGAAAGACAGTGTTTATGCAATTTTTAGTTTAATCGTTTGGCACTGATGGATTTTTGGAAGAATCAATGGTAAAAAAGCTTCTAAGTAATAAGAACATAATCACTACATCGTATGAAACAAAGTCGCTTCCCGCTGTCTCTATGTATGCTATCTTTAAAACCACGCAACGGATTTTCATGCGGAGTGATTCAAGAGGAAGGATTATAAATGGTAAAATAGCATAATATGGTGACACTGATAATTTCAAATAAATAAGGGTTGTTACTCCGCCATCTTCCGCAATTGTTATTTGACAGCTCTCGTCTTGGGTATATATGGATTACACAGAACTGTCATGGAAATAGGATATCAGAAGTCTAATGGAATTTACAGAAATGCAAATGACGCGGGTGAAACTGCGGAGCTCAACTAGTTTCATTATAAAACTGTACATGAAAAAAACTGTTGGTGTTTCATCAGATCAAAGTCATAAATTGTTTATTTAAAAGGTAACTATTATTACACTCACAGATAGTTGTATAGATCTTCCTGCCAGTTCCGATGGAATGCCATTTTTTCCTTATACACAAATCACAAAAGCTAGCAAATATGAAAGAGCAGATGTACATTGCCATGTATGGTAAAGCAGATAATAACCCTGTTTCTTTAATATTGAATTTCAAAACATCTGAGAAATATTTAGGGAGGTCTGTGATCATGGTGAAATATCCCCAATCGTGGCCCATCTGAAAAAATAGAAATTTATGTTAGTCTTTGTAACACAAGGAAAGTTGAAAGGAGAAGATATTTCAAAGATAAAGTGCTCGTCTCTTATTTAGAGACCTATCAAGACGGTTGTTCGACTCTTCACGTGACCAAAGGAGTGGCTTGTTTTTCGGCCAAAGAATTTGCATTGCTATTCAAAGTGGCAATGCCGCCAGCCTTTTGGGCATCCTACCAATTGACAGCGATGAGGAGGAATACTTCGATGCACAGTTTTTTTTCATTTGTATATTTTTATAATGTAGGTTTATAGTGTTAATTATAAGTAGATTATTGATATTGTATTGTTATGTAAATTTGTGTGAACATAAGATAAAGTAAGTATATTTACTTTTATATTAGTGATGTAGACTTTATTGTAAACAAGACAACACATTGAAAAACAACAACGCAATTTTAAGTCAGCTTAAAATAAAATCGACTTTGAAAAATATTGTCCGTCTGTACATTAACAATGCCAAGAATATTGAAGAAATTACAATTTTCAAGAGACATGTTATTGTGATCACGTGTTTGGAATAAAAAATATTGTCAACTTTGTTTTTATTTTCATTCATTTGTTTTTATTTCACTTTGTATAATATTGATCAATCACTTTTTATTAAGATGCATTGTAAAATACACTCAAGGAGTTAAAATTTAAAAAGTTCTAACCGCTGAATTTTTCCATGCAGTCAGGCTTATATTTTATATCTCAATTCAAAAATCAATTAAGAACAAACTTGAACTGCCCTTAAAATAATCACAATCATTGGTATTTTTGATAAACTCCATATCGATTACCGAGAACGGTGTTTCAGTATTATTTCCAATATCACCAATCGTACGGAAAACGATCCGAACTTTGTGTTTTATTGCTTTTCCAAAGTGCACTTAAAGAAAATTGCTTAGATGTAATAAAGACACTTACGGCTGCTATTATTAGGACCCACAATGGACCAGATCGTAACAGAGCTTTAAATGGCACTGGGTCCAATTTCCTATGTAAACCAGATGCTGCTATATTGTTGTTTAAGTGTTCTCGTTCTTCGTCTGATATAAATGGATGGGTATTGGGTGTATTGTAACACAGGAATGCCTGAAATATGCAGTTTTGGTATTACATACAAACGTATTAAGTGACATAAAAACATAAACATAACATCACGCCTGTATTCCACGAAGGGGTAGGCAGAGGTTGCATATAGTACACCCACATTTCGCCAGTTATGTTTTTCGGTCCCAATATAATAGGGGGCGAGCCTATTGCCACCGGGCACAAATCCATACTCCGCGCTGCTGAGAATTACCTAGCGGAAAAACCCGGTAGCACTTTGCCCGATCCGGGATCCGAACCCAGGACCTCGTGCTCAGCAGTCGCGCTTAGCAACCACTAGACCGACGAGGCAGTATTAAGTGACCTTTTTCATAAACGTTAATCGGATTTTTATCAGCACTCTTTGTTAACAAAAGGATGTAACATATTATTTTATACGGTATTTACTTTTATATTTTCTAGTTTCATATTTCATAATTGAGGTACCATCATGTTCAGGAACTGACCCAAAAGATAAACCATATTATTCCAAGTCTTCCGAAGACATGAAATACATTCACCCAGTCTCCACCATCAGCCATTAGTAGTCCCGAAACGTAAGGTCCGAACACATTTCCAACTTGAGCTCCTCCAAAGATCATTGCACCGAAACGGGACCTCTCCGAAGGAGGAGCCCATCTTGCTAGGAGTAAGACAAATGCGGGTGTCACTGGTCCCTGTAAATTTTATAAGATTTTTATAATAACAGATCCTAGATTTAAAACCCTTTACAAAAACTCATAGATACTAATCAATATTTTATAACAAGTTATAGCTTATTCACGTTGCTTCGAAGAAAAGGAAGAGATTGCGTTTATATTAATCTAAGTTACCAAAACTTTTTATATTAGATCAGGTCTCAATTTGACTCTATTAAAAGTGCATATCCAAAAGATTTACCTCACCGAAGCCCGCAACAACTCTAACGATGAACAATCCCACAGCTCCACCGATAGATACAGCCCAAGGTGTACAAGCTGTTGCTACTGACGTCAGCAAAAGTCCAAAGCCTACGGTCCATTTCCCACCAAATTTCTCAGCCAACATACCTCCCGGTAAATGGGTGATTACGTAGCCATAATAGAATGCACTAAGGATCAAGCCTTGCGTTGCTTCGTCCCAGTCATACCGATGTCGACCCTGAAATAACGTAATTAAATAACATATAATCTAGTGATAATGAAGGAAGCCGCAAGTTTTTTGATATCAGCGCTGTAAGATAGTAAGGAAACAACATCTCACGTAACATTAAATGGTACATAATCTTATACTTTTATTCCTCCTAAAAACTCACAATGGCTCACCAAGAAGCATAACATAAGACTTCGTTTTGCTTCGCCATCGAGTTGAGTAACAGTATAATACTCGTATATATATGTCCATGATTTTTTTAATAATTTAAATTGAAACTATCAAAGAGCAATTGTGCTTAGTTGAAGTCTTCTCAGTATTGATGACAAAACGAAGAGGTCATACCACAGTAAAGAGATTAGGAACACCACGTAGAACAAGTTCGATGATGTACTTAAATATCATCACTTGTAGAAGCTTAGAGTTAAAGAAAAATATAATTTATAGCCCCTACCTCAAACACCTGTGAAACGTTACTGGATGTGTTACTAGAACTAGAGGCACTAGGATCTGGACACGTTTCTCCAACAATATATTCCGTCGACTCAGAATGAAGGACCATCTGGGTTATCGTCATGCTGAGACAGACTCTCATTGTCAAGGAGTTTGCAAGCGCAAATAGACCCATAATACCCATGACATAGCGCTGAGGTATGAACAGAACTGCAAAGAAAAAGACCCGCTTAGTTTCTATATTCATTGGCAACGTCCATTATTATTGTTTATAACAAAATCCACACTTGTCATAGCATACATAACACAAACTGCTCATGTAACAATATTGAAAAAGTAAATCACATAAAATACCTAGGCATAATCGTAGATCAGCGGTTATCTTGGCATTCTCACACAGATATGGTCATGGCACGTACAAGAAAACTTATTTGGATTTTTAAGAACCTTAGACATGTGACAACTAAAAGAATGTTAACCGAAATTCTAGCTCAATCAATTTTGATCTACTGCATACCAGTATGGGGCGGAGCAACAAAAACAAAATTTCTTGAGCTAGAGAGAGCACAGAGATCCCTTATTAAAGTCATGTACACTAATCCGTACAGATTCCCAACGATCGAGCTATACTCCCTTAGCGGTATTCTTAGTGTCAGAAAATTGTACATTCTTCATGCTGTATTAAAATTGCACAAAGTCCTCCCCTATGACCCACGTCTTCAGGAAAGGAGAAGAAAATATCGAGTGGCACCGGTAGAGTTTGTAAGAACTACATATGCCAAAAGACAATTTGTTACAAATTCTGCTGCCCTATATAATAAAATAAATAAAATAATTAATATTTACCCCATGACTACTCAAAACTGCAAAAAGGCAATAGTTCAATGGCTAAAACCGAAGACCTATGATGACATTGAATCATTGTTGCAAGCATCATCTATCTGAATTCTAAAGACACACACATACACACACATTCACTCACTCACTCACACCCACCTTTACTCACTCACTCACACCCACCCTCACTCACTCACACAAACACACTCACATACACTCACTCACACACACTACCTTAGGATATAACTCTAATTATTGTTTAAGTTTCAATTTTGTTTCTATTAATTTTATATTAGATTTTACAAATTTCAAATAATTATTATAATTTTGTATTTTATTTTTTTAACTTTATTTTTTTTTGCACTTTGTACACAACTTTTACCATCATGTAATTTGTTATAGAAGAGCGGGGCCTCCTAACACAGGTATTACTTTTACTTAAAAGGAGGTCCCTATGTAAGATTTATAAATAGTTGTACAAGTTTCTGAAATAAACCTTTTTTTTTTTTTTTTTTTTTATAACAAATCATAATTCTTTACTAATTAAGAAATATATAATGGAAAACCCGGTAACATTTTGCCCGACCTAGAAATTCGACCCAGGACCTTATATTGAAAACTGATAATAGGTAAGACTTATCTCCATGAGTAGTCTTACCTGCATTTATTTAATGCTCACTTTGTCCTTTCTAGGTATAGGTAAGTAAGTAAATGACAAGGATAATAATGAGTTCACCGGTACTTTCCCCTTTACACACGACAATTGTAAAAAGTCAAATAGAAAATAAAAAACAAAATGTATATAATTATAGTTATCGTAGTAAAGTCTATTAAACATTGGTATAGACTCGCTGTCTTATCTATGTGGGTAAATAGGTACCATGCAACAAATGTAACAGTTTCCCTTAATATTCCTCCTTAACAACAAGACAATTATAACACTAATTGGCCCGGATATTGCTTGTATTTTTGTAATCCAAGCCTTATTTGTCCAACAGCGATCGATTGGTTTCATAGCAACCTGTTTGGCCATAGCCAGCGTATCCGGATAGGTTATAGTTATTCCACTTGGTGTAACACGTTAGCGGGCGTACCGCAGGGTGGTATTTTATCTCCACTTCTCTTCGCTGTATTTATCAATACTATATCTTATAATCTTCGATCCTCCTACCACCTTTATGCAGATGGATGAATGGATGAAAATTTTTGCCAAATCTCTCGCTCAACTGTGCGCGCAATATTCGTAAGGGATCTGAAGCTTTTGCTTCAAGTATTAAATATATTACAATATAAGATGTTGTATTATCAGCTAAGAATATAAACTATACCTAGTCACTATCAAGAAGCTTACTGCTCTCAACATAAGTAATGAGATATTAGTTTATTTTGAAGCTTTACATGATAAGGTGTTCGATGACATATTTTATGACTTCATATTTAACATTACGTAAATGTACTTTCGATTTATGATAATAAAATATTTTTGGAAGAATCATCGTGATACCTATTTTGAGTTTTGATAAACTTCCTTACTTGTCAAATTCTCATCTTTCAAATGGTTTATTTTGACATGGCAAATAATTTGATCACATTCCAGATAAAAGTTAACAACAATACTTAGACTGAATCTCCCCTTCAAGGAATTTCATTTAATCTTAGATACCTACCAATAACTTATGATGACGTTGTTCGACTCCCTACGTGTTCACGTGGACAGCCCAGCTTGCTTTTGTCCAAAAAAACTAATTCTTAAAAATACTGTTATTTTGTTATACATATAATATTATTACCATACGACGTCTTTTGCCCATCTTACCGTTGTTCAATTATTCCTTTTTTTTATCTTCTTTACATTTAACTATGATAAGCGGCTTTAAATTGTAATTTAAGTGTACAGTGTATCGTAAATAATTAAGTTTACGTGATTGCCCATTTTCTGATAAAATGAAATCGATCACCGACATTCACAACAAATCAAGATGGACTTTATAAAGTTACGCCTATTTCTCAGTGGGGTAGGCAGAAACCATGGATTTCCATTTTCTACGATCCTGACAAGATGAACTACCTATTTTAAAGAAAGTTGCTGGTGCATCATGCCAACACGTATAGTAGGATAGCGAAATGATCACTAAGCAATAACAAAAAGCATATAATTATTATATTTATTCAATTGAGGTTCGAATTTTATTGAAATGTGATGCTCGGTACTCGTCACGAGTTTAGGTTAAGGTCAGACCACTGACTTCACTACTTAATATATTCTATTGGGTGTACACAAGCGGATCTCGCTCAATATTTAGCTTAGAAAATATTGTAGTGTTGGTATGCTTACTAAGTCCAAATCGTATTATTTAACATTTTATGTGTGTGTATTTTCATCAAACCGTAAAGAACCGCAAGAGACTAAGAACACGGTGTAAGATGAATGACAAAATGAGCATTTGAATGCTCAATTGCTCATTCACCAGTCGACAGTCGCGAGTCGTCGAAGAATGTGATGTGTGTATGTAATATATAATTAATAACAAAGTGCTCTCACTACCGCCGGCGTCCCAGCTATATTTTTTTTTTTTAAAAACGTCGCCCCATACTAGGAATTTCTCCTGTGTCGTGGGTGCGTTTCACAAACATGAAATATCACGTACACAAACACCCAGACTTGGAACAAACATCTGTGGTTCGCACAAAGTTTTGCCCCGTGCGGGAATCGTACTCGCAACCCTTAGCACAGCAGTCCAATCGCTTAGCCACTGCGCTAATCAGGTCGTCGTAATGTATATTAGAACCGGATGGCTTGGTACGGGACGATGTCTTGTCTTTGTTGCCTTTCAAACTGGGTGGGGCGTCAGTGTGGGATGCAAGTTGCAACATGTGTCGACACCCTTGCACCATCTCATGTTTCGAGCCATTTGGGGTCGAAAGACAGGGGTCACGGGGTCCGAGTGCTCGTGTCTTATTTAGAGACCTGTCAAATAATAATAATAATAATAATAAACGTTTATTTCAGGCAATATAAAACAATGCTAAACAAAGCTTACAGAGGCCCATATTATATATACCTTACAGACTAACATACATACAAAAATATAAACTTATAACTAAGTCACGTTTTCGCGACGTATAACGCACGTTCTGTGACTATCGGACGGAGGACGCCGGCGGCCGCGGAATTTCCTAAATACAACCCCTTTCGGCCACAGCTCCTCTTTCAGAATCGCCGATAGTCGATCGGTCGGGACGCGTACAACAAACGAGTTGAAGTTAACTGTGTTGCGCGATTCCAACTTCTCGACCAAAAACCGGAGCTTCGTTTTCTTCTCCAAGTACTCCACCACGTCGGAGGTCTTCGTGGTGAAGTGGAGACGGGACACATACACATGCGCCACAGGCACAGCGGGGGGCAGCATATGTTCTGACGGTGCGGTGCCACACAGGTTGTGACAAAGAGGCCTTTTCTTCTTTCTCTCGACCTTAGTAAAGCCCTCTTCATCCTGCTGTCGTGGTAGCGCCGCACTAGGAAGGCGTGCGTTGCGGGTGCTCCCGGTAGCCTTCTCGGTCCTCAATACATTGCTCGCTTTGGGTGGCTGGCGGGCAGCAGCCGCGGCGTAGTGACGTTGAGGCGTTGACGTCACGACGACAGGCGACACCTCCGTGGGGGGAGGCGCGGGGTGGGGCGCAGGCGACGGCCGTGTCTCAGGTGTCGCGCTCCTGAAACTTGCTGACACGACTTTGCATGCGCCTCGACGCGTGTTGATGTTGTTGACCTCCGGTGAACTACTTACGGCCAGCGAATTTCGCAATGATGTTACTTCGGCACGTAGCTCACTAATGGTGTCTTGCGAAGCCTCCAACTTCAACACTACCTCCGCCAGGCTGGCTTTCAGGGTTGTGATGTCCTTGAGCAACCTGGTCACATCTACGTGATCAAATGTCACTGGCGGCAACTTGTTTAAGTTTTTCGCCACAAACGACGGCACGTCATCAGGATCCGTTGTCTTCAGAAGATTGATGGTGTCCTGAAGACTCTTCTCACCCTTGTCGTCCTTACGGCGGGATGGCATTCTGTCGATCTGTCCGACCGACTTGTACAGCAGAGTTTTCGCAGATACTATCTCCTCTGCATTAAAATTGGACTTGCAGATCTGGATGATGCTGATCTCGTCCATGGTGTCGATGGCGTGTTGTAAAAACGCCAACACTTCATTAGCTATGAGTTGCTCGGAACTCAAAGCCATTGTAACGTGTGCGGCCTATGCCGCACAAATCGCGAATATAATTAAATTTATATTTATTATATTCGTATGCAGTGGGCGCGTCCTTTACTGACCGCGCTCCGCACTGCACTGCGGTGCACGGTGGGTCAACTCTTCACGTGATCAAAGGGCTGGCTTGTTTTTGGCCAAAGAATTAGCATTGCTTTTCAACGTGGCAATGCCGCCGTGGCAGCCTTTTGGGCACCCTACCAGTCGACAGCGATGAGGGGAAAACTTCGATGCTTAATTTTATATTTTTCACTTGTATTTATTATTTATTTTTAACGTAGGCTAATTTGGATAAAGTATATTGTAATGTATATATAATGTAAATTGTTAAAAAATATTTATAAGAAATATGTTTGAATAAAATGCCTTATTAATAACATGGGCAATAACATAAGAAGCGGTGAAACATGGGTGTGTAGAATTTTGATGAAGTGTGATTGCCTAGTCTTCCCGGATAACATATTCTATACGAATGGGGTCAGTAAGAAATTTTATAGATGGACTTCATTCAAGTCTTTTAAGTCAGCGCCTAAAACTAATAAGCCACAAATAAAAAAGGCACATACCTTTGTTCAAAACACGCCGCCATCCCGTAAGAGTCATTATATTTACTCAAGAACCAAAAAACTGTATTTTTAATAAGACCAGACTCTATTGCGCCCCATCGAATACTTACGATGGTGAAATGATCTCAAAATATTCTATACTAAAGTTAAACGTGTCCCATGATAGAATTGTCAATACTAACATCGACATGTGAACGCTATCTGACAGTGGATCAGATAAGAAATTTACTCTAAACATCGTCAAGATAAAAAAAGAATCTTAGGAAGCCAACATCCCAAGCAATCTTTACAACTGTACTGAAAAAATGTTTGTACTGTAGTGTTTACCTTGAACTGAGAGTATTGCACATAATCTCAATTGAAGGGAAGGTCCTTAATTATATATTTTTTTCCTTGTTTATTTCGAAATAATCGAAGTGGCGTTATAAAGTCCGAGTCCTTTGTTCAATATTAGACGTCTTCTGGCTGATGATGATGATGAATCGTTAAAAAGTCAGATGTTTAAGAATATAGTCATATTTGTATCCAGATTGCTCTTATTATAGGGTTGTATTGTTATACAACAATGAGATATGAGGATTCCCGATTCTGTACATACGTACAGAATCGGGAATCCGAATTCATTTCTGTTTAAACCTAAGCTACTTATATAACGACGAAAAATTATGATCTATAAATGGTAATTCTATTAGCCCGTGAGCCAGTGCCATGCAGGCAGCTCACTCATGAATATTATGATGATTCGTACGACTGTACAAAGCGAACAAATGGTTGATGTTATTGTAATGGTCAATCCAGATAAATAGTCCCGTATTGACCATTATAAAGTAATATTCTTATATTTTCTGATCTTCAATTTGATTCAAATAGTTTTGGCCAACTTTGAAAACAGAAATTTGCTCTCACATCGTAAGTAAAAAAGTTTTTCTGCCAGTTGTAGTTTGAAAAACTGAATAATTATACCTACCAATAATTATCAAACTATTTGACTAAGGTTTATAAATTGAGTAAAACGCTTAGTGGCAGTACTGCTAATGTTATTGTCATACCAGCATCTGGCGAGATGATTCCGATTAGTGTCCTTTACAGAAGGGAGTTTCATACAAAGAATACTGCACGGTTCGAGTTGATATGGTGACGATCCCTTTCCGGATTGATACGTGTGCTATTATGGGGCTAAAAACGATCAGTTTTTTTCTTCTTTAATTTAAAAACCCAGCTGTTATAGATTGATCAATTATTACAGAGATACGCCCTCAAGCCACCGTGCAGTGCGTGGTGGAGAAAACGTCTCTTCGTACTACTGTTGCAACCAGCGCGGGTCGGCGAGCCGTGAGCACGGCTTCCCCTAGCTGTAGCCAAGTCGACGGATTAGAGAAGCTAATCCTTTGATTTTAAGCTTTGGTTACGTGCTTACGTTGGGTTGATGGCTATTTGACGACAAAGCGAAAGGCAATACGGTGATGATCTCGTCGACGATCTTTTCGAGTTGATTGCGATTACTATAATAGGCTAATTTTGTTATTTATGAATAAGATTATTTAATTTCAATGTCATTATGTGTTTTACTTCATAAATTTTAATACAAATTACCTAATGGAAAGACCCAGTAACACTGCCCGACCTGGGATTCGAACCCAGAACCTCATGCTCGGCAGTCGCGCTTAGCGACCACTGAACCAACGAGGCAGAACACTGATTTTATAAAGAGTTCTTATTTTATGACTAAGCAAAAAGCAGATTCTGGTAACAGGGCGATGATTATAACATAAAGGTAAGCACATAAATTGAGTGGTCAGATTGAAGTGATCAATTTAAGACAGCGTGCTATTTGTTTACATAAGATGATGATAACGTTTGTCTCGATAAAATCACGCCTTGCGGCATAACGCGATAATCTTCGTATAGAATCATCAAGTTCTTTTTCCTCACGTAGCATTAACAATTTAGTAATAAGTGGATAATGTTGCTAGTAGTATAATAAGTACTTTGTTAAGTTATTAAGACATGTAGAAAATTTTAAAAATTTTAAAATATTTCCATTGATGTAAGTGTGTGAGCGCCACGTGTCGCTCAGACTTCGATTCCCAGAAGGATTGGTTTACAGAGATATCTTGGAAGGAGGTCGGCTAGGACTCGTAAATGCAACGCGTTTTCCCTTGAAAATATCTCATAACACAAAATGCTCCTGAGCCCCGGAATTTGTACGTTCCCAGTTTGTAAACTCTACTAAATGTTTCGCATACTTTATAGAAGGGTTGAAAGCTTTCGTCATGTTTATAATAGGTACCGTCCTTTTTTAGATTGTACCCATGAATTTAAATTAACAGAAGAGATGAATTGCTTGCAAAACAACTTTGCTAAATGTTTGAGGCCAAATATATCGTATTCGTGCCAATCATTCCAATTTGGTTTTAATATTTTTTAATTTGATATAAACGTTTTTAGCAGAGTTGTGCAAGCTGCTTTAACTTTAATTTAATTGTTCAGATTGTGGCCGTGAGGTTTAAGAAGAGTAGTACCTATGTGGTAGAGCCTCTACGAGCGATGGTATCTAATCACGTCCACCGCTTACTGATTGGACAGTCAACCTTGTTGAATGAACAATTTCTAGACGGAACTTGTATGGCCATCATTAGCCATTCATTGAATGGCTCCTAATCAATACTTTGTGGTATATATTTGTCTACTTGATTGTCGGTAGTAAGTAATAAGTAAACACAGCTTAAACCGGAATAAACTTGTCCCAATTGAAGTTGCAACATCGTGTTCTAACCTAGCCGTGACTGTGTTCGGCTCAGCATTCACACAAGCCAAATAGTTGTATTTGTAACCATTGCAATCGGTGTAATCCGGTATTCCATACAATGCCTATGCAATGTTTAGAATGCCTAAAATGTTTAGGTGGTATTGTAATATTATTTTCCCTAAACATTATGTATACTACCTAATGCACAGCGGGCAATGTGTGTAAAAGACAAAGCAGGGAAAGGGGATTGCAATCGAAATTATTATTTACAGTGGTGACAGTTCCAAGCAAACGATCTGGGTAGCGCAGTGGCTAAGCGATGGTGAACTGCAGCTGCGCTAAGGATTGCGGGTTCGATTCCCACACGGGGCAAAACTTTGTGCGAACCACAGATGTATAACCAAAAATATCGAAACCAAAAAATATCGCAAGTGTCATTTTTATATCTGAGATAAAGCTCTGCCTTGGCATAAGAAGCAAAATTGACATTTACCTGCCTATGTGATCAAACTTAAGAAATAATCGCCGTAGTATTTTACTGCCGCTGTATAATACTATCTATGCTACCACACTGTTACCTTGGCGAACTCTCAACTACGATGTCAAGTAGCGCTCTTAATAGTTCTATATCACACACAGAGATGGCGCTGTTTTAAAGGTATCTGCTATCTACCTATATTTCAGCTAGAATATACAGGTTTATAAAAAATGGGGCTAATGTAGCTATTCCCTCAAATTCTAAGGTATTAAATTAATACTCAATATTATATAATTAAACATTTTATAAGGCAAGGTTGTGAAAAAGACCTGAATACGATTAATTTAGCGAAGGTAGTATGTAACATCTACTTACACCAGATTTACGCCCATAACAAGCTGCTTCAATAAAATACCTTGTCTACTTATATTGTTATTGAATTAACGAAACTCATTAAGGGTAAAAATAAACAAAACGTGTAATTTTGTAAGTTTCAGTTCAGTCATTTGATACAGGAGAATGGTCATGTTTAGGATATACAACTTTCTTTTCTGCATCAAAGACGGCGCGTTTTTTCAGAGGTCCATGCTTCCAGTCATCAGGGTACCCGTATTTATCGACATCATCCCACCACTGCTGTTCACCGGAACCCCAAATATTGTACACGATATTCGTCCCAATTAACACAGCAAATATGGTCCAAAATGCTATGCGCCATTGTCCGATTGTTTGCTGAAATTAATTTATTAATGTTGATATAAATAATGTCTTGTCACACGATGGTACTAAATTCGTAGAAAGAAATATTTGAAAAAGTACCGACGTAAATCTATTAATCTAGCTATTTTTGACTTCGTTCGAATAATAATGAACAGTTTAGATAACAGAGTTCCCATATGCGCCCTCTACATGGATATGACAAAGGCCTTTGATTATGTGGACCACAAAATTCTTATAAACAAACTAGAAAAATATGGCATACGCGGAAATACACTAGACTTTTTCATTTCGTATTTAAGCAAACGACAGCAATTCACGGAAATTAATAATATTAATATTGTCACTAAAAGAGAAATAATATATAAATCTAAACCTAGGTTAGTAAAATATGGAGTACCTCAAGGGAGTGTTTTAGGACCCTTACTATTTCTAGTCTATATAAATGACCTGCCAAAAAACATAAAACATCCAACAGTATTGTTTGCTGATGACAGTACAATAGTTATTAAGTCAGACCATTCTTATGAATATGAGGAAGAGGTAACTGATACCCTAAAACAAACAATAGAATGGCTAAATTGTAATAATCTATGCATAAACTTAGACAAAACGCATATTATGCATTTTGAACAGAGACTAAGACAAAGACAATTCCATGTTAATTATAATGGTATATCAATTTCGGAAAAAGAAACTACTAAGTTCTTAGGACTCGTGTTAGATAGTAAATTAACATGGAAACCCCAGGTAGAAGTAGTTTGCAGTAAAATAAATAGCTTTTCCTATGCACTCTATAAACTATCTAAAGTCGCAAATCGTGAAACAGTTCTTGTTGCCTATTATAGTTACGTGGAATCTATAATGCGATATGGAGTAGTTTTCTGGGGAAACTCAAGTGAAAAAGAACATGTGTTTATAGCACAAAAAAAGTGCATACGTGCAATATGTAACTTGCAACCTAGAGATAGCTGTAAACCATTTTTTATGTCGTTAAAATTACTTACATTTCCCTCACTCTACATCTATGAGGCGGCGGTATTTGTAAAAAGTAACTTACATTTATTTAAGGAGAAACCTCCAGCGGATCCAAGATTAAGGAAAAGGCCACCTAATGTTCTCAGTATTGAGTATAATAAGACCGCACTTCTGCGAAAAAGTATATTTGAAATGGCCCCAAGAATATATAATAAAATTCCTCAAGATATAAAAAAATTAGATGTAAGTTTGTTCAAGAAAAGGCTTAAAGAACTCCTTATAAAAAAATGCTGCTATTCTATAGTCGAGTTCATAGAATAAGTAAATTGTACTAAAATAATTGCTGTAAAAAAAAAAACTTAATATTGTAAAAATTGGCATGTGTAATACTATCCCTATTAAGAAACTTAGTTATAAAAGCCAAATAAAATTTTCGTATGCATAAAAGCACAATGTAGCGACCTATATTGTAAAATTAACACCTATTGTAATGAATACCTACATTGACGAATAAAGACATTTGAATTTGACATTATTTTTTCTGTCTACAAATATTTTTTCCCAAAGAGTTAAATTAAAGAAGGGCATCACGCTTGACTGAGCTCGCAAATGTTGGAATGAATTAACTCAGGCGAAGAATTGTAATTTTTTCTTCTATTTTTTGTACAAAAGTCTCGCCTTCCTTAATCTAATTTGCATTTAAGTAAACAAATTAGATCGGTTCATTTTGGTTTTTATATAATATCTGGATTTACCTCATTCTAGCTGTCTTCGATCGATATTTAAGATTTAAGTATACTGTTAGGCTATCGTATTCATATTTCATTGAATTTTTAAAAACATTGTTCTTATTACAAAATCTTCTTACGTAAAATGCACAAAAAGTACCGCAATACTTACATCAGGGGTCAATAGCCCAACCAAATATGGGGTAATTATGCCAGAAATCGCAGCGATCCCATTGACGAAAGCGGAACAAGTACCAGCGTAGTTGGGAGCGATGTCCATGGCATTGATCTTGACGCTGCTGTAAAAGCCACCCATGAACGCCATCGAGCCTATGAAAAGGCCAACAGCTGCTGTACGATTGCAGCCAGAGTACGAGGCCAGGATGATAAAAATAGCCGGAATAGACGACGCTGTGAAGGAAAGACAGTGTTTATGCAATTTTTAGTTTAATCGTTTGGCACTGATGGATTTTTGGAAGAATCAATGGTAAAAAAGCTTCTAAGTAATAAGAACATAATCACTACATCGTATGAAACAAAGTCGCTTCCCGCTGTCTCTATGTATGCTATCTTTAAAACCACGCAACGGATTTTCATGCGGAGTGATTCAAGAGGAAGGATTATAAATGGTAAAATAGCATAATATGGTAGACACTGATAATTTCAAATAAATAAGGTTTGTTACTCCGCCATCTTCCGCAATTGTCATTTGACAGCTCTCGTCTTGGGTATATAATTATGGATTACACAGAACTGTCATGGAAATTAATCTAAATAAAAATTGCTCGCAGCGGCCGTATTTTGGAAGATTGGGTACTAGGATATCAGAAGTCTAATAGAATTTACACAAATGCAAATGACGCGGGTGAAACTGCGGATCACAACTAGTTTCATTATAAAACTGTACATGAAAAAAACTGTTGGTGTTTCATCAGATCAAAGTCATAAATTGTTTATTTAAAAGGTAACTATTATTATACTCACAGATAGTTGTATAGATTTTTCTGCCAGTTCCGATGGAATGCCATTTTTTCCTTATACACAAATCACAAAAGCTAGCAAATATGAAAGAGCAGATGTACATTGCAATGTACGGTAGAGCAGATAATAACCCTGTTTCTTTAATATTGAACTTCAAAACATCTGAGAAATATTTAGGGAGGTCTGTGATCATGGTGAAATATCCCCAATCGTGGCCCATCTGAAAAATAAGAAATTTATATTAGTCTTTGTAACATAAGGAAAGTTGAAAGGAGAAGATATTTCAAAGATAAAGTGCTCGTCTCTTATTTAAAGACCTATCAAGACGGTGGTTCGACTCTTCACGTGACCAAAGGGGTGGCTCGTTTTTCGGCCAAAGAATTTGCATTGCTATTCAAAGTGGCAATGCCGCCAGCCTTTTGGGCACCCTACCAGTCGACAGTGATAAGGAGGTATACTTCGATGCATAGTTTTTTTCATTTGTATATTTTTATAATGTAGGTTTATAGTGTTAATTATAAGTAGATTATTGATATTGTATTGTTATGTAAATTTGTGTGATAATAAAATAAAGTAAGTATATTAACTTGTATATTAAAATATTGTCCGTTTGTAAATTGAAACAAACAAACAATGCGAAGAATTTTGAAGAAAATACAATTTTCAAGAGACATGTTACGTGTTTGGAATAAAAAATATGGTCAACTTTGTTTTTATTTTCATGCATTTGTTTTATTTCACTTTGTTTAATATTGATCAATCACTTTTTATTAAGATGCATTGTAAAATACACTCAAGGAGTTAAAATTTAAAAAGTTGTAACCGCTGAATTTTTCCATGCAGTCAGGCTTTTATTTTATATCTCAATTCAAAGATCAATTAAGAACAAACTTAAACTGCCCTTACAATAATCACAATCATTGGTATTTTCGATAAACTCCATATCGATTACCGAGGACGGTGTTTCAATATTATTTCCAATATCACCAATCGTACGGAAAACGATACGAACTTTGTGTTTTATTGCTTTTCCAAAGTGCACTTAAAGAAAATTGCTTAGATGTAATAAAGACACTTACGGCTGCTATTATTAGGACCCACAATGGACCAGATCGTAACAGAGCTTTAAATGGCACTGGGTCCAATTTCCTATGTAAACCAGATGCTGCTATATTGTTGATTAAGTACTCTCGTTCTTCGTCTGATATAAATGGATGGGTATTGGGTGTATTGTAACACAGGAATGCCTGAAACATGCAGTTTTGGTTTTACGTACAAACATATTATGTGACATAAAAACATAAACATAACTTCACGCCTGTATTCCCCGAAGGGATAGGCAGAGGTTGCATATAGTACACCCACATTTCGCCAGTTATGATTTTCGGTCCCAACGTAAATGGGGGTGAGCCTATTGCCATCAACCGGGCACAAATCCATACTCCGCGCTGCTACTGAGATTTACCTAAACGGAAAAACCCAGTAACACTGCCCGACCCGGGAACCGAACCCAGGACCTCGTGCTCAGCAGTCGCGCTTAGCAATCACTAGACCAACGAGGCAGTATTAAGTGACCTTTTTCATAAACGTTAATCTGATTTTTATCAGCACTCTTTGTTAACAAAAGGATGAAACATATTATATTATACGGTGTTGTTGACTTTTATATTTTCTAGTTTCATATTTCTAAATTTATTTCACTTGAGGTATCATCATGTTCAGGAACTAACCCAAAATATAAACCAGATTATTCCAAGTCCTCCAAAGACATGAAATACATTCACCCAGTCGCCACCATCAGCCATTAGTAGTCCCGAAACGTAAGGTCCGAACACATTTCCAACTTGAGCTCCTCCAAAGATCATTGCACCGAAACGGGACCTCTCCGAAGGAGGGGCCCATCTTGCCAGGAGTAAGACAAATGCGGGTGTCACTGGTCCCTGTGAATTTGTAAGATTTTTATAACAACAGATCCTAGATTTAAAACCCTTTACAAAAACTCATAGATACTAATCAATATTTTATAACAAGTTATAGCTTCTACACGTTGCTTCGAAGAAAAGGAAGAGATTGCGTTTATATTAATCTAAGTTACCAAAACTTTTTATATTAGATCAGGTCTCAATTTGACTCTATTAAAAGTGCATATCCAAAAGATTTACCTCACCGAAGCCCGCAACAACTCTAACGATGAACAATCCCACAGCTCCACCGATAGATACAGCCCAAGGTGTACAAGCTGTTGCTACTGACGTCAGCAAAAGTCCAAAGCCTACGGTCCATTTCCCACCAAATTTCTCAGCCAACATACCTCCCGGTAAATGGGTGATTACGTAGCCATAATAGAATGCACTAAGGATCAAGCCTTGCGTTGCTTCGTCCCAGTCGTACCGATGTCGACCCTGAAATAACGTAATTAAATAACATATAATCTAGTGATAATGAAGGAAGCCGCAAGTTTTTTGATATCAGCGCTGTAAGATAGTAAGGAAACAACATCTTACGTAACATAAAAATGGTACATAATCTTATATATTGTACAAAATTATTGTTTGGCATGGGCAACTTTTATTCCTCCTAAAAAACTCACACTGGCTCGCCAAAAAGCATAACATAACACTTCTTTTTGCTTCGCCATCGAGTTGAGTAAAAGTATAATACTCGTATATATATGTCCATGATTTTTTTAATAATTTAAATTGAAACTATCAAAGAGCAATTACGGCTGTGCTTAGTTGAGGTCTTCTCAGTATCGATGACAAAACGAAGAGGTCATACCACAGTAAAGAGATTAGGAACACCACGTAGAACAAGTTCGATGATGTACTTAAATATTGTCACTTGTAGAAGCATAGACTAAAAGAAAAATTTATAGCCCCTACCTCAAACACCTGTGAAACGTTACTGGATGTGTTACTAGAACTAGAGGCACTAGGATCTGGACACGTTTCTCCAACAATATGTTCCGTCGACCCAGAATGAAGGACCATCTGGGTTATCGTCATGCTGAGACAGACTCTCATTGTGAAGGAGTTTGCCAGCGCAAATAGACCCATAATACCCATGACATAGCGCTGAGGTATAAACAGAACTGCAAAGAAAAAGACCCGCTTAGTTTCTATATTCATTGGCAATATCCATATTATCGTTTAAAACAAATCATAATTCTTTACTAATTGAGAAATATATAATGAAAAACCCGGTAACATTTTGCCCGAACTAGAAATTTGACCCAGGTCCTTATATTGAAAACTGATGATAAGTAAGACTTGTCTCCATGAGTAGTCTTTCCTGCATTTATTTAACGCTCACTTTTTCCCTTCTAGGTATAGGTAAGTGAGTAAATGACAAGGATAATAATGAGTTCACCGGTACTTTCCCCTTTACACACGACAATTGTAAAAAGTCAAATAGAAAATAAAAAACAAAATGTATAATTAAAGTTATCGTAGTAAAGTCTATTAAACATTGGTATAGACTCGCTGTCTTATCTATGTGGGTAAATAGGTACCATGCAACAAATGTAACCAAACCTTAAATAATCTTCCTTAATTACACGACAATACTAATTGGCCCGGATATTGCTTGTATTTTTGTAATCCAAGCCTTATTTGTCCAACAGCGATCGATTGGTTTCATAGCAACCTGTTTGGCCATAGCCAGCGTATCCGGATAGGTGATAGTTATTCCACTTGGTGTAACACGTTAGCGGGCGTACCGCAGGGTGGTATTTTATGTCCACTTCTCTTCGCTGTATTTATCAATACTATATCTTATAATCTTCGATCCTCCTACCACCTTTATGCAGATGCCAAATCAATCAATGCCAAATCTCTCGCTCAACTGTGCGCGCAATATTCGTAAAGGATCTGAAGCTTTTGCTTCAAGTATAAATATATATTACAATATAAGATCTTGTATTATCAGCTAAGAATATAAACTATATGTACCTAGTCACTATCAAGAAGCTTACTGCTCTCAACATAAGTAATGAGATATTAGTTTATTTTGAAGCTTTACATGATAAGGTGTTCGATGACATATTTTATGACTTCATATTTAACATTACGTAAATGTACTTACGACTTATGATAATAAATTATATTTGGAAGAATCATCGTGATATTTTGAGTTTTGATAAACTTCCTTACTTGTCAAATTCTTATCTTTCAAATGGTTTATTTTGACATGGCAAATAATTTGATCACATTCCAGATAAAAGTTAACAACAATACTTAGACTGAATCTCCCCTTTCAAGGAATTTCATTTAATCTTAGATACCTACCAATAACTTATGATGACGTTGTTCGACTCTCTACGTGTTCACGTGGACAGCCCAGCTTGCTTTTGTCCAAAAAAACTAATTCTTAAATGCTGTTGTTTTGTTATAGATATATTATTACCATACAACGTCTTTTGCCCATCTTACCGATGAGGAGGAATACAGTCTAACTAGGATGACTGTTTTGGCTGTTGTTCAATTATTCCTTTTTTTAAATCTTCTTTACATTTAACTATGATGAGCAGCTTTAGATTGTAATTTAAGTGTACAGTGTATCGTAAATAATTAAACAATTTTTTTCCTAAGTTTAAGTGACTGCCCATTTTCTGATGGAATGAAATCGACCACCGACATTCACAACAAATCAAGATGGACTTTATAAAGTTACGCCTATTTCTCAGTGGGGTACTCAAAAACCATGGATTTCCATTTGCTACAATCCTGACGAGATGAACTATTTTAAAGAAAGTTGCTGGTGCATCATGCAAACATCTAGATGTATAGAAGGATAGCGAAATGATCATTAAGCAATAACAAAAAACGTATATATTTATTCAATGGAGGTTCGAATTATATTGAGATGTGATGCTCGGTACTCGTCACGAGTTTAGGTTAAGGTCAGACCACTGACTTCATTATTTAATATATTCTATTGGGTGTACACAAGCGGATCTCGCTCAATATTTAGCTTAGAAAATATTGTAGTGTTGGTATGCTTACTAAGTCCAAATTGTATTATTTAACCCTTTATGTGTGTGCATTTTCATCGAACCGTAAAGAACCACAAGAGACAAAGAACATGGTATAAGATGAATGACAAAATGAACATTTGAATGCGCAATTGCTCATTCACCAGTCGACAGTCGCGAGTCGTCGAAGAAGGTGACGTGTGTATGTAATAAAATTTAAACGACATCATTCAAATTAATAACAAATAATTTAAACGACATCATTCAAAAAAAAATATAGCTGGGACGCCGGCGGTAGTGAGAACTACCGCCGGCGTCCCAGCTATATTTTTTTTTTAAAAACGTCGCCCCATACTAGGAATTTCTCCTGTGTCGTGGGTGCGTTTCACAAACATGAAATATCACGTACACAAACACCCAAACTTGGGACAAACATCTGTGGTTCGCACAAAGTTTTGCCCCGTGTGGGAATCGAACTCGCCTCCCTTAGCACAGCAGTCCAAACGCTTAGCCACTGCGCTAATCAGGTCGTCGTAATGTATATTAGAACCGGATGGCTTGGTACGGGACGATGTCTTGTCTTTGTTGCTTTTCAAACTGGGTGGGGCGTCAGTGTGGGATGCAAGTTGCAACATGTGTCGACACCCTTGCACCATCTCATGTTTCGAGCCATTTGGGGTCGAAAGACAGGGGTCACGGGGTCCGAGTGCTCGTGTCTTATTTAGAGACCTGTCAAAACGGTGGGTCAACTCTTCACGTGATCAAAGGGCTGGCTTGTTTTTCGGCCAAAGAATTAGCATTGCTTTTCAACGTGGCAATGCCGCCAGCCTTTTGGGCACCCTACCAGTCGACAGCGATGAGGGGAAAACTTCGATGCTTAATTTTATATTTTTCATTTGTATTTATTATTTCTTTTAACGTAGGTTAATTTGTATATATAATATATATTGTAATGTATAATGTAAATTGTTAAAAAATCTTTATAAGAAATATCTTTGCCTTATAAATAACATGGGAAATAACATGAGAAGCGGTGAAATATGGGTGTGTAGAATTTAGACGAAGAAAGTGTGATTGCCTACTCCACCTGGATTACATTTTCTATACGTATACGTCAGTAACAAATTGTATAGATGAACCACTCAAGTATTTTAAGTCAGCGCCTAAAACTAAAAAGCCACAAATAAAAAAATAAAAAAGGCACATACCTTTGTTCAAAACACGCCGCCATCCCGTAAGAGTCATTTTATTTACTCAGGAACCAAAAAACTGTATTTTTAATACGACCAGACTCTATTGCGCCCCATCGAATACTTACGATGGTGAAATGATCTCAAAATATTCTATACTCAAGTTAAACGTGTCCCATGATAGAATTGTCAATACTAACATCGACATGTGAACGCTATCTGACAGTGGATCAGATAAGAAATTTACTCTAAACATCGTCAAGATAAAAAAAGAATCTTAGGAAGCCAACATCCCAAGCAATCTTTACAACTGTACTGAAAAAATGTTTGTACTGTAGTGTTTACCTTGAACTGAGAGTATTGCACATAATCTCAATTGAAGGGAAGGTCCTTAATTATATATTTTTTTCCTTGTTTATTTCGAGATAATCGAAGTGGCGTTATAAAGTCCGAGTCCTTTGTTCAATATTAGACGTCTTCTGGCTGATGATTATGAGGAATCGTTAAAAAGTCAGATGTTAAAGAATATAGTCATATTTGTATCCAGATTGCTCTTATTATAGGGTTGTCTGAATTTTACGCATAGAATCGCATTTTGAACCACGCTTAGCTTGGGAATTCGGATTCATTTATACGTGTTCTATCAATAACTATCAAACTATTTGACTAAGGTTTATAAATTGAGTAAAACGCTGAGTTGTAGTACTGCCAAATTAAGCCTGCCACTACCAGCATCTGGCGAGACGATTTCGATTAGTGTGCGTTAGTAGGGAGTTTCATACATAGAATACTGCACGGCTCGAGTTGATATGGTGGCGATCCCTTTCTGGATTGATACGTGTGCTATTACGGGGCTAGAAACAAACAATGTTTTTCTTCCTTTATTTAAAAACCCAGCTCTTATAGATGGATCAATTACTACACAGAGAAGCCCTCAAACCGCGGTGCAGTGCGTCGTCAACTTGCAGTTGAACTGAGTGACGCCGCACTGCACCGGCTTACGGCACGCCTCGCCATCCCCGCGATTACCCGGACTCCGGTTACTCCGGACCCAAGAAAACGTCCCTTCATACTACTGTTGTAACCTCGTCGCCTAGCTATAGCCACGTCAACGGATCGGAGAAGCTGATCCTTTGATTTTAAGCGTTGGTTACATGCTTACGTTGAATTAATGGCTGTTTGACGGCGAAGCGAAAAGAAATACTATGACGATCTCCTTTCAAGTTGATATGTGTGCTATGGCCTTTATGTTATAATTATCGCCTTGTTACCAGAATCTGCTTTATGCTTAGTCATAAAATAAGAACTCTTTACAAAATCAGTTGACTGCCTCGTTGGTTCAGTGGTCATTAAGCACGACTGCTGAGCACGAGGTTCTGGGTTCGAATCTCAGTGTTACTGGGTTTTTCCATTAGGTAATTTGTAATAAAGTTTTATGAAGTAAAACACATAATGACATTGAAATTAAATAATCTTATTCATAAATAACAAAATTAGCCTATTATAGTTACAATATTTACAAAACAGTTGAAACATAAGCAGTCGTTAATTTTTGTCTTTTTCTTTGTTCTCGGTCTTTTGTTCTTCTGAGTCGACGGGTCTCGTGGGAAGATCGCCGTATTTCCAGCCCTCAGGGTAGCCATGGACCTTGACGTCATCCCACCATAGCTGCTCACCTTTCGCGAAAATGATGTAAATAATGTTCGTGACGACTAGAACGCCAAGGCATACCCAGAATGCTATGCGCCATTGCTCCAAGGTTGACTGTAAAAAAAGAAGGATCGGTAAGAGTTAAGCTTGAATATGATATAGGATTATAAAATGGGAATGCAATTTTCTATTGAGTTATTGTAGATACAGTGACGTTTTAACCGCAATTTTAGTTGCTTAAAGCATTATCACAAAATGACCAATTAAACGCTAAATTTTCATTTAACCTAATATCGCAGGTTGCTCCTGGGCTTGCTAAATTGTTCCTAAAATCAAGCAATCCCAGTAGCAACCTGCGATTTTTTTTCTAAGACCTTATCTTTCAGAGACCTGATTCTAGCCATGATGATAGATGAGAGTAGGCAGTACATAAATTAAGTGGCCAGATTGAAGTGATCAATTTAAGACAGCGTGCTATTTGTTTACATAAGATGATGATAACGTTTGTCTCGATAAAATCACGCCTTGCGGCATAACGCGATAATCTTTATATGGGATCATCATTATACATATTGCTTAGATTTATTTTGATGATAACTTTGTAGCAATTTAACCACTTATAAGGCCCGGTACTGGCGTATAATGATCTATAGGAGCCCCTCGGGATTAACGGCATATTGTATAATATGCTACGATGAATGCTTGAAGATTAAGTAAACCTAGGTTTCCCCGTGTCTAGAATCATTGAGTATCACAGGGTAGCCCACCCAACCCAAGGTCTTTTGAGAAGCATTTGGGATAATCCCGAATTTAATTTATTTGAATTATTATTCGAACTTTCCCATAAGCCTTGGGTGATGCGTTCCACAAACATGGAATATTACATACACAAACACCTAGACTCGAGACAAACATCTGCGAATCACACAAATTTTTGCCTCGTACGGGAATCGAACCCATAATCCGTAGCGCAGCAGTCCAATCGCTTAGCCACTGCATCAACTAGGTAGTCGTCGTGTACTTGACTTCTTAATCTTCTAGCCTTTTTCGTAAGATATACCACTATACCAAAGTCAAAGGATCATCTGAACATATATTGTTTTCAAAAACACGGCTACCGCACGGTTGCTGCGTATAGCAACAGATACTTAGACTGTATATCAATTCTTAGTTTATATTGATCGTATGTTTGGCCGGCGCCCCAGCTCGTGTCTACATATCGATCATCATAATATTTGAATACATAACAAAAATATTTAACGAGTCTTGAAAAAGAGAGCGATACATTGTCAAATGAAATCACACCTATTTTTAGAGAAGCACGGATTTACTTTTCGAAAAAATTACAATAACATAGGAAAACAAATTATCCATGGATAAGCAAATTAATAAGTTCACCAGAGTTGCGGCCAACCGGTGGATGCAAGTGGCAAGTTGCCGGTTATTGTAGTGTTCTAAGGAGGAGTCCTTTGTTCAACAGTGGACGTCCTCCAGATCTTCATAATGATGATGATTAAAATTAATGGATTTTTTTGCTTTCCGAACAGTCAGGTTTGGATTTACCTATAGGTGTACATGTGTTTATAAAATTGTTAAGCATTAATATTTTTGTTCTGGAGATGCCTTTGCCCGGCAGTGGAAGAGTAAAAAGTAATAAACTAAAAACTTACATCAGGTGTCAACAATCCTATGAGATACGGAGAAATGATTCCGGAAATTGCAGCAATACCGTTAACCATGGCGGTTGTGGTTCCCGCATAGTTCGGACTGATATCGAGAGGGTTGATCTTCATGCCACTGTAGTATGCACCCATAAGTGTCATAGCGCAGACAAACCAGAAGACCGCGAGGGTAGTGTCACAGCCGGAGTATGAAGCCATAATGATGCAGATACCAGGACCGGTGGCCGCTGTAACATAAAGGGGCTAATTATGGTACCATTAAAAAAAGTCCCACACACTCCACACCATGGTCTACTTTAGGAATTTCTCCTGTGCCGTGAGTGCATGAAATATCGCATATTTATCAGACTCATGATAAACATATTCTGCTACGCTAATATTTTTTTCCATGCGGAAATCGAACCCACATTTAATTACTTAGCGACTACGCCAATCACGTTGTCAATCAATGTTATTTTCTTTTTCTTAAGATTGCAATGCTTGACACACTTGACAAAAACTCAAAAAGGATAAATAAATCCAACTAATTAATAACAAGGATTGGTTTTTAAATGTCGGAACGTGAACGGAAGGAACGTGGTTCACTCACCAATAGTTGTGTAAATCTTTCTGGCGTTCCTGATGGAGTGATATCCTCGTTTAACGCAGAAATCGCACAGCAGACCGAAGAAGAAAGAGGCGACCCACATAGCCATGAACGGTAGAGCGGACAGAATACCAGTAGACTTGATGTTGAATTTCAGGACATCTGTCATGTATTTAGGTAGATCTGTGACCATTGTAAAGTATCCCCAATCGTGTCCAATCTGTTGATGAAGTATAAGTGTTACACTGCTGTATTTAATCTAAGTAGCGAATGATAAACAATTTAATGGTTGTCATTGTGTTGCTGATGTACCTATGATGCTACCAAAAATGTTACTTTAGTAAAAAAAACGACTATATGTTAGCTTCAAATTTTAGCACCAGTGATACCCGAAAACATAAGCTTGGATTCTAAAAACAGGTCCGTATTGACTAAAATGGCCTAAATGAAAACAGTTGATAAGCGAGATCCAGCCCTTCTATGATTTATGAACTATAAATGACATTAGGAATTCACTTATTTGTCTGCATTTTATTTTATTTCTAAAACTCTTTAGTCAGTTCTTAGTGATGAAATGAAATAGATTTTTGCAGTAAACGACCCACTGATCGAAATACACTTATACAAGATGCCGTTAGTTACTCCTTGCATTGCGTCAATAAAGTTACATAGTACCTGTGCAATGGTATGCTTAAAACTTTTATGTAGAACATTATAGTCTTATTTAAGTATCATTTGCAGAAAACGGAAGGCCTTGTTCAAACTAATAACGAATAAGCTACTGTTTTTAAAGATAAAACTAAAATAAATAAGAAAGACTACAAGTCCATAAATGATAATTAGGACTTAGAAAGGAATTAGCGGCATTCTTAACCAAAAAATCTCGTACATAATTACGCAAACAAGGTATTATATTTTAGCTGCATTAAGAATATTTGTTATCAGGCAATCAAGTGTCAATGTTGCGGGTTTTTAATGCAGTGTTTGAAGTATTGAAGAATCTTTAAAGTTTAATTTTTATAGCATGTTGTGGCCATGCTAAATACGATTTCAAATTGATAGAGAAACTTTGAATAAACACATTATTCTCGCTTGTGTTGGGTAAAAATTATTGCTAGATCCCGCTCGTGTTCATTTTCAATGCTTCTTTATTAAGTCTTAACAAATTTCTTTGTACTTACACCAGCAATGATTAGGGCCCATAGAGGCACAGACCGGAGCAACGCCTTCCACGGTATGGGGTCCAACCTCTTGGAGTAAGTGTGAATCAAAGAGTCTACATTCTGGTTCAGGAATTTCTTCTCAGCGTCCGATATGAAGGGGTGCGTGTTTGGCGTACTGTAGCACAGCAGCGACTTAAAAATGAAGAGGTTGACCATCGGTTAATAATATTCATGTACCCTATACAATAATATATTTTATAGAGATAATAGATCCAATCGGCCCTTTTAGGTGGTTCAGGCCCCTTACCATAACATAACATAACATCACGCCTGTATTCCCCGAAGGGGTAGGCAGAGGTGCACATATAGTACACCCACATTTCGCCAGTTATGTTTTAGGTCCCAATGTAATAGGGGGCGAGCCTATTGCCACCAACCGGGCACAAATCCAGACTCCGTGCTGCTACTGAGAATTACCTAATGGAAAAACCCAATAACACTTTGCCCGACCCGGGATTCGAACCTAGGACCTCGTGCTCAGCAGTCGCGTTTAGCGACCACTAGACCAACGAGGCCCCTTACCGTGAGCTCTTAAAGGGGGACAGTTTACGATGGAAGTTGGAAGCAAGACGCCGCATTGCACATAGCGGCGTCTCGCTTCCACAATGTCAATTGTCCCGCTAAGTAATCATGGATAAATAAGATGGTAATGTTTTCATATAATAATGCTTGTTTAATCTAGCTGGTTTTTTTATAGAAGTTGTTGGATTTCACGATTAGATCCATATCCGTATCTATAGAAATACAATGAACATTTTTCTACAATGTTAAGTGTAAGTAAATAAGCTTCAACTGGTTAACCATGCTGATACTGGGTGACCAGCTCAAACAAATACCTAATGACTTTTTATTACCAAGTTCTCAAAATGCTAGTTTAATCATTGCATATAAATCAATGGAATGATTTAACAATCAAAGCAAACACTTCAATCAATCTCAATAAGTATACGGGAAAAACCACAATTTTTATGAATACCTTGCCAAAAATGTATGTTTCCACTTGAAACGTAGGTATATAGGTAAATAGACATATCTATTTGATTTACTTTGGCGTACGATACTATTCTTTATCTCCTATGTTAATCATATTTAAGGTACTTGTTATGAGAAAAATATCTGAATTGCCTAGTTACAGATGTGTATGATCTAATTTCCAACATTTAGCATATTTGTATTCGCTCTAAGGAATGGTACTAACAGTGATCCTGCTAATTTGTAGATCAGGTTTAACAGCTATTGTTGTGGATATCTATAAATATCGCACACGTGTTTATACACTTTGTATGTTTAAAAATTGTTAACCCGCGATTGAACTACCTAGTGTTGTATTATTTCTTATGAAATTACTTTAGACATGTTTCAAATAAGATTCGGTATATATGGTATATCATAGAAAACAAACTTAACAGCATCAAAAATAGAAGCACTTGACTTAAGTGAGTAAAAAAGTAATGATAATAGTGCAGATATGTTGTTATAACACTTCAAATAGCACCCATGTGTGCCACTTAGTAGAAAACGTTAAGGTTCGTGACCTTTGAATGAGACTTGCGTGTATAGGAAATTTTGATGTTCGATATCGAGAAACCGATTAAATAATAGAGTTTCCGCTATTTTTATTATATCAGGATGTATGTAACCTACTTTTTAATAAGACAATTAACCATGTTTCAAGCAAATGGAGACACAAGCAAAGTATTCGATGCAAAATTGAACTTCATCATTCATCATCATCATCAGTCGAAAGGCGTCTATGTTGACCAAACCCTTAGGTAAAGAAGGGGGTTGCCATAATCCCCACGCTTGGCAAGCGGCTTGGGGCTTGGGGGGAAAGCGCAGTATTGGTGGTGAAGTTACAGTAGACTATATAGGTATAAACCAATAAAAACGAAGACGCGAAAATTGAACTTACCCAAAGAATGAACCAAAGCAGGCCAAGTCCTCCGAACATGTAGAATACATTTTCCCAGCTGCCATTGTGCATGATAATACCAGAGAAGTAAGATCCAGCGATATTTCCTATTTGCGCGCCACCGAAGACAATGGATCCGAAACGAGCTCGCTCCGATTTTGGTGCCCATTTTGACAGCATCGCCATGAGAGCCGGCATTGTAGGACCCTGCGAAATATGAATATATGTTAAAACGAGATAAAAGGGAACTTTTACATAGGGAACGCTAGAACGAATATAGTTTAACCAAAATTACTATAGTTGAGCCTGAATAATTAATATATTCATTAGGCACTATGCTAAAAGAAATATTCGAAATATTTTTTTGCTGAAGAACAAGCCAGCCCTTTGGTCACGTGATGAGTCAATCTACCTTATGTGGTAGTCAAGGTTGGCATTGCATTTAAGATTTTTTGCATTTATGGACATTTGACGTATTACAGTTCTCAAGAACTAGATAATAATTACGTTAGTCATATTTGCGACTAAAAAATATTGATACATGTATTAGGCGGGCACTTGTTTGTGAGAATTCCAATTATAGTCTATAGGATCTAATTGCAATGTAAACATTATCGGCGTTTGGATCGTTTTCAACATGAAGAAACTCTTAGACAATTATTATATACTAGCTGCGCCCCGCGGTGTCAGCCTATGTGTTAATCCAGGGTGTCAGCTATCTCCATATGAAATTTCGTCAAAATCTGTCTAGCCGTTTGAGCGTGAAGAGGTAACAAACACACAAACATTCGCCTTTATAATATTAGTGTGTGATGAATAATAATTTGCACTGACTCATGCTATTATGATATAACGATAAAAACGATATTTATCGTGTATGTCAATATTTACGAGTACTGCAGTATGCTAGGTAAGTTTTATTACTTTTATATCGCGCGGTTACTCTGCAAACTACCTATATACTCAAATACGCCTTCGTATATCGTGTCATGTCAGATAAAAGTAAGCTCTTAGCGCCTTTTCCTATAAATTTCCCTAACTCCATATCAAAGTGCCAATATTATCAAGTTGACCAGTCATGATGAGGTGTCAAACAGATAGAAAAACTTCCTTTCGCATATATACAGGATAAAATAATAGATATTCTATTTTGCAAATAAAGTACAAAAAAACAACTTCATATTCATCACACTAATATTATAAAGGCGAAAGTTTGTGAGTGTTTCTGATGACTTTGAGCTTATTTTTTATATTAGTTACTCACCTCTCCGAATCCTTCGATGACTCTCAATATGAACAGAGCAGTTGCTCCTCCCATTTTGACAGTAATTGGTGTGATGAAGGTGCAGATAGCAGTAGACAGTAGACCACAGCCGAGCACCCATTTACCACCGAATCGTTCGGCCAACATCCCTCCGGGTATGTGGGTAATCACGTAGCCATAGTAGAAAGAGCCCAGAATCAATCCCTGGGTAGCTTCATTCCATTCGAACAGGGCCTACGGAAAATAAAACAGAAAGTATAATACTGGTATCTTGCTAGCTAAAAAAAAGAATATAGGCAAGCATTTGTTTTGTATTTATTTAAAAAAATACTACGTAAGGTAACAGTGACTCTCTGCAAAGTAAACACAATACATAGTATAGTTAATTGAACGTTTTAAAGGTAGAGGTACTGTCTCTGGGTTACCAGACAAGGAAAAGGTTAAAGCCGCATTCTTAAATTAAGATTATAATCCCATTCTGTCACCAGTAGCGACTTACGAGGCGAGACCGTTGTAGGTACGCCTAAGCGCATAAGCCTGATGCATGGCAATGGGCTAGCCATTGACCTAGGACATGAGTTAAGCACCGAATAAATAAAATTAAATAACATGTGATCGAAGATCTTGAGTTTCAAAAAATTACAGTGTAGTTGTCTACAAGAATTTATAATACTAAATATGGTATAGCGACCTGCCTAAACAAGGTTTGTAAACAGGTGTTTTAGGCTGTCTAATCGATACAATTAATTAATTTGCCATTTTACTAGATATAAGACAAAAGATCTACAAGTACCTTATAACTAGGCTTTAATATGATAATAATAACATATTATGAATATCTACTATACAGTTATTTCAATACTTCTAGCAGTTTTTCCTTTTCTGAGGAATTGAGTTTGGCTAAATATTCGGATGCCATTATACAACACTTATTATAACTGACGGGATATATTTTAAGCAACTTGTGAATATGGACGTATAGCTTCCAAATAAAGGAGAATACCTTCCATCTACCTTCCAAGAACTATAAGCATGTATTTCTATTATATTGGCCTAATTTTAATGTCATATTACAGCTACGGGTAGACAGTTCAGAAAAAATAACAATAAACTCAGAAAAGACCTTGAATATTCGGCTCATACATGACGTGAATTTTGAATTGAAACTGTTGACGGAACTCTTTGCAAATTAATTTCCTCATGAAAAGGATAAAAATCAATATGCGGTTTAAATCACTTAAGTGGTTCACGAGAAATATATTACTGCAAACTTACTTCCTTATTTAAACACCGCAAAAGTGCCAGTTATGTACGAAATCGAAATAGAATAGAATTGTAATTTAAATTTTAAATAATGACATATTAAAAGTTAACTAGCACTACTTGGTATTCGAAATCTATGAGTTGACCTGTCAAACTTTGGCCTGTCATAATGAATATTGAATGAGCCTGACAGTTATGTCAAACGCCATAAGGTTACATTAGAAAAGTTAATATTTATAGATATTAGGCAGGTACTTACTATACCTTATCATTAGGTATATAATTATTAATAGTTAATTATAATCTGCAGCTAAACTCAGGACACGCCTGAATATCGGACTGCAGCGACAGTTGTTGAAAAAATTGTTCAGTCCCTTACCATGAACTCTTAAAGCAGGGCAGTTTACGTTGTGGAAGCGAGACGCCACGCACAATGCTCGTAGCGGTGACTCGCTTAAACATCTTAAACTGTCCTGCTTTAAGAGTTCATGGTAAGGGAGCAGGTAACTTGAAAACAAATGAACAAATAGATATAATAATTTCTATCACTTACGCGAATATTAGACATTGTTACAAAACTATATTTACGGATTTCATAGTTTCACAGTTTTAATTAGTTTTTTGGTCCCGACTTTTCGAATCCTTCACAGCATTCATGGTCACGGGCAAACTGAGGTGTTAAACGTATAAATTGATAATGACTACCAGCTACCTTACATTGAAAAACTAATTAAAACCGCGATAAAATCCGTAAACATAGTTTTATTTCAAGAAATAGATACTTAAAATTGGCTGAAAATTAACAAAACCTTTGTTACATATTCATCGTCATAGATAAAACTAAAACGTTTCTTGTTCAAGTAGGATATCGGGTATTAAAATAATCTACTACACTACCACCCGAGGATACTATCAAGAGCCTATGTTTGCCTGGTATTTAGATAAATGTCATTGTCATCACCACTATCGTGATATGAAATGCTTCAGCTAACTGTAAATAATCTTTAAACAAAATACCACATTATTCAGTAGCGTATAGCTTCAGGTTTGCTCTTTGAAGAATACTAATAGCTATTAAATTTTAACCTCATATAATGAGATATGATAATTAGGGTACTTATTAAACTAATTTACTGGTTTGTTATTTATGTAGCCCAGGTATAAGCAGATATTTGTCCGTTTCGCCAATGACAGGAGATATTTATGATGCATGTTGTCCAATTTATCATAATTATCTTCTGCCAGCTAATGAACTATCTGTTTATGTCTAGGCGGATAAATTTTAGCTATGATGGATGTAATTGCGAACGTAGCGAATCAAAATACCCAATTGTTGCAGTGGCTAAGCGATTGGACTGCTGCGCTAAGGGTTGCGAATTCGATTCCCGCTCGGGACAACAATTTGAGTGATCTGGAGATGTTTGTCCGAGTCTAGGTGTTTGTGTATGTGATATTTCATGTTTATGAAACGCACCCCCATACAGGAGAAATGTCTAATGTGGGATGTCGTTTTAAAAATAAAAACAATAACGAACCAAGTCATCTCATATAATGGAAATAGTTTCACCGCCTTTTGACTACCTATAATCTAGTGAAAATTGTACGCCTTACCGGGATGTCCCCTTTTATGTATCTAGTATATATATGTTACACACATTTCAACTCGCATATACTATACGGTACTTAAAATATGCATAAAACTACCTTCGAGAAAACTATTCAAGGATGTTAACAATGTATTTACATTATTTTGTGTAAGAACTAGTCGTAAAAACAGTCGTTCTTACGTCACCACTATAAAAAAGTAATTGAATCGATTCGTTAGACACTCTAGTTTTCTAAACCTCAGTCCTTTCGTTTGACGATAAAAAGATAATTAAGAAAAGCGAGAAGAGATAATTAAATATTGCTATCACGGCACAGTAATTTTACAAGATCATCTTTATCAGCCGGAAGAGCAAAGGCTTCCCTCTTAGAACGCCACAATGAATGACACTTTGCCATGCATCCACCGGGTGCCCGTAACTCTGACGATATCGTCAGTCCACCTGGTGGGAGGTCTGCTAACGCTGCGTTGAAATAATTGTTTTAACACGTATATAATTTGGTACCTTTGGAATATCTTAAGGACATCTAATTTTATTTTTTCTTCCGTATTCATTAGTTATCTCTATGAGAAGGGGTCTTTGCCCTGGAATAGGAAACGAATGCCTTGGAATAGTTATAGACTGGTATTTTCAATATCAGTAAATCAATTCGGTACAGCATTTCTCTCGCTCTCTCTCAGCGTACCGCGATCCACTGCTAGACATAGGCCTCTCCGAAGTTTCGCCACAATACCCGGTCCTCCACCTTCCGCATCCAGTCCAACCCAGCCACCTTTTTCAGGCCAACGCAATAGGCAAGTATGTTGATCAATGCTCTTTCCTTCTATGTTTGAGGCGTTTTCCTTTTAGTAAGACAATTATAGGCTCAATATTTTAACAAGGTCAAATTGGTAATTAAGTAACCATTAATTACAGCTGATCTAAGTATTTATAAAACACACCAATGGCGTTCTTTTTTAGAGAAATCACCAAAAGGAAATGGCTACAAAAATACCCACAGTCGACGGCAATAAAATGTTTACCAAATTGATGACTCTGATATCCGTGGGGTGTAGGAGCTATATCAATTATAACGATAAAGTATTTTAAATCAATGTTGTAATTGTCGATTATTCTATTTCGTTTTCCTGCTATAGGTTTGGTGCAGGCAGATATGTAAATAAAATATCATACCCTGAAGCCTGTATTCTCCAGAGAGGTAGGTAAAAGTGTAGTATGTTATTGGCTTTTTAATTAGGTAATTCTCAGTAGCAGCACGGGTTCAGGATATATGCTCGGTTGTGGCAATAGACTGCCTCGTGAATCTAGACGAAGTTACTATCACAATGCATTTTTAGACGCATACTCCGTGGGTTTCGGAATAATCCTTTTGGTACCATTAAGTGTCTATTATAGTTAACCCATTAGTATAATATATTTAATTCCTGTCGCAATGTATGCGAATATTCCGAATGATCACACAGAATTAAGGCTTTATTTTTAATATTGTAGCGTATAAATGACAAATAACGAACTTATTCAATTGCCGGCAACTACTAAATCAGTAATATAATAATTTAATCTTAATAGTGAATAAAACTTTTTTATGGTAATGTTTTAGGCGCCTGACAGATATTTTTTAGAATTAATACGTTTTACTATACCCAGTTTTCGCAAAACTGTGAGCTAAAATTTCCAACAACCGAAAACAGATAAAATATCAAATCATGAAAGTATCAGTGCAGGCAACGCAATTGACACCTAATGGAAGAATTCTTACCATTGATATGTATATCAATGCTTCTTACGTAATTTTTCGTTGAAGACTCAGAAACCGGGAGTTAGTTACCAAGTACTTAATTAAGTTAGGATGTGTTTATATGGTGTACAATAAAGCAAACTCTATCCATCTATCTACTTACATCGTCGTCTCGTGGTGAAGCGTAGAAACTCCTGACATCAGACATATTTGCCGTCAGGCGCGAGTTTTTGTCCTGACACACAAGTGGGTCGTAATCTCCCACACTTTCTGAAGACGAGGCTTTCTTAACCATCTGAGTGATGGCCAAGTTGAGGCAGACCCGCATAGTGTACGCATTGGCTACGGCCAATAAGGCCATGATCGCCAAGACATACCTCTGCGGTATTATAAATACTGAAACAAAATCGTAAGGTTAGGCCTTTTTCTTGTCCGTGTGTAACTACTTAGGACTTCAATCCTTTGGGTGCATGAGTCTTGTTTATATTCCTGAATCTAAACAAATTTGTTTTAAACAATTTGCACAAAATAAAAACTATAATTTCACGTTATATTTACAACACCACACACAATTTAACCTAAGGGGTAATTAAAGAGCTCAGCAAATTCTTGTTAATTAATTATTTCTGGTACCAACTCAAAAAAATAAGGTACTTTTTTTGCAAACAGAATTGTTATAGGTAGGTAAGCGTTAACATATAATATTATTTTACAGATTAATTAATTGGGCTTCTATCAGCCTCTTTAAAAAAAGTCTATGTTATTATTAATTATCTCCAATAGTATTCTAAAATTTTAAATGTTACTTGTTTAAACAAATTGTTTATATTGTTGCAGTTATCTTAAATAATAATTTATTATTATCAAAGTACAATAACTTGCTAAATTAACAACTGCAGTAATTTAAATGTAGACTAATTGGATACAGTCAATTATCTTTATTATGTAAACTGAATAAAAGACTTGATATCAGAGAAAGGAGAAGAATTTCTTTGCATTATTTTGTAATTATATAAATATAAAACAATAAATAATTATTGATATTATAAAAAAAAATAGAAAAATGATATACTTATTTTTATTTTGATTTTTATTTATTTGTTAATGCTTTCTAATTCTATTTTTTTTTATATACACTTTTTAATGACATTTTTGATAATTATTTCAGTTGCAAATAGTTTTGTAGTCGGTAGAATGGAAATATGTATTTCTAATACTTAAAGTGAAGTAAATAAACTTATTAAAATTATTAATAATTGTGCGTTTCTAAATATTGAGATATTAAAGTTGTATAAAATATTAAAAAGAAAATCAGAATAATAAAAACACATTTCATAGTCATAATTGACTTCACTTACATTTCGACAACACCAATCTCCATCCTGTTAACATTTTGAAGTTTTACCTAAAACAAATAAAACTGAAGTTAACACTATGCTCACAACACTTGTATATAGTTCATTTGCGGACGACGCGACCATTTGGCTCAGAGGCTAATCAGGAAAAAGTGTGGCGGTGTCTGGGTACGTAGTTTTCATTGAGCGACACTACCGGATTACAAAGGCAAGGTCGTCTACACACCATCTTCGTTCAGACGAAAAAGTGGTCAAGTGTGAGTAGGCCTGGTAAGAGCTATGCACGGTTCTCATTGCATAGAACAATATCCTCATTATTATTTTTTCTTATTATATTCACATTCCGAACCGAGACCGAAACCATTAGGTAATTCTCAGTAACAGCACGGAGTCTGGATTTGTGCCCGGTTGATGGCAATAGGCTCGCCCCCTATTACATTGGGACCTAAAACATAACTGGCGAAATGTGGGTGTTACTATATGTGCACCTCTGCCTACCCCTTCGGGGAATACAGGCGTGATGTTATGTTTTATGTTTATGTGTGTTATATTCATTCTCGATGTACATTTTTATTTGTACCGTATTACATTAGTTTAGTTTTGATTACAATTATTTTAAAAAAATACATTTATTATTCATATATTATGTCATCCATCAGTGATCGAAAATTGCATCAAAGATTTTTTTTCTTAGGAGAAATGTCTAAAATAATAGGTATATAACATTAAAATGCACGTATTATAGAGGCGAAAGTGTGTGAGTGTGTACTATTTGTTCCATATCTTTATACTTGAAGGTGGAAACATGCTCAGTCAATGTCATGGAGCGATTAGTGCGTTTCTTCAAACACAAAAATAAATTAAATAAGGTCGAATTAAAAATAATATCTTGTAACAATTCCACAGGAAAATGAATATCAAAATAGTAAAACTTATTATTATTATTCACCATATTTGTATATTTACAGCAAATCGTAAACCGCCTGGTTATAGTTGAGGTCGTGACACGGCCCTCGTCATTGAGGAAACAGAAAACCTAGGAAGTGTTCAGTTGCGGTCACGCAACGGTATTGCTCAAGCAATGAAAAGTTTCAGATACAAAGAAAAATACTACTACACAATGTCTTGACCTATGGGATTGACCTGTGTATTTATAAGCATGGGAGACCTTACACCCTAAAACGAATGAGTTTTTAATTTTATAGTCAAAGCAGAACTACATAAGGCTTTCTCCTGCCAGTGCTGCTTGAAGCCTCTAAGCAGACGGTATAAAACCTTCTTGCACCACGCATCGTGGAAAATAATAAAAAGTTAGTAGATTGAATGCGCTGTCTATTCAATTATAACATAAAACATAACATAACATCACGGCTGTATTCCCCGAAGGGGTAGGCAGAGGTGCACATATAGCACAGCCACATTTCGCCAGTTATGTTTAAGGTCCCAATGTAATAGGGGGCGAGCCTATTGCCATCAACCGGGCACAACGGAATTACCTAATGGAAAAACCCAGTAACACTAAACTTTAGTCCGACCCGGGATTCGAGCCCAGGACGTCATGCTCAGCAGTCACACGTTGATATTCTTATGTAAAGCCTATCGGACGGTCAGTACTGAAGCTCTGCCGGTACTAGCGGGCGTGCTACCTGTCGATCTCGAAATACAAAGACGTGCCGCGATGTACTTCTACACTCGAGAGGGTATGAACACCGAATTTCTAACACAACGGGACCGCGTTAAAATTATCAGGTTATTTAAATCCCAAATCGAGGTGTATAACGAGCTATTGGACGAATGGCAATCTAGGTGGGATACATCTATCAAGGGCCGCCACCTTTACCAGTATTTTCCATCCGTTCGCGAGCGCCTGGAAAAGACTTGGTTGGAGGTGGATCATTGCGTGGCTCAGTTCTTGACGGGTCATGGTAACTTTAAGGGTAAGCTCTTCTCTTTCAAGCTTGTTGCTTCACCTCTGTGCCACTGCTCAACGCCAGATTGTGAATACGAGCAAACAGCACATCATATCCTGTGGGAGTGTGGTCTATGGCAGAATGAACGTAATACCTTGTTAGACAGCATATATGTTACATCCGGTGTAATTTATTATGAGGACCTTGTTGCGACCAGATCAAATTTCCGTGCTTTCAGACGTTTTTGCCATACCTACTATTGGAATCAAAATAACAATTAGGACCCAGTAGTTTTTAACTTTTATACCCGTGGTGCTTAGCGACTGGGCTTATCTCAGTTGTGGATCCCATATTAATTATGCTTTTGGCATATTAATCTTTGTGTCTCCCGCTTGCTATGGAGGGAAGTCGGACTAAATTTATATTCCTACTCCTCCTATATATTCTTTTATGATTAATTTCGTTGCGGGTTCCAAGACAGTCGAGTCATTTCTCTGGGACGCCTCGAGCTTCATTGCCTCGATGGTTCTCAACGGTTATCATTGTAGATCCTGGCTTACAGGAGTTGCAATGATGGGCATGAGTGGTGGGCTTGTCCCAAAATTAGTCACACTTAGCGACCACTAGACCAACGAGGCGGTCTATTCAATTATATAATGTTTCATCTGTCAAGACGCCTTCTATAGGCACGTGGCCATTGTTTAACTAAATCTGAAAACATGACAGGCGAAAGGATAATACCATGACCGGTTTAAGCTCTTCTAATGCACTCTTGTACTCCAATCTTCTATTACTATAATTGACATAAATTTAGCCAATTTAGATTCAGGCCTCACGTATATCGTGTTTAGACATATAAATTCTTCGTAATTGGTTAAACAGGTTAGCTGAACGTTTTTGTAAATTAAGATAATTTCGTTTTAATGGTATTGTAGATTAAAACTACACGTGATATTAGCAAAACAAACGTGGCGTGGAAATGGCTTGCGCGCGCAGAACTTTTAGTCCAGGTATAACTAGTTTGAACTGCAGTTAGGTTGCTGTTATTTAATAGGTCTCTCAAGACCGAAACCCCAAAAAACATAAAATAATACTTATATTGGTACCTATTATATATTTGCCTAAAACTTACGTCATCGTGCTGATTAGCTTGCACCTGATCTCTGATGCTGGCACTTCACTTGGCGTATTTGACCAAATATTCGCGGCATCGTAGTAATGCAAAATACACCGTTAGTTGAATGCAATAAAGTTCATTTTTGTACTCGTAAATATCGCAAACATTTGTACAAATACGCCAAGTGTAGTGCCACCATGATATTGTTTGGGGTATTATAACTCTCTGTGGGAGCTCACTTTAAATACATTTCTGTTTTGTTAGCTATTCTCAGTTATAATAACAGTCTACCTATCTCATTGCAGAGCAAAATATGTCTCTACTCATATAGGGAGGAAGGGTTAAACATTGATCACAACGCTCTCTGCCAGTTGGCAATTGATATTCTTAGTGTTAATGCTATAATTACTAGGGTTTGCAGTCGCCTGCAATGAGGCAATAAGAAAATGGATTTTAGATAATTTTTATGACGTAGCCGACAACACTAAGGCACGATGGCACAAAAATAAGTTAATCGCATTTAACACTAAATTGAGTTTAAGTAATGTCAGATAAATAGGTACAAAAACTGTGAAATTGAATATAATTTAGGTACTGTTAAATGCAATAACCAAATGTCGTGCAATCGGGCCTTAATCTGTAATGTGGTAGTCAAATTCAAAAATAGAAATGATCACGTGCTCAGCTGGTGTCATCGTCCTTGATGTGTTTACATAAAGTAACATTTTTCCTTTTCTTTGCAATAAGTTAATAGGAGGAAAAATGTTTAAAAACACGTTTGGAAACAAAAAATATCTTTTTGCGATCCCAAGCAAGGAAGCAAGGATAGAGATACCTTATCTCTTTCCTTGTTCCATCAGTGTAGGCTGAGACACTAGCACACAGCTTATTAGGCCTTAACCAAGTTTCAAACTAATTTACACACTTGGAATTTCTCGTGTATCGTGGATGCGTTTCACAAACATGACATATCACATACATTAACATCCAGACTCGAGACAAACAGCGGATCACACGGTTTTTTCCCGTGCTGGTATCGAATCTGCAGCTTCTAGCGCAGCGGTCTAATCGCTTAGCTACTACGCCAATCAGGCCGTCGTAGGAACTGTATATGTTAGTCCATAAATAAATCGCGTCAGAAGAGGTACTTGCTTTTCCTAATATAATTGAGAACCTAAAATAAAGTGGGGAAAAAGCATATGACATGTCTAAAACCCAATGGAGAAAGAGAGCTGGTATTAAAAGTGTTTCTTATAAAGCCATCTGCAGTAATAAAAATAACTTATCAACATAGTACAATTGAACATGTCACGATGTAGGGCTGCAAGGAAACAGCTGCCGATTAATGACAGAAAAACTCTCACACACAGCCTATTATACGAAATTGAACTCTATTTCTTTCAAGTATAGTTCAAGATAGCATGGTCACAGCGAAGCCTAAGCGTTACAATGCTCCAAATGTAATCTAATTAATTACGTCAAAGAAAGATCATAGTATCGAGATCGTTTATCATTTAATTCAATGGCTTAACACAATATTTTTACTGCATTGCACTGAAATTGAGGGAAAATTACGTTATATTTATAACAAACAAAGGTAAAGAGTAACATAGCCTAAGATAATAATTAGCGCCTGTATTCCCCAAAGACAGGTGTATAAGTACACCTCTGTCTTTGGGGAATTTTGCCAGATATGTTTTTAGGTCCCAATGTATGGGGCCAAGCCTATTGCAATCAACCGCGCACAAATCCAGACTCAGTGCAGCACTGAGAATTTGCTAATGGAAAAACCCAATAACACCTTGCCTGAAGATGGCCAGGATTCAATCCCAGGTCCTCATACTTAGTAATTGCGTTTAGCGACCACTAGACCGACAAGGGAGCGATTAAGAATTGTAATCCTTACAAGGTTAACCGGCTATTAATTCAATAAATTTACCACAACTTAGGTATCACTGCCTCCTTACCATTGGTAAGGAGGCTATCTATACATGGGGCTGTTTGCTAATAAAATCGTGATAAATGAATAATTTCCGTTACTAATTTAGCAGTATAAATTAATGAGCTAGATATAATCAGCAATTATTGGGCCATTGACCTATAAAAGTATAAATATTTTTGTATAATCTATGTGGACTCGACTAATGCAAATAGTGTGAGAGAGCGAATAAGAGTGTAGTTGTAAAAGCGAATAAAAGAGATGGAAAGCATTTTTTTATTCAGTTTTTAATTAATTTTGGTGTCATGTGCTGTATAGATTCTCAGCTAAAAAATATTATTTTTAACATGTTTCTTTTTATAACGGGTTTGTCACAGTCTGTTTGTTTAAATTTAATTTAAAACTTTGTTGTTAATTTAGGAAAATACCTGGGACCTATTAAAAATAATTTCAACTATGTATTTATGAAGCGTTACTTATAAATAAATATAATTTGTTACATTCCGTGAGAGAAACCAAACCGAAGGTATGCGTCCGTCGCATGATTTAAAATAAAACATAATATAACATCACGCCTGTATTCCCCGAAGCGGTAGGCATAGGTGTAGTACACCCACGTTTTGCCAGTTATGTAATGGGTCCCAATGTAATAGGGGGGCGAGCCTGTGATATCATTTAAGCACATATCAAGACTCCTTGCTTCAGAAAATTACGTAATAGAATAACCCAATAAGACTGCCTGATAATTTGGCTCGGGATTTGAACCCAAGACCTGATGATCAGCAGCCGCGCTTAGCGACACTAGACCAACGAGGTGAGTCACGTGAATTTACCGGCTTAAGGTCTTTGACCTCACAAAACGTGTTTAAACTTTACAATTAGATTAGTAGGAATTCAGTTTAACAGGTTAATTGAATATTACAGAAATTGTTATAAAACCCTTTACAATATTATATTATAGTCCATCGCGTAAAACAGTTAGGAATAGATCCTACTAATATTATAAATGTGAAAGTTTGTGAGTATGGATGTATGGATGTGTGGATGTTTGTTACTCTTTCACGCATAAACGGCTGGACCGATTTGGTTGAAATTTGGTATGTAGATAGGTTATACCCTGGATTAACATATAGGCTACTTTTTATCCCGAAAAAATGTCGCGGGTAACACCGCGGGGCGCAGCTAGTAATAAATAATATTATCAGTAAGCTTTAAAAGGTTTATCGAATGTTATGAGAAGAGAAGTTTTTTTTATATCTTTTCTAATAAAATCCCTTTTCCGTTTTTAATTATTGTGATATTCATGTTTTATCTACCAGAAATAGATAAATAAAGAAGTATTTTAAACAAAACATACATGATTTATTCATAGATACACATGCGATTTTTTCATTAAAATTCAATTGTTGTCGAAACATATGTTTACCTGCATATATAATTAAGTGTTCTTCTCAAATATCATAATATTTCACTGAAACATGTTTGACAAAACGACGGCACATAAATTAAAATAAATTCTTAGTTTTATTCATATACTGAGTCTAAAGGAGTGATGACTTATGGCTGTTCACTTAATTTGCTTTCATATTCCTTGTGCTCTTACTAAATTCCTCCAACCCGAAACCACTGAACTATATCAATCTCAAACGACAAATACTTTATTATTATTATTTTTTTTTCTGACTTGTCTCTCGCAGTTAGCTCTGAGGGAGCTCTTACTGCTTAACCGGTCGTCTGGTGAGACCTAATAAAAGGCCTCCAGCCAGGTACAAATACTTTAGTTAACACTAATAACGTTATACTGCCCTGAAACAATGTGCTAGTACGCCTTGCGCAGCCAATTAACAATAGCAATGCATGCATTGTATAATGAAAAATGTGGTTTGAAAATATTCATGTAAAACAGCAACCACCTGCAGCTGTACCTATGTATACTAGCATCTGCCCGCGACTTTGTCTACGTCTGCGAGAACTTTACAATTAGGTCCAAAAAATAAATTGATATCAGTAACATCTGTGATTCAAGTCTCCTGTAACCGTAAAATTGTATTTAAGTTACTAGCGCGACATTTTGCGAAAGAGACATTGTGAGAAAGGACTTCTTGAGAAAGAGTCTTTCTGCGAAAACAACATTATGAGAAAGATACATTTTACGACCAAGCTGGAAAAGCTGGAGGTTTAAAAATTTGTATTTTCAACCGACTTTTACGACTGACTAACAAATATTTACGTTTAAGTTTTTACTATTATAATATAGATGCGACCTGCGGTGTAACTCGCTACATTTTCGGAATAAAAACTATGTTCTTATAATAACATACAGCATTAACTTACAAGGTGTCTACCTCTATACCAAATTTTATCAAAAATGGTCCGGCCGTTCGAACGTGTAGAAGTAACAAATATGCAAACACAATCACAAACTTTCGCCTTTATAATTTTAGAGTGAAGTGTGATTGATTAGGAAGAATAAGTTTATTATAACATACCTTTGACAATATTACAAATTACCTATACTATTATTAACCGAAAAAATAAACTAAAAACTATTAAAACCGAAAGCCAGAATTAACGAGTGGCATAATTATTGTAGTCGTAATTTTATAAATAAATTTAGTTAAAACTTAGGTGCACATAGTCTGTGCAAAATGTAAAAAAATGAATCGAAATATTGCAATAATATACCAATTTAAATTAACAAAGTCCATGAAAATAACAAGTGTTCCGTAGCGAATTGGTCTGATTAGTAACAACGAGTTGGAACGTGACATTCTTGTTAGAATGTATTTAAATATGTAAAGAAAAATAATATAAGTTATTATTCACTTATTCTCATTACAGTCTCAAGTAATGATTATTATCCTTTTAATAATTACCTAGGGTATAATAGAGTTTAACAATGGTAATCGCCATATCGGTATACGCTATCCCTCTTATTGAAAAACGAAGATCATGCCGGCATCAACTAAACTCCGTATTAAGTCTATTGACATCTCTACTCTTTAATATGGAACGACAGTGATAGGTATAATTTAATTCTTGGTTTAAAATTGAATTTTTTTTATAAATAAGGGGGAATAAGACGTAGATAGTTATGTATGCCCTCTCCTATTACTGCCTCGTTGGTCTAGTGGTCGCTAAGCGCGACTGCTGAGCGTGAGGTCCTAGATTCGAATCCCGCGACAGGCAAAACGTTATTAGGTACTTTTCAGTAACAGCATGGAGTCTGAATTCGTGCCCGGTTGATGGCAATAGGCTCGCCCCGTATTACATTGGGACCTATGACGTAACTAGCGACATGTCGGTGTACTAACATAGGAAAACTCTGCCACTCCGCCTACCCCTCCGGGCAATACAGGCCTACAAATATGTTATGTACTTTTCTACGCTATGTAAATAGACTCGCCTTCTACATAGAACCTATACCTGACGCAATATAGAGTACGTGTACACTTCTGCTTACTCAAGGAATACAGGCCAGGATTACAATGTTATGTTATATTTCACCATAAAAGTTGTATTATAATAAAAGAATGGAGCAGAGAGCACTTGAAATGTATCATTGAAGCCCTTATCGATTTGGAGATTATTGATGGAATTGACAAATTTCTTACAACTTCTCCATGTCACATGGCTCTGTGACGTTAAGAGATAAGAGATAAAGATATTTTTATTTTGCAAATATGGGTATTACAGTACAGGTACAGTATGATGACAAATAAATATAAGTTCAGCCATATTTTACCATAGTGGCATGCAAAATATGAATTTAAACATACAAATAAAAATTAACCCACACAACTAATAAACTAAATAACATTGAAATAGAAACTATATTACAAAATCTCTTTCATTTAGTTAAGATGACGAATTTGAAAAATCCTTTTATGGAAAAAAAAAATTTAGCGTATAGCATTATTTTTGAATTCCGAGAGATTATAAGAGAAGCTTGGTAAGCTATGCCAAAACATTCCACGGTATGCTTGAGGGTCATAGGCAATAGCACACATATCAAATCGGGAATGGATCGTCACCATATCGCCTTTCGCCTCGCCGTCAAACACGCGTCAACCTTACGTAGGCATGTATTATATTCAAAGCAGATCAGCTGCTCCGGTACGTAGACTCGGCCACGGCAAGGTGACGCCGCGCTTACGCCTCGCCAGCGCCGTTTCAAACTTGTCCCAAGGCGAGGCGATTACGTTACGATTCCAATGAGGAAGTTTCATACTACGAATGCTGCACGGCTCGAGTTGATACGGAGACGATCCCTTTCCGGGTTGATATATGTGCTACGGCCTTTAATCTGCCGCGGCCAATGTATAACTTATGTAAAATTGTTAGACTATTCACCGATGTTTAACAACATCTGAATAAACAACTACATTACGAGTAAACTTAGTAACACATTCTAATTCAAAGATAAAACAATAGAATAAGTAAGTTTTTGTGAATGTATTATGAATATTTGTTTCGGTACACAAAGATAAATTTTCTACGCAGAAGTAATAATTTTGAAAAAGCCTATTAAAGAAACATTATTGTCATGTCATATCGAATACAAATTGACAAATTTCTATTACGGTATTCATTTATTTTATCAAAATTATTATTCTGTAAATTAAAAAATTGAGTATGGTTTGGTTGATGCGTCTAAATGTTACCATTTCATGAATTAAGAGGATTTGGTTTGCTGCTGGGAATTCGGGACAAATTTTAAGCAACAAATGAGACCTTTGAAGAAATTCATCACTATGGCTCAGCCAGAGCTCATCCCAATACAACAAATGAACAATACTCAATCATTGTTGTTTTTTTATTTTAAAAAAGGTTAATTACATTTTAAAATTGTTTCAAATTTGTATCACAATAGTACGAATAATGTAAAACTATATAGGTATGTTAATGTACTTGTATAAGTAGTATAATACATAACTATACCAGTATAATTCGCTGATAATATTTCTAATAGTCAACTATTGTGTGTACTTAGGCTGTTGAATTACGACACGTGACTGTCTTTGCCGTCTAGGGTCGGCCACACACGATCCGCTTTACCGGAGAAGTCTGTATCTGCAGGTTTACTAGCACAGGTAGACCGGAGCATGTCTGGAGCCAGACCTGCCCCCACTACACTGCACATAGCGGTGTCTCACTTCCAGAACGGAAGAAGTTCTGCTTTAAGACTTCATTGTAAGAGGGCCATACAGTTTTTTTGGACTTTTGCTGGTAACCGGAGTAAGATCGAAAATCAAAACACGCTGCAAAGGGTAGTAGACCGGTACAGGCAAAGTTGACAGATCTCTCCGCTGAAACGGAGCGCGTGGCCGACTTCAAACACGTGTAACGTGATTTTGATGAACGTCAATGCCTTAAGTAACCCTAGAAAATTTTGTGCAATTATTTCAAATTTTTGCCGCAATTGATAAAACTTCAAGTGTATTTTATGTGTCATTGACAAGCCTTAGTTTATACAATAAGCCATGCGGCACTCGCTACAAACGATGAGTGTAGATATTGATAACAAAGGTGGGTCTTCAAATGTAACATTGAAACCAAAAAAATATTCAGACGTACCTACTGTATTTCTAGTTGGAACAATATTTATTTACAAAGAGATAGAGTGACGAACTGCACTTCTACTTTAAAGATTGACGTCAAACTTATTACACTGCACGTAGCGGCTTCTCGCTTCCACATCGTAAACTACCACAATACTTAAAACTGATTAAAATTATAAACTTTATTATTATTACTATGCTTATGACGAAATATCTATAATATAAACTTAACGCGAGACTAAAGCTTTGGATTTGTCATTTGAAGATGCCTTTTATCAAAATATGTTTACAAACAAAAAAGAATAGATGGACTTTAAAGGCGAATGATTATTGTTCTTTATAAAATTAACAAGGTCTTTTTAAATGAGGACTAAAAGAAAATCTTGTAATTTCTATCGTTTTCAAGGAATCTGTGCTCGGATAATATAAGAATACCGGTACTAAAATCATTTATACAAAGAAGTCTTTAGAATACTAACTTATAAACTATCACTAACTATTCAATACTATCGCGTTTTAAACCTGGTCGAAACGTCAACTCGAAACTATTTTTTTTTGTTCTCCTTAGTATCTTTTATTTTATACCATCTAAAGTTATGTTACCATCTAAAGTCATCTAAATGTTAACAACACAATGTATTAAACCAGCGCAACTTACCTATACAATGCTTATTTAAACAATGATTCCGCTTTAAAGTTGCTCCTTTAATAAATATTGATTTATGCCTTATCGTTTCCTAAAATTTTCAATGTTAACAGCCTTGACCTACATTTATCTATGTACTTATAACATTTTTGTGTACCACCTAAGTAATCACATAACTTAATTAAGTTACATTAAAAATTCGTACACTCCTGTAAATATAATTTAGAAATTAATGCCACATCAGGAAATATATTCGATTCAAAATATTACTTAGGTGCTAGAACCAGCCCGTGACTTCGTCTGTGTCGAAAATTTTCTAATGGTTTTTTCAGGTTTAAAGTAGCATAGACTTTTTTAAAAGGTATCTACAGACCTTTTCCCTTTTAATCGTAATTAACGATAATATTTGTATTGACCTCAGAATACAGAACAGATCATATCCTCACACAATTTTGAAGGACAATTATTCCAAAATGGAGTAATTGCCTAATTAGACGATTTGACATTTAGTTCACATTGATCCCGCGTATCGTTGGGACGTTGTACACGCTACACTTTTAATTCGATTATGCAGTCCTGCGTAATGCCCATGTGCTAATGCAGTCAGAATTACGTAAAAACATGTTAGGTTAAAACAGCTGAACGCGAGGTTGTTGTATTAACTTATTGACACCTTTATTCTTTGACTTTTATTCTTGCAAGGGATATGACACGTCAATAAGACATGCATCACTATACTCGTCAAGAACGCGGAATAACTCTCTGCTGCATTTCCGGGTCGCTTGATCTCTCGTTTTGGTGACTTGCACTGGCCGGCAAGATCGCCCTATTTACTATTCTAGACTTCTTTTTGTGGGGTTTTTTTAAAGTCTATGTCAACAAGCCTCAGAAAAAACCTCTTGAAGCCTTCAAAGAGGGCGCTCAACCTATCGTCAAAAATTCCGAGTGATGGAAATTGGAAAATGCCACAAGTAAGACCCGTATGTTCGACAATTCTGGCGACGGCCAGTTGACCGATATAATTTTTTCTACTTAATGAAAAAAACACAACCCAAAAGAAAACCTAAAGTTTTTCATTTACTTAACATTTATTTATATTTTACAATTGCTAAAAAAAATAAAAAATTACCTTACCCGCTGCCTTTTTTAAACGGTTCTTCGGGTAATTTTCGTCCTATAACACATTGCTACCAGTCCAGTGTAAAATGATATTTGGTCTTGACAATTATATTCAATATTACACATCCTCATTGTGTCTAATATTTTTTTACAAACAATAATTGTTAAGTTGGCACACGTTTATAAACTCCTGCACGGTTATGATTACTATTTTACGACTGTGTCCAATTATTACCTATCGCATTAATAAGTACTTTTAAGTATTATTATGCAAGATTTTAGCAACTGCGCTATGATATAATGCTAATTGTATACCTACAGATTTCGAATGAAGTTGTATAATTTCTGCTTGTGTAAATCAATTTTAGTTACATAAAAAACATGCTTCCAAACTCAAGTGAATAAGGATTTTTTCACGACCTACCTATACCAATTTCAGGCGCTAAACCTTTAGACCACTTGTCAGGTTTTAAAATGTCATTACTATGGTGAAGCAGCAAGAAACTTAAACCCTAATCATAAATAATACATTTTTAAACCATGGATTAAATTATACCTGTCACTGTCATATGAATATCAAAGAACAGAGATCACAATATTAATAAAATGGGTTTAACTTAGTACAGGTATTTTCCTTATTTGTTAGAAGGAAAGTTAATCTTTTAAATTCAATAAAATATTGTTCATAGCACGTGGTGGGTACTTTGATTCACAATGATGGAGCGGGTGAGTATATAATTTCGAATAATTATTCCTTATACTGGAGAGTTTTGTTTTCATGATTAGAGTTTTTGGATTTTGAGTTCCAACTCCCTGTCCCGGCACAAGTACTTTATCACATAGCTTTCTATTTTACCTATAACCTATTTGTCATGTAGATAGTTAATATTTTATCCTCATAAGTATGTAACAGCTGTCAACTAAGTACAACTTACTTCATGATGCAAATGCAATACACACAGATATTTCTATCTGATCGTATTTTTGAAAAACGAAATATTCCGTCTTTTGTTTTAATAAAGTACACATGTGTATTATTAAAAATGTCCTAACATTCAATAAATATACTTTTTTTAACAAAACATCTTCTCGGCAAGATTTCACGCGAAACAAAACACAAATCTACGGCTAATTAAGTTACTAATAGATTATATTTACATAAAATATATAGAAATAAGTTTAATAATTCTAATCAAACGATAAGTTAAGAACTGAATAATTAATGACTTACTTGTAAATAATAAATTTTAACACGTGCAGTTTATTCCATAGACATTTGAGGCGTGTACCGTTCGAAACAAGAAATAATACTGGCAGATATGTTATGGCAGGCCATTATAATATTTTCATAGACACGACACTATCGTTGTGATTGACGTTATCATCTGCGTAGGCATCTTTTATGCACCGATCTTAAGTATTACAGATGTTTATCTTCTTCGATCTTTATTTTAAATTCCATCTTGGTAGAGTTCCAGATCATATCATTGAACTTGTAATATAGAATGGTTACAAACGCTATATGTGTTGATTTGCATGTTGCACCTGCATATTGTTTTCCATCCCTGTTCAAACAATGAGTCGTCCTTCGGTCCGATAATTCTTTAGATCCTGTAATAGTTAACTGCTTTAATTAAAAATACTAAAATGAATCAATGTTAGCTGTTTGGGGTGTTTTCAAAATCGGTCTTTTACTGGCAATATTGTTATCATCAATTTAGATTTTTATCGACCTGATTGGCGTAGTGGCTAAGGGATTGGACTGCTGTGCTAACGGTAGCAGGTTCTATTCCCGAACGAGACAAACATTTGTACGATCCGCAGATGTTTGTCCTGAGTTTGGGTGTTTGTGCATGTGATACTTCATGTCTGTGAAACGCACCCACGATACAACAGAAATTCCGAGTGTGGGACGTTAAAATTTTATTTTTTCCAACCACCTTGATTCGTCAAACTGGATTCTAAATAACCTCTTCTAATCAAACAAACTATAGCCAAACCAAGTATAACATTCGGTTTGATTTAACATCATGATGTTTTAATATATGACTGCATCTAAAACTTTGCCCAGGTTATTCATTATCATCATCATCATCAGCCGGAAGACGTCCACTGATGAACAAAGGCCTCCCTTAGAACGCCACAATGAACGACAGCTTGCCAATTGCATCCACCGGTTATTAAACAAGGAAAATAAATCTTTATTTCAGTAGATAGAAGAAGAGAGGAAAAACTACAGACAAAATAGATCTAAAGACGTAAGTGAGGGTGTAACAGTAACTTCTCTTACGCCTACAGATCTGTTTTGCCTGTAGAGTTTCCTTTTTTGTTCTTAAAATCCTTAAGACTATCAATTCACTTCAACTTTAGTTCCATTTCTTTGCCATTAAACCATTTAATACTATCTATTTATTTACCTTTTGTACGGTAAATCTAAAATAAATGTTTCCCTTTGCAACGTACGTATGTGTGATAATATTTTTATAAGATACATAAAAGTTCATTACCCTTATCTCAGATTAAAAGTGCAATTAATGAGATCACTACGAGTGCCTTAACAAAATAAACAGTATTATAGTATTCTTGGAAGATAAATTGGTATTTACAACATGATATTTATTCTTAGCGATGTTTCTTCCAAGCATTTCATTACATATCTATATCAATTTTCATGAATACATTGTCCATTGCCTACTTTATTTTATCATATCAAAATGGAATCATCTACATAATCAGACGCCTGTTTTTTAATTGGTTAGGCAGAGATCACGGATTGCTGGGCAGTACTGTCCCCTTATTATGAACTCTTACAATAGGACAGTTAACGATGACACAACGTAAACTATCCTGCTTTAAGAGTTCATGGTATGGGGGCTGTTCTGTGTACATATGAAGCTAATAAAATTAGAGTATAAATGAAAGGAACAATCATTTAATAACAAGTCAATTCCACATTATGTTGACTTCCTTCTACAATAAAACAAAGTATGATATAAGCTTCGTGGTAATATTTCGAAAAACAATGTAAACTATTGAGGCTTGATCCCATAGTTTTTGAGGTATCTCAAGCGTCCTTTGATACTGCGTTAACAAATAAATAAGGCGCACATGTCCTTTACTATGCTGAACGATGAGACACTCATATCCAATAGTTTGACCAACTAGTTGGAGCTAATAGCGCGTGACGCGAGCTAAGATATTACACGTTATTGGCACGTTCGATGGTAATGTTCATGATAATCTTATTTCCTATCCGTTTTGAGTACCTAACAGGTTTTTGCAGTAGGTATCAAAATCCAGATAATTTACACACATAAACGATGGGCAGACGTCAGATTAAATGATGTGTAAGATAAACGTGACCTCAAATTTGTAATGACGTAAACGCTTGTTACCGATGCATTTTTTTATGAAAGCGCATCGTGATCGCAATTATCAATTTTCATTTTTATATCACCCTCTATTCAAGTTAAGTGCCATATAATAGCCATTTAGTATATTTGTTATTGATCGACACGTGACTACCCCGTGTGAATATAACAAAATTCTATATTTTGTTATATATCTTAAGCCTTTTTTCAGAAACACGTGTAATATTAAATACAAATTTTAATTTATGTTTCCGTGTACAAGTCGTTTCAATCAATATCCCCAACATAATTCATATTTAGTTTGCCAGTAACAGTAGGTGTAAGCTTTATTTGTTGGAATACGACGTATGGTTGAGATTTCTAAACAAAGATTATGTAGTAGGTATCAAAAGATTGCCTATTTAGGAGATTATCTCATTCGATATTGACATGAAGAAACTGTCATGTCATGACACGTGATCAAAATATTTTGTAACATTCACATATCAGATTTTGTTCAAGATCAACCTCAATCAAGATCGCATTTAAGTCCAAAGAACAGTGAATTTCCCATATATTCCTACTTCTGTATATCTCATCTCCTTGTCAATATTTATTTATCCGTACTATGAATATTGACGAGAGCGCTTGCGTAAAATATGAAGAAATCTCACTTTACAGCAAGATTTAGGAGATAATTTATCACTTGATTTACGTTTATCTGACAGTTTCGATTATCTATTAATCTGATGACTATCTGATTGATGTGTGTAATACCCAGATTTTCTCTTACAGCTTATCCTTTTCCTGGCAATCGTCTTTAACAAGGCAGTAACATCTCGTATTGGCAAGGGACGGCTAGATGTAAGATGTTTGCTACCTGCATTTTCAATTTCAGACTATAAATAAATCGAAATTTTATTAAATGGCTTCATTATAGTATTGTTAGATAACATAATATACAGTAGAATCAATAAAAAGCAGTATACTATAATATGTTTTGGATCCACAATCTTCTTTTCCGTGCCTAGCGAGGAAGCCCGGTCATCGGTTCGGTCATGTCAATTCTTACAGCTGATTTATCCAGCTACCTAATCAACTCGATACATTTTGAACAATCTAAATTAAAATAATCCGATGATAATGCGGTAATAAACGTCAAGAAGCCTAAATAAAGACAGCAAAGATCATCCAACTCCTACAAAAAGATTTACCTACGAATACTATGTAGTCGCACGCGACTCCGTTATCACACCAACAAGGATGTGATAAGCTGCAGATGATCATACACCTCCTTTATGAGTGTAAATAGCTGATTATTTGCTCACGTGCTGGTTACAACGTTTGACAGGTCTGTGTCATTGAGCCGTCTAAGATCAGAACTCAAACAGACTTTTATTGAATGCTCTCATCCTAACCTCATAACATAAGAACCTATGAATACAGAAACTTTTTGAAGGGATTTTTATTACCTTTATGGAAGCAAAGAGTTTCTTTTCAGTATTTGTAACTGTAATTGTATATTATATAGTATCTGTTTGTTTCCCAAATAAAATAAAATAAAATAAAATAAAATAAAATAAAATAAAATAAAATAAAATAAAATAAAATAAAATAAAATAAAATAAAATAAAATAAAATAAAATAAAATAAAATAAAATAAAATAAAATAAAATAAAATAAAATAAAATAAAATAAAATAAAATAAAATAAAATAAAATAAAATAAAATAAAATAAAATAAAATAAAATAAAATAAAATAAAATAAAATAAAATAAAATAAAATAAAATAAAATAAAATAAAATAAAATAAAATAAAATAAAATAAAATAAAATAAAATAAAATAAAATAAAATAAAATAAAATAAAATAAAATAAAATAAAATAAAATAAAATAAAATAAAATAATTATATATTAATGTTTCAATATAAGAGCAGGTATAACGATAAGGAATTTTAAGGTCTTGTTATTCAAAGAGTTCATCATCATCAGCCGGAACATGTCTCAAAAAAGGCATCCCCGGAACCCTTAGCGAAGCAATCCAATCGCTTAGCCACTGCACCAATCAGGTCACATTCAATTCATAGATTTAGTATACCAAGCAGTTTCTATATTCTAATCAACTAATCAGATTGACAAGCGTGTATGACGTCGATGCATTGAGTAACAATTTTTCGAATTATCTTCGAGATATTTGAACTTATCAGTTTATCTCTTCACGTGTTTTTGATCTCCACATAAGTATCTTCGCTTGGAGGCTTCTTCAGCCACCGGCTTTACTTCGATGGGGTTCCTAAATTTATCTCAATTCAAGGATTAAGATGAAGTGGTTATAAATAATAATATCTGGAGTCTTTTAGATATACCGTTTTTCCCCTTTTCGATAACCATATCTTTCATTGACATTTTTAAATAAGCCATTGACTGTATGAATCGAATACTTTGTGATATTATAAAAGGTTATGAAATATTACTACATAATGTTGTTCTCCTGACCGAATTTAGGTCACGGCGGCCTATCACAGCTAAGACAAGCCAACTACGCAAGAGATATTATAGTGCACTAGTATACGCCCAAACACAGGTGCACTCCTTATTCCCTCACCCCCATAGTCTGATGGGACGGTAGACCGACACGACCGAAGAGAGATTAGGCGCAGGACCAACGGCTTAACGTGCCTTCATAACCACGGGAACTACATCTGTTGATATTATATCAAGGGATATAGTGTGTAGTACTATTTAGGGATATATTAATTATGTAGGTACTTATTCATATATGTGTATTGATGTGATATTATTATGATAATTATGTACTTATAAAACTGAAGTATTTAACGGTGTTTTTATAAGGTTTATTTATATATGTAGTCTATCATCAAAAGTCAACACATTGTTTTTCATTTCAGCATTTATTTCAAATACCTGTTAAATAATATACTAGAGCTAGTATAATGACGACCGTGAAAATATGTCATGCAGAAATCCAGCACGACAAAACAATTAGATTTACATTGTTGAGTAAAAGTATTTTATTTTGTCTTTGAGAGTTCAACGTGGTTTTTAAAAGAAGTATGTATAGGTACCTATGTACACATAATTTGCGCTAAAAAATATATTGTTAGAACATATTTTATCCCTACTAATATTATAAACGCGAAAGTTTGTAAGTATGGATGGATGTTTGTTACTCTTTCACGTGAAATTTCATATGGAAGTAGCTGAAATCCTGGTTTAACATAGGCTACTTTTATCCCGAAAAAATGTAGCAGGTAACACCGCGGGGCGCAGCTAGTTTACTATATATTCCAGTTATAATCACGTGTCTATTCGCCTGGCTGGAGGCCTTTTATTAGGTCTCGCCAAACGACCGGTTAAGCAGTAAGAGCTCCTTCATAGCTAACTGCGAGAGACAAGTTCGAAAAAAAAAAACGTGTGTATTCGGGAATAATCGTCTAGTTCTTTCTGATAGACAGTTTTTTTACTACAAGTAAATTGTATTTAAGCTTATATTCAGGGTTATGGTGTTGTAATGTCCGTATTTTTTTATAAATCGAAGAGCTTATGTACTGCATTCGATTGTTTTTTTCGTCTACACATTAAGTATGTAAAGTGTATAATCAGGTACTCATCGTAGATATTTGATATACTCGACAGGCGCAATCTGGGCGGCTTGCTTTGATCAGAAAATGAGATTACGGTTATTAGGTTAAATTATGCTCATGGACACTTATAAATAAACCTACCTAATACATTTGAATCAGGTACCTAGGTATCATCAGTTGGTAACGCGACAGAGTCGCGAGCTGAAACAGTCCAGCTGGTGACTACGAAACTAATCAGGCATTCCCGAATACACACGTGAGTATAACCGGAATAAAAAACAAAACATAACATCACGCCTGTATTCCTTGAAAGGATAGGCAGAGGTGCACATATAGTACACCCACATTTCGCCAGTTATGTTTTTAGGTCCCAATGCAGTTGGGGGCGAACCTATTGCCATCAACCGGGCACAAATCCAGATGCTGCTACTAAGAATCACCTTATGGATAACCCAGTAACACTTTGCCCGACCCGGGATTCGAAACCAGGTCCTCGCGCTTAGCAGTCGCATTTAGCAACCACTAGACTAACGAGGCAGTCAATGTGTATGTAGGTAATACCAAATTATACAAACCAGATCTAGTTTCTTACTACTTAGCTCCATCCCAGGAACGATTTGCCAAGGGATTAATTTGTCTTAATTTTAGGTCATATGGCTTGAAACCAGCCAGTCAGAAATGTTGCTCTTTTTCTTAAATCACAACTATAAAACTAGTTGCAAAAAACAAAGTTATATGAGCCAACGTATGTAACGTAGGTATGCATTTTAGTAGGAGACGTATTGCACACGTGACTTGAACCGCATATAGTTTTATTGAAGGCAATTGCGGAAACTTAATGCTTCCTCTTCTTATCGTATAGTTGATGGACAACCTATATATTTTTTTTTTTTTTTTTTTTTTTTATTTGGGACAAGCCCACCACTCGTGCCCATCATTGCAACTCCTGTAAGCCAGGATCTACAATGATAACCGTTGAGAACCATCGAGGCAATGAAGCTCGAGGCGTCCCAGAGAAATGACTCGACTGTCTTGGAACCCGCAACGAAATTAATCATAGAAGAATATATAGGAGGAGTAGGAATATAAATTTAGTTCCGACTTCCCTCCATAGCAAGCGGGAGACACAAAGATTAATATGCCAAAAGCATAATAAATATGGGATCCACAACTGAGATAAGCCCAGTCGCTAAGCACCACGGGTATAAAAGTTATAAACTAATGGGTCCTAATTGTTATTTTGATTCCAATAGTAGGTATGGCAAAAACGTCTGAAAGCACGGAAATTTGATCTGGTCGCAACAAGGTCCTCATAATAAATTACACCGGATGTAACATATATGCTGTCTAACAAGGTATTACGTTCATTCTGCCATAGACCACACTCCCACAGGATATGATGTGCTGTTTGCTCGTATTCACAATCTGGCGTTGAGCAGTGGCACAGAGGTGAAGCAACAAGCTTGAAAGAGAAGAGCTTACCCTTAAAGTTACCATGACCCGTCAAGAACTGAGCCACGCAATGATCCACCTCCAACCAAGTCTTTTCCAGGCGCTCGCGAACGGATGGAAAATACTGGTAAAGGTGGCGGCCCTTGATAGATGTATCCCACCTAGATTGCCATTCGTCCAATAGCTCGTTATACACCTCGATTTGGGATTTAAATAACCTGATAATTTTAACGCGGTCCCGTTGTGTTAGAAATTCGGTGTTTATACCCTCTCGAGTGGAGAAGTACATCGCGGCACGTCTTTGTATTTCGAGATCGACAGGTAGCACGCCCGCTAGTACCGGCAGAGCTTCAGTACTGACCGTCCGATAGGCTTTACATAAGAATATCAACGCTAACCGTTGACTTTGAAGCAACTTACGCCGCGCCGCGCCTATTGTGGCTCTATCAGCCCAAACTGGTGAACCGTAGCATATGCATCATATGTAAGTTGCCCCGTAGATGGTTTTTAAAGTGTTAAATGAGAGACCCCAAGTTGACGTTGATATTCGTGTTAAGGCATAAAAGTTCTTTTTTGCTTTTTCACCGACGGTTTTAATATGTTCGATAAAAGTAAAATTTCTCTCTAGCACAAGACCAAGATAACACACGGATTCCCTTTTTTTAATGGTTACGTTATTAAACTTAATAGAGGGTGACGATTTGAGATTTCCTTTTAAAAGTAATTGAAAGGTTTTATGTGGAGCAAAATTAAGACGATTCCGCTCACCCCATTGAGAAACTAATCGTAAACACGTATCGGCTAGATTTTCAAGTCCGGCTCTTGTATTAGATTGTATGAGCAGAAGGCCATCGTCCGCATAGCCTGTAAGTGAACAGCCGCAAGGAAGTGGTATCGCGAGGAAGTCATCAAATCCTATATTCCATAAATATGGACCCAGAACTGATCCCTGAGGACATCCCATTGTCAGTTCCTTCGACAGCGAATGATGGCCAAGTTTTAGTTTAGCTGATCCATGTGAAAAGTACGAGTAAATAATACTATAGATGTTGTTGTAACACCCACGCGCCTTTAACTTGAGTAGTAGCATTGGCCACCATGCATTATCGAAGGCACCGGAAATGTCTAGAAAGATACCTAACACGTACTTTAGTTCAGAAGAATTTACCAACTTCCTAACTGAGATCGCAGCGTCAGTAGTAGATTTACCTACTGTGAAACCAAATTGGTTATTATGAAATTTTGGACCGCCCGGCAGTAAGCGTGGAACAATTAGCCGCTCTAGCAGTTTACCTAGCGATGGTAGTAGTGTGATAGGCCGGTAAGACTTAGGGTCATCCGGAGGCTTATCGCCACTTTTAGGTATTATACGTAAAAATCCGCGACGCCACGCACGAGGGAAAGTACCCTCAGCAATACAACGATTAAAGACCGTTAATATAGAATCACCGGATAATTTACACGCTTCCTTAATCATCTTATTGGAAATTTTGTCCTCACCTGACGCTTTATTAAGAGTTAGTGAGTTCACAGCGTTGATGAACTCGTCAGTAGATGGAAGGTCTGATGCTGGAGATGCAGGTGGTTCGGAAGCAAACGCTCTTATTTGCTTGTGATAGTCGTTGTCACTGTTCGGTAGATCATCAGGTATGAGAGAGTTTAGGAGAGCCTCCGTGGTATCCTCAATACTCGCGGTGTGTTTATTATTAAATTTGATGTTTGGGATAAATGCCAGGTTAACTGACCTATTTGCTTTGAACTCGTGGTACAGTGGAGACCACGGACCCTCCCTATCTAATCTTTGTACTACTTTACGCAATAGATTGCCCTTCGCTTTTTCAATAGCAGCCCTATAACGTGACCTGGCGACTCTAAACGTAGTTAAAACGTCGTTGAAGATATCTCCTGTTACTTGTTGTTTTTTAAGCTTGTTAAGCTTTCTACGCGCTTTGCGAAAACTTTTGCGCTGTTCAGTGAGATAGTTACTCCACCAATCACATCGGTGTATATTGGTAATAGATGCGCGACCAATGGCGACATCAGCACAGTAAGTGAAAGTGTCTGACATAATATCAGCACTTTCTTCAGCTGACAGGCCCTCTCGAGTGAAGTCCTTGACATGAATAGCAAAAAATGAACTGAAAAAATCCCAATTTGCTCCCTTAGATTTATATCTGTAACCGTTTATATTATGAGAACCTTGCGTTAACCTAGGTACAAATTCGTACACAATCAGGCGGTGATCACTACATGACGCGTCAGGGAGGACGCGCCAACTGTCTAAGCGAACGTCGGCACTAGATAGTGTGACGTCAATAGATGACTCGCCCATTTGGCTGCAAAAAGTAGGTGGTGCATCAGGGGTGTTATGAATACATAGGTTCATCTCAGCGATGAAGTCTTCGACAGCGCAGCGTCGATCGGTATCGGAAGCCCTAACCTTGCCATACCACAATGATGAAGACGCATTAACGTCAGCGCCAATTATAATTCTGCGGCCAGCAAGTGACTGCAGGACATGGCGAAGATGATGAATGTGAGGAGCAACAGGGTCTGAGTATTGAAAGTAACAGCTCACTACATATACTTTAAAGGACGTAGAAGAAATCTCCGCGACCGCACAGTGTGACGTCATAAGATTTTGTATAGATGTAATAGTTAATTTATTTGAACGCGAAACGTAAATTCCAGCTCGTGCCTTGCCATCCAGTTGAACTACTCTATTTCGCAAACTAGCGTTTTGATACTGTTCTTGGATAAGGACAATGTCTAACCTATGATCTATAATCAGTTTGTCAAGCTCGGACGTCGCTACCCTATCGTTGTGAAGATTTAACTGTCCTATGAAAAGATTATCCATATTAATAATTAGTGTTGAGAATCAGCTGTTCGAGTTTGGCCTTGTAAGAAGGACAGTCCTGAGACCCGCACCGATGGTCGCACGGTTTCTTGTAACGCTTACACGCTACACAAGTCGGTTTAAATTCAGGTTTATCCTTATGGGGGCACTGCTTAGTTTCATGTGCTTCAGCGCAGTTAGCACAGGCGGGAGATTTGTTTTCGCAATACTTTTTAACGTGACCGAATTGTTGACAATGTAAACACCGGACTACTTCAATGTCATCAATAAAACGGCAGGTGGCCCAGTCGATGAACAATTTGTCCTTTGTAGAAACGAGATGTTTACGTACTGAGGAGTCGATTTCAATACCTATCCATTTCCGGCCATTTTCTAATGCGCGCCTACGGATAATTTTTGTTGTTTTAATGAAGTCGTCTTCAGTTAAATTTATTTCGTCCTTGATGTTTTGACGATAAAGCGCGGTTAGAAAAGCACGATCCTCCATTGACGAGGGGACGTCCTTGACTAAAATACGTGGCTGTCGACCTTTTGGGGTTTCCAGCCTTAAACCGGCAGATCTAATTGCATCAACAGACTTAATTTTCTGCATCTGTTTATCGTTGGCAACGCGGAGTACGACACCCGATTTGTTTACTTTTTTTAAGCCTACGATTTGAAAGCCGTCGTCGCTAGGTTTAATAGCATTCATTAACGCCTGTTTTGTAGCGGACGATGTTGCATACTCCGCCGAACGCTCAGTCGTTGGATATGCAACAACGCAGGGCAGTGGGGCGCGCGACGGCGGCGCCGGGACGGCTTGCGGCAAACGAAGTTTTAGTTTGTTGGCGTATGACTCATTATTATTTGGTTTGATATTTGTATTACCCGTATTTGACTTAAATCTCTCTAATTCGCGCTCACTGTTCGATAATTTGGTTTCATTACAAGACGACTTAATGGCTAGTAAAGAAACAATAGCTGTTATACGCTGAGTCATGTCCATTATCGCGGATTTATTTGCAATATTTATACGCGAACCCTGATCATTTACGAGATCATTGATTTTCGAGAGGTAGGTGGATGCCTCGGAAACTAAATCACAATAATCAGCGCGACTCGCGTCGCTAGTGTTTAAAATTGACGGGGTCTTGCTGACCGATTCGGATCGTTGCTGCCGCTTCGATGCTTCGGGTGAAATATATGACGGAGATATTTCACTAAACAGACGTTTACTAGTCGCGGAAGGTGGTGATCTAGACGTCATTTGACTTCTACAAAACAAGTTATTGCCCCGGTCGGGCGGTTCATCATTAAACACCGACATAATATAACTACCTCTATATAGTTGACCTCAATATAAATTACTATAATAGCTTAAAATATTAATGATTTAACACAAATATAACTGCCGCAACAAAAGACAATAATATAAAACGTACGAACAAAGTTATTTCGCGGTACCCGCAACCAAAAAATAAAAATAAAAGACTTACCGAGAGATTAATTAACGTATTTACCACTAAAAACAGAGTAATTATACCAAATTTTATTACAAACCATGCACGAAACACTATACCACACAACTGGAAACAATTCACGAGCCGGGAATCGATCGCGAAACGGGACAAAAAATATTATAACCGAGCAGCGTAGTTAACCTTCACTGCACCGTGCGGGCGCGCGGAGGGAAGTGCAACCTATATATATACCCATATATATATGTCAGAGTTTAAAACGCCTGTAGGCCTCTGACATTGCTTTACACGTCGTTGATGTATCTCTCAGGTGTACCGGCTTCCTCACGATGTTTTTTTCAACGTTTTTAGCAACAGATAACTAATTTATAGTACCTACGGTCTACGCACATGAAATAGAGAAATCATGATGCGTACCGGGATTTGAACTAGCGCAGTCCAATGGTCATACCACTCGGCTATCACTGCTGTATATTTGCTTTTAAGATAATATAGGTACCTATCTTAATACCTTATGTCTTACGGTTATTTCCAATTTGCAAATTCTTAACTACAAAATACTTATCAGTTACCCTATTGTTATGAATTGTATGTCATTTTTTTCAATTGTATGTTAATTTGTGCAATTTTTCAGCTAGTTTACATAAACTGAAAAAAAAGCAGTCACTTGTTTAAATCGTTTGAAACGTAATAATGGTAAGGTTTCAGTAAACAATAGACGCTTTCTTTTGTTCTAGAATTGTCATTTAAATTTTGTCATTTAAACATTGTACATATTATAATTATATTAATAAGTATGACAATTTTACAATATTTGAAATTCGGATTCTATTGTTTTTTTTACTAAACTAACCTACCAGCCAAGGGATTGCTACTTACCTGTTTGTGCCTTTAATTATAGGCACTCAAAAACTATTTTTGCTCAAACCTAAGGAAACTAATATTATCCTCGTTTATGAATAAGAGAGGAGGAGTTTAATTTCGGAGATTTCGGACCTGCATTCATGTAGGATGCCGAGTGGTATCCGGCCTAGAATTGACCACCCGCTTTCCTCCCCTAGGTGTAGTAAGAGGCGACTAAGGGAAAGTCCAGAAGATGGGCAGCAGCGTCTTCTGCTAATTCACCACTAATACTGCGATTTCCAAGCCTCTTTCCAAGCGTTGGAATTATGGCATCCTCCCTCTTACTTAAGAGGGAGGCCGTTGTCAACAGTTGACGTCTTCCAGCTGATGATGATGATCCAAGTAGGATGGATAGGGTAAACAGCGTGAGCAATCTCAAACGCAAATAAAACTCATCGATATTATGATAATAAGGTTTCTTGTTCGATTAATACTAGTTTACAATAAGATTACTTTACCATCCTTAACGTACAAGTAATAATTAGGTGTATGTTCACAATGTACAATTATGTATGTAAGTTTTTTTTTTGTCTTAAATTCTGAGAACAGTCCGCCGGGCCGCCGAGCACAAGGGCACTTTTAGATAACGTCCACTGTAACTTAGTTTTTCCAAAGAAAGTAATCGAGAACCATACTTCACACACACAGTCAAGCACGTTAATATATAAAATATAATCACATTATGTTTGTTTCTGTAGTCTTGTGATACATTGGTAAGTGCGGTCACAGGTACGCTTGTTGCGAAAAAAATGATTGGTGCACAAGGAAGAATGTTAAAGCTGTTTCCAAGCCATCAATCAAGCCATAAAACAGTCTGAACATTCCTAGTTTCATAAACACCGCGATTTCGTTCCGTGAGCGAAAATTTTTACTTACAAAAATAAACTTTATTCAGTAGTCTCACTTCTGACACGTATTCAAGTGACTCTACCAAATAAAATGATGATTTAAAAATTATTAAATGTCAATGATATCGCAGTTGATTTCTCTAACAAAGTATACGTTAGTAGGATACGTTCTAACACATTACGTTGCACATAAAATCTAAAATTTGGTGCTATCTTTTATTGCTTGTTGCACAATGCACATATTGCACAATGCACGTATTGCACTTATCGGGAACTTCTGAGCAAACTGTGTGACGTCAGTAGTAAAGTCAGCTTTAAAACGAAGTCGTCTATGACCTTTTGATCCTTAATACTTTTGGTACCTAAATAAGTAAACGAACAATGGGAACAACGCGCCGTGACAAAGATGACGTTACTATGACGTCACGTAACACACTAAATTTATAATTAATTCATAAGAAATATGTGACTATTATATCGAGAAATTGTGCTTAAAATAACAGATATTTCTAAAACTTAAAAAGTATTGATAACAGTATTCTTCTTCGTTTTTGTGCGGAGAACGTACCGATTTTTTATCGCATAAACTCACAAAATCGATGCGTTTTTTTTATAATTTTGTGCATGAAAAAATGCATCGGTAAAGTGTCTAGATAGTTCGCGGTCTAGATAATAAGTTGCATTTACGTTTTTTATATACTGCGCTATCTTTTCTAGCATTGAATGTAAACTAATACCCAAATATAAAGACTAGGAAAGTCTAATTGGGTTTCAAATTTGATCAGAACAAATGAAGATACAACATTTTTCAAACTTAACCATTAGAATGTGTCTTTTTTCATAAAAAACTAAATATTGTTACGTTTAATTTATGAAAAACGATAAGAAAACATATTTGTTATGAAAAAATATACTATGTATATCTGAGTATTAATTAGTATTTTTACAATTTACTTGCTTACAATCCTTAAGGTATAATATAATGACATTACCCTTCCAACGAGGATTTACACTTGTTAACGCGATAGTAATCATAAACGATGGGCATTGCTCATTCGTAATTGTTTGTAGGTCAAGTAGCTCAACAAATGAACCACTTAACCTGACGGAAACATTCATAAAACAAAATTATGTGCGCATGCGCAATTTAAGAATTAAAACATATTCCATGTCCTTATAGTATCTACAATGGTCTGTGCCGGTAGTACAAAAGGTCTCGCACAATCTCGATTAACACCCCTTAGCAAAATAACTGTATAATTACAATGATCACCACTTTCGCTTGATTAAATTTATTTATTTACATCATTTTAAAACTAAAAAATATTATAATTAACATAGTGACTAGTATTAAATGTAAATTCGTAATAAAACATGTAAAGTATGAATGATAGTGAACGATAAAGTATATCCTAATCTGTCTGTAGTAAAATAAATATTCCTAAATATAAATGGTTTATACATACTCTAGCATATTATATAAAATAAATGTTAATCTACGCAGACTTGATACAGCTATATAAATTGACGAAATTAAAAATCCATTAAAATACTTACAAATAGTACTGAATTCGTTCATATACGGTGAACTTAATAGATGAAAATTATGTTTTTAACGCACTATTTACATTATTTAGTAATATACTAAATTATGTATATTTTGACACTGTTACGGGATCCCGTTATGTCACATGAACGAAGATATTAGAGTAGACTATTGTCTTTAAAATTGAATTGGGTGCTAAATGATTTTTATTATTATTAGTTCTGTGTACATACTTGTAAACTTGTGTATAAATACAGACTTAATAACATACAGTGTGACGTAACGAAATGCCCGTAAAACTCACGCAGACAAAACATAATCACTCTTAACACGACTCACTTATTACCGTACTTGTTTTATTTTACAGAATATTTACACTAGTAAGTCGCATCCGCAATGTTAGGTCTAATCCGTGGCTTTAGAATAATATGTTTTTTTTAATCAGAATTTGGATCGAATTTATTTTACGAGCCAGTGTTGAACGTCGTTTTGACAATAATTATTATACAAAATCAGACTTAACACATTGCATATTTAGAATAGAGAGAGACTCTTGGATTTAAGGTACGACTTCGAAAATAGAGCTGGCAAAATAAACTCGATCTACGCACTGGAGATTAAGGATAAATCACGTCCATAAAACATACCAACAAACCTTAACACGCAACAATACTCTATCGATAAATTAAATAATCGATGAAATATTCGCATACACTTTTAGTCTAGTTCGACGATTATAAAATCTTAAAAGATCGCCAAGATAGATACTAGAGCGACTCTCATACCGACACGGTCGTTTAATATGGCAGTAGCAACACAATACACTGCATACAGAAACTCAACTTTTCAATTTATTCTTCACATGGGATGTATGTGGTTGATTTTTTTACCAATCAACACTAACGTCTTTGGGCTTGTCATGGCAGGTTATTCCGTTTTCCTTGTCTATGAACTAAGTGAATGAGATAGTGTCAAGGGACAATGTAATCAGTGGGTAGTATGAGATTGAGTCTCTGTACCAATGTTAGTGATGACGGTGTGAGGTATGGGTGGCGAAGGCGCAGGCGACGGCGGCGGGCGTGGGCGTTAGGCGACGGCGCGGCGCGGTGCGGCACGCGGGCGGCGCGGGCACGACGCTGGGCGGGGGGGCGCGGGGCGGGGGGGCGGCGGCGGCGGGGGCGCCCGGGCCGCGCGCCGTCATACCCCGTCCATCTGCCGGACGCGCACGTCTTGCGACGCGCACATGTCCGGCGCGAACGGCAAACACGTGAAGTACGCGCAGGCCGCGCACTCGTACGCCGGCGCCGCGTAAAACAACGCGACCAGCGCGCATAACATTCCCCCCGCCGACACCGTGCAGACCCAAACTAGCGCTATCTTTCTCCGCCTGTCGTAAGGCCCGAAGGTTATGAACGGCAGTAACGCATACGCGAGTAAGAACCCGAACACGAAACCGAAGACGTGCGCAAAGTTGTCGATCCATGGTAGAAGACCCAGGAGGAATAACGCCACCGCGATGCCGACGAGTTTAAGGATTGCACGTTTCGGATGCCTTAGAAGAGGCCACGCGCCTATTACCTCTACTATTAGACACGCTAGAAGACCAAAATGTGATCCAGCTGGCCCCACCTGTAACAAAAACTTTAAAATTGGTCCTCTGTTTTGTAGTTGATCATTTTATTTGACATTATAAATGTTAAAAGAATTTAAAAGAAATACACTCTATAACTCACCTCCGCCCTATATGGTTCAAATATAGCGGACGCCATGTTCCCGGCGACCCCACTTCCTAAATATATGACAGCTATTCTAACAGGCCCAGCCATTTTTTCCAGGTCCCTCATGAAGAGCCACTGCAGCGCCAATGAAGCCGCCAGGTGCAGGAGACCTGCATGGACGAATAAAGACGTCCACGCTCGGTACAGTTGGTCAGGTCGACGTCTTCGCATGAAGGGTAGCATGCCGCACACATCGTCAAGGCATGACACCTGCAATGTACAATATTTTGCATCAGCATTTTGTTAATGGTTTATATGCCTACTATACATGTATATTTTGCCTATTCAAAAATTGTATCTTGAACCTAAAATACATATGGTAGACATTCTAATACTTAGATACTGCAGATGTTCTCATAACCGCAAATCTCACCTTTTATAATAATTGTATCGAGTGAACTGAATTAATCTTATGGAATTAAAAAGTATTCATAATATACATACACATATTATATTATTTTGTTATTGATACGATAAGAAGAAGACAGAATTAATGGTCAACTTTCTTTCTCAAAAGTAAAGAATATAGTAAATGTCTAATTAAAAAAACATAATAACTTCATCGTTTGAGAATCTCAAAATATAGGCACATTCTTATTTCCCATTTACATATTCTTTACTGATTTATTAACGTTAAAAAAAATAGAAAATCTCAAAGATTACTAAAGGCAATCCTAAGAAATAATGCAATAACAACGTACCTGAGAACACAACGACGCTTCTTCATGGAAGTAACCTTTGACGAAGTCACAGTGTTCTCTCGTAGTGATGACACATTGACCGTGGACTCCTATGCAGCATGGATGGCCTATGACCTCACAGGCCATGTGTTCCGCCGCGTGGCCAGCACGGCCGGCTGCCGCAGACCCGTCTAAAACTGATTTGCGGCAGATCGGCCATTTTGTTATATCGTCTGGCCATTCATGCGGTGCTATCGACCGTGGTGCTTCGCAGAACCTGTAATATAAGTTTTTATTTTAGTTAGACATTCGTAACAGCAGCCGCTGGAAGCGGAGGGCCAAAGATCGAGCTCAGTGGCGTGCCATAGGAGAGGCCTCTGCCCAGCAGTAGACCGAGATAGCCTGATGATGATGATGAGGATTCGAAACAGACAGTGAAAATATTTTATGCTGTTTAGAAAAAATTTTTTTTGCATATAAGTAGGTACTACTTTTATACAATTATTTCTCTAAATTCATTTGAGATAGTGTCGAAATTGGTGCACTATAGATTGATTGTAACGATTAGAAAAATTATAGTTCTGAGCAAGTGCTTTTATTGTTTATAAGATTTTTTAAATTCGAACCAATCAGGACCATTTCTAATACACAAAACATTATTCAAAGCGCTAATTTGGTGACCTTCTGACTAGAGTCAAAAGGCAACATTATTCCTAGCAAAACAAGACAAAGCCCGTGTCATGTATTTTTCTTTCAACAGCTTTTTCTAACTGCTGTTTTAAAACACTGTATAAATGATTAAGATCTATTACTTACTTGGGGTCCAAGCCGCAAACAGATCCTGATATTCTACCGCCTGGCCCCGACTCTCCCGATGACCATTTCTTCCACGTCGAGATGGTGGTCTGAAATGTAGACAAACCAAAGTTCACGGTTGACAAACTAAGGCCTTGCCCAGCACAAGAGTGTCTGCGGCAAAGTCACTTCGAGACATTTCTTACTATTAGATTATTTCGAGGACTATTATGATGTAGAAGAAAATATGTTAAGAGCAGTACAATTTCATTTTTGAATCATCGAATATGCCTGTTAGAAGGTATGTATTGAGTTATTAAACTGTTTAGGTAGTCGATCTCAATTTCTTTTGCAGATTTTATGCAAGCCAATAAAAATACGTCTTTGTACGCTTTATTTTACCATACCTTCATTAGGATCAATGATCATTTTTTTTTTCTGATTTACCAGTTCTAGATTTCTAACCTCAACTCTAAGGCCAAAACTCCATTTAGCATTTGTACATCTTTATATTAGAACGGTAACTATAATGGAGACTAATGAAGCTGTTAACATTATCACTTAAATAACATGCATTAAAACTAACGATACCAGATCATTATCCATCGTAAAGAATGTGGGTGAAGAAGTAGGCACTTATAGTACTCATTTTTTTCGTAGGGACATAAAACAGTTACACGTTAAAATCTATACAATAAGTTCATACATTGATATTACAAGCATGTAACTCACAACATTGTCCACATAATATTGAGGGAAAAAAAGAGAGACAAAACGTATACTATGTTCGTGATAGCTGACATAATTAAAATTTAACTTGTCTACATTAACATTAATCCATTGTTGAGGGAGTAAGCAATCCTTTTTACGACACGTGTAAGATTATTTATATTTTTTTTAGGTTTACCTCTCACTGAGATCCACCCTTTCTCTTGTATATAGGGTGCATCCCACAAAGGTCAAATATCACAAGCACAAACCATAGACTCGAAATAAAATTATGCTGATCAAATAAAGATTTGTTTTAAGCGGAAATCGAACCCAACCCTTTACGCAGAAGTACGTATGACAGCAGCTTGACTAGCTGCTCCAATCAAGTCATCAGTGTATATTGTGATCAGTGTAGTATTTGTTAAATATTCACTGGGTAACTCAATAGTCCATCTATTTTTTTTACAACTTGAACATTGACGTCAGCCGATGACGTCAATCGAACGTACTTCACCCATCTCCTTTAGTGGATAATGACCCCGTATGTACCAAAGTAAGCTACCGATATATTAAGACACTTACCTTTGATATTAATCCTCGTATCTATTGGTTAGCGTGCGCAAAAGTAACATGTTAGTACGTAACATAAGACTGCAGGGATAGTAGGTATGCATATTCCACATAATTATTGGAAGGAAAGAATAAAATGTACATTCACATAATTTTAAGAGAAATTGCACCAATCTAAGGGCACCATTTATTGTTGCAATATAAGCAGTTCTACTAAAATTTAACCGACATTCCATAAAACGTGAAAACTTCGCCCCCTTTCAGGAAAATCAATAATCTGATATGAACCTAACTTTGCAGTATGCAATTTAAAAGTTGGTTGTTACTTATTTATAGCGTATAAATAAGTATACAATTTTTGTAATAGATGAGTTACGAAGAAAAAACGTTTATTCAATTTAAATATGAATAACTTAATAAATCATACTGTAAATATACTTGAGGGTAAGGTATACGCCAGGAGCATGGCACAGGAGTATAGTAGTGCTCTTCTGCAAGAAAGGCGACAACACCTTGTTAAAAAATCTAGACTCATTTAGCTCCTGAGCTGTGTACAAGATGTTTCTCACAGTCGTTACGAATCGTCTCGAATGCAGGCCTAATGACTCCTAGGCTCCCGAACAAGCTGGGTTCTGAAATGGCTTTAGCACCGTAGACCACATCCACACGCTCCGGCGGATAATATAGAACACCGAGAAGTATAATCGGCCATTAAGTCTAGCGTTTGTAGACTATGAAAAAGTCTTCGATTCAATCGAAACATGGGCTGTGTTATATAAAATGACAGAACTGCCTTAGGGTCTTAATATGTAAAAACCAACTAAAACTTTTTACATCTTTTTAGTTGTAATTATCGGTAAAGTATTTTTTTTTTTATTTCTACAACAAGAATAAATTACAAAAGAAAACGCAGTTTTACTTGGAACTTGTTCAAAAAAGTTTACATTACAATAAGTTAGCCGTTTTTTATGTAGATATTTTGCAAATAGTTGCGTGTTACTAGGTTTTCACTATCTACATATTTGTTCTAAACAGTATAGTATCAGAAAACGGGTTTCACAAGTAGGCGCAGCTAGAAATTCTCTATCGATTAGTGTAAATAAGTCATATTCACAAAATTTGTCAGATAATATGTCCAGTCAGTGGAAACTAGTCCGCAAGCGACTTCAGCAAGAAATGTCGGAAGTTACTTGCAATTAAAGGTTAGCGTGATGTAAAAGAAGAAGACCCACCGAACAGTCAGCCTTAGAGGACTGCACACATCCTGAATCATCGTTCCGTATGCAGCACGCCGTGTCTCGCTCCCGACGCGCAGACGCGGCTATCGCCCTTGCTATTCTTGCGTCCCTCCTCATGCAAGGTGCAAACTTTGCGCCCAAGTGAATAAGATCAGCCGCGCGAGGGCCCAGCCAAAATGACGCAGGCTCTTCCCATTCCACCTTGAAATAAGAGCAAATTCTGTTAAAATGTTATCTTAAACAACATTATTACAAAGTTTTTCAAAGATTTTTGACTTTAGACTAATAAAACAACTACAAGTTGGGCATACAAATGAACTTTATGATAAATTAGTCTAGCTTAGATAGGTACCTACTTATTATTCTAAGAAAATAAACTATTGACTCGAGAAAAACCCTGACCTATATACAAGATGAATGTTAGTTTTAATCACACGCCTACATAATGTAATTTTGAAAGTTAATACATAGACGATAACGTGTTTTGATTACTCACAAATCCACTTACCAGCCTAATAAAAAGACACACGATGTTTTTTTCGAAAGCGCCTGAGATAATAATGAAACGAAAACATAGTTAGACTAAATACTATTCCTTTTAAATAAGGCGTTTCGATAAAGAAAATGTTTGACTAAATTCACACAACTTTTTTGCAATATTATAGTAACAAAAATCACCTAAAAACTAACATAAAGGTACAAAAAATATATAACCATATTTTTATACAATTATGATCTTCAAAGCGAAAAAAGAACACAATATAAACACGCAACACAAAGTACAGTGAACCCAAATTACATAGACGGACCTTTTGCGGTCACTCGTCGCTAAAAGATAGCATCATGAAAGACTGAACTAAGCAGCAAAAAGCAGACAAAAGATACAGCTCACAAAGACCGTGTGACCTACATTCGGAGTTCGCTCGCTAATACTCTTACTTTATGACGCTTTTGCTTGCGTCACGAGTGTACCACCCTTTGTGGTTTCTACTTGCTAATTGTTAATTTCATATCGAGTTTCTTGTACAGAAAACAATTACGGCCTTATTTATAGTTTTGTTTTATTTTGGTAGAAACGCATTCATTATTAAGCAAGTTTTATTTTATGTCTTTTTCTAATCGTATTGTTGTTTACTACCACAGCGGAATACTGTGATAAGATGACTTAAAAAGTGTGTGGGTGTACTATATGTGCACCTCTGCCTACCCCTTCTGGGTAAACAGGCGTGATGTTAGGTAAAAATCTGCAATGTTTAAAAACAATAATGAATGATAGATATGCATTTTTTCATCATGATTTATTGCATTATATATAAATAATTGTGCCTATTTAAAATGCCTAACAACTTAATCAATTACTAAAGTACTCAGTCTAAACAAAAGCATGACGAGGCGATAAATCCCCTGAGTAAATATTGTGCATTGTTCAGCTCTTTCGCAGACGTTGTTCAGGGAGGAACGTGTTTTGTCTAAAAGCTTTGCCTCGTTTAACCGTGTTATGCTAAGTCTTAAACAAAGAAACGGAATCTGGGGGATGAAGGGACGCACGTATGACGAGAACGTGCATGTAGCTGCTTATAGATCAATCTTATAAGTCGTCTTGATGGATAACTGCGTTTTATATTGGAGGGAGAATTCGAATTGGAATTTGACACATTCTATTTTGCTATCATGCTATTTTTAGTAGCTTTTTGGTTTTGATTTGGAAATTCTAATGGGCCTTGGACTAAATACAGTATTTTTAAAACAACACGACTAGGCACAATTATAAAGATCTGTACTAACACGGTAATATAACAAAATCCATGTAAAATTGTACATTGTACACTGTAAGTTCACTGAACTCTGCCATTTAGTTTCATGTGGACAAATAAGTCGTGTAACAACTCGTAAAACGACAAAACAGAGCTTTTATCATATTTAAAATAGCGTGACGAATAGTCTGGCGAACCCATGAAAGAATAAACAATATTTACACATAACGTGTGGACTCTAAAAAACACTTGGGACCATCATAATAACGCTATAAAAGTCGTAAACATTTCACGATTTTGAACACAGACCCCAAAAAGGTTTTTATATGCGTCGCCACATAAAATTATCTATTGAAGTGTGAATAAAGTTGGTAATCAATATGAAATGTGCTAGAAACTGTAAATGTTCCGCGTCTTATTAGGGTACAAAATGAAAGTGATGCGTGTTTATTATACCAATGATACTGATGGTAGAAAAATGTCGTGCATCCCTCTCACCATGGACTCTTAAAGCACTGGACAGTTCGTTGTGGAAACGAGACGCCGAATAACACTGCACGTAGCCGCGTCTCGTTTCCACATCGTAAACTATCCTGCTTTAAAAGTTCATGGTAAGGAAGTTAATTTATAATATTTTATTGGCTTGTCTTGATCATTGCGTACAAAGAATGCACACTGCCTCTTTTGAATATTGCCAAATGAACGTTTGAATAAGTGAAGAAGTTCATTATTATCAATACCTTTTGAAACTATATTAAATAAGAGCTACCATTACAGAATATAATGGTTTTACCAAAGAAATAATGTTTTGCTAACGTAGGCTACAAGAGCACCTATTAATCTTGCTAGAAGCTCTAATAAATACTGAGAATTTCGTATAACAATCCCCAGACTGTTTACATAATAATAAAACAATACCTTCACGACAATACTTCATAGTTCCAGTGAAAAGCTTTGTTTTCCAGCAAAATACGTTTATAAACCGATATTACAGTTATTGTGGTGACAATAGTTTGGTTCGTATTCAAACAGTCATAATTATAATTTTCAAAATATCATATTGGCTTCTTATATACCTGTTCTGTTAGTGACAGTAGGCTCGGCCCCTATTATACAAGAACCTAAAGCATACCAGGCAAAGTGTGTGTGTATATACTATATTATAACTCTGCCTAGGTACTTCTTTTGAAAAAACATACCTACGTAATGTTATGTTATTTATTTTTTCAAACAATTTTTGACCATTTTCAAAATGGTTCATTAATACTAACCTAAGGTTACATAAGACCTGAACTATAATATAATTATGTATCTCGCTTATATTTTTAGGCTATCAAACCGTACGAGAGATACCGGGTCTTTTGAAAAGCTTACGTAGCGACACATGTCCAACACGTAGAGGCCCGTTGAGAACTTTAATCTTAATGGGAATGAGACACCAGCTAAGGACACCCCACAACTGCTCTACAAAAGAACAACCATGAAAATTTGCCGGTGCAGGACTATTGTGGCATATGGAAACTAAAATTATTTAGTCTATCATAATTATTATTAAAAGAGCTATTATAATGATTAAATAATACTAATGTAAGACATAAACTAAGGCTGTAACCCACCTGTTGTAAACTCAAACTCTTGACTAAAACCTGCCCGGAGTGCGTGTGCCTCCCAAAGCCGACGGGGCCGAACCCGTAGCACAGAAGCGACAGCAGCAGCACCAGCGTCTGAACTGTGCTCACCCACCACGTGAAATAAGGCCGGTAGTCGGTCAGCTCGTCCAACTGACGCGCCACCTCGTCCTGATGCGCCACCGACTTGCGCAGCGAACGTCTGTAAAGGAAAAGTGCATCAAATTTTATTAGGAGGTAGCTGACACCCTGGAATACTTTTATGGCGAAAACATGTAGCGGGTAACACCGCGGGGCGCAGCTAGTTTACTTAATAAACTAAAAAAGACAATCACACCAAACATCTTAGTGAGATCTGAGAGTCCTCGATATATTCGTCGAAATATTCAGGAACGATTAGTGATAAGTATAGACTAATTACTGTTTAAATTTAGCCCTTCGATAAAAAGCCTCAAAAGACATAATCACAGTTAATATACCTAGGTAATTTTAATCTGTCTTATCTCTTAAACATAACAACAGCTTTTCACTTTCGTAAGAATATGTTTGATAACATCGCTATTCATCGCTTTTGTATTCCAACCCCAAAGATGTTAAACGACACATTTCTAATTACTCGGCACTGATTTCACTTATTAATTTTACATGAAACTGAAAGGGTTAATGAGTGTTACCCTTATTATAATACAGCCTCATGTCGTGAACCTATAATGGCCGTACTAATATTAATTATTTCGGTAATTTATAACTACAAGAATACCTTTTGATATTCTAAAAGTAAAAGATTTTTGGACCGTCTTTTTTTGTTATTAACAAGTTACAAATAGATTTCATGTCTATCGCAATGAACTGTGTGGAAATAAAACATATTTTTGAAAAATGTATTTGTTACAAAATTATAGTTATATTTGTATGGTTTTGTTTGAAAACAATTCACATTTGGCAAATGCCAGCCAAACCCCTAAACAATAGGCTTTCCGCTCAATCGACATAAACAAAAGATAAAAACACGACATGCTCGCACGAATGCCGTGACGAATAAATCGAATGAATGGAATTGATCGAATGCCCTTCTCAATTCTCAATAGGGCGCTGCGGGTACAAGTATTCGTTTATTGAATTACTTTTGTAAAAGTCATTCGTAGTAAACGAAAAATTCCCGACAAACACATTTAAATTTCTATTTCCACAAATACAAATGCAAGCGCTGCAAAAAATTAAAGTTACAGTGTGAAAAATTGGCATAATGCATTATGCCATAAATACCAGCCGTCCTATCCACGCAGTATTAATTCAAAAACCCATTACAGCAAGTTTTAAGTGGAAGTTGGCGTAAACACCATGATATATGAGAGGCTTGGGTGAATTATGAGCAAACGCGATGCCGTGCAGTCACCGTATTATTTTTTAATCTTTCTTTGTTACTTGAAGATTCATTAAAATATTACAGGTTTGTTAAGGATATTCGCTACAAGCTACATTAAAATTGAAATAAGTAGGTACAAGATAAGTTAGATATTCTATCGAGTGTCATCGATAGATTCATCAATAAGCTTTCGATTTAAACATTTTAATTGGTAATATCGACATAGTACTTAGTACTACGTCGACTGCCTCGTTGGTCTAGTGGTTGCTAAGCGCGACTGCTGAGCACGAGGTCCTGGGTTCGAATCCCGGATCGGACAAAGTGTTACTGGGTTTTTTCATTAGGTAATTCTCAGTAGCAGCACGGAGTCTGGATTTGTGCCTGGTTGATGGCAATAGGCTCGCCCCCTATTACATTGGAACCTAAAACATAACTGGCGAAATGTGGGTGTACTGTATGTGCACTTCTGCCTACCGCTTCGGGGAATACAGGCGTGATGTAATGTTATGTTTATGTTTGTGCTTACTCTTTCGGTGTTTAAAACGGTGAATTAAGTTAAAACTAAAGCTTGTATTTCAGTCGATTTCAAGTCTCTTTCATAGAAATATAGTGTAAGGCTTATTGAAAAACGTATGCTTCGTAGTACTAGTTTCATGGAACGCCAAGTTATATCCAGGTATGTATTCCAGTTTACGCAAACGATACCTCAAAGCTGGTGCTCCGCTAGTAAATAAACAGAAGAAAGTGGGTCAAAGGCAGGTATCAAGGACACATTTAATAAACTTCACCCCTTGACCTAGATCACCATCTATTTCACGCTTTATTATGGGAACTGTTAGGTACAAATAACTATGGTTTAGTGGACGCCGAATATTCTAGGAAATTGCAAATCATTGTAGTTTGGAACAGTCTACTTGTGTACACACCAGTAAATTTAATATTTCCTGGAAGCGAATGTTAGGTTATCATACCATCACACTAATATTATAAAGGCGAAAGTTTGTGAGTGTGTTTGTATGTTTGTTACCTCTTCATGCTCAAACGGCTAGACCAATATTGATGAAATTTCATATGGAGGTAGCTGACACCCTGGATTAACTCATAGGCTACTTTTTATCCCGAAAAATGTAGTGGGTAACACCGCGGGGCGTAGCTGGTGTTATTATAAACAACAGTAGGTTTCAACAAATATTACTTAAGATTGCAATTAAAGTGAGTTTAGATTATTGCAAACTAAGTAGCTACTTACCAAGTATATATAAAATCAAACTTTATTTGAAAAGATCAATGGAAACAATTTATTTCACCATAAAAATAAAATTCGCCAATTTGCAAGCTAAAACGTCCCAACGCGTAGTAAAGCCAGTATAAGGTTAAAACATAACGAAATAAAAACAGCAATAGAACACAGAGCCTCAGTGGGAACTCTTTAATAATTACGCGACGGGTCGATACCGGTCGTCGACCGCGTGGAAATAATTCTCTGAACAACTGTTTAACTCGTTCTTTGTTTTATCCTCTGGTTTGCCTCGAAAAGGCTTAAAACGATGCGTTTTCCAACCTTTTCAGTACATAATATTACGAGTAGTTTTTACGTTCGTTTGGTTTTATAAGGGTTAGGAACTTTTCTTGATTGGAGGTCCTTCAGCGTCCATAACTGATTGGATGGCGGGCAATATGCAACGGTGTTGATATTTGTGCCTATATTGTATTACACATGGAGTATGTGTTGAATTGATTACTCTACTCCAAAAAAATTGAATCCCTACTAATATTATAAACGCGAAAGTTTGTAAGTATGGATGGATGTTCGTTACTCTTTTATATGGAGGTAGCTGACACCCTGGATTACCATAGGCTGCTTTTTATCCCGAAAAAATGTAGCGGGTAACACCGCGCGGCGCAGTACTTCATAAATATTGTTGAGGTCCTCAAAGTTTTAGTATAGCCATGGCCGTAAGAGGATAAACTGTCGGATGCGCTATCTGCGTAATAGGTTTACGAACACACCATTGCACATTCACAGAACTCTTGATCAACGATGACAACCACATCACTGATACGGGTACCTACGACAAAACTATTAGAACGATCGTCAGCCACTTACACAAAGGTAATGGGATCCCGACCCATAGATTGTAGCCCCATAAACTATCCACCATACAAGTACCACAGATCAAAAATGAATAAACGTGATAACAGATATACTTAAGCATTCGTTTTAGTAACACAACTCTTATCACTCACGTACAGTCGCGACCATATGTGGATAAGCAATCTCTCTTTAGCGTACTTAACCAATTATGAGCGTCTACTGTACAATTGACAAGGACCCGAGAATCTTAATATTTAGTTCAGGTTTACATTTTATTACGTCACAATGTCTATGTAAAGTATATTAAGTCTATTTAAGCACGATAGCTCAGCGCTATTAACCGGGTCTACTCCGGAGTGACTAGGGAGTAGGGATTGTCCTCAATTTTTGCGAGCTAGCTGTCTGTGCCTTTACATAAATCTTTTGATATTTTCGTCCTAATACCTGACCCATATTATATAATTTTCTTGCAAAACGGTCTAGGAGTTAGCTAGTATTTTTGGAACATCCATTTATATCCAATCGCATTACATTATTTAAACTGTTATGCTAACCATGTCAATTACGTATTGAAGAAATACGTATTGACGATAAAATAATCTAACGGTCTTTGTCCATGATTTGACTCAAATATATTTCTCTCTATCTCTAGGGCCATTTTTGACGACACGATCACTAGTTTTTAAATATTGTAAAAATATGTGTAGCCTCAATAAATTGTATGTTTTAGGTAATATTATTTACACTAATCCGCAGCCTAGTGATCAATGCTAGCTCCTCTTCTAAATGAGAAGTGCCTGCAGTATGACAGTCAGAGGCTAGATTTATCGACCAGTCACTTCCAATTTTTTTGCCGAGTAGTATCTAGCCTCCAATTGACCACCTCCTTTCCTCCCAGGGGTGTCGTAAGAGGACATGGGAAAATCAAAAAGATAGGCAGCAGCGTCTTCTGTAACTTCAACACCAATACTGAGATCCCCAAACCCTTGCCAAGTGACGGGATTATGACACCCTTACGTATAGTACCCTGTTACATCCTCCTGTAAGTGGGAGGCCTTGGTTCAACAGTGGACGTTTTCTGGATGATAAACGACTAATATTACAGTAGATAAAATTAGCTTACCTAAAGAACCTCCCAACAACGCCCATTCCGAACTGCCTCCTGTTGGAGTTGTCTGCCAGTGGTTCCAGCATCGGTGTGTGGATGCGCGCTCCCCCCGCGCCCCAAGACACGCTCCTCTCAGGCCTTCGATACTCCACACTGTTCGAACCAATTGGGGATCTCGCCCTGGAATTAGGAAAAATATTCATTAGTAAATTGGCTCGCAGGTATTATAAATATTCGCCACCCGTTGAACACAGACTCAGAACGAATATGCACAGATCATTTCAACTCTTGTACAGTGATAGAAGCTATGTAGTCAGTACTGCCCAACAGTGTGATCGAAGAATTTAAGGAATATAGGCAAAGAATATGACTAATCGTCACTCACTCAATCACTGGGTGCGAAGTTATAGGTACTAGGCACCTACAGAATTATAATGTACCTACTAAAGGTAGAGACCACAATACGGCCGTAATTATGATAGAAATTTTAGCACTCCTTTATGTTAATTTTAATTGAGCCAAATATACTCCTCCGTCCGCGTAATTTTCGTAAAAAGGGGTACATTTTTGCTTAGCCTTTATTAAATATGAAGCTTGGGTCAACGACTCTTTGTCGGTCTTCGCACCTATATCTTTCTTTCTATTCTAGGGCCCTAAAAAAACAATTACCTCTCTTAACAAGCTGTTGTTGACTCTGAATGTAATTAATGAGAAATAATGAGCATCCATTTCGTAATTACATTATACATTCAACGATATCAAAGAAAGTCTATCCTAAAGGCATTTCACTTATTTGATATTTTAATGAGTAATTATTTTTTTAATTCGGCCTCTTGCGCGCCGCTTTCCAAAAATAGATGGAAATGACTCCTTAGACCCGTGTATTGCGAGTTTAATTTAGATTTATATTAAAATGCAAACTAAAGTATATTATATAGTATATACAAGTATGACAATTGGTGTTATTTGCTCGAACAACTTGGTATACGATTGTAAAGCTGCGTTTTCCCTAGGCAACATTTTTCCTGCGGCTGTTGCTCGAACACAAAATTGACGTATTCCTCGTGATGTCGCCGAACTCGCTTGCAACATCTCACGGGCGCGGAGCTTATGTAAGTCGCACTGAACAATATTAACCTCCTCGGGCGATATACTAATCACCACTGGTAGTGTGAACAAGGCGAATGCCAAGCGACATTGTCCCACGAAATCGCAAAGATATACCACGGGATTGCTGGGCGATAATTATGTCTCCGCGTCATGACCGCTTGTGAGAACGCGCCATAAGCTTCTAGGCTGTGTTAAAAACTATGATTAATTTCACATTGCTGTCTGCACCAGCTGTGAACTGGTTTTTATTTAGATAACTAGCTGCGCCTCACGGTGTTACCCGCCACATATTTTCGGGATAAAAAATAGCCTATGTGTTAATCCAGGGTGTCAGCTACCTCCATATGAAATTTCATTAAAATCCATTCAGTAGTCTTTATGTGAAAGAGTAACAAACTTTCATTGATACTTACAAACTTACGCGTTTATAATATTAGTAGGGATAAATGTGCCTAGTAAATATTAAACTGATACTCATGTACTACTGTAGTAGCCTAGCATATACACGATGTGTTTCAGCGAAGTCCGAAGATTTAATCTCCGATCCACCGACCCTTGTCACATAGATTTGGGACTGATACTTTTTAGATATACGCATGCGCCTTGAATTTATTGCTTCTATGAGTATTGATGCTGATAGGCACATACTAGATAGATGCGTGCTCTTCTACTGACGTCACATCTTTGTCATTTTAAAACAGAGACTGAAACAATATTGCAATAAAGCATATTCTGTCTATCCATTGTGTCTGAGACATATAATAAAACTTCTTTAAATGATGAAAAGCTTTTGAACAAGATTGTGTTATTGAACTCTACAATATCTTACAGTTAAGTCAATATTGAGTTAAAATGAATGACGTCTTAAAAAAACTAAAACTTAATTAAATTTATCAAAACTTGAGTCTTGACAAAAGAGCGTAATTAATAAGTTGTATGATAAAGAAATGGTAATAAAAGGTTTAAAGTTTTTAAAGGAGTTTAAAAAAACAATATATCTATGTGTAGATTAGGTAAAAATCCATTCTGCCTAATCCAAAGTCATATTATGATTGTGTTATCAATATCGGTTTAGCCGTAAATAATACGGATACACATACTAATATTTGACTTCTCTTTTCGTATGGTTGATGAACAGCCTGTTGTCAGAGTTTAAACCGCCTGTAGGCTTCTGACATGGCTTTACACACCGCTATACAATCTCTTAGGTGTGCCGGTTTCCTCACGATGTATTCCTTCACCGTTTTCTAGCAACTGATAAATATTTTATAATACGCACATGAATTCGTATCATTTCTTGCGACCTTTGACTTAGCAGTAAAACGGTCGTACCACACAGCTGTCAGAATACACTCTATCTCAATCTAACTAAATTAATACCTACCAATATTAATAACTAACTAAAAGGACCTTTATTGAATCAGAGAGGGAATGAGTAGTGATCTCGGACTTGCTTACTTCAGGTAGGCAATTATAGACTTTAGACTTCACAAGGTTTTCGTTCACCAATCATTCAGTGGTTCTTTAGAATAACTAGGGAAGTATTTATTACCGCGATATTTATTTATTAGGTACTTATATTCTTACTACGTTGCCCTGTTAACTTTGATAGACATTTTATATAGATACTAGCTGAAGCCCGCGACTTCGTCCGCGTGAATATCGGATAATAACTATGTTATATTTTTTCCCTAGAAACCCTCTCGGTCGTCCTTAGAAGAACCTATCAAAGTTTTATCACAAACTGGGGGAGGAGCGCATAGAGAACGAACATACAAATATTCGTTTTGTATTTATGCAGATTATAATATATATATTTTGAAGTATGTATATCACACGTCACGTCAGTCGTAAAATGCCGAGAGCGGATCCACATTAACGCGACCTGAATTGACACACACTTATCGCTTTGAACTCTGCTCATCTCATTAGAGTAATCAAGCGTTTAATACAGAAAAACATGTTAAAATGCCAGCGGCCGAGGCAGGTCGATAGTTCGCTACGAGCTTAAAATTTATATACCTACATTTATTAATCTCGTGGTGCATATTAAAAAGTTATTCGTGTGGAATTAACTTGGGTAGTTTAATTATAATGTTGAGTAACTTGTATGTACGTACCTTATAAATAAGCGTATTTTTATACTAGAACGAGCACCTATAAATGAATGAATGAAGATATTTATTTCTCTGAATGTAAGTGCATATTTCTACTAATACCACTTACTACAAATAGTCAATAACTATTTCTATGTCTTGTGCCACTTTAACATAATTATACTGTTTGTAATATCAATGTATGAACTTATTGTAAACATTTTAACGTGTAACTGTTTTGTCCCTTAAAAAAATAAAATAAAAATAAAATACTGCATGACGAATAGTGGGTGTGTCCCGGCCCGGCAAACTAAGAGTGTGAGAAAACAAAGTACACCCGTATTTGGACCCACAAACCTAGATCGGCTAGTCACCATCAAAATGGTCCGTCTTGGCCGAAATTCGGACATATGTCCGTGATGCAGGCATTCAATATTTAAGCTCAACGGTCTCCAGACAACGTGGTCTACAGCGAAGAATGGCTTGCCTGTCCTGCATCATGTTTTGCATATTGTAGAAGCTTACTAGGAGGACGCTAATGGCAGTATATTTTCAGGTATAGTTCATATTTAAGTATAGCTTCAATGGGGACGAATAGGTATTATAATATTTTTATATATATTCGATTAATGTTGTAAATAGTCGTAAAATGTAATAGTATATAAATAATATTAAATAAATAAAAAGTAAGGCTTAAAAAAATATTGATTGGATCTATCGCTTCAACGTTCCCTGTATCAAGCACATGTATCCATCATGTCCGCCGTCAAACCATCAGGTATTCTAGCATAGTCTTCACACGTAACACTGTACATAATTATAAACGAGCTAATTAATCTGTCGAGCTGCCAACACGAGGTACCGAGTGGATCTGGTTGGAACAGGATTATTAGGCAAACTTAGCTACTAGAACTTGAAGGTTTACTTAGTATCGTGGTTTTATACCGCTATTACAGCTTCATATTTAGTTGTAAAGTTTTGGTATAACCGCAGACATAATAGCTATAGGCGCCACAAGAGATTTATATAGAGACAAGTTAAGATGTACGCATTTTAATACAGATGTGCTAGAGTTCGTGACTTTTTAGAGGCGTCTTCTATAAAATAGAGAGGTAACCGCGATTTTATAAGGCGATTGTCGGAAATAACGGTGGTTTTAGTTTGATTTGGATAAATAGAGCAGGTGCTAAAATATGTCCTTATTCATGCTTGGAATATTCAACACGTTGACTGTTCGCTAAATAGACACAATGGTTAAGCAATCGATGTGTACCAATCTCAGACCAAGTATATGAAGTACTTGGATTCAAAATTTATGGTAGGTACCAATATGGTGCACGGGACAGTGTAAGGGTTACGATGAGTTGCTGTTGGGTTTTTTTATTGATCACTGGCTATTTGTAAAGGTCTTGACGATACAATATAAAAAGACTTTGTGAATTATTATTCATTTAAAAGTAAAGCCACCACTTTCATTTAATTGCCATTGTTCATATGTATTTTCATTTAATAGCCATTTTATTGAAAAAAAAAATTAATTTTACAAATTAGATATATTTAATTAAATAAAGATAGCCCCCAAAACGCTACGATGCAATGAACTCTCCAGCAATCAAATTAAAACACATCTACATAATAGGTAGTTTTATTACATCTTCATATTGATCCGTCTGAACGTGATACACTCACCCCTTAGATCCGTCAACATTGTCCGTCTCATCGTGATGCTGCAGTGGCGTTGCTGACGTCGGCAGCGTGAAGAACACGTCATCGACGTCGACGTCGTCGTGCGGGGGCGCTCCTCCGCGGAACGACCTCGACCATTGCGCCGACGTCGACTGACGCGGGCGCCTCGTCACCGCCTGCCGACAAAGGTTTTCGTGAATATTGAAGTTCATTGATGAGCTAGACTCGAGATCTTGCCGCGTCACTAGCTCAGTTTGAGTTTGAAACTAGATATTATTTCTGTATAATTATAAGAAAATAATCGGAGAATAAAATCAAAAAGACACATGAAAGTAACATAGTGTCACTCGATGTAATATATATATCCCTATTTTTTTTCCTTTGGGTTATTTATTTTGTCACCAAAATACAAGTAACGAAATTTTAATAACATTAAAAATTAATTATGTTAATAATTTAAAAATTAATTATTTTCAATATTTTACACCTTTTTACTTTCTTTGTTAAATAAACATAACATAAACATAACATAACATCACGCCTGTATTCCCCGAAGGGGTAGGCAGAGGTGCACGTATAGTACACCCACATTTCGCCAGTTATGTTTTTAGGTCCCAATGTAATAGGGGGCGAGCCTATTGCCATCAACCGGGCACAAATCCAGACTCCGTGCTGCTACTGAGAATTACCTAATGGAAAAACCCAATAACACTTTGCCCGACCTGGGATTCGAACCCAGGACCTCGTGCTTAGCAGTCGCGCTTAGCGACCACTAGACCAACGAGGCAGTCAAATAATGAATATACTTTTTTTGCTTCAATTACACTTACTCAATTAATGTACGCCGATTTGAAGTTTATATATTATATTATTGTAATTTCTGCACTATTCATTAAGAATATAATATTTTGTAACAGTAGGTAACAATATGGACAATAAACCTTCTAAGAAAACTTAACTTAGTTAAAAGGTGGTGACACTCGATGGCCTACATTACTCTCACACACATTAATAACACTAGTTCCTAGAAGTTTAGTGCTCCTTCCCACGATACTGTGATAGTTCTCATTAACAACTTATAATTTACGACTCTACAATTTATACCAGGCCGTTTTATTTCTTATACGACCCGCCCTTGGTCGCTGTTATTTATTAGGATACTAATATAACGAATAAAACTTAGCCGCTGTGGAAGTGTGTTATTTCCTGAGGCTAGCGTTATTTTTAATAGGTTATGAGTTCTATGGTAAAACCGTAAACTAATTGTATTAATTGGATGTATTATTATTAAAGTAGCTGCGTTGACTGCCTCGTTGGTCTAGTGGTTGCTAAGCGCGACTGCTGAGCACGAGGTCCTGGGTTCGAATCCCGGGTCGGGCAAAGTGTTACTGGGTTTTTCCATTAGGTAATTCTCAGTAGCAGCACGGAGTCTGGATTTGTGCCCGGTTGATGGCAATAGGCTCGCCCCCTATTAGGTACATTGGGACATAAAACATAACTAGCGAAATGTGGATGTACTATAAGTGCACCTCTGCCTACCCCTTCGGGGAATACAGGCGTGATGTTATGTTATGTTATGTTTTACTAGCTGCGCCCCGTGGTGTTACCTGCAATATTTGTTCGGGATAAAAAGTAGCCTATGTGTTAATCTAGGGTGTCAGCTACCTCCATAATATGAAATTTCATTAATTTCCATTCAGTAGTTTTTACATGAAAGAGTAACAAACATTCATCCATACAAGCTTTCGCGTTTATAATATTAGTAAGGATGTAAATAATATCACAAATAATATATCAACGACCAGATTGGCGCAGTGGCTAAGGACATAGACTGCTGCGCTTGGAGTTGTGGGTTCAATTCTCACAATTGGGGCAAAAATGTGGGGATTGGGACAAAAATTTGTATGACCCGCAGATGTTTGTTCCTAGTCTGGGTATTTGTGTATGTGATAATTCATGTTTGTGCAACGCACCCACGATACACAAAATATTCATCACTATTCATCATAAACAAAACTCAATTCTTATTAAGAAACGATATTTAATTACATATTTCTTTCAATTTAAACATTTACCTATAATACACGCAGTGCCATTTGCACGTTAAACCTTTTCGGACGAAAAATTACGCTCAATTTAACATACCTAATACTGAACACAAAATAAGGAAAAGGAGCTTTTAAATTATTACACACACATAAGCTTAAAGGTACACTCGGAAAAAAAGTGAAAAGAAATTAAAATACCGTTGATGAAATACGACGCGTACAGTCGAGCACAAAACGCGTTTCACTGACAAATTCTGTGATAACACAAAGTTGTGGATAGGACTTGAGAATAAATTTAGACACAAGCTTTGCAACTGTCCTAACAGTAACTGAAACTCGAGAGCGCTGCACTAACTGGCAAATTGAATTTTAATACGTATCTAGCATAGACGTGCTGTTTTGTTAAGTAAAATTACATTCGAGTTGTGTGAGTTACAACGAAAGTTCTCCAACCATTTTGTTAAAACTGTTTTGAGATAACAATCATGCGAGTATGTTCCATCTAAACACACTTGATTTAAGCTTCATCGTTCCTTGTTTGTGTTTGAAATAAGTATATGGAAATTCGTGGTCTCCCCCTACCCCTCTGGCAGGCAATCGTAGCTTTAAGTATGTTTGTATGTCCATCATTATCATGCCGACTTTGCTTCTCGCTTTGAGTATCCTTTGTGCCGCACCTTAGATATTCGACAATACAAAATAAAATAAATAAAAATATTTCACAGAATGAGAACGAGAGACCCCAAAACACGCAATAAACATACGCCAGCCACTAAAGAAAACGATCACGTCAGCCGATTTCAAAGGAAGCTGTAGTTTGCAGTCCAGCTAGTTCCTTCCCGAGGATATTGGTTGAATAGGGAGCTCCGACGATTATTTACGATGCCATAACGGCCGCCTATGCCCGAAAGACATCACTTTTATAATTTATTGCGCGGAAATATCGAGGTCTAATTCATCCGTCCGTATATTATAATATTCGGAGGGTTGTGCGTAACAATATGTTGCCCAAGTTCAAACGTATTCGTGATATTAGGATGTAAGACCTCTTGTAACTAAATTGTTGGGGATTCAGTTTCGCTTGACAGCGGTCTTGTTATAGTAGCTTCTCACGGTGCGTTTTAACAGGGCCCGCACTGCCCGGCTGCTTTTTACGGACCAGCGAATACAACGAGCGATTTTGAGCCACCCCTCCTCATGGTGCATTGCTCGGCGTAGTACTGGCGCAACCCGGGCCATGAAAAGCCTCCATTAAGTTTCAATCGGTCTAGTTCTTATATAAACAAATCATGTTATTGACGACCTAATTGGCGCAGTGGCTAAGCGATTGGACTACTGCACTAAGGGTTGCGGGTCCGATTCCCGCAGGGGGCAAAAATTTGTACAAACCGCAGATGTTTTTTTCGAGTCCGGGTGTTTGTGTATGTGATATTTCATGTTTGTAAAAGGCACCCACTACACAGGAGATATTCCTAGTGTAGGACAACGTTTTATTAAAAAAAATATTATGTCAAAATTTGGAAATAAATGAAATTATTTATCGTACCAAATTCGATGGATTAAAAACACCAAAGAACAAATTTGAAATCCTCGAACATTACGTTCGTTAACGACCTCCCAGATTAAGAAACCCTTCCTAGAAAACCCGTTTGAATGTAAAACGTATAAACCTTAATATTGTAAGTACACAGTTCATAAATTAGGAATGCTTACCGTTTCGGGGAATACTTATTAAAGCACCATTATGTTCGTTGAGAGTGTGTTTTGAGAAGCTGGCTTGGTAACAGCCGCATGTTAATTGATTACGGTTAAGCTACATTTGCCGTGGTTGGTTGATAGGTGTGCATCCATCTATATATATAAAAATGAAACCCGTTTCGCGTTGTCACGGCATCACGTGTGAACGGCTGAACCGATTTCGATAATTCTTTTTTTTAAATGTTTGTGGAAGTCCAAGGATGGTTCTTACGGAAAAAAATATTAAGAAACTCTTTCTATATTCTTTTTTTTAAATAAATTATGTTTGTTACTCCGCCATCTTTCGCAATTGACATTTGACAGCTCGCGTGTTGAGTACCAGGATTACAGAGGTCGTATTTCGAACGTTGGGTACTAGGATATCAGAAGTCTAATGGAATTTACACAAATCAAAATGACGCGGGTGAAACCGCGGGGTACAGCTAGTTATTTATATATGTAAAAATATTGCCTACTGTCTGCCTCGTTGGTCTAGTGGTCGCTAAGCGCGACTGCTGAGCACGAGGTCCTGAATTCCAATCCCGGGTCGGGCAAAGTGTTATTGGGTTTTTCCATTAGCTAATTCTTAGTAGCAGCACGGAGTCCGGATCTGTGCCCGGTTGGTGGCAATAGGCTCGCCCCTTATTACATTTGACCTAAAACATAACTGGCGAAATGTGGGTGTACTGTATGTGCACCTCTGCCCACCCCTTCGGGGAATACAGGCGTGATGTTATGTTTAATAATATGAAATGTATTTTTCTATAAAATATAACTTTAAATCTCTAATGTATCATTATTTACATTTATTATTTCAAACGTTTTATACAATAAAATTACTTACACTTATAATTATATTTTTATTTATTTGACAGTTATGTGTCTTGTTTTTTTCTTCTTGTTTACCTATATGGTTGTTTGATCTTTTGTTGGGACCTTTGACTTGGCAGTCCGACGGTTATACTACTGCATTTACAATACTCGTGTATATACGTAACTGTATCCATGCGCTCCTGAGATCGATTTTATCATAGGTAGTTCGTGCTTCAAAATGAAACTATTTTTGTACATTTTATCCGAGATTTCGAATCATCGGCAAGAGTTACTCACCAGCAAATATGATATATGAGTGATTGGTTTCTCTCTTGAAATATTTTTAGTATATGATCATACGTGAAATCCTATTAGAGCTAATATTTTACCAGCAAAACAAGTATTTTTCTCATTTCAATCGTATTACTACGTTCGATGCCCGTTAAGCCCTTTGTCTGTCTAGCCTTTACAGTCATAAAAAACAATAGAATTTTTCAGTAAATTATTTGTCAAATTCCTACTATAGGATAACTTATTCAAGTATCTGTAAGACACAAAGATCTTGCTTCACAGACAAACATATACCAAAATAAATTCATTTTAAAATATTAAATGAAGAAAACTTAAAACAGCATAACTTAGCTGATACTGTTTCCAATAAATACCAAGCGGACTTAATCTTATAACTTATGTAGAAACTTCCCTGCTACAAGAACTACGCGGATGCTACGCCGTAGCCGCGTAGCAAAGTATAGTTAGCGCGTGACGTGATTTAGAATTATGCGTAGCTTAAAAACTTAACGGTTGATCGGTTGAACTAAGTCTAGAGATTTTTTAACGGTGTGTAAAGCCATGTCAGAGGCATACAGGCAATTTAAACTCTGACACCACGTTGTTCATCAACTATACGGTAAGAAGACTTAACTATTTTAACATCTATTTAAGTACGTACAAAGTGTCACTGGGTATTTCCATTAAGTAATTCTCAGCAGTAGCACGGAGTCTGGATTTGTACTCGGCTAATGGCAATAGGCTCGCCCCCTATTACATTGGGACCTAAAACAAAATTGGCGAAATGTGGGTGTACTAAATGTGCACCTCTGCCTACCCCTTCACGGACTACAGGCGTGATGTTATATATGTTTATTTAAATTCGTGTAGTTTACTCACGTTAGCTTGTATCGTTATAAAGAGTTAAAATACTCTGTAGTTTCATTTATACAACCCCAATTTCGAAATATGGACCGGCGTCATAGTTGAGAGTTATTGAGTTATCGCGACGAGCTACAATCAAAACATGTGCCAGAAAATAGGCTGCACGCAACATAGATTTTAGCTTTCTAGCTTCAAAATTTTGCTTTCTTTTATATCACAAAAGAGTCAATAAACTTTTAGTAGCTTATCAATCAACTTAGCTAGTCAATTTCGGTTAAGTATTGCCAAACTACTTAAAAATATTATGAAGAGGAATTTTGTTTGTAATTAAGGGGATATCTCAGAAACTTTATCCGTCTTCAAAAATTATTTCACCAATATTTAGAATATACACATTGGCCACTTTAATCCACGCAGACAAAGTGAGATATAATCGACTCGTATATAATATACGCGACTTTCTAACTAAGCAACATAATATAGTCACAGACAGATTAGAGCAATAGGGAATAATAGCGCAACCTACATACCTAGGAATTATCCGCCTAGCTGTATGACCTAATTCCTCTCAAATCTGGTTATAAACTACGTACGCAATTTTAATATGAGCGAAGCCGCGTTATGTGGCTTGTATCTACGTGGCTACCGCGCAGTACAGTCTATCAGCAAGGTTAAGCCGTGCTCGCCGTGGATAATCTTGTGACGGTTGACCGTTTTAACCCCCCCCCCCCCATGCTTCAGAAGGCACGTTGAGCCGTTGGTCTTGCGCCTGTTCTCTCACCGGTCGTATCGGTATACCGTCCCAATCTTTTTTCTTTTATAAAAAACATCGCCCCACACTAGAAATTTCTCCTGTGTCGTGGGTGCGTTTCACAAACATGAAATATCACATACACAAACACCCAGACTCGGGACAAACATCTGTGGTTCGCACAAAGTTTTGCCCCGTGCGGGAATCGAACCCGCAACCTTCAGCGCAGCAGTCCAATTGCTTTGCCACTGCGCTAAACAGCTCGTCGTGGACTATGAGACCCATTAGACTATGAGAATGATAAATAGAAAACGCACCTGTGTTTTCGCATACGTGTGCACTATGATATCTCCTGTATAATTGGCTAGTCTCAGCTGGGTCAGCCGCCGTGACCGAATTTCGTCAGGAGTACATTATAATGTGGCTGTAAGTCTCCAGGCACACATAGGACCTTCCATTAAAAGCTGTATGTTAGGTTAAAAATTCCACGCAGCGTCCAAGTGCTTTTAGCATAGTTAAAATAACCAGAACAACTTTCGCGTTGAGTTATTTAGACAACTTTTGAATGTTTTACGCGAAACAGGATAGCACCTAACTACGCCACCTGTGGTCGGAAGTAGAGACTGCAGAATATTATGAGTAAACATTTAACACCGCGCCTGTATTCCTCAAAGGGGTAAGCAGTGTGGACTACACCCCGATATGCCCATAATTATGCTGTCCCAATGTAATAGGGCGAGTCATGACAATCCAAATCTCAAATCCAGACTCCGTACTGCTACTGAGAATGATTGATTGGAAAATCCCACTAACACTTTCCCGACCCAACTTTAACACCAGTATCTCACGCTCAACAGTCTCCTTTTGAAACCACTGGACCAGCGAGGCAGTATTATCATAAATAAACAATGCCATGTAATATGTACTGTATACATGTTGAGTTATATAAGCCGTTTAACTAGTTCCTACTTCAATTATAAACGCGAAAGATTGTATGTATGGATGCATGTTTGTTACTCTTTCACGTAAAAACTACTGAATGGATTTTAATGAAATTTCATATGGAGGTAGCTGACACCCTGAATTAACACATAGGCTAGTTATTATCCCGAAAAAATGTAGCGGGTAACACCGCGGGTCGCAGCTAGTTTCTTATAATTTTTTGTAACATAAATACCAACACGCAAAGAATAAGTTACTGTAGTGATGTGACAAACAATGAGTCTTTTCAGTTACAGTTTCTATCGTAAACCGTATATATTTTATAATAAAACACTTATAACATAGTTCAATAATGATGTAAAAATAAATATTTTAAATTATTCTAAAGTGCAAATGCTTAGAACCACAAGAATTATTATGGGCTCTAAGAGCTGAATTGAAATGTCGATTTAAAACCAATAAAAGAAAATTATTTCATAAAAAGCTGAACCAAAACTTTCGAAGTAAATCAAATAAAAATTGAAATTTAGTTAAACGAGGTCTGTTACGAGTAATATTGCTCAATTTTAAACGAAAATTAAACAAATAAACCAAGTCTAACATGCTTTGTTTAAATAACCTTACCCATTCAGGTTTTGAATAACTATAGAACTTAAATAAAGAGGCATTTATATAACTAGCTGTTCCCCGCGGCTTCCCCCGCGTTTAATTTGCATTTGTCTAATCTACATTAAATCCGTGGTCTCTGCTTTCCCCTCTGGGAAACAGGCGTGATGTACATAGGCTTTATGTATGTATGTAATATCCATTATACTTCAATCAATCAATCAATTTTTGAAGGTTATGGCTCCATCGACAAACATTCGATGATTTTTCGATAAGATTCGATCATCGAATCCCTTTATACTTCTGTTGTCCTAGTACCCATGACGTAAGCTGTCAATTGCAAAAGATGGCGGAGCTCCAAACGAATGTGTTAAAAAATTTAATTTCATGTTTTTCCGTTAATTTTTCCGACATCTTATTCTTCTATTAATAACTAGCTGCGCCCCACGGTGTTACCCGCTACATTTTTTTCGGGATAAAAAGTAACATATGTGTTATTTTGATGGATAAGCTACATTATGGTAAAGTTTCATTAAAATCCATCCAGTAGTTTTTACGTGAAAGAGTAACAAACATCCATCCATACTTACAAACTTTCGCGTTTATAATATTAGTAGGATAAACCATTGAAACGATTTTCACAGAAATAGACTACGTGTCAATCGATTGATCCATATCCATCTCTATACTTCACTTTATACATTGTATGTAGATACACATCACGTTCCTAAGTACATACATACATACATCAGTAATAATACACATTACCATAATAAGGTTACCTCTTACCGCTACGTGACAGCCAATGTTCTCGCGTTTCAATATTATCGAATATTCAATAACGTGGGAAATAAATCGTTGCTATTGACTGTTTACCTGTATTACTCACGTGTTTATTGGAGGCCGCCTGACTAGTTTTGGACTCAAAGGAAGCTTATTCATGAGCTGTTGAGCTGGTGGAGTTGTGAGCTCAGTAAATGATGGAGCGATTTTTGAATCTAAAGAAAATCTTTTTTTTGTTGACTGAAATTTTATTTATGTTTTTTGTAGCGCATTTTGTAGAAACACCTAACATCAAGTGTGTATTGTCCTAAGGCCCGTATTATCACATTTTAAAAGATGGGCCGACTAGTCTACAATGCCGATCTTTCTTCTTTTCGGTATACTCTGTATTTCTCCTGTACGTGGGTACGTTTCAGAACATGATGAAATATCACATACACAAACTCCCAGAATCGGGTGAAACATCTGCGGATCTTACAATTTATATCCTGCGCGGGAATCGGATCTGCAACCCCTAGAGCAGCAGTCCAATCGCTTAGCCACTGCGCCAATCAGGTCGTCAATCTTTTGTTTACCGGGTCTTATGGGGTAACCCTCAACCAAATGCTCTAAAATTGGGCTTATTACCAAAGAATTACTAATGAGGCACTCCCTAAGAAAAATGTAAATAAAACGGATCTGGGATAGGTTAGGATAAAACATGATTTGCAACTCTATTATCTATTTATAGAAACAAACAAATCTGAGACAAATGGAATTTGAAATCCAAGATTGCATTTACTTAATTATTCCATTACTTATTCAAAATCGTATTTGGTTAAAGAGAGAAGGTTCAGAAACCGATTGCAGGACTCATCTTACTAAGAAATAAGATGCTTGTACTTTCTATTAAAGACGTAATAGTCTGCGTGTATAAGATAACTAATTTAACAAAGCCACGCATAATGTTAGCCAGAATAAATCTTGAACAAGCTTTCATAAAGTTTCATTTAAATTAAATTAAATATTATGAGTTTAGCATTAGTCAATATTAACTTGCCCCCAGCTGTTACTGCAACACATATTTCTGTATTTTTAGAACCCAATTAGATCATTACCGAGTAGTGTTACACTTCACTTTTAGACTTCCACTATTCTTATTTACTGTAGTGATAACTTCTTATGGGAGGGTAAACTGTAACGTAACGTAATGCGTTACGGCGCCACTATGTCTGGTTTCCCTTTCTCTCAAGCATACGTCATTAGATTAGTTGAAGTTATCACTTCTGTCGAGCGTCCCGAGACGCACACGGTTTTTTATTTAGTTATAACACTTAACTAAACATATAATTTATAAACTTCATTAGATTTCGAATGTTTTATAGCTTCCTTAATAAATGGATTATCCAATAAAAAAAAAACAACAATTCGAACCATTTGTTTCTGAGATTACCGCGTTCAACCAACCAAACAACCAAGCTTTATAATATTATATTAAATGTATATAGTACAGATTAGTGAAACACACAAAACAATACTCACAGTAACAACATAAGATAATCCAGTAAGCGTGAGCCGCGCCACACTGTCCTTGCCGGGGCGAGGCAGCGAGGTGGACGCGGGCTCTTCAAGCGGCGCCGGCGCAGGCAGCACGTCGGGCCGCTCATGCGCTCGCCCCCGCGCCTCCCTGGGTGCTGCGCCCGACGCTCCGTACATACTGCGACAAGAAACATTATTATAATAAAAACCATTTTAATAATTAACCTATAGTATACAGCTAAAAAAGGAAAAATGATTGGCCACTTGATACATAACGACAACTTCCCTAAGACAATTTTAGAAAGAAAAATAGAAGGGGAAGGGGGAAGCCGAGGCGTAGTTTCATTCAACAAGTGAAGGAGAAGGTAGGAGACGTACCAAGCGGTCAAATCGAAGGCTGAAGATAGGGGACAGTGGCGTTTGCTTCACCGACAAGAGCAAAGCTCTAAAAATTTAAGAAGAAGAAAGTATACAGACATACATAAACATAACATTGAGATCATCGTTAATATACAGGGTACATTTGCGGTCTTACTGCTAAGAGTAACAACTGCTATAGTTACAAACTTGTTGCAATATCATTTGAAAAGATACAGTTACGTTTTGATCAAATAGCAAGTTTCTTCTACGCTAAACGAGATGGCGAGATGAACTGGGCTCCTTTATGAAGGACTCGACATTAACAGCTCTAGACAGAGACTTATGAGACGAGAGTAGAAAGGCCTTGCAGTGAGACAGTACAGGCTCATAATAATAATATCTTTCTTTATAAGTTTTTTAACTAGACTACTTGCTTGGTACTCCTGTATCGTGGATGTGACACATTATACAAAATACGATGCGCTTACTAGCTTACTATTGACCCTGTTTTAAACCGCATTCATGTATCCGTCGCGCTTGACAGCCGCCACAGTTCCCAGTATGTCCTTGACCTTTATAAGACAGCGTCTATAAGGTCAGTGCAAGTCCTTTTAAACATCCCCCTTACTTCTATTTCTATATCTACCTATTCTTTACGCCTGTTTTCCCAGGAACGCGGAGGCGTGTACAATCGTGCTCATTGACGCATCACCACACAGGGACGTGACATGTTTAAAATAAGCCGGATTATTGGGAACACCGAAAAAATATTTAATTTTAAAACCTCTAACGTACTTGTAAAGGATAATTAATCGATAAAAAAAATTATGCTAACCACATCACTATTAGAACGGTTTTTAAATTCCTTTCCAAACGCTTTTCATTTGTTCAATTTAACAAGTGCAGTTCACATTCATTGGATAATAGGAACTTGTAAAAAGAACAACAAAGCTCGCTGTTAACTTTTTTATATTCGAATAAAAATGAAATAATATCGGCTAGTCTATTTTAGCATAAAAACAAACACGCATGCCTGTATAACTTCAGTAAGCTAATAAAAAATATATGTTAATAAAAACGTCCACAATAACGCACTCGTTATTTGGATGCTGTTTCTCTGTATTAGGTCTTTTGTTTAGCTTTACTTGTGACGGTCAACCTTCCAAATGCAAATAATTAATTCGTATATTGTGTAGTTACAATTAATTATTCAAACATCGTGAGAAAACTGGCATACCAGAAGTTTAAACAAACACCACACGATAAGAAGAAGAATCCAAAACTTTAGAAACATTCAATATAAAGTACGAGGAAAACATTTCAAAATTTATTTCACGCGGTAACGTATTCTATACGCGCAACGGAATTTATTTTACATTAAATTTTCAGCTCAATGTTGGCATTGCAGACGTAACTTATGGAAGCCGTCAAATAAATATCGAGCATCGACATCGGAAAACTGAGAAATATTCTAAACAACTATCGAGATAGCTTTTGTTGAGTGCACACACACACACACTCACATATCGAGATAGCTTTTGTAGAGTGCACACACATACACACTCACATATCGAGATAGGTTTTATAGAGTGCACACACACACATATCCTTGATGTTCGATAAATGTTATGCTTAAAAGTTGACTTAGGTATTGTGGTCAGCGAAGCTCTAAGTGCTGTTTGCACGGAGCTTAGAAGCCTTTTTACGTTCGTATCGAGTGGCATACATGTTCATAGCTATAGTATTCAATTTCGAACAGTTGTGAAAAATTTTTTGATAGTATAATTTTTTATTAAGACGTCTGCAATGTGGGTTGTATTGAGAAATTAAACTTAACTGCGGATAT